>JANVYF010000005.1:0-2583682 GCA_027406105.1 Colletotrichum endophyticum
ACCCTAACCCTAACCCTAACCCTAACCCTAACCCTAACCCTAACCCTAACCCTAACCCTAACCCTAACCCTAACCCTAACCCTAACCCTAACCCTAACCCTAACCCTAACCCTAACCCTAACCCTAACCACTTGTTACGCGCCCGTTTCGGGTCACGGTTGGGGTTACCGTTGGGGTTTGCTGACCCGGGTTTACAACCCTAACCCTTCGTCTGGCGTCCGTTTCGGGTCACAGTTGGGGTTACGGGTTGGGGTTACATCGGGGTTGCGTAACCCTCTTAACCCTGGGTGGTCTTCGTCGTCACCTTCCTTCGCACTTTAACCCCGTTTCCCCCGTCCCACTTCCCATTCTTGCCTCGTCATCCACATACTTCACCACGCCTTTCTTCACTTTCTCACCAACTAACCCTACACCTTTTCTACTTGCTCCTCCTTCCCCTACCTTCCCACCTTTCTACTCGCTCCCTGACCCTAACATTTGCTTTCCAATAACGCCCTCAACCTTATCTCATAATAAACCCAGTCCGAAACCCACCCTCTTCATGCTTAACTCAACCCTAAGCTCTTCTAACCCTTCCATCTCTCTTATGCTAAATGCCGTAATCCCCCTTGCTCTGTAGACTCTAACCTGTTAAATCTTTCGTTTCTTTTGTCTCCTTCACCCCCAAAACCCTTTTCTCCATTCTATTTCTTACTCCTCGTTTCCTCTTAACCCTAACTCTTCCTTCCACACCTCGGACGGCTTGTTCACACTCTTCTTCACATCTTCAACGGGTGATCTACACTCTTCTTCACAGCTTGGACCGGTTGTCCGCACTCCTCTTCACAGCTTGGACCGGTTGCTTACACTCTTCTTCACGTCTCCAACGGGTTGTCCACACTCCTCTTCACATATTCAACGGGTTGCCCACACTCTTCTTCACATCTTAAACGGGTTGCCCACACACTTCTTCATATTTTTGACTACTTACCCACACACTTCTTCACATTTCAAACGGGTTACCTACACTCCTCTTCACATATTCAACGGGTTGCCCACACTCCTCTTCACATTTCAAACGGGTTACCTACACTCTTCTTCACATATCCAACGGGTTGTCCACATTCTCCTTCACATATCCAACGGGTTATCCACATTCTCCTTCACATATCCAACGGGTTATCCACATTCTCCTTCACATTTCAAACGGGTTACCCACACACTTCTTCACATTTCAAACGGGTTGCTCACACTTTTCTTCACATTTCAAACGGGTTGCTCACACTCTCCTTCACATTTCAAACGGGTTACTCACACTTTTCTTCATATTTCTAACTAGCTACCTACACTTTCCTTTACATTTTTAACTGGTTGCCCATACTCTCTTTCACATTTCAAACGGGTTGCTCATACTTTTCTTCATATTTCAAACGGGTTGCTCACACTTTTCTTCACATTTTTAACTGGCTACCCACACTTTCCTTCACATTTTTGACTGGTTGCCCACACTCTCCTTCACATTTCAAACGGGTTGTCCACACTCTTCCTCACATTTCAAACGGGTTACCTACACTCTTCTTCACACACTCTTCTTCACAATTTGAACGGGTTACCTACATTCTCCTTCACATATTAAATGGGTTACTTATGCTACTCTCTATATTTTTTATCAGTTCTTTATATTCAGACCTATTTTCTTATATTCTCATTCTAACCCTAAGATTTTGAATTTAGTTCTTCTTAACCGTTCTAACTATTTGTTTATACTAGCTCGAACTCTTATTTTAGTTGTATTTTTATTCACTTTCTTATAAACTTCTCATCTATGTCCCTTATAATAGTAAACCTTTCTTTATTGTGAATTATCTTTCACTCCTCTTCTAAAAGATAACTTTGACATTATATTCTTCTATAACTTTAACTCTCTCTTCCTCCAAATCTACCTTTTTCTCTTTTGTTAAACTTAAATCCTCTTTTATAATGTTTGTTTACTTCTAATAATAATATAATCTTTATTTTATTTTAATATCGTTATCTTTTGTTATCGTCTCTTACCCTAAGTATATTTTAGTTTTCATCGCAATTTTCGCTATATATTTTAATTTTAAGCATACCTATCTATCTTTCTTTTAATGCTACTACCTAATTCTACTTTATATCCTCTATAATTGTTTACTTTATAGTTTCTATCTCACTTTGTATTTACTTCTTACTCTGTTTCCTATTTATTTCTTCTATTAACCCAAATATTAATCTTTTTCTCTCTGTTCAAAACAACCCTAACCCTAAGTTCCATTTTTCTTACCCTAACTCTTTCAACCTTATTCTAAATAACCCTAACCCTTCATTCTCCTTACTCTAACTCTTTAACCCTATTCTATATAACCCTAACTTTTCTTTTTTTTTCCCTCCATCTCTTCTTTCTTCTATAAAAAATAACCCTAACCCTTTCTTTTTTCTATGACTTAGTTTTAACCCTTGACTATAAGTCTACTACACTATTTCATTTTAGCATAGATCTTACTTTACTAAAGCACTATATCTCTAACCTCTTTCTATAATATATAGCTAACCTATATATTTATACTTCATAATTCTTACTGTTTGTGTATTATAGTTTTTATCTATTGTCTTTTTGTTAACCCTTACTACTACACTAGTTCTATTTAGTTTATTTATCTAAATTTATCATACTATATTATAGTACTATATTGTCAGTCAGTTTAAATTTTCTTATTCTAGTTTACTTAACTCTTAAATATTCAACCTCTATCGAACCCTATGTAACCCTAACGTCTAATATATAAAATATGAGTCTATTATTGCTTTATAATTCTTCTCTATATCTGATTCCCTTCTTATAACTCTACTGACCTTCTTTATTATCTAAACTTTTATATTTATTTCTAAACCTTAACTTATGTCTATTTAGTTTGAATTCTACTTTATATATATATATATTAGACCTCAATATCAAAATATAGTTAATATATCTCTATCCTCTATGCACAATCTCCTCGTCTAGTTTAACTAACTTGAAGTTGCCATCTTCCTTTATACATAATACTCACTCTTCTCTTTTCAAGATATATGTCGATAATTTAAAACTCTCAACTTATTTCATATTTTATAATCTATCTACCTTCAAACTTTCTTTCTAACCCTAAACTCTACTATAAACTCTTAAAGTAACCCTAAAACATATAGACTCCTTTATTACCTAAAACAGCCACTTCTCATCCTCCTTTTTAACCTGCTGCATCAAAAGCCAAGTCACTTTACATAAACAGCTACTCTCAACTCCTCCCCACAAAATCCGCCCTCCTAACCACGTATAAAAAACATCCCAACCATTTCTTCCCTCTTCTGCAACCTGCACTCCTTCAGCAGCTATCTGCTCTTTGAATACGCTGCTCCACACCACCTCGGGAAGCCTTGCTATACTGGCCGCGAACACCTTGATCAGCATGCTTCCCAGTTGGCACGCTCGTCCCTCTACCCGGCGGAACCGCCCGCCGTCCTCTGCCTCGCCTTCCCACCGCTCACAAAACTCCTGCGGAAGCCCGCAGTCGAAGCAGCCGGAGAACCGCTCGAGACGTCTCCTGCCGAAGATCTCCCGCTCCGCAGTCCTCATACCTTGCTGCGCCCGAATCCACTCCGTCTCCTCCTTCCTCGGGCACCTGGGAAACTCGTGCCTGTCGTCGTCCCTTGCCCCGAAACACAACGCGCACCTCCCGCGTCGCCGGTGAAGCTGCGCGAGAAACGCTTCTATTTCGCCAGCCTCGCCCATCTTCTCCATCCTGACCCTCCATTGGTCCAGCTTCGCATGCCTGTCTAGCCCTAGAAACTCCGCCCGGCCTGCTTCGCCGTCCTCGCCAATACAGTCGAGAACGAACCCTGGCTCCGGCCCTTTTCCGTGTCCGCGGCAGACGTCGCAGACTTCTTCGTCATCCTCGCAACCGGAGCGGTTGCTTCTCCCGTCCATCACTCGGTCGAGAATGATCCGCCTGCATTCGTCGCCGGCGAGATACTCTTCAACCGCCGCCTCCCGTTGCAAACCGCTACTGTTACCGCTACGGCACACGACGACTGATGCGCTCGGCTGCCCGTCGCGACCCGCCCGCCCGCTCTCCTGCACGAATCGCCGGAGTCCCGTTGGCATGTCGGCGTGGATCACGAGCCGCACGTCCGGGATGTCGATGCCCAGTCCCAGTGCGTTCGTTGCAACCACGACGCCCTCGGCCCCGTTGCTTCGACGCCACGCCTCGAGCCGAGCCGCCTTGCCCTCGGTTGAGTCGACGTCGCTGAAGAATGTGGCGCACCCTAGCGCTGACCCCAAACGCTCCACCCGCTCGATCGACGTGGCGTACACGACGGCCTTACCTCGCCCGCCGCCGGCCAGAAGCTCATTCACCCACTGGACTGCTACCTGGCATACCTTGGCCTCGACCGCGTCGAGTTTCGCCAGCTCCGCGTCATCTTCGTCTTGTTCTGCGCCACCGACGCCACCGACGCCCTCCATACTGGCCCTCTCGCTCGCCGTGACGACGGAGTATCGGATGTTCTTGCGCGTCGTCGCCGTTCGGAACATCCTCACCCGGCTGGCCTCCAGTCGCATGGCGTGGAAGAAAGCTGCTTCGTCCGTTGGCGCGAGCGTCGCCGTCAAGCATATCGTCTGTACGCCGAACTCGCGAATCGCCTCTCCGAGCTCTCTGAGCCGCGGCCGGAAGCTCCGTGATCCTTCGAGCACGACGTGGCACTCGTCCACGACGACGCGGTCCAGCGCCTGCCTCCCTTCTAGCCGTGCGATGAAGTCTCTGAATCCCTTTGTGACGGCCGACTCGGGCGTGACGAAGATGATGGACGCCGCCTGGTTGTTCTTGCGGCTCTGCCACACGTGCGAAGTGATCCCCGCCTTGACGCATCGCCTGTGCAGATCCGTCCGCAGCGCCACCAGCGGCGTCACGACCACCGTCACTCCGTCCGGCGAGCAGAATGCCGGCAGCATGAACGAGACGCTCTTGCCACCGCCCGTCCCCATCACCTGCACGATCGGCGTGTGCCCGCTGGTGATGGCGAGCACCGCTTCTCTCTGGTTTCCGCGGAACATCGCCGAGTCGTCCCCCGTCATCTGCCGCAGCTGGCCCTCCAAGTCGATTCTCCTCAGCTTCTCGAATCGTCGGAGCCTGGCTGCGAGCCGTGGCCCTTCGTACGCCTCCGTCTTTTTCCTCTTGCAGCCCGCGGAACCCCATTTCGACTCCGAATCCTCGGCCCCGAAGCCCAGAAACCTGTGCCACTGACGGCTGACTCGGCGGAACTGTTGCTGCCTCGCCGCGAGACCGCTGCCGAACTGCATGAGCTCTCGCGCGTAGATCATGCCCGCCATCCGCGTGCTGTGCCCCGCCTGCAAGTCCCACGGGCTGTCCTCGACCCCGTCCGTCCCCTCTTCCGATCCCACGCCGTCATCGTCTCCGCCCGGCCGGCCGAACGACTCGTTCAAGTAGCGGTTGGCGATGCCGATGGCGATGTGTCGCCACATGCTCACGTTGACCTGGCATCCCAGCAGTCTCATGCTGGTCCGCTGCATGATCCGCCGCGCTCTGTCTGTCGTCCACGTTCGCTCCTCTTTCCACGTCCAGTCGCCCACACTTGTGCTCTCATCACCAGCCTCATCTTCATTTGTACTGTGATTGTTGCCATCCCCGATATCCATGTTATTGCCACTTTGCTCTTCTAATCCTGCCGCCGCGCTGCTGGCTTCCGAGTCCCTCTGCCGGATGATGTCGTCTGCCCATATGAACGCGCTGTACCCGCTGGCCTCGTGCATGATGCCCTGCACCTCCTGCCAGAACGGCAAGATGAGCCAAAGATACCATATGATAAGCTCGCCGACCTCCCTTGGAAGATATCGGTGGATCACCTTCGCCTGCCCGGTCGTCCGGTATCCTTTGTGGTACGCTGTGATGAAGCACAACATTTTGTCGTGCACCATGATGTTGCGGACGCCCCCGTTGACCGTGTTGACCGTCCGCAGACCTGCAAGCTCGCTCGCCCGCGCTGGCTGTCCGCCGAGCATATGCAGAAGCATCCACAGTCTCTCGCGGAGTCGTTCAAACGTCCTACCGAACTCCTGCACGGCTGACGGCCGGAATGGCCGGTCTGTCGCCCCGTGACCGTTGCCCATGCTGCGCAGTCCCCACCGTTCCGCGGCGGCGGGTGACCGCGCCAGCCGCGTGAACAGCCATCCGTCCCCGACAGAAACCCAGCTGTTGCGGTCGTCGGCGAGAAACGAGTACCCGGGCTTTGTCTCGCTGTGGTCGTCTTCGATCGACGACCATGGGATGGCCGGCAGTTGTGACCGGACATCGGTTTCGGGACCGTCTGGCGAAGCCGAATCCTCCGTCGCTGTCAGCTCTGCGAGCAGCTCCCGCGTCTCTCGGACCAGCTCATGTAGTGCGTCCGACAGCTGCCCCATCGTGAACCGTACCCGTCTGTATGACACGCGATCACCGACCCAGTCGATGACACCAGCCGCTGCCGTGTTATATTGGATGTGCATCCCGTACGTCCGCGTCTCGAGAATCCAGTCCATCGGTGTCGGCTCCGCGTCCTTGTCGCCCGTCGTCCGCGTCATGAACCGCCGCACTTTCGCCCGCGTGTGCTGGAATAAACTCTGCGCTACATCCTCTGCTTCATCTTTCCCCAGAGACCTTTCCAGCTCGACAACCTCATCGTTACGCTCGGCGTATGCCTGATGGATCACCAACATGCGCGCTATCTTGATGACGGCCGAGTACTTCGTCGTGTAGTCCGTGATCTGGACCCAGCCGCCATTCTCGGCAATCCCCATCACCGCGAGAGCGCTGAGAAGAGCACTGCTGTAGTCTCCGCCCTTCAGCTGGTGGTCCAGCATGCTGATGAGCATGTCGAGTGCTGCGCGTTCCAGCTTCTCCTGCGTTTGATGCCCCGTCCCCGTGCTGGCTGCTTCCGCCATCTGCTCGAATAAGTCCCACGCCTCTCCCTGTGACGGCGTCAGTTTATACGGCGGCCGCTTGTCGTCGTCCATTTCCTGCGTGCGGAACCAGATGCACAACAGACTTAGCCACACGCCCTTGTATCTCGCCCACGTGTCGTCCTCCATGCGGTTGTCGAACGGCCTCCTTGGTTTGACGTGCGCTTCTGTACGCTGCGCCTCGAACAGCACGGCCAGCCCGACGGTATTGGGAGCAGACGTTGCTCGAGCCTGGTCCAGCACGCGGTCGACCGTCGCCCACATCGCCTGAAGCACGACCTCATCTTCATTGATAGGAGCTGTTGTGTTGAAGAGTGCGCTGGCACTGAGCCCTTTTAAGTGCACCGCCCATCCTACACGGGCCAGCCACGGGCTGGGCTCCAGTCTTTCGTTAGCGACGCGGATCAGCTCGTCGTGGCTCGTCTTCACACGTTCTGCTTGGACTTTCCGGAGATCTCGAACGCGGGCGACCGCCTGTTGAGCCGGGCTTCTACTCGGAGCGCCTTGCAGAGACTCGTCGGCTATCTGTCCCTGGGCCACCTCGAACCATCCGCTCGCGGCCCGTGTTAAGAAAAACCGCTGGCACGGCACCCCTGTTGTCCACGGTAAATCCCTGACTGCGGTGGCTTTCTTGCGAACATCACCCCCCTTATGCCAATCATTCTCCCATCTGTGTTCTGCCCGACAATGCTCCTGCATATTTCGCACGCGGCGGCAAACATAACGGCACGCGTGGCAACGTAAACCGTCCGCCTGGGGTGGTGCAATATCAGCAATTGGCTTAACCGTGGGGTCTGGGTATTGGAACGACTGCAAATCGGCCTGGCTGCGGATGATGCTGGGAATGTTGCTGACCGATTTAGCCACTTTCCCCCTGGCCTTGGCGGTGATTGACCGATGGTGGTTCCGCAGATGTGCTGTGACTTCGTTCGCTACTACTGCATACTGACATGATGTGCATATCAGAATGGAATACTGGGCGTTGTGGACGAATGGCTCCATGTTTACCTATACGGATGGCTTGCTTTGGTCTACTACTATGAAATGATTCCTCCTGTCCTCTCTTTATAACCTTACCTTCCTGCCCCTTAATTCCGTATACTTTCTCCTTGATCTACTTTCCTCCCTGACTGCGTTCCATCAGTCGGTCGGGCTTTCTGGCCTGGCTGATATCCCTGTTATGTGATTGGCTAGTTAATGTGGGGTTTGGGACCGCATCACGAAAACATCAACTACGCTATTCATCGATTTCTAGACTCACCTTGCTGAGTATCGAACTGAGAACTAGATCGTTATAATTGCCTTCATTCAAGCTTTAATTGCATCCTACTTTTGTGTATTTTACTGCGGGAAATCTCAACGGCTTCTTCACTACTGGAAAACAACGGCTTCTACCCCCTGTCTGCACGGACCCACTTAATTTTTGGTGAGGATTTCAACGGCTTCTACTTGAAGCCGTCGTTGCCAGTATGTTAGGGTTACCATTAGGGTTACCGTTGGGGTTTGCTAACCCGGGTTTACAACCCTAACCCTTCGTCTAGTGTCTGTTTTAGGTTATAGTTAGGGTTATAGGTTAGGGTTATATTAGGGTTATATAACCCTCTTAACCTTAAGTAGTCTTTATTATTACCTTCTTTTGCACTTTAACCCTATTTCCCCTATCCTACTTCTTATTCTTACCTTATTATCTATATACTTTACTACGCCTTTCTTTACTTTCTTACTAACTAACCTTATACTTTTTCTACTTACTCCTCCTTCTCCTACCTTCCTACCTTTCTACTTACTCTCTAACCTTAATATTTACTTTCTAATAACGCTCTTAACTTTATCTTATAATAAACTTAATCTAAAACCTACTCTCTTTATGCTTAACTTAACTTTAAGCTCTTCTAACCCTTCTATCTCTCTTATACTAAATACTATAATCCTTTTTACTTTATAAACTCTAACTTATTAAATCTTTTATTTCTTTTATCTCTTTTACCCTTAAAACCCTTTTCTCTATTCTATTTCTTACTCTTTATTTCCTCTTAACTCTAACTCTTCCTTTTATACTTTAAACAGCTTATTTACACTCTTCTTTATATCTTTAATAGGTAATTTATACTCTTCTTTATAGCTTAGACTAGTTGTCTGCACTCTTCTTCACAGCTTAGACTAGTTACTTATACTCTTCTTTATATCTCTAATAGGTTATCTACACTCCTCTTTATATATTTAATAGGTTGCTTATACTCTTCTTTATATCTTAAATAGGTTACCTATATATTTCTTTATATTTTTAACTACTTACCTATATACTTCTTTATATTTTAAATAGGTTACTTATACTCCTCTTTATATATTTAATAGGTTGCTTATACTCCTCTTTATATTTTAAATAAGTTACTTATACTCTTCTTTATATATCTAATAGGTTATCTATATTCTCCTTTATATATCTAATAGGTTATCTATATTCTCCTTTATATTTTAAATAGGTTACTTATATACTTCTTTATATTTTAAATAGGTTACTTATATTTTTCTTTATATTTTAAATAGGTTATTTATATTTTTCTTTATATTTTAAATAGGTTGCTTATACTCTCTTTTATATTTTAAATAGGTTACTTATACTTTTCTTTATATTTCTAACTAGCTACTTATACTTTCCTTTATATTTTTAATTAGTTACCTATACTCTCTTTTATATTTTAAATAGGTTACTTATACTTTTCTTTATATTTTAAATAAATTATTTATACTTTTCTTTATATTTTTAACTAGCTACCTATACTTTCCTTTATATTTTTAACTAGTTACTTATACTCTTCTTTATATTTCAAATAGGTTGTTTATATTCTTCCTCATATTTTAAATAGGTTACCTATACTCTTCTTTATACACTTTTTTTTATAATTTAAATAGGTTACTTATATTCTCTTTTATATATTAAATAGGTTATTTATGCTACTCTCTATATTTTTTATTAGTTCTTTATATTTAGACCTATTTTCTTATATTCTTATTCTAACCTTAAGATTTTAAATTTAATTCTTCTTAACTATTCTAACTATTTATTTATACTAGCTTAAACTCTTATTTTAGTTATATTTTTATTTACTTTCTTATAAACTTCTCATCTATATCCCTTATAATAGTAAACCTTTCTTTATTATAAATTATCTTTTACTCCTCTTCTAAAAGATAACTTTAATATTATATTCTTCTATAACTTTAACTCTCTCTTCCTCTAAATCTACCTTTTTCTCTTTTATTAAACTTAAATCCTCTTTTATAATGTTTATTTACTTCTAATAATAATATAATCTTTATTTTACTTTAATATCGTTATCTTTTATTATTATCTCTTACCTTAAGTATATTTTAGTTTTTATTATAATTTTCGCTATATATTTTAATTTTAAGTATACCTATCTATCTTTCTTTTAATGCTACTACCTAATTCTACTTTATATCCTCTATAATTATTTACTTTATAGTTTCTATCTTACTTTATATTTACTTCTTACTCTATTTCCTATTTATTTCTTCTATTAACCTAAATATTAATCTTTTTCTCTCTATTCAAAATAACCTTAACTTTAAGTTCTATTTTTCTTACCCTAACTCTTTTAACCTTATTCTAAATAACCTTAACCCTTTATTCTCCTTACCTTAACTCTTTAACCTTATTCTATATAACCTTAACTTTTCTTTTTTTTTTCTCTCTATCTCTTCTTTCTTCTATAAAAAATAACCTTAACTCTTTCTTTTTTTTATAACTTAGTTTTAACTTTTAACTATAAGTCTATTATACTATTTCATTTTAATATAGATCTTACTTTACTAAAGCATTATATCTCTAACCTCTTTCTATAATATATAGCTAACCTATATATTTATACTTTATAATTCTTACTATTTATATATTATAGTTTTTATCTATTATCTTTTTGTTAACTCTTACTACTATACTAATTCTATTTAGTTTATTTATTTAAATTTATTATACTATATTATAGTATTATATTATTAGTTAGTTTAAATTTTCTTATTCTAGTTTACTTAACTCTTAAATATTTAACTTCTATTGAACCTTATATAACCTTAACGTCTAATATATAAAATATAAGTCTATTATTGCTTTATAATTCTTCTCTATATCTAATTCCCTTTTTATAACTCTACTAACCTTCTTTATTATCTAAACTTTTATATTTATTTCTAAATCTTAACTTATATCTATTTAGTTTAAATTCTATTTTATATATATATATATTAGACCTCAATATTAAAATATAGTTAATATATCTCTATCCTCTATATATAATCTCCTCATCTAGTTTAACTAACTTAAAGTTACTATCTTCCTTTATATATAATACTTACTCTTCTCTTTTTAAGATATATATTAATAATTTAAAACTCTTAACTTATTTTATATTTTATAATCTATCTACTTTTAAACTTTCTTTTTAACTTTAAACTTTACTATAAACTCTTAAAGTAACCTTAAAATATATAGACTCCTTTATTACTTAAAATAGCTACTTCTTATCCTCTTTTTTAACCTACTATATTAAAAGCTAAGTTACTTTATATAAATAGCTACTCTTAACTTCTCTCTATAAAATCTGCCCTCTTAACTATATATAAAAAATATTCTAACTATTTCTTCTCTTTTTTATAACTTATACTCTTTTAGTAGCTATCTGCTCTTTAAATATGCTGCTCTATACTACTTTAGGAAGCTTTACTATACTAGCTATAAATACCTTAATTAGTATACTTTTTAGTTAGTATGCTTATCCCTCTACTTAGTAGAACTACTTACTATCCTCTGCTTCGCCTTCCTATTGCTTATAAAACTCTTATAGAAGCTTATAGTTAAAGTAGCTAGAGAACTACTTAAGATATCTCTTACTAAAGATCTCCTGCTCTATAGTCCTTATACCTTACTATACCTAAATCTACTCTATCTCCTCCTTCCTTAAGTACTTAAGAAACTTATGCTTATTATTATCCCTTGCTTTGAAATATAATATATACCTCTTATATTACTAGTAAAGCTATATAAGAAATACTTTTATTTTGCTAGCTTTACTTATCTTCTCTATCTTAACCTTCTATTAGTTTAGTTTTATATACTTATCTAGCTTTAGAAACTTTATTTAGCCTACTTTGCTATCCTTACTAATATAGTTAAAAATAAACTCTAGCTTTAGCTTTTTTCTATATTTATAGTAGATATTATAGACTTCTTTATTATCCTCATAACTAGAGTAGTTGCTTCTCTTATTTATTATTTAGTTAAGAATGATCTACTTATATTTATTACTAGTAAGATATTTTTTAACTACTATCTCTTATTATAAACTATTATTATTACTACTATAGCATATAATAACTAATATGCTTAGCTGCTTATTATAACCTACTTACCTACTCTCTTATATAAATTACTAAAGTTTTATTAGTATATTAGCGTGGATTATAAGCTATATATCTAAGATATTAATACTTAGTCCTAATATATTTATTATAACTATGACGCCTTTAGCTTTATTGCTTTAATATTACGCTTTAAGCTGAGCTGCTTTACTTTTAGTTAAGTTAATATTGCTAAAGAATGTAGTATACTTTAGCGCTAACCTTAAACGCTCTACTTGCTTAATTAATATAGCGTATATAATAGCTTTATTTTGCCTGCTGCTAGCTAGAAGCTTATTTACTTATTAGACTGCTACTTAGTATACTTTAGCCTTAACTACGTTAAGTTTTACTAGCTCTACGTTATCTTCATCTTATTTTACGCTACTAACGCTATTAATACCCTCTATACTAGCCCTCTTACTTGCTATAATAATAGAGTATTAGATGTTTTTATACGTTATTACTATTTAGAATATCCTCACTTAGCTAGCCTCTAGTTATATAGCATAGAAGAAAGCTGCTTTATCTATTAGTATAAGCGTTACTATTAAGTATATTATCTATACGCTAAACTTATAAATTACCTCTTTAAGCTCTCTAAGCTGCAGCTAGAAGCTCTATAATCTTTTAAGCATAATATAGCACTTATCTATAATAATATAGTTTAGCGCCTACCTCCCTTTTAGTTATATAATAAAGTTTCTAAATCTCTTTATAATAGCTAACTTAGGTGTAATAAAGATAATAGATACTACCTAGTTATTCTTATAGCTCTACTATATATATAAAGTAATCCCCACCTTAATATATCGCTTATATAGATCTATCTATAGCGCTATTAGTAGCGTTATAACTACTATTACTCTATCTAGCGAGCAGAATACTAGCAGTATAAATAAGACGCTCTTGCTATTACCTATCCCTATTACCTATATAATTAGCATATGCCTACTAGTAATAGTAAGCACTACTTCTCTCTAGTTTCTATAAAATATTACTAAGTTATTTTTTGTTATCTGCTATAGCTAGCCCTCTAAGTTAATTCTCTTTAGCTTTTCAAATTGTTAGAGCTTAGCTGCAAGCTGTAGCCTTTTATATACCTCTATCTTTTTCCTCTTATAGCTTATAAAACCTTATTTTAATTCTAAATCCTTAGCCTTAAAGCCTAGAAACCTATGCTACTAACAGCTAACTTAGTAGAACTATTACTGCCTTACTATAAGACTACTGCTAAACTATATAAGCTCTTGCGCGTAGATTATGCCTACTATCTGTATGCTATACCCTACCTATAAGTCCTATAAGCTATCCTTAACTTTATCTATCCCCTCTTCTGATCTTATACTAGTATTATCTCTACCTAGCCGTCTAAACGACTTATTTAAGTAATAGTTAGCAATACTAATAGTAATATGTTACTATATGCTTATATTAACCTAGCATCCTAGTAGTCTTATGCTAGTCTACTATATAATCTGCTACGCTCTATCTATTATTTATATTTGCTCCTCTTTCTATATCTAGTCGCCTATACTTATGCTCTTATCACTAGCTTCATTTTTATTTATGCTATAATTATTACTATCCTTAATATTTATATTATTACTACTTTGCTCTTCTAATCCTACTACTATACTGCTAGCTTCTAAGTCCCTCTGCTAGATAATATTATCTACCTATATAAACATGCTATACCTACTAGCCTTATATATAATACTTTATACCTCCTATTAGAACAGTAAGATAAGCTAAAGATACTATATAATAAGCTTACTAACCTCCCTTAAAAGATATTAGTAGATCACTTTCACCTACTTAGTTGTCTAATATCCTTTATAATATACTATGATAAAGCATAATATTTTATTATATATTATAATATTATAGATACCTCTATTAACTATATTAACTATCTATAGACCTATAAGCTTACTTACCTTATGCTAGCTATCTACTAAGTATATATAGAAGTATCTATAGTTTCTTATAGAGTTATTTAAACGTCCTACTAAACTTCCTATATAGCTAATAGCTAGAATAGCTAGTCTGTTACCCTTATAACTATTACTTATACTACTACTTAGTCCTTAGCGTTCTATAGTAGTAGGTAACTATGCTAGCTATATAAATAGCTATCTATTCCTAATAGAAACCTAGCTATTATAGTTATTAGTAAGAAATAAGTACTTAGGCTTTATCTTACTATAGTTATCTTTAAT
Organism: Colletotrichum endophyticum; assembly: GCA_027406105.1. Classification (NCBI taxonomy): domain Eukaryota; kingdom Fungi; phylum Ascomycota; class Sordariomycetes; order Glomerellales; family Glomerellaceae; genus Colletotrichum; species Colletotrichum endophyticum. The sequence goes on from JANVYF010000005.1 coordinate 14,632, forward strand.
TAATAACTATAAGATAGCTAGTAGTTATAACTAAATATTACTTTTAGAACTATCTACTAAACCTAAATCTTCTATTGCTATTAGCTCTATAAGCAGCTCCTATATCTCTTAGACTAGCTTATATAGTATAGTCTAATAGCTACCTTATTATAAACTATACCTACTTATATAATATATAATTACTAACTTAGTTAATAATACTAGCTGCTACTATATTATATTAGATATATATCCTATATATCTATAGTCTTAAGAATCTAGTCTATTAGTATTAGCTCTATATCCTTATTATCTATTATCTACTATTATAAACTACTATACTTTTTGCCTATATATACTAGAATAAACTCTATGCTATATCTTCTACTTTATTATTACTTAGAGACTTTCCTAGCTTAGCAACCTCGTTATAGCGCTTAATATAAGCCTAATAGATCACTAACATATATGCTATCTTAATAACAGCTAAGTACTTCATTATATAGTTTATAATCTAAACCTAGCTACTATTCTTAGTAATCCCTATTACTATAAGAGCGCTAAGAAGAGCACTACTATAGTCTCCACCCTTTAGCTAGTAGTTTAGTATACTAATAAGTATATTAAGTACTACACATTCTAGCTTCTCTTACGTTTAATACTTTATTCTTATACTAGCTACTTCTACTATCTACTTAAATAAGTTTTATACCTCTCCTTATAATAGTATTAGTTTATATAGCAGCTACTTATTATTATTTATTTCCTACGTATAGAACTAAATACATAATAGACTTAGCTATACGCCTTTATATCTTACCTATATATTATCCTCTATATAGTTATTAAACAGCCTCTTTAGTTTAACATACACTTCTATATGCTACGCCTTAAATAGTATAGCTAGCCTAATAGTATTAAGAGCAGATATTACTTAAGCCTAGTCTAGTATATAGTTAACTATTACTTATATCGCCTAAAGCATAACTTTATCTTTATTAATAAGAGCTATTATATTAAAAAGTATGCTAATATTAAGCCTTTTTAAATATACTACCTATCTTATATAGGCTAGCTATAAGCTAAGCTTTAGTTTTTTATTAGCGACGTAGATTAGCTTATTATAGCTTGTCTTTATACGTTCTGCTTAGACTTTCTAGAGATCTTAAATATAAGCAACTACCTGTTAAGCTAAGCTTCTATTTAGAGCGCTTTATAGAGACTTATTAGCTATCTATCCTTAAGCTACTTTAAACTATCTACTTACAGCCTATATTAAGAAAAACTACTAGTATAGCACCTTTATTATCTATAGTAAATCCCTAACTATAGTAGCTTTCTTATAAATATTACCCCCCTTATACTAATTATTCTCCTATCTATATTCTACCTAATAATACTTCTATATATTTTACATATAGCAGTAAATATAATAGTATATATAGTAATATAAACTATCTGCTTAAGGTAGTATAATATTAGTAATTAGCTTAACTATAAGGGTCTAAGTATTAGAATAACTATAAATCAGCCTAGCTATAGATAATACTAAGAATATTACTAACTAATTTAGCTACTTTTCCCCTTAGCCTTAGTAGTAATTAACTAATAGTAGTTCTATAGATATACTATAACTTTATTTACTACTATTACTATACTTAATATAATATATATATTAGAATAGAATACTATGCGTTATAGATGAATAGCTTTATATTTACCTTATATAGATAGCTTACTTTAGTTTATTACTATTAAATAATTCCTCCTTATCCTCTCTTTATAACCTTATCTTCCTACCTTCTTAATTCTATATACTTTCTCTTTAATCTACTTTCCTCCTCTAACTATACGTTCTATTAGTTAGTTAGGCTTTCTAGCCTTAGCTAATATCTCTATTATATGAATTAGCTAGTTAATATAGGGTTTAGGAACTATATTATAAAAATATTAACTATGCTATTTATTAATTTTTAGACTTACCTTACTAAGTATTAAACTAAGAACTAGATCATTATAATTACTTTTATTTAAGCTTTAATTACATTCTACATTTATGTATTTTACTATAAGAAATCTTAATAGCTTCTTTACTACTAGAAAATAACAGCTTCTACCTCCTATTTATATAGACCTACTTAATTTTTAGTGAGGATTTTAACAGCTTTTACTTAAAGCTGTTATTACTAATATATTAGGTATACTATTATCCTTATTATCTTTATTATCTTTATTATCCTTATTATCCTCATTATCTTTATTATCCTTATCGTCCTCGTTATCCTTATTATTATTATTATCTAGGTTAGGCTTATTCTCACTTACTTCTATTATATACTTATCTAGATATTAAAACTCTTATATATAAATAGGGGAGGAGATACTAGTAAAAATTAATATTTTGCTATGTTATTCTATAAAGGTTACCTCTTGCTATTACTAACTAAACCTCTATATAAAGGCCTATTAAGAATATTCCTTTAGATAGCTAAAGCTACCTTACTCTACTAAATTATAAGAATACTTCTATATCCTATAATAAAATACTAAATTAACCTAAAGTTATATTATGAAAATTAAACCTTTACCTAAAACCTCACCTTTAGTACAGCCTCTATAGTATCCTCTTCTTTATCCTCACTACTCTCCTCCTCATCTATCTCTTTAATTAACTGCGCACACTTAGCTTTATAACTTTCTAGCGCTATATGCATTATAATTTCCTACTTGCTTATTAGCTTAGTCTTATATTTATTATCTTAAAGCTTATAAGTAACTTTTTCTACCTTACTCTCTTATAGATCTTTAATAAACTTATTAATAGTATTAGCAGCCTTAATAATAATAGCATAAGTTTACTTCTTCTAACTGTTATAGTTAATATAGCTAAAGGTTTATACCTCTGCTGCGTTATTCTACTAGTTATTAATAATAATAAGGTAGTTAGTATAAGTAAAGTTAAGACCTTTTTTACTAATATGAGATAAGAGCTAGTAGGTAAAAATAATTAGCGTTCTGTTATATTTACTAATAAAGTAAATAGGAAATATCCTAATTAGAGACTAAAGTTAATAATACTGAAATAGGGAATAGCATAGCTATCTTCACTAGATACTGTTCATATAAAATAAAACCTAAGTATCTATTTTATAAGAGCATAAGAGATAGCATTCCTAGTTTTAACATCTTAGTTATATCTTAGTATAACCTTCACAAGAGGTCTGCTATATAATAAGTTAGTATAGGGAATATTATTTGAAGTCTAATAGAAGGAGTTTATATATATAACTTTAATAGTATTATTTGCAAACTTAGGTTGCTTGCTAGAGTTATATTTTATATTAAGGATCTAGTGATATTTAAAGTAAGAGCTTACTATATACTAAAGATATATAGTTTCCTTGCATATAGATCTAAGGATAGCTTATAGATTATTAAGCTTTATATTAGTAGCAATAAGCTTAAACTTTACTATGCTATTATTAATAGCTTTAGACTATACTTACGTAAGTGGACTATATATATTAAAACCTTTATATAACTTCTCAATATTAATATATAAACCTTCTATAATAGTTATAGGCGTTAAGCTAAAGAGGAAGATAGAGGGAATTTAGTAGCAGCTTATTATAAAAAGAAGCTTACTACCTTTGCTATATATATATTAGTTTAGCACTACTAAATCCTAAGAGGTTAGATTATTCTACAGACTTTAGCTTAGCTAAAGAACTACCTTAAATATGAGAGGATACTGCTGCTAGAGTTAGAAGTCTATATTTTATGAGGGCCTTATGGTATACTAGAACGCCTTAGGACCTATGTTAAGTTTATTAAGAAACTTAGAAAAGCCTATAGTATTAGGTTTAGTATTATCTTTTTTAAGGATAGCAAAAATCTTATTATTAATAAATCTCTACTGCTATAAATATAGTATAGCATAAAGAAACTTAGAAGTAATAGAATTACTAGCTTAGTAGATATATATAACTTAGAGGAAGAGGATTTTCTATTAGAATTTCTAGGAAACCTAGTAGGTATTTTACCTAATAATACTTATAATATAATAATAGATAAAAACTAAAAGTCTACTTAGGTTAATAACTATAAGGTTATTAATCTTAATTTAGAGACTATCCTTATACTTAATAAGGTTTTAGAAGTATTATATAAGTCTAGAGAAGAGGGCTAAGGTGAGCTAGCAACTTTAAGGGGTAAGGGATACCTCTAAAGCCTTTATGTAACTCTTTAATATTAATATGCAAACCTTCTATAATAGTTATAGGCGCTAAGCTAGGGAGGAAGATAGAGGGAACTAAGTAGCAGCTTATTATAGAAACTCTTACTAGGGGAGATATAACTTAATAAAGACCTTATAGCCCTTATATTGTGATTTTATCCCTACTTTATCTATTAGGCTAAATAGGCAGCTAAAATAATACTAGATAATACTAAACGATAGAGACGCTAGATAATAAGGATACTAAGGGTAGAGATGCTAATAATAGAGACTCTATTTAATATAAGTAACGTTAATAATAACTCTAACGGTTTTAACTTAGAAGAAATATTACTTTTAATTAGAGATATCTAAATATAGATGCAGCCCTTATATAGCTACTTATCCCTAGCTTAACTACCCTATTAATACTAAATATATAGCTGTTATAACGCTAGATAATAGAGATGCTGGATAATTAAGATGCTAATAGCAGAAATGCTGCTGATAGGGACCCTATATAATATAAGTAATATTAATAATAACTCTAACGATTTTAACTTAGATAAACTATTACTTTCGATTAGAGATGTCTAAATGTAGGTGCAGCCCTTATATAGCTATTTATCTCTAGCCTAACTACCTTATTAATACTAAATATATAGCTGTTATAATACTAGAAGTTAGAGACGTTAGATAATAAGGATGCTGAGGGCAGAGATGCTAACGATAGAGACTTTATTTAATATAAGTAACGTTAATAATAACTCTAACGATTTTAACCTAAAAGAACTATTACTTTTAATTAGAGATATCTAAATACAGATGTAGCCCTTATATAGCTACTTATCTCTAACCTAACTACCTTATTAATACTAAATATATAGCTGTTATAACGTTAGATAATAGAGATGCTAGATGATAGAGATAACTTCCTTACTACTTAAAGTACTAGCCTTAACTTTATTAATACCTACGCTTAGCTTAGCCTAAGGACTATACCTTTATTATTTATCTAAAATAGACTAAATATATTAAATTGCTAGAGCAGCATAATAGATATTTAACACCTTAATATAGTGTTTATATTAAACCTATAGAGGGTAGGTGTCCTACCTATACCTTCCCTAGTTAGCTTAGAAAGTAAGCTTAAGGCTATAATACTGCTCTTTATCTAAGCTAGCTAGTTATTAAGCATAGTAATACTAAATATGTAGCAGTAGTACTGCTTAATAACCTTAGATAATAGAGATGCTAGATGATAGAGATACTAAATAGTAGATATATTAGAGATATAATGCTAGGAATATTAAGGAAACTAAGCTATAGCTTGCAGGAGGAAAATCCTCTTAAAGCCTTTATTATATATCTAAAATAGACTAAATGTGTGAAATTACTAGAGTAACTTAATAGATATTTAACACCTTAATATAGTAATAATAATAGGGCTATAGAAGGTAGGTATTCCTCTTATACTTACTTTAGTTAGAATATAGGTTGTAGTTGCCTCTGCTATACCTTCTTTACGGTTTAATTAATATGTAGTAGCTGCTACTACTGCTCCTTCCTTATAATAAAAGAACCTAATTTACCCTCCTAGAAAGTTATGCTTTTACTAGCTGCTATATTTAGTAAAAACTGTGTTATACCTTCTTCGTAAGTTAAGATATTTATAATAAGCGCTACTACTTTCTCGCCTCTCTCTTATTTTTTACTTCCTTCTCCTCTATCCTCTTATGCTATAACTTTCTAGATAAATTATAAGTTTCCTACTTTTTTAGTAATAATACTTCGTCTTTAATATTAACCTCTTTACTTACTTATTTTCTCTTCTAAATTAACTATTATTAATATAACTTAAGACTAATTTATATCTAATAAATAGACATACTTTATTCTTTTTAGGACTTTCTCTTAGTCTCTTATGCTATAACTTCTATATTAGATTAGGCTACTCTTATAATTTAGACGCCTACTTTCCTCTTATTAATATTGTTATAACTTTAACCTCTTTCTATACTTTTTGTTTTTACTTTTTGCCTTATAATAGTTTAGCACCTTTACTAAGAAATATTAAGTTTCTAGTCCTTATTATTATTTTTCACTCTTTTTATGTTTTATACTTTCTACTTTATATTCTTAAGTTTAGAGTTCTCGCTATTTTCTACTGCTCTCCCTTTTTCGTCTAGGCTATACTGCTATCTATGCTCCTTCTATTATTAAGATTACTAAAATCTTCTAGTTCTTCTCATATTAGTAGCTCTTTTCTTTATTTATAATATCTTATTATAAACTTAGTATTACTAACTTAACTTATCTCTATAAACCTTAGTAACTCTTAAATTATAACTACCTAGCTAGTTCTTATTATTTAAATTATTAATTTAATCTAATAAGATAGATAAGTTACTTAAGTCTTAGCAGGTTAACTTAATAGAGCTTAATACTCTTAACTATATTATTAAGACTGAGGAGGTTAATAAGCTAATTATTTTTAATAACCTCCTTATTATTCTTATTAATAAACTATAAGAGAAAGTTTTCTTCTTTAAGAGGATAAAAGGAAGTAACACTAGATTTAATATAATAATATAAATAGGTGATAGGGAATTGCGCTTAGATGTAGTGGAAGCTGGTATAGAAAACGTAGTGTAGGAAGTTACTAATAGTCTTTACTTATATTATTAAGTAGGACTATCTTTTAAGGTTTTATAGTTTGTAGGAGTTATAGAGTATATATCTTTAGAGTAGTCTTTTTATTAAGTTAAACACCTATTTAGTCTTAAGACTTATACCTTCCTAGCTAATTGCAATATATATAGTAACCTCTAGATTTTAAAGCTAATACTCTCTAGTAATATATTTAACCTAGCTTAACCTGAAGATTATACTTTTATTATTTATTATATAAGATAGACTAAGCGTGTAAAATATCTTATAGAGCTGCTAAGCCTCAAAATAGGCTCCTTATATAATAGTGCTAGCAAGGGGCTTATTGAGGATAATATTAGGAACTAGGCTGTAGGTTATACTAAGAAGAAGCTATCTGTATATACTATATATACTATACTATAGCTATATATATTTAGCAACTAGAAAATTAAATATATTACTATAGTAGATTTAAAATACCTTAAGAATTACCTCTATAAGAATAGTTTAGCTTTACGCTTTAAGATTTACCTTACTTATTACTCCTTCTTTATAAGTCTATATCTTTATAGTAGGTATTACTGCTGCTCCTTCCTTATAACTATATATCTTTATAGTAGGCGCTATTACTGCTCTTTCTTTATAACTTTATATCCTTATAGTAAGCACTACTACTACTCCTTCTTCGTAACTATACGTCTTTATAGTAGGCGCTACTACTATTCCTTCTTAATAGATATAGATTTTAAGCTAGTTGAAGATATAAAAGAGGAATTGCTAAGGCTACGCTTTAACTATAGGTATTTACTTTAGGTTTTCTTAAATATTTATAATAACTCTTACTGTTACCCCTTTTATATAACTGTACGTCTTTACAGTAGGCGCTACTACTACTCCTTCTTTGCAACTATATATCTTTATAGCAGGCGCTACTACTGCTCCTTCTTTATAACTCTATATCCTCATAGTAGGCGCTATTACTGCTCTTTCTTTGTGGTAGAAAGACTTAGTTTACTTTCTTAGAAGGTTATACTTTTACTAGCTGCTATATTTAGTAAGAACTATATTATCTTGCGTAGCTTTATAATTATATTTTATATATTAGTAGCATTTACCTCTATAGTAATTTAGTGTTTAACGTTCTGCTAAGCTTTAGTAGTATTAATAGTATTAGTAGTATTAGTTAAAGTAATAATAGTATTACTAATAGTATTATAACTCCTTTTAACTATAATATTTATAGTAGGTGCTATTATTACTTCTTCCTCAACATAAAAGGACTTAATTTATCTTTTTAGAAGGTCTTTCTTAGAAAGTCTTGCTTTTACTAGCTACTAAATTTAGTAGGAACTATATTATACCTTCTCTATAAGTTAAGATATTTATAGTAAGCGCTATTACTACTCCTTCTTCATAACTTAGTATTTTTGCTAGAGGCGCTACTAATACTTCTTTTTTATAAATCTATATCCTTATAGTAGGCACTACTATTACTCCTTCCTTACAACTTAGTATCTTTAAAGTAGGAGCTACTATTACTCCTTCTATCTAACCTAAATGTGTGATCTTAAAAGAGGTTTAAATTAAATAGGTGCTTAACTTAGTGAAATAATCTCTCTGGAGATATGTATTCTATGACTTTTATAGACTAGTATGATCTTAAAGAGGTAGTAAGCGTATTTAGCTGAATATAGCTATAATAATAGAGATATTATTATTAGGTGTTATTACTGCTCCTTCCTTATAACTTAATACCTTTAAAGCAGGCGTTACTGCTGCTCCTTCCTTGCTAAAGTACTTAAAGTTTTACGCTTTTCTGATTAGTAAAAGATTAACTTATTATAGATTTCCTAGGATATTTATAAGAATAGCTATTACTACTCCTTCCTCTTAAATCTATATTTTTATAGTAGGTGCTACTGCTGCTCTTTCTTTATAACTTAGTATCTTTATATTAGGTCTACTCCTTCTTTATGATTCTATATATTCCTATTAGGGTGCTACTACTACTCCTTTTATATAACTTAATACTTTTATAGTAGGAGCTACTACTGCTCCTTCCTTATAGGTTTATATCTATATAGTAAGCGCTATTACTGCTCCTTCTTCTTAAGCTAAGTTATCTTATAATAAAAGGACTTAATATACTTTTATAAAAGGTTTTATTTTTGCTAGCTGCTATATTTAGGTGATGCTAGTGATATTATATAGGTCTTCTTATAGAGCTTAGTTAGGAAGATAAATAAGCTTAAACTGCTTGAAAAGGCTATTATATATATTCTTCTTAGTTTTAGACTAAGTAACGCGGTAGAGACTATTATAGTGTATACTATAGAGAGGAGTTTAGACTGAATACTTATTCTTAATTAGTTCTTAATAGGGCATCTTTTAGTTAACTAGTTGCACCTAATTAGTGTTATTATTATATACAGCTCTATAATTATCTTTTGCATATTAGTAGCGTTTGCGTCTATAGAAATGATAGAAACGATAGAAATAATAGAAATAATAGAAATAATAGAAATAATAGAAATAACAGAAGTAATAGAAATAATAGAAATAATAGAAATAATAGAAATAATAGATTATTTAGAGAGAATAGGATAGTTCCTTTCTACTTCTTAAGGTCTCTAGCCTTAATATATTACGCCTCTTTTTAACTCTCTATAGTGTGTATTGCTTTTTATACTTTTATTCTCTTTAGGTATCTATTATACTTTATTACTTATTTACTTTCTATTACCTTCTCTTCTCTCCCTCCTATTCTTTATATAACTACTTACCTCTACTTCTCTCCTTCTTACCTAGTTAAGATTTCTTCCTGCTTTACTAGCTAGCTTATACTACTATATTACAACTACCTATTATAACCTCTACTACTTACTATACTATTAAGATCCCCCTTTTTAGACCTCTCTTATATATTAGCCTTAACCTCTTATAAGTATAGTAGCTTATAAGCTTACTATTATAAATAACTTAGAAATATCTTTAACTGAGGGATATCTTTATAAAAGTAGTAGTATCTACTAACTTAGCTTCTGCTTTTTAACCTCTTCCTCTACTATTAACTATATAAGGTTCTCTCACTTAGCTATACCTTATCTAATATTACCTATTAGAAGGTATACCTATACTTACTACCTTTATATAGGTATTTACTTTTAGTCTACTCTTATAAATATTAACCTTAGTCTGCTATTAGATTTTAGTAATAAGTTCTCAACTTAATCTTTAACTTAATCTTTAACTTAATCCTTAACTTAAACTAATTATTTCTAATTATACTATATAGTAATAGCATGTAGAGGAGCTAGTTAGTATAGGCGTAATAATAAAGCTTTATGCTACGCTTACTCTTAGCTTAAATGCTAGGTTTTTAGTTGCTTAGAGCTAGTAATTATTAATATATATTATATATAGTTTAGAAACTACTAATAACTATCTCACCTATCTTACTAGATCTAATAACCTTAAGGATAATCTATTAATACTAAAAGGTGCTATGTATATTAATATAATTAGTAAGCTAAGCATGCCTAATAGTAAATACTCTTTAATCCTCTTTAGTATATTATATAAGCGCTTAACTGAGAGGCTACTAGCTATAGTAAGCCTATAAGTAGAGGCTTTAAGTTAGTCTTAGGACCTTAAGGAATAAGGTGCTTATATTATAGCTATTATTAGCTTTTATAATAGTATTACTACTAAGATACCTAACTATACCTCTCTTAAGCTTTTAGTTACTCTTATGCCTTAAAGACCTTAAGGACTTATATTAGCTATTAGCATCTAGCGTATTACTACTTTTAGTATTAACACTAAGAGCAGTCTTAGCTACTATAAGAATATTAGTTAGGCTATTTACTAACTTAAGGTTAAGTAGGTTTAGTTCCCTAGGGGTAAATTTATATCTATATCTATAGTAGCTAGTAGAGCAACTTGCTTAAAACGCCTCTTTATGCTTAATATAAGCTTAAGCTTTACTTTTATCCTAAATAAAGCTATTAACTCTAGTAATAGCTTTAAGAAAACTCTTATAGATTATATTACTACTTTTATAAGCTATACTATAAACATATTAATAATAGCAGCTCTTAGTGAAGGTAGCTAATCCTACTTTAGTTATATTATCCTCTACTATAGAGGCGTTTAAGATGCTAAAGATAATAAGTTAGGTTAAGGTAGAATTAAAATAAGGTTTAGTAGGTCTATAGGACCTTTTAGTATTTACAGCGTTTAGAGGTTAGGATTACTAAGCTTTAATATAGCAGAAGTTAGCTTAGATATTATTATTAATCTAAACGTATTAGAGAGGTAATAGATTAATTAATTTACTCTTTCTTAGCAACTCTTTAAGCTTTTTATACTATTCTTTTTACTTTTAATCTCTAAAGTATACACTTATAGTAATAGATAGCCCTAGTAGTTTTAGATTCATCTTAATAGTTATAGAGAAAGAGACTATAATAGTAATAGTTATAGTGAAAGAGATAGAGATAGTTACTATTATAAAAGGTAAGTAAGGAAACTAAACGTCTATTTAAAAATAAACTAAAAAGATATATTATTAATACCTTATGCTTTATATCTTATTAGCTATATAATCTAAGTTAGGAAAATAATATTATTTTTAGATAGTATATTATAATAAATTTAAAATATTCTACCTTATTATAAATAATAATTATATAAAGAGTAAGCATAATAAAGAGTTATATTTATGCTATACAACTAGTTCTTATTACTTTTAGTATCTTATATATAGCATAGATCTATAAGAGCCTCTCTATATATAACTCTAATATAATTCTACTTACACTCTACCTCCCTCTATAAGCTTTCTAATTAGGTATTTTAAATGCTTTTATAAAACCTCTCTAGAAAATTATTCCCCTAAAAACTTATTAGTCTAGAGGCTTCTTCCTTTCCAGCTTAAAATACTATATATAAACCTTTACTACGTATTACTTACTATCTATACTAGTTTTAGCTATCTTAGATATAAATAACTACACTTCTAAGGTGCTCTTAAGTAGCTACTTTAGTAGACGCAAAGAGCTTAAAACTTTAGCATTAATACTAAAAGTACTCCTAGAGTTTAGACTAAGCAGCATATTTAGCTATATGATATCTATATTATTAAGTATTAGTTATTAAAGGCTTAAAGTAAGGTTAGCCTCATCCTTATTAACTAGAGAGCTAAGCTATACTTCTCAAAAAGATAGTCTTAAAGCTATAAATACCTATCTTATAACACTATTACTAACTACTCTCTATTAGTTTTTCAGCTATCCTAGAATAACTTTATAATCTAAAAACCTTTAAGCGCGCTAAGCTTCTATAACTATTAGAATTTAGTTCTAACTTTAATATAGAATCCTACCTATTTAAGCATCTACTAGAGAAGGTACTATTATTACTTTTTATATAACTTATTAAGGAAAACACCTACTCTATATATGCAAAGATACCTATATAACCTTTAAGCCTATAGTAGGGAAGAATTCTCTCTCTACTCTTATTATAATATTATAACTATTATTCTAAGTAGTTATAAAGTTTATACTATAAAGGTAGGTAGGTATAACGCTTAGTTAGTTTTAGAGATACTTTATATAACTATAAATAAGATAATAGTTTAAGAAGAGGATATAAATATTAACCTTAGTATTAATAATATTAAGAAGATTAGCTATTATATCTATAGCTCTAATAAACTTAAAAAGTATAAGTATTACTAGCTGCTTACCTATTAGTTTATTATTTAGCAACTTACTAAAGGTTTTAAGATAAAAAGGATAGTATAAATACAAATAAAGAGGTAGCTTTAGGAGTTTATAACTTAAAGCTATAAAGTATAGGAATATATAACTTCAGCTTTATAGCAAGCTATAGGACTATACATCTAATAAGAAGAAGTATATCTAATACCTAAGCCTAACTAAAGTATAGATTAATTAGCAGAACATATCTTTATTCTTTTCCTAGCATAGTTATACGATCTCTAAGATATTCTCTAATAACTTATACTTAGGTTAGTAAGTATTAATAAAAGAGGCAAAAGCAGTAATAAGTAACTAGTTTTTACGTTACTTAACTACTAGCAGATATAAAGTCTACTATACTAATCTTTAGAACTTTATTACTAAACTTACCTTCTAACATAAGTTATTATAAATTATTAATAGAACTAGCAAAAGGATATACTTTACTTAAAGTATTAGCTATATATATATAAATAGTATATATATTAATATCATTTGCTTAGTTTATCTTAATTACCCCTCTTTCCTTAAAGCTATATTTAAAATTACTTACTTCTATAAAAGAGGTTAATACTTTAAAGCTTATAGATAGGCTTTAAGGGATTAAATCCTTATCTTAGTGTTAGGTAGGTATTAAAAAGAGGAGAGATTTTTCCTAAGGGGTCTAATTTATATATAAATTTAATGATTTAATTAGGTTAAAATTAGCTAGCGTTAGTGCTATTTAGATTATAGTATCTCCCTAGAATGCTTATATAAGTTAGTAGTTAATAATACTATTATTAATTAGTTTAAACTAAGTAAGTTACTATTAGTAGTTTAAGATCGTTTAAACCTAGATTAAATATTTATTAATTCAACTAGGTGTTCTATAAGCTAGAGACTTAGCTAAAAAGAATACCTTACTATTATCTTTAAGTATATCTATAGCATAGACATTTTAGGCATAAAATGTTTAATAAATAATACTTAGTAAGATTTTAATAAATCTTACCCTTAGTCTTTGCAAGCTTACTCTTCTTTAGGTAGCAGTTTTAATAAATAATTATATTATTTATTATTACTAGTATTTTAAGGGATATTATTTTAAAAGCTATCTCTTTCTTATTCGCTAGCTTTAATATATATTCCTTAATCACTATATAGTCTTTAAATCAATCTAATACTAATTGCTATATTCTTAACCTTAAACTAACTTTTAGTTGCTAATGCTAAAATAAAGAGCTACCTTATACCTAGCCTAAAGAATATTTCTATCGCCTATCTCTACCTACAGAGTAGCCTTATACTTAACCCTCTCTACTACTTTAAGCAGCCTATATTAGCCTAATAAATCCTCTTCTGCTCTTTTTATTCAATCTATCCTACTTATATAAAATCACTATCCCCTATAGCTTCTTAAGGTTTAGGACCTATAGTATTATATAAGTTTATATCTTCCTACTAGCTACTTCTAGTAGTGAGATAAACTATCCTCTACCTCACTATTATATATAGCTACCTCTACCTTAAAGCTCTCCTATATGCACTTCTCTACGTCTTTAAGGGTTAATTTAATGACAGGCTAGGAGATTTCAGCAAGAAGAGATATAAAGAGATTCTTAGCTACCTAAATATATAGCTCCTTATTAACATCCTCTCCCTTAAGTAGGAGAGGAAACTTTATATTCCTAACCTACTTTATATTCCTAACTAACTTTATATTCCTAACCTACTCTCCTATAGTGATAATAGATACCTACTCTATAGCAGGCTAAGGTTCCTTATTTCCCTATAGGGGTTTAGTAGAGATAAGGATATTCCCTACCTCCTCTCTAGTAATAAACTTAAAGGCTTATAGAGCATACTAAGTATTATATTCCCCTATTATAAACTTATAGAGGCTGCAGTAATACTTAACAACTTAATCTTTAAACATCTTATATATTAAGTTAGAATAAGTACTAAAGGATTTAAAGAACTAAATGCTAGAGATCTCTATATTAGTATTATTATTATCTACTAGCATGATGTTGAATTTAATAAATCTATAGTACTAAGGTATACTCCCCCTATTAGGGAAGTAGTTATAGGAGTGTTTAATATATAGTAGTATATTAAAGTAGGCATACTTATTATCTTAAGACTGCGCAGCGATAGCTGCATACTGAAGCTAGTCTCTAGCCTTATTGCTGCTAAAGAATCTTTCTATTCTAGAGCTTATAAAGGAGAGCAGTAACTTAGCCTTATCCTTCCTATAGTAGTGCCTTATAAGCAGCTTAGTGAGGAAGGTATCTTTAAACTTAGCAATTATCTTAAGGTTGCTTTTAGCCCTTTTATCCCCTATATTAATTTCTAACACTAAATCCTTTAGCATAGATTAAGTTTCAGCAAACTCTTTAATAAGGGATATATAGTTAGAGTAGTAGGTTAGGTTAGTAATTATACCTATAATAACCCTTATTAAGGGATTAAAAACTCTTAGTTCTTATGCTATAATATAGGTAAGGTATACCTCTATTTATAATAATGATAATAATAGGTATTTATTCTCTAGTAGGGGAGTGCTATATTAGGATGTTATTAGTTAGCCTAGGGGAGGTAAAGTATGATAATAATATAATATACTAAGTGTAGTTATAGTATAGTTAATATTAATATAAGTTAATAATAGGGAGATCTAGTTATAGCTAGAAGCTATAGGTAATAACTTAGAAAAGCAGCAGTCTATATAGCTATACTATAACAATAAAAAAATAAATAATACTATTAATATATTTATCTCTTAATAGATTTAGTAGCCTCTTAGTGACTTAAGTAATTACTCTATACGCCTTATATATTTATATTTTAATATTTATAGTATGCTTTATTTAAAGACTACTTAGTCTTTAGATATATTATATTAAGAATCGCCCTATACTTACTAGATATTTTCTATCTTTTAGTTACATTCTAGTAGTAGGAGTAACTATTATATACTTAGTAATTAGAAGAAGAATTACCTTATAGTTAATCTATTTCTAGCGTTTAGGCGCCCTCATTATAATTAAGAGAATTATGCTAACCTTAATTAGTTTCCCTATTCCTTTAGCTACTACTTAATAAGAGAGTAGGTTTATTCCTTTTTACTTCTTAATATCTCTAGCTTTAGTATGTTACGCCTCTTCTTAGCTCTCTATAGTGCTATTTTTTGCTCTTTTGTTCTTCTTAAGTATCTATTAACCCTCTTTACACCTAATTACTTATTTGCTTTCTATTACTTTCTTTTCTCTTCTCCTCTATCTTTTATATAACTACTTACCCTTACTTTACTGCTTCCTACTAAGTTAAGAGCTCTTTTTACTTTACTAGCTTACTTATACTACTATATTATAACTACTTATTATAGCTTCTACTACCTACTATAGTATTAAGATCCTCTTTTTTAGACCTCTACTAAATATAAGCTATAACCCCTAATAAGTGTAATAGCCTATAGGCTTACTATTATAAACTATTTAGAAATAAGTTTAATATATAAAAGTAGTAGTATTTACTTAGCGCTTTCTTCCTGTTTTTTAACCTCTTCTTCTACTATTAACTATATACTATTCTCTTGCTTAGCTATACCTTATAGCTTACTTATATCTAATATTATATACTAAAAGGTATACTTATATCTACTACCCCTATATAGTTACTTATTTTTATTCTACTCTTAGGAATATTAACCTAAGTTTTCTTTTAGATTTCAGTAATAAGCTTTTAACTTACTCCTTAACTTAATCCTCAACTTAATTCTCAACTTAATCCTCAACCTAATCCTCAACCTAATCCTCAGCTTAATCCTAAACCTAAACTAATTATTCTTAATCAGACTATATAGAAACAGCACATAGAGAAACTAGTTAGTATAAGTATAATAATAAAGCTTTACACTATATTTGCTCTTAGCTCTAATGCTAGCGCTAAGGTTACTAATAGCTAGTAGTTACTAATATATATTACGCGTCATTTAAAAACTACTAATAACTATATAACTTATATTATAACAGCTAGTAACCTTAAGGATAGTCTCTTAATACTAAAAGGTGCTATATGTATTAATACTATTAGTAAGCTAAAGATGCCTATTAGCTAAGATATCTTAATCCTCTTTAGTATATTATATAAACACTTAGCAGAGAGGCTGTTAGCTATAATATACTTATAGGTAGAAGCTCTAAGTTAGTCTAAGATCCTTATAGGATATAATGCTACTATTATAGCTATTATTAGCTTCTATAATAGCATTACTACTAAAGCTCCTAACTATACCTCTATTAAGCTTTTAGTTGCTTATATACCTACTAAGCCCCCCCTTATATTAAGTATTAGTACTTAGCGTATTACTACCTTTAGTATTAATAGGGATAGTAGTTTTATTTACTATAAGAATATTATATAAGTTATTTGCATACTTAAGGCTATAAACTTCTAGTTCTCTAAGGATAAGGTTATAAAAGGGTTTATACTACCTATAATAACGCCTAACCTAAATTACTACCTAATACTTAACGTAGATAAAGGCTTTACTTTCATCTTAGATAGAGCTATTAACCTTAGTAATAATGCTAAGAAAGCTCTTAAAGATTATATTATTACCTTTATAAGCTATATAATAAGTAAGCTAGTAGTAGCAGCTTTTAATAAGAACAGCTAATCCTACTTCAGTAGTATTTAGGATACTAAAGGTGATATATTAGGTTAGGGTAGTATATAGAACTAAGTAGGCAGTCTATCTCCCTTTTAGTAGTATATATATTAAATAGAAATACTAGTATACTATAGCTTTACTATCCTACTTTTCTAGGGTAGACTATATATTAAGTACTACCTCTAAGGCATATTATAGTTATTATTATATAGTTATTATATAGTTTGCAAAACACTAATTAGCTATATTGTTTAATTTAAACTTAGATTCCTCTTATATTAGAGGTCTTATTCCTAACCCTAAGTTTAGAACTTAAACGCTTAGAGATCTTATTCCTAAACTTAGGTTTAAGATTTAAACTTAAACTCTCCTCATCTTAGAGATCCTATTCTTAAATTTAGGTTTAGGATTTAGACTTAGATTCTCCTTATCTTAGAGATCTTATTCCTAAACCTAGGTTTAGGATTTAAACTTAGATTCCTCTTATCTTAGGAGATCCTATTCCTAAACCTAAGTTTAGGATTTAAACTTAGACTCTCCTCATCTTAGATATCCTATTCCTAAACCTAGGTTTAAGATTTAGACTTAGATTCTCCTTATCTTAGAGATCTTATTCTTAAACCTAGGTTTAAGATTTAAACTTAGATTCCTCTTATCTTAAGAGATCTTATTCCTATACTTAGGTTTAGGATTTAAATACTTAGATTCTCCTTATCTTAGGGATCCTATTCCTAAACCTAGGTTTAGTTTAAAATTAGATTCCTCTTATATTAAAGATCTTATTCCTAAACCTAAGTTTAATTTAAATTTAGATTCCTCTTATCTTAGGAGATCTTATTCTTAAACCTATATTTAATTTAATCTTAGAGATCTTATTCCTAAACCTAGGTTTAGAATTTAAATATTTAGAGACCTTATTCCTAAACCTAGGTTTAGGATTTAAACTTAGATTCTCCTCATCTTAGAGATCCTATTCCTAAACTTAGGTTTAGGATTTAGATTTAGATTTTCTTCATCTTAGAGATCTTATTCCTAAACCTAGGTTTAGGATTTAAACTTAGATTCCTCTTATTTTAGGAGATCTTATTCTTAAACTTAAGTTTAGGATTTAAATATAGATCTCTCTTACCTTATAGTTCTTATTTCTAAACCTAGGTATATAATTTTAACTCTAGTTCCTCTTACTCTAGAGATACTATTTTTAACCCTAGATATAAGATTCTAATATAGAGCACTCCTACTTTATATTCTCATTTTCTAAACTATACATAGGATTTTAATATAGATTCCTCTTACCTTAGAGATCCTATTCTTAAACCTAAGGTTAGAATTTTAATATGAAATATTCCTACTTCGTTTATTATATTTCTAGGTATAAGATTATAATTATAACGCTATATATCCTAATAGCTTCTATCTTTTTTGAAATATAATTCCCTACTTACTTTAGATATTATGTTATAATTTAATTCTAAGGTTCTATTTATAATATATATTTTCTATTACTATAGTATATAAATAATACCTTAGGATTATAAAATCTTATTCTCTACTTATTCCCTTAGATGCTAGACGTCTCTTCTAAGTCCCCTTATTAGTCCTTTCTCCTTCCTCTTATAATTAGCTTAAACGCCTCCCCTACTTCTTTCTAGCCTTTAGGTATAAGAACTAACTGCATAAACTTATATAGTCTTATAGAAGCTGAAACTATCTACTAGTATTATCCTTAGAGTGTTGCTTTATCTTTTAGTTTGACTTCACTAAAGGTAGGGCTCTTCTTATTAATATTCTAAACCTTAGGAATAACCTATCTAATAGCAAGTAGGTGTTATATTATTATACCTTTATGCTCTATTATATAGATTTATTAGCTTACCTTTATTATTTATAGGTCTTTATAGCTAATTAGATAGATATAAGGATATATTAATCTTTTCCTTTATAGTTTTCTTCCCTTATACCTTCTAGCTAAGTATTATTTAGTCTTTTAAAGGGATCTCTTTAGGATAAAGAAACTATATTATAAAGGTGATAAAAGTAATAGCTTTTGCTTAAGGCTTATAGTTCTTAGAGAGGGTTAGGTTTGCTTTTTAAACTTAGTAAGATTTAGGATCTTTTTTAAAATCTATATCTAGATATATATTTAAGGTTACTAGAACTATAGCTTAGATAATAATTAACTAGTATATAAGCTATTAGAGGTAAGTTCTTAGTATGCTCTTAACTTTAGCGTAATAGCTAGTTATCTTAATATCCTAGTTAGGGTTAGCTCTCTTAATTTAGGCGATAAACTCTTACTTAATAAGTTTAAGAAGTATATAGAAAGGGAAGGCAACCTTAAAATTAAGAAACTCCTCTTAGGTTAGCTATAGTTATACTTACTATCTTATTTAAGTTAATATATCTATAGCTTATATCTCTATTATTTAATACCTTAAGGTTAGGAGATAGAGGATGCTTTTTAAAGGCTCTTAGAGGAAGGTAATATTTTATACTATAAGGTAGCCTAATTAGTTGCTAGGTACCTAGTTAATCTTATTATCTAGTAGAGCTGTTTAGATTAGCCCCTTTTACTGCTCCCTCTTTAGATATTAGCTAGAGATTATAGGTGAGGGTTTTTAGCTAGACGCTATACCTAAGATTACCCCTTATAACATAAGGTGCTAAGTGCTATAGAGAGATATTACCCTCTTCTTTGCAGTAGAGTCCTTTATAAGCTATACTATCTTATAAACTAGACTTATATATAAGTAAGCATACTATATAGAGGTTATAATATAGAAATACTTCTTACTAGCTATCCTAGAAGGCTAAGTAATATTATTTATAACTAGTTTAGAGAAAAGAGTATTAAATTAGCTATAAGATAAACTAGTTAGTTAGTTTCCTCTTAACCTTTACTTTGCTTCTATTAAGATACTTACTTTTAAGAGAATAGATATTCTACCTACTTCTAGATATCTAAGTTAGTACTTACTACTTTTATCTCCTCTTTATATACTTAGGTAGTATTAGTTAAAGATAAGCTGCTAGCTATATAGTAGTAGAGTTAGAATAATATAAATACCTTTATTTAAGGTACCTAAAGGTTATAAAATATATAAGATATATATTTCTAGATAGAAGCTAAGTCTTAGAAGTTTATATATCTAAGCTCTAAAAAGTAGAGCTAGCTAAGGTAGGTATTTATAATAATTAGACTATAGTAGTAATAAATAGTAGCAATATAAAGTAGGATTAGGCTACTTTAAAGTTCTTAAGGCTAGGTATAGTAGTTTAGCTACCTATTTAGCTCCCTAAAATTAAGTATCTCTAAGGAGATATATAGCTATATATAAGTAGATAAGCTCTCTATTATACTAAGGAAGCCTAGCACCTTTTATAGCAACACTCTAAAGTTATTAGTATAATAGTAATACTTAAAGTAGTTAATAGCTATAACTACTTTAGCTAAGGTAATAGAAGGGCCTTTATCTCTATAGTTTATAATCTGCTCCTTAAAGCTATATATAGTATAGTTAAAGATAGTTAAGAAAGCAGTAAGTATATAGGAGAAGAGGTTAGCATAGAAGTTATATAGTATACTTAAGTATACTTACTTCTACTAGTAGAACTATACTATTAAGTAGAAAATAAGCTTTAGAACTATATAGAAGTTTCTTTTACTTATAATAAGGTTTTATATATTAATATAGAAGACCTACTTAAGCTAGAATATAGCTAGATCTATTCTATAAAGGTTTTCAATAAGGGCGCCTTTACGCGCAAACAGCCTCTAGAAGTTAGGGTTAAAGTCTAGCTCTACGCTACCTCTAAGGAGGTTAAGAAAATATCTCTACTACTTCCTCATACTAGTATTTCTATTAACTATAAATAGAGGCAGGGTGAGGGCGCTAATAGCTACTCCCCTTAAGGCGAGGAGGTTATTAGAGGTATAGCAGATAACATATTTAATATTAGAGTATCTTTAGAAGAAGCTTATAGATAAGACCTCTCTCTAGTTACTATCCTACTTAATCTTAGCCTTAGTGAGGTTATAGATAAGCTTAAAGAATTTTAGCAGCATAAGTAATAAGAAATTTCTAAAGTTAAGGTAGAAAGCTATTAAGAAGAAAGTAAAGTTATAAGGGCTGTTATATTATCTCCTAACTTAAGTATAATTTGCTAAGTAAGTATAGTTAGTAAATCTATCACTATTACTCTCCTCCTCTACTATCTATATTTTAATAGTAATAGCATAAAAGATATAGCTAATATTATTTACTATATACTTCTAGTGTAATATATGTTAGAGTTACTTAAGTTTACTATTAAACTACCTTCTTACTTAGTTTATATCTCTAGCTTCCCTACTTAGCATCTCAAAAAGGTCTCTATTTTATAAGTTATTTATTATCCTACTCTACTAGCTATAATAGCGCTAGCGTATGTTATATAGCTTAGAGCAGCTACTCTAACTACTGCTCCTATAGCTTCCCTCTCTACTACTATAGCTATTTATACTCTATTTAGCATTATTAGGTGTTATATACCTACTAGACTAGCGCTAGCTAGCTTATCTACTAGATAGGGGAGGGTAGTACTATAAGCTAGATTTAATATTAAGATAATGTAAGCTTATAGGGGCTATAATCTTAATACTACCCCTATTATTATTAGGAGGTTTAATTTATATATTACTCCTATTATTATTAGAGGTATTAATCTAAGTATTACTCCTATAGTTATAAATATAAAAGGTAGGGCTGTTCTCCATCTAGAAATTATTATAAATATAGTCCTAGATAAATTCTAGCTACTTCTCTATAAACTTCTCCTAGAATATAGTTTAGTTTATATAGTTAATCTGCCTCTTATTTAACTTATTTAAACCTTAAGAAGTATCTACGCTACTATATTAATATAGTTCTTTATTAGAGAAGATAGACTTAATAAATACTGCTATAATTTTAGCGTAGTAGTTAAGCATAGCACTATACTTTATAGACTAAGCTTACTAGTAGCTACGTTCTATAGTAAACCTCTTAAGGTTATTTATCTCTAGATCTTTAAGGTGTATTATAATATACTATATCTCTCAAGAGGAGGCTTTACCTAAGCAGAATATATAGTAGCAGAGGTTAAAATATATTTTCCTTAGAGCATACTTTAAGCTATAGGGTATTAACTAGTTCTAGAAGGAGAACTCTATATTATTAAAGATCGCACTACTAATAAAGATAAGCTTTAGGGGGATATTAATAATACTAATTATATCTAGGTAGAAGGAGAGGGTTATTTTATTATCTATACTTATTAGCTTCAAACTAATTCTACTAAGGTTACTATAGTCTATTATAAAGTAGGTTTAGAAGTAATATAAAGTATCTCTAGCTAAGTAGTTCTCTACCTCTATAATAGTCTCCTTAATAAATTTATATACTATAGAAGATATAGTTTAGTTAGGGATATATTACTTCTTTTTAAATAGGTTTAAGTAAATATCTAGAGGTACTTATAGCTAAGATATATCCTTAAGGTAAGGTTTATAGGTAAATACCTATCGTTATAAAGTATGCTTCCCCTAGGTTTATCTTCCTTATTATAGTTAGCATTATCTTCTAAGATAAAGCTAACGTCTTCTTTTCTATTAGTGCTAGCTATAGTTATAAAGCTATTATCTAGGTTTTTATATTTAGTGTAAGCATTATAGCTATTATTATTAAACTTAGTAGCTCTTTCTATTATTAGTAGGATAATATCTTAGTTAGTAGGAGTATATTAAAGACTAAGCTTATTAAAGTGCTATCTATAACTAGCTATACTAACCTAATGCTTTATAGTTTAGAGCTATATGAAGCTAATAATAATAATAATAAGATAATAATAATAATAATAATAATAATAATAATGATAATAATAGACTAATAGATTATTAATAGATAGCTCTATAAGGTAGACTACTTTTTATTATCTTCCTAAACCTATCTAACTTCTACTACTACTAATACTAGCATAATTTATATAGCTACCCTTCACACCTTAACCTAAACCTAATAGCTCTATAAGTTTAGCTTATTAATATTCACCCTTATTAAACCTAGGTTTAGTGCTATTAAGGCTTATAGCTAGTTAAGATTGCACTAGAAATTTAATGCAATATGATATAACTATAAAACTATAGAGATAGGTTTATCTTATTAGATTAGCTTTACTACCCCCTTTATAATAGGCTATAAAGCGGATAAGCTGGGGTTTAAGGTTAGGGGGAGGGAGTAGGTCTAAGTATAGCTAGCAACTACTTCTAATATATATAGCGTTTAATATAGTGAAAGAAAAAGAAATAGTAATAAGCATAGCAATAAGAATATGAGGATTATAAGGTTTATTAATTCTAATACCTGCTTTAAAATATAGTAATTATTAGGGGGGGAAGGAAAGGTAACTTAGTATAAAAATATTTACAACTTATTATAGGAGGTTAAACTTCAAGTTGCCTAAATTAAAGCAGTATAATAGATAGACTTCATAATTATATATTAGATAAGGAGAGGAGAGAAACTACTTTCTATAGTTAATTATTATATAGCCTACATCTTAATACTTTCTAGCCTAATAATATTTCTTACTATCCTCTTTACTACTGCTTATAAGCTAGGGGGAGGCTTTAACTATTTACTTAAAATAAAGGGTAAGAGGGATAGTAACTTTAGTATAAAGTCCTTAGCTTATAATATAAGCTTTATGAGGCCCTCGTTATTATTATTATTATTATTATCTATAAAGCTCTCTATTAGCTCTTTAGCATATACTTAAGATAGTATAGATAGAGGCTAAGTATACTTTAGGGGCCTACTTTATCTAGAGGGTTCTATAACTTTATTTATTATATAGCCCTAAATATTACTATTACTACTACTTTTACTACTAATATTACTTTCCTAATAGGCCTTACCTCTATAAGTGCTAGCTTATATGCTTAGCAGGGGGGAGGGCTTTATATTATCTCTAGCCTTATTAAGATTAGTATCCTCTACTTTGCTTTCTCCTCTATTAGAATCTATCCTATTAGCGCTATTTAGGTCTAGCTACCTCTCCTATAAGACTTAGACGTCTAAATGCTATATTTTCTTAGATAGGCTACCTCCTACCTTAGCAAACTATAAGGTTAGGATTACCTTAAATACTACTAAGTAGATTTTCTAGCTAAGAATAATATCCTTCTTTACCTCTAGTATATTATCTATAAAGGTAAAGAATAAGCTAACTACTATGCTATTATAAGCTACACTTTAGGTACTCTGCTCTATATTTATTATCTATTCTAAGTATAATTCTTCCCTTATGATCTAATAGATAGACTAGAAGAGGTACGCCTATAAGCTAGATTTTATAAATCTCTTACTATATATAGTAGCTATTACCTTAAGACCTTTAGGGTTTAGGCTCCCTACTAAGACCTCTTTTAGGAGGTAAATATACTCTATTTATTTAAAACTAGCTATATTTAATAAGACCTAGCTTAAAACGTCTTATTTAACTATATTTATAATAATTATTAGTAGGTCCTCCTACTATCTCCTATAGTTTGCTAAGTTGAGGCTATTATCTCTTTTGCTTACTACCTACTTTATATAATCCTCTATAAGAGTAATAGTTTTAGCAATATTAGCTGCTAGGGATAGCTTATTAGGCGCTCTCTTACTAACCTCCTTAAGCATGAGGGTAACTTAGGAAACAACATATGCTATAATATCTAATAAGATATAACGCTTATCCTTCTTAATATCTATAATATAGAGGAGGCTAGAGAAGTATAAGTTTTAGTTGCTAATAATTGCTTTATATATATTAAAGTACTAATTATTATCTAAGAAGGTGAGGAAGTTAAGATGCTGCTTATACTAGCTGCTAAAGCTTTTAGAAGTAAGTAGGTATAAGTAGAATAATGCTTAGATATACTTCCTATAGTACTTTTATAGGAGTTTCTCTAATATAGTTTTTTAGTTTACACTTATAATATATATTTTAGCAGGGGGGGGGAGCTTTATGAGGGTTTATAAAACCTTATAGAAGATAGAGAAGAAAAACTAGTATATAGTTAGGACTACTAGTCTACGCTCTTTACTAGTTCTTATACTTTATAGGTTCTATAGCTAATTATCTACTCTTAAGTAGAGATTAAAAATATATCCTTTCTAATATATATGCTATACTATATAGTAACTATCTCTCTCTATTTCTTATTCTTCTAGATTATAGTAAGTTAGAGGATAGGGAACTTTTCATTTATTATAAGGTTTAAAGCTATAGATATCTAGTTTATAATCTTAGATATTTTGCTATTAAAGCAATTCTTATCCTCTTTTACTACTATAATAAGCTAGTCTTAAACCTAGCTATAGCTATCTAAGAGAGTTATACTTAGGTAGTTTATATAGAGGTTAATAATAATATAATTAGAGGTATAATCTATAGATTAGTATAAATATTAGCTAGGCCTTCTTAAAGAGGATATAAATATAAAAGGTAATATACTTTTATTATAAATATTATAAGCCTACTATAGCTCTTTATTACTACCTCTTATCTCCTCTATATAAGTTTTAAGAGCTTTAACTTTATACTACCTAGCTAAGATCTCTAGTTTATAGCTATTATTAATTTTATCCTACGCTCTAAAATCCTTAATAAGCTGCTCCTCCTAGTTACCTACTAGGCTAGATATTTAGCTGCTAGCATACTATTATATCTTTTTAACTTCTACCTTTAAACTTAAGAGTAGGATTTAGTTTTTAATTGCTATATAATTAAGTATACTGCTATAGAAGATCTTCTAGAGCTTATTAACCTGTATATAGTTAATTAGCTAGTTATACCCTAAGGATTAAGTTAGGGAGAAGGTATAGATAGGTATATAAGCTAATGCTATATAGTACTCCTTTATAAGTTCTAAAACTAACTTACTATCCTAGAAAGGTAGGTTTTTTATAAACTTATTAGGCGTTTTATTAATTTCTAGCTTAGTTTGTTTATTAGTTATGCATATAGGTTTACTAGTATAAGCTTTACGCTTCTATAGAATATCTACTTCCTTTATTTATACTATTATAAGATATAGAAATATTTATAGTTGCTAGGTAGAATATAGTCTCTACTAGAAAATAGGTAGAGGATAATACAGAAGAGAGAAGAGGAAAGGAGAGTAGGTAGGTATAGCCTTTATGAGGATTCTTATAATATAGGATAACCTTAGTTAAATAAGAAGAAGAATAACTATTCATTAAGCTTATAAGAAAGCTAGCTTATAGGTATATTATATACCTAAGCTTACTTATAAATTATTATATATTATAATCTAAGAGGGGAAATAGAAGTATATACCTAACCTAAAGAGGTATATAAGGGTTAAACTACTAGGGTCTTAGCGAGAGATTATCTAGCTATTTAACCCCTATATAATAGTTATAAGGCCTACTTATCTAGGTATAGTTAGCTCTACTAGCATAAGGTTTTCTTAGAGCTAATATAGGTTAAGAATAAGGTAGTAGATTAAGCTTACTTTAAGAGAGATATTAGAAGAAGATCTTATATATAAGCAACTCTAGATGTTATATAGAAGATATATTACTATATTTTAAGTTTATAGTTATAGTTCTAGATATTTTAACTAGGTTTCTAAGTTTCCTATATCTATTTATATGTAACTAATTTATTCTTTAGGTTTTTTTATATTTTTCATTTTAACATCTTAATTAAGTGAATATTACTAATGCTAATTATGCTCTCCCTCTCTCTACATAATCTATCTATAAGATAGCAAGAAGTTACCCTACTTTAAGTCTCTTATCTTAATATATTCTTTTTTAGGGTTATATTCTATTTGTAAAGCACTTTACCTTTTTATTTCTAAAGATTCCTATTACCTCTTCTATATCTTACTTCTGCATCTTTAGTCTTCTATTATTTATATTATAGCTTAGAACTATACTTTAGTAGCTAAAGAGGTTAAATAAGCATAAGATAATGCTAAATAATAGAGATATAAAAGCTCTTTTTCAACCTATAGTATAAGATATAGCGTTATATTATACTACATATTATATAACTACTTATTTATTTATACCTACCTTAGGTATAAATATATACGCTTTGCAAGGTATAGTTATAATAAGCTAAGCAAAATTATCCTAAAGGTTAACGAGATGTCTAAATACTTACTAGATAATGCTGGATAATAGGGATAATAGATAAGGATTAAGCTTAAAGGTTGAAGATCTTAGTAATTAGTACTTACTAATCTAGATTTCTAAACCTAGGTTTAGAATCCTTTTAGCTTATGGCTATATAAGAGGGTGCTAGCTATTAGAGTGGGTTTTTAAACCTAAGTTTAGAATAAAAAGTAGCTGTTTTTTAGTGATATAAATTTCTAAACCTGGGTTTAGGATGAAAAGTAGCTGCTTTTTTAGTTATATAAATTTCTAAACCTAGGTTTAGGATGGAAATTGTTAGCTTTTTAGTGCTGTAAATTTCTAAACCTAGGTTTAAGATTAAAAGTTACTGCTTTTTAGTTATATAAATTTCTAAACTTAGGTTTAGGATTTTAGTAGCTGCTAAACTTCTTAACTTAGGTTTTAGATTTTATTTATTACGTTTTGCTAAGTTATATTTCTAAACCTAGGTTTAAGATTTTATTTGCTACGTTTTACTAAGTTATATTTCTAAACCTAGGTTTAGGATTTTGTTTACTGCGTTTTATTAAGTTATATTTCTAAACTTAGGTTTAGGATTTTATTCTCTATGTTTTACTAAGTTATATTTCTAAACTTAGGTTTAAGATTTTATTTGCTATGTTTTTTTAAGTTATATTTCTAAACCTAGGTTTAGGATTATATTTACTGCATTTTACTAAGTTATATTTCTAAACCTAGGTTTAGGATTCTATTCATTCTATGTTATTAGGCTATATATCTAAACCTAAGTTTATAATTTTATTTGCTATATTTTGCTAAGCTACCTTTCTAAAGCTAGGTTTAAGATATCCTTCTAGATAGAATAAAGCTTATATATAGTGAGGTAATAAATAAATATAAAGTGATGCTAAATAATAGAAATTATAAGGCTAGCTTTCTATTATAATAACTAAGTTAATTAGAATAAATAAATAATAAGGTTAGATAATAGAGATACTATATAAGCTAAGCCTTATTAGCATTAATAATAGCTTTTCTCAGTAGAAGGATCTAAATTACTACTAATTAACGCTAGATATTAGATATAAGATAGCTATTATTATATATCTAAGAGGAATAAAATATAAGTATTAGTTATTATATAAGAAAAGTATAAAGTATATATACCTATAGTAGATATAAATATCTCTACTTCTTAGTAGCTCTAAGAGAAAAACAACTTAATACTAGTAACTATATTTAGTAGGAACTACATTATATTTAGTTATATTTATTAGGCTACACCTTATAAAGTACTTAACCTATAAATTCCTAGCTGTTACGTCCTTTCTATAGTATACTAATTAGAATAATATAATAATAGAGATAATAAATACTACTAGATAACTACATCATCTTTTATATATACTTCCTACATATATAGTATAGTAACTATATATTCTATAGCAAACATGTTGAGGATTTATATAAATATTAGATATAAATAGTTAGACTCCTTTTTAGCTATTAGGAACCTAAGATAATATCTGCTCTAGTGTAAAGATAAGCTTTATAAATATACTTAGCTATATAGGAATTAAGGAGAGGTATGCTCTAAGAAGTATTATATTTATTTATAACTAGTTACTATAGCCTTCTTAAAGTATACTAATAGGAATAATAGGACTATAGGGATAATAGATAATACTAGAGAATCATATCACCTATCCCCTAAGCTATCTATAGGTAAGATAGGGTATATTAGATTAGATGCCTACTAGGTAGCACCTTAGATAACTAGGAAGCTATAAGCATATTTAGATATACTGTAGTGTCTTATAGGCTGAGGGATTCTTTTATATATGCTATATAAATAAAGGTTTCTACTATAGGATTAAATGAGAGGCAGCTTGAGAGCAATATAGAGGCCTTAGATTGATTCTTCTTATAATAAGGGGAATAATTAATAGATAATGATTATAAGGGATATCTTTAGATTATGCGATATTTAGATAGGCGAATAAGGCTATAAAGCGTTCTCTGCTATTAATAAGGATTAAATTAATACTTAATAACGCTAGAAGGTAGTATTACTTTATAACTTATAGCGTGAAGATGCTCTAAAGGCTGTAGATATATACTAGTAGAGGGAGTATTAATAGAATAGGTATAGTGTAGTATATATAATCTACTGATTGCGTTTTGTTAGGAACTATAAGAATATAAGCATTAGTATAGTATATTTATATTCCTTAGGGCTTAGGACTGCTAGAGTGGTTTCTTAAGCTTAGGTTTAGGATTTAAGCAGCTACTATCCTATAATATAAATCCTTAAACTTAGGTTTATAATTACTATAGCTATAAGCTAATAATGTAATTCTATAAACCTAATCTTAGTATTAAGATAGCTACTAGCTAGTAATATAAACTTTTAAACCTAAGGTTAGTATATCTTATTACTAAGGATAAGGCTAGCGTAAAGCGAAGTTTAGATATAAATAAGCATAGCGAAACGCTAGATAATAGAAGTACTATATAGGCTTAACCTATAAGGGTTGGAAACTAATCTTCCTACTATGAAGACCTAAATAATTGCTAAATAATATAGGATAATAGAGCTATTAATTTATAAGCTTTATAAATGAATATAACTTATTGCATATTCTCTAGCAAATAGATTAAGTATTTAGATCTATCTTTATTATAAATATATAGTCTCCTCACTAGCTCTTAGGAAACTTATACTAATATGTTAATAGTTTCTTCTCTTATGTAGGAAAGCTTAAAGAATATACTTAGGTATTTAGGTGTCTATTAGGGGTTACGCTCTGTTTATAAAGTTTTAGGCGTTATAGTCTTCTTAAGGTATATTAATAGGAATAGTGTAATAGTAGGGATGATAGGTGATGTGTACTACTTATATTGTGAGCTCTCTGTAGGCTAGAAGAGTTATTATAGCTTTAACGCTCTTTAGGTAGTTATATAGATTATCTTTTTAGCGCTTTCCTAGTGAAGGAGAGAACCTTAATGCTCTATCTACTAAGTGTACTTAGTAGATTTAGATATTCTCTTATATACTATATAGGGTAGGGTACCTAGTGAAGGAGTTAGGACTAGTGATTTATAGTAGGGAGATATAAATAAATATTATATAGTCTCCTTACTGGCTTTTAGGAAACCTATACTAGTCTGTTAGTGATTTCTTCTTTTAGGTAGAAAAGCTTAAAGAATATACTTAGGTATTTAGGTATTTATTAGGGGTTACGATCTGTTTATAAAGTTCTTTATGTTATAGTCTTCTTAGGGTATACTGATAGGAATAGTGTAATAATAGGGATAATAGATGATATATATTACCTATATTATGAGCTCTCTATAGGCTATAAGAGTTATTATAGCCTTAATGCTCTCTAAGTAGTATTTAGATATTAGGTTGAAAGAAGCGATAGGGATTTTTAGATTCTTACCTCTAAGTATACTTAGTAGATTTATATGTCCTCTTATATATACTATATAAGTTAGGGTATCTACTTAAGGAGTTAGGACTAGTGATTAGTAGTAGGGAGGTATAAATAAATACTAAGTGAGGCTGGATAAGAATTAAGTTTAGAGGTGAAGGATTTATCTTTAGGAATAGGAAGCTGGGATTTTAGTGAAGAGGAGATTGAAAAGCGTTTGCTATATAAAGACTACTTACTAAAATAAATTCTACTTTCCTTAAGCTAATTATCACCTCTTAGGTAAAGCTTAATAATCTTTTGTAAGTTACGTCTTAGTATATACTAGGCCCCTATATATTATAGGAGGATTAAGTGCTTACTTTAGATTTAGATTTATAAAAGGATACTATAGTAATAGGGGGAATAGTTTGTAGATAATAATAGTGATAGATAAAGCTGGATAATATAATATTAATATAAGCTCTTTAGGCTTTTATATTATCCTTACTAACACTTAGTACTGGAATAAACACTAGGTAATACTAGATAATAGAGATAGTATATACCTCTATAAGAGAATAAGGTGCTGAGGCTATTAATATAAAGCAGTAGAGGTAGTAGAGATGAAATAAATATAGTATATATAATTTAGATAATAGTTAAGCTTGTTTAGAAACTATAAGAATGTAGGTATTACTATAATATAGTTATAGTTTTTAGAGCCTTATAGTAACTATAGTAGGTTCTTAAGCAGTAGTTTAAAATATAGTATAATAGAGGGTTTATATTCTAAGATAATACAGCCTAAATAAACGCTAGAGGATAATAGATAATAGTGTAGCATGTATTAAGAACGTTTTTAGGATTTAAAAAGGTCCTTTTTAGTAAGGATATCTAAATAAACGCTAGATAGCATTAGGTGATAAATAAGGTCTAGGATTTTAGTGACTATTAGCTGTTAATATTAATTTCTAAACTTAGGTGGAGGATTTTATTCGCTATATCTTACGAGGTATTATATCTAAACCTAGGTTTAGAATTTTATTTGCTGCTTTTTGCTAAGCTATATTTCTAAACCTAAGTTTAGGATTTTATTTGCTACTTTTTATTAAGCTACATTTCTAAACCTAAGTTTAGGATTTTATTTGCTACTTTTTACTAAGCTATATTTTTAAACCTAGGTTTAGGATTTTATTTGCTACTTTTTACTAAGCTATATTTCTAAACTTAGGTTTAGGATTCTATTTACTACTTTTTGCTAAGCTACATTTCTAAACCTAAGTTTAAGATTTTATTCGCTACTTTTTGCTAAGCTATATTTTTAAACCTAGGTTTAGGATTCTATTTGCTGCTTTTTGCTAAGCTGCATTTCTAAACCTAGGTTTAGAATATCCTCTTAGATAGAATAAAGCTTACATATAGTGAGGTAATAAATAAATAGAGAGCAATACTAAATAATAGAAATTATAAAGCTAACCTTCTACTATAACAGCTAGGCTAATTAGAATAAATAAATAATAAAGTTAGATAATAGAGATACTATATAAGCTTAGCCCCCTAAAGGTTAATAATTACCTTTCTTAGTAGAAGGATCTAAATTACTACTTACTAATGCTAGATACTAGATAAAAGAGGGCTATTATTATATATCTTAGAGGAATAAAGTATAGTTATTAGTTATTATATAGGAAAGGTATAAAGTATATATACCTATAGTGGATATAAATATCTCTACTTCTCAGCAGCTTTAAGAGAAAAACAACCTAATACTAGCAACTATATCTAGTAGAAACTACGTTATATTTAGTTATATTTATTAGGCTACGCCTTATAAAGTACTTAACCTATAGATTCCTAGCTATTACATCCTTTCTATAGTATACTAATAGGAATAATATAATAATAGAGATAATAAATAATACTAGATAACTATATTGTTATTTATACATACTTCCTACATATAGAGTATAGTAACTGCGTATTCTATAGCAAATACGTTAAGTATTTATATCTATATTAGATATTAATAGTCAGACTCCTTCTTAGCTAAACGCTAGATAGTATTAGGTGATAGATAAGGTTTAAGATTTTAGTAACTATTAGCTATTAATATTAATTTCTAAACCTAGGTTTAAGATTCTTATAGCTACTTAATTTATAAACCTAGGTCTATAACTTTAGCTACTCCTTTTTGCTACGTAATATTTCTAAACCTAGGTTTAAGATTCTAGTAGCTACTAAATTTCTAAACCTAGGTCTAGGATTTTAGCAGCTTTTTTTTGCTAGGTAGGGTTTCTAAACCTAAGTTTAAGATATACAAATTGTTATAAAAAGGTGGGTATTGCTAGCTATATACTTATTAGCTTCTTAAGTTTTAAGTTATTTCTAAGTAGTAAGAATATCTAAATACCTACTAAATAAAGCTAGACGATAGGGATACTAAATAGAGATTAGGCTTAAAGGTTAAAGATCTTAATAACTAGTACTTATTGATCTAGTTTTCTAAGCTTAGGTTTAAGGTCTTTTTAGCTTATAGCTATAGAGGTAGGTTCTAAACCTAAGTTTAAGATTTAAGAGGGCATAAGCTACTAGAGCAGGTTTTTAAACCTAGGTTTAGAATATAAAATAGCTACTTTTTTAGTGATCTAAATTTCTAAACCTAGGTTTAGAATGAAGAGTAGCTGTCTTTTAGTAATATAAATTTCTAAACCTAGGTTTAGGATTAAAAGGAGCTGTTTTTTAGGGTTATAAATTTCTAAACCTAGGTTTAAGATTAAAAGTTGCTGTTTTTTTATATATAAGTTTCTAAACCTAGGTTTAGGATTAAGTTTAAGCTGAAAATTGTTAGCTTTTTGGTGATATAAACTTCTAAATTTAGGTTGAGGATAAAAAGTAGCTATTTTTTGATAATATGAATTTCTAAACCTAGATTTAGGACTTCAGCAGCTGCTACTAGTGAATTAGCTTTCTAAAACTAGGTTTTATATCTCTATAGTATACTAATAGGAATACTATAACAACAGAGATAGCAGATAACGCTAGGCTCTTAGAGCATATATAGCACTACTAATCTATAGTGTAGAAGGGCTTAAACTAGCTTAGTTAAACTAGCCTATTCAAACTAGCCTATATACTAGCAGAATAGTACTTAGATTGCCTATATCAACTTTCTATAAGGAAATTATAAGCTTTTATATACTTTATGAGGGAAGGTTTCTAATCTATAATACAGTTAGAACTATTTTAAAAGCGTTCCTATTCTTTGCTTCAATCCTTATAGCGTAGCTAAAGCTATAACGCTCTAATAATAATAACTTAATATCTACTAACCTTACTATACATCATACGTAATTAGGTTAATATACGCTAGACAACACTAGATAATAGAACTACTAGATAGCAACAAGCTCCTAAGGGTTATAATAAATTATTAGGTTCTAGCAGGAGGGTGTGAATAAATAGTAGAAGAGGCTAGGCAATAGAACTAATAAGTAGAAATAAGTTCCTAATTTAGAGGATATACTCTTAACACATAATAGGAGGGTTTAAATTAATATAAGACCTCCTTAGGTAGCAAGCCTACTAAAAAGAAACTAGCTCTTAAGGCTTAGATTAAACACTTAAAACCTCGCAGGAAGGTTTAAATTAACTTTAGGCTTCACTAGGTAATAGGACTAGGAGATAGAAACAGGCTCCTAAGTTTTAGAATCGATCTAGAGTAGTAGAGGGATCTAAATAAATAGAGGATAATAGTAGATAATTAAGATAGGGAATAAACTTAGGATAACTTTAGATAATATAGATAATATAGCTATTCTCTCCTATAGTAAAACATAACATATAGTTGCTATATATTCTATAGTATGTTTATTAAGGGCTATATAGAATGCTAAAGCGTTCTAAGATCTATATTAAATTTATCTAGAGACTTAAGAGAGTATATAGTATTATATATTTATACTCTTTTATAGTTTTAATATAGGTAAACAGAATCTAAAAGCTTAGTTTAGCGCGTAGATATATATGCCTAATAAATAAGCTTACTTATTTAAGTATATATTACAGCACATACTATAGGGAGAGGACTATCTATAGATTTATACTACTAGTATCTATCTTATAGTATACTATTAGGAATACTATACTAATAGAGATAGCAGATAACGCTAGAAAATGAGACTGCTGAATAGAAACTAGATCCTAAGGCTTAAGGTTAATCCTTAGCACCTAGTAGGATAGTCTAAATTATCCTTAAGCTTTACTAGGCAATAGACCTAGTGGATAGAAACTAGATCTTAGGGCTTAAGATTAATCCTTAGCACTTAGTAGGATAGTCTAAATTATCCTTAGGCTTCACTAGGTAATAGGCCTAGTAGATAGAAACTAGATCCTAAGGCTTAGGATTAATCTTTAGTATATAGTAAGAAGGTTTAAATTATCCTTAGACTTTACTAAGTAATAGGCTTAATAGATAGAAACTAAATCTTAGGGCTTAGGATTAATCTTTAGTAGTTATAAGGGTTGAATAAATACTAAGTGATATTAGATAATAAAGATAGGGGATAAATAGAGGAAGACTTTTAATAATATAGATAATAGTAGTATTCTGTTATATTATGAACTACAACCTCTTAATAGCACTTTAGAAGTATAGTTGTTTATATCTAATGTTTATATAATAAAAGAAGAAATTTAGCTAAGAAGAATTTAGAATGTAGATAGGAAGGTTTAAATAGATCTTAGGCTTTATTAGATTCTAGGGCTTAGGATTAATTTTTAGCACTTAGTAGGAAGGTTTAAATTATCCTTAGACTTTATTAGGTAATAGTCCTAGTAGATAGAAGCTAGATCTTAAGGCTTAGGATTAATCCCTAGCACCTAGCAGGAAGGTTTAAATTATTCCTAAACTTTACTAGGTAATAGGCCTAATAGATAGAAACTAAATCTTAAGGCTTAGGATTAATCTTTAGTATATAGCAGGAAGGTCTAAATTATCCTTAAACTTTACTAGGTAATAGGCCTAGTAGATAGAAACTAAAACCTAAGGCTTAGGATTAATTTCTAGCACCTAGTAGGAAGGTCTAAATTATCCTTAAACTTTACTAAGCAATAGGCCTAGTGGATAGAAACTAGATCTTAAGGCTTAGGATTAATCCTTAGTATGTAGCAGGAAGGTCTAAATTATCCTTAGACTTTACTAGGTAATAGGCTTAGTAGATAGAAACTAGAACCTAGGGCTTAGGATTAATCTTTAGCATTTAGTAGGAAGGTTTAAATTATTCTTAGACTTTACTAGGTAATAGGCTTATTAGATGGAAACTAGATCCTAAGGCTTAGGATTAATCCTTAGCACTTAGCAGGAAGGTTTAAATTATCCTTAGACTTTACTAAGTAATAGGCCTAGTAGATAGAAACTTAATCTTAAGGCTTAGGATCGATCCTTAGTAACTAGCAAGAAGGTCTAAATTATCCTTAGACTTCACTAGGTAATAGGCCTAGTGGATAGAAACTGGAACCTAAGGCTTAGGATTA
The DNA here is from genome assembly GCA_027406105.1 of Colletotrichum endophyticum. Taxonomy (NCBI): domain Eukaryota; kingdom Fungi; phylum Ascomycota; class Sordariomycetes; order Glomerellales; family Glomerellaceae; genus Colletotrichum; species Colletotrichum endophyticum. Next base: position 51,027 of record JANVYF010000005.1, read on the forward strand.
ATCCCCTCGAATAGGTATATAAGGGTTAATTTATATAAACCCTTTCTATTAATTATATAGCGTAGTTTAAGAATTTTATTTACAGCTTTAATAAACTTAAAAGGAGCAGATATTACTAGCTTTAAATTAGCTAGCTCTTAAAGCTTAGGTAGAGACCTTAGCAGCTTAAAGGGTTAAATAAACACTAGGTGATACTAGATAATAGAGATAGGGGATAAATATAGGAAGACTTTTAATAATATAGATAATAGTAGTATTCTTCTATATTGTGAAATATAGTATATAGTTATTACGTATTCTTTACTTAGGTATGTTTTTTAAGGGCTTTATAGATTTATATATTTATACTACTTTATAGTTTTAAGTAGGTTTTATATCTATACTCCTTTATAGTTTTAAGGTAGGTAAGGAGAATTTAAAAGCTTAGTCTAATACGTATATACGCCTAATAAATATGCTTACTTATTTAATTATTTACTATAATATATACTATGAGGAGCGGCTTATATATAGATTTATATTACTAGTAGCTATCTTATAGTATACTAATAGGAATATTTAGATAATAGAGGTAGCAGATAATATTAGACTGATATACTTAGGTTAATTATAGGTATTACTAAGTAATAGGACTAGTAAATAGAAACTAGCTCTTAATGCTTAGCTTAAAGACCCCTTAATAGCACTTTAGAAGTATAGTTATTTATGTTTAATATAGCTGAGATAAATATAAATAGAAAGGTTTAAATAGACTTTAGGCTACACTAGGTAATAGTCTTAGTAGATAGAAACTAGATCCTAAGGCTTAGGATTAATCCTTAATACTTAGTAGGAAAGTCTAAATTATCCTTAAGCTTCACTAGGTAATAAGCCTAGTAGATAGAAACTTAATCTTAAGGCTTAAGATAGATCCTTAGTAACTAGTAAGAAGGTCTAAATTATCCTTAAACTTTACTAAGTAATAGGCCTAGTAGATAGAAATTAGATCTTAAGGCTTAAGATTAATCTCTAGTATATAGTAGGATAGTCTGAATTATTTTTAGACTTCACTAAGTAATAGTCTTAGTGGATGGAAACTAGAACTTAAGGCTTAGGTTTGATCCTTAGTAGTTATAAGGGTTGAATAAATACTAAGTGATATTAGACGATAGAGATAGGGGAGAAATAGAGGAAGACTTCTAATAATATAGATAATAGTAGTATTCTACTATACTATAAAATATAACCCCTTAATAGCACCTTAGAAGTATAGTTATTTATGTCTAATATCTGCATAATAAAAAAAGAAATTTAGCTAAGAAGAATTTAGAATATAGATAGGAAGGTTTAAATAGATCTTAGGCTATACTAGGTAATAAGACTGTAGGATAGAAATAGGCTCTTAAGGCTTTAAAAGTTAGCCTTAGTAGCTAGAAGGGGCGAATAAACTATAGATACTGCTAGATAATATTAGATAAAGGAAGAAATAAGTGAAAATAAGCCTTTATAGCTTATGAATTATTATTAGTATACTAAGTTTAAGATTAAGAGTAGTAGCTTTTTAGTTATTTAAATTTATAAACCTAGGTTTAGGATTAAAAGTTGCTATGTTTTAGGGATATAAATTTCTAAACTTAGGTTTAGAATAAAAACTAGCTTTTTTTTTTATAATATAAATTTCTAAACTTAGGTTTAAGATAAAAACTAGCTTTTTTTTTTATGATATAAATTTCTAAACCTAGGTTTAGGATGAAAATTAGCTTTTCTTTTTGTAATATAAATTTCTAAACTTAAGTTTAGGATGAAAATTAGCTTTTTTTTTTATAATATAAATTTCTAAACCTAGGTTTAAGATAAAAACTAGCTTTTTTTTAGAGTTATAAATTTCTAAACCTAGGTTTAAGATGAAAACTAGCTTTTTTTTAGAGTTATAAATTTCTAAACCTAGGTTTAGGATTAAAACTAGCTTTTTTTTTTATGATATAAATTTCTAAACCTAGGTTTAGGATGAAATTTAGCTTTTTTTTTTATGATATAAATTTCTAAACCTAGGTTTAGGATGAAAATTAGCTTTTTTTTAGAGTTATAAATTTCTAAACCTAGGTTTAAGATAAAAACTAGCTTTTTTTTTTATGATATGAATTTCTAAACTTAAGTTTAAGATGAAAATCAGCTTTTTTTTAGAGTTATAAATTTCTAAACCTAAGTTTAAGATTAAAATTTATTTATCTTTTAGTAATATAAATCTCTAAACTTAGGTTTAAGATTAATTTTAGACTGAAAATTATATGCTTTTTACTAATATAAATTTCTAAACTTATATTTAGAATTAAAAGTTACTGCTTTTTAGTAATATAAAATTTTAAACTATAGTTATAATATATTAAGGCTTATAATAAATAATGCTCTATAGCTAGAAAGTAACTTTTCTATTACTTAAAGTATATAAAATACTATATTACTTTTAAGGTTAACTATATAGTATTACTCTATTTTTAGCCTTATATTTATAGTATAATATTATAATAAGGTTATCTAATTATATATTATATAAGGACCTATATAGTATTATATAAGCTTAACCTACTACTTCATATAATATTACGTTATATACCTATAATACGTTAAACTATCTCTTCTATATCTTAAAATAACTTCCTTCCTTCCTCTTATTACTACTCTTAGACTTCCTCTATCCTTTCGTTCTATATATATATAGATTCTAGCGTACTATTACTAGTTCTTTATGAATAATACTTAAAATTAGTACCTACTTTATTATATATTATCTATAGTTTCTATTTAGCTAGCTACTTTAAAAGCCTTTAGAACTATAGGATTATAATCTTAGTAGCTACTAGCTACTAAGCTGGTTTTCTAGATATTAGTTTAATATCTTAGAGGCTACTAGCTGCTATATACCTTTCTATATATAAGCTTAAGATTTTAGTAGCTAGCTTTTGCTAGGTAGGATTTCTAAATTTAAGTTTAAGATTCTAGTAGCTAGCTTTTACTAGGCTTTATTTCTAAACCTAGGTTTAGGATTTTAGTAGCTGGTTTTTATTAGGCTTTATTTCTAAACCTAGGTTTAAGATTCTAGTAGTTAGCTTTTATTAAGCTTTATTTCTAAACCTAGGTTTAGGATTCTAGTAGCTAGTTTTTACTAAGTAGGATTTCTAAACTTAGGTTTAGGATTCTAGTGCTTAGCTTTTATTAGGCTATATTTTTAAACCTAAGTTTAAGATTTTATTTACTGCTTTTTATTAAGCTATATTTCTAAACTTAGGTTTAAGATTTTATTTACTGCTTTTTGCTAAGCTATATTTCTAAACCTAGGTTTAGGATTCTAGTAGTTAGCTTTTACTAGGCTTTATTTCTAAACCTAGGTTTAAGATTTTAGTAGCTAGCTTTTATTAGGCTTTATTTTTAAACTTAGGTTTAGGATTCTAGTAGCTAGTTTTTATTAGGCTTTATTTTTAAACTTAGGTTTAGGATTTTAGTAGCTAGCTTTTATTAAGCTTTATTTCTAAACCTAGGTTTAGAATTTTAATAGCTAGCTTTTGCTAAGTTTTATTTCTAAACCTAGGTTTAAGATTCTAGTAGCTAGTTTTTGCTAAGCTATATTTCTAAACCTAGGTTTAGGATTCTAGTAGCTAGCTTTTATTAGGCTATATTTTTAAACCTAAGTTTAGGATTTTATTTATTACTTTTTGCTAAGTAGGATTTCTAAACTTAGGTTTAGGATTCTAATAGCTAGCTTTTGCTAGGCTATATTTCTAAACTTAGGTTTAGGATTCTATTTACTACTTTTTACTAAGCTGTATTTCTAAACTTAGGTTTAGGATTTTAGTAGCTAGCTTTTGTTAGGCTTTATTTCTAAACCTAGGTTTAGGATTCTAATAGTTAGCTTTTGCTAGGCTTTATTTCTAAACCTAGGTTTAGGATTCTATTTGCTACTTTTTGCTAGGCTATATTTCTAAACTTAGGTTTAGGATTCTAGTAGCTGGTTTTTGCTAAGTGGTATTTCTAAATCTAGGTTTAGAATTTTGTAATTATAGTTATTTCTATCTCCCCTAATGTAAATCGATTTTTTTTCTATATAGCTGGCCTTAACCTTATACTCTCAGCAGCTGTTTCCTTATATTATAATAACCTCACTAAATAGACTTTTATTATAAACCTTATTAAGACTATAGACTTAAGCCTTAATAATAGTATATATATTAACTACTATAAGGAGGTACCTCTAAAAGCACTAAAGCTTATTTAGGTTGTAAGCTAAGGCTAAATAGGTGTAGCTAATAGGTATATTAATATTAAGTAGTTAGTTAGGAAGTAGAAGGATATCTAAGAGGATTGCTTTAGCTTTAAGCTTATAGTATACTAAATAAGCTTAGGGGATATCTTAATAGCTAAGCAATTTATATCCTAAAGCTTTATAATATAAAGAGGGTTAGGCTTCTTACTAAGCGTAGAGCAGCTTATTTACTAAATAAGAAGAGGATAAGTTATATCTTTTATAAGCTTATAATAATAATTAAATAGTTCTATATCTTATATTATTAAGCTTAAGTTATAAGTAAGATATTTTATTACTTTATTAATAACTTAAGGTAGATAACCTTAATGCTAAGCTTAAAAGGAGAGAGGAAGTTAGAGAGCTATATTCTAATTAGTCTAGCTAATTTAGCTATAATAGGGCTAGGTAGGGCGCATCTATAATAACGTCTAATGCATCTACTAGCTATAGAGGCTACTATAAGCTAGTAATAAGTATTAAGGTAATAAACCTATAAATACTTAGAAGTAACTTTATAAAATACTTCTATAATGCTCTCTATGCTTTTCTCTATTAATTAGTATATTAAACAGCCTCATTAGCTATATATAGCATATATAGCGATTTTTTCCTCTCTTTTTTTATAATATTATAATTTATAGCTTTTATATAGCTATTAGTTAACCTAGCCTTATAACTTTTAATTAGTAACTATAGAGTAAAGCTTTATTATACTCTCTACGCCTTTCTCTATTAATTAGTATATTAAACAGCCTTATTAGCTATATATAGCATATATAGCGATTTTTTCCTCTCTTTTTTTATAATATTATAATTTATAGCTTTTATATAACTGCTAGTCAGCCTAACCTTATAATAAACAACTAAGAATTATAAAGTAGATATCTTTCTCTTTTATCTTCTAAATGCTGTTATTTTTATTGCTAGCTAGTTACTATATACTTATTAGCCTTAATAATAGTATATTTTAGTAGCTATTACTTCTTAATATTTATAGTATCCTACTTAGTAGAAGGTATGCTTATATAATAAGGTAGTGTTATAGGGCAACCCTACTAAGGCTAGAGTGCTTTTATTTGCTATTCTATTAATTATATATCTTAAAAAAGTTATAAAGTGAGGGCGTATAGGTTGCTATGCTGCTGCTATTATAAGGCTAAGGCTTCTAACTGCCCTCCCTAAGTACTACTAAGGCTGCTAGCATAATAGGGTAATATTATAGGGCAACCTTACTAAAGCTAGAGTGCTTTTATTTACTATTCTATTAATTATATATTTTAAAAAAGTTATAAAGTGAGGGCGTGTAGGTTGCTATGCTGCTACTATTATGAAGCTAAAGCTTCTAACTACCCTCCTTAAGTACTACTAAGGCTGCTAGCGTGATAGGGTAGTGTTATAAGGTAACCTTACTAAGGCTAGAGTGCTTTTATTTGCTATTCTATTAATTATATGTCTTAAAAAAGTTATAAAGTAAGGGTGTGTAGGTTGCTATGCTACTACTATTATAAAGCTATAACTTCTAACTTTTAGTATTATAACCCTCTTAGACTTTTATATAGTTTCTACTTTTGCTATAAATAGAAATTTAAACTATATAATATTTCTCACCTTTCTTACTACTATTCTACTTCTAACTATAAGCTTCTAAAGTATTTACTTCTAACTTTACTTATTTAGCCTTAGCCTTAGGCTAATAAGATACTTTTATTCTCTTAAGTTATAGCTAGTAGGAAGGTTTAATTAGAAGATTAAATATATATTATAAAAAAAACTCTTAGTTAGAAGACTAACTACTCTCTCCTTCTTATAAATATAAATAATAGTAACTTAAATAAGGTTAGAGATTAGCCTTAAGAATATAAATACCCTCTCTACCTAAATAATTAAAGTTTAAGCTATATTAAGCCTACTACTATAGTTAAACTTTTACTTTTTATATCCTCCCTTATAGATTATTTCACCTTATTAAACCTAGCTATATTAGTAGGTAGGTATTATATTAACTTATTAGAGACCTTTAAGACTTAAGCAGGCTAACTATACTATTAAGGCTTAATAAGATGCTATCTATTAAGGCTAAAGCTAAGAGGAGGGATATTAATAGGCTTATTAATAGTTACCTATATAGGGAGATAATAGCTAAAGATACTATATAGATCGCTAGGATTACCTTTAGCTAGCTACCCCTCTTAAGCTAAAGTATTACCCTCTTAGGTATAGCTTAACTACTATAATAAGTAGAAGCCTTACTCTTAATACTACTACTAGCTTTTAGTAGCTTTATGCTCCCCTTCTTTATCTATAACTACCTTAGAGTAATATTTACTTATATTAAGGTTGATATTACTAGCTTGAAGGCTCTATAGCTTACTAAGGTTGTTTTATTAGCCTACTTAAGCCTTACTATTATACTATACTACTTCTAGCTTAAGGTTACCTTCTATAAGGGCTATAGGGTTACTAGTATCACCTTATTAGCTGCTAAGGGTTATATTAATTAGAGTTTTTAGGCTTAGGCTGCTATTAATAATAGTAACTAAGAGGTAATAAAGCTAATAAGTATTATTTAGTACCTACTTACCTTATCTCTTACTAAGCAACTTATATAGTATATAGCTAACCTATTTAATAACTACTTATAAAGGCTAATACCTTAATATATTACTAAGATAATAATTAATACTAGCTATTATAGCTTTATAATAGATAATAAGGGATAGTAGGATAAGATAGAGGTCTAGTAAGCAAACTTTAGGACTAATAGTAAGAAAGATAATAGCGTCTAACTATACTTTAGGGGAGGATACTACTCTCTTATTATTACTACTATTATTACTATAGCTATTACTACTTATATATTAAATCCTTACTAATTTTAAACCTCTACCTCTTACTTTTAGTAGTAGTTTTTTCTTATATTATAATATAAAAGCTACTACTACTATTACTACTACTAATGCTTTAATTATTACTACTACTATTTCTAGTAGTAATCTTAATATAGTATACCTACCCTAAAGCTAAGTAAAGATAGCTTTAGCGTAAGCTTTAGTAAGCTTAATAGCAGCAGCTAAGTTAGCCTAAAAAGTCTTATAGACCTTAATAAAAATAAATTAAGCTTTATAGAAAATAGTAGTAGCAATAGATATAAGAATAGCTACTTAAGCTAAGGTTATAAGAGATAAAAGCTAAATATAGATATAGATACTAATAGTAATATACTTATAGTTAGTATTACTATTACTATTACTATTACTATTACTACTATTATTACTACTTCTATTATTACTACTAATACTATTATTATTATTATTACTACTATTATTATTACTATTACTACTATTATTACTAAAGGCTATAGCTTATTATAGCTATACTTTATTAGGTATAATAGCAGCATAGATAATTTAGAGAAGAGAGGCTTAGAAGGAGCTTATAGCGAAGTAAGCTTTATAGCTATTAGCTATTAGGTTAATAGGTATACTCCTCTATGCAGCTAAGAAGGTTATAAGTAGGTAGGTATTATCTAACTCCCTAAGCTGTTATAAGCTCTACTATATATAGTTAAGAGCGTCTTATTAGATATAGATTAAGCGCTCTTAAAGGCTAACTTTAAGACTATTACTACTACTACTACTTTAGAATAACTGCTTAATATCATACTAGATTTATAGCTTGTTTGCTTTAGACTAGAGCTAGTTATAGCTTATATTAAGGCTAAACTAAGAGGTAATATGCTTTATAACATCTTTAAGCTTTTAGTAGTCTTTCTCTATAGTTAAGATAAAGGCTTTAACATCTAGGAAGGTAATATTACTATAATTATTATAGATATACTTATATATAGCGCTATATACTATATTATTAAAGGTAATAAGGAAGTTATTATAGCGCCTACCTATTATCTCTTATAGCCTCTAAAGGTAGAAGAAAGAGAAGATATTAATAAGCTAATATTACTATTTAGGTAGTAGTTTATAAGTAAATATACTTTAATTAACGCCTCTAAAAGTTAAAGCTATAAGAAGATATAGCTTATTAATAGTATTTATAACCTCATTTAGTATTTTAAACTAATATTACAGCTTAGCTTAATTAATAGCTTAATAGAGGAGGGGGGATATAAGTATATAAATATATATTATTAATATACATCTTAGTAAGCCTTATAAAAGGTATAATACTAAATAAGTCCTTACTAAGCATTATACTATATAACTAATTAACTATTAAGCCTTATACTATATTAATATAAATAGTAATAAAGTAAGTAATAAAGAACTATTAGTCTAAGCTAAAGTAGAGGGCTTACTTAATCTTATACTTAACTAACTACTTATTCTTTATAAGTAAGTTAGTATCAGCTTAGCTTATAGCTTATAGCTATACTTATACCTAACTATAAGAGTTAATAAGGTAAAAGGTAGCTTAGTTTACTTAGAAGTATAGCTTAAGATCCTATAAAAACTAAGCTAAATAGATACTAATTAGTTAGTCTAGCTAGCTAATAGTAAAGCTACCTACTTCTATTATATATCTTATAAGCTTACTATAACTTAGCGCTAAAGCTACTACTATATACTTATATATACTCCTAAAAGGCTTAGGTTTAATACTAGCTAGTAAGCAGCTTAGCTTTTTTATTACTACTAAAGATATCTTATTAGTAGAGAAAAGAGAGGATTACAATTTAGCTAGCATTACTAAGGTTAGATAAAATATAAATATTAGTAGTATTATATTATACTTATAGGAAGTTCTCTTATAAAGTCCTCTAGATACTAACCTACTTAAAAGCAGCTTTAAGCTACACTATATACTACATACTAACTAGTTAGTCTATTACTACATCTAGCTTAAGTATAAAGATAAATAATAGCAGCTTTATAATATATAGTAGGTATACTTATACCTCCTCTATAAGTAACTATAAGCCCCTTATGCTATATATATCTAATATACTATCTAGTAACTAGCAATATTAGTATTTCACGCCTTTTATTACGTTAGTAGTATTAAATTACTTTATTCTAACTTTCTTTAGATAAAAAGGATAGATAATTACTACTTAGCTAGAATAAATATATACTTCTATATATATATATATATAAATATATAAATAATAAGCGTAGAATACTAGTAAGCTATAGTATAGCTTTAGTAACACCTAAGGTTTACTTTTTTCTCTCTTAGTAGGTAAAACCTCTAGGGGTTTAACTAGCTCCCTTTAGTCTAGTTTGCTAACCTATCTATATATCCCCTTCTCTTTTAATAATCTATAAGCAGCTCTTAACTTAATATTTATTTATACTCTAAAATACTTTAGCAATAAATAACATTAATATTTAGTAGCGCTTTTATAGCTTTATCTTCTACTCCTTTAGTTTACTAAAGCTAATAAGATTATAAAAGTAATACTTTAAGTATTTTATTTTTATCTACCTAGCTAAGTAAACCTACTTAATTAGTTTAAAGAAATAGATATTTATTTTATACTATTCTATAGATAATAAAGGTTAGTTAGGTATTACTACCTCTTTACTTTAAGACCTTAGATAGCCTTACTAATCTTAGTTTTTATTATATCCTTCATCTAAACGTCTATAAGACTAAGCTTATTATTAGTAAACTTATATAAGAAGAGCTACTATAATATATAAGTAATAATAATAATAGCATAAATAGCTATATCCTTACCTAGCTTCTTATGCGCGCTTAGTTTAAAGATAAACTTCTTTAGCTTATTCTACTTTATCTCTAGCTTTATAACTAGAGGTAGTAAGTAATAAGCCTTAAATATACTAAGGATAAAGAGGAGAGCGTTAATACTTAAGTGCTTAAAGTACCTTATAAGGATATTAATAATATACTTATAATAGTTCTTTATCTTAGTATTAGCTAAATAGTTCTTAAGTAGGGTTATAAGCTTCTTTCTAAAGAAGTATAAGGGTTCTAAGAACTATTTAGCTAAGTTAGGCTTAAAGGTATAATTACTAAAGTAGATAACTTAAAGTGCTACTATCTAGGCCTACTTCTATAATATAGCACTTATATTAGACTATAAGCTCTATTTTATTATAAGGTAGGTAGTATATAGGCTAGCATAGAGGATCTTATAGTACTTAAAGTATAAGCTATTAGCTATAAGTATTATTAGAGCATCTTTCTATAGCTTTTTTAGGTAGCTAATACTAAAGAGGAAGGTAATACTAATATCTTTTAGTATAGTAATAACTTTATTCTTAAACTAGATTAATATAGCCTTCTTAATATTATCTCTTAATATTTAGTCTCTAGTAGGCCTCTATTAAATATATAATATAATTATTTTGAGAGACCTTTCTTACTCTTATATAGTTACTATAAAGTTACTACTATTAATACTTTTATTATTAATAGCTACTTAAAAGGCTACTACTTACTTATCTTACTTCTTCTTAAGCTATATAATAGTTATATTATAAGGAATAATTCTCTTTAAGTAGTTTTTAATCCTACTTAGATAGCTATATTTACTATTTATTAGTACCTTTTAAACGCTAAAGCTAAGTAGGCTTACCTACTTATAAAGATATCTCTACTAGCTACATTAAATAAGGGTTTATATAAGAAGGTAATAAACTTATTAGTAGCTATATAGGGGCTAGTAATATTTTTATCTTATTACTTATATATATAGGTAATAAGCTTTTTAACTAAAGTAGCTTATATATAGGGGATAATTAATATCTAGAAGAAGTTCTATAGTAGGGGGCTAGTCTTAAGGTAGCTAATAGTAAGGCTACTAAACTTACTATTAAGTAACGCGAGGAGCTAGACCTAGTTAGTAATATCTTTACTCTAGTAAAATAAGAGCAAGCTTATATAGAGGAGCTTTAAGTAGGAGGGTATCTCCTCTATATAAGGCTAAGCTATAGTAGACCTACTATCTTATATACTAAGCATATTAAGGTTAATATATAGCTAGCTTTTATAGTAGAAAGAGCTAAACGTACTAGTATACTTTATAATATACTAGATGAGGATATAGTAGTTACTTATAAAGTAGTAATTATTAAACTAATTAAGGAGCATAGTAGCTTTATAGAGGTTAGTAAGTAGCTTATTACTATTATCTTTATAAGCTTTTATAAGATACTTAAAGGTATAATAGAAGAGCGTGCTATAGTTATAAAGGATACTAAGGAAGATAGCTAAGGGGAAAGAGTAAAGTATAGTAAGTAGGTTCTCTCTACCTTTATTATAATAGAAGATAGTAAACTACTAGATTAGCTATAAGGTAGTATTAAATATATAGAGCGTAAGCTTTAGCTTCTTAAGCTAGATATTAATAACTTACTTAAGCTAGAAAGCATAGAAGTTCTTATTAATTACATTTAAAAGTAAGTATATTTTATAGAAGAAGGGGGTTCTAGCTAGGTTTAGTCTATTAAACTAGTTAAGGAGGCTAGTATGCTTTTATAATGCTACCTTAAGGAGTATATTACATTAAGCATAGGGGAGGTAGAGTGCTACTATAGTATAGCTTTTTATAAGTAGTAAGTTATTTAGGCTAAAGTAGATAATACGCTTAATATTATAATAGCTTTAAAAGTAGCTAAAGTATAGTATGCTTACTTTATTATTATTTACTTTTAGCTAGGCGCTTATTAAGTTTATAAGCTACTAGAGGAAGGCTAATAAGTAAGGCATACTAAAGTTACTAAAGCTTAAGTAGAAGGTGAGTAGGAAGAAGGTAAAGCTTTTAATACGCTTAAACTAAGCCTTAATAGCTTAGTAGTTAGCTAGGAGGTAGTATTAGCCTCTATCACCCTTATTACTTTATAAAGTAGTAGTAATATTAGTAGCTAAAGTATAAGAGAAGAAAGTAATATTTATAGGATTATAGTTTTCTTTAAAGCTATTTATAAGGTTTTAGTATTTAGTTAAGGTTATATTTTAGCTTATAGGTAGCTAGCTAGAGCTATCCTACTAGTAGAGCTAGTTGCTATTTTAGATATAGGCTAGCGTTATACCTTAGAGGTAGGCTTCTTATTTATTTAAGTAGGCTAGCTCCTTATTAGTGCTATAGTTATATATATAGAAGGTAAGCTTATTTTACGTCTAGAAGGGTTCCCCTTTATATTACGCTATAAAGGCTAGCTACTTATTAATAAAGGTTGTTTAGAATATAGTTTATATCTTATTATTAAGTAAGGTATCTTTTAACTTACTAGGTATAAACTTATTATTAATACTGCACTTATATAGGTTACCTTATTTAGTGATAGTAGTATTAATAAAGATAGCTAGCTCTAACGCCTAGTTAAATAGTATTACTATCTCTTTCCCTTTCTTAGCTTTATAAAGTGCTCTACTCTATAGCAGCTTAAGATTATTAGCATCTTATTATAGCGCTTCCTCGCTAAGATATATAACAATAAACTAAGCGCCTCTTTATATAATATCCTTAATATATAGTATATAGCTATAGAGGTTAAACATAAGGTTAATAATATACTTAATATTATATCTATAAAACTAAGCTTAGAGGGAGTACTTATAGCTAGCTACTAAACTTATACTTTTAGTAACTAGTATAAAGGGTTTACTAATAATACTAATAAAGTTAAAGAAGAACTTAAAGTTAAATATATCTCTATCCCTATCTAGCTCTTAGCTTTTAGCTTATTTATAGCTATAGTTAAATATTAATAAGCGTAAGAACTATTTAATTACTTTAGTACTATTAAAGTCTATAGCTGCTACTTTATTATAGAACTTAGTAGCTAGCAACTATTAGTATAACTCCTTATTATTATTTATTATATATTCCTTTACGTTAATATATAGGTCTACTTAATAATAAAAAGGTCTCTAGGGTTTAGCTAGACCTACTAGTTATTAATAGGTAAGTAGTATGCTCTACTATTACTACCCTTATTATTATTATTATTATTATCTATTATATAGTTTTATACCTTATTATTTATAAGTATATTATTATCCTTATTATTATTATTATAACTATAAATATTATTATTATTACCTAGGTCTATCTTTAAAGTATAGCTTTATAGTAAGTAAATAATTAGCTAATTACTTTTCCTAGTAGATAAATAATTAATAGATAATAATATCTTAATTATAGGTATAGTTTATAGAGAATTAATTAAACTATACTATCTATTAATATTAATATAAGTTTAATAATTTAATAAATAAATAGATAATAATAATAATAATAATTTCTATAAGTAGAAAGACTATCCCTTTAAGGTTAAGGTTAAAGTTAGAGCTACAGCTTCTTAGGTAGTTTATATAGACGCCTATCTAGCTAGCAACCTCCTCTTACTATTTAGCTTAAGGGAATAAATACTCCTTCACTTAGCATATAAGGGAGGGGGGGGGGGGGGGGGGGGGGGCCCTTAATATTACCTCAGCATAATATTTATTATTAAGTAAGGTACTAATACGTTAGGTTTCTTACGTAAGATACTAAGGCGCTAAGCGCTAATAGCTTAAGCTTATATAAGTTAGGTTAATATAAACCTTAAGAGTAGGCAGTTAGAATATATATTAGCGTTCTAAAGTACTATATATAGTTAGTTAGGTGTTTTAAATAGAGAAAGTAGGAGTAGCTAGTAGGTACTCTCTTAGTTATTATTAGTATTATAACTACTATTACTACTGCTATTACTATTACTATTACTTATTATATATCTTAGCTCTTAATATTAGTTCTTTATCTCTTAGATAAGCTTAATAATATCCTTATTATACTAGCTAGTAGTACTTTTAAGTATACTTATATACTAGCTTATAACTTACTAGATAATAAGGAGGCTAATACTTTTATTAAGCTAGTAGATAGTAGGACTACTATAGAGCGTAAAGTTATTAGTAACTTAGGGAATAGTTATAAAGAGGGATAATATCTTAAAGCTAATAGGGTATTAGTAGTAATACTACTACTACTACTACTATATAGCTAGATAGTAGGTTTCCTAGTTAGGATATAAGTTAAGCTAAGCTAAAGTATTATAGATAAATATAAGGAGGTTAGCTTATATTAAGTTAGTAAAGCATTTAATATATACCTCTTTATTACCTACCTCTTTTTTTAGTAGCTTAAATATAGCTATAATAATAAAAGCTTCTATCTAGCTTATAGTATATTATAAAATAAAGCGCTTAAGTTAGCTAATATTAGCATTTAGGTTAATACTTATAACCTTACTATACTAAATAGCATACTTAAGGGTAGCTATAAGTATCTCTTAAGTAAGGGGCTTATTCTATATATTTATTAGTATATCCTTAGTAGTATAAGCTATCTCTAGCTTAACTTATTAAGTAATATACTAGAGGATAGCATAGAAGGTCTTCCTCTCTACTTAAGGTGTTATATAGAAATAGTTAATATTTAGTAGCTTAACGCTTAACGTTTAGTTAAGTATATACTTATAGGCTAAGTTATATTTAGCTTAGAGGAGTACTAATAGGAAGCTTAGCTGCTATTATAAGCTCTTAGCGTAGGACTTCTTATAAAACGTTTTATAGATATTAGTAGTAGTATAGCTTTAGGGAAAGCTCTTAATAAAACGCCTCTAGTCTTAATAAGTAATAGTAGCTATAGTAATACGCTTAAGGTATTATATAGTAGAGAGGATATTATCTATCTAAGTAAACTAATACTAATATATATATATAAGGTTAGCTACCTATTTAAAAGAGGTAGGTTAGGTACTTATATTATTAATATAGAGGCTATTTATTTAATAAAGTATATTAATATTAAATATACTATAGCTAAAGGCTAACTTATAAAGCTTATCTAGCTTTAGCTTCTACTTCTTATTATATAAGAAGGCTATTATTTACTTTCCTATTAATAGCTTAAGATCTTTCCTACTAGTTTTTAAGATACTAGTAACTATCTTAGCGTTAATTTCTATACTATTAATATTAGTAGGGAAAAGCTTAGAGAGCTAATACTATATTTAGCTTTAGCTATTAGCTAGCTAGCTTTTAAGCTTATTAAACTCTAGCTAGATAGCTATTTTATTTAGGATTATATTTATATTAGTTAGTTTACTTAAGCTCTAAGAGACTTTAATAGATATAGGGGGTGAAGCCTACTTTAATTATAGATATTATAAGGCTACTACTTATTAGTATTAAGCGCTTATAACTTATAGGTATACTTTTATATCGCTTAGAAGTAGTGCTAGCTATTAATAAGCTTTATAGTAGACCTATTATAGTCTACTTACTATTAGAAGTATTATACCTCTTTTATTTAATTTATAGCCTTTCTATTTTATGCTATATATATTAATATCTATTTAATATCTTTATAAGATGTGAGGATTATAAGCTAGTTCTCTAGCTAGTAGTAGTTAAGGAGCTTATTATAGAATATTATTTTGAGGTCTTTTATATAGGTAAGATTAAGTAGCTAGTTATTAGTTTCTTCTCCTTATAGCTAGATAATAGATAAAGGTAGGCTTACTATTATAAGGAGGTATTATATTGCTTCTACTTATTATTCTCTAAATAGGGATTATTACTTTTAGCTTAGCTAAATATTAGTTTTAGCTTACTGCTAAGGTATAGCTATACTATTTGCTTTTTACTTAAGTATAATAAGTATAAATAGGTTAGAAATACTAGCTTAATTAAATAGGTATATAACTCTATTTATATCTACCCTCTATATTAATAGTTAGGCTTTCTACCTCCTATTAGAATATACTATCTTATAGGGGGGGGGGAGGGCTTCTTATTATATCTTCTTATCTTTTTTATCTTCTTAATATATTAGCTAGCTAAACTATATTATATACTTATTACTAATATACTATAGGCTAATTAGTTATTTAAAGATGCTAGTATAGTAGTTAATAAGCTTCTATATATCTATTAGTATAATATTTTTCTTATTTAGCTTAAGAGCTATCTAAACCTAGTGCTAAAGCTAGTTAAAATGCTATAGGTATTATTAGTAAGGCTTTAATTAGAGGGTTATATTTAGGGAGGATCTATATACTCCTTTATATAAGTAGCTTATAGTTTTTATATAGATATAGTACTTAGTTTAGTAGAAAAAAGCAATAGTTAGAATAATAACTCTCTAAGCTAGCCTATTTATTTATAGTTAGGATTAGTATTATATTATTAGAAAGGGGAGAGAGGTTTTAGTAGCTATATACTAACTAATACTTATTAGAATGTCTTTAGTATAGTAAGTAAGTAGCCTAGCTTTTAGGGATATTCTTAATATATACAGCTTAAGGCGTATATACTTAGTAGGTAACTTAGCTTCTATTCTTTTTATTATTAGGGATAATAAGGCTTATAAAGGTGCTAATAGTATTTAAGTATTAGTAAGTTAAGGAGTAGAGAAAGTTATAGAGTATAAAGTAGATTTTAAAGAATAATAAAGGGTAAATATCTTTTATAATCCTCTTAAGGTTATATCTTATTACTCTCTTTATAGCTAGCTTAGTTAGTATAGCTAGCTTAAGCTAAGTAGCTATTAAGGTTAGAGGTTAGAAGATAGAGGATAGAGGTTATAAGTTATAAGTTATAAGTTATAAGATATAAGAAGTAGGTATTAATATAGGTTATTAAATATAATACTAGTATAGTATTTACTATATTAGCTAATAGGTTATATAAAGCTAAGATGCTATTAACTTAAGCGATTAAGCTTTATAGTATAAGGTGTTTATATTAATATATTAATAGAAGTAGGTAGTATAATTTACTATTTTTATCTAGGGCTATAGAGGTATTATGCTTTCCCTTATAAGGAGGTAGATATTATAGTATCTCTATAAAAAAGGCTAACTTCTTTCCTTATTATTATATTATAGTATCTTTTTTACCTAACTACTAACTACTAACTTCTTACTATTAACCTCTTATTTTAAACCTCTAACTTCTAACTAGGGAGTCTCTAGCTACTACCTCTAAAGGTAAGATTAACCTCTCTATTAGGTATAATAGCTACTTACTAATAATAGATTATATAGCTTTATATAAGGTAGTAGTATAGCTACTTCTAGCCTCCTCTAGGAGTACTTTTTAGTAGAAGATATTATAAGAAAGTAAGATTTAGACCTCTTCTATAGATTATAAATATAGCTCTTTAAGACTATTAGCTAATTAACTCTATATAGTATAAAATCTAGTAGGTTAATAGCTTTTTTTCCTCTTTTAATAATAGAGATAGGATAGTAAGTATTAGTAGTAATAAGGGGACTCCTTTAGATAACTAATAATATTTGCTTTATTTAGTATATAAATAGCTTTAATACTTACTAGTTTATAGAATACTATAACCCTACCTTCTCTAATAGCTTCTTTAAAGAAGAAGACCTTTTAAGTAGCTTTTTAAAGCTTAAAGAATAATATAATAGCTATAAGTATAGAGGTAAGTTAAGGCTATAAAATACTAAGATAAGGTATACTAATATAACCTTATAGAGCTTTATAGTAATTTAAGAGAAATATTCTTTTAGGATAGGCTTCCTACTAAAATTAGCTGCTTTTTTATTAAATATCTAGGTGAGGAGGAATAGCTTAAGGCTATAGTCTAATATATTAAACTATAGCTAGTAACTAACTAATAAGGTAGTATTAGAGGTAAGAAGGTTATAAAGGATATATTTATAAAAGCTTTTTATACTAAGGGGACTAAAGAGGTAAGTATTAGTTATTTATATTTAATATATTTAGTTTAAGCTTATAGCTAGCCTTATAGACTTAGTATAGAGGAAGTAGAGGATATATAAGACTTTAGCTATATATATAAGCTTTATAGGGGCTTTAATATATTTACTTATAGAGTAGGGGATAGCTAATAAGTTTTAGTATATACCTTAAAGTAGGTTATAGTATTCTCTAGAGTAGGGGTACTTAATAAGGATTTAGTAGATATATATCATAAAAGTATCCTTAAGGATAGCTAGTAGCTAAAGGGTAATAAGCCTTAAAAGCTACTATATATAAAGGAAGCTTTACTTACTTTAGGTAGAATATAAGTAGGCTAAGGATCTAGAAATAAGTAGCTAAATTATAGACTTACTTAATGCTTTTAGAAAGAATTAATAAGATAATAGAAGTAAGTAGAATAAAGAGAAATATTATTATTTACTTTACTCTAGTAAGGTATTCTATTATAAGTATATTACTAGCTTCTTATTACTAAAAGTATTAGAGGGGTAGCTTAGAGAGTTAAATATAGTAAATAAACTTTATTTATAACTACTTTATTTAAATATTTATAAGTAATACCTAAAGTTTTAGAAAGGTAGATCTCTATATACTATTCTATATATTTTAGTATTTTTAAATAACCTCTAGGGGTTTAAACTTTAAGAGCTAATCTTTTACTTAATAATCTATATAAGAGTGAGTAACCTCTTAGGGTTTAAACTTTTAGACTAATTTTCTACTATATAATCTAGATATTAGTAGGTAACCCCTAGGGGTTTAAGCTTTAAAAGCTAATCTTTTACTTAATAATTTATATATAAAGGAGTAACCCCTAAGAGTTACAATTTCTATACTAATTTTTAACTCTATAATCTAGATATTAGTAGGTAACCTTTAAGGGTTACTATTTTAATACTAATTTTTAACTTTATAATTTAGATATTAATAAGTAACCCCTAGAGGTTTAAGCTTTAAGAGCTAATCTTTTGCTTAATAATCTATATATAAGTAAGTAACCTTTAGAGGTTACTATTTCTATACTAATTTTCTACTCTATAATCTAAATATTAGTAAGTAACCCCTAAGGGTTACTATTTCTATACTAATTTTCTACTCTATAATCTAAATATAAGTAAGTAACCCCTAGGGGTTATTATTATTATACTAATTTTTTACTCTATAATCTAGATATTAATAAGTAACCCTTAGGGGTTACTATTTCTATATTAATTTTTAACTCTCTAATCTAGATATTAGTAGGTAACCCTTAAGGGTTTAAGCTTTAAGAGCTAATCTTTTGCTTAATAATCTATATATAAGTAAGTAACCTTTAAAGGTTACTATTTCTATATTAATTTTTAACTCTTTAATTTAGATATTAATAGGTAACCCCTAAAAGTTTAAGCTTTAAGAGCTAATCTTTTGCTTAATAATCTATATATAAGTAAGTAACCCTTAAGGGTTACTATTTCTATACTAACTTTCTACTCTATAATTTAGATATAAGTAAGTAACCCTTAGGGGTTACTATTATTATACTAATTTTCTACTCTATAATCTAGATATTAGTAAGTAACCCTTAGGGGTTACTATTTCTATATTAATTTTCTACTTTATAATCTAAATATAAGTAAGTAACCCCTAGAGGTTACTATTATTATACTAATTTTCTACTCTATAATCTAAATATTAGTAAGTAACCCCTAGAGGTTACTATTTCTATATTAATTTTCAACTCTTTAATCTAAATATTAATAAGTAACCCCTAAGGGTTTAAGCTTTAAGAGCTAATCTTTTACTTAATAATCTATATATAAGTAAGTAACCCTTAGGGGTTGCTATTTCTATACTAATTTTTAACTCTTTAATCTAGATATTAGTAGGTAACCCCTAGGGGTTTAAGCTTTAAGAGCTAATCTTTTACTTAATAATCTATATATAAGTAAGTAACCCTTAAAGGTTTAACCTATTAGGTATAAAATATCTCTCTATTATATAAATTCTAAAGGGGAAAGCTTTAGCCTATAGATTACTTAAGGACCTTAAAGCCTTTATATCTATAGGTATTTATAAATACCTAGAATATTTCTATATCTATTAAGTTTAATATTTATAATATATATATATTAGTAGAATAAAATATATAACCTATTTAGTATAAATTAATTTAAATATAACATATAGTCTTAATTATATATAATATAAGGCTATTTAGTTTCCTAATAGTCTTCTAGTTAATATATTAAATAAAAGTATCCTATAGGACACTTATACTAAAAAACATTAAAGTGTCCTATAGGATATTTATACTAAAAAACATTAAAGTATCCTATAGGATACTTATACTAAAAAATATTAAAGTATCCTATAGGACACTTATACTAAAAATATTAAAGTATCCTATAGGATACTTATACTAAAAAACATTAAAGTATCCTATAGGATACTTATACTAAAAATATTAAAGTATCCTATAGGATACTTAACCTTACTATTATACTATAATCTAAAGTAGCCTTTTTTTTAGTAACTTTAGATATATAATACTTTTTAACTTATATTTACTAGGTAAGTAGGTAAGAAGTGTCCTATGGAATACTTTTTAGGTATTAAAAACTATAAGTTTATTCTAGCCTTAACCTTATATTAGAGTGAGGGAAAACCCCCTTAATAGCTTTTATTATAAGTATTATATTAACTATTTTAAGGATACTTATTATATTACTTTAAAGCTTATAAGTTCCCTCTTATAGTAAGGACTTTATTATTATTAGAGTTATACTATTAGTAAAGAGAGAATCTTAAACTTAGAAAAGAACTTATATAGCTTATCCTTTTTAATATAAAGTAGCTAAAATAATACTAATTTTAATAAGATACTAAATATATTAAATAAGTAAGTATACTAAAGATAGATTAATAAGAGATTAAAGAAGTTTAATAGCTTTATTTAATAATAATCTAAAAAAGCTAAAAAGATATATATATATTAATAAGAGGAATAATAATATAGCTCCTATTTAGCTAAGCTAATTAGACGTATAGATAATAACTAGATTAGAGAAGATATATTTAGCTACTAGTTAAGATTAAATTTCTTTATTAATAACTACTAAGGAAGGAAACTTATAACTTTATACTCTAAAGCTTTTTATATAATTAGTTTATCTATATATTAGAGGTTTATTAGAGCTATAGTTATTACTTATATATTTATCCTTAATTTAATTTTAGTCTTAACTTAAAAGTCTTTATTAGTAGTACTAAAAGTAGTATAGCTTTACGCTATTTTTATTATACTACTAAAGATATTTATTAACCTTATATACTTAAGTTTTTAGTATATTTTTAATAATCTAATTAGGTTTAGAGAGATAGATATAAGCTTAAGTAGTAGTAAGCCTTAAAAGAAAAAGCTAAAAGTAATAGTAATAAGAAATAAATATAGGTTTAAGTTTTTACTACTTAATATTACTAACTAAAGTAAGCTAAAGATTAATATAAAGCTAATATTTAGGCTAAATATATTTAAATATTAAACTTTACTTAATAAATAGTTATATAATAATACTTATAGATAACTTAAGACCTTATTTAAAAAGCTACTTAAGTTACTAAAGAAGTATTAAAAAGATTAAAAGAAAATAAAAATAGTTTATAAGTTAAGCTCTTACCTTATTTTATAAAAGTATTATTAATATACCTTAAAATATATCTATTTATAGTTCTTAATATCTAACTAGTTAAGAGTAAGGATTAAATAAAATAATATTCTATTTATATTTAACTCTTTAAAAGTATTTAGAAAAGAAGTAGATTATAAGCTGATTTACTTAAGGAATAATAGGATATTTTATAAGTTTTTAGATAATTTCTAAGTATTTACTTAAAGAGAACTACTTAAAGAATAAGAAGAAAGTAGTTAAAGTATAAGCTTAATACTAAAGAAAAAAAAGCCTCTTAAGTTAACTTTTATTAATAAGTCTTAGAAAGTTAACTACTATATATTAATATATTAGATCAAGTTTCTAACTAAGTCTTAAAGTAGTAAAAGTAATATTAAGTAAAATTAGTTTAAGAATTATTACTATATAAACTTCTTTATATAATATTCTATATTTCCCTTTTTAAAGTTAGCTAGGAGTATTATAAAATATATAGATTATAATAATAGTCTACTTAAAAGGTATTTTTTATACTTTATTAAGAGAAGTAAGGAGTTATAAATAGTATATTATAATTAGGAAATTAATTATAAAATAAAGTAGAAAGTATTAGTATAATTTAAAGGTATTTAGATAGTTAAATAGTTAAAAAATATAGTTAAGAATCTTAGAAATATATAAGTAATATAAAGTTTAGCTAGTATTTACTAGGGATTTTAAGACTACTTAATCTTAAAATTAAAACTTAAAATATTATTTTATATATTATATAAATATTAATACTTAATATAAAGAAAGTAAATTACTACTTAGATTTAGCTAGCTTATTTTATAGTTATAAGAGAGGTAACTAATAGAAGTAGAGTAGATATAGATTAAGCTTTATAAATTCTAAGTTATCTTTATACTAGCTAAATAGTTAATAAATAGCTATATAGTATAATAATTTATTTTTAAGCTATAGTATTAAAATAAGGTAGTAGTTTATATTAACATATAACATCTTATATAATAATAATAATACTTATAATAATACTTACTTACTTAAATATTCTATATAAAATAAACTAATAGACTTTAAGGTATAAAACCTTATATAAAAATGCTCTATTTATTATAACCTATAACTATAATATTGATTATATAATACGTATATTTATGTAAGCACCTTATGTAATTAGCAGTTTAGTAGGTTACGTTTCAGGTTATCTTTCCCCTCACTTTTCCCTACCCTAGGGAATAACCTACCAACTACATCAATAAGAATCATCATAATATATTCCTTCCCTTATTATTATCTATACTATTAAATGCCTATAAATACTTAGGATTACTACCTTTTATCATAATATTAGCCTATCTATAACCTTATACTATATAGGCGTATATACCACGCCCCTAAATATGCTTATACCTATGCTAATAAGTTATAAGCCTAGCTTAGAGATAACCTCTATTCCTTCTACTTCTTTACCTCTCCCCTACTCTCCTATAAAGCCCTACCTCTACTTAAAGGTTATATATACTAAAAATCAATCCTTTAAACGCTTTTCTATCTATACTACCTTCATAGAAGCTAATATATTAGCTAGACTAATAGTTTAGTTCCATAAGATATACCTCTTATAAATCTATATATCTAATCCTATATAAATTAACTATACCTCTATTAATCCTTCCCTAAGTAGATAGTCTCTTACTACTACTTTATTTGATCTATATCCCTTAGATTATCTCTTTAAACTATCCTCTAGTCTACTCCTAATCTAATTTAGACCTATACTTACAGCACGATAGACTTCCTCTCAACTGATTTACTATATAGGATATATATCTCCTCAGTCAGATAGAAGTCTAGTTAAAGAAGATATTAATTAAAGAGAAGGAAAAAACTACTCTTTTTATTAGTTAAACCCTAACCCTTTAGGTTTATAACTATTATAACGTTACTCTAAGAACTACTATACTATATATATAATAGCTCTTAGGTTATATAACTTCACTATCGTTTATCCTATATAAGGCTTATAACTACACGCTACAACCTATTAAGGCAATAATAACTAATCCTAAGGTCTAGTTCCCTAAGCTTATAAGCTCTAAGAACTATAAAGTATAGGCTATATATATTAAGGCCCTACTATATAGTAAAGATATTACTATAGACCTTACTAAGCTTATTTCTTCTACTAATAAAGATAAAAACTATAAAGCTTTAAGTTATATATAGTTATTCTATAATAATAGGCCCCTTAGGGTTATAAAAGATAATTCTAACGCCTATATAGCTTAAAAGCACCTAAAAACCCTATATAAGCCTATAGGTTTTACAAACGAGTTTTTAACTTATAAAGAGTTCTTTAATACCTCCTTAGATAACTTTAAATCTATAGAAGATTATATAAATAAAATAAAAGAACTTATAGATAACTTATCTTATAATCAGCTTAAACTACCTAATTAAGTAGTTATAGCTTATATACTTAATAGTCTAAATAAGACTTATAAGGCTTTTATAACCTCTATAACTCAGTTTCTTAGGACTAACCCTACTACCTATAACCTAAACTCTTTATATACTAGTCTTATAGATAAGTATAAGAGAAAAAGAGGCAAAGAAGTAGTTAATAATACTACTACTAAGGGTAATAAGAAAAATAAAAAACAAAATAAAAACCAAGAAAATAATAATAATAAAAATAAAAATAAAATAATTAAAAAACCCTAGAAAAAATAGAAAGGTTTATACTGCAAAAATTACAAGAAAACAAACCATACTGAAGAAAACTACGCTTTTCTACATCTTAAAAAAGCACCTAGCTAGTAGAAAAAACCCTCTACTAGTACTAATAGTGCTAAAGATAAAGAAAAAGAAGTAGTTAATATAACTACTATAGATAATATTACCCCCTATATATCTCTTAATAATCCTAAAAATCCTATAGATTTAATAGATTTATCTTCTAATAAAGAAGAAAGAGATATTCTTTTTAAAAACATATATTATTTAACTCCTAATAATATAAATAAAAATACTAATAATCCTTCCTTAAGTTATTTAATTAACTAGTTTGTTATTAAGGAAAAAGGAAAAGCAAGGAGTTATACTAATAAGAATAAAAAAACAGTTAATTTTTATATTAATACTACAGCTACTATTCATATAGTTAACAATTATCACCTAATAAAAAATCCTATAAAAATATATAAAACAATAAAATAAAGAGAAGCAAAGACTCTTACTTCTACTTTAAAAGGTGATTTAATAATATATCCTAATAATAATAATATAATATTAAAAGACATTTATTATATACCTAAACTAAGTATTAATCTACTTAGTCAATCTAAGTTAGATTTATTAGGTATTACTTCTATTATATAAAAACAACCTATTTTATATAATATTAATAAAGATTATATTATTACTATAAGGACAAAGAAGAATAACTTATATTACTTCCAATTTCCTATCAACAATAACAATCATTATATATATAATACTATAACTAATAATAATATAAATAATAATAATAATAATAGCCTCCAATTATAGCATAAACATCTTAGACATATACATTTACAAACTCTTTTAAAAATAAAAGATAATACTACTGTGAATATAAATATAAATAATAATAATAAAAACTATAAATTACTACCTTACAAAGCCTGTTATAAGGGCAAATTTATTACTAAGGCAAGTAAAAAACAGGTTCATAATAAAAATCTAGATTATCTAGATTATATAGCTTCAGACTTATGTAGGCCTATAACGCCTACTACATATAATAAATATAATCTTTTTATTATCTTTATAGATAAATATTCCCATTTTATATAAGGAAAATTATTAAGAGATAAAGCTAAAGAAACTATACTTAATGCTTTTCTTAAATTTCAAGCTGAAATTAATAATAATAATAATAATAAAAGAATAAAAGAAATATCTACTGATAGAGGTAGAGAATTTAATAATAAACGCATTAAACCTATATATGCAAGTAGTAGGATTATCCACAATATAAGACCTCCTTATACACATAAGCCTAATAGACTTATAGAGCATACTATACGCACTATAGTTAATAAAATAAGAACTATACTATATAATTCAGGTTTACCACACTACTTATAGGGTGAAGCCTTTTATACTACTCTTTATATGCATAATAGGACTCCTCATAGCTCTATAGAATATAAAACGCCTTATAAAATAAAAAATAATATAAAACCTAATATTAATAATATAAAAGTATAAGGTAGCATATACTACTATAAGAACAAAGATCCTAAAATTAAGAAATTAGACGTTAGAGCACGTCAAGGTTATATAATTAATTATAGATCTAATGGGTACAAAATCTAGGATATGCAACTAAAGAGAGCTTTATGGTCTCGAGACGTTGAAGTCTTAGAAAATACCTTTATTTCTCATCATAAAGAGCTTCCTATAAGCATAAATACCCGCTTTAAGGATACTAATAGTAGTATTATACCCAACAATAATAGACATAATACTACCTATAATAGTCCACTAAGAGATATTTCTAGTCAATCTATCTCTTATAGTAATAATCCTACTATAAGTAGAGATATTACTACTACTAATAACGCTCTTAAGAATCCAAGTAATAAGACTATTATTAATAGTAATAATAATATAAATAATAATAATAATACTAATAATAATACTATTAATAATAGCTATAAAAATTATAGTACTATTTCACACAATAATAGCTATAATACCAATACTAGTATGAGTATTTCACACAATAATAGTAAGAAAACTACTAGTATTAATAATAGAGAAATAAATAAAGAAAAATCCAAGTTATTAATAGAGATCCCCTCTCTATCAGAAGAAGCTAAAAAAGACTACCAATAGGTTAATAATACGGTTAATAATACCGAAAGTGCACTATTATTTACTATTCAGGACTGCCCTACTCTTAGTATATATAAAATAAATAATAACGTTATAACTAATAATAATAGGACTGCTAGAACCAGTTCTATAGAAAAAGCTTCTTATATACTATCAGTTATTACATTAGAAGAGCCTTCTAGTATAAGACAAGCCTTAAATTCTCCATATAAAGATAATTAGATTCAGGCTATACAATTAGAAGTAACTCAAATAGAAGATATAAAAACTTAGGAAATTATACAAAAACCAGATAATATTCATCTATTAGGCGGTAGATAGGTATATACTATGAAATTAAAAGATAAAATAAATAACGTTTATAAGTACAAAGCAAGATGGGTTGCTCAAGGTTTTAATCAATATTTAGGTATTGATTACTTAGAAACCTTTTCTACTACCTATAGACCTAAAAGCTATAGGTTTATAGTCATATTTACTATAAAAGAAGACTGGATTCTTCTACAATATGACGTTACTACAGCGTTTATTCACGCTAATATAGATATAGATATATATATAATATTACCAACTGGTTTTTTATATAATAAAACCACAAATAAGTTGGAATTTAATCCTAATTATAACTATAAGTCTCATAATAGTAAATACTGCTATAAGCTTCTTAAAGCTTTATATGGGTTAAAACAAAGCCCTAGACTATGGTATAACCATTTAAAAGCTATATTATTAAAATTAGGATTTATTATTTCACCTTATGATGAAGCAGTATTTATATTAAATAAAAATAGCTATAAAGCTATAATTTGTTGCCATGTGGACGATATGCTATTAGCAGCTAATAATACTACTACTAGTGACTATATATACAATAAACTAAGGCAATTTATAAAAATACAACTATTAGGGGAGCCTAGTACTTTTTTAGGCTGTAAGTTTGATATAGATAGACCTAATAAGTCTTTCTTTATGCATCAAACTAAATATACACAAAAGATATTAAATAAATATAATAAAACCAATATAAATCCATCTATAACTCCTATGAGAGATAATATAAAATTATATATAAATAAGTATACTGCTACTAAAGAAGAAATTCTACAGTTTCAGCAGCAGATAGGAGCCCTTTTATATCTAGCCTTGAAAACTAGATATGATATAGCTCTAGCAGTTATAATATTATCAAGATATACAACAAACCCTTCTAAAGAGCATTTTATAGCTCTAGATTATCTATAGGGTTATATAAATAATTATCCTAATAAAGGAATTTATTATAACTGTAATAATAATATAATATGGGATTTAATAGGTTATTCAGACTCTAATTGGGCTGGAGACCTAGATGATAGAAAATCCACATCAGCTTATATATTTTGCTAGGGATTATATAATATAATATCTTATAGCACTATAAAACAAAAAACTGTGGCTTTATCTACCTGTGAAGCCGAATATATAGCTTTAACTGAAGCAGTAAAAGAAGCCCTATATCTATATAATAGTCATAATTTTAATTTGACTAATCTGGGTTTTAATGCTATAAATAAACCTAAGATTTTTATAGATAATTTAGCAGCTAAAAAACTAGCTGAAAATCCCGAATTTCATAAGAAATCTAAGCATATTGATATAAAATATCACTTTGCTAGAGAATCTTTATTAAATAAAGATATAATGTTATTTCATATAGACACTAAGTCTAATATTGCGGATATATTAACTAAGCCTTTAGGCAAAGTTATATTTAATAATATACTAAATATAATATATAATAATAATAATAATAATAATAATAACTATAATAATAATAATACTAATAACCGCATTAAAGAAATAACTTACTAGTTTTTCTCTTACCTTTTTACCTATAAAGTTCTTTAATAAGAGTTTTTTAACTAGTTGTATAAACATATTATACATATAGGAATATTTTTTCTTATTTTTCCCACAGGGTTTTTAAGTTTTTTATACCTATAACGTATATATATGTTAAGTGAGTAAGCTATATACTATAAATCAGCCGTATATACCTTAAGGGGGGATGTTAACATATAACATCTTATATAATAATAATAATACTTATAATAATACTTACTTACTTAAATATTCTATATAAAATAAACTAATAGACTTTAAGGTATAAAACCTTATATAAAAATGCTCTATTTATTATAACCTATAACTATAATATTGATTATGTAATACGTATATTTACGTAAGCACCTTATGTAATTAGCAGTTTAGCAGGTTACGTTTCAGGTTATCTTTCCCCTCACTTTTCCCTACCCTAGGGAATAACCTGCCAACTACATCAACAGGAATCATCACAATACATTCCTTCCCTTATTATTATCTATACTATTAAATGCCTATAAATGCTCAGGATTACTACCTTTTATCATAATATTAGCCCATCTATAACCCTATACTATATAGGCGCATATACCACGCCCCTAAATACGCTTATACCTGTGCTAACAGTTTATATAGAGTTTTTAGTATACTTTTTATGCTTTTATATCTTAGTTAGTAAGTAGTTATCTTAATTAGAGTGCTTTAATAAGAAGCTTTAGCTTTTAGAGGAGATAGTAGAAAAAGTAATACTATACCTTTCTTTATACTTTTTAAAGCGTTTATAAGCCCTTAAAGTACCTCTTTTTTAGACTTCTAGCTAGTTTAATTAGAGCGTAAAATACTAAAAAAAGGTTTATTTACTTAATAATAAAGGTAACTTATTAAACTATCTAATAGTAGTAAAGTATTAAAATAACCTTTTAGTTTAAAGCTTAAAAGCTTTTACTTTAAGCTTTTAGCTATCTAAAGATTCCTCTAGTAGTAAATTACTCTTAGTTTATTACTTAAGAGTATATAATATAAATAGCTTAATTAAAGTAGTATAGAAAGTATTATAAAGGTTAGATAGTAATAATAATAATAATAATAATACTAATTAAAGATAATAGATATTAATAATAATAGTAGATAATAATACTAATTAGAAAGTATAAGATAATAATACTAATATTAGACGCTTAAGATAGATAAAACTAATAATAATAATACTTTCTTATATTTCTTAAGGCTAAGCCTCTATATTATTCTAATAATACTTTATAAGTAAATTAAACATTTAATCTCCTTATTACTACTTTTATAGATTAATTAAAACTAAAGAAGAAGTATATTATAGAGAGAGGACTATAAAAGACTTTAAATAAATTAAAAGAGACCTTTATAAATATTAAGGAATATAATATAAGATTATTAATCTAGCTAAAAAATAGAGTTTAAAAAAAAGATTAAAATTAAAGTTAAAGGAATATAATAAGAAAAGAAAGAAGTTAGATTAAAATAAGAGATAAATAACTATAACTAAATAAGAAGGGTAGAGTAAACTAATAAAGCTAAAGATTAGAGAATCTAGCTAAGTATACTATAAAACTAAGGATATAAAAATCTATTTATATCTACTTAGACTTCTTATTAGCTTATTAGAAGCTATAATTTAGAGATATTACTAAAAGTCTAAAAAGCTTAAAATATAGTTTATTATATAGAAATCTCCTTTAGAACTTAATTAAGGAGTACTATAAGTATAAAAGCTTAATAGCTAATTTAGTAGCTAATAGAAGTAGCTTTAAGTTACTATAAGAGAAGCTTATTAATTAAAATTATAATATTTCTATAAGTTATTAAGGAGGAGAGTAAAAAATTAAAATGCTTAGTCCTCTATATATTAAATAGCCCTAAAATTCTTTATTTTTTAGATAATAAATTACCTATTTAAATATTATACTTATTATTATATTTATTAAGATTTAAAAGTTTACTATATATTAACTTAATTATAATAAACTTTAAGAATACTATATTTATTACTTTTTATAACTTAATTATCTATAATTTTAAGGATAATAAGATTAATTAAGACTAATCTTTAATTTTACTAACTCTAAAGCTAATAAACTTATTTTTAAGAAACTTTTTAGTAGAACTTAGAAGACTTAGTTAGTAATACTAAAGTAATATTCCTTTAGTAGTTAGATATCTAATAACTTTATAAGAGAGAGCTTTAGAAGCTTTACTTATAGTTATAACTATAAAGATCTTCTACTAAATTATAGTAACTTATATATCTTTATAGTTTAAAACTAATATTATAGCTAATATAAGTAAGCTTTAAGAAGAAGAGATAAAAGTTTTAAAGATACTTACTTTTAGATTAACTAAAGCGCTAGAGTTTATAAGTATTAATATAGTTAGTTTCTTTAAAACTTATAAAGATTAAATAGATATAGTAAGATAGATAGCTAAGTAAAAAACCTTATCTTTATACTTATATATACCTTTTAAATATTATACTATAATAAAAAGTAAGTTACTTAGTATTAATTAAGAAAGCTATAAGAGTTATATAATAAAGATATATAGTTATTTAGATATAAACTATATAATATATTTAAACTACTAGCTATAGAAATTAGCTATAAAGCTATTTATTTAAGATAATTAGCTTAAAAAAGTTTATAAATTTTTCCTTAAAGTTAAGAATATCTAAACTTAAGTAGCTACTTAAAATTAAGTAGTAATACTAAATCTAAAGCTAATTAAGCTAGTTATAAAATACTTCTTAAAGAAAGTAATAGAGAAAGCTTTAGATATTTTAAAAATAATAATTATAAAGCTTTTTAATCTAAATAGCTTTAAAGACTATAAAGTAGCTTTATTAAGCTAAATTAGCTAAGAATAATAGCTAGTATTAGTATTTAGAGACTTAGAAACCTTTTATTTATAAGTTAGAATACTTAAGAAAGTAGGCTTTTTTATATTAAATATATTTATTTAGGATAGTACTTTTAGCTAAATTATAATATTACTAAAGTTTTAAAATATATTTAGACTATAAAATACTTCTTATATACTAAATAAAATAAATAAATTAGCTAAATAAATAAAGGTTTAAAGATTTATAATAATAATAGATATCTAAACTATAATATATAAAGAGCTAGTTAATTTATAAATAAACTAAAGCTAAATAAGTACTTTAAGATTATATATAGTAAGAGTAGAGTATTTTAGAAACTTAAACTATAATAGTTAATATATAGATAATATAAACTTTAGCTTATTATTAAGTTTTATATTTAGTCTAAATAATATCTACTAGTATAATAATTATAATGTTCTATTCTTCTAAAAATACCTCTAGTTAAAAATAGATATTAATATAAATCTAATTAAATATATAGCTTAATAATATAGTTATAAATAGGGAGAGTATTTCTACTTAATTATATAAAATATTATCTTTAAAAGTTAAGCTAGTAATAAACTTAACTATAAAACCTTATTAATTTATATAAGAAACTATATAGAAGACTCCTACTTATATAGTTTAGTAATATTAGTTATAAAAAGATAACTTAGTTAACTATTTAAAGTAAACTTAAAGCTTTTAAAGCTAATTAATATTACTTTAATAGTAGTAAAAATATTATATATTATTATAATTTATCTTAAATCTTATTATTTTAGAATAGACTAATAAGTAGCTTTTATATATATTACTATTACTTTAGTATATATAAGCTAAAATAAATAAACCTCTTAATAAAGATAAATTATTTATAAGTAAGTTATATATATATTAATATACTAAGAGCTAATATTATAAATAAAAATTAAAGATATTACTAATTACTTTAAATAAAAAAAGTAATAAAGTTCTTTATTAATATAATAAGATATAATAGAAGCTAATTATTATACTTTTAATCTTTAGAAGATATTTACTTCTTTACTAAAAGAGGAAAGAGATATAAAAGAAATTAAGAGAGTATAAAGAAATTATAGTTATATATAAGCTATAAAGCTAATTAATTAGATATATAGGGGAATTATTATTATACTTATAGATATTACTTAGAAATACTAACTAAACCTAATTAAAATAAAAGAAATAAGGTAAGTAGTAATAAATACTAAGGAATATATCTTTATTAAAGTACTAAAAGCTTTAATAGAGATAGTATAAAGACTAAAGTTATAATTATAAACTAAATAAATATTAAAAAAATATAATATAATTAAAAATCTAGCTTAATATAAAATAATCTATATAATAAGTATAAAGCTTAAGAATTAAAATATTAATTTCTTTTTTATAAGCTAATAGTTATTATATTTTAAACTAAATATTAAAGTTAATAAGAATAGCTCTAAATAAAGCAAAAAGATTTTTATAATCTTTAATAATAGTTTCTAAATAAATATCTTTTAGAAAAATATTATAAAATAATATAAGGTATTAATAATATTAATAAAAATAAGTATATAAACTCTCTCTTTAAGAGAGTTCTTTTTTATAAGTAGTATTATTACTTATTATTAAATTACTAGCTTTAAAATATTAATTAGCTTCTTTATTATAGATAATAATAAGATAAACTTAGTAGTATTAATATTACTAAGAGGACTTTTTAATATTTAGATATTATAAACTTAAGAATATATTATAGATTTAATTTATATTATAGTCTAAATTAATAATATAGTAATATATATCTTAATAAGCTTTATTTACTTAAGAGTAAAAGAAGATATAAAAGACTTCTTCTCTAATTAATAGAATTATAAGAAAGCTTTAGCTATAATTAAACTTCTAGAAAACTAAAGTTTAATAAGACTTCTAAGTATCTAACTAGAAGAAGTTTATTTAGATTAAAATAAACTCTTAAGCTATATATTAAGGATATTATAAAAAAGGATAAAAAATAGGTAATTAAAACTAACTAGCTTAAGCTAATACTTAATAAGTAGCTATTTAAACTAGAAGAAAATAATAAAGAAGTAATCTTAATTATAGATATAGTTAGAGAGGAAGCTTTTACTTTTATAGTAAAAGTAAAGTTTAAACTTTAATTAGTAGCTTTATATATAATAGTAACTATAGTAAGTAAATATAGAGATAATTATATAAAATATTAGCTAGGAATATATAATATACCTAATTAGACTAATTAGGAACCTCTTAGTATATAAGTTTAGTTTATATTATCTCTAAATAAGTAAGAATACTATATAAAGGAATAAATAAAAAGAAAGGTAGTTAAGATAATAACTATATTATTTTAGTAATTTAACTATTTTTTATAAAAAAAGAAAGCTAGATTAAATAAAGATTATATAATATTACTTTTAAGATTAGTAAAAGTTTTTATAATATATAAGCTAAAAGTAAAGAAAGTTTATTTAGTAGATAATAACTTAATAGATAGATTAATATTAAAAAGTAACTTTCTTTAGAAAGTAAAGAAAATAGAAGCTTTAAAGCTAAAGAACTACTATTAAGTTAGTAGATTTAAAAAACTTATTATACTAAAATTTTTAATAATTATAAAAAGATTTTACTTAACTAATAACTATTTAACTAATATCTTTAATAAGTATACTTATTTTTAGCTAGGGGAGAAGGAACTACTATAAGCTATTTTACTTAATAGGAAAGCTATACTAGCTTAAGAATAAACTAAAGCTAGTTAATTTAATTTAGTAGTAGCCCTTCTATAGTAAATTAAAATAATATTATATAAAGTTTAATAAGTAAAAGAGATCTTAATTTTAAGAATACTTAAGGATAAAGTTTTAGAAATACTATATAAATAGATTAAAAAAAGTATACTAAAAGAGAGTTATATAGCTTACTAAAATATTTAGTTCTTAATATAAAAGAAAAATAATAATTATTAACTAATTAACTTAGTAATAAAACTTAATATAATTACTATTAAAGATACTTTTATTTCTTTAAGTATAAATAAGTTTACTAAAGAATTTAGAAGCTACTTCTTATTATTACTTCTAGACTTCTTCTTAAGATATAATTAGGTCTTATTAGATAAGAAAAGTTATAATTATATAATATTTACTACTTTTCTTAGCTTTCTTTAGTTCTATTTAATCTTAATAAGAGGGATAAACTTAGTAATATAATTTTAATAGATTATAATATAAATCTTATATAACTTAATTTCTTATTATTATAAAGCTTTTTTAGATAATATTATAATTAAAAAGCTAACTTCACGCTATAATAATAAAGAATTATTAACCTACTTTAAGATTAAGAAGTTTATTTATAAATATCTTTAGAACTTAGATAAGGTACTAGTTAATATAGAGCTTTTAAGCTATATAGTTTTAGGAGAGAAGTTATAATAGTATTAAGAATTAGTAGTTATTATTAGCTATTTATATAAGCTTAAAAGATATAGCTTAAATTAAGCTAAAGTTTATAAAATCTAAAAATAGCGTTTATATAAAGATATTAATAATATTTACTCCTTCTTTAGAATTATAGTCTTCTATTAAGTATAAGTAGAAGACTTTATAATAATTATACTACCTCTTATGGAACTTTTATAGAAAGCTATTAGATTTATATAAGGACTAATATAAGTAGAAGTAATAGAATAACTAAAAAAAGCTTTTATAAATTTACTAGTCTTAATTAAGCTTAACTATAGCTTAAATATAGGAATTATTATTATTTATATAAATATAAGCCTATAAGGTTAAAATATAGTATTATGTTAGATAATTAATAATAACTAAGTAGTAGCTAAATATAAGAGTAAGATTTAGAAAGGCTTAAAGCTATATTATAATATAAATAAATTAAAACTCTATATAGTTCTTATAGTACTAAAGAAACTTTAAATATATATCTATAGAGTATACTTTAAGCTTAAGATAGATACTTAAGTTTTAGTAGTATAGCTAAATAGTACTACTTCTAATATACTAAGCGCTTTAATTATATAATAAATTATATAGATTTAGCTTTTTAACTTTAAAATTAAGTATATTCTTAGTAAATTAAATACTACTATTAATAGCTTCTTAAGAAAAGTCTTAAGATTATTAGATTATAAAGAATATAAAACCCTTAAAAAGATTAAAGAGTTTATTAATATAAACATCTTCTATATAAAAGTTTATATAATATAATTATAATATAACGCTTCTAATAAGATAATACTATATATAATACTAATAAAATAGCTATAAGCTAATTAAAAGTAGTCTTAAGATTCCTAATAAATTATATATTACTTAAAGATATTACTATGCTTATATAGTATTACTTAGTACTAATTTAAGAGATTTAAATACTAAGCTTAAAGGTTTTTAATAAAGGATAGTTTACTATTTAGATAACTAATAAAGAAGTATTTATAGCTAAGAAGAGTAATTAATAGAGATCTATTATAAAAGCGCTTTATTAAGGCTACTTATACTAAGTTAGGATATTATAGTAAGAATATAACTTTCTATTACTTATTTATATACTACTTTTAAAATAAGATATATAAGGATATTTATCTACTAATATAAAGCTACTATATCTACTAGAAAGCTTAACTAGCTTATTAAAATAATTAATATATAGTAATCTACTTAGAAGTAATACCTTTTTTGAGGATCTTAATAAACATCTAATAGATTAATAAGTTTACTTTAATTAAGAGATATTATAACTTAATAGGATAGCTAAAAATATAGTAAAGTATTATAATAAACTTAGATATAGTAATAAAATTTATTTTTAAGGACTTTATTTACTAATATAGGGTTTTTAAGCGTTTAGTAGTAAATAGAAGCTTAGAAAATATAGAGGTAATAAATATTCTAAATAAGTAATATAAGGCTTAAAAGAAAGTTATTTCTACTTATAATATATAAGTAAATAGGCTTAAGGAAAAGGGTTATTAACTAATTACTTATATAATCTTAGCTTAGTTAGATAGAAGTTATAAGGTCTAAAGGCTAATATTTCTAACTACTTTCTTTACTAATTAGATAACTTTAAAAAAGCTTACTAATTTTACGCCTTTTTACTTAATATATAGATAAGAAGTAATTACTCTAATTAAATAGGATATATTAATATAGTAAGTACTAGCTTAAGATAAAGTTTAAACTCCTAAATAAAAACGTTTAATAAAGGTTTAAACTTTTAAGTAACTTAACTAAAATAAAGAAGTAATAATAGCTATAATAATATAAGTTTAATAGAAATAAATAGATTAATATAATATAAAATATATTAAAACTTTATATAAAGTTTAGCTAAATATAAGAACTTTAGTATTATTATATAATAAGAGATAAATAATTAATAAAAATAAAGAAAAGAAGCTTTAATATTATTAGAAAAGCTTTTTTTAAATATAATCTTAGCTTAAAACTATCTCTTTATATATATTAGAAATACTTAAAAGGGAGCTAATTAGTAATATTTATAATAAATACTAACTAAAGCTTTTTTTTAAAAATAAAGATAGATTTTAGGAGTTAGAAAACTCTAATTAAGTTATAAAAACTTTGAGAGATAAAGTATAAGCTATCTTCCCTACTTAAAGCTAAATAGCTAAAAATAAAGAAGATTAGAAGCTAGATAAGCTTAAATAAGTTAATTTAGTACCTTTAATCTATTTATAAATAAGAGAAAAGTAGTTATAAAATAAGAATAATAAGTTAGAAAAAGAATTAAAAAAGTAAAAAGAAAAAAGAAAATAGATTAAAGTTATACTACTTTAAATATTATTAAAAGATTATAATTAATATTAAGCTTATTTAGATACTTAAGTAGTTAGTTATTTTTTATAAAGTTTTATATTTTAAATATATATAATATATAAATAATTTAAATAAAATTTAGTTTAATTTAAAGAGGATCTAACTATATATTTATAACCTTCTTAATAGAAAAAGGTTAAAAAAAGGGAGAAAGAAAGCTAGATTAATAGTAAAAAAAAAGCTAGAAATATATATAACTTTATTTAATTTTAGTAATAATAACTATATATTCCCCTTTTCCTTTCTTAAGATTAATACCTTTTATACCCCTTATATATTAAGTAAATTAGCTTAAATATTATTAATATAGTAGTTAAGAACCTTATAAGGATAAAAAGTTCTAAAAAGACTAAAGTTTTAGTTTACTACTTTAGCTAAAAAGATAATAAATAGATTACTATTAAAATTAATAGCTTTAAACTAATTAAAGCTAATATTAATAATATAATAAAGATTAAAAGATATTAAAAAGGAAGTACTAATATTACTAAGAATAATAAAAAGAAGTTTACTATTATTATTATAATAATTATACTTATCCTCCTAATTAGATCTATAGTTTTCTTATATAGTTTAGCTAGTTTTAAAATTATAATAAACCTTAAAGTATAAATAGTTACTATAAGAATTATTTTAAACGCTAAGTAAAGAGATATATTTAAAATAAAGCTATATTATTTAAGCTTAATTAGAAATATTATTATTATACTCTTTATAATACTTAAAGTAGTAAGGATAAAAAAAGTAGTTATAAATACTATAAGTATAAACTAAGAGATTAATTAAACTTAATAGTTAGTTTAACTTCTAATATAGAGGACTCTAAAAACTAGTATATAAACGCTTAATAAAGACTTAATATACTTAAAGTAAGTTAAAAGATAAGTAAATACTAAGAGCTACTTTTATATTATTAAACTACTTAATAATATTTTTAAAATTAGTAAAAGTACTCTAAAGCTATATATTTATATTAATCTAATTATATTAGAGGTTAAGACTAATTAGAACTAGCTTATTATAAAGCTCCTTATAAAGGTAGTTAAGTTATTTCTAGCTAATATATATAGTAAACTAAGATATAAGAAAAAGTTAGTAGATAGTTTTAGAAGAAAATTAAAAAAAACCTATATAAATAAAGCTTATATTAATATAGCTATACTAATTAGCTAACTCTTAAAAGATAAACTTAATAAGATATTATAGTTTTTTAGTAGTCTTAAAGTAAATAATAAGATTATAAACTTTATAAAGAGGTATAATAATAGAAGTCTAATTAAGTAAAATATAATAAGTTAAGTAGTAAAAGTAAAGAAGAAAGATATTATTAAAAATAAGTTATAATAAAACTAGTAAGTTAAAAAGAATAAAATAAGAGAAAAAAAAGTCTCTTAAATAGACTAAAAATTAATACTAGTTAAGTAAGAAAGTAAAAGTATATTACTACTTACCCTCTCTATCTTAAATAATATTAGATAATATAACTAATTAGTAGATAATAAGTAGGAGTAACAGCTAGTAATAATATAGTAGCTATTTAAAGTAATTATAATAAAAAAAAGGTTATATAGGGATATTATTTTAACTAAAATAAATTTAAAAAATAAATAAATTCTATTTAAAAGGGAAGTAAATTACTATTTTAAGAATAAAAAAGTATAATCTTCTTATTATACTTACCTAAATAATAGCTATATTTACTACTATAACTTTACTTTTATCTAAACTAATAAACTACTAGTATTAATATTAGCTATTAGTACTTCTAATAACTATTACTTCTAAAGTATAAAAGGAAGGCTTTTTTCCCCTAAATAGCTAGTTTTTAATTTTATATTATTATAATAACTTATTTTATAAGTTAATAATACTTTTATATTACTTTTAAGTATTAAGCCTTCCTTTTATATAACTTTACTTAATTAATAGTAACTCTATATAGTTTATATAGTCCCCTCTATAGCTCTCTAACTACTAAAGCTAATACTTATTATTACTACTTTTACTCCCTTAATTAATATCTAAATAGCTTCTACCTTTCTTCCTAGTTATTATATTATATTTAAGCTCTTCTCTTACTACTTCTATTTATATATTAGCACCTTTAGCTAATATATAAACTAAGAAGATCCTTATTACTAATATAATACTCTTATAAGGTAACTTTAATAATAATTAAGTAATTTATAACTTCTCTAAAACTTAGCTAACTATAACTATAAAAAACTCTTAGTTTTATACTCTAAATAATAAGTAAGTACTAATTAGATTACTTTAATTCCTATTAAACTTCTATAAGTATAAAGTATTTAGTAACTAAATCCTTATAAGTATATCTAATAGATTACTTTAGCTTATAATAGGAAGTAACTTTAATAAACTACTAATTAGATAAGCTTAAAGCGATAGGTTTAACTATAAAGATTTTTAAGATAGACTCCTAAAAGCTTAAGCTTTAAAATATATTATAAGCTTCTATAATTTTTAAAGTTATTTTTAGTATAAAAACTAAATTAATATAGATAAAATATAATAAATAACCTACTAATAGGTTAGAGATATTAACTAGTATTTACTCTTTATAGCTTATATTATATTAAGATTTTAAGATACCTCCTCTTAATCTTATACTACTTTTAATTTTAACCTCCTTCCCCTAGCTAAATAATATAATCTTAAGTATACTAACTATATATTTATCCTTCTATTTAATATAAGTTACTACTATTATACTATAATAATTATAAATTAGTAAAATAATATAGTCTTTTAATATAATTCTATATAGAATAGAGAGTTAGAGAAGTACTTTATTAGTAATATTTAAGCCTTTAAAGCACTATATAAATATTTTAGCGCTAGTAATAATATACTTTATATTATTAATCTAACTACTTATATAGTTAATAGCTTTTAGTAGCTATAGGAATAGGAGTATAAGTTTATAGTATATAAGTAGTTTAAATTAGTAACTTAAAATAGCTAGTATAACTATTAGTTTATAAAGACTTAGAGTAAGCTAAATAATATAATAAGTAACTTCTATAACTTCTTAGAAAGTATATAGATCTAATAGATTAAAAAGATTTCTAAAGAATTCTATTAATTTAAGCTAATTAACTTTACTTTATATAAATAGTTTACTTAAACCTAAGATTTATACTATTAGTTATAATAACTAATTATTACTATAGATAATAACTTAGAGGTAGAAGTTATTAAGGAGTAATTAGTAACCTCTATATAGCTTATCTTCTAACTAGCTATACTTATACTACTTATATTTATATTATAAGACTTATTAATACTTAGTTAATCTTTTAGGTTTATAAATAATAAAAATAGCTAGTAGGGAATTATCTTAAATAATAAAAATAAGCTACTTAAACTTTAAAGTAATTATATTTAATATACTAATTAAAGTACTTTAATATAAAGAGTTAGATATTTAGCTACTTTAATATTTAATTTAAATATAAACTTAAAGTTTTTAATAAACTTAATTTCTAGCTACTATAAAAAAGTAAGGCTTAATCTAATTATAAATAAGATAGTAATATAGAAGTAAAATAAGATAAAGTATTTTAAAGTTATAAAGGAGTATTTTACTAATAAAAATATAACTAATTAATAAGCTATAAACTTTTAAGAGAACTTTTTAAACTATAGCTAAAATAATTAAGTTAAACGCTATTATAATAAAGTTATATAAGTTACTACTTAGATTATCTAATATAAACTTTTCTTACTACTTATTATAGCTTTTAACTTTAAAGGTTATATCTATTATAATATTTATTAATAATAGCTAGTTTTATAAGCTAGATTATAGAATATACTTAATAACTAGTTAGTATCTTTATAGTAATCTTAATATAAGAACTACTATAATACTTAAGGAAGCTATAGTTAGTAATTAGAAAAGAAAGCTAATTAAGAGGTTTAAGTATAATAAAGTAGTTTTATTTATAAAGAGTAGATTTTCTAAGAGTTTTTTATAATAATTTTATTAATACTTTTACTTA
Source organism: Colletotrichum endophyticum (assembly GCA_027406105.1). Lineage (NCBI taxonomy): Eukaryota > Fungi > Ascomycota > Sordariomycetes > Glomerellales > Glomerellaceae > Colletotrichum > Colletotrichum endophyticum. Next base: position 92,241 of record JANVYF010000005.1, read on the forward strand.
GATTAAGTAAGGTTTTTAAGCTTAAAGGCTATAATTTAAGGGATTTATATATCTTATTATAATTATTTAATTTATAGTATAAAATACTTAATAAATTAAAAAGGGATAATTAGAATAAAGTAGTAATTTATATAAAGTTTTTAATATACTTTTTATACTTTTATATTTTAGTTAGTAAGTAGTTATCTTAATTAGAATACTTTAATAAAAAGCTTTAGTTTTTAGAGGAGATAGTAAAAAAAGTAATACTATACTTTTCTTTATACTTTTTAGAGTATTTATAAACCTTTAAAGTACTTCTCTTTTAAACTTTTAGCTAGCTTAATTAAAATATAAAATACTAGAAAAAAGTCTATCTACTTAATAATAAAAGTAACTTATTAAACTATTTAGTAGTAGTAAAATATTAAAGTAACTTTTTAGCTTAAAGCTTAAAAACCTTTACTTTAAGTTTTTAGCTATCTAAAGACTCCTCTAGTAGTAAGTTACTCTTAGTTTATTACTTAAAAGTATATAATATAGGTAGCTTAATTAGAGTAATATAGAAAGTATTATAAAAGTTAGATAGTAATAATAATAATAATAATAATACTAATTAAAAATAATAGATATTAGTAATAGTAGTAGATAATAATATTAATTAGAAGGTGTAGGATAATAACGCTAGTACTAAATACTTAAGATAGATAAGACTAATAATAATAACACCTTCTTATATTTCTTAAAGCTAAGCCCTTATATTGTTCTAGTATCTTTTATAATAACTATATATAATATAGCTTAAATAATTAAAATAGAAATAAATTAATTTTAACGCTTTAGTTAACTTAAACTTATATATAGGAATAAATAGTTCTATTAAGGAAATATTATTATAATAAAGCTATAATATAATAGTATATCTAATATAGAAATAATAATAGTAAGGCTAATATAAAAATAACTTAATAGCTATAGCTAAAACGCTTATAAATCTTAATATTAAGTAAAAAAAGAAAAACGTTAATAGCTATATTATAAGTATTATAATTATTTTATAAGTCCTTAATAATATAAAGATATAATAAAGCTATATTAATAACTTAGTATATATTATATTTAATAAAGCTATATTTACTAATAGAATCTATCTAAAAGAGACTATAATAATAATAATAAAGAGAAAAGAGATACTAATATCTAGTATTAGACTTTTATAAAAGGAATATTATATAGTTAAGTTAGATTAATAATAGTAATAGTTAGAAGAGATATATAATAATTAATAATTTTAAGATATTAATAAAATACTTAAAACTACTAAAAATAGAATTCTTAAGTAGTAAAATAGATCTCTAGAAATAAGAACGCTTATTACTAAAGCTATAACTTTAAGAGGTTATAATAAAAAATATTTATAATCCTTATCTAAGCTTTATTTATAAAGTATAATACTACTAAAAGAAAGCTTAAAGAAGATAAAGTTATAAGAAGTACTTTAAACTCTTAAAGCTTTTAAAGAATAAATAAATAATAAAAACTTACTAATAATTTTAGATAAAATATAAGAATAATTAAATAAGTTTAGTTCTATTAAGATAGAAGTTAGAATAGTTTTAAATCTTTATCTCTAAGAAGCTAATTACTATAAAGTTAGAAATTTATTATTCTATTAAATATTTAATAATAAGATTAAAAACTAATTATATAACTTATTAGTTAAATATAATAATACTATTAATATAGTAGTAAGTAAGTAGAGAGCTTAAATAAGAGATTTAGTAATTAAGTTAAAATCTTATTAAGCTAATAAGCTTATTAAGTTTATTAAAGTTTAAAGTAGAATTAATAAAAAGTCTCTTAATTTAAAAGTAAAAGCTATAAAATTATATTTATATATAAAGTAATTTAAAATATAATAAAAATAGTAAGCTATAAAAAGCTTTTATTATAATAATATATATAAAATATTAGAAATAAAGAATTTCCTTAATAAAAAAGGTATTTAACTAAAGAGGAGGTATAATATTAATATAGATATAGTAATATACTTTTTATAAAGCTTAAGTATATAAATAGAAAAGAGGTTTAAAAATATTATTTATAATTATACTATTATTAATATTCTAATAAATAAACTAGAACTAAAGGTTTTAATATTTATATTAAGTAGTATTAAGACTTAATAGAAATAGTTTAGAAGTAGAAGTAGAAGTAGCTATAAAAAGTTTATTAAGTAAGAAAGGCTAGAAGCTATTTTTAATATATTAGTATTTTAAGTACTAAAATTATAAGAAATATATATAATAGCTAAGAAAAGTATTATTTAGAGATTTTTTAAAGATAAATATATTAAAGTTATAAAAGTTTTAAAAATAGTAAAAGAGAGAAAGCTTAAAAAAGAAATAATAAGTTTATAGTTAATTAATTTTATTATAGGAGTATAAATAGAGGGGATATATTAATTATATACTATTATTATAAAGATTATTAAGTATATTTAACCTAAAAAATTACTACTATTATCTTAAGTATTTTATCTATATTATTAAGATATATAAGATTTTATAGCTATTTAGTTTTAAATATTCTAATATATAAGATTTTATAGCTACTTAGTCTTAAATATTCTATCTATATTATAAGGATATATAAGATTTTATAGCTATTTAGTCTTAAATATTCTAATATATAGGATTTTATAGCTACTTAGCCTTAAATATTCTATTTATATCATAAGGATATATAAAATTTTATAGCTACCTAGTCTTAAATATTCTAATATATAAGATTTTATAGCTATTTAGTCTTAAATATTTTATTTATATTATAAAGATATATAGGATTTTATAGCTATTTAGTTTTAAATATTCTATCTATATTATAAGGATATATAGGATTTTATAGCTACTTAGTTTTAAATATTTTATTTATATTATAAGGATATATAGGATTTTATAGCTACTTAGCTTTAAATATTCTATCTATATTATAAGGATATATAGGATTTTATAGCTACTTAGTCTTAAATATTCTAATATATAGGATTTTATAGCTACTTAGTTTTAAATATTTTAATATATAGGATTTTATAGCTATTTAAACTTAAATCTTTTAGTTAGATATAGTAACTAAAAGATCTAAGGTATAGAGACTTAGATTTTTTAGTTAGATATAGTAACTAAAAGAACTAAGGTATAAAGACTTAGATCTTTTAGTTAGATATAGTAACTAAAAGATTTAAAATATAAAGACTTAGATCTTTTAGTTAGATATAATAACTAAAAGATCTAAAGTATAAAGACTTAGATCTTTTAGTTAGATATAATAACTAAAAGATCTAAGGTATAAGGACTTAGATCTTTTAGTTAAATATAATAATTATAAGATTTAAAGTATAAAGACTTAGATCTTTTAGTTAGATATAATTATTAAATAATATAGTTAAATTTTAATAAAAATAAATAATTAACTACTTTATAACGTTTAAGAATAATAGTAATATAGTAAAGTATTTTATTACTTATTATTATTTAATAAATATATATTTTAAAACCTTTTATTTAAAGAAAACTTTATAATATTCTTAAATATTTTTAACCTTAACTAGATTTTAAGTAACTAATATTAATATTAAGTATTAGTTATTAGGTATTAATATTAAGTAGTATTAGTATTAGGTGCTATTATTATACTTAAGTGCTAGTGCTAAAGTATTAATATTATATTAAGTAGTATTAGTGCTATTAGATATTAGTATTATGCTTAAGTATTAGTATTAAGGTGTTAGTATTATGCTAAGTAGTATTAATACTAAGTGCTAATATTATACTTAAGTATTAATACTAAAGTGCTAATATTATATTAAGTAGTACTAATGCTATTAAGTATTAGTATTATGCTTAAGTATTAATACTAAAGCGCTAGTATTAAGTAGTGCTAGTATTAATGCTAAGTGCTAATATTATACTTAAGTGCTAGTGCTAAGCGTTAGTATTATAGGTAAGGCTTAAGGGTAAGCTATATATACCCCCCCCCTTAGCCTACTAGCTGCCTACTACTTATATTAGCACTAGTGCTACCTTTATATAAATATAAAGATAATAAGATTATAATAGTTAATCTTATAATAATTATTATAGAATAATTATTATAAGATAATTAACTTATAATAATTAATATATAATAATTAATATATAATAACTAATATATAATAACTAATATAGATTAAAGCTAAATAGAGTTAATTAAAAACTTTATAATAAGTAGACTAAGCTTAGTAGTATAGTAGATATTTATTCTTATAACCCTCTCTACATCTTACTTTAAAACGACATATCATATAAATAAGCCTTCCTAAAGGAGTTAAGTGCTAATAACTACAGGCTAGCATTTAACCGTCTCATAGCGTATTATTAATTAACTGTGTTCGCTTAGCGCAGTTAATTGAATGCCTTAGGTTCATACTATACAAGAACACCCAGACTACATTTTTTCACTACCTTAAGATGCGTGGTCTCATGCAGATCAACAGGTTACAATACCTAAGCCATTTTCAACACTATATGATGTAGGTGATACAGTCATGCGTCAGGCCGAATACAAGTTCAAATAATAGAGGGAACTTTGCTGAAGGGTCTGAAGTTTCTATTAACAAACCTGTTTATTGCCTCTCCCTGCCGCCGCAGGGTGTTGCTCCTATCTAGCTGGCTGGAAAGTTCCCGTCATAGTGGTGCACCGTTTTATAGCGGCGTCGAAAATCTAGTTTATCTAGCAAATTCAGCCTGTGACGTCTGAATAGCTTCTACGAGTGATTGCAAACTCCCTCCGCCTACAATCTGGTTGAGACTAAGCTCTACCGCCCACTCGCGACGGATAAAGTTACGTATCTCAACCGCTACAAGCGAGTCTAATCCCAGGTCTTCTAACCTGGCGCTTGGGTCCAGCTCCTCGAGATCCATCATGGTTATGTCTGCAATTTTGTGCGCGACACTACCCATCACATCCTGGGCTTCTGTACCTCGCCGAGCCTTTCCGCTAGTCCTTTGCGCTGGTTTCGCAAGGTTGGCTTTGCCCGCGATGCCATTGCAGATGGCCATGGAGTAGTTCTGGTTCATCCACGGAAACTGCCAGTCCAGTGTGAGGTCGTGGGCTGTGAAGCACAAGGAAAGTCCAACGCCGGCGTCGTACAGAGATGATGGTGCCACAATAGCGCTTTTGACGAGGGCATGAATGTGTTCCTCCTTCAGCGTCAAGCCGAGCGATCGCCGCCACTCATCTTCGTTACCCAAGGACTCAGCGACGTATCCGATGTCCTCGACAAGTGGGAGGCAGATAGAACTGGCGGGTAGACCACGGGACAGGCGGTAGCGCGCGAACGAATTCAGGAATGCCTGGTGATGCAAAGTGGTTAGCAAAACATTTCGTTATCTTCATTCCTTCCGTTTCATCATTGATCTGACATACTGATGCTGCGCAGTACGCTGGCTGGCCGAGAGTCCCAAACACTCCCGTCATCGAACTCAGAGAGACAAAGAAGTCCAAGTCAGGGATAAGTTCGTGCAGACTCCAAGCTGCTGCAACCTTGGGGGCCGTGATGTTTTGCCAATCTTCAAATGTGGTGTTGGTGAACAATGCATCCTGTCAGAAAAGGGGTCAGTTCATGTCGTGCATGGCATGTATTCCACTGAAGACTTAAGGGTGAAGTAGTCGTCTCCAAACTGAACCGAACTTACACGAAGATAGAGTGCCCCATGGATCACACCGCGGACCGGGGGAAGTCCCTCATTTTTGATCTCGCCCAGAGCGCGCACGAGATCTGACCGCTGCCCAACATCACACTTAACCGCATGTAATCGACCGGTATATGCTTCCAGCATTCTCGCGACCTTGGGATGAGAAGCGCCGCTACGGCCGAGAAGAACGACATGACCAGCGCCATTGCGAATCATCCACGCTGCCAAAGAACGTCCGATGCCACCTGTCCCGCCCGTGATCAGATACGTGGCCGCCGAGGACAGCCACGAACCTTGAGCCCTGCCCGCTGTCGCCAGTGGTGTCCTCTGCTCAATGACCACCTTGTCTGATGGCGACACGGTCACAATAGCTTTGCCAATAATTTGGCCTTGCTGCAGCTTACGCAACCCCTTTTGTAGCTCCGAGATGGGCACCAATGTCAATGGCCGCAGGGGCCGTAGCACGCCCTGGTCCAACAACTCGACAATGCGGTTCATTGCTGTACGTCGCTCGGTCATCGGTCGGCGTGATATGTCCAGCCCTATGAAGGAAGCATTTCTATCAAAAGGTCGCATGGCAAGGCTGTTGCCAGCGAGGAAGTCCACCCGTCCGATCTCGACGAAGCGTCCGCCATTCGCGATCAGGTCCCACGTCGCTTGAAGGAGATCCCCACTCAGAGAGTTTACAATGACATCTACGCCCTTGCCGTTGGTGGCTCTGAGGATATCGTCACGGAAGGAAGTTGTACGGCTGTTGAATACACCAGCTAGGTTGTATTCCTGTTGGAGGAATTCGCGGCGCTCAGGAGTTCCAGCTGTGGCAAAAATGCGTGCGCCGAGATGCTGAGCGAGCTGAATGCAAACCTGGCCCACAGCTCCCGCAGCAGAGTGAATGAGCAGTGTCTCGCCGGGCTGTAAGTTTGCCAGGGTTTCTAGGGATGCGATGGCTGTGTAGTAAGCCGTTGGGAGGGACGCAGCCTCCTCGACACTCAGGGAAGCCGGCACGTGTGTAGCATGGTCGCAGGGAATGCTCACAAAGTTGGCCAGACTGCTGGCCTTGTCTGTCGTATAGTAGAAGACGCGATCGCCGGGACTGAAGTTCTTGACATTTCGCCCAACGCGGACGACCTCGCCAGCTCCCTCTCGGCCAGGAGCTTGCCATGGGATGGAGCCAAGGAGGATGAGAACGTCACGGAAATTAAGTGAAGCTGCCTGTACGCTGACAATAATTTCGTCGTCTGCTGGGCTTGTATCTAGCATCGGTGTGCGCTGGAAGTAGATGGCGTCGAGATCGCCGGTTGAGGAGACGGTCAACTCGACGGCCTCATCCTGTGGTATTGGCTGCTCATCCTTGGCAAAGACAACGCCCAGTTCTCCCGCAAAGGCTTCCCGTGCCAGTTCCTTCTCGACGAGGCGGCTGATGTGGATCTGGCCATCCTTGAGGACGAGATCTTGGTCGCGTCGAAGTCTTGCTAAGTCCATGTTAGTACCTGCAGCTACAAATTTGGCAATCCTGGCCACTGCTTTAGCTGACTGCTGGCCTTCGGTATCCAAAGTCGCGCCCTCTAGCAATATCATGAGCTTTTCCGGATTCTCGTGACGCAGAGAGCGCAACAGCCCCTTCGCTAGGCCGCCTTCGGGCGGGACATGACCGGGAGAGATCCACAGGATGCCTGTGTTCTCTATAATGAGTCTCCTGATCTTTTCGAAACGGCTCGCAGTTGGAGAGTCAAAGACGCTGCGGTGAAGACCATCTACAAAGATGCAGTACGCCGTCGGAATCGGCAGAAAGTCTGAAAGCTCGTGAAGGACAACCGGTGAGCTGAGGTTCAGCTGGCTCTCTAAGTGGCGAGATACTTGCTGGGCAAAATTGAGTGTTTGGAGCCCGTCATCGCATTTCCAGAAGCCGCAAACAATCACTTCAGGGGTTGGTTCCCGGCCCCAACTGTGAAGATCAGACCTTTGGACAGCCTCGGTGGCATCTGATTCTGCTGCCGCCATGGACCATATGGCTGTAACGTTTCGCTCGGGATGTCCGGGATAATCTTCGACGGCACCATCGACACCGGTGAACCCACTATCCTTGAGAGCGCGATCCCACACATCCTGACCTACGAGAGGCTCTCCCGATGCTCGGTAAGCGTCTTCGGCAAGCCACCACCCAGGAAGTCCGAGATAAGCAAGATCTAACGGAGCCATATGCATGCTCTCCAACATTAGCAACCTCCCCCCAGGCTTGAGGAGACTTCGCACATGTGCTAGGCTGACGGCGAGATCAGGCGTAGCGTGCATCACGAGCGAGGCGACGACGAGGTCGAAAGAGCCCTTTGCAAACACTGTACTCTGCATGGCGGGGTCTTTCGAGATGTCGAGTCTCTCGAATGTCATCCGGTCAGACCATCTTGCCAGCTTCTCGCGGCCTTTCTCGAAGAAGCCTGATGAGATGTCGGTGAAGACGTACTCGGCAAACGGAAAGACCTCAGGAGATGACAGCGCCTCAAGAACCGGCTTTGTTGTGCCGGCCGTGCCGCCACCAACCTCAAGGATACGTAGGTTGCTTTTGGTGGCCGCGAGTGTGCGCGCATATCTGGCCATGGCCTGGTTGCCACGGCGAAACGCTGCTTCATCCTGGTAGTGCTGCCAAAGAAGCCCGTCCTGCATCATCAGCTCAAGCGATTGCACTTCATTTCGCATGATGGGTACCAGTTTCTCGCCAATGATGCGCAGCAAGGTTCCGGCAGGACCGATGGCGTCGGCTAGTGGCCGTAGGGAGGCCAGGGATAGTGTTGATGACGACTCCTCGGGAAGACGGGGACCAGGCCACGAGCTGGCGAACTTGTGCACTGCGGAGCGCAGTTTCAAAAGGTGATGGGGTAGATTCGTTAGATCATCGTTCGCGGTTTGAGGCAGAGCAAGCGCCATGTAACCACACGCGACCTGGTTCCCAAGCCGACGCTTGTCGAGCTGGTCGTGCTCGAGGGAAGGGTCTTCGAGCATCGCTGCGAGATCACGACCATCGACAAAATCAATGTGCGGCAGCAAACGCTCGGCGTAGCTTGCAGGCAGCCCGGCTATTATGCTCTCGGTCGAGGGCTGTCTGACCCGCTTGACCGTTGCCCTATCGATCTCCAAGATGGGGATCCGGGGTCCGGGGTCGGCGAGAGCGCCCGCGAAAACGACGATGCTAAAGTCCATCCGACCGTTCTGTCGGCTATGATCCAGGACACGGCTGACGATAGTGAAGCTCTGGCCGGCCTCGGCCTGGATGCGATTCGACACGCGAAGCCGCGACACATTGGTCGGCACATAAACACCCCTGACACCGTCAGCACGCTCGTGGAGGATGTGGATGCCGTGGAAGAAGGAGTCCAGGGTCGGAGGGTCCACGGTTACGGGCGAAAGAGGCAGAAAGGCGGAAGGCGGACTGAGCGCCTCGGGACGAAGGACGGTGACGTGGGTCGTGGCGTCGTGGTTCGGCGATACCCACAGCTCCGTCATGGCTGTGAAAGAGGGGCCGTATGCGGTGCCGGAATTGGCCGCAGTCCGGTACTCCTTCGCCGGGTCTATCCTTCTGGGCTCGGGGCCACTGGTATTCTGAACCATGCGGTCGACGACCTGCTGGGCTTCTGAGACTGCAAAGCTCGTTGGGCTGAGTGGTTCTGCAGCAGCGATGCAGCCGCGACAGTGAGAGTTCCATCCGTTTTCCTCGGACCACGAAAGAATTTCAAAGATCCAACTTTGCGGCGAAGATGATCTCGTCGAGGTTTCTTGAGTGCCGCCTGAGAGTGGCTTCAGCTTCGTCGTCACGTCGACACGCTGGTCTTCAACAACCTTCAGGCTGCGTCTCACGGTAAGGTCCTTTATCATCATGCTCTCTGGGGCAATGCCACTCCCTTTGGGAAGAAGTGCTGTAATGGTCTTCACAGCCTCGAACGCTAGCGCTAGAAAACCTGTGAACGGGAACAGGATGTCGTCACCGACGACATGGTCCCGCAGCCAGGGCATGTCGTCTAAGGTGAAGACGTTGCGAAACGAGTGTTCGTCCCCCTCGCAGTGAGCAGTTCGGCCACCCAGCAGGGCGTTGTACGGAGAACCTCCGAAGAGCTTCTGCTCGGCAACGCGTGGCCGGTGGATGTATGATGTCTCGTGGTTCCAGGCGTAAGCAGGTAGATCCGTTGCCAATCGTGCGTTGTATCGTGATGTCTGGTTGACCTGCTCGAAGTCCAAGTCGGCGCCAGCCTCGAAAAGGCGTCCGGCAAAATTCAAGACGGATGTGATGGGATATGTTCCTATCTGTAGCGAGGGCAAATACGCCACCTGTGTCTGGTGAGAGTTGCTGCCTCTTAAAGACTCGAGTATCTGGCGTATAGGGCCCCTAAGCGCCGAATGAGGGCCAATTTCGATAATGACGTTGATGGGTTTTTCATGGTCATCTCCTTTCTGGAGGCTTAGCAATAGTTTGAGCGCGTCTGAAAACAAAACAGGCTGGACGAGATTGCGGACCCAGTATGACGCGTCGAGAGTAGATTCTACCTGGCCGGTTACCGAAGAAACAAAGACAGCTTTGCAACCAGGGTTATCTTCGCCGTGATTTGACAAAAGATGCGGCTCAAGCAAAGCCTTGTATGACTCTGCCACCGTCTGCATGTGATGCGAGTGGTACGCCACGCTGACCTTGAGCCTTCGCGGATTCAGTCCTCTCTTCTCAGCCAGATCCTGGACGGTCTCGATAGCCTCCTGGTCCCCGGAGATGGTGACAGATGCAGGGCTGTTCACAGCCGCGATAGTGACCTTGGAACGGTCCTCATCTCCCAACGCCTCGGCCACAAGTTTCTCTGCCTCATCCTTGCCAACGCCAACAGCGACCATGGCTCCCTTTAGCTTAGAGTCGCGCGTGACCTGCAAAGCTGCTTGACCGCGAAGGTACGCAACAGCAACTGCCGTCTCGAACGAAATGAGACCCGCGGCGAAGGCAGCTGCAATCTCGCCGCTGGAGTGACCAGCGACAGCTGCTGGCTCCACGCCCCATGCCCGGAGGAGCTGGACGAGGGCGAGCTGGACGATGGTGCACGCCGGCTGAGAGATCTCAGCGTCGTTGATACGCGAGCCGGCTTCGGCTGAGCGCTCGAGCTCCTCCTCTATCGACCAAGATGCTCCGAGATTCTCGAGACATCGGGATGCCCGCTTCAAGGCAGCAGCGAAGGGCGGGTAGCGCCGAAGCCCAGTAACCATGCCCGCGTGTCTGTGGAAAGACTGAGTTAGACTCCTTTTGAGCTGGAATAGACCATGCGGCATTGCTTGTGATCACAGGACTTACTGGGCGCCTTGGCCGGTGAAGACGAATCCTGGGATGGGTATGCCAGATGCCTTCGAGTTGAGTCCGGTTGGTCGTGGAGAGACCCCGGAGATCTCGAGCATTCGCTCTCGTAGTTCGCTCAGGGACTGCGCTACGACTGCTCGCCGAGACTGCGTAAAATGTGTACGACGCTGGCCCAAAGTGAAGCTAATGTTTTGCAGCAGGCTAGTCGCGCTCTGGGCTTCGTGTGAGGCTAGGTACTCAGCCAGTGAAGCCACGTAGGCGCCTAAGCTCGAGTTAGAGCCAGCAGAGACCACAAATACCCGCGGCGTCTCGTCCATTTTATTGTCGTCGTTGGTGACATGGATATCGGGGGCTTCCTCCAACAATATAGCAGAGTTTGCTCCACCAAGTCCTACGATGCGTCAGCTGTCACGTTTCAACGCAGTCATCCCCAGAAAGAAGCAGCCAGAAGCGCTTACCGTAGTTGGTCACACATACACGCCTCGGGGACGAGGAGGTAGGCCATGGCATTGTCTCTTTCAATACCCGCAATCTTTCTGCCCCACTGGCATTCAGTATATCAGGGTTGAACTTCTCAAAGTTGGCATTGGGGAGCATGACCCGCCGCTCAAGCATCATCGTGGATTTGATAAGTGAGAGCAGACCGCTGGCACCTTCAAGGTGGCTGCAAGAGGGGACTTCCGTCAGCAAAGAAAGAAAGCAAATTTCATCCTGACCAGCACATTCAGGAAATCGGCCGTCACAGCATCGAGCAGAGCCGATAATCCTTGGGATGAACTCACCCTATATTCGACTTCACAGAGCCGAGAAATACTGGGGCGGACGTCGGTGATCGCTGGCTCGCATATACAGAAGAAATGGCAGCTGCGTCGATAGGATCGCCGACAGCAGTGCCGGTGCCGTGACCCTCAACGAATCCGGTGTCCCTGGGATCCAGGCCAACTTCCATATGGACACGCCTCGCCAAGCCCTCCTGAGCTTCTTGAGAGGGCACAGTAATGCCACCGGGCACCCGACCCGAGTGACTCGCCGCTGTCTGGAAGGGACGTCAGCTCGGCACAGTTGTGGGAAAGTTGACCTAAAGACAAGTCGGGAAGCATCATATTGAGACGCCGAGAAGTAGAAGATACGGGGTATCAAAGATTCCCTCTCAACAGTCTCTCGCATACAAGAAACAACCAGGACTCTCAAAATCTCATTACAGCAGAGCAAAAAAGGGGTCTTCACATACATTGCGGATGATGGCGCGTACGGTATCGCCGTCGGCCAACGCTGCTGCCAACGGCTTCACCACGAGACACGCGCTCCCCTCGCCGCGTCCGAAACCGGACGCCCTGTGGTCGTACGAGAAGCACTTGCCCTCGGGAGACAACACACCGACAGTATCGAGCATGGACCAGAGCTCCGGACCGTTGAGCAGATTCGCAGCTGAGACTAGTGCGGCCTCACACTCACCCAGCCTTACGCTCTGGCACGCCAGATGAAAAGCGTACGAGCTGCTCGCGCAAGCTGTGTCAACAGCAGCGCTTGGCCCGCGGAGGTCGAAGAGGTAGGATATGCGGTTTGCAAGCATACAACCCGCAGTGCCACTCGCACTATACGCACTCGTGGTGAGGAGGTCCTCGGCAGCGTGGCCGGCATACGTCGACCCTTGATGCGCCGCGAATACGGCCACATTGCGGCCAGCGATGTCGCGGAGCGTCCAGCCTGCATTTTCGAAGGCCTCAAAGGCGCATTCGATGGTGATGCGCTGCTGGGGATCCATGGCTTTGGCCTCATCGCGGCGAATGTTAAAGAAGGCGGCGTCGAAGGCGTGGATGTCCTGTGGCATGAAGTGACCGCCCTTCGAATGGATGTAGCCTGGCTTCTCATAGGTCGGGCAGTGGTAGGCGTCCTGGTTGAAGCGAGATGGCGGCACCGGCGATGATGCGCATCTTGCTTCTGCCAGAAGATCCCAAAGACCTGATCGTCCGACGAGGGGGGCCCGGTAGGCGTATCCGACTAGGGCCAGTGGTGGATGAATGTTTCCTTCATCTTGGCCAGCTTGGGGTCTGTCATCCTCCGTATGTTGCGTTGAAGGCCGGTTGCGGGTCATTCTGCGGCTAGTGTACGGAAATGATGTAGGTCTGAGTATGAAATCTGAGATGGCATGTAGCTATAGCGGAGCACGTCTAGAGGTGAGGCGAGTTTCCAGGCACGCTGTGGACTCTTTTGGAAGCGGATTCTAAAAGCTGTTTTTCCTGCGCAACTTGCCACGCCAATTCTTATTTATCACGAGAGAGAGCCATAGGGTTCCTAATATATATCTCCCGGCGTTCATAAAGTATCCGTGTAACCGAATTTAATGAGGATTCAGCGTTGACGACGCTCAGATGCCGTTGCAACCGAACGTAAGGCGTTTAAGGTTCCACGACCCCTGAATTGTCTTTTGGCACGTTTATGAATTCTGCTCATACTGCTCGACTCATTTGCCGTTACAAATCTAGGTATGATTTGCCAACCCACTAATCGTGGCCCCAATATTCGAATACTCTGGTCAAACTTTATAAAACGACACGTATCATGGGCGCGGTGTGAAAGGAGCGGTAACGAGCATGCTCTCGCCAATGCGCTAGTCAGTCATGCCAGAAAAGGGAAAAACTCGCCGTCGGAGTTTGCGATTCGTATGCAATGTCTGATACCCCTGGGCATAATCGAATCGCTGTTTTCTTTCCGAGTTGTCTTAACTAGGCAGCGTTCAACTGTACCGCCGAGATGCTCGTACGGACGATCTTGTAATTCATTATCTTTAAATGTTGCCATAGTCTCCTCTCGTGGTCTGACAATTGGGCATAGTACCACCTCACCGACACCAAACGGCCGCTTGCTTTCTTTGCACAGACAGTCAAGACATATACGGAGAAATACAAAGCCATAGAAAGCATGTCTCTTCCGCAGCTCGACTCGGACGTCTTGGACGAACTGGCGGAGGGACGCTTGTTCCATACCGAGGCTATCGAAGACGTCTGCGAGTGCACGGCGCTTCAGACGGGCACTATGACCGAGTCCATGATGCATCCTAATCGGTATAAACACACCGCAGTCTTCTCTATCTCTCCTTCTGCCGACCGGAAGCGCTTGGTGTTCGCATTGGCAAAGCTGGTATCTCTGACCCCGATCTTGCGTTCCCGCATTGTCGACAGCAGCCGTCGTGGTCTTGTCCGCATCGTCCTTCGAGAAGAGCACCAGATAAAATATTTCTCGCAGTCACTTGATGAGTTCCTTGAGGATGAGAAAAACCATACGATGGGACTCGGGACACCTCTGCTGCGCAGTGCCTTTGTGGATGGCAAACTCGTTCTCACGACGCACCATGCCATAAGAGACGAGACATCTACGGCGCTTATGCTCGCTGACATTGTCCGCATATATAACTATCAAGAGCCCGCACAGCATATTCCATTCAACAACTTCGTCGCCTTTTGCCACAGCATCTCGGACCACGAGGCGCGAGCCTTCTGGGCTGACCGTCTCAGGGGTGAGAGCGCCATCTTCCCTACGCCGACAGCAAGTGCGGCTCCAGCTACGGAGCCCTTCCAGAGACAGCGGGATGATTTATTCGTTCCTGGGAACATATCACGCGCCCAAGTGCCCGCATATATTGAGGTCGCCTGGGCGTTGACGGCAACCGCCTATACCAATGCTCGCGCCGTCTCGTTTGGATTGGTCTTCTCGGGCCGAACGCCGGCCTTCGCGTCTACGATAGGCCCCACCGCTGCCGTTGTGCCTGTCCGCGTCGAGGTAGATCCTTCAACGACCATCCACGCGTTACTCAAGCAAAGAATGGCCGCAAGGCGTTGTCTTCTGAATCATCCGGCGCTCCAGTATGGACTGGCAAACATCCGCCGTGTCAGTCATGACGCCGGGGTTGCTGCCGGTTTTCAGACCCAGCTGAACATCATCCCGCAAGCCCGAGTTACATCTGACACGGGTACGAGCGGGCTGCTGCGGATGGAAGAGACCTATGAGGTCGACGCGCAGTTCATCTTGTCTCTAAACTGCTTCCTTCATGATTCTAAAGTTGCCATCGAGGCCGACTTCAACCCGGTTGCGTTACAGACTGCTCAGATGCAAAGGATCCTCAGGCAATTTGCGTACACGTTGTCGTGGCTGCTAAGAAGCCCAATGGAGACCATGGTTGAGAGTCTTTTGCCGCTGAATCCGCATGATTTGTCGGAAATTATGGTCTGGAATCAAGACGTACCTGAGGCCGTGAACGAGTGTATACATAAGCTTTTCGAGACTCGAGCTCGGCAACAGCCATCTGCACCGGCTGTGATAGCCCCTGACGGAACCGCCACATACGGTGAGCTAGACGACATGTCGACAAGATTGGCCCTTCATCTCCGTGTTCACGGCGTCGGACCAGAAATAAAGGTTCCTCTGCTTTTTGGAAAGACAATTTGGGCCGTCGTTTCGTTCCTAGCCGTGATGAAAGCCGGGGGCGCTTGCGTTCCGTTAGACCCGTCTCACCCAAGCCAGCGTATTATGGACATCATCAACAGATGCCGAAGCTGCCTGGTGTTGACGTCTAGCAGCACGGCGCGGGCAATCAACGACATGCCTCAGCCGCTTAAACATTTCACCGTCAGCTCGGAATTGATCGCGGCTCTTCCAAGCAATGGGACGTCTCTCCCAAAGGAGGAAGAAGCTTCACCGTCGAATGCAGTTTATGTCCTCTTCACGAGCGGGAGTACCGGGGTTCCGAAGGGCGTCGTCCTGGAGCACCGCAATCTGGCTTCCACTCTCACACACTACGGCCGGCGCGTGGGATGGGAAGTCTGTGGAGGCCCTCGGATGCTCCAGTTCTCGTCCTTCGTTTGGGATACGCATACTCTCGAAGTCTTGGGGACGCTACTCTGGGGAGGATGCGTCTGTATGCCCTCCGAGGCTGAGCGGGCCGATCTCGGGTCCTTCATCTATGAGAAGGCAGTTGAATGGGTCATTCTCACGCCGACCGTCCTCCGAACTCTAGACGCACACTCGCCTCAGATGGCGACGGTAAAGACGATCGTGTCCTGTGGTGAGCGCGTCGACTTGACCACCGTGAACGATTGGGCTCCTTCGTGCCGTTTCGTTAACGAATACGGCCCTTCCGAGGTATCTGGACGCTGTATGCTGCAGGAGCTGACAGCATTTTCGCCCTTCCCTCAAAGTATCGGGAAGCCTGTAGACTGCGCGGCGTGGATCGTATCGTTGGAAACCCCGACGAAATTGGCTCCCATTGGTACGTCAAAGGGGACGAATTCTGTCGACTACGTCAGTAGTGAATCAATCAAACCTTGAATGCTGACCGTCATCAAGGAACAATAGGCGAGATACTCGTAGAAGGGCCCGGCGTAGCTCGGGAATACCTCGACGACGAGGCGCTTACAGGAGCCTCCTTTGTCCCTCGGCCATCGTGGCTTCCCCCAAGTCGAGAATCTCGGTATTACCGCACGGGAGATACAGCGAAGTACAACGCAGATGGAAGCATGACCTTCACTGGTAGGCGAGATGGACAAGTGAAGATCCGAGGCCAGCGATTCGAGCTCGGCGAAGTGGAACGAGCTCTCGTTCGTGTCTCTGGCGTCCGTGAAGCCGTCGTCTGCATTCAGCCGCGGCATGACGACGGTAACATGCTCACCGCCGTAGTATCTTTAGCCGATGTACAGCTTCAGGATACAGCAAAACATCTCCAGGGTTCGGCCAAACAAGCGATAAGACAGGTGTCTCTGCCAACAGGCTATAACTTATCCAAGCGCCTCAGGAGCATTAGGGACCATGTATCAGAGTTATTGCCCTCCTATATGGTCCCCACGGCCTGGTTGGTGGTGCAAGATACAATGCCAGTGGTTACTTCAGGTAAACTGGATCGTCCCTCGGTTATCGCTTGGGTACGGTCGCAAGATATGGACGCGGCACGAGGTGCCCTCCAGCCCTCCGCTGCGAGCGCGTTAACTGCGCCAATATCTAACGACGAGAAAACGATGCGGTCGGTGTGGGCTTCGGTACTCAATGTTCACGAGCAGAAAATCGGACGCGAGAGTAACTTCATGGTGCTTGGGGGAGACAGCATCGCCGCCATGCGAGCGGCAGGCATGTGTCGTAGGCGTGGCTTGGTCGTGCCTTTGCAGGCTCTGATGCAGAGCTTAAGTCTCGCTGAGGTGGTGTCTCAATGCGAAGAGGTCACAATATCTTCATCCGCCCTGCCTCCTACACAGCCTTACGAGATTCCAGTGGTTTCAGACTTCCCAGTTGAGACATTTGCCGCAATTGATATTGAAGCTGTTGCCGAAGCAACAGACGCGCAGGCATCCATGGTCGCGCTGGGTGAGCTAGATCGACATGCCTTGGTCTTGAAGACTGGCCTCATCTTTGAGCCGCCTGCAGATGTGGCTCGGATCAAATTTGCTTGCGCCCAGGTTTTACAAACCCACGAGATTCTACGAACGGTATTCACTCAAAAGGGTCCGAGACTCTATCAGATTGTCTTGAGGCGCCCAGTAGACTCTCAAATACTGCCAGACGAAGGGCCTCACTCTCAACGCAATGATATCCTACCACAATTCTACGTGGCCTCCGATGGACAACACTGCCATCGACTCCGCCTCGAGATCCACCACGCGTTATACGACGCCGTCTCCCTTGGAATGGTGTGGAACGATATCGCCGCTGCGTACGCCGGGCGAGAGCTCTCTCGCGGGACGTCGTTTCTAGATTGGGCACGCTGGCTCACCCAGCTGGATCACTTGGAAGCGAAAAGCTTCTGGCGGGCGACTCTGAAAGGATCTCAGCTAACCTACCTCGTGCCACCGCGGCAGGCGCCTGGGACCCTGAAGCAAGTTGAGCTCCGTGTCCCGCTCCCGAGTCTTACAGTTCCCGGTCTGACGACAGCAAACCTCTTCAAAGCCGCCTGGGCCCTGGTCATGGGCCGCGAGGCAGGCACGCAAGACGTCGTCTTCGCCGAAGTCCTTGCCAACCGTTACAACCCATCTTTATCGGCCAGTATAAACCAGGAAACCGTTCGCGGCCCGTGCATGAACACCAACCCCGTAAGAGCTCACTTTGAGCCAAACATGACATTTGCCGCGCTGGCTACGCAATTGCAAGAACAGTCCCTGGCCGCCGCCTCGTTCGCCTATCTCGGTTACCGGACAATCCAGAAGGACTGTACAGACTGGCCGTTGAACAGCCTGTTTGGATCAGTCGTGAATTTCCAAAGTCCCACTGTCTTGGGAGACGAGGAGATCGACCTAGGAGACTCAATCACAGCTCGCATGATGCCCCCTGCTGCTAGTCCTCCGTCACGATCTTCGGCCCTGTGGACGATTGTGCGTCCAACCGACGAAGAGCTTGTCGTAGGCTTCAACTTTTCAAGCGCGGCTTTCGATGAGGAGAAAGTGAAGGGCTTTTCTAGGCAGGTTGAGGACTTGCTAAGAAGCAAGCCCAGCGACATCAGCCCTTGGATATCCAAAGCATCCCATGGATTCAAGGGTCAGGCTTCCAAAAGTCCACCGCTGGCAGCTTCCTCTGATGAACAAGCTTGTGTGAGACAGGAATTCATAGACGAAACTCCCGAGGAGGTACGTCTTGTGGTGCTGGAAGTGTGGAAAGCAGTTGGCCTGGAAATCAAGGAGGATCATGCGCCCATTTTTGAATGTGGGGGGGATACCGTTACTGCTCTGTTGTTGTCCAGACAATACCGCAGACAGGGCTATAACCTCACCATTGGAGCCGTGTTAGCAAACTCGTCACGACAAGCACAGGCAAATTTGCTGTTTCGTTCCGGAATGTCACAGCTGTCCGGCTAAGAGGATACCACCATCAGAGTCTGTATGCTATGCGCCCATCGATCTTGTTAGCCTAAAGCAATATACCTCCAAGCTCCCCTGTGAAGTCTCTAAACCCTTTAGAATACAATACTCACGGCCCAGTCTTCCTTTCAGAGAACATGTTTGTTGATCGTGTGGTGTTTTTCTAAACTCTAATCTACGAAGATGTTATACAGTAGAAGGTTATTCCAGCAGGATTTTGCTACCCGCCGCTCACACCTCTATGCTAAGTGTCCGCCGAGAAGACCAGATCTACACAAAAGGTTTTTCTTCCTCTTCGTGAATCGCTCCTCGGGTAAATAACGTTCAAAGAGTATGTGGCCGATATATTAGAAGTAGCCGACAACCCCCAGTCACAGAGTACAGTCAAAACCTGCAGGTGTGACAGACTCAGAGCCCTTCTGACTAGCACAGCAGCTCTCAAACGCATCGAAACTCGCAGCATTGCAAAGGTTGCCTGCTAACTTGTCCCCTGTCCCTTTACAGCATCTTTTGCCAGCCTCGATGTCATTTTCCCTGCCATTTTGCGTAATGGCGAGACACGTGCAGAGGCCAGCAGCAATACTTGCACCTTGCAAGAGCAAGAGACCGACAGAGGCATGAAACTTCATTTTGAGCTTTATAGTAAGGAATTCCTGCTTGCTATGTTGATTCCGTATTAGTTGAAAAACATTCTAATCGGTGTAGATGTATTTTACCTTGAAAGGTACAAGATGTCTTGATGAGAAGAAAAGCAAAATTAGAAGTAATTAAACGATTGATGACTGAGGTTTTAGCTAGAATATGTCTGTGATAGAAATGCTGCAGTTATTCATCATTTCGGAGGGGGCTTCTATTTGTACAAGAATAGGGGGTTAGGATCTTGCTGTAACCGAACATGACTCGGTCACAGTCACAAGGCTAGTGGGAGCTGCTTTGAGAGTTCCATTCTATCCAAGTGAAACCGGATGCACTTAGCTGATAAGGCGCTTTACGACCGGCTTCATCCGAGGCATTGTTCTTAGGTCAGGCGTACCTTGTTGGACAAAGTCCGAGTTGACAGTAAGGCTGATGGATTCGGAATGCGGAAGTCATGTTAGAGCATTCAATGCTTAATCTAGGTTCATCTAAATTTAGGCTACAACCCCGGGGTCGATACATGTGTCAGACTAAGGTGAGACGAACCACTTGGTTTACTTCTTAAGTGGCCGGCCTCGCCGGATTCTCACACATGTGGGACTGCGCCAAAATTTCGAATCGGCTGACAATGCATGGGTCAGTTTTCTCGGTTTGTTTTTGTTCCCTGAATGATTTCGTTCAGTTGGCCTAAAATAGAAGCAATATGGTGATCGTTTGTCTTCGCTCAAGCATCAGGCTTCCGGGGAAAATAGCGCACGATAGCTCATCTTTTCCAGTGAGCATTATGAACGAAGTCTTCCATTTCCTAGGCCCGGATGTCTGTATCGTCAATGCAAACAACCCGCTTCAAGACGCATTGCAACTTATTGTGAGGTCACATCTGTTAGCAGGTTCGGATTGGTGTTCGAATCTTGCCTCTTGTCACACTTCAAGCCCAGTCCCAAGTACGTTCTGAGACTGAGCATTACATAGATGGGAAAGCGGTTCATACTTGAGTTCCTGTCATCCTCAAATGTCAAAAAGACGCTGTTTATACTGCAAGGTACAGGTTTGCAGTCAGTCAACGACTCGGCATCCCTTCTCGAGCGAGTTCTTTCAGTTGCTGTGGTCCATAAGATGGTCTTATCAAATCATCAGCAAAGCTCACGTTAATGTTAGTTCTCATCCCAGTCAGATGATATACTTTTATTCATTCTTTCAAAATCGTACAAACAAGGAAACATGCTGCAAGCTCACTTCTTCCGCGGCCCCGACGTATCCTTTCAACCTCATATCCCAAAGGACTGATGGTAGTCGTTGTACCTCGGTACGTCAATGCCTTTAATGGCGGATAGCTTTGCGATGCTCTTCGCAAAGTAATGTTCGCCCAGGCCCCAGCTGTCGATGCGCCGCCGAGTTTCGCTCAGATCATTGAGCGCATTCCCGGCCCAGTCAACTGTATCCATGCGACGAGTCCTCCGCCGTGTCATCAAAAGTTGCTGATCTCCTCTCCTCGCCCTGTCATTCATCAAAAACTGAGACTTGTTCCGAATTCCCTTGGGTTTCAGCGCCTCTCGCAGCTCATCCTGAGAGGTCCCCATGTCGTCTGTCGATGGGCTCAAAATGAATGCCACATCGTTGCAATCGTTGTCAGTGCAGTCTTCCAGGCGAGACTCGATGATTTCCAATAACGCGTTGTCCATGGCTTGGAACGGCTCATCAGTGTCTCCGAAGCCGCACGTCTTTGCGCCATAATCCACGTCGCCATAGGAATGTTCTCCAATGTCGAGAATTAGGTTGAAAGCTAAGGGAAGCGACTCGTCCTTTAAATTCTGTGCCATAGGCAGAAAGCGGGCAAACCCGGCAGAGAACTCGTCGGCTGTCTATTTTCGGGAGTTAGGCTTGGTCGCGATGAAGACAAAGAGCAGAGCAAGACCCACCCAAGAGCCATTCGGCTTGTACTTCTTCAGGAACTGCGCATAAGTCTTATCGATTGACTTGATGGCTTCATCATAAGTTCTATTTGGTGACTTTGCTTTCGCCTTCTGAGCAGCAGACTTTTTGGCCGTAGTAGCCTTTGCGGTAGTTCTGGGTTTGGTGGATGCAGACTTCGCGACCTTTCTCGGGGGTGTCTGCGACTCATCGGACGATGAGTCCGAGTGGGATCGTTTCAAATAGTTGCGTATATCCATCGCGGGCACCAAGATGTCCTGCAGAGGTGATACAACAATTCAGGGTGCAGACTGACTTGTTCTTGTATATCAGATAAAGCGGGCAGAGGGCACTGGTTGTAGCTTCTGGCGGTGGGTATTTGAAGGGAGGGACGTGTCGCGCCTTTCGCGTCGCGTCCCATTTGGCAGGGATCATGGATGATCACCACGATACGGCCCTCCCTCCGGGCCCCAGGCTCCAGTCGTTTCTTTTGCTTTTGGAAAGCATGCCGATGCTCATTTATTGGTTCTATCTCTGAATGAGTCTTACCCGTAATAACCTCCGAGGGATTTAGCACATCCTTCATAAAGGGCACCTCAGATTGTGTGGTATTGATCTTCAATATGTTGACCGGTATGCAATGATGATATTTCCCTTGGTGAGAAGAAAAGTACTTTGAGACCATTACTTCTCAAATCGTAGATATCAAATTAAGATTCTAGAGCTCAGGATTAGACATTCTGGCCCCAAAGCCTTATTCTCAAGGAAACAAGAGTCCGACCAAGATTCAATTGCGAGTTGATTCGCTAATCAACCACTTGCAAATTCTTCACGTAGACGACATGGTTGATGGCGCACGACGCATAATTCTTTGAACTACTGGCCACAACTTATTCTTCCTGGGCGCTAACCAACATTAAAGCTCAGGCGCAGCATAATTATCAACATTCTGGAAATGGAAGCACGCATTAATCGTATCAAAGTACTAA
The DNA here is from genome assembly GCA_027406105.1 of Colletotrichum endophyticum. Classification (NCBI taxonomy): domain Eukaryota; kingdom Fungi; phylum Ascomycota; class Sordariomycetes; order Glomerellales; family Glomerellaceae; genus Colletotrichum; species Colletotrichum endophyticum. The sequence goes on from JANVYF010000005.1 coordinate 114,646, forward strand.
GACTTTTAACAAGAGCAACCTACAGCTCCAAAAGCACATTCTTCTATGATCACCCAGGCCGGCTATACTATAAGTGTTGATCTAAAGCAACTTTTAAAATTACCAGATCGCATTGATCGCCTGAGTTGCCAACTATTCACATTGTCACTGGCCTAGTGTTTCAATGACGACTCTGGTATATACAATATCCATGGCATAACCTTCCTCATATTACACACTGTACTGGCGGGAGCTAATCCGGCAGCGAACCTTCTGGCTGTTAACCAATGTCCAGTTTCCCTTGACACTAGAGCGCTGATAAGCCAGCTCTTGCACAGAGCCCTTGTCGAATTTGAGGACAAACGTTCCATCTCTTCCTCTGACAGGCTCAATAGAGGAAGCTTCTATTGTTTCCGGTTGGGCAACGACTCTGTTTGAGTCTTCGGTCAAGTCAAAAGAAGCTCCGGTCTTCGAGACAACACGCACTTCGAATTGTGAATCGAAGTTTCTGCCCCGGGGACACCCTATTTCAAGTTGAATCGGGTACGTGTTCAAAGGGAGTGGCTGATCCAATGACGTAAGGTTCATGGTTATAGCATTATCAGAACCAAAGTAGATCGAGGAGTCGTCGAGGCTCATTCGGGTGGTGTATATCGATCGATCGCGCGTTGTATCGTTGCGCGCATGATGCACGTAGAATAGCTCGGCTCCCTCAGGAGTACTTTGAGTGACCTCCTGAGCACCAACTCTGCTCCTTGTGTTCTTGGGGGGCGATGCCACAATGCTTCCGTGGCCAGTAGAGTAGATGGGGATCTCAGCATCCGGAGCCTGTGACAGAACGGGGTTCTTGGCAGATTTTCGGAAGGGGCCCAAGGGAGACTCGGCCGTTGCGAATCCGACGCCATAGTTCGAGGCTTCATAGTTGTTTGCGCTGTATGTGAGAAGGTAGGTTGCTTTGCCATCTTTTCCCGTGCGCCTGATAACTGTACTGCCCTCTGACCACCTTCGGTCCTTCTTCGTGCCATTGTTCTTCTCGTAATCATCGACATAAAAGTTCTCCCATTGTTGAGGGTCGGCTCCATACGAAATTACCGTTTTCCATCCATCTTTGCGCGGGGGGTTCCCAATCTCGCCAGTCCCATTGTATGAAGTGATATTGCTCGGCAACTCCGGCGCATCGCGGGCGTGGACATCAACCTCTGACGACGCAATATCTGGCATGGTTCGCGCAAATGGATCGTCCCACCAGGCTCGGTCCATCTCGACAACGATGATATTCGACTCCTCGATGTACTTGCCGAGCTTGTCATCCCAATTCCAATTACGGTACGCGTTTCGAGAGGTGTACAAGTAAATACGGCCGTCCTTGTCAAAAAAGATGTTCGGGTCAATCGTAGGTATGTAAGTACCCTTTGGAGCTTGCTTTCCCTCCTCTTGGGTCTTTGGTGGCAGCATTTGCTTGTCGTTCATGATGAGATTGACGTCATGGTAATCGGGGTCGAATGGATAGTAACCAATGGGCTCCGACTGAATCTCTTTGAATGGACCTATAGGAGATCGCGAAACGGCCACTCCCAATTTCGATGGTTCCTCAAATTTTGAGTAGCGGAAGTGGTCTTTCGCCATATCTTCGCGCAAACGCCCTGCGAAGAAAAAGAAGTACCATCCCGTCTTTGCGTTGTAGTATGTTTCAGGAGCCCATTGCCAATCGCGGGCCCAGCAAGCCTGACCACCATCGATCTGTTTCATCTGATCATCGTAACATGCCTTTAAGACGCCGCCTGGGTGTTTGCGCCAGGTCGAAAGGTCAGGGCTAACGTAGATTGCAAAGTGGTAACCGTCGTCAGCACCCTCGGTTGAGTAGGCGTAATACTGCCCGCTCTCCCAATCATAGAGGACGTAGGGGTCTGCCGCGGCATGGCGGGCTGAGTTGTAGAACTTAGGATTTTGACCTTTGCCATTGTTTGAATCCGAATCTGCCCAAACCGACAACCCGAGAAACAATGCCCATGAAAGGGCAGAGAAGAGCCACATCGTGAGCGACGAAGGCGGGACAAAACAGACACCCGGAGCAAGCGCTTCAGAGAATTGGACCAACACTACAGGAGGATGTCGACATGACTGTCCGTCTTATACCACGTTCCATCAGCACTCTCTTCCCCTCTTTCCTAATGCGAGGTATTCCTGGGGCCCGAGCAGCGTGATCCTTCATCTCATCATCCTATTGAACCCCTGGTCTGTTGTGCAAACAAGGTCCGGGCCTACAAGAGACCCACAATTTCCCCTCACAGATCCGACCTCTTGAACCGGTCAACCTGGCAAAGTGCGTCATTAACGACTCGGGGTATTGAGACTTTTGATTGCAACTCATTTCTTGGGGCGTAGTGAGGTGGGGTTTGTACTGAGACTTTGTTGACGTTTGGTTTGCGGAGCTCGCTACCTGCAGCTGTTAGCCCGGATTTAGTTGGATGCCGAAGCTTGATTTGTGCGCATGAAAAGCAGTCAGATCTGGTCCGAACTTCGCGAAGCTGGCAGGTAACATAGGCAAGGGTCCTAACTTACCTGGGATGTAAAAGCTTAGTAGCCGTCCCCGCGAGTACAGCTAATCTACAGCTAAGCCCAAGTGTGATTCAGAGCCGTTGGGGCGAACGCAAGACCAAACTGTTGAAGAGTCTAGAGAGCAGGGCGTTTGGCAAAGTTAGAACGATCCCGGTATTTGCCTTGAAGTCTCTCGAGATGTTTTGCTCGCAGTCTTCGATTCAGAGTGGGAGGCCTTCTTGGTCTGTTTACTCAAGAGGTATTTCTAGCTCAAATTTCAACTTCGTATATAACTTGGCGTTGGCGGCTCATGCAAAGCACCAGTTCTCAATCGCACCAAGTTGTGGTTTCTTGAAACATGACAAAGTCACATGGTATCAGAATTGACGTAAAAACCATGAATCAGTAGCCTTGGGAGCGTTGATATATATCTCCGGAGCAACAGACAGATCGAGTTGATTGCACGATAGGTGTCAAAGTGTGCCATGAATATGGTAAGTCAAGTTGGTGAATTGGGTTGCAAGAGATTGAACCACTTTTTTCGTATGCTTAAGCTACATGATCTTATATAATGGGCTGGCATCTGGGCTGGCATCTGGGCTCAGGCTGCTCGGGAAGTGTTCGGTGTCAGTCACGGCGAACCCCAATCATGTGTAGCAAAAACACATCATAATTATTCGTGTTTACTTTCATGGTAGCAGAAGTATGTGACACAAGAGGTTAATGATGTTTCTCCATCACACCACATATTAGACGGTCCCAAGAACGACTCTATCCTTTTACAGCTCGTAGCTTGGAATTTCCACCGTACTATTTGACTTCAATGCGTCTTTGATCGCTTGGCAAACAATCAAAGCAGCAAGACCAGCTTGCGGGGAGCAACTGGGGGCTTCTTCACCGCGAATGACCCGACAAAAGTGGGCCAACTGCAGCTCAAATGGAACACCGTCAATAACAGGAACGTCCTGCTTCTTGAGCTCGGAGTGCCATGACTTTTGGGAGCCTTCGTAAGACCACAAAGACATGTTCGGCACGCTTAGAGAGCTCTGGGATCCGAAAACGTGGTAGAAGTTCTGGCCCGTCTTCGGAATGAGTGGGTTTTCGCCAGTCCCGGCTTCGAAGTTGTACGGTGACGGAACGTTGTCAGAGATGAGAAAAGTACCCACGACTCCGGACTTGAATCTCAAAGTGAGGGCACCTCCTTCCTCAGCTTCGTAGCCTCTCTCAGAGACAGCCATTTCTCCGTGAACTCGTGTGATGGGTCCGAAGAGGTGATGGAGAAGATCGACTTCGTGAATCATGTTGATGAGAATGACGCCACCATCTTTGCCCTGCCTCCATGTAGTGGGACCTTCAAAGTAATCCCGCGGCTTGAACAGCGTCCAGAGTCCATTGATAGCAATGATCTTGCCCAGGGAGCCCGAGTCAAGCGTCTTCTTAGCAGCAATGATGTATGGGTTGAATCGTCGATGGTGTCCGACGAGAGCTTTGACGCCTGTCGTACGCAGATGTTCCAAAAGCTCAGTGCCGCTTTGGATATCAGAGCTGATGGGCTTCTCGATGAGAGGATGCACTCCTTTGGAAGAAAGCTGCCTGGCCACAAGGGCATGGGTATGGTTTGGGGTGCAAATAATAGCAGCCTGGGGAATATGAGAGGAGCTCAGGAGGTCATCGACGGTGGCATAATGAGGCACATTGAGCTCAGCGGCCAACTGTTTGCCGGCGGGCGCTGGGTCGACGACAGCAATCAGTTCGGCGTCGGGACTCTGTATGACTGTTTGGGCATGACGGGGCCCGATCAGTCCCACGCCGATGACGGCGAAAGGGATCTTGGGTGTTTGAGTAGTCATGATGAGATGAACCTTTGGCGACGCGATGTTTGATTATCAGCGAGAAGAAGACGCCAAGACTTTTGATGGTTGGAGGGTGGATGTTTGAGCTGGTGAAAACCGGAGCGAAGTTTGGTCAAAACAACGGTGTCTTGAGTCGTGGGGCATTTCGGGAAGTGGTTGAGAATCCGGGGCCCCGCAAATCAAGACGCTTGACGCGGGGCATGATCCGGCAGTGTGTTTACCCGGGTGCGGTTGAGACCAAGGCCGCGCCGGGGAAGTTGGTGATGTTCCCGTCGATGCTCCGAGCCGGAGACTTCCATTTCAAAGGTGCATCGGCAGATGCGTGATAAGCGAGGACCCGGTGGAATCAGCTTAGCCGCGACATGGCTGCTTGCTCCGGCTCTTGTCGTTAGGCCCCGGGAAGATTTTGTGAAAATGAGGACAAAATGCCTTCGCCCTTGAGGTGCGACCATGAGGAAACCGAGCAAGACTTGATGGAATTACACTTCAAGGTGTTCAAGGGGCATCTTGCATGTCTTGGTTGCAGCCAATGAGGGCTCGTCCCTAGTGCTGTATGTAAGTGCAAGTTGGAGGTGTTCTCCCTCAATGGTGCAGACTGATTTCTCTCCAGCTGCACAACTCTTCTGCATAGTATACGAATACCTATTGAGGAAGAAGTTAGATCATCGCAGCTTGACGTTGCTCCTATCGTCATGATCATCATCATCCCTATTGTGCTTGCTATTGTCACGTTCACCGTCACATCGAAACAGACAAACAGATGATGCTTGCCTGCTTGCGCTCTCCATCATCCATTGCCAGTGGAGTTGCTAGAACCAGTAGGCCATCGCAAATATGGCAGCTGTGATTGGCCAGTTGGGGCGAGATGGGCTGCATTCTTCGGTCGGGCCCGCGCGCAGTGGAGGACCGGTGCGGCTGTGATTGGCGGTGGACGGCACTGGTGGGTGCCCGTGGTAGCGCATTCCACTCACTGCAGTCACAACCTGACCTGCTGGGAGGAAGGCAGCGGTGACATCAAGCTGGGATGCTCCCTCCTTTGATCGACAACAACCCAAGCGCAAACACCAACGACCCTTTTTCCTTCCCGCCTTTGTTTTTCTGCCGCAGCTTCGCTTTTCGCCTACTTGACCTCACCTCGTCTCCTCCTCTTCCGCCCGTCTGATCGTACAATCTTGCCCGTCGACGCGCCCGCAACCACCACTTGCAACAGTCTTCGCGCCACCAACTAGCCCCGCGTCGATTCACCCCGCCTTGCGACAACAAGAAAACCCGTCTCCCAACACCTCTCCCTCCCTTTTGCGCATTCCACCGATCGTACACCATGTCCCCGACGAACACCAACGGCGAGGCCAATGGCGCCAACAGTGCCAACGGCACCTCGAACACCAACGGCGCCGTAGACATCAAGAGTGCATCAACAACCGCAACCCCTGGCTTTGTGAGCCTCTACTAACCTCTGCTAGATCTCGGCCATGTCGAGACACCAAAGGTTGAGGGAACCTGGACGGTCGAAAAGGCTCTGAAAGCCTCGCCCGGTACCTCGGCACCTACGAACTCGGGCTCGCCGCTGGCATACTTCCACATGCTCGAGCGTCTCAAGACCACGAAGCGAGAGGGTTGGCGTCGATTCGGCATCGCGAGGTTCGCATCATCCCTCTGTGTCTCTGTATCGTCTTTTTCAAGCTGACCATCGTTTGTGCAGAGGAGAGTCCATCGCCGACCACATGTATCGCATGTCCCTCCTTTCCATGTGCTGCCCGCCGGCGCTTGTCCCCCGCATCGATCTCGCGCGCTGCATGAAAATGTGCCTCATCCACGACATGGCAGAGTCCCTGGTCGGTGACATCACACCCGTCGACGGCGTCCCCAAGCCCGAGAAGAACAGACGCGAGGCCGAGACGATGGACTACATCACCAAGAACCTGCTGGGCAACTTCAACGGTGGCTTGACTGGTATCGAGATCCGTGAGATCTGGCAGGAGTACGAGGACTCCAAGACGCTCAACAGCCACTTCGTGCACGACCTCGACAAGATGGAACTGCTCCTCCAAATGATGGAGTACGAGAAGCGCGGCCAGGGCAAGCTCGACCTTGGAGAATTCGCCTACGTCGCCACAAAGTTCTCCCTGCCGGAGACCAAGGAGTGGGCGGATGAGCTGCTCAAGGAGCGGGAGCAGTTCTGGGGCGCTAAGGACCATGTCCACGGCGAGTCTGGCGTCGACGGGGGAGTCAAGGTCGATACGCGACAGCAGCAGGACGATTACTACAAGCGCGAATAAGCCAATACTTGAGGCTTGGGGGTTGTGGCTTATGACAGCAGTGGGGGTAGCATGGAATTTAAATGACGGATGGATGGGATAGAATGATTCCCCCTTGGCGCTATTTTTTGGGCTGGACAGGAGAGGATGGTTAACGGGTGGGATGACGGGGACACTACGACTGCGACCACGTTGGAGGGATGGATGTCGTGCGACGTGAGTGGTATCCATAGTCGTGGTCGCTTTCGCTTCACGCCTCATGATGATCAGACTTGCATTGCATGGTTCGCATCGGGATCGGGGACGGGAACAGGCGCTTTGAGGGGATATCCATAGACGAAGGTGGAAATCATCAATGGCCATGAGAGCAGCTCAACATCAACCTAAAGCTGGAGCACTATGTATGCATGACAACAGGGAGCAGCTGGCAGGCAGGCTGGACAGTTCTGGCCAAACTGGCGAGATTGGGGAGGCGGTGTGGTTGTTTGTGCCCCTCTATTTACACGCTACGGAGGGCTTTTGCGCATGGGCCCCGGGCGAGTACCCCAGCAACCGAGACACGCCTTGCCTGATGTGGACGGGCGTTTCCACTGCCCCCTCCGCTCGGGGCACTGAATTTAGGAGGCGCCGGAAGACCCTGAACGGCCGGGCCTGCGATGGGATAGAAAAGAATTAAAAAAAATTTGTTGACATTGACTGACGGACTGCCGGTGCGATGCTGACAGTGTCATGGTGATGCCACGGCCCACGGGTGGTGCGGAAAGGCAAATACAGTGGGTTCATTCTACTTTACGGGGGTTTGCGAATGACACGACGGGGGGACTTGACGGGACGCGACTTTCCCTTTCCTTTTCTTCCCCTGGCGCGTGCAGCTGGGTTTTCTTGAAGGAGAATCTCGACATCCGTCTTTTCAACCTTGCCGGCCACCGACCTCCGACCTCCCATTTTTAGAGTTGCGCGGAAATCCGACGAACTCTGTTCTGTCCTTGAACTTCCTCCCCTCTTCACTTCCCACCGGCGCAATTTGTTCTTTCCTCTCACTCACCAAATCTGTCTTTAGCAGCATCATCTTTTCTACCCCCTTGCGTTCCTGTTCCTGGCGCATAACGGACTCGACGTCACTCCAAAACGCCACGGCCACGCTGCTGCTCCGGAAGAGAAAAAAAAAAAAAAAAAACGCTCCTCTTCCTCTTCCCGCGTGCTGATCACTTTGCGCATCATCGGCCGTTTGGCCAACCAGATTGCGACAGCGACACCGCTAACACCAACGGGGCCTCCCGGCACTGGGAAGCTTGGAAAAGTTGGAGCACAGGCAGCAGGACACACCACCACAACCGGGTCGAAGCTTGTTGGTTCCCGATAGCTGCTCCCTGCTACCTATCTGCCATAGCATACCTTACCCCAAATCCTACCTCGCGCAGTAATCATAATCGCCTACCTTACGCCGCAGTTCTCCAACCCGCCTGTCAGCTACCCGACGGTAAATCCTGTCGTCACGCGCCTTGTCAACACGGAAATCCGTTCACCTCCGTCGCCTGTCACCCTCACCCTCTAGTCTGACAGCGCCTGTCCGCGCCCATCACCGACTGCACGGCCTGTCGCGCGACCAACGGCGAAGAACGTCCACCGCGAACACACACCCGGCACATACACCTTGATCGATCATGACCTTCTCCCTCTGACCTGGGCGACAGTGTGAATCACCATTCGAGCAACCCAACTACACCAACACCGAACTCTCCCTCGACCCTATCTTGTCGCAGACCCCTCGACGCCCTCCTCCGACATCGAACCCCTTGATATCCTTGCTTCGCCAAATAGCAAGGTACTCCGTCTCAACATGGCGTTCGAGTATCGCATGCCCGGCACCTATTTCGACACGCAGCCCGGCGGCGTTCATCCCGGCGTCTTTCGCACCCCCTCCTCTCCCTCCGCGAGCTCTTCGCTCTACCTCGCAAGGTCCTCCGGTAGCTATCAGTCAGAAGCTGCGACCCCTCACGCCCAGCGCATGCGAAAACGCCGAAACGATGTGTCTCGTGAAGCTACCCCCCTACACGAGTGGTGCGACGGAAACATGAACCTCGACAGCTCCGGCGATTTACCTCCAAAATACGACACTCCCCAGGCGAACCACGAAGCTCGTTATACTCTTGCCGGTCAGCTCGAGACCCCAGGCGTTGTTGCCAATCCTCCCTTCGAGAATGGTGCGCTGGACGAGAGCATGTACTCGGATGCCGATTACCGAAGCAAACTTGGATCAAAACGTCCCCACGAAGAAATAGAGTCCCCAGTATCCAACCAGCCAACGGTACTTGTTCAACCTCAACCTGTCGTCGAAGGCTGGAGTCGCTTTGCTTTCAATACTATTGGTGGCGTCGTTGGCAAGGTGTGGGAATTCTGCAGGACTGGCGCCTTTAGAGGCTTCTCCGCAGGAGGTGGCAAGGCTTACACCATCGACGGCCAGAGCCTGGAAACGTTACCAGAGCCCGAGGTGGAAGCTGAGCCCAAACCTGAACTTGGACAACAGCCTGAACCCCAACTGTCCGAGAAGACACCCGATTTCGGGCTAGAGAGCCCCAGACCGAGCGCCCCTGTCGTTGACACGACACCGCCAGGTGGCTATCCAACGCCTGGCTTCATGAGCACCAACCCCTTCGCGTACCAATTCCAAGAAACCCTTCCGTCCGAGAGTACACCGTCGCGTCCGGCGGTGAAGCGCAGACAAACCAGCGCCGGAAACCATGATGAGCTTCGCAACTGGGTTGTGGTGGATGAGCAGGCAGCGGCTAGCAGACGGGCACTTCCTCGGCCGGCCTCGCGTCCGGTCTCGCGGAACAGCCGGCCGTCAATGGTGACTGGGCGCAGAATCAGCGTCCCCAAGCCACGCCTCAGCTCCACACCCACGGCCCAGCGCAGGCCAACCACCAGTCACAGCAACATCTCGCACGCTGGAACTGCGGCGCTGTCACCCCAACAGCCTGCCAGCTTTGCCGGTGCCTGGTCGCCCGAGACACCCTCGCAGTTTACTGGTCCATCGCCGAGTCGGATTCCTCTGCCTGTCCAGCCCGCTGGATTGGGGCCCAATCCGTTCGCGAGACCGAGCAACCCAAACTTGCGCCAGAGCGCCATTCCTTCTCCTGTACAGTCCAGCACTAGCCCTTACACTCACTCGCATCGTCGCTCGCGTAGCAATGCATCAGCAGCACATTCACGACGTAAATCGAAAGATTTTGGCGTCGACTCAATCCGCGAGAGCCCTCGTCTTACTACCGAGGCCAAGAAATTGGCAGCTAGGAGGGTCAGGGACGAGCAGGATTCCGATGCACGGATTGACGATTTCAACCAAAGACTGAAAGAGATGATTCGCCAGGGCCGAGAAGCACTTGGCACCAAGATTGAGATTGATGGTGATGACGGTTGCTGGATGGATGATTAAGTTTGCTTTTGGGACTGGTTTTTGGGAGGCGTTTTGCTACACACATACTCACATCAGGGTTCGACTGACGGCGTGGAGTTCCGGAATGACATGACGCGTGATACCACCTATGGCATATTTGCGCCCTTGTTGGCAGGAGTTTTTCGCCTTTGCTTGGCCGTTTGAGAGCCTCCCCAGGTTATGGGAGCCAGAAACTTTCGATGTAATTGCTAGAGTAATGCAATGCTCGTGGCTAGAAACAAATATCTTGATGACGACTTGTGCCCCAAAGATGCGCGGGGAATGACAACACCTACTCAACTGTGTCCATTGGCCATCCTATCGCGATATCGCAGCGTGTCATCTCAGCTTGCCGTATCCCTGACACCGCATCCTGATATAATGACGGGATGCCTTCGGTCTTGCCTTACTGCTGCAGCTTCCTATGCATGCTGGGTATCCTAAATTCAGCCTCTCCTACCAGCTAGGGTCTCTGTCCGAGAATATCTTTTCCTGGTCTGCACCGCAAGAATGGCACGTCTCTGCTCTCAACGTCTTCAGTTCCACCTTACACTCCGGCTTCTGGCAATGCTTGGTGCAAAACCAGCGCGGGCAACCTTCCACCACGCATTTCCTCCTGTCGGGGTCGTGAGAGATCGTCAAATGATCGCGACCGCAGCGACATTCCTTCAGATGACAGTCGCGCCCTGCATGGCCGAGGAGACCACACATGCAACACCGGGCCTTGCACATGATCGCATTGCGGTGATATTCACTCCCTGGCTCGTCCTTCTCAGCCTTTGGGCATTCTTTTGTACACATAACCTCGCATTTCTTGACAAGATGCCGTTGCGGGTAGGGGCGACATTTGCAGCGGTTGCGCGGTATGCTCTCGCAATCGTAACAGGCGTGCCAGGGCTGGCCGCAGTGGCCACAGGCATCCTGGCAATCCTGAGTCCAGTGATATGGAGAGCGGCAGTTCATACAAAGCTCCGGGAGTTCCAAGCGGGACAGTGGCAGTGTCGCATCAGAGCTGTCGGGGTGCGCGGGAATGCGGACCTGAATGCGTTCGACGTCTCCGCCGTCATACATCATAACTCTCTTAATCATGTTGGCCATGTCGAGAGATATGCGAACCCACGTCTGTGAATTATCGTCGTAAAATGACCTGAACATGTGTTAGCCATGCGCAGCAATGTGGGAGGGAATTCTGCAGTACGCCGCCATGATGCCGAAAGCGAAGAGATATGAGTCGTCACAACTGAAGCGGGGTTCACCGCTCGACTTAGCTGCAGCCGTGAGACACGGGTCTGGAACAACACAGAGGCTGATAAGGTTTTCGTGGCACTGGGGTTTTGAAAGGTTCACTCTGTTCAATGTCCTCTCAGATTACTGGATTGTGGTCATTGTGTGGATCGACGTAGTGTGGTGAAGGCCGCGTCTGGCAAGCTCGACTCGCGACTCTCACCGAGGCACACCGGTGGGCACGTGGAGTACAGTGTGACACTGTACACAAAATATTAGGGGCTGGTGATATCCATCCTACGAAGATATTCTACTTTCCAACGTTATCAAACAACATCCTCTCTTTCTAGTTACTGGCACTTTTTTTTACTGCTTTGGAGGCGTTGAACAGGAGTTGTGCGGGACAACCCTGATCTTGTCGTTGTCAACGATGACTCTATTGCCGTGGCTGTCGAGTTGCTCACACCAAAACAGCCAAGAAGGCTATGACAGATAATCCGCGTCCTAAAAAGTTCAATTACTCCAATTTCTATCTTGAAGCATCCCATGCTGTTCGCTGGTTCGAAATCTTACTACATGAGTTCCATGGTTGCCGTTAATTACGAAACATGCAAAACCTCCCTCTAAGTATGAGTGAAAACCCTTGCAATGATCCTGTCCCATGTATCCCAATGCCTCTACCAGTTGTTTAGTGTTCAAATCTGATGCTCTTGCAAGAACATGGCCCCAACAAATGCTAGTGCGGAAGATATGAGTGAGAAGCCATGGCTCCACCCCAACCCTTCAACATACGCTTGCACAACGGCTTGTGCGATGTGGCTGTCAGTGCGATCAATGAAATCGACATTCGAGGTCGCCTTCTGGATAATCTGCGAGCAAAAGATCAGAGATCAACTTGTGTCGTCGGAGAGGAGAAGTCAGTAGCCTACCGTCTTGCGCACAAGCGCATCCAGACCTATCCCCTTCAATAGCTCCTCCAGCCTCCATCTCATGGTTTCCATCATAACAGCGCTGACGCTAGAAAGCCCGATGATCATGCCGATCTGAACAGTCAAGAATATGCCCGAAGTGATGGCGGCCTTGTGCTTCGGGTTGACTCCGGCTTGTGCGGCAATGAAACCAGCTGACTGCACCAGACCTGCGCCTAATCCTCCGGGCAAGATGTACAACGACTCCCAGACGTTAGTATCGCCATGCCATCGGAGAAGAAGAAGGACGTATGATAGTGATGACGCAAGTGTCGCAAGGACAAGAAGATACTTGTAGCGGCCAGTCCTTTGAAGGTCAGTAAAAAAATGTTTCCGGGCGTGTGTCTAACTCACTTCTTGATCAGATACCCAGCCATGATACCGCCAATGGCATTACCGGCGACTGCAGGGAAGAGATGAAGTCCTGCAACGGTGTTCGACACTCTTTTTGTGACCTGAAAGTACAGAGGTACGGAGAACATAAGACCGAGTTGCGCAGCGACTTGAGCACCAGTGATGAAGTAGGTGAGTACGACGTCACGATGCTTGAGAATCTCCAGCGGAAAAATGGGCTCCTTAGCCCACCATTGTTCTGTAGCTGCGAAAAGGCCACCAAGAACAATTGCAGCACCAAAGAAGATGAAGATGAGGGGATGGTTCCATGGTACTTTAGTTCCACCTATCTCTATGGGGAGCAGGAACGCGAGGATAAAGAGAGCCAACAGCCCGGCACCCAGGAAGTCGATTCTTGCAAGAGGGCTTTTCTTTGGATCCTCGGGTTTTGAGTCTTCCGTTTCGACTTGGTGTGTGGAGCTAGGCATTCCCTTCGGAAGGAAGAGCCAGCAAAGCACGACGGCGAGTAGAAAGATGGGAGCCTGCCCAAGGAATGACCAGCGCCAACCGATGGTATCTGCAAGCCACCCTCCGAGAGGACCACCGAGACTACGGCCAACTGTGGCGGCAAGGTTGAGGCCGGCTTGCCAGGCAGCAACATCGCGCAGAGGCACGAGATCTGTGATAGTTAGCTGCGTGAATCTTTCCAACCCTCAAGAACAGCAAACCTGTAATCAGGAGCAAGCCAAGCACGTTCAACGACGAGCCGCCAGATCCAGAGACCACTCGGCCGACCACAACTTGCCACATGGTACCACCAACACCAACCACGGCACTGACGGTTTACTGTCAGCTTCATTCACGGGAAATTCTCCTGTTAGATCATCTTGGGTCTTACCATCCAACGGCAAACAACAAATATGCCACCATTAGCAAGGCACGGCGGCCATATATGTCACTCAGCTTGCCATACTAATCTTCCATTAGTCACACCTCAGCCACGGTCTCGAAAACACACCCACCAAAGTCTGTGTTGCCGCTCCAGCAAGCGCGAATGCTACAAATAGCCAACTCGAATTTTCAAGGTCGTCGAATTCTGAAGCAATCGTCGGATGCGTAGCCATAACCAAGGAGCCATCGGCGTTTGCGGTAAATGTCCCAACCAGCAGGATCGCTACGATCTTGATGACAGCCGATGCCGGCGTGCCCTGGGATTTTGTCTCGGTATCATTCTCGGCACAAGCGGGTGCGGTACGCTCAACGTCAACGAACGCCTCATCGACCTCTGTCGACGGTGTGAGATGCCATGGAAGGAATTGACCGTCCGAGTCTCCGCTCGACGATGAAGATGTCAAAGAGCTCTCACCTGACGAACTTGATTCTCTTCGATTTCGCGACAACAGAGGCGACCGCTCGTCGATTACCCTCTCTCCCGCAGTCTCTTCTCCTCTACTACGTAACGTCTCTTGGCGAGCCATTTTTGATGGATCACTCGTGTGTAGTAGGATTGTGGAGGTGAGAAAAGAGAGAAAGAGCCGCAAGCACCGGCGCGATTCGAAGAAAACCAAGGTGTCATCGGCTACGCAGGCTTCGACTCAGCTGGGATGAACCTTTTCAGAATTCCGGGGGACAGCGCATCTATGCAAACGTGCGACCCGCGACCGCTGAGATCCTCAGGGACCCCATGACGTCGGCCAATCAGACTTTCCACAAACTCCGATAACCTCCTTCCCAAGCTCCCGGTCCCGTTGACTCAATGTCCGTAAGAAGAATTTGAAGAATCATGCTTGGCCCAGGAAGAAAAGTTGCCGATAAGGGGATCCAGGCTGGGTCCTTGCTATGGCGACATATTGCGCCATTGCCGCCATGCAACTTCGGTCATCCTCGGCCCCCACACTACCGGGAAGCCGGCGGGGCCCGGTCATTCCCCGGCCGGCTCTACGCGGTTATTCGGTGCAGGAGGTCCACATTGAGTACTGCAGAAGACGAGACTATTGTTGGTTCTACAATCTAGAATCCAAGGCTTGCAGCCGCATGCAGGGGCTACTCCATGGGTTGGTAGCAAAAGTCTTTCCAGGGGCAGCTTTCCCCTCCGTCGGCGGATCTCGCCCGTGCAACGGAAAATGTGGCTGCTTCTCATCGGGCCCGGATCTCGGAAACATGTGTTTATATGACTCAGCGGTGCAGCTGACTTGCTGTTGAAACTCTGCCCATTGACGGCTGCCGTTGCGGTCCCGATGGCATCGGCCAACTTCGCGTCGCGAGGGAGGCAAACAGAAGCCATGGCCAACTTGATCGGATCACCGAGTCCGTTTTGTTTCCTGCCCCGATCCTCTTTGCCTGACATGTGTGAATCAAACACTGACCAACACGGGAATGAAACGGGCGTGGGGTTGGTCAATGACGGGCGTGCGGGCTGCCCACGTTTCATTGAACCAGACTAGTAAGCCTCCCACATCTTCATAGCCAGATGATGGGCGGCTCGTCTGAAGTTCTGTTGCATTTCAGCTGAGGCGAAACAGCGTGTTGAGCTGCATCTGGCACTAAGGCCGTTGAGTTTTGAACGTGGCTAGATTCATATAATCGAGATCTTCCAAGGCAATACTTCCCCTCCAAACCTTTGCTTGAAAGGTACACACGGCAGCAAACGAAAGATTTCTTCCTGTTTCTCGATTACCTAGCATACCTATGGCTTCACCAGATTCCTTGACAACTGGCCAAATTGCTGGGCCTGTTCAACTTCACGATATTCCCGACTACGTCTTACGGTCTTTCACGTAGAACGATGGACTTGGGGAGATGGCCTTGTTGTGTAATAGTCTGGCATGTTGAAATACCAGCCATTCAACAGTTTGGTCACTAATCTTTTCACAGTTTTGGCGGCTTCGTGATGTTTCATGCCGCCGTACGAGCAAAACGAAATTCGCACTATTGCCCGGCCCGTACTTCCTTTACCTTTATGTGACAAACTCTTCTATTGCTATCTAGTGTAACATTACGGCTGTTCTAGAGTTGCTAACAAACCAACGAGGGAGAGATAGAGAAGCTGCCTGTTCAGTATGCACAGAGGCTTGTATGCGTCAGGTAACGACCAGTAGACCAGTTCATATTGTGTAGCGATGGCCGTTTGCCATTCCTCCAAGGACCATGAACGCTACATTTGGCACACATGGCTTGGCAATTGAGATCTCGCAGAATATTAGACCCATTCACCCCAATGGAGGCCCTTCCAGTATACAAGGCCGTCTCGCTCGAATTGTGGCCCTTCTGCGTCTACAAGATAACCCATCTCGCAACGCGAGTATTCAACTCGAACTTGTTGTTGCTGATAGAAACTGTCGAATCTGGGTGAAAGTGCGTCGCGCAGAGTATCCACATTGCCTTGCGGATGCAGTGAGCGCCAAGGATGTGTGCAAACGGAACCTTTGCAAGACTTCGTTACAAGCAACAACGAGTCCAGACGAGAAACGATCTTCTCAATAGAGAGTCCAAGAAGCGATGTTGACTGGGACTCTTCATGCAAAAGATTGTTCAGTTGGCCCGGGTCGGTCTGTACCAAGCTTGTTAGTCTCTGGCTCAAGAAGATCTATGAATAACTTACATTGAGGTCGTAAAGCTCATGTTCGTTATTACACCACACTGAGTAGTAAAGGTTATACTCCTTTGAAACTACGCGCAGAGCCTTGTACGTGTTGTTGAATACGAAGGACTCGTTCCGACCAAAATATCCCCAAGGACCCTCGGAGGCCGCAAAGCCCCAATATTCAACTGTAACATGCTCATGTCTTGTCTTTGCCGCATCACCAAAATCTTCCTCGGTCAGGGGAATAGCTAGACCATCGAAATCAGCACGCAGAGGTGCTTGCGCTAAACCCATGATCGTAGGCACCAGGTCTTGATGTGTTGTCACAACTTCGGCGACTTTGCCTTCCGGGACTTGAGGGCCCCGAATGATGAGAGGGATGTTGATGTCCTCTTCATAGCCACACTCCTTTCCAGGTTGGAGGCGGTGATGTCCGATATGATAACCATTATCAGTGGTATAAAATATGTATGTCTCTTCGAGAATACCATATTCTTCCAACCTGGAAACCACAGAATCAACCAGCTCATCGACCGCCTGCAACGCTCGAAGTCTGTTCCGATAGAAGTGATCATTAAACGCGATATTTTCGGCACTTTGTCTCGGTTGTTGCCGAACCCAGTTGGCTCCAGATACCTTCTCGGGATTGAAGTTGTCCGTTCGCGGGACAATGGCATCGGGGAAAAGATGGGCGTGCCTCTCGGCGGGAATTGGTGGCGTTGCAACGATGCCATGAGGATCGTGAGCGCTACCATTGCTGATAACATTAGATTGGACATTTGAATGAGGTGCAACAGGCGCGATTCCGAGGAAGAAAGGCTTGGACGCAGCCACGGCATCGTCAAGGAAGTCCAAAGCCTTGCCAGCCAGAACATCCGTACTGTATTCGCCTTCGTGGCTCACCGGCGGATCCTGGTTTCGTTGAAATGTGGCGTTGAGGTAAGAATAAGTGAACGGGTCCAGCAAAAAATCGGATCCAGTCCATCCAGCTGCGTGGGGACTGTGGTAGTTGTCCACGGTATGAGCATTGAACAGTTTTCCAGTGTAGTATGTGTTGTACCCCACGTCCTGGAGGAATTTGGGTAGGTAGTTCTCATTGTGGCCCTCTGCCACGAACTTGGGATATCCACCTGGGTTCAGGTCAGCTTGGGCGCCATTGGTACTAGCTTGTGAACACTCACCGTAAGGAGGAAAGATGTCAGTGACATTGGTGTTGTGCGCAGCTTTCCCTGTCCAAAGGGTCACTCTTGAAGGACAACAAACTGCTGTCGTACAGAAGTGTCTCTTATACAAGGTGCCTTGGTCGATCAAATGCTTCTTGATCAAGGGGATGTAATCCAGCGAGTTCATGTGCAGGTCTTGATCGTCAGTCAGAATGAAAACGATGTTTGGCCTGCGCGGGGAACCAGAGACAAGAGGAACTTGATCTCCATCTGATTGGAGGAAGGAGCCGGCGCTGACCGACAACATGCCAGCCAACACCGTCAGAGATTTGAGAGACATGATGATCACAATGGGGAGGCGTCTTGCCTGGCGAACTCCCAGCAATGTCTGTAGCTGGTCTAGCTTTGAATGTGACCGAGAATCAAATAGAGAGCTCAAACTCTTTAATAATTTGGGTCTAAGGTAGGATGTATTTTGATAGCTCCATCATTGTAAGAGCACTCCTCCGAGTTGGACCCCGACGGTGCTTCCCAGCGTCAATCCCAGGCTTTGGCAACATCCACACGCATATGGCGTGCTTCCCTCGGCAGTGTACTTCCAACACCGCCTTTCCGCCGAGCCACTCAAGGCCAACAGCGATATCCGCAACATACACAAATGCCGGTATGGCTACGACACTCGCTGCAAATCCCCCACGAAGTAGTTCATCCATTCGGCTGGGTCTCTGCCCCTTGCCCTTGGGCCTCGCGGCCTCATAGAGGGCTGCGTCGATCAATATCCTCCCAACGTGCGCGCTCATTCTTCCGATTTTTCTGATACAATCAGACCTAATGCACAGACGTTATTGTTGCCCACAAGCATTCGTCGGGGCAACAAGTGGCAGGAAGGATATCGCCCCTGTGCCATACAAGAGGCTGTGATCCATCAGCACTCAGCATGATTGACGATGTGATACGCTGTGCGCACATCCTCCGGGGCGAGATCCGGGGGAGCATGGAATGATACTTGCGGTTGTATCGGAGTACCCGTTTCTCTGGCGCAGGTTGTCGGTGCGGCGGCTCGCAGGCTACAACGGAATATGCCGGTCTCTTAGGGGCATTCCATAGGCTGGACAGTGTATGAATATACTCGTTCACCGAGTATTTCCGAACTCGTTCATCCCCATCGCTTGCAGTATCGCTTTCTGTCGGAATCGTAGTCCTCATAGAACCCACTCCACACGACTTGGTTGGCGCATTGCGGATAATTAGTTGTGTCCTCGTTCTCTGGGCAACCGGGGAGAGCAGCCTCCCACTGTTTCTTCGTGCGCGGTCTCCAAGGCTTTGGCATTGGCCAGTCGCTGAAATGCACCAGGTAAGACTTCGACACCTCTTCCACCGGATCCCAGCTGTCATCGTGCTGGCCAAGGTACTTCTGATGGTCATCATCGCGAAACTCTCCCGTCAGGAGGGCCAGTCGACGGTGAGGCAGTATGCTTGCCGTATCCTTGAACATGATATTCACCAAATCCATATCGAGCTTTCCGGACGACAGCGATTCCTCGATGAGTCTGTCGTGTGTTGTCTTGTTCGGCTCGATAAGCATGACATGAGAGCTGAGCACCCATTCAGCTGCAGGCACATCGGGTTCGTTCAACCAGTATGCCTGGGGGACAGCCACGCTGGCCCTGGGCGATTGAAAGAAAGAGTCCATGTTGTTCAGTACTTGGCTGTCAGAGTCGAATATCATGACTCGCTCGTACTCGGTAAGGTCGAAGGCATGAAACTTGTTGAGACTGTCGGCCCATGTTGCGCTCGCTTTCGTTTTGGAGATCCGGACGTAGTCGAATGGCCTCAAAATGACTCGGGGATGGTTGGAACGAATGCTGCGAATTGCTTTTGCCTCTGCCTTCTTCCCTTCCGTCCATGAAGAGGGGAAAATCAAGACCATGTCATTTTCGGCGCCGAATTTCTGAAGGCGATTGAAGTTGATGACCTAGCATCGTCAGCTCTGGTTACGCTCATAAGAGTACATGGTGAAAACATACAGCGTTGCATAGATAATCCAAGTCCGTCGCATATTGCGCGTATGCAAATTTCGAGCTGCGCTCCTGCGACTTTGCGGCAGGAGTGTGTTGGCTCTCGTTCCCCGCAAGATAAGACGAGCCGAAGATGTCTTGTTCCCAACTCAATTGGTGGCTTGTCAAGAGGACAGTGACGAAGATGGCGCACGTCAATGAGACGGCAACGGCACGTCTCAGCGATGGGATGAACATGTTCGTCACGGCGGGGTGGTCATATTGCTTCTCCGAGGTTCTTCAGCACGACAAACGGCGCACTCTGGTGCGACAGCATATGCGGGCGGCGAGCTTTATCTCACATTTTCAGCCCAAAGGAATGGTTCGCGATAACAGGGAAGCTCCCCTTGGCGGCATGGCGGCATGGCAAGTGGAAGGATTGGCAGGAAAAGCTAATTATACGAGGCTGGGCCTCCCACGGCAATTGAATCCCGCCTACCCCGAAGCCGTCTATTCTGACACTTGTGTATGGCTTCAACCAGGGTCAAGGCAGTCAGCAACACCAATTGACCTCGTATCGGATGCTTGGGCCGGTGGGGCCACTGCTTTTTCGGGATGTCTTGGGGACTCTTGGGGTCTTGGGGAAGACTTGGGCGGTGACTAGCGCACACCATACTTTGGTGCGGAGTGGGCTGAGACTGATTCCGACTCAATCGCAATTGGCCAGCCAAAAGCCTTGGGAGATCTTGGGAACGCTCGGCATGGTTCGTGAGCCAGAAAAGAGTCGGGATCAACCGTGGTAGACATGATGATAGACGAAACTAAAGTGAAATGAAGCGACCCAACACGACTCAAAGGGGGGGTCCCACAGTCCACTGTATCCATCGACGGATATTATTCGTAGGATGCATTAAGAGCGACGATCCCGATGTGTGGATTTCTAACAAGAGAGAGAGACTTAGAAAAGACAGAACACTCATCTTGTCGAACGAAATGTCCGTTCATCCTAAGGGCCTTGCGACGAAAGCAAAAGACCGCAGCGCAAGGCATTTCGAAATCGCGCTTGTTGCACTAATCGATGCACTCAGCTGAGCTGACAACCCCATGTCTTGACCTTGTGACATCATTGAGTACGGATAACGGATAATGGATGCGAAGCTTTCTGCCAGTGCCGTGAGCCGAGGAGAAGAACCAACCCCTGCTTCGTGGGCTGAGTGATCTCCAGGCTAACCTGCCAAAGACCCGCTATGGAATGGCTCCCCCACGATACCGTGATACGAATCTCTCGCTTCCGTCGCCTACTCCGAATGGAGCCGAGGGAGACATCCGCACCATTGACAACAGCCCAACGGTCGAGGCGGTTTGGTCTTTGATTGCACATTTGAGATCATTTCGTCGCTACGGGATGAAAAGTGAGCAGCAACAATCGAGACGAAGTGCGGGCAAGCATTACAAACTCACAGTGTACTGGTAAGTATCTGCACTCGTCAACGGCGGTGTTGTTCAAGGAATACCTACTCAGTTGCCCTGTCTTGTCTCCATACGAAGAAAACTGGCCTCGACTGTTGTTGATCCAGCGGCGAAAAATCATGCATCTGGATGGGCAGAGTAAGCTCCATGATCTCTGCAAATGCGGGATGCGCAGCCACAGTATCTTCGCTCACTGTTAGTTTCAGAGGTCGACACGCCTTATCATTGCCGAGTCTGCCCAAGAGTAGAGAAGCAGGACCAATTCTGTTTAATGCTGCCCCCCAAAAGTTGGTATAATACATCATGCCGGGCTTGCCTACACTATGCTGGGTATCCCCGTTTCTCGCTCTCCGTGAAGAAGATGACCATACGCCACAGCTTCTTGACCATATCCTCCGCCTCATCATCCAAAGCCTATTGGTCAAGTTAGCTGAAATATTCTGGAAATACGGGGTTAATGCACGTACTGGGACAAGCTCTTCGACCAGATCTGAAGGTTTGGCGTGCTTCCGTAGATGCTCCTCCACCACCTCGACCAAAAGCTCTTCCTGGACGCCGAGATACTCGACAATCTTCTTCTCGACAAACGGTCGAAGCTTCTCGCGGATGATCGCATCGTCCAAGTAATCCCACTGCACCGCCCAATTCCACAATCCCTCCTTCTCGGACGGGATCTCCTGTGCGAGTGCACGAACCGCCTTGCTGATCTCTTCCTCTGTCATCTTATCCGCCGCAGTAGTGGGTTCAAACTGGATGGGAATCAGCTGCCTCTTGGCCGTGCTGTCTTGCTCTTCATCATCGAGGAGGCCTTCCACTTCAGCAACAGTGCGCCGCTGCGGTGCGGCACGCTGGGCTTGAGAACGTTGAGCAGCAGCGCCAAGAGACAATTTGAAGGGCGCAGGAGCGGAAACAGTAGCTTGCTGGCGTTGCTCCATCTCCTGGGCCTGCTGATCAAGGAATGAGTCGGCAATACCACGCGCCTTCTCCATATCGGCAGCCTCTCTGCGTTGCTCGTCCTCCTCCGCTTTCCGATCCGCCTCGTCTCTTGCCTGTTCGTCGGCTCTCTCGATCTGCCGTTTTTTGACCCATGCAGCATGATCACGGTAGTAAAGATGGTTCTTCCGAGACGCTTCTCTCTCGTCATCCCAAGCTTTCTCTCTTTCGAGTTGCTCCTGCACCCGCCTCTCCAAGCTCTCCTCTTCTTGGAGCTCGCGCTCCTTTTCACGCTCCAGAGCTGCAGCTCTAGACCGCTCTCTGTTAACCCACTTGCGTTCGGCTTCGAGATACATTTTTTCGTCTTCGGATTTTTGCTTAGACAGTTCTCGCTGATACAGTTCTTCGTCATCAGCGTCCGTATCCTCGTCCTCGCGGTTAATTGAGAACTCGGTGTTGGAGATGCCACCGTTGACGAAAGAAGTTGTCCGGGTGCCATTCTGGCCTCTGGGGCCAGAAGGAGCATTGGGAACACCACGGGGTCCAACAGGAATGTTATTCGAGTTGGATGGAGGTGGTGAGTCCAGTCTGGATGGACGGGAAGGGCCATTGCGGTTTCGTTCCATCTCTTCCATCTCCTCTTCGCGCTTCAGACGCTCCATGTCCCGCTTGTTGCTACGCTCTCGGAACGCAGCGATCTCTGCGGCGACAACCTCCCGCATCTCAGCGGGAATGTCTGCGAGTTCGTCATCTTGAGCTAGAGGAATATTGACAACCTCGACGTTTTCACCGGAGTTACCCATAGCAACATCACCTTCGCCATCGATGTTCGTTGCGGTCTTTGGGTAAACGAGGTCTCGAATTACGTGCCGCAGGGCGTCTTTCGCGGCCTGGGTCCTTGAATCGGCACCGCCATCATCACCTCTGCCCTCTTTGTAGGATTCGATGTACTTCAGAGAGTTAGGGTCGACCGTAACCTGGAGCTTTACCATTTCGACTCCTTCGAACTTGTCGTCATCTGCAGATGGCGCTTCCGCTGGGCTCTGGCGTTTGAGAGGAACTTCGGTGTCCTGCAAAAGATCGGCGGCCGTCGAAAAGGAGTCGGCGTCTTCGTATTGAGCAAAGCCAAATTTGGCGCCTTTTCCATCAGACAGAACTGATGTTGCGGCATCCCATCTCCGGAGCTTGCCCACGGCGTTTAAGATTCTCTCGATACCTTCGTCGCCACCAACTCCGTCTGGAATCTTGTGAACAAATAATGTGCGCAACTTCTCTTCGCTGGTCGGAGGGACGAGTGATTGCATGTGCTCTCGAGCAGCGGCTCTTGACTGGTCAAAGCCACGGTCCATGCCAAGTCCTTGTCTTCCACCGCTTGGGGTATTGCTGTCCTTCCTTCCCGATTCAGGGGCACCTGGCTTAGCGCCTATGGTTCCCAGACGGATGACGGGTGCGCTGAAGTTGATGTTGGGGAGGTTCGCGGGAGCTTGGAAGTTAGGCGGCAGGCCGCTTTGTCGGTTAGCTTGTGCGTTGTTGGATTGCTGGACACCGGGAGGTGGTGCCATTCCCGGAGCGGAAGACATGCCTGGCGGAGGGCCTGAATATCGGTCAGCGTAGGAACTCGATGGCGCAGCTTGGTATCCCAAACCTAGACCAGGTGGAGGAGCCATGCCAGGCGCGGCATTGGATCCCGGGAAGCCGCCATAGCTCGGGGGAGGCCCGTAAGGGTTTCCTGCTGAGAGATTGAGTGAGTGCAATTGTAAATCCGAGAGCTACGAATGCATACCTCCGTACGGGTTGTACGACATGACGATGCAATGCGAGTGGTTCCTAATTGAATGTCGCTCGGTCGGGGTGTCAATCCGCAATCCGCAAGTAATTCGAGGGTGTGGTAATAGTCGCTGCTACCTCGTGTCGCGATCGAAGCCGGCTGCAGGTAGAGATTGCTAGGACTTGATCTATCCGTAAGATCGGGCGGCAGGCGCAGAGTATGGTGAAGGCGGAAGGGGGGGTCAGGTCGAGCACGGAAACGAAGACGAGGACGACACTGACGACTTGAGCTCCAGAAGCTCTGGGTCGAACATTCAAAATTCGGCGCGAGGCCAACGCGAAGCAGGCTTGGTCTCGCGACTGGTCTCTGATTGGTCCAATATGTGGGGGTGGGCGGGAGTACGGCGACACGCTTATCCGAGTGAGCTCCTGTCCGAGCGGCGGGCACTGCGGGAGGTCCGGTACGTACCTCAGCAACTTTCGCATTTTCGAGGAAATCTTCGCGGTCGAGCTCGTCGGTGGTGACATTTTGCCGTTCTGCGCAACCCACGCCAGCCTCCAGCAGTGTGCTCTTCCGCTTGGTAGAGTGTCTAATCGCCATGTAGGGCCACGGACTCGTGCCATTGATCAAGCATTCACTAATCCTTACTTCTTCAGGGCGTCCGAAATCGGGCTTTTGAGCAGGAGACTGCTCACCTCATGCTCCCTCCGCAACACTTCGCTACGATCATCACAGCTGGCCAGCCAGCCTCTATGGCTACAGCCACGTACTTTCTCGACATCCCGCACTTTGTTCAACAACGAGTCTCTGTTCGGTGTGAAAGGTCCCCTCGCAGAGGACCCCCAATCATCGACGACGGCCTCCTCGACATCATCCTCCCCGACAGCAGCCTCCAAAAAGAAGCCCCACACTCCTTTCGCGTACGATGCCGCTTCCTCAAACTTCGATATCTCTCAACTCATCGCCATGGACTCCGACGACTTCATGATGAAGCACCACGCCGCTGGTCAGCAAGAGATCGAGCTCCGAACTCGCCCGCAAACAGGCCGCACAATCCACGTCACCGGCTCCCGCGACTTTTCCGCCGCAATGAAGGCCCTCGACGTCTCAACCAAGAGGAACAGGATCAAGTCCCTTTGGCACGGCCAGAAGTTTCATGAGCGTCCAGGAATGAGACGCAAGAGGCTTAGGAGGGAGAGATCGATAAAGCGATATAAGGAGGGTTTCGTCGCGACAGTGCGTCGAGTACAGGAGCTGACAAACCAGGGCTGGTAAATCTTGGAAGCTGTAAAATGGTCTGGCCCATGAGTTGAGAAGAAACGGAATTGCCCAAGCAGCCTTGGAGTGTACAACATTTAGCAACCATAAAGCTTTCTCAATACAGAAGCTCAAATGTATTATGTATGGGTCATGAAACATGTCTAAGTCACTATACATCTTCGGCCTCGAGAGGTCTTCTCGAAGGTGAGGGAGCTGGGCTGGTCTTGATCCTTGGCCGACTCCTAAAAACCGCCTCCATATCCTCCCTGGCCATCAACTCTTCTGCGAGGATGGACGCGTCCGGGTCCAATTCTATCGTCTCCTCTTCAACGGCAGGGAATTGGCTGCCTTCCGTCCTTGCCCGCGCCCGAGATTTCTTCAGTGACCTTTGTCGATCCAGCTGTGCCTTCTGGCGGGCAGCCTCAAAACCTGCCATGCTTCGTCGTGTACGAGACATTAAATCGTCTTCGTCTGTAATGTTGATCGTAAGGTCTTCATTGTGTTTGCTGGGTGTTGATAGAGGTCGTAAGGACAAGGTTTCATCCTCGTCATCGTCCGGATCATACCGTACCCCACGTGAAGACCGCGCCATGGACAGCCTGGTTCGTTCCGCAAGAGATAACGTATGTCTAGGTTTCGGACGTTTGACGGGAGAAGGAGAAGCGTTGTTTATGTCGTCAAGAATTTGGTCTGCCAATTCCTGTGTGGGTGATTTCGGAGGTTCTGGTTCAGGTATGTCTTCTTCACTGTCAAAAGAAACAACTGGCTGTTCCGCGGCTAACGGTAGAGGACTGGGGGATCGGCTTGGAATCTTTTGGGTGAGTTCATCCTCCTCTGGTAGTGGCGGAGTCGGTGGGGGTATAGATAGCTCGTCGTGTGTGTCCGGGGGGAGCACTGGAGGGCTTGGAAGCGGCCGCGGTAACTCGGCATGCCGTTTGGCCTCTTCCGAAAGCTGGAGAGACGGTCGCCCAAGGCGTCGTGATGGCGGTGCTACATCGTGTGTCGAGGGCCGCCGCGGAGCATGTTGCAAAACGTGGCCATCGTCCTCCAGCTCGCTCAGCTCGGATATTGTTTCCTCCCCGAGACTCTCCCTCGCGCCCGAAATTGTTTCTGGCCGTTCTGGTTGGCCTAGGCGATGGGATCGTGGCGGCCCAAGCATTTCGGTGAAGTTGATCACTGGTTGAGCGCCCACCTGGGCCAGATCCCTTTCGCATCCGTCGAGTAAATCTGCATAGTCAGGGGTCAAATGGGGTGTCCTTCTTGCAAGCTGCTTTCTTGGGCTTATTCTTCCAAGGCGGAGGCTCTCATGCTTGTCGAAACCGAGATCGATACCTCGTTTAGATTTTGCTGGGCGGGACGTCGAGGGAGTAGGAGCTAGTGGCTGGTCGCCAAACATGTTTTGTCGGAAATGCTGCCATTTCGCTAGTCTCTCCTTTTGGGTCTTCACCCGGCCGTCGAGTTGCTCCAGCAGACCTTTCCCGTGGTCTTCCAGCTCGGCAAGGCGACCGGACTGCAGACGCCTCCAAACTCGATCGAAAGGTGCTGTCAATACGCCATCTTTTCGCGCATTTGCATCACCGTAAAGCAAGGTCTCCATCCACTGTTCGTTTCCAGCCCAGTTGTTGCGGACCGTTCTCCAGGTATCCAGCTTCACATCGTCCGAGATGTCTTTATGTTTCGACTGCTCTCGTGCAGCCTTGATCTGCTCTTTCCGGTGCGCAATGTTCTGTTCCTTGAGATGCAGCAGCTCGGCGAGGCCACGGTATCGTTGCCTCGCTTCATCCTTTCTTCGCATCGCATGCCGAATGGATACCTTATGAGCAAGAGCCAGTGTCACCAGCTCAGCGCGTTCAGCGCTGTATCCACGATTTTCCAGTGCCAGTTGTTGAGCAACAGCGGGGTATTCTCCCTCAGCTTCGGCAACTTCTGCAACCATCTTTTTGAGAACAGCCGAGGAAAAGACAGCAAGGACCTCTTCTAGCCGTTCACCCCTGCACTCATCCAACATTGTCTTGCGTACGACGGCATCGCGGCCAAGAACTCCGGTCTTTTTGGCCTGCTCGAGACTTCGTAAGAGGGCGGCACGCAGATTCAAGGATTGGACATGGTCTCGAGGAGGGAAGAAGGGCTGAAGCTTCTGCAGCATAGAGGGTCAGTAAGGTTCAAAGGAGGGCGGCTGTGGACGTACATTTCGCGCCTCTTCCGGGTCCCAGAGCACGAAGAGCTGGTAAAGCGTCCATTCTACGCACTGGATGCGCTTCTTCTGCACCGTGAAAGTTTGGGCGTCAAATTCGGGCCAATCAGGGTAGGAAGGAAAATCGAGCAGACGAAGATTGGTGAGAAACAGATTGACATTGGAGGTAGCAATGGGCGGCGTAGCTACAGAGGTGGTCACAGATGCGCCCGAAGCCTTTGCTGACGGGACGGCGCGCGGTTGCCGGGATCGGGCAAGCAGAGAATTGGGCGGCAGAGTCGCCATGACGACATTTTGCTGCGTGAAGGCGGTTTCGTGGGATCAGAGTTGAATCTTGTCTTGGCCGAAGTCGTCGAAGAAAAAGGGGGGGTGGGTGGTTTTAGCAGGCGCGTGTCGCATTGAATTGACGCCGATTGCAGGAATCGCATTTGTTGTGTTGATGGTGGGGAGAAACGGCGGTGGAGGGATCAGCCCAGCAGCTGTCTCAACTGCCTTGCAAGTTAGCGGTCAAGGATCCCCAGGTCGCTGTTAGTCGGGCACCTGCCCAGGTGTGACGACTCACCGGGGCCCCACCAAGCCTCTGCTGGTCTCACCTCGGTGAAGCGACTGCAACTTGTACAGCTTTAACAGAGGGACCTGTCAATCGGCCAATTTCTAGCGCATGTCTGTGCCAAAATACCTCCTAAGTCGATGGCAGACGCCCGATTGGCAGCTATCCGCCTAACTTTGCCTGATCCAGCCTGCAGCGTTGCCCTGGCATCAGCTCTTCCGTCGCGACGCGCTATTGAACATCCCAACCCGATTTCAGTGTTCTGGACGCGAAGGTTTGGCGGCATCAAAACCTCGCAGAGAGTGACTACTTGATTTCATTCACGTCATGCCACACAGTATGCGATTCGCATGATTGCGCATGAGAAACCTACTCGGCCTCCCCCATAGAGATCTGGCAACCACTTTCGCATGCGACATTATTGGCCGCCAGTCCTTGCCAAATACTCAACACTGAAGTCGCCCTGCTTTACCTTCAATAGAGCAGAAGACGAAATTTTTCATGAATCCGACAATCTCTGGCCTCGGATTCGAATTTCTCTATCCATGCAGCAAATGCTGGTCTCTAGACCCGGAAGTATTGTCGTTGCGTGCAAAAGCAACGATAGGGCATGAAGAGAGAACGGTAGCCTAACGTTCCTTCTAATCGTGATTCGTTGGTGCCGATGATTTGATCTATTTGATCGCGAATTGGTTATCAAAACGTAATCGATTTTCTTCCTGGGCTTCGAACACGCATATGCATCGGATTCTGCATCCTCTGGGTCTGAATGCAACGACAACTTCAAGGATCAAGACAGCAGAATGGCAGGTCATCGCGTTGGGATCGAAATTGTGGTCATGTCATTCGATGTATTCTCGATATGAATTACGTTTATTTGGTGAGAAATGTCTAATGGAAATAATGAATGCGAAGATTCCAGGTTTGTTAGGTAATAGGTATCCAGCAATTCAGCTTGGCACACATCTTGGCCACTCCAACAGCAAACAATCCTCTCGATTATCAAACCGCCCTAGCCGGGCTTACAATTGGATGAGTGACCGCTCAAATTATATTTATTCGGTGATTCCTCCGTCTCAGACCGAAGCCTCTTCTGCCCTGATGATTAACTATTGTTTGCAGCTTCGGGAGCTGCCTGTGACACCAAAATCGCCAGTCAGTCATATGGAATCTCGAGCCGTCCATTACACAATTCCCCGGCAAGCATCACTACCACCTGAGATAGACAGCTACTTTCGTTGAAAAGTGTCAACCTTGCTGCGACGCCATTCTCTCACGAAATGCACGTTTATATCCAGCCAGCAGCCCCTTGGCTGGGGGAACACATAAAGTCTTTCATCCGAAACCATGTGCCCGATGCCATCTTCATCGACGACTTTGACGACTTTCCTTCGGACGCTTCAACAGTCTTTCAGTTCTGCGATGGGTGGGCACTCAACCGCAACTTCGCCGCTCTGAACACTGCTGAAAAGGCTCTGATCAACGCTTACCCGAACAGCGATGCGCTTGCTCGGAAGGACTATCTCGCCAGAGTCGTTGACTTCTGGACGGCCAAGAGACCGGAAAGCATTCTCAAAAAGTGTGTCCCGTTGACAGTCCGGTTGTCTCTTGACTATGCCGAATATGTCGACGATGCTTTGACTGCGGCGGACGACCTCACGCTTTTGTCTTCACTGGAAGACAACGAGGACAAACCAGCCTCAGAGCGTGAGTGGTGGATCTTGAAACCGGCACTTGTTGACTGCGGTGCTGGTATTCGACTGTTTAGTACGATGGAGGAGCTTGCCAGCCATCTCGAGCTCGCGGAATACGAGATTGACGAAGATGACGAGAGTGATCTCAGCTACCAAGCCATGCTTGAAGCCAATGGCAAGTCGGAAAATGACACCACCCGCGGCAACTCTGAAGGCTTTTATCCAACCCTGTCGACTCCTGGGCTCGACACCTTGGACGCACTCGTAACGGCAACTGGAGAATTGGCCTTGAAGGAGCATAAGGACGGGATTCAAAGAGCCCCGAAGCCGCAGTATGTCTTCAAAGAGGGAGGCAGAATTCCCTCGGCCCAGATGCGCGAGTTCGTGGCTCAAAGATACATCGTTCACATCCCGCCAATGGAGAAGAGAAAATGGCATGCTCGAGCCTACGTCCTTGCAATGGGCCGTCTCAAGGTCTACGTCTTCAAGGAGATGCTCGCATTATTGGCCGGGGAGGACTATGAGCCCCCTTGGCTGAACCCCAGTCTCAAGTCATCTCTGACCAACACTGCCCTTCAAGACGAAGATGTTTTTATAAACAAGCAATCGATGAGAGACTTCTGGTCGGCTCCAGACGACTTGCTGCCTGGTGACTGGAAAGCAAGCGTCTTTGAGCAGATTTGTCACACCTCGGCTGAGCTATTTCGTGGTGCAGCCCACACCATGGCGGATAAATTCACAACGGTGGATAAGTGTTTTGAGCTCTTCGCCGTCGATTTCCTCATCGACACGGATGGCACTGCGTGGCTTTTAGAAGTGAACGAGACGCCTGCATTCTATGACGTTGGAATGGCTGGCCCCTTGGCGATGCGCCTCATGGAATCAGTCATTTACATCGCCATGGAGCATATGGGCAACGCCAAACTTGAGGAAGAACGCAATGCCCTTGCGAAGAAACGAATGATTCAAGTCTTGGACGAGACCGACAAGCTGGCTAAGAGCAACATTACGGAGATTCTGCCAGAGATTTAAATTCGGGGCGAAAAGCAGGCATTTCCGGCGTGTGACAATGGGGTTTTGGCACTTTGCAAAGACATGGACGCTCTCAGCGATTCGCGACAGCCATGTTGCGAGTGTCAGGGCATTATCGAGTGTCGATTGGAGAGAGGAGCCCAGAGATCAGGCTACCCCAGATTTAAAACGTTCTAGAAGCTGAAACTCACTCTATGAGTTGTATCTTAAGTTCAAGCTTGATCCAATTGATCCCCCGCCTGATTGTCCGGAGATCATTGATCGTCTGTGAAACTCCTCGCTACGGCGTCAAACATGAAGTCTCGATCATAAGGCGAGCGAGGGAATTTCGCCAGTGACAAAACGTCGTAGCTGATTTTGGGTTTTGAACAACAATTCGAAGCCTAATTGGGTTCGCAGCCGAGTTTTACTTGTCATACGACCTCTGTTAAGGTGCGTTACCAGTGGGGTTGTCTCGGGTCTGTGACAGGAGTCAACTTGGCCGCGGAGAGGCAGGGGCCTCCTGTCAAGTTCATGACATCGGCCAAAGCCGAATGCCATCCCATCTTAAACAAAGTCACATATACTGATGGTTCTTTCCAGGCTCTGTCAGCTCTTGTATAAATAAGCGTTCAACAACCAGAAAGCTTTCGGTTCTTGTCTCTGTGCATTCCATCCGTGTGATATACTAGCCTATTCTAACTTCTCGGCCGGCCGATTCTCTTCAATCTCATATCCTGTTTTTTCAGTATTCTTTCTTATTTTCTTTTTTTTAGAACTTATCAAGATGAAGTTCTCTATTCCTCTCGTTCTGACTGCCATTCTCGGTCTCGCAGCTGCCGCTCCTCAGCGCGGTGGGAGCAGAGAACAACAAAGAGCCGACCGCAAAGCCCTTCAAGACCTTGCTGGCACAGATGTTGATCCCAATCTCCCAAACGGAACAAGACTTCTCGACAATGGCCAGGGGCAGTGTGTGGCAGTTTCTGGGAAGGCTGTCTGCTCCGATGCTTCAGGAGCTACCTTGTAAGTTATCTCAGGAAAACTCGGAGAATTTAGAGTATGACGTAGGTTCTGACATCTCCTAAAGCAGCTGAAATTAATATTCACCCTGTCATGCGGAGATTTCGGTAGAAACAGTCGTCAATATTGAACGGGAAACATATGCTCTTTTCCTTCCGATTACCGCGAGACTACTTGCTCTTTGTGACAACTCATCGTCCTCGACTTGCTCTTGTACCAATGCTCGGATTCGTCATCTTCACTGTTTTGATCAACTTGGTCTTGCGGGCGACTAGATGCTATATTCCCGTACTCTCACTCTGACACCTTTTGAGTCCAGTTTCGGATAAGGGGCGAGCCACGCGTGGGCCATTCGCACGTCTGATTCCTCTGTCTCGAACAGCTCAAAGTCGAACCGCGCAAAGACTTGGGCGATCGCGATGTGAAGTTCCGCCAGCGCCAAGCTAATAATTCAGTTAGCTGTGATTAGTCTGTATGAAGGGCTTTGCTTGCTTACTTGATGCCCAAACATTGCCGTGACCCTTTGCCAAATGCAACAAAGTACCGCTGGAGCTCCGGCTTCTCCATCCAGCGTTCCGGGATGAATGACGTCGGTTCGGGAAATAAGTCGGCGTTCATCAAGACGTCAACAGTAGTCATCGAGACCGGTGTATTTCTTGGAATGGTCCATTCCCCATATTTCAACTCCGTATCAGGCGCGAGTCGAGGATCCCGCGTCACAACGCCGTGGGAGAGTCGGACTGATTCTAGTACACAGGCATTCAAGAAGGGCAAGTTCTCGAGTTTCTGCCATCCACTGGGCCACCCAGCGGCAGCAAGCTCTTTCCGCATCCGTGCCGGGATGTCCGGCTTACTCGCAAAGTGGAATGCGGCCACCGCGAGAGCCCAAGAAGTCGTGATAAGGCCTGCTGCCACCATCAGCTGTGCCTCGTCTCCAAGCCGAGTATCCGTCTTTTCTGAGTCTGGTAGGTCGCTGTGGATGACTTCGTAAAAGATGTTGGCATGATTTATCTTTGTTGCTGTGTCATTGCTCCCGGCACGGATCTCGGCGATTCGAGCTCTCATACTCTGCGATGTTCTGTCAGAGCCGGTTCCTCACGAAGCGATACCCGAACTCACCTGTCTCAAAGTGACTATGGGCATGATTTCCGGCTGTGTTGCTTTCACGAACCAGAGCGGGAGCGCATTCAATATCTTGAAAACAGAGGGAAATTGCTGTCCAAGGGCGCCGACGCTGTGGATTGTACGGAAAGCCTCGTAGAGCGTGTTCTCGAAGCCGGGCGAGTCGAGATGGTCATACGACTCACCAAAAGCGTACTGAGTGATGGTGTCTGTGGTCAATGCGACGAAAGCGCGGTCAAGCTTGACGACCTCACCATCGGCAGACGCGGCAAGTTTGCGGCAGAGATCATCGACTTTCGTTTTGATGACGGATTCGAATTCGACTATTTTGCTTGCCGCGAAGAATGGGCTTAGCGCTTTGCGGCGAATCTTGTGCAACTCGTGCGGAGATGTCGAGAAGCTGTCGGTTGAGAAACCGAATCGGCCAGCCATAAAGTCATACTTGTCACGACGACCGGCGCGAGTATAGAGAGTGTCGAAATACGACGGATCATCTATATGCAGTTCTGTGGGCGAGATACGAATGATTGGCCCTGATATGCGTCAGGAGCTTTTTTACCGGCGGGAAAGTCCTGCTGATGGGCTGTGGCACGATTGCATTGAAAAGGTGTGGCCAGACCAGCCAGCTCATCATTCTCGCACTATCAACAGCGACCTTGGAGGCATGCACATACCATATCTCCGATGAAGGTCTTGAATATGAGTCGTAAACTTGCCGGGTTGGACGACATCATGGTAGAACTCGTACCACGACGAGAGAGCTGCTAATTTGGGGCCTGGAAACGTTGCTAGCGGGGAGAGAAACACGCGATAGATGGCGATGCATGCTGTATAAGCGAGCAAAAGAACCACTGCGGTTCCAAAGTACGAAGCTGGTGTTATCAGTAGGGCCGCCATGATGAGTGCGCCTCGCGCAATGCTGGTTCTCGGGTGTGTTTGAGAGAAAACACTCTCAGAAACGACGGCGGATACGATGGGAACGCGCCTGCTTCTGATCACCCTGTCTCCATCATCCTGGGCGCAGCGATGGTGCTGTCTCTGGCGCTAATTGAAGCTAGCTGCAACCGGATGCAACCTCACCTTCCCTGTCCGTGGCCCCGGGCCGGACCCGTTGAAGGGATTCCCGTTTTGCTAACGAATCACGGCACCTTTATTGGTCCAGAGGCTACACGGCTCCAGGCGAGGTCGCGAGAACCGTCCAAATTCGGGGTATTCTCCGCCGACGAGCATTCTTGGCTTTGAACATGGCACCGCTTCCCGAAATACTCCATTGTGGAAACGGGCCCCTTGCACTGCATCTCAGCAGCACCTTACCGCAGGGCTGATTGTCTTATTGCGGGCTCGGAAAGACCTCGAATCGAATCGTTGTGTGAGACTACAGGGACTGGACGACAGGTGCTCTGTGAATAGGCTCCCCAGGCATTGCAGTTGCCTTGCAGAACAGAGGAAGCTGGGTCGATGGGTCACAGCCGTGGGCACAATATTGAATAAATGGTTGGAGACACAAGCTATGTCCTGCTAGTGAAATACGTTAGCAGTGGTCAATTTAATCTGCCCAGGGGTCCTTCATTGGAGCATCACAGTGCTCTACGCACCTGCTCGTCAAGGGATGCAAGGTAAGCCGTAAGCGGGTTACTTACCTCTCCTTTCCCTGACATTCAAGCTCCGAACCCATCTCTTGATACCTTGTAGTTGGAGATGAGCCGGAGTACCGATCATATGACCTCACATCATGTCAAGATGCTCGCATGCCACTATCGTTTGCCTAGCATCGTCATCAATAGAGACAGTCGTTTAGTGGCTTTTCCATGAACTGAACTGCGTTGATTAGTGTCAAATGGGCTGTCGAAGACTCGAAGTAAGAGGCAACCAAGACTGTGAAGCGGGAGCCACTCTGCGATGACCGAACAGTAAACGTTGATAATGAAAATACGCTAGGAACACGATTGTTCATTGCACAATAACGTGTGAGAAAAGCAAGACAACATCCGCACCGCCAGATGGATTCAGAGACCCTTGAAGACCTCGGAGCGGTCAAGATTGCGCCGACTGCGGTGCAACTGTATTCCAGTTACCAACGGGTACTGTACTCACGTCGATCCATCTTCAGGCCAGACCATTTACAAACCAGACCATCTCCAGACGACTACCTGTGTTTGCAGAGTCGATTTCATATAAGCCCAACAGCCGCAGCCGCCTTGGCAACGGGCGCAACTCGCCCACAGCTCTACCAGGTCGGTTTGCCGGTCCGGTTTTGGCGTCTAGTCAGTTGATGATCATCCCGAGGCACTACGGGATGAAACCGGAGGACCGCCTGGGGATCTAGAGTCGCTTCTCCGATCAGTGTGGAATAACAAGCGTTCGTTTCACTCGAATGAACCTTGTTGCACGTTTGCGTGGAAGCCGCGGAAAAAGAAGCATAGTCCTCCTGTTCTCGCTTTCGTGAGATTGACCACGACGATGCTCCAATGATCTTACTTTGCAAATCGCGAGATGGGGACTCCCGTAGATGATCCAAGAAGAGTCGCAGATTACAGGAAAGGGTGGTAGTTTTGCTTCTGGGGAGCAGGACTTGGCGCCCGCTCTCAACTTCAGAGTTAGACTTGACGCTCTCGTCAGGAGGCTGCTGGGTTTGACGTGTTCGTATTCGGTCGCTAGGCGCCAGCTGAAAAAGGCAACAAGACACTACCCGACGAACTCCCGCAGACCCCTGAACCGGATTGGAGCCTAGGTATGTAATCGAATGGACAACAGTCAAGACGGATGAGAAGAAACGCAAAACCACCGTTGCAAACACCGGCAACGAATTTGCCATTCCTCATCTTCCAAATTTTGCAGTATCGGACCAAACGGCAGTCATGGATGAAAAGGAGTGAGTACGGATGGAGATAGTCGAGGTGACATGGACGGTTCAGAGGAAACCAATCCCAACGGCACGTCTGCGAGTAGGTAGCAGTCTAGACCACATCAAGGACCGGAACCAGAAATAGCAGCGGCTGTCCAGGAACCACCCATCCAGTCATCGTCTCAGAAACCGCCGGATGGCAAGACTCCTACCGCAAGCGAGCTCATCCGAGGAATGGCCGATCAATGAACGTTGCACGAGCTTGCCCCTTACTCGAAAGGTCATCTGAACCGGTCTTCCAGGAATTCAAGTTGACAAATTGTTCCGCTATGGCGGCGAACGTCCAGCCCGCTTTGTTTTTGTCATGTCTGGGGACAGTTAAGCATAATCGGGCGGAGGAGTTGTGATCAACGATAATTCGCCCGGCCGATTCGGTCTGTCCGGAGGCATCAGGCTCGGTATTCCTCCGAAGGAAAACAGACAAATGACGCCTGTCAGGTTCAGTCTAAAGCCGAAAATGTGCAAAGTTGCTGTTTGTTTGGTCGGATTGCCGCCGGATGACAAGCGACAAAACCATATTTGAAGGTGAAGGATTATCGGCTGCAAGAAACTGCGAGTGGACACCTTGAACTGAGCAACATGATTTGCGCAAGAGTCGATCAAATCATCAAACGGCTGGGGAGACCGGTAGGGATGTCATGTGTCCAACGCGCCAGTCCAATGGTTGGGAAACCGGCCATCTCGTCTTGAGGACGCGGGCATTCGTCGACAGGTTTCCACCACCGGGAGGCCGGTGGTTGTACGGGACGAAGGCCAGACGTGGCAGCGTTTGGGGCGAATAGGGTTGGAAGCAAAAAAGATGGGCGTCGACCGGGGACCACTGTGTAGGTTATTTGGCAGAAGTAAAGAATTGGAATTGTCTTGATCTTTCTGCACAGCCCTCCTAGTCAGGCCCCTTGGGGGGACGCGGGCTATCCCGGTGATTGGCCCAGGGCCTCGGTGACAGACATGGCAGGACGTAACGCCCTGCTCTGTGAACGAGGTGAGATGACTTTGAGTGTTGGAAAGGCAAGGTGAGGGCCTTGGCGATTTCGTAGGGGACCACGATATCCCAGGTCGGTGCCATCATGGAGGGTGTGATGGGCAAGTCCGGGAGCTCCTTGGGGGGGACGGCAGGAAGTCGATCCGCGCAGAGACAGGAGAAACAGATTTGGATGAATCGGACGGATCGCGATAGATTTGCAGTATGATATGCAAGCGGTCGGGGAAACGTTTGCACCGGTTTAAACGAGTTGCGAGATTCAGCTGGCGGCTGTATGGGCAAGTTGAGACCATGAACGGAGGGCGTGTGAGAGCTGTGTCGCGGGTGTGAGAAAAGAAGCCGACGTCACGATGGGTGAGTGGTCGAGACAGACATCCCGTCTCTGTAATTTTGGTTTTGGGTGGCAGACTTGCTGCCCAGGTGTACCAGGCTTGTCACAGAAGAGGCCCGAGAGTGCGTGTGTACTTCGCAAGACCTTGCCGGTGGCATGTCAGAGCGAACGGGAGGCACATGTCATGTTAGCCACCCGAGTGCAGGGTCTGAGCCTGAGAGACTTGCTGGCAGGCAACAAGTAATAGGTCAGGGCAAGGTAGCAAGCGGCAAGAAGCTGTGCTCGAAACGAAAGATGGAAGTTGGGATTTGATATTGTTGAGAGGAACTTGGGGAGGCATTGAGTGAAGAAACCACTAGACGCGGAAGAGACGAAAGCGAGATTACCACAACGGGTAAGCTGGCCTTGGCTCGAATTGGACAATGGGTCAAGCATTTCGGGTCGATGGACGGGGCATAAAGTAGCCCGTGTCTGAAAGCGAGGAAAAGCAAGAGTGTAGTAGCAGTATAAAGCAAAGGTAATTTGGAAGAGTATTGGACAAGGTGACGAGGCAGCGGATAAGGTTGCGGGATGACATTTTGGCAGCATTGTGCCTGCATTAGTCGGGAGGGAGGGAGGCGGGCGGGCAATACGAAGCCGTTAGTAGGTGGACTAAGGCAAGGTAAGGTAAGGCACGACGGCAGCATGTAAGGTAATGTCAGGTAAGGCGATGTATGGCAGCCACGATGTCGCTGCTTGGAAGTAAGTGGATGGGTGAGGTGAATTGGCAGAGAGGCGAAAGGGTGTGCTACATGTCTATGGCTACACACATACTATCTCACTCTTCATCTTCTGTCTGGCAAGGCGAAAACGAGAGAGAAAGGGGCAAGCCATGCAGAGCAGAGCAGAGCAGAGCAGAGCAGTGCACACACACAAATAAGCATGCCATGCCATCCATGCCTACGTTACCCCGACTGCCTTGACAACCTAGAGTGAGGTTCCCTGTCGAGGGGAAGAACGATGACGGCGATGGTTGGTGGTCGTGATGAGGTGGAGGTGAAGTGAAGGTGAATGGGTAAAGGTGGTGGGCTGCCTACCCGCTGCGTCGGAAACCCACACGACGAGCTGAGCTTAAAGTGCCCTGCCCAAGCTTTGACGCTATTTTGGGTCCCGTTTCAACTTCTTGTCAGGGGTGTCTCGGTACGTACATGAGGTACATGGTAAGGTACCTATGTACATGGTAAGGTACCCTTTCCCCTGGTGGCCTTGCTGACGATCCATGGCGTGGGATCTCTCTCTCTCTCTCTCTGCCTTCCCAGCTTCCATATTCTACACTAAATCTCCGAATCCACTTCATGTCGGGCAGTTTCTCAACAGCTTGTTCTAGCCTGAAGCTGCCTCGCCGCTTCGTCAGCTCGAGCACCTCACTGCACTGGCAAGCGCCGCACTGGCGTCTGGTCACACGGCCGGTCCTCGGATCAGGGTCGCTTTCGCTGCGTTCCATTGACATCAGGTCGTCGTCTCTGGCGCTCCCGTTCCGTCTTTGCCCTTCACCATCGTCAGAGGGGGAGGGTGACAGCCACAACACCCAAAGGTGACAATGACAACGGCCACACCCTCCGTACACGCCTCCCAAGCCCGCTAGAAGCCTTCCATCGCGCGTCTACCGCCTTCTGTTTCCTGCCCCGAGCGCCCTTCTGCTCACCTCACTTGGGAGCCGGCGTTGGGCTCGATGAACCTTGAACTCTACCGACCTGTCGGCATGCCAGCAGATAACCTACTGTCGCTTGATATCGGTCACGATGCCACATATCGCCGCGACTAACGGCTGGAAGGCTCGTCATAAGGTTATACCACACCTCCCCGCGCTATAGAACCCTTCACCGCGCCGAAGGGAACCCTCCCCGAGCCGAACCTCACATCGCACACTGTCGGGTGATCATCCTTCACCGCCGTGGAAGAAGGGGGGAAACACTAGGAGATGATCTTCCAGAGGTTCAGCTTCATGTACGACGTTGAATCATGATCCACAGACTAAACATGGCCAAAACCGCTGGCGCCACCTCGCATGGCCTTGGACAGCGCTTCCCCTCCCGCGACCGAGGTGCTCCGTACCCCGTACGGAGAACGGCCGCGTTTCCTGACTCCAAAACGTGGACCAGCGTTTCCAGCCCCGGCGCAGATCCGATTCCCAAGGCGTTGCGGGCTCACCGTCACACAGGTCCGACTACCAAGACTCTCGCCAGGAGAAATACGGGGGCCAAGAAAAGGCTTAGCCTCTTGTGCGATACGGCAATCTCAGTGCTGGTGTAGATGTAGACCCTGTGGGCATCACCACGGGAATATTCGTATGGTACACTGCCTACCTAGTAGATGCCCCAGATCTGCTCACCATCCCAGTCGGATCGCCGAAACCGTAAACTTCTTGGCTGCCGTAAGAAGCCTGCATCATGTTCCCGACTGACGGTCCAATCGGATCTTGAATAGCCGCCTCTTCATCCCCAAGACGGTGGCTGACTACTCCAAACCCACGTTGCCCGTTCCTGACTACCAGGAACTGTGTGCCCAGGTTCCTGACTACTGCAACTCTCTTTTGCCCACACTCACTCAAATCATCCACCTCCACCTCCATGTACACACACACGCACACACATACACACATTGGCTCATACCAATAGGCACAGGCACCAGGCACAGCACGGTCGTTGAACGCCGCCAAGACTCCACTGAAACAGATTCACGAGCAAAGATTCGCCAAGCTTCATGCAGCTGTGAACCTAACCGCACATCCCTTTGACACACGACCACCACGTCGCTCTCGAGCTTGAACCCCGGCCGCACATCGCGACCGCTTCGCAACCGCCCACCGCGCTGTCTACCCTGTCGTGCTGCCCTGTCCTGCCTTACCTGCCCTGCCCTGCCGCACATCACTCAAATCATTCCGACATACCTCACGTACCTTGCCTTACGCACTCTTGCATAGCAGCCATGTACTATGAGGCGCAGTAGTCCGGATCTAGTGGGCGGGTGGATTCGCGGGTGCTCCCTCGCCTCTCTTCTGTGGGCGCCTACTCCAGCGCCTTAGATGCGATTTGCTCAGAGCCGCATCTTGGCAGCTTCAACCTCGTTTTCCATCCCCCACGACGCATCATCGTCTTGGTATCCAGTTGACTCTTCTCCGACGTTGCCGGGGCCGCTGTCTCTGTCCCTGCCCCGTCTCGTCGTCTCAATGTGAGCCCGTCATCTTGCGCGGCAAGAGAACCCTCGACAAGCGATTTCAATTCCTCACACACAGAGGTTCAACCAAACCCATCTCAGCTCTGCTTCTACACGCCCCCGTCTGTCCCTCGTTTTCTCTCGTCCACGCCCCTGTGCCCCATGCCTGTGCCACTAGATTTGACGCGATACCGAGCTTTGCTTGAGGTTGACTTTGACTGACGGCCATCTTGTTCCTCCCTCCCCATCCACCCTTCCCCAAGGTCCTAGCCACACGGGGCACACTGACCCTGACAATTGTTTGCAAGGTGCAAGGTAGCATCGGGGACGCAAGGTAGGCCGACTAGGGGGTGTGTGCGGGCGGGCTGCTGCGGCGGCGGCGGCGTTAGGAGGTTGGTTTGGTTTCTCTCCTCAGTCTCTCTCTCTCTCTCTCTCGCACACACAGCAGAGAGTGAGTGTGTGTGTGTGTGAGTGGGAGAGGCGAACGCGGTTCAGCTGAGAACAGACCATGGGCATCAACGAGCTGCTACTCGCCTGCTCTGCCCATGCTACCAAACAGCATGGAACGATCTGATTCCGAACCTCCCAAATCCATCCCATCTCATCCCACACCTAGGAATTTGTCAAATCTCGTCCCCCTGGCCATGAGGAAATATGGAATGCCAAGGGCCACCATCCAGATCTCTTCTATATAACTCTCCCGTCCACACCATCGAATCTAACCTTTCTACCTTCTCTCATCACGCAGCATTAAGAAAGCAAGCCTTCTCTTCTCATCTTCCCTTCTCTTCACAACTTAGCCCCGGTGGCTTTTTATTAACGCATTCTCTAATTCTCTAAAACTCCTCCGACTCCTAAGTTTCCTCCAGCTCGCCACTTTCACTCATCAAGATGCGCTCCCAATCGCTTGTCGTCGCCGCTCTGGCCGCCTCCGTCTCGGCCCACGGCCTTGTTGTGTCCATGGATGGCGCCAACGGTGTCACCATGCCTGGTCTGTCCGGTAAGTCTTTTCTTCTTCGACTGGTCGATCGGCTTTCTTTGTGGGATTTTCGACACTAACACAATCTCAAAGTCGCCGACGGCACTCCCCGTGACTGCTCTTCCAACGGCTGCGGCTCCCAGGCCGATACCGCCATCATCCGCGACCGCGAGATCTCCTCCGGCGAGGTCGGCCCTCTTGGCCGCACTCAGGGTAACGGCCCCATCTCCGCCGAGGTCATGATCAACAACTTCATGGGTGGCGCCGCCGCCCCCAAGAACAACGGTGCCGCCTCCGGAACCGGTGTCGAGGACAACATCCCCAACAACGCCGCCAAGCGCGCCGAGCTGCACGTCCGCCAGGGTCTCGCCGGCCTCTTCGGTGGTGGTGGCAAGAACAAGGGCAACAAGCAGAACGGTCCCCCCGAGGCTCGCGTCGCCGCCACCGCCGGTATGGGTGCTGCCCAGGGCATGCCCACTTGCGCCGATGACGGTACCATCACCATGACCTTCCGTCAGATCAACCAGGACGGCGCCGGCCCCCTGACCGCCGATGTCGACGGTACCTCCGGAGGTACCCAGGAGTCTGCTTTCCAGAGCGCCCAGGTCACCCAGGACGTTCCGGGACTCGGCATCCAGGGTCTGTCCCTCGCCACCAACACCGACTTCCCCGTCAAGGTCCAGATGCCCGCTGGCATGACCTGCGACGGCAAGGTCGGCATGGCCTCTGGCGTCTGCGTTGCCCGTGTCCGCAACGGCGCTGCCGCCGGCCCCTTCGGTGGCTCTGTTGCCTTCACCCAGACCGCCGCCGGCCGCAAGCGCGCCATCGCCTACCGCATCAAGAAGCGCATGGAGCTCAACAACCGCGCATAAGCGAGAAATCTTCACTTCTTTATTTTGTGTGGGTTTTTGAGAGATCCTCGCGTTTTGGTGTCAAGCCTGGGAGTTTGGGGGATTTTAATCCAGCACGCAGGGAGTCAGGGACTCCCACGTAGCTGCGATGGAATTCCAGACTTGGGTATAGAGCTTTGGAAACGGCCATTCTTTATTTTGTATCCTACATACTTTTCTTATTAGGTCGTCACTTTTCCATAAGCAATTGACGCCAGTCGGAGTTTGAAACTACATTTGTTACCTGATATTGTGTGACGAAACTGACGCAGCAAACTTCTTGATATTAACCGCCACAAAACAGGCTATATATATATTGAACTAGTGACATGACTTTCATACACGTCAAGAACATGACAACGTGAGAACGAGAAAAT
This sequence comes from Colletotrichum endophyticum, assembly GCA_027406105.1. Classification (NCBI taxonomy): domain Eukaryota; kingdom Fungi; phylum Ascomycota; class Sordariomycetes; order Glomerellales; family Glomerellaceae; genus Colletotrichum; species Colletotrichum endophyticum. The sequence continues at coordinate 156,659 of JANVYF010000005.1, forward strand.
TAGGAGCATACTCCAGCGAATTTCCATTACTTCCCAATTGAATATAGACACTGCCAACTATGAGTCTGGGTGTCTGTACAACAACTGGCCCCGACGGCTACCAGCCGTCGTCGACTTCCCCACGCCCCTATCGGACGGAAACGGATCCATCGCTTAAGCTTGTTTTTGATGGGAGAGACGTGGCCCAGGCTACCATCCAGCCTCGGCCACGCTGATAGAAATCCGCGCGTGGTTGAAGTGTGGCCACTTATCCGAGGTTCGCCTGCTCTGCCTCGTCCGAAGTGAAGGGAGCGAGCCATTGCTCAGGCCTTATCCCTTCTTCTCGGCCACACCAGCAACTTGACACCGGACTTGTGTCAGGCGAGGCGAAACTAAACACGCCTGGCGAATCACAGAGAAGGAAACATTTCAAATCATGAATCGCAAATTTGATTTTGAACTGGCCATTCGCATGCCATCTTCGGACAATGCGAAGAGGCCTAACGCGAGGCGTCGCCGTCGTCAACTTCATCCAACAAAGTCTCTCTACACTCACGACGACGACGACATACTGTTCCTGATCCGAGGTGCTTTTCCTTCGGCCGCCGAGAGGAGGCCATCCCAACGCCGGGCTTGATGATACGCCGTTGTATTAACAAATATTAAGGCAGAATCCCCGCGTTCAATGTAGCTTGTGAATAGTTGTAAGAAATTGGTGCAGGTACTGCCACCCTGTCACCGCCCACGGTACTGTTACTTTGCCATGATCTGCAAACCATGCCCATGACTATGATGATGAATCGAAGGGGGTTATAGAGAATATCACCATCGCCGGCTATGTACCTGGTCAGCTGATGCTATATGAAGTAGATTTTGCACTTGACGTACCTGTATGCAGAGTCGACTTTGGGGACTTTCTTGCGAATCTTAAACGCACCACCATCACCTTGTTTGCCTTCTTTTCCGCCCTTCGTCTTTGTCGAGATTCCCAAGAGTTCGGCCTCCAGGTCATCCAAGTCTGAATCTTCGCCGCCAGGAGAGGCGCCCGAAGCCATGGATTGTCTGGATGCCGGGCGCGAGTCGGCGTGACTGCTATGAGATCCCCGGCGCCACGAATGGTGAGACCCTTGTCTGCTGGGTGAACGGCTGTCAGGTGTCCCAGGAAATGTTGGAGTCGTCGGCCTCCGGTCGTGGAAGCCGTTGGAGGACTCTTGTCGCCCACGCACTTGGCGAGAGCTGTAGTATCCCGAATCCTGGCGGGCAACGTACCCTTCTCTCTCGCGCACGGTAGACCCAGCCTCTCTGCTGTCTGCAGAATTGAGATGGGTATCGCTGGATTCATGCTCCGTACGCTCTGATCTTTGGCTTCGGTACCGGTCGATCGTTCTGCTGTCTTCCCGTCCTCGTCGGTTGTGAGGCGACGCATTCTCGTATGCTCCCTGTCCCTCGCCCTTCTGCCTCTTGTAGCGGCTTTGCTGCGAGTCACTGTCATGCGTACCTCCTCCACGGGACTGTTTGTACGGGGAGTCATCCCAGGCACGCTTGCGGTCGTTCGGATGTCGATGGTCTCGATTTTCCGGGGTCGGCGGCTTTGGCGGCAGGGACGGAAAACCTGGAAGGCGGGACGATTTGAACGTGCTGATACGTTCTCTGACTTCGGGTTTCTTGAGCTTCCCGGCGTCAGGCGCTGGCTTCCAAAACACCGGGTCGTGCCTGAGGGTGGCGAAGTACTCGGTCTCTCGAATCGGCCGCGAAAACTCTTCCAGATTGTTCTCCTTCACAAAGTCGGAAAGGACACAAGGCGCATTCCAGGCCGGAGGGAGCATGATGTTATCATGATAGTCGTGCGGCCCGGGGAGAGGTTTGGCGATGGGGTCTGGCTGGTGTGTTTTGTTTGGTTCTTTGAATATCATTTCCTCTTCCCACTTCCAGTCGTCTTCCTCGTCGACGCCATGCTCTGACACGGTGGGCGCAGGCCGGCTCTCTGGCGTACCGCTAACGGTGACTGCGGGTTTAGCATCGTCGATCTTCGGTGTTGGGGTTGGCTCGGCTACTTCAGAGTTGTTATTATTAATGTTGCTATCCCTGGCGGCGTCTTTGGCGCCGTGCTTTGGCTGAGACTGCGATGGGTCCCTTTTGGATTGGTTATTATGCTTATTGCGACGACCACGATCTTGTCGGCGGTCCTGGCGGTTGTTTTTCCCATGACGATTCTGGTTGTTTCGATCCCGTGGCGGGTGGTTTCTTTGAGGCGTGGGGGGAATGGGTGGTAGCCCGTGTGGTAATGGAGGACCCCTAGGAGGGACAGGCAGAGGCGGCGATGGTCCGTATCCACGATCGGGAGGCGCGTAAGGCTGCGCGTATGGTGGAGGAGGGGGAGGTGGCTGAGATCTGTAAGGCGGTTGAGGAGGAGGAGGCCCATAGTTGGAGGAAGAGTAGCTTCCACCCGGCGGAGGGTACTGGCCGCCCGGAGGTGGAGGGGGACTGGTCTGATACCCAGGAGGTGCGTAAGGTGGGTATGCCGAGCCAGGAGGATAACTAGGTGGCTGATAAGAGGGAGGAGGAGGGGGAGGCCGAGGCGGCCCTGGGGGTCCCGGAAGAGGAGGAACCCCATACTGCCCAGAAGCTCCGTACTGGAACGGCGCAGGAGGACCTGGAGGGCCGGGAGGGCCAGGCGGTGGTGGATAGGAAGCAGATGGCGGTGGAGGTGGAGGGGGCGGCGATGCATACTGAGAGTAGCTGGGATAGCTGCTCGGGGGTGGGGGAGGTGCATAACTACTCGGCGGAGGTGGATAAGACGGATATGGCTGCGGGGGACCGGGATACGGAGGAGCCGTAGCATGGGGTTGGCTGGGCGGGGGTGCGTAGCGAGTGACGATCGGATTGCTGCCGGGTGGAGCATACTTTGTGACCACCGGACCCGATCTTCGGCCGCCGTGCTGGGCATCGCCGCCTCGGCCGTGGTCATGGCCAGTCGACGGCTTGCGGGTCAATCCCCTGTTTTTGAGTTAGTCGTTGCCCCGAGCAGTTACGGCGCAATATGGACCGATTGATGAACGTACGCTGGCTTTGCTCTGACGGGTTCGGGACACGCAACGGCCCAATGTCCAACGCCGCCACAGTTAATGCAGCTGGGCTCTTTCGTGGCTGGTCCCATCCCTGGCGCGAAGTCTGCCATTGCGAATGAAGCCTCGTCGGATGGATGTCGAATGGCGTGCCGGGAAAGGCCACTGAGGCCTTGGTTGATGATGAAGGATGATTTATGATCAAAAGTCTCTGCAGAACACAACGCAGGATTCGACTCCAGAGACAGAAACTGATTCACGACTCTGCTGTGTCCCCAAAAAACAAAGACAGTCGCACCCAAGACACTACAATGCGCCCAACTGAGGTGCCGACGGAGAACGCGTGAGCAGGCGCTTCGGCACGATTGGCGTCTGTTCCAGATATCGAGTGAAACTAGCGCTTGGAATGGTGAGAATGAAGTCAGCAAGAGCTTGTGAAGGGGGGAAGCGAACCTCGATCGATGGCCGCGACAGGTAATGTAGACCAGCTAGGGTTCAGAGGGTCGATAGCATATGCTTGAAGTCTGTGAGGGTGTGGGTGTGCGTATGAGAGGCTGTGTCCAAAAGGTATGTCTCGTAGAGCTTAGCATCAAGTTGATTTGTGTTGAGAGGGTCGGATGAGGCCATTCAGAGGTGTCGTCGAGAGAATGCGCTGGTGCTGACTGCGACGGCGCATCGCCTCATGGCAGACGGTCCCTCCTCAATGGTCTGTGGTGACGAGCAGACGCAGCAGACTCAGTCCAGCGATGACCTCACTCATGCAGTCGCGAGAGCCAGACGAGTGGTAGAGAGCCGCGATATCACGCACGCGATGGCATGGCGATGCGATACAAGGATGAGGGCACAGGAGAAGCGCGACGAAGTTGACCAAAGTTCAAGGTTGCGCGCCCAGGCTCAGGCGCAAAGTGGGGCTGGGTACCTATCCGGTGAGGCACAGCGCCGCACCACCCACCACCCACCACCGCCCAGCGGCAACAGCTTCCGAGGGGAGGGAAGGCTGCGCTGACGGGAGCGGGCTGAAAGGAGGGAACCGGAAATACATCGGCCCGGCCATGCTTTCTTTTTCCATTGCTCCCGTCAAGGCAGCCAGTCCAGTCAGATGCCTTTGTCGCACGCAGCGCTCAATCTGATTCAGCAAGATGGGCGGGCGGCGGGAAGATACAGTAGTGACACGGCCAGGGAGGAAGTATATGGCCTTGTCTTCCCATGGTTGCCGTCAGCCTCATCCCCGGGGTGGTATGACAGGCACAGAACCATTCAGGTGACAGGCTGCTGGCGAAGGTATGTCTCTATCATGCATACGTAGCCAGCCGTCAACGCGACAGGGCTTGTCTTGCGAGTAGCAGTAGCAGTAGCAGTAGCAGTAGCAGACTGTGTGAGAGAGACCTCGAGTATTGGCCACGCACAGAGTAAGGCATGACACCTGTCGCATTGGATGAAAGGGCAGAACACGGTGCCTGGAGAGCAGTTTGGGAGCAGGACGGCACTATGAAAACTAGAAAGATGGAAAGCGAGACTATTTGGATGCCGCGTCGCGTTCAAGCGCAGGCGTGTCAGGCTAGCCCGCGGCTGCGATGACAGCTTCCTCGATCTCATGAGCAGGATGATGAAACAGATGTAGATATTTCTAGACCAGTCTGGACCCTGGAAAAGAAACGCATGCTCAGCGTCGCGCGACAGTTCGCAGCTGTAGCAGGGGCAGAAGACACGAAGACGATCCGGGAGGCTGAAGCTGGGAGCAAAGACAAAGGAAAGCAACAGTGAGCAGTGTTATCCAATCCACGGCAGATACGAGATTCTGCAGATGCCAAGTGCTGTGATTTCCCTGGGAGCCAAGATCGTTGGCAGCCGTACGCAATGCAATGCTTTGCGGCAGATATGGGAAAGGTGGTGCTCGGGACGAGGGGAAAAGCAAGGAAAGGTGACCGCAAATCCGCATCCGCCCTCAGCAGACACAGATGCAGACGCAGCAGATGCGGGCGAAAGCGCTTGTCGGGACCAGCTGATCAAACCGGGGCAGTTTTCGCTCTGCTGTTGGCGACGACAATGGCAATGAGAATACAGGCGCGACTCCAGGCGAGAGAGGTTGACAAGGGTAGAGAGGGTGCGAGAGAGAAGGAGAACGAGCGCAGGCGGGTGCGTTGAGGGAGTGGGAGGCGGAGGGGGGATGGACGCTTCTTTATAATCATGCCCCGGGCCAATCCTGCGTTCCAGCATCTGATTGCACCAAATGGATGTGTGGACGGTCTGGTCTGGTCTGGCAGGTGACTGAGGTGACGTTTGAAGCCAGGCTTCCCTGGCCAAGGCATTCCTCAGCGTCTTCTGCCAGGGGCTTGCAGCGGACATGGCCCCTAATAATGTCGGGTGTTCCGTACGTAAGCGATACTCAGCTCAGGTAAGGTACGGGCTGTTCCCCTTCGTCTGGATTCGCATTTCTCAGCCAGGTCCGAGCTCCCAAGCTGTCTGCCCTCTGCTGCCAATTTGAGATGGTGGATTGAATTGCATGGTTGCCCGTCTTTCACAGCATGACGTCCCTGCTTCTGCAGCCGCTGCTGTCGCCCGTCTAAAGACCAACGAAAAAAAAAAAGTCAAGGACACCGACCAGTCACGACAACCTCTTTTCTCCCCGTGGCCATCCCTCCTCGTCGACGCGCTCTCCTTTTCGTCGCTCCTTTCTCCTCGCGTGGACCACTGACGAGACCACCGTCCAAGGTTCAACGAGACGGACGACAGGCATCGTGGGCAACCCATCCCCCGCGTCTACGTATATACCCCCCGCCGCCGTCCACCTCGAACCGCCCACAACGCAACCACCCCTCGTCGACGCCGCCGCCGCCGCGCACCTCTGTTCATGTAAAGACTCGTCCTTCTCGATCATGTTCACACAACCACGCAGCCTCTCACCACACATTGCCCGCGCCTGGAGTAGAAGTGGTCACCGCCGACCCGCTTCGTGAGCGGCCTTCGCTGCTGCACCCGTACCGCACCCGCACCCGCACCCGCACTCGCACCCAACACTTGCTCGCTTGGTAGCGACATCTTTTCAACATCCTTTCCTCCCCTAGCGACGCCGACGCCCTTGCAATACCTGTCGCATAACATACCATCGCGATGCCCGGTCTTCCAGGTAAGACTCCGGCCACCTGGCTGTGTCATGCATGCCCGATCACGAGGAACTACCCGCGGCTGACTATCGCCGCGCCACAATAGCTTCCGTCGACCTCGACGAGTGTATCTCGCGCCTATACAAGAGGGAGCTCCTCGCCGAGTCCGTCATCGAGGCCATATGCGCCAAGACGAAGGAGCTGCTCATGCGCGAGAGCAACGTCGTTCACGTCCGCGCCCCCGTTACCGTCGTCGGCGATATCCACGGCCAATTCTACGACCTGATTGAGATATTCAAGATTGGCGGATGGTGCCCAGACACCAACTATCTGTTCCTGGGTGAGTGTTGTGTTACGACTTTGAAGAAAATCGGCAGAAACATTGGTCAAGAATACGACTGACAGCCCCCTGCCCCCCTCCAGGAGACTACGTCGACCGTGGCATGTTCAGCGTCGAGACCATTTCTTTGCTTGTGTGCTTGAAACTTCGATACCCCAATCGCGTTCATTTGATCCGAGGCAACCATGAATCTCGCGGCGTCACCCAATCATACGGCTTCTACACCGAGTGCTCCAGGAAATACGGCAATGCCAATGTATGGCACTATTTTACCGACATGTTTGACTTCCTGACCCTGAGTGTCGTCATCAACGACAAGATCTTTTGTGTCCATGGCGGTATGTGTCCCCCTAACTCGACCGCTTGCTCCATGGCTTCAGCATGCTGACTTATTGTTGCGTAAAGGCCTATCCCCGTCCATCCACTCGATCGACCAGATCGTCATCATCGACCGCTTCCGCGAGATCCCCCATGAAGGCCCCATGGCCGACCTTGTATGGTCCGACCCAGACCCCGAGCGCGACGAGTTCTCCCTCAGCCCCCGCGGGGCAGGCTACACCTTTGGCGCGCAAGTAGTCAAGAAGTTCCTGGCGGTAAACAACATGGACCACATCCTCAGAGCCCACCAGCTGTGTCAGGAGGGCTTCCAGGTCCTGTACGATGACCGTCTGAGCACGGTCTGGAGTGCGCCCAACTACTGCTACAGGTGTGGCAATATGGCTAGTGTACTGGAGGTTAGCGACACGGGCGAGAGGTTCTTCAACGTCTTTGCGGCAGCTCCGGAGAACGACCAGCACAAGGACATGCAGCCTGGCGGAGAGAAGCAGGCAGATGGAAACTCGCTGCCTGACTACTTCCTGTAGTAGTACCACAAGCCTCCGAGGTGGAAGACGGCAACAACACGATTGGATTGTCGCACAGGGCGATCACCACCCCCACCACCACGAACCAACCAACTTGGTGGTAGCTGCCTTGGGAAGCACAAGTAAACTTTCAATGAACCATGACGACATAGCACAATGGCTTTGTGACATAGACTCACTCGGCCTCATGTCAGAAAGACATATACATACAGGGTCAGTTGCTAGACCTGTCTTTTTTACGAGTCAAAAGGGACTAGACACATAGAAGAAGAGGGACACAATGATATGATGACGATCCAATGGGTTTGTATTCCGCTCGGAAACAAAATAGGATCCCAAGCTGATGAGACTGGAACTATCTGCCATCTACCGACCAATCTTTTGTGTGATTCGTGACTTCATGTGTGCCAGACCTGTATAAGGTGGAAGCAAAAATTTAGCAACTTTCCCATCCGTCCATCCCCCCTGGAGGGTAGCATGTTTGTTGTTTTTCTCCTAGTGAAAGGACATTGGCGTTGTGTGTATGTCTTTGTTTTTTTCTTTTGAATTTGTAACTTGAGTGAGTGATGGGGAGGGAGGGCCTCCGTCCTCCCAGGTCCCCCAGGTTGGAACAAATGGCAGGTCCTGGGGAGTCGCCTGCGCAGACGGACGGATCATCCAGCTCGCTGAACACGGTCTCTTAAAATCATCGTCGCTTCTTCGAACTCGACACGGCATTCTCAAGACCGTCGCGGGGCCGTGGCCATGGCTGGGCGAGACAAGACTTGCTGCCCCTTTCATCGGCTTTCGAGTAGGAGAGTGAAAATGAGCGAATCAGGATGCCTCATCCCGTCTACCAGTCCTTGGCGATGTCGAAAGACCACTCGAAAGTCAAATGGGTCTTCTTGTCGTCGTCAACGAAGCTGGAGATGGCGTTGTAGTGGCCACGGGCGAGCATGCCGGAGGGGGCGTCCTCCTCTTGGACTATGGATTGTCAGCCAACTGGGTTCAAAAACAAAAGTGAGCCAGCCGTTAAGGGGAAAACCTACAGCGCTTGGTGTAGGTGGTCTGCTTGTCGGTGTTGGGAGCATAGCTACCCTGCGAGGGGTGTCAGTCATCATCAATCAGAGCCGCTCGTGGACGGGGAGTGAAAACTTACCAGCATCTCAGAGTCCTTGCTGACCTTGATTCCCTTGCGCTTGACGACCTGGACGTACTGGAGACCGCTGAGAATCTCGTGCTGGACCTTGAAGGTGGCGACCATGGTGAACTTGGCACCCTCCTTGATCTTGAAGGGCTTGTCCTTCAGGCTGGCTTCGGAGCCGGGGGCGGACAGGTCGATGGTGACGGGGTCGCGGCCGGGGGACTCCATGGTCAGGGAGAGGATGATGCAGACACGGGGGTCGCTAGGGTCAGAGAGGTCCTTGCCGCCGCCGAGGCCGAGGGACTCCTTGTAGCGCTGGAGAGACTCATCGTTCTGGTCTGTTGCCGGGTTAGTCGGGGTGACTTCTCCATCTTCTTGGTCAAAGTCTCCAAGCTCGTATGTATCGACAGTGACTCCATGAGCTGCCAGCACTGCGTTGGGTGAGGTGTAGAAATCCCGGATGAGGGCTGGGTCTTGCCGCTGCTGCTGCGGCTGGGATTTGGGGGAGTTGGGAGGATTGGGGGGCACAGGTCGTGAGAGGGCTCTGGCTCGGTGAAGTTGGCTTTCCAAGGAGGCAAGCTCTGATATACCACCAGCAGCTGCAGCAAGGGCTGGGGACTGGGCGCGAGACTCAGATGGGGTGTTGAGGGGCGCCGGAGGCACTTCAATGGAGTTGCGATGCTGCAAGGCGTTATGGCGGTTTTGGCGCCGCATAACCTGCCGCATGCCCTCATACAATCTCTCCATATCGAGGCGATATTGCTTGCGTTTTTGTGTTTTTGTTTTTTTTGCAGTACAGCAACTACCCAAAAACAAAGGTGAAGGAAGCGATTGGTGATCAGAGGCAGGTTTGATAGGAGTGATGTGGTGGTGAAGGATGTGTGGTGCGGTGCTGGCAGTAGCTGGACAGGCAGGAGGAGCTCCTGTCCTGGGTGGTCTTTCCCAACTTGGAGCTCATGATGGTGTTTTGCACGTATTCAGTGCTGAATAGCATGAGCACTTGCTGTCACCGAGGTGAGTGAGGAGCTCTGGGAGCTCTCTTCTGGCACACACCCATCTCTAACAAGGGTGAAGAGGTGAGGTGAGGGGCACGCACAAAGGACCGTTCCCCAGCTGTGTTGTCCACTCAGAGCATGATGTGGCAAAGGTAAAGGCAGACAATGGAGATAAAGACACGACACAAATCATACTGAAAGAGAATCAGAACTCACCCATCTGCTGGTACTCAGCGAGACTCTGCTTGGGCTGGGAGAGCTTGTAGCCCTGAGTCTCCTCAGGCATGGTGTCCTCTTGCTCGTGGGAAGCCATCTTGATGGTGGGGTATCGGTGAGAGCTTTGGGTGAGAGAGTTGAATGTGTTGGGTATTGGCGGTGCTGGAAGAGGCTCTGGATGTCGAACAACGGCAGCAGCAGCAGAGAGAGGCGGTGCGTAAGCTAAGATGAGAGTCCGGTGACGATGTTCACTCTGAAGGAGAAGTTTAGGTTCAGGGTCGGTTGATGAGTTAAGGTAAGGCAGGCAAGGCACGGCAAGGCAAGGCAAGGCAAGGTAGTAGCTTTGCTGGAGGTTGGAGGCTGGAGCCCGGAGGCAGGTACTCGGGGGTCAGGCGTGGCACGCTACGGCAAGCAGGTCACCGCTTCCTTCCATTCGATGCGTCCAGTCGACCAGACCACCTCAGCGACCAGCCAGACCTGGACGCTTCCTCATCCTCCTCCAATGCTTTGCTGAGGTTGCCCCTCACGGCTCCCGGCCCAGGCCCAGCAGTGACCTGAAGGACTGGCCGCGGACAGGCCAACCGGCGGGCTGTGGGCGCTGGATGTGGGGCTCTGTGCTGTGGATTGTGGAGCCAGGACCGCCTACACTAGACGAAACGAGCTCTTCCATTGGCCGAAAGCGATGGTGGGGCTCGGCTTGCATTGATTGGCCGACATCTGGAACAGCATGGAACTTCACACACGAAACCAGGCACTTTTCCCACCTACCTACCGTCCACAGAGTAGGTCCTCGTTTGCATCTGCCAGCAGGTGTTGAGGCGTGGTGGTGTGCTGCGTAAACTGGAGGAGCAGAGGATCACGATTGCCTTCGTGCTCGCCGCATCTTGCTTCTGGTATCATCGGCATCCATGGCCTAGGTGCTATCTGGGTGGAGGGGTTGTTAAGAGGCAATACCTAACACAGGCACGTTTGGCCACTGCCCCTCCATGATGACCGTTGAGACTGCAGGACGGTACCTTTCTGCGTACTGCGTAGCAATCTGCCCCTCATGGGTGTCATTGACGGCCAATCTCGATGCGGCGTGGAGGGGCAGAGGGGGCCATTCGTCGATATTGGCCAAGGTGTTTGGAGGAGCGGTCTGGACGACTGCAGCTCATGAGGGGCAGGGTCCTCAGGTAATTCGCTCGCTCCCGTGCCGTCTGCGACCGAGTCCGGTGCCTGGCCAGCCGCAATCAGGATGCCGGTGCCGACATTCACATTCTGCCGACCTGCCGCCGTTCCTGGGGTTCCTGAGTATGAGCATGAGCATGAGCTTGACAATAGACATGAACAACGCGTGGAGGAGAGCCATGTGGCTTGCGGAAGTCCATCCATCAGCCACCAAGATGCGGGGGTGTTCTGGTGGTTGACATGAACCTGCAGCTTGTGAATGCAGACCGAGAGGCTCTTCGTATCTTATCTCTCCACGCATCACGGATGCATGCCCATTTTATGCATGTTGCATAACTGCTACGTATCCATCCGTCTTTGCCTCTGAGGTGTAAATCATTCTCGCCTGCATCATCATCCGTGTCATCGCCATCTGACCGTAATTGCCAGACAGACACCCAAGAAGGAATATTTCTGTAGTCTAGAGCCATTGGCAGCAACATAGAGATGACGGCTTGGCTTCTCATGTTCGTTGCCCAGCCAGCGCCGCCGCCTCCATTCGGTGCCTGGGTCCGGCCCCTTGAAGCTCCAATCTGGGTATGGTGAGAGCTTCAGGCATTCATCCGCATCGCTAGATCGTCCTTTGTTTCTGAGAGGGTGCCTGTCGCCGTGTCATTGATCGGTTGGTCGCACATCAACGGTGACAGACAGCAACGTGGTAGTTGGATGACTTGGAGTGACGCGGTTGGCCCGTTGCAGCAGCCTACCTCACAACGCTGATCTATCCGTAGTAGCTATGGGTGCTAAGGTAACCCCCGCGCCCGTGGTCTGAGATGCTCTCCTCACTGCTCGAAGCTTAGTCCTGGAGATGGTCGCTGCTCGTCTCGTTGCGACGAAGAGTGTGCGGCAAGGAGAGGGACAATCCATGTTGGACGTGTGACCCTCAAATCCGCGATGAAGCCACCGACAGCCCCTTGCACTGTGGCTCTTCCCCCCGCTTCTTGCTGCGAACGGTTCCCGGGATGCTCTGAGCTTTGCGCGTACGCGACGAGAATGTTGGGAATTTTTCGAGAGCGCTGAGCAAGAAGCAGGGACCAGCAGGTCTGCGACTGGAGCCTCAGAGAATGAGAGAGGAAAAGGTTCGGCTCTGCGACTTCGCGACGACTCTAGCCTAAAACTGAGGCAACGTGTGCTCAACCAGAGAAACCTTCGAGACGATCACCGCGGCCTGCCAATGGAAGAAAACACAGTCTTGCCAGGGGTCACGCAACGGGAAAGGAGAGAAGGGGACCGTCGCATCTGGTGATTTCCCTCCTGGTCTGCTCAGGGGACGACTTTTTTCTCTCTTTTTTCTCGAAGCGCGCCTTACCGTATTGCATGCACCCTCTCTGGGGAAAGCACCAGGGGAGAGGTGGTCTCCCAAGATGGTAGGCAGGTGCAGTAGACTAGTACACAGTTTTCGCATGCAAAATACACCAAGCAAAGAAGTATCTTCCTATGTCGCGTATCCTCGTGTCTGCTTCATCGGGACGCTTCAGCCCATTCCTTGCGAGCCCCCCATGCCCCCCAACTGCTGCTAGGACCCTTTTCACCCAAATTAACCCAATGAACAGAGGACTGCTGGACCCTCCCACTGCCCCCCGAATCATTGTCGGAGCTATCGATCGCAGCAGCTGGCGCAAGTGCTTGCTGCGAGTGCTACCCACTGTCGCTGCTGCTGCTGCTGCCGCTGCCATCGCTCCTCCTTCCCGTCGGTCGTTGCTGCTCCAGCAGGTCCAATTTGCGCGCGCGCGCCTGCCCATCCACACTTCTTCTCTTCCCGTCTCGCGCCCATCTCCTCATTCTCCTCCGTCTATCCTTTTTTTCCTCCATCACCCATCCTTTTGAGACACATCCGTCGCCCTTTGAGTTTTCTCACCCCTTCGCCGGGACTCTGCTCCCGTTTGCTTGCTATACAAACCAATTCTAATCCTTTTCATTGACATCATCTCCACCCCTGCAACTATTTTACGCGACAGGTCTACCCGTCACGTCTCGCCAGCTCCGAACGAGTCCCGTAAGCGACACCATCGCCGCTTTTTTCGCGCGCCCAACGTACCATACCAGGTGCTCAGACTGACGCGCCGATTCACCTTTAGTCCTTTCCCGTCTCCTCCGATCAACCCTGACCGATTCCCGATAAACGCGATCCGAGCAATCACCCCTCGGTTGCCTTGACGCGCACATCGCAACTACCCCAACTACTCGCCTTTAATCACCAATACCGTCGACGCGCGCGCATCCCATTCTCACCTCAAAATGCCTTCGGCCACAGCCCCTGCTGTCGAGAGGCATCTGCCAACCAAGCACAATCCTCTATTGCTCGACGATGTGCCCCCTTGTAGGATGCCCTGTAGATCGCGCCCCCCGTGGACTTTTGCTCACACCCTCGCAGACAAGGACCTCGTTTCGCGTCGCCGCCTCGGCCAGACCCAGCTGACAGCCAAGATGGTTAACGTTCCGGATGGCGACAGTGGTGCCCTCGGCGTCTTCGATTACGCTCATTTGCGCGCCCCCCTCCCCAAGGGTATCGTTTCTGGTATCTTCAAGTCGAGCCCTAACAGCTACTTCCTCATGCGGAGAAGTCATGACGGCTTCGTATCTGCTACCGGCATGTTCAAGGCCACCTTCCCTTACGCCGAGGCTTCCGAGGAGGAGGCTGAACGAAAGTACATCAAGTCCCTTGCGACTACGAGCCCCGAGGAGACTGCTGGCAACGTTTGGATTCCTCCTGAGCACGCCCTTACCCTGGCTGAGGAGTATCGCATCCTGCCCTGGATTCGCGCTCTACTCGACCCCGCCAACATCTCTGTCTCCAATACTCCTGACAGCCCGCCCAAGAAAATCACCGCGCCCCCCAAGTTCGAGTTCGTGAAGCCGACTCCCAGCCTGGCTCCCCCTGCCACTCCCACAACGCTCCGCAGATCCCGCCGCTCAGCCAGCCCAACCAAGACGGTTATCCCTAGACCTACCAGATCGCCTCGGAAGCGCAGGGCGAAGGCCGACTCGGTCGAGCCCCGCGAGACAACGCCCGCCCTCTCTGCCACTAAGCTCGAAATCAACGGTGTCATCAGCGAGGACAAGAACGCAGAGGCCGAGGTTGAGACTATCATCCAGACTGTTGAGGCAGAGCCTGCAGTTGTACTCGACCCGAGACAGGAGGAGCCCAAGGCTAAGGTCGTCGTAGACCAGGACGTTAAGACAGATGAGGATGGGAACGAGAAGAAGACCACCTCCGTCTCACTCGAGCTTCCTCTGATGAGCTCTCAGCCCCCTAGCGCCGAGGAGACGGCTCGCATGATTGCTGAGGCTAGACAGATGGTCGAGGCCGCGAAACAAGAAGGCGGCAATAAGAAGGGCAAGCGTGGAGCCGAGCAAATTTCAACAGGGGACGACGAGGATGAGAAGAAGGATGGCGCGGCTGACGCCGCGGAAGAGCCTCGCTCAAAGAAGGCCAAAACACAAGAGGCCGCCCAGGTCCAAATCAAGAAGCAAGGCATGCGTAAGCGCGCTCTGTTCGGCATGACTGCGCTATCAGTGGCCGTTGGGTACGTTCTTACGGTGCTTCACTAGCGATACCATCGATGCTAACAGTGTCCATAGTGCATTTTCTTACTTTACCGGTTCGTTCTAAGGCATCCTCGTAAGTGTTGAGGACACATTCTGGGGCGGCTTTCAAAATTGAGTAGCATTTGGATGAGTCGGGTGGTCTGGCCAACGGAGCAGCGGAGTTTCCGGTTGCTCTTGGGATGTTGCTGGGATGGCAGACCTGGTGGCACAATTTTTAACATCGCTTATTGCCTTTCTTTCACTCATACCCAAATAGAGCCTCGGGGACAGACCCAGGCCGGCTTTCTTTCACTCGGGAATTGTTGATGTGGGGACAAATTATGTGTATATTGGAAGCGCCTTTTGGGCGAAAAGGCGACACGGAGGGCGAGTCACGGTTCAGGATTGACGGGTATTGTAATCGATGTATCGTTCTGGTGCTTGCTTTGTTTGCGCACGAGCATGGACGGATGTACAGTTGTCGAGTTGTCTTGGGTATCGTGATGTTTCGGCGTTGTCCACTTAGATGTACTCGCTCATTCGCAGTAAGCACCGGTCTACAGATCAATCGAATCCATTGTTCTTGAATTGATCAGTTCTCGCTGAGCTCATCCTTGTGTCCCTGGCCGAGCGCCAAAAAAGATGCCAGGCAGGCCAACTACACCGTCGTCGATGTCTTGAAGCGTTCCCGGTCGGGTCCCTCTTTTTCTCCAATCCGGGGCCGCTGACGCCATGCATGGGGGAGGAGGGGCAGGGGCCGTTTGGGGGTACAACATCATGGTCTCGGGTCGGGCCAAGGTCATCCGCGCGCACCTCTCGTCTCATCACACTGGTGGCTAACACCGGCAATGGCCGGCTCCCCGGATAAGCGTAACCCTCCCCGCAGTATGAGGAGCTTGGGGTAGCTCGGTTGGAATGCGCCTCGTCTAGCCGCGCGAGCTCGATCGTGGAGGGGGATTTGGACTTTTTGTTTCCATGCACTGCCGTTTTCAAGTCTCTCGCAATTACCACTTGACTCTGTTCAGCTTCACTTCACTTGACTAGTTTGCTACTTGAAAGATGCGTTTGAGCTCGCTACGGACCCTCCGAGTTGTCCAACGGCGTGGGTTCGCGACCACGCCGCGTCGCTTGGATAGCTATGGCTTCATCGGCTTGGGGCAGATGGTGAGAGTCCCGACGGCTTTCACGTTATGGCATCTTGACGGAATCCAGCAACTGACTGAACTGCCCAGGGTTACCAAATGGCCAAGAACCTCCAGTCAAAGTTGAGCCCCAAAGATGAGATCCGCATCTTCGATATCAACAAGGACGCTGTCTCGAACCTGGCTAAGGAGATGGGACAGTCGCAGACTGGCGGCGCCAAGGTCGCCATTGTGGACAGCGCGAGGGATGCCTCGACAGAAGCAGTACGTTGGCTCTTCCACATGAATCTCGTTTTTTGGCGTTTCGAATATGTCACTGGCAATGCTTACTCTCCCGTCTTGGCCGGATGGTGTGTTTTTTTTTTGGTCTTCCTGTCAAACGTCTTGAAGCCTAACAAACCCAGGACACCGTCATAACAGTTCTACCAGAACCATCCCACGTAAAATCAGTTTACAAGTCTATCCTCACAGACCTCCCCTCTCGTCCACGCATCTTCATAGACTGCTCCACAATCGACCCCTCGTCCTCCCGCGAAGTCGCCGCCTCCGTCGCAGCAGCACAGCCGTCGGGCACCTTCGTCGACGCACCAATGTCGGGCGGCGTCGTCGGCGCCACGGCCGGCACCCTGACGTTCATGCTCGGCTGCGAAGAATCCCATCTCGCGCGCATCGAGCCCGTCCTTCTTCGCATGGGCCGGCGCGTGCTGCACTGCGGACCGCAGGGAACCGGTCTCTCCGCGAAGCTGGCGAACAATTACCTGCTGGCGATCAACAACATCGCCACTGCCGAAGCGATGAATCTTGGTATCAAGTGGGGACTCGATCCGAAAGTGCTTGCGGGTGTGATCAACGTCAGCACGGGCAAGTGCTGGCCCAGCGAGGTGAACAACCCTGTCAAGGGCGTCGTCGAGGGAAGCCCAGCGGGGAGAGATTACAAGGGCGGTTTCGGGATTGGGCTGATGAAGAAGGACCTAGGGCTCGCTGTTGTCGCTGCTAAGGAGGCCGGGGCGAAGTTGGAGCTCGCTGACCGCGCGACAGAGGTGTACGCTTCTGCCGAGGCGGAAGAGAGGTGCAAGGGACGAGATTTCTCGGTTGTGTATCGATACCTTGGAGGTGAAAAGTCATGATTGGCCAGTTTCGCTGTTAGCAAAATTGAAGAATAGAGAGACGGGATGCTACTTGCGAAGAACGTCGGCCCAGCCAGCTGTCGAGGGACCAGGAGTGACTCTTTTCCCCCCCTTCAAAACAGATCTCTGCTCCTTGCGCCACCACTGCGCCCTCGCTTTCGCCTCCTCGGGGCCGAGATGATCGAGACACAGCTCGCAAGTGTAAAGCTTCGGTTTGGGGCGCCGATGGCTTGCATCGATGAGAGTATACCCAGGTGCGACCTTCAGCGCTTCGAATTCCAGCCCGGAGGGGTTGAGCGCCGGGTCGGCGGGGTCCGGATCAGGGGTCGGGTCACGGAGGACACCGCAGTGGGGCCCGGAAGCCGGTGCTGCGGGGCATTTTTCAAGTTTGCCAGAGGGCTTGGCGGCCCGAGTATTGCAGATGCTGCAAATATGGAGAATAACGTTTGCGTAGCACATGGTGGTGTTGTGCGATGTGGTGGGTGGTTGTCCATGGACCGGAGTGTTGGATATACCTATAATTAAACGACATCAAAAGAAGAGTACATGGACCTAGCTGAACAGCAGCGCAGAGACTTGTGGTAAATTCTAGTCTTGAACAGTTTGTTGATTCGAGATCATTGACATGGAGAAAAAGATGTTGTCTCGAGTGTTCAATCAAAGGAGGAAAAGCTCGGCCGAAAGTCCTTGGTATCAAAGACGACCGGAGGCAACCCCTAGGCACAGGCATCAAACCATCAAAGAATCAGATAGCATGGGCTGGAATGAACAATGCCATTCAAGTTCAATCAGTCCTGGTGAAAGCACCTCTAACGATTCTGTTCGCGAATCTAATGTATCATCTCTATTTGGACGTTGCCATTCGAGATAGGACCTCATCCTTATCCATCGAACCAACATGCTCTCTCGACGCTTCAAACCGAGCTGACATTCTTATGCAGACTCTCGTCCGGATTCAACCTTTGTGCCTTCCGGCGTTGTTGTGGTAGTTTGGCTCTTCTCGCTCACATCAACCTTGCGCGCGTTGGCCATCGCCGGGAAGAAGACACCAGGGTGGAAGATCGTCAACAGGGACACACAAATGAGGACGAGTCCGCCATCGAGAATCATGAACGAGATCTCGTCTTGCATGATGTGGTTGCCCCATCCGCCGGCCATCTCAGCAATACTGTCTCGCCGTCAGTATCCATGTCTCTTCACCTCAACGTTGTAAACTCACCGGTAGATGCAACGAATCATGACGCAGGCGTACGCCCCGATGATGCTGAAGATGAACATCCTAAACTTCTTCTGGTTCCAGAGCGTGAGCTCCGAGGGATCCGTGTCAGGGCTCCGCGCCCATCTCCTCACGCGAATGAAGTAGTCTGCGCCGGCAGCGCCAAAGGCCATCAACACCACAACCTGCAGGACGATGCCCGCGATGATGGCGCGGTTGCCACCATCCAGCAGAGACTTATTCGTTTGCCCTGCGGCGGCGGCCAGCCCTCCTCCAATCGCCTGAATCACGAGGCAAGTCAGGTCGGCCGGGAGGAAGATGAGCGGGTAGAGGCGGGGTCGGATTCGTGAGAGAGCCGGGTTGAGGTTTGCAGAGACGTGCTTGAGGATGAGGTAGATTCCTGCGCAGATGAAGGTCGGGCCGAGGATGATGGTGCAGATTTGCATCTGGAAGGCGTCTTTGTTCCAGGGGTTCTCGTGGAGGAGCACCCTACCAACGTAGCCTGGGTTCTCCTTGTTAGTCTCGCTATCGCAGAAGCTTGGGGCAGGTGTTTGTGTTCGCCGGACGACACATGGGATGGTTGAGGCCCATACCGACTGTTTCCAGGACACAACCGCCCGTGACGAGGGCCATGAAAGACCATGTTCGCTTCCGTATGCCGAGGAAGGCCGATGTCAATACGACGAGTCCGAAGGCCACCGCGAAAAAGATGTTGGCGCCGAGATTGGGATAGTAGGATAGAACCGTCATGTCAACGGGACAGAGGTCCGAGACTTCGGTGCACTCCTTGAAGCGGCGACCAGCCCCTGTGCTGTTTGTCGACATGTTGGCGGTGTTTACTTCAATCGAAAATCCCTATCGTGTTCTGCTTTCGGTGACCAAAATCGCTTCAAAACGTATACGACGCAGATCGAGCCGCTCACAAGCAGCCTGTTGATTCTAGTAGTCGTCTTCGGAATGCTGCAGATGGCCTCGTCTGTAGTTTGCCGCGGAGTAGGGACCGAGTCAAATTATGTATGTATGGAATCGACAATGAAAAGAACGGAGATCAAGGGTCCAAACGAAACCAGATGCAGATGCAGAGATGAAACGAACGAGACACAGCATTGTAAGCAACCATGGGCGCGCCAGATCTACATATATGTATGCACGGAATCATCACTGCGCACCCTCTCTTCCTCCGTTGACCGGGGCAGTGAGGTGGATCTGGACAAACCAACCCTTCAAACGGCCGCCGCCCGAGTGCTGACGGGCCTGCGTGCCTGCTTGGGCTTCGATGACGGGAACGAGAAAACCGAGCCACGCGAGTATTTGCGGTCCACTAGACAGACGAATCATTGAAATCAAGGTGCGGCGAACGGGAGGCGCTAAGCCTAGAGCCAATATGTCAGTCTGCTTCCCGAGGACCCGCTGGCCTTCTCGAATGGGAAAGCAATGCGCCCGTAGACGGGACTTGATTGCCCATTGGATAGGTATGTCCAATGGCCTTTGGACGTGCGCTTATCGAGTGAGAAAGATGGCTTGGGAATGTCATGTCGCATGTGGCATATAAGTCGTGGCAGAGACGCTAGAGGGTGATGAGCATACTGAGACATCTCTTCTTCTCTCTTCGATTCATTTTCTCCGCAAGCCGAACCTCCAGCCCTTCTAAACGATATCCCCGTTTGCGGCTCATCTTCACCCGTCGAGAGGCAACATGGAAAGACAGCAAGTCGGGTCAAGTTCAAGACACCAGCACGGGGTCCCAGTGGAGATTCGCAAGACCAACACCCCGAGTCTTAGCCCACTCTAGCGCCTTGGCCGAGCCCGCGTCGTGTCCACTTGTCCGCATCTTTCGATCGCTAACCGAACTACACGAGTTAAGCGATGTCTTTTGGGGGCGCCTCCCGAGTCCCTAACCGAGAAATCTCGGTTGTCCATGCGAGTCGTTGGAAATGCCTGTCGCCCGCGTGGCTAGACTAATTGCCCCCGGAGCAAACCCCGTAGCGCTGTAACACAGCATCTAGATTATCGGCATAATCAATCCCGCCGAATTTCAAAGAAGGCACGCGGAGTTTACTGCACCCGGCTTATGTGAGATCTGCTGTTGCTGGGGCAGACATACACAGCGTGTTCCTAGCTGATCATTGGCGGTGACCGTTGAACCCCGAAGAAAGAGGCATACTCTTGGAGGACAATGCTTTGCGTATTTTGTATGCTCACCTAGTGTGAGGCGAGGTCTCTAGGGATGAATGTATGTTTGGTGTCGAATGCTGTCATGATTTGACAAGCTTGTCCCCTTCGCCGTCGTCGCTATCGCTCTCTTCATCATCGTCTTCGTCTTCGTCTTCATCTTCCTCGTCGTCGTCTTCCTCCTCATCTTCCTCGTCACTGTCTTCTTCGCTCTCAGACCCTTCTTCCTCTTCTTCATCGTCGTCTCCCTCCGCGAGCCAATCGTCCAAGCTCTTCCCCCCAACGCCCTCTCCGAGACCGTTTGTTTTTGTCGGTGCCGCCTTGACAGCGCTATCGAGCATTTGACTCGCTGGCACACTCTTCTCTTCGCCGTAAGCTGATGGCGCCGCCTCCGTGTCGCGCAACCGTCTGTCTGGCTCCGAGCCTTCCGCCACCCACTCGGGTAGTGCATCATAACCGCGCAAACCATGGATTCCACCCCCACCTGCCAGCACAAGCGTCGATGACCCAAGCATGAACCCCTTGCGAGTTTCCGACGGGCTGGGGGCCTGAGGGGCTGGCTTCGGAGCCAGTAGCATCAATGTGGCAAGCTGCGGTACAGACAGAAGGGCTCGATACATGCGAGCGCGATCGCGAAGGTCGTAAGAAGTATCGTATCGCACCAGCAGCAGTACATAGTCCCACAGCTTGGCGACCGGGTGGTCGTCTTGACTAGGGACAGCCGCTTCGTCTTCGCTCTTGTTCTCGTTCAGTCGATTAAGGTGGTGCAGGTAGACCTTCGCCGCCAGAAGCAAGATCTGCCCTTTTGCTGCCTCCGATTCACTGGCGAAATCCTTGACGAGAATTCTCAGCACATCGGCAGCAATATTATCCTCGCCCTTGAGACCCGAAAACTCGCCCACCAGCCAGATGATTGTTGCGCGGGCCTGAGGGTCTGTTGCCGAGTCCAGATTCTTTGCCAACCGCACGACAGTGCCAACGTGCCCCTGGGGGTCTTGCTGGATCAAGTGTCGAATCACGGTCAAAGACTCTGCCGCCAAGGTGCCGTCCAAGCTTGTGATCTGGCCCAGTAGTAACCGTAGGCAACGAGGCGCCGTGGATGAGTCGGTTTGGGCGCATCGTCCGATGGCACGTACTGCCTCTCGCACCAATGCCTTGTTCGTGGACCCTGAAAAGTGCTCGAGCTCGTTCAAGATTAAGCTCTTGATGTGGGGTGGTGCGTGGGGGAAGATGAGCGTGAGGATTTCCAACTTGAGCTCCCACACCTGCGCTGGGTCCGTAGCCCTGACGAGAAAGTGGCTGGCGTACTTGACGAAATCGGTCGGCCTTGTCAAGCAGACTGAGACGATGTTGTAAAGTGCGACCTGCTGGATATCCTGCGCACCCCTTAGGAGTGCCACCAATGGACCAATGGAGATTTTGACATAATCTGGCGTCCCGATGTCGACATAACATCTTGTTACAGCTATGACGACTGCCGAGTTTCTGCTTTGAAGCAGAGGCTTGATTCCATTGAGGAGCATGGCGAGATCTGGGTCCAGCACCACGACTTGCTGTTCCTCTCCTGAATCTTCTGTAGTCTCGCCGTAGAAGTCGCCCAGGTCCGCCGTCTTCTCCTGACTCTTTACACTGCGCGTCCGCCTCGGGAAACATTTTCTGGCGTAGTAGGCCATCATCCGCAACGTTGCCAGCTGGCTCCATTCGTCCATATCCACAATCTTCTTGACCAAGGCGCGGTAATGTTGGTGGATGAGATCGATCCGTTCGTGGCAAACCTCGAGGAAAGCCGATACCGCTGCACCTGCGACGAAGTACTGCTTGTCGCCAAGGAGGGCAGTCAAATAGTCGAGGAGTTGGGGTAACTGGGTTGGGTCGAGACGGTAGCACTTGGGGATGGAGAGAGCAGCGGCTCGGCGCACGAAGGGGCTCATGTCTGCAACGCCTTTCTTGATCGCAAGAGACACGATTTGACTGATGACGGGAACTCGGATACCAGACATGGTCTTGAGAGCGAGAGCGCGAACCTGGGGGTTCGTGTCGGAGAGGGATTTCTGTATGGTGTTGATGGAGAGGAGGGCGAGGTCGGGCTCTTGCTCGGCATGGTGGATGAGGTATATGTAGACCAGCTTCTTGATCTCGATGTTCGGCGAAGCAACATTCTTGACGACGGAGGAGAAGAAGGGTAAGGTCTTCTGGCCACGATACATCATCTGATGGTGGGCGAAGTTAGTCTTGGCCTGGACTGCAGCCGGCGGGGAGGTTTCGTACGGAGAGGACGCGGCGGAGGCCGTCGAGAACCTCGCGCTCATTTCGACTGTCCAGCAGCTTCTTGATCTGTGTACGGTCGAGAGGGCGACCGGTGCTGCGGGCGCTGCGCGTCGCCGAGGCGGCATCGAGGGTGAGCTCTCGAGCTGTACCAAGAGGTCGTTAGCAGACTGAGGACAGAGGCAGAGGACACGGAAACACTGCGCTGGCGACGACGATGACGGAGGTACGCACCGCTCTCGAGGAGGCTGGATATCCTCGCTATGGACTCCATGCCGGGCCAACGGTGGACAGGTCGGAGCTCGGGGGTCAAGCTTCGAAGGCGACGTTGGATTTGGAGATGGAAGCTGGCGAAGTGGCAGGGAGGGAAATGACGTTGGTGCTTGGAAAGCTGAGCGGACAACCACGGTGTACCGCGGCGAGGGGCAGTGGAGAGGCTGCCCGCCCGCCTCTCCGGGCGTGGCTGCCCTGGCTGACGTGCTAAGGGGCCCGATCCAGCGAGAAGCTTGCCGCAGCTGCAGCGGGATGGTTCGGGCGCACCCACTGAAGATGCGCTGCCCCACCATATGCAAACAGCACTGGACTGCACCGGTGCGCCGATTCAGCAGCTCGGCCAGCCATCCACCGTTCTCGAGGTGCATGTTCAAGCATGTCACTCACTCACTTACACAAGCACACAAGCAGAAACCTCATCATCATCACGAAACAATTGTCCTCTTCCTCTACCTAATGCACCAGAGGATGGTTTCGCCCAAGGTCCTGTCGCCAGCCTCACCTTCCGAGCTTCTTCACTACATCAGGACCTATCAGATCTATCCGACAACGCTCGTCATCTGTTACTCCCAAGAAGAATTCATGCTGTCCCTCGTGGCAGACATCAAGAGCCAATTCACACAAGAACAACTCCAGAACGCTGACGAAGACCCTCCTCATCCTCTCTTCGCCAAACCAATCTTCCAGCAAGTCATCGCACGCCACATTCGTGTTATATTCGTCCCAACAGTCACCCACCTCCGCGCCAACCTCTCCGTCTTCTCTCCTGCAGATTCACCAACGCCAGCTCCCCCAAACCTGCCCCCGCCGTCAGCTAAAGACAAACCGCCGTTGCTTCTCGTCTACGGCTTCATGGACCTCCACAGGGACAGCAGTGAGTGGAGTGCCCAGGGCATCAGTAATTCGGCTGCCATCTTGGTGGAGGCCGCTCAACGCGCTGGTTTCAAACCAATCATCGTTGAACCCAAAGGCGCTGGTCGACACCAAAATTTCGATTCTCTCTTGAGAGAGCCTGCACCAATACTGAGCGGAAGCTCGAAAAGGGACGAGGGGGGCTGGACCGGGAGGACAGTCGAGGTGAGACGCGTGCTTGGCAGATGGTTTCGCTTTCAAGAGGGACAGTGGGATGTTGAGTGGCCAGAAACCAAGGATTCTTCATAGCAGACGGTGTGCATGTGGTCTGCATGCTTCACGTAAATATGTACAAAGACTACTGGATCCGTGGTCCTCCTTCGCACGTACGTAAATCGACGGCCCCCAACCCCAAACGCCGAGCCCGTGGTATCTCTAAATCATGTCTTCGTTGCAAAATTGATCATGGACAAAAAGAGACCCTCACTTCAAATCGCCTGCTCCATCTCGGTGATGTACAGTTTGATGTGGGAGTCCATCTTGAGGAACTCGTCGTAGGCGCTGTGGATCTCATTCTCGATGTTCTCCTTGAGATCGAGCATCTGCCAAAGGGTTAGTAGACTGTTTCGTAGTGTCATTGAACCAAAGGAGTGACATGTAACGTACCTTCTTCTCCGTCTGTTCAATACGGACTCTCCGTCTCTCCATATCTTTGCCCTTCTCCGTTCGCTCCTCGGTAAGCTTCCGGTGAACTGCGCGCAACTCCTCCATCTTCTCCTTTGCCTCATGAGCCTTGGCAGAGCTCTGTTCACGGAGCTTCTCAGTCCGCTCGTTCCACTTGACCAGCTGCCTCGATAGCAGAGACTCGGTCCGCTCAACCTCGCGTACGTTGTTACCGCGCTCGGAAAGAGCGTCTCGCTGCTTGGCATTCTTGAGGTTCTCTTCCTCCTCTTTGGCCAGTTCGACGCCGATTTCGTCGAGGATCTTGATGCAGGACGCCACATCGGTTGAGACCACAGCAAAGGAATCGGCCGAGGTCTGCAGGGCACGCGAGCGACGGTCCAGTGAGTCAATGTGTGACTTTTCGCTGTTGAGAGTGTTGCTCAGCTCGGTCAAGCTGGACTGTAGCGCAGAAGGGCTCTGCATGACATATGGCCTCAGCTTCTGGCTCTCCTGCTTCAATGCCAGCTTCTGCGCCGTCTTGTCCTCCAGAGTGGCCGTGAGCTCCGTCTTCTTGACCTTGGCGTCCTCAAGACGGGCAGCCACACGCTCCTGGTTGCGACGGAGGTCCAATAGCCTCTGCTTCAACTCCTCATTGCGCGTCGTCTTCTCGCGCACCTGGGCCTCCATCGCCTTGCGGTTGCGCTTCATGTCGGCAATGCGCACCTCCATCTCTTGGTTTTCCGAGTACAAGCTCTCAATGCGCGCCTTGGTGGTCTCGGCCTTGTTGAAGTGATCGTCGATGACACTCGTTTGCGACTCGCGGAAGCGCACAAAGTTGATGAGGTAGCTGAAGATCTTGACGAGGCGATCGTGCGACGGCT
The DNA here is from genome assembly GCA_027406105.1 of Colletotrichum endophyticum. Lineage (NCBI taxonomy): Eukaryota > Fungi > Ascomycota > Sordariomycetes > Glomerellales > Glomerellaceae > Colletotrichum > Colletotrichum endophyticum. The sequence goes on from JANVYF010000005.1 coordinate 181,672, forward strand.
TGTATAAGTCGTTGAAGCTGAAATCATTAATTCCGCATTCGGCGAGGAGACGACGTAGAGAGACGTAGAAGCCCATCAGGTTGCGAGTGTCGGGAGGGACGACGTCGGAGTATTCGCCGCAAATGTCCTCGGCGGCAGCACGCATGGCAGGCTCGACGGTCTCGCGAGTGGCATTGAGCAGCAGCTCGGCGAACCACTCGAAGATCATCTGGACCTGGAGAGGATTGGGTTTCTGGAGGTCGGCGACAGAAAAGGGGATTCCGATGTCCGTTATGCAGCCGACAATCTCCTTGTCGGGGAGGCGCATGAACGCGTCGGCCTCATCTTCCTTCTTGCGGGTGTTTCGCGACTGGGTTTGGTTGGTGGGAATGATGCTCATTCGAGGATTGTACGACATCTTGGGCGATAGAGAGCCCCGTGTAGAGGCAGTAATGCGATACAATGTTGTGAAGAAGAAATAGTTCAACCGCTGCTTGAGTAAAGTAGTTTGATGTTGACCGGGCTGTCGCGACTGGCTCTTGGACTGTGGTACCAACAGATTCTAGATTGGCAACCGTAAACAGAGACGGCCCTTTGAGCGCCATGTTGCTCCGCCAACGTCCCCACACCTTATCGATAGACGGCGGGATCATGTGATGCCTTATGTAATACAGCCAGAGGGAAGTTACAACCGAATTATTCCCGGTGCTCCGTGCACGTTTTCCGCCCGGCGCCAACTGGTGGAAAAGCCCAGTGCTCCCCGCCGTGAGAATGGAAAGAGTGACATTCTAATTTGGCAAACATCCAGAAGCCCAGCGCAACGTTCGAATTGACAACGCCGCATTGCCGATTCGCCCATTCCAACAGAGACAGTCTCAAGTTGAGATGCTGCTCGGAACACCAGGAAACCTTGTTGCAAAGCATAACATGCATGATTCTCCAGCAATGACTCGAGACTACCACCCTCAGCTGCGCCTGCAAAGCTTTCCATCAACTCGGAACGTGGGAGAGCAACACAGAGACAACCGCATGCCAGATCACGGAGTCCCCAGAGGCGGATTTCCTCCCGTTCAGGCATGATAACGCCGAACCGCAGTCCGCTGCTGGAGCACTGCTCAAGTTTCTGCTAAATGTTGCATGTCACTTCCCGCACAGGCAAATACCGGCGTTGCCAGGATATCCAAAGAGCTGCTGCTGTACAGGAACGAGGAGAGGACTATTACAAAGAAGCGGACCAAATGGTCCAGTCCAGAACACCCTCTAGCAATATACGCCCTTGCTCACGACGGCAGATGACCTTGTCCCATCGCCACAGCTTCAACTTCGCTTCCCTCAAGACCAATTGAACGCCAGCAACCTCCTCACGTCGAGTCGAACGGGACAGAGATGAGCAGATGAACACACCCTCACGCCAGCTGCGATCTGCACTGAACCCCAGCCCGTTCCCGCACTCTGCCCACATGGCTCCCAGGCATTTCCGACTGCCCTGTCCTGCGTGCCTGCCTTGTCTGGATTGACTGCAGTCTTTGACTTTCATCTCCCGCCCTCGTCGAACCCGCCTCTCTGGACCCAGACACGCCAGAGTCATCTCATATCGTCGACACCCTGCTACTGGCTGCCCTTTTACGGCTTCGTCTCTGAAACATCCGACATTGTGCGAATTCATTGGCCAAAAAGGAACAGACTCCTTGTGACAGAAGCTCCGAGCGTGAAACACTGGAATTGCTTTTCACCATGTCCCGGTCTAGCGTCGCCGCCAGGGAGCTTTTTCATCAGATGAAAGGGGGCTTGCACAACCGCTATTGGCTATGGATCCAAATCCGCAAATCTGCTCTGACCTCGACGCATGATGGTCTAGGCCGTAGCCACAGAACAGACCTGCCAGAATCGATCATCACTTCCTTCGCTTGTTCACTATCGGCCCCTCGCGAAGGACCCCTAATCCGATTCAACAGACCAAGAAGAGCAAATCGTCCGATGGGCCTCCACGGGTGACGTGCAGACCTCGCGCCTGAACCGTGGTTCTTCTTGACGGGGCACGGGAGGCATGAACGGCATCGCCGCTCACTTGCGACGATCCGTATGTCAAGCTGACGAGGGAGAGATGGTTCACCCTCGAATCATCAACTGTTGCTCCTGCGGTCATCATCATCCGGCATGCTTATTCCTAGCGCTGTGCCAATATGGTGGGAGCAAGTGCTCCTGATGGCTCACAACACAGGTGCACACTCCATTGCATGTCCGTCTGCTTCGACACGGACATGTCGTATGCTGAGCGCCACCACATGAATGAAATGAACAGCACGCACAGCAGCCCGGAATGAGGCCGCATTGAACCGGAGAAGACGATACAGACGCCGCCGATATGAACAGTGGTCTGTGTTTAATCCGATGTAACGGAGCGACAGAGCGACAATTGTCCACAAACATCCCCTCCCCGTATCGCCCTCTGCAGACTGCAGCACAACGCAGCACCAGCAACAATATCCGGGGGAGTTTGCACTACGTGTCGAGTCTGACAGGCACGATGCCGCCGACATCTGCAGTGTGCATCGGACCACTCAGGAGAAATGACGGCGGAGCACGACACGTTTGACCATATCTCGCATGCTACCGTTGGAAGGTTGCTCAGTCGCCGGTTGGGAGTATCACCACAGCACAACACGCAGCCAAAAGCCACGGAGTGATTTCCCGCCCCCAAAAAGGGAAGCAGATTGAGGCCGCGGTTGAGGGATGACGAAATTACGCCGTGTAAGCTGGGAAGTCTGCGAGAGAAACGGCCCCCGCCGCCATGACGTTGTGATGGGACGCCAATCTTAAGTGATCGCCTCCAGGAGGACTAAGGAATTAGAACCCCGGTCAGCCGCCGCCGGGCGAACAGGCTGGTCTGGCGCGGTTTGGTTAGCAAGCCAAGCAGGGCGGCAGGGTGAAGCCACGGACAGTGATGAAGGCCCCTTCACTCGCAGCAGCCACGCCGCATCAGCTGCAGGAGGTCCATTGCAACGTCCTGACTCTGGGCTGGCAAGGTGACGCGCATCCTTGTGATGGATGTTATCCTGCCCTGCCAGCCACGGGAGCCATGACATAATGGTCGAAACCTTCTGTCGCATCGCCGCGAAGCAGGAGCCTTCGGATACCTGAGGGACGTCTCAGGCACAGTGAGAGCGAGAGAGAAGAGGGAGGAGGCTCGTGGGCCGGACTTGATAAGAGGATAACAAACAGCAAGGAAATGCGATGCAGCAGGACGGAGACGAAGTCTCAGCGTCGCAGTTCGCCATGCTATGACCACATACCATACACAGCAATGGGGCGACGGTACGGCTATCCGTCCACAAGAAAACTCCGATCTCATCGCATCAGGGCGGGGAGAAGTGAGAAGTCAGAAAATTTGCGTGATGGGGCAATGAATCCAGGCCTTGGACGCCCTTGTCTTGTTCGATGCCGGCGAGTACCGGGCCCCGAGGCCGTGGACGGCTTGCAGCAATACGGGTTCCAGCATGCTCTGAACCGCCTGTTCAGGGCTTCGCGGACGAATACGAAGGAAAATTGAGGGTATTCCACCAAAGCGACCTGCAGGTTCCCACCCAGGCTGGCCAAGATCGTACAGAGACTGGTCAGTGGTTGTAGAGGTTCGTTGCCTGACCATTTTTGAGTTGTGCCCGATACGGCCCCGGAAGCTAATGGCCACGAGGACATCTAGGTACTCGTGTCCGGCTGTTGAGGTAACGGTACTTGTGGAAGAAGACGATGATCCCTGCCACCCAACGGCGCTTGACCCTGTGCCTGGCAAACAGCACGTTGGACGCTTCAGGATTTTTACAAGTACGATCCCTTCAGGCCACGCACACTGGTGCCACAGGCCTTCCCTGCTGGACAGACAGACTTGACCTCGTTGCGCATGCAGCCGGGTCGCTGAGCTGTTTCTTCGCCCCTGTCTTGAGCTGGAGCAGCACAGTACGGCGGCGCATGGTGAGCGATAAGGATGGATGGCAACGGCCCGGAATAGAAACTTTGTGTGGCCAGCAGGAACAACGAAGCAGCGGGATCTCTGGCAACGCGGCAGGCGGAGGCAATTGAGGGACGCCATTCTTGAGGCTAGAGAGGTCAGATGGTGTGCCCCCTCAACAGCTAAGCAGTTTCGGTCAAGAGCCGTCGTCTTTGTATGCTTTGTCAGTTGGCTGGCGTCAGTGCCTAGATGCTGGAGGAATGGGGCCGTGAGGGGATAAGCTTGAGTACTTCTCCCATCTGGGTCTCTCGACTGGAGGGACAGACAGCGACAGCGAGCGCTAGCTCTGCTATCTGCCTGGGCTCCTCGACTCTCCCCCAGTCGATCCCAACCCTACAAACTGACGGCGGGACGGCCGGTACTTGGCTGGTGCCAAACCGATTGTCAGTGTCACCGACAACCCGCCTTAGGGGTTCTTAGAGCTGGAGCCCAGCGCACGCCTCGTCCTGTGCAACCGTCTGTGAGTTGAGCCCGGTGGGCAGACGAGGCGGCGCGACGAGATGGAAGCTGGGGGTTCGACAGTAGAGTTGGCGGAGGAGCACACGAGCCACCACCGAGCTTCCGTCAACCTTCGTTGGGCAACAAGTAAACGACAACTTGACGCTGTTGCCTCGTCATCAGGATCAGGAGGCGAAGAGGCAAGCTGAAAACCAGAAGCCAAAAGACGCCATATCGTATCAGTCAGTGAGCCCTTCCCAGCTTGAACGCCGTAGTAGCCGGAGAGACGTGCCGGGCAAAGCGTGGATACTCTCTCGTTTGAAGCCCTAGGCTGTCGCTATCGCTTATGCGGCAAAGAGTTACAGCCGATGGGTTTGTTTCTCCGTATGTTCTATGGTTCGTCACGCCCAGCAACAATAAATGTTTGGTTCAGTGCTACAGAACCAGGGAATATCCGATTATCTTCCTCATCTAGCGGGCGAGTGGGTCGCGATTGGACTTGAGCCGGCGCATCTGGATATTCTTGGGGGTTTTCGGGGTCCAATATGTGGCACAGCAAGGAATAACACTATGGGAACACTATGGAGGTTTACCCCAAAAGGAGCCCAAAAGGAGGCGCTTTAATCAAGAGTCAATCGAGTCGATGCGTCGTCTATTGACGACAATATCTTTGATGGAGGCTGGGAATGCCTGAGTCGGACGGCGAACTTCGCCTCTCGGAATTCCCATCCCTCTCCTACGAGAGGAATGTTTATGACTCAGGGACAACGGCATTCCTCTCAACTTTGGAATGATATCCGTTGAGGACCCAGACTCGGATTCAGCCAAACAGCTCAGATTCAGGGAACATCTGGCCGGCAGACTCGTAGACCGCCTCGGCAAGAAACGCTGGCGGCTGCAGTCGTCTGCATCGCTACGGAGTTGCGCAGCAGCAGAGAAGCAGGCCAATGACGAGACTCAGAGCTCAGCATCGCACCCACCCGTCTGCTGCTGTTCCTGTCCCCATTCCTGTTCCTGTTTTCCGCAGCTTCCTATTGAACTGTATCGCAGCCAACAGTGGATCTGGAGACTGGTGAAGCATGTAGATGTACTGCAGCTCTCACTGTTCAGAGCAAAACGTGCCCAGAACCTGGGTTGCGCTGTACGAGTTGGAGACGGGACGAGAGCCGCGGATACGATGCCGCAAGGTACGGGTACCTTGCCTTAATCCCTCCCACATCCCTTCCTTTTTGCCTTTCTGGCACCTACACATACTTTTTGTTGCCTTTTCTGCCCTGGAAGCACAGCGCCCGGCGGCACGGGTACTTCCAGGGTAGACCCCTTGGACACAACCGTTGGAAAAGCCGATACTGGAAAGTCTTGACTGGTAGCTCTGTCTTGTCCAGGGAGGGTCCAGTAGCTGCTTGAAGTATCAAGCAACATGTACATTGCTTCGCTATCAACGGCTGGTCATCAGTAAAGATGGGTGGAATGACAGATAACAGCAATGGTCCAGCGGCAGACAAGGACGAGACAAGACATGGCGAGAAGAGACTGGTGGCAAGACACCGGGAGGCATTATGAGAAAGCCGCTGAGACACTGGGACGTCAAGAAGCCAGGGCGGCGGGACGGGCTGGAGCAAAGCAGCGGCGGACCAAACAGAGCAACGAGAGGAGAGACATTCAACAGCCGGCCGCCGTCCGTTCCCCCCCTACGATCCGCTCCGGGCATCAATCAGTCAAGACAGGCCAGGAACCACCTCGCATCAGCGCATGGCAAAATCCGCATCGCATCGTATCACTCGTCCTCAGTTTCCTGCTGCTCGTCAGTCTTGCTCCCTCATTCACTCTCCTGCTCTCAAGTCCAGACCAGGGCAGACCAGGGCAATGAGCAGCGGGTGGTGCGCCGGGGAGGAGGTCGGTTCCACCCCATTGACACTGAAGGAGAAAATATTTGCGGCGATCAAGCCCAGTCCCATGTCCAATCGACGACATCGACATTCCCCCTGCCGGCCGGAGTCTGCTAGCCATCCCTCGGGCTCCCTCTCCTTCTGGCGGCGGCGGCACAGGGGGCACACACACACACACACATGTTCTAGGAACAAGACCATACTGCATAATACTATCGCCGCAGCAAGCACGGCATCCCCTAGCTAATTCTTCCATGAGCAGCCATCTGTGTGTGCTCTGCTCTGCTCTCAGATTGATCGGAGCTATCGATGCGATGCGCAGCACAACGACATACAACACCACCTACGGCCAGCGCATTGCGGAGTCACGCACAGCTTTCTGAGGCACATGGCACATCTTCACCTCGTTAAGGACCCCATTTCTGTCTCCATCAGAACAGCAGAGGAGGGACCACTGACCAGGAGAAGGAGAAACGAAGAGAGAAACACACCCCCGGCGGCGGACCACACCACGACCATGCCCCATGTCCATGTACACACCCCCTGGCCCTTGGTTGACCCTTGACCCTTCGCAACCCAAACCCAACCAGCCCTGGCCAACCGTCTTTTCCTGGTCTGGTGCCAAAGGTCCCCGGCTCACTCTCCCTTGCCCTGCCACCCAGTCGAGCAGCCCTGTTCCTATTTGGTCAGCACTGTAAGGGTAAGGTCGATTGTACCTTGCGGAGACCACTACAACTGTGAAGTACGTACTGCAAAGTACCGGACCAGCACCAGCACCAAGCAGATGCACCGGCAGCAAGCCAAAGTGCGCCAGCCAAGAAACAAGCTGTCGTCGTCCCAATGCCCGTCTGCAAGTGCTGAGTTTATGTACACCTTCTTGCTCCTGACCAGTGTGCATGTACATGCGTAGTGAAAAGTAGAGAGACGGATGGCATACAGCACCTACGTAGTTGGTCTGAAGTCAGTCTACCTATCCAGACCAGTCCAGCAGCTTGCATGTCCAGCACCAAGGAAAAGAAGGAAAAGGTCTGCTGGCCCCCTTCTGGCTCTTCTTGTCTGTAAGCCTGATTGATGCGATTCTTTCTGGGCCCCCTCCCCATCATCCACCATTCCATCATCTACGTATTCTATCTCGCTCTCTCTCACTGTCAGCCATTGTCCTTTGCCACTTTGCATAGCATATGACTTTGTCTGTCCCGTCCCTCTTTTCTCCCCTCTACATGTACCGTTAGGTTGCTGCTTCCTTGTTGCATCCCGTACCCTTTCCCTCGCCTTTCCTCCACTCGCTTTACACACGCGCATACGGTCCGGAACACCTCTGCACCCAAACCCATATTAACTGCTGCACAACCCTGGCGCCTTCTTTAAGCAGGCAAGCTTCCCGTATTCCTCTCGCTCGGGTCCTACCCAGCCTTACCTTCGTTTTGCCCGAGCCCATTGCGAAACTGGTGGCGACTGCTACGCAGCAGTACAGTGCAGTACCTACCAAGCCTCTGGCAGAGCCGAGTTTGGAAGAGAGACAATACCAGACATACACCACCAACAAGAGGCAAAAGGACCTCCCGGCACGGCAGCATTGAGATCTAAACGAGACCGCCCGTCTAACACGCAGCACATGTCCCCCGATCTCGAGTAATCAACACCGATCATGCACTCATACAGAAACCGGTCCTGCGACGAACAACCTAGCACTCCGCGTTAACACACACATAACCCCCCCTACCATTGATTGCTGTTGGGCGACAAGGCATTGGGGAAAATGGCCCTCTGGCCCTTTCGCCGGAGGAGCGGTCGCAAACGCTCGCGAAGCGGCGCAAACCTGTCCGACGTCGAGGCGCCTCTTCCACGAGACGGTCTCACCACGGGCAGCGGCTCTCATGCTCATGTCCAGCAACAAGACAGGGCGGCAAAGCCGAAGAAGAAACAGCGACTCGAACAAGAGCAGCAGCAGCAGCAGCATCACCCCTCCTCCTCCTCCAAGAAGCTGACCCGACGGACCCGTACCTACAGCTTCTCCCCCGGTCGCAACGACTCCATCCGCGTCGCGGGGCAAAAAGGCTCGGGTCCACCGGTACCTGGGCGGCTGACAGGGCCCTTCCCAGCCGACCGAAATGACGGAGAAGAAAAAGGGGATCCCGCGTGGCAGCGGGCGCCAACCCTACATAATGCACGCCACGGCCAACCCAAGAAGGGCTCTTCTTCCCGCAGGAAGTCCAGCAAGCGGAGGAGAGAAGACACGGATCGCGAGGCCGAGATCAAGGCCATGACCAACTTCGCGCCGGTACGGCCAGCGGCCGACGACTGGACATCCGGTCGGCCGATGAGGAAACAAAGCAAGAGAGTCAAGACGACGGGGGGCCTCGGCTTCCGCAGCAGGAGCAGAAGCCCTCTCGAGAACAGGGCCTCCGACGTCTCATTGCCGATATCGATTCACTCCAGCATGTCGTCCGACTCCGAGATGCACTCGTTCCGGGTGTCGGCCCTCGAAATGCTGGCACCCCGACCGACATTACGACACACCGTCTACCCACGATGGGGCCCTGGGCAGAGCAGCTCGGGGCATTCACGCCACCAACAACAGCAACATCAACAACAGAAGAGAAAGGTTTCCGAGAGAGTGCCCGAGTCAGTGGTGAGGGCACACAAGAGAGTGAACAGTTTCGCCGACGACCTCGACGCCGCCGACCTGCGAGAACTGATGGAAAGAGACACGAGGAGGAGGGAACGAAGGCGTCAACGAGACCAGGAAAGAGTCGAGAGGAGGTTAGCACGGAGGGCGGAGAAGCAGCGCGAGGCCGAAGCTGAGGCACGGCACAGCGGCTCTCCCCCACCTGTGAACATGGAGAGAGGTGTTTTGGGCCGGGAGATGGTGGGCTTGGGCATCGGGGAGGACACAGCGACCTCTGCGGTGGTGACGTCCTCCAAGCACAAGCGACGGGCATCCAGCTCATCATATCGACCGGCCAGGCATTCAACAGAAGAAGAACAGGCGCTACCCCAACCGGAACCGATGGACATCGACCACGACCTCCACCGACCGTCGAGCATCCAGCCCGATGTTCCCTTGTCGGCGCCGTCCCCCGAGCCGCAGCAGCCCGTTCCCGAACGCAAGCCCAGCACGAAGCTGGCGCCTATGGGAAGCATTAGACTGAGACGCAGCCTGCTTCGTTCGAAGAAGTCAAAGTCAAGGTCAAGGTCGCCGGAAGAAGAGCACGCCGTGTCGCCGCTGTCGTCAAGACAAGACGAGACCATCCCCCGCAAGGCGTCCGAGTCAATCCTCCGGGCCCGTCTGTCACTCTCAGCCCTGTTCCGCTGGGGCAAGAGAAAGAGAAGAAACTCTGGACCGTCATCGTTCTCCAACACGTCGCGTGAGGAGATGCAAGCCGCCGCGGCCCAGGCCCAAGCCCAGCTTCAGTCGCAGACTCAGACACAAGCGCCACCGACAGAGGAGCCGCAAGCGCCAATGCAAGTGGTGCCGCCACCGATCAACTACATTCCTCGCAAGGTCAGCTCCGGCGTTCCCAAGCGCACCCGCTCGCGCTTCAGGGAAGACCTGCCCGAGCTCCCCCTCAGTCCTCCGGACTCGCGCGTGGGGTCGCCGGAAGTAGACGAGCCTCCTCTGCCCATTGTCTCGGAGGCCAGGACTGCAGAAAACACCCTTGACGACGATGAATCCCCCGCCGTCGTCAGGCACGACACTCCCACCTCTGATCTCCGCCGCGTCGACGAAAAGATGGAGAAGCTCGAGAAGATGAGGCAGACACCGACCTCGCTGCGACACAGCATCCAGCCCTCGCCCGAGCAGCCGCAGTCCGTCTCCCTGGCGTCCATCGACTCCGAGGCCTCGTGGCTCTCCGGCCGCATCGGAAATCGCAGGGCGTCGGGCATGCGCGCCGCCAGCATCCAGCGCTTCCAGCCCCAAAACCGCAGCCACTCGCCCTCGGTCAACGACACCGAGGAGGAGCTCGCCGACGACGAGTACCTCTCCAACCTCGCCACGCCGTCCCGCGAGATGCTCGGCGCCGACGACGACGAGCGCACGCCGCGCAAGTCCACCGGCGACGCGTTCCCCAGCAGCGACGAGGAGGAGGTGACGATGATGGACGAGGCGGACATGAAGTGGGGGTCTGTCGAGAGGCAGCGGGCGACGGCGGTCGTGCCGCATCAGCACCAACGGATCAAGAGCCGCGAGGGCCTGCTCAAGACGTTTGAGGACGTCGATGGCGGCGCCTCGTCGGCCGAGAACTCCGAGGGCGAGACGCCCCAGCTCCAACGCGCCACGAGCGTGAGCCTCAGCAGGGGCCTCGCCAGGCATGTGAGCTCGGGGAGCGCAAAGATGCTCGAGGTCTCGCCTCGCGCGAGCGTTGACCAGAGGAGGACCAGTGATGCCGTTTACTAAATGAGCAGCTAACACAGATGATGACAGGGGAAGATATTGCCAGCCCAGCACCAGCGAGACGACGATCTTTCAACATTTCCTTATATCTCTATCTACGTCGACAAAACAGATTCGACACCCGACGCTCATTAACATTTCCTTAACTGTCGTACCGACCATATTCACTCATTCAACTCTCCTAACTATTTCCTTGCCACTGACGACAAAAACCACAAAAACACTTGCAAAACAACAAAACCCTGAATCTCGACGTGCTGGCTGGCTTATCGACCTCGAAAATCTTCTGGACTGCTCATGGCATCTCACCCGTACCTCTCGTCTTCATCTCGGCAATCGGCAGCAGCCATTGGGCTTCTTTGATTCACCTGATGTGTACGATACGACCTTACGACCCGCCTTCCTACTTCCCCGGTGCATACTAAGCGACGCGCGGTATGCTTTCTTCTTCGTTTCGTGTTCTTGGCATATACCGTTTGATACCACGTCTCCCATCTTCCCTTCCTTCCCACAGGCGAGCAGGGGGGTGGATTTGAGACATTTGAGATTTGTTGTTTTTTTATTACATTCGAAAGGGACGCGCGAAGGTCCGTCCCCTTTCTGGCGGCAGCACAGCACGCACCACCTCTCGTTTGGGATATCCCACCCACCCCTTCGGGTCTTTTACGGCAAAGGACGGTGGAACACTTACGAAAAAAGGGTGGCATGCGTGTGCCGAAAAGATTAGACTGGAAGGAAAATCAGGAAGGGGGCTTTTTTTTTGGGAGAACAAAACAGGGCATTATGATATGCACCTTGGGATATGTATGTGTATGTAGTACAGGAGGGCTTCCTGGATGAGATACCCGAGTAACTCACCCTTCAAGGGGAGCCTAGTCTCATGTTCTGGAGTAGGAGGCACACTTTACGTGTGCCGGTTGAATGAAAAGGATCCAAACGTACTCTTGCTGCATTGCGAAAGCAAAGACGTGAAGCTCACTGAAGTGTCTAACAGCGTATGAAGGGTGATGCCTGTCTACCTAGTAATGAAGCTTACCGACTACAGTGGTTGGGGGATGTAAGGCGTGGAGCCTTTCCGGGCAATCTTGTCTTGCAAAAGTACGTGTAGAGCGTCGAATTCAAAACTAATAGAATGGGTATCTATTTTCAATCGTGCAGCACTACTGGAAAGATGGTCTTAGTCCCCTTGCCCTGCTGGACTGTGCCTCTCTTTCTCTGTGTCTATGTCTACCTCAGGTTGCAGGCACCGGTGCTACACTTCCACACTAATGCTATGTGCATTTCTGTTGCTGATATTTCCTCTAGTGTACTTCTTTCCATGACCCCATCATCTCAGTGCCCGTTTGCGCTGATTCATGGCTCTATTCAAGTCTATGCATTATTTCAGGTCAAATCCATGGTTCCCAACCTTGGCGATACCCTCGGCGACGCACTAGGAGACAAGGACAATCTCCCGCCGATGGATGGTGACCCCCCGCCAGCTGAAGAAGGCCTGTCTGCCCACCGCATCTCGGCGAATTGCTCGTCTTCTAGTATGAAAATTTCCTGTTCATGGCCACGGGGGAAGTCGCCAATAGGCTGTGGCGCGAAGCAAAAGTCGTCACATCGGACGCGGCGGTAGAACACTTGAGAATACGCAGACGGCGCCGACCCCGACGGCAATGCCGGTGCCGGCAGGACAGGCTCGAGATAGAGCCCCACTCGAGCCCGTGGCCCGGTGTCTGTCGGTCGGTCGCTTGCCCCAATCGGGAGAATGACGAGATTTGACTCCGGCGGCTGGACGGATGGTGACGGACTAGGTCTACCCGGTGAGGGACTAGTTCGCGGGCTAGCGCGCGGGCTGCCGGGCGCGGCCAACGTTATCAGTTCCGCGGTGATGGAGATTCCCATGTTGGTCATGCTGAAGAGCCGGAACGGGGAGCCTCTGTGTAGGGCTCGCTGATGAACATCGCGGGAGCGGGCGAAATCGGCAGGCGAGTCGGCCAAAAGACCAGAGTTGAGGGCACGTCGTCGTCGCTCGCCAGTATGGGAGTCCATAAACTCCTGGGCCGGGTCAACGCGCCACGCGAAGATGGTTTCGTCGGGAGAAGTACGAATGATCTCGTGCTGCAAGCGCTGAAAGGCATGTGTCAGGCCCTCGCCGTACAGGACGGGGATGTTCACACCGAATAGCCCCATGACGCATTAGGCTAGGTCTTCTGGGCGGGTAGTCTGGCGGGCAGCGGCCCAGGACATGCGCTCTGCGATGGAATAGTCACGGGGTGATCGTGTCTTGGAGAGGACCGACTCGAAAACGCCTGTGATGGCCGCTATTGCTGCGATGAACGGCTGCTCGCCGCGGTGCAGGCCTTTGGTTCCGATGCGCGACCAGTCCGAGGCGTAGAAGATGGCTCGGCGAGGAGCAATAAGCTCCTGAAGGGTCCAGCCGCGGGTGAACCAACGGGATCTCGCAAGGGAGGGCATGTTGCCCATGGGCGGAGAGGCAGAAGGCGGAGGGACATCGGAGAGATAAACGAAACAGACGCGGGCCAGGAGATAGTACGAGTACATGGAGTTGATGGCTTCAGACAACTCAGCGGATGAAGTCTTGTCGATGCAGCACGAGTCGATCCAGGCCCAGTCAATCTGGTGACGCAGTGCTTGGTAACATGTTCCCTCGATCTTGGAGAAACCAGCCTTTGTGCGGGCGAGGTGCAGGTTCTGTTGAATATCTTGGAACGTCACCTCGTCGTTGCCCCAGGTATGGGATAGGATTGCGTATGGAGGGACGTTTTGGGGGCCATTGAACATGCGCAATTCGAAGGTGTTGGTATTGATGAGCCACATGCCGGGCGTTGTGGTCTGTCGAGCGTGACTTTCACTCTGCAATCTCTGCGGGTTGTCGTCGACAGGTAGGGCACGCCGTTTGTCCTTGGGGGGCACAGAAGAAGACGAGGACACTCAGGAAAGGGTGGATGGAGGACAGAAGGAGCTGGTTTGGGGTTCAGCAAACCCAGGCAGGCTATCTGTCAGTCACTTTCAAGGCAAGTGTTAGCCTCGTAGGGGGCGCAGCTGAGCATCCAGCTTGTGTTGGTCTCGGTAACCGCCTCACGTAGGTATGTTTGGGCATGAAGATACCTTTGGTCCTCAGTAGCAGTTTTGGGGAACACGAGACGGGGTTGATAGATCTTGTAGTCATCCGACGAAGAGCATCACACACAACTTGATGGTTGCTAGGTCAAGTGAGCCAAGTCAACAGTCCGCTTCCTTGAGTCAAAGGAGGGGTCCAGCGGGTGGCAGCTGTCAGCCAGGCACGAGCGGCCGGCACGTGGTCTGACAGGTGGCAGGCGTGTTAGGCGTCTTCACTAAGTAAAGGTGCGTACCTACTTGGGTAAGGTAAGATGCCTTAGGTAAGGTTAGCGCGGTCGGCACGAGCACGCAAGAGCGCTGCGAAAATGACACGGGCCAACAGAAACATGCACAAAACAATGCGCCCCACTGTTTTGTTGTTGAACTTCCATTCCAAGGCTGGTGGGAACAACCCGAACCCCGGCGACGCTCGTCCAACTCGCTAGGAGAGTCCAGCGGCATCGGCAATGCCAGAGGCCCTGTGCCGCAACTTCCCGCTGGTCCCTTGACTTTTTTGTGAGGGATGAGGGATGATGGGCCCAATTTGGATCTGATCTGGCAGTTCTCCACGGCTGTGTTGGCGGCGGCACAAGGCGCACCAAGGCGGGTTTGTCATTTCGCCATGTCCATGTCAATGCCCGCGCCCACGCCCACGCCCACGCTCATATCCGGATAGGATAGCATTCAAGGCCATGTCCATCCCCATGCCCGCCATGTCATCCCTCGACAACATCTTCTGCAACCCAACAACAACACCACGAACACGCACGACGACACCATCATGATTCCCCGAATACACCAGTTCATGGCAGCGCCACCTGCCACCATGTTTCGAGCCTTCATGCGCCGCCAGGCCCCAGGCCTGCGCACTCGCTTCACCCAGCACCAGCGCCGCGCAAACTCTTCCAACTCGGGCACCGAGCCCCCAAAGCCGAAGAGAGAGAGCGACCCTATTCCTGTGCCCAACACCGTCGCCACGATCCCATTATGGCAGCGCCTCGGTCCGCTGACCCGTGCCGCCGAGGGGTATGCCAGGGCCCAGCGCAAGAGACCCCTGACGACGCAGTTCATCAGCTCCCTCGTCATCTACTTTTGCGCCGACCTGTCCGCCCAGAACATGAGCGGCAACGAGTACAACCCGGAGCGTACCGCGAGGTCCCTCATCATCGGCGCGTTGTCCTCGATCCCTAGCTATAAGTGGTAAGTTGTGCTGCTGCGAGAAGCCCAGTCCCAGTATGCGACGGCGACGAGCTAATAGAACGAGCGGCAGGTTCATCTTCCTCTCCCAAAACTTCAACTACACCTCGCGCCTGCTATCCCTGGCCACCAAGGTCGTCGTGAATCAGGTGTGCTTCACGCCCATATTCAACTCGTACTTCTTCGGTATGCAGGCCTTCCTGGCTGGCGACAACTTCGAGCAGATCATCGAGCGAATTCGGCGTACTGTTCCCGTGAGCATCGTCAACTCGTGCAAGCTGTGGCCCGCCGTGACGGCCTTCAGCTTCTCGTTTATCCCGATGGAATACCGCAGCGTCTTTTCGGGTGTCATTGCCGTCGGCTGGCAGACCTATCTGAGCTTCCTCAACCGGCAAGCAGAAGCCGTCGAGGAGGCCGAAGAGGCAGACGTAAGGGCGCACCCCAAGAAAGCACACGCGGTGCAGGGCATCGCTGTGCACGAGGGGGCTGCAAAGATGGAGGCGTGAGAGGAAGGCGTGGAGGAGGGATTAGGAAAGAGAGTGTGGAGGGAAAAGAATACCCTAGACATCCTTGACGGAATTTTTTCTTTTGTAGTTGCATTGGAACGGCGTTGGCTTAGAAGGTTAGACGACATGGAGAACGTCATGATCTGATACCATTTTACTCTTAGACAAGAAATACCATACCTAGTCAGGTCCCTTAAAATTGGCACCGTGCCAAAACGGCACTGTTCCCGCACTGTCCAGCATCCCAGTCCAGACGACGCCAACTGTCGACCCTGCCCGAACTTCGCGTCAATTCCGTCTCCGGCAGTGACATCTGCAAATCTTCAACCCCCCGATCCCTCACCAACGCCGAGCCATTGAGTGCTGGCCAGGACCAGCAGCTCTTCTCAGCAATGGCTTCCGTTTGCTTGCGCTCCGGCCGCGTGCAAAACGCCCTCCGCGCGGCCAGGAATCCCGCCCTCGTCCGCCCGCGACTCCCTAGCAACACCCTCCCTCGACGTCATGCCTCGACCGGCACCGGCTCCTCGTCCGAATCTAACGCTGGCTCCAACCTGAAGCTTGCCCTGTACGGCACCGCTCTCGCCGGCTCGCTCTACGTCTCCTACCTCTATGTCACTGATACCCGCGCCTCCATCCACCGCTGGCTTGTGCCGCCCATGCTGCGCTTCATCTACAGCGACGCCGAAGAAGCCCACCATGCCGGCACGACCATGATGAAGTCCCTCTACGACTTGGGTCTGCACATCCGCGAACGCGACAGGACCCTCGCCCAGCATCCCGCCCTCGCCAGCGAGGTCTACGGTTTCCAGCTCGCAAATCCCATCGGCATCAGCGCCGGCCTCGACAAGCACGCCGACATTCCCGACGCCCTTTTCGCACTCGGTGCTGGTGTCGTCGAGGTTGGCGGCTGCACACCCCGTCCGCAAGAAGGAAACCCCAAGCCCCGCGTCTTCCGCGTCCCCAGCATTGACGGCATGGTCAACCGATACGGTCTCAACTCCCGCGGCGCCGTGAGCATGGCCGGTACACTGAGGGAGCGTGTGCGCAGATTCGCCCGCAAGGCCGGTGTCACCGAGCAGCAGGTTCTGGACGGCGAAGCCGGTGTGCCCGCCGGAAGTCTGCTCCCCGGCCGTCTTCTGGCTGTGCAGATTGCCAAAAACAAGGAGACGGACGAGCGGGACGTCAAGGCCGTCACACAAGACTACGTCTACTGCGTGCAAGCCCTCGCCAAGTACGCCGATATTCTGGTCGTCAACGTCAGCAGTCCCAACACCCCTGGTCTGCGTGACCTGCAGGCTACCGAGCCCCTGACGAGGTTGCTGAGCGCCGTCGTCGACGAGGCGGCCAAGGCAGACCGCAAGGTTCGCCCCAAGGTTATGGTCAAGGTCTCCCCTGACGAGGAGGAGGATGCCCAGGTCGAGGGTATCGTCCAGGCCGTTTGCAACAGCGGCGTTGACGGTGTCATTGTTGGCAACACGACCAAGCGTAGGACGGGCGTCGTCCCGAAGGGTGTCCAACTCTCCGCCAAGGAACAGAAGGCACTGATGGAGACTGGTGGCTACTCCGGCCCCGAAATGTACGGCAGGACTTTGGAGCTGGTCAAGAGATACCGCCAGAAGCTCGACAGCCAGACCCTGCAGTCTGGTTCGGCGGACGAGGCTGCTGCCATCCCCTCCGTGGACGGCACTCTGTCGGGCAAGGTTCACGACTTGATTGAGGGCAAGGATACTCCGAGAAAGGTCATCTTTGCCACTGGAGGCATCACCAACGGAGAACAGGCATTGAAGATTTTGAACGCTGGCGCCAGCGTCGCTATGGTGTACACGGGGTTGACATACGGCGGTCCGGGGACAATCACCAGGATAAAGAAAGAGTTGGTGGATCAGGCGTAGAATACCAAAATTTAGACTTTTGACTGCTTCATTTTCATTGATTGCCTGCTCGCTAGTCTCAAGATGCTGGGAACACATCTAAATTTACGCTTCTGGGCTGTCTGGTGTGTCCTTTACATCAAGCAAGGCTTCTTCCTCGTCGGTGGAGCGGGTACCTTCCAAGAAACCTCCTGAGATCCAAATGCTGAAAGATACAGCCTGCTCCGTATAGACCCCAGGCCAATCACAGGGGTCGGGGATAATTCTGTCACCCGTTCGTTCGTCTTTCGTTGATCCATCATTCGAAGGGATGTCCAGGATAGCGAAAGGTCGATGCCTGAGACTTGGCTCCATGATGGCCCGCAGGACGCAGAAAATCGGTAACCCAACAACCGCCACCCCCGTGGTAATAAAGGCCAGCTCAGACAACAGCGCGTAACAAATGATCATAGAAGGCCCAAATGTACTTGCTATAAAAAGCCAACAGAAGAGTCGTCGCAAAGGGTTTCTAGGGAATCTTGGTTTTGGCTTGGACATGTCCTCGTACAACTGAACGGTCATGCTGGTAATAGATGTGATGACGGCGACGAGCCCAGCAAGAAAGAGCAGGAGCTCCTTCCAATTGACTTCTTGGTCTCTCTGCACTGGCGTGGCGGTTCCATGATGAGTATGGCTGAGGATAATGTTGACTGACGTGTTGACTGCAGTTGGTAAGGCCGTCAAACGCTGTGAGATGGTGGGGTTCAGACATGATGGACCGCAGTTCCCGCCCTTTTCGAGGTTTTTATACACTCTGGGTCTTTGGGCATGGCGACATCGTTTTCTAAAAGTCTACGGGTTCATTAGAAAGTAGGCAAAGGTTGGTACCCTTGCTACCAGTTCCGCAAGATTTTCGAACCCAAAGGTGTTCACCGCCAGGATTGATGTGCGCCTCGGTACAGTCCTGTTACGCGTTATATGAGCGCTACAAGAAAAAGATAGTTGATTATGCGTAGAATACCAAAATTAGACTTTTGACTTCTCAATGCAGTTTGATTTTGCACCTGTACTTCTCTCTAACTGAATACGCATGGTGACTGCCCGTGAAGTTCTCATCGCTACCCCGAATAAGCACTGCTCTCCGTTTGAGCTGAGATTTGGTCTCTGGCCGCGCAGCGAGCGCATTCTAAGAAGCCTCCAGCGAGCCAGATGCTGAAAGATATAGCGACCTCTTCCCAGTGTTCAGGAAGGTCTCTGAGTTTCCCGAACAATTCGCGAGATCCCCTTGCAAACCCCGAATCCTCCGAGGAATCAAAGGGACCGAAGGCTGGTCCGAAGATGACATCAAGAATGAACAGAACCGGGAGAAGAAGTAACATGAGCATCGTGATACCCATAAAGGTCAAGCCCCATACCAAAAAGGCTGCTAGGTAAGCGACAAGAAAAGGCCCCAATAGTGTCGACAAAAATAGCCAACAGAAGGTCCTCCGCAGCGGGTTCTTTGGAAATCGCGGATTTAGTTTGGACATGTCGTAGTACATAATACAGGTCGCGCTCAGGATGCCGAAGAAGATTGCCATTATGACTGAACTCCACTTGCAGAAAGAAAGCAAGGCCGCCCAATGCTCTTCCATGTTTAGATTGGTATTGGATGAGAAGAAGATGACTACCGAGTAGCGATAAAGCACCGGCGGTAAGTTGATAGTCGTGGTGATAGGTGTTGTGAGGTTGTTGGATTGGAGGGAGTTCTGAGCAATAAATGCAACAGTTCTTCCAACGTTGCCTGGAGAAAAGTGAGATCTTATACCATGGATATCCTTCATTCGGAGAAAACAAGAGATATACCTCTGCATAGCTTTGGTGTAGACACAAGGGTTGATGTTTATACAAAGCTTGGTACGGAGTTATCAAGCTACCGATTTGGCTAGGGTTTCTAAGTCTTCGTGGGAAGTGCTATCCACCTCGTTGAAGCCCTCTTCCGTGTCGACGTGTCTGGATCGCTCCAAGAAACTCCCAGAAAACCAAATGCTGGAGCATACGATTCCGTTCCCCCAAGAATCAATCCTTTCTGAAAGACCGTCTTGTATCGTTTTAACCCACAAGGGTGGGAAAGATCCGACAGCCAGATTTAGGACCCTTCCAATTTCCATCAGTGGAAGCCCGATAATAACGTGGCTTGCAGTGCCATAAGAACCAGAACGGTGACCCTAAAGAACACAAACGAGATTGACATAAGAATCCAGCACAACAGTCGTCGCAACATGTTCTTTGGAAATCGCGGTTCTGGATCAAGCATGTCTTCACGCATCTCGATAGTCGCTGTGTAGAGTGTGAGTGGCACACAAAGAGCAAAAATGGCGAGGAGCGGGTCAGAAATATCCAGATCCATGTTTCCGATTGTATTTTAGTCGGTCTTGTTGAAAAGAAAAGATCTGATGCGTGAGTATGGGTGAAATTTTGCGACGAAGGCAATGATACCAGTGGAAGATAGTTCTGCAAGAAACAAACCTGCGGCGCTTCGACCTTTGTTCTTCGGCCTTCGTAAATCGCATGTTAATTCTCTTGGTGCAGCCCTAAGGGTTCGAGGCTGAAGAGGTGACTACGGTACTAGTTCTTTGATTTTGTCAGGGCTCTAAACTTGGAGCTCTATGCAGTCTCCCCAACCCTAAGGTTTAACCATACGATTGGTATTTATTGTGGTGAGCATAACTTATTTCTCTTAGTTTGGCCTTTTATTACGTTCCTCTCTCTATTCTAGTTGTCATCTCCATTATAGTTTCCGCTATTATCGCTGCTCCTGTTGCCCATAATCACTTTCCGCCTAAGTAGAAAAACTTTTTCTCACTTGCATTGTCTAGTACTTTCGCTGTCATGTTGATCTTGATGCAGTTCAATATATTGCCCGTCGGTCAGTCGCACATCAGCTTCCATGATCCATCTGTAGTATGCTTCGACTATGTCATAGGAACTTGTTGATTCCATGTCGTGCGTAGCATGTAACTCGAAGATATGTTTCATTTTCCCTCGAGTCTTTCCATCGTTTTGTGATCGATATCATCACTACACCAACCCTTCACCTTCTGTAATGTTTCATCACTAACCGTCCCTGCTCCCGCCTCAAGTAAGCCCATTTTCTCTAAGTAGCAGTCCCTACACTCCAACGAGTGCCCGGAAAGCACGGTGAAGAAGTTGCTTATAACTTCCATCGAAGAATCGAAACGTTCGGGATAACCTAGCACTAAATTGTCCACGAAATCAACGCAGTGGAGAGGACCGAAAGTCGGTTCGAGAAGACATTCCAGAAGCGGTCCAATAATCGTGAAGAGTACGCTGAGAAGACAAAGTGGCAAAAAGGTCAGGATATTGACAACATTGAAAAGCCCTTGCACAATTGATATAGAGAGCCAGCAAAAGGCTCTTCGCAGAGGGTTGCTGGGAAGTCGCGGTGTTGACTTGTCCATGTCTTCATGCATCTCGCTGCTTGTTCTGACAAACGCGAAGAGGAAACTGCAACCAACAATTGCCGAAGAGAAAATGACGAGGAGCATTGTTGAAACTTCCATGTCTTGAGATCCATTCATGGTGGTAGGGTTGCGATGAATCTCTTCGAAATGTGGTTGGGTGGTAACCTAAGGTGACAAAAGGTTGGCTGCCGAGTTGTGGAACTCTTCAGCTGGGTTTAGTTTGATAGTTGAGTGGGAGTTGGTTCTGATACCTGTGCCTTCAGCTTTGGAAACGAGGAGCTTATGTCTATGTGCATGAAATATTCGGAGATGCCTAAAGTTGGTACTAAGCAACTCTGTTGCCATACACTGGCACCTTCAAGGTGAATTCGAAACCAGATGCGCTATCTACCACATGTTTCACCTTGATAATACCATATTATACATGACGTTTCAGAGCATCTTATTGTATGGAAATATTGGCTGAGGGGAAATTGTGCTTAAAGACAGACTGACATTACGTCTCAATCCCGATTTGATATCCTGTGTTGAGTAGGTTTTGATTGAGCCTTTGGAAAACCATTTAACACAAGACCGCTAAATCGTGGCTTTCAAGCACCAAAATCTTGGTTTCATACCTACTCAGCACCTATCCGCTGTACCTGCCTCCGGCCCGTTCAACTCAAGGTTATTAGAAAGAGTTCCGTGGGGAGACATCGTCGCAATCGCCTTGACTTTGACCTCCTCCCAATCGCCTCCAACCAGCCACAATGAAATGTATAGCCAGTACATCCAAATAAATATTGGAGGTACACCGATCGCCGAGAGGAATTTTCGGGGGGTGATGTTGTGTAGAAAAGACTCAGACGTGCAGAGCCGGATGTAGATCGTTTTGAAGATAATTGCAGGTATGATGCCGACGATGAAAAGACTGATGGCCGCGACGTAATAGGCGATGCATGGAAGAAGCAAACAAGTCCAACCGACACTTAGTAGGAGCCAGCCCGCAACATATTGAAGGGCAACAGCATTCTTGCCTTTTAGGAGATCTCCAACTATGGCGCCACAAAAGCCGACAAAAACGATATAAGCGATGCCGACAACAATAGCTAGGAAGATGAGGACGGTCTGGACCCCACCAGAGAGGTCGTTCCACGTCATGGTGGAGGTTGACGATTGTTGTAGCGACATAAGTGCTAGTAGTGCGAGTGTGGATGTCGACATGCGGTTTGAGTAAACGTGTAGATGGTGGTTGTATTGGGCGTAGATTTGGAAGGATCAATGTTTCTGCATTCGAAGGGCAGAAGCAACATCATTAAATACCTCTTTACATATGCTCTCCATTCCGACGAGTGACATGATTTTCTAATGATCTCGGTGAAGCCGAAGCTTCTGATACCCAAAGTTTCCCATCTGCATCAAGTCTTTGATAAGATAGAATGTAGCATGGGTCACGAGACGCACCGTTAGCCATCCATCAGCTGTCTCCGAGCCACCAAGGTCATTCAGCTTTGCCCCCTCGTTTCCTGTACCGACAGCCCAAAGGTCCACCATGAGAACCGTTCAAACGCCATGTGCGGGTCTATCTGGTATACCTGTGCTGGGTAGAGTCGATAACTCCGCAGCGTTCACGGATCCCCTATCAGAGGGCTCCTTTTGAGGTCCATGCCACCCTCCCCCAACCGCGTAAATGGCGTAGTACGTGTAGTAGTCCCAGACAACAGCAGGAGGTCGTCCAGCCGCTGAGAATAGTTGGCGACGGGAATTATCTTCTCGGTCTGTCCAAGATGGGCAGGCCAGCTTGCGGAGTGCCTTGATGACGAGGCTTGACACGATGAAGATTATGAAGAAGCAGACCGCCGCGATGTAGTAGATGAGAGTGGGCCACAGCAAGATGAAGTAACCGATTACCAGCAGAAAGAGGGCTGTTAAAAATTGAAGAGTTACCAAATTTGCGTTTTCGTAGTTTCTCTTCAGACGACGGGAGGCAACGAGGAAGGTCGCAAGAACGGCGACGCTGCCTAAGACGACGCCAAAAGCGACGAAACTCTCCACCTCTTTACGGCTCAGAGGCATTGTTCCAGACTTGGCTGGAAGGAACGGTTTGAAGAACGAGAATTGGAATGAATCTGACTGTTTGATTTGATCGAGACGTGAAGTGCCTGACGTCGAAGCGGCTCTCAGCTAGTGTGCTATTTAAGACAAGAAATACACCTTATCAACACTACTTTACCGAGAATATCGAAGCCACCTCGTGACGCAGCCAACTGCCCCTTCAAACTCTATCGTACCCTGAAATGTAGGTTATACAGGTCCTCGGGAAAAAAAAGCTCATTGAGTGCTTCATGTACCTCTCGGCATGTCCGAAAGTGGCACGCCATCGATAGATTTGGAAGGCGGGATTTCTCCGTTGACCAGCCGAATTGTGCAGCGTTCCCAGTATTTGATGATGGATCCTGCGGGCTCGTTGACTATGCGCAAGATATCGGATGCAGACGTGTGCAAAGTCGATAAAAACGGGCCCCAGTGCGGTTCTATACACTTTTTGGAGACCAGGTAGAAGATGAGACCTGGGACCAACAAGGCTAGGAAGAGGCATGCAACTACAACGTAGTAGGCGAGAATGGGCCCGATCAGGACGAGATATCCGACGAGCAAAAGGGAGGCGCCTGATACGTGTTGCCGACGAGTCCTGCTCTGGCCCAGCAGGACACCGATTCTGGCGCTAGCATTGATGATCAGGCCGGCGATGAAGGCAATGCCGACGATGCTGCAAACGACGATGCTCGCAATGTTGAAGGGAGTGTTCCAAGCCCAAGAAGTCCTTGCCATGGCTGCTGAGATGTTGGTAGATTCGGTTTTGTTTTGAGAAATAGGTGGCGTCTGAGATGGTTTCCTGTGTTTCGCGGGCCTTCTCCAGGGAAGTTCTGAGTAAAGATGGATCTACAAGGACACGAATTATGGCACTCGCGAACGCCGATATTTAATTTTCGACAGTGGTGGGCCGTTGGGAAGCTGCCTTGAGAGATGCGCAAATCGTTCCTTTGATGGCCTGAAGGCTAATTGCCAGTTTCATTTTGCAGCAACCTCGTTGGCCTGACCCTTTCAGCCCCAGTATCCATCTTTCCAAAGCTCCTTTCGATATCCCTCGGTCAGTCTCTCGTCCTCACCGTAAACCTCTTGCCAGCCAACGAAGCCGCGGTCGAGGACATAGACGTCCTGTGGCTGGGTGCTCGCTTGTTCCTCGGATGACCCTGAAGACTGCTTGGAGGCGAGGGCCTGGTCACGTTCTCTGAGGTAGCGAAGGGCGGCGCTGGGTCCACGCTGCTGGGACAAGGCGCAGTGGAAGATGACGGTCTTCTTGCCTTCGAGGCGGCGAATGAGGGTGGGCATCATGGCTTCGAGGGAGCGGGAGGGCATGTTGATGCAGCCCTTGATGTGACCTCCGATGTAATCTGTACCAAGCCGAAAGTCAGCGGTGCCTTTGCAGGTGGGTTGTGGATGGGAATGTCGGATGGCCACACGCACCATCGTCACGGACATCGACGACAGCCACCGAAGGGTTGGCGGCAGCCTGCTCCGCCAGCAACATGGTGGAGAGCTTGTCGGCAGTAATGCGCTGGAGGGTTCCGATGGTCGCCATTGTGCGTTTGAATTGTAGCATACGCGTCGGGAAGACGTTCATGGGGGAGGGGGATTCCGGGCTGCAGTCCAAGCATAATTCGAGTTTGACGCGAAGTTGGAGCTTGGTTTTGGCGGGGAGCTCTGACGCGGGGCACCGTTCACAGTGTTGTCACCTAAACCTGCCCCTGTCGCGTGGGGAATCCTGGCTCGCAGCACCTGCGAGCCAGACGCCGGGCTTACATAAGCATGCGTTCCTTCCTCCAAGTTAGTACGAAGGTTTTGTCAAGACACAAAGCCAAGACAAACACATACAGCCCTGCTATTGCAATACGACCCATGAACACTCATCCCACAGCGTGCGCAGGTTGATGCGCGAGATCCCTCAACCCAAAAACATGGTCGACAGGGGTCATCCAAGGCAGCTTGTTGCCAAGACGTTGAATAACCAAGCACATTGGAATGCCATCCCACATGGCGCTCAAGCATATGCACCACGCAACCTGGTATGTCAATCATATCTGCAGAATCCGTTCATCTTCAATGAAACACAGCCTGTCGCTTTTGCCCCTCTTGCAAACTAGGGCTGAGGTCTCGGCCTAATTACTCCACAGCGATCTCGGTCTCGGCGCTTATCTGGACCTCCGCCGCCGAGCGAAAATCATTATGGTTCTCGCTATCCCCCGTTTTTTGGTCCAGATTATGCCACTGTGACTTGTCCGAGTTGGCCTTGACTGGTTTCTGCTGGCTACCTTAAGTATTGATGGCTCTTGGCTCTATCGCTAGGCGGAACTCTATTCAATGACATCAACGTTTGGGCCGATGACTTTCACAGGTATCGTCCTCAGCGTGTTTGATCGAATTTCTTAGGGAGGAAAAAAACAGCTGTCTGTGGAAAAGGCAGCTTGATGAGGACGAGGTCACAGTTTCCCATGAATCGCAGCAATATACCGATAGAGATGTCTCCATTTCAGAAGGTGTCTAGATTACAGCTGAAAGACAGTGTCACAACCTGAATGGTTAGACGGCATCACTCCACAGAGCCCTGGCAACGTCTCTGACAAGAACCAACTTCTCCCACATTCTCTCCTCCGTAGCCACACCTCTATTGATGTTGTGGCTGGCAAATCCGCACTGCGGGCTCACCGCAAGCGAGTCCTCCAGGACCTCGGATGCGCTTCTTCCCTGCCCCGTGGCAATGGCGTCGGCAGCTTGGTGAACTCGGCTGATGAGAGCGTCTTTGTCCTCAAGCTCGGCGACCTTGGTCGAGACTAAGCCGAGGACCACGTTCTTCCCTCGGGGGACGAATCTCAGCGGTTCAAAGTGCCCAGAGATGCGAGGGTCGTCGAACTCCAAGTAGAATGTGGCATAATTCAGCTTGGGAAACACCTGGCTAGCGATCTTCTCGTACGATCCCTCGGCAAAAGATGGGCCCCCGGGAATGTTGCCGCGGCAGAGGTGGACGCCAACATGCAAATCCATCGGGAGGTTCTTGATGGCCTCGTTGTGCGCCCAAATGTACAGATCCAACAGGGAGTCAGGGTCAATACCGTCTCCCCGCAGACCTTCCCGGAAGTCCTCCACAATGAAGAAGGTCAGGTTAGGGTCGTCAATTTGGACTGATCTCAGGCCCGCGTCGTACAGGATCATTAGCTCGGCGCGATAAGCCTTTGCTAGATCTAGGAAATATTCCCGATCAGAAGAGTACACGCCAGGGGCAAACGCTGTGTCCCTAACTAGGTACATATGCTGCCAAGATATCGAGGGAATGGCCATCTTGCAGTCTTTCCAGTGTTCCTTGGGAACGGCCTTCTTGATCATCTCCCACGCGGGCAAGTATGCCGAGGTGACGTGTTTGATCTTGCCAGTAGCAACGACAGCAGCGAAGTGGTTCAGTCCCATCTTAGCGAGGCCAGTAATGTTGGGCAGCCCAGTTCGGAAGTCTTGCGGAATTCTAAGATCTTGGCGGACCTCCATGCCCTGGAGGGTCTCGAAGAAGCCGCTGAAGAATATAGTGCGCTCGTACTCGCCGGAGGTAATGGGTCGAATCGACAGTTCCAGCTGCTTCTTGGCTGCGTACGCAATGGCGGATGCTGTTGCCGCAGCCTGGCTCTTGGACAACTTGTCTGAGTAAAAGCCCATGGAGGATTGCGACTCTAAGAGGGATGCCGGGCGGATCAGGGATCCGACTTGCTCGGAGCGAAATGGAGGAGCCATAATGAGTGTTACAAGGTGATTTGAGGCGTAGAAAAAGTGGTGGACTAGATCAACGTTCATCTTTGAGGACTTATATATGCTACGTGATCCACTCAAGACACGCCCCTGAGGTAGGCAGTTCGAGCCCCTGTAGTCTAGTTGCCCACCCACGGCGTGCCCCCTCCGTATGCTGTCAGGGTATATCGACTAATGGTGCATGGGGGAAGATAACCCGATATGGCATGCTCTCCAGACTGGAGTGGACCCATGATGTTGAGATCGAGTGTTTCACTCAATTGCTGAACTCAGATTAGCCTCACCGCTTGCTCCTCCAGCCCGTCAACGCCATGATTTACGGAAGCATTTCTATTTGAATTTTGCTAGTCGGGCATTATCAGTTAGCTGTCAGCCATAATGCGAGTGCCCGCAGATTACCTCTTGCATATGTTAACGATTTAGAAGTCCATTTAGGATGAACATACGTATGAAACTGCATGTGCGTCTCGATCTCTCAGATAAATTATCCAAAAGACGCTCGGGCTTACGCCTTGATACTTCATCCAACACTGATAGATGGCTATGTGGTAACGCAACCCAAGGCTTCAAATAGCTCAAACTTCAAAATTGCTTGAGACTCATGGCTCCTGGCTTAAAAGGGTATGCGATATCCTGCTTCAGTGAAGATTCTAGCTTTGCTGGCCATCTTATCTCTAGCTTAAACAACACATTCCCATCAGTCATTCGTTTGATAATATTCATGTTTCTAATCTGCCTTTCGTACCAACTCAATTGGACGGCGAAAACAGAAGAGTTTTGCTATTTGGACAGTGTTATCTAGCTATCTAAGCAGTATTCATACACATGTAAATCCGTAGCTTATTTCTAAAGTAACTATATTTCATACTCTCGCTTTTATCGTTATTATTATCTATTACTATCGTCTATTATTATTACTGTTATTATCGTTATTATCGTCGTCGTTTATCGTCGTCGTTTATCGTCGTCGTTTATCGTCGTCGTTTATCGTCGTCGTTTATCATCGTCGTTTATCGTCGTTGTTGTCGTTATCTTTATTACTACTTCTATTGTTCTCTCTATAATCACGAATTACAGGGGATACTGCCCAGACTACCTCAGGATTTCCCTCCGCAAATCCAATGCGGACAGTTCGCAAGCCCATGTGGTTCCGAGTGTACCTTATTCATATTCTCCAATTTTCTCACAAAGATAGTTGATAGTTGCTCAAGAGTAAGGCTGACTTGATAGAAAAGCGATAGGCTTCCCGAGGAACGGTCATGCCAGATGGCCGTGGTCCCCGGGTTAGACCAGCCGTTTCTGACCTTTTTGTCAGTCCACAGGCAGAGTCTGCCTGTTTCCCATTGTATTTCTTCCGTGAATGGATAATAAATAATGAAGCTATTGAAGAGAAGTTGCAAAGGCGACGCTCGTTTGTTACCAGTCTAATTGCACGTGATGCCGATGTCATCGTGGAAGGAATCAGGTGCGGCCGTTCATATGAGTAACAACGCTGTCTTTTCTTATTGCAAATTACCTATTGGCAGTTAGCACTGTTCAGGCTTGCCTCTTAAAAGACGCAATCGATGCAAAGTTTGCAAATGTCCATAAGTAAGCTATCTTGCATTTGGCGGCTGTTGCCCGCCGAGCATTGCGTAGGCTGGTACGTACGGCGACAAGGGTCGGAGCTGCACCAGAACAGTAACATACGGGCAGTTTATTATCTTCCTGGTAAATTGCCGGCAATACTTCAAGTCTAAACCTCAAAGGCCTGAGTTCATTCGGAATCTGAGGTTTACTGAGTATGGCACGATCTCAAACACCTTCAATGCTATGTCTTTTCGTAGAGTCGGATCAACAAGACACAACTCTAACAACGGGCAATTGGGCGACATTCAAGCTTATCCCCAGCTCTGATCCCAGCACACACTAAAACGGCTAGTACCAGCTCGGGTTGGAAATAATAGGTGCAACGCGCGAAGTCAAATGACACGCGTGTATTATTTAACTTTATGATGCCGTGCTATCCAGAACCCCACCAGCTTATGTTGCAGCTTCCTCTTTCGGGTGGGCCGCGTCAATTTCCACGACGACAAAGTCTAGCATAACGGCGCGACTTGCCATCTTATATCCTCGAAAGCCACCACACAGTCTTCTATTGCGTTGGCAGCCAGAAGTCTCAAAGTCGAAGTCACCATGCAGCTCCCTCACCACCCAATCCTTTCCCTTCAACTGACGCCCAAGTTCGATGCCGATGGTGTTAGCAGCCTCTCCGTGCTGTTCCTAATTCAAAATCCAGCGTTGAAGCCTGATCAGCCCGCGTTTTCTTTCTATCCTTTCAAAGACAATGTCCCAGCTCATCCTTTTCACGAGCGCGACATCAAGGCTACGGATAACTCGGGGCCTCTCGAAATCCAATTTCGAGATCTACCTTCGGAAGGTCGTAATACCCAGCAACATTGGTCATTCAGCAGACAAACCCGAGGCGACGTCAAACTTGAATTTGACGTCTTTCCTCGCCATGTCGACGTCACGACTCCCTTGGGTGCGCGTATCGATCTTCGCAAGGACCAAGGCGGTGTCCACGGCGTGGGCCAATGGTTCCTACCTCTGTTATTGTCCGACCAAGTCTTCACGAATGTGGTCAAGTGGAAAGTCCCGGCTGATGCACCGGAATCTACGAGATGTGTTTGGAGCTATGGCGAAGGAACCAAACCTCTCGTCCGTGTTGGTCGTGCCGAGACCTTGTGGAACACTGTTTACATGGTTGGGCCAGTCCAACGTTATCCGGAAGTCTCTCCAGAAAGCGATGATGGTTTCTCTGCCTGCTACTGGTTCGGAGACTTGCCGCCCAACCTTGAGCGGCTCAAATCATACAATACCGTACTATTTCCAAAGCTGGTGTCCTTCTTTGGCGTGACTGGTGAATCTTACCGGATCTTCATTCGCAAGTCTCTGGTCGGGTTTGGAGGCAGCGGGTTCGATGGAAGTTATGTTTTGGAGTACGAAAACGCAACGAAGACTGAAACAGACGATTCACTGGTTCTGCTGTTCACCCATGAGATGGTACACAGCTTTGTTGGCATCAACCCCGAGGAGGATGGGTATGAAAATGAGTGGTACATCGAAGGTTAGTGTTACCCACGCTTCCCATTTTTCATCACGGTGGTTGCTAAGTATTACGTGATAACTAGGGGTTGCCGAGTTTTACAGCTCGTTTCTTCCGTACCGTTTTGGTTTCCGAGGGATGGACTTTCTTATTAAAAGTCTCAATGGTCATCTTCAAGCCTACTACACAAGTCCAAGAATCACAATCGACGTACGCAAGGCCGCTGAGATTATGTTCAGCGACTGGTATGGAGAATGGATATCTTATAAGCGTGGTTTTGCCTACTTGCTGTTCATCGATTTTTATCTTCGGAGGCAAACCGGCCAAAACGACATCATGAGCAACGGGCCTCTTGACAAAATCATTATAAACCTCTCAAGAAGATGCAGGAATGGTAAAACTGTCCGGGCTCAACAGTGGCTTGAAAGTCTCACAGAGTGTCTTGGAAGCGACAAGCTCCCCATTGCCCAACAATACGAAGGTATGCTTCGTGGTCGGCATATCATTGACTTCGAAGGCCTTTCGTTCGATGGCGGATCCCAGAAGCTCAAGGAGTGTCGCCTTCCAATCATGGAGTTCGGGTTTGACCGCAGCAGTGTTCATACACGCATCGTGTCGGGTGTTATTTCGAACTCCCCAGCAGCCGTCGCGGGATTGTGGAATGGCGCCCACATTATTCGCACATCAAGAGCAGGCCTTTGCGTCGAGGACATTCGCAATACATACACTGTGGTGGTAAAAGACGGTGACGAGGATCGCCCAATTCAGTTTCTTCCACGTTTGCTGGACAAAACAGCCAGTGCCTGGCAATTTGATGCTTAAGCAAGACAAAAGTACTCAGCTTGGACAAGATGGAATACGAGCTTGATGAGAGGATACGACATTATATAGAAACGGAGCTTCATCGCTTCTAAACCTGCGTCTTCATAACGCGAGAGATCCTGTGAGACATTGCTATGGAGAGAAATCTATTATGTTTAAGCCGGCAATTTCTCCCACTTCATGCCTAATACGCCAATGATGGAGATTACTGCCACTGCCATTGGTACACGAAAGGTTTCCTGGAGTGCCTTGTTGTACGCGCTGATGATCCCCGGAAGTAGATCTACCGAGATCATGTCCTTCAGATTGGTAGCTCCCATGTCAGCAATAGCTTGTCCGTCGAGTCCGCCCTGGCTGTGTAAATTCCGCTTCAAATTGTTGACAAAGACTGTATTTGCGACCGACATGAGGACTGCTGGACCGAGATTCTGAAAAAGAGTGACAGCGGCAGTCCCAGCCGGGATATCCGCGAGAACGAGAGTGGACTGCACTCCCATCATGGGTTGTTGGGTCCCTGCACCAATCCCGATGCCTGCGATGATAGGATAAATGATCCACTCGCTTGGCCCCGTGTCAACTTCGAACCTGGTCATAAGTCCAAGGCCGACCGAAGAGATGGCTGTAGAAAAGAGCATAAAGGGGTTATACCATCCCAAGAGGGTCACCAGGTATCCGGCAACCAACGCCGCCAGTACCTCTCCACCAACATAAGGCACAAGCTTAATGCCAGACTCTCTCGCCGAGTTGCCCTTGATCGCCTGAAACCATATTGGCAGCCAAATATCTGCAGTATAGTAAGCTGCGTCGATACAGGCGGCATAAAGGCAAGCAAACGCAACGTTGCGCTGCTTCATAAGCCGAGGTGGTAAAGCGGCCTTGTCACCTTTCCAAATCTGTGAAGTGACGAAAGCGACCAGCATGACCGCAAATAAGACGAGGAGTGCAATCATGGGACCGCTACTCCACGGATACTCCGACCCGCCCCACTGGAGTGCCAATAGAAGACAGACCATGCAGGCGAAGAAAATGGAGAGACCAATTATGTCGAATTCCTTGATCTTGGAAGACAGCTTTCTGTTGCCGCCAGAGATAATCTGGGCCGGAGGTTTGAAAGAGAATTGAATCAATCCCAGTGTTGCGATACCGACAGGAATACTAATATAGAACGCCCACCGCCAGGACAAATGACTGTCTGTCAAGGCCCCTGAGATCAGAGGACCGATGATGCCGCCAACGCCTGAGAATGCGCCCAGGAACCCAGTATACACTGCCCGTTGGCGGATTGGGACGGAATGTGCCAGAACAACCCAGGTACCTGTGATTTGACGATGATGGTTAGATGAGCCAACGACGAGAGTGGAACGAGAGAGAGAGATGAGATAAAACCAAAGAGAATGAAAGTTCGAACCTATGATGATGCCACTGCAGCCGATGCCGGTAATGGCACGACCGATGATGAAGGCAATAGAGTTGGGTGCGCTTCCGCAAACCGCTAGACCGACCTCTCGGAAGGCGATGGCCACCATGAATGTCAACTTCAAAGAGAACAGCTCGTAGCATTTGCCGTAGACTAGTTGAAACGAACAAAGCTATCGCAAGTCAGCCGTGTTGAATGAGGCAAGCTAAGACGCACCACTTACGCTCAACATGTACGCGGAACCGTACCATCCGACGTGCTGAAGTGAGTTGAATTGATTTGTGATTGCAGGAATGGCCGTTGCAATCAGAGTCATGTCCAAAAACACCAAAAATACAGCCATAGCGAGGCCCAGAATAATAAGGGCTAGTCGAATGCCTCTTGGGTACTCGATGGCCGAATCTTCCTGGTAGCCAGCTTCTTTGGCTTCCTTAACTTCGATGGAAATGGGAAGCGCTGGGACTTTCGCGTCAGAGGACATGCTTGACCCCTTTCCCATGGAAAGCTCCTCTGAACAACTTGAAGACTGAACTGCATCTTTGGCGCTTGAAGTAATTGCTCTGGAGGACTCCGATGTCGCCATGATGAGATGGGTGTGAGACAAAGTTTTGAACGATGTGGACAAGAAATGAACTAACCATATGGGCACACTCTTTTCTTGAGTCTTGCAGGCCGAGAGGCCTGTATCAGTCAGATTCTTGGACTGATGCAGCAAGTTCTTTCGAGGTGTCTCAGAGATTCGTAAGCAACGTCAGCCAAGTTGTCAAGTGGTCAGAAATTAGGGGAGTAAAAAGGTTCCTGGTGAGTAGGTGGCCAGCAGCCCGGGCAAATTCAAGGTATTAGACACGAAATTCATCATTTACGTCCCTGTCATCTCAAACACTTACGCGAGAAGTTGGGGCCTCTTCAGTGCCTTGCGACACTAAGACTAATAGGTGATACTACCAAGATGAACGTAAGGGATCATACACAGCCCAGTTTACATCGATCCCATGCCCGGTTGCAATCCCATTCGACAATTGCGAAGCCAGGGTCAGCGAGGCAGCTTTGCCCGAGGCAAAATTCTCGGAATCAGCATCTGATTCCAAATCCTATGTTGTACATATCACATTCAGAATGGCCGTGAATAGCCTTGTAGCTGTTTCAAGGGCTGTCATTGGTTTGAGAAGTCGAAATCCTCAACTCTTGGCGACAATCCTTCCAGCCGTGGCTTGACCTAGCTTGCCGAATTTCAGCCTGCCATGCTAGGTCAAGCTCACACCCTGGGCCATACACTTCTGCAATAGGAAGCTGGGTGTTAGGTTCTCATCCCATGAAATCGTAAACGCGAAGCCACTAGCATGAATACGTTTTCGCGACTTCACGTCATTGGTGAGATCGCATTGCGTTCTCGAAAAACATAGCACGTTTATGGCTCATCACAGACAAGTGCAAATCCACAAGCACGATGCAGGCACACCTTATCTAAACAAGGATGAATGAAGTTTCTTGATTCAGGGGCAGGTAGAAGTGAATTGCACTTTTGACAGGATCACTAATGCTGGTCTGATGCAAGGATTATTGATGCCTTCGGTAACGATACGAAAACCTGATGATTGCAAATCAACATAGGCAAACCTTGAAGCACTTTAAGATGGAGGCAAGATGGGGCTCCATATGGTAAGACATGTCACACGAAAAGGCGTGACTGCCTTTGCCCCTCGTCAGATCCTCAACGGACTTTTGTAATCCTCTGGCGCAGCCATTCAGTAGGAGAGTCTCGACGAATTTGGCAATTTCAATCGCCACTTGCTTACATGTATGTGAAAGGCTTCGGTGAACTAGAAGGTGAAAACCTTTATGGGACTCTCAAGGTACTTCTCCAATCGGGTGCTCTTTGCAACATCTAGACTACTGGCTTGTATGGCGAGCACAAAGTACTCGAAAATGGCCCGGTGTCATCTACCGCCGGAAAGTACTTGAAGCTCGGAGATGCCCACATATCATCCCTTCTGTTTCTCTAGAAAGTCTACTTGAATTTCCGTGGGCCAAGTTGCTCGTGTCGATTGAACGGATCATCCTTTGTTCACTTTCATTTTCTACCGAGAAGAAATCATTACACAAGCACCATGATGGCCAGCTACGGTCGCGCTTCATACCCAGAAACGAAAACAGCCGAAACTCTGCTGTTCCGCTCCCACAGATTTGAGGCCCTTCAAGAGTACGCACACTGTTCAGCTGCCTCTATAATTCAGCTTGCTTGTGTCGTAGCATTGAAGGCATATGCATCAGTTGAGTCCATCAACTTCTTAGGAGAGGGTCAGGAGTGGTTACTCTGGAACACTCCCTTGTCCCCAAAGAGCCGCATCTTCGAACTTCTCTGCAAGCCAAAAGTTGCAAGTGCCGACTCTGTGACTATCTCGAAGGCCAATCTCACAGAGTATGCTCTCATTGTATCGTCCTTCCGTGATGGATGTCCCCTGAACATGGCACAAGAGGCCCTTCCGTCTCTACATGCTGTGAAAGCCGTACACCCGCAGGTTAGTCAAAGCCCTTCTAAGTAACATGGTCTCTTGCGTTACCCATCCCCATCGCCATAATTTCCTCATGTAGTTGGCGCTGTTTCTCATCATAGTGTGAAAACGTTAGCTGACATTTGTAAAGACAGTCATGGCCTTTACTGCGGGCCAAGATCCGCTCTCTCATAGTCTTCTTGTACGATGCGAATATTCAGAGACGACCCACTCAGACTGGCGTGCGAGAAAGATACTTTCAACATTTCGCAATGCACTCGAAAGCATCATCGCCCAGCCGAATGCCAATTTGTGTGATCTCAATCTCCTGGATGAAGGCGACCATCACCAATACGATGTCTGGAACCAGCTCGACTCGGATCATGAAAAAGTCTCTGTACAAGACATGATTGCAAGTCATGTTCGTGGGTCACCTCTGAACATAGCTGTTGATGCATGGGATGGTACTCTGTCTTACGCAGAGTTAGACGAGAAGTCAAGCAATATCGCCAACGAGCTTGTCAGGCGAGGCGTCCGAGCCGAGTCCAAGGTTGCTCTATTATTCGAGAAGAGTGTATGGAACATTGTGGCAACGGTGGCTGTTCTCAAAGCCGGCGGTGCGTTTGTGCCCTTGGATCCATTCCAGCCGGACGGCCGAATCTCAAACCTCCTCGATAAGATTCAGCCAAAGACTGTGCTGAGCTCCAAGACATACACCGAGCGTTTACGTGCGCTATCGAGAAACATTCTGTGCGTTGAAGAGCAATCAACACAGCAGCTATTTGGCCTTGCAACTGCACCCTTTCCTTCACCAAGACCTTGGGATCTGGTATACATCATGTTCACTTCCGGAAGCACCGGAGAACCAAAAGGGGTGATGGTTGACAATGCCGCCTGCTCTTCCAGTAT
Organism: Colletotrichum endophyticum; assembly: GCA_027406105.1. Classification (NCBI taxonomy): domain Eukaryota; kingdom Fungi; phylum Ascomycota; class Sordariomycetes; order Glomerellales; family Glomerellaceae; genus Colletotrichum; species Colletotrichum endophyticum. Next base: position 217,065 of record JANVYF010000005.1, read on the forward strand.
CGCCGCCCACGGAAAAGCCACAGGATTCAACAGACAGACGAGGGTCATCCAATACGCTCGTCATACCTTCGACGCGTCTATCGCCGAAATCCTCACGACTCTCAGCTTCGGTGGCTGCATTGTTATCCCGTCTGAAGACGAGAGATTGAACGATATCACTAGTGTCATGCAGATAAAGAGGGTAAATTGGGCATTTTTTACGCCTTCTGTGATCCGACTTCTTGAACCGTCCGAGTTACCCGGACTGACAACCTTGTTATTGGGCGGCGAAGCTGTCGGTCAAGATAATATCGAGAAATGGGGGCGCGGACGCAATCTCATCAATGCATTTGGGCCCACTGAGAACACTGTCTTCTCAACTATGCACCTTGTTCGATCCAATGGGAACCCCGGAGTTATAGGGCGTGGGGTTGGAACCTTTTGCTGGATCGTCGTACCAGACGACCCTACTCGGTTGTCACCTCTTGGTGCCGTTGGAGAGCTGGTCCTTGAAGGTCCCCAGCTGGCGAGGGGCTACCTGAATTTTGAGGACGGCGAAGGGCCTAACAATGCCTTCGTTCGTGATCCTCCTTGGCTCGCCAAACACAATCGACGAGGACGGCTTTATCGGACAGGGGACTTGTGCCGCTTTGACCAGAATGGTGTGATTCACTTTGAAGGCCGCAAAGACACTCAGCTCAAGATCTCTGGACAGCGGCTGGAAGCCTCCGAAGTTGAATATCATCTGCGCTCAGCGTTTAAGACTCAGAGTGTTGTTGTGGACGTCGTCACGAGGCCAACTTATGGATCGAAAAAGAACGCCAAAGTACTGGTGGCCTTCATTTACCAACAAGGAAACGCCGGGAGTGACTCCGTCGATGGCAGATGCGTCATGCCCAGACAGATTCCAGCTCTTCGGAAGATGATACCGAAGGTTGAAGCTATGATTTCCAGCGTTCTTCCCTCCTGGATGTGTCCCTCCCTCTACATCCCTCTTTTTAGCCTGCCTCTCACCACCAATGGCAAGGTTGATCTCAAGCGTTTACGCCGGGAAGTTGACGACCTCCGTCCAGAGCAGTTCTATGGTTTCTCTGAGTTGGGCCTGGAGGATGACACTGAAGACGCTGCGAACGAGAATACCGAGCTCCAAAACGTAATGCGCGGTCTTTGGGCCGGCGTTCTCGGAATCTCCGAGGGCATGCTATCGGCCAGCAGCAATTTCTTACGCCTCGGTGGAGATTCTATGGCTGTGATATCGCTAGTGTCGGCTGCGCGTAAAAGCGGTCTCGCGCTGGAATTCGCACAAGTCTTCAAGAACCCAATCTTGGGAGACCTCTGTCAGCTTCCCCTGCTCCAGTCCAAGAAGTCCATGATTACTACACGACCTATGGAACTTCTAGATGGGGAATCTGTGGCTCTTACAGAAATTGCCGAGGAGTGTTCCATCATTATAGAGGACATTGAAGACGCTTTTCCCTGCACACCCCTACAGGAGGGGCTCATGGCCATGTCTTCCACAACTGCTAATTCATTCCTGGTCCAGTATGTGCTTCAGCTTGGAGCAGATGTCGATGTCTCAAGCTTGAAAAACGCGTGGAATTTAGTTTCCGAAGCACACGGCATCCTACGCACTCGTCTGGTAGACACATCGACATCTGGCATCCAGCAAGTTGTCGTACACGAGGCCCTACGCTGGAATGAAAGCTCCAATCTTGACGAATATCTAGACTTTGACCTGAAAAAGGCGTCAAAATTTGGGGTTCCGCTCAATCGATTCGGCATCATCTACGATACCAATGGTCTAGCATTGAGCATGGTCTGGACTGTGCATCACGCTATTGTCGATGGTCACTCTGTCGGACTCACTCTGCGAGCAGTGAGGGACGCCTTCAGGAATTATTTTGAAGCTACGAAAGCTTCATTCTCTTCCTTCATCAAATATTCCCAGACTTCAGCATCAGAATTGTCAACCCAATACTGGAAGTCAGTCTTTGAGGGAGGAGAGTATGAGCAATTCCCAAGAAAGCCGCCTTGCATTGTTTCTGTCAACGCGAATCCAGAGAAAGCATTCGTTCGTCTTAATATGGCGCTTCCCACATCCGGCTTAGATGTGACTGCGACAACTATCTTGCGTGCAGCCTGGGCACTTGTCATCAGCCGCTTCAGCGGGTCCAGCAATGTCGTCTTTGGGGTCACGTCATCGGGAAGGAATGCTTCATTTGATGGAATCGAGACCGTTATGGGTCCAGTCATTGCGACTGTTCCGTTGCGGGTTAAGTGTGATCGAAGTCGGACCGTGATCGATTTTCTCACCGGGCTTCAGACGGCCACTATCGACATGATCCCCTTCGAGCAGATGGGCATCCAGAACATATCTCGCATAGACGCCAATTGCAAGGCTGCCTGCGAGTTTCAGAGCATGATGATCATTCAGCCTGAAGTGGATATGGCCATGGATGGTGCTCCTTTCACTGCTTTTGAGCGACCACAAGACCTTGACAAATTCAACTCCCACGCCGTCATGGTTGAGTGCAGTCTCCAGGAGACTTCGGTTCACGTCAACTTCAACTATGACACCGAGTACCTTGACCATTCCCAAGCTTCCAGACTGGTAGACTATTTCGACACTGCACTGGGGTTCTTAGTCGCAAGTCAAACCACACGTCTCGAAACATTCTTTGCCCAACCTTCGGCCGAAGATATCAAGCAGATACAAGCTTGGAACCAAAAACGGCCCTACACCACCGAAGCCTGCGTTCATCAATTGTTTGAGACTCAAGCCCAGATCCAACCAAATGCACAAGCAATCTTTTCTTGGGATGGGCATCTCAGCTTTTCGGAACTTGACAAGAAAGCTTCACAATTGGCTCGAGTTCTTGTGGATTTGGGTGTTGGCCCAGAGAGCAAAGTGGTGTACTGCTTCGAAAAGTCTCTCTACACTGTTGTGTCTATGCTGGCTATCCTGAAAGCTGGGGGCGCAATGGTTCCCCTCGACCCTGCCTACCCATTGGAGCGCAAATCTTTCATTGTCCAGAATGTTGCCGCAAAAGTTATCGTGGTATCTTTCTCTCAAGCAGATTCATTCTCTGGATTAGATACTCCAGTAGTGACCGTGAATCGGGCTCTGTTTGAGAACATGGACAAGCTGCACGTTCAAGCCTTCTCGAGCGCAGAAGTCCAACCTCACCATGCTGCCACAGTTCTGTTCACCTCTGGCAGTACGGGGTTGCCGAAAGGTGTTGTGCAAGAACATCGCACTCTTTGTTCCGCAGCAAATGCTCAGTCGGCAGGCATGCAAATGTTCAAGGGCTCGAGAATTCTCCAATTTTCAGCTCATGTTTTTGATGTCAGTGTCATTGAGATTGTCAACGCACTGGTCTTGGGAGCCTGTATCTGCATCCCATCTGATGAAGACAGGCTGAACAACCTTGCTGGATTTGTGACAGAATCCCAGGCAGACTGGGCCTTCTTCACGCCGTCCTTCGCACGCACCCTTGATCCTGGCGACCTGCCAAGCTTGAAGACAGTCTGCATGGGCGGCGAGGCCATGACCGTCGACAACATCGAGACCTGGGCTAGTCGCGTCCAACTTATCAACGCCTATGGGCCCTGCGAGGGTAGCGTATGTACTGTGACTCGAATGAGTAACATGGAGTTCCTTGTGGGTGACAGTATTGGCCATGGTCTAAATTGTCATGTCTGGATCGTGGATCCCGATACCCACGAAAGACTGCTTCCCATTGGAAGCATTGGCGAGATCCTGATTGATGGACCCAGTGTTGCTCGCGGATATCTAGGGGATTCGGAGAAAACTAGCAAGTCGTTCATCGCCGACCCATCGTGGACGAGTAATTTCAATTTTGGAGAAGAATCAAGGTGGATGTACAAGACTGGAGATCTCGGCAGATTCAACTCAGATGGCTCAGTTTCATACCTCGGACGCAAAGATACCCAGATCAAGCTTCGCGGTCAAAGAATTGAGCTGGGAGAGATCGAACATCGGCTCATCGACATCCTCCCAGCTGGCTCTCTTGTAGCCGTTGATGTCTTGTCTCTTTCGAGATCCTCCAGCAAGCATTTGGTTGCGTTTATTCAGCTTGGCGGTCTATTTGACAACTTCTCAGAGCGTAAGAACGCTGTTGATGATATGGCGAGCCAACTGAAGAAGCAGCTGTTATCCGTTCTGCCTATCTACATGGTACCTGCTCACTTTCAATGTCTTGAGTCTCTGCCATTGGGTACGACTGGGAAGCTCGATCGCCGAAGACTCAAAGAATACGCCGCAAACTTGGATACTCTGCATGGTCTGGGTACTGCTCCAAATGAGGGCGAATGCAGAGACTTCGAGTTTGGAGGTAGTCTACTTCCTGATGAAGACATCGCCTTGTCTATCAGCAACAAGTTATCTGAATTATTGTCGAGGAATGACCCAGAAAGAAAGCAGTCCTTGCGTGGGAGTAATTTCAACCCCTTCTACGCCGGTATGGACTCCGTCCAAGTCGTCTCACTTTCTAGCTATGTTCGGAAGACCTATGGGACAAGTCTTCCGATCAAGAAGTACATGAACAGTGCAGCGACCATTCGGGATATTGCTCGGTGGATCGCTGAGGATCGCCAGGTTCCCATACAGGACAACGGGTTCGAGCTTCTGGATGAGATCGAGAAGTATGACAAGTCGCTTCCAGCACTTCGACCCCAAGACACAGCATGGAATGAGAAGTTCAGCCCAAAAGCGGTATTTTTGACAGGAGCAACTGGGTTCCTCGGAAATCAGCTTCTCTGCCAGCTCTTAGAGCGTCCAGGAGTGTCCAAGGTCGTCACTTTGGTGAGAGGTTCATCAGCTGCGCATGCTACCGAAAGACTTTTCTCACTTGCGCGTGGCAGTAGCTGGTGGCGCGAGGCGTATACTTGCCGCATCGAAGTTTGGCACGGTGATCTCTCTCTCCCACACCTTGGCCTAGAAGACACGCAATGGTCGCGGCTGGACGGGTCAGGTACTGAAGATGACTTGATCGACGCTGTGGTTCATAACGGTGCAGTTGTCAACTGGATGGCGGATTACCATGCCCTGGTACCTGCCAACACGCTATCCACCGTTCAACTCCTCACTGCCGTCGCGAGGGCGTGCGCCAGCCGACCGGTGCGCTTTACTTATGTCTCGGGAGGCCATCTCTCGACTTCCCCTGACAATGTCAACGAAGTTGCAGAGGAGCTCAAGTCGTACCCAGCATACAGCCAGACGAAGTTTGTCTCTGAGATTCTCGTGGCGCGTTTTTCTCAGCGTCTCGCTCAAGCCGGCCATGGGTCTCTTGTTTCCATTGTGAAGCCAGGTCTGATTATGGGTAGTTCCTCTGATGGGATCTCCAATACAGACGACTTCCTCTGGCGTGTGACAGCAAGTGCCCTTGACATTGGTCTTCGTGTTGACGAGGACCCCGGCTCGTGGATAGCTGTGGCCGGTGTTGACCTGGTTGCGAAGATTATCCTGGACAGCTGCCTACTCCAACCCGCCGACTGTGGCGCCAGTGTCTCCAAAAAGATCTTGAGCGGCGTCAGTCTGGGCGACTACTGGGACATCGTTACAGAAGAGACTGGACGTGTCACAGAACCGTCAGACGCAAAGAACTGGTTGGGCGCCCTACAGTGTGAGGTTGAGGGCAAGGGGTCGGGTCACAGAATGTGGCCGGTGATGCACTTCGTCGAGGATAAAGGAGGCATTCTTGGCCAGCCTTTAGGTGCAATGATGGCTGAAGATCAAGCCGAACATCAAGCTGTTGTTCGGAAAGCTTTGCGAAAGAGCTTGCAATATCTTGTAGCCATTGGGTACATGAACATCAGCCGAACGAGTAGCGAGGACGGCGACAATGCCAGTGAGTTCGGTTTTGTGGTTCCTGGGTCCCTAGTCTTTTCGCGGACTCCGACGACCCCGATCTGGAATCAGACGACTGATCCAAAGCGTCTTGGGTATGGAGACCACAGTGGACAAAAGTTGGAACTGCCGGTAACAGGTGCGCCGCGGTCTCCGAGTCCCTTGTGCAACAGCATTAGGGGGAGATGAAGGGATTCTTGAAATCTGACGAAGGAAATAGGGAGGGAAAATCTGGCAAATTTGGAGTCTTGGCTCTTGTATCGAATTTCTTTCTGACGTGTATGCGCTTTCTTCACAGGGGCAATTGTATGTGAAAGCTTACCTTACTGGCCTGCAGATAATTAATTGACTGTTCTGTGAAGTCGCACCAATGAATCTCCCGCACCTCGTCTGAATCAGTGGCGCCCGCAATAGCCCGCGATCTGAGCGGCCATGTGTGCCAACAACCAAGTCATGACTTCGGCGAAGAAATCCTCACGAAGCAAGTTTAGTCGACTTGTTGCTAGTTCCGGGGGAACTTCCCCCACGCAAATGGTGACGTGGATATGCCCAGTCCTACAAAAACAAGCTCATAATCTATCAAACTTTCGATCGAAGTTCCTCTGTGTTCATAATGGTGAACTATGACAGGGATCCCATGAAAGTTTCGGTACCGAAAGATCTTCCGTCAAGCCGGCGAACAGAACTTCAATCCAAGACGTCGGCTCAATATCACCTCAGCTAGTAGCTCTACTGAGGCTTAGGTCTTGGCATGTGAGCAAATGCCAGCTTTGGTCTATCCAAGATATCCGCTGCGAGTCCTGCTCATTTGAGACGTCAATTTATCGGTAGAGACTGGTTACGATCCACTCGGAACATGAGACGGTGATAGAGTCGCCGAGTCATGATTTGGAGATCCTTTCCCACATGTTGGTCCCATAGTCGACTTGCCCCGTGGGCAGATGGGGTATTGATCAGACAAACACCGGCACCACGGTCGCGGTTTCTGATGTTTGAGACGTCAGAATCAAATGAAAAGGCGATCGCGGATGAACTGCTCAGCACGTTATTAGCAAATTGGTGGGCAGATTTTATATGAAACGGATTGCGTCGACAGATTGGGCGAATATCAGACCAAATGTCCCCACAGAGCCGCCAAGACCGTACTTTATTCTTTACAATCTAATAGACTTTCGAACCTGATTACTAGGACATAGCTTCGAGATGCCAACCCGCAAATCAATCTGACTCCTAACATGGTTGGCAAAGATTTGGGTTTCCGTATGAGGAAACAGTCGGTACCGAAGTTATACGTATGCACGGCGAGGTCTAACGGCTTAGTCGCAAGACCGAGCTGGGCGGACTCACCGTGAAGAATATAAGAAGCTGTCTGAGATCGCACCACAGCAAGAACTCACCTCAACAGCTCACGGACAAACTACTTCAAACTCCTCTTGCAAATACCCCAAGAAAATCTACTTGTTCATCTTACCACCGCAACCATGCAGCTCAGCTTCTTTGCCGTTCTCGCCGCTGTGTCACTCGCCATGGCCGCCCCCAACCCTGTTCCTCAGGCGTCTTGTAGTCTTGCCAAAGTGAACGAGTGCATCAAGCAGGTACGTGAACCACAATTTAGTTATTGACGTGTTTCAATTGCTAACGTTATGCCTTGATAGTGCGGAACTAGACAATACGACTGCTTCGACAACACCTGCTACTGCGCTTAGAAGGCCAGGCGAGAGTCCACCAATCCGTCATATCTTTCGTGTAAAAAGACTTTGGATTTAACTGTACATACTTCTTTACTGCTGCGGCTAAAAAGAAATGCTGCATTTGAAGCGGTCACTCCTCTATTTCTTATACGTGATGCCCTCCTTCGACTTTGACGATTCACAACTTACTCTTCTCAGAGATGAGAGTGTAAGACTTGGGCAAAGACTCCAACAGATCCTTATCAATCTCATCAACGCTCCTTATTCCGGCAACGTTCATCAAGATATCCAGATCAGCCAACAGCCCCCTTAACACGTGTCTAACCCCATGCTCTCCCATGATGCTCAGCCCCCAAATCCAGAGCCGTCCGATGAAGACGAACTTGGCTCCCAAAGCAAGTGCTTTGACAACGTCCGCCGCACCCCTCACTCCGCTATCAAACGTGACAACAATCCGATCACCCACCTTCTCCGCAATCTTCTCGAGCGCATCAAGACTGGCAATGGCGCCGTCAACCTGGCGTCCGGCATGATTGCTCACGACAATGCCCTCGAATCCGAGATCAGCAGCCTTCTCCGCGTCGTCGACCCTCTGGATGCCTTTGATGAGGAACGGCTTGCCCCCGCTGATCTCCTGCCACTTCTCCCTGGCCCACACGGCCTTCTCCCAGTTCCATGCCCGACCGTGCCAGACATTGTCGATCCAGAACGCAGCGGCCTGCTCGGGTTGTGTCTTTGGATCAATACCCTTCTCGGCAAGTCGTTTCTGGAAGACAGGGTCTGCGAGGCCCAGGTCCGCGCCGATGCCGCGGTAGAAAGCATAGTTTGACGTGGCGACATCATCATGCCGCCAGCCGAGCTGCCAGGTGTCCGTCGTGAGAATACACGCTGTGAAACCGCTCTCATGCGCTCTCTTCAGCAACGAAACTGTCAGCTCGTCATCGTGTGGCATGTATAGCTGAAAGAACCGTGGCCCATGTGGAATCTTTGACTTGTCCGCCGACTGTGCGTTGATCGCAGACTCGCGCCCTGCATCATTCGCCTGCGCGACTTCCTCGATGGTGCAGGATCCCGCCGTTGACAGGCTATACGGGATCCCCAGTTCGGCTGCAACTTTGGCAACAGGGACCTCGCCCTGAGGGTGGTAGATCTTGTTGATGCCCACGGGAGCAATTCCGAACGGGGCAGAAACCTCATGGCCAAAGATCTTGGTGCGCGTGGAGCGCTCGTTGGTGTCGACCAGCTGACGAGGCACGATCTTGTGCCGGAAGAAGGCCTGGCGGTTTGCGAGATGGGTATGGGAGAGCCCTGCGTTTGATGAGGCATAGAACCTGGGGTTGTTAGATCATATCATTCTGCATAGGAAGGGAGTGAGATGTACCAGCCGTTCTGAGTCAACTTCTTCTGTGCAAGTTCTTCTAACTTGTCAGGATCTAGGCGATGTTAGCCTGTGTAATCAATCGCGCGTCTACAAACTTACGGGTATTGAAGAGAGGAACCTCGTCGTCGTTCAACTTCCAGAAGTTCTCGCGCTGGTACAATCCCCATGATGGCGTGTCGCGGTTCTTGATATGAGGAGAGTTGGGGTCCGACATGACGACGACTTTAATATTACCAAACTTGTACTTCGCGACTATTCGACTTTCGAAAGCTTGGGGAGTAACGATCCGCCTGTTTTAATGCCGGCTTTAACATCGTAATATGAGAGCAGTTCACCTCTCGAACCAGTGTCCGGCGATCATCAAGGTCAGGGGTCATGACGTAACCTGTAGCTCATGATCCGAACTACGCCATGGTTCCACAGAACCGGCCGTCTGTGCCGACATTTGGGATAAGCTTCGCGGCTCAACGGAGCTTGCAATTCCAGAATCGTTCTAGAATTATTCTATGGTGTTTGGAGTCCAAGTTCGGATCGGTCAAAGAGTAATGCACGCAATCCCGCCATCGATTGAGACAGCCCTAGGACGAAATAGGGTTCACACAGTAGCCGTAGATTCCTCATTCCCGTATGACAAATAGTCCGATCTGCGATTGGTTTCACTAATCATCGGCTTGTGATTATACTAGCATCATAATTCATTTGACAATAGGCTAACAGCAAGTAGCTCAACTAATACACTTGACAAGAGGCATTCTGATCTCCTAACATACATCCAAGTAAAGGAGGTAGTGACAGGAAGGAAAAGGTCATGCCGTCACAAATTAGAGGCGGGCGGTGGGTTGGATAAACTCTCCGGGCGCGTGGTAGTTGGGCACCCTCATCTCCAGGGCGGCGCCAGAGTAGCCAAGATCCTCGGCGACGAGCGTTGCAGCCTTCTCACCGATGAGCAGAGCGGTCGAGTAGGTGTTGCAGCCGACGTTGTCGGGGCAGATGGAAAGATCGGCGACCTTGAGGCCCTTGACGCCGTGAACGTTCAGGCGCTCGTCCAGAACACCGTGCTTGACGATGCTGTTGCCCTCTCTGGGGGCCATGGAACAGGTCTATATCCCACGTCAGCTTGCGTGAATCTGTGCGAAGAACCATTGTACTTACTCCGAGGCTGTGCCAGGTGGTCTCAACGTGGCGCTTCACCCATTCCTCGACAGCCTTAATGTCGTCATCGCTGTACTTCAAGTCATCGCGAAGTTCAACGCGGTTGCTAGACACGGTCTTCTTGATGTCGCTCTTCCGGTCTGCCTCATTGAGGGGCTGGGTCCAGCTGCCGTGCTGGATACCCGCGGACAGGTTACCGGCAAGGGCGTACTGGTTGGTGGTTGGCAGGTCCAGATCCCTGGCGCGGGCAGAGGAGTCGTACGCGAAGAAGGGGTGCATGTTGGCGACCTCTCCGGCGTACGCGTCCATGCGGCGAGCAGTCTCGCGAGACTTGATGTAACCCCAGACCATGGGAACCATGTCGCGCTCATCGTTCATGAAGCCGGCGTCGAAGTCGGGGGCGTCGTACGGGTTAGGCGAGGTGATGTGGGTGGATCCACGAGAGAAGGGATACTCGAGGAAGTGGAACATGGTGAAGAACTTGCCAGGGGGCCTGTGGTCTTGTCAGTATGGGAAGTCTTTGGGCTGATTATGCGACTTACATGACCATGTGGTCACCGAACCAACCAGCAATGACGGAGTAGTGCATCACTGGCTTGTCAGGCTTGTTCTCAAAGTACGACTTCCAGCCATCCTTGAAGTGCGGGGTAGGCCATCTCTCGAACTCCTTCAGCTCCTCGGCAGTCGGCCGGATCTTGACGCCGGCGTCGATACCGTTGGTGGCGAGGGGGCCAGTTCCCTTGATGTTCCATTCATCGAAGACACCTGGCACGCGGTGAGTATAGATGTGGGGAAAAGTGATTGACTTCACTTACGCTTCTGGACCTCAGGATCGCCACGAACAAAGTCGTCAAAACTCTCGACGCCAGGCTTTGCGCGGTAGACGGAGAATGTGAGGTAGTGGTCCTGGAAGTTCAGACCGACTCCGGGGAGGTCGACGATGGGCTCGACGCCAGCTGCGCGAAGCTTCTTGGGGTCGCCAACACCCGAGCGCTGGAGGATAAGCGGAGAGGACAACGTGCCACCCGACACGACGATCTGCTTGCGAGCTTTGAAGGTGCGTCCCTTGAGCTCATTAGGGTGAAGAGGCTTCGTCGGGCTAGTTTCTGTCAGTCTTGTTCGAGTGGCCTGAAGATTCTGTCACTCACATGGTCTTGACGCCGACGGCTCGGCCGTTCTCAATGATGACCTTGTCAACCTTAGTGTTGCAGGCAAGGTATAAGTTGGAGTGGACGGCACGGGTCGCATGAATGTACGCGTGGGCACTGTCGCTGCGGCGGCCCGTCTGTAGTATATTGAGTCAGTTGTTTGATCTGGAACGCGAGAACGGGAATAAGCTCACGTCTCGGTTAATCCACTTGAGCCAGTGCTCAGCTCCGTGGCCCGTTGACAGATCCTGCAGATCATCGACGGTAGGGATGCCCTGCGATTCCGCAGCGCGGAGGAAGTCTTCCTTAATTGGGTAGGTGCTGAAAGCAATTGTAAGTTTTCGATGTATTCATAATTGAACCCTGCGGTTAGGCTGAACCTACTAGTTGCCGAAGGAAACCTTGATTGGGCCCTCGAATCCGTGCAGATCTCTGTCACATGGTTAGTTGAACAGAGTTTGCGAGAGTCCAACCGATCACGCGTGCGCTTACCGGTTATGAGAGGCCCGCTGATATGTCTCGTGCTTCTTCATAAGTGGAAGCAGCTCCTTCGTAGACCATCCCTTGGCCTGGAAGTCATCGTAGTCAGAAGCCGACGCTCGGGTGTACATCTGGTGGTCTTGTTAGTTGTGCCCCCCTGCACTGCACAGAGACTGCGTTTACCATAAAGTTGATCGAGGAACCTCCGCCCAAAATGTTGGCGCAGGGCACGATGGCGGATCGACCGGCCAGATGTTTCGAAGGGCGTGACTCATAAAACGTGGCAGTCTTGGAGTCCAACTTCATGTTCCGGGGGTAGATACCCGGGCGGAAGACCCATGGGTTGTTGAGATTGTTCTCACCGCCCTCAATAAGGAGGACGGTGAGGTTATGGTCCAAGTTGGCCAACCTGTCTGTGTGTTAGTCTTTTTCTGGAAGACTTCTTTCTGGAGGGATGGGACTAACCGTCCAGCCACAACACATCCTGTGCTGCCACCACCACACACAATGATATCAAACTCGTCGGGAAGAGCGCCGCTCATGGTGACGTTGTCAACGACGGGGAATCAAAACAAAGTATTCAAATATCTGGCTTGAAGATGAGCAGCAATTGTCAAAGCGGCATGAACACCGTGTCAGGTCAACTGCAACACTGCTAATGCGCTCGCTGAGATGAAGTGTTCTAGACGAGTTCGATCCCGCCGGTCGGGACGGTCGTTAAATAGATGGGAGGACAGCTGCGCTTAAGGCCATCTCTGGAAGTCTTCCCCGCCGTTTGGTCTGGGCAGGATGGTTCTCGACCCCGACTTTACTCCAGACCCTCCAGGATCTCAGACCCAAGATCCGGCAGGGAGGGAGAAGATGAGGGGAAGCCATGGAGCATCCCTTCAGGATTCGCGAGGTTCTGGGGTCTGATTTGGTCCAAAGCATGCAGCGTCCGTGTCATCCGGTGTTGTTTGGTCGTGACCTATCATCGACGCGCGTCTGTGAAGTGTATCACCCAAAGCCAATGCATGGCAGCATGGCTGTGCCTCGATCAACACGCTTCCTAGCTTCCCCGCACGCCCTCGAAGCTGCAAGACGGGCAGCTTTCATGCGGCAAATTTACGCCGTTGGCACATATTGGACAGCAACGAGAATGAGGAGATGAAGAAGCCCACTGCCGGTTCTCCCAGCTTGCATGCTTCCGCAAGTCCGAGAGTGGCTTTGTCCGGTGCCACTCCAGCTAACACGCCCATTGCAATTGCACATTGCTGATGACGATCACATCGTAGACGTTTGCCTCGTAAGTAAGGCGGTCGCCAAGAACCTCACAACGCCCCCAATGTTTCTTGCTACATTGAGCCGCACGGAAAACCCTGCATTAAGAATGCGCCGTGTGCCGCTTTGGGAGCTCCAGCCTGTCTCAAGCCGCGAGCTTCACGCCAAAGGAGACTTAACGCAGAAGATAGCTCAGGGCCACTCCACATCGGAGCTCACTTCAGTTGCCCAATACCCGTTCTTTTGGTTGAGGTGCATACCCTTTCCCCTCACCGGCCTGGCGCCGGCCTCACACTGGACCCGACGTTGCCGCATGGACATTATCCGGGGATAGGTTGACTGCCGCCCCCCGCGTTCTGCACCCCGCAATTCAAAGTCCGGGGTAGGAATGGGGGCCGTCTAGCTCGTTGGTCTGCTCCTCCAACCCCCCAACCGCTTTTCTGCAAGCCAAGTCCCTACCCTCAGCTCGAGAATGAGGAGAAGGTAGGTTCAAGAATAGGAAAAGACGAGTCAGGAGATCCTGACGTCAAGCTCACTCACCGAAATATCCCCGAATCGTTGGTCGCAGAGTTGAAGTCTAAGCTTGCTGTGCCGAATCTTGGCTAGATCGTGGCTCTCCATTGGAGGCTTTTCGACACGCCCAGCCGCTTCTCCACCTCCCTCCAACGTTCCGGGCATTGTTTGTCTTCATGTCAGACAAGTTGAGGCAATCAAAATAGCTGCGCGCGCCGAAGTGTTGCAGGACAACGAATCGTTGCTGCAGCTATGTCGCCGGCTTCCCATCATAATGCAGGAAGCTGCATGCAAACTCCACCACACTGCGTGGTGATGCCCCTCGAGGTTACCCGCTGATGGTGGGGGGCTTTCCGCCATTCGGAGCACGTTCCCGGGAGAGCTTGTGACTGCTGAGCGTTTCGAACATCCAGCCAACGTAGCATCGATCCCCCGGGCATCCGTACTTATTCTCTGCATCGTCCAAAGAGCCCCCAAACTGTGCTGAGCCCAGGCGTCTGGTCCCTTGCGTAGTGTTCCTCACTCGTTTCTCCAAATTCTTCAATCGAGAAGGGGTGTTCACGGCAAATGAAGCTTCCCATGGGCTGCTCCGTCCCAAAGCTTGGCCGAGGTTCGTGTCGTATTTGGCATACTAGAAGTTGAGACAACCCAATATCGGGCCCGATCGATACCCTTTTCATGTCACGAGACCGTTTAAGGTTTCGCACAAACATCAGGCTCACGGAGAGAAGTACAACGGTGCTGATGAAGACCATGTAGCGCAGCTAGTCGTTGTAACCCTCGTAAACGGCGGAGCATACGGCAATCCTCTCCTCCGGGGCAAAGGCTCGACGAATTGGACCAAGTTGGAAATGGCTTGCATTTCTGCGGGGGTAAGGTATGTCGGTAATGAGACAGCGAGGTGTGTCGTGGAGAGCAGCCTCTGTGTAAACGAATCAGTCCCAGTTCCAATGTGAGACGACATGTTCAACGAAGAACAACACCTCCCATGGCCAAGCCAATGGTTACCCCCAATTTTTCAGGTCTGTGCCGTGGCGCCCAGCGAACTGGCGTTGATGATTCGCCATGGACTTGCATGACAGCTGCGAGGTGATGCATATCTAGGCCTGCCCAGTCAACGAAGAGACACACAAGAGATGTGTCACAAAGGCGGTACCAAAGCCAAATCCAACCGTTGCACCCGAAGCTCAGGAAGCGCCTTGTCATTGGACTCGTGGACGATGGTATTGCTGAGAAGTTACATGGCTGTGCCGAAGACAAAGATGCATATTGTCTACTCGCCGTCCAGAGCGCCAGTGGCAGCTGTTGCAGAGGAAGATCTCTGGACGGCAAGTGAGGGGTCGAGTCCATCTAGGGGCTGAAAACCGTACAAAGGGCGATCAAGGCTTTCATCGAGGGAGAACCTATGCACGATTCCAAGAACATATGGGCTGTGCCCCCGCAGTGCAGCAAAATTGGAGAACAGGCTCACAATAGCTGGACATTTTGTCGATCGCACATCCGTCACAATGCAAATACGGGCTGCTGTGGGTACAGGGACTCGCCGACGACGGGTTGGCATGCAGGGAGGGCCAAAACGAGGAAGCCGTCGACCCCAGCGATACAAATGTCCATATGCCGCGCAACGGATATCTTGAGCCGGCCTCGAGTGACCAACAATAGCTTTGTTGTGAACTGGACGGGCCACGGAGGTCTTGGTCAGCTTGTCCCGCATGCTTGGCTGACGTGCCCCGCGTCCGGTGCTCGGAAACCCCATCGGCCTGCAGAGGGCACATCCGGCTGTAGCGGCTGATGCCATATCAGCTGAGCTGAGTTGCGGGAACTTGAGGACTGGTCATGGCATTGCGAAAATGTGATTAACGTACCTGCGCAATCATAAAGGCATTTCTAGCTTGCATGGGCGCAGTCGCTTCTGAGAGTTGGCCCCGAAACTGAATTACCCACGACAGGATGGAATAGAACCAGCTCAGCAACCTTTCCGCGTACCAACGTAAGCAGAATTACGCCTTACCACAGAGGCCACGGGGCCTACGTCGAAGACCGAGATGCGTGCTGTCATTTGGAATACATGATGGCAGCGCCACGTTTCTGACAATCAGACCGTGGACGAGAACAAGATGCAATCCATATGCCAACCGGAACTTGTAGTCAACGTCGGAAAGTCGCGTGATGTGGTCAAGACTGGGCCACTCTGGGCGATGATGGCGAAGAAACTGGGGTTGGTGTAAGTCAGTGATGCACAAAGAACGCAGGAGTAGGTTGCTGCAAGTTGATGCCTCACCTGGAAGCAGCTCTGTAGATGTAGCAAAAGGACTACGTCCTCGTGAACATGTAAACTTCACTGTCCAACACTCGACATTCAACTCAGGATGGGCCTGAAGAACCGCAAAATGACGGAGGGCCGCCATGGTGTGATGAGTAGGAAGCAATGCGCTCGTGTCGCTCCAGTGACGATATGATGAACTCGGTGATTTGGAGAGAGTGGGCGATGGTGCAGTATATCTGTAGCGGCCTCTGACGCGGAATTTGGACGGCCTTTGCATCGGGCTTTGGATCATTTGATGTGGTATGATGGGTGCAGCCGAGGTCTCTGTCGACGCACCCACCGACGCATGAGCATGCTCCTTGACGTAGATTTGGGCATTTACTGCAACGACACATGTCTCCTGAAAGTCAAAAAATTCTTGCATCAAATGTGGTGTGCACCATCGTACGTTGGATGGCTGGCTGTAAGGGCGGAATAAGTAGGAGTGGACGAGAAGATTCCGTTAGGGATGGCTGCTTTTTCCGGGAAAGACTTGCCAGGCTCTTCTGCCGATTGCCTCTTCACCCAGGAGGGGCCGATTTTGGTTTGCATCAGTCGCAAAGCTTGCCAGCTTTCAGTCCAGCCGCGAGGTTCATGTCTGGCTCACTTGAGGCTCAAAACCTGCGCAAGCTCCGGGTAAGTACGGGGAGCATGGTGGATTGCTTCCTTCCATCAGAGCCCAAGCTCTTCCCATTTCGGGATGATGAGGAGTTATGTAATCATCTGGTCACGTGTGATAGGATGAGTAAGAGCTCTGGTCTTCTTTCACGTGACCCGTCCGGTAGCCAGGTGCAGCTTGTCAAGGCCGGCTTCCTCTTCCCTCCTTCCCCGTGTTCTCAGACTTGCATTGCGAGCTGAGGGCAGGCAAGTCCGAGCATCCGCTCCCGTCCGCCCCGGTGCGGTGGGCTGAAGAAGCCAGAATTAGCGTTACCTAGCAAAAGCAATGCCATGTTGTGCGAATACCGTGTCTTCGCAGCGGTGCATTGCATCGTGGTTGTGCATCTGCACGAAGAAGAGCAGGAAAAGAAGAAGACAGCCTGAATCGAGCGAATAGCAGGATAGAACGGCCTTCATGTTCTGGGGTTTCACACAGTGAGGTGACGAGGGAGATCTCCCTGCTGTTTAATTTGATGTTCCTCAAACACAGTGCAGCTCCCTCACGATGGATGGGGACCCCTTGCTCACGTGCCGGCGCTGTAACGGATCGACGCAGGGCACCCGTCTCTTCGGTTCTCGTCGACTGCAGCAGTCTGCAGGAGAGCAGGCTTGTTGCATTATCTTGTCGGGTTGCTGCTACGGGGGGACGGTCAGGGCTGTTTGACAATCAGCCGCCGGATTGACGAGTAAAAGGCTGAATTGGGTCAACGGCCGATGGGGCATTGGGCTGGATTTTGGGGTCTGCTGCTTGGTTCTAACGCTGTATCCCCAACTGATGGGTTTCGGCCGGTGGTCAGCATTACGAAGTGCTCACCCGGAAGCATGTAACTCGTTGCAAGGTGTTTAGGAGAAGATAGATTGCTGCTGCTGCGGTTGGCATCCCTAGGTATTCAGCATCAAATATATCCGTAGAGTACCCAGGTATTGACAAAGACCAAGAGCAGCCTTGACACATCTCTCCCCTTGTCGACAAAACCCAACTCAGCGCAAATGCCAATCTCGGGAGAGCAGGCAGGCCTCCGATGATATTAACATGGACTTTGACATTTCAAGGTTACCTTTCAGCTGATGGGCTCTTGTAGCCCGAGCAACTGGGTGCCCTACTGCGTTAGGTTGCATGTACGATCCCCTAGTGCCTACGGATACCTTAAGGTAAGGTAGGCAGGCCGTCGCTAAAGGTGCGGGTGCTGCTCCCCCCCTAAATTGGCGCTGCTGCTGAGGCAGGGAAAAGGGCGAGGCAATTTTGGCAGCAAATGAGGGGTTCTGGGGTGCTTGGCCGAGTTGGTTTCCTTGCTTTCATAAGCAGCCTGTCACCATTTGGATCTCTTCGCACTGTCCTTGTCTCGTACCTGCGCCAGGTCGTGTCCACCGCCCCTCTCTCCTATTTGCCCCCCCGAGGCCACACTGCGGTGTACATACGATCTTGCAAACTCCCTGAACACTGCGCCCTAGGTGTGCGACGGCTGGCTGTGTCTCGTCAGCTGGGTCTTCGGGCGCAACTGGGGTACTTTGTGTCGCTCTGCCCGTACAGTGCGGGTGTCAGAAACCGGGCGACCCCAGGCGCAGCAGTCTCGCAGGCGGCAGGACTCGATGGAGTGATGGAGCGAGTGCCTTGGGTGATTTCATCATTGCCCCTTCTCCCCCTTACGGTGCCAGCAACCTCAGACTTGCTGGCCCGGTGGCAGAGACTGCCCTGGTGAGAGCGATATGGATACAGCTGGAGATGCACCGCCTCTCGGCTCCCGCCTGTCGCCTGTCGCTTACCTAGGTTGTCCATTTCGACCTGCATTGCTGCTAACAGCGCTA
This sequence comes from Colletotrichum endophyticum, assembly GCA_027406105.1. Classification (NCBI taxonomy): domain Eukaryota; kingdom Fungi; phylum Ascomycota; class Sordariomycetes; order Glomerellales; family Glomerellaceae; genus Colletotrichum; species Colletotrichum endophyticum. The sequence continues at coordinate 235,306 of JANVYF010000005.1, forward strand.
CCGTAGCCCAGACAGTGAAGAAAGTTAAGGTAAGGTAAGGTATCCAACGTGAGGTAAAGGTACTTAGACTCAGGTATTTGGGTTGGCCGCAAGGAGGGAACTACCGCTGGACTGAGCCACCTGTCTCGTAAACTGCTGGGTTTCTTTCACGCTTTTCGAACGGTCAACTGTGCTATTCGTAAGTACAGGCCGCCCGCGCGGATCAGGTCAAGATCCTCAACCCCTGAATCCCGTCGTCGCCCCTTCCCCCCCTCCCCTTCCCCTTCCCCTTCCAACGTAACAAGGAAAGGAGGTCAGTCAGGTCCAGTCAGCCAGCACTCTCACTCGCCCAACCTCTCAGAGCCAATTCTGAATCCCTTCACTGGCCTTCCTTTGCTTTTTGCTGCTCTCCTCCAATATCCCCCCTCTCTCTCGTTCTCTATCTCTCTGTCTCCTCCGACTGACTGCCCAGTGCTTTCTGCTGCCGTGGCCTGTGTAACCCGTACATTGCCGTGCTTTTATCGATAGCCAAGCAGAAAACAGGCCGGCACCAGTCTGTCTCACCACACACGTCCCCCCCCAGTCCGTCCACCAACTCAGCCCAAGACCCAAGGAGAGGGGGCGTCTTTTGCGGGGTTCTTGCACCGAACGAGCGAACGAGCGTCTCCATACGCAACCTCGAACCTCCACCAACAAATCAAGACCCTAGCAACTCCTTCTCTTGCATTATCTACCTCACCTCACCTCACCTCATCTGTCCTATCCTACGCCAAACCCATCATTCACCCGTTTCGCCTGGAGAGAGAGGGAACAAAAAAAACGAAAGGGAAAAAAAAATATCGCCATCCGCCCGCCCTCCTTGATCCTCTCGACTCCCCGACCATCGCCGATTCGCTCGCCGCGCATACGGCCATCCCTCCTCCAAAATGTCGTGGAAGCTCACGAAGAAGCTCAAGGAGACCCATCTGGGCCCTTTGGCCAACACCTTCTCCCGCTCCCCTTCCACATCTACCATCACCGACAACAGCGAAAAGGCCCAGCCTGGCGCCGCCGCTCCCCCCTCGAATGAAGGGACCATCGGTACGCCCACCCGTCCATTGTGACAAGCCCCTTTCAGCGTCGCCCAAAGGCGCAGTCCGCTCCATACTGACCGCTGCAGCTGCCTCCGAGGCAATGGCGCAAGCACCCGTCGTCAACCCCCCGAAGCCCGGTATTCTCGTCGTCACCCTGCACGAGGGTCAGGGTTTCTCTCTCCCCGAGCAACACAGACAAGCCTTCGCTTCTTCACACCAAGGCTCCGTATCCTCCGGCGGTGCCCTCAGCGTCGCTGGCTCCGTCCGCCCGTCTTCCTCCCAGCGAGTCGCCGGCTCCTTCATCAACGGCTCCGGCCGCCCACAAACATCTGGCGGTGGCTTCAACGGCATCCCAACCAACCATGGCAGAATTTCCGGCAAGTACATGCCTTATGCCCTGCTGGATTTCGATAAAATGCAGGTCTTCGTCAACTCTGTCGAGGGCACGCCGGAGAGCCCCCTGTGGGCTGGAGGAAACACCCAGTACAAGTTCGATGTGTCCCGTGTGACCGAGCTCGTCATTCATCTGTACATGCGCAACCCGATGGCTCCCCCCGGAGCCGGTCGTAGTCAGGACATCTTCCTCGGTGTCGTTCGCATCAACCCCCGCTTCGAGGAGAAGCACACCTTTGCCGAGGACCCCAAGGCGAGCAAGAAGGACCGCGAGAAGGCCGCCGCCGACTTTGCCACCCGCGAGCGTGCTCTTGGCCACACCGGCGTTGAGTGGGTAGATGTGCAATACGGCACAGGAAAGCTCAAGATTGGTGTCGAGTACGTGGAGAACCGCGCAGGCAAGCTCAAGATTGAGGACTTTGAGCTGCTCAAGGTGGTGGGCAAGGGCAGTTTCGGCAAGGTCATGCAAGTGCGCAAGAAGGACACAAACCGTATCTACGCCCTCAAGACGATCCGCAAGGCACACATCATCTCGCGTTCCGAAGTCGCCCACACCCTGGCCGAGCGATCAGTGCTGGCGCAGATTAACAACCCCTTCATCGTTCCCCTCAAGTTCACCTTCCAGTCTCCCGAGAAGCTCTACTTCGTCTTGGCCTTTGTCAACGGAGGTGAGCTGTTCCACCACCTGCAAAAGGAGCAAAGGTTCGACGTCAATCGCTCGCGGTTCTACACGGCCGAGCTTCTGTGCGCTCTCGAGTGTCTCCACGGCTTCAACGTCATCTACCGTGATCTGAAGCCCGAGAACATTCTGCTCGACTACCAGGGCCACATCGCCCTGTGCGATTTCGGTCTCTGCAAGTTGGACATGAAGGACGAGGACCGCACCAACACCTTTTGTGGTACTCCCGAGTACCTGGCGCCCGAGCTGCTTATGGGACAGGGCTACAACAAGACGGTGGATTGGTGGACGCTCGGAGTCCTCTTGTACGAGATGCTTACGGGACTACCGCCCTTCTACGACGAGAACACGAACGAGATGTACCGCAAGATTCTCTCGGAACCTCTCCACTTCCCCGGCCACGACGTGGTACCGCCGGCCGCCAAGGACCTTCTGACCAAGCTGCTCAACCGTGACCCTAAGGAGCGTCTCGGTGCCAACGGCTCGGCCGAGATCAAGGCGCACCCCTTCTTCCACGCCATCGACTGGCGCAAGCTTCTGCAGCGCAAGTATGAGCCGGCGTTCAAGCCCAATGTGGTAAGTGGCCTCACGGTGACTGGCATCAACAGTGGCAAGCATGACTAACGTGGACTGTTTTTCCAGGTGGACGCCCTCGACACGGCCAACTTTGATCCCGAATTCACGTCAGAAGCGCCGCAGGACTCGTACGTTGAGGGCCCGATGCTCTCGCAGACAATGCAGAACCAGTTCCAGGGCTTCAGCTACAACCGACCGATTGCAGGACTGGGCGATGCGGGTGGCAGTGTCAAGGACCCGTCATTTGTGGGCAGCATCCAGGACCGATAAGCGCCTTGTCTTCTTTTGGTTTTCGCAAGCAAGCAGGCAGGCAAGCAGGCAGGGAAGGAAAGAAAGGGTCGACTAGAAAGCATTGAAGTGGTGTGGACTTGGTGATTCACTTTACGGGTTACCTCAGCTTACGGCAAAGCGATTCGACACGACTCGACTCGCGCGCGCAACAGCTTGCGTCTTCGTCTTTGTACGGCGTTCTGGAACGGGCATGATGAAGCCTAGGGGAAAACGGAATGTAGATAGGCACATATCATTGAGCAGACAGACACAGAATCGCTCAGCATCGTTCACGGCAGATGTGGTGTGTGATGTGGAGTGGCGGCGGTGGCGGTGGTGGTGGTGGTGGTGCTTCACCCACGCACTGTGACTGACTATGATGCTGTGAAGCCGTGATGTTGAGGAGGTTCCGGTGGGAGGGAATACGGGTGGGTGGGATGGCATTGAGGCGGATTCGGGCCGGGACGTGTGTCTGACGTCGGACGTCGGATCTGCCGGGGCGGGTTGAGGCGGGATTTAGTAAGCTCAGGTGTTCCACCGCATCTTAACATTCGGTGTATGCCTCCATTTTGATCCGGTGTCGGATTCACGATGCTCGGCAAGGAATCCGCTCTGGGGGGTGACAGTGAGACCGAGAGAGTGCCTGTCCACTGGGTCTGTTTATGTATGCGAGAAGAAGGCCAAAGAAAGTTTGCGAATGAGGGATTTGAATTCCCTGATGGCCGGTAGAGCATTGTACCGACGACAGAAAGTCACGATGGCGGCACGGAGAGAGGGGCAGTTTCTGAAAAATTCGAGATGTCCTCGCGATGCGTGGGCCGTGGGGGTCGGGGTTGGGGGGATGGATCATGGTCGGGAAAGCTTCATCAGCAATTCAGCACCGATCCGACGGGCAGGCCCGCTTCGTCGGATATAGCAGAGGCGGCTGGGGACGTCAATTGGTACGGCTGACGGAGGAGGGGACATGGCGATAGGCGATTAGCATTGAGTGAAGCAGGCGAGAAACAGAGTGCGTGTGACAAGCGCATCCATGCGAGACGGCGAAGACGGGGGGTTGCAAAGTCACAAAGTGGCACCTTTACGGCGATTTGGGACTTTTTTGGAGTGGGCGGGAGAAATCACTACTGCCACGAGGACTGGAGACTGGAGGTGAGGACGACGGAGCGGGGCCGCGGAGGAGAGAAGGAGGCAGATGTCATCGTGACCGGCGTGGATTGTTGCGGTGATGCCAATTCAGTGAGGTGAATTGGTACACTCGGGTCGGTGCCATGGCGGGCCTTTCTGGTCGCGAGGTGCGAGGTTCGTTAGGTAAGCTTTTTTTTTTTTTTTTTTTTTTTTTTTTTTTTTTTTTTTCCACTGCTGCTCGGCGGAGCTGACCCGGCGACGGCGGGAGACGAGAATGACGGAGAAACAGGTCGAGAAAGCAAGAGCTCCATCGTCTCTCGTCGGATATGCTCCAGCTACCTACCTAAAGGTAGAGGTACCTAGCCAGCCATCCAGCGAGGCCCTTCTAAAGCTGGCCTGCTTCCCGCCCACCTTGCCATTCTTCAATTTCACGTTGCGTCTCTTTTCATCATTCAATTGGCATTATACCCCGTCGCCGTCAGCATCTCCTGCAGCGCCATTACTGAGCACCAGCGCCAAAAGCTGAGGTACTGACTGAGTCGAAGCTTTGGGCGTCCAGTGCTACAGCGTCATTCCACAACCCCCCCGCTCCAGGTCAGTGCTTCCCTTCAGCGTGCCGTGCCCCGCGTTCCAGCTCTGTTTTTCTACGCAATTACCCCTCCACGCCAGACATGCCACCACCCACGGGGCCCTGTCATTGGCTGGAACCGCTCACCTTGCCGCACCCATCCCACTTCCACTGTGCTAAGTGTGAGGTGCCTCCTACCTTGCCTGGGGACCTCAACCACTGCTCCCACACCTGATACCCACCATCACTCAGTCAGTCCACGACACCACGCTGCATTGTTTTCTTTCCTTCTCCTTCTACATTGTTTCTGGGTCAACTGAACTGTCCCACCAATCCATCCTTCATCCTACCTTATACATATTATATCCCGCCCGACCTCGCCCTCACCTGCGAGACGTCCAGCTAACGTCTCCTGCTCCCACCAAGACCTCCACCCCTCGATCCTTTCCGTCCGACCATCGTCGACCTCTACCAAAATGCCTCAAGCTTCCAGCCTTCCCGCGTGGGCCGAGCTCCAGGCTCACCGCGACAACGTCGGCAAGAACTTCGTACTGAAGGAGGCCTTCGCCAACGACACCGACCGCTTCGCCAAGTTCAGCCGCACCTTCAAGAACGACGCCTCCGGCACCGACATCCTCTTTGACTTCTCCAAGAACTTCCTGACAGATGAGACCCTCGACCTCCTCGTCAAGCTGGCCGAGCAGGCCGGCCTCGAGAAGAAGCGCGATGCCATGTTCGCCGGCGAGAAGATCAACTTCACCGAGAAGCGCGCCGTCTACCACGCTGCCCTCCGCAACGTCGGCGGCTGGGACATGAAGGTCGACGGTGTCGACGTCATGAACAACGACGGCGGTGTCAACTCCGTCCTCAACCACATGAAGGAGTTCTCCGAGCAGGTCCGCAGCGGCGAGTGGAAGGGCTTCACCGGCAAGAAGCTCACCACCATCATCAACGTTGGTATCGGAGGTTCCGACCTGTAAGTCCCCCTACCCCGACCCCGACCCCTACCCCTACCTCCCGGCTCCGGTCCTACCCCTCACCACCTCCGAGCCGCCCGCTAACTCCCCCGTCAAGCGGCCCCGTCATGGTCACCGAGGCTCTCAAGCACTACGGCGCCAGGGACATGACCCTCCACTTCGTCTCCAACATTGACGGCACCCACATGGCCGAGGCCCTCGCCAACTCGGATCCCGAGACCACTTTGTTCCTGATTGCCTCCAAGACCTTCACCACCGCCGAGACCACCACCAACGCCAACACCGCCAAGTCCTGGTTCCTCGAGAAGACCGACGGCAAGGGCGAGATCGCCAAGCACTTCGTTGCTCTGTCCACCAACGAGGAGGAGGTCACCAAGTTCGGCATCGACGCCAAGAACATGTTCGGCTTCGAGAGCTGGGTCGGCGGTCGCTACTCCGTCTGGAGCGCCATCGGCCTCAGCGTTGCCATCTACGTCGGCTACGACAACTTCCACAAGTTCCTGGCTGGTGCCCACGCCATGGACAAGCACTTCCGCGAGACCCCCCTGAAGGAGAACATTCCCGTCCTTGGTGGTCTTCTCAGCGTCTGGTACTCTGACTTCTTCCAGGCCCAGACTCACCTGGTTGCTCCGTAAGTGTAACCGCAAGACAAACGGGAGGGGCGTTAAGCTAATCAAGTACCACAGCTTCGACCAGTACCTGCACCGCTTCCCCGCCTACCTGCAGCAGCTGTCCATGGAGTCCAACGGAAAGACCATCACCTCGGATGGCTCTCCCGCAAAGTACACCACCGGTAAGCAGGCCCGCTGATCCGCCGACCCCTGAAGAAGCTCGAAATAGACTGACAGCTCGGCCATCACAGGTCCTATTCTCTTCGGCGAGCCCTGCACGAACGCCCAGCACTCCTTCTTCCAGCTCGTCCACCAGGGCACCAAGCTGATCCCCGCCGACTTCATCCTGGCCGCCAAGAGCCACAACCCCATCGGCGACAACGTCCACCAGAAGATGTTGGCCTCCAACTACTTCGCCCAGGCTGAGGCCCTGATGGTCGGCAAGACCGCCGACCAGGTCCGCGCCGAGGGTGCCCCTGAGGAGCTTGTCCCCCACAAGATCTTCCTGGGCAACCGCCCTACCACCAGCATCCTTGTCGGTGGCCACATTGGCCCTGCCGAGCTGGGTGCCCTGATTGTCTACTACGAGCACCTCACCTTCACCGAAGCCGCTGTCTGGGACATCAACGCCTTCGACCAGTGGGGTGTCGAGTTGGGCAAGGTCCTGGCCAAGAAGATTCTCAAGTATGTCTTTTACAAAAGCTACCTCTCTTGTGGATCAAGTGCTGACTATTTCAAAGGGAGCTCGACGAGCCTGGCAACGGCGACGGCCACGATGCCTCCACTGGTGGCCTGATTGGCGCCTTCAAGAAGTACTCTAACCTGTAATGACTAATGCGCGGCGCTGTTACTTTTCCTTACCTAGTTAAAATTGGAAAGAGGGTGTGAGAAAGATTCACATAACTATAAAAGCCAAACGAAGATCAGTTCCATATCTGCCGTTGTTAGTGATCATGCTTTTATGGAGGGCTCTCTGGTAAAAGACTTTATTAAGGAGCAGCATTCCAGTGTGATAAATTATTATGGACCATCCCATGTTATATTCACGCACGCAAAACGTAGTCTGCTAATCAAGCTGCAGGCGGCACATCTGACGCTGGAGTTGGAACTTCTTGCGTTGTTCTTGGAGTCATGTGGGGTATTTCGATACAAAGTTGCTATTGAATACATGCTGACGTTTCCCCAGGACGACTAGATGACCCGAGACAAGGGCAGCAGGTCTGCAGATATACCCTCGGCCTGCCTTCAGCATCTTGAACACTCCCGAATTCGGCCAAGTCCACTTCGTCTTCTCAACTTGATGAAAGTCCGTCGGGAAGAATTGCTACAGCTGCCCTTGGTGGGATGAGACAGCTCAGGCGCCTGCTTATTAGTATACAAGCAAATTTCCAGCGCTGGGATGTCTATCTGAGACTATTGATGATCCCGTCGGAGGTGCAAGCTTTGCGTATATTGTTGGTGATATGAGAGCCGCGTAGAGCAAGTGCAACACAGCCTTACCAATATCAAGACAGAGCCATAGACAGGAAGCATTAGAGCGCCAAAGAGATCATAGGTATCTCCAAAAAGTTTACCAGTCGACAAATAGCCGTTCATCCATGCTTCCGCTTAGAACATCTTCATGCTTCTGAACGGACGGGTGACGAGGAACGATCTGGACTAATGGCCGAGGTTTTGAGTCGTCTAGCTTTACTGATCAACCAGTAGTCAAGCTCCATACATGTCTACATCTACAAACCACTCCATTGATGAGATCTTGTATGGGCAACCGGTAGACTCGCCGTTGGTAGCGGGACAAGTATTCAGTCCGGAGCCTCACAGACGATGTCTTATGTGGTCGATAGCACCCCGAGCATCAATGGCTGGTAAGATAGAAGCTTGGCTGCAGGAGCATACATCTTCATCCCTAAGACTCAATGTAGACAGGTGGATAGGTGTATTGAGGAATAGTCAGGATCTGGACAATCACCGCATCTTCTATAGGAGATGCATGATAACCTCCAACCCACGCACGCCAATAAATCAACGACTCTGCGAGCTACGAGTCTTTTGGCCAATACGGAAGGGCTACATCGTTGGGCCTCCGTCGGATATGCGACCGAGATCAATGAGAACACATCGTTCATTCGTCGGTGCGCAGCTTAAGAAGCAAGTGCAGATCTCAGCATTGTGAAGACAAGACCCGCACGATGGGAGACTAGAGTCTCATAATGATGAAGCCCTGAGAGAAAACTTTGGAAGCCCGTCCTGCATCAGTTCAAGCTTGAGAGACAGGCAAGCTTGTAGCTCTCCTCTCGTTAGCAGGTGTTACGGACCTCACGAGTATTCGGGACAAAAGCACATCAAGACGGCAACCAGTTGCATCTCCAGCAAGGATGTACGGATGATTGTATTGAAGACAAATATCCATTGCTGCCCTCTCATCGCGACGACGCCACGTCAACGAGGTTAATCGCTTTCTGGTGAGCGGCCCAAAGCCGCAGCTTTCGCCAGAAGCTATCTAACTCTGTGATACAATCTCCTATAGGATGAGATTGATTGCGTTGGCAACGGATAATTCATTAAATGTCGGCACGTACCAACGATTTTCAATCCCATTTGCCTGCCCGAACAAACTTGGTCAGAAGAAGTAGGCGATCGTCAGGCTGGATCGTGATCAATGATAAGCCCGGAACGTCAAAGGCAAACTGACCTTCATAGAGACCCAGAATACTGTCGTCAACAATAAATCACCCCAAAAATCGTCACACGTATCAACGGCCCGTTATCTCACGAGATCGATATCAAATCGACCTCCTAAAGGCCGAAAACCCCGAGAGCTTAGAAAGCCACCTTTGCCGGCATGCAAAGCCCATTAAGACCAGTCACCCGACGAAGGACCACTGTTCATTCATCTGATTCCCCACGCATCGATCGCCAGGGGCACCGGCCGTTCAAGAAGGTGACATATTCATGATGCACACACCACCGACGATGATCTCAACGGCCTTTTTGGGGTCCAGAACTTCATCCAACGGGCCAACCCACCAAAGCGTGGGAATCGATGCTCTCACTCCCCTCCGGGTCTCATGGGTCTCATGGGTCTCCCTTTGCAGGAAACTGGGTCTGCCGCGAGTCGATCGACACCATCTTGTCTACACGGACGGCATGGAGCCTCGGAACCCGCCTACCTCCACAAAAAAAAGAGAGCCTGCCTACCCTGCCTGGGGTTTCTCTACCTCTATGGAAAAAGGGTCTCTCGAAGTCCCGATTTTTGGATGCGGAGGTGGAGTTCAGGCACTTGGGCTTTTTGAAGCGAAGCAGCGGTGGCCGTTGATTGTCAGCAACGACAAAGACACCGCTTTGTGATCTGTTCTCCACGAAGCCGCGTTTTCGCCCACTTGACACCGGTGCACACAAATGGAGCATCCCTCCTCCGTCTCCGCGAATTCGCATTGCAGATAAGTTCTTCACGGATACGATCCATCAAAAATCCACCTGGTTCACAGATCCATTGGCTGATCTGGGGATCTAGCCCCGGCGCCGGCCGCCGTGGAGAGGAGTTTACTTCGCCAAACGTTGATACTTGACTCGAACGTCTCAAGAACGTGCCTCGTATCTCTGATCTGATTGACGATGGTGCCGCCTGTGTTGATGCCCGTTCGGCGCACTTCGGAATGGGTAGCCTCTCTACTGGCTCAGTCGGTGCTCGGTGGAAAAGGTCGCGTCCGCTACCGCAATGCACTGCCATTTGGCTGAATCCAGCCGCTTCCGCTGGGTCTCTGAGTGATCGACAGCGAAAAACGCCCGCTCGCCAAACCACCACCAGTGCCACGGACACGAGGACACAAACAATCAGTAGCCACAGAAACTGAGATGCAGGTGGAAGCAGCCAGCTCATCATCACCTTCGGAATTGCATGCGCAATTCCCATCCAATTGTCGCTCTGGAGTCAAATCCCGGACAACCTTTCTCCGGTACGCTGGCCGCACGCCGTTGAGCCTGCGGAAGCCGTCGACCGCCAGCCGCACGCATCAGTCGCCAAGGGACAGCGTTGTGCCGCGTACCCGACGCCGACGGCCGTCTTTCGTGCCGGTGGTGTTGCCCTCCGCTATGCGGGATTACGAAAGCCAAGTTGAGAAGTCGGTGGCTGAGGAAAAGGAGAGGCGCCATCGGCGCGCTCGATTCTTCATGTCGCCGCCGGATTACTTCCTTCACCAAGGGAAGTAAGTCCCTTACTTAGTTGGTCTTGGGGCTGAGGTGAGAATGGAGAAGTTGAGCTGCCAAACCAGGCTCGCATCACTGTGTAATCGTCGATCAGAGTAGCAGCTGGGAGATGCTCGACCTCGGTTCGGCACAGAACTGTTTCATATTCAAAGAGACCAAATGGCCGAGTGAGTTTGTGTGTTCGACCACTTTGTCAACATGTGTGTGCGTGTGTGCTCGTGCTGGCCGTGACTTGATCAACAAGTCAGGAGCGTGACCTTCTGCCACTTTGTTAGTCGGAGAAAATCGGCCCCACTTGAAATAGCGGCACGGCCTACACCGGACGGTCCATGGACCTCTCTTTTTCGTCCTCGTGCATGCGAAACCCCATGGAGAAACTGTATGTGTATGTTGCCAAAAGGGGGCGAACGAATGCAACATTTGACACACCTTTTCCTAGCTGCCCACGGGGTAGTAACGGGGTGCCTCTGGAGCAATTTAAGGGGAACCTGGTGGTAAGCAGTCAGCGGGAAGGATAGCCTTCCATCGGGGGAATGGTGTCGGGAGTGAGGCCTCCAACACAAGTGTGCAAAACATAACGAGCGATTTGCAGCTTGTAGTGTCGCTGCCGGATAATGTACCGCTGCCCGAACAAGAGGCATTTATGTTATCGGGCCGTCCTAAGCGTCGACTGCACGTGTTGTTTCCATTCAAGCACACAAGTTCGAAGGCAGCATCGCATGAAATCGTGGCAAAACAGGCAGCCGATGTCCTCTCGGCGAGGCGGGCGAAGAGTACTCCAGCGTTCTGGACCTGTCAACAAGTCGATGGCAGTGGCGAAATCTGGACCTCAAGTCCGCCTTGGAGTGCTTCTTAGACGAGGCTCGCATCGCAATTGACAGCGCCAGCAACAAAATCCAGCATCGAGAGGGGATGGTGGTGAAATTGCCATGGGCAATGATAAGAAAATGCATGTGCCAAACCAACAGACATGGAGCATCCACCATGACCGCGGCAAACGCGTATCCCACACCAGTCCCAGCTCGGAGGTCGCTTGACCAGCGAGGCTTCTCCTAGTCAGGCCCTCATATGAAATCCACCATCCATAAGGACACTCTGTTGATCCATCACCATCTTGAGGAACATCTGGGGTTACCCACTAGCGGTTGTCAACGACTCAAGCAGATGCTTTGACCACCGTTTATCATGTGGGATGGACGCGATTGAATGAGGAAGGGTAAGCGTAACAACGGCCGACATATTCAATAGAGGCAGTATCTCCTGAGTATCTCTCATGGACGTGATCATCGATACCTGATGCTCGGAGATTGTGGCAGCCTTGAGGCAGATTAGCCGCGAGGAAACAAATCGGTCTTTGAAACCGGAACGCAAGTTCGTGAGTTGTTGCGGTGAACGATGTCAGGCTTCAGACGGGACCGGGCATACCGCTCCGCAGCTTTCAGACTCACGATAGCTTGATGCGCTGTTTGTTGCCAATGACGTGCTACCTGGACGAAGGCTGTTTGGTCATATCGTGAGGCCCCATCTGCCGTAGCCGAATTGCGTCGAGGAATGACGGGTCCATTCAGTTTCTGACAAACTTCAACCTGGCTGACCGTGATCCAAGTGCTAACGGGCCAGCCAGGGTCTCTTGAGTAAGATCACACCCGGGGGGTTTCGTGGCGTAAGTACTGCGACACGAGTGGAGGCTGAGGGTGAATGGAGAGACCCTTGGTGCCTAGGATTTCTCTGTGCAGCGAGGTTGAGGCCATATCGGCGAATCAAAATGCTCCGCTGCTGTCTTTGTGGGAAGGGTTCGTGGGGCCTTACAAGGGGCCTGGGGTGTGGGTGCATGAAAATGACGCATGCCAAGAAACCAGTGAAGAGACTTGGTGTTGAACTCTGCATCGTGCTGAGTCCGCTCGGGTCCCCGTCTTGAGTTCTAGCCATTCAGAAAGCGTGGAGACATCTGCGGACGTCGTTTTCTCGTGGAGTAATCTGCTGGAAACCGCAGTGCGGCGGAGTCAGGAACAGCGTTCAATTGGTCGGTCGTGAACGAAGCTCTTCTGGGTGAGATTGTGAGATTGCTGGGATGTGTCCTCTTTGCCGCTGGGCGCCGGTATGCTCAAGTTAATTGGTTCAGGGTTAAGGCGCCTGAAGCGCGCAATTGTGGACTGTCGAGCACTATCGGACCAGTACCTTGAACTACTCAATCTGGCTGTGGGTGAGTGTTACCAATGCCAATATGATCGAGAGACCTTATCTTTTCGAGGAACACGATCTCGGGACCAAGTGTCGTGGACCATCACACACGGGATCGTGCTTCTCGCGGGGCTCACGGGTGTCGTGGTTGACGGCTGGCAAACGTTAGTAGCGGACATCGGACGGCGTGTCATGAGCTCAGTGTCGGTAGACTGCTTTCTGGAAGCATCTCGACGTCATTCCGTCGCTCGAGACTCGCGCTGCATTGTCGCAGTCAGTAACGTCTCTTGACTGGACCGGGGTTAGTAGCACAGGCGCGGTGCAGTGCAGAGTGTAATGCAGTACGCGGTGCGAAACGCATGTCGTGTTTTCAGACGGACAAGGTTAAGCGTGATATGGCACAGGATGGCTGGTGAGGCTACTGCGGTCTAGAGGCTCTAGTTGAGGTGATGACCCTGAGGGTTGATCGGCGCGGGGACTACCTGTCGTGGGCATGACGGTGGCGATCGGGAGCGATGTCATCGGCGGCCAGCGGGCGGGAATAGCCAGGGCCCGGCGCAGCCTGTGACAAGAGTCCGAACTCTCTGACCTCTTGCTGATGGTGTCGCTGCTTGGGATGGCTGGGGATTTGGTGATTGGCGGACCAGACCCCGAGGACAGAAGAGCCCGAGCCACTGGTTGCGATGACGACGATGCGGGATCCTGAAGTTCGCGTGTTGTGTTTGTTTGTGCTTCACCTGATCATCCCATCACTGTAGATATGATGCGAAGGGAACATCGGTGAGATTGCGGAGTGACAGCCGTCGTGCATCGGCATCGAGGCAGCGTACATGTCGCAGCGAAAGGCTCGAGCACCGCGGTGGTGAGAAGAAGGGAAGGCAGAAGAAGCAGATATTTCGTCTTAGGTTGGTCCAGAATGCGATGGAAAGAAAGCATGGTAGACAAGGTTCAAGGCCCAAGCTGGGGAAGAGTTCAAGGCAACGAAGGTCGATCTGGGGTGGTGTCGCGGATGGTGGTGATGGCGGTAATGAAAAGGCTTAAGAAAGCCAATCGCGGGCATCTGCAATGCAAGACAGGCCAGAGCCTCCTTGCGAGAAATGAGCAGGCGGCCAGTAGGACGGGCAGCCACAGTCAGCCCGAGGGGAAGGGAAGGCAGCCTCACCAAGTGCCAAGGACGAACGAACGAAGCCTTGAAGCCTTGCGGGTAGCAACAACGGTGGTGAAACTCGGTCAGCCTGCTGTTAGATTGTTGGGGGATGGTGTCGTGTCACCACGGCGCCGGTTAAGGTGGTGTTCTGACCGTGGCTACTCCCGTCTGAGGAGAAAGTATGTTTGACGACGGCGCTGACTGTTCCAACTGCATGCTGAGGTGAGACGATGGCTGGAAGTGCAGTGGACGGGAGAGATAAGGCGTGCTCTGGCCAGACTCGGATGAAGCATACAAGACGCATCGCCGGTGTCACTGGAGAATTGAAGGATGAGGGCTGTCAGATGGTGATGCGTTTGACAGCGACGCTTTCCAGGTCCCGCCGATGGAAGTCGCGGGTGGGCATTTCCTTCCTCATCGGGCAGTCTTTGTCCCAGTCAAAGTCGGCGGGCGCGGGCGGGGACGGGAATTTCGGGCCTTGAGGCTGGAAACTGCGCCTGGAAGGTGGACACCTCGCACCGCACCGCAAACGGAAGCTTCGGGTGCGCCGTGAGACTGCGAGTCCCCACCTGCCTCCTGCCGTCTCAGGAAGAAGTCGGGAAAGGGAAGGGGAAAGCACGCACCAACTGCCTTGTCTTCGTGCCTTCCCACTGCTCAAAGTTCCTCAGGCAGCAAGGACATGGGCGCGACATTACGGGCCACCGTCTCGCGGGCACTTGCTCACGATTCGAAAACGTCGATTATTCGTCGATTTGTATCTCCACTCCACCAAATGGGTGGCAGGTACAACCCATATCCACGACCCGACGAATGGTCGAGAAACGGACGTTGGACCCGATAGCCACGGACCCCACCGAGAACACAGTATTGGGTCCGGTGGAGGTGTCCTTCTGCCCTGCTCGACGTGGAGAAGTACATGTTCCAGCACTTTCGAGAGGTCTCGCTCATCGTCAGGTACCTCATCCTCCGCCATCTAGCATGGGAGCATCGTGAACTGGAATTCTGGCTTCAAAGGCCGCCGACGGAGCCAGACGCAATCGCCATCGTATCGGTGACACAACGGAAACCAGGGTCAACACCAAATGCACAATCTTGTGGCAGAATGGGAGTGGCCGCAAATACCCATCATCCTTTCGCCATCTCTTCCAACCGCGCGGGGCACCCTGACCTGCAAGCCCAACCACTCATCGTCGCAGCAATACCGCCAGATCGAGGCTCATCTTGGGCTCAGCAGGACGGAATCTCACTGTCTGGTTGTTGGTGGTCTTGCTTGGTCACGAACTTGCAGCAAACTGCACCCTCCCTGCAGGTGTTCGTCGGCGAACAGTGCCCCAATCAGCAACCGGAGGCTCTCCACCAACGAACTACACTCACTATCAGTCTATCACACTATGTACCTCGCCCACGGCATCCACGTCCACTCGTCAATTTTGCCCCTTCGTCCGTCCCCGTCTTTCCAGGTCGAATGCAGCTGCGGTGACATTCCACAAGTCGTCTTATCAACACCCGCCAACCACCAGTCCAATGAGCCACAACCCACAACCCACCAAACAACCTGCGGTCGAATCCGCAGCATATCCACTTGTCCAGCCATGTCGGTACGGATACGCTACGGATACGTGCCCTACAACTGTCCTGGTGTGCCTATTCACCATCTCTCCGAATCTCCGCTGCATCATGCCCGTCTCGTCACCGTCGGCGTCAATAAAGCGAGCAGCTGCGGGGCCTCCTCGCCTGGGCGCCGCGACAGCAAACACCAAAGTGGCGCCATCTCGTCCCCTCCACGAATCAAACCGAAGCGTTTGTGGCGCCCATCCCTGACGGAGCGCTCCTGCGAGCCGACGAACATCCGCCGCCGTAATCACCTCAATCCTCAGATAACCTCCTTCGCGGGAATCCGTCCCGTTTCATGGCTGAAATCAGAGTTGCAACCACCCATCGACACTGAAGAAGACCAGGGGGGCTGGCGCGGGGCAAGGCTCAAGCAAGGCGACGCCGAGCAGAATGAGGGGCAGTCTGCCAAAATCAACCGAAGAGGGGCCTTTCACCATTCGCAACACCCATCACTCCATGATCCATGGTACGCTCTTGTTGATGTTGATTTGTCCGCAGCCCATTTTCAATGCTCGTCCATCGAGCCTGGCGGCCAGGACAGCCGAGCCACCCCCGCTCGTGTTCCGATTTATGGGATACAGACTGCATTTGGCGATTCTCTGACAAGTTTGCGCTTGATTGACGGACGTGGCATCGCATGGTTTCTGGACCAATTTTGCTGCTCGGGTTGCAGGCCGGCCCTTTCGAAAATTACCGCAAGGAGAGTTCAAAGGACGCGATCGTCATTTAACGTTGCGTCCTCCAAATACACTCTGCCAATGCCGCCTTGGCCTCAAATCTTCACCATGGTATCTCGGCGCCTTCGGCGCTCCGTCCGACCATTCATCGTGAGGCGGGCGCAGGGAGATTCAGGAACAGGCCACGGAGGCACCAGTCCCTGACCCCCAATAGTGCGACCTATCGGTAACAGACTGCTGATCCACGATTGCGATTGATTTTCATTCCGATCCGATGCCACGATAACGCACAAAAATCCCTCTACCTCGGCCACTCGCCAGCCATGGCCTTCCCCCTTCATGAGCCAACGTTGATATTGCTCGACACACTGGCCGCCCGCTTTGGACAAGTCCACGCGAGAGACTTGAGGTGGTGCTGGCACTCGTGCTATGCCATCAGGTACTGATCATCATTGCGGCCCAGGCCACCACATGTTCCATGTTGCACTCATTTCAGGGTCCTCGTGGTTCCAGACCGGACGGAACCGGCATCGCTTTCATCCACCCATACGCCCGCCCGCCCATCAACACCCGGACCACGGGCCCTCTGGAGGGGCAGTAGAGGGGCTTAGGTACTCGGAGCGGGCGTACGGTATATCCTTTCAGTGAAGGATATAGCCATCCCGCAGACAGGCCAGGCAGGTCAAGCAAGCAACGCAGGCGTTCAATCACGGTGATGATCAAGCCAGTGTCAGTGTCTCGGCTGGTCTATTTTGAAGTGATAGTGCGGATATGCTAAGGCCTTGGGCGTTCTGGCATATGCCCCTTGTTGGAGTCATAAGCGATGTGCCACACCACACAGCACTCTCTCTCACACACACACTTGAGGCACACCAGCTGCTAAAGCGCTCACCACATGCCATGCTTGTGATTCTTCACGGGTGATCCTTTTCAGCTTGCCTCGCCTCTCTAGGTTGCCATTGCTGTCACTCTCTCTCTGCGCCGGTGGAGCCATTATTTTCTGACGGGCATGAAGATGGAAGAGATCCCACCATCCAGACTGATGGGCACGAGGAAAAGAGAGGCAAGGGCCGAACATCAGAAGCAGACATGTTGCAGTATCAACACGGAAAGCTTGTGATGTTCTTTCCAGCCGTTTGCCAGTACTCAGAATGCAACCACTAAACCTGGTCCCGAGAGTACGAAGGGGCGCCTACCAATACCCATGGCGACCCTACGAAAGGCAGCACGTCGTCAGTTCCCTTGTGCCTTATCCACATCCCCATTCATCCACATCCATCCCATCCCGAACCAACGGAGGAACAGCACCCCTCTTCGTTGTGTGTGTTTCCCAGCTGACACACCCCTCCCCTCGGTGGAGATGGCGGGCTGTACTGGTGAAAGTACCGGTACAGACCTGCTCAGAGGACACGGCAAGGCTCTTTGACGAAATGCTGCATGCTCGTTGGCCCTACTGCCCAGCGAAGGGCCGCAGTCGAGAGCTAATTCGACGCCGGTCCGTTTCAATGAAGCGGAGACTGGCGGGCAGGGTGACGGGATGAAGGGGAAAAGGCGCGCTGTCTATTCGCGCCAAAGGCAGGAAATAATGGGGATGATGGCATGGCTGGGGGCGCTGCGGCGTTATGTCATTGCCCTGGGCCATCCCGGCCTTAGTCTGTCCTTGATACGCAGCAGTGAGGGAGGTGTCTGCCTCAGGAGTCAGGGAGTCAGGAGTCAAGGAGCCGGGGTGGTCCCCTCTCTCCCTTCAGTCTCACGCCCCAATCCTCCTTCTGCCCGGTACGTATTTGTACACTGACGTATACGTAGTGGTCATGGATACGTACTGTCACTGCGACGTATCGCATGGGTCCCCCCCTCCTTTGCATCCACTCCCCTCATGCTTTCCATTTTGAGCCGATGCCCCCACTGTAAATGAGCCTTTCACACGTCAAGGCCATCCCATGCCGCCTTCTTGTAGGCACTCGCACTTGATTACATCGTGGGCGTCCTTCTGTGAAGGCGAAGTCTCCCGAAATATAAGTTTACCTGATTCCCCCGAGTCTCTACTCTCTCTTTTGAACATCCCATCAGACCATCATCCAACTTCATTCGATCTCATAACGATCTCATCCAAACACCACAAACTCTACACACCTACAGAAGACTCCTAAGTCGGATTATCTGTATCAACATCTTTATTTCCCCAATACCACATCATACACACATCCAACATGTCGTCAACAACACAAACCAAGAAGGCCGTCCACTTCGGCGCCGGCAACATCGGCCGTGGATTCGTCGCCTGCTTCCTCCACAACTCCGGCTACGAGGTCGTCTTTGCCGATGTCGCCGATGCTCTCATCAACAAGCTCAACGAGACCCCCTCATATCGTGTGATTGAGGTTGGCGCCGAGGGCACTAACGAGAACGTCATTACAAACTATCGCGCCATCAACTCAAAAACACATGAGGCTGATTTGGTCGAGGAGATCGCCACCGCCGACGTTGTCACCTGCTCTGTCGGCCCGAACATCCTGAAGTTCATCGCCCCTGTCATCGCTAAGGGTATCGACAAGCGACCCAGCAACCTGGCTCCCATTGCCGTCATTGCTTGCGAAAACGCCATTGGTGCTACCGACACCCTTGCCCAGCACATCAAAGACCCCAGAAACACCGCTCCCCACCGTCTTGAGGACTACCACGAGCGTGCTCGCTTCGCCAACTCTGCCATTGACCGTATCGTCCCCGCTCAGGACCCTGACGCCGGCTTGGACGTTACCCTCGAGAAGTTCTACGAGTGGGTTGTTGAGCGCACTCCCTTCGAGCAGATTCCCAGCATTGAGGGCATCAACTGGGTCGATGAGCTCGCCCCCTTCATCGAGCGCAAGCTCTACACCGTCAACACCGGTCATGCCACTGCTGCTTACCACGGTTACAACCGCAGCAAGCGTACTGTCTACGACGCCCTCCAGGACAAGGCCATCATGGCCGAGGTTCGCAAGGCTCTTGAGGAGACTAGCAACCTGATCATCAGCAAGCACGGCATTGACGAGAAGGCCCAGCGCGAATACGCTGCCAAGATCATTCGCCGCATCGGCAACCCTCATCTCGAGGATGCCGTCGAGCGCGTCGGCCGTGCCCCGCTCCGCAAGCTTAGCCGCAAGGAGCGTTTTGTCGGCCCTGCTGCTGAGCTCGCCGAGAAGGGACAGGACTGTTCCGCCCTGCTCCGTGCTGCGGAAATGGCTTTCCGCTTCCAGGAGGTTGAGGGAGATGATGAGAGCAAGGAGCTTGCTCAGATCATGTCTGAGAATGGTCCTGAGGACGTTGTCACCAAGATTTGCGGCATCCAGGCTAGCGAGAAGATTCACCCTATGCTCGTCGAGGTTGTTCGCAGGGTCCAGGCTGACAGTGAGGAGTGACTACAAGGTCCTCACC
Organism: Colletotrichum endophyticum; assembly: GCA_027406105.1. NCBI lineage: Eukaryota > Fungi > Ascomycota > Sordariomycetes > Glomerellales > Glomerellaceae > Colletotrichum > Colletotrichum endophyticum. The sequence goes on from JANVYF010000005.1 coordinate 254,796, forward strand.
TGTAAGCAATTTTATGATTAACGGCACCGGGAATCTTTTGGAGTTTAGCATATCATGGGAAAGGCGCGGCGTTTTGGGATACAGGGACACAGATCCCTTTGGCGCATCAGTTTTTGTTAGTCGCTACAACCCATCAGGTTGGAGGCTGAGTCATTAGCATTCGGCATGTTCAATACCAAATTGAATTTCAAAATCTCGAAGCATTATTTCTAATCGTGACAATTATTAATACTGCTAACATATCTGAGACTTGAGTCCCAGGTCACTTCATTCGTACTACCTTCTGCAGATATGGGTGCTCCTAGCCGGATCCTATGCTTATCTTTTATTGGGCGTAGAAATGTGTGCAAATGCATAGTACTAGTAGTGTGTTAGTGAAGTTATCGTGAGTTTACACAGACGGAAACAGCGCCCCAAGGCAGAAAAAGAGCAGTTGTACTGGGTAAGTGCCCAGGGGCAGGTGGTGGCAGTGGCACGGCCATTGAACCCTGTGGGGGTAGTGTGGCTGATGCTCGCTCGTCCAAAGATACTGTGGCTGGTGCTGTCTCTTTTGGTGTGGGAACAGAGAGAGGGAGCGTAGTGCGTGGCTTGATTGTGGTTGCCTTAGGCAAAAGCCACATGTGGTCAGGCACCAATCAGCTCCTGAACTCGCGGTAGGGACACATCTGTTGAAGCTCGAAATGCCGACCTGGCCAAAATTGCGACTGCCATAGCTCTGGAAGCCATCAATTCCCACGACACACCTTCCTGCGGCTTCCCAAACCACCTCCGCGACCGGCTTCCAGCAGCCTACTCTAATACACCAACTGTTTACTCGATTTCCACCAAACGCGACACATGAGCCCATCGTGAGAGTCGTCATCAGCGCCGCATATCCCACCCCACTTCGCCTTTCGAGGACAGCATCACCATTCCCTTCCTCCCTTGCTGGTATCTGTATAGGTGTTCACGATGAAGGTCGACGTCAAGGTACGCCTCATCTCAATCTGATTCCCAGAGCTTCCTCCGTCGCATGGGAATTGCAGCTCCTTGGCAGCGTTCGCGATAGTTCCACAGCTGTCGCCAGTCTGTCATCTCCTGAATAGCTCCAAAACTGACCTCGGCCTCCAGCGTCAATTGTTCGCCCGCAGCGAGCGGGTGAAGGGCATTGACTTTCACCCTCAGGAGCCATGGATTCTCACGACACTTTACAGCGGCCATGTCTACATCTGGTCCTACGAGACACAGCAGATCGTCAAGACCTTCGAGCTCACCGACGTCCCTGTGCGAGCCGGCCGATTCGTCGCAAGAAAGAACTGGATCGTCTGCGGATCCGATGACTTCCAGATCCGCGTATACAACTACAACACCTCGGAGAAGATTACCTCCTTCGAGGCTCACCCCGACTACATCAGAGCCATCGCCGTCCACCCGACACAACCCTTCGTCCTGACCGCCTCCGATGACATGACGATCAAGCTTTGGGACTGGGAGAAGGGCTGGAAGTGCGTGCAGGTCTTCGAGGGCCACGGCCACTATGTCATGGGCTTGGCCATCAACCCCAAGGATACCAACACCTTCGCGTCCGCATCCCTGGACCGCACCGTCAAGATCTGGAGCCTCGGCTCTGCGACCCCCAACTTCACCCTCGAGGCCCACGAGGCCAAGGGTGTCAACCACGTCGACTACTACCCTCACTCCGACAAGCCTTACCTCCTGACAACGTCCGACGACCGTACCGTCAAGGTCTGGGACTACACCACCAAGTCTCTGATCGCTACCCTCGAGGGCCACACGAATAACGTCTCTTTCGCGTGCTACCACCCCGAATTGCCAGTTATCATTTCCGGATCCGAGGACGGCACCATTAGGATATGGCACGCCAACACCTACCGTTTCGAGCAATCTCTGAACTACGGCCTGGAGCGCGCATGGTGTGTCTCCTACCAGAAGGGCAAGCAGGGCGTCGCTGTTGGTTTCGACGATGGCGCGGTCGTCGTCAAGCTTGGTCGCGAGGAGCCTGCCGTCTCCATGGACGCCTCAGGAAAGCTCATCTGGGCCCGTCACAACGAGGTCGTTTCGGCCATCATCAAGGGTGGAGGTAGGTTATGGCCATTCTTGGTCTTTGCAACAGTCGCTAACGAGCCTAGATGCCTCTATCAAGGACAACGAGCCCATCTCCCTCCCTGTCAAGGAAATGGGCACTTGCGAAGTGTACCCCTCGACTCTCCTCCACAACCCCAACGGACGATTTGTTGCTGTCTGCGGTGACGGCGAGTACATCATCTACACAGCCCTGGCATGGCGCAACAAGGCTTTCGGTTCTGCATTGGACTTCGTCTGGGCGGCCAAGGAGAACACCAACGACTTCGCCATTCGCGAGTCGGCGACGAGCGTCAAGGTTTACAAGAACTTTGTTGAGAAGTCGGGCGGCCTCGATGTTGGCTTCCAGGCCGACGGCCTCACCGGCGGTGTTCTGCTCGGTGTTAAGGGCCAGGGTGGTATCTCGTTCTTCGACTGGCAAACCGGCGGCCTTGTCAGAAGAATCGAGGTTGAGCCGAGAGAGGTATGTTGGAAATGGTCTATGTGTGGCGGACGAATGCTAATAGGCACAGGTGTACTGGTCCGACAGCGGTGAGCTTGTTGCTCTCGCATGCGAAGACACCTTCTACGTCCTCCGCTTCTCGCGTGAAGCCTACGTCGAGGGCGTTCAGTCCGGCGAAGCCGATGAGGATGGCGTCGAGGCCGCCTTCGAGGTCATTACCGATATCAACGAGAGGTAGGACGCTCGCTCAACTGGCAATGATCCTAACTGACATGGTAACAGCGTCCGCACCGGAGAGTGGGTTGGCGACTGCTTCCTCTACACCAACAGCACCAACCGTTTGAACTACCTCGTTGGTGACCAGACCTATACAGTCTCTCACTTTGACCAGTCCATGTACATCCTGGGCTACATTCAGCGCGACTCAAGGATCTACCTTGCCGACAAGGATGTTGCCGTTACCTCATTTGCCCTGTCCCTGCCCGTCCTCGAGTACCAGACTTTGGTCCTCCGTGACGATATGGAGACGGCACAGGAGCTTCTGCCAACAATTCCCGCGGATCAGCTTAACAAGATTGCGCGCTTCTTGGAGGGCCAGGGCCACAAGGAGCTGGCACTGGAGGTCGCGACCGACCCCGAGCACAAGTTCGAGCTTGCCCTTGGTCTGGGCCAACTTGACACCGCTCTTGAACTCGCAAGGGAAGCTGACGTCGAGCACAAGTGGAAGACGGTCGGTGATGCCGCTCTCGCAGGATGGCAGGTCGCCGTCGCACAAGAGTGCTTTACCCATGCCAAGGATCTTGGATCCCTCCTCCTGCTCTACTCCTCTACTTCCGACCGCAGTGGTCTCTCAAAACTGGCCGAGCAGGCCCAGGAGGCTGGTGCTCACAACGTCGCCTTCAGCTGCCAATGGCTGCTTGGTGATGTCGCTGGCTGTGTGGAGATCCTCACCAAGACCGGCCGCTTAGCCGAGGCTGTCCTGTTCTCGCAAACATACAAGCCCAGTTTGACGGCAGATGTTGTCAAGGAGTGGAAGGAGAGTCTCGACAAGGGCAAGAAGGGTCGCGTGTCCAAGATGATTGGCGCACCCGTAGAGGACGAGGAGCTTTTCCCTGAGTGGGATGAGTGGTTGAGGCTCGAGAAGGAGGGCGGCATTGCCACCGAGGTGACTGAGGTCAAGGCGGTCAACGGCACCGATTCACCCGCAGAAGCCGAGGAGGAGGCCGAGGAGGCCGAGGAGGAAGCGGAAGAAGAAGAGGAGGCTGAAGAGGACGACGAGTAGGAAAATCTGTGCTCGGTTGTCTCGAATGAAATTTGATTATAGTAGGGTAAGGGGAACGCAAAAGGCCTAGATGTCGAAGTGTCTGGTCCTGCCTCGACGGGCGTTGACGGTAATGATCATGCCTTGCAAATAAATGGAAGCTGTCTTATGCATCATGTCATCTCCTGTCACACTGTTGGCTTGAAAAAGTTGTACATGTATATACGTTGATTGTTATTTGTTCTTGATTCTGAAGATGTGAGACACCTTACAAGGTCAACCGCCCAACGCCGTGTCATTGATTGTACATGTGGCATACTCTAGTAAGTTAGACAAACCTCCCCCGCCGACGCCGTCTTCAAAACCCAACTCTCAACTCGGTCAAGACCCCAGATGATGGTGAACAGGTGCCTCGCAAACTCGTCCACGTCGGCGGCAGCGGCGTTGCGAAACAAGCCCTCGGAATGGAACGACGGAACGAAGAAGGTCCCATCACAGCATGTCCCACCAACACCACCAGTCTGAGTCTCTTCCCGCGTCAAACGCTCGTACGCGTCTTTGTTCTCCGCGGCCAGCTCTCTGCAGAGAGACGCCCATCGCGGGGCGGACGGGGCGTCCCAGAGGCCTGCGCGTGCGGTGAAGAGGGCTCCGCCGGGGCACTCTGACCAGCTTCCTTTGAGGGTAGCGTAGACGCCGACGGTGCACGTCACGATGAGCCACGTGCGGCGGACGGATTCGGAGAGGACCCAGAGGTTGTAGGTTGAGAGGTCCGAGTCGTAGGTGTCGTCCTCGTCCCGGGGGTTGTTTCGTTGGGCGGACATGTCGTTGCAGTATTTCGAGACGGGGACAAGGTTCTCAGAGAGGGCGTTGGCGTCGAGGGCGGCCGAGTCCCAGAGCTGTCTGCACCAGAGGGACAGGGTCGGGAGGTGGACCTCGGCGGCGGCGCGTTGGCTTATGGAGCCGTCGAAGAGGCGGACGACGGTGTAGACGAAGAGGGCCTGGACTCTTGCGAGATGGTCGCGTGTTTCTAGCAGCGGGACGGGAAGGGATGTCTCGTCCGTGACGGGCTGGGATGCCATCATGGCTGTTACCCTCTCGTCGAGGATTCGGTAGACGAAAGCTTCGTTTTGGGGTGTCTTGTGGTGATACATGGACGCGGAGGTGAAGGCGTCTTGGAGGCATGAGGGGAAGTAGTTGCCTTCTGCGTACATGCTACGATGGATGAAGGGGTTGTGGCCGTGCAGGACCCAGCGGTGGACCCAAGTCTGGAGGCCGCGGGTGAAGTTTGTCAGAACCGAGGTCGGGTAGATGTTTCTTGGGGCCGTTGGCAAGTGGTCGATGCGCCATGTCGAAGGGGCGAGGAACCATTTGCTCCGGGCGATGTCTCGTGCGACTGGATCTCTGTCTGTGTCCGAGATTGTGGTGTTGGGGGCCTGTTGCGGCAGAGGGGCGGATGCCTGTGGGTTGACAGCTGCGGCGGCGGGTTGGGCCGTGTTCACGTCGGAAGGGAGGCTGCTGAAGTCGATCCACGGGTTGTTTCCCAGTCCGATGGATAGAGGACCGACGTCAAGAGAGAAAAGGTCTGGTGTTGCTACCGCCGCCGCAGATGAAACGGCTGCTTCTGAGAGTCCGACGGCTTCGTGGGGCCGGGGCCGTCGGCGCTTGGTGACGGGATAGTGACAGTCGACATCCCGATCGTCGCACCGTGTACACGATGGGAGCCCCTTATCGCAGCGGCGCTTGGATTCAGTGCAGGCTATGCATGCTTTTTGCTTGGAAATGCGCGCCATCGCGCGATGCAACAGAGAAGGATCTCGGGCGGCGCGGATGAAAGCAGAGCCCCGACTGGTAACCGATGAGAAGTGGTCTTGCACGATTGTTTACTCTAGCAGGGTCGTCATTAACACGGAATAACGTTGCTGATGATTGAGAAGCGGGATGGAGGACAAATGTGGCTGCTGCAGCAGAGGCCTGACGTTTGTTAGCTCCGAAGACGTAAGCCGGAGCATAAGCGGTGGGCGCGGCCGATTCGTGCGGGTTTTGCGGGTTTCCGGCGGCAAATATGCGGGAATCTTGCGGAAGTTCCGTCGGGTTTCTTGCGGGGCTTAGCGGGAAAGCGGCCGCATCTTCTTACAAAGCTCTTTTTCCAGAGGAACAACCAACCAATTTCTGATGAGTGCTTCCGATGATGACAAAACGGAGCTTACTTGTTGGCGAGCGAATTCTTGCGACGCAAGACGTGATCGTGATCGTGTGGATGGATGATGGCTACAGTTGTTGGTATAAGAGAAGTGAATTCTTCAGTTGGCTTCAAGTGAGGGCTTCCACAATAGTATCAGCACGCTCAAACTCAATCAATTCGACTACAAAATTGCAACCAACGCCTTTTAACAAGATTCAACAGCCATGAATACCCTCTTTGCCAAAACCGCCGGCCAAGACGGCAGCACTTTCACCAAGACCATCCACAAGACAGCCTATCCGACCATCGACCCTGCTCGCCCAGAGCTGTCTCAAGCCGGTCGGACGGTCGTGATAACCGGTGGCTCTGCAGGAATTGGATTCGCCATCGCGCAGGGCTTCGCCCAGGCCGGCGCCAAACACATCATCATCCTCGGCCGGCGCCAGAACGCCCTCGACGAAGCTGTATCTCAGCTTCGCAAAGAGTATCCTTCTGTGAAGATTGATGGCCGCCAATCTGATGTAGGCGATCTTGGCGAGACGGATGCGCTTTGGAAGAGCTTCGAGAACGATGGCATCTTCGTTGATGTGCTGGTCCTCAATGCTGCAATTGTTTCGGCTGGTAGCCCCATCCTGGAGCTTGGCCGCGATGAGGTCTGGAGCCAGTACCTTGTCAATGTGCGATCCCACCTCGACTTTACCGAGAGGTTCTACAAACAGAAGGCAGGCGAGAATCGTCAAAAGGTGTGGTTCATGCGACTCCCGGTCAGGTTGGCTTGAATAGTATGACTGACATCAATAACCATGATAGTTTCTCGTCAGCGTCTCAACTGAAGCTGCCCATAATTTCCCCAAGGCGGCTCTTTGGCCCGCGTACAGCACGACAAAGAATGCGGGCACCATGCTACTGCAGAGAATCGCCAATGATACGCCTGTTGAGAAGATGCAAATCATCAACTTCCACCCGGGTGTTGTTTACACGGACATCTTCAAGTCTTATGTTCCCAGAGACATCTATCCATTTGATGATGGTGAGTGGTTCTCATGGGCATTTTGCGACGAAGAAACCCGACTGACTGACTTCCTCGTGCAGAGAAGCTGGGTGGTCACTTTGCTGTGTGGGCGGCTTCTGACGAAGCTCGGTTTTTGCATGGTCGCTTCGTCTGGGCTGCCTGGGATATTGACGAACTGAGAACGGGAGACATCAAGAGAAACATCGAGAACAACCCAGAGTTCCTCAAGGTTGGTATCGTTGGACTGCAACAGTGAGTTCTGGGCCTTATTCGAATCACAGCCCCTGCAAATAGGCTTGGTGTATTTCAGGAACAGATAGACCTACTTTTCCTCATTTGCCCTCAATAGACGCAGGAAGTTTCTTCCCTGATTGTAGATAAAGAACTTAATCTTGATGCCTTGTAAGGCGCAGGCTACTTTACACTCGTTCGCCCAGCTGATTGCCGTTTCGGGAAAGCCTTTGAGAAAGGGAATTCGAGGAGTCTCAGCTGACGCCACACAGTCGCCGACCGTTGGGCGTATCTGAATGCTTAAATTTGCCAAGAATTGTAGCGCAGGGCTGAACCATTGGTTTAATGCGTTGGCTTAAAAACATCACCCCCAAATTTTTGAAGACACAGCTGGGCTGACTCTGTCACGGCTTGAACTTCCATCAGCCGAGGAAGACATGAGGAACTGTCAAAGAGGTCAGCGAAGGCATATTGGTTGAAACTTGTCTGTAATTAGAAGCAACGCGACACATACATACACTAAGGTCAGATGTACCTTGTCTGTTCCGAATCCCATGCTCATCGCATCAAAAGTCAGCCAGGCATATGAGGCCGAGCAACGTCCCTTGCGATCCCGTTGCTACGCAGTATCTTCCCCACAGATCAACTTCTATACTTCTCTTTCTGGCATGAATCAGGACCTTGACACACATCGTCATTTTCCCATAATCGCTGGGCGCTGGGCAGTCGATCTGGTTCACCCCTAACCCTGATGCCGTCTAGCCCGATAACTAGCTAAGCCACTTCCCCTGAATGCCTCGTCGAAACGACTCTAAACCCGTTAAGCTCATTGCTACTTCACTCAGATTACTCTTCATGGTAAAGCCAGGCAGAAGGGCACGATGAAACATGGAAAAGATCTGCTCTAGCTGAAAGGTTTGGCATCCCCAAGGGAATGGTTGACGGTTGCCTGACATCCGTGTGCACGCCGGTGGCCATGCTAATTCCATCACCACGCCCAGATTTTGATCTCTTGACGTTCCTGTCATATTCACAACGCCATCATGTCAGAACTAGTCTGCCACTAGGAAGTGCACGTCCTCCATGGCGGCTATCCGGCGCGTCGGAGTTGTCCTTATTTTTGCTGTGTGAAATTAGGCTCCAACATTGAGGATCAGGGGCACTCATCGTGGATAGAATCTATTTAACTTGAGCGTTGCCGGTCTTCCGTTATGGCTGGTTTCTAATCGTCATCAACTCAGCCCGACAAACATTGCATCTCTCAAACTTCTACTGTCAACGCTCATTAAATCAGTTTCGTTTTCAATAAACCACCTTTCACCAGTCAAGATGCTCGCCAAGATCACCCTCGTCGCCGCCCTCACCGGTTCGGCTGTCGCCGTCATGGACGTCCGTCCGGACCGTGTCCGACGGGATATCCTCCCGCGCCAGACCGACGCTTCGGCCGACCCCTGTCTCAACGCCCTGGCTACCGTCTACTCCAACGCGCCTACGCCTCCCCCCAAGCTCGTTTCCTACGAGATGACAGCGTCGACCCAGACGGACCCTTGCAGCGTCACTGTCCCCTCCGATCTCAGCTCCGACTACGCAAGCTACACCTCTGCAGTCCTCAGCTGGGTCGACGCCAACTCGGCCTCCATCGCCTCTGCCCTTTCTCAGTGCTCCACTCTCACGGACCTCACCACCGAGATTCCCGTCTGCACAGCTACCAGCGCCGGCTCCGGTGGCTCAAAGGCGACGGGCACGGCTGGTGGTTCTGGAGGCACTGGTACCAAGAACGCCGGTCCTCGTGAGACCGGCATGGTTGCTGCTGCTGTCGCTGCCGCCGGCTTTGTTGGTGCGGCTGCTTTCTTGTAAAGACTCAAAGTTGTAATTGTGTCATTTTGGGGCTGGGACTGGCGCAATTTGGACCGTGGATATCAAAATTGTATTTGCTGGTTAAAGTTTGTACATGAATCTATGTCACTATCAACGACTTGAAGTAAATCTGCCGCCTCTTTTCATCATAACCCTTGAACCGTCTGTGCCATCTATGGAAACATCATCTCTAAGCGTCATAGGGTCTGACAACCCACGGCGTAGCCTCAGCCAACGCCGTTGTGCACTTGGCCGCCAGGGCTTCCTTAGCCTCAGTGCTGTTAGACGGGATGCAAGGCATGCCAATGCCGCCCTTGATGCCGTCGCACAGGATGACAGGCTCGCCTCCACAAGGGGTGCTGATATTGAAGTTCTTGAACTGGATGTTATCACAAACAGCGTTGGGGTTGGTCGAACAGGTGAGCTTGGCAACGGCACGGCCATACTTGCCGCTGCTGTATCCCGAGAAGTTCTCGAACAAGATGTTGGAGATGTTCATCTGCGAAGGGTACTGCTCGCAGACTGAGGCATTGATGTTGAAGTAGCACGAGTCAATGAAGGCCGTGTACTCGTTGTTGGCTTGCCAGAAGTTGCGGAAGGTGACGTTGTCGATGAAGCCGTAGCCGACGTTAGGGCCGGCCCAGGTCTTGAGACGGGCACCGTGCTGGCCGTTGAGCATCCAGACGTTCTCGATGACAACATCCTTGACGAAGCTCTTCTCGCCGGCGTACTGGCCCAGGGAACCCATGGACTGACCGTGTGTACCGTTGCAGTACATGGTGTCAACGTGAATGTTGCTGGCGTTAGACTTGGGCGAGAAGCAGTCGTCGCCGATGTTAACCCAGGTGCGCTCCACGCGGACGTCCTCGACATTGAGGGAGTCGAAGAAGTCGGTGTTCTTGGGAAGGGCAGTGGCGTTATTAGACTCGGCGGTGACAATGACGTCCTTGAAGGAGATGTCCTTGGCTGGGGAGGATGTCAGCTGTGTACACACAAGATTCTGTACGGCGCTTTGTACTTACAAGTCACGACAAAGGTGGTCCAGCAAGGCGAGTCCTTGAGGTGGAGGCCCTCCATAGACAGGCCAGTCGCGTTCTCGGCGTAGAACAGGATAGGACGCAGGTAAGTGTTGTCAGGGTCAAGAATCCTTCGAAATGTCAGCAACCTCGAACGCCTTCGGATTATAAAGCAAGAAACTTACTCAAGACCGGCGAACTCGTTCCACCACCGTTGGCCATTGCCGTTGAGAACACCCTCTCCGTACAGCTTCACCTTGTTGCCACCCCATTTCCAGAACATGATGGAGTTCTGGAAAGGGTGGGTGAAGGCATTCTCCTGCCAGTAGGGAGTGTCGTTGGTGAACTTGATCTCGCCCTCCCAGTGAACGTGCACATCGTTCAGCCAGGTCAAGTCGAGCGGCTTGCCGATGATGAAGGTCTGGTTGGCGGGGAGGTAGAGCGTGCCGCCGTTGTTGGCCTTCTTCAGACCCTCGACAAACTCATCAGAGATGTCGTCCAGGTCGTTCTTGGAGGCGCGGATGGTGTATGTCTTGCGGTGGCAGTCCTTTCCGCGCTTCTCGTAAGGGTGCTTCTCGCGAAACTCCTGGATGTTACGAGGAACGCCGGCCGGAAGCTCAATCGCGCTCGAGAGCGCAGTGCCAGCAGTGGCCAAGGCGGCGAGGAGGGACGAGACTCTCATGGCTGCGTGTGGGATTGGACGACGAGGAGGAAACACACACGTCGAGGAGGGTTGCCAAGTGAGATGCCAAGGGAAAGGGCTGCTCGGGAGAGGTGATCAGCCATCCATTGCAACTCTTGTGAGGCCGAGTCTCTTCATATACTCGAGCCGCTTGGCATTGGACCTGCATCGCCAAGCGACGTTGGCACAGCTCTCCTCAATTCCCGCATTTTCAAAAGATCATCATGACCAACACCACCACAACCCCAAACGTGCAGTTTATTTCCCCAAAGTCGGGGTAAGATAGCAGGGGCCGATATGAAGCTAGTCTCGCTTCACCCAGCCATCTGGAAATAACCCAGCGTATGCTGCACGAGGGGAGAAACCACAGCGTTCCATTCCACCTATCATGCCCTTGTTTCTCCTGCCGTTCATCGCCTGCATCAGTCCATCCGCGCAATCAGCAGACCGCTGCACCGGGCCACAGCCCGGCCACGCCTTGGGGGACCAACCGCAACCCCATTGCGGTGTTGTGAGAAGTTGGGGAAGATGGAGAGGGAGGCTTGTTGGCTGAGGTGGATTCGGAGATTGTGCAGGTGGCCTGCATATCGGCTCCAGGGTCTACTGCACCGTCTCTTCCACGCGAGGAAGTGATTGATGGGATTTCTCAACCGCTGTCGCCGGAGAAAACTAGCCGACAATCGGATGCGTTCGACCTGCGCCGCTAGTCTTGATCCCCCGCCCGAAGCCCATTTCCCCCAGTGATCCATTTCTTTTTCCACCTGGTAGTCCCCGCGTCGTGATGTGGAGGATGGCGGTGGATGCGTAGCCAAGAAAGGAGATCTCTCCGTGTTGCCGACGCCGCAAAGCTTCACTGTCCTTGGCCGCTTGATGTCTTGGCAAATAATGCCAAGAGGCCTTATGAGAATTATTCCCGGGGCGACGGCGCTTTTATAATCTCACGTTCTGATTCCCAGGTCGCCTGAAAATCTCAGCTCTTGACACAATGAACTTTGGCGTTGTTGTTGTCCGCTGGCCGTCAACGGGTCACGTAAAGCCCAGGGATGCGCGCGGTTTCCATGGTGTTTTTCTTTCTTTTTCTTGGTCAAATTTCTCTAGCAGAAACACAGCGATTTCAACGCCTGTTTGACTTTCCCAAATTACCTAGCTATCAAACAGTTGTAAGGCCACTTCATTGAAGCCCATCACTATGATCGAAAACTACGTAATTGGAGCCTTTCAGGGGCCTTCTCGTTCCCACTTCGAGATCTGATGTTCTTGGAACAGCAACCTAGGCTGGAAGACATTACCTAATGTTGTTCGGAAGTAAGCAGAAGATAATTCGGTTATCGTGACATTCGATAAGCAAAGAGGATACGATCAGTCACACAACCAATCAAGGGCGAGGGTAGTCGCTTACTCTTTTCCTTTTCGAGTCCAAAATTTGCTCTTTGTCTCAGCATCACAAGTTTACACATACTAGCGGAGTCTACGCCGGCCTTTTGCCCATGATGACACGTTCTGGTGGGATACATAGACAAAGGAGAAGTTTTCGGATTGCTTCTGGCTCGATGTTCAAAGGATCTGCTGCGTAAACGGGACATTCAATGAACGACAGACTTTCTTGGAACGTCGCTCAAACGTTATTGTCGATTTTGGGCCAACAGATGAGTGGGCTGATCAAGAAGTCACAAGCTCAAAGTTTGCATCATTCCTGGGCGGCAGAAGTAAATCGCTATTGAAGATATGGTAATTGTTATCTTCGAGAATTCCTATGGAACCATTCACAACTCTCGTTTGCTTGCATAAGCCAAGGGTTCAAATCAAATATGCATATGTCTCTTCTAAATCAAAAAATTTATACACGAGTAGCCCAAACACGTAACCATCGAACCTATGTAACCATGCAAACACCAAACTCACTCTCTATATATATACAGGTCTTCAGTCTAGCTCGCACTCTAAGCACCCCGCTATCTAAGCTGAACAAGCAACCCCTCAAACTGCTCAAAATATTTTCCACATTAAGCTCCTGGATTCTTAGCGGTACCGTTTTTCGCGTACACTGGAGCCTCATAGCCAAATACCCAGATGCGAGCAATGTCTTGAGTGTTGCTGATGTCAACCAAAGGGTTGGAGTTGAGCATCACCAAGTCAGCCCTCTTTCCAATCTCGATGGAGCCCCTGTCAGGGACACGGTGCCACTTGGCGGCTTTGCGAGTAGCAGAGTTGATAGCTTCGGCGGGGGACATGCCCAGGTATTTGACAAGGTTCTCAAGCTCAAAATGAAGGGTTAGACCGAAGGGAACTGAGGCTGTGGCGTTGCCCTGCTTCAATATGCCGACGGCGTCGGTGCCAGCTAGAATAGGCACCCCAGCTTCATGAAGGAGGCGAGCATTCGTGTGAGCGTTGTCGAGTGTACGGTTGCTTCCTGGTTGAATGTTTAAGAACTTCGATAGGACAGCATCTCGGTAGCCGTATTCGAAGATGTTCAATGTAGGCGTAACGTATTGATGTTGGCTCAGAATCTGCTTGATCACATCTTGGCCCAGAACACCGTCATCCGGAACGTGCTGAATGCCGTTGGTCTTCGAGTCTGCAGCTTGCTGGTATGCCGTGATCTGAGAAGCATGCGTCATGGTCTGTCTCTGGCATTCGTTATGTGCGGTCTCAACCATTTGAGTTTGCTGCTCCAGAGACGGCCCGTCGACTTCGGCGGTGATTTTCAAAAAGTGGCTGCCGTTGTTGAATTGCCATTTCGTCCATTCCACAACGTCCGTACTTGGATAAATTAGCGTATTATTGGCGCGTCCAGCTTGTTGTTTCGAATGCAGACTGCCGTTGCCGACAGCAGCCATGCTGGCGTAGAGGAACGACGCGAGACCCGACTGACGCGCTAGGGTAGCACACTGCGTGAAGTTTGCGCAGTTCATGTGCATGGCGGTTGTACACCCGTACGAAGTGTAGTCTTCGAGGGAGCGGACGTCGGTCAAATGGACGTGATTGTCGATTAAGCCAGGAATGAGGAACTTGCCGTTTCCGTTTACAATCGTTTTCGCCCCGGCGCAACGGCCGAAGCCGATGATGTGCCCATCATCGAGACAAACTGTCTGGGGCTTTCCAAATTTTCTTCCGTTGAAAACCTGAATGTCTTGAATAGCAGTTTTTGTGCTGTTCGTCGGCATGGACCGCCTGACATTGTTGATGGATGGTGAGGAGTGCTCGTCGTCGTTCAAGTGGAAAGGGCATGCTTCACCACCAGCTAATAGCTGCGAGGCCGCAAAAATAGAAGTAAGTGTGGTAATTCTCATCTTGTAAGTGTTCGATCTGAAATATTGATTGAGGTGAAGTGAGTAAGTGCTGATGAGTTCTTCATGCCAAGAGCTGAGGTTGGCATCATATATACAGTCTTGATATCCGCAAGCGCCATTGTTGACGGCATTTTGCATCCCCGTGCAGTCGTGCGGTTAATTCCGACTAATTCTGAAGGATTGAAGCTCTCCAGCGATCATTGCCAAAGCCATTACGCGGCAGGCTGATGTTCTCAGCCCTAGGCTGAATACCGCACAGCCACAGCCAGATCGTCGCATGGTAGCCTAATTTGATCTAGCAACGACGACATCATAGTCCTTGAGCCTTTCATTTCCAATTTAGCGGCGGCGGAAGGTTCAATTGGGCCCGAGAGTATGCAACGGTCCTCTCATCCTTCGGAGTTCAGCGCTTATGTTCGGAGCTAGTGAGGCGCTATGCGATCATCAGATGTCAGTGGTTGCAGTAGTTCACAATGAAGTCGATATAAGCCTCGCGGACTTCGGGGTCGACATAGCCACCAAATGCATCCAGCATGCTCAAGCCCACGGAAAAGTCGGAGTATGCCTCTGCCTGCCAACTGTCGGGGTCGGTGCCGATAGATTCCGACTCTATGCCGACTTCATAGTAGTTACATTGGAGCATCATTATCACCATGGGTTTGTGCTCGCATGGAAGCTCTTCGTTGATGGCTTGGTGAATTCAACTACTGAACCTAAGTTTCCCAATGACTTCTTGGTGCTTGCATACACAAAATGTAGCCTTGATACCCTAATAATTGACCGCTGCCGAATTCCGTTTGCCTTCGCAACGCAATACGGCGCACGGAATGCACATACATTCTCGGTTCAAAGGTCTCAATGACTTGAGATTTGACTCCAGGTGAAGCATAATCAAAGATCTCCCTCCGGCGCCAGCCTCCAACCCGAGCCTGACGTCAAGCAGGTTCCCCTCTCGCAGTCCTGTGGAAGAATTAATGTTTGATATTCAAGCTTCGTCAGAGATGACACTTACGAACTTATCGCGGGCTATGCAAACCTGCGGAAGCTTTCGTTAGCAAAGGCTCGATCTACATCTCAAGCCGGTGCGTGAGTCGACTTACGCATTTGGTCTTTTCGGCATTGAATCTGCAGCATACGTTGTATTTACTCTGGCGGCTCTGACCTGGACGCGGGCTGCCGCCATTATCTCGCGTGGTGTCGGGGACCGGGTCACGGAGATGGCGTTGGGGTTCCGTCGGGCTGCCCGGGCTTGCAGCCAAGGCGACGGCCGCAGCTGCAAGTAGACATAAAAGAAATCTCATTTTTCTTGCGGGGAAAAGTCACGTCGTCAAGTGCTGAAAGGTCAGTACCAGAATGAGGCGGTGATAAAGGCGGGCTCTGAGAGGTCGTAGGATTGTTGATCAACGTTTAATGGGACGGAGACTAAAACTGCGTCGATTTGAAATCGTTGTTTCCCTTGCCCATGCTGAGACCAGAATGGTATGAGCACTTGCCAGGAAAGGTTTCTTGAAACTTTATCGAGAATGACACCTGCCTGCTACACTCATTCGGTAACGCAGTAGAAGCGATTGAGTTGATTCCTTTTCACTGAATATGACCAGTGGTGATTTGAATTGGAAGAATAGGAGAATGGGAGAGCTGAGCAGATTCTCCGTCTAGACGACATCTTCATCCAGACCTCGCGTCATTCATCCGACTGGCCCGGGCGGTGCCTCTTTTCAAGGTTTCGTTTCATCTGACGGGATGCGCTGCATTCTCAGTGGCTCAAACAACTCGAAGTGCAAGTGATCAGCCAAACTCTACAAGCTGCTGGGTCGCTAAGTAAGTTCCGAGGCGTCCCTTTTCAGACGTTCGGGAATTTCCTCAAAAAGGGATCAACCCTCTCGCGTAGTCTGTCTACCAGGGTAGAGAGCTTAGATTCTGCCGCCTCCAATGTGTCGCGAATGAGCGCTAGGTGACTGTAGTTGCCCTCACACCTTACTGTTGAACTCATGCGCGAGCATGAGATTGAGATTCATAATTGAACGTGGCATCACAGCACAAGATGTTGATAATATGAGATATCGAGAGGCTCAACCTCAGTGAGAATGGCGCCGACACTCTCAACTCCCTGACTTTGGCTCATACGGACTCACATCAATGAGTGGGTTAAAAAAAAGCTTTGTGTCTACTGCAGGAAGGGCCCTGCATTGAGTGTTTGCATTCTATTGTGCGAAATAGAAACCGCTATTAATGCTCGCTCTAGTCATACTGATTCTACATGTCTGCACCGCGCGACTGTCGTCGGCGGTGAACACCCAGGAGTGGGTGGCATCGAGTGAGTTGTTGCTCCCGAGGGGGGGCTGTGTGCCATATTACGGAGCCAATCTCATCGAAGATCTCATCGATCATGCATGGGGTCTTGTTCTTGGTCGCATTCACATGAGAACACGTCGTTTATGCTGAGGCACAGTGGCCACCGTCGACGCGAAGGTCGGCTCCGGTCATGAAGGAGCTGCCCTCGGACAGGAGGAAGACGGCCGGAGCCTTGAAGTCCTCGGGGGTGCCGAGGCGCTGGAGCAGAGCACCACGCATCCA
Organism: Colletotrichum endophyticum; assembly: GCA_027406105.1. Lineage (NCBI taxonomy): Eukaryota > Fungi > Ascomycota > Sordariomycetes > Glomerellales > Glomerellaceae > Colletotrichum > Colletotrichum endophyticum. Next base: position 271,428 of record JANVYF010000005.1, read on the forward strand.
GGTGGTCTCGACGTCGGGCTCGGCCTGCAGGAGCTGGTCGGTCATGGCGGTGCGGATATACTGTTGACAGATGAGTTAGACATGAACGAGTGAGATTGGTATGAGATGGAGGCCAACTTACACCGGGGGAGAGGGTGTTCACGCGGATGCCGTACTGACCCCATTCCTGGGCGACGGATCTGCACATTTGCTGGACAGCGGCCTTGCTGGTGTTGTACGCGCTGCAAGTCAATCCCTTCAGGGAATGTCAGCCAGGGCCCACACTTTTTATACAGACTGCCAAACTTACGCGGTTGGCGATCTCTCCAGACATGCTGGAGATGAGCAGAATGCTGCCCTTGCTCTTGCGGCCGACGAGCACGCGGGCGGCCTGCTTAGCAGTCACAAAGACACCGACGACGTTGACTTTTTGTATGCGCTCAAAGTCGGCGACGGGGTACTCCAGAGCAGGGATCTTCTGCTGGATGCCGGCGCATGCGATGGCGCCCCAGAAGGGAGCGCCGCGCTGGTCGGCCTCGTCGGCGATCTGGTTGAAGATCTTCTCGGTGGCGGGCTCGTCGGTGATGTCGCACTTATGGTATGTGACGGAGAGGTTGTTGGCCTTGGCCAGCTTAGCGAGGTGAGCCCACTCGACGGCGGCGGGCTCGGGGAGGATGTCAAGGCAGGCGGCGTGACCTCCGGCTTCGAGGACGGCGAGGGCGAAGGTGATTCCGAGGCCACGGCCGCCGCCGGTGATGACAATGGTCTTGTTGGCAAGGGAGAAGAGTTGAGGAGTAGCGACGGAAGAAGCGAGAGGGTCCTTGGCCTCGGGCTTAGGGTGGACGGGCTCCGCGGGGAGATCCATATCGCTGACAGCTACGGGAGGCATTGTGAAGGTTGAAGGTTGGGTATCTTAGTAAACAGTGTGTATAGAAAGGATGATATTACAACAAGGCTGTCGAACGTCTAAAGGGTCGCAGTTGTTCAAGGTATGAATGAAGATGAGCAAGGCACAGGTAGTGAGAGTGGGAGTGAGCTAGATGGACGAGGTCGAAACAGAAACATTGCGGTCACGGGTTGGCTATATGAGTGACACAAGAGCGGCCGGGGAGGACGGGAAGACGACGACGAGTGTCGCTTGGAGTTGTGTGAAGACATCTTGGAGGATGGATTGCCGGGCGTTCATCGAGGCGACGGTGAAGCATCCCGACGCGCCGGGGCCAACATGGTGCTGCAGCTTCGATGTTTGCGCGGCATTGACTCCGCGGCACCGCTGTAGATGAACGGGGACGTGGAGGAGAGGGGCAGGTGCAAGCGCTCTTGGCGGGACGCCTCCGGTGTGAAGGCGGGGGAACGGGAGACCGCAGCCGGTCGGATGAGGGGAACTAAGGGCCACTTGAGAGACACAAAGAGAAGAAAAGTGTAAGTCTGGACTCTCGTCTGTGGGTTGGGTTCAGGTCACGATGGAATCAGGAATAGACTTTCGGCGATGACGGGGCAAGGGGACGGCAGCAAAAATAGTTTCGACGAGATTTGCAACGTTTATTGGGTCAAGGACCCGGTTGTTTCCCATGAGAGAGATGCTGGAGACTGGAGTTGGGAGAAAGAGCAGGCGGAAGCGAAGAGGGTCTGTCTGATACTGGACGGAAGAGATCCTATTAGAGGACAGCTGGAGTCGATAATGCGCCAGCGTGGCATCCAACCATACCATCCATCGACGGCACAACTGACCTTAAAAAGAAGGGAATGGATCAAATGGAAAGCTGCCGGCGATGAAAATTGTTAGTGTCTGATGGGTGTGGAGACTCCGCACACTAACAGCTTCAAAAACTGCGCGTTCACGCGGGTGGTTTGGCGGGGAAGAATGTTGAGACGGTGAGTGGCCAGAAAAGTCTTACGTAAGGAGGCCAGAGAGTGGCTCGTGCCCGACGCCAGCGACAAGACGGCAAAACGAAGCGCTTCCAATCTCCCCCACGGTGAAGCACAGACCATCCGCCAGCGTTTCTCGCTTAGTCACCCGCGTTTTTCTGCCCAACGCTCATCCATCAAAGACACCGATACGCCCGCTGCTTCTCGGGACTTTTCCGAGTCATCGCCCTGCGCTTCTGCGCTTCTGGTCCGCTGTTTTGCATCATCGATCAGAATAAAACAAAGGCGCTTATGATCTGAACCTTCTCTGATCTCATTTTTGAAAAGTACTTGTGCATGCACCAGCGCTTGCCTTTACCTCGCCCTGAACTACACACAAACATTGCATCGCCCGACGCATCACGCAGTGCCAGTGCTGCGAACCTTTTGACCAATGGAAATCGTGCATGAAATCTGCCGTACTTTTCCCGATTAAATTTCCCGGCAGTCAACTGACAGTCGCCGGTTGCTCCCTTCCCCTGCCTGTTTTGGGAAACGTTAAGCGCTCCTTCCGAATGCCGTACTGCTTCGCATTGGCTTCACATCCCACTTCCATCCCAAAATGGTCATCTCAAGCACACAGAGGGGGCACAACCAACCCAAGCCAGACAAGACCAGACCAGCATGGCCACGAATATATCTAACAAAATGGCCCCGGATGCCCGCCTCTGCCGTCTACTCGCTGGCCCTTCTGTTTCTCCTCACTTACCTCTCGAAAGAGACACGACTTGCTTGATACCATTTGCTTTTGACGGCTGCTGCTCTTTCTCTTCGTTGGACACTGCGAACGAGGCCAACGTCAACCAAGAACTCGAGTGCGACTCCTGACGCTACCCCACATTCTCACACCGAGACCGAGATACCCTCACCTCGTGATACCCCCGACGCCTCTCATACACACACATCACAATGGCGCCCAGTGCAGTCCCCGCCGAGCCCGTCCCCCAGGGCGTTGTGGCCGCAAAGTCACTCAACGGCTCAAACAGCCAGTTCCAGCTCACCGGGGCTGACAAGAAGGAGGTCGACTTCGTTCTCCGCACATTCCGCTGCCTCATCGCCGACTTGTGTGAGCAGTTCAAGGGCGGCCACCCCGGTGGTGCCATGGGCATGGCTGCCATCGGAACCTCTCTTTGGAAGTACATCATGAAGTACTCTCCCAAGAACCCCAACTACTTCAACAGGGACCGTTTCGTTCTGTCCAACGGCCACACATGTCTGTTCCAATACAGCTTCCTGCACTTGACCGGCTACAAGCACATGACCATGGACCAGCTCAAGTCTTACCACTCTAGCCGCACCGACTCTTTCTGCCCTGGCCACCCTGAGATCGAGCACGAGGGTATCGAGGTGACGACTGGCCCGCTGGGCCAGGGCATCGCCAACGCCGTTGGTCTGGCCGCTGCTAGCAAGCACCTGGCCGCCACTTACAACCGTCCTAACTTCCCCGTCGTCAACAACATGACCTGGTGTATGATTGGAGATGCCTGCTTGCAGGAGGGCGTGGCTATGGAGGCAATTCAGCTTGCCGGCCACTGGAAGCTCAACAACCTGGTCGTCATGTACGACAACAACCAGATTACTTGCGATGGCAGCGTTGACCTCTGCAACACCGAGGACGTGAACACGAAGATGCGTGCCTGTGGCTGGAACGTCATTGAGATTGAGGATGGCAACTGGGACGTCGAGGCCATCGTTCGTGCCATGGATTCTGCTCGCAACAGCAGCGACAAGCCTACTTTCATCAACATCCACACCGTCATCGGTATTGGCAGTGCTGTCGCCGGCAACGCCAAGGCCCACGGTGCCGCCTACGGCCCTGCTGACGTTGCCAACATCAAGAAGAACTTTGGCATGGACCCCGAGCAGCACTTTGTCGTGTCTGACCAGGTTTACAACTACTTCCGCGAGGCTATCCCCCGCGGTGAGCAGATCGAGGCCGAGTGGAACCAGCTGGTTGAGGCTTACACCCGCGAGCACCCTGAGCTTGCTGCCGAATTCAAGAAGCGTGTCGCTGGCGAGTGGACTGCGGATTGGCGCAAGTTCATCCCCGCCAAGGAGGACTTCCCTACGACTCCCACTCCCTCGAGGAAGTCGGCTGGTCTCGTCTGCAACCCCATTGCTGCTGGAGTCAACAACCTGATGGTCGGTACCGCTGACCTGTCTCCTTCCGTCAACATGATCTGGAAGGGCAAGGTCGACTTCCAGAACCCGGACCTGAAGACGACTTGCGGCATCAACGGCGACTACACCGGCCGCTACATCCACTACGGCATTCGTGAGCATGCCATGGCTTCTATCGCCAACGGGTTGGCTGCTTTCAACAAGGGTGCCATCCTCCCCGTCACCTCCAGCTTCTTCATGTTCTACATCGTGAGTGACAACTGATCTTAACCCACCTACAAGTCCATACTAACGAATCAGTACGCCGCCCCCGGTGTGCGTATGGGTGCTCTCCAGCGCCTCCAGCAGATTCACATCGCGACCCACGACTCGATCGGAACCGGCGAGGACGGCCCCACCCACCAGCCTATTGCCCTGCCCGCCCTCTACCGTGCGATGCCGAACCTTCTGTACATCCGTCCCTGCGACAGCGAGGAGACGGCCGGTGCTTTCATCGCGGCGATGGAGGCCAAGGAGTCACCAACGATCATCTCCCTCTCGCGCCAGAACCTCGAGCAATACCCCCAATTCACTTCCCGCGACAAGGTGCTTAAGGGCGCCTACGTCTTCAAGGAGGAGCAGGATGCCGACGTCACGCTCATCGGTGTCGGCGCCGAGATGGTGTTTGCTGTCAAGACGGCCAAGCTGCTCGCGGAGAAGCACAACATCAAGGCGCGCATCGTCAGCTTCCCGTGCCAGCGCATCTTCGACAAGCAGTCGATTGAGTACAAGCGCGAGGTGCTCCAGTACCGGTCCAAGGCGCCGCGTGTGGTTATCGAGGCGTACGCTGTTAACGGATGGGAGCGCTACGCCGATGCCGGCTACTCGATGAGCTCTTTCGGACACTCTCTCCCGGGCCCCGACGCGTACAAGTACTTCGGTTTCGACGAGAACGTCATCGCCCCCGAGGTCGCCAAGCTCGTCGAGGAGGTCAGAGCCAATGGCGTGGACAGCCTGCGGGGCGAATTCCGGGACCTGAACCCCGTCCACCACCACTAAGCACTTACTCATGAAGCTGTCTTGAAGAATTTTTTTGTCGCATCACACCCGACGAGCTCTAATGAAGAAAGAAGAGGAGGACTGGTTCGGGACAAAGGTGCGAGCGGCGTTTAGGGGGGCATATTTGGCACATGGATTGCATAGACACGGATAACCCTGGATAGTAATTGAGCCCGAAAAAAGTTACACGATGCCTTATTTTGGAATTTCGAGCGTTGGCCACGGCATCAGCAGGCCGAGTTCCGAGTCATGAGCGAACCGGTGTCGCAGAGCAGCGCGGCCTCGTTGTGGACTGCCTTTGATTGGTTTCATTTCTTCGGTTCGAGCTGGGGGAAGATCGCATTCTCAGCCTGCGTGCTGTCTGTCCTCGTGGTCGTTGTCCAGAATTTCGGTCTTTGCTTTTTAAGGGGATCACGGATGACGATGCTATCGTGGTTCCATGTCAATTGGTCGGGGAAAGCTCCGACGGGTCCCTCAAAGAGATCAATGGGCGGACATGTCAGTTTTCAGCTTTGGACCGAAAGTCCGCGGGCCACGCACACACTCAATCATGCTTAAAAAAAGCGACAGCGTGACGCCCATTGCCATCCGGAACGGCAGTGGGAAAAGCTTGAAGGGGGGGCTGCTGGGCTGCTGCTCCTCTCCGGGTGTGGGGGAGTGTCACTGCGGACAGCAGAATGGCGGGGATCCAGCCGGGGATCCCAGGGCTTTTGTCGCTGGACTTTGCTCAGGAGCGTCCCCCGAGACGAGGGGTTCAACGGTTCAGACCACTGAAAGCAGCGCGTCGCATTCGCAGCAGCAGCCCAACGCTCAGAGTTTGTCCCAAGAGCTGCGACGACAGGGGCCACCCCTGTTTATCCCCGGGCCAATCTCTTCAGCCAATTCTGGGGGCGGCGGGCAGGCAGTTCGAGTAGGTAGCTGTCACTAGGCCGTCCGACACCGCTTACAACTGCCCCCAGAATCTCCCCGCAAACTCTCGCCCCCGTGTGTCTGTCTCTGTGTTGTTGTTCGAGTTCGAGTTGGCGAGCGAGGTACGGTAGCTCCATCACAGCTCAGCCCCTTTGCCTCTTTGACATTGGGGTAGTAGAGCGGCTGCTCGGGATAGCTCTCAGCCACGATACATGACGCTACACCACACAGCCAACAGAAGAAGTCGTCGAAGAAGCAACAAGTCAGTCGCCATCATGTGCTCCGAAGCCGCCGTCATTGGGCACCAAACCTCAATCTGAACTGCAACTGCAGGGTCCTTTCACCTCTCAACCATCGGCAAACACCACCTATGCAGAACTAGAATGAACTCTGTTTCATCTCCCGTCCTTGGCCTCAGGGGGAGTTAACCAAAGCTGCAGCTGTTCTCTGCTCTTCTTCGCAGGACCCTGAACAGCTCCATTCGTGGCAATCTTATCGAACCATTCTGCACATCTTACCTTACCTTACCTTATACACACACGACATCCCATCTCTACCCGCACCGCCCGCCCGCCTGGCTGGCTGTCTTCGCGGAAGCGCATGTCGAAGCGCAACTGCTCCACGAACTTCTCACACAACCTTTCACCAATTGGACGACCTACCCCAGCAGTAGCCGCCTCCCGCTGCTGCTGTTGCCTCTCCTGCCGCAACAGGATTGCGCTTGCGCATTGCGATACCCAAGGTCTAGACCCTCATCGCCTCACCAACGCCCGCAGCGCACCGCCTCAGGGAAGCTTCAATCCCATCCTGTCGCCATCATGGTCGACAGGCCGCCGTCGCCGGCCGAGGAGGGCCAGACGACCCGGCCACATCCGCATCCTCCTCCACCACCCACCGATCTCGACCCGGACCAACCTCCGGCGAAGAAGAAGAGGACCCGGACACGAACCGGGTGTCTCAATTGCCGCCGCAAGAAGCGCAAGTGCGACGAGGGTCGGCCGGCGTGCGGAGGCTGCTCTCGCCGCAAGGAAAGGTGCGAATGGGGCATCAAAGTCACCTTCCGTGCCGAGAACGCCCAGACGATCCTGCAAGATCACCCGTCAATGAGAAAAGCTAGGAGACCACCCCCACGGCGGCACTTTGAGATTCTTGATGTCACAAGCGAGGTTATTCGGGACTATCACCTCCCACCAGGCTTTCACGACTACGACTCCGAACCGGAACCAGAACCTTCACCGCTGTCACCACCAGGAGGTGATGGCGAGGGTGACCGTCGCAAGAGTCTTGAGGAAGACGAGACCAAGACCTTTGACAGTCCTGTATCATATACGACATCGACGGCAGGTGGCCATACGGCTTCCATCGCCGGCTCGAGTACCGCAAAACGAACGCTGTCTTCCTCAGGGCCTAGTTCTGCACCAACAGATCCGGTTACTGTGTCAGGCTTCGGTTCACTTTTGACCCCATCAACACGTCGAGATGACGACACCAGCGACAAGGGGCATGCGCAGACGGGCGACCGTATGGATTTCCAGGCATCTCCTTCATCTGCGTCGCAGCAGCTGCTAACCGACAATGCTGTCGCAAACCTGATATACCTTAGCCAGGGCGGTGGTGGTGCTGGGCAGGGGCCTCATGACCATCACTCTACAACAACGGTCAGCGGCATTCCTATCACAACCCTCGCTCTCGACCCCCTGATAGACGCGCCCTTCGAGTTTATGGACCAAATGTTCACGCCGGAGGGCTCCTACGAAGACGGAATCTTCTTGCCAGGATCCGCATACCACGAACTACACTCAACACTAAGAAACCACCTCATCCAAGAGGTACGGTCAAATGGGCCAACAAGACCAGGTTCGCCAGCCTCTGGTCAGAACTCAAGACGAAGATCCATCGACGCCAGCTCTGGTGAGAACTCGTCCGCCGAAGCCCCTGAGGCGACTGGGGAAATATCTTCGGATCATGAGCCCCCTTTCCTACCCCTGGAAGAGGAGTGTGCGCTATGGAAGAACTGGGTGGATGAGATCTCACCCTGGCTGGACAAGTTTGACAACCAGCGGCACTTCCAACACTCCTTACCGACCATGGCTCGATCACATGACCACCTGCGCTATTCAATGCTTGCCTTGTCTGCCCGGCAACTGGAGCTGAAGAACCGGGACCGGCCGACGGATCAGAGCTTAGCCCTCTACCAAGAAGCGATACACCTTTTACTACCACAACTCTCAACTCGAACAACAGCAGTCATAGCGTCCTGCGTGGTGCTCTGCGTGTTGGAGATGGCCAGCTGTTCGCCAAAAGCTTGGCGAAGACATTTAGACGGCTGCGCCAGTCTAATGGAGGCCGTCGGCATGAACGGCTTCGTAGGCGGTGTCGAGCAAGCTCTCTTCTGGTGCTTTGCCAGAATGGATGTCTGCGGCGGTCTGATCTCGTCGGTGAAAACTCTGATCCCGGTCAACCACTGGGCGTCGCAAATCGACCTCGAGGCAGACGTCGGGTTATTCCTCTCCCACCCCGGCCATGATATGTGGGCGAACTATGCAGTCTATATCTGCGCCCAGGTCCTTGACCTCTTGGCCCCACTGGCCAAGGCGAACCCGGGTGGACTATTCTTTGACGGACCTAGGAATGACATGAGATACCGAGTGCGGTGGATGAAGCTATGGAGATACGTCGAGGACTGGCACAGCCGTCGGCCGTCCGAGATGCAGCACATCATGTCGATCCCCTCTTCCGACACGGAGCCCTTTCCCAAGATCTTGTACAGCAACCCGGCCGCGATATCGGGCAATCAACTATACCACACAGCGTCTCTCCTCATGTTACAGAACAGGCCAGCATCGCTCCGGTTATCCCCGAGACCTCGGTCAGCGCTGTGGCATGCCAGGCAAATATGCGGAATATCAATGACTAATCACCACCACGGGGCCTGGACAAACAGCGTCCAGCCCCTTTGGATTGCGGGACGTTGCATGAGCCACCCCGCGGAGCATCGTGCGATACTACAGCTCCTGGAGAAGATTGAAAAGGAGAGCGGATGGGGCACCAAGTGGAGGGCGGATGACCTGAAGGAGTTTTGGGGAGACTTGGGAGACGGTTAGTATATGCCTCCGGCTGTTTTTTCCTATTTTATTGTGTGTGAACACGAAAGCATGAATTAGATGATTAAAATTGGGGGAAGGGGTACACATGTTGTTTTCTTTTCATTTTGGTCAGATGGGTTGAAGAAGTTGCTCTGACACTACATTCTGTGTGAGTAGCTGCAGCCGCTCGGGAAAGAGTTGGCGCAACGCGACCTCAGCGCCACGCGTCGATATTCAGTATCGGCTCCTCTAGTATCGAAACAACAGCAAGTCTATGATACCAAAGCCTAAAAGCCGCATCCACACATATGCGCGCGCAAGATGGCTCCAATACTACGTACAGTACATCACAAGGCGGACAGGATCCGGTCTAATGGTTCCAGCACGCGGTCTCCGAGAGGCTGGATTCCGAGATTAGCATCACGCAAAAAGGTTTATGTGGTACCCGCCAAAAGCTTCAACATCTGACGTCGCGATCCCCCCATCTGGGAAGAACGAAGCGGCCCCATGGGCAACAAGATTGGCGGCCCCAGACCACCTCGGGCTACGAGCGAGCGACCAAGGAAGGGAGGGAGGGAGGGCGTGGAGAACGTGGGTCGAGGCACACATCCCCACCCCGTGTTTTTCATGTGTCTTCTTTTTTTTTCGTCGCCAGGGACTGACCCCGTGAGTCGTACGGAATAAGGTGAGGCACTACCGGCTTTTTTCACACTGACGGCAGGCGGAAGCCCAGCGTTGCGGCGTTCATGCGGGATTGCGGAGGAGGACGACAAGGGACCGGCCGGGGTCAGGGACGGGGGATGACCTCATTTCCCTGTGGCCGTTCCCGTTTTGGGGGTGGTTCGACGGGAACAAGTGCGAACTTTTGACGCGGCCCCGACCTGACAGTGCGCTAGGAACGGGTTAAGACGGAATGGGAGGCTCTTGGGCGGCAACCCGAGGCGCACTTCACGATGGAAAATTCGGTGGCTGATTTTGATGCGTCTCTGAGGCGTCGTCTGGGTGGTTTGTCGGACTCTTCGTCCGTCTCGCATCGTCTGGTCCCAACTGCCCATCGTTTAACGTTGTCCGGGCTGAACGGCATGCCTCGAGTGAAGCGGCAGGGGTTTCTGTATCTCCCAGGAGATTTTCGCCTCTGCTTCAGCCGATCGACGTGCATGCCATACCAGTAGAGCCAGATGGGAGCCAGAACCAGAGCAAGGGCGTCAGGGTTCGTTGAACAAGTTGGATGCTTGGTTGCTGGGGTTGTAGGGCATGTTCAGCCGCAAGCCTGGTTCGTGCGCTTCGGATGACCTCGCAGCTTTTCTTCTGCAGGAAACATGGGGAAAAGTGAGCAATCACAGTCGTCCATGACGGCTAATACAGGCCATTGTTGGATCGGTGCTAGGCCCGCTGACCGACGGCTATTCGGAGGGAGCCGGAGCGGCACGGCAAGTGGAAGCAGAGTTGTCTGAGTCTCAGTCCTCCCGCCGGCCGCGGGCGCTTTCAACTGCCCTGTCATCTTTGCAAAGGGCAGCTCGACGCCCCCTCCACAGAGTGGCCCTAAGTCGGCGAATTTGACCCTGATCCCTGTCTGTTCCGTTGCGGCATCGCTCCCTCCCACCATCCACCCATCGGCACTGGCCCCGGATTCACCTCCGGACCTTGGCCATGAGCCATGTCGATTGTTCAATTGCATGGCTGGGTTCGGCAAATTTTCTCCCCCAAGAAGAAAACCCGCGGGAAACCTGCCAGGGACTTGGGTGCCATCTTGCCGCCGTTAGGCCCCAATGGCAGACCACAACTGTTGTTGGTCGTATCGCATCAAATGCACTCACACAAATCACGCTACTTGATGTACATACAAAGGATTTTACTAAAGAAACAAGGGACAAAAAAAAAAAAACCCAAGTCTTTTTCCGCATGCCGGGTTCTCACGACCACAGACGTCGTCGCGAGTCAGTTTCGTGCCATCCGCCCATTGAAGCGCCTCCAACTGCCCACAGCAATCCAAGAACAGACATCGGGGTGCCGCTGCAGTTCACGTCGTCGCGGCCCCCCCTCCCCATCTTCAGTTCCATGGTCCCATTCGTATGTCTTCTTTGGTTGGCCTTAATTACCTCCGCGCTGGGGTCCCCGCACTCCGGTACCCTGTGGGGAGGGGACGAGGTTGCTCCATGGGTTGAAGAGATGCAGCATTTGACACAGGTTCCCCAAGGTTTTGGCTGCAATCAAATGACGTTGTTTCGTAGCGGCGCCTAGTGGTTAGACGAGGCGAGGCGACGGGAAAGGAGGTTGTCGGTAGCGAAGTTTTTCTTCGTCTTTGCTTTTTGTGTACCTACTTGCATGCACACACTCTCAACACCAAAAGCTCGCATAGCCATGGTCACTGGAAGTTGTACATATAGATAGCCACGCCGTCCCCATCCCATCGTGAGAGGGGCCTTGTCTCTTTCTTTTTTCGACCCAGTCAGCTTTGACCCTCCCCCAGATCTCTCTCACCCTCTCTCATCGGTCCGCGATTCAAGTCATCGCGTGAGACACGAGAGCCTCCCCCCACCCTCTTATTTTGTTGTTTTGGATTTCGAGCGACAACATACATACACACTCTCCTTACTCATCGCCATCACCACCACCACCGCCATCCATCATGACCATCCTCACGGGTCGCCCTCTCAACTGGGCCATCACGGCCACGGCCGGATCAGGTAAGACAACACTCTAGTAACTCGCGACGAGATGGTTTTTTTTTTAACATGGGGAATTAGGTTTCCTGTTATTCGGTTACGACCAAGGTGTAATGTCAGGTCTCCTCACCGGCTACGCCTTCACCCGGACGTTTCCCGAGATCGACACCACCAACGGCGGCGGGGGCAGCTCCTCGCTGCAGGGCACCGTCGTGGCCATTTACGAGATTGGGTGCTTCTTCGGCGCCATTTTCTGTCTGATCTTTGGTGAGCGGCTTGGACGCCGCAAGTGCATCATGCTCGGCTGCATCGTGCTGAGCATTGGAGCCGCGTTGCAGGCCGCCTCTTTTGGAATCCCTCAGGTAAGAGGCAATTACCGGCATATCTAACTTTGATGATAACTCATGCATGTTCCTTTTAGATGATCGTCGGAAGAATCGTAGCAGGTCTAGGCAACGGTTTGAATACTAGTACAATTCGTAAGTGTTGATGGTGAAATCCATCTAGCGTGGACAGACAGAGATGCTCATTCTCATTAGCTGTTTGGCACTCTGAGTTGATGAAGGCGGATAACCGAGGCAAGGGTCTCGCCATCGAGCTCGCCATCAACATCTTTGGCGTGGCCCTCAGCTACTGGGTCGACTACGGCATGAGCTACGTCGGAAACGACTCGCAGTTCCGCTTCCCTCTCGCCCTGCAGATCCTCTTTGCCATCGTCACCTTCCTGGGCGTCCTCGTCCTGCCCGAATCCCCCCGTTGGCTCATCGCCCACGACCGCCACGACGAAGCCCGACACATCCTCTGGGCCGTCGAGAAGGACGCCCACTCCATCACCGAGAACGACCCCAAGCTGCAGGCCAACCTCGCCGAGATCCAAGCCGCCATCCGCGAGGAGCGCGAGGCCGCCAACACCGGGTCTTTCAAGATGATGTTCAAGAACGGCGACCAGAAGTTCTTCTACCGCACCATGCTGGGTATCGGCGGTCAGTTCATGCAGCAGCTGTCCGGCATCAACCTGATTACCTACTACGCGCCCGTCATCTTCCAGGAATCCGTCGGCATGTCGCACAACCTCTCGCTTCTCCTCGCTGGCTTCAACGGCATCGCATACTTCTTCTCCTCCCTCATCCCCATCTGGGTCATCGACCGCCTCGGCCGCCGCAAGCTCATGCTCTTCGCCGCCGCCGGCCAGTGCGCCTGCATGGCCATCCTCGCCGGCACCGTCTCCAACGGCAGCGTCCCCGCGGGCATCGTCGCCATCGTCATGCTCTTCCTCTTCAACTTCTTCTTCGCCGTCGGCCTGCTCGCCATCCCCTGGCTGCTGCCCGCCGAGTACGCCCCGCTGGCCATCCGCACGCGCGCCGCCGCCCTCGCCACGGCCTCCAACTGGATCTTCACCTTCCTCGTCGTCGAGATCACGCCCGTCAGCATCAACAGCATCGGCTGGCGCACCTACGTCTACTTCTGCGTTTTCAACTTCTTCTTCATCCCCCTCATCTGGTTCTTCTACCCCGAGACGCAGAACCTCAGCCTCGAGCAGATCGATCGTCTCTTCACCGGCGGAAAGGTGCAGCTGCACTGGAAGGCGAGCATGGGCACCCCCGGCGATGCGACGCACGGTGCTGTCGAGAAGGACTCCGAGTCTGGCTCTGGAGAGCTTCGTGTGGAGAATAAGGAATTTGGCCAGTAGTTGGTTGGCTCCGTCAAAGTTGGGGGAAGAGCTATTTGTGCTCTGGTTTGGGGGTTATATATGTGGGAAGCTTATGATATCCAACGGTCACGTACCGTAACGTAGTGCGAAGGGCGAATCGTTTTACATTGAAGGTGCAGACTGATAACTGTAATAATACAACTGGTCATGATCATCTGCCCACTCACAACTTGCTGTCAACCCACGCTGGCTTCCTCTTCTCAACGAAGCTCTTGACTCCCTCCGTCATGTTTTCCGCGGCCTCCATCTTCCGGTAGATGGTTCGATCGACCAGTCCCGTAGCATCCTCGGGCCCCATCGCCTCCCATCCGCTCTTCAATCCCTCCCGGGACACAATCACCGAGTCCGGGGAGTTATTGGCAATGGCCTGGGCAGCAGCCAACGCCGTGTCCAACAACCTGTCCGGCTCCACGACCTGGTTCACTAGACCCCATGAGAGCATCTGCTCAGGTGTATAGTCCGACCTTCCAATCAATGCCATCTCCGTCGCACGTTGCCTACCCACCGCCTTGATGAGCCTAGGCAGCGCGCCCGCGATAGCCACTACGCCAATCGTGACCTCCGGGAGCCCGAACTTGGCTTTGGTGGAGGCATACACCAGATCCGCGTTGATGATCATCTCCATCCCTCCGCCGAGACACAGCCCGTTAACGGCCGCGATGACAGGCTTCTTGCCACCTCTATTGCTCAGGCCGCCGAAGCCAGCTGACGACGGCCACTTTTCACCAGGCTTGGCATCGGGGTGCGAGGACGTGACGACAGGGGCTGGGGAGGCCGTGGCTGTTGCTGCAAGGGCGCCGCCCGAGCCGGTGCTGACGGATGACGGGGTGGGCGACTTGCCGGAGGTGTTGCGGACGTTCCACTCCTTCAGGTCGGCGCCGGCGCAGAAGGCGCGGCCGGTGCCGGTGAGGACGGCGCATCGGAGGGACGGCTCGGCGTCGTACCACTCGTAGAGCTTGGAGAGGGCGTAGTGCTGCGGCGAGGGGATGGAGTTGAGATGGCGGGGCCGGTTGAGGGTGATCTGGAGAATGTGGGGACGGGGGAAGGTGATGTCCGTGTCGGGGACGGGAGGAGGAGGGGACTTGAGAGAAGCCATTCTGGTGATGCACGGATGTTGTTGTTGTGGCGGACTTCAGGGAGGGAGTACACAGCTTCGGGAGTGTCCTTCAAGTATCTAAAAGCTGTAATTTCACGACCAAAGGCCTAACGGTATCAATTGAGAACTTTGGAAAGTGTCAGTGGTGAAAATTGGTGACTGACGGTAAAGATTGTTGAGAGAGGTGAGGTTGGGGGCGGTCCGGGGTAAAGAGATGATGTGTTGCAGGGGCAATTGGCGATTTGCCTCGGCTTGTTAGTGTAATCGGGATTCATTTCCGTGCGGGGCACACCGAGCTCGGTGTGTCTCGGTAAGCCGATCCACACCATACAACGGCTTGACATTTGAACCTCCCCCTTCAACTAATATTTACTTGATAAACTTGGCTTATCCCTTTGGAGCGCCTTCATTCCAGGAGCTTTGCCCATGTCGAATTATACTACGGTGCACAGATCTCTGCTTTGCAAAATTATTATCAGCGATTGGACCCCTCAAGCACGCGATAGTAGCTGCTAAGAATAACCTTCAGCCATTATTTGAAGTGACGCGAGAAAGTTAAAAGCGCAGAGCCAGATGGGAAAAGGAAGGAGGGCGTGCGTGAGGGCTACAGCCAACATGTAATTGCTTCAGCAATTACGATCCATTTTCTTTTTTTCCTTTCTTTTTCAGTGTTTCATGTGCAAGAGTTAGCGTTCATAATCCATGTGTGTTATTTTCTTTTGCCATTTGCTTCTAAAAATTTCGAATGCAGCCACAGCCAGACACCAAATTCATCCCATAGTTCTTGATACTTGCTTACGGTCCTTGAAAAGTACAAAGCCCCGCTCACCAGCATGATATACCCCGACTCACCTCGCCAACTATACTTCTGCTAGTCTTACTCATGTATCCTCCCGGCAAGACTTCCTTACATCAACAAGATACTCAGCAGCTGAGGGGCGAGTCATACGCAGTCCATAATGGCAACCGGTATCAACACGTTAGCTGCGTACTGTCAGTTCATACCAGAGACGGTAGATAAATCGCTGTTCCGGTATGAAGATGTGGACCCAAGAGAGGCCGATTTCTTTTCCCGCTTCTCTGAGATCGAAGTTAAGGATGAAGACATCAAGTAAGCATGCGAACCAATCGCCGGTAACAACATTGATCTCTAATTCAGCCCTAGAATAGACGATGCGACCAATCTTCCGACGACAGATGCGGCAGCCCGTCTAGTGGTCGCATGCCGCAAGCGCTTCTTCCCAATGGACGAGGAAATCTCTCATACCTTCGGTTTCAAGTTCTTCGCTAAAGGAGCCGATCGAGCGCGACTCTTTCGTGTCTACTGCCACATCGTCCACAGCGGCACCGCAGACGAACAGCTTCGAAAGGCATGCGAGGACGACAACTTACAGGAGCTCCTGATATCGATCTGCCATAAGACGGGACTGGCTGACGATGCCGCTTGGCTCAAAGGTCTCCAAGGCTTTGGTAACAACTCGCAATGTCCTGTTTTTGGGAATATTTTCTGTGACGTGGCGAGCCAGTGGTGTCCTCCCCAACTCTGCGACACCGTCATGACGGATATTCGTCCTCTCGCGAAGCGTCAAGCCTTTGTGTTTTGGACACAGATGAAGCTCGGATTGATCCCTAACGTGGACGAGGACAGTTGGATTGACCTTGGATTCTGTACGGCTCCCAACTGGCAGAGCTTGTTGCACATGCGGCGCGCTTACCGGAAGCTTCTCCACGAGACCTGTCTCGAGGAGTTTTGTAGCGCCATAACGCACTCCACTATCCCATTCTTGTTCGAAAAGCATGGCCTGTCTAACGAAATTGCTGGACTTCGCAACTTCAGAGGCCTAATGAAAGTCGTCGGGCAAAGTTATGAAAGTGTCTGGCAACTTAAGAGGTACGCTCAATGGGAGGGGACTGGACCGGTTTCTGCTGTTGCCGTCGACTTCGGGTTCATGAACTGCAAGACGCCGAGACAGCGTCAGCGTCTCCGCCAGCTGTTTGCTGATTACTTCGCAAAGGGGAAGGATGAAATGAAGTTGCATCAAGCGTGTATTCGCGGCGACTTGGCCCCTTTTCTCCGAGAAGCTTTGGGTAGACTTTCGGTACCCGATCCGCTGCTTACCAACGCGTATCCCGTGGAGCCTCTGGATCAGATGGGTATGATCACCGTTGGAAAGACTATCTTTGCGCCGCCGTCAGTACACAATGAAGCTGAACTTGTTGCTCGCGCAGAAGGCAATGGTGCCAGAGTTGTTCCCATACTGGAAAGCCATACGGATAGTATGCGTGGTATGATGGAGGACATGGCAGCGTCATTGCATGATTGCACTCACAGATAGGACATTGATATTATGTCTGATGCATGGTTTGAACGCTGCATGGTCGTTTTGAAATAACGATTGAGAGTCACAGGACGGGTTCAAGCATATAGTCAAAGGACCAGTTGATGCAACCTCGTGGGTTTTAATGCAAACCATCACTACGCCTGTTATGTTGCCATTCATACAGTTTTATATTGAGCTTAATAAATCAGTCACCATTTTAGTATGTGCAATCCGCCTTTTACATCTTTATGAAAACATCCGTCGTGCCTTAACATCACCTAAACTCCGCTGCAACGTACCCCACGTATCCTGTATACGTGGGCTCATGTTATCTTTACTCGAAAGTACAAGATAAAAAACCCGAATACGTCGACCATCCTCACTTGCGATGTCTCCATCCAGTGCTATAAGTATCTGTACGGTGCCACTCGGTGAAAGCGCGGAATGGAAGCTACAGTCGGGCATGTTCTCTGTGCTGTTGCTGTGCACCTCGAATTCGCGGAGCCAATCATCAACGTTGTGGTCCGCGAACTTGGGATCAAGAACCTCACAATTCCATTTCAAGTTCCCCTCGCTTTGACTCACTGAAAGAAAGACGAGAAACCTCTCATTTCGGTAGTTGATTCTCAGTATTAAGCCTCCAAAAGCATGTGTCAGGGCTGACCGAAAGCCAACCGTGCTGTACACTGGCCTTGATATGTGCGATGTGGGTGTCTGCTTATGCTGAGGTACCAAGCAGTCGACTGAGGTGATCATTTGCCTGTTTATATCTGTGGAAAATGATTCGTCGAGGATGCTGATGTGAAAGCCATACTCAAACAGATGGCGATACGGCCATGGCATGAGATCCTCTGTATTCCTCGAGATCTTGTACAGAAGGTACATTTCCTTCGTCTCGCATACCATAGATCGGTGCACGGGAAATGGGCGACTAGGGAACGGGCATCTTCGGTAAATGTGGCCTTCTTCCATTAGAGGCAGGCACATCATTCGTTTGTGCTCCGGGTCCGCATCATCCGTGCTAATGACGGACAGCATGGCGCAGAGACAGTTGACTGCAGCTACCACGGGAAGCTTGATGCGTAATCCGACATTAGTGACTTGGTATGGCGCGCTCTCAAAGTTTCTGTGCGTGGCCACGAAAGAACCTGAATTTGAAAAGACTGATGGAGAAGGAGCCAGAACGCTCTGCCATTGATCAGGGGTCTTGTCTGCATCCCAAGTCCAGCAGAAAATGGTGTGGTCGTCGGCAGACTTGATGATTTCCTCTTGCAGCCGGAGAAAAGCTCGCGAACCCTCCCCATATAACAGCGGCATGTTGATGTCGAAGATGCCGAGCAGGCAATAAGCCATGTCTTCGGGTCGTGTTGTCTTTCGATTGGACGCCCAGCTCATACGTGCAGCAATGCTTGCCGACCAGATTCTTCTAGTGTCGGTGAGGTAACTAACGTCGATACCAGTAATCTTTGAGATTTTGAATATCAGTTCAGATTTGGTGCCGATCTCTGTCCATTCCTTGGTGAAGAAGAAGACTTTCCGGGGAGCTAATAACTCCTGCAAGGTCCACCCGCGTGTAAACCATCGACTTGAGCCAAAGCTTGAGTGTTGGTTGGTGTGAATCTTGTGAATAAGCCCATCCTCCCATTCAACATCCGCCATGTACACGATACAGACGGTAGCCCGTTCGTACCACGCAAACATAGAGTTGATCGCCTCTGAGAGCTCAGCGCTGCTCGATTTGTCGATACAGATTGTGTCCACCCAGAGGTAACGTAGCTTATCATCCCGCGTTTTTGAGCAAGCGTTAATGATCTTCAGGTACCCATCCTTCTCCAGATACTCAGGAGAGGGGTTGCCGAAATTTATGATCCATTCTTGGAAGCTGATCTCGTCGCTGCCCCATGTATGGGATAGAATGGCGTATCTTGGAACTTGCTCTCCTGCATTGAATGTTTCAATCTCAAGAGTATGCACATTAATCAACTTCATTGCTTCTGGACGCTCGGCTGGCGGTGAGTTGAAGATGCTTAGCTGCTGATGGCCCCACAGATACACACCAGTGTTGGTCCTCATTCGTGGGCTGTAGTTACTACGACAGTGTGCAAAGCTCTTCACACGGTGATTGCTGAGATGCCCACTAGTATCGACTGAAGTGAGTGTCTGGCTACCTCATGCAAGGTAACACCTATGTAGTCAGAGAGAGCCCACCGTGGGTTGTGAAGCTGTCATTTCTCAAAGGCAATCTTTACTCAATACAGAGTTTAGCATCGACAAGCGGTATATCGGCCTTAATGCTTTGATTTCAACTGCAAAAGCTCTTCTAATTCCTAAGACAACGCATCACACCTTTTCGCTCGCAATAGTGGTATCATCCAACAAAATCCAAATCGTCAACCCCTCAGACCTATGAACCCTCATCAACTTCAAAGCTTCGGGCTATGAAGGCCCTTTGAAGTACCAGTTACAGCCTCCTCATCAAAGTCTTGGCTGTTGCTGTCGTACGCCACCCGGATGTCGTCAATCTCCTCACCAACCTCCATCCACCTGTCGCTGGTCGCGGGAACCGGTGAGATCTTACACAGACCCCAGTACATGCCGCTTGAAACGATGAAGCCGGCGAAGAAGTTGATGTTGTAGATGTACTTGGCACCAACAGGAACATCGCGTCCAATCTCTCCAGCGAAACCAACAACGTTGATAAGAATTCCGGCAATGTAGGCGACATAAGCACGCCAGTTGATTCCCCAAGTGTAAAAGTAAGGCCCAGCCTTGCGAGCATCGTAGAGCTCCTTGATCTCAAGGTAGCCCTTGCGGACAAAGTAGTAATCGGAGCACATGACGCCGGCGATGGAGCTGAGGAAAACACTGTATGCCGAGAGGTAGGTTGTAAATTTGTTCGAGTCGGTGAGCAGGGTGTAAGGGCACATGGCCAGACCGACAGCAGCACAGATGTATCCACCGCGGCGGATGCTGAGGTAGCGGGGCAAAAGGGCCGTCATATCGGTTCCTGCAGAGACCGAGTTCGCCGCAATGTTCGTACCGAGTTGAGCCAGAGCAAAGGAACTTGCGATGACGAAAACTCCGAATCTCTGACCGGAGCCACCGTCGTCGATGAATCTCTCAAGAAGAGATAGCGGGTTCCAGATGGGTTCGTCCAAGTTGTAGATGACGGTCGATGAGGACGAGACGATGATGCCGATGAAGGAAGTGAAGGCAAATCCAGTGGGAATCGTGATTAGCTGAGACCACAAAGCGTCGCGGGGCTTCCTAGCGAAACGGGAGAAATCGGGATCGTTAACGATGAGCGTCGCGAAGTTGGCGATGGAGGACATGACGCCCTTGACAAACTCCCAGGCAAGGTCACTGCCTTGGAGTTTTGCAGGCTGACGGATGATGGGGCCAACACCACCGGCGCGCACAACGGCCCAGATCAAGAACGCAATGCCGGCGCAGGGAGCCACGTAAGACTTGACTGTGAAAAGGTGGCGAATCTTGTGAACAGGGAACCAAATGGCTGGCAGAGAACAGAACCAGAAGATGAAGAAGGAGACGTATTCCGCGGTCGAAGTACCGGAGTCTGCTGGGAAGCCTCCAGGGTTAATCGTTTCGCGATCCTAAAGATAGTTAGCTGGCTTGCTCCGAATGAGTCTCTTTTTTGACTCCCACTCACCCAAGATTTCCATATCGAACGGATCATAAGGTAAACACAGTTGCCTCCGATGTAAGCTTGGACACCGTACCAGATGCAGGCTAGAAGGAGGCTGGTTAGCAAAAGGACCTCACGCTCGTGGTTCGACCGACTCACCCATTGCAGCTCTGTTGAAAACTGGCCATAAACTGCCCCAGATACCGAAAGATGATCTGTTGACAACGGGGAAACCGATGTGGTAGACAGCACCGATGCGACCAGTCAAGCAGATAAAGGCACCAGCAATCGCGTATCCTAGCCAGACGCACAGCCAGGACTGCCACCATGAAAGACCACCTACAACCATAGAAGACGAAATCATCCACGTGTTGACGTTGAAGGAGTCAGCGACCCAGAATGCCACAAAATTCCACGGACCCCATTGCCGTCTTTCGGGTTCGACACTGTCCAACTGTCAGCGAGATATCCGCGTTGCTGATAAGCGGGTTTGCCGCTGTCGTCGAGTACTTACGGTTTGAGATCATGGTTCGTCAGCTAAATAGACGCATCCGTCAGTCTCAACTCGGCACGCGAAGCAGTTTCTCGAGGTGGTATGCCATACCATCAGTTGCGCCTTGGTCAAGCCAGGCTCCGACTCAACGGCCAGCTTATCAGCCCAGTATCTGAACTTGGAGCCGTGGACCTTTTCCGGCCGCGCGCTCGTGGTCGCCGTATCAATATCCATCGTGTCGATCTCGGAAGTTTGAGGGGCGTGCAGAGATTGAAAGAAGTCGAAAATGCGTTCGGTCCTCTCAAGGAGTCAAGAACTACAACGAGGGTCGAAAGACAGCCCTTCAAAGACCGGGATGCGGTTCGTCACACGTTGCGATGACGCTATGCACGTCAAGGTGGTAAGCGAAAAGTCGGGTCTCAGGGTCTCAAAGGTTGTGATCTGCAAGGTGCTGCACCCTAAAAGTGGCGATTCCAAGGCAGAGAGGGTTGAAGAAAAGGCCCTGGCTGGATCTCATCCAGACATGAAAATAATAAAACACGCGAGGATGTCGTCTGATATTTATTCTGTGTCTGCAGGCCCGGTGTCGCTGTTGGACTGGGGAGTTTGATAACGGTCTTGGCCCAGAACGCAGACGAGTCTGTCGTAACTTTGGCCAGGGACATCGACTGATGGCCCCGGAAATCGCAGCGACGCCCCCCACATGGACAAGCTCTTTTTCGCTCGGATTGCATTCCTGTCCCGCTGGGGAGACGACCATTGGGGAAAAGTCATGGCATGGGATACCAACAGACGCAGGCAGGACAAGCTACGGACCGCATTCGGGCAAGGGTGCTGCCGGTCACGCCGTGATTGCAGCAAATTGGAGAGCGCCGAGCTCGACAACGACGTCAAATCTGATCGAGTAAGAGCCCAGAGACCTGTACCAGAAATCCGAAAATTATGTCTCCTTGGAAGGATTCGACAGCTACCATTGGCCAGCCCGAGGAGAGGCCTTATCAGGGGCGTTGGAGACTGGGGGAGGTGGCGCTCGTAGCACAGCGACGAAGAACGGCTCCCGCTCAGCACAGATGCACCATGATGCCTGCTCGGCATGGGACGGTGCGGCTATGTATGATAAGTTAGCCTGTCTGGCAGGGGTAGCTTATCGTTGGCTCCAGAACCCCGCATGCTGGGAAAAATCATTACTCGATCTCATCGAGTCAACCAACTGACGGGAGTGACAAACGGCTAGATTTGGGTCGCCTCGTGTATCTCGGGACTTGATGGAACAGATATCAGCTAACGATGCGGAAGATTTTTTCACCAACTTGGGGTCGCGCATCGGTTCTCGGCCAAATTGTTGATTTCTTTGCTCACCCCCGCCAGCAAATGAAGTCCTCTTCGCTAGCGACTGGAGACCGAGTAGCCGTACGTTACAGGAGCGCAGTCAGCCTGTCGTCAGTCTGGAGAAGGGACCCTCAATGAAGCTTGGTATTTGACGTCAAAAAGATATTGCGTGCTCTGGCAAGGACATTGAATTTGAAGTTCCATCTGTCAGATCTGCACGATGTATCAGCACCATTCGTTCGGATACGTTGGCAACCAATTTCCAATCATCATTCAAGCGCTTCTCGGAACCTTCTGCCGCCCAAAATCTGGCTCTGCAGCCACACCGGTACTTCTTCGTCTGGTTTCGTGTCCTCTGATAAGATGATCTGTTGATTGATGCCACACCAAGATAAGGGGTTGCCCAAAAGGGAGACCCCTGGGTCCCACAACCTTCGCGTGGCTCTCCCTCCCCCGTCGGATCGACACCATCAGTACGTTCCACTTATCTCCAGACATACCCAATTTCTTCCCATACCCAGGCAATCGACCACTTGAAACCCCATTCCAAGGGAGCATCAGCCGAGCAATCATGGTGCCGCACGCCCACGGGAGCCGGGCAAGGTTACCTGATTTCCGGCCTTTTGGGTGGTCGTCCCCCGGCGATGCTGCTAGCTAGCATGCGTGATAAGCCGTGGCCGCCGGCGCATGTTCAGCCTCTGCGGCTAAAGGACAACCACACCAACTTTCACCAGCCGCGTGTCTTTGGCAATAATTCCTTCACCGTCGGCACATTATGGCCAGAGGAAAACTCGGAGCACGAAAGTACAGAGTGTCGATTTCCAACAATGTGTATCAAGCCTGTACGGCGGTACATGTGGAAAGCATAGCGCGTTAAGCACCCAGCATGGTTCACCCTGATAAGAGACGCGCGGGAGCGCGCCGCCGGCCGTAGCAGCAAGGTTCGAGGCCGGAAATGTCAAAATTGGCCCACGCCACATTGCCTCACTGTGGCTGTTGATAACGTTCTGGTCGAGTTCTAGACGTTAATCGCCACCTCAACCAGTGGCATAATTTAGGAAAGCGTCCATCGGGTTTTATATTTGTCACGCATTGCTTATGCTTCGTTCTTGTGCTGCAGTGTTACATGCCAGCATTGCCGTGGCTCTGCTGATACTGCGATTTGCAAGCTCAGAGACATTTCCAGGGCAGTTGTTCGATGCTCCTATCTTTCAGGTTGCTCTTTGAGATGCCCCAGATGAGTTCGAAGAGACTTGCAAGATGGTTCCTCAATCATCGAGTCTCTACCATCCTATGGTTGACCATTGAAATCCGTCCCTCAAAGATAGGGGTAGTTATGCAGCAAATGTCACTGCGAATGCCCTATGTTGGTAAGTTGGTCTGTAGCTTTATTCTCTATCACAACTACTTTCCACATATGCAGATGGATCTTAATATCCGGGCGGATGGAATAACAGGATGATAATGTCGATCATTCTGAAGACAGAGTAAGGAACAACGATGATAACGACGACGACGACGACGACGACGACGACAATGATAAAGACGGAGATGATTAAGACAAAGATAATAACGACGAAAATAATCACAACAATAGTTGTTTAGCAACCGCTCAGGCAAGAGCTTCAAGTAGTCGTTCGCCCGGATAGCAAAACCCATGTAGGGAAGTATTATTGAGCATCGGGGTCAAGTCTATGATCTTCGTCGTGGCTGTGGTGTTCCCATGTTCTACAAGGTTGGATCTTGGCTCTGGAAGATCTATTTAACTGCGGTTTCATTCTATCTAATTTACATAGCTACGTAGAATGCATAGCGAGTATCTGCAATAGCCAAAACTTGATGTACGGCAAGCACCTTGAATCAGATAGTTGCTTTTGGAAATGATTTTGTGGAAGTTGGTGTTAAAGTACTGACCAAGCAGCAAGTAAATTAAATAGAATGTCGTCATTCCGAACAAAACTCGTGAGCCATGCCATTGATATATAGTCTTCTTCTATTTTCTAGTATTAATAAGTCGTAAGTCTTCATTCCCGCTTGTCTAATCTAATGCCAAATGTTTGTGAGTTTCAATTTTACCCGTCCCCAATGACCGCTTTCTCAATGCGATGTCTATTTGTAGTTCGATTCGAGGTTCTTAATGGCCCATTCCCTCCGAGCGTCAATCCACTCCGACGAGAATGGGTAGTCGTTGTATCCAATTTCTGAGCCCTTGATGTAGAAGGACTGTCGGTGGTAGTTGTTGAGAGAAATACCATGCTGCGCGCGGTAGACGAAGTCAGGGTTGGCCAAGAAGCTTCTACCAAAAGCAACGATGACGTCCCATTTCGCATAGTGTGTCTCCAGAGCCTTGGCCGCTGTCTCAGGTGTGTAGCCACCAGCGACAATCACGGGAGACAAGTTATCCCAAATATCCAGAATGAAGTCGAGGGTCTGTTGCTCGATGGAAGGATCCTGGCTGGGCACCAGCAGTTTTGCCGGGTCGCCACGAGCCTCAACCAGAGACAAGTAGGCAAAGGGGACGTTCATCTTCTTCAGCTCGCCGACAAGGTAGCCGTATTGTTCGTGGACATTCGATGATTCTGCGCCCTGGAAGGAGGCGTAGGGGGAGAGACGAATGCCCACCTTCTCAGCGCCAATCGCTTCAACGACAGCCTTCGTCACCTCGAGAGTGAGGCGAGACCTGTTCTCAATAGATCCACCCCACTTGTCGGTACGCTTGTTGACTGAATCCGAAAGGAACTGATCCAGCAAGTAGCCGTGAGCCGAGTGAATCTCGATTCCATCACCTCCAGCCGCAACGACTCTCTTGGCAGTTGCGACAAAGTCCTGGATGAATTCCAAAATCTCTTCTTCCGTCATCGCCTCAGGAACAGCAGCGCCTGGCTCCATGGGGACTGCGCTGGATGACCTGTACTTGAAACCGCGTGCCTTCTGGTATTCGGGGTCTGCTGCTCGACCTTGGCCCCAGATTTGTTGGAACCACACTGACTTTTGCTCGTGAACCGCGGCAATGACTTTTCTCCAGGCCTCGACCTGCTCATCCGTCACGAAAGCCGGGCCTGCTGGGACTCCGGTATCCTGCATCGACACACCAGTAGCCTCGGAGATGATCAAAGTTCCCGGAGTTGAGGCACGCTCGCCGTAGTATCTAGGGACGAATGGCATCGCTACATGGTTCTTATCGTTGCGGTAGCGAGTCAGAGGAGCCATGGCTATGCGGTGGTTGAGCTGTGAGTTTCCCAGCTTGAGAGGCTGGAACAGCTTGCTCTCCGAAATGTTGGCGGTAGACATCGTGTCGGTGATAGTGCTTGAACCAAGTGGGTGGGTCCGAAGTCTAGTTTCTTGCCGAAAAGTTCTGCGTGGATTGTAATTACGCCAGTGACCGATGGAGAGTGAATTGCTCTGGTAAATGTAAGTTGTATACTCGGGAGTGCGCTCAAGCAGTCAACTAAAAGAAGATGCGAGGCACTTATATATAGAGCCAATTCATCCGCGAGGTATTTGCAACATGCATCAAGCTAGTCGGCATTCGGGGTACGCGGGAAAGGCGTGGAACTCGATTACAAAAAGACAATGACGCAGAATGGCATTTTCGCCTTGGTAAGCAATCAGTCCACTGGGCGATTCGGCGATTAGCTACCCATTTCTGTGCAGTCACGACTCATAACCCCGGGGATTAGACAGCGGAACAAAGCGGAACGGTGCGGAATAGTGGGCAGAGCAGGTTTTTAACGCAAGATGACCCTCCGGCGTAAGAGCACAGCATTTGGGAAGAAATGATGTACCGCTGCTTGGCATCAGTCGCAGCGAAGATTGAAAAAGATTGGCTGCAATTTGCAGTCGAAAATAGCAAA
This sequence comes from Colletotrichum endophyticum, assembly GCA_027406105.1. Classification (NCBI taxonomy): domain Eukaryota; kingdom Fungi; phylum Ascomycota; class Sordariomycetes; order Glomerellales; family Glomerellaceae; genus Colletotrichum; species Colletotrichum endophyticum. Next base: position 297,585 of record JANVYF010000005.1, read on the forward strand.
AACCATTATCTCTATCGTGATCGCTCTGAAGACGTAGCTTGAAGCCCGGGGAGTATCGGGAGGAGCATTCTCGTTTTCGCAAACACGATGGACTCTCAAGGCCCCGCACACCTGGAACGGGGTGCCGCTTTAGCGTTCCGGCTTTCGCTCGGGGTCGGCGGAGTCGGGTCCGGCCATGTGGATCGAGCCACCGGAAGGAGAATTGGTCAAGGACGAATGCGTCTGACAGTTGCCAAGTGATTTCCATCTACCTTACTGCGATATCAGAGAAAATTGGGTGAGTTTTCAATGTTTCAACTTGGTTCACTACAAGCTTTAGTTTTTGGCTGCTGCATTCTGCCCCCAGACACCATCAAATGGAGCATATGCTCAGGCAGCATACCGGACACACCTTCGAATGAAAACATGAGTCTTAGCCGTTGTTGGTGTCAATTGGCGTCTTATTTGGGCAATTTATGAGCCTCAGGGAGCATGGTAGGGCGTGCTGCCAAGCTGGATCGGGCTTTGCCGTGCAAGTTTGCCATCTAGGGCGTGCATTAAGGCGAAGTCTGAAGAGGACTCGGTTAGGTGCCGGGGTATTGTGTTCTTTTTCCCGCTCAAATCATGAACTTAACCCTGATTGCAGGCCATACGTTATGCATCAAAGCCCTTACTAGGTAGACATCTGGCATCCAGTCGAGTTGCAGTTACAAGGGATGCGACAAAGAGAACTTACGTCTGGATCTCCATGGACTCGATTTTGCCAGATGGGAGGTGTTCATCACGTAGTTGTGGATTGTGTTTTTGATATCACAGGTTCTAGACTCGTGAGGACAATCACTCATGTAGTATGGCATCATAGGAGTGTGTGACATACAATCTCCTTGCAAACCAGGCAAGGGCAAGGAAGCAACCCCCAGGAAGGGATTTCTTTTATGGCTGCCGGGGGACGCTTTTGAAGCCGCGATGAACAACAATGTTCAAGATGGAATTGGGCAGTTTCCCTATGCCTTCGCAAGGTTGGTCTCCGAGGCTTCCTGCGCCCTTGATGGCACAACTGGGGGATTGTGGCTTGACATAGTGCTGGATCTTTTTAAGATCGCAAAGAGCTCTCGGAATTACAGTTGGCTCTTTGTATTTCAAGGATGTTAGGCAACTTGAATTAGACTTTGCGGCTCTCCTGGTTCTTGGCGACCTTTCTAGCCCATCCATATAGACTTCGAGTATTTTTTCGCGCAGCTCATCCGGCAGCTTTGATGCCTGACATGCACATGAGTTTGTGAAATTTCGTCTTCGAAAACTTTTTCTAATATAGTCTTGATCAGTGATCAGAATATTGGTAGTAACAATGGGTTCCATCACATTGCATATTGCTTGTCTTCGACGATGTCTGATATCTGTTCCTTGTCAGTAGCAACTTTCCGGTTTCGGCTGATGCCAACGACCAAAACGGTAGGTCAAGCGGGCCTGTCGCCCAGTCAGAGGCAAAGAGGTTAACTACACTCCACCTGGTTGGCATTGCAATCGCCCATGGATTCGCTCAATAATAGTTAACCTCTTTTTCTCTGATATAGTCTTGTTTGTACCTTCGTATCTCCGAAGCCTTACAACAGGATATATTAGACTGAAAATCTTCCGCATGCCCAAACTTTTCTTTCGTCCTTGTCTCATCTGACTTAACAACACAACATTGTCAGCAAGCCACTCAGCAAAACCAATTCAGACAAACCAGCTCTTCATTGAAAAAGCTCTACTATAATCAAAATCTGCCCACCCTCACCAGACACTACCCTCATCAATCAAACAACAACCAGCAACCAAAATGCGCACACAAGCTTTCGTTCTTCTGGCTGTCGCTGCCGTTGCTCTTGCCGGTGACCCACCATCCGGTTACCTGCCTCCCTCGAAAGACCCGAAAAGATGTCTCGAAAGACTCGACGAATTTCCCAATCGCTCCGGAACACGTCTCGATATTCTGAACGGCCGTTGTGTCAAGGCTCGCACGTACAAGGGCAAATACGGCCCTTACAATGGCGACCACTTTTTTGAGGCATGCTGCAAGAACAAAAAGGGAGAGTTCACGGAGCCAACGTGGGTCAACCTTGACCAGTGTATCAGCTATGACACATTTTTCGAGGAGGTTGAAGCCGGAAAAAGGGGTGGAAGCACAGTCAAGGATAAGTGCTCCAAATGTGTGATTGGGGATGATGGAAGGGGCATGACCTCGTTCACGCCTTTCCTTCAGTGTCATTGCAAGGGCGACGACGGAAAGAACGCAGAGTCCAAAATTATTCTGGGCACGTCATCCTTCGGTGCAGACAGTTTCTGGGTCAATGACGAAGGCAAGCTCCAATGTGGAGGTGAGAGGGACAACGATTGGAATTCCTGGGAGGAGCATAATGATGATGATGATAAGTGGGCTGTCTGAGTAACACACTGTACCTTACTTAATTGCAACTGTGTGTTCGGTGCTGGGGTTATAATTCCAGAAATGGCTGTATTATGTCTTAGCAGTACCGCCAGTGAGTATCTCGTACAACCAATCCCGAAATAGAAGCTTGCCACGTGTGCCTTGGTCGATGTTCCATCACAAGATCTTACACTAACTGCATTTACTGAAGAGTGACCTGTCCATTGGTAGAGTCTTCCATGAAGATACCACCAAAAATAATTGCTTCCTTGATACCGGTCGGCTGAGCAGCCGTTCCAACAGGGTTCTTCTGCAGAGAAAAGTGGTACTCTCCGAGGCCGGCCATGTCTGTTGAAGTCAGCTTGGTGCCAATCTTTTCGAACACAAAGCTACTAACCGTTCTGAACAGGCTCCGTAACCTGCTTAAGGGGGTCGGTGCCGGTGCTGTGGAAGACTTGCATGGTGCTGGTACACACGAGTTAACCCTTACGCCCATACCGCAATGAACTTAAATGAAACATACTTGGCAGTGAAATCCATCTTGATAGCAAAGTTCTCAAACTTCCCCTCGCCGAACGGTGTAGAAAAGATCTTCTGAGGCTTGGCAGTGGCCTTGGAGTTGCCGAAGATGGCGATATCGTTGCCGTTCTCAGCTCCGGTGCGAACATCAAACTGGTGGAAGCTAAAGTCCTTGGACTCCAAGTTCATTACTTGATAGTCGTGAGTCACGTTGAGAGGCTTGGTCGCATCGCGCTGGATAGAGAAATGCATAGTGCGGACACCGGTAACAGCCACATCGTTCAACTGCGAACGGATACTGGGCAGGAGATCGGCGCGGCGGATGTTGGACTGTGCCTCGCCGCCCTTCGGGATGAAGACGGACTTGTCGTCGATGTTAATGGCAAAGGCCTTGGTGTTGGTTGACTTGTCAAACTAGAAAGTGTGAGCACGATTCCGGGCGACTCCAGATCCGAGGACTTACCAAAGACGGTTCTACTTGAGGGAAAGTGATGACGTCGCTGAAAACAAGGCCTATTGCACGTATGAGCTCCCAGCTCTGAACTTTCAGTTGCATCTTACTTACCATCTCCTTTGACGACGGCACTCTTGAAAACGCTCTCCAATACGTTGAAGTTTTCAGGCGTGGCATCTTGCTTGATACGACCATCAGGCAAGACGAGCGCTGTAGTGTTACCCGCCTTGGCGGCGCCGCCAGTAGCACCGCCAGCGTTGGCCGTGCTGTTGTTGGCACCGCCGGCCTGGTTGCCGCCTTTGTTGCCACCTTTGGCCCCAGACTGCTTGCCAGTGTTTCCATTTCCACCGTTACCTCTGACCGACAAACCAGAGCCAAATTCGGCGGGAACTGGTCCAGCAGCAACAGAGGAGGCCAACAGGCCAACGAGGGTAATGAAAGTGGGCTTCATTTTCTTTATGGGTCTCGGGAAACTCTAGAGAATGTGGATTGATTAAAGACTCTTGGCCTTGGAACGAATGGATGCAGAAAGAGCAAGTGGCCGGCACTGCGCAATAGAAAGGAATGTGCAAGGAAGAAGCGAAAAAGAGAGTTGAGACCGTGTTGTCAGAGTGAAAGTGATGAACTGCTCAAGCCAAGATTATCATCGCGGCCTTACGGCCAACATATATGTCAACCCGACGGAAGCCTCCGATGGTGTTGTGCCTTATCCCATGCCATCCGAAGATAGAGTTCAAAACTTCAGACTGCATCTGTCCGTACACTTGCGACGATTTCTGCTCCCATTTCTGACTCGTTGTCGTGTTTGGCATGATCGCAGTCTGATGTTTTAGGGACTAAAGTCTAAAGGCGGGCGGCGCAGTGCAACAAAGCTGACACCCCCAAGGGAAAAAAGATGGTGTGGTGTCTTGAGGGGGTTCGCAGGAGACGGAGAGTAAAAAGTTAAAAATGGCCGTTGCGACCCAAGAGTTCGGACTTTGGGGGCTGTTTGGCACGGCGATGAACAAGGGTCTAGCTTGTCAGGGGTTAAATGACGACGTACTCGAGTCGCTCGAGGGAGTTTTGGCCAAGAAGTTCGAGTTTCGTTGCTCATAGCCTCCGTCTTAAAAATGTATGGGGACATGGTTCCACTGGTTCGGACTCGGGATTTTCGGACGATTAGTCTATTTTATGGTCCGCCCTACGCATATTGTTCACATCGCTCCCTCAGATTCACCATCTAGTGCCTTCCCCTGTCTCCGGACGTCCCGAGTCTCCCGCCGGCTAGAGGGCCGCATGGTGCCTCTGGGTGTACGGCGTTGTTACAAGTCATGCGGATTGTTTGGTGTTATCTGTCCGATGCAATGCCTTAACGAATTTCAAAAGTTGGGGAAGGGTTGCAAGACCCGTCCAAATTATGATGTTGCGAACCGGCGATGATAATGATATCATCTGATGTCCAGACTATGTGACTGAGTTCCCTACCCAACGGTTCATTCCAAGATTCTCCATCCGATTTCAAGGCAGACCAGATATTATAAAAGAAATCATAAGCGACCAAGAGATCTGCAGCCGCGGATCTTGATGCAGAGAGGATTGTCAGTACATGTAGGTATGTATGGGGATATTATATGCCCCTTTCGGTACCTGACATCCAGGACCGGCATTTGGCTCCGCGAAGTCGGAGCGATCAGTGTTGGTACGTAGTCCAAATATCCGTTACATGTAAGCTATAACCGTATCATAACGCTCTCGTGGCTTCAATCTCTGGCCCCCAGCTTGTGAAAGGTTTTCTCCGCGGTATCACTTCTCCAATCAAGGTTTTGATCTTTGCCCTTTGACGACCGATTCTCGCATGATGAAGTAGGTTATTTCCCTCATTACACTACCACGACGAGCTTTGTGATTAAGACAATCCCGCCCTCAAGACCGCTCCGATGACGGCGTCTCCAGGTTCTTGCTTTGAATGAAAACAATGTACATGTGTCTGGGTATAACTCGACCCGGAAAGGTGGCTTCACAAGGTGGTTTTGAGGGCAACCTTGGTAAGGAATATCTCCTGTGTTCTCCTGTGTGCCATGCGTGCTAGAAACTCGTAGCTGTGTGCTTTGAAATCAAACTTAATATTACTCCATGTACCCTTGTGAGCCCCGGGCGAGTTTGGAGAGCGTGTGGGCCCCCATTTGGGTTCGTTTCGAATTTTTGCCAAGGTGCACTCAGGAGTCCTCAATCTTTCCACTCGCAGTCTAATGGCATAGCAGTTGTACTAAAATATAAAAGTGTACTTGTGAAACGCTGCGATCCGACCGGCCAGCCACTGATGAGATCCCATTTAGAAGGATACGAACGGATCTCCACAGGGGAAGGAGACCTGGTCTCTCGACGCCTCTGATAGATTGTGGCAATCCCAAAACACCAATCAAGGGTGGCGAATGTTTGCTGAGAGGCTCCTTTCTAGCTAGTTCAGCGTTTTCCTTAGACTTTTACTAAGTATCTAGACGGATAGTAATGATATACAACGGCGGCGATAATAGAGGCGACGAAGAGAGGTGATAACAAGACATCACATTGAATGTTCTTCTTTACTTTGTCTTCTGGAAAATGACAACATTTCTGGACCCATGTTAATATGGGTATCTCTATGGCTAGCTGGAAGTGTCCACCCAGATACCAAGACTCTCTGCTAGTGGGAACTGGCCCTTGTGCAGTCTTGCGATTCACACTAAAGCAACCATTTGAGAAACGTGATACAATCATTTTCTTTACAGATTCTAGCCACTTTGATGGGTGGGTTGGTCTGTTAATGGACAAAATATTCAGAAACAGACGGTAATTAGGGTCTGTGTCCTCCCTGATCCGCCATTCAAGGTCTCTTGGTCTTTTCCACGGTGCCAACTCAACGTCCCCGACATAATATCCATCTCCCTATTCATTATTGTCTTTACGGCCTTATGGGCCAGCACCTCAGCATTCAAGCTCAAAGACGACAAGAACCTCAAGCTGCCCCTAATGTGCAGAGTACCTAGCAAAGTAACGGACTTGATAACAGTCGTGCACTTCCAAAATGCCTCGAGATCCTGCCGGCACAAAGCAAATACCAGCCCAAAGCGGTGTCTATTCTATGTCGAGTTAAAAGTCCAGGTGAAGGTAATGAACAATGTCGTTATGAAAGCCTGGTTGGTATAACTATGCTTGCCTGCTGTGCACCAATTGGTTGGGAGAACAGCTAAAAACACCAAATGCTAAACTTAAGAGGGCGTATATACGGGGAACACAGGCGTGCTGATAAGTTCAATAAGACACCAGAGGTGAGCCTTGATAGCTAAAACTCTTGCTACTCCTTGAGAGCTATTGCTCTCTTGCGATCTCATCAGCTTTAGTGCCTTTCCGTTTTCGAACGTCAACTACTCAAAGTGCAAATTAGGCCAGTGAGAGGACCCGAGCGTGGGCGTAGCCTTTATGAGTTGTGAGCGACAAATTCATAGTTCATAGGGATCAGGGAGGTAGGTACTCAACTCACTTACAGGGTCCATGACAGGACACTAGCTTTTGCTCAGGCGAAATCGCCTCGAGTACCAGTCAGCATAGGCTATCCATGAGCGGGTTTAGATGGAGTCCTTTATATTAGGGATCTGTGGCCTCGGGCCACACTGAATGCAACAAGACTGAAAGAAAACCTGTTAAATAAGACTCCTTAGGTTAGTATAGTGGTGGCTTTCAAGCCATCCTGCTGGGTGAGAAATCTGGTAAAGCAAAATGACAAGACTTGAACTTATTATGTCCGTATTCGGGCTTAAATATGCCTAAAGGGCCTTCATTAGCATCGTTTGATTCTCTAAAGGCGGAACCTCAACTGCACTATCTCGATGCTCAAAGCTTCAGTTTGCTAACTGGCCTGTCTCATCTTAGTCACTCAATATTACAACAACAATGCTCTCGCTCAGCGTACATCAGCGAACATATTATTGTGTACAACACTTCAAATGCTGATGACGTAGCTCATTTGCCGCGTGTTGTTGGCCCTGTGTGGTTTATCTGTGTATGGCTGCTTTGTTTCAGGCTGAGGTCTCAAGCATAAGAGTAGGAAAGTGAACGAAAAGCAGAATTCAATGAAGTACCGGGTTGCAATGGTCAATTTCACGATACAGCCCAGCATGCAGAATATCCAACAGATCATGTAAGACTATCTGTGACTTGCAAATCAAATGTTGTAAATGTGTCCCAAATTGCCTCGGAAAGTAATGACATTACGACTTTGCGAAGAACCAACATCTCCATATCCCCCCATGTTCCGACTCTAGAAATAGACGCATGAATCTCCAAACTCCAATTATCATACCAGCGACGGCAACCACAACAGCGATGATCTGACCGGTTGTGAAATCATTGCTCTGCGTGCCAAAGCTATCCTTCGTCATCGCAGCCTCCGCTGCAACCATGGAAGCCACCGCAAAGACTCCACCAACCAGAAACGTAAGCGATAAAGTCGTCGGGTAATCTAAAAACTTCCATTGATACTCGCGGATTCTCAAAATCTTGCGAAAAAGCCTCTTGAGAAGTGAGTTATTATCATATAGTGGATGGAAGGTTTTGCTTTCCACCAACTGGCCGCTCTTCTCCGCCTTGTGGAAGGCATAAGTGTCCCTAAGAGCCTGATAACTACTCTGAGCGATGCTCAAAACTCTACAGGCGTAGTATAGCCAGAAAATCGTCTGCTCCAAGCCTGAAGTGTAGCCGTGTGTACCAAGTCGGCCCCACCATATGACTGATACACACTTCTTGCAACAGACTTTGAAGTGGTTCTGGTGGAATTTGTGAACCAGAATCCCAAGAACTGCCAATCCAAATGCTTGACAGGACACAATAGTCCAGACCTGCCACCGCGCCCCCAAGGTTGCTTTCGTCATTAACGGAATGGACAGTGCGTTGTTCTGAGAGTCGAGTATCATCGTGCCAAGGATGGCGTCAGCCGCCTCGAGATTGTTCAGCTTGACGAGAAGCGCGATGGCCAGTGAGAGGTGCGTAATGGTGAGGCTAGCGGCAACCTCCTTGATTCCCGTCGTTTTGGTATGGAAGATTCCAATCAGTGCCAGGAAGAGCAAGACTCCAAGTTGTGCCCAGGCAGCAAAACGAATGCCACGCCCACCTATGTCATCGTCAATCTTGCACAGGTCGTCAATCTTGCATACCCCATTAATCTTGCACCGTTTGTCATCCTTGCAAAGCTCGTCAATATTGGCCTTGCAACTTTCAGGATCTTTGCTGGTAAACATGACAGCGATAAGTATAATCCCTAGGACGGCCACAAAGATTGGGAAAAGCAATATCAGAGACTCGAGGAAAGCAGGTCCAGGGAGACATTTGCGCCTCCCGCGATCTTGCACACTGACGAGATACTGTGACACAATCAGAAGCGCTTGGAGTGTCAAGAGAACGACGGCAATGGCCAGTCTTGATTCAGGTTGATCTTCCATCGCGCCCTGCAAGTTGAGTCGTTTTGAGATAAGAATTGCTGATGAAGAAAAGAACAAGCCTTTGGGTAGAGCTGGCGCAGAGTATAATCTCTAGCTATTAAGAACCGAGGCAGTGAGACATTAGTTTTGGTGAGCATGGTCAATTGTGTGCAGAAAGATAAGGCTGAGGGTGGAATAACGAGACCAGGGGGTTAATAAGGGTTTTGGCGGTTGAAGATGGTGTCTCAGCAGACATCCTGCCCTACGTAAAGTGCTAGTTTTGTTGACATCACAGGAAGGCTCACAAGGCTCTCATTAGCTGAAGTCAGAAGTGACGTCTGGCAATGTGGCACTTCACCGAAATTTCATACGTGCGTGGTGTCTCACTGAGCCGTGTAGGATTGGGTTGAGTTCTCCAGATGCTTGCTGACCACCAACCCAGTAGCTTGACCTATTCTGATTCAAGCAGGTGTCAAGATGCACTGCTGCCTGTCGCTCACCGTAGTGGAAGATCTCGAATGGTGTGCTTCGCCGCAGGTCGAGATTGCCTGCCTGGCCGGATACAAGCTGGAACTTGACGAGATCATTCATGACCATCAAGGACTGGCACCCAGGCGATAGCTCGTTTTTCGGCTTGACATCTACGCTAAGAGTCGACACGGACTGAAATCACCTACTCGAGACCCTCCGTAGCAATGCAAATTGAATCAGTCCATGAACCCTCAAGAAGACTGTCAAATTGCCTTCTACAAACATAAACTTGCCTTGAGCATAGTTATTGGTCTTTCACCAATCATATTGTGAAATGTCTTCGTACTATATTTAAGCAACTCCCTTCATTTATGTCGTCTTTTGAGGGACCACGAAAAGAGTGACTTGAACAATGCGAATGAAATTCATGACCGACGAGTACAGCCGATGAGAATGACCCTTGATCGGTTTGTGCGGCTTAGAGCAAATCATCTGAAGCCAGATATCGCATGTCGGCGCAAGTCAGTGACCCGTGCCGTCGAGAAGCACTTGCCGGGCAGCAGTCCTCACTTGACGCGGACAGCCGATAATCTCAGACGGCAAAGCGAAACGCCAAGAGGCGGGCAAATGGAGAGTCCTTCGGCGCTGGGTGCTGGAGTCTGGGACGGCATGGCGGCTTGCTCCAGACCCAAGCCAACCCCGCAAAACCCCGCAAGTTTCCAAACCACCCAAGGTCGAGATGGGATCGAGGGGAGGGACCGGGCGATACAGACGCAAAGTCTGTAATGGAGGAGACCCGGTTGGCCGGCTACTGCTCGGCCTTGAAGGAAGGTGTTTAAACGAGACCTGACAACCTGAGAGTTCTGTCGAAAGCCTTGGGTGGAAGCAAATCATACGATGGTGGTTCGCGGGCAACCCTTTAATGTCATCGGGACAAACCGCAACGTTGGAACGATCTGGTGGTACCTGAGTGTGGAGAAGAAACGCCCGAGGAACGCCTGCGAGCTTGCGAAGGAAGCGGCAGGAGCTGCGGGCTAGGGAGGTTAAGGCTCCTCCATAAGAGGTGACTTCGGACGAGGAGACCAATAAAGGCCGAGATAGTAGGGCAAGGTATCCTTTCAAACACAATGTGGACTAAATGAAGGACTGTATCAGAGGGATACAAGTCGCTCTGACGTCGGTCTAGTTCAAGGTAGGCAGCGTCACGTTGGAATGCGAAGCGGAGCCGCGATGCATAGGTTGTGTTCACAAATGCCGCAAAACGCCGCGGCAGAAGGATGATAATGGGTGTGCCGCCGAGCCTTGATCAGTGATGAACTCGCATCTCGGGTAGCGCCAGAGGCTGGGCGGATGGCTTGTGGACGGAGCAAACAGGGCGAGCTGTCAGTTGAGTTGACAATGCGAACCAACGGGACCTAGAAGGCACCCGACCAACCAGCCGTGTTAAACGAGGTTGACTATCGTAGGTGGCTGCATGTCCAGGCCAGCTGCAATCCTACGGTTTGTTGCGCAGCTGTGCCGCTGCATCTCCCTGGCGTTTCGGTTCCAGATCTGCGCTGCGCTGCTGGGCCTTACTCGGGCTGGCCAATAAAATACGAGATGATTCAAGAGCACTGAGAATTATCAGATCATGGTTGATGGCAGGGACCAGGCATGTTTGTGGTGGATGAAGGTGGTGTGGGATGGCGCGGATGCGGAAGACGAAAGAAAGTCGAAGTCAAGGAGGCAGACAGACGCCTAGACACTTGACTGACTTTCAGACAAGACGAAGGTTGGACCAACATGAGTGAGTGACACAAGCCGCAGAAAGGCAAATTCCAAGGGGGTAGGATATTCGGAACCCCCCTCTGGCTAATCGGGACCCCCCTCTGTGGCTGGATTTCGCCCAGACTCCGATACCGGCCTTCTGCCCTGCCCACCACCAGTTTTTCGGTACTACCGTCCGTATCCTATCAATCCTGCCGCTGCTAACCGATTTTTGAGGTCATCGTCAACAATACTATGGCGTCGCAAGAGGAGATCACCTTCAAGGAGGAGATCTCCGACGACGAGCTGTATTTTCGGCACTCCATCGACTACGCCGACCACGGGCACCAACCCTACGCCTGCCCACTTCTGGGTCGTATTTTCAGTACCAGAGACTCCGCGCGGGCTGCCCTCGACGACGCGGCGCGTCGCGATGGCTTCGCTATTCGACAACTACGCGTTAAACCCACCAAAGTCGTATACGACTGTGCCCACGGCCCGCGGAAGGATGGGGCTAAGGCACGCCGCCTCGCCGCCTCGACGCACGCGTCGAAAAAGCGCAAGTCCTCCTCACTGTCGACTGACTGCCGCTGGCAAGTGGCCCTCAACAAGACGACTACTGGCTGGGTTTTTCGCGCCATCGATGGCCAGTACCGCGACTGCCACAACCACGAGTTCAACGACGAGGCTGCCTATGCTAAAAACCGCCGCCAAACTCTCCTCGCTGCTAAACAGGAGGTTGTTAAGATGTGGAACGAGGGCATACGGCCAGCGCAGATCCTAACTAGCCTCCGCGCGAGAGGGTCCGACTACGCCAAAGTTACGTCGCGAGACGTACTCAACCTACTCGCCGCCCACCGCCGCGAAGAGCTCGGAGGGCGTACGCCGATCGAGTGGCTTTTTGATCAACTACAGGACCCCTCGCAGTACTGGTATCGGCACCAAACTGACGCTGAGGGCCACGTTACTGCCCTCTTTTTGGCCCCGCGCAGTGGGATCGACCTTCTCAAACAACACCACGACGTACTACTGATGGACTCTACGTACAAGACCAACCGCTTCAACATGCCGCTTTTTAACGTGTGCGGGGCTACGAACGACCGCCTTGCCTTCCAGGTGGCCTCCTGCTTTTTATCGAGTGAGAAGGAGGCTGACTACAAGTGGGCTATTGACTGCCTCACCGAGTTACTCGAGGAACACGAAATACCGCCTCCACAAGTCACCTGTACTGATCGCGAACTTGCCCTACTTCGAGCCCTCGATGCCAGCAGAAAATTCCACTCAGTACCCCATCTCCTCTGCCGCTGGCACGTCAACCTTAACGTGCTTGCCAAGACACGCAAGCACTTCCCCGCAGCTACCAAGAATCTGGATGGCAGCGTTACTAGGCACCCAAAATTCCAGGAATTTCTCGACGCGTGGAACGACGTCCTCCGCAGCCATACTGCCGATACGTACGCGGCGCGGCTCGATAAGTTTCGGAAGTCGGGGTTTCCTGCTGCCGCAGTCGACTACGCCTACGATACGTGGCTTGGCCCGTGGCACAAGAAGTTAGTCGACTACTACGTTAACCGCCACCGCCACTTCGGGCACGTCACTACCTCCATCGTCGAGTCGTCTCACGCCAGCCTCAAAGTACGCGTTTGCTGCCGCACTGGCGACCTCAAAACTGTATTCGAAAAACTGGTGATTTTTTGGGCTAGCCAGCGCCATACCATCGACAACGAGCGGCGCCAGCGTCGGGCCAAGGTGTTGACGGCTTCCTGTCACTTCCTCTTCAAAAAGATCAACCGCCACGTCTGCCACAAGTCACTGGTTATTCTCTCTGACGAGCTACGTAGGCTAGCAATCAAGGGCAAAACCGGCTCGTTCAAGAAGCCCAAGGATGCTTGCGGCCCCTGCCCTATGAAAAAAACACACGGATTACCCTGCCGGCACGTACTCTGGGACCACCTAACCCTTGGCAAGTCGCTGGCCCCCACCAAAATCCATGGCCACTGGTTCTGGGTACGCGCCGCGCCACTTAACGACCTACCAGTTATTCTCAACCCAAAAGAGATCACGCGCGGCAAGGGCAGGCCTAAGAAAAAAGAGAAGGCACCAGACCTATCGACGCGTCGAGAGCCCTCTCTTTTTGAGCACGAGTTGGCTGCCGAGGCCTCGGAGGCACTGCCGCCGCCGTCGACAGCGCCGCCAGCCCTCGGCAAGGCTACGACTACCCAAGAAGGCCTCGAGGCGGTCAGTCGACGCGATACGTACGACCCTGGCACCGAGCACCAACGCCGCTACGCCCGCGCCGCTGCCGCCGAGGGGTTTGACGTCGTTGACCTTACCCAGCCTGCCGAAGAGCCCGCCGCAGAGTCCCCACCTGCCGAAGACCTCGTCAACCTCATCACCGACTCCGAGTCCGACGCCACGGCCCCTCCCGCTTCGACGGCGCCGCCAGGGAGGGGTTCCACGCCTACGAAGACGATCTCACAGGTCGAGGGGCCACTCACGCAGTCTGACGCGCCGTTTGATCTGTGGGACGATGAGGCGTTCAACGTCGAGTCGGAGATCGACCCGGAGATCGACGCCGAGATGGAGGGGGCTATGGATCGCTTACTTGACGCCGTGGAGGCTGGGCAGGCCGCCCAGGCCGAGGAAGACGCTGAACTACAAGAAATCGAGTGCCAGGGCTAGCCGGGCCGTCAATTTGAATACTACACTCGCTCGCAGCTGCCAGAGATCACGTGATATAATGGCTTTTTGATCAAAATCGAAAAAACTGGCTGCCAGGCCTCAAATCGTTCAAATCCGAGGAGTTTTCGAACTATTCAACAACTCGGTGAAACCCCGGCTAATCCTCCGGCTAATCCGGGCCAATCAGAGGCCAGGGATTTGACCGCGGTCGTTATGTTAATCGCTGCGAATTTTGGCAGGGCAGTACATTTTACCCTCTGGTGCCGACTCTCGGAGGCCTACGTACGCGCGCGCCACCTTCGGTGGCTGGAGGGGGGTCCCGATTAGCCAGAGGGGGGTTCCGAATATCCTACCCCATTCCAAGAATCTGGGGAAGACGCACGAGGAGACGTTTCTTATTGCGGTTGCAGTTGCAGTGCAGCCCACAGGTGGTTGTGTCCTGGTGTGCATCGTTATCATGTCACTGGCTTCCATTCTGTCACTGGGTGCTCGGCATCATTGGGGTGCATCTGCATCGATCGATGGACCTCGGATAAGGATAAGACGGATAAGATAAGCAGCTGAGGGAGGTATTGGTGCTTGTGAATGTCACGCCAGGCCAGGACGAAGGAAAGCCCGACCGAGGGGCGCCCTTTCCCCGACTTCTCCTTCCCAGAAGCCGAATCTCCACAGTCGCAGTCGGGTCGGGGCTAGCGAGGTACGTACCCACAAAACCAGGCAACGTGACCTGTATGTCCACTGCCCCCCTCCCCCAATCCCCGCCCCGACCTATCGCGACCTGGTCATTACTCACTGCGGAGCCCCCAGACGGTGCACTGGCCAGTCTCGTCCGCTTCCGGGATTGGCCGAGTGGAGGGGGAAATGGAAGGGGGAAGCACTGGATGCGCCCTGAGTGCCAACAACTGCGTGCCAACAACTGCGCTGCGTGGAAGCCGTGGAGCAAAGAGTGCGCTGGGCATGCAGACTACAGCCAGACTCCGGTGTCTCCTGCGCGACGGACCACTGAGAGACTCCTGTCGCTGACCGCTGGAACTTGGAAGCCCTCCCACCCCTTGCCAGCCCTTCCATCGCCATTCCTCATCCAGCCGGGCCTCCCCCTCCCATCATCCAGTTTGGCGGGCCACAAGTGAGTCGACGTCAGGATTTATTCACCCAACTTGCATCCGATAACCACACACACCTCCCCGGATCTTCACGCCGGAACGACACGACCTCACCAAACACCACGCCGCACAACTGCTGCGCTCTCCCACGCACACGCTCCCCCCCCAAAAGCCCTACGCTCTATCTGCGGCCTGCCAACTCTCTGCCGCCGATCACTCGCTTCCACACTCCTCCGCGATCGAAATCCCGCCCACGGGATCGAGTACCGACCGACTCGCTCTCTCTCCCACTTCCACCTCCGCCATACATCACCGACGACAGCGAGCCATCCCCGGGCTGACATTCTTCGGAGGACACGACCCCTTCGACAGACGACTGAACACGCAAATAACGGCTTCCCCGCGGCTGCTCATTTCTTTTCCCGTGCGAAACCGTCTTGGAGCGCAGGCTTGGACTTTCTACTCCAGGACCAACCCGGCACGGGCACGGATGACAGCATAACCCCCAGCAACCCGGACGACCACCACACGCTCCAGAGCCAAAAACAAGAAGGGAAAGAAAGAATAGGGGTCCCCCGATCGAGTTTTTGATTTTATCGTTTGGAACCGGAAACCTCCCCGTCCAGGCACTTACGTCAAAATACAATAACGTCCTTGTGCCCTCCCCTCCATCCCCCCTTCGACCGATTTTGCTCGCGGCGCACCAACGCACGCACGGGGAGCCGGGCTCAGCAACCACGCATCTCACCTCCTCCATCATCGACATTTGGCTGGGCGAACAGTCAACGATAGGCACGATGCCCTCCCAACGCCCCTTCTTCCTCTCTACCTTCTTCTCCTCCTTCCGCCAATCCACCGCCCTGTCCGCGCAGCAACCGAACAAGCACTCCACGCAGACGTCATCTTCAGCATCCTACGCAACACAGTCCGCCGCCTCGGCACCGCGTGCGATATCCTCAAATGCCGCATCATCAAGTAGCGCCAACGCCACCGCCGCCGCCAACTCCGCGACGCGTTCAACGTCAGGCGTCGTGAACCAGTACCCGCTACACTCGCCCCGCGGCGGCATCCCGATTCCCGGAAGCCACCCGAACCGACGACGAGGAAGTGACAGCAGCAGCGAGGGGTTCCGTGACGTTTTGGGTGCCGACAAGTGGTACATCGGTGGGCGGACAGCAGGCGGCGAGGAAAAGTTCTTCAAGCTCGGCGTCGTACGGAGGGTGCGCAGTAACGATGGCTTGAGTCTCGATCGACTGAGCTTATAGAACCGACAAGAGGATGATGACGACGACGAAAATACATCGAGAGAATGACAGGGACACGACGAAGTGGGCATGACATTGGGTACATAGGCGGACATTCGACAAGGGCATCATTAAACGAACAAAACCGACAAAGTTCGGGACATTGAACACCCCGAGGATTTCGGGACCTCAGGACGGCGTTTACGGATGGGTTAATGATTTCTTGTTGTTTTCGACGACGAACAAATCCTACGACGTAGGGTTAGAGCACACATGAAAGTGCAAACATTGCTACGCAAAAAGAGAAAAGCATCAAGTTGGGCAAGACCACTGAACAGATTACAATACAATTTTCACCTCACCACTCGTCTCTTTATTTACGCGTTCTTTGTACATGTGCCATGGGAAAGGTAAGGCGGTGGTGCTCTACCACATAAAACGCTGCATCCGGCCGCCATCGAGAATCCGCCCATTCTCGTCTCTCCACTTGTAGGGCTTGGCGATGAAGATGTACATCGTCACCAAGTTGACCAAGATGAACCACAATGTCTCTAACACCAGCCTGACGTCGAATTTCTTGCTGAATCGAACCAGCGCACCGACGATCGGAACACCCTCGAGTTTTGTGAGGACAGGGTGGGTGACCGCGTGCTCGTGGCCCTTCCACGCCGGGATGAGGAGCCGCCAGAAGACCCACGGGAGGATGAAGTACCGCGGCTCGACGAGGGGTGCCGTCATCAGGGAGAGAGTGGTCGCTAACAGCAGCAGGATCGCCGTCGACGAAGACGTGGGCTCCGTGCTGTTTGAGGTCGGCTCGTCGAGCTTGATGAGGGCGTAGGGGTGGTACTTGGCGTCTTCGCCCTCCTTCTCGCTCGCAACTTCGCTTTGGAGGGTTTCGGTGGAAGGCGGCTTCTCCGGACGGGGCTGCGAGCTTGCCGCGCTGAAGGGGCTGTTGTCGAATGGCCCGGGGCGGAGGTGGCTGTACTGTCCCGAGCAGTCCTGCGTGTGGTCTGAGAGGAAGCCGCCCTGTCCGCAGCCGCTGAGGGCGTCCCAGCACAGCCAGCGGGCGACGGTGTAAGGGATGATGAGATAGTAGCGGAAGAGGCCTGGCCGCCGGATTGTGTAGCGAAAGACGTAGAACATGTAGTGTCTGTTGTCTGCCAGGGTGAAGGGGTGGATGATTGTGTTGAATTTGACGACGAGTAAGGTCAGAGCGATGAGGAAGGGCGTGAGGGCGAGCTGGTACAGCTTGTTCCCGAAGACGGTCTGCAGGAGTGCGTATGCGGCAGAGACTTGCGGTGACTTCTTCGTCGGCTCGTCCTTGTCGGCTCCCGTCTTGGGGTTCTTGGTCGACGCATTTGATGTCTCTTCGGTGGCAACCGTGCCAAAGACGGAGGTAAAAAGACCATGGGCAAAGCGAAGGACAGAGATGGCCGAGGGAAGGAACAGCGGGAAGGAGAAGAAGGCAAACATTGGCCAGATGTAGAGCATCTGGGCGAGGTGGATTGTTGCCACATGGTTGGATTTGTCACCTGCAAGTTGTTAGATCGATAACCCAGGGGAAACTATCGTGGCATACCAAGTACGACACCACCATTCCATGCCAC
The DNA here is from genome assembly GCA_027406105.1 of Colletotrichum endophyticum. Taxonomy (NCBI): domain Eukaryota; kingdom Fungi; phylum Ascomycota; class Sordariomycetes; order Glomerellales; family Glomerellaceae; genus Colletotrichum; species Colletotrichum endophyticum. The sequence continues at coordinate 315,232 of JANVYF010000005.1, forward strand.
AAATCCAGCAAAGAGGCCCATGATGGTGATGTGCGGCCAGACCTTCTTCAAAACGCGGAAGGGGTTGAATATGGCGGCAACACCGATACTGAGCGCGGAGATAACGAGATCTGACTGGTTAGCGAGGGACTTGGTATTGAAATGTAGGAGACGTACCATCTGGCCAGGCAGTATTCAGGGGAGGATCGTGAATGTCTCCTAGGGAGTACCTCCATCCGTAGTACTTGGCACAATCCAACAGAGTTCCGAACTCGGGCTTCTTAGCAGGGGCGGGACGGAGGGATTTGACCGCCGATACAGCTTCGAGACCGCCCATGTACACGACTACCCAGAACACGTTCGTCTGTCTCATCGTCAGGGTCACTACTCCGAGAATGATCGTGGTCAGGTCGCTGGGGAACGAGCTTCGCTCCTCGCGGACGCGGCGCAGATGGTGGTAATAGGCAACCAGGACGGACAAAGTCGAGACGACGTCGGTGTAGTACAGGCCGGAGAAGAAGAACAAGACCGGGAACAAGGCGACATTCCAGCCCGTGTGGATTGAGTAGAAAGACAGCACCACGGGCGGCGCTGGGGACTTGGCGTCGTTGCGACGGGTCTCGATGAGATGACGGCAGTGCGTGGCCAGGATGCCGAGGCCGATGATGGCGATGATGTTAACGCCTCGCAGGTCCAAGACGGAGCACTCGGGACGCAGCATCATGGCGAGGTAGTACTTTGAAAGGACGTACCTGAGAATGTTAGCGACGGGTGCTGGGCATAGGTGCTGGTCTAGGAGGGCAACTTACAAGCCCGGAGGAGTCGTGATCTTGTCGTCCCATTCCGTCCACCTTCCTTGGCAGAATTTCTGAGCCTGTGGAATATGAAAGACTTCATCCTAGGCAGTGTCAACGAGTGCAGCCACATCAAATTGAACATTTCTGACCGACCAGGTACGGCTCCTCCACATGCGACATGACATTGCTGCACCAAGCCCATCCGACGATAAAGATGATGCTGTAGGAGACGCGCATCAAGCCATCGTAAAGCTTGTTGGTCTTGGGACCCGATGGTGTCGGGTTAGGGAGTTTTGGAGTAATCAACCACAGAAGCGTATAGAGCACAATGATCGAGAGGAGGTTGAGCCCATCGACGTAGGCTTCGATTGCCTTCATGATGTTTGTAAGACAGACACCCTGAGGTGCCGTTGGAGCGGAAAGGACAGGCTGGTTGACTAAAATAATTATGAAGGCCGCATGAGAACCCAGGTGAGAAAAGGAAGTGGAAGAGAATCCGAAGTCGAAAGAAAAAGAAAACTGAGGCGTTTCTGCCTCAATACGAAAGCTGGTCTGCTGCCAAAGTCGGGCCTCCTGACTGTGGAAGTGAGATGAAAGTGAACAGTTCGCCAAACGCTCAAATGGGAGAGGTTACGCGTCTTCGCACTGTATGTACACGGTGCATCTTGAATTTGGTAAAACAGCCACACAGGTGAGATCAATGACATTTTCATAGCAAAACCTTGAGTTTTATCACAATATTCACCAGCTTGGATAACTGAACAAGGTTCATATCACAAATAACACAGCAGTTGGTCCAAAGTCAAACAAAGTGAAGTTTAAGAGTCTATTGCATCTTTTGTACACTCCTCAGAGGGAGAACTCTCCATGGTCTCATAACTCCAGCTCACAATGCTTTCCCTTTGTCTATCCAGGAAAACATAGTTGTGAAAGGAAGTTGTTTAGAAAGGCTGGGCCAAAAGTCAGAGGCTGTTCACATATGCTATTATTTGGGCGGGACTTACGTTGTCAGCGGGGTGGACCTCCTTGACAAACTGGTTGCCGAGGATGGGAATCTTCTGTGCGGGCATCAGTCATCTATCCTCCCGCAATGGTTCTAAGCAGTTGGCCTGGCTTACCTGGAGGATGTCCTTCTGTATTCTGGGAATGCCAGAGGTGTAGAACAGAGCAGCAATACCAGCAGCGGCACCGAAGCCACCAGCACGGACACCACTGAAATAGAAAGTCAGCACTTGGCTCTCCAAATACGGGGTCTTCCAGCGGCGTATTGCTCCCGAGAACCGGAGGCCGTGTCCTGCTCCTGCCTTCGGCCTTGATCTCGGGTGTCCGGCCGAACGGAACAGGGTGTTGAGGTTTCTTGAGGGCGCCGTGGGGGCTTCCTCGAAGGGCGCAGATGTTCGGGGAACACTCACAGCTTGATAACCTGGCTAACAGTCCAGCCAGCGACGTTGGGGACCGTGTTGTACCTAAATCCACCCAGTCAGTCCACTGCTCCGATTCGACGTCGTACATTCTCGAGGCATTGCATCGCTCGTCCATGACGCTGAGGGTCGAAAATCGAAATAGAGAGGTGCTTCGGAATCGCAGGGCTATCGAGGAACGTACTTGGGGCCGAACTTGCTGCGGTAGGTAGGGTACAGAGTACCGACACGGGGCTGCAGAGAGTGCAGTGGTCAGCAAATGGTAGGTTGCGCAGTGGCTCAAAAAGGCTCTGAGCGAAGAGAAAAGCCTCTGAGTGGACATCGGACTTACAGGAGTGACCATCTTGACTGTGTGCGTAGTGCAGACGAATTGGGATATTCAATTGCAAATGCAAGAGGGAATCGTGAAAGAATGATGATGTTGCGCGAGATTCTTAGCGGGAAAAGCCGGATTTCCATTGCGCCTCAGGCTACTGGCTGAGGGAGCTGGAGCCAATCGGCGCTGGTTTTCGGTAGGACCCACCCAGCTCCCTGAATCGGCTCAGCCTTGCGCTGCTCGAATGCTACGATCCTTTCCTCCACAAGCACAGCTCAACCGACGTCGGCGATCGAGGAGCTCGGCACGCCAACATGGACAAAGTCATCGATGCGCGCTTTGAGCGCGTTGAGAAGGCTCTTGCCAGTCTGATCGAGTCGGTTTCGAAATATCATCCGAATGCCAAACAGGCACTGGACCTTCATGAAGCTGACAACGATCTCGCGAGAGGCCTCGATGAGGGTACAGTCTTCTCGAATGAAGCTATTCACAACTCACTGCTAACCCTCAAAATTAGTACAAGTTCACCAGAACAACCACCTACGGCTGCAGCAGCTTCGTGCGACAACTTCGTCCCTTGACTCTCAGATCCGGGAGACACTCCAGAGTCTCGCAACGACCCGCAAGGACATCACCACCACCCAGATCACGATGTACACCAACGGACCAAAGTACCCCGTCAAGTACGATGAGCTCCTCAACTACGCCCGCCGCATCAGCAAGACCACCATGCCCCCGGCAGCCATCACAAACGGCGTACCGACGGAAGGCAGCACGCCCGCCCCAGACCCCAACGCGAGCATGACCGCAGCCACGACCCCCGGCGCAAACGGCATGCAAAGTCAGCCCGTCAGCGCTGCTCCGACACCCAGCCAGACTCAGACACCCGACCCGTCAGGTGGCATTAACGGTGGCACCAGCTCAGGGGACCTGGCTGCGACGCAGCAAACCACGACGAGTGGCGCGACTTCCCTCCCCGATGGTCTTCGCAACCATCTCGATCCGCACTTCAACGCGAGCTTCATCCCGTGGCCGAACGAGTTTCAGATCCGCAGCGGTGCGATGGCGGTGTTCCAAGAACTGCAGGACCAAGGCATTGAACCGCGTGGCTACGATCCAGCGCAGATCGCCGAGGCGAAGCGGAAGGAAGAGGAGGAGCGCAAGGCGCGTGAGGAGCAGGAGAAGGCCGAGCTGGAGAGGAAGAACCGGGAGTACCAGGAGAAGATGGAGAGGATCCGCCGCGAGCAGCAGGAGGCTTACAGACGCGATAGCATGGCCGTCGGCACTGGTGCCTCGTCCGCTGGAAAGAACAAGCAGTTCCAGTTCACGAGCATCATGGACGACGACGATGATGACGAATAGTCTTGCAGGTTGGACCTTACAGTGTACAACCTCCCGGGAGTATTAAAAGCATCACAGCAGGCGTTTCGGGACATGGCGGCATCCATTTTTCGTCTACCTTTCATCCGTCTAAAACATCTAAATGGAAGAGAGCATTTTGAAATCCCATGATCAAAAGCGCTGCATATGCGCTGCTCATCAACACCAATGCAACGCTCAGCAAGTATTCGTACAAATAAAGTAATCATACAGCAGCATGATTCGGTCGTCACATGCCAACGCCTCCACACCATGCCACTTAATCGATCTTGATGGAGGCATAAATCTTCCTGACGAACCACCAGCTAGCAAAGTAACCAATTGAGCCTGTGCGAAGTTAGCGTGGTGTTCGAGTGTGCTTGTGTGGTGGGTAATCTTACCGGTCAGAATGAAGAAGAGGAAGGAAATGAGAGCGCTGTATCCGATGTAAAGCACAGTTCCGGCCAGGTTACTCAGGTTCAGCTTAGTGATGAGGTACAACAGGCAGTTGGCAAAGATGTAGCCACCGCTCATACCGGCAGCGAGGAAAGAGCGCCATTGCCAGTTGTAATTCTCGGCGCACAGAAGGAAGTAGACCATGAGGATCGTGACTGCGGCAGTGGTGACGATCATAAGGCCGTAGGAGAGGAAGAGGAAGCCAAACATGTAATAAATCCGGCTGAACCAGACCGAACTCATGATGAAGTACAGCTCAACGAAGATGGCACCGAACGGCAGTAGACCGACGATCAGCATACTGGGGATCGGCCTCAGGTAGGTCGTGACGGGCGGGACCTGGCGGGGGATCTGGTTGGTTCGGACGGGGGGCTCAAGGACGGAAGCACGGAATCCCATCCACGATCCAGCAAAAGACAGAGGGACCGACAGGACGAACCAGATGGCGATAATGACGAGCATGGTGGTGAAAGGAACAGCACCTGAAGACTGCTTGGCCCACAAGAACAGATCAAGGAAGAAGAACGCGCCAAAGACGATGCTGGGGACCAAGATCGGGGTGAGCGCAATGTTCATCTTCCACTTCTCACCCTGCATCGACTTGTAAGTCCTCGAGGAGACATAGCCGCCGACGAAGCCCAGAATGGTGTAGAGGAGGAGAATAATAGTACCGAGCGAGCCACGGTTAGACGGCGACAGAAAACCGAGAAGAGCGAAGCAGATCGTGAAGCCGGCCATGACGAACAACTGCACACCATTTCCGAGCAGAACGGAAAGAAGGAGAGGGTGAGATGGGTTGCGGAATACGTCCCCATGGACTAGCTTCCACCCGGAGTCTTCCTGCACGCCATCCTCGATGACCGAGGTACCCGACAGATCGTCCAGGTTGATCTGATCCAGACGGTTGTATCTCGCAATATCCTTCTTCAAGGCCCTGACCAAGATGGACATGACAGTGAGGATCAGGATAATCACGATGATAGCAGTATCAATGAGCCAGAACCAGTGGATCTTAGGGTCAAAGACATGCAAGTACTTGTCCCAGCGAGTTGCCCAGGCTGTCTTGGACTCCTTCCAGTAGACCGAGTAAGAGAACTTGACCTCCTTCTCGCCGCTGTCCTCGTTGAAGATAATCGGCTCCATCTGGTTGTTGCAGTCCAGCAGACCAGGGTAGGCACGGGAGCTGGGCTCCACCACAACGCCGACAACACGGAGCTGGGTCTCATCGCCGTTGACCGGGTGGTACTCGATGTTGATGTCATAGTGGTTGTTGAAGATGATGTTTCCCTGCTCGTCGGCGCCTCCCATCAGAAAGCCGGGGTTGTAGAACGTCGTGTTCGTGAAGTCGTCGTAGATCTCCTGTCCTGCGGGCAAGCCGTCCACGAGCCAGTTCAAGCTGTAGCCCTGCTCGATACGGCGCCGAACAAAGCCAACAGCAGCCGGAGGATACTTCTGGATGCAGAGCGGCTTGCAAACCTCGTCGTTCTTCATGCGCAGCTCGAAGGGCGAGGTCATAATGCGGTCTCCGAAAAGGATACTGCCGAGACTTTCGGACACATATTCGGGCGCGGGGGACGGCTCGCAGAACTTGAATCCGGGGTGGTAATAGTCGTAGGATACGATCGAATGCAGGCGCGAGTCGGAGGGAGCGGCGACAGGCTTAATGCTGTTGACATACAGGGGAACGACGTCGCCCTTCTTGTAGGACGTGGGCGCAACACCTGGCAGGTAGAATGCGGACGCCAGCTGCGGGATCGCCAGCAGCGAGGCGACTAGCGCCGATGAAGGCGCCATATCTCGCAGTTGCATTATGGGGAGATACTAGAGCTCTGTTCAATATTCGCCGTCAGCCTCGGCGGATTGCGATGCGTTTGCGCTGTTCAAGAGAACAGTAGCGTGAAACATGAAACCGATGGGAATAGCTCCATAGATCGCGATTACGTACCCTTGGATATATGTACGCGAAGCGGCTTACAGCCGGTGGATCGTCCGGGTTTGTTCAGCTCCAGGCGAGATGCGTTGAAAAAATGACTCGAAAGAAAAAACGGAAGAGCCTGCGATCGTGGGTGTAGAAGCACAGAGCTCCCGAGGTGGACAGATGGCCAATTGCTTTTTTGTTGTGTCAGGTTTGGGAGCTTCGTCACTGCTTCCACAGGAGCTCCAGCTGCTTGCTGCCTCCTGCCTCCCGTCTCGAACAACTGTCCCAAATGCGGCTTAGTCACCTTTGTCCGAGCTCCCTGTCGGAACATTGTCTCCCCGGTCTCCCGCCCGTGGCGCAGGGGAAGGAAACACTGGTGGTGGGGTCCGACAGTCGGGGATCCACATGCCCGCAGTTCCGGGTCCCGCACCTGCAGATCGGTTTTGCGGTTGCAAAAAAAAAAAATTCCTGGGTGCGTTCCTGTTCACGCTGCTGCTTCAAAATTCTTCACCAGTCGCAGTCACTCTCGCCAGTTCAAAATGGCTGCACCAAGCACTCTGCCAGCTCTGCTGGACTCTTTGACGCAGTCATTGACCACTTCACTCGACGCAGCACCCAAGAATTCAATTGCGCCACCTCAGAATGGCATCTCGCTCCTCGACGTCAAGAACGAGCTTCTTCTTTCCTACCTCCAAAATCTGGTTTTCCTGATCTTGCTCAAGCTTCGCAACGCCAAGAAGCAATCTAGCGACGATGAGAACGCCGACGATACTACGCAGGCAGTTGTCAAGAAGTTGGTGGAACTGAGACTTTACCTGGAGAAGGGTGTTCGCCCTCTCGAAGACAAGTTGCGCTACCAGATTGAAAAGATCCTGCGCGCTGCGGACGATGCCGAGAGAAACGCCAAAGCCGCCGAGGCAGCGGAGGGAGGCAACGGCGACAACTCCGAATCTGCGTCCGACGACGAATCAGGCAGCGACGAGGAGTCCGACGATGAGGAAGACCTCAAGGCTTCCGCCATGCAAGCCCGACCAGACGCCTTCGTCCGTCCCGCCGCGGCCTCTGCCGCTGTCGCAGCCGCCAAAAAGGATGGAGTCTACCGTCCGCCACGGATCGCCCCTACAGTTATGCCTTCGGAGCGCCGCGAGAAGACCGACCGTCGCCCCCACAAGTCTGCTGTCATGGACGAGTTTATCGAGACCGAGATGTCCACCGCTCCCCTCGCAGAGCCAAGTATTGGTACAACCATTGTGTCTGGCGGTCGCAGGATGAAGACGGCGGCGGAACGCAAGGACGAGGACGAACGCCGCGAGTACGAAGAAACCAACTTTGTCCGTCTCGCTCCCAAGAGCAAGAAGGAACAGGCCAAGGAGAACGCGAGAACCGGCCGCAGTGGTCGCATGCAGTTTGGCGGAGAGGAATGGAGAGACTTGGGAGAGGGCGTGGACCGCATCAACAGACTCACTGCCCGCAAGAAGAGCGGCGGTACCCGCGATCTCCTCGACAAGAGCCGGAAGCGCGGCAGAGAGACGACAGACGGGCCGAGGGGCAGCGGCCAAAGAGCCGAGATGGGAGAGCGTTTCCAGAAGCGTGTCAAGACCCTGGAGGCGGGCAGACGCGACAGAGGCAAGCGATAGACGGACGAAGATACCCCAACAGTGCGCCGGAAGGTATTCAGCATCAAAAAGAAAGGAGTTTTTGCCGAGGTTCTTGGACTGGGCTAGACCAGTTCAGTCGACGTTTTAGAGTTGCAATTGTGTTTGTGTCAATGTATGAGCTGGCTGTGTGCCCATGGGAATTCGTCCGTTGTCATGCTCAAGTGACTGGGAAGTACCATACCGGCTGCTAATCCGATCGGCCAGCCAGCGATAATCTTCCGAAATTCGCGATCCAACCTGGGCCTAGATCACCCAACCATTTCAGCGTAGCAGCCAACAGCGGGTGGCCTCGGCGGTGTCTTGGTCCTCAGACTATGCATAGCCCTGCCACAGTCGACCATTCGGCCTTGATTTCGCATGTCTTCCCAAGTGATGACAGCTACCTTCGAAAGACTTTTCCAATGGGGGTTTTGAATGCAGGCTGGATCAAACGGCGGCCCATGCCCACCCCCCCAGCAGTTCCCTGGCGTCAGGTCAAGACAGGCACAGAACAGTGGGCTGGGCCGGGCTAACCCCGTATTTCACATGCTTCCCTGTGGCGTTTCAATTGACTCCCCTAGCGTTCTTGGTGACGTCAATTGTTCATAACCAGTGGGCCTGTTCGCCGGCCGTCTCAGTCTGCCAGCCGCGGGGGGTTTGACGCGGACCTGACCTCAACGTTAAGGGAAGCTCACATGCCAGTGAGCTGCCCAGAGCTCCTGGAGCTTCCTAGGCTTGCCGCCTGCCACGTTCGCCTCGTTCTGTTGAGCTCCCTTAGCTTTTTTTGTTTTCCTCAATTGGTTTTATAGAGTTTCATACCCCCTTTCGTCGCTTTGTCTTGTCCTCCTACACTCCGCTGGACAAAGCATCGATTGCTCTGCTACTCAAACAACCACCAAACACGTCTGGGCTTGAGGCCTGTCTGCCACGATGCCGTCCGAATCTCGCGTAGAGAACCCCCTCTTCCATCCCTTCCTCTTCCTCTTCCAGGTGTTCCAATGGTTCGCGGATAAGATCTTTTCGCCCACTCCTCCCGAGCCGAGCACCCGCCTGAGCCGTCCCAAGGTGGCGGTCATTGGAGCTGGTATCACCGGTGTCACGTCTGCAGCGCATTGTATCGGCCATGGATTCGACGTCGTCATATTCGAGGCGGGCGGTCGCGAGAATTTGGGAGGTATCTGGAGTGTACGACAACCCCTGGCAACCCAATTTGGAGTAGCACTAACGTCAGATGCAGAAAGTCAACAATTCTTCCAGCTTACAGATTCACTCCATGATGTTCCGCTTCCACCCCTCCGTGAAATGGGAGCGCGGCTACCCCGACAGACAGCAAATCCTCAGCCAAGTTAAGCAGGTTTGGGAGAAATATGGACTGGAGACTCGCACCAAGTTCAACACCCCCGTGGACAAAGTCTACCAGGACGAAAAGGGTCGCTGGGTTGTCAACAACACCGCAAATGGTCACTTCGAGGGCGTTATCGCTGCTGTCGGCACATGCGGCGAGCCCAAAATGCCCCATATCCCCGGAATGGAGAACTTCAAGGGTCATGTGTACCACTCCAGTCAACTCACCGGGTATGAATCTCCAACCCCTAGGTACACTCTGGTGCGCTGCAGGACTAATGACTTTATAGAAAGAACGCCAAAGGCAAGAAGATGGTCGTCATTGGTGGTGGTGCCAGCGCTGTTGAGGCATTGGAGTTCGCCGTAGACGAAGAAGCCGAAAAGACCTCGATCCTGTCTCGCAGCGACAAATGGATCATTCCTCGCAATCCAATTGTGAACATGTTGCTGGCAATGAACATTCTTGGCCAAGAGACGAGATTCTCGTGGATCCCCGAGACTCTGCTCCGCAAGTTGTTCTATCGCGACTTGCAAGATATCGCTCCTTACAACAAAGGCATCTACATGGACACGCCGATGGTCAACAGCCACGTCATGGAAACCATTCGCTCGGGCCATGCTGAGTGGATTCGTTGCGATATCGAGGGCTTTACCGCTGATGGTGTCATCGTCAACCGACGTGCTCAAGGTGTTCCCAAGGATGGCCCAGGAAGGAGAGAGGTGGTTCCCGCGGATATCATTGTCATGGCTACTGGTTATAAGCGTCCCTCGCTCGACTTCCTACCCGAGGACTGTTTCACCGAGCCGTACAGCCCTCCCAACTGGTACATCCAGACGTTCCCACCCAACCACCCGTCCATCTCTGCGATCAACTGGTAGGTCTTGGCTTGACACATGCAAGCTCACATGTAACTGACTCACTTTGCAGCACCTATGTTGCCGCTATCGGAACCGTAGGCAACTGGCATATCGGTATCTACACGAGAATTCTCCTCATGTTCCTCATCGACCCGTTGACGAGACCGCATCCATTCTGGATGAAGTCGTGGATCGAGATGACAAAGCTCCTGAAATACTTCTCGCCCACTGGCGCCTTCGACTTCTTCACCTACCTCGAGCTTCTATGGTGGTTTGCCTTCAGCGTCACCTTTAACCCCTTCCGATGGAAGTGGGCCTTCTTTGTTTTCTTCGGTTTGGGTTTCATGCTCCCCAAGCGAGTCGTCGAAGTTGAAGCACGTATCCGCAATGGTATGGGCTTCCAGGAGGAGGTTGGACGTGACACGGGCCGGAGCATCTAAAAATTCCATGTTTGGTGGCTGGCAGAAGAAATGCCACCTGGAATTTGTGGTATTGATACTGGAAATGTGACGACTCAGCTCGGTTCGGTTGGCGTGTGCATGGCTGATTTCATTTCGGCTCCGAGGCGTCCTTCATTGGGTTCTCATCGTGTACAAAAGCGGATGTGATCTGCCAAGCTATGGAAGAATGAAAAGCAAGCATTTCATTTGAGATCTGACCTGCGATTTTGAGAATTGAGATAAGACAATAACGCCAGTCTCGTGGCTTGGCTACAGGTTAGGAGGCTAGTAAACATGAGTGTTCCATCCTCTCGGGAGGTATGATCGGCACGCGCTGCTGTTTCCATCATGTTTGCATTCGTCGCGAGTCCTCTCGGGGTAGTTGCCAAGCTCAAGCCACTTTTCAGTAGTCGCCTATCCCTTACAGGAGCTGATTCATCAGCACTTTCGTATGCTCGGGTTTCACCCGGGCGCTCGATCAACAACCCCGGACCCGAGAGAGTCTAGCGCCGGTGCCCCGGTTAGGCCGGTTCAGCCCGTTCGTGGGCGCCCCATTGCCTCTTTGAGCCTGCCATCACTGAATAATACTTCCTCCTCTGGACTGGCTTCTAAACGTCCATTCCCTTGATATACACTTACTCCACCTGTGATCTACCAAGCCCACGGTACGGCGGCTCAAGCGGCTTCCCTTGGAAGCGGGGAACGGATATCCCGCCGTGCCCGCTCATAATCCATGCGTGTTGTACGACGTTGGTGATGACTTAGACGATGCTTTCGAACGGGTTTGGCTGTTTTCATCGGCCTTCGTCCACTTTGCGGGGTAAAATGTGAGCTTGTCGTTCGATGTTATTCAATATTCAGCCACAGCTCTCTTCAATTGGTTTTGGATACAACTTTCGTGGCTCTTCACGCTGTTCGTGAACATGCTCTTGGAGGATGGGCATTCTGAACACCTTCGTATGGCTAGTTGGGTCTTCAGGGCTGGTGATTGATCAAGACATGATTCAGAATATCAAACCCTCCATTCTTTCTTCCCAGGCAAAACTTAGCATTCCGAACCCCTCTTTTCCTGTGATATCGACGACAACACGCTGGGATTGGCCCGGAGAACGAAGTCTGACCGGGTCCCTTTGAGCTTTCCCATGCTCGCAATGCCATTCTCAGACGCGAGCAATCATCGGGAAAGCGCGCAACCGGACGCTAACACCCACTCGCCGGGGTCAAGCTGAAGAGCAAGTCGTTTCGATGTCTCAGGGAATAGGGTGATCACGATCAATGGCGTCTCATGGTCGTCGGCGTCCTGCGTGCTGGTTCCTGGGAGGCCGAAGATACCTGAACAGGCCATCCGAGGTGCCGAGGCAGAGCAGCTATCCGACCCAGGTCGTCGTTGTTTAAAAGCCAGCTTGTATTCCCCGAAGTTATGTTGAAGGAATCAGCAGTCAAGCTCCACGACAATGCTTGGATTCCGCAGAAACCCATTGAGTACGACGCCCAACCCAAACTTTATTCTTCCTTCCCATACCTAATACCTTTCTATGAACCGCAACTGATATTTCGATCTTCACAGGCCGACGGAAGAAGTCTGTTTCTTCCGAGCAATCCTTCAGTTCAGAAAGATCTATCGACGACATCACACCCACCGGTACTCCCATCTCAGAGTCACGACCATCCATCATGGCAACCAGCAGCAGCCAGTCATCGGTCAACAAGAACATCATCAGGGAGGAGACTAGAAGGATGAACGGCGCCTCAAGCAGCGACTCTGCCTCTGAGTCTGGCAACGAGGCCGTCACAAGGCACACCTCGTTCCAAACGCGGACGACCTCTTCTTCTCAGGTCCAGACCCAGTCGTCAATCAGGACCCAGTCTTCATCCCAGCTTACATCTTCATCTTCATTCTCGTGGAAAATGCTGAGTGTCTCCGAGGTTGTCAAGACCATCAAGGGCAAGATCGTCCGGGAGATCGAGGATGTTAGCCACGATCATTTTGAGAGAATGGGCCTCGAAGGGTACCTGGAGTACATCGGCAACGAGCGTTTGATCCACATGCCTGCGAAGGGCAGCCAGTGGGATCGAGTTTTGAAGGAGGCTGAGTTCTTTGCTATCCAGCTGGATGGCTTCGCAGAGAACCTCAAGAAGGTCATTCCCGACTCTTACCGTGCCCGGGATACTGCTTTAGCAAGCTGCTACTTGCTTCTCGAGGTAAGATGTCGTTTGCCCATCACTTAGGGTTAATGGTTATTAACCTATTATACAGCTTGGCTGTGATCAAGCCGAGGCTCTGGAGCCTACGTTCAACGCCCTCTATGAGCTTGGTCTGCTGCTTTCTCATGTCATCAGGCTGCATGACATGTTCTCGGCAAGTGAGGCCATCAGGTCTGACCTTGACCGTGTCTTCTCCAGCCTCGTTCACCTCGTTGGAAGCATCGCCATCTTCTACAGACAGCGTATCAACCGCATCTTCAGCGGCTCGGTGACGATTGATTTCGATGCCGAGTTTGGTGCTCAGGTTTCTGAGATTTGGTCTTTGAAGGAGCACCTCTTCAACCACATGTGGGCCTACAAGCTCCGTGGGAAGCAGCAATCGCTTGATATCGCCACCATGCGACAGCATCTGTTGCCGTCCAAGGACTCTGTCAAATCTTTTGTCTACGGCCGTGTTGCCGACCGCAAGCTCCGCGTCGACGGCACGTGTACCTGGATTAAGCACGACCTCAACGACTTCCTCGGCAGTCAGGATGACATCTTTACCATCACTGGAAATGAGGGATGCGGCAAAAGTATGCTTGCTGCTTGGGTGAGACAAAGGCTCGAGAGAACTCATTTCGAGACAATCTCTTATACCTTTTGTAAGTTATCTAGCCGTATTCTAAATGTTCCATGCTAACATTCTGACCAGCGAGCGATATTCCCGAGGAGTCTTCGCCTCTTGCTCTTCTCAAGAGTTTGCTTTCTCAGCTGTTGGAGTCTAACGTCGGTGACGTTGCACTCTTTGAGAAGCTGGGCGTCATCTTCGGGAGCACACCACCGGGAGAGCACAGCCACAAGCTCGAGACCGATCTTTGGGAGTGTCTTGAGCTGAGTCTTGCTGCCATTAACAAGAAGGCGCACCTCGTCTTGGTCATTGACGGCCTCGATGAGATCACGGGCGGGACTCAGAAGGCTAGTGAACTGCACAAGCGCCTTCACTCCGCTCTCAAGAAGCACCCTAACATTCAGGCCGTCACCTTCTCCCGCCCGATTTCCCACCTTGGCGGCAGTGGCAGCAAGCATCTGGTCATAACGCCTGACCACGTGCGCGACGATATCGAACTCTTCCTCGCCAATAGGCTCGGACGCATTCGCGCCTTTGCTGAAGAGAATGACAACTCCAAGCGCAACCTTGTCAATCAGCTTGCCGATCAAGCCAAGGGCTCCTTCCTCTTCGCCTACCTTTCCATCCAGCTCCTGTCTACAGGCCTGAACATCGGCTCATTCAGAGACACAATCTCCCGTTGCAATTCTGACGTGAAGGCTGTTATTGGAGAGCTCATGAAGAAGGTCAACATCAAGGAAGAGTACGGCGAAAGCAAGACCTATAACCTCTTCATCTTCATGCTCGCTGCTCAGCGCCCCCTCACCACTGGCGAGATGACCAATCTCATGGGCGTTTCCTTGTCGAAGCGTACCGTCTCTCCTTCTGCCGACATTTGGGCCCCCATCAACAACACCCAGGGCCTCGTCAATGTGCACCGGGGAACCCTGCGCTTCAAGCATTCCGTCGTGAGGAAGTACGTCCACAGCCTCTGTGGCAACACCCTCATGAGTATTGAGGATGCCCACCGCCACCTGACGTTGGCTCTGATGCTCTTCGCTAAGACGAAGTTCACCTACACCTACGAGCCGTCTCTGGAGGGGCTTCCTCAAGACCTCATAGACGATTGCTTTCACTCGCATCACATAGTGCCGTATATGATGCAGCACTGGGTCTACCACTTCCGCTCATCATCTTTGGTTGGACAAAAGGGCAAACTCACCCTCACTACTGAGTTCAAGGAGGTCTTCCCCGAGACCACCTTCTTCTCCCTGCTCGAGTGGTCCCACTGGCAGACGCAATTCTCGCTCAAGGACACTATCGAGATGCACGATCTCACTCTTCGCATCCGGTCTACGTGCTTCGGCGAGAGGCACCGCTCGTATCTCCAGAATCTTATCGTTCTGGGAAGTCTTCGCAGACGCACCACCGATCAGACCTCCGCTGCCGAGTACTTTTACAAGGCTTCATGCATTGGCCAGATTGTGCTGTACAAGTTCAGCCCTATCGTCATCTCCTGCACCAACTTGTTTCTTACCTGCACCGAGAAGATCACGATCACCACGCGAACCACGACCGTCACCTACCGTGAGGAGATGATCAAGTACATGATTGAGATGCACCGAGGCAAGAGCGGTAAGCACAGTGACGAGGTTATCAGGTGGACCAAGTTGCTGGCCAAGCTTTACGTCGACGTCAAGGAGGAGGAGAGGTCGTTGGAGATATACCGAGAACTCCATCTCATCATCACCGCCCGCTTTGGTAAGGGTTCCAAGGAGGAGTCTGAGCTGGCTGGTTCCATGAGTATTGTCTTTCAAGGAAGAGAAGGCCATGACCCCAGAACCATCTCCCGCCACACAACGCTTCTCTTCGACGCTGCCGAGGAGCTTTCATACACAGACGTCCGTCGCATCGAGATCATGTTCAGCCTAGCTCGTACCTACGAGTTCAACAAGCAGTATCTCATGACGGAGAGGTTGTACGTCAGCCTTTGGCGCTCTATCTTGGAGGCTTGCCGCCTCAAGGGCAGCGCCGAGCTCCACCTCCAGAAACTCAACATCGCCATCGAATACATCCATTTCCTTCAGCGCATCAAGCGAACCGAAGAGGCTTGCAACATTTTGGTGTGCCTCTGGGCTGAGTACGAACACCACAACTTCGAGTCTGAGGTCATGGTCATCCGCTTCAAGGAGCTGGCCGTCATCGCCAAGTCGTTTGGCATTATCAATATCTCCATGTCGATGCTCAGCAGGGTCTGGGGCTACTTCAAGTCTAAGAAGACCATTGAACACAAGGAGGCACTCTCGACCGCTACAATCATCACCGAGGTTGTCGAGGAGATTATTGAGACCACCGTCGAGACCAAGACAACCACCACCGTTGTCGAAACTGTCACCAGGGAGGTATGGGAGACGACCTACAACCGCTGCAAGGGTGGCAAGGTCAACAAGGGATTCTTCAGTTCCTGCATGGCCCTCGTGAACCTCTACCTCAGGCAGGAGAACTGGGCTGAGGCTGAGGTCATCATTCGCAAGTCTCTGGAGGTTACCTGGGGTGGTGTTCTGACTGCTACCACCAAGTTGACCATCGAAGGCGAGTTCGTTCAAGAGCGCGTCTCCGTCGCAAGGGGCCTCGCTCGCTGCTACCACAAGCAGAGGCAGTTCGACAAGGCCGAGGAAATCTACCTCCGCATCTTCCACGCCTGTTTCCACTCCCTTCGCGTCGAAGATCACTGCGTTCTCGAGGCCGGCGTCGCTCTGGTCGAGTTCTACGAGGAGTACCACCGCCATGAGAAGGTCATCGATATCTATAACAAGCTGCTTCAGAACTACCGCAAGAACCTCAAGCGCGACCACCAGTTGACAGTTCAGACCCTCTACAAGCTGGCTGCTGTCTACCTCAAGCTCGGTCGCAAGGAGGCCTACGACTGCTACAACGAGATTGTCACTATCTACACCCACGACGGCTGCTGTCATGCTGCTGGCCTTGATGCCGCCATCATCGTTCTCAACCACTACCACGTTGAGAAGCGCTACAGCGAGCTTCAGAAGATTTGCACTGTTCTCTGGAAGACCTTCGTCCACCATAACAAGGAGATCCAGTTCACCGAAGAGATGGTCGAGGTCATCTACGAGCGCTACCGCTACGTCCTGGAGCACCACGCCAAGGTGGAGTTCTCTGTCCGGTACAAGCTTACCATCGAGTACCGCGAGACAGTGACCAAGGTCTTTGGTGCTTCTGCTGGCATCGTCATCAAGGCCATGATCGCGCTTGCTGAGGTTTGCGAGGGTTCCTCCGAGCACTACCAGGAGTCGGTCAGGGTCTATGAGGAAGTCATCACCAGGACAAAGACCACGAACGTGGTCACCGAGACGACAGTTCGCACGATGAAAAAGCGTCTGTCCCACCTCTACGTCACTGTCATTACCACGGGCCAGGTTTCAACTACGACCACCGTCGAGCGCGCTATTTCTGTCAACGTCGAGATCTACGAGCAGCTCAGAATCGAGTTCGGCTGGTGGCACGAAACTACTCTCGCCAAGCTCCGAGAGATCACCCTTCTGTACAAGAAGCTCGGCACTAAGGAGTCCCACATGGCCATCGTGCAGATGCTGCAGGCTTCTGTCATGGAGATCATCACGACCGTCACCATCTCCACCACCCTACACACCGCCGCCTCCTCCTTGGCTCAGATCTACATCGCCTGCGGCATGGTGCGACACGGTCACGATCTCCTTCGCCAGCTGCGCTACGTTCTCCTCTTCCCCGGCTTCGAGGGTGGAGAGAAGGACGTTAGCATCAAGGTCAATCGCAAGGTCTCTAAGGTGTCCTTGGTCTTCCTCATCTCTTTTGAGCAGGCCTTGAACGTCGACTCCAAGGTGTCGTACAGCTTCTCTGAGATCATGGCGGACGTCCTTCTGGAGACGATCTTGTATGAGCAGTACATGACTGTCATGTCCAAGTTCACAGAGACCAACAACATCGAGATCGTCATCGAACATGCTGCCCGTCTCCGTTTTGTCTGGGAGTCTCGTGGCCGCTCTGGCTTCGTGGCTGTCCTCGACAGGAAGCTCTTCTCGCTGTTCACATCCAAGTACTCCAAGTACCTTGGACCCGCCGCAACTAACCAAGCTGGCTCCGACTTCTACGTCGGCCTGCTCCGCGAGATCGGCGAGGGCATTGCTGCCGACAGAGACTCCATCGACTTCGGCCTCGTCTCTTGCAGGGCCGCTTACACGGTTACCAAGAGGTTCATGGAGAAGGAGAAGGACATCAACAGAGCTCACGAAGTGGCCAAGGTCGGCTTCAGCTTTGCCAACTCTCAACGCTTCTACCACATGGGCAACAACTTTGTTTGGGGCTTCCGCTTGGCTGAGCTGCTCGCTGGCATTGGTGTGAACACCTGGAAGTCTGCCAATGACAACGCCAAGGAAAGTTCCATTGCTACAAGCAGAAATGTGATGCAGATGGTGTTCACCGCCATGAAGGAGCGCAGGTTCGACTTCGCTGGCCTTGAGCCCAGAGATGTCAAGAGTCTGGTTTACCTCCTTGGCGAACAGAAGAACTACATCGAGCTCGAGGTACGTTACTGTATGACAACTGTGAACCAGACTGAGCTAACAACCATTTCACAGAACCTTCTTACCATTCTCTGGCAGTCCAGGGAGGTGCAACGCATGTGGCGAGCCGATATGGTCCTCAACATTGGCTCTCTCCTCGTCAACGCTCACATCTCTGCGGGACATATTGACCAGGCAATCAACCTCTGCGACACTCTCTACTACAACGTCCGCCAATCCCGTGGCGGTCTGGACATCCAAGCTCTGGACTTTGCCAACCGCCTTACACAGCTTCTCCGCCGTGGCGACCGTCTTCGCGACGCCGCCCATGTCCATCAGGACGTCGTTTGCGATCTCGAAGAGCATCTCCTCGCCACCAGCGGTGCCGACAAGGACGAGCGTCTCCGAAACGCTGCTGACATCCATCTCGACGGCATGCGCAAGTGCAACTGGGCTTCTCGTGGCGACGGTTTGAGGAATACGAAGGAGGTGTATGGCCGCCTCGTCAAGGGGTACGGCAAGCTGAACACACCTGCGGTTGAACAGTGGACTACACTGAGTGCTGCAGATGAGAAGAGGGAGGCCAACCAGGCTTTTACCTGGCCTATGGAATGGAAGCTTGAAGGTGCCGACATGGCAGGCGCAGGACTCAAGAGGCCTACAATTGCGTCTGCGAAGGAGAGATGGAGGTGCTGGAGCTATGGATCCAGCGTGGAGGTGACAACTTACTAGACAGCCCGTGAAGGGGGATTCATGTTCCGATTTCCTTTTTGTTTGCTCATCATTGTTACACTTTACCCAGAAGCCTCAGAGGCCCACCGCTTAAAAGCTTGCATCTCATTGAGTTAGTTTAATAACACATTGTTACGTTGATATCGTGGCCAGCCCATAGAACATTGGTGATTTCAACGGCGACCATGGTTATGACGTGACTTCTGATGCCCTGTTTACCCGATATGTTCTCTCGAGGTATCTTCGACGCTTTGGGAAGTCAGGCAAAATGGACCACGAACTTTTGCCACTCTTCATATTTTACGTCCGAATTCTCTCCTTCTAGGTTTCTAGTTCTCACTCAACGCTTGTCCAGCTCTACGCCTCCGTAAAACTAATCCGACCCACGCTGCAGACCACTGCTAACTCAGAAAGCAGCGCGGATGTGAACTCTCATGTTGCCGTTGCCCCAAGCATTGTTCTGTCCATATACGAGGCCGTTACGGGTGCAGGCATCCATGATCTGCCCAGCAGAGCGGGCAACGTTGCCACAAGGGCTGGATGTATCCCTGGGGGGGTTTCCCCCGGTGGCCACGCCGGTGATCCGAGCTTGGCCGCGGCTGCAAAAGGAGGTACCGCTGACGACAGCATTGCATGCGACATTGGCCCGGGCAGCGATGAAATCAATGCACCAAACCGCATCAGCGACCTGAATTCGAGATGTTAGTGGGCCCGCACATACTGCCCCGAGGGTCGTCGTGAGGAATTCACGACAGGGAGGTGGGGACAGTGGTACTTACCGAAGCAGCGCCACCAGGCTTGTCGAAAGTGCAACTAACATCAGCCTGACGCTTCTCGAGACCATCTACAGATTCGAGTATGCCAGCCTCTTTCACATGCTGGTATGGCTAAGATCAGTTCTACTCACCAGTAGAAGTCTGGTTGAATGCGAGGGCGATAGCCTCCTCCGGAGAGGGGTGGTTTCCGTTGGGGTTGGCAATAATATCCTCAGCCCATTTCTCAAAAGAGAAGGGTACTGCCACATCGACGGCTCTCACGTCAATACCAGCATCCGTGCCAGTTGGGGCGGCTGCAATAAGAGGGGTGATTGCCAGAAGGCCGGCGGCGCGCATGAAGTTGACCATCTTGGGGTATGGTCGATGTTGAAGGAGAAGTTGAAGTTGAAGTAAGGTATGACCTGCTAGTTTGAAGGAGAACCAGACGAAAGGTGAAGAGTGACGAGCGGTTTTATAGGCAAGTTTATGAATCTGTTAGGCCTCTCAAGGCCACTTTTCTTCTGAGAACGGCTGGAAGACGTGTGTGCTGTACAACGGCTCGTTTGCTATTTACATCTTGCCAAGCCCAAGCATCCACTATTGACAACCCCCCAAGCCAGGGACTAGATCCTTACAACGAAGCCGAGGCAACATCACAAGGCGACTAGTTGGACGTTCGATCTTGCTGCATACTTTAGGCATGGAAAAGTCATTATTTCTTCACCGATTACACCCAATCAAAAAATCTAAAAAGCTCCGCGTCGCATTCACACGTAGCCGACTACGATGGATAGATGTTGGCTAGGCCCAGCGCCTCCGCGTTGCATTGCGTTCAGGTAGCTGACTTGGCTATTCTAGGCATGAAGAACGAAGATCTCGGGCAGGGAAATGAAAGACGAACTTCATCCCGTCGGTTGCGAGCAACTGGCGCAGGCAGCGGTTTACTTGGTTTCTTGCGACGTCCCATAGGCCGGCTCGGATAAAGTTGACTAGGTTTGATAGCCCCGCTGCGGTGCGATATCCGGTGCCCGGTCGTAGTGTATTAAGGTAGCCCCAGCATGCAAGGGCATATCCATGACTATCTGACTGAAAATACGGTCTGAAAAAACTCAGAAGGCAAGAGAATTTGCTTTCCGACTCAGCCTGAGCTATTGTCACGTTACGCCCCGGTATAGAACCCCGCGGTTTATCCAGATTTCTCCTGCAGAGGAAACTAACTGGATAGCGCCTTAAGACCGCGATTTATTGGCGAAGGTATGATCAGCTTTGCTCGCAAACCTCAATATCAGACGGGTTAAGATGAATTGCAGAGACAAAAATAGGATCGAGCCTCAGGACATTACTACTTGTCATTTCCTCTACGTGACTTGGACTGTACTCGAAAGCTAGACCTCAAATCAGTTATTTCAAATAGAATCATAGAATTGCAAGTGCATGTAGGATCTCGCAGTATGACTATGAGCTAAGAAGTGGAAATTTCGTTGAAAATTTCTTCCAAATCCGCCCCTCGCTAACTACTAAACACCGATACCGCATTGAGATGTTCCATACCACATACCTAGCTCTGACATGACAAACTTTCGATATCCCTTCAGTTGTCCTCGCGGGAGTATTTGAAGAAGTTGTGGATCTAGGCCTTTGACATTGCACAGTCCATAGACCCGTCTGCGGTAACCCAAGGCAGGGGACCCGAAAAATGCGTCATGTAATTATCAGAGGACTTATCGATATCTCCATAACCCAATAAAAGTCTGCTATTCTTAGGTTGATAGCTGAAGCATTTGCACTTGACTGCCTCCGGTGCCAGTTCTCGTTCTTGGAGCTGTAGGAGGTCGCATGTGCAATGGCCCATCCGGAAGTGCTCAGACAGGCTCCTAGAGTGACATTATCAATATCACTCTGCAACTCAACCGGCAAGGGCCTTGACACGACTTACGGTTCTGAAGAGTTGCTTCCCCACATAAGCTTCTGCTCTCCAAATTCGCCAACAAAAGCTGTGCACTTCGCCAGAGGCAATGCCGCCCTTTCCCACCCCTCTCGACTTACGCAACATGCTTCTAGCACGTTGTCGTCGTTGACACGAGCAGACAGACAGCGGCCCTTGGAAATGTTGAGAACTGTTTTGTTTGTTGAAGGGAGCGAGTCGATGCAACTGGCTAAGCTTTGGTGGGATGCTGCAATCGAGCCAGGGTCGATTACTGGCTGAGCTCTTGCAGAAACTGCGAGAGCAGCAATGAGTATTGTCTTCAACATGGTTTTCGAATCTTGACGTGCTTGAGGTACTTGTGGGAGCTTGCTATGTGTTCTGGTCTGGAGTTCTGACAGAGATTGCTGCTTTAAATACTTTCTTTGCTGGTTCCGACCCTGATGGATGCTCAAGTTGAGTTTTCACGCGGCCTGAGACCGAAGGGGTTCTCTTGATTATGGAACCCAAACTCTGTGTCAAGTGATGCATGATGCATTAAGTCAATTGTATCTGGGCACCATCAACCTTCGGGTTGAACCCAGTGAAAGCTTGACTGGAACCGCGAGCCGGCAGAAGCACCGGACCGGAACCCACTCCGCCGATGCCGCCGTTGATCCACAGTCGGCAAGTCGGCCGAAGCCAGCCACAGCACGTGATCGGACATCATTCTACCGAGTGCGCAAGCCACTCGTGTGTTTCTAAGCGGAAGATTCCAGAACGCAGCAATCACCCGCGCTTCCCGGGCGAGAGTGGGGTCGGGGGAGGAGCAAAGACCCCTAGAATCCAATCCGACCACGCGGAAGGACGCAGCTGTTGGCGGGGTCCCGCCTGAAGGTGTCGACCTCGTAGGTAGCAAGCACCCGGTTGGCATCCAGCAGCAGCAGCAGCATCAGTAGTTACCAGCTTCGGTGGTTGCAGCAGCAAATACCACACCACACCTCACATAGGTTCTGACTCCACGAGGCTGAGTCGGAGCATCGGTCGGCATGCCCAGTTCCTCCTGCTGGGCGTTACTTTAGTTCCCGTACCTCATACAACTTCCCGATCTCGACATCCCGATCCACCCCGCCGACCGATCGAAACGCACACGTACATGCTCTGCGCTGGAGTCGAATAATCTCCGGGGTTCTCTGGCAGCAGCAGTCCTTCTTTCCGTTCTTGCTCGTTCCATGCACTGGTCTTCCCGACGACACCTCCCGACGGCCACTTAATATTGCACTTGGCCAGTCATTTTCGCACTGCATTTCGTCCTTCCAGTTCAAAGTCTGATTCACGATTACCGATCGACACGAACCTAGACAAATCCACCCATCGTATCAATTTTCCACGCCAGAGGCCTCACTGCCGACAGGATAGGCTTCACGATGTCGAGATCAATCCAGCTTAAGGAGGAGGGTAACCGCCACTTCCAGTCAGGCGATTATGCCGGGGCAGAGGCATTGTATTCTAAGGCGTAAGCACTCCTTTCCTCCCACCTGTCCCTGCCCAGCATATCAGGCGAGCTTAGCAGAAGCAAGTTGCTAACAAGGACATCGGAACAGAATCATCGCCGACCCTAAGAACCCAGCCCTTTACACGAACCGCGCCATGGCCCGTCTAAAGCTCGAAATATGGGACTCGGTCGTCTCCGATTGCGAATCCTGCCTGGGCCTTGCCCCTGATAACCTGAAAGCCCATTACTATCTGTCCCAGGCCCAGCTTGCGCTGAAGGACTACGAATCGGCCCTTACAAATGCCCTACGTGCCCATCAACTGTGCGTCCAGACTGGAGATAAGTCTCTTGCGGCGATCACAGCACAAGTCCTCCGCTCGAAGAAGGAGCGGTGGGACTGGAAGGAGAGGCACCGCCTCCGCGAAGCACATCAGATGGAGAACGAGATCGTCGAGATGATGGAAAGGGAGCGCAAGCAAGCCGTTGATGACGCCATGGACGACAGCGAGAAGAAGGAGATTGAGGCGGAGTGGGACAAGAAGATTCAGCTTTTGAGAGAGACGTTTGAAAAGAGCCGACCGGTGGAGGAACAGAGAGGCGAGGTTCCGGATTGGGCGATTGACGATATTAGCTTCGGCATCATGGTCGACCCCGTCATCGTAAGTTTGATTGCCATCGTGGATCCTCAACCATCGCTGACTGGTTTCTATAGACCAAGACTGGAAAGTCTTACGAAAGGGCTTCGATCATGGAACACCTCAGGAGGCACCCCAGCGACCCTCTGACTAGGGAACCTCTTTTGCCATCCGAGCTGAGGCCCAATCTTGGACTCAGGCAGGCGTGTGAGATGTTCTTGGAAAAGAATGGCTGGGCGGTGGACTGGTAACACGAACACACAAATTTCTTCTAAAGTATACTTTTGGCGGTACACCTTCTTTCAAGCTTGCATAGCACGGCGTTCTGGGGTTCAGCGGGATACAAGTGAGTTAGTTATAAGAACAATCTCCGAAGCGAGACCTAGAGGCATCTATCTCTAGGCACTATCAGATTTGCTCCCACAATACTGCCATCGTAATGTCAGAGAAGCAGGGTGCGTAAATACGATGCCGCAATGCCGGCATCAATAATTTTCCACGGCCTGCAGGGACTAGGAGCTACCGCAGCCCCGGAATCGTTAGCGATTGTATGGGGACGCCACGGCCCCACCACTAACGCTCTCGCTTGTCGGTCACCCGCCCGGGGTAGGTCAAAAGTTTCTCACACAAACAAGGCGTGGGTGGCACCGTGATATCTCCTCCCAATCGTGAGGAAAGGAAACTTCCCAAAATTAACAAAACACAAAAAATGAAACTGGATGCCAATCGCTGACGGGAATTGAGCCCGACGTGGGGGTCGAACCCACAACCTTGAGATTAAGAGTCTCACGCTCTACCGATTGAGCTAGCCGGGCGACTGAACCCAGCTTGTTTGATGGTTGGGGACGATGCTAGCGCAAGTGGATTATGAAGACAGCGTGACACAGTCAAACGAGCTAGCAGGTGTGTTCAGACGTCTAGCACCTTTTTCGGCCTGCATTAGGCTGTGAAATTCATCTTTGATGCTCCGGATACTATGTCTACCGTTTGGATGTGCTGGTTATGCCTGGCTCCTGAAGAGTCGGGAACTGACAGAACCTAAAGCAAGCTCAGGCTCAAGCGCCAGCCGAACCACCAACGTTATTCCCAGGCGCTGACTTCAGACGAACCTCCATGCTTTACAGGTTGCCGCAACCTAGCTTCCGGCAACTTGAGCGCCCAGAACTAGACGTCCAAGGCATGTATTCCCAACGGCTGGTTCTTTCTTTTCTTCATTGGTGTATCCTTTGATCATAGGCCCATGACCATGATTTGTGAGGAGCTTGATTATTAACAGCTGATGTTGTATTGATTTTCTAAGATATTCCTCCTCAGTAGCGAATATCTCAACAAAGTGAATCAGCGGCTGTCAATTTGGTGCCTGCCCGTTGGCAAATTGAATAAATCTTGTGATGTACCACTGATTTCCTCGGAACATATGCATGTTTACTCTCTCACTCGTGAAGAAGAGCCGACATTACCCCCGGCCACATCGACCTTACAAAACCATGGTCGTCTCAAGACTCAACGTCCTTCTTCTTCGGATGAAATGTGACTGAAGAAACACCGTGTCGAGTAAAGTCTCCCCAAAATGTCCAATTGATGTAGCCACCGTCTCCAAAGTTGACCACTTCTCCATCATGAAATACGAGGAGACGGTAAGGGAGTGCGCCATTGCGGGGGTCCGAGTAGTGGATAATCTTGTCCTCTTCTATCGAGTTACTGTTGAAGTAGTACTCGAGACTGTCATGGATCACTAGCACGTTGTAGCGACCCCGATGTCGTTCTCGAAAGGCGTATTCTGCAAGTCGGCCAACCCATTGGTCTCGACGAATCTTGTCATTGTCCGAGGCGCAGATGTAGGCTGGTATCTCTGTCGAAACGTTCTTTTCAGGCACCCCTTGGAAGTCGGGGGAGTTCAGAGAGACTGGCTTTCGGGGCTTCGTAGAAAAGCGCCGGGAAAGCAAAACTAATCCGATGATGATGGCAGTGCTGAACAAGAGGGACATTGGCCAACACCATCTTGCTAAGATTGAAGACGTTTCCATTTTACTGAGTTGTAAATAGCAGTGCTGGACAAGGCTTCACAGTCGTGCAAACTTTGCAGGAGAGACAGGATCCGACCATCATTTGTAGTAGCCAAGGCTCCGTTTCTCGGGCTTTCGGGCTTTCGGGTACGACTTCCACAGCAAATCAAAACTGGACAAGAAGCATCTGGAACGGGCATCCCCGGCTATCATCAATTTGGCGGAGGCCGCCTGCAGAAGAAAGGCCTATTAGATGAGATGTCGTCCATAATCCCACACCGAAACACTCTTCAAATCAGGCTCGAGGCGCCCGCATGGCATGCAAAGCTGAGGCACATGAGAGATGGAGCTTTGTTATTCGCTCGTTCTCGCCACACCTTAATGAGTTGTCCATGCGCCCAAGATTCAAATGAGGAAACAATGCGGCACGTCGAGATGGCGGTGGCCTATTAGATATTGGGGGCAACTGGGTCTCTCCCCAAAAATGACATGTTGAATGCTTATATCGTCTTGGCATGCGAAGAAGGCTCTACGTTCCGATCCTTCTGACCCGAGGGCCAAAACCAAATACTTTCTACACATTTCTGTCCCGCAACCAATTGCAACCAAACGGTGTCACTGTCCTCCCATTTCTAGCCAAAGAGCATCACGGGCACTGGGCAGGCAACCTACAAGAACGGTCAACATTCAACACACAACAACAACAACAACAACAACAACAACAAGAAGTAACAGTATCACAGAAACACTCGTCATCAGCTGTCTAAACAACGTATCGACGAGATGGAGGTTTTCGCGTTTGTCGCAAGTGTCGGCAGCTTCGGGGAGCTTCTGCTGAAAAGTTTCAGCGCCTTACATCGTCTGCAAACACAATTATCGGAAGCGCCAGATGAGATCAGGCGCATTTCCGGGGCCATGTATCGCCTGAAGCATGTGCTGGATGAGATACAGGCCTTGGGTGCACCAGAAAAAGAGCTCATCAGCAAGAAGCGAGATACTGGAGTCCCCTGGGAAGACCAACATGCCGCTGTGAAAGCTGATTTAGAGAACCTGCTGCAGGCGCTGCAAAGACTCGAAAAAGAATTCAACAAGCCCACAAAGACTTCCAAATCGATACGGGCACGATTTAAAAAGGTCTTTTCCAACCAGGATATAGAGAATTTCGAAAAGAGACTTCTCGATCATCAGTCTTCCTTCACGTTCATGCTCAGCGTTGTACAAGAGTTCGTCAACTCAACATCAGGTTTCTACTGACTTTCGATGACCAAAGACTAACTTTTTCGGCTTTAGGAGACGTCAGAGAGAGTTGGTTTCTGAACTGAAATCTCAAAAACATCGATTGCCGCAAGCCTCTCCCATTGGCAGTGTTTTCCTTGTACAAGACGAAGATGTGGACATCGGGCTCCGGGGTATTGTAGCCAGAGGAATCGATAATTTGCCATGCATAGAGCTCGAAGAGTCCCGAGCAAGAAGCGTCGTTAAATCCACCATCAGTCATCGCGGATCGATTCTCGCAGAGCCAAAATGGGACGCCAGCGTCGTCAAATCGGAGCCAGGTCGCGTCCAAGGTTGGGACCACAATCACAGTCTTCTGGGCAAGGTTGAATTGATAGCCCACGAACTAAAATGCTGCATTTATTCGATTCGCATTCCAATCGGGATTATTTCTGCTCGTCGTATAACATCAACCACCACATCCCGGAGAGTGAAGGCCTTTCATGAACAGAAGAGTTGGTGCCTCGATGTATTTCTTTACCCGTGCGGCTTTTGGGCCAAGTCAGTCTCCCGATTATACTTTCAGAAATCCTGCTCCGGCGAGTTCAAATTTGTACCGAAAACGTACGGTTACAACCAGGATCCAGATCTTCGTCGACACCTAAATGCTGGAAATTCTTCGGCCATTCTTGAGATGTTTGCGGAAGGGCGAGCCCACCCAACCGATATTCTTGCTCCCTCAGGAAATTCTCTTCTTCACGTAAGTATTCAGAAGAGATGAAAGAAAACGGCGATGATGACGAGAAAACAGGAGATTATTGTCAGACACGGCATGGGCATTGACATGCTTGGGCTTTGCCGGGTCATTCTAGGCTCAACCAAAGCATTTGACTTAGACTTTCTGAACCAAAGTGGAAAGTATGACGCTCACGACGAAGACGAGTCACCGGTTGCATTACGATAGGAATGGCTCACTAACGTGTATTTAGAACCCCACTCATGCAGTGTTGTCAATTTATGCTGGAAAGCAGCAAATCTTATGAGAGGATGCAGCCGATGGCAAGTATTCTCATAGAGAATGGTGCCGATCTCTCTATTTGCGACAAAGTAGGACAGTCGTCATGTCTTCTGATGTTCCAGATGCCTCAAGGATTTGATTACTTCGATGAGGTTCTGTATAAGTTCATCGACCTCGACATGCTTCAGAACCTTCGCCCGACAGACCTGTGGCTCGTGGCGTCTTTAGCACGATCAATCCCTTCTTTTAAAAGCAAGCTCGAAGCTGAGTTCCAAGGGATACGAACACCTATCGGGATCTCATCTAGTATCCGTCCCCGCATCGAACATCTGCCCGAGCTGGATCCTCAAAAGCAAGCATCATGGTTAAAGAGTGCGTCCAGCCTTGACAGAGTCACTTTTCTGAGAACAATGTGCTCTTTTGGTACCGTAGATATGATTGAGCCCTTCCTCAAATGTGGCCTTGACGTCAACGAAACGGAGATGTCGGATGGCAAAACATACATTCGTCATGCGGCCAGAAAAGGAAACCTGGAAGTTGTAATGGCTCTTGCTCAGGCAGGAGCTAGCTTGGAGCAGGTGGAATGGGTATCTAAGAGCACCAATCTATGTGCCTCGGTTTTGGAGGATTTGCTCGAGCGCTGGGCTTTTATCACTCAACGAAAGCCTATTCCCGGCATTCAGAGATCTTCACCAGACCCAGAACTTTGGATACTGCCGTGGCTTCTGAGGCAGCCGAATCACGAGAGTCACAACGCTTTGTACGCCGCAATGGGCTGGGAAGCACATCTTCCTCCTGTAATCGCGCCCCTCTTGGAGTATGGGTATGGTCGGAGGGACGGACAACCCGCAAAAACAGACCACGGTCAAAGATGCGGCTCAGAGGTGGTAGATGCAACGAAGAACAGGAAACCTTACCTTAAACAGCTGTTAGATGCCGGCCTCGCTTTAGAGTGCGAAGATTGCCTTGGTATCAGTGCTGTTATATACGCCGTCGACTTAGGGGAGCTTAGGGCACTAGAGATGTTGATTGAGGCCGGGGCAGATGTGAACCGGCAATGTGGTTTCGGTATTACACCATTGGAACTGGCAACCATCAACTTGAGACTTCCACACCCGCGGGCGAGGACTCGAAGTTTGACATACATGCATATTCTGCCCCAGGACGGAATAGGTGTCAGCCTCGATACAGACCAGAAATTGTATGATTGTATCGTCAAAGCACTTAAGAGCAAGGGCGGAGTCATTACGATGAGCAGTATGTACCCGGATTACGATACGGTGTTTCAAATTCTTTGCTGACCCAGGGCTTCAGATCCAGAAAACCGGCATAAAAGCCATAATTTATTACAAGTTTTTGCGGCAATGATCTTTCTTTCTATTGGAATTGCTGTCGGATACATTGGTGGCCATGGTTCATCTTCCTTGCACAGAGGCAGTATTCGCGGTGACGAGTAACGAATGTAGATTCGATTAGCAAAAGATGCGAAGGGGCTGAACAATCCTGTTGGCCCGAAGCAACATGTTCTGCCTAAAGAGGGCATGAGGTAAACGAAGTCGACAACAGCGGACCCTCACGTTACATTGAGCTACGACTATTGAGGTAGTTGATGTTAGATACGTACTTAGAATTACAAAGGAAAAGTTTAGCTCCCGCGGGAACGACCTCTGATCACCCCAGAGAAACCTGGGGAAATTCTCCATATGAGTGACGAACAACAGAAACAATCAAATTGATGTCTACCTTCCCAGTTCTCACGCGGCAAAGCTTAGCAACATGCCAGATTTGTGAAAGGCAACTCGTTGGAATCATCCTTAGAGCTCCTCAAATATTGAAGGGAGCTTATGAATTACCACCTGCTCTTCGTTCTCAAGAGTAACCTTGCCGTCTTTCAGTCCTACGATTTGCTGAGCGATATCGTTCCAGAACTCGCATCTATTCCTCGAATTCTGATCATCGGACGTCAGACGGAACGCCGAGTGGAGAAACCCTGGTGCGCGGACTTGGAGGACACTCCGCAGCCTATTGTGGTTCCCGTCCGCCACAGGCCAGTACAGACGCGTAGTTCTTGGTAGGTTATTCGGGTCTCCATTCATAGCGAAAGATGCCAGATATGCCTTGTACCGCGTCGCAACCAGACCCTCAAGTACTTTGGCGTAGATCTTTGCCAGCAATCTGCTCCTCAAAACCTTGGAGAGGAGGCCCACAACCTGTTGGACGTTGTTTGAGAAGAGAGGGATCAAGTCACTGGCATGGTAAGCCAGCACTCTGAAAGGGTATGCATACTCCATCATGTATGACCTGTCGGAGTAGGCATCGTAAAGGTTTCGGGTGTTGCAGGTGAAAGTGGAATCCTGAATCACCTCCTTCAAACATGTGGTGTAATTGTCATGGTGAAAAGCCGAGCATTTGTACTGTTGACGTATCTGATCTCTAACATGAGAAAGTTTCTCCCCGGGAAACATCATGGCCAGGTAAGAGTTGAACTTTGCCTGTGAGTCCATGCCTGCGGGTATGAATGACTGGGCCTCGTTGGCGCAGTGAGAGACGACAGTGGACCAGATATTGTCCCAATATTTACCTATTTTGTCAAATTAGAATCTTCTCTCCTAAAGGAAGTGACGGAGTATGATTAGAGAGACATACCTTGAGAAAATGCGATTGTCGGTAGAGTCCTTATCCATTTGCCATCAATGGAAGGCCCGACAGGTGCCATGCCAGTCTGCTTGACCTTGCCAAAGAACTGCTGATTTGCTTCAATCAATTTGGCCGATTTGGCGTTGCGCAAGCAGTCAATGTCGTACTTGTCTCCGCAGCCAGACAGTTCAGAGAACATCCGGTAGGCCTTGTCGAGCGCCCCGTCTTTGGAGTTATCCCATTGCCACTCAAATGCGGGGCTCTGAACTAGGAACGTGTTGAAGTTGGGGTCTTTCTCGCCGTCTTCCCGGATCAAATGATGCATGATAGAACCTGCACCGGCCGACTCGCCCCAGGCGCTGACGCTGTATCGGTCGCCTTGAACTTGATCAATGTATTCCTGAACCCACTCAAAAAGGAGGGCCTGGTCATAAAGAGCGGCATTCGGCAGCCCGCTCTCCTCCATGTAAGAGCCTGCGAGCCATCCGAATGCACCTAGACGATAGTTGCCAGTGATAAAAATGGTACCATATCTTGATGCCTCAAGAAGAGACTGGCCTGTGTAAAGAGGACTGAATTGATCCTTGCTGCCGAAAGCGTACGCACCGCCATAGAGCCAAACGACGACGGGGAGACGCGTGGAATCCTTGTCAAATGCTTTGACCGGTACGTAGATGTCAAGGAAGAGGCAGTCTTCATCCTCGATGATACTGGTGTCGGGTTCTTCGTAAATCAGATTTCTCCCACCAGGTGGATTTTTGAGTCCGTTCGGGTTGATCTGGATGCAACTCCGGCCGCCTCTGCTGTCTTGAACGCTGTCGTCTTCCCAGTCAGGGAATGATGGAGCCCCGAAGCGTTCTGGCTTTGCGCCAAATCGCACGTTTCTAAACACGTATATCTGTATGAATAGATTAGATATCGCAGGTCAGACACACATAATGTCTTTCTTTGCTCACATCATCGTCTCCTGGAAACCGGGCAGCTTCCCAAGTACCCCACGGAAGTTTCAGCTGCGGAAGGTCATGCTCGGTCCTGGCAGCGACGCAGAACGCTAAAACCGCGAAAGAAAACAAAAATTTGAGCATGATTGCAAAATGTGCACTCGCGATGCGGAGTGTCTCGAAGTTTAAGGTGGTGAATCTTCGATACGGTGGTCCGAATAAGGCTGCTCTGTGCTCGTGACCACAATAGCTTGCGCAAGAAGACGATGAGCGGCGCGCGCCCCTGGCGGCTTTCTTTTAAAAATCTGTTAATGTAGTCAGATCCTCTCTCCAATGCGACCACGTCTACAATTTCTCATGTTCATGAAGAACAAATTCCTGGTCGGGGATTTAATTGCACAATGGTCTGATCTTACATGTCCGAGCAGCCCTGGGATCAATTGTCTTGGACGTCATTTTTCATGGAGATGTGCGGATGTTAGTCCGGTGCGGGGAAGATGAACCTTGCCGCCTTTGCATGGAATCCAGGATACCCAAGCTTAAACGGAGGGGACGACGGGTGTCTGATGTCTTGCATTTCAGCTGGTGCCTCGGACAGCCCCCAAAGTGAGAGGCGCGCAGTGAGCCACGCAGGTAACGGTGTCTGCCCAGCCTTCTATACATCGAGCGAGACAAGAACCACTGGAAATATATGCAAGTGAAAGTCCCTGGTTGGGAGAACATGCACTGCGCCCGAGTACGGCGTTAGACCCGAAGTACTTTGCCATATGGCTAAGTGTCTCGCATCTTGGTTTTCTCTTTGCGGCAAAGGGAGGCTTCTGCTCGAGACAAAATGCCCAAGTTTATGCAGCGCACATATTTGAAGCATGCATCTTCCGATTCTGAGAAACTCCATGCCAGTTGATGTCTTGAGTTCTCATGATGAGATCGTGTTCACAAAGCCATCGCCGATGATCAACAGGGCGCGCGAAGAACAGTACTCAGGCATATTTTCACCAGAATCAAATGGTTTACATCAGGTACCGCACAGAAGTTCAGTTACTGAAACACTTTACCACCAGCTGTCGACGCTTTCAATACAATGCATTTGTTGCCGAGGTGAGGGCAGATTGATATGTACTTTCTATCCCTGAAGTATGACCAGAAAAGAATTGGTGCACGAACGCACTCCATCACGCAGCTTCGTCGAGTCTCATCGAAAGTACTCAGGCAGAGGTCTTGCCACGGATGATATCGGCGGCCTGCAAAGGAGTCACTGTTAGCGGGATGGAATATTAGACAACACTGAAGCGCAACTTACTCTCTCAGCGACAGCGTAAACAGTTGTCATGATGTGAGTGGCAGGAACCAAAGGCATGATAGAGGCATCGACAACACGCAGGCCCTTGACGCCGTAGACCTTCAGGTTTCCATCAACGACACCGCCCTCCTCCTTGGCGCCCATCTTGCAGGTGCCGACAGGGTGGTACAGAGTTGAAGCTTGCTGACGAATGAAGTCGCCAATGGCCGCATCGCTGGTAACGTTGGCACCGGGAACGACCTCGACGGGAGACAGCTGCTTGATGGCGGAGGTGGCAGTGAGGGTACGAGTGAACTTAACGCCCTCGGTCAAAAGGGAGACGTCCAGAGGGTTGCGGAGGAAGCCGGCGTCGGCGACGGGGGCGTCGAATGTGCTGCTGGAGGAGGCCTTAACACTGCCACGAGAGTAAGGGTGCTGAAGACCAAGCACCATGGCACCGTCGGACCAGATAACCTCAAGAAGGGCGGAGTCAGTGGCCAGAAGACGCTCGTTGAGCACCTTCTGCTGGGCCTGGTAACCCTTCACAACCTCGGCCGGAGTACCAGTAGGAAGGAAGGTCGTGCCGTCCTGAGAGGTGGCCTGGGTGTTCAGAGACTGGCCAGCCTGGGAGTAGGTGGACAGAGGGAGGAAAGCCAAAAAGTCGCCGGTAGGGGATGCGAATGGGCCAGTGTGCTGGCTGTCGTACTCGGCTCGGGCGGCGGCGGCGAAGGTCTCATTGCTCGTCAGGAGGCTGCTCACGGGCAGAGTCGTGTTGACTAAATCATCACATCAGCTTCACCGGCTTTTTGTACGCACGCACGCTTGGAAGGGAAGTCCTACTGGTGTTAACGACAGTCAGAAGAACATGATCATGCAAGTTCTGGCCAACAGCAGGGAGATCGACAACAGTGGAAACACCAATGCTCTGGTGGAGGGCAGAGTCACCGATACCAGAAACCTGGAGGATTTGAGGGGTGTGGAAGGAACCAGCGGCAAGAATGACCTCCTTGCTGGCGGTGGCAGTCTGGACATTGGCACCCTTGCTGGCGGCGAACTGCGAATCTGTTAGTCTCAGAGAGCTCGTCAGGCAAGACAGGAGTCATACCTCCACGCCGGTCGCAGTGACTGAGTCGCCAGAACCAGTAGTCAAAACCTTGGTAACCTGTTGTCCGGTAAGAAGGTGCAGGTTCTTTCTTGTGGTGAAGTTGTCGTAGTAAGCCTCTCTGGCGGAAGAACGAGTGTTTGTCGTGGGGTCCTGGTTGTGAGGGCAGAAGTAACCACCGATGGGGCTTCCATTGGCTTGATCCTTGGCAACAGTGATGCCGAGCTCCTTAACGGCATCGATCATGTACTCTGTAATATTGTAAGCTTCCAAAATGACCGCAAACAGTTTCTCTCAGCAACAACGTACTGGTAGTGGGCCAGAAGAATGGAGAGTACGTGACTTGCATCAAACCGTCCTTGCCGTGAGCAGAGTCGTCAACCTCGACACCCCATTCGGAGACAATATCTGCCTTGGGAGGGGTGAAGATTTCATTCTAGCCAAGTTAGCCATCCCCTCCGGTCAATCGCGTAGTCGGTTAAGTTGGCACACCTTCTTGAAATACGGCAGAAGAGAGTCCCAGTTCCAGCCAGTGTTTCCAAGCGCCTCCCAGCGGTCATAGTCGGACTTGGAACCTCTGTCAAAGACCATTCGGTTGAGTTTCGTTGAGCCTCCAACAACCCTTCCTTGGGGAATGGAAACGGTACGGCCTCCGAGTGCGTCGTTGGCGATGTAAGTCGTGTTCCAGTCATACTTCGTTCCAATAGCGCCTCCTGCCAGACCCGGAATCTTCACAAAATCTTCTCCCGCATCACTGTAAGCTGACTGTCAGTATCGCTGTTAAATTACGGGTCATGTTTAACTAACAGTTCGCCGGCTTCGATGATCAGAACGGACACATCTGTTTCGAGTCAGTTGATGGAATTCAGCCACATTTTCCACAAGGACGTACTCGAATCCTCGGAAAGTCGGTTGGCAACTGTCAAACCACTCGCACCGGCTCCAACGACGATGTAATCATAGCTCGGCAGCAGGTTGGACTCGTTTGCGCGCTTAATACAAGGAGAGGACGGACGAGCAAGCGCTCCGTAGAGCGGCATTGCTGCCACAGCTACAGCCATCTTCACGACGAATGCCATGGTGACTGTTTTCTGCCGATTCAACTCTTAAAAGACAAAAAGGAATGAATGTTTGTGCGTATGTACAGGGGTACGACAACGAGTGAGTAGAGACGCAAAGAGTTGCAGATGTGTATCGACTCGGGACGACCCGATATGTATACGATCTGGTCCTGCCCCTGAAGATGGGACTGGACCATCTGATAATAAACTCGACATGCGCGCTTGCAGCCGACCTACCTGCCTGTCTTGTTGATGCTGCCGCTCCTACTTGCCGACTGTCAGCTTTCTTCTCCACCAGAGTCAGGGGGTGGGAAGCACGACAAGCGAGACAACAGCGCGCTGTAGGCCTGGGACGCCGACATATTGGTACTGAGAGAATTACGTGACATAGTGCGACGATGCCAACAGAACGGGTAAGAACGACATATTGGGTAGCACGGAGACCCGCAAGGAAGGCAAGGAGGAACCTGCAATCGGACGGGTGAAAGTCCCTTACGAACATCAGCCGAAGCTTGGTATTGGCAGTTCAGAAGGTCTTGGGGTGGCGCAATGCTGTGTTAGCGATGGCTCGGTCAGCGAAGACAACTGTAACTGCCACACGTGGTTGACAAGCCAAGTGGATTGTAAGCCGGTTTCTGGGAATGGTCGCCCGGAGATTGCGCCTGCAGTCGACTGGGAACGATTTGCCGAAAGGCAAGGATATTGAATCATTTAGGTTCATGCTGGTTGAAACGGCGCGTTAGCCAAGAGGAAGAGCTTCGCCCCGCGATAACTCACCCGCTAAGATGCTGACAAACTGTCCAGCTGAGCTCCAAGTTGCCGCGAATAGTCTTTTGAGTTCCCGTGGCCAAGACATGTAGAGTGTTACTGCATTGTACGGAATCATCGTGCACCCTCATCTGCAGTGACACATGGCGATCGAGGATCATCGCCGATAGCCAGATTTCGTCCCATCGCCGAAAAACGTCCCCTAAAAAAGAGTGCGGCATCCCAAGTACCCCGGGTCCGCGACTCATTGACAAGGAACCCCCCACTTAATCCCGGTTGCTTCCTGCATCCTGCTCCTCCACGATTTTCTCCCCAAGTCGGCACCCTGCCGGCCGGTGCGGCTGCAGTTGGTCCTCGGCCCCTCTGACAACCTGCTTGTTTGGCACCATGCCACGGACAGGCTGGAAACTTCGACATTTGTCTGGTTCGCTGGGTTCTGTACATTGGATAAGGTACACGAAGAACATGGAATTGGGGTTTGAATTCTTTGATGGAACTACAATGGTGTCAAAAGAGCGCGCCGGCAGGCAACACGTTCAAAACAAACCACGAGCGTTGAGCAAATCCCATCGCAACTCGATGCGTTTTTGATAAATTGGATTTCCGGTGTCGATCACGAAGCCGTAGCGCGCGGCTCCCGGTGCGGAGGCCAGCGCTCTGCTTGTCTTTTCAAACGTCATTGCAGGAGGCTATGTCGAAGCATCTCCATCATGAAGTTAGCTGAAAAGGCGCTTTCTTCTCACACGGTATGTACATGATTCTTTTCGGAAACCTCGGTCCCACAGAACACCAATATTGGAAAGACATGTGAGAAGACGCTCGAGTGTTACGAACAAGTAAATAGGCACAGTCGTGTAGCGCAGTGTAGACACGCCGATGGACCGTCGGCAGCATGACAGCTACGAATTTGGACCAACACCACCTTCGGGACTTGTGGCACCCAATATCGCTCACCCCGCTGTACTCGTTCGGGGGCCACTTCCCGGGAAGATCTCCTTCCTGCATGCAACCCTCTCTCTCAAAAATGGCAGGGCTTGAGAGAGAGGGTTGCATTTTGGTAGACGAGAACCGCCTACCGTAGCATTGGAATAATTCTACGACGTCTACAGTTGTCATCATTTTGGTCGAGGCTATTCCTCTTGGACGGGCTTGGCCGTTCGGGAACGAGGTCGTTCCGACGCCATTATTTTCGCACATAATCTTCCAGAGACAGCCTCTGTATCAAAGGTGAGCTAATTCATACGCAGCTCAGTAATCGACCTGTCCCGGTCAGCGCTTGGGGATCTCATGCCCAGAAACAGTGAGCAAAACATACGTCACTGTTTGAAGCTTCACTGGCTCCTATGCGGCTAAACGATTTGATGGCACCTACGTAAGTCTACGAACTTCAACCCAGAATAGCTTGAAGAGCCCTATATGACAGATGACTAGCACCGAGAGTCAAATAGGGAGGAGACAACCTTGGCGCTCGATTGTTTCCACCTGATAAGAATGAAATACTCCTAAATGCATGGAGTCGTGTGGATAAGAGGGGTTCAGCTTAACTTTAAACTCGCTGATGGATTTCTCGCTAAGCGTCTCACATAGCAGCAGGTTTCAGCCATTTCTCTGGTCCAAACCTCTGCGCCGGCGGTGTGCCGACCTTGCAGTACAGAAAATGGTCAAAGCAAGTTTTCCGAGCTGGGTTACTCCGGCAACTCACAAGGTGTCTTGCATGATAAACAGTGCTTGTCAGGCTCGTTCATCTGATGCTCCCCAAACCCTAAATCATGTCGTTAGTGGATCATTTAACTGGGGGAAGTCTCACGACAGTAGAATAATAACAGGCTCGACCCTTGGAAACCCAGTCGTCTGGTTCAATCTATCGCATGCGTGGAAGGAGCATCGCAAGTCTAGTCTGCTTAGCAGGCTAGCGGGCCGAGAAACGCAAAAGCGCAAAGGCGCAAAAGCGGACAGTTTTCCCTGACTGGAGTCCGCCCTTTCATTCTTTCAAGACCAACGCAAGAGCCTCATCGGCGACTGTCGCTGTCAGAAGTCATAACTCAACTTGTTTTCCAACTTCATGAACGAGAACCCCCCACATCCCGCGAACTCTTCACCAGAATCCAGCGTATCAGTGCTTGCGGAACCACTAAGATTGGGATGTTTATGCGGTTTCCACGCATCATTTCCCGTCTCTATTCTCGCGGCTTGCCTCTTTCGCGTTTTCCCTTCACCTTATTCACTGTTTAGCAAATCGCGTAAACGACAATCCTGGGGGAAGAGTGGCCACTTCTTGTCAGGGTTGACCACAAAAAGCGTTCCGTCGAGAACTATCACGATACAAAGATAGAGTATCAATCATCGATGCGAAGACTCCGCAAAGACCCATTCAGGATATGTGTAGGAATACAACTGGAGTGCTCCAAAACTTGCTGATAATTGCCTAGTCGTTGTTACTTGTTCGGACCGACGGGATCAGTTTTGCCGTGACTACAGTTCGAAGTTCAGTCTTTCCGGCAATATTTGTATCAAGCAGTGTGTTTAACTCATCTTCGAAGGAACTTTCATTGTAAGAGCGTAAGATATGAATCCAAGTTGTCGCAGCTGGCTGCACAGTTGGTGATGCGCATGTGATCACTTCATAGAGGCCATCGGCGTAATCTGAAGGCCGACCAAAGTGGTTGCTTTTCCCTCGGAATAACTTAGACATCAGATGAGATGGAACCAGCCGTCTCGAAAGTATCGCGCGAACAGAAGCATGATTCTAGATTACTTTGTTCCGTAGGCTGCAGGATTATTAGCTTCCGAGTTGACTTTCTTCGACAAGTGACGGAAGTGAAGAGCTCTGAATCGGGATGTTTCACCGACTTAATGGATTTCTAGCAGAATATGTGTGGTCCTAAGAGCGCCCTGCACAATTATTGCAATGATTTGACCCGTTTCACAACATTTCTACCGGTATCTGGCCAATTCAAATGATTTCTCTGCGTATCAATTGAGTAGCCCAATAGTAAGGGCAATTTGCGTCAAAAGCTCGTTGGCCACGGTCTCATTGGAACAATCAAGAAGATTCCGTCCATTAAGTCGTGTGTAGATATTGGCTCACCAAAGTCGAGACAGTGAACGAATGGCGGTGATTGTTCAATTGGCGACCTGTTCGGCACAGTTCCGGCACTCCGCCATCATTAGGACGCGTATGATGTCTTCGACCGGCTTGCAGATATAGACTACCCTGTTTCTTGGAAGTCCCCTTTCGTGGCCGATGGTCGCCATGTCCGCATCGCCACGAAATTCTGAAACAGTGGATAACACCGCCGCGAACCTGCAAAACAACGTCGGCGCCGACTTGCCAGGCTCCGCCGATTCCGGGGTCGGTATCATAAGTGGCCTTGACACCGAAATTTTGATTTACTCGCCCTTGTGGAACATAGCTCGGCACTTGCTGGATGCTCTAGTCATTTTGCCACAAGCTAAAGTGATAGGGGGCTGGGACCGCAGAGCCCGTGTCGTCTGCGAATACATGATTGCTCTCTCACACACGCAAGCATTGACAAAACACTATACATATATCTGTCTTGTCGATTCGAGGTTTTGGTATCACCTGTAATTAAGTAAATATGTGTTTTATTTGGACTCACTCGGGCTGGTGTTTGTTGTCGTGACAATTTCAATTTACCGAACATTCCAAGGAGAATAATCGCAAACCATGGGAAATACTTTCAAAAGCGAGAAATTGCAGGCCCAGCGCGCGATGCTGATTATATTATACGTCTCTAGGCGAGCTAGATGCACAAAAATCCGTCAAAGTCATTAAAGAAGGGCGACTTCTTAGCACGGGCGGCTACAGTCAGCATCAAAACCAACTTTCAAGCTTCAGCCATCATCTTGGCAGTAGACGAGTTCCGGCACACATCAAATACTTTTTCTAGCCTTCTGGTCATGAATAAACTGAATAATATTCGCGCTTCGCCGACAAAGAGTCCCACTTTGAGCCTAAAGAAGATCTCAAAGAATGACGGACTCGGTGGCGTCAGCTAGCGCTCCGCGCCGCGGAACCTCCGTGGTGCGCCCGTACGTCTCGTATGCTTGTCATTTCATCCTGATTTAGGCAGATTCTTTGCCATTTTTAGGTACTAACAATCTTCATCACACATATCCCCGTGGCCGGCAAGATCTGACGAACACCCTGCCTCGTTGAATTCCTGCAGACCCCCGGTCGACGTATTCAGCCGGCTTGGTATCTCCGACAACATCATTCGATTCGACTACGAACTGTCCCTGTGTGAGTGGGTACCCTCGAATTGCCCTCTGACCGCACGATTGGCAGTAGGCTCAACGGTAGAAGCGCCGAAAGTAGCATCCACATCGGCGCCGTGAATCATCAATCGGTACTGAGCGTCGGGCTCCCGGTGCTCGGCGGTACAGCAATAGGAGCGCTACAGATCTCTCAGGTGCAACGTATCAGTGACTTACGACATGCTCTATACCCCTGGTTATGCTAACGATAGCAGGTGAGCATATCTCGTTAAGCCACCGTACGCACGCTCATAGTTGAAGCAACATGCCTCAACCATCAAGACCGGGGCTGCCCCTTTGGGAAGCCGGCTTGGGTCGGTTAAGTCGAGAACAGGAGCTCAAATCGAAGCCAAAAAAGACTACAAACCGCAGGATTCTGAGTTGCCTTCCGTGTCGACTACATAAGCTCAGTAAGAGAAAACCCCTCCACGCTTTCCTGGGGCAACCTTGCGCGATGTCGAGCGATGAAGAGCTTCTCACTGAGACTGACTGAACAAGAATGCGATAGGACCATACCGTGTCACACATGTCGTCAATACAACCGACAGGACCAATGCCGTCTGCACCCGGCACCTGAAAGCGTGATCAAGCGTGGCCTAGCCCCCTCGCTTCCTCAGATGTCTGGGAAGAAAGCTACGTCGGCGCTTATAACACAATCTAGTATCACCAAAGTGGTACTGCCCACGAGCACACTTCCGTCAACGCCTTTGAGTGTCGCAGCGATCACCAACACCTCGGAGGATGATTATGGTTTCGCGAACTCCCAGCCGAATGTGTCAAGTGATCAAGTTCGAACGGCACCAACGACCTTAGACTCGGACCTTCAGTCGATCATTGAAACGCGACTGAGGCCCATGCAATATGCAAGAGGGTCCCCTCCATCACATCAATGCTCGCCGAATACCGCACTTCCTCCTGTCAAAGAGGCCAACCTTTCAGTAGCGTCTTTGGCCTTACAAAATCCATTCTCATCCAAGACACCAACCCTGTTTGACGAGCCTCAATTATTCTGGAAACGGTATCTGCTAAGCCTGCTTCCTGCTCAGACACAAGCCGATTTACTGGTCACCTACTTCTTTGAGAACATCAACTGGATCTATCATGCTATCCATGCCCCATCGTTTCGAGCCCAATACTCGATGTTATGGTCAAAAAATGTCGAGGACGTCGACTTAATATGGCTTTCACTATTGTTCATCATGTTTTCGCTCAGTTCGCTCTATATACCGGCCCCAATGGCTGAAGCAGCAGGATTTGAGGTCTCAGACCTTGCCGCCCTGTCGCATCGATGGTACTCTGCTTCCCGCCAATCTTTGCAATCGGGCGGGTATGAGTCCAAGCCGACCTTGATACAGCTCCAGGTTTTCATTGTTACCCAGTTGTACTGGTACGGAACTAAGGACATCGAGGCTCTCAATACGTAAGTCTCAGCAATACATCGTCTGGGTACCTCATGCGTCGATGGACCTAATAAGATCTTCACCATTAGGCACCTAGCACAAGCTATTCGACAAGGCCAAGCTCTCGGTCTTGACCGGGAAAGTCCACCATCCATCTCGGACTGCCTTGAGAGGGAACTACGGCACAGAGTTTGGTGGGATCTTGCTGGGGCAGATACGTACGTTCAATGTTGTTTGCTGAGGTGCGGAAACCGGTTCTCTAACATGACGCAGGTTCCAATCACTCTGTCTAGGAAGGCCGCCTTTGCTGAAATCGCATCTCTACAATGTACCATTCCCTTCCAACTGTAACGATGTCGACATAAACTCTGTCTATGCTCAAGTCAAGCCACTGAATGAGCCGACTGAGATGAGCATGCACCACTTTCGCGGTCGAATCTTCAAGGTCTTCAACAAGCTTTGGCTGGACAACGGTGCGAACCTCGGCTCGCATGACTTCGTGTCGAGCATCGACGCTGAGCTTACGGCTATCACCGACCAGTTCCCGTGGTATTTCAAAGACCCAGCACGGAGTGTGGAAAGCAAGGCTCCGGCACTTCCACCAAACTTTGGCTTTGTTCTGTGGGGTCAACATCTACTAGACAGTTGCATAGCAGTTCAGAGAGTACGGATGTACCGACCATTTCTTCAGTTCAAGGCCGGCGAAATGTTCCAACGCTGTGTCGCAGCGGGGTCGTCGACGTTGACACTGTACAAGGCCCTTCGCTCCCCCGACGAGGCACGTTTCCGACGATCAGATAAGTTGCGAATCCAGGCGTATCACGTCATCTCAGCCGCCATTGTCCTTGCTACCTTTCTTTTGGTGGAACAACCCGCCAATGCAGCCTCAATCCGCCATGACATTGAGATGATAGCTTCAGACTTGCAACCCCCCGCACGGGGAACTACAGAAGACAAACGCTCCATCGCAACTATCGACGACGGTGTCAAGGTACTGCATCAGATCTTGTCTATATCCGACAACAAAGCATATAATCTTTCACAAGATACTGCGGGCCCTGCGGCGCTGGCGCCAGGGATTTCTTCCGTGTTCGGCGGAGAAGCCACAGCTCGCAGATATCTCGAGAGATGCGCTTTCAAGTATCTTGGATGTGATGATGTAATTCACAATGGACACCCCATGGCTTCAGTCACTTCAGCCAGTGCTTCCAGTTGGGAGGCACTGATGGATCCCTCGTCGTGGGGCGAATGGGGTGATGGGTTCTGGGCAGAATTAGACCTGGCCATGGGAGAGGGCTCAGGAGAGATGTGAAGCTCACAAAGAGAAGATCTCAGCACTTGAAAAACCGCGATGTTATGCTTTTTCCTAAGGTCTATGTCAAGTGAAGATATTTATTCTATTGGGTATCTTGACCATCCGCGTTGCTTTGTCTGTTCTTCGCAAAGTCATGCGATGTGGGTCACAACTTCAAAGACAAAGTTTGAATTTCTCTTCTTACCGCTGAGGTCGAAAACTCATTAATTTCTTGTGAATTGTATTCACAGCTTCATTTCGTAGGAATGAATATCTGCCTCAACCCATTCTGAGCTCACCGCTGAGCTTATCGTTGATCGTCTTGGGATATTTTGGTTGTGTTGGCTTCGCTCTTCAGCTTTCATGTTGACTTCATCTCATTCTCTTGGTAATTGAGAGCACCGCAGTGAAAGTTCAAGACTAAGTGAACAATTGGCATTTAAAGTGAGGTGGTTGGTGGCCATCGGCTTTTATATCCGCTTTGGTGGTGGGTATTCCGCGGGGAATGTTTCGTGTTGGCTCCGTAGCGTCAATGCCATCTTTAACCGGACCAACTCAACAAACAAAACCAAAACCCACGATGACCAGCAGGTCAGCGGGGGTTCGGAGACTCATCATTGGCGGTGTATCCAGGAAACTCTGGGGAGATACGCGGGGATGCTCGGGCTTGGCGGCATTCGGGGCAGTTGGCCATCCTTGGACGTCCGGCAAATGGGCGTCGTGCGTTAGCGTCCCCGTGGGAGCTGTTGCGGGCCACTACGGGCCATTTGCGGGGGCGGGGATGCAGTAGCTCCAGTAGCTCAACACAGGGCGACACAGGGCCGTTCCACCCAGCCCAGGGGGTGCTGCCGGGATAGCTCCCCAAAGCTCCCCAAACAGGGAAAATATCGCCGACACGCGCCCAACAAATCCAATCGGGAGTCGCGAGACGGTGACATGATGTAAGGAAGAGCAAGACACCCCGACTGCGGACATCGTCCGATATAAATATCACGGCGGGCAATACCCCGAGCACTCGGACAGCTCAGTTCAACTTTCGTGAGCTCGATCGATACCCCTCCGCCTCTGCCTCCTCTTCACCTGTCAAACCACGACCTCCCATCACGTCCATACCTTACTTCACGGCCTAACAGAGTCAGCAAAATGGGCAAGCCTATCGTTCTCCAGCTCGGCGACGACATCAAGTGGAACCATGACCTCTACAAGGACTTCGGCTCCAAGTTTGAGATCCGGCGCTCCTACAGCATGCCGCGCGCCGAGTTCATCCAGGCGCTGAAGGATAAGAAGTTCGGCGACTTCTTCGCCATCTACCGCCCATTCTGGAACACGGGAGGAGAGATGGGCAACTGGGACAAGGAGCTGATCTCGCTTCTGCCCTCGTCATGCAAGGTCTACGCCAGTGCTGGAGCTGGGTTCGACTGGGTTGACACGGAGTCGCTGGCACAGCGGGGTAAGTCGCTCGGACGCTGCAACGAAGCCATCGATACTTTGTGCCAATTGCTGCGACTACGTTGTCGCTAAACTGGTCTAACCATCATACAGGAGTGACTTACTGCAACGCTGCTGCGGCTTGCACGGAATCTGTCGCCGACGGCGCCATCTGGCTCCTCATCTCTATCTTCCGCCTCTTCTCGTGGTCATCCACCGCCGCGCGCTCAGGCGACCCCGACCAGTTCGTCGACGCCAACAAGAACCTCGCTGTCGTCTCGCGCAACCCCAATGGCTTCAGCCTGGGCATCATTGGCTTCGGCAAGATCGGGCGCAGAATCGCAGAGAAGGCTTACCGCTCCCACGACATGAAGATCCTGTACAACGATGTCGTCCGCATGCCTGCCGAGCTCGAGAAGTCCACGGACGCGACATACTACAAGAACGTCGACGACCTGCTCGCCACCGCTGACTGCGTCTTGGTCGCGACGCCTTTCGCCGGCAAGACGCTCCTCGACGCTCAGGGAATCGCAAAGATGAAGAAGGGCGCCAAGGTCATCAACATTGCCCGCGGCAAGTTGATTGACGAGGATGCCCTCGTTGCTGCGTTGAAGAGCGGCCACCTGTCCGCTGCTGGACTTGACGTGCACTTCAACGAGCCTCATGTCAGCAAGGAACTCATCAAGATGAGGAATGTTGAGGTTCTGTCGCACAATGCTGGAGCTTCACTAGACGCCCACATCGGCTTTGAGAGACTGGGCATGGAGAATATTCTGTCCTTTGAGAAGACAGGCAAGGCCATCACCCCGGTCAATGCTCACTTGATCAAGCAAAGCCGTCTGTGATGTGATGAAAAGGATTGGGAAAAGCCGACATGAATCTGTATTTATAGCAGGGAAACTTTGGAGTTCTGCAGTGGAAACTTGGACGAGGGAAATATCATGACCAAAAAACCAATTCAAAAGCACCTTCTCTTGCACATTTA
This sequence comes from Colletotrichum endophyticum, assembly GCA_027406105.1. NCBI lineage: Eukaryota > Fungi > Ascomycota > Sordariomycetes > Glomerellales > Glomerellaceae > Colletotrichum > Colletotrichum endophyticum. The sequence goes on from JANVYF010000005.1 coordinate 360,042, forward strand.
CCGACGTGACCATCGTTAATTTCTCTATCAACACGCGTGCATGAGATGGGACTTCGAGGGCGGCGCTGGATGGAAAAGACAACCCTCAAAAGAATCCATAAGTAGGCTACAACAAATCTCGTGCATAGATTGTAGATTTCCCAAAATGGAAGACCCTGAGTGTTTCCTGCATAGCTCTTGGTGCTACAACTTGCTTGCCTTACTTGCCTGTCTCAATTACACTGATTGAGTTGTTCAGAGTGAAGACATCAATATGCTCCCATCGGCCAATCATGTAAGAGCAGGACTTAACAACGATGTATTTCTGACTGCATTACGTTTTGAAAGTTGCTCTAGCAGTCGAAACAGATGACCATTCGGTCCACACCCAACACCGAGAGCCGCTTAGGTGAGTACCGAGCATAGATTTGGCTCCTGCACTCCCACCGGTAACTTTGGCGAAACAAACTTTGCTACTAAGACGAAAGTGCTATCCAATCCTTGGCCTTGGTCCGAGACATGTCAAGACATGTCGGACATGTCTCACGTAGCCAATGACGACGTGGCAATTAGATATTGACGATACAGGTTACACAGCAAGCGGCATCTGATAGTCCTACTGTCCGAAGAGGGGCGGGATTGTCATGAAACTTTATTCCGACTGCTTACAAAATAGGTCCAACGTCTTGCGATCATTTCTTGTCGTGTTCGATGGGTTTGAGACCTACATTCCAGCTCTGTCCTGATACCTCCAACTTCCAATTTGAGGTGGTCTGATGCCATCCCTAGCCGAGCCCCGTCGCCGGTGATTAATATAACAAACACGCTGTCACCCTCTTCCCATCCGCCTCGACGGGCTGTCTTCTCAAGAAGCAAAATGGCTCTTCTCAGTCCGATCACCATGCTCGTTGCTTTTGTTATTCTCGGCATAGCCGTAACAGTTCGCGTGAGTCAAGAGATTTTTCCGTTGCTGACCGCCAGCTGCCTGATGCTGATCTCGCGATTCAGCTTGCCGCGGCTGCTCTATCCTCGCCTTTGAAGCACATACCTGGACCCTGGTATATCAACTTCACGCATTGGGCTCTGAAATATTACACCGTCACGGGCCAGCGCATGTACTATATCCATTCGCTTCATGAGCGCTATGGTCCCGTGGTGCGCATCACCCCGGATGAGATATCCGTGGCCGACCCCGATGGCTACATTGATATCTATCGGATGGGGTCTGGCTTCATCAAGTCGAAGTTCTATAAACAGATCTCGGGTGGTGCCAATCCTGCCATATTTACGATAATCGATCCAAAGGAGCATGCCGCCCGCCGTAAGCTTTTCGCTCGCGCGTTCACTGTATCTTCTATTCGTGAAAACTGCGAGGCATTGGTGCGCGAGAAAGTTGAGAAAGCAACTGATTGCATTCGGTCTGAAGCGATGCAGGGCCACTCTGATGTTTTGAAATGGTGGACACTAATGGCCAGCGATATTGTTGGACAGCTAGCTTTCGGAGAGTCTTTCGAGCTGTTAGAGCTGGGCAAGGTACGTCTTGATATGTCGCATCATACTAAGAGCAAAAGGCTGATGATATCAATCATTAGAAGAACCGATTCGTCGAGGTTCTTCAGGCAGCAGCTGCTGCCAGTGCCCGACGCATCGAGCTGCCGTGGCTACACGCTTTGATCAGTCATCTCTCACGGCTTTCACCCAGGACAATGCAGCTACTAACCAACACGAGAGGGGAGATGATCAAGTACGGCCAGAAAGCTGTCGAAAACCTGCGCCGAAATAAGGATAACAAGGCGAATCTGTTTGCTACGATCCTGGCCGAAAGCGAAACCAACGAAAAGTCTAAGCTTACTGACGACGTTATCCGGGTAGAAGCCTCGAACATGCTCATTGCTGGATCAGATACGCTTTCGAACTCACTGACATACGTCGTCTGGGCGATTCTGAAGAGACCCGAGCTCCAACGGCGGCTCGAGGATGAAGTTGCAGCTTTGGACGATCATTTCGACGACGTTGTTCTGGAAAAGCTTCCATTACTGAATGCTGTCATCTACGAATCGATGCGTCTCTACGGCGCTGCATCGGGCAGTTTCCCTAGAGAGACACCGCCGTGCGGAGCTACCATTGGAGGTTACTTCATCCCTGGAGGCACGGAGGTAGCACTGCAGGCGTACACTATCCATCGCCTTCCCAAAGTGTTCTCAGACCCCTTGAAGTAAGTTCCGCATGCTCTGCTTCTTGAGGTTGGTGACATCGTTTTGCTCATCTCCATTAGATTTGACGAATCTCGGTTCATGCCCGGAGTTCCGACGGAGAGGCAGAAGCAACTTTTCTCGGCATTTGGTCATGGGTCACGATCGTGCATTGGAATTCACCTGGCCTGGATGGAACTGAGGCTGGCCATCGCTCTGTTGTTCCGGAAGTGTCGGGGTCTGCGGCTTGCAGACGATATCACGGACGATATGATGCACATGGTGAGTTTTCTGGTTATAAAGCCAGCGGGAAACACATGCGATGTGACGTTATGCAAGAAGTAAGCAGGACCTCTTGGGAATCGGTAGAGTACAAGAGAAACTCTACGTTTTGTGGCATCGTGAAAAACTGCGTAATTGACTCTCTGCCTTCACTTCACGGCCACCTCGTTCTCGTCTTGTAGAGCCTAATGCTGATGACCATACGAAACTGGCTTTCTCTTGCTGGGCCAGCCCCCTGTCTATTCCCCCCACGTGGCAGTTGCCATTTGCCTTTCCGCTGTTTGTGACTCTCCTATTGCAACGTCTTTTGGAACAAGGGCAGACGACACGTTTGAAACGGGTACTGGACTCCAGGCGTAGTCTCCATCAATCTCCCCAGCCAACTCAATGTGTGCTTCCCATTGCTTGAAATCGAGTTCTTTCGCTCCAAGCTCATTCCATCGCTTTTTATCCCACACCACATATCCCCATCGCCTCAGGGGCTGAGGGACGTACTCTCCGTAAATGTTGGAATATCTGCCATTCCACAAGTTGACCCACGCAAACGGTGACGTTTGGGGCGGAGCGCGGTCTCCTTCAAAAACTACAGAGCCTCTTTCTTCCGCCTTGTCCTTGTCGTTCGAGTGACACGGTTCCAGAATCCGCCGATCATTTTGAGCGAGTGTCGTGAGAGACATTCTGATAGAGTCATCCCGATTTTGGTCATGCGTAAGACACCATTCCATGTTGGGAAACAGCTTTTCATGGTCGTCAATGAACGCCGTGTGCATCATCACTTTCAAGTCTCTAGATATAGTTCCGTTCTCTAGCTTTCCGACTGAAGATTTATGCGCCCGGACATGACCCGACCGGAAGACGGCGCGGGCGGAATGCCAAGATAATAGTCGATCTTTCAGGTCCTTGGAAAGCTGAGCATTGCTGTGTCCTTGTCCGTACATCTGCGGAATAGATGTCAGGCTCGCCGGAAGCTGACAGACATATTGGTCCATGTCGAATTGTCTCATTTTCACATCACTTGTCCCAACTATCCCGCATGCAAAGTATCAGCAATGCTGCAGGTGGCTATCTTAGACATTTGACGCACTCTCTTTGAGGGACTTCAATAGTCGCTAGATCAGCCCTCCGAATTTGTCGCGGCCTCATTGCCTACTTAGCCTCTTGACTCTAAGGTAGAATTCCACGGCATGGCAGCGCGACATCTGCCGCAATACAGTTGCGTGCGTGAGTAGGTATTTCCTTGTTTCGCTCTTGCTGAAAGCTGAGAAGCACAATGACCCAGAACAATACTCAGTCCTCAATTTGGTGAACAGCAACCGACTACCGCAGTACTTGGCTTTCCCCTTCGCATGGGCAACCCAGCATGGATAAGTAGCCGTTCCATCTGAGGCAAAACGGGTGTGACAGGTTCTAGAACCTGTAGAAAACCCGACTGTGCGGGGAGAACCGCTTAACCGAGCCTAATAAAGTGTGAGGTGAACAGGTGCTCCTAAAAGCATCAGTCCGCTCAAGTTGGACTTTCGTCGGGTTTACAATCAGAACATCTGTTCATGACTCATGTTCCCGCCAAGCTATAGAGTTTCAGGGACTATGTTCACTGAATCTGACTTCGCTTGCTTTCCTGTCTTGACTCGAGGAAGCTGAGCAATCTTATCATTGGCCTCCAGGCCGTTAGTGAAAGAAGGTTAGTGGTTGTCCATCTTGAAGTCCTCGAGAACCTTTCGTCTTTTTGGTTTAACCGCCAACACAGAAGGGCGAAGTATGGGAAAACCGTACGTGCTTTCTGTCTTTACATTTTGCGTGGTCGAATTGAAATTTCTTTGAGTGTGCTAAGTCTTCCTGTGATTCTGGACCCAGGACAAACAACCCAAGACAACAGAGGGGCGGTACATGACGATTAAAACATCCAGCAGGTACATCGTGTTTCGCCAAACTTTTTTTATGTATGCATACGTTAGTGGGCACTTTTGTCAACGTGGCTATTCTCGAGAAGGGAAGCATCACTGGTCTTCATTTTCTGAAGCACAGAACCCCCAGACAGAACAACATGTTGTATCCTGAACCCCAGTGAACTCTAAACTCGAACATTTTAGGGGAAGGTCCAGGATCAGTGCCGTGCATGAGGACAAGTCATGTTGATGGGTGAATCTTGTGACAGTGTACACCGGTGAGATACGCGTAAAAACATACAAAAGGCCGCGGAAAGCCTCAACCCACAGATTGCTTTTGTTCATCAGCTTTCTATCCTATCACTACAGTCTTTCGTTCAGACCGAACTCACACTCACTGTCAATATTCAAAGGTCCTTCCGACTCAAAAAATAGTGTAAGCTACACGTCGGTCATTGGCTTGACTTGGTAACAAATGCTAATGTAAAAAACTCTTATAGCAAGATGGTTCGCATCACCTCTGTCCTTGCAGTTCTCGCTGCTGTCACCTCGGCCTCAGCCCTGCGATGCAACATCCAAGTCCGCAACTCCGTCGGCGGAGTCGTTGGAAGCTCTTGTGTCGACGCAGGCGCCACTGGATCTGTTAAGAGCTCTCAGTCCGGCGCTACGATAAACTTCAAGACCTCCACTAGCTGTGGTGTTGATGCCACTGGTGGTCTTGGCCCCAACGAGTCTCTCTCCAACGGTGGCAACTGCTAAACGGTCTGCGTCTCTCACGATTTACGCCCCATGCAATCTCAGAACGGCCTGCTGGGGGTTGAACAAAGGACACGCAATTATGCTAGGCACGTCAGCGGTACTGCAATAGACACATAGATCCTCGTCTTCACGTCATTTTTCCGCATAGTCAATTTCTATGTTCATTTCTGTGAATTTTGGGCTCTTCTAATATGAAAAGGGTCGCTGGATGTCCGCATTTCCCTGGGAAACCTCTCTCGTTCTATCAAAGCAATATCAGGCATCGTAATGAGCCCAAAGCCAAGATTAAATCCATCATTCTGTCGTCACAAGAATGTTCAGACACAGGCAGGAGAGAAGAGGGTCACTTGACATCCATCTGTGAGGTACCTTAGCTTCCTAGATCTTGTTGGTAGGCTTGTTTCTACATCTGCAGATCTCGGAGATTGATAAGATAAGTCGACTTGGCATGTACTCAGATGAGAACTGTCGACAAGCCCATTGATATCAGGAGCAACGAACTGTCAAACTTGACAATACGTCCTGCAACGTTGCGAGATAGCATAGATACAATCGTCGAGCTATCTCATGCGCCAAGTCGGTAGATAACCTCCAATGGTCATGTTCATCCGAGAGTCTTGTCTCCTGTGCCCTTATCATAGGCTGTTGGTTTAAACCCCAACAGGACTCGCCCGCATCCCGCATTTTGAGCTCGACATACCCCACTTACATTCCGTCTTGATAACGCCATCAGATAATGCATGCCTCATTCGTTGCGGCAAGATCCCTCCGCATCCCATGCTATTCCCGCAGTTTGCTCGGTAGATTGTGAGGTAAATAGCCGACGCGAGAAAGACCAATATGAGCCTCGAGGTCGGAGCGAGTGCGACGCAGAATATCGCCAACTTCGCTATTGGCCCAGCCACTAGCTCGTCCGACATTCCCAGCAAGCGTTCCGGGGTTCTTCGCGGGATTGAACGTCGACCAATTATTGCCTTGTCATTTCCCCTGCCATAAGATGATAAGCTATTCCCATCTTGAAGAAGAAACTGCATTATCGGGGTGGCAACGCAGTTCCTTTCACAGCACATCACGAAGATCCGCAATTGCATGCTGTTAGTGCCCGGAAGACCTGTGGTTATTTTCTTTATATTGAATGCAATGGCGTCCTTCCCGAGTGTCTGCTCTCGTAGCGCGCATTTTGCAATAACGCAGCCATGTCTCAATTACGGGATGAGAAGGCTACGCTGAACGATTCCAAAGCCGCTACTGTGGCTGTTGATCCTGTTCTTGATACAACGGAGAAGCTCTTTCTCGGTGGGCTAGATGACAGTCCAGACGAAACAAAGCGGGGATCGACTGATGATTCGGAACCGGAATATGACTTTAAATCCGAAGAGTTCTCAAATATTCCAGAGCTTGTTCGGACCGTCGTGGGCTTCGAAGATGACCCGTCCTTGCCCGTCATAACCTTTCGATCCATTCTACTCTCGACCGTCTTTTGTACGATTGGCAGCACCGTTTCTCAACTCTCATAGTAAGATTACATCTCGATATTCATCATCTAGCATGGAAACTGAATGATGAGTAGCTTCCGAACAACCACTGCGCCGTTCCCAGTCTTCTTCGTTATCTTGGCATCAGCCCCTCTTGGAAGGCTACTTGCCAGAATACTGCCAGCTTATACCGTGCCATTGGGCCGATTTTCTTTCTCTCTGAACCCTGGGCCATTTTCTATCAAAGAGCATGCAATCATTGGAATTGCGGCAAATGCTGGCAGTCAGGGCCAGTGGGCAAGTTAGTGCAGTCCACCTCGTTAGCTATTACTTGTACTGACCTGATCCAGCTTACCTGCCCACGAATGCGGCTTTATACTACGGCATCACAATAAATCCAGCCATAGCTTTGTTCTTCGGATGGGTCAGTTCATTAGCCAGTTTGTGCGTCCCACCAGCTGATCTTGGTAGGGTGCATCGCTTCTCGGATTTGCCTTCGCAGCAATGGGTAAGGCTCTAGAACTTAGCCTCAAAGAGAACCTTCTAACTCCGCCAAGTTCGAAAGATTTTGATTGATGATCCGGAGTTCATCTTCCCACTTTCTCTGCAGCAAGTCACGCTCTATAGAAGCATGCAAGGCAAAAGCGAGCTTCACAAAAGCGTTTCTCAGAAGCAGATGAAGGTAAACAACTTGTCCCGCGTACATCGTGGAAATGGCTGACGTTATTATACAGGTGTTCTGGTGGATTTTGCTGGGGACATTTGTCTGGCAATTCCTACCTGAGTATATATTCCCATTCGTTGCCGCACTTGCGCCTCTTTGCTGGTTCGCTAGCCGCAACCATGTGGTCAACTTTCTCGGTGCGGGCAGAGGAGGTGTCGGACTTCTCAACATCACACTCAACTGGTCCAACATCACATCTACGGTCATCACCTACCCTTACAGCGTTCAGGTTACCATCTTCGTTGGTTTTGTTATTACGGTAAGCCAAATTCCCTATTTTGGCTTTACGATACTAAGAGAAACATTTCATTAGACTTGGATCTTGATCCCGGTTGCGTACTTCGGGAACCTATGGGGTTCCCCTACGTATAACATCATGTCCAATGGCGTATTCCAGAAGAATGGATCAGATTATCCATTTGAGTCTTTGAGTAATAATGATCTATCCCAACTGGTTACTCATGACTAATTAGCCCAGTCTACACTGACTCGAGCGGGAACCAACATGTCAATGAGACAAGATACCACGAAGTTGGCCTTGCCTACTCAGGCGCCCAATACACGTGGGAGATTTTCATGGTAAGTGGAACACATCAAAGCCATCTACGGGGCACGAATATTCAATTTCTAATGCTATTTCATACAGTGGTATGCGTCATACATTTCCTCGTTTGTCTGGTGTGGCTTGTTCTTGGGTCCCAAGATTGTCAAGATTTGGAAAGCCAGGAAGGATAAAGGAGAATACCATCAGGATCGTTTGAGGTAAGCAGTCACCTAAGATGCTAGGGTAGGACTTTTTCTGACTCTAACAGCCGCATCATCCAACAATATCCCGGTCTCACTTTATGGTAAGCTCCATTGGAGATTCGAACCGCGCAGCACCTGACTTGTTTTAGGGAATGGGGTCTTCTCACAGCGATACCCGTTGGAATCCTTCTCGTCATTGTCGCCACAAAATCAATCTGGATGCCGACCTGGACCTACTTCGTCGCACTGGGATTTGGTGCTGCAGCCATGTTACCTATGAGTTTGGTCTACGCCATGTCGGGTTATTCGATTAAGGTTGGCTTTTTTAATGAGCTCATCTATGGCTGTAAGTGCCTAAATTCTACCTGTAATGGCCAGTTGAAGCTGATAATCGTCTTCAGATATGATCGACGCCCGTGGATCATCTCGCCATCCACTTGGTCAGCTCGCTTACCGCATCATATCCGGCAACGTTTGGTATGATGCTCGAATTGTTCTTGAGGACCAAAAGGTAAGGCGTGAGCTCATTCCTCGGCATATGAAGCAAGACTCACGAAAACGCAGATTGGCCACTATCTCCATCTACCCCCTAGGGACGTGATTGGCATCCAAATCATCGCAAATATGCTCGCCCTTCCAATCAACTATGGCGTCATGCGATGGGTCATCGCCTCAAAGTTCGACTACGTCAGTGGCCGCGTCCCCGATCCTGCGGGGCAGTGGACGGGACAAGAGTTCAAGAGCTACAACACAGCTGGTATTCAATACGCCCTGGTCGGTCCAAAGAAACTCTTCGCATCTTCTTTCTTCAAGCCAGTTTTATATGGGTTCCCCGCAGGAGCAGTAGCTCCCATAATTATCTGGCTCCTCCACAAGAAGTTCCCTAAAGCAAGATTTGATCTTTGGAACTCGACCATCTTCTTCGCCAGCGCCGCCACCTTCCACGGAAATCTCAGCACCGGACCTTTCACGACTTTCCTGGTTGGAACGTTCTTCAATTTCTATCTGTACCGGTACAGACGCAAGTTTTGGAACAAGTGGGCTTACATCAGTGGCGCCGCATTGGACACTGGGTTTAATGCCAATCTACTGTTTATCTTCATCTTTCTCGGAACGACGGGAGCTGTCATGGTGAATTGGTGGGGTAATAATGCAGACAATATTGAACGCTGCTTCGCCTTAAAGAAGTAGAGAGGTTAGCTTCAAACAAAACCCTGCTTACCAACAGGTTGAAGACATCACTGAGGTCAAGATTGACGGTGTTGAACATACCCATAGGATCATTAGTACGTCGCATGAAAGTAGACAGTATGAGATTTACCATTGAGTGCAGCGAAATCGTCTCAACATCGCAAAAACGATATTTCATCTAGTAACCGCCTATTCTTCTTGTCGTAAGCGACTACTTTTCCTGTGGCTAGACTCTACCTTACCGTTGTCGTCGTTGTTACTTCTCGGCGTCGTCGCCGCCGCTGTCGCTGCTATCGTCTTAATAGGAGGAATGATGGAAAATTAGGCGGTCTCTTCATCTATATGATTTGAATCTCGACCAATTGTTTCTCCCCGTTGTCCAACCACCCTCTTGCTTCGCCACGCATGAGACCTTCCACGAAACACTGACCAATCACCCGCCAACCATTGCCTTGTTGCCGCATAATGATAGGTGCGGAGCAGCCTTTGATCACGAAGATCGAGTCCCCTTTCCTGAGTGCTTTCAGTGTAGCCGTCCCGAAGAGTCCTCTCTCGGTAGTAAATACAGGATATACGATGCCCACATGCTTATCCAAGGATTCTACGAACGCCTTAGGATTCTTGCACATCCCCACATCCTCAACACGGGGAAAGAAACTCTTGAAATCGCAACCCCATGGTCTCCAATGAGCGGCAACCAGCTTTCGGAACTGATTCAAGTCGTTCAAGTTGGCGTGGTTCAGGACTGGGCCCCAGCCGCGCTCCTTCATTACGATGATATTCGGATCGTTGCTATCCAAGCTGTCGAGCCATGGAATGTCAAGGACCGTTGTTCCCGTATGGCAATCGTAGATCGCTGCTCGATGTAGGGTTTTGATGATCGCCTCTTTCGCGTTTTGTGGCAATTTCGTGCAAGCTGGCTGGACAGCATCTTCCAAGACTGAAAGTCCCCCACTTGCCCATCCTAAATGAGGTGCCGTTCCGTCCACCACGTCAACTTGGAATCCTTTCGCCACTAGTACCCTCCCGTCATTCTCCAATCTGAATTCTGCTTCTTGACCCCAGCTAGCATCGCAGTCAGTGCCCCAGAGATAGGGATCCCACGCAGAAGTCAGGTCAGGTACCCAAGACGGAAGTTCCAGATCAGAGTCTGTTGTACCAGTAAGGATGATGTCGAAAGACTTGAAGCCGGAAACAAGTGCTCTAGCAAAGTCACAGAACACCTCGGATACATCTTTTGTATAATCTGGCTCAACATGTTTCGTCACATACTCGGGTATCATCCCCATCAAGCCGTAAAGCCGGTCTCGCAGGTCAAGTGAGCCAGCGAGACGTCCAACCATTAGGAGTAGCCCCAGATCGTCTTGGTCCTTTCTCTTCTCTTCTGAAGTCTGCGCACGACCACGACGGACGCGCTCTTGATTGGCTTCGACCAACTCAACGAGCTTAAGCACCCGCCACACCTTCTCTCGAGCCCTTACGGCACCACGGATGTTGGTTGCGCGCTGCAGGAAGTTCTTCAACGGGATCAATCCCATGCGGAACGTCCCAAAGAGAATTGAGGGATTAAACGGCCCAAGGCACTTTTCTTGGATAACCCACACTCGGGTCCAATATTGCGCGCTAACGACAATGTCAATTGAATTCCTAATGGTCTCCTTCTTAATTGGATCGGCGAGCACTTTCTCAAGTACCTCGGAAGCTGTTTGATCGTCTTTGCACTTGACGATGCACTCATGCAGCAGTGCAACATCGTGGATGGCGTCGTCTGGAACCTTGCCGAGCCAGATCGATACAATCAGAGCCTTGCCGTAAATCATGCGCATTCGCTTGACTTGACGATTGCGCTCGGCCAAGTCTTTTTGGTTGATGCAAATGGCATCGACCCAAATCTTCAAGCCACCAACATAGTCCGGATCCGAAGACAAGGCCCTCAGCGCTGCCTCAAGATTCTGGCCCACGAGAATGACTCGATCGTCCATAATGATAGGCACTTGGACAGTCTGATCGCCCCAAGCATAGCTGAGTGCTCCGTAGTCGCCCCATGCAAAGCGATGGTACCTCTGATGCGACCGGTCTCGTTCAGCCGGCGAGCTTGCCCTCGTGGGGCTCAGTGAGCGATATCGCTCGTTTGAAAATCGACGCCAGCCCTCATCGCTATTGCGCCTGGAGAGTAGTCTTATTGAAGAGTTTGATTCAAACAGGCGGTAATCTGACAGATGAGCGTCGAGGGAGACGTGCTGCAGCGTACAGTGAACGAGACCATGCCATTCCGGAGGCTCGTCTCGTAACTTGGCGAGTGGTGGTAGTTCAAGTGTCTGTAAGTTGAGAACGCGAATCTCGTTGCGGCTTTCGTTGAGTGGAGAGTAAGGGAAATTCGCCACGTCGGTCCGTTGATGTGATGCCATGGTAACGTTAGCGAGGAAAACCTGAATTTTGGAAGAAATTCCAGAGAAGTGGCCCAGATAATCCGGTGCGGCACATGAGGTATTTAGCCTTGGCGTATGTTGCACGAAGATGTGGCATGGGGACGGGTACGGTATTCCTCGATTCAGCCCAGCTGACGCTGCCTACAGATAACCGGGGGTTTGGCACAGCCCCCAATCGAACATGAGGGGCTGGCCAGGGTCATCATTGGTTCTTCGCCAAAGTCCTAACGCAGGTCGATTATGAGTCCGTAGCTTTTTACACTTGGATTGGAAAGGTGTGGTCACCATTCTCACGGGATTAAGGCCGATTCCCACGCCGCGATACAAGGACTCTGGCGCATTCGCTTTTGAGCGTTGATATTCTGAACCACAAATCACCAAACTGCGCCTTCTTTCAAGATACTCGTTGTTGAACTTCATTTGCCGCTCGACAATTGACTTGCCTTTGGCCAAGCTACGGCCAAGCTTCGGCCAAGCTACATGCCTCGGATGTCGGGTAGATGCCGATGCGGCCGCGGTCTGTCTCATTCAGTTGAGCATCGGAGTCGGTTCCGATATGTGGGGCCGGCCTTTCGGGGCACACAAAGACCATCCCAGCGGCCCTCCCCGGAGACCCTGTATACAAATATCAGGGATAAAGGGGGGAGACTACTCTAAACTCTTCTGATCAAACAGGGGTGTTTCCTTGAGTTATGAGCCTGGGCTCCGCCAAAGTCCCGCCAAAGTGCGCGGAACAGCACCAACATTAAGCGCTGATCAACTCTGGCGCTTAACGACCCCTGCTTGCAGTTGCATTGCTTCAATCACCCCACGCACGGCACAGCCATACGTTCTGATGAAGCGCCTTGGAGGACTCCAACATTGTTGGTGCTATGTATGAACAGCGCCACCCGCGCGGCCCGTCCCCTCGATGGTTTATTCTTCATCTTTCTTCACTCATCATCGTCGCACAGTTCCAAGCCATTGTATCACGCGACTTCTCCGGCCAAGTAGCAAAAGTTTGAAAGATCAATTGCATGGATGAAAATCGGCCAATCCGTCTCCTTTCTCTCGGTAAGCCGTTCGCAACTTACCTCGCTGGCGTCTTGACTGACCATGCACGATACCAGATGGAGGTGGCATTCGAGGTGTATCCTCTATCCTGGTCCTCAAAGAGGTGATGCGCCAGGTCAACATAGACAGGAAGCCAGAAGACCACCTTCAACCATGGCAGGTCTTCGATCTCATCGGAGGCACGAGCACTGGAGGGTCAGTAGTAGAAAATCAACCCCAACTGGTCTCCTCATTCTGATCTCCGCTTCAGCATCATTGCTCTCATGCTCGGTTGTCTCAGAATGTCAGTCGACGAGTGCCATGACGTTTACATGAAGTTGTCGAAGACAATATTCAAGCCAAAACGTTGGAAATGCAACGTATTCAGCCGAAGCATCGACCTCATATCCGCCAACGAGCGGTACGACTCAGCCAAGATGGAAGAGCTGGTTAAACAAATCATCAAAGAGCGAACGGGCTCCCGCAACACCATGCTGCAGGACTCCTTACAAGGATCACCATGTAAAGTGCAAGTCTCCCCTAGCTCATGTCGAGATGGAGTTCTGTCTAATCAGATTTGCTAGATTCGTTGCGACGGTTCGCGCAGACGACGAGGAACTCCTCCTGCTGCGGTCTTACGTCAATAAGCAACAGCCAGATGTGCACTCTGCAAAGTTTGAGATGTGGGAGGCTCTCCGTGCAACCTCCGCCGCAAGCACTTACTTCAAAGAATACCGGCGCGGCAACGAGGGCTACGTCGACGGCGCCTTCAAGAGCAACAACCCTATCTTCGAGGTCCACCATGAAGCCACCGACCTTTGGCCTGGACGCGATATGTTCCTCGTGAGCATCGGCACAGGGACAAAACCAAGCACACCGCTTGGCGGTCATGTCGTCAAGCTCGTTAGGTCTATGACCAAGCTCGCAACGGCGACGGAGGGGTCTTGGATCAGGTTCCACCGCACGCATAAGCAATTAGCGGAGGATCATCGTCTTTTCCGGTTTAGTGCCCCAGGGATCGGAGAGGTCGATCTTGGGAACTACAAAATGATCGGAAACGTAGCGATGAGAACCGAAACGTATCTTCGGGATACAACCACTGCTCGAGATATCGCACGGTGTTCAAAGGAGATGCTGGCGATTCAGACACAGGAGTATACGACTGTTCACAAGCTGAAGGATAGCGAAAGAGGTTTGTTCCGCTTGAAAATTGTTACGCCCATGAGTTGACGTGTTTGCAGATTGCCTCAAGCTCTTGTCCGGCGCGGGAGGGGCTTACGAGAGCCAGAGATTAAGCATCGAAACGCCAGTCCAAGGAACTTGCCATTGGTTCCTGAACCACAAAACTTTCACAAGTTGGCTGAGAGATACTTCCTCGGCCTTACTCTGGGTGACGGCAAATCCGGGCTGCGGCAAGACAGTCTTGTCTCGGTTCCTCGTTGACATCCTCTCCAGACAGGCCTCCGAAGCCACCGTCTGCTACTTCTTCTTCAAGGCTGGCGAAGAGGGCCGACACCACTCACATCAAGCCCTTTGCGCCATATTGCACCAAGTCTTCAAGGAGCACGCCAAGGCTCTCAATTTTGCAATGAAGGAATACTCATCGAGCGACAGCAAGAACTTTACACAGAATATCGAGAAGTTGTGGGACATCCTATGCGAGACGTCTGACTCTCTTCCGAATAGGCAGATTATCGTAATCATCGACGCCCTGGATGAGTGCAGCGAGGTGACAAGAAACAGATTCATCGATCTCCTCGTTAGCACTTTCCCTCAAATGATCGGCAGCCGAAAGTTGCTTGGGCGCCTCAAAATCATCGTAACGAGTCGTCCGTGGCCCAGCATCGAGACCCGCTTTCGCTACCTCAGCTGCGTTCGTCTCCGTGGCGAAAATGAGACGTCTTCACTGTCAAGAGACATCGAAATGATGGTTCAAGCAAAGGTCAGCAAGTTGAGGGTAGAAGGCACGATAACACCGGAGGCCTGTTCTATCCTGGAAACCACGCTCGCTCAGGGGGCAGATCGCACTTTCTTATGGGCATCTCTGGTTCTAGAGACCATCTCCAAGCTTCCGTCACGAAAGCTCAGTGCAGTCAAGAGCACCTTAGAGGATACCCCCGCCGACTTGGACCAGCTCTACGAAACCGCCTTATTGGATGTTGAGGACCATGTGGCTGTTACTCGAATGCTACAGATTGTCCTCGCCGCGACACGTCCGCTCACACTGGACGAGATCAACATGGCCATGTGCATCAGCTCAACCCATCGTACCGTTCAAGATCTTTTGCAAGATCTGGAGCCTGATATGGAATACACAGTGAAGCAGCTTGGGGGTTTCTTTCTCAGGATCATCAACTCGACGGTTCACCTCGTTCATCAAACCGCTCGAGATTTTCTATTGGTGACGACATCAATGAAGTCAACAGCATGGATGCACAGCTTGAAGCTCTCGGATTGCCATTCGACTATGGCACTTTCAACGATCCAGTATCTCCTTTTGGATGGCTGGCCGGCACGACAGAAGATTCCTGCCAATGGTGGGGAGGTTGATGAGTCTGATATTCAACTGCTCAAATCCTTCCCCACTGTCGCTGTCGGCTTCTACAAGTATGCTGCGAAACACTGGGCGATCCACACGGACCGGCAGTCAGATGACCAAGAAATCGATGCCTCTCTGAGCAAGCAGATATCAAGTCTATGTGATATGAGCAGCCCCAGCTTTCACAATTGGTGGTATCTGATGGCAGGAGAAAAGTATTTCGTCGGACATGGAATAAAAGGCTTTGTGCATGAAACATCGCCTCAAGGTCGATATCCGCTACATTTCGCGGCAAGCTACGATTATTGGCCCGCGATGAAAGGCTTGATCGACTCCAAATCCTGCTCGGTAACATCTCTCACAGCCAAAGGCGTGGACTGTTTATACACAGCCTCGAAAAGAGGAAATATCAGCAGTGTCAAATGGTTGTTGCGCAATTTCGAACCCTCGTGTTTACAAGTAGGTATGGCTCTTCAAGCTGCGGTTCCGCTCGAAATCGTCAAAAGTTTGGTCGAGACCGGCGTCGACTTGAAGCAGAAATACCTGTGTCCAACGAATGGTGAGATGGAGGTGACGTCTGTCCTCTGCTCATGCCTGAGTTGGGGACGAGCGCCAAAGATGACGTATTTGGTGAGTAAAGGGGCTGGCTGCTTGAAAGAGACAACTATGGAAGCGGCAATTTGTGGGAGAGTGGACTATTTAGAGATTCTACTTGGCGCACCGGATGAAAGAAGCCAGGAAGAAAGACGACTTGACCTTCAAGCTGTGTTAAAGAAGGCAACTGAGAGAGGCGAGGTTTTTGCCAGAAGGTTTCTCATGGACACTGGCGTAGAAGAACCAGAGGGCACCGACATATCTGTGGGTCTAGCCTTTGCTGTGATGCACGGCTGCAATACGGAAAAGATACTGGCACTCTTCGAAGATGGTGCCAGAGATGCCAATGGCGCAGCTTTGTTTTCGAGAGCAGCTTTTGGGGAGATGACGGGTGTTCAAGCCCTGTTCTCAGTGTTGCAGTATTCTCTTGAGATTTTGAATGCGGCACTGGCAACATTTTTCGACACAAACTTGGACGACGGGACGAAAGGTTTTTTACTCAAGACAATCGAGAGAGCTCTTTCGTCTGAATCCCGCTGCAATCGACGGGTTTGGAGGGGCTTCTTCATACAGCCACTAATTGGCCAAAACCAAGAGACGAATGAGGCATTCCTAGCTTTGTTGTCGACCAAGGGCGCACGAATTCCAGCGGCCAGATTCCACCAGATAGTTTGCTACACGATCGCCATGGATGAGAAACTTGCTTGTTTTCTCCTCCAGAACCGCGACACGCTACAGGAGGAGAGCAAGGAGTTCAAGGGAAGCGAGTATCTTGCGCTGGCATGCCTATGGGGCCGAACGACAGTCATAAAACAACTCGATGGGAGAGAGGCTCGCAAGGTGTTAGACGTACCAAGCGACTTGCTCTTCTGCGCCGTGACTGTGTCTGGAAATGCAGAAGCTCTAGACGCCCTGCTCGACAAGAGATGCTTTGATGGTGGAAAATGGGCTGCAAACAAGATCGCTGGCAAGGAATTCTGGGCTCAGTGGACTGTGGTTCAGAAAGCATTGGAGCTTGAGGATGCGGCTGCATCTCCGCTTGACATCGCCGCCAGGCTCGGATATCAAGATATGATGGTGAAGTTGTTGTCGGCTCAGAAGTCAGTAAGAAGTCAAACGGCGGAATAAGCATGGCATGCGGTCTATCTGTTGGTTTGGGTTGGCGTGTTATTCTTAGCAAGACACTGTGTGTTGGTTTGCAGGGAATGTTGTGATTGGGCCTCAATGTTTGCGCACGTAGGATTTTCCAGCCCTACAGAATACCGGGTAGATGCAGACATGGATCTGGATTTGGAATAATCATCGTTACATGCGCAGGCGTATGACTGTGTCTTGAGCGATATGAAATATGACCAAGTGGAAGCTCCGAGATGGGCTGATTCATCAGCAAAGTGATTGTAAATACCTAAACCGGGCACCTGATGAAGTGGCCGGCATTTGAAGATGTGAAATCACATCAAGACCGAGCTCCGCGAATGATCGCCGACCGAGAGCCGTTGAGAGAAAGAGTGGGTCCCGTGACAGCCCCCCGGAAACCTCAGCTGTGGTGTCGGAATGCACAGACGCACAGACTGAGGTACGAATACATCTGATGCCATACAATTACTCGCAGAAAGCAAGTATCCTTGCGTGGTGCGCCACTCCCATGGCGTCCCTCTCGCGTCATCGATACCCTGAGGTCCTGACAAATCAAGAACGGAATTTACTGGCAGCGCCCATGTCACTTTACCGATTTTGCGCTGTGGGCAGCTACTTAGCACTCTACGACAATCCACATTGAGCCTTCCCGAGCGAATTCTTGCCTGCTGTTGCTGGTTCTCAGACGCCCTTTGCTTGCCCAACCACACCTCTCAGCCTCCAAAGTGCTCTTTCCCCTTCCCCTCCCCCTCCTTACTATTTAGTCCGATTTCCTCCCGCGTCACCGCCGCGTGCCCCTCCTTCCATCCCACATGTCTTTCAGACTCTTCCGTCCAGTTCAACGCATCGCGAAAACCTCACTACCTTCCACCTACCGAAACTTCCACGCATCTTCGCCCAACATGGTTGTCCACAACGTCAAGAGGTAAGATTCCATGTCGTCCCTCTGATATTCGGCCCGCTACTGGATATCCACACAGCAGCTGCCAGTCCTGTGTCAACGACGATTGCTAACATCGAATTTCCTTACAGCAAGGAGGAGTTCGCTGACACCCTCGCGAAGCACAAGCTCGTTATCCTCGACGCTTTCGCTACCTGGTGCGGTCCCTGCAAGGCTATCGCTCCCATCCTGGCCAAGTGAGTTGGTTCCTCGTTTCTACTCATCTATGCGCATGCAAGGCTGCGTACTTTTCGATGCATGCGCTAACATGTCCGTGTCTTGCAGCCTGTCAAACACCGAGGCCAACGAGGGGCTTCGCTTCGTGAAGATCGACGTCGACGAGGTTCCCGACCTGAGCCAGGACCTCGGCATCCGCGCCATGCCCACTTTCCTTATCTTCAAGAACGGCGAGAAGGTCGAGGAGGTCGTCGGTGCCAACCCTAACGCCCTCACTGCCGCCGTCAAGAAGTTCGCTGCTGAGTTCCCCCCCGTCGCTGCGACGGAGGAGACCAAGGAGGAGACCAAGGCCGAGTAAATATACAAACATGCAATTCGGTTTTTGGATGGAGGAAGGCATTAAAAGTAGCCAAGACTATGGGGCTCCACGCTGAGCGCGTCATGGCAATAGATACCACACCACAATAAATATGCCCGTTACCTAATGTCTCATTTTCCTGGTTGCAATGATTGTTTGCAGATATTTGGTCATGTTGAGAGTTCCGATTATGTGTACAGCTTGGCGCAGTCTGGTGGGCGCCCAACCATGTTACAGGATGCTTTGGTTTGCGAGCTCAATGAGCAGTTGATATCACAGAGTGTAACAGAAGTCGGCTGACGCGGTTTGTAAATTACTGATTCCGACGCGAGCTACCAAGCTTCAGCAGGCGAATCCGGACGTACTATCGATCCGTCAGCTCACAGCTCGACATAGCGACTGTTCGCCAACCGTTAATAAGCATCTCGAATCTTGAGATGAATTGGTGTTGTAAATCTAAAGGCAACCAAACAATGTGAGGTAACGCTGGCGGTTAAGGCAATTTTTGTGCATCCGACTTACTGAGCCAATGACCTCATCTGACCGCAGATTGCCCACGCCTTTGGTTGACAGGGATTGGCTCAATTCGACGACTCCAGACCATGTCACCGCAAGGCGTTGACAATGGCGCCAGCCCAGGCCGAAAGAGAGACAACAACGGCCTTTAGGGGCTCAGTTCCGCTGCTGGGCCGGGGGTGAGTCAATTCCAATGGCCGTTTTGGCGTTGGGCCCCGCGCCGGTTTTCGCCCCGGTACCGCGGGGCTGCTTGCCCGCGGGAAGGGTCGCCCCAGCCTCCAGACACCCTGCGCGACCGATTTCGATAAACATGGCACGATGGTGCATGGGGCAAATCACGCAAAGGCGTAGCTAGTGTCCGCCCGTATCAATGGTACTGCGGTGTATTAAAAGGGCTGAGGAAACCCGAGCCTGAACCGGCCAAACCCGATCAAAAGTGTTTAAAGCCGAGTGTGTCGAAGTCCTATCGGGAGTATCTACTAATCAGAAATAACTTTCTTGACTTCACCGCATACAGTCTACTCGAGGATATAAGTCATTTGAGTCACACCTTGGGTATTTACTTGTATTGCAACTCTCAAGGAAACGCCCAATACTGCTCATAGCCAAAAGCACAAGATGACGAACCACATTGTTGTTCTTGGGTGAGTTGCCTCCAGTTTCATGCTCGTTTACACACTTACCGTGCTTAGCGCTGGCGTGTCCGGCCTCACTGCCGCCCTGCTCTTGTCCAAGAGCAAAGCCAACTCCGTTACTGTCATCGCGAAGCACATGCCCGGTGATTATGACATTGAATATACATCACCCTGGGCTGGAGCCAACGTCCTGCCGTGAGTCTTCGACATCACGTTATCAGACATATGACACTGACCGCCAACCTTCAGCATGGCACCTGCCTCCGACAACAGATGGGAGAGGAGGACATGGCCCGAGATCAAGCGCCTGGCCGCTGAGGTGCCCGAGGCCGGCATTCACTTCCAAAGTGAGTTACTTCATGATTCACAGCATGTCACATCCATCCTGACACGGGCCAGAGTCAATCGTATACCGCCGGAAGAAGGACATTGAGGCTGGCGGCAACCCCTACGATGCTCTCTACTCCGTGGACCCCTGGTACCGCGACATGATGCCCGACTTCCGCGAGCTGCGCCAGGACGAGCTCCCCGCAAACGCCCACTCGGGCTGCATCTTCACCTCCGTCTGCATCAACACGGCGCTCTACCTGCCCTGGCTGATCGGCGAGTGCCGCAAGAACGGCGTCGTCTTCAAGCGCGGCGTCATCGCGCACATCCGCGAGCTCAAGAGCCTGCACCACACGGGCAACCCCGCCGACATCATCGTCAACGCCTCGGGCCTGCTGGCGTGCAAGCTGGGCGGCGTCGAGGACAAGACGGTGCGCCCCGCGCGTGGGCAGGTCGTCGTCGTGCGCAACGAGATCGAGCCGATGGCCACCATCTCCGGCACCGACGACGGCCCGACGGAGGTGTGCTACATGATGACTCGCGCCAACGGCGGCGGCACGATCCTGGGCGGCACCTACGACAAGGATAACTGGGACGCGAACCCGGACCCCAACATTGCGGTGAGGATCATGAAGCGGGCCGTTGACCTGTGCCCTGCCCTGACGGGCGGCAAGGGCATTGAGGCGCTGAGCATCATTCGTCACGGCGTCGGACTAAGGCCGTACCGCGAGGGCGGCGTGAGGATCGAGATTGACACCAAGACTTTTGAGGATGGCACGCCGATTGTCCACGACTACGGCCACGCTGGCTGGGGATACCAGGGATCGTACGGCACTGCGGAGGGTGTTGTAGAGTTGGTGAACCAGATCAGAACGGAGAAGGGGGAGAAGCTGGCGAATGAGCCGAAGCTTTTCTCATGGGATCGGCCGGCGAAGTTGTAGACATGTGGTGTTGACCTTTTCTTCCTTTTATTTAACGTTCTGGATTTATTGGGTATGATATTCTATGATAGAAAAATAATTAAGCTGCATCTTTGAGGCAGCTAGCCGAGATTCTCTCCTTTTACTGCCCGTAGGCTTTGACAGTACGAATTGTGCAACCCAGGGTCCCCGCACAGTGTGTCGTACCTGCAGTTCGCGACAGCTTTCAGAAGCTCCCCTGTCCATCACCAAGCCTCACCACCAACACTTCCACAGCTCCCGAAGCTGCACCATGGCCGACACCACGCCCCCGATCCATGTCCAAGCGACGCGACTGGTACTCGACATTGCAAACGGCCGCCATGCGCTCTCCAAGGCCATCCCACCACTGCTTCTCGCCCTCGACGCGGTCCTCTGCGGGCTGATCATCTGGAAAGTCCCATGTTAGCCACATTTGCCCTCCACCAGCGAAGGGGCTTCTGGTAGCTGACTTGGAGTTTTCAGACACGGAAATCGACTGGGTGGCGTACATGGAGCAGGTGGCTCAGTTCGTCTCCGGCGAGCGCGACTACACCAAGATCAAGGGCGGCACCGGCCCCCTCGTCTACCCGGCCGCCCACGTCTACACGTACACGGGACTCTACTACCTCACCGACGAGGGAAAGGACATTTTCTTGGCGCAGCAGCTATTTGCCATTCTTTACTTGGCTACTCTTGCGGTTGTCATGGCCTGCTACTGGAAAGCAAAGGTACAATTGCACCCTCCTCCAATCGCCATAGAAAGCTAACGTCTTTTTCACAGGTCCCGCCCTACATCTTCCCCCTCCTTATCCTCTCCAAGCGCCTCCATAGCGTCTTCGTCCTCCGCTGCTTCAATGACTGCTTCGCGACCCTCTTCCTCTGGCTTGCCATATATTTCTTCCAGAAACGCCTCTGGACGCCCGGTGCGATCCTCTACAGCTGGGGCCTCGGCATCAAAATGTCGCTCCTCCTCGTCCTGCCCGCCGTGGGCGTCATACTCTTTCTCGGCCGCGGATTCGGAGGCAGTCTGCGCGCGGCATGGATCATGGCACAGCTACAAATCGTCATCGCTGTTCCGTTCGTGGCCGACAACGCCAAGGGCTACCTCGGCCGCGCCTTCGAGCTGTCGCGACAGTTCTTCTTCAAGTGGACGGTCAACTGGCGCTTCGTGGGAGAGGAGACGTTCCTGAGCAAGCCATTCTCGATTGCGCTTCTAGGTCTACATGTCGCGGGACTGGTCGTCTTCATCACCACCCGCTGGCTCAACCCCGCCCAGCGCCCGCTCTCGTCGCTCGTGGCCCCTATGCTGCAGGGCAAGTCGCCGTTTGCAGGGTTGGAGGAGAGGCAGGTGGCCAGCCGGGTGACGCCGCGCTACATTCTCACCACGATCCTCTCGGCCAACGTGTTGGGTCTGCTCTTCGCCAGGTCTCTGCATTACCAGTTCTACGCCTATCTAGCCTGGTCGACGCCGTACCTCCTCTGGCGCAGTGGCCTTCCCGTAGTCTTGGTGTACGCGCTGTGGGCGGCGCAAGAGTGGGCGTGGAATGTGTACCCCAGCACGAACGCGAGCTCGCAGGTCGTTGTCGGCGTTATGGCAGTCACCGCTGTCGCGGCGTGGTTCGCGGCGGCGGGCGAGGGCAAGCCGGAAGAGGAGAAGGTGGAGGAAAAGGAGCAGTGAAGTGTGGGGGATATCATGAGTCGTTAGGTCGCTTGCAAATCAATACTCGTCTTCGGAGTCGGATGGCGGCATCTTGCCGACGTTGGAATCGCTCTCGTCTTCTTCGTCTTCGTACCTGGTCTTGGCAAACTCTTTCGGCCTGGTCTTGTTAGCAATGGCCACGGAGTATGGCGGAAGAACGGGTTAACATACCAGTAGGGCTGCTTGCGCCAGGCCTTCTCATCGCGGACGACGTTGATGATCTCGCCCATCACGCGGCCGTCTGCCTCATCGTACCGCTCCGCCAAGACATACCCTCCGCGCTTGATCCAGATGGTGTTGCGGAAACGCTGGGCCAGTTCGAGAACAAGGTCCTTCTTGTTGGGCAGCTCGCAGTTGTATAGGTTGTTGCCCTCAGCCTTGATGACGCGCACGATGGCCTGGTTCTTCTCGAGGGTGTCGGGAGGGTTCAAGGTCTCCTCAGCCGCCGCTTGGGCAGTTCGTTTCGTGCGTGCCATTGTGTTTAGGGGCTGGCGAGGCTACCAGGGAAAGAATGGCGAGGCTGTATCCGTAGGTGGGGGAGTATTCTCGAAGGAAATCAGACTCGACAACTTTTTTTTTTGGTGGCGTGGTGGGGTAAATTGGTCAATTGGGGGTTTGGCGCGGGGCAGGCCCGGGTTCCGCTAGCGCTGATGGACAGCAGGGACACTGCTGGGCACCTGGGCTACGTCAAGTCACCGGAGCTTCCTCCTCGAAGCTAGACAATTCCTTACAAAAACACAACAGTTGAAAAAGTTACCCCATGAGGAAATCCGACCAGCTGGGCCACCACCCTTTACATCAATCTAGAGATCACCGGAGCCTTACATCACGATCCGGACCTGTAAAGGCGGACATACTCCGCCTAAAGCTTCCAAAGCTCATCTCGGACCCGCTTTCTCGCAATTCAGTTTCCGCCCCCGGTGGTCTCCAGAGCTCTCCCCGGCTTCACTCCCCTCCATCTCAGGTCCCAACCAAAGTAGTGCTCACCTTTGTCCAGTCAAGTCTTGTCAACGCCGCCCGTGACACAGCGTCAAGCAAACAGCTCTGGTGTCTCTCAGACGGGTCAATTGCCAACCGGAACTTGCCCGGACAACGTCTGCATGTCTTCCATTGCTTTCACACCGTCTCGCCTCTGGCTCCAGCAATCCGCCCGTTCGTCCCCCGCATCACGCAACCACTAGACGAGAAGCCCATCCCGTCACAACTCACGATGTGAGAGGCTAGACTGACTTAGCCAGCCACTCCCTACGGCCACATGCTTCTCAAATTTTTCTTGAGTTCCCTCGCGCCCGGTGGAGAAGGAGGTCTCCATCTGCACCCAGTGAACCCTGCATGCGCCTGCCGCCCATAGGCTCAAGATAGTGCGAACGCTTACCTCTCGGTACACGACGCATGCCAGACGAGCCAGAAACGTCAAGGATCAGATCCACGGACGCCACCACCATCGTGACATTTCTGTGACTCTATCTTTTCCCCATTCTCGCCTGATCTGTGTGGGATGGAGGGGTGCTTAATTGTTAAGCACAGCTGACATCCCACCTACACTTCGCTCATATAAGATAACTGGCCCCAACCAATTCCCCTTTATCATGGCTTTCTCATTTTTTCAGTAGATAATCTTCATGAATTTGTACAGACTAGAAGTCTAGTCTTTCCATTCCACAATGGAGGCCGCCATGTTCAAGACTCTCGTCGAGGTCGAGTCCCGCGACCGAGACAACGACCCTCCCCTCCTCCCCGCCGCGCCCGCCAAAGCTGTTCCTCGAACATACCCGGGATCTCCTCATCGCGAGGACGCCTCGATTGAGCTCCAGCGTATCGACACCAAGAATGCAAACGCAGGCAAAAAGAGCCCGAGGGGCAGCATGGCACCCTCCCGAGCCCAATCACCATGCCGCACACCGACGACCTCGGGCAGCGACCTAGAAATGTCACGCCCGTCGACTCCCGTCGCCATTGAGTCCCTCCCAAGCATCACAGATCCCTACATGAACCGCTTCCGTCTAGCAGCCGCCTGCCTCATCAACCTTGGCAACGGTCTCAACGACAGCGCTCCAGGTGCTCTGATTCCGTACATGGAGAAGTACACAACCCCTACACATCCTTCACGTTCATCACGACAGCTGCTAACAAAGACAGGCACTACAATATCGGCTACGCCATCGTGTCCCTCATCTTCATAGGCAACGCCTTCGGCTTCATCTTCGGCGCCGTCTTCCTCGAGTCCCTCCGCGCAAAGCTCGGCCGCGCCCGCCTCCTCGCCGTCGCCCAGTCCCTAATCACCCTTGCCTACGTGCCTATCCTCGTCCTGGCCCCATTCCCGGTGGTAGTCGTCTCCTTCTTCATGATCGGCTTCGGCATGTCCCTCAACCTCGCCATCAACAACGTCTTCTGCGGCTCCCTCCGCAACGCCACCACCGCACTGGGCTTCCTCCACGGCGCCTACGGCCTGGGCGGCACCATCGGGCCGCTGATGGCCACCGCGCTCGTCACGCGAGCCCACGCGAGCTGGAGCACGTACTACTTCATCACCCTGGGCCTCGCCGCCTTCAATGGCGTCTTCGCGACCTGGTCCTTCTGGCACTACGAAAAGGACCTGCCGCTCTCCCAGCAACAGACCAGGTCAGACGCAGACACCACCTCGGCGACCCAGCTGCTCGCCATGTTCTCCGCCCTCAAGATGCGCATCGTCCTCCTCGGCGCCCTTTTCATCTTCGCCTACCAGGGCGCCGAGGTGTCCATCTCGGGCTGGGTCATCTCCTTCCTCATCGCCGTGCGCAACGGCGACCCGGACGCCGTCGGCTACGTCACGGCCGGCTTCTGGGCCGGCATCACCCTTGGCCGCTTCCTGCTGTCCCACCCCGCCCACCGCGTCGGCGAGAAGCTCTTCGTGGTCCTCGCCATCGTCGGCGCGGCGGTATTCCAGGTGTTGGTCTGGTGGGTCCCCAACGTCGTCGGCCCCGCGGTCTCGGTGGCTATCGTCGGACTGCTGCTGGGGCCCATCTACCCCTGCGCGGCTGCGGTCTTCATGAGAGGCATGACAAGGCAGGAGCGTGTCAGCGGGATGGGTGTGATTAGTGCTTTTGGCAGCTCTGGCGGTGCTGTGGCGCCGTTCACGACGGGTATTCTGGCGCAGGCTGCCGGGACGTGGGTGTTGCACCCCATCGCCATCGGTCTGTTTGCCGTGATGATGGCGTCTTGGTACGGGATTCCGCACGCCCGCAAGCGGAGTGAGTAGGTCAGTAGTGCGATGGCATGAGATGTCTGGATATGTATTGGTGAGTAGCCTGCGTCCCAAAAGTCGGGACAAATGAGCCGCCGTGGCGGAATGCCCTGTTTGGGATGTCTAAGTGGTAAAACTGGGTCTGAGGATCGAACATCGGTCGGAGTTTGGTTGGCGATCTGCATTTTGATGAGAAGACGGACGAAAATTCATAGAATCAGAGATTTCAGAGAATCAGGGATCACGAGACGATACGTGGCGGTAAGGGGAACCCGAATACCAAAATATCATTGTTAACGCCGTCCACGGCAGCGCCGTTCATGTCTATCTCTATCGTAAGAAACGTCCCAAGCTCATATATCCGCTGTATGTCTATCCCACATGATTGGTACCTGGTATCTAGAGCAACGTTTCTAGTGGTGAATGCGGCCG
This sequence comes from Colletotrichum endophyticum, assembly GCA_027406105.1. Classification (NCBI taxonomy): domain Eukaryota; kingdom Fungi; phylum Ascomycota; class Sordariomycetes; order Glomerellales; family Glomerellaceae; genus Colletotrichum; species Colletotrichum endophyticum. Next base: position 386,256 of record JANVYF010000005.1, read on the forward strand.
CGCGCAGCGTCCTTGACGCTGACCTTGCCGTCGACAATCTGCTTGACGGTGTCCAGAATGTCGGAAAAGTCGTTGAAGGTGACAAAGGAGACATTCTCCTTCTCGCACCATGAGACGAGGTCTGCATCTCGGTTAGCTTAATTCGTCCCGAGTCCAGTTGACAAAAAGGAATAAACTCACCCTTGCCGCGCTTGGCAAAGAGCAGATCCGTCTCACGGGCGGCGGACAGATCAGAGACTCCGTCGCCGGCGTAGAACATGACGGGGCGGTCGGGGAGAGACGAGTACTTGCGCAGCTCAATCGACTTGTCGTGGCCGTGGATGCTGTCGTCGTGGTAGACAATCTGCCAGCCGTGCGGCTCATTGATGCTCTTGCCCTCGCGGGGCGCGACCTGGTTGCTCACGATCTGGATGTTGGCGTCGACCTCCTCCTCGCCAAGCCACTGGATAAGCAGGGCGCGGATAATGGGGCGCATGCCGCCGGAGATGATGACGACGGGGATGTTCTGCTCCTTTGCCCAGAAGTAGAACTCCTTGAAGACGGGGTCGAGCTTGACGTTCTTCTTGAGCAGGTCGATGCACTGGTCGAAGGGCAGGGGAATGCTCTCCATCATCTCGCGGAAGGCGTCGCGGAAGTGCTTGTGGCCCTCGAGCACGGCGAGGTTGCCGTCGCGGCGCTTCTCGTAGCCGAAGCCGACGTTGTCCGTCATGTAGTCGTTGGAGTCCTCCAGGGTGATTGTGCCGTCGAAGTCGGTGAAGAAGATGAACTTGGGGTTCGTGGCCAGGGCCGGCGTGTCGGTGACTTGGGAACCCATCTTGGCTGTGTTTTTGGGGGTTTTGGTGAGTTTAGGTGTGAGAGTTGTGAGAAAGAGCGTAAATTAGTGAGTTGTGAGATTGAGATTCGAGATCTAGGTGAGATCAAAGGAGGGGGAGGGGCACGCAGGATGGACAGCCTAAGGTAGGTAGTCGAGGTTGAAAGTAGCAAGAGAGTGGGTCAGAGAAGTTGTCCAAGAGACAAAAAGATGTATCAATGGCTTTATATACGGGACGAGGTAATACCAAGGAGCCGCCCGGACATGCAGTTTTCGAACTGGGGATGGGAAAAGGAATTGTTAGGTATCAATTTTCTGTTCTATCTGCAGCCTTTGCCGCCAACAGATCCATGCATCTGATTCCAAGTGTGTTTGCTACCCGTGCAGGGCCATGTTGATCCTGTCCAGATACTGTTGAGCCAATCCATCCAACCAGGTCGGGTCCCAAAAAAAAGACTCAGCTCCCGGCGCCGTCAAGGCGGATGAGGACAAAAAAAAAGACATCCCGCCAGTGACGACATCGGCCCCCCTCCGTCCCCGTATCGAGTCCACGAGGAGGACCCTGGAGTGCGGTCTCACCAAGATCTTATCCCCTGAAAGCCGCCGTAAGACAGCCCCCCAGTGGCAGCAGACCCCCACCACACGTGCCGTAAATTTCTTCTCTGCGCAGTGTACGTACCGCCGCTGCCCCTCCGTCTCGGGCATTCTTCGCCCTTCTGTCCAGGGCCCAACCGCTAGCCCCGGCACCGGCCCGAGCAACCTCCTCCCCCCAAATCCGACAGGCGGTGAGACACCTTTCCTTCTGGCCCACCAATTTAGCTGTCCTCCGGCAGAAACCCGCCGCCGCCGCACCACCACCACCACCTCGTCCACCTCGACCACCACCACTACCGTCCAAACTTTGTCTCTGTCGTCCCGTCGCCCGGTGTCCCGACCCTCCCCCGTGCTCGGCCCTTCCCACAATCACCACTCGGCGTCGAAACCACCGCCAATTGGGTCCCTCGGACGAGGTTGCAAGTCGATAACGACCGGGAGAGAGAGAGAGAGAGCAAAGATGCACCCCATCGCCCGGCCGGCGTCGCGGCTCCTCCACGCCCGCATCGGCCTGCACACCACCGCAGCCCTCGCAAGATGGCCCGCCGCAACCCTCCCGGCACGACGCCTCTACTCCTCCATCCCGCCATTCCCTCCTCCTCCTCCCCCGCCGAGCTCCTCCGCGACCAAGGAAGAAATAAAGCAAGCTTCCCCAACGAGCGACCCAAGCTCCCCGTCGTCCCCGAGCGCAGACCCGAGCTCTAGCTCCACCACAGCTTCCACATCGGCTTCACCTCCCGACGACGCAACAACCCCAAAGACATCTTCGACCTCAACCTCCTCCAACGACAAAAATGCAGCCCACAACCCCCTCCCCGACGTGGCCTCCAAAATCTACACCGCTCTTCCGCCCGCCCTCCTCGAGAAACTCTCCCACCTCATGGACACCGCACAAACCCGCCTCCTAACCGCCTCCACCACCCTCAACGCCCTCACCGGCTACGCCCCCATCGAGGCCATCAAGCACCAAAACACCCTCCTCGAGGCCCGCCTCGCCGCCGCCCAGGACCAAGTCCGCACCGCCCGCCACACCTACAAGACCACCAACGCCAAGCGCGCCACCACCCAGCGCGAGGTCACCACCCTGCTCGCCCGCAAGGAGACCTGGTCGCCCTCCGACCTCGAGCGCTTCACCCAGCTCTATCGCACCGACCACGAGCTCGAGCAGGAGGTCGTCGCCGCCTCCGAGGCCCTCACCGACGCCGAACACGCCGAGCAGGCCCTCGGCCAGCAGCTCAACGCGGGTATCCTCAAGCGCTACCACGAGGAGCAGATCTGGTCCGACCGCATCCGCCGCGCCTCCACCTGGGGCACCTGGGGCCTCATGGGCGTCAACGTCCTCCTCTTCCTCGTGCTGCAGTTCGTCGCCGAGCCTTGGAAGAGGAAACGTCTCGTCCGCGGTGTCGTCGAGCAGGAGAAGACCGTGTTGGAGGGCGTGACGGCCGAGCTGGCGAGTTTGAGAGCCTCTTTGGCGCAGCGGGACGAGCCTGCTGCGCCTGTCGACGGGCCCGCTTTTGCTCCCGAGGAAGTCCTCGCCGCCAAGGTCGAGGAGCGCGCGGTGCAGGACGAACTCGATGGAGAGGTGGCTAGCGCTCTTGAGGGCCTGGAAAAGGAGACGACGGACTCCAGGACGTGGAAAGAGTACTTGTCCGACCCCGCGCTGTGGAGGACGCTTTCCGACGCTACGTTTTGGAGGACGCGGCTGGAGGATCTGTACTCGGAGCGCCGTATCGACTTGCGCATGCGTGATGCTTCCATTCTCGCTCTCGAGGGTGCTGCCGCGGGTGCCACAGTCGCCGGCGGTCTGGCGCTCCTCCTCCTGCGTAGAACATAGACGCACCTTCCTAGGGTTGTATATAACACTGTACAATATGATACCATATAGAGCACGAGGACAACCTCACGACACCCCCACATACACAAAACCTAATCACGGTGCTCTTCATTCAGGTGTAACCACTGAAGGCTGGGTCTATTAAACAAGCTGCGCTGGGGTCCAATACCTTACAGATATAGACTCTAACCATAATCCGACAAATCGCTTTCAATGTTCACGTAGCGAACGAACACCTTTTGCTTTTGTTCTCCGCATGTTGTGTCCACCCGTCACGTCACGTCGCTTCGTTTTCTCATCTGCGCCCTCGTCGTCCCTGCCTGGCGACGCGCAGCATCTCTATGCAAACATAGACTGATGTCGCCGGGTCCTGGCGCGCACACGGCGCTGGGTATCCTAGAACGCTCCTAGAACGCTCGGCCATGTCTGCTGGTATTTCCCCTCTGTTCACGTCGGCATCGTGACCCCGTCACCTCATCAGCTCCAGCTTTTCGTCATTCTTGGTTCTTCAGTCAAAATCGGCGGTGTAAGAGAAGCCACGGAATTCTTCTTGCATAGCTTGCGAGAGGACTGCATTTTGTTAGTCGCACCACTTTGCGCAGAAGAATAGGAAACTTACCTGATTGGACAGGGGTCAAGACGGGTGTGACGCTCGTAAACTCAGAATCGAAGTTACTGGTATCCGTGGCACTCTTGATCTGAGGCATGAAGGGCGGCGCAACACGCTTGTGGTAAATATCATCCCAGTTGATGTTCCTGAAGAACGGCTGGTTCATGATCTCCTGAGCGTCCGTAGGGCCGCTGCCCAAGCGCTGGTCGGGCTCGCGAGTGAGCAGCTTCTGCAGGATAGAGACGGAGTCCCTAGGCATGTGAATGGGGTACAGAGGCTCATCAGCCAGAATGGCATCATAAATCTCGTCCTCATCCTCACCACGGAATGGTGACTGCTGAAGAAGCATCTGGTAGATCAGGACACCAAATGCCCACCAATCCACAGCGCGGCCGTACTTCTTGTCAAGCAGAATCTAGACGGGGTTAGCAAGGAAGATGTTGTAATCGAACGATGCAAAAACAAACCTCGGGAGCCATGAATTCAGGGGTGCCACAGAACGTGCTAGTAGTGGAACCGAACCACATGTCCTCCTTGCAAAGACCGTAATCGGCAATCTTGATATGTCCATCCAACGTCAACAGGATGTTGTCGAGCTTCAAGTCACGGTAAATGACACCGTTCTCGTGGAAGTACTTGAGTGCCAAGCAGACTTCCGCAGCGTAGAACCTGTGCATCGTTAGCGATATAATGCGAATGGATGTGATTGACATACTGAGCTCTCTTCGTGCCAAACTGGCCGCGCTGAATATGAAGCATGAGATCACCACCACTAATGTACTCCATGACGAAGTAGACACGAGTCTCGGTCTGGAAACAAGCGTGGAGGTTGGTCAAGAACGGATGTCTCTCGCGGTTAGCAATCAGGAAGACTCGCTTCTCGCTCCTTATGCTTTCCACTTCATCGTTCTCAATAATGAACTCCTTCTTCAGCACCTTAATGGCATACAGCCTCTTGGATCGCTTCGTCTCCGCAAGCATGACCTTTCCGAAGTTACCCTTACCCAGCACAGCAAGGAAGTTGAAGTGGTCAAGGCCGATGCGCTGGCCCGTGCCCGGGTCGGTGGCGGAAGGCAACGGCTTGCGTCCGGCGCTCGGCACTCCACCAGGCGTAATAGGCGACAGCTGCGGTGCCTCTTGCAACTTAGGCGAAGAGACAGGGGGCTGCTGAGGCGGCTGCTGATACATCTGCTGCTGCTGCTGCTGCTGCTGTTGAGGCGGCGGTTGGGAGTACTGCTGAGGAGGCGGTTGCTGCTGCTGCTGAACAGGGCGTTGAGGTTGCTGCTGCACAGGAGGCTGCTGGGAGTAGGTGTTGACATTGGCGTAGTCCGCCGGGTTGTACTTGCGCTGTTGGCCGTAGGGATCTTCAGGCCCTTGATCGTGGGGTGATCCATACCCACCACTTGGTCCATAGCGTCCATAATCTTGCGACTGAGGCTTCTGCTGGCCCATCGATCCGCTCATTGCAGCTGTCGCCGCTGCCGCCGCGGCAGAGCTGGACGACGTGCGGTCGGGGTGGGGTCTTTGGCCAGGAGGAGACTGCTGTTGGTACATAATCTTGGCAGCCTCCGTAGCCTCAGGCGAGCCTTGAGCGTATGGTGGCTGGGTGGCACTATGGGGCGGGGAGCTCAGAGTGCTTGTCGGGCTTGTGGGCTGCTTCCGAAGCGTGCGGTCGCTTAGAGAAGACGAAGTCTTGTTCTTGTTGATCATGCGGGTCGACTTGATACCCTCCAGAATCTGGTTAGCCACCGCCATCGACATGCCGCAGAAGTCAGGAACAAGGTGGACACAAGCAGAGTGGGCAGTAAGGCCGCATTCCGCGCATTTTCGGCAATTCTTCTTGCCAAAGGGCAGAATGTAGCCACAGTGGCAGCACCAGTTGGCCGTCATGTTGGAGAAGGCCTGGAATCTGTGTGGGATGCGGTGGTTGATCTTCTCCTCGTCCGGATCCGTCTCAGCATTGCTCTTACTAATGCACTTGGTAACGACGCTGCTGTAGCACTTGGTGTGGCAAGTGTACTTGCAGTCCTCGCACTGCATGCCAGCCGAGTACTTGAGGAAGTCTCCGCAAAGGGCGCAGCGCATGATGTTGTAGAACTGATGCTGGACGAACTTGTGACCGTACATCTCGTGCACCTCCTCCTTGCGCTGACGAACGGCACCCTTTCTGCCCAATCCCTGGAGGTCGAGGGGGCGGCGGTCCTTGTTCTGCTTGAGGAAGCCCAGGGAGAGTTGAATCTGGCCGGCCGGCTCGAGGTTGAACCAGCCGTCGATGGGCTGTTGGGGGATCGCCTGCATGGGCATCGGGCCAGGGGCGGCTCCTCCTTGCGGGGCACCCGGCGATGGTGGAGGTGCACCGGCTCCAAACGACTGCTGCGACTGACCAGGGTTCATGGGGAACTGCGGCGGCGGCGCTCCCATTCTATCGGCAGAAACCCATCCAGAGTTGGTAATCTCGGCCTCGATCTTCTTCCTTCTCATTTCCTCGACGATATCGGAAATTCGTACCCAAAGCATGCCGATGGGAATAGCATGCTCGGCGGGCTTGTCGTAGACGGTAAGTTCGATCTCGTTGGCCTTGTCTACGTCAATCGTGTGGTACTCGGCCTCCCACTTGTCTGTTCTGGTGACTCTCGTGCGCGCAACGACGTTGTCCTCAACCTTGACGGCAATAAAAGTCTCCGGGCCGCGAGAGAAGCGGCTCATACTAGCGTGGTCGACGTCTTTGATCTGTCCGACGCGGATGGTGAGCTGGCCACTGAGGGGCTTTCGAAGGTTAGGCATATTGATGGAGTCATCTGCGAAGCGGTGTTAGTCACCTATATAGTAGGCAGCACCGTTTGCCGGCTTCAACGTACCGTCTGGACTATCAGCAGTGTCCATGTCAATGTGAAGTTCCTCGTAACGTTTCATGGCCTGCTTAAGCAAGAGAATCTTCTGCTTGCTCTCGACCCTGCGAGCGGCCGCATCCGCTCTGCTTTTGCGGTCGCCCTCCATGCCGTACAGCTGAACCATCTTTTCAACGCCCTTGAGATACTGCTCCTCCACATTAAGCTTGAACTGGATCTGGGACAGCATGAGCTGAATACGGGGGCCGAGGTAGGGGGTATCATATTTGATGAGGTCTAGAGAGGGTCAGCGGCGAAGTTTGGGACAGTGTCGGCGCAGACGAACCGAGCTTTGTAAAGTTAGGACGCGGCTTCGGGATAGAAGACGACGGGCCGGGAGGGGCGTAAGGATGGCGGGGAGGCATCAGGTCGGAGTGGCCGCCGATTTGGCTGAACTGTACGTTGCCGCCAGAAACTGCGTTGCCTTGACCGTAGCCGCTACGGTCTGCCCACTGCCCAGAGGCGTCCTTTGGCGGTGGAGGGGGTGCGTCCTCGACATCGCCGCTGAGAGGTCTATCGGAGGGAGATCCGAGGGACATGCCGTCCATACCGCGACGCATCTGGGCCTCGCGGAGCTTCTCCTCAAAGAACTGCAAGTTTCGGCGGCCATCGCGCATCTGCGAGTCGAGTCGAGATCGAACGGCCTCGTTGTTTGTCTGCGCACGCATAGCATTGGCGGCGTTAAGCAGCGCCTTTTCGCGCTCAATCTTCTTGAGGATGTTCTGGATGGCGTCTTCTTCGTTCATGTTGGGCGGTGGGGGTGCGCGACTCCACGCGCGGGGGAAGAGATATGTGGTGTGCTGTGGTGGTGGTGGTGTGGTGTGTGTGTTGGGTACGGATTGTTGGGGTGAAGATGCGGCGGCGGCGCGAGGTGGCGACCGTGGGGAGAAGTGATGATGATGGTGGTGCTGCTGATGCTAGAGCTGTAGTCATTCGCCCGGGGCGAAGAATGTGCGGCAGCGTAGGTATGGTAGCAATAGGTACGACGCGGCGACGGCAGCACGAGACGAAGCAGCTGTCTAAGGCTGAGGGGATAAGGCCAGGTCTGGCTCTGGAGGTGGAGGTGCAGATGTTCTGTTATGGATACCGGGGGTTCGGCGTCGGGGAGGGGAGGGGGGGGGCACCTCAGTTAAGGCTCGGGCAGGCCTGGCGGGTTTGGCACGACCTGGACGTCGAGATCGGTCTGTCGGAGGTCGGTGTTTGCGGACTATCACGACAGAGATGCGGTTGGGTGCGACCGGCCCTGAGGAGTGGTGTTGTTTTTCGCAGGCGGGATGGGTTGGTTAAAAGATGTCGTCAGTGGGTTTTGGAGCAGGACACACGACGGGGGGGTTTGTTCCCAGGTCGGGAGGGGTCGCTCGCTGGTGGTGGTGGTGGTGGCAGATGGTGGTGGTGGTGGATGGTGGAGGACGTGCTGGGCTGGTGAGGTCCTACTGCCTTGGGCATGAGGAGGGGTACGGATAGTGACTTGGTCCTCCTGCTGTTTTGGCGGGGAACACTGCGAAGGCCATGTACCTCTGACGTATCAGTCCTTTGCTGCCAGAGAGTACGTACCGAAGACTCTGGAGGGGGACGACGGCGAAATGGAGGGGTGTTACGAAAGCGCCCGGGCGGACGAAGCAACTCTGTAACTCGATGTGAAGATGGCAGGCGAGCTAACCCATGATTCGGACGATTATTTCAATTACAACCACCTTTTTTGGACGCACTGGTCTTCTATTCAATTTACCTACCTATCCAGCGCGATATCACCTCATTAGCATGTGGGAGCAGCCAGCTGCAGAGCATCCAGCAGTACCGACAGATTTTTCCTGTCTTTCTTCTGTAAGGCATTTCGTGCATGCATCGCATCAGACCGCCAACTAGAGACACCCGGCATCACTTTCCATCTGCTTCCACATGGGGACCTGGTGATGCCCAACTCGTGCCCTGGAAGCATTGGTAGCGGGGACTGCACATCAACACATCAATCATTCTCCCCCAATCTTCACCGCGTAGACACACACGCAGACGGCCTGTATTCGTATCCATAGGGCACCAAGGCTCAACCCCAGCTGGAGACGAGGCCCCAGGCCCCTCCAGGCTCCTCGTTCATTCATTCGCCTTGTTCCCGTCGCTGGTCCCTGTCTCACTCATTCGTTTGGCCGCCGCTCAATCAAATCAATCAATTGTGGCGGCGCCTTGCAGAAACCCACGGCGGAAAAAATAAAAAAGTCCTGCGCCGGACGTGGGGCGCCCGAATCCTAGGTAGGACTTTTTGCGCTGTTTCACCACGGTGAAGAAGACTCACTGCCCACGCCAATCATCCTGTCAACAAAGCCAGACGGGACATGTTCCCAGCTTTACAGTGCTGCATGGCAATGAGTTTCCCGTACACCATGGACAGGCACACAGGCTGCTCCTGGAGCTCTCGCATCTCAGGTATGACAGGTTACAGATCCCCTTCTCGCGGACAGCTACCTCCGCCGAAACTGCTGCTCTCAACCCCAAAGAAACATCAACCCGGTACCTTGTCTTGAGAACGGATACCTCTCTCTGGGTACTGGCGAATATGACTGGACGGAAACCAACTGATCCCACCTGGTGCAGCCTACCTACCCACCAATAACGCCTTCATCACACCTCACTCGTCTGTCCGGCCCTCTCTCACCCTCCTCATCACATTCGCACTCACCACCACAAACAAACCAGATTCACCACAACAACCGAAGCCTGCAGCCCAGCTCCAGTGCCCACTGTCCAGCTGCCAACCAGACAGCTTCTGCCTCTACCTAGGTTATGTTCGGGGAGTTTTCAAAGACCCAGTTTAAGCATGGCCAATCCTCGTTGGAGCTGCTTTCTGCTGTGTGCATCATCACTCGATTCAACTCTCTCTATGATCTGATGATGCTGCTCCTGCTGCAGCCCTAAGTTTCCCGTTCCTCCCGTCTAGCTGCTTCCCTACCGCAGTAGCGCCTCTACCAATCGCAATCCCTCCGTCGTACTCGCCGTCACCATGCGCCGTCACTCTGCAACGGCCGCCTGTGAACCGGCCGGCCTTCATTTCAAGAACCCGACCCATCCCACGAAACCGCACATGTCAAAGCCGTTTACCCTCTCTGTTCAATGTCTCTTATCTTGCTCAGCATCGTCCGTGCCGTTGCATCTGCCAGATGGTCACTCAACACCACGACTCCCTCCCCAACCGTTCTAAAAGGCCGCCACAGCGCCACAGCTTCCACTCTTCCCCTCGTGATTGTCGTTCGCCGTCCGTCATCCCCGGCTGACACCTGCACTGCCGACGAAAAGGTCTCACTAAAACGTGCCCCCCGCCCCAGCAGCTGCCGGCCGGCCTTTCCGCGCCACACCGACGGCGACTCCTCCCCAGATCCCGCCCTATGGACTCCCGCTCCGTCACAAACGAACACAAACCACGCGTTTAGAATACGAGCTTTTTTTTTACCAGTGAAGCTACCTACCTGCCCTCTTCGGGAGCCCAGAGTGGACGCTAAACGACATGTGCCATCGACTAAGCCATCTTCAGCTGTGCCGGACAACAACACGAGAGCATCTATTGACCGCACTTGTTGTTCGGTTCATGCTCAGCTGTGTAACGTTTACTTGAAACAAACCTAGCCCTCACCACAGCCAAAGATCGCCATCCACTTCAGCCCAAACAATGACAACCTGCGGTTCAATGCCTGGCCCGAGTGTTTGAACATGGCTCCGTTCATGCTCTCAAGCTCACCAGCAAGAACAAATCGCAGCGGAACCGCGCCTCAGCAAAATGGCCAGTCCAGTCAACAACCGCTCCCAAAAAGAGCCCAGCGTCGTCGCGGAACCGTTTCGACCCCACCCGTGGCCGTCCATGGTCCTCCCCTCCACCGCCGGCCCGCCCAAACCCAACCAAACCCGGGCTTGCTTCTTGTCTTCCCTTATCTGCAACCCGCGGAACTCGACGCCAACGTGGGAACGCTACCTTGCCGTCGGAGAAAGCAAAGTGATTCCGTCATCGCGCCTCATAGTTGCGGCTCAAGCCGTTAGTCGTCCTCTCGCAACGTGCACGCATAGCTGAACCCAGGGATCGATCACATTGTATCCTTTTTATAGCCTCAACATACGACGCAGCTGATCATATCGCGGCCGCCTCATATGCCATCGCATAAAAGTCCTGCTTCGCAACGTTTCCCTAGAAATTCGGCGATGTGGTCTGTGTGTGCACTTTTTTTCGATCTGATCTGATGTACGTTGCCTGCCAAGCGGGCTTTCCGCAACGGGACGCATGTACGTCGTCGAGCTTATGCCGGCAGTGCGTCCCGTCGAGCGGTCAACGTCTAAGCCACCCGGACAGTCGGGATGAAAAAGCGTCGACTTTCATGGGCTTGTATTGAGGTCGTCCTACTTTTGGAAGGGTGGCTTGAGATCAGTATTTGATCTGAGATCTCGCGTGCTGAAGTTTGTTGGTGATAACGTGTTTTTGCAGCATTGATCGATCTTGCCTCCCAATCATCACTGGAAATTTTCGATTAACAACCAACTGGAGAGCCTTGTCTGACGCCGAGTTGTGGCATGGCATTCGTCTAGTGTTGTCGAGCCTGGGCTGAGAACGCACGCGTCTAGTCGTGTCCTACGGATGACCGAGATGTACATGTGAATAAGGTAGGCGTGTCTTTTTGATCGCTATTTGGCCTTTTACCAATATATTCCTCGATCTCCACTGATCTAAACGTTCTGAACATACTGATGACCAAAGAAATAACGTTTTTGACGTGCTTCTGTCGCCTCTGATGTTTGATCTGGCATCCGCCAAATTAATCACATCATATATTAACTTACACGATCCATACTATTTAAACTCGGTAGAGTTCAAATACCCTACTGCAACCAGTGCAAACCACCTGGAAATCCAGGATTAAACCCACCAGCTCAGTTGTCATCTTGTCCCTTCTTCTTCTTTATTTTCTCTCATGATTCCACTTATTTATCTAGCCTGTTATCGAAGCCGTCCAAGTGCATTTCTCTCCTAGGCTTGGTGTCTTGATCTTTGCTCCAGTGAACGTGGCCATATCAAGTATCGTCGTCAAGCGTTCATCATAGTTATTGCTGCCTCCCATTTCACCATTGCACCATGTCATTTCATGAGGAAACCCCCGATTGCGACTCGGGCAACCCAACCTGCGCATATAACCCACCGAGAACGTCGACACGGAATCACATACACACAGGTTGTCCAAAGATTCATTGAGCTAACAGGATATGATTTAAAAAGCAATCGACACCCAACACCGAATCGTGTCGCTTTTAACTACCGTCTAATAACCTACAAGCCCTAACTTCGCCATGGCACCATCAAAATCCCTTCAAGAAGTGTAATCCTTCTGCAACAGCTTGGCAATAGTGTTGAGCTGGATGTTGCTCGTGCCCTCGTAGATGGCGCCGATCTTGCTGTCACGCCAGAACTTCTCGGCGGGCCCGTCACGGACGAAGCCCATGCCGCCCATCCACTCGATCGCCAGACCAGACACGCGCTGCGCGACCTGGGACGCGTACAGCTTGGCCATCGCGGCGTCCATGACGAAGTTCTCGCCGGCCTCCTTCTTGCGGGCGGCGTTGTACACCAATGCGCGCGCGGCGGCGATCTCGGTGTACGACTGCGCGATCTGGTGCTGCATGCCCTGGAACTCGCCGACGAGCTGGCCGAACTGCTTGCGGTCGTTCCAGACGTACCTGGCGGTGTAAGTATGGAGTCACTGGCGAGCAGAAGTTGGCGGGAAACTTACTTGACGGCGTTCTCCCAAGAGCCGAGAGCCAGACCAGTCATCTGAGCGGCGATACCGATACGACCTTCGTTCAGGAGCCCGATGGCGTACTTGTATCCGTGGCCCTTCTCACCGAGAAGGTTCTCCTTGGGGATCTCGACATCATCAAAGTTGATGACGCAGGTGCTGCTGGCCTTGATACCGAGCTTCTTCTCCTTCTTCGCAATCGAGAAGCCCTTGGTGTCCTTCTCGACAATGAAAGCGGTAATACCCTTGTACCCCTTGGCAGGGTCCAGGTTCGCAAAGACGATGAAGAAGTCGGCCTCCATGGAGTTGGTGATCCACATCTTGGAGCCGTTGATCTTGTACCCGCTCTCCGTCTCGGTGGCCTTGGTCGCGAGCGCGAACGCGTCGGAGCCGCTGACGGGCTCGCTGAGGCAGAAGCTGCCGACGGTGTTGGTGGCGAGCTTGGGCAGGAAGCGCTTCTGCAGCTGGCTGCTGCCCCACTTGATGATGGCGGTGTTGACGAGGGTGTTGTGAACGTCGACCATGACGCTGACACTGGGGTCGACGCGCGCGAGCTCCTCGATGCCGATGATGGCGCTGGTGAAGTTCATGCCCGCGCCGCCAAACTCCTCGGGGATCTCGACGCCCATCAGGCCCTGCTCGAAGAGCTGCTCGACAATGGTCGGGTCCATGTTCTCGGCCTCGTCCATCTCGCGGACCTTGGGCGCGATCACGTCGTTGGCGAACTTGCTGACGGTCTCGGCCATGGCGGCCTCGACCTCGGAAAGGTGGGTAATGGGGGTCGGCGGGATGTCGGTGATGTCGAGGTGGTCGGCATTACGGCGGCGCTGCGTGGTGGAGAGGGGTCTGATGGTTCTATACGAGCGCTCTTGTCAGTCCGTTGCTCCTCAAGATATTCTTCTTTCATGGTGATCGACATCGGCCACTTACTGCTGGAGTGGCGAGAAGGTCCGGCCCGGAGTGCAATTCCTCGCCCTCGCCAGCGCGGCAACACCACGGCTTCCCCTCATGGCAGGGCGCAGAGCCCTTGCGATCGACGACATGATTACAGAGAGACTGTAGAGAAAATGCAAACTACAAATTGCCCCAGCAACGGCAAATCCAAAAGAAAGAAAGGAAGATCGGAAACTCTCGAGAGGACGGGTGATCAAAAGATCGCCGGAGGTGCTCTGGTACTTATGCTCCGTCGGTGACCGTGCGGTGGTGATGCGTAGAGAGAAAGCGCCCGGACTTGTATTGGTCAATTGGCGCCGAACGGTGAACCTGAGATGAGGCGATAGAGAGTAAGCAAATTTGGGAAACCAAATAAGCCAAAGGGGAAGGGGGGGCGAGTGGAAAATAGAGTCAAAGATGTGTACCGACTAGGCCGTGAACCTCAAAGCCATTCGCAGCCACGGCACCTGGCGGTTGGCGAACAGACACAGCGCCCGCTTCAGCCGAGGATATCCATGCCGCAGCGGGGAGCTTGCCCCCCCAGGCTGGGGGCCAAGGCCCCTGGGGAGAGCCGACGGCGCAGTAAACGTCTGAAAAGCCGGGGTTCACCCACATTTTGGCGGCGGCTTACGTCAGGATCTTCCCCAAAGCACGTTTGGGATTGGACATGGGCGGAGGCATGTGATCCAGACGAGGTGGAATCCGGTCCGCGTTCGGTGCAAGGGGCGGGTCAAGATGGCCGAAGGGGTGGGTCCGGGGGACGGAGCGCCGGTGAACTGTATGCCTCAGGTTCTCGACCTGGACTAGAGTCTCCGGAGAGTATTAGCTAAGCAAGAAAATTCCCAGCGGCGGTTGAGCCAGGGCGACATAGGCGCATCGCGACGAGCTTCGGTTGGGAAGACAGTACTTGGGTGCCGCCAGTTCGATACGCAGTTGCCCGCCATGGCCAGCACGCTTCTTAGGTCCCTCTTCGCCCCGGCGATGAGGCCAGCGACCTTCCCCCGCGCCGCATCATTCCTCACATCGATGCCGAAGACGACACCGATGATCCGCTCCTTCTCCTCGACTCCCATCCAGAATGCCACAGTCAACCAGGTCCTGCGAGTGCGTCTCCCCTCCCAGACCTCTTAACAAGCTGTTCTGTGACCAAGATTTGCTAACAAACTATCACCAGGGCTGCCACAAGAAGGGCAAGCGCGCTCGCCATACCGTCTCCCCTGCCCTGTCCGAGATGAACGCTCCCGCCATGAAGGGCGTATGCCTCAGAGTCGGTATTGTCCGCCCGAAGAAGCCCAACTCCGGCCAGCGCAAGACCGCTCGTGTCCGCCTCTCCAACGGTCGTCACATTACCGCATATATCCCCGGCGAGGGTCACAACATCCAGCAGCACAGTGTCGTCCTCGTCCGCGGTGGCCGCAGTCAGGATTGTCCCGGTGTGCGATACCACCTTGTCCGTGGCGCTCTCGATCTCGGTGGTGTTGGTAGCCGAACCACCTCTCGTTCCAAGTACGGAACCATGAAGCCCAAGAAGGCTACTGTCGGCTAGACGGATACGTGAGGCGGAGACGGATGGACGGAGGTTGATGGCAGGGAGTCACGGGTTGCAAGAACATGACCAAAGTCATGGAATTACGATAACGGTGTGTGAATCGACACCAAGATGTACCACCATATGATGTACAAAAATACCACAAAGTCAAATTTGAAAATCTGGCTGGATATTCTCCAGACGTCGCTTGTCATTTGCAAATATCTACAGAGCACACACAGTGTCCAAGCCAGACGAAACCCTTTGACGCCGCTCCACGTTTAGTGCCCCAAAGCCTGCCCATTGTCTCTCGTCGATGCAGGTGAAATTGAATCGTGGCAAACCCAAAAGCCACCCCAGTGAAATTGTTAATACAAGCTACATTTTCCCATACCCGCTTTTACGATCTTAATCTTGCTGGTTCTCGTATCCCTCGGGCTTCTCCATGCCGTTTGTCTCGAAGAAACGGCTCGTGCCTGGACGTGGTTAGCTAAGTGTGCTTGAAGAGATTGGGAAAACAGCCAACTTACAAGAGTAACCCTTCCAGTCAAAGTTGTCCTTGGGGTTGCAGTGGCAGCGTCTGTCGAGGCGGACCTTCTCGCCGGTCGGGCAGTGGGTGAAGGGGACGTGATAGTACGCAATGTCGTTGAAGAAGTGGATTTGCTCCTTGGGCAGCATAAGACCGGCGGCAATAGAGTGCACGGGCGCATCACCCCATCGCTCGTAGAAGAAACCACCGTCCTGGTCGAGGGACTCGAAGTAGTCGATGTAGGCCTTGGAACGAAGCCAGTTAAGGTCGCCGACCTCGAAGTTGGACCACTGATTGGCCGTTAGTTAGGTGGACAGCAAATGGGAGAGCGGAGCAAACTTACGAAATGGCAGTGGTTGTAGGAGTCACCACCGTCGTCACTCAGGAAGCTCATGGAGTTGCCCTCGGCAATGTGCTCGGGGTGGTTCTTCATGAACTTCTTGGTGCTGTCCCAAAGGGTGGGGATGGTCTCGACGTACTCGTACAGACTCAGGACGAAGCTGTACTTCTTGTTGTTCTCCTTCATGAACCGGAACGGGTCGTAGTGGATGTCGCAGAAAAGCTCAATGGAGGGCTCGACACGCCAGTAGTAGTCGTAGTTCATCATGGCGGGCTGGCGGAAGAAGAATCCAGACTCGAAACGGCACATGTGACGGTAGCTGACCGAGTCACCGTAGATGATCTTGCGCTGGGCCATGTCCTCGCGAACCTTGCGTGCCTTCTCCTGGTCAATGTGCTCGGGGAAAGACCAGTGCTCCTTGGGAATCTCGCCGTAGATGGTCTTGCCGGACACAAGGGAGGAAGTGACCTTCTTGAAGGTGGCATCGAAAGGCTTGTCGTTCAGGAAGACCCAGTCGTAGTTGTAGCGGCGGTTGAAGCGGTCCTCAACCTGGCGAATGGAACGGGCAATGTCCCAGATATCAGAGTTACGGGCGAGGGTGACGAAGGTCGCGTTCATGCGGGGACCAGGGGCGATGCCGCTGTTGAGGTCGTCCCAGCCGGGCTCGTTCGGGGTCATGGCCATGGGCCACTGCTTGGGGTCGTACTTCTCGCCAGCCTTGAGCACGTTGGCTGGGGGCTTGCTCGCGGCGTGTTCAGGTTCCTTCGCCTGGCCCGGCTGGCTTTGTTGACCTTGTTGTCCTTGCTGACCAGGTGCAGCGCCCTGTCCCGGGGACTTGAAGCTGCCATTCTCGAGCCTCACACCCTCGTAGCTGGAGTGGGAGATGAAGTAGAAGACGGCGAGACCCTAGGAGACAGACAATTAGAACCCTGATGGATGGATTTTGATGGATGAAAGACTGATTTTGGTGTTGTCTGGGAACATGACCGGAGGCCAAGAGAGGGCGCGACCACGGTATGCGCTGGCAGGAGGCGGCGAGGCGTCACTTACGAAGGCGGCGAAAAGAATGTATCGCACATATCGTGCGGAGCCGGTCGCCATCTTGACCGATTTTACCAGGTCGACGATGGGACCCCGTGTAGGTGAATAAGAGCTGGAGAAGAATCGAACAAAAGCGCACTTCCTCGAGGTGAACGGGGTTGAATAAAAAAAGAGAAGGAGGGAGATGTAGGAAGGGATACGAATACACAGACACGTCCAGGAAAATGTTCAGAGCGATGGACTGACTGGCTCGGGCCAGCTGGAGCACCTCAGCACGCAGCAGCACTTTAGCAAACTGTGGCGTGGACTTCTAGGGACCTCGCAGACTCCCACAGGGTGCAGTGGGTACGAATGCAGCAGCGTACGCAGTGCGTCTGCCCCGAAAAAGGGAACGCTAGTGGAGGAAGTCCCGCGACGTCGATTAAAGGGGGTGGGGCAACAATTGCTGAACTGGCCTGAACCCGGGGCTACGCAACTCAAAAAGTGCCCTGCCGCAGGACTCAGATACACCGGACGAGAGACATGCTTCTGCAAGGAGTACAATGTCCTGCACCCTTTCAGGTAGCTGAACTGCTGCTGCTGTTGCGGATGGTCCAGAGTACCGATACTGACGGTCAGAATTAGACTCAGCCAAGACAGAGAGGGAGCACCATGGCGCAAGTAGTTACAAGCTCAACTTAAGTCAACACGCTGACATGAACATGTTCCTCCGCTAGGTGCCTTGAGGAGGCGAGGCCAGCATGCATCACTCACATCAACTGCCTTGTGGCCAGGACTCTTCATCCGTCCTACGGCGTCCATCCGAAGACCATATTCAATGCTGAGGACTGACAATGACATGAGGTGGTGACAGTACCGGCATCCGTAGCAAGTACTCAAGAAAAGTCTCGAGTACCTCATTCAACACAGGGGTTTGAAGTGGGCTCTGGGCGTCGCGTTCCTCTGACAGCCGTGTACCTGCTACACGCTCCTCTTCGCCGCAGCAGCTGCCGCGTACCCGTTCCCTCTGGCTTGGGTTGCTCCGCGGGCCATGATCGGAACAGGGAACGTGGCCACTGTGAGAATCGACGGCCACCGCCTCAGCCCAGCTGCATTCAGGCACATCAGGCCCAGGGGCCTTCCCTTGCGAACCGAGAACCAGTCGATGGGAATTTCTCCGTGCCATCGACCTTGCTTGCCCGTGCAAGCCGTGCGACGGGATGATGGGGGTGGGAAGCTCCCATACCACCCGACATGAGACTTGGCTAGAAGAGGCCACCGCCCTGTGAGAATATCAGCTCTCGTTTGGCCTTCTGTTCCTCGTTCTGTCCAGCACTCTTGGTGGTTGCCCCTGCGCTGCCTTCTCAGACCTACAGATAGCATATTAAAAATATGTACATCTGTACACCTACTCAAACTCTCGTTGCCCCTGGCAGATCTAGCGGCCTCGTGTTAAGTGAAGATACATTACCATTGTCAAGTCCCCGGGGATGCTGGTCTCTCCATCTTCAGAGACAACAAGTACCTCCCGATAGTGTCACATCGTGGAATCTGGTACTTGTCTCTTGGCTCTTTCCAGCAACGGGACACATTTCGACAACCCCAAATTGGCTGCCCCAACTCATTTTAGGGCCTTTGGTTCGTATTGAATCCAAAGCCAAGATGCTGATCGTCAACGACTTTTCCTGCCGTAGACAGAGCCGAGTGAAGCCGCAAACGATAACTGTGCTGCAAGCATAGAATAGCAGAACATCAGTCCACATGGAACCAGCAGTTAACGCTTTTCCCCACAGTCCTCACGAGGCTCAGCAGCACAATCATCAACTACAGCGCACACGATGCGCTGTTGACGGCGGACAGTCCGAGATCAAGACACCATCTCACTTGGCACTGGGCGCCTGAGTGATCGTGCTTTCATGCCGACGGCGTCAAATCTGTAACCAAGTGCCTTATCTGGCACAGGGCAGGTTCTGGAACGCAGCCCTGCTGTCTAGTAGTTCTCTGTGTGTGCCAGTCAGCTATTCTTGTGTCTCCAGCATCTCAACGGGATGAACCTCTCAATCTCCAGGCAACATACTCTTGCCACGAGTAGAAGCAAACTCGCCGGAAATATGACTCGTCTCGCGATGAACATCCCAATCAGACGTTGCGTCCTGACAAGCAGACGTTTGCGGCACTCAAATCCGACAATGACGAATGCTGGCACCCGTTTCTCGGCTGTTCGGAGTGTCGACTGTTGCGTGTTGTAGTCGCCTGCAGAAGGAAATCTTCGTCCAGAGGACGCCTGAGGGCACAGCTTGAACAAAATCAGGCCATCGATAGCACAGCGGCATCAAAGTCGCCAGCAAAAGTTGACGGAAATAGCCAAGTAAACTGTTGCGCGATTGATCTGAAATGAAGGTATCCAGCGGCCGTTGTCTTAGCTTTGTCATGCCCAGAGTATCGGTTCCGCGATACCTGCTTGGGGGTAGCTGAGCTATTGTTATTTCCAGTTTCCAGCCATGGAGGTCTTCAGCAGCGGCTAAACATGGATAGCTTCATGACAGTGGCGGAGAATTCACACATGTCCTGTCCAGTAAAGTAAGTTGAACCTAATACAGCATTGATCAAAATAAGGCTGAGTAATAGGATCAAGCAAGGGAAGGCATCGAAATGCTAACCATTGGACGAAGACATCTACGGAAATGTGTCTGATTTTTGTTCCCATCCTTTAAATAAGATGCCGAACGCGTTAATCACAGTCACATGGACTGCACCGCACCATGGGCTACTTCTTGCCGCAAAAGTAGCCCCCAAAACATAAGGCTGAGGGAAAATGGCCCTGCAGGTTGGCGAGTTGGGTGAAGTGGGTTTCTAGAGCCCCTAGTTAGGTATCGCGCATGCTCATTCTGGAGAGCTTCAGCTGGAGGTGAGGTGAGCTGAGTAAGAATGCGACGATGCTGATCAGCTTCCCCTGGGAAAGTACCCCTCCAGGCACCTTTTGGCGCGGGAATACATGCCACGTTATGACGAGAGGGGCTGCTTGTCCCGCGGCGAGTGACTAATGCATCACGTGACATCATACCTTGCAGCTCGCCCAACCAAGCTCTGCCATTGGCCCGGGCGGTCCCTGGATGTGGGGGCCCAAGGCTCTCGAGCCTCAATTCCTCCCCACGAATGCGAATCGGTGCATCACCACTTCGGACATCGCATCCCAACCCCAGCGACGCGACACTGTTGTTTCTTTTCCAGCAACGCCTCTACCTGGCGCATTGTTTTCGACCCTGTGCTTTGGTAACATTGTTATCTCTGGATGTGGTTTTACTGAGCAACCCGGCTATAATCCTCCCGTTTATGCCCTGTCGCTTTGCTCGCCTCTTTTCGAATCTGGCTTTGACGACATCATGATAGTTTTGGGAGCCGCTCTACTGAAAGCCACAGACCTCTCATTCTCTTAGTGGTAAGTCACTGGCTGCTTCTCTAACTATTCCTTGAACTTGGCAAGTGCTTTCAATCCTGCTTCCTTGTTTGGCACCTGCGACTTTGCCACCCAACTGCGCGGGACAGAGCAAGCAAGCAGCCCGACTGCCTCCTGGGTTTGGAGTTAGCAGCCTCACGAGGAGGCAGTGGGGAACGACGGGACCTCTCCTTCCTATCAGTTCAGAACTGAGGCCCTTAAATGGACCAGATATTCTTCACTCTAGACCTCAGTCTCTCTGACTTCACCATACCATCTACTTCGCCATCCTAGTCAGATATCTCGAATCCGATGCTGACCAATACCTAGTATACAGCTATCTTTTTCACTGCTACTACGGCGAAGACGGACCAGCCAAACACCATGTCCTTCTTCGGTTTCGATCCGACCCGTGGCGGCGGCCACAACACCTCCGCGCCGGGTTTCTCGCAAGCTCATGACCCGTTCGCCGGCCTCTCTCGCGGCAACCAAGAGGAGGACGACGCCGTCGACTTCGATGACACGTACGATGGTCTCGGAGACCAGCTCGAGGAAAGTGGCGATGCTTTCAACGACGACACCTTTGGCGGCGGCGACGGTGGTGGCGGCGGAGACGAGATTATCTCTGCTCCTGTCGGAAAGGACTTCGATTTCTTCGGTCAGACGGCCAAGGTCTCGAATGCCATCGAGGAGGAGCAGGTTCGCTACAGCCGCCAGGTCCCCGCCTCGAAACCCGCGCCTGCCCAGGCGCCCGTCCAACATCACCATGTTCCTCAAGCTCAGGCCATGCCGAACTACTACTATCCTCCTCAGCCGGCCCCTCAGCCTGTTCGCACTGGCTACGAGAAGTACAAGGAGGCGGAGCCCATCCCCGACCTTCACGTCGACGCGTCTATCTGGGGCGTGCCTTCCAAGAAACCCGCCGCCGCGCCTTCTCCCCAACCCCAGGCCGCTCCTGCCTCCAGTAGCCGCAAGATCATGAGTCTCGAGGAGGTCGAAAAGGCTATGCGCGAGCAAGCCACCAAGCGACCAGCCCAGGAACCTGCCCCTGCTACACAAGGATACCCCCAGGATTACGGCTACGCCCACCCGCAGGCTATTCAGCAGCAGCAGAGCTTCCACGGTTCCGACCAGCAGCAACAGCAGCGTGGCAGCCAGGTGCCTCAACACGCTGGTCAGGGCCATCCGGTTACCATTCTTCAGCGTCCTCAGTCTCTTACTTCCAAGCCGACCCCGCCCATTCAAAACACCCCTAGCCCGCTTGCTCAGCCTCCTCACTCCCAGGCTCCCTCTGTCCAGCCGACTCAGATTCTCCAAAACCCTAACCGACTGTCTGGTGATGCTGCTCGCATTGGTGCCCACGGCCCTCAGCCTCATGGCCATCAACAGGCTCACGGTCAGAATGCACACCGATCACAAGGTTCGTCAGGTCGTGTACCTCAGGTCTCCCAACAGCAGCACCTGAACCACCTCTCCGAAGATGAGAAGGCGGCGTACCTGGATCAGGAGACCAAGCGTGCGAAGCGCAACCACAAGATCTGGCTTCTTTCTAAGGACAACGGTCTCATGACTCCTCAGGACAAGAACTTTGTCACCCGTATCCAGCTGCAGCAGCTTGTCTCGGCCACCGGCAACCCGATTGACCACAACAACGAAGCCTCAATCGCAGAGGACTTTTACTACCAGGTTCTTAGCCAGATTCGCGGTGGCCAACGCCAGAACCCTAACCAGCCCCTGAACAACTTTGCTCAGACCTACCTCTTCCAGACAGGAAGTCGTCAGGGCAACATGAGAAGACAAGGAAGAACTGCCGAGAACCACGTGCAACGCATGGAGCAGCAAGTCCAGCGTGCCGTTGAAGCCGCCAAGAACAAGCCCAAGAATCCCCAGCTTGTCATTGCTGGCAGTCTCGGAAAGATCTCCTTCAGCAACGCCAAGACACCTAAGCCACTGCTCAACATCAAGCGCACCGATAGCAGTGGTGACGCCCAGCGTCCTGGAAACGGCAAGCGTCACCACACGGAGTCCAACACTGTGGACCGCAAGGCCATCTTGAAGAACATTGAGAGTGTTTACACCACAGTCATGAAGATGGAGGACCATGCCCGCCACATTCCTCCCCCGCCCACCAATGGCAACGACGAGGAATTTCACGCGAAGCATCAGGAGTGGCTCGAGGTGGCTCAGACTCTCAACGGCCAGCTGTGGGCAGACCTCAAGGTTCACGAGCCTATTGGTGCTACCACCATTCACCCCTTCATCGCCTTCCTGTCGTTCCCCAAGGGTAAGAAGGCCATTCCTCGTGTCTTCCGACACATCAGCTTCGAGCAGCGCACCACTATTCTCACGATGGTTATCCTCCACTTGGATCAGCTGGATGTTGTTCGCGGTGCCCAGATGACGGATGGTGAAGTCAACCTTAACGCTGCCATGCGTGAGAGCATCGAACTCTTCTCCGCGGCTGTCATGCCCAGCCTCTTTGCCTACTTCAACGAGACCGAGCTCGATATCGTCACAGGTGTCCTCGGACTGATTACCAAGCTGAACATCGATCTCATTGCCAGAACCCGCGTGGGCTGCTCAATGTTGACTCTCATTCTGAGTCGTGCAGAGCTTCTCAAGCAAGGCGGCGGCGGCACCCCTCAGCTTTGGGCCGAATGGTAAGCACATCCGGATCGAAAATGATAACATCAACTAACACACTCATAGGGAGCAAACCTTCAATCTCTTCTTCAACATCCTGGAGCCGACCCTGCATCATATCTTCCCTGGCAGCGTCAACACCGGAGAGGATGTTGTCGTCTGGCAGCTTCTTGCTGCCGTGGGTGTCAGTGCCAACCCTGAGCAGCAGCAGCGCCTGGTTCTTGCTGTCAAGGATCGTGTTCTCGACACTGTTGCCCACGCGAAGACCCTTCCGGGCGCCATGGCAACGACCCGGTTGGCTACGGTCAACCTGTTTATGCACTCCATTGGTTTGGATGTTGAATTGCTTCAGTAAGACGATATTTAGTGCGAATGATAGGACGATCACGGCGCGGACTGCGCCATCACACATGCTTGGGACGCTACACTTGTTTATTGATGCGTTGGAAGCTTGGGATGCTGCTAGCCTTACTCGACGCTTGGCCCGTATTTTTTGAGGGCATCGAGATCACCGGGAAGTTGTGGTACGGGGGCTACAGCTTGATGGAGACTTGGACTTGCGGAGGGGCTATCCCATGGCTATATGCACAAAACATATCTCGTGTACATTACACACGACTCTATGAGATGACGCCGCGAAAGTATTATTAGCGGTGCGTCGAGACCAGCCTTGCTAGTTAGAGCAAACAAAATCTGCATTTAAAGTAATAATCCGTCCCTGAACCGTTTTGTCTACAACGTACCGCAACGCCTAAGCTATGCAAATCAAAATGCTGGCCAGCATCACTTCATGTCAAATCCATGCTCGCTGATGCCTGAGCAGGCGCAGCTCTAGCCTTGCCACCTCGTCTTGAACCGACAGCGCCACGAGCCTTGGGTTTCATCTTTCGTGCCTCTTCCTCTGCGGCGGCCGCGGCAGCCGCCTCGGCATCCTGCTCTGCCTGTGATACCGGCTTGGGCTTCTTGATACCACTGACAGCTTCCAGCAGTTCATCGTCGCCCCATGTGGTCTCCAGTCTAGCCATAGACTCCGCCAGGTCAACCGTGGGCTTCGTCTCAGCCTCACCCGCCTCGATAGCGGCCTTCTTCTTTTCCTCATCCTCTTCGGCCGGGGGCGGCTTGTTGTCGCCAGGGGCGCGGAGAATGAGGGACTCTTGGTAAATCTCCCAGGCCGCCTCGTCGTTCTCGTCCGTGTACTTCAGCTTGCGCCAGGGCTCGATCTGGACCGAGCGCAGACGGTCGGCCATTGTCTCGTTCTTGGCCGCTGCGCCGTCGGGGGTCGTCTTGATCGTCATGTGAATCGCGCGCGCTGCCGCAGCGCCCTGGCCTCCTGCGCCCGATGCTCCCGCCGCCGGTGCTGCGGCGGCGTTCTCCTTGGCGGCAGCTGCGGCGGAGGCATTGCGCTCTTGTTGGGCTACTGCGTCGACGTGGTGCAATTGGGGCCGGAGGTGAACGAGGTTTGTTACGGGTGTGAGGTGGAGGTCCTCTATTGCTTTCGTCAGGATCTCTTCATCCGAATTGGGAGAGGAAAGCACTTACTGCCCTGGAAGACGCCAATCATGTACTGCACCTCCTTGTGATCGGGACACTGTCCACCGAGAGTCTGCGTACGCAACACCTTGTCCTGGCGCACAGCCTCGGGCCACTCGAGGTACATCTCGTCCTCCAGATCGATCTCGCCGCGCCTCTTGGGCCGGGGCGGCGGTGCGCCGACGCCGAAGCCTCCAGAGAGGCCGTGTGTGCCGCCGTTCTTGGCCTCGAGACTCGCCTTGAGCTGCCGACCCCACTTCATGCCCTTCTCCTTGTCATAGGACTGGGTGTAGTCGAGAGGCACGTCGACCTCGACCATGCCGGAGCGGGTCTTGAGGCGCATCTCGGTGGGCGTGGCCTGGCGCGGGTCGGTGCGGTTGGGTTGCTGCAGGACCCAGAGCTTGCGGCCCTGCGGGAGGGAAGGGTTGAAGAAGACGTCGTAGGAGGCGATGACGGGGTCGGCGTCGGCGTCGATGGGCTCGGGCGTCCCGGGGGACATTGTCGCTGTTGGGGCGGGCATTTTGCGGGTGGTGCTGGGTGGGAGGTGTGACTCCCTTCGTCGCGATGTATAGTCAGACTTGGAGGTTTGGCTATGGGAAATTTTTGGATTGGAGAGAGAATGAGTTACCCCACGGTCGGAGACGTCAGGGCTTATCGATAGGAGTACTGGAGCTAATCCTGGTCTGGGCGGGTGGTGGGGGACGAGCTCCATCTCCTGCTGCTTCCAGGGCCGCGGGTGTTGCAGTGTCATTCGTCCAGCATCACAATGTCGAGCAACACAACTTCAAGATGGTGTTCACGAAGTTGTCATTCTTCCACGCTCATTTCGAGCTGTCAATTTGTCAGCGAACTCAGGGAACAGTCTGCACGAGTGATTGATGCACCCTCAAAAGGGCCCAGGCAGCTGATGCGTCTCTTCTACTATCCGACGTCTCCTGTACTCGAGAAGCCTCAACATGCGACGACTTTCGTGATCGTCATCCATCACCAGATTCAAGGCGACTCAGCACTAAGATCTCAGTTCCTCCCAAGCCGCTCGAAGGATTGCATAATCACATTGGTGCCTTATCCAGCAGGTCTTTGTGAGCTTAAATGACGAAGACGAAGTAAACTCCTGCATCCGTCGTATCCACGAAAGATGCAACACCATCAGCTGGCCTTTAGTTGAGATGGATCTTGCAAGCCTATCCTTGCAATATTTGACGAACCATATAGGTCGTCGAATCATTGTTGTATGTTACTCGAGTTGACGCGACTAAATCCTTAGTCCCTCCGGTCTTAATGTTATCCTGCATCGGCCATAGGACTAGAGCTCACCTCGACTACACAACCAACTCCAAGGCTGCAGAACGTTAGTTGTCTTAGTCTTCGGGAGTATGAAGGTCCATGACAACTGGCAACGCTACGCCTTTTTCTGCCCTCGTTCGAACCGAGTCCAAGTAGCGCTGATGAGAGACGCTAAACACCACGTGAAAGACTTACACAGGAATACCAATTGAAGGATGCTCAACCCTTTTAAGATCTAAGCACGGCCCTTCAGCTAAAAGAAGTCGCGAGTATGAAAGAAGAAGTCGCAGAAGCCCTCGCGAGCACAACATGACGGCCGACGTCCCGAACTCGCTGAATTGGCTGTCATTCGTGACAGGGATCCTAGGCTTTGCCCTGACGACGCTCAACTTGATCGCTTTGTACGCCAACTTCGTCGCCACAATCCGCGCTGCGCCTAGTGAGATCCGCGACTCTCTGGGCAACCTTCGACAGCAACTTTGCGAAGAACGCGAGGCGCTGCGTCACCAAACGAAAGAGATTAGGCGCAAAAGTAAAATACGGCAGAAAATCTCTCAAATTGGAGAAAAGAACGCCAACATCGAGGCGCGCAGGGCGCTGGAGTATGCAGAGAAGACACTGCCGCTGCATTACATGACGCTCCGCGACCTCTGGAGAACCTTCAAGGAGCTTGAAAGACCATTCTTGGTGGCGAGCGGGCACCGGGCCGAGGCGATCCACAATGGAGCTTCGTGGGGCGAGGACGACCTCGACGAGAAGGTCCGTAGCGACTTTGAGAAGCATGGAGAGATGGGAAGTTTTGCCGACTGGAGCGCGCTGTACAAGTGTGACTTTGCGCATCGCTTTATTTGGTGGCAAGTCAAAGATTCTGTGAAGAAGTTAGGAGACGAAGTCATGAGAGTCATGGCAAGGAGAACAGAGAGGGAGGTTACGTATACTCGAATGATGGTCAGGCAGATGTATCTTGGTGATACACCTGGACACGGTAGTGATAGGGGTCCGAGACGGCCTGGAGACGGTGACGGAGGTGGAGGTGCGAGAAGGAGGATGAGTTGGGGTTCATCGGGACCATCAAGGAGGACGCCACAGCCGAGGTACGAAGAGCCTTCTTCTTCCTCTGAGCAAAGCAGCGACAACGACAGCCGGACGACGAGGCGTGGTTCAGGGAAAGGAAGAGACACGAGCCCGGTCTTCAGCGAGCATAGAATGAGCCATCCGAGGAGTGACGCTGCTACGGTGGGAAAGCACCGTTACCACTCTGGTCATCGTCGTGATCACGGCAGAGGTGGATGGCAAGGCTTCCGAACAAGAGCAGATCGAGCCTACGAGATTAGGGAGATGCGCAGGGGCCGCGGACAGAGGATTATTGAGGTTATCCCTGGGAGTGAGATTGATGATTACC
Organism: Colletotrichum endophyticum; assembly: GCA_027406105.1. Lineage (NCBI taxonomy): Eukaryota > Fungi > Ascomycota > Sordariomycetes > Glomerellales > Glomerellaceae > Colletotrichum > Colletotrichum endophyticum. Next base: position 413,406 of record JANVYF010000005.1, read on the forward strand.
CCCGAGCACGGCAGCAAGACGAGGAAAAGTGAGGCGCGGCATGCGGAGAATTGGAATGTTATCAAGTCTCATGAAGATAACCTGCGTTGCTTTTCATTCCATGTACCAACTCAGAGAGCGTAGTCTTTCGAATGAGACCATCGTTCATAGGTCATCCTCCTCGTTCCAAGATACTTCTTAGTCGTTAAGGCGCCCTCGCAAGAATGGTCCCATACCTGGAATGGGTCTGGTTGCCGGCTTCGTCCATTGGCGAGGGCACAAAGTCTTTGACCTGCAAGCCTGCCTTCTTCTGGAACACGAGGATGATATCCGACCCCCCGAACAAGAAGGTTGAGATCTCGTTGCCCTTCCTCACTGTATCCCCTTCTCTTACTGTCAACCTAACACCCGATACAATGGCCATGCCAATCGGCAGCACGGCTACTTTCCCGAGCACTGGGTTATCGATGATGACGCAACCCCTGGTTTGAAGGAACTGGTAGCCCGGAGAGTCGGGCACCTCCAGCACGCATTTGGAGTCTTGTCTCTTTTCTTCACCAGAGACCGGGATCTTTCGGATGAGTTGGCACTTCTCGTTGACCTCCATGTAGGCCGCCCCCTGGATGTTCTTTGCCTCGAGTACAGTACCGGATACAGGCGCATGCTGGCGGTGATAGTTGTACGTGTTGAGGAATGCATGCATCCAGATACCGCCATTGAACTCACACGCATATCTGCTGCCATGTAGCAGGTCATCTATAGTCCATGGAATGCCCTTGATCAAGACCTCGCCCATGTTGTTGATGGCGATAATGCTCTGGTTCTCGAGGCTGTTGTCGTACGTGCAGTCGGCAGGATAGCAAATAACCTTGTCGTCATCCGGGTGAGAGATAGGCCTCATTCCCGGCTTCAGCTTGCGAGAGAAGAAGTCGTTGAAGGTACGGAAACCCCCTTCAGGCTCTATGGCTTCGTGGTATTCGTACTTTGGGGAGTTTTTGAAGGACTCCAGGGTCCGAGGGGTGACGGACATGGGAGTGTCCAAGAACTGCCCAACGAGCTGCGAGAACATCACTATCCAACTGGAGAGCGGACTCTGAGGTAGGCGGACCGACTCCGGTGTGATTCGAGTTTGCAGTCCAAGGAGCGGCTCCTGGTCGAGAATGAAGTAGAAAATGCAGAGGATGTTGTAAATGTCCTTGCTCTGGATGTCCTCCTCTGGCTGCCACTTCAACAAGTCATTAGCGAAGACGAGGAATCTGAAGCCGTTTGTGATTTTGAATCTTCTCATGTAGTCGGGGATCTTCCTTTTGGCCGACTCTACGGCCTTGTCCAGCGCTCCGGGGCCAGCCTTCTCGAGAAGACCTACGAGGACGATGATGGCCGCGTTGAATTTGGTGAAGTCGCCTTCTGCGGGGTCCGGAATGCTCGAGTCATCCATGTCTGAGCGATATTTGCCCATGTGGGCTGAATAAAGTTCTCCAGGAAAGCAGGCTATGGGCGGGGGTATCTTGAATAAGTCTCTGTGGCCTAATCTGGTGTAGACTTCAATAGAAGATGCGTGGGCATCTTGCGACGGAGGAGCTCGTCAGGGACTTTGGAGAAACCACAGAAACGGCCAAGGCAGTTTTGAAGAATGGTGATTGATGCTGTAATGCGGATGCTTTCATCTTGTCTCAAAACGATATGATGCTATTGGTTGTGAGCTCTAGCCGCATTCGGGCCCCCAAGCCGTTTTCTTTGGCATATATACTGACCTTCTTGTTGCTCTTGTTTACTTATTAGCATTCGTGCCTCTCTCCCTTGTCTTTCTTGTCGTCCTTGTCGTCCCTTCTATTCGTGTTGTTTCTTACTCGTTTGCCCGAATAGCTAGGAGTATTCTACTGTCTCTGGAAGAGGATGTCTCAAACATGCTACGTCCATGTCATCATATCCCTGATCGCGCTAGACGGCTTATGAATTTGTGGTCTTGTAAGTCGGCTACTGTCATGCCGAAAAGACCGAGATATACGGGCGCCAAATCATGGGGGCCACAAGGGCGCGCATCTCCACTGCTCTTTCGTTTTTCGAGGAAATTGTCCATGATCATCCGAATAGCTGTGTCTACTGTTTGACCTCGTACGCGAGAGACTGCAGATCCGCTCAGTTCTTCGTCGTTGTGCCGTGGCTCGTCTGTAAATAGTTTCTCATGCTCTGCATTGGGATCGAGGTAGTTGTTGAATTCGACGTCTACGATAGCAGATTTAACAAGTGTGGCTTGCTCAGGTTCGAAGTACGGTTCGCTGATGTAGTGCTCGTCTGTGGTGCTATTGAGACGTTTCGCTGAGTTGATATCCTTTGCGAGGTTTCGCAAGTCGAACAAGAGGACGCGCAACTTGTAGCCTAGAGCCGGGTCATCACGAACAGTCGAAGTCGTGAGCTGTTTCCGTGTGGGTGGATTTGACTGGTGGCTAGGCTTGCCAGGCTTATTAGGTGACTTTCTTGAAGCTTTGCCGGTCATTACTAAGATATGATTGGACAGGGAGGTTAAGGATGTATACTGATTGGTGATGTGTTTGAGACGTTGAGCGTGTGGAAGACTATGGTGGTTGGGCGTGGTTGAAGGAGATAGTGTTCAGTAGACTGCAAATTTGAGCAGGTCTATTTGATGCGAAGATCGTTTGCTAAATTCTCAGGGTTCAATGTTCCTCTTTGGACTTGAACCTAAAGTCTTCATAGCCTATAGGTGGTTCACGTGGCGAAGAAAATCTTGACCAAGCCAACCGGGTATCTGAGGCTACTAAACCGATGCGCCAGACTATTCACATCCCTTGTCAGCTACAAGCATCAGATTTCTTGGTGAAATCTTGTAATCGAAGATGGGTAAAACTTCCACATTCTGCGCTCCATTCTCAACAAGAAACCAGTACCGATCAAGAGCAATTACACTCTCAACAACCTTGCAGCAAAGCACGCTCAATGTCCACAAAATCGCTACTTTGCCTTCGCAATCTCCATAACGAGCCTCATATTTGAGCAATTCAGCATCGCTTATATCGCTTTTGCCAATGCCCAGACAATGCATTGCTCGGCTCGCAAACTTTGTAAAGCTGGCCATGTCGCCTTTTCGCACTCCCCAAACCGGCCGATCTTGCTTATCGAGTTCAATGCTCTTGTCGAAGAACACTTTCTCTAGAAGCGCTCGATAAAAGCGCCGTTTTGAGTATACCGACTCTTCCTTGCTCGGGTCCGCCTTCTCCCAGTTGTTTGGTGCTTGACATCCGGTCATAAGGGCTGTGGCGCTCAAGGTGAGCTTTCTGTCCCTCATTTTTGCGCTGATCGGGAAGCCGTTGGGGCAGCTGTCAGAAATGGGCACGATGTGGTTGTAGCAGCAGCCAACTGCACCTAAACACTCGATGAAGGGTATTGTTGTGAAGTATCTGAGCATGTGCTCAGACAAGTTCCCGCAGGCGTGCAAGCCGACGAGCATGCATTTCTCTCCTCCAGCCCAGGCAGCGATCTCATCTGCCAGTGGTCCAGTGCCATCGATGTAACGCAGCAAGTGTTGTATCCTGTTCTCGATTCCAAGACTGGCAGCGCACGATCTCGAAGCAGCAATCTGAGATTCGCTGCCATCTATCGCCAATACGTGCAAATTAGGGTAGAGGTAGGCAAGCGATACGGATAGGTAACCTTGCCCGGATCCCATATCGATGATGCGAGTGATGTTGTTGGCTTGGCAAATCCCCTGGATGTAGGCAGTCGCAACAGAAACTTCATCGATCTTTTTTGTCTTCATCCGAGCTGTCAAAATTTCGGGAAGAGAGATTCTAGGACCGACACGTTGGGTACGATGAAGTGAGAGTGACCGAATGTTTTCCAACCAAGTTGTCAGTGAGTCTGGTTGCCCTGGAATTGGCTTCAGCTTTCTGTCGTTGACTTTCGTGGTTGCGGTATCTGTTGATTCATCGATGCTATCGATCAAATCTTGCTGCGCCAGACGATGATCTGGCAGTGATGACCACCACGACGTCCACTCCGGAGGCAGTGCCTCCCATGCGTTATAAATCAGCGCATCATTGACATGGATACCGCCGGTAATTTGCTGAACCAAGGGGGTGTTGATGAACTCCAATACATTCTCGGCGTACTCGTCGACGCTGAGATAATCTCCCGGCAGGTCAATCATGGCGAGCCAGCTGGGGTTGTCTTGATGTAAGATGATTGGGGGCAGATGAAGTTGGCAGCTCGCTGTTAGAAAACCCATAAACAGATTTGTTGTGGTAGGCGGTGCCTGACGGCAGAAAGGTGATGTTTCCCTTAGTTGTCGCCCTGGCGTGGCATCTCACTTCCAGAAACTTGATTATTGTATATTTTACATGCTGACGTTAATGGATACATAAAAGCCTGGAAATTTTGTCAAAACATCAAGATTTTGCGGTTCGTTGTTGCAACCTGCGTGTTTTGTAACTGCCTCAACGGATTTACCTGACAACACTAAGACACGAAACCGGTCTGAGCATTCTGATCAAAGAAGTTGGATTTTGAGATCCCTACAAAAAGAAACAACTATACAAACAGACGAAGAGTCAATAAATTCTACTAATGCGAACAAAGTATTAAAAAAAAAAAACACTTTGGCGGACCTATATATGTGCCAGACTATTGTCACCAGGAGTCTGAGGTGCAGGGCATTTATGTCTGCATACACCTCGACTTGCATTTACCGCACCTTGCAAGTCTTGACAACATTTTGCACCAATCCATCCTTGCGTCGAAATTCGGGCGAGAATGATTCCATCATCTTCGGGGTCAGAGCACGACGAGCCTTGCCCGCCTCTGCGAATGCCTCCCGGGGTGGCTTGCCACCTCGCATGCCCGCAGCACCAACCAACATGCCAAGGATGGCGAAAGGAGCCGAGTTGGGATCTTTGACAATATCGACAATGGATATCGCGGCGTTTCCTGCTTCTCCAATGATCAATGCCATGGAAGCCAGGCGAGCGGCACCGCCCAGAGCCGATGCGGCTTGTCCAGCAAAAGGGATGACAGCGAACACGATACTGAGAATGCCGAGGACAAGCTCGCGCGTCTTTGTCTCTTTTTGTTCCTTTCCAATCTCCTTGATCTCCTTGATGCTATTGGAAGCGTCTTGCATCATGAGGAGAGGCATGCTAAAGGCAGTGAGGACGTCGGCTTCATCAGCGTCGAGAACACCCATCCGCATCTCGATGTAGGTACCGACTATTGTCCCAACAAGAACATCGGTGGACGGAATTGCTTCCTCTATGATGCTCTTGGGGTTCTCAATCTCGATCTTGTCCTTGTCGCTGACTCTCTTCGGCCAGTTCTTTCTCATGTAGTAGTTCATAGTGCAGTCAACCGGGCAGATACCCGGTTGTGTCGGCGGGCACACACAGGGGTCGTTGATGGCATCCATGTCTCGCCAAGTGATCCACTCCCTTTGTATGCCTGCCTTACTCGCCAAAGCATCGTAGAAGCCAGTTTCGTCGCGCATTGTGAAAGTGACGGTGCGAGGTCCCGGCGAAGGTCCAGGAGGGTAGGACAGATGGGCTTCGGTGCAAGGGCCCTCGCCGCTGTTGCCCTTTGAACTCCACTCGCAGTCCATGTACTTCAATCCTTCTCCAGTGCCGATCTTCAAGAACTCTTCAAGACGGTCGTCTATTGAGTCTTTCACCCAATCGGCATACCACCAGAACTGCGAGACCTTGAGTCAGCTATCATTTACGACCAGCTATGAAGTAAAACAAAACCATCAAGACAAGCAGGTGAAAAGGGGAACATACTCTGTCGTCATAGTCACTCGAGCTTGCAACATCTCTGTACTCGGCGATCACCTTCTCAAGGTCTCTGATTAAAACGTTCAGCAACGCCATAGAACGGCAGTGGGGCGGTACGTTGTCGATGTTCTTCTCGAGATCGTCCAGATTCGTGGGCCAAGTCTCAGAATTGCATTCCAAGTTTTCCCCACCGTCGACAGTGAATCCACCTTCTTGACCCTCTGGTGCGCCGAGGAAGTTGAGCAAATCAATGGCCCAATCGGTGGTGCCGCCAAAGTTCAGACCTTTGATCCAATCCGAACGTGTTGACTTGGTCGTGTCGCTCATGTATGCGACCCAGTCCGTCATGCCGTTCCCCATAGTGCCGTAGGTCATGATATCTGAGTTCGTGGGTCCGTCGTGCCACCTTTTGGCCTCGTACCCAGGCTCACCATCCTCTGCAAAGGTGAAAATCTGGTCAAGCTCGGCATTGGATACTATTGAGAATTGGTCAGTTGATGACAGCAATGAAGAATGGAGGGGGTCCACTCACTGTAGCCGCCGGTATCCGTGCAGATACCGGGCTCGGCTTCAGAAACGGTTCGCGAGCCTGTGAACAAGCAGTTGCGTCCTGTGCAACTCTTGTCGGCCATGCGGAAGCTTCGACCATAGCTGGTGACTCCAACAATGATTTTATCAGCGGAGACGCCAGCCTTGGTAAGCATGACAAGGGAGTTCGTGGTCTCGGTGATATTGACGTGGGATCTCAGGCAGTTTCCATTCTCGCAGCCCGGGTTGGCATATTTGTTTCCGTAATCTACAGAGCAGAGATAATCGTCAGTAACGTTGTCCCAAAACAGGAATGGAGAAGAAATGGAGGATGGTAGGCGGTGACATGTTTGGACTTACCCCATTGTCCATGAAGATCGTACGTCATATAGATGAAGTAGTCGAGCACCTTTGCCATGTCCTCCACAGGGAAAGGCTTGAGATACCAGTAAGAAGCTGGGATGGCAATCGAGAGCGAGCGACCATTCTTTCCAAGCTTGTCTCGCATGAGGCTCAGGAAGCGACTGTAGTAGATAGCATCAACGGGATCGCTACCAGGAATGCCCTGGTCGTCAGCACCCGGATACTCCCAATCAAAATCGACACCGTCAAGTCCTGGATTCGCATCCAAAAAGCGAAGCACATTGCTAGCGACCCGCTCGCGATTCGTCGGACTAACAGCGTCGCGATACAACTGATAGGTGGCGGGATCGGTAGACTCGGCCCAACCACCGAAAGAAATAATCTTCTTGAAAGGCGCATCCATGGAGACAAACTTGTCGAACTGGTCTTTGACGTTGTCGGCGATTTTGACGTCGAGATCAGGCGTGAGACCGGCAAAAGCAAAATGGATGTGTGTCAACGGGTAGGTCTCGTAGATGTCCATGATCTGACTTGCGTCCATAGTCAGGCATCCTCGAGCTTCGTTGTACGCCTGAAAATATCCGATGCGTCTGAACTCAGTGGGTGGGCTCTTGTTGTTGGTGATCTCCATCCCGCAGTTGGAAATACACCCGTTGGTATCCTTCTTGAAGGCCCCAGGCGCTCCAGTATCGGCAGGTGACTCCGTGCAGAACTCGGTCGTAGTTCCGCAATACCCCCATCCTGAGCAACAAGATTTCAACGGGCATTGATTCAACTTGGCCAGATCCCAGCCATCATAAGTTCCAGAGGGCATCTGCGTGCCTAGCTTCTGGGGGCCACAAGCCACGTCGGGAAGTTGTACCGGCATCGGCGTGTTGCCCTTGCTAATACAGATGATCTGGTCCTGTTTTAGACTGTTGCACCCAGCCCAGCCCCAACTGTTGGCGTTGTACTTCTCAAGGTCCTTCTCGCTGATTCCGTAGGTGTCGGCAATAGACCAGCAGAGGTCTCCCAAGCTGATACTGTGGGTTGCACATATGCCGTTGGGTTGTGGCTGCGGTGTATTGTCTGGCAGAGTTCCCGATGAACAGCAAACAAGTTGGCCAGGAATCAAATTCGCACAAAGATTGGTCTTGGTGTTGTACTTGAGAAAGTCTGCTCCCCTGATACCACATCGAGATGCCAGTGAAGCACAACCATCATCCTTTTCGACCTCAATAGCGGTACAGACAGCTCTAGACGTCAAGTTGGAGACCCCGCGCTTTGTGGTAGAATTCGACGTGTAGTTGGAGGGGAGGACGACCAAATCGCTAGCACCGAGCACGCCAACGCCTTCAAAAGACTTTGAACTGTTGGTGTGGTCTCTAACACACTCACCACTGGACCAAGTCTGCATAGCCCTCTGTGCTCTTCCAAGTTGATCAAGTCCATTGACAGCAAACAGCCCAATGGTGTAAGGGTTGAGGCTGTTTGTGTCGCATGACTGGACCAGCTCGCTGCCTTGTTGAACGCTCGTCGCGAAGGTATCAATCACTAACGTGGCGACACTGGTAGTCACGACATCAGCGCTGACATACAGAGCAACAATAGCTGTATCAACCCTCGCAAAAAGGATTGTACGGCCACATGAAGCAGTTTCTGCAAGATGAGACCCCAGAATCTTCGCGGCGGCGGCAGCAGCGTCAGCCCCAGACGATATAATACCGGTCGGGCTGGTCGACACAAGCAGTTGAAGAGTAGACTCAGATGCTCCGCAGACCTTCGGGCCGTTGTCCGGCGAGAACATTGAAATAGATTCATTGTTCTGGCGAGCCTCGACTGGCACATAGCGACGGACAGTACTAGTGGATTGAGGAGCCTCAAATGCACAAGTTCGGAACGTCTTGACGCTGCCAGTAATATGGAAGTTGAAGTCGAAGAGAAGAGGGGCCTTGCATCGTACAAGATCATCCTCGTGTTGCACACGGGTCCAGTTAGATGGGTCTGGCCCAACAACACTGCACAGCTTGGGGCAATCGTCGATCATAGGTGTGGACCAAGGAGTGTTGGTCTGCACATCTGATGCGGGCGATATGGCCTTGACGCCGAGGTTGAGCTTCCGCTCGGTTGAGTTGTTGACGATTGAGTCGTCAGGAATCAACACGGGCTTGCTGGGTATGGCTGACGATGTAGGCTCGGCCACATCATCAGTGGCATTGCGAGTTATATCGCTGGGAAGGGCGAGACCTAACGCAGCAAATGTAAGAAAAATGAAAGGTTTCATGATGATCAAAATGAGTGTGGATATGACCAAAAGGCCAAAATCAAACGATTGCCAGCAAAGCTGTAGTTGAGACTGAGATGATGTGTGTAACGAAGATAGCAGGTGAAATGTCCGAGCGGAAGGGTTTACTGTGTTTAACTAAAATCGAATTCACTCTGTTTGCCGAAGCCTGCAACTCGCAGCGCATATCTTCGCTCGGCTCCGATGAAGCCTTGTTGCTGTTGCACTGCAGCCTGTTTTCGTGTTCCTGGTGTCTAGATTGTGTCGGACTCGATGATCCTCACGCCAAGGCTTCAAAGTTCGCCTTTGGTGGAGATGATTAACTGAAAGCGGCCTGCTTTCCGAATGGACTTTGGTTCGGCCCTTCTGTTGACGATTGAAAATGGATCCACGAAGGCATTGCTTAGCGTGAACATGGAGCGTCAAGCAGGGGACATAGTGAGTTTGCCCCCCTGCAAGGCCGGACGGCCTTGGCTGCCGTGTACTGTTCGGCTGTGCCGCAGGGCTGAAAGATCGGCCGCTGATGTGAGGTTGCATTTGATTGTGTGAACCAAAGGCCAGACTTGTCTAAGTGACCTGATCGTAATCACCGACGATGGGTCGTCTCTGCAGGCGGTACCTGCAGCATCAGCAAGGCCGGAAATGGTGTGCCTCGCTTGTGATTATGATCCTTCGAATTCTCAGGGAACGAAGGAGATACGGTCTTCTCTGACTAGCACAAGCAGGCATCGAGCTCAGCATCTAGTAATCCGCGTCTTAATACGGTAGTCTCGCAGTTTCTAGTGACCCTCGACTCGTTGCGCAAATCTGAAGGCAACTTGCTGATTTTCCCTCCTCGGCTTTCGCTCGTTTCATGCCTCTTGTCACTCTTCGAAGTCTGTCTTTACCAAAATGCAATCTTTTTTGCGTACAATACTTTTCATAAGCCTTCTGTGGCTTTTCGCTGAGCTGCCAGTGCCAGTTGCGGGACAGATCAACTACTTGTCCCATGCAAACGAACGTATTCACCTATGGACTCGCTATGATACCTTCTGGTAATGCGCTCTATCGTTAAACTTGTTGAAGAGCTCGCAGCTGACCTACGCCACAGCGAGATCGAGGGCGCCGACAAGCAAAAGTACATGCTTCCACAGCACACGGGCAAGGGGAAGCCCTCACCTTTCCCTCGTTATGCAAACAAGGGTACCGGACCCAATAATAAGCTCACGTACGGCCAGTTCCAAGCTCGCGTCGAAGGGCTTGAATGGGCTAAAATGCTGCCCGAGGACAAAGCCAAGTATGAGCAGCTGAAAGCACCGTGGTCAGACGTCGATGGAAAGACACCGACCACTTACCAGTGCGCTGATCAGCTTATGGAAATGGGCCTAAATAAGCAGCTGAAAGTGACGGAATTCGACACGACGCTGGACAACAAACGGTTCTCAGCCGACTACAAGCCCAAGAGGGGAGGGAATCCCTCTTTGTACAACAAAGACGACCCCTTCAACTCGGCCTACTCGTACTTTTCGGAGCGCGTCGAGAAGCAATTTCAAGACTTCCGCAGCAAGGACGATCCCAAATTCAAAGCCGTCATAGAGAAGAACAATAACTTGGGCAAGGAGCTTCTTGAGAGTATTACCACTCTCCGCGCCGAAGACAAGCTCAACCATATGTACAAGCAGTTGCAGGATGGCGTGGCCGATGAGAAGCGCAAAGGCCTCGGCATACCCAAAGACAAAATCGTCGTGGAGAGCAACGCGCCTTCAAAGGTGCAAAATGGCAAACCTTACCAAAATATCAACATCGCACAAACAATGGCCAACGCCTGGGCCGACACCAAGACACGCGAAGAACTGCAGGCTAAAGGCTTCAAAAACGCGGATGACCTTGCAAACTGGGCCAATGACTTGGGAAACCCCGACAAAACGCAACCTCAGGACTGGTCTGAACTAAACAAGAGCCACTTTAGATCAGCAAAGACTTGGAACTCTGGGCTGGTGAAGTCGAAGATGACCGTCGCAGAGTTGAGCAAGTGTGTTTGAAGGTTTCCTGCCATTCAATAATGATTGTATGTCCTGTGACACCTATCCGCAGGTTACAATTCGTGTGGCTCTTCCATCATTCAACTTTCTTTTAAACAAGATTAGCTAGTATTCTTTTGTCTTCAACATATAATGGCTTGGTCAAAAAGCATATCATGTTTGGACGGAAGTCAACTTTTTACTCCGCTTCTATCATCACTCTTGATATTCATTCATCTTTGCAAATATGATCGTCATTTGTTGGTTGTATTCTAATTGTTTTCGCCAAATTCCAACTAATGTTTCTTCCAATAATGATTATCATGCAAGTATGGTGTACTCACTTTCCTTTCAGCTAACACATAGATCTAGCTTCCAATGTCAAGACAAAACGCTGGTGTCATGTATTCGGGCATTCACTCCTCCTTTCAGTCACTTTCTGCAGCTCTGTGAATTAGCCTCGGTCAAAAGCAGGCTCAAGGGGAGTATACCATCGAATTTGGTGACGAAATTGCTTGTCATCCTGCTGGATTTCAATCCCATGTCTACTTGCAACATGAATTGAGCTAATGCGAGGGCCTTCTGACGATAATACCAAATGTGGATGGAAAATCAGACGAGAACATTCCTGGAAGGCACTTGCACATTCTCCATTCCGAGGCATTTACTGGACATGCAGGAAGCTACCTAGGCAACAACTTACCTAATCCTCGGACAAGACTTGAGCTTTTTTTTGATGCAGGTACAAAGGAGCTGTGGTGATTAACGGGCCAGCCTGCTTAACCGTCTTGTTACTATGCCAGATTGGTGTTATCAGATCTCGCTTACACCAAAGTCAGTTAGGAGTCGGGTTTGGGCGGGAATTTGCCAAGACGCAGGACTCAGCCCGCCTAGCCCGAGGAGCCTTTCCATGCAGGGGAACACAGAAAGAGGGACTAAAAACCGTGTGTTCTCAGTCCTCTCAGGATCTAAACCTTGGTTCCTCCACCTGCGTGAGGTCCACCGGCAAACAGGGATTCAGAAGGAAGTCGTTGAAAGATGGATACTGACTAAGCCCAATCTGGCTCTAGCGCGCGGTTCCTCCTATTCTAGATTTAGGCATAAATTTAAGCGTCCTTGTTCAACCTTCGAATACTTCGAGTGACCTCCCGTGCCTCCCGGGCAAAGCCTGATCGATGGAGACCTCATGAAATCGAGACTAGTTGACGCACTACAGCGGAGCGCGGTCCAAAGTGACCAATCTGTTCAAGGCTCCCAGTTGCGCAGCCTGATGATCTCGTCAACCGAGGAATAAGGGCCCGGCCCATGTCCATAGTGGCAATTCGTTTTGGATCTTTTGTATCCTCGGCTTCAAGGAGACAACATTTTACCCTCTTTAGCGGTCGGCCGCCTTTTTGTTAATCTGCTCAACTGAATGTCCCCGTCTTCTTTGACTCCAGAACTCGACATGGCACCAGACTCGGAGCTGACGGCTGACTGCTGTGCCGCAATCTGCGGCGAAAAAGTCCCTCGAGACCTCAGGAACATCATCGCCCGGGCTTCGCTCATCCGTGGCATACGCCTCCACCTCGATTTTGCCACCAGTCACGATGTCAGCAATCTCTGCCTTCAGGATCCGCAGATTGCACGGGCTCGGAATGCCCGACTGATCATGAGCGATGTCATTCCGAGCACTATGGGTCCTCAACAGGAGCCGTACTGCGTCTGGTTTCCCCAGATAGCCTCCGAAGACACGTACCGCCAGTTGGTGCAGCGTTATCCGCAGATGCGCTACCAGGTTGGTCGTGCCTGTGCAGCCGGTGGCTACAACACTCTCTATCAGGAACTGGACTTGCTGCCGGACGTTTCCATTGCTGAGGAGGCTAGAGAGAGCGACACGGATGGCGGCCGTCTCATTTACGACTCTATCATGAGTCGCTCCTGTCGCTACTCGGTCATGAACGATGACACGTTGACCATCCAATTGGATGATCCATTGTCTCCCGCCTTCTTGAACGGTGATACGGAAACTCGTCTACAGCTTTACCATCGCCCAAACACCCCTCGGCAATTTTCCAAAACTCATCCTGGTATCGAAGAGGACGTGCACATCAATGACGAATACACTCCTCCCGAGATGTACTCTGAGTTGGAAGAGTTCGAAGTAGAACTACTTCACCAGCCTTTACCTCTTGATCTGCCAACTGTCAAGAAGAAGCTTCTCATTTGCATGGCGGCTTTTGAAGGAAATATCGATCGTTATGTCAGGCTGTCACGGGCAACGCGTGGTATCGACCGTGAGGAGACTCTCTGCATTGTCCGCGGAATCTACCATCATACGATGTTCGCCCGCTGGTGGGCTGGAGAAATCACCCAGAACACGACGAGAGTCCAGGCCATCAGGAACACCGAGACAGGCCATAGACCTCTTTCCATGATTCAGGAAGCCATCTCAGCCCGACGGATCATGATCAATGATCCAAAGGAGTTTGTCGAGAATGGCTGGCCGGCTGGCGCGCCTAAGCCGTACCTTATCTGGTGGCCACTCCGTCCAACTCGGGATATGCTGGATTTATTGGCAGAGAAAGTACCAGAGATGACCGAGCAAGTCGCTGTGGCCGCGATCTACTGCGACTATCATGACGTTTATCGACGACTGCAGCCAGAGCCCAACTGGCGCCTCTGCGCTGCCGCTCGCGACTCTCATAACCCTTTTTACATCCAGGACCTTACGAAGCGGGCGAACGAACAACACATCAACCTTGACGCTTCGAGTGAGCAAGATCCCGATGCTAAGTGTCTAGGTCTGGACTTGGAACCAACGGAAATTTTCAATTACTACGAACGACAGGAGGTCCACAACTTCATCACAAGCAGAGAAGGGCCGTACGATGGCTTCGGTCCTGATTGTCGCATGGCAGAAGTTGGGGTTTGGGATAGCATGGGACTTCCTGAATAAGATAGTACAACGCAACCGAATGATCAAGAATCCCAAGTAAAGATGCAGGAACGCATTGATGAAAGATTTCATGTGATTTACCAATCTTCCATCTTCTATGGGAAGGCGAAGCCTGCAATGCAGTGATCGTCTGATTCTCTCAATCCTCGGTCTTGCTTATGCTTGGAATCCGCTACTCGTCGTTCACATGGGTTATTCTGAAAGGAAGTACTCATGAGCCTCAGGTGGCGACATGGCTAGAAGTTAATTTCCTGTTGAAAGTGACTCGGCGCGAAGGATTCATGGCAGCATGCCTTGTGGACTGGCCAAGTCAAATTCTTGACAAGGACATGTACCGTCAAGTACTTTGACTGAGCTGACAGCGGGTACTCGGAAGTACGATTGCGGCACGGGGCGGCTGGGTCGCGGAGGTTTCCCGATACGCTTGGCTTGGATGGGGCGAAAGCGAACCCCAGCGGTTCTTAGTCGTCTTTTGTTTCCCGCCCAGTACTTTGACAAAGCTTTTCTATGCATGTGACAGAATACTCTGAAACAGGATTCGAACCCCAGATATGCCAAGATTACTCGTCTTTAAACACTGTAAGGCAACAGATTCCGGCATGGCGCAGTGGCTCCACTGCTGCTTGTAATCCTCGCTTCGGATTCTCCCCACTGCACTAACACAGGATCTCATCAACTTTCCTGATGAGGATATCGGTCTATGGAGACAACAAAATTAGCTGGAGGCACAGTTCATGATCCAAGCTTGCTTTCCAATAGAACCTGCCGCGATCAGGCAACGAGCTTCCAAAGTTCCAAACTGCTCCTGGTCGATGCCATGACACCGATTATCCCCCCTACTTTCAGTCATCGGAACTCGCCGAGAAGAGTCTCGTTCAACGTTCTGGACTCCGGCGGCCTTGCCTTCTGGGATGAAAGCTTGACCAGTCGCTAGAAGCTCGCTGTCTTCTTGGACATCACCTCGGACATCGGCCTGCGAACCCTTCTCACGATAATCTGTGCACACGTTGAAGTATGGATTCAAGATGATGAGCTTCCATAAAAGCTGCGTCTCCCCTCATTGAATGTATCCATTTACTTCATCAAGCAGTTTCAAGCTCAAATTCTCAGTCACTCGTGCCCGAATCGTCATTCATTCCACCTTCCGTTGCCACCAGGACAAATCCTAATTCACTCGTTTAGATTCGCATCATCCCCATCAATCAATCATGTCATTCGTTAGCATTAAGCGCACTCTTGTGCTTCTAGGCATGAGCGGTTTGAGCTTTGCTGCCACAATCCCTCTCCGTCGCAGCAACACTACCAGCAGCGATTCTGAGACGGTTCGCCTCATGGCTTCGACTCCTCAACTGGAGTACGACTCGCAGACCACGGCGGATTGCACTTGGTGGTATGACAATACCCAAGCTACGAACTGCAATGATTTGCTGGCCAGTGAGGGCATTACGCTTGCCAACTTCAGGCGCTGGGTACGTGGACAAAGTTCCTGTCAACGCAATTATTATTTCATTGTCTTCATGGCTGAACAAAGCTGACCGAACAGAACCCTTCCATCAATGAGGCGTGCACAAACCTCGCTGTCGGTAAATCGTACTGCGTCGAAGCAGCCTTTGAGACTGTTCCTAGCCCGACTGACCCCGAGACTCCTCCGGCGACAACCACTGCTCCGTCCAATGGTTCGTTGATCCACTCCCCAAACTCATCATTCCCGTTCCTTCGGGCTAACCACACATACAGGAGTCGAAACTCCTCAGCCAACTCAGCCAAGCCTCGTCGGGAACTGCAATAAGTTCTACTTTGTGAATTCCGGAGAATCATGCGCCGCAATTGCCTCTAGCAACGGCATAACCCTGGCCAACTTCCTCTCCTGGAATCCCAAGGCTGGGTCTAACTGCGCCGGTCTCTGGGCCGATGCTTATGCCTGCGTCGGCATCATTGGAAGCAGCACGACTCCCACGCCCACGAACCCTGGCAACGGCATCGAGACGCCCCAGCCTCCTCAGCCCAGCATGGTCGACAACTGCAACAAGTTCTACCTCGTCAAGTCTGGAGATTCCTGTGCTGCCATCGCCTCAAGCCAAGGCATCACTCTCGCTAACTTCCTCGCTTGGAACAAGGGGGCTGGCAGCAACTGCGGCGGACTGTGGGCGGACGCTTACGCCTGCGTTGGCGTTGTTGGAGGCAGCACTACTCCGACCAACCCTGGCAATGGCATCCAGACGCCGACGCCGATTCAGACCGGCATGACCACCAAATGCAAGAGCTTTCACTTTGTCGAGTCGGGACAGACCTGTGCTGTCATCGCACCAAAGTACGGCGTCACAGTCGCCAACTTGATCTCTTGGAACCCTGCGGTCGGATCGGGCTGCAATGGCATGTGGGCTGAGACTTACCTGTGCGTTGCTGTCTTGTAAGTCAGTAGGACTGGCCACTTTTCTTGGGAACGTTGTACAAATGTTGTCTTTAAGAAGAAGATATGTATGAGCAATATGTTGTTCCAGTGGTATACCTTCGCTACCAATGCAATCCTATCTATATAAACGCCTCACAATGCAATTCCTACCCAAGATCTCGGCCGTGACTCTCAATGCAAATCTTCTAGTTCACTCCACTTAGTCCCTAAGACTGGTACCCATCGGCCCTGTCGATAGCCGTAGCCTGAGCAAGCTTGCTTTCAGCCACACTGACAGTGGGGAGGTAACCCTGGGGGTTGACACCGCCACCGGTGATGGCCAGACCCTCGGCTGAAGAGTTTACACCAAGTGTGATCTAAGCAAATCATGTTAACTCTGCTGACTACATTCAATAACATGCAAAAAGTCACTTACATAGCCAACGAGACCATCCTCAATGTTATCAGTCAGCTGCGTAACGCTAATCACAGCACTGTAGCCGTCAGAGCTAGCGTCAGAGTACAGCGAATCCTCCGCGTTGGTGGTGCGGTTCAAGGTGGTCAAGTGCGCGCTGTACGGCTCCAGCGCGTACACTTGGCTCAGGAGGTCCTCCTCGAAAAACAGCTGCCCGATGTGCTGGACCTTGCTGGCCGAGTACGAAGTGCCGTTGGTGATGTTCGTCTGCGCGGTGACGTGGATGTGCGTGGTGCGGGTGATGTAGTATCCGGGGAACTTGGTGAGGTATTCGACGATGCCGTTCTGGTCGGTCACTTGGATACCGCGCAGGAACGTCTCATCGTCCGTTGTTCCGTCGTCCCTCTTTGTCCAGTTATCCATCAGCTCCGCGGAATCGGGGTCGATTCCGGTGAAGGATGAGTAGGAGCCGGTCGCGTTGCAGTTCCAGATCGTCAAGGCCGTTCCGGACAGGGGCTCGCAAGTCTCGATGTCGATCACGCCGATATCGAGGTAAAAGTCGAGACCTCCTTGTGTCTCGCGGAGGTCATGACGAACCATTTCACCGTCAACACTGCGCGTATGTCAGGATTTACATGTTGCACCAATCATGACTGAGTAGTAAGTGCTTACCCATAGGGTCCCCAGACAGTGTCTGGAGCCAAGACACAGGTGTCATTCTGGATGGTGGTGTAGTGCAGGGAATCGCGCTGCAAAAGCTCGCGCTCATCGGCGTGTCCATTCTGAGCCCGACGAGTGCGCAGACGGCTGGCTCTCTTAGCGAAGATCTCAGCCTTACGCGCTTCGATGGCAGCTGCGCACTTGTTTGTGCTACGGCCGACCACGTGGGCCTCGGATTTGGCCTTCTCGGCCGTCATCCGCTCAGGATGAGCAAAGACAGGGGCCAAAGCCAAGGCGTGGAGAAGAATGTTGCTGAACTGCATTTTGTATGTTTCAAAGAGTAAATGCTGAGAGAAGTGAGTGACTGTGAGTGATCGACCAGGAGCAACTCCCTTCGACGAAGCATCCCATCACTGTTCTTATACACCACATCTTCAAGCTCTCCTTTCCATGATTCTTTTTGTAAAGCCCTGCATTAATTACCGTACAGACGTTCCCTAGCTAATCAAAGCTCCGGAATAGCTTACGTCGTGACGATTGTGATTGGAAGATACCCCAGTAGGCTGACGTTTACTTACACCTCCGTCGTCGGGATGTGGGCGGTTCTGTGGAGTTTGAGGCTCTCACCAGTGGCTAATTCGACCCGCTCGACCCTAGACGCGCGATGTTGGGGGGCTTGGAGAAGATGCACCGCCCCTTAACGGCTTCGTGCGCTTCCTGCCTGTTTCGGCGAAAGCGGCCACCGGACCCGGGGGATGGGTTCCGTACCTACGGCCCCATGTGGCGGTACGGAGCCTGATTTCTCTGGATTTGAAGAAATTCTTGTATGCTGTGATGGGAAACTCGGCACCTCGATTGCACCCGATGACCGTGATTTTTCGGGTTCGCGATGATTCTTCATCCGTGGACGCGTTGAGCATTACGTCCTTTTTTTCAATCTATATCAAGGGTGAGTGAAGCCAGGACAAACACAACTCCGACGGCGACGCAAATTGACATTTAGGTGTTGTTATCCTCACTGTCCACAACCTCCTTAGAGAGCAGTGGGTGAAACGGGGTAGTATCTTGGATATAGACAATCGGGTGCCTCCCGATGCGATGTGTCATATTGTACCAAGCTTAGGGGGTCCCTGAAGGCAGTGCCCATGTGTTCTACCTCTGTCAAGCCCAACAAGGACGCGTGGACGGCGATCCGGTAATCCTGATGGAGCAGGAGATCGGTCAGGTCCGCGGGTTCCACGGCGCTCAATTTCGAAGACCGGCCCAAGAAAAAGAGATTTCTTTTGCCAAAGCAGCGTCGACTACTGGAAGGAACATTGATGCTGTCTTTCTCGAAGAAGACTCATCCAAGTTTGGACGAACTAAGATCAAAGGTTTTGACATGGACGGTCGCTCGCCGAAGGATTGTTCAAGAAAAGCGCGCAACCTCAAAAGATACGAAGAGCAAACAATCACACTTACGAGCCTTGATCAATTAAAGAAGCAAATTCCCACTGATTATTTGCGAATCGAAACTTGGGTCTGCCAAGGCCTTAGGAGTTCAGGCGAAGGCTTGGAGGTCTGAAAATAGGTAGACGCGCAAGGGGTGACCCGACCTACTCGAGATGCAATGGAAGAAAACTCGGTCTACCCGTTCGAATCCACATGGGCATTCGCACCCCCTTTGTGGCCTCGACGCTTCGTGGAGCTCCGCTTCGCAGGCTCTTCAGCGTCGAATATCCCACCGGCAGTCTCACTGGACATCCAGCATGAACATTACGTCCTCGTGGTGGACTTGCGGAGCTCCATGACACAGCCGACCTGGCTTCGGATATCCCACCGGTTCTCTCGAAGAATCTGGCTTATAAGTCTTCACTGGATTCCAGTTCTTCTTTTTGGAGTCAAGCCTGCGTTGCGTCCTCCCGAAGCAAACAATCAGGTTCTAGGCCCGCGGACGCTGACTGACCCGTATGACAACACGCGTCACTACGCTCCAACTCTACTGTCATGATTATAGGCAAGTGGGGGGGCGAGGTGGCTGCTTGGGATTTCCAATTTTGCGCTGTTTCGTTTGTCCGTGCTAGCCCCCTGAAGCGCTTCCCTTCAGGGAGCTCCCGTTTTGGCAACTATCTCTCACTTATTTAATCACGCAAGCATCGGTTTTGCGCTTGTGTGGCAGAGCTGAATGTACTCATCTCAGTATCTTCCTCGCAGCCACTATCATCCTACGTTGCCTCTCTCTTCGGGACTCCCTCCAAGAATGGGACGAAAGGCGAGCGATTCTCAATTGATCTCAAGCAACAGGTGGCCCTCAGGTCGTCCGGTTAAACGAACCCGCACGAATAGCTAAGCTCAAGAACAAAGTGTTCGTCGACGGACAGTTAAACAATATCCCATTATTATTACATCATGATTGGAGTATCCATAGAGAAGCCCAACTTTTCGAGATGATCCGGGGTTGTTGATCTTCTGTATCATCCTGGTAGACCTTGCTACCAATCCCAAATTCAAATTTCTAATCTTGTTCAAGAGTCTAAGTTGACCCGCCAGTCACCTTATCCAGAAACGCCATGTACCTCTCGTAAAATCTCCACACTTCCTCCTCAGCAGCAGGCAAAACCGCAGGAAAGCAGTGCGGCAGGCCTCGGTACGCATGCACCTCGACATCCACACTCTCAGCCTCCAATGCTTCCGCATACGCGAGAGCTTCGTCGCGCAGGACGTCGTGCCCGGCGCATTGTATGACTGACATGGCGCGGCGTTAGCTGGTGATGGCGACGACTTGTCCACTTTCGTTCGACTCACGCGCACGAGGCAGGTCCTTCAGAGACTTTGCCAGTATGGGCGAATGGCGATGGTCGGGCGTCGGTTTGGGCAGGTACGCATCGAGGGCGCCTTCCATCGCCAGAGCGCCAATGACCGGGTTGTCGTTGTTCTGGATGTAGCTGCCATACTCGTATTTTTCTCTCGGGAAGAATTTGGGATGGCAGATGATTGGGAAGTGCAGGAGTTGGGCGATGACGCCCGTGATGCCGTTGTCCCTGCATTCGATTGCTAGGGCGGCGGCCTTGGTTTGTTAGTCGGGTTGAACGGGTATGGGCTGCTTCGCGAGACTTGCTAGGTTTCCTCCTGCGCTGCTCCCGCTGAGGATGATCCTCTCTGGGTCAACTCCGAGGGCTGTTGCGTTCTTTTTACACTAGAGCGGAGTTAGACAGAACTCGTCTCATGTCACTTGGCCAAACTCGCCCATAAGAGGCCGTCATAGCTATCATGCAGCCCACAAGGAAAAGGATCCTCCGGCGCCCTATACAAGTTAGCTTGAGGAGAACCGCCATCAACGACAGCAACATACTTGCGATAGCATACACTGACAACGACAATGTTCTTGTTGGTTGCGGCGTAAACATTCTCAGCACCGTCAACCTCGTGACGCCCCACGCACCATCCTGACACCGCGTCAGCAAATCAACCCGGCCACATCTCATGTAACCAAAAACACCATACCGCCTCCGTGCATGCGATACATCAAAACTGCATTCGGCCGAACAATCGGCGACCTGTACACCTTGAGCTCGATCTCCTCCCCATCCCGGGCCTTGAAGTACAGCAGCTCCGTGGTCACGTCCCGATACCGATCCGGTCCGCCCCGGGGCATCGGCGCGTCCGCGTCGCCGGCCACTCTGCGAACCGATGCGAAATCCGGCTGCGCTTGAATTTGCGCGTACATGGCGCCGACCGCGGCTTCCGAGGCCGCGTAGACCGGGTGTTTGGCGGAGAGGTGGCCGTGCTTGGGAAGTGGGTGGAACTCGGCGTCGAGGTCGACGTATTCGGGCTTGGTCTTTTCGGTCAGCATGTTGAACGTGGCGGTTGATGGAGATTGATGACTTTGGTCATTAATAGTGGCGGGTAACGATCTCCTTGTGTCTTTTTGTACCCAACTTCGTTGACTGTTGTCAGCTCCCTGAGAAGCCGCATTACTATGAGTACCTGCATGCAGCTAGGGATGACCCGAGATGACGGCAGTAAGCGACGAGGATCGGCACATCGTGCCAAGAGTACGCAAGCCAACCATAAGTGCAGTATTCGATCTCAGTTTGTCTGCGGTGCTGTGTTTCGTTCCACAAACCAGGAAGGGCTGTGGCCGATGAGGGTGTGGTCATTATGATTCATCCCCGCTATGCCGGACTGGGAACAGTGCGTGCAGTGGGTTGCACATTTGGGCTGCCAAAGGGTTCCGGCAAACTTCGCAGCCTCCGTTGTGTGTAAGAAACGGAATGGTAAGACCTTTCCATTTTCAGGCCATCGAAGTCTCAGTCGGCGTGCTCCGCTCGTCGTGATCCATCGGCTCCGAGTCCGTTGATCGACCCGCTTCGCCCGATTCATCCTAGAGCTGTTGGTCTTTCCAGAGTGAGAGGAAGAATGTATTAATCAATCGGGTAGCTTGCGCACCGAATAAAGGTTCACTTGGTTTCGAAGACACCCATGACAGTCATGAGGGTTTCTCGTGATGGAGGCTGATACCCAGATCGGAAAACCTTTCAGGTTGGAGACAGATCGTATCTGATGAATGCTACGGCGAGAAACGTCGAATAATGTGCAATGAAGAATATACGGTCTGATGTAGTCAATATTGATTCGCTGAGTACCCTACGAACACGTTCAAATCTCAGACGCAAATGCGTCACGCAGTAACGTACACCAGTATACAGACGGACATGAAGTATAGGCACAAACTCGTCAGACATAACTCATGCTTCCACAGATATCCAAATGCAAATGCACGCCAAAAAACAAAACACACCGAAAAATGCAAAACGCATGCAGCGGACATGCAAAACGGGCCAATTCACATTCACACATTGCACACTATCCTGACATCAAGGTAAGGACACATGGTCGGAGGAGAGGGAAGGGGGGCTTTGGTAGGGCCAAGCTTGGAGCTCGGCTACACGTTGTCGCTGTCAAACGGACCAGCTCAAGGGGGGGAGGAGCTTCCAGAGCTTTGCTGCTGCATCGCCTCGATGAGAGCAGTGAGCTTGTCAATCTTCTCGTTGAGCTCCGTGATGCGGACCTCAACGGCAGATGGGGCATCGGCCTCATCGATGTCGGCGGCACGGGTAGTGGGCCTCGAGTGACTCCCGTTGCGGCGGTATGGAGAACGGCCAGGTCGGTAGCCCGAAGACGGGCGGTTGGCCTGCAGGGCGTTCCGGGTGTTGGGCTTCAGAAGACCCGTCGCAGCGCGAGGTCCCTTAAAACCCGCATACTCGTCGGGGAGGACGCGACGGCGGACGCTCTCGTAGAGTTGAATGACACCAACGATGGGTAGATGAGTGGCCTTCAGGAGGAGGATGCGGCCCTGGCGGAACTTATCGTCGGAGGGGAGGAAGAGGCGCAGAGGGCGGAAGATAACGAGGGCGATGAGGTTGAACGGCGGGTAGAAGTGCGTGAGCCGGTTGCTAGTCGAGGCCTCAAGCACGTACACGCTGTACACATAGAGGTACTCCTCCTTGGCGTGGGTGATGACACGCGAAAAGCTGTTGGACAGCATACCAGTCAGGGAACCCATAAGGAGGAAGGTACTGAGGATAATGAAGATGATCATAAGAGTCGGGCCGAAGATTGGGTTGATGTCCTCCATAATCTCAATACCCACGTATGAAGAGCCGAAGAAGATCTTTGTCAAGATCATCGTCATATGGGAGAAGTTGTAGGCGTCCTGGCCGATGAGAGAGAAGGTGGTCAAGAAGCCTAGGTAGATGATGACGACGAGGACCATGAACTTGATGAAGTCCTTGCTCATCTCCTTCAGGCAAGGGATCAGAGTACCCCAGTAGGGTGACAAGCTGAGCAGGGAGAAGACACGCGGGACCATGAAAAGGGCCTCGAGAGCAAAGACGTCAAAAGCGAGATCGGTAATTTCCCTGTCCTGGTTGGTGATGCCGATAACCCCTGTAGCATGTTAGCAGCTGCGCAGCGCCTTGTTGATTGTTTACTTACTCAGAATAGCAAAGGCAATACCAATGCCAATCATGATCATGTCAAACATGTTCCAGATGTCGGTTGCGTAGAAGATTGTGCCAGCATCCGCCCACTCGCTCAGCTCATCGTAGAGGAAGGCAGCCAGCCAGAGGTACAGCACGATTTCATTGTGAGTGATGCGCTCAGTGTTTTGCTGGACCAGCACGGAGTAGTAGAGAACCAGGAAGATGAGGAAGAAGAAGGCCTCCCAGGCCTTGAGGTACTTGGGGACTCTCAAACGAGAGAAGATGTCGGTGGTGTGGGCGTTGTAGAAACGGGGCTTCTTCTCGGCTTGGACAGAAAGACTGTCCCAGAAGATGATGTCTCCGTTCCAGATGCCAGTGACGATCTTCTGCACAACGTGCTGGCTGAGGAAGCGCTTGGCATCGGCGACAGCCGCAATCTCAAGAGCGTTCAGGTTGGTGAAGGGGCCGGTCGGATCATCATCTTCCTGGCCATCTTCATCAGCGTGCATGCTCATGGTGAGCCTGGACAAGGAAGACAGTAGCTGATAGCGCTTGGCACTGCTTCCAGGGCGGACCGAGGCGCGTCTGCTGTTAGAGCCAGACCAGCTACCGCCAGAGAGCAGGGGCGAGTTCTCGTTGCTCTCCAGGTCGACATTTGGCGGCGGCGTCTCTGCCTGCTTTGGGTCGGGAATCTCATAGAGACAGTAGTCAACGGCCTCGCGCTCCGATAGGCGGGTGAGGAAACGCCAAGCGACAATCTCGCAGGCGTTGGCACGGGCTTCGCAGAGACCCTTGTTGGACTCGGCCTCATCGGCCGCATAGTGCCATTTCAGGGCGCTGGACCTGTTAGCATCGCAATTCTTGCTAATTGGAGGTGGGATGACTTACAGCAGGGCGTTGACAATGGCGGGGTTGGTGCAGGTGGCATTGAGATGATCAACCAAGATCCTCAAGCACTCACCGGCGGTGGTGGTCCTCAGCTGCTCAAATGTGCTCGGCAGAACAATGACATCGGTAATGTAACTGCGCCGAAACCGTCAGCGACCGATCCAGACCTTCCGTCCACCGCTCCGCGACAAGCACACGAGGACAGCGCCGAAACTTACACCGAGATCTTCTTGACCACCTCTCGGAAGCTGTCGTTGGTTTCAATGTCGGGCAGCTCATAGACCGTGTCGACGCGCATGGACACGGGGCTCAGGTCCCGCTCCTGCGGCATGGGCTTCTTCTTGACGCGAATGGGCATTTTGCTGGTTGACGCGGGCAGCACCGTGAACCGGGTCCCGGATTGGACTGGTCAATCGAAACAGGTCGCAGCCGAAATGAGGCAGAATCGGTCCAATGCTTCCTGCCGGTGGTCAGCAGCAGCAGCAGAGTGCTTGCAGACGAGATGGATGGATGGATGGTGGTAAGCAATTGATGGGCGCGCCGAGTACTCGCGTCCGGACGGCAGCGAGCGAGCTGAACGGAGGGACGGGGAAACAAGAGGAGGAAGAAGGACCCTGAGGTAAGGTAGGTGCCGCCCGACGACGAGATACCGCCTGCCGCTGGAGGCGCTGCTGCTGCGTTCTGCATTGCTGCACCGCTGCTCGAACAGGGGTAAAGTGGGTCCACTATAGTGGAAACGACAGCGGGGCATTGACGCGCGGGGGCGAGATAACCCGATGCCATTGGCTTGTTCTGCTTGACTCCTCTGTTTACAGTTTAGCGTCATCAGGTGGGTGGCCGTACCAAGAATAAAAAAACAAGCTTCGCCCGTTGGTGAAGATTGAAGATCCCAAAACTCATCCACCATGTCTTTCACTGAGACTGAGGCCGAGCCGTTTACTCGCAACGGTCTCATCAGTTTCTCACGTTACAACATGAAGCCATGTCTCACTCTCAATGCAAGACATGGTATGCCTGGTGCGAGGATCAACGCTCGGTAGAGCAACAATCAGCGGTGCCGAAAGCTCGTGCCAAGCTCATTACCACATCAAAACTCCGATACGTCGATGTTTTCAGTGCCATTCTCGATGGAGTCGTTAATTCAGGCAAAACCCAGCTCTCGGTCGTCCAGTCGCAGTTCGCGCAATTTTCGAATTAGGAAATCAAACAGATCGAGTACCCACCGTCCAGAACGCAAACCAAACTCGTACGCATTCGTGAGGGATCTGCCATCTCAGCCACGTGGAGAGTAGCTCATCTCAGCCCTCCAGCTAGGCCAGAGAGTGAGACGCGTCACGATAGGGCGATGACCAGCCTCGATTTGTGTGAGGTCCCTAAGCGCCAGGGCGGAACTTGGCGCCCGAGAAACGCATTCCATGTTTGTTCTATTCAATCGGGACTTTGGAGGATGACTCCCGGCCGCTCAGCTTCTCGAAGGATTCAAAAGGCTTCGCTCAGTGACGCGGCGCTGCTTTATTGATCCATGTCCACAAGCCACACACCAAAGTCCCCTCCGCTGAGCCTCCATTCCTCTTCGTGATAGCGACCAATGTCCCGAGAGTCAATGAGTTCGGAAGGAATATGTATATAGTATGAATGACTTCAGATGGAGTTCGGACCAGGCGAGACAACAAGCCGAACACCTCGTTCTTATCACCAACTCTAAATCCATCATGTCCAGCGTTTCTGCAACGCCAACGACGGCTTCAGTTGCCAGCGCAACTTCGTCCCAAGCCGCACCCACATGTACGACGGCGGTTCCAGGAAAATATGGGCATGTCCCCATCGACGCATGCAACTCATACTATGCATTCGACCCAAGTTTCGAGGGCAATCTTGCCTTTGCCGTGCTATTCGGCCTTTCCATGATCGCACATGTTGTTCAGGCGATTACTTACAGAAAGGTGCGAAAATCATCCTGCAGCATGTATGCTTTTTCTTACATGCGGCACAGAGATTCTGCTGGGTCATCATCGTCGGCGCATCATGGGAAACCGCAGCCTTCATTCTCCGAACCCTCGGAGCCCACGACCAGCAGCAGATTGGCTATCAGATTGGTGGGCAGCTGCTCTTCCTCCTCGCACCGCTATGTATGTTTCATCCCCCACCAGAGAATTCCTTCACATGTCAGCACCCAAAAAACTGACAGGCATTCACTAGGGATCAACGCGTTCGCGTACATGCTGGCAGCCAGGCTCGTGTACTTTGTCCTGCCTGACCAGAGAGTTTTCCGCGTCAAGGCCACCGCGCTCACCAAAATCTTCGTGGCCA
Organism: Colletotrichum endophyticum; assembly: GCA_027406105.1. NCBI lineage: Eukaryota > Fungi > Ascomycota > Sordariomycetes > Glomerellales > Glomerellaceae > Colletotrichum > Colletotrichum endophyticum. The sequence continues at coordinate 439,882 of JANVYF010000005.1, forward strand.
TGGACATTGTCTGCTTCCTCGTGCAGGCTGTGGGCGGCTCCATGATGTCCAACACGGAGGTCTCCTCGGACGACCCCATCCTGCGCACCGGCCAGCAGCTCTACATGAGCGGGTGCGGGCTACAGCTCGCCTTCATTGTCGTCTTCTGCGGGCTGATGGGCCGGTTCTACGTGAAGATGCAACAGGCGCAAAGGTTCGACCTCGACTTGAAACGGGTGAAGGCCCTCGTCTGGGTCATGTACGTGGTGCTGGTGCTCGTCATTGTAAGTGTGGTATTTGTTTCTCTTATGACTTTCCTGCTTTCTGCTCCTTGAACGTCCGTCCACCCTTCAGAAGGCAAACTTTCAGGGTGAGACGACGTTTGACAAGACGGGATGAACGGACTGAGCTGACACTTCCCGGAGATCCGGATCATCTTTCGACTGGCTGAGTTCGGACCTGGGGCCGACATTGAGAACCCCATCCTTACCAACGAGAACTACGCGTTCGGGCTCGACGCACTGCCCATGGTGCTCGCGCTCGTGCTCCTCAACGCCGTGCACCCGGGTATCGTGCTGAGGGGCGAGAACAGCGAGTTCCCGAGGCCGTCGAGGAAAGAGAAGAAGCAGATGAAGCGGGAGAAGAAGGAAGCCAAGAAGGCGGCGAGGGCGGAGAAGAAGCAGAGAAAGGCTGGCAAGCTGGTCACTGAAGGGCAAACATATGGCATGGAGGAGAGGAGCCCGTTGACAGACAGCCCGTACGACACAGACGAGCGGTCTAGCTCGCCGCGGAGGGAGCACGTTTAAGTCAGGCCGGGCGGCGGTGATGGGAAGCGGGGACTGTTGGGAGATGATGATGTTGAGTGATTGCATAGCTAGGGCGTTTGGGAAAGTGGTGACGGGCTTGTGACACGTCCGAGGGTTAGACACTTGCAGTAATGTTTACGGGACTGGGTGATAGACACGCTTGATTCAGCACAGGCGTTTGTTTCCAAGGGCGGTTGACTCGTATAGTTGGTTGGGGCCGGCAGACTGAATAGCATCATATCGGAGATTCATCAAGAAGAAACAGGTCCAAGAGAATCGGAAATGTTCATCATTAAAGACGTGGAGGATGACGATCCTGGGATTCTTAAATGCCTAAAGCTGCAAGTTGTCGGGACCCTGAGAGTGCCTGGTAAGTGAGTGCCTTAGTTGACAGCACCGCCACGGGGCCCACTCGGGACCGGGAATTAGCGCGGATTAAAAAAAGAAGCCCGGCTGGCGCTAACGGAGCACCGACGGACACTGCTACACTGTGTTTGTGCATACGCTTAATACAGCATCCACAGTGTGAATATCCTCAGAAACATGCACCTGAAGGATTCGACGCCGGCGCGGTGGGGTGGCAGCGTAAACAAGCGAGACGAACAGCCCCTGCCGGTTCGATGCAAACTCACTTCCTTCAAGCTCCAGTCCCCGTTCAGAAGCGTTGGGTCCCGACTCCTTCAATATCACACCATCGAACGAGTTAAACAGCTCACCAGCCGCACGTCTGTTCAGTCTGTTCAGTTGTGTCTGTCTGCGCCCCTTGACGGTGTCTGCCTGCCCGACCTGACCTGACCTGACCTGACCGTTCGGGCCCGAGCCACCAGACTTGTCAAACTGGCATATTCGTCGCACTGGATGCCCCCAAAATCCGAGAACCCAAGACAAACGTAGTGGCCCCAAGATGCGTGGCATGCGTTTGGGGGCACATTTCCAGGCCGTCTTGGACGATGGGCAATATCCGACATGGGAGAAATGCAGCTTCCCTGGCTTTGGGGTCCTCCGTCGTCCATTGCCTGCGTCAGAATATGCAAGCGCAACATGAGGACGAGGGAGCCATGGCGCAGAAGCAGAATGGTCTTGTTCTCGTCCAGGAACCAACAACACCTTTTTTCGAATGCTTGCAACCCCAGCCAACATCGTGTGCTCAGCATTACGGTCAAGCCAGTCGAAGTCGAAGCCGGTATCAGTTCGATCAGACGATGGGCCCAAGAAGAGCAAGAAACAGTTTTCTACCCGCCTGTCTGATTCAGAACGCCTCCATCTCTCTCAATCTCCCCGTCTGCCCAAGCCCTCGCCTGCTCGGCACTTGACAGGCTCGTACTTTGCCTACGCCTATTTCCGGGTTCTCAGATCCGCACGGACTGGTCCCGGCCGGCGCGTTCTGTCCTCGCCACGGCACAACGTTTCCAACGATCAAGAGATCTTCCCACCCCCGGCCCACGCCCCAAGCGGTGCGCGCAGCCTGCAACCGTGATACGACGGTAAGGCGTGGTCATCACGCCTGTCTTAGACTTGGACAGCCAAGCTGCCCCTCCCCCAAACCGAAAAGGCGCAATGCTGATGATGGGAGAGAAATCCCTGAAACCCGCCTGCTCCCCAATGAACATCAGCCCTGTTGGCGGCCACCCCCCGGGACCACAACCACCCCCTCCCTTCCTCCTCCTCCACGTCGTCCCTGCTCCGATCTAAATTGCACCTCGTCCTCCGATCCCTCGAGGCAGGATTCCTTTTTTCTCTCTTCTTCGTTCTTTTCCTTCTGCCTATTCTTCCACCAGGGCCCCGCGTCTATTCCTCCCAGAATCCCACGTCTCTTTCTTTTGGTCTCTTGGTTGTCTCTTTGTAACCGGATTTTAATTACACGGATTCCGCCGGACTCAAGCGCTTGACTGCCATCTTGAGTCTTACAACCGACTTGGGGAACGCCATCATCGACAAGGGTCTTGTTGCTGGCAAAAAGAAGGAAGGGCTTTGAAAGGATTTGGAAAACGGGTGCGAAGATCACCCAAACCACCGAAACACCATGGTATCTCGCGACGTCTTCCGGCTTCCGCCCGCCGCGGCAGCTCTCGTGCTGCTCTCGAATCTCCTCACCACCGCCGACGCCGTCGCCGTGCTCCCGCAAAAAACGCAGCACCTCCCCTTCCGTGTACTCGATGTCGTAGACTGGCCTCTTCAGACGCCGATGCCATGGCTCGGAAGGAGACAGGACTCCAGCACCAACACCGTCTGCGGTTACATCGGCGGCGACCCAGGCTTCGCGGCAACATGCTCGGCTGGCTCGCACTGCGCCATGGACGCCTCCGTCTCGGCCGTCGGCTGCTGCCCGAACGGCGTCGCCTGCACGACGGGCGTCTACACCAGCTGCGTCGACCAGAACAGCCCCACCCCGTCGGCGTACGACCCGTACATCTACACCTGCCAGGGCTCCAACGTATGCTACAAGAACACCTACGATGGCGGCGCCTACCAGTATGGGTGCGGCACGAGCAGCCAGGGCTTCTACGTCGCAGCCACCGCCTCGGGGCTGAGCACGACTGTCTCCATCACCCACGTCTCCGGCATCGTCACCGCGGCCGCTAGCACCGCGTCCAGCTCCAGCTCCGGCAGCTCTTCCGCGTTAAGCTCTGACTCTTCGACGAGCTCCTCGTCCACGTCCACCAGCAGCTCCAGCTCCAGCTCCTCGCCAACCTCGCACGCGCCCAGCTCCACTTCTTCGCACCCTGCGGCAAGCGGCGGTCCTCACTCGCCGCCGACGCAGGCACAGCAGGACGCCGCTCTCGCACGCAACGGCGGAATCATCGGCGGAACCGTCGCTGGAGCAGCCATCTTCGTCGCCATTGTGTCTGTTGCTTTCTGGATGGGCAAGCGTAAGGGCAGGAACCAGCGTGTGGGCCCCGGCCAGGGCAAGGGGCCTTCATATATCAGGTATACTATCCCATCTCGCCTCGTCCCCCCACGTTCCCACATCCCCATCCCCATCATATCATCCGATCGGAAACGCTAACCCACATTCCCAGCCCCATGACGAACCAGAAGGATTTCACCCAGGTTCCGGGTCAGGACACCATGTTCGACCAGGCCGGCTACGGGCACCCGTCCATGATGCCCGGCGCGCACGGGACCACCACGTCTATCACGGGAGGCAACGCCGCCCACAGCGGGGGCTCCGTGAAGAGTGGTGGTGCCGGCGGCGCCGTTGCATCGGGAGCGGTCCGTTCGGGCAACGGGGGCGAGGATGAGATCCCGCTGACGCACCAGAACGAAATGACGGAGTTCCTGCGCGGCTACCATGAGGCCATCTCCCGTCCTGAGGGAGATGAGGTTCGCCAGGGCAGTGCTGGAGGTAATAGCACGGCGACGGGTGCCACTGCGACCGAGTTCGGCGCGGCCCCGAACGCCAACGCTGGCGGCGCTGATATTACGGAAGAGAGACCGTTGTGGCAGCAGAACAGGAGGCAGAGCCGGAACTTGATGTGGATGTAAGATAATACGGAAAAGAACTACAGTGCATGCGAGGGAAGCAAATGGAACATGGGTTATTACAGGTACAGAATACGGTGTTTTGGAGTTGGCATATGTCTCATAGCCAGGGACACAAAGACACTTTCTAATCAAATGATTGTCTAATCACATACATAATCGCCAATAGTATATAATCGCTGTACTGAGAATGGCTTGTCTCGACTATGTCGGCCGACTCAACGACATTGTTCGGCCTCGGTCGCTATCGAGAGACCGGCCCGTTCAGCCCTAGTTCAGGAAACCGAAGTCGTTTAACATGAGCGTCTCCAAAAAAGTGGGATTTGGTCGTGGTGACAACGCAGCCAAGACATTTGCAGTTGAATGAATGACTTCAGCCGACGGGATAACGTCGCTCTTCTTGTAACCGCGAAAGCGCGAGTCGAACTTACTCCCGGCCTTCCGGGATACCATCATGAACGGATCATCAACACAACGGGAAGTACGACGATACCTTGTGAGTAAAGTATAAATGATGATCCTCGTGAGTTGGAATGATCAGGCTGTTCTCACAGCCGACTTGAACTCACTTTGATATAGCTCCCATACTACCGATATCCCCTTCAGCATTCTAGGAACCGAAATGTCTTCTCCGAATCTCCATGTTGCAATCATCGGAGCAGGTACGCCAAAAAAACATGTCTATTATCCCGAAACAACCCACGTACTAACGAGCCCCAGGCGCCACCGGCCTCCTCCTCGCCCAAGGACTGAAAAAGGTTGCCCGTCCATCTCCACACACGGCCACGAACACACACACACACACACACACACACACACACACACACACACACACACACACACACACACAAAGATGCTGACACGCGCAGGCCAACGTCCGAGTCTCCGTCTTCGAGACCCTCCCCAGACAAGCCTACGAGGACAACCCGCGAACGTGGACGATGGCCCTGCACTGGTCCCGCCGCAACGTCGAGCAGTGCCTCCCGCCCGAGCTCTTCGCCGCTCTGAGCAGCGCGCACACGAACCCCTGGCACGAGCCCTCGCACGACGAGGCCCAGAGCCTGCCGGTCGTGGACGGCAAGACGGGCGAGGTGCTGATTGCGGCGAAGGTGGACGACGGCAGACGGGTCGTGCGCAGGAAGCTGAGGGATCTGTTCCGGCAAGGGATCGATGTGAGGTTTGGGTATAAGCTGGCCGGGGTCGATACGAGTGGAGAGGGGGTCACGGCTACTTTTGAGAATGGCGAGGTGGTGCGTGTGGATGCGCTTGTTGGGGCGGATGGTGGTGAGTTGCGTTTGGCTGGATTGGGGGAATGTTGGTTGGCTGACGTGTGGTAGCGAAGAGTGTTGTGAGAGACCACCTGGTGGATGGTGATTCCAAAGAGCTGGATCGGGTCCCGTTGATTTCTACGGTATGTGATGAGGAGTATGAGATATGTGTCGAAGTTACTAACGTTAAGACAGAACATTGGATGTCGGTACACGGCGGAGCAAGCTCGATTCCTCAGGAGCAAGATTCACCCGATTGCCAATGTAAGCTGTGAGAGTTGCCGTTGTAATGGTCACAAAACTAAAAAAAGTCGAGATGGCTGTTCATCCGGATCAAGACACTCTGTTCTTTCTCGCTGGCGGGTTCCATCTCCTGGATGACGTGTGCTTGAGCTGACTTATTACAGTGGCCGATGTTCCTGATCCGGAGAACCCGGAAACCTGGGAATTCCAGGTCGCGCTATCTCTTTGGAGCAGCGAAGACCCTCCCGAGACAAATGAGGGCAGGATGAAGTATTTCAAGAAGCTCGCGGAGCCATACTGCGAGCCATACCGTTCTGCCGCGCTGTGGGTGCCGGACGACACATACATTCCACGTGACAAGGTATTTTGCTTGACAATCTTATCAGCATCTCACTGAAGTCACTAACTGGGTATAGTACGCAGAGTGGAAGAGAATTGCACCATGGAACAACTTTGGCGGGCGCGTCACGGTTGCCGGCGACGCCGCGCATCCCATGTGTCCCTGTGAGTGCGAACCTCAAGCCCGAGGGCAACTTTACCAGGTCTAACCGTGAGAGCACTCCAGTCCGTGGCCAGGGCTTGAATAATGCACTGCAGGACGCCGGAAACCTGGTCAAGGCCATCGCGGCGGTCCAAGAGGGCCGGCAGACTCTTGCGGCGGCGATCGACGAGTACGATGCGGAGGTGTACCAGCGAGGCAAACGGGAGATTGAGATCTCGGAGGAGTCAATGTTTGGACTCCACCACTACAGCGCGATCAAAGGATCTCCCATTGACCGCATGGGGTTGAAGTAGCAGAAGGCTTAGCCATAGCTAGCTGCTCCAATCTCGGAGCCGAAAGCCGGTGCGGGGAGCTGGCGGGGCCGTCAAGGACCCGCTGTCGGAAGAAACCCACTATCTGGGGGGGCCGGACCGGAGCTGGTGCTGGGGTCTTTTCCAAAACACATGTCTGGCTCTGCGAAACCGCTCAGGCTAATGCATCTGATAAAACGGTATCTCAGGTGATGAGGTGTTGCCGGCTGGTGGTGGGCAGCAGCAACCAACCCGGTAGACCCGAACACGAGAAAAGCAATGGTATTGTGGATTGTTGTTTATTGTCCACTGCATCGACCTTGCGAGGCTCTCTTCTCGTCTCGTCTCAATAAATGCTGGGAGGCTGAACTGAGAGGCTCCTTTTGGCGATGATCTCTATCTGCTTTTGAAGCACCCCTTTTACTTTAAGGGTCCTCGGTATCTCTGTAGAAACGGCAAATTGGCCAATGGAATTCTCAATGTCCAATCACAATTAGCGAATTGAGAGGCCCTGTCCAAATAGCAGCGAGCAAGGCCCTTACCGTTCTTTATCGCTACAAACATAGGGGCAAGCCACAGGGTACAGGACCTGGGGGAGGTGGGCGGTGAAGACTTTTTACACACTTCGTGGCCTCAACTGACTTGGCGAGGACGGTCTGTTGGTGGGGTGTTGTCGGGGCCCCTGGGGCTGGCAGCCACTCAGGTGCCGTTGAGACCTGTTTTTTCAGCGACCCCTGCGTGGTGGTGCCCACTCCCAGCTCGCTGGAGTGGGTACAAACGGGCGCCGCACGACGCGCAAGCCGCTTAGATTGGCTGGACTCGCTGCTCAGGCAATTCCAGGAGCACAGGTTGGGACGGTGAGCCTGGGACACCAGCAGGGTAGCAGCCACCAGGGCCAGACAGACAGAGGCCCAGCACCCAGACAGCCACCAGGGCCTGAGAGACCCCCCCGGGCGCGGGCGCGTCTAGAATGACGGAATGAGCTCCCAGCTTAAATCTGTCCACACGGCCGGCCAGCCACATAGCTTCACCTTCAAAACCACCACCCACCCCCTTCCCTCTGCTGAGAGCCGCATCGTGAAGAAACACTGCCCGTTTCTCACGAGTCCAACCTACGGATACTTCACCATGGCGTCCGAGAAGCTCAAGGGCGACCAGCTCGAGGGCGACATCACCTTCATCAAGACCCCTCCCCAACCCCCCGCCAAGTTCAGCACCACCGAGGACTGCGGCGTCAAGACCACTGACGTGAGTTTTTTTTCCCTCCCCTTTTTTCGATCCATGAGAAGAAATATGTGGTCGTACGCATCCAATTGAGCTCAATTGGCTTCATCTGAATAACCTCCCGCTGACCACCATCCTCTCACAGTACCCCGCCATCTACAATGCGCCACTTCCTGCTGAGGGCCCCGGCCACGAGTCCTTCTCGAACTGGGTGCTCGGAGCTCTCGTCTTCGGCGTACCTTGGTGGCTCACCCGCTCCGTTGGCGGCGGCTGGAAGACCTACACCTTCTTCCTCCTGCTCTGCTTCTTCCCGGCCCTGATCGTCGTCTGGACCATCGCCTCCACCTACTCCCCGCGCATCAACGACAAGGCCAAGCTGCCCGGCCGCCCCGTCGAGCACTACATCACCTTCAAGAAGGAGGCCGACAAGCAGCGATGGAGCGGTCGCAACAAGATCCCCATCAAGACCTTCTACGAAATGTACTTTGACGGCGACGTCGAGTTCAACGGCGACTGCCTCGAGATCATGGAGTACCGCCACGACTGGTGCACCTTCCAGTTCACCTGGGCCGTCCTCAAGTTCATCCTCTTCACCTTCTTCCGCGACGTCGCCTTCCACTCCCGCGAGCAGGACGAGGAGCAGGTCCGCCCCACCTACGACTCCGGCAACGACCACTACGCCTGGTTCCTCGGCCCCCGCATGATCTACACCTCGGGCGTCTTCTCCGACATTACCCGCGAGGAGACCCTCGAGGAGATGCAGGACAACAAGATGGCCATCGTCTGCGAGAAGATCGACCTCAAGGAGGGCGAGTCCATGCTCGACATCGGCTGCGGCTGGGGAACCCTCGCCCGCTTCGCCTCCGTCAACTACGGCGCCCACGTCACCGGAGCCACCCTCGCCCGCAACCAGGCCGCCTGGGGCAACGACGCCCTCCGCCGCGCCGGCATCCCCGAGACCCAGTCCCAGCTGCTCGTCTCCGACTACCGCGATATCCCCAAGAAGAAGTTCAACAAGATCACCCAGCTCGAGATGGGCGAGCACGTCGGCATCAAGCGCCTCACCGGTTTCTTCCGCCAGTGCTACGACATGCTCGAGGATGACGGTGCCATGTACGTCCAGCTCTCCGGCCTGCGCAGACCCTGGCAGTACGAGGACCTCATCTGGGGCACCTTCCTCAACAAGTACATCTTCCCCGGCGCCGACGCTTCCACCCCTCTCTGGTACTACATCTCTTGCCTCGAGAAGGCCGGCTGGGAGATCAAGAGCGTCGACACCGTCGGCGTCCACTACTCCGGAACCCTCTGGCGCTGGTACCGTAACTGGCTCGGCAACGCCAACGCCATCACCGCCAAGTACGGTCAGCGCTGGTACCGCATCTGGGAGCTCTTCCTCGCCTGGTCCGTCATCGCCTCGCGCCAGGGCTCCGCCACCTGCTTCCAGATGGTCGCCGTCAAGAACCTCAACGCCGTCCACCGTATCGACGGCTTCGCCTCCCAGTTTGGCCTCTCCGGCGCTCTCGCCGCCGCCAAGGCCAAGGGCAAGGCCATCCTCAAGCAATAAGCGACAGAAACGAAAGCTCTTGCATCTGCATTTGCAAACGGGGGAGCGGCAGCATATGTGTGCGGCCTTGCGTTCCATGCTTGAAAGGAGTGTTCCCAACCTCTTGTTCTTCGGCGTTTGGACTCGGTGACTTGGAGTCGAAGGGCTTAAATACAAAAAAGGGGCAGGGGCGGGCGGATTTTTCAAGCACACGTTTTGTCATGTTCAGGGATGAATGAGATCAGTGACTTTGTAAAAGTTTGGGGGGACGACTTGAACGCGGTGTGTGGCATGGGTGTGGATCTGGTTACATAGAGCAGTGCGGCGACGCGCCGCCTCATGGGCCTTGTTGCAAGTCTACTTGGTCTCAATGCGAAATAGAGTTGTTCGCATACTTGTGTTCTTCTCAGTTTCTTGTGATGCTCAGTCTCCAAGTCTCATCGCCACGTTCTGATAATATCCCGTGAACCCTGATGACTGATCCTTGCGGTAATAATTACTCAATAAATATCTACATCGAAGGTAAATCATGTCTATATGCAGCCACAAACCTATATTCTCAACACATTAATAGGGATACTCAAAGTTGGTCGAAATCTTGATCGTCCACGGGTCGCCCTTGGTCATCGACTTCACCCTTCCCAGCATAAACTCGGCATGCCTCAGCGCGACGCCCGGGTTGTACTGCGGGACCATGTGCCCGCTCAGCTTGGCCGTCGAGTGCGTGAACCCGCGCTCCGTGTGCACCACGCCCTGCACGTTGCCGCCGGCCCAGCTGATCACGTTGTCGTCGGTGTTATCAACATCCGGGAGCAGCAACTCGTCCGCCGGCTGCGTCTCGAAGCCCTGCTTGCCGTTCCACCGGATGCGCTGGATGCCGAGCGCCGTGACGTTGGGCTGGATCACATAATCAGCCTGGCCGGAGCCGACGTGCACGTTGTTGGTGCGCTCGACGAGCGTCTGGAACTTGGCCTCGTGTTCGGTGCCGTTGTAGTTGTCCTCGCCGCCGACGAAGACGGGGTCCTGGCACTCGCTCCAGGAGGGGTAGTCGACGGGCACGTGGATGGCCTTGCGGACCTCGGGGATGTTGAAGTACAGCGTCGTGTTGGGCGGGGAGTACATGACGGACGGGAAGCCGAGGACGTCCCACAGCACGGGGCAGGTGTCGAGGACGTGGTAGCCGTTGAAGCAGGGGTTGATGGCGTTGATGTAGTTGTCAAAATGGTTCACCACATCATAGTCGGGGTCCCACTTGACGTTCTCCCAGGGGGTCGGCGGCGGCGGGTAGGCAAGGTGCTTGGCGAGGTAGGCGTCGAGCTCGCACTTGTCGTTGTCGGCGTCGATCTGGGCCTTCATGCTCTTGGAGAAGCCGAAGACGTTCTCCCAGTAGCGGTGGAAGGCGGGGAGCGCGGCGTGGTCGAAGCCGAGGTCGTCCGAGTAGGGCATGACGGGGTCGTAGTAGAGGGCGCCCTTGACGTTGTAGTAGGCCGTGTCGTTCTTGTCGAGCATGGCGGCGCCGACGTAGGGCACGTAGATGCCGGCGTAGCTCTCGCCGGCGATGTAGAGGTTCTTGCCCTGGAGGTCGAACGTGGAGACGAAGTTCTTCCAGAAGGAGGCGAACTGGTCGGCGGTCTCGGCGTTGTTCGTGGCCGTGACGTTGCCGGAGCTGAAGCCGGTACCGATGGGGTACTCGACCCTGTGACTGTTAGCTCGCGAGACCTCAGGAGAGGAGGGCGTAGGGCGTACCAGATCACGTTGGCAAGCTTGTGCCATGACCAAGCGTTGGGGACGGGCCTGATGGTTCCGTACTGCCAGAGGAACGGGCCGTTCTCTTGCAGGAATCCTGGTAGTTGTAAGTGATGGGAATCCTCGGTATTACATCGAAATCGGCTTACCCTCCATGGATGAGCATCCCGGGCCGCCATTGAACCAGATGATGACATCGTCCTTGCCGGCGGGGTTCTCAGTCGGGAAGAACCAGAAAAAGTTCTTCTGCTGCTCGGCTTCAGGCTTCGTCGCGTCGACGGGGATCAGGCCGGCATAGCTTTCGCCAACGTTGAAGTTCACCTCAGGGATCGAGGTTCCGTCAACGTAGAAGCCTGCAACGGAAAGCACATTTAGTGAGAATGAAACTGAAAACTGGACGTTGAGCGTCCACTTACCACTGGTCTTGTTATTGTAGTACTGCAAATCACTCCGGCGCAGCGGTCCCCGCTCCTCCACCTGCTTCGGCGCTGCGGCCTGACGGTTCGCGAGACGCTGTCGGTGGGCGTGGGGTGAGACCCAGGCCGAGACAAGGGGCAGGGCGGCGAAGACGCCGGCGACGATACTTGACGAGCGCATATTTCAAGACCCTGAATACCGTTCGAGACACGCGTGAGGCTCAAAGGAACGAAGGAGCTGCCAAGCAAGAGCCAAGGAAGAGCCAAGAGATGTGCCTTGCATGCCATGGAACCAACTATATATCGAAGCATCGCACCCCACGATCGGACCGCCGGCGAATCGCTCGCAAAGAGCCCTCCCAAATGACGCCATGGGCATTTAGAAAGAGTGGATGTTCCTAACCAAAGGAGGCATGTCGTTGTTCACGTTGTATTGCTGCTCATATATAACGGGCAAATGATCAATTCGTATCGACAGTGTGTAGAGTGCTGCTCCAAAGTTAACGCATGGTGATTAGCTACGGATTAGGCAGGTCAAAAGCTGAATTGCACCGCGTTACTGGATGAATTAGCTGATAAGCATGCCGAAGTGCCGAGATGAACAAGGCCCCTTTGGTGGAGCGGCTTCAGGGATGGGCTGCCGCGGTGGGATGAGGCCTAAAGCTTGTTTTTTGCGCCCACCCCGCACCGGGCGGGCATCCCGGACTGGTGCCGCGGTGCTGTCGGCAGTCGGTGGCGCATAGTGAACCTCCGGGCCTGCTGTCTCCGGTCTGTACTTTGTCCAGAGTCTGCCCAGCTTGGCGGCCGGTTTCTGGCTCCGGAGCACTTGTGGGGTCAAGTCAAGCCCTCGAACGCTCCGTGGAAGCACCGCAATCCGAATTCGCGAAGGACTCGTCGCTGTGAGCCCCGAGTCAAGAGAATTGGCTCTGTCAGCTGTTATGTTGCTTTGGTCTTGGCACTGTTTCTAAGTTAGATAGCTTCATTTACGACAAAGAGCAGAACGATGATATCTGGCATATACTCACCATAAAACCTCTTCACTTCGTGTGTTGCTTTGCCATCTTGTTATCTCTAGTTGTTGTTTCAAATGTTCAAGCTCTTTGGTGACCGTTGGCCGGTTTGCGAGTGGTCTTGATCGAGAACAAGGCAGTACATGGTCTCGTGCATATTCATATAAAATCGAGTCCGTATTTGCCGGCAAAGAATATGATTCCGTAGGACGAGAAGATGCAGGCGCACGCTAGATGAGACCAATATGTTCTCCCGTCCTTTCCAGATTTGTCACATAGATCTCACTCACGAAGCCGGACTGGCGACAACGCAATACCTAACATCAGGCCAAATTCATTGACTGGTATGAAGCCAGGTCTTCATGACCAGGTACAGCAGTTCACCCTACACTAGGTACCATAGTATAGTTTGCGCGACAGTATCACCACACGAAGAGCCAAGCCGGAAGGTTCCCGCCCTCAAGTGTGATGCTACTATTATGTAGATTATACTGGGATATAAGTATTGGGTGAAATGCTTTACCTGTTTGTGAAGACGTGGTTTAACAACAAAGTAGGCTAAACACTTTGTCATAATCTGCCGACAAATGTTACTTTTTCAAGCAGTCGTCTGAGCCCGTTGACTCTGCAATGGGCCTCCAATAACAACAACCAGGAAATCCGATAAAAGCATCGGAGGGATGGCTTGCGTGGCATCAGGGGTTGTGGTCGTGATGGGAATAGTGGTGGCAGGCGGCGGTGCGGTCGTGCTGCTTATCCTTGTCGTGGAGGAAGCGGACCTCGAGCTACCTGCGCTCGTAACTGGAATGGTGGACGATCGCGAGGGAGTGGTGAGACTGGACGGCGCGGGAGGTGTCTGAGCTGATGAACTCGTGATTTGACTTGTTGCCGTGCTGGATTCTCCGACTGGGCCACTCGTGATGCTGCTAAATGGCGTGAAAGTCGCGCCGCTCGTGCTGGAGGTGGTGTTGGTGAAGCGTGGGCCAGTCATTGAACTAAAAACCGGGCTGTTGGTCGTAGCAGGGATGCCGCTCGAGCTGGTTGCCGGTGTATTGCCGGTAATGGTATCCAGGCTTCTAAGACTCTGGGCACTGCTTGATGTACCGCTCGAAACGCTGCTCCCGGCATTGCTGGAGGCACTGGAAGTGCCAACAGAGCTCGACGTACCAGTAGAGCTTGAAATGCCAGTAGAGCTTGACGTGCCATCCTGACTGGTCGTCTGAAGTGTGTTCGAGATATTATTTATGCTGCTTGAAGTACTCATCGATACTGCCGGGCCAGAGTTTGAAGACGTGGAGATGCTCGTGATCGCGGATGTTGATGATGTTGTGAATGTACTTGCTAACCCAGTGCTTGTGGAATCCGAACTAACGATCGTGGTACTCATCAAACTCACAGATGTTGATGACGAAATCTCCGATGTAGAAGATGTAATTGTCGAGGTCATTGTGCTGCTACTTGTCGGGGACACTGTGGTACTTGAAGGGACAGAAGAGCTTGTCGACGTCGGAACCGAGGAGCTTGATGAGCTAGACGAGGTTGTAGAGATGACCGAGCTCGTCGAAGTCGTTGACGGAGTATACGTTGATATGGAAGAAGGCCCGTAGACTGAGAAGAGCGTTGTGCCGCTAACAATTCCTCCGCATGATGCCGTTGCGGTCCCGATGCAATAGCCATCCCAGTATGTCTGCGTGCCTGGGCAAGGTCGAGTGCAGGGGTCCTGGTTTGGGGAATTTCTTGGTGGCGGGGGATTGACAAAGACGGGATCGGGCGAATTTAGTTTCGAGCAGTAGCAGAAGCTGTCGATTACGAGAGAAAATCGCCGGTTGTTGTTCGCACACGTCGTCTGGCAAAAGGCTGGCGTGTTGGACGACGAGGTGGCCAGGAGATCCAGATTCGCGAGTCCATCTACGACCGCTCCACATCCGCTCCACACGTTCGGCGAGGACGAAAAGTCGGAGTAAGATAGACAGTTACCCATCGTGCAATGAGGCCGTTGTTTGGAGAAGGGAAGTAGGCTCAGCCAACATGGGACAAGCCAATGTCAGTAGATTGCATTACAACGCTGCGGAATCTTCCATATATGTTGGTGGGGGAGGCGAAAGGAATCGCATGTGGTGTCGACTATAACCGCTGATTCAATGAAAATATTTTGCCAATGCAGATCTTACATCGCAGCATGCCGACGGTTTGTGATGTCTTGGTATTTGTGCTCAAGCTCTACTGAAACCGCGCGCCACTAATTCAAGTCTCTCAGGATGCCTCAAGACAGGACTTTCGCCTTCGAAATGATGCTGTGGATGCTTGGGAATGCGCAAAACGTGTTGACACTGGCAGCTCTACAGACTTTCTTCAATTTGCGTATCATCTAACTCCCTTTGCAATGGCGTTGTATTTGAGTCAGACTTGACTTTGAAATCGAGCAACGTTCCAAAGTATGTGTTCAATTGAGGTCGCATCTCAAATCCGCGTACATACATATTCAATCGGGCCTTAACCAGACCAGGGACAATTCGGCTGCATGAATTATTTCGAAACAGTCAAGGGATGCCTCTCAGGCCTTTGTTGAAATTCACTCGCGGTATTGATGCAGGTACGTTCTCGGTATGTTAAACAAATGCCAAGGGGCTGAGAGAATACCCCTGGCTAGCTCCAACGGGACAGGTCTGATGGGGCGGCTTCAATCGGAATGATACGAGCTTCAGCGGTCGAGGATGAATCAGTGAAAGATCACTAACGGTTGGATATCGGAAGCCCGGATGACGATTATGAGACTTGTCACATCTCACTTGGCCAATTGCAAATGAGAGCGAGTGGGTTTCAATTAAGACATCAATCAAGGGAGTAAGATCTCAAAATTCCTATTCCTCAAGTGGCTGACAAGTAACGCGATTCGGCGATGCTGGGTTTTGGCCGATTCCCACGTGGTTGATACCAGGTCTCATACCAAAAGACTTTGGCTGTTCGGGCCGAGACTTGTGGCTAGCCAGGCTGATAGTAATTCTAAATGACAATAGGGCAAGGATGTTGAAGAGGAAAACAATAGAAACGCTACGACAAGATGAATCGTTGCATGCGTGTTTAATGACACCAGTCGTTTGGCCGAATAAAGCGTCCGCTCGGAGAGAAAAGCTTTACCGAACCGCAGCACCGGACAGCGGAGTCTGCTCCGGTACGTCGGTTGTGGGTCTGCTGAAGCCTTTGAGAGTCGAACGTGTTTCCAGACCTACGCTGATAAACCACTTTTGACTCACACTCTTGACTCAAACTCTCAAGCTCATGCACAAGCGACGAAACTGCCAACTTGGCGCCCGATTTCAAGCCAAATGAGCCAATCACACACCTTGATCACCCACTGGCAAGCCTCGACTGACCCAACCCCGCCCCCCAGCCCCACGCACACGCTTCATAAAGCAAAATTTGAGCCATCTTCTCAACAACAAGGCAAGATGGCCGAGCGGTCTAAGGCGCTAGCTTCAGGTGCTAGTCAAGAAATTGGCGTGGGTTCGAATCCCACTCTTGTCATCATCACGCGAGCATGACCTCGCAATCCCTTTTCCTTTTGTTGATGTTGTGTTGATGTTTTTGTGCAATTGGTTTTGGTGGTGAATTGAGATTTTTGACTGCGTCGGGTGAGTGAGAGTGGGATGTGGCGCGAGAGGGGATGTGGGGGTGGCGCAGGTCCGTGCGCCATGAGCCAACGACCTCTGCCAAGTTGCGAAGGTACGGGTGATTGGGACGACCTCAATGGTCTAAAGAAGGAGTAAAAAATCAAGATCAAAGAATGTTTTGAATGATCCCAAAATCAATGGCTTGTCTAGGGAATTATGCATGTCTTGAGCGTAGTATGCGCCGCTAGAAGCTGGGGTTAGTCACTGCCGTGGGACCCTCTTACACCAGCACGGCCTGTTTTCCTGCCTTGAGTATTCAGTGCCCTCTTTCATCAGAGGGATAGCAGTGAAGGATGGTAATAACTTGTCTCTTTGAAATATCGAATTGTATCGTTTAGGAAAGCTCCCTATGGAGCAAGGGTCATGCGATTTATGGGATAATATCCCTAAGCTGTGTCATCTGCTCGTAGTCTCAGTGTGCTGTGCCAGTGATGAAGTATTTGATTAGAAAGATATTTCCTACACCTGTATCCAAATGCAACTACGGTGCTGTTCGACATTGAGACCGAACGGATTCGAACTTGAGGTAATTACAAAGCTTCTTGCTGCGGGTACAAATTACGACGACATGTGCCGGCTCAGACCTATCAGCTGATTCAATTGCTCACAACATATGAATACTACATAGACGATGGAAGTGACCAGATCAGTCCTCTACTCAATAATATGTCATCTCATCTCCGCGATAGGACATAGCTAGAACTAAACCTAGCCAGACCTAACAAATGAGTAGGGGTCAAGACGGCCATGTTTTTGAAGGGAGAGTGGGAAGACCTGACGATTTGAGGGAGGCAGTCCACATACATATCTCTGGTTTATATAAAGTTACCCACTCTGTGGTTACTACAACTGGGGACGTTGATCGTGCCAAAACATCGTAGAAGTATTTGTTTCACCCCGTGTCGGTCATACATCGTGCCAACACTTGTAAAACCTTGTACGCTGACTGTGGAAGTTTAGAGGGAGGAGTGAAAGAAAATAACTTCTTCTACTTTTAGGACTGATGAGATACTGCTCATGCTCCCGTAGTATGACGCATTCTTAGGCCTTTGATTAATATAACCCTGTTTCTTGTGTATTCCCAAGTGAATGAGTGCAAAAAAGAGAAAAGTCGGAGCCGCTACTAAGTGTGATCGGAGACCAAATGCCACAGACACCTCGCTCAGGTCTTGGCATTGGTTTGGGCCAACTGGGGAGAGACCAAAAGAACACGATATTGGAATCATTCAACTGGAACAAAGCCGTGTTTTGAGATCTTGAGGCAATTTATACTGACGGATGACCGGGTGAGTCAGAAATACTCCAATCTCAGATATAGGCATTCTACTTTTTAAATAAGCATGCACGGGTCTCGTTCTCACCTGAGGGCATCGGCGATTCCATTGCAGGTTCCGTATGTGTCCAGAAGGAAAATCACGTCACGCAACCCTGAAACGCAACATACTGCCGAAAAGCATGAAAGTTAAAGTGCTAGAAAAGTTAACTGATTCTGTATCGTCATCGTCCTTGGGAATCCGCGTTCCTTGTCGTATACAACGTATGTAATGAGGTATGCATATGTGCCACAGCTTACATGGAAAGGATCCAGTTGGACATAGTAAACATCATATTTTAGAAAATGAACGATGGTCTGAGATTTCGTTGTTTCACCCCTGGTGAGTAGACTATCAACAGAGGAGATCATTCGCCGTGCTTCATGCAACATTTCCAGTCCACATGCGACGGACGTATTTTGTACCATGATTGAAGTTCAAGACTAGGATTATTGGCGCTTAGCCTGTGTTTCTTGGAATTGCGAAGATTTGCGCCATGTGAAAGCTTTGAAGACTGTCATCGCCATCTTCTGATTGCACTTGGCCCTTGTTCAGATGCTATCGCCGCACCCAGTTACTCGTCTCAAGATGGCGGTCTTTGATACCACAAAATAATCCCTGAGATTGACCTAGTGTAAGAAGCCTTGCCATGTTACTCTAGCAGATGAAAGAATCATTTTTCTTCCTCTTCCTGTAATCCCAGCTCCTCAACCAGGTACCTGAAAGTGCGATCGCCCCCGCAGTCCTCGCCCGTTAAGCCCCTCGCCGCTGCTACGCGCTTATATAGATGATCCTTCGACCAGCTGTATGCCTTGGACAAACCCAACAGGTAGTTTGATGTGGTCGCGCCGCGGTCGACAAGCCATTTGACCAAATCTCGGCTGTTGCACATCACGGCGCGCTCGATCTAAGACGATTCAATCAGCCAAGTCTTTTCTCTCCAGTGAGCTAATTATCGACTTGTTACCAGAGTGCCCTGTCCAGGAACATCACTGTCACCGGGGGTGTTAATGTCGTGCCCGAGCTCGAGGAAAATTGTAATTGTGTCGTAATGCTCCTGCTTGACTTGACCAATGCCGTAGCCGGGGTAGACAGACTCTAGAGGGAGAAGCAAGGCAGGCGCATCCCAGTCTTGGTAATTGCGAAATTTCGCGTGCGCGTCGGCCCCAGCATCGATCAAAAGGCGCACCATCTCCGGCGAAGACCTCAACGCAGCGTAGTGGAGGGCGGTGTATGATTCCATTTGTTGTGAACATCTCGTTTTCAAATCGACCCGGAGAGCGAGGAGAAAGCTGACAATGTCAAGATGGCCCGCGCTGACGGCAGCTTGCAGAGGAGTCTTCCATTCAGCCCAAGTGTACTCGTGCAGAGCGCTGATATTAAGGTACGACCGCTCGGTAAGCAATATCTTTAGACCCTCCAGATTGCCGGCTTCACAAGTGTCGTAAAACGCGGCTCGGCCGGCTAGATACGTGGCGTCTTCTTGCATCTCGTCTTCCGATGCCATCGTGATATCATTTGGAGAAAGTGTTAGAAGTTGGTTTGCGGACTTGCACGATGCCAATGGGGGACCTCTTATTAACAAATCTTAAGTCCCTTTACAACAACGAGGTTTCTGCCTAAAGTGCCAAGCGACAGACAATAACAGTGTTGGAGTTGAAAGTGTTGGCTCCAGGCACCAACCGGATATCTCCACATAAGGCGTGTTGCGACCTCGATGTGGACCAGCAACAGACTCGTTTACCAGGAAGCAACTCCGGCCATTATCATTTCGTCAAATAAACACAGGAAGGCCCTGGTCAATGACGAATGGACGACCGGTGTCCCACCCTAGCCCTCACTGTTGGTTATCAGAAACCTATCTCTTGCTATGTGATGGGTCGGGAAACGACACTTGGCAGCTGCTGTCGGAAAACAATCTATCCACGGAAATCGGACGCCCTCATTGCGGAGATTTCTCTTCTTACTGCCCACTTTCAGTCTTTTATACGACACTGGTCAGTTTCACGGGGTACATGAAGTTCTTGTCGGAAAGGCACAACCACGAAACGTCACCTTCTATTAAACCCTCTCTGCTGGAGGAGGAGGAGACATTATAAAACCGGCCTTCCACCATAGTTGATGTAATCAGCAATGACCAACATGTCCGCGTCGATTTCGACAGAAAGGCGGAGAAAGAAACCCCACCATGATGTCTCGAGTCTCGCCATCTTGTGGTGTCCATTCCGTGGGCGTTTGACACGGAGCCTTGAGCATGCGAGGCAAATCTGAATAGGCACGAGGAATAGCCCACCACAAATAACGACCACGGATGACGCTACCTCAGAGGTCGGGCATGAGAACTTGCAACTGATTGCATGTTGAGGTAGCAAAGCAACGTACATCATCTGGCCATCGACACCAACTCTACTGTCCACCATCCACGGATATCAAAGCACTCAACTCAACACATCAACAATGTCATTCGCAACGTAAATTTAATCTAACATTATTGACGCCTCATCAGACAAAAACCAAAGGTTCGAGAGTGAGCCATCATTCGTTCGCACGCCGCCAAAGCCGCGGCGTCCACCAACGGGATATGACCATGCCATCATTGGTCTAAACCCAGGTGGGGAGCCAGACAGCCGCTGCAGTTCTTCTAAAAGGGGGGTGTTGTGTGTGTGTGTGTGATCTATCTACAATTCCATTCCGTTTCGTTGCGTCGTCCCAAATGCATCGCCCCTTTTTATCAGTTTGCTCCCCGTCCCCTACGACTACTACTACTACTACTACTACTACTACTAACGCCTCGTCGCCAATTTGGAAGCCATGAACGGGGATTTATATATAACCCCTATACTGCTTCTCCAAAAAAAAGGACCCCTAGTCCTGAGTGCCTCAGCTTTTCGGCCACAGACAGGAGGCATGCATACGAGACGCATTAACAGTGCTGTTTACGCAGGTTCCGCATCCTAGCGCCAGCCAATGGCAATTGCGGCTGAAGCGGATTCACCATCGACGACCTGTCCTCACCACTCCACCTATCCGCAGCGTCTAACTACTGACCGGCGGCGTTGGCGAGTTCGTTGAGTTTGCCACGCTCCTCCTCGGTCAGCATGCTGTACCACTCCTGAAAGTTGGCCACGTTTTCCCGAGCGGCGCGCATGAAGAACTCGGTGAGGTAGGCTTGCGTTTCGTCGTCGCGCTGGCGGGCGCCTGAGCCCTCAATGTAGGACATGAGGTCATTCTTAACACCGCCCAGGCTAAGGTCGAGTGTCTCGGGCTCGTCCTCCCAACCGTCGTCGTCGTTCTCTTCGTCAGCAAACTCGGCCGCAGCGGCGACGGCAGCGGCGTTGGCAGCGGCGTTGGCGCCTGATGCGGAGAGAAGTTCCTCAATGAGGACCTTGAGGATCTTGAGGGAGGCAGGGATGACGGTGTATTGGTCCGGGTCTTGAACGTCAGCACCTCTGGTTAAGCGTTGCGGTTCTGCAGTACTTACTGGCCTTGGCGCGCGAGCGCGTCATAATTCTACCATCACTCTGGTTGATAATCATGTCGCCCTTAACCATAGTCTGGGCAAGACGGGGATCATTAAGAGAGTAAAGCTTCGACAATGCGATAACGCTACTCAAGTCAGTTTTGCACACAAGAGAAGTCTCAGTCAACTTACTTCTGGCGAATCTCATCGTAGCCGGCAAAGCTGACAGAGTTCTCAAGCCATTTGCTCAGCACAACCTGGAGGCCAGTGTTGCCGTGAATCTGAATCTGACTGAGGAACTCGACAACGTCGTGGGCGCCAACGAGAGACAGACGCGCAAAGACGAGAATCAGGGACTGGATGAAGGGAGCAGCCTCGGCGGAAGCCAGTCTCGTGGCTACAGCCTGGAGAAGCTGAGGCAGGAAGGGGCCAAGACGCTCCTGTCCGGCCTTCTCGACGAGCTCTGCCGCGAGACCTCCGACCTCGGAGGCGGAGTTGTCCTCGATGGAAGGCCCAAGCAGACGGTCGATGATGTGAAGGCAGACCTCCAGACCGGAGCGGCCGCTCTCATCGTGCCAGCCAAACACTTGGTGGTGGTCGTGCATGAGAAGGTACTTGACAGACTCGGCACCAGGGCGGAGGACCTCTCCCTCGTTGGACTCCATCAGGAGGCGGTTGAGTTTGGGGAGAGTGGCGGCTACGAAGCCGGCGGGGAGGGGCTCAGAGCCGTGCTCAACGAGCGCAGTAAGCAGCTCAGTGGCAACGGTCACGAGAGGATCATCCTGAGTTACGTTGGCCGTGTTAAAAGCCGCCGTCAACGTGGGGAGAATCTTCGCGCACAGAGCGGTATATGAGGTGGTGTCAGAGAGAGTGCGGACAATCTCCTCAAAGGCTTCGCAGATAAGCATGGTGGCCTGGAAATTGGAGGCGCCAAGCTTCGCGACCATGAAGAGGAGGTCAACAGAGGGGACGTCTTGAGACAGAGCGATGCGGGTGTCGATGTTGATGGCGGAGCGCAGAGACTCGGCGAGGGTGACGAGCAGCTCGTCCGCATCCTCCATCTCTTCAGGGTCCTTGTTCTGCATGTACTGAGCAATGGCGTTGATGATGGGGACTTGGCGGTCTCCGCCCACTCTGCCGGATCTGACGAAGCCCTCCACAGCCTTGATGCACGCAACCTGGACGACCTCGGACTCTTCAGAAGTGATGCATTGGATGATGCGGTCGAGGAGGGCAGGGGGCGTCGCGAATCCGCGGGCAAGGGTGCCTCCAACGAGATAACCACGAGCTCTCAGCAGTGGCTGCTCGGATTGGTTCACGGCGAAGTCAACCAGGCCAAGATACGCCTCTGAAACAGCATCCGGAATGGGCTTCTCCATATCTTGGAAGTCGCTCATCAGCATGTTGAACAAGTACAGAGAAGCCTCCTGACTCCTCCACTGGGAGCCGTCGCCAGGGAACAGAGTCTTTGTGTAACCGAAGAGTCCCTCAACTGCCTTCTCGCTGTACCACTCGCCAAGCTTGATAAGAAGGTCACCGGACGCCGTACGGGCCGTGTAGTTAGCAGTGACGGAGGTCTCCTCGGCCAAGTACAGGGAGCAGTCGATATCCCATAGCTCCTCCTCTTCACGGCTGATGCGAGAGTAGCCGACAACCATCTTCATGACCTCGACCATCCAGGGAGTCTCTTGCGCAGATGGGTGGGCGGCCAGCTGAGCCTCGAGCTCGGCCTGGACCGGAGGCGCGCGGAAGCACTGGTTGAGGAAGTCAAGCTCCTCCAAGATCAAGAAATCGAGGGTGTATGGCAGGCTGTCGGAGTCCTCAAGACGACCCTGGGCCTCATGTCCAATATAGAGGTCTTCGTGGGGCTTCTGCAGCAGAGAGAGCTCCTCCCACACGGCTGTGAACAGACTGGTGCTGTGCGGCAGCAATAGGTGAGGGAAGACAGACTTGACCTTGAGAAGAGTCTTGACAACTTGCAGCTTCATGGCGATGATGTGGTTCCAGCTTTCAGGCTGGCCGCTGGCGAGCTCGGCCGGGGCTTCGGGCAGACGGGTCTTAAGGACCTGGGCGAAGAAGGGATACCATTCCTTGAGGGCCTCCTCGGCAAAGGACTTGACCTCCTTCATGTGGTCCTCCTTAACGATATCCATGAGGTCGAAGCACGAGCGGAAGACAGAGATGGCGAGAGCGCGGAGGTTGGGTTTCCGGCCCTCGTTCAGGGCAACCTCGGTGACGGCCTTGACAATATCACGGGCCATGGTGAAGAATTGGTCCTCGCTCAGGCTCTCATCAATAATGTCGCCAAGAACGCGGAGGGCGCCGTGGAGCTGGACGTCGGTGCTCGTGGGGATGACGCCCAGGACGGTGGGCAGGAGTTGAGGCCATCGTTCGGGGAAGTCGGCTGACGCGATCTTGCCAATAGCATAGCTAGACGTTGGAACAATGTCAGTGACTTGTGCCTTTTGTGTGTGCGTTTGTGTGTGGTGCTATGTTTCCGCGCGCGCAATTTCATGACGAGACCGCCGCGCAGAGGGACTGTGACTCTTTGTAGATACCGCAACAGCCATACCTTGCCGCAATCTTGACGAGTCTCTTGTCCTCATTGCTCAGGGCAATCTCCAGCAGGGTGTTGCGCAGCTGGTCGCGCGCGGCGTCGGAGATGTCGACGAGGGGCTCGGAGGCGTCTCTGTCTTCGGGGCTCCAGTTCCTCTCGATGAAGAGGCGGAGGGTGCTGAGGGCGGCCTGGCGGATGGCGGTGTCGATGGAGGCGTGGTTGGCGATGTTGGCCAGGGAGGTAGGGAAAGCCGGGTTCGCGCGCGCATGCTTGAGCTCTATCTCGGCCTGCTGGCGGGGACCCTGATCGGAGCTCTGGGTGTTCGCCAGCAGCGAAACCAGCTGGTCCTCCATGGTGGGCTGGGTGTTTTGTCGGAAGACGACACTCACGCAGGCCTATCTGTCGTGTCGATGTGTGAAGGTCTGGGATATGTGTCCGGTCGGTCGCGTGTTTGCTCTCGACCCGAATCGGTATGCGTCCCGCTTGTTGGGGTGCCCTTATGCGCCACTCGGTGTGGTGGTGGTGGTGTGGTGTCTATCGTGTTGGTGGGTGTTGCCGCAGGAGGAGAGAGCAACCCAAGAAACAAAACGAAACGAAACCAATTAACTACCTTGCACCGGCACAGGTCCACGGATAGTGCGCAAGGAAAGTCGGCCCGGAACCACCTAGGCAGGATGGACTGGACTACGTGGGTGCCTCAACCTAACGAAGGAAGCGGTCGGGTAGAAAGTGGGTTGGGTATGCGTGGTGCGGATGAGTGTGCGTATGCGTTAGTAGTATGTTTATGGGCAAAGGTTGTGTGTGTGCGTGGTGCCGTCGTCTCTGGTGATGTTTCTCTCGGGCAATCGTCTTTTTTGGCGGGGTGGTTAACCGTTTAGACGCGCAGGTGGAGCCAACGAGGTGCCACAACCAACTCTCTCACAGGCCAGCAAAGTTGGCTTGTTTCCACTTGTTTACTATGGACAGCGCGCGCAACAAGGAGGGGACACCACGAGTCCACGACTGGAGAGGAGGGGTCGGCCGGCAATTTTTCAGGTGGCAGGTGCACCGCCTTCCTCCCACTACTACATCACCTCTGTGAATCAGGTCCCCAATCCAGTGCAAGTGGGAGGAGTAGCCCCTCACTTGGGTACACTACTCCGCCTTAGGTCAGCACCACCAAAGCAGGCACCGACGGGCACGGGCCGCAACGCGGTTGGAGCAAACCCTCCTTTGCTTCATAAGGGTAGCGCGGGGTCGTCCGTTGGGGCCCTGGCGGTGTGGTGGTGTGTCTGTGTTTGTGTAGCTAGCTGGTAGCTCCCTTGCTCCCATGCACTTACTTCCAAGGGGGAAAAAAAAAGATGCAACGACCAGAGACATGGAGCTAGCATGTGTTCCGCCTCTTCACCGTCTATTAATGTCCGACTCTATCTGTTATTAGCATGCCCATCGCTTGATGTTAGTCGCAAGCCACGGATAATATCCGCTGAGCACGACCACCTAAATATCCAAAGGGATCGTCTGGTTTCCTCCTGTATCTGCGCGGCTATGTTTCCTCTGTATTTGGTGCATTCTCTCCGCCGGGTATGTCCTAGCCTGTGATTATCGGATCAAGACAGAATCCCATGTTTTTTTCTAATACTTTTCATTTGGACTTGCGTCGTGCCTATCGGTTTTGCTATCTATTGGGTATCGTCGTCTCTCATCGATTGCGTATCGTCGTCTCTAGTTACCATCGTCTTTTATCAACCCCGTCCTTCGTTACCGTCTTCCTTCATCACCGACGTCTCTCGTCACCGACGCCTCTCGTCACCTTCGTCTTTCATCACCGTCGTCCTCAATCCATTTGTCGCCGTCCATCTGCGTCCTCGTCCTGCTCCTCTTGAGGGGCGTATAGATGGAGACCAGCGCCTCCCCAAAGTCTATGAAGACGGGAAGCTAGCCACTGGATAGCGAGTAGGTCCCAATTGGGAAGTAGACTTTTGTCTTCGGCCCAGATTGTGATAATCTGGCCATCGTCAAGAGCAGTGCCATTATCGGCGAAGAACTCCTCATCGTGATCTTGCGCTTCCCACATTTCGCGAGGGTCGGCGTCTGTTGCGCCAGGGCTGTCATTGATACCTCCCAGGTTGGTTTTCTTCAACCAATGGAAGCCAGTTTCCAGTCCGTAGATTTGCTTCAGTTTGCCCGCTTGCCTGGCGTCCTTGGTATCCTTGGTATCCTTCGTCTCCTTCGTCTCCTTCGACTCCTTGGTGTCCTTGCTGCTGCCTGCGGCTCTTCCCAAGTTGGATTCTTCGTCCGGCTTCATCACGACCCATTTGTCCACGTAGCGTAGGGGTTCAAGACCGAATTTGCCTTCGTTCCACATCTTGCACAAGGAAGGGCTCATCGTGATCATGTTGGCAGGCGCGTCAAGAAGATCATGTGCGCCAGGTTCCAACAAAGCGCACAGTTTGTCGTGAAAGTCGTCGCCCAAGATGGCTCGAAGGGGTCTCAGAACCTTGTACTGGATTTCGAGTCGCCGGGAGAGGCTCCAGGCAGGGACAATGCGACAGACTTGGTAGATCTGCTTGAGGGTCAGAACGCATCTGAAGCCATCGCGCTTGAGAGCCTTCAACCATGTTAGCAAGCTGACAACGCCAGAATCGCAAAGGCTACGCACCAAGTCCCTCTGCGTGGGGCTTCCAGCCCAGGTTTCCTCTTCGTATGGCAATGGGTTTTCATGAGCTGCAACTTGTCAGTCATGCGTGATGCGCGTGAACGACGATGTCGGATAACTTACACCACCAACCCAGGTACTTTAGTCCATCTCCGTTCACGGCTTGCAGAAAAGAGTAGAGCACACGTCGCTTCTCGTCTCTGCCTCCAATGCTCAGTTTGTCTTTGAACTTAAGCAAGAGGTCGAAGTCCATCGTCAACATCGACGCCCACAAACGCGCAGATCGTAGGGTGCGTTTGTCGGACTCATACATGGGGATGAAGTCCTCGTGGGTGTCGATGGTGTTGTGAATAGCTCTCATCGCGTCAAGGCGGTCCTCCAATCTGGCTTTGGCATCGTCGAGATAATCTTGACCTCTCGTTCTGCGTACAACTCGGGCAGCGAAGTTGCGCTTGTAGGCCGCAAGTTCTCGGGGTGTGACACGGGTTTCTGGATCGCTATTTCGGAGTTTGGCCTCCAATCTGGCCACAAGATCCTTGATTTCATCCTCACTGATGACAGACGCCGAGTTTGTATTCATCGTAAGTATTGGGTGGCGTTTCTGAACGCCTTTATTTTTTTCCAGGGTGAAGGAAGTCAATACTGTGAAGGTCGAGGAGAAGAGAAGGTACGGCGGTAGGTCCAAAAGTCCATACTGTGGGTACCAAAAAAAAGAGGAAGGGAAGGAAGGTGAAAGAGCGACAGCACGAAAGCGGCAACGGCAGGAGCCCATGAACAAGCTCATAAAAGAAAAGTAGTTGCTCTTCTCAGCAGAGAAATAAGGTGCCTTCACCCGAAAACCACGAGCAAGGCAGGACACCCCAAACAGCATAGAAAATCACACGAGTCACAGCCCATCATTCAACTCACATCTCAATTCATCCGCCGTATACACATTCCACATGCTATCCGTCAGCATATCTATCCATCCATCAATCCATACAAGACCCCGCCATCCATCTATCCACCCACATCCCGTCCATCCAAGTCAACCAAGCCAGCCCAATTCCAATCCCGCCCATGTCAGTGTCGGGCCTGCTTACTGCCCACCTGCCTGCCCAGGCCCGACCGAAGAAAAAAAGGACCCAATTCTCCTCCCGGAGTCCCGACCCAAGGTGAAGGTGCCAGGTCGTGCGAAATGAAAGAGGCAAGCCAGGAAATCAAACCATGGTAGTAGTTGCAAAAAAGTAGTTAGTAGTACACCCCTAAGCCCTGGACTCGCTCGCAACGCATATTCCCCGAAAAAAACGCCACAACAGCATACCGACAGATTTTGGCCTGGCTTTAATCCCACACCGTTTTTTTTCTCCAAGTTGACTAGGCGTCGGCCCCCTTCATCAGAGTCCGAAGGCTGACAATCTCTCGCTTCAGCCGCGCGTTCTCCTTCTTGACCCGCGCCGTCTCCTCGCTGTGCTCACGCAGGCTCCGGAGGAGATCCTCCTTGTCCTCGCGGCCCTTGCCCTTCAGCGCCTTGACAATCTTGCCGAGCTCACTGTTGAACTTTTCGTACATGAGCTCGTTCTCCGCCGTCGCCTCTCTGTAGAGCTGGTCGATACTCTTGACTTTGGTCTCCGACGCCTTGAGCGTGCTCTCCATATCGCGTTGTATGGACGTTTGCCGCTCGGTGAGCTCGGTCATCATGTTCGGGATTCGCTCTTCGAGAGTCTTGACTGAGTCCGTCAGCTTGCGCAGGTCCAACGTATCGGTGCGCCCGCCGAGACCCGAGTTGACCCGTGACATTTCCTCGGCAATCTTGGAGAGCTCCGACTTGAGCGATGCATCGACATCTTCAACGGCCTTCTTCTCCGTCTGCAACCGCTCCCGTAGCTTTTGTGGTGACTGAAGGCGAAGCTTCCCGGTTCCTGGTGGCTTCCCGGGGCTGGTGGATGGTCGCGGGATGGCATCGCTCGAGTGGCTGCCTGTTGTCGGACGCGCAGGCCTTAGTGTGGGAATATTCGACGTTGAAAGGCCTCTTCCGTGCCCCTTAGGCGTGCGGCTTGGCGTGTTCTCGCGGTCGAGAACTCCAGGGGTGTGAGGCGTGCGGGGAGTGTGGAGGATTTGGAGTGGATCTGGTGACGCGGGGTTTTCCTTCAGACGTGGCGAGATCATGCGAGGAGACCGGAGACTTGAGGACGTTGGGCTTATTGGTATCCTTGAAGGCGACGGTATCCTCGGTGTTGAGTTGAACTTCTCTGAAGTCTGCTTGTTGATGCGTAGCGGCATCAACGCCTCCTCTATTTTCTCTTGTGGGTCGACAATCGTTGCTGCTTCCATCAAACTTCTGAGGTCAGAGAGCGAGCTGCGGCGCTTCTTCTTGGATGACTTGGTGGGAGGCGTCTCAACTTCCGGCTCGCCAATCGTTTCTAAGCGCATATCGAGTCGCTGGGAGCTGGGTGGTCGAGGATCTTCATCGAATGCGCCAGCTATTGGCGGTCTATCGCGAGAGCCGGGCCGCCTAAGTTTATTGGGACCAGGCTGCGTGCCAGTGCCAGAGTCGATGGACCTTGCGCGTGCAGACGTCATCTTGGACAGACTAGAACTTGATGCAGCG
Organism: Colletotrichum endophyticum; assembly: GCA_027406105.1. Taxonomy (NCBI): domain Eukaryota; kingdom Fungi; phylum Ascomycota; class Sordariomycetes; order Glomerellales; family Glomerellaceae; genus Colletotrichum; species Colletotrichum endophyticum. The sequence continues at coordinate 468,621 of JANVYF010000005.1, forward strand.
TCGGCAGACGCAGGGTGACGGCCATGTTTGCTAAGAGTTCGCCAGACGGATGGCCGCTCTGAGTCGTTCTTGCTGTTTTGTCGCAGAAGGGTGTCGAAGCCAAACTTGCGGCGGATCGAAGATGTATTTGAGGTGAGTGAGCCAGTATGCGACTTTCCGCTTCGAGAGTTCATAGACTCGAAGGCTTGCTGAACGGTGAGATGGATACCGCCGGGTTCATCAAAGATCCTGTCGCAATCTTCCACCAGGCGATCCAGAAGGTTGATATAGTTTTGCGCCGTGCCATCATGAACCAAAAGCTCTGCGAAAGAAACGGTCAAAATGCCCCGGTCGCCGTCGTTACCGCAACCGTCGAGCAAATCGGCAAGGAGCTTGATGAGAGCCGTGAAAGCTCGCTGGTTCTGGGGTGCCATGTCCTTGAACATGAAATTGACAAAGTCAGCAAAGTTGCCAGGCACCTGTCGGTTCATGCGCTCCAGCAACGTGTCCAGAGCCTGCTTCGTCATGATGGGACCCATTTGTTCGCACCAAGCGATGCGAATGAACTTCTCAAAGGCCACAAATATGACGTCCGCTCCCAGCTCTGATGAGGCGTCGAGGTCGAATGGGCTTTCAATCAGACGGTTGTAGAGATCATTGACAGAAAGCTCATCCGCGACGGATCGATTCAGCAACATGCGTCCGACGATGCTACCCTTGCGATTTTGCAGGCTGGCAACATATCCCGTAAATGTCTGCTCTAGCCGCACTAACGGGTTTTCAGGACGATCGTCGCCTGCCATCTTGATGCCATCCTTGCCCCTGGCCGAGCCAAATACGGACCCTTGATCGCTATTTGCACGAGAGACGGGCGGCGGCGGGAAAAGATTCGTAACGGGTGTGCGGTTGTGCTTGGGCGGGCTATGTGCCTCGGTGTTCGTAGAGCCGCCCCAAATGCTTGAGAATAATCCTTTGACAGGTGATGAGGCAAGGAAGGATCTGGTCTTCTCCGCTCTGGTCATCAGAGGCAGTCCCTTGAGGATTTTAGTGTAGTATGAAACCAGGGCAGGCGCCAAGCGGAGATTTGATGCGTTGAACTGCAAGCTGAGTAGTTGTATGACTGGAAACAAGGTCAATGAAAATTCCAGTCCCAGAGCATAAAGAAGACCTACCTCGTCGTGTGAGCGTTGGCAAAAAGTCGTCCAACGCCACATCGTCGGCAAATTGTCTGCCGTTCAAGCCAGCAGTCTGCATGTTCACCTTCTTCAGGTCACCGCTTCTAACGTTGACCGTAATTTCCACGCCGTAATGGCCGATGGGTGCTCCTTTGGTACCCTTCTCGTGGTCGATGACGATGCGGATCGGCGCCGGCTCTCTGCGTCCTTCGATCAACTGATCTGCGCCCTCTTGGAAAACGGCGGCGAAAACTCCGAGATTATTGTCTGGCAGCCTGAAAGATCGAAGGGACCAGCTCGGGTCCTCGCGCTCCTTTTCAGAAAATCGACCTTCGACTCGCGCTTTGACGATATCCTCTGTCCATTTCGATCCCTTCGCCTCGAAGCTTTCCTCAAGCAAGAAGCACCGTGACGTGACAGCGGTGCCAGTAACCCATTCTCCAGCATGCGCTCCCTTCATTTCTTGTGTCGAGGTCATCCAAATGAGCGTGCCATCTGCAGATTCGCTAAAGCGTACGTCGGAAAGACTGTGCCAGCCGGTGAAGGCGAGTTCGTACGATGCCTGACCACCTGCAGCATTGGTCATGGACATCAACAGTCCGGCGGCCGACGGCTTGTCAATCTCACGAAGGAGGTCTCGTCCACACATCGGCTTCGGGCCCAGCTTCTTCAAGATGACGAGACAATCTGAAAACAGGAGAAAGATGCCAGCACGCTCCGACATTTGGGGTGGGTCAAGTAGCCGGTAGGGTGCGGGGAGCTCAACAAAGTCTGCCGCAAGCACCAATCTTCCCACCGGCTCAAGATCCAAAGGCCAACTCTCAACCAGGTTTCGTAGGCGACCCGTTACGTGTGGTTTTTCGGGTACAGGGTCGTCCATTGAGCAAATGTTTGTGATGATGTCTCGCGCCTTGAGCATCGGCTGGAGCGCAGGATGTGTCATTGGGAGACACTGGACGATCTGGTCAATGAGCAAGCTGTATCGAGGGAGACGCTGCACAGGCTCGATGAGTATGGAGCGGACCGTTTGCTCGCCCTTCTGGATGACCCGTTGTCGGAAGCTCGACTGCTCATCGAGGAATGAGTTGAGCAAAGTGGGGAAATGCTGACTTGCTCGGATGTAGTCCTGGTAGCAATCTGTAAACTTGGGGAACCACTCGAGAAATATTCTCGCAATCGCCAATGCGCCGCTGGGGTCCTTTGCTTTTGAGGGAGATCCCAGTCTGGATCCCGTAAGCGCAACTGTGGTCGTCTCCATGTCCTTCAGAGCCTCGTCCTCAGTGTCGTCCATGATCTTGCGCAGCTCCTGCATGAAGGCGGAGTTGACTTGCAGAATCTTATCTGCTGATACGGGAAATAATTTCTCGAGCTCATCTTCGGATGGGCTCAGGCTGCTTGCGTCGCGTTGTCTCGCTGACTGCCTGAACTCGTCGGCAATGTGCTTGACCAACTCATTCAGCTTCAGGACGTATCTCTCCTCGGTGTCCACCAGCTCTCCAAGCTTCATCCTCAGCTCCACCTTTTGGTCCTTGGAGAACGACTTGCTGCGATTCAGCGAAGTCGGCTTTGACGGCGCTCTCCGTAACCTCGATGTCGGCAAGAAGACAGGCTCTCCAAGAAGCTTCACCAGCGACGAGTACCCTCCATACTGTCGCAGCGTGGGGTCAAGAATGTCGTCCTCGTCCTCGGGCACCTCCTCCAAATCCTCCGGTTGTAGCGGCACAATGGAACCGGGCGGCAGTACAAAATCGATATCGACATTGCTTAGGTGCTGGGTCTGGAGGGCCGTCTGCAGGGTCTCGAGCACCTCGACCGTGTTCTCGCTCTTGATCATGTTCTTGGCCAGGTCGGCGGCATGTTGCTCTCCAAACAAGGCGGGCCCACTTCCTGGCCGGCGCCCCCTCGTGGTCGGGTATGTATTTTTGAGGTGATTCTTGACGACCTCGGGCAGCTCCTGGAAGTATTTGTACAGACCGAAGGCGAGGCCTCGGTAGATCTCGTCGCCCTGCCATTCTCGGGGGAGGTGGTTGACGACGGCGTAGAAGGGGGAGTTGGGCTGGATGGTCAGGCGCGGGAAGGATTGGAAGCCGGCGGGGCTGTAGACGTGGATCTGGACGCGGGAGCTGTTGAGGGTGTAGTTTGCGGTGGTGGAGTGGCCGTGGAAGATGAGGACGGGCAGGTGGCCGAGGAGGGGGTCGGCAGCGTGGTAGAGGGTGAGGTGCTCGGCGGACAGAGCCAGCTCTTCCGTGACACGAACCATTGTCGGGGGCTGCTGCTGCTGCTGCTGCTGCTGTTGGCGATGGGCAGTCGGTCGTTCGGTCGATCGGTCGGTCGCGTGGTCTCGTCAATGGGCCAGGGTCATTGCTGACGGGGCGGGCGTACAAATCACACAAAAGGGAGAGAGCAAAGACGTTGAACGAGTGTGACTATGCGTATGTAGGTGTCGATCGCGTCGGGCGCAATTGTCGTCGCTAGAGCGAGTGGCGGTCGGGATGAGTCGCAGCCGGGGGCGAGAGCGGCGACAGCGGCAGCGATAAGATCGCGATGCGACAAGCGAGATGGGACAGCACCAGCAAATCGTAGAGTAGAGTAGACCTCAAGAGACAAGGGAAAAAAAAGTAATTAGGGACAAAAAGAGTGTGATGAAGAGGCGGCGAGTGCCAGTCTGGTTAGCGCGTCAAGGTCAGCAAGAAGCAAGACTCGAAACTGCCCGGAGAAAGATGATGTTGTGTCGGTGTGAGTTGGCTGGCGTTGAGCTTGGCCGGGGTCGAGTCGAGTCGAGTTGAAGGTCGTCGGGTCGCAGGTGCGGTGCTGCTGCTGCCCACCTCACCTCTGTGTGTGTTGTGACGGTGGTGCTGTGGGTGGAGGAAGCCGGGTGATGGTGGAGACTTTTCTGGGCGACAACCACCACGACCTCAGCTACGGTCGCAGTCTGCTCAGTTCCTTAGCCCGCTCTACCTCAGCCTAAGGTAGCGTGCCTATCTATCGCAACGATAGTCGCTGGGTAGCCTGTCCGTGGGCTGTCGTCTGTCGCCGTGCCAGAGGTGTCAGTTCGAGTGCAGTGGTCAGTCTGCAGATTGAGAGGTGGTTGGTCCGTGGGGCGTGTTGTTGTTTGTTTACTGAGAGCTTTTGGTGGTTGCGTTGCTGCAACTGCAAAGTCCAAGCCCAGATGCAATGTTAAAGTGAAGGGTCCAGAGAGCAAGGTACCACAATGACAGGCAAACCCTGCTCACGTCTTCCTTTCTGTTGTTGATGTTTCTTTGTTGACCGAGATGCCATGCAGTGAAACAGGAAACAACGCCTTATTCTTGTTCGCTTCTTCCCAGGCACCTATCTTAGTACGGATACTGCCCTCCCTTTGCTCCTCTTCACCGACTCTCCCATGCAACGACGAGTCCGAGCCAAAAGAGATGGCGATGGGGAAAGTGGGAAAAGAATGACGACAAAGAGTACAAACAGGGCAATTGGGACGGCCAGGTAGTGTACCGGGGGGGCTGGGAGAAATAAGCGACCCGATTAACGCCTCACTGATTGCGGCCCAGACCTTTTTTTCTTCCTCCCCTGTTGTCTGTGTTGTTTCCGACTTTCGCTCGTATCTCACCAGTAGCTATTCCTGCGCATGCGAGAGACAACAAGCGGACACGCGACTCGAAAATGGCCATTCCACTGAAAAATTAGACAAAAATGACTGCCCGACTGTGCGAACCGCGATAAACCTATTGACGGGGGTATGCTGTACTATGCCGTCGCCTAGGTAAGGTAGGGAGCCTGGGTAGAGGAGAATTTTCACCAGCGGCTGCTCTGAGTGGTGTTGGTGCAAATGGGATGCAGCTGCAGGAAGCAACACCACCACCACCGCAGCGCAGGTTCGGTCGGTCCAGACCAATCGACTGCCAGCCGTCAAACCATGAAACACCCTCTCACTTCACCGATGCCCCAATCTTAAACCACACCAGAATGGAATCCCACGATGTATTCATTCACTCAAGGCAATCCAAACATTCAAACACCCAATGATGCCAAACGTAAACAACAAGAAAGACCCGAAAGACCAAAACGTGACCCGCTCTCAACCAGCAACAGCCGCGCAGCCTTAAACAAGGAACTCGGCCCTAAAAAAAGCTCACCTGGCCCGTGCACCGCTGCGATCCCCTCCTGCTTGGGAGAATGGGAGGAGCTTCCCGCCGCATCCAATCTCTGATCCCCAATCTCGTCCCACAATCCCTGCCCGCCTTCAGGTCTGTTCCCTGTCCCCAAATCCAGACTTTTCCCCGCACCCAATTAGACGAAATCTGATTCGACTTCAAACGGAGCACAGCGCTGGAGGGGAAAAGGCAGCAGCAGAAAAAAAAACCGACCACCACGGTAACCAGCAACCGCCGACCATCACACAGACATCCCACCCAAAAATCCACACCACAAATCCACCCAGCATTCCCACCGCGCAACACGTGTATCCCCCTCACTGAAAGACAGAGAGATGCGGATAGACACCAGATCTTGAGTCAAACCAACACGTGTAAATCACCCACACCCGCTAAACCAAACCCAAACGAACCCCGAAGAAAAAAAAAAAAAAAAAAAAAAAAAAAGCAGCAGTCAAGTCTCAGAGCGAGACAAACAACCAACAAAAAGAACATGGCTAGCCAGGACCCCGGCATTCCACTAACCCATGCCCCGGACGGCCGTGGCTACAAGCTCATGGAACTGCCCCCCGAGCTCGAGGCCCTGCTCGCTGCCGACGATGCTCCGGTGTAAGTCATCATTCAGCCCCTCCCCGTCCCCGTCTCCCCTCCGCCCATCAACCGCGCCGCTGAGCCGCATCACGGACGTCAAGCTCATCTACGGCACAGCATCACGCTCAAGTCGACAGACACAAACGCCCTCCTGAAAACCCCAGACAAGACGTACAAGCTCCTCCAGAAAAATACGTCAAACTCCCTCATCCTCCTGACGCCCCATTCCTCCGCACCATCCACCGAAGATGTCCCCACCTCCGGTCTCGCCGCCATTGCCACCATCCACGAAACCATCGAGCTTGTCGCCCAGACGGAGCCTCAACCCATCTCTAACCTCAAGAACACTGGCAGCAAGGGCAAATGGCATGAAAAGTTTGGAAGAGGGCGGTAGCTCCGTAGGCATCACCATCGTACTTCACATACGCAGCAGATATGTTACTTATTAAAGCGCTGTATTAATACCAAATCGGCTGTCGTCTCGTCGAGGACTACTTGATTATACTCGTAAACAAGATACCCCCAAACGCCCTTCCAAAACGCCTTCAAGGCAACTGTATCAACAATGCAAGCCCAAAGGATCAAGTTGCCAACGCCATGCTTGAATGCTCTCGCTCCTCAGCTCAAAGTATGAGACCAACCCTCCAAGAGTGCGCAATAGCGAGCCATCTGCTTCCTTCCAAGGAAAGACATCAGATGATTTCGTCTGATGATCTTCGCCTCAGCCCCATCAATCTTCTTATATGAACGAGATGAGCAAATCCGTATACCAGTCTCAGAACGTACGGCAGCAAGGGACCTAGTCGAGCTCCAGGGGGTTATCTCTAGTTCTCCCGAGCTCGGACACATCCCTTGGTTGCTGAACCACATAGTTCACCGGATTCCCATAGGCATTGTTGCCAAAGTTCATGCCACCTGGCACAGGAGGGTTGTTTGCCTCGGCACCGAACAGTGACATCGGATAGGAGTGGTCAATATTGGCGGGTTGCTGAGCCATGAGTCCCAATTCGAAGCCAATATCGAGTTCGAATGGATCGAGTCCCCCGCCAAATGGAGGCATATTCAGTTGATTCCAGTTGTTGTTGGCGACGGCATCAGGAACCCCGAAAAGACCATTCACCACCTGCGGAGCGGCTCTGGCCGCTGCGTTCGGTACCTGCCTTCCAGGATTGTGTCCGTCACGATGTGGCCGAACCACATGGTGTTGCGCGAGTGGCTGTCTCTGCGGGGCAGACTGGTTACCATTGTTACCAGCCTGAAACTGATATGCTGCTGGGGGAATCGGCTCTGGGAAAAGGGGTTGCTGAATCGGCAAAGGCAACTTTGACGGATACCTAGGAACCACAGGATTGTAAGGCGCCACAACTTGTGGAACACCAGCCGCAAGATTCTGAGCTCCAGGCAGTGCATTTGCTCCGTGTTGTAGAGCCATCGCTTGTTGTATCGCCGACTGGGCCGGCTGGGCTGGTCTGGCCAGGCGAACCGGCTTGGGCTGCTCAGGAGGCTGAGCCTGCAATGGGTTTTGCGCGATGGCTTGATGAAGACCTAGCTGATTATTCCAGGCGGCATGCTCACCGGCAATTACAGCCTGGAGTCTTTGCTCAGCAGCTAGTGCGTCTGGATCCAGATGCAGTCTCATAGCTTCTCCGACCCGGTCGACACCTGCGTGCCGACGCTGGACTACTTGCGGACCTCGTTCAATGTGTGCCATACTTCGGGTTTTCTTCTCCCCCTTCGTGACATGCTCAGACATGTTGAATTTGAGAAGCCCTTCGTTCAACTTGGGCTTGGCTGCTAAGACCTTCTGGCGGGCTTCCTCCTCGGCCTGCCGAACTTCTTTCTCGTGGCGAACCTCGGTCTGTTCGAAGAGGGGGCAGTTTCCCTTCTTTCCCCCTCTGGCAGCGTCGTCGAAGTGATCGTATGCGCAAGATTTAGAGCAAACATAGCACTGCACGTTTCTGCATCCTGGCCTGGTGCAAGTCATCTTGTTGCAGCCTTCCTCTTTAATAAAAGGAGTGCCGCCTGCATAAATCATCAGCAATCAGCTCTCGCGGCTACGTCTCTTGGGACACCTACATTTGTTGCATTTGCGGATCAAGGCCTCAGACATGGCCTCCTCGATTTTGCGCCGCTCCGATATTCCGTTTTCGGCTGCGGCCTCCTCACATGTCCGGGGAACATGTGTCTCTTCTTTACATAGGCGGCAGCTGACGATCTCGCATTCAGGGTTGGCACACCTGAACTCTTTGTCCTCCTCAACTGGAGGGCAGTCGGCGGCGTATGGACAGAACGGACATGCTGAGAGATTCTCGAAGCCTTGGGCTTGTAGAGCTGCTTCAAATTCTATGCGGTCGAGCGCTGCTTGCAGCTTGTCGTCGAGGAAGATCGCCCGCTGGGAATGAGAGAAATCATGGCTGCAGCCGTCCATTGACATACAGTTGAGTTGAAATCTCGCGAGTCCAATCGCTGTCTCAGCGCACTTTCGCGCGCAAGCGAAGCAGAAGTACTAATGCAAAGTCAGGTCTGCAAGCTTCCACAAGAAGTGTGTGGTGTCCACTCACGTGCTCAGCGTCCGGGTTGTCGCAGTGAACCATGCGGTTCAGCGGTTGTTCGTCGAAGCAGCAGCCACATTCAGCAATAGTTCCTGCTTCCTGGGCTTGCTTGAAGTTGTTTTCTTCCTCGAGAACTTTGGCCCTTGCCGAGTTCCGCCTGGACTGTTCTGCTTCGCATACCTGCCGAGCAGCCCGTAGTTCCTCGAGAGCTCTTGTCCTGTCAGGAGTTGTTGAGTCGCGAATAGTCCCATCTAAATTCGTCGGCTCAAGCTCCGGATTAGGTGGCGTTCTTGTTTTCTTGAACTCGAAGCGCGCTTTACTTTTGCCTGATTTCCAGTCGCGGGTGATCTCATCCAAAGCGAGATATGTCTGCATCAGACAATTATTGTGCTCTGCTAGCAGTTTCGTGATACTCTTGATAGTAGCTCGCGGGAAGTCTTGGGAGAGTACTTTCTTCCTGCATCGGTCATTAGCACCGGATCTTCCTACGTCGACCAGTTTGAATGCCATGATTTTGGGTGCACCGGATTGGGTTCCAAAGGGGTTCACATAAGAACTTACGAGATACTAATGTAGATTTGTGCTCTCTCCGGAGGACGATTGGCGAAGTCGTAAAGTTGCCGTACCTTGGAAACCTCATCCTTTTCGGCCGGAGACTCGCGTTTGCGCTTGAGACTTTTTGAGCGGGCTTTCTTAGGATATGAGGAAGCGCCTAGAATCTCCTCGATGATTTTGTCGACATCGTAAAGAAGCTCCGTGGCTGTCTTCTCGAAGTACTCGGGGCAGATATCCGGGAAAACGGCAAAGATCTGAGCTGCGCAGTCGCTCTTGATGTTGGCCTCGATGTCTGCCATCTGTCGATAACTGCTAGGCTTTGGTTGGTTCGCTTCTACGGGACCATTGGCTTCTGGTACGGTCGAAAGCTCGTCCTGTCTAGGGGGAGGCTGTTCACCGATTGTTGGCTCAGCGAGCACTGGCCTCTGAGCTAGATTCGAGGGCTGAGGGCGCGGTTCAGCAGGTCTGGCAACACGGTGAATGCGTCGAAGGGCAGGCGAACGACGAAGGGTGCGAGCAGACTCAATATCGGCGACATACGAGCGCAGATGCGCAACCCGGCCAAACAAGCCGTTCTTCTCTACGCGGCCTGGAGAAACCGGTGGTGGCTGTAATGGGGGAGGCGGGTGATCTGCGGATGGAAGAGGTTCAACGGCGGACGACCAATCCGGAGAAGCGGGACGCGGAGACACCGGTTGAGGCTGAATCTGGGATCGTGGTCGTTCGTGCCGTTTGGACTGTCGCCGCAAATTTGGCTCGAGATCTTTGCTCTGTGGACGGTCAGCGTCTGCCTCGCCCTTCATAGGCCGGCTTGATCCCAGTCCCATGGTGCTGATAATGAGATACAACTTCTGAGGTATTGGAGCTGGAGAAGGGCTCACAAACGTCGCAAACGAACAGGGATGTCGAAGGGGTGTTTATGAGGGGATGTCGCTAGTGGCGTGGAGACGGCCGCAAGAAACAATATTCGGGAGGGGTTGATGGGAAAGATACTTCTGCGTTAAGGCGCATGACAAAGGTGCGATGTTCAACCCTTTGCGCCTTTCCAATATTTGTAAGGTGGATGTATGACAGCGCCATCGACGCCATGGCGGAGCAAGAAGGTTCGGACAGTGGGACGTCCACTCCAGGCAGAAAATGACGGTGATATTGAAGAAAACAAAAGTTATCAACTTACCTGGACGAGGAAGTCGTCGAAAAGGCAGGCGATATAGAGACTGATATCTTGGCGGTGATGGAGGTTGGGAGAAAAGCCAGAGGCGAGGTCGGTCTCGAGATGGATGTGGCAGGTCGAAGGTCGCGCTGGTGAGACGACTGAGGTGGTCAAACGAACGGAGAGAAATATCAACGGCGGCTCAAGTGAATGGATGTCGATGGAATGACGGCGGTCAAGTCGTTGTTGCGAAGAAGAAGTATACCCAGTATCAAAGGCGAGGTCGTGAGGGAACAAACAGAGAACGAACGGAGGCAGCCGCAGAGACAAAAAGGTGAGCCAAGGCAACTTTGCGGGACGGTCGTGGCTTCCTCAGGCGAGTCCAAGTCGTTGAGGTCCCAGGGCAGCGCAAGGCAACTCAAGGCGATCGCGAGTGAAGTTGAATGAGGAGTGCGCCGGTGTTCCCTTTGCGATGAAGACTTTAGAAAGCGCGGGTGGAAGGAACGACTTTGGGCCCGACAAACGAAAATCCACCTTGGGAAGTAGGTATGTGTCTTGGAAAATAACCTGCTGCCGAGTACTAGGCAAGAATTACGGCAGGAATACTGATTCACAGTCCGGCGCCCCGATTGTAGTCCTCTCTTTCAGCCTCTCCCTACCTTAAGGTGAGAACCGCAATGCTCCGACTCCGTCTCCTGGTCGCCTCGAAACAAAATAAAAGTACCCGCCCGTTCTTGGAGATGCACGCGGCCTCGATGCTTCGTTCGATCTGCAGCTGGCTCGTCGATTACCAGAGATGTCAGGTTACATCTGGCGACCACGTTTCTTATTGTTTATTTAAATCGCAGATGCGCAACGGCCGAAATGCGCATCCGGATCGCGGGCGGGAATATGAGGTGATGTTGGAAGAATACAAAAAAAAAAGAAAAAAAAAGGGTTAGATGGGCTGGTGGATCGTCGAATATGCCCCGGGAATTTGGGAACGCGAACGCTCTGAGCACCCTGGACGCCCTAGTGCCGCCTATCCATGGGTCTTTGCAGGGGAGGGCCCTGGGCCCGAACACGCTGCAACTGCACTGGGTGGTGCGGAGGAGGCTTCGATTGGAGACAGGCGTGTTGCCTTTGACACCCATGATCGACGGATGGATATCTAACTAACATCGATACTATCTAGATCCAATTCTACATGTATTGAATCGACGGTAACCCTCCGCAGTAGGCTTCCAAATCACGGGAACCATTTCGACATGATGGCATGACAGAAGGCGCTTCTTGCCCAGCTTCTGACAGCTTTAACATCTCTCACAGCTTAAGCTACAGTTGATGAATCCGCAAAGACATAATCAACCAAGTATCCGGGTTAGGCTATTCACAGCGCAGCAAGGGCGTGACACCACCCTGGCACGCCTGGCATGTCATCTTCATGTCTCAACTGGTCACCTGCCATAAGTCCGGATGGGCACTCTCGACGTCGTAAATCCATCCCACTGCTGCCCCCGCAAGCCAACGCAATTCAGCATAACCATATCGGGAGCGGCGGCTTTCTATTGGCGACAACGAATGACATGTCTCGTTCTATGCACGCCCAGCCAAACTGGGCATGGGAACTTCGAATAGTAGCACGAAACGGCTGCCTTCACTTCCTCATTGTGTAACATTTGCAAGCTTATATGGATTCTCTGAAGAGTTGCGCGCCCCAATGCCAGGTGCGCTCGTCATCCATCCCGTGCGCTCCTAGATTCTTGCTCGTAAAAGATACACTGCGTCCGAGCTGTGTCACACATAGTCGTCGTCCGAATCTTGGAAGTCTTCATCTTCGTCGTCGTCTTCCTCGCTTTCGGAAACAACCTTCCGTCTGCGCCTGGTCGATCTTCTGGTCGCAGCTTTCGTTGCTTTCTTCGCCCGTGGCTTAGCCTTTACAGGCGCGGGGAGAGGCTCTGGCTCTGGCTCTGGCTCTGAAGCCTCCTCAGCGACGTCCTCCATGCCTTCCGCGCTTTCCGCGATAGGCTGATCTTCAACACCGTGATCCACAACCAGTGCATCGTCCATATTCTCGTCGCCATCTTCGTCATCGACGACTGGAAAAAATCCTGACGTAAACCGCTTGGACTCGGCCTCTTCTTCTTCGTGTCCTTCGGCAAAGAAGCCGCCTGCTTCCTCCTCGTCATGCCCTTCAGGGAAAAAGCCGCCCGCCATCTCTTCATCTCGCACCCGCATCGCCTCTGCGTCCACTTTAGATGACTCGTCCTGGTCTTCCTTAGCTTCCTTACTCCTGCCATGCTTCTGAAAAACAGGGACGCTATCACCGACGTGGCCATAATCCTGCCGAATGCGCTCGACAATGCGCAATCCTTTGATAAACTTGCTCCAAAGTCGCAATGCCTCTTTGCGCCTTTTCTCATCCTCCTTGCGCGCTCGCTCAGCTTCGTCTTTGCGGATCTCTTCCATAACCTGGTCGTGGTATTCCTCCGCAATGACCACACCTTGAATGACGGGAACCGCCATTCGGTGTCCAAATTCAAAGTCCACCACAGCTTCTGCATAGTCGATGCCGAGCCTCTTGCAAACCTTGACGCCTCCTCGGAAAGGGACGTGGACAGCACCCTCGGGGCACATGTGCTCGGCGAAAAGATCGATATTGCTAGAAATTGTCAGCAACGCATTTCGCAGACATAGAGAGCAGCATACCCATAATCGTTCTTCGGGATGATGCCGTCCTTGATAGGCGGCGGGATGATCCAGTCCGTCTGTTCAAGACTGTACAATCCCTGAAGAACCTTCTCGCCGCTGATGGCTTCCGCCTCCGCGATTTCTCGGCGTCTGTTGGTTGTCGCGGCGCGGTACGGCACTCTTTTGAGGGGCAATTCACCAGGCTTCGGTGCTCTGCCTTGCTTGTGCCACGTCTCTGCGCTCTTGACATTGACAACGTCCTTTCTCGAGAAAACCGGCTCTTCCGATACGTCCCCACCTTTGCCTTTGTTCTTGAACGTCTTGACAGGTTTTGAACCAGGTAAGAGTGCTTCTTCGCGTTTGAGATGTCGCTCCAGACAAAATTCCTTCGACTGCTTGTAATAAGCCAGGGTCTCACTGCCCTCCTTAACCTCCTTCTTCTCGGGTTGGGCCGGAGTCAAGTCAGTTGTGTTCTCGGCCTCATCCTCCTCTGTAAGGGGGTATTTCCGACTGCCCCTAACGAATCCATGCATGGCAGACTTGAACCAGTCGAAATGGTCATGTCGCTTTACCTTGCCATGGCGATTGTAAATAGGTACTTTCTCCAACGGCATTCTTGCTCCCTTCGTCCTTCCCGGCCACAATTGTTTTCTGAGATAACGAACGGTGACGTCCTTTGCTGTTCCATCCTGGGAGAAGCCGACAACGTACGCCATTACCTCCTTGGCCTTGTCTGCCTTGCCTCCGCGGGGCTCCAGAGACTCGATCAGCTCTCGGTTGGTACCAATGACATTCTTGACGATCGGGTCAACCGGCAGATATTTCTTCGTGACCGGTGACATGACTTCCGTCCAATAATGTGGAAACTCTAGGTCGTTGTCGAACTTCTTGGTAGGCGCTGATTTTCGAGGGGTTACCTCCAATTCTATAATCGAATCGTCGTCGCTGTCAGGATGCTCTAACCCAAGTTCGTCGTCTGTATCAAGCACCTCGATGACGGTCTTTTTCTGACTTGCGCGTCTCGAACTTGTCGTTTTGGATGGAGTCGCTTTCTTGGGTGCTGTTTTCGTTCCTTTCTTGGTGCCTCCCTTCGTCTTTTCACTTTCTTGACTCTTCTTGTCGCTGCTCTTAGATGTCGGGACTCCAGCCTTGTCCTTTTCAGGATCAGCTTCCTCCGCCTTCGTCCATCCAAAACCAAGTGGCTGCAAGTTTGCAACCATTCGGGCCTCGAGTCCCAGGGCCCTCATTAGAGCCGTGAAGAGCTGAGATCCTACGTCTCGGCTTCCTGTGCAGTCCTGGGCGCATCGGCGGAAGTCCTCCAAGCCGCAGATCCTTTCCCCGAACCGATCTTGGTCGTGATCCTCGCTCTCCCACGCCTTTCTCAGTCTGCCAACTCTTTCAGGGTGCATGTAGCCCCACTTCCGGATCCCGGGTGCTGTGATACGGAACCGTTGCCTCCACCACGCCACCAGCGACTTCATAAGTCGGAACAGCGGGTCGCCGTGGCTCATATCAACAGCCCCCTCTTCGAGCCTCTCTGCTTCTGCACCCCAGTCTCTCGAGTCTTTCTCTTCGGTCTTCTTTGCCTTGCCTCTGCCCCGGGTCTTCTTCGCCGGCGTGGGTTTCTTCGTCGGGGTTGGCTTCGCTTTCGGTTGCGAGTCCAGTCCACTGGTTCTCCTCCATCGGTCCACCTCGTCCCATAGACGAGGGGGGACGTGAGACATCATAATTGCCTGAACTTCAGGATCGCAAAGCCAAGAATTCCGGACAGCATTGTGCCACAGCAAGTACTGCACGTGAATGCAGTGCGTGACATTTCTGATCTTCTTTTCGCGCTTGGTAGGCCCCTTTTTGTCGCCGTACGGATCTGTCGTAGCGCCGAAACCAGCATCCAGAGTGAGTTGCAAGTCGGTGAATCCTGTCGGCGCCTTGGCTAGGGTGTTCTTCGGAGCAGGAACGTCCTCGAACTCAATGTCGTCGTTATCGTCATCGTCGGACGGCTCGTTTGCTTCCTCCGGCTTCTGTCCATCGCCAACAGGAACATCCTCGAAATCTCCGTCGGATAGATCGGTCAGTGAGCTGTCCTCGTCGCTGTCGCTCAACACCTCCAAAACAGAACGGCCACCTTTGGATGACTCCGGCGTGGCAGTAGCATCCAGGTCATCGTACAGTGTCGGTTTTCGGCGTGCACCCGAAACGGCAGGCTTGCTTTTGCCCTTTGCCACCTGTTGTCGTTTAGGACTTGACTTGACGGGCGACTCCTCGCGCAATCGCTTGCGCGGCACGTGTGGAGGCATCGTGCGTGGTGGTGATGAGAAGTCGAGAGCTGGCCATGCTCCGAGGATGGGAGCTCGAGAAGCTTTGCAGGGGAGATGCGACAAAACGGCAGCAACTGCGTCATTGATTTGCAGGAAACGCGAAGAGCGCGACGCACTTTAAGGGTCCGGGATCCACTCTATCGGGTCCGATTGAAAAGCGGGTCCGGGGATCACCCCTCCTTATTGCCGTTACCTTGCCTGTATGTCAGGTACAAAGTAGTGGATGTCTTAAGGAGCCGATCTAAATGGCCAATGAAGATAGGATGATATCCAAGAGCAATGGCAGAATTTCTTTAGCTCCTAGATTCATAGTCCCGCTGTGTGGATGCTTCCATCATCCTGCAAAGTGCACAGAAGTCAGCCTCAATACCCCCTGTAGCTTCCAGCCTGGCCACGTCCTTGGCAACGGTTATGGGCCACCCCCATTTCAGGCTTCCAGCGGCCGCGCGCTCTGTACTTGGCGCCTGCGCTCACCCGCCTCAGTGGCTGCCCCGCTGAAGGCAACCAACGGACCAACACTGACCAAGTCCCGCCAGCTGGCTCTTTCCAGACCATTCCGCCGCCATTTCTCAGCAACCTCGCCGTCGCCATATCGCCATCTCGCTCAGCTCAGCCTCGAGCCACGAAATCCGAGGCCTACGTACGCCAGACGAGCTCCAAGCACTCCGTTTACTGAAGAATAAATAATCGGCACAGACGTCATCGCTCACAATGGCGTCCTCATCCAATTCCGACGAGACGAGCTACGTCAAGATGGACGACTCCAAAGACGGCTTCGACGAGACTCTCGTGGGCAAGCACTGCGAATACGACTACTGCAACCAGCTCGACTTCCTCCCCTTCTTCTGCCAGAGCTGCAAAAAGACCTTCTGCCTCGACCACCGCTCCGAGTCCTCCCACAAATGCGCCAACGCAGGCGCCTGGGCCGAGCGCCGCCGTCAAGCCGAGCTCGCGAAGCCCGCCTACGGCGCCGGACGCCAGTTGCGCGACCACGTCTCCGAAAAGCCTTGCGCCTCGCCCCCCTGCAAGACCACCATCGGCACTTCGTTGGTCCCCGGCGTCCACTGCTCGGGCTGCAACCGCGACTATTGCCTCAAGCATCGCTTGAAAGAGGACCACGATTGCAAGAACCTTGTGCCGCTTGGCGCCCGACCCGGCTCGCAGATTGATGTTGCCGCACGGACGAGAAGCGCATTTGATAAGTTGAAAGCATGGGGAACGGCGAAGAAAGAGCAAGCAGGAAGGGCACTGCCGAAGCCAAAGCCTACGTCGGCATCGGCAAGGCTGATTGCTGTGAACAACCTGAAGAAGACGGCCAAGGGCGATGATAAGCTGGCGCAAGAGAAGAGAGTCTATCTTTACGTCGAGGCCGAGGCGGAGACTGCCAAGGCCAAGTTTCCAAAGGGAGAATTCTTCTTCTCCAAGGACTGGGTTGTTGGAAGAGTGCTGGACGAGGCAGCAAAGAGGTTACAGGTCGAGAACGTGAACAACCGGTCATCAGACGAGAGGGACAAGCTGAGAGTGTTCCATGTAGAGGGGGGCAGGTTGCTGGAATTCAATGAAAAGGTCGGGGCTTCACTGGTCAGTGGTAACACGGTCGTGCTGTTGCGCGGAGTTGGCCCGCCGCCCAACTTGATGGAGGTCTAACGACGATGATGAATGATGAAGTGTGTTTATAGAAGCCTTTTTCCGTATATACCCTCAGTTGCACCACACGCCATAGAGGCTACGCTATACCTGGGCCAATACCATAACCATGGGAGATTTCAAATGCGCCGAGCCAGTCAATGAGTTGAATAAGTGTTCCGGTCCAATCCATACCATGCTACCCCTCTTAACGCCGGATCTAAAGTTCCTTCTCCTTGGGTCTCTTCGCCAACAAGTCTTCGCGGCCTGTGGCGGGCGCGTCACCAACGGCATCCTTGCCGCCATATGTCTCAAAGCCCTTGTGGAAGATCCACTCCACTGCGTTCTCGACAGGCTCGTCAAAGAGGCTGGGTAGGAAGGGAACGACAGCCAGACCAAGGCCAATAGGGCCCCAGGTTCTAACCCTGGCGTTCTTGACGTTCTTCATCGCCCTGCCAGAGTAGCGCACTACGCTGTGGATCGTGAAGGCCGGCAGACCCATACTAGCGATGCTCTGGAAGATTCCTCGCTGTACCATGACGGTTCTGTAGTCGTCCAACGGCGCAACCTTGCCACCGGGGACGACCTGGCTGGGGTGTGTGGCATCTGAGATGGCTTCCGGCAATCCCGTGATCTTCGCTTGCCTCTCGGTAAGTTGGAGGTGAGGGTTCAGGATGCGCTGGTTCGCCCAGTACGCCTTGTAACCTTCGTAACTGACATCACCTAGGATGTACAGCCATGAGATACCATATGCGCCACGGACAAGATAGGGATGCGCAACAGGGCGAAAAGACTCGCCAATATCAGAAGTGTAGGCGACGTATCGGTGCGCAGACAGCAGAATGGTGCGGACGCGCGTGGCGTATGCCATGTAACGGACGTTGGACTCGGTAGACTCGGGTGCGCTGGAGAAGACATCAGCAGGGCTATCGGGAGGAATCGAGGGCACGTACTACCCGTCCACTAATTCATCGAAGAAGTTTTCCTCCTTGTCGGATTTGTCGATAATGTTCTGCAGGGCTTTTGGCAGCTTCTGCCTCGGGGGAAGCTTTTCGGGGTCGAAAGGCTTGGCGCCATTCTCGTTGTTGGTCGCCTCTTTCGACTCCTCGGGCTTCTTGTCTGAGCTGCGACCCCACCACATTGTGATCGATTGCTTGTGTTGGTATACTTCGTCTAAATCAGAAATCTTCAAAAGCAAAAGGAGGTGTTGTCAGCCTTAAGTGCGCATGGATGGCGGCGGTTGGGGTGAGGGGAGCCTAGGCGATGGCAACCACCACTTTTCCATGCGCGCGCCGGAAACGCCCGCGGCATCAACCTTCTGGTCCAATGTCGGGAAGTGACGTCGGCTTCGCTTCAGCGGGTTAGCACCTTCCTGGGGTGCATGGGAGCTTGCGCCACCCTGTGGCTGGACAACCCGGGGATAGCAGTGGCTGAACTCCCCGCTCTCCTAGCCACGCCAGACACTGGACCCGTCTTGAAATGGCCTGACATACCAGGCATTTGACTTTTCGCAGCTTCCGAACGAATTTCGAGCTCCGAACATTGAGCCGCCATTGCAGTTTCAATCATCACCACTCCACCCTCATCGAACCAATTCACCTCCGAAGGTCCGAATACCCCTCTAATACCGCCAAAATGGTCCAGATGTACACTGTCGCCGGCCGCCAGATCGGCTCCCACTACGTACGTTGCACCTCCGATTTCGCCCGTCGCTCCCTGCGACACCTTCGGCCGACCTGCAATACATGAAAATGCCGAACAAATGCTAACATGGGCCAATTTACAGCTGGCCATGGGTGTTCTTGCCACCCTCTTCGGCGGCGCTATCTACGGCACCAGCGGCGGCAGCAAGGCCAACAAGGCCACTGCCATTCCCCCCATCAACGCTGCCAGCTCCGACGAGGCCGACTTCATCAAGTGCGTGATTTTGCCTGGACGTTTCGAGGCCCTGCGATTGCTGACAACATGCACAGGAAGTTCTTGGACAGCGCTGACAAGGACGAGAAGGCGAAACACTAAACGGCGGGCAATCGGACGAGTCATTGGTCTATCGCGACCTAGTGTATTCATAGAGAGCGGACCTTGGTCGACGAGAATCAAAGACATTTTCTGACCAGACATACGACAATCTACGATGCGGGCATGTTGCCTTGTTCCATGTGGTCGGACACGCCTCGATAGCAGTATTCGAGGAAGCGTCCATGATCTACCACGGCACCATCCTGAACTCACCCTGCTCGAACTCCCAGAACGTCCCAGGCTCAGTGACCCCCTTTTCTGATTCCAGCAAGCGCACGATTGCCTCTGCTCCGTCAATTGGATCCTTCACGCCGCGGAAGTTGTTGAAGGCCGTCTTGCAATGCCCTGGACTAGTGGCCCAAAAGACCACTCTGTGCCCCTCTTGCCTCTGTTCTTCAGCAAGCTGAAAATGCAAGGTCAACATGTTGAGCGCCGCCTTGGCCACGCAGTAATCCACGAGTGAAACTGGCGGAAGCTGCAATGCCCATCAGCTTGAAGCACCCCAACAGTTCTGGTTACTGTGCGCTCACCTCTCTAGATGCTGTGCGTGTGAGGCTGCCCCTAGCACTGGAGTTCATGATGACTCGTGGATACTCGGCTTTTCGAAGTAAGGGCAGGAAAGCTTGGGTGACTATCGCATTTGACGTGATGCAGTTGTTGTATACAGCATTTGATTTTGACCGAATCTCGGAAAGTTCTGCCGAATCAGCAACCTCTAACTTGGCAGCATTGTTGATCAAGACTGCAACAGATCAGTATATTGGTTCAGAATGAAATTCTCTGGGGAGAAATACCGTCCAGCTTCCCATGTTTCTGATCAACTGTTGCGACAGCAGCAGTGATGCTGGCATCGTCCTCAATGTCTAGTAGGAGTACATCCAGATTGGCCTTGACACCGAGTTCTCTTAGTTCTGTCATAGCTTCATCCCCGGCCACGGTTGAACGACACCCGATGATCACAAGAGAATCTGGAAGCCTGTTGGCTATAGCCTGGACTACTCCAAAGCCAATGCCTCTGTTTCCTCCGGTGACAAGGATTGTAGCCATACTGAGACAAAATTAAGGATGTTGGCTTTCACTGGAGCAAAAGACCATGTGGGAATACTATTCATAAGTAAATGCATCAATCATGCTCAATGGGACTATTTACCCCGGACTTAATGATATCCTGTCCGCAAAGCCGACGTTAAGTTTATCGGGGTGGCGGGTGTAATCCCGACACGGCGCCGGCGCCAACTAAATCGAGGCCCGGCCGTCTCCACCCCGATTTACACTGTTTGCGCTCCCTTCGACTGCACAAAGCCAACTTCACCAGAGCAAACACCAGGCAGAGTAGGTTTAGCGATGGCAACAGTCAAGGCGACGGGTATCAAACCCGAGCCAACACCGATAGAAGTAAGCTCACGACTCGGCCGAATTAACAATCTCAGCCGTTCCAACCGCTGATGGTCTTACTTACGCTACTTACATTAGATCAGAGATCGCCGTAACCAAGCGCCGCCCGGCTATTCACAACCCAGCAAGGTGAACAATCAACACCATCGACAAACCGACCTGCTGACACTTACTTCAGTCTGACGTCTCCGTCATCCAATACGACTCTGCGCTGGAATCAATCATCGGCTCCAAGCCCACACACGCCCTACTCCTCTCCTCTGCAGAAGGCACTGGCAATGCGTTCTTTCACCGCGGCTGCGTCTACAACCCCTCACGCAATGAGCTCTGGACGACCTCCGCACCCCTCGCAGCAACCGACCCTTCGAGGCCCCCAACCATCCTCATGTCCAAGGTGACAATCACCGCCTCCCCGCCCGGCGATACCCTGACCGCCGAGTGGGCCAAGCTCCGGCCCCCGCCCGCGATGCCGATGCCGGCCAACGGCTGTCTTGCAGCCAACGGGATTCTATGGTGCTCCCAGGGAACGATGCATCCCGGGACCGGAGGCGTGTTCCACATGCCCGCGGGGCAGCCGCCGAAAGCCGTGGCCACGACGTACTACGGCCGCGACTTTAACTCGCCCCACAGCGCGGCCGTCTCTGGCGACGGCGTGTGGTTTACGGATCCGTGTTGCGGGCACGAGCTGGAATTTAGGAGTCCGCCGCAGCTGCCGCCTTCGGTATACTGGTACGACCAAACGGCGAGGGAGGTGAGGGCCATGGCGGATGGCTTTGTGAGACCAAGTGGAATCGCTATCGATGAGGTGTCGTCGACGCTTTACGTTGCGGATGCTGGAGGAGTAAAGGCTGATGGCAGTCTGGATTTGGTGCAGTAAGCGTCACGTCTCAGGTGGTTTTGTGGTGAATGTGGCTAATATGAAGAATAGACCGAGGAGTGTCTACGCATTCGACATTGTGAAAAGAGGGGACGCAATCTTTTTGGCGAACAAGCGTTTGTTTGCTCTAGCTAGGAGAGGTTCACCTATACATCTCATGTGCGAGAACGGCAACGTATGGGCAGCCTGTGGTGACGGCATCGAGATTTGGAACAACGGTGGCTCACTACTGGGTTTGATCAAGGTGGCAGGTGAGTAAATATACTCCAAAGATCATTGGCCTTAAGCAAGATATCTGACGACGTTTGAAAAGGTGGCGTACAGAGTTTCTGTCGAGGGCCAGATAACACGATGTTCCTCTGTGCAGATCAAAGACTATGGCGACTTCAATTCTCTACCATTCAGCGAAATTCGTCTCCAGAACTCTTGTAGGGTAGCAAGATACTCATTTCCAACATAGAGCGACTCTGTGCCTGTCGTCCCTTTCATTTCTTTCGTGCTCAGCCATCCGAGAAGTTGGGAGCATTCGCCTGCATCCAAGCAATCGGTTACTCTAACCCCATGCCTCTCCCAAACAGACTAAAAAGGCGCATGCGGCGCAGTAAGGTCACATCGCCCAATCAAATCATTTACACTTTGAGTTGCCTGATTAAACGACGAGCGGGTGCGGCCATGAATCCACAAAACTTGACGATCTACTACACAGTTCCTGTTGGTTCGAATGGCACTGTCAAGCTCAGCTGCATCGCCAATGGTCAATCAACCCTTGCCTTTTGGAGGATATTCTGTACAGCAAAAATGGGGTCTGCCAAGAGGTCCATTCTGCGGCGCCTATGTAGGCATTGTGATGGGGGCTAAATCTGCCATATATAGTGCAATGGTTTCCCTTGAGACAAGCTTGATGTAAAGCTAACCAAGAATGACCCACGGCTTCTTCACTGCCCAGCAGGTCTTACATGATTCAGCCAGAAGCGCTGTGGTTTCCCTGCAGCAATGATGGCGTCTCCTCAAAATGTACCAACAAAGCCCGAGATGGCCACCCGGGAAACCTCCAAATCCAACAACGGGTCAAAATTGCTACAATGGCCACCAAGAAGGCTTGAAAACGGAACGTCCCGACACTTAGAGATGTTTATGAACAGCGTTTCGATTCTGATGGCTGTCGTTGTCGCGGTTTACGTTGGTCTTCTCTTCCGTTTTAACGGCCTCGAAATCCAAGACTCGCCGGCCATGTGGCGGTTCACACTCGAGTTCAACCAGCTTGTGAGGTCCATCTGAGCATCTTTGCACCACATTACATCGGACTAATATGGATAGGCTCCCACTATTGTACCATTGATGTTCGCCTTCGTTCTAGGCCGGACCATCAGAAGCTTCGCTCACTGGAGGCTGCAGCGAGGGGAGCGTGTTGGTTTCTTGGACAGTCTTCTTGGTTCCACGACAATGACTGGGACCGTGACGACAATGATTGACATGAAGAGGGTCAGATGGTCAAGCGTCGTGTTGGTGCTCATCTGGTCGTTTTCACCTTTGGGAGGCCAGGCCGCTCTTCGAGTTTTACTCAAGAAGCCCGAAGCAGTCGTCTCTTTTGCCGAACTCCCATATCTGGATGTCAACACTTCGTTCCCAGCGCAATACATTGGCAGCAATATAGGAAATGCGCAGCTCCCGATCAACTCTCTCGTCTACAGCGCTCTTGGGGCGTCTGGGGAGGTCAGGCAGTCCAGCCAAGACACCTCTGGCAATGTCAAGATCCCCATGATTGAGCCCTTGCTTGGTCGTCATAGCACGAAGGCAGACGAGTGGATCGCTTTGAACGATGAAGACAGGGCCTCGATAACCTGGTCGTCACTCATCGGCATTCCCTTCGGCAATATCTCGCGAACAGGCAGGACCAGCTTCAACCTGGAAACTTCGTATCTCAAGATGGACTGTCCCATCTTCGAAGAGACTGAACATGCCAGTGAACTAGTGGTTGACGGAGGACTGGACTGCACAATACCCATCAATGGGAAAACGTTCAACTGCAGCACACTCACCTCATGGGGAGGTATGTCGACAACGCCGTACCCCAACGGTAGAACAAACGGCACTCGCCGACGTTGCATTGATCCGGCCGCGTCGGCGCGCGACTTTCATTACTTTGACTGGTCACCGGCCAAAGACGAGCCAACATATGCCAAATGCAAGATCAACTCTACATACGTCGAGACTCAAATCGCCTGCGACGGCTACGACTGCATCCCCACAGCGATACGATCGTCGGTCTCGCCCAGGAACCCAAGCGCCAACTTCACATTCTTCGACAGCTGCCAGAGCGACAATGAACTTGCCAGCTTGTACTTTCAGAACCTGTTCAAAAGCCTCACAGATCCTACCAACCGGCAGAAGAGCCCGTCGATTATCCAGACGTACATAGTCGATCCGGAGAAGGGGCTCAATGCAACGGCGGTCTTCGACTTCCCGCGGGCGATCCATGCCGGAAGAGAGAATTTTGAGATTAGAATGGCGCAGCTTCTAAATACGTACTGGCTAGCCACCATAGGAAACGAGCCTCTTGTCTTGGGGCATCCGGAGAACTACGATATGCTGAGCTATCGCAACACGGTCCACGCGACCAACTTCACCTCGACGAACGCAACTGTTTTCACGTCGATCACGGTTCTTCGGTACGACGCCACGTGGATGGTTATACTTATCATATCTGTGATTGTCTTGTTTACCGCAGCCATTGCCGGTCTGTTGATAGACTTTGGGGTCTGGGTACCCAAACTGCTCTTGAACATCAGTACACTAACTAGAGGGAATCCCAATTTCGGTGTACCTGCAGGTGGGGGAGCATTCACGGACGAAGAACGGTCCAGGCTCTTGGGAGGTTTGAGGGTCAGATTTGGAGATGCTGAGATGAGCGGTGACAAGCATGATCTTGTGATTGGCGACTGTGTGGAGGATGGTGGGCGTGTAGTAAAGTTGACTCATCGGAGGCTCTACTTATGATTCCTTCTATTTGGGGGGATGATCCTGACTGAGTAGGCGCCACATACATTACACGTTGCTCTATATTTCCAGTCGTGTCCGTTGTCCCTGACGCCCTCAAAACTACTTCTTATAGCTCAGAGTAGGCGGAAAACAGGAACAAATATTTGATATTATGGAATGTCTAACACCATATCTACAAATGAGTTTTGAGTTTTATGCAATGAAGCAATCAGATCTTTCAACGATCAAGACGTCTACAGAAGCCAAATTCCTCCAGCATCTGCCCGACGACAACCATGCCACCGATGGCTGGGGTGAAGAGAATGCCGGCGCCAATAACCACGTACAGATAGAACGATGTCTCTACCACCCAAAAGTACTTGGTCACCAACCAGTCTATCGCTCGCTCCATGAATGTCGCGTTCTCAAGTGCATACGCTATCGCATCGTTCGCGCCAATCTTGTACACGCCGTGTAATTCGGACGGGAATATCGTGCTAAGTCTGATCAGGGGCCCCATGACGATGCCGAATCCCAGCCACGAGAGGACCCAAACTCTTTGGTATATCGTGCTTTGGCCCGGGTCGAAGCCGGTGAGCGCGGCGACGATGACGAGCGGGGCCAGTAAGAGAACTGTCGTGACGGCGAAATATGAGGCGTGCGCTGCTTGAGACGGCCAAAATGTTCTCAGGGGCTCCTTGATGCTGTCAAGATCGACGCTGGCTACAAGGCCAGAAAACCTGCCGCCCTGTCTCCTTGCCCTGTCGAGGTCCGGCGTGTGTACCAAGTAGATGCAGTTATACTCGGGGGTGAGGAGCAGGGCTATCAGGTTGACCAGAGACATGAAGGCGTAGGGCGCCACGGTGACGCCAAAGGCAGCGTAGCCATACCTCTGCAGCTGATCACCGCGAGTCCGGTATACCGTGGTGATGCCCCATATCGCCTGTCCCAGGGCGAAGAGGGCCTTGGGGATGTTGTAAGTACTGCCTAGCTGAATATTCGAGCGGTCGAGGTGATTAGCCGTCGAATCTGGCGGCGGCTTCAGCGGCGTTCCCACAGGCACCTCGACCAGAATGAACCCCTTGGGCAACACGCAGGTCCCGTGGATGGTGCGGGAAGAGTGAACCCAACGACCAGCCCCGCGGAAGCGAGACCGATACCAGGGCGGCGCGGAAGTATCGGTATCGTACCTATGCATTGTAAAGTTAGATGCAAGAAAACTTGAATTCTTTTTTTTTGAGTTTTATGCGGGTTTCCCCTCCTGTTTTCTCTTTATGGTTCATACTAACCAGCTTCGGGAAGCCCTATTGAATCTCATCCTCCTCAACGACCGCTCAATCCAGGAGACTTTGGAGCGTTCCGTTTCGTCGACGACCATGCAAAGAGCCCCCGCCCGCGTGGCCCGGCTGAGTTCATCGCGTCTGACGGTCCCGGCGTGGGAGAGCAGCCAGCGGGCGGCGCGCAGGGAACCGGTGCTCGGGAGGAAGAGGGCCGTGATGACGGTGAAGCAGGTCTCGAGGACGGATTCTCCGGGCCGGCTGGGGAGGGTGAGGGCGTGGACAAAGTAATTCGTTGCATAGAAGATGATGAAATCGCTCCAGATTGGGGGAGTGCAGAGGAGGCGGGGGTCACCGTGGTTGACGGTTCCCGCGGGGACGGTGATTGTGATGTTCATCGTCAACTGGAGCTGTGGGTTGGGCAGATCTCATGTCTCTGTGTGGTTGAAGAAAGAATAGGGGTTTTGCTTCTTAGAGCTTCTTAGAGACGTAATGTTGAATAACAAGAAGATATGGCAGCATGAATAGTAGAAAGAGAGGGTGGAAAAGACAAGAAACAAAGTCGACGAGGCCCCCGGTTGGCAGTGAGCACCGAGAAACGCGCACTCGCGCCTCAGAGACCGGCTCTTGAGTTGAATGTAAGAACGACAGCTTTCAATTCAAGATTCGGTGTCATCCAGAGAAATTGAGCAACTCCATGTTTCCCAATATGGAGCATCACCCAAATGGAATGCTTAAGAAACTAAGTGCATGAGGGGGAGGAGACAGAAGAAGACATTGAGGACGCATCGCCACCATTTCATCAATGTGGAACCAGAGGCCTACGTCTGAGCACAGGAGGAAAGGGACCGAATTGAAAAAAAAGATCCGACGATATCTCATTCATGAGATGCGTTGAAACAAAGCTCAGCTCTGGGCTGAGTCTTCTTGAGCCGCTATTCGCCGGGAGTTCAGCAGAGACGGAACAAGCTCCAGCGCATGAGAGACGCCACTTGCCTCGCTTGGTTCCGGTGCAGGCCAGAACCTTGGGGCGCTTCTTATCTTATCGGAGATCGAGCTGAGTCATCAACCCCCACCACTAGCGCATGCACTTAAACTTTCGACGCGTCTGGACGCGTCTTTGGATGGAGCATTCCATTCAGAGCGACCCGACACATCCCACCGCCATCTCCCAAGTTCAGTAAGAGACCAACACACATCACAATGGCTCCTGCTGCAGTCGAATCCGCCAACATGTCCGCCCCTGAGAACCCAACAAAGCAGAACGGCGGCAGCCCGGCCAAGCGCCACGAGGAGTACCAGTATCTCGACCTCGTCCGCGAGATCCTCGAGACGGGGGAGCACCGACCAGACAGGTCCGAAGCCATCGCATAACCACCAGCAATGCACTATCACTGACGAGAAACTCAGAACCGGCACCGGAACCTACTCCATCTTCGCCCCGACGCCGCTCAAGTTCTCCCTCAACAAGGACGGCGAGCCCCTCCTGCCCCTCCTGACCACAAAACGCGTCTTCCTCCGCGCCGTCATTGCCGAGCTCCTCTGGTTCGTCGAGGGCAATACGTCGTCCCTAGCCCTCAGTGAGGCCGGCGTCAAGATTTGGGACGGCAACGGCTCCCGCGAGTTCCTCGACAGCGTCGGCCTCTCCCACCGCGAAGTCGGCGATCTCGGCCCCGTCTATGGCTTCCAATGGCGACACTTTGGTGCGGAATACGTCGACGCAAAGACGGACTACACAGGCCAGGGCGTCGACCAGCTCGCCGAGGTCATCCACAAGCTCAAGACGAACCCCTACGACCGCCGCATCCTGCTCAGCGCGTGGAACCCCGCGGACCTGAAGAAGATGGCCCTACCACCGTGCCACATGTTTGCCCAGTTCTACGTCTCGTACCCTAGGGCGCGCGGCGCGGCGCCGTCGACGGACGAGAAGCCCAAGGGACACCTGCACTGCCAGCTGTACCAGCGTTCCTGCGACATGGGGCTCGGCGTGCCGTTCAACATTGCGAGCTACGCGCTGCTGACACACATGATTGCGCGTGCGTGCGATCTGGTTCCTGGCAGCCTCACGCACGTCATGGGCGACGCGCACGTTTACGCGGACCACGTGGACGCGCTCAAGGTGCAGCTGGAGCGGGAGCCGCGGGACTTCCCGATGCTGGAGATCAACAACAGAGAGGCGGGTTGCAGCATTGATGGGTGGAAGGTGGAGGACTTTGTGGTCAAGGGCTACGACCCGCATAAGACGATTGCCATGAAGATGTCTGTGTGAGAGAAGAGAGGCCTATGCGTTGCGTTCCCGGGGGATGTTTGACGGTTTGGTCTGATTGTTTTTTTTTTTGGGTCGGCATTTGGAGGGGTGTTGGGATTTGCATTAATGGATGCGACACAATGAGCCGCGATGAGCATGAAATATGCGGGTGAGGAGAAATGACGATTGTCCTTTGAATAGAAAGCATTGCGGGTTGGCAGACAATGAGAGTAATAGCAAGCACACAAAGATAGATGACTTGGCTTATTGCAACTATTTGTTTGCCTCGAATGCTTGCAGCCGAGTCAAGTCCTGGCTGTCATCGAGTTAGTAAAGATTTGATGGCGGCCCGATTGCTGCAAATTGGCTGGCATTTCGGTCACCAATGCGACCGAAATACACCTAGCAGCAGCAGCGGTAGCAGTAGCAGTAGCAGCAGCACCAGGTTTGGCGGGTGAAGACGGCATTTGAAACAAGCAGTACAGTTATGCACCGGGTAATGCAACAAGGCCTGCTGGTGGGAGCTTGGGCCAGCCACCCCTTTGGCGATTTCGCAGCTCCCCATTGGATGCATAACGACACGACATGCAACCTTGGCCAGCGAGCTGCGTACAGTGCGCTGCGCCGTGCCTGGCCCCTGACTGCCACGGCCTCGCTTCTCTCCGGGTGCTAAGTCCCCTTGGTCCCCCGTCCACCCACCAAGTTTTCACTTTCGACGCTTCCTCACCTCCTCCTTAACCGTCACAACCTCCACACCAGCCAAAACCTCACTACGGATACAACGATTCCTTCAATTGAATCACAAAAAAAGGCACCGACTCTGCCTTATCACATCCCGCCCTCCCGCCTCTGCCACCCCGCCGCCAGCAGCGCGCATCGCGCCTGGCAAGCCAACTTCTTTCCAGGAATACCACCGACCCCCAATCGAAGACCGCCCTTGACTCCCCTCTCGTCGTCGTTGTTGTCGTCGCCGCCGCCCTCGCGCGCGCGACGTGATCCGAGCCACTCATGTCCGCCGCCGCAGTTGCAATGGCCGACCACGACCCTCACCCACACAATGGGCACGACGCGCAGCACGATGCTGCCCACGACCTCCACTCCTCCGATCCCGATGCCAGCGCCCTTGGCGGTCCTGGTCCCGATGGCGTCGACTCCCCCGTATCCACCCCGAAAGAGCGCCACTCCCTCACCCTCGACCAACGCCGTGCCCTCCGCCGCTGGGCCAACGCGCAGACCATCCGGCCCAGCCACAAGGCCTGTATAGACTGGTTCTACAACCAGTACGGCCAACATATTTCTCAGTCTACCGTATCCCACTCCCTCAGCCCAAAGTATTCGCGTCTCGACGGCGACAACCCCCAACTCAGCGGGTCGCGGCTGCGCTTTGGCAACTGGCCTGATGTCGAGAAGCTCGTGCTTAGGTGGTACCAGCAGGTCCAGGCCACGGGACGCCATCCGACAAACGAGGAGCTCGGGGAGAAGGCCAAAGCCATCTTCACGGCTTTGCCACGCTACAAGGACGAGACCCCGCCCGAGTTCTCCCCCGGCTGGATTCACAGGTTCAAGAAGCGGTACGGACTGCTTATTAGGCGGCAGAGACGTCATGGCGAGGGCGGGATGAACCCTGCCGACGACATCGGATACCTCGCCGACTGCGTACCGCGACTGATGGCGCTCTCCGCCGAGACCAGCCCCGCCGCCATTCGCGAATCCGTCATGCGTGCTCTGGGTGTCGAGGCAAGCCTGCAGACCTGCGCCCTCGTCCGCGACGAGGTCCTCCGCAGAATCAGCAATGCATCCTCAACAGGCCCGCTGTCCCCCACCACGGCGGCGGCAGCAGCAGCAGCCGTCCCGCCTCCGGACCCACACAGCGCGGACGCGAGCATGGTCGCACCCCCTGGAAGCGACACGCCCATGTACGGCGATGAGGACCCCGACATTGTGCTGCAGAACGCGCTGCGCCAGCTGCAGCAGGAGGAAGCGGAAGCAGAGGCCAACGCGGCCGCGGCTCGAGAGGAGCGCGAGCAGCGTGAACGCGCCCAGGGGACGGCCGCTGCCGCGCTGGCGACGCCCGCCATCCAGCGGGCCGCTTCCACGGCCTCGCGATTCGTCCCATCGACGCCCGAGCTCAACCTGACGCCAATTAAGAATGACGATCCTGTCTCGGCGAACGAGCGGCCCCTGCGGTGTCCGTTCTGCGTGAATCAGAGGATGCTTCGGACGATCAAGGAGGCCGTGGAGCACATGTCTACCCACGTAGTGGTGTGATTCGAGGGTTCGGTTGAGTGAAGCACGGGAGTAGGAACGGAAGAGAGAAGAGAAACGCATGAAATACCCAACTTTGTGATTATCAATACCGGCGACCTCGGATCGTCTGGAGTACTTCTATTTTCTATGGGAGCAGACTCATGTGCTCTTGAACAAGCTTGCGGACTTTCCCACCCCATCGAAAAAAAGGAGGCCGGCTGCTTCTTCTCTCACCGCCATGCGCAGGTTTATTTCGCAGGAATCATGAGGAATGCATGAGATCAGGAGCAGGGCGCGGCATGGCGCACGAAGGGAGTTTTTATTCGCTACCCTCTACGTAGCCTTATAATGAAGAATTTTTCACGTTCACTGTGTATTCCTCTCTGCCTGCTTTGAAACACTAAGATGGGAGGTTCTCTCGATGGCGTTCATTACTCTTCAGGTTGGAAAGACTAGCCGTTTTATTGCACACACGCCATACACTTCGTCACATGTTCTAGGTCATAAAACGTTGAACTGGTTGATCTTTGTCTCTTTCTCGCTCAAGTACTGTTTGCACTATCATCCACTGACTTTCTGGCTCATCCTCATCATCCACTCATCATCAAAAAGAGCCCTTCTATCCTCTGGCCTTCTCCTGTGGCGCAGGGCGTGAGGGACCAGAGAAAGGGCCCTTGGCAAACTCCCGTGTCGATAAAAATGGAAGAAATATGGCAAGTCAAGTTTGCCGTTTGCCCAAATATAACGCCCGCCAATGTCCCCATTTCCCATATCCTCATGATGGAAGCAATTCCGTCTTTCGTCTTTTGAGAAACTCTTGGACATATGGACCCCCGGGGGCCGCATCAATAATTCTTTTTGTTTTCCCGTCATCAACATCAACATCAGTCGAGGAAAATCGTAAATAGGGGACCTGCCGAGGCCAAAGAAGCGTAAAAGAAAAGAAAGGTAGTCGCTGGCGCGTGAAGGAAAGTCGATCCACTGGCATCATGGTCGCATGTATATCAAGTCCAGCTACTAGGAGAAAACAATATAGAAGTGAAATTCGGCCATCACCTGTATAACAAGACAGAGTGTGGCAATGCGTCGCGTGCGCTGGGAATCATGAAACAAGAATGCAATGGCGGTCGGGAATATGCTTTTCTTCGTAGACAGTCGCAGAAACCATTGGGGACCACAAGCTCGCGTGCGCCTGAATCACACTTGCTCAACGTATAGCAAGAGCTTGTCGTTTCGGTCCAGAGCAGTGTCCAGATCGTTGTCGCTCATGAGATTCGGCTTTTCTCCAGTCCGGTCGTCCTTGTAGAAGAGTTGGATCTCTTCTCCGACGGGAATCTTGAGTCTGTCTGAGATCTTGTCGTAGAGCTGCTGGAACGAGATGTCGTTCGGCACTCGGATGGCGATGAGGTCACCGTTGAAGTAAAGCTTAATCTTCATGGCCTGAGCTTGGGCGATACCAGGTGAGACCGATGGCTGGGACTGGGACAGCGATGATGGCTGCCGAGTCATGCCTGGCTGGCCCATGGATCTTTGCTGTGGCGCTGCGGAAAGCCCCGCGTAGCCGTTTCCGTTCAGGTTATTCCTCGACGATTGTCGCGACGCACCGTCCGCCGGCGAATCCGTTGACGATGGCTGAGAGCCGCCCGATAGCCTGTACTCATCTTCATTCGGTGCGTTGGGGTCGATTTCGTAGTCGCCCTCTCTAGGAGCGAAAAACTGTCTGACGAGGGGGCACCTGGCGATGTACGCAGGTTGTGCGAGGAGGTTCTTAACGTAGGCATCCAGATTGTGTAGGCGACCCTCGGTTATGGCATCAGTAACGTAGTTGACGGGCCCCGGCATGTACGGCAAGGTGCGCTTTTGCGTTCCTGTGTTCCCTGCCTCCGCGGGAAACTCGGTGAGGAGCGCGATTTGGAAGTCGTAGAAGTCCTCATAGTATCTAGAGAGCTCCCAGTGACGGCCATCCTCCAGCACAGCCTCGATGACAAACCAGTACTTGTCCTCGGCAAAGCAATATCTGGGGATGCGGGCTGAGATTGGGGCATATAACTGGTCGGCGGATTTGGTGTAGGGGGTAGTCGGCTGCGACGCCGCCTGTTGGGAGGTTCGTGATTGTTGGTAATTCGCCTGTTGTTGCTGCGGCTGCGAGGCAAGTCAGTTTGATACAAATGAGAACGGTATGGGTTTTGCTTACGAAACTGTTACCGGTCTGCTGCGAGCCACGACGTTGGCCTTGCTGGATACTCATGCGCTCCATGCCTTGCTCCAGAGAACCTTGCTGCGGCGCACCACCGACGTCGAACTTGCCCAGCGTAATGCTGCTATTCTTGTAGTCGGCAGCCATCTTCTTCCATTCCTCGACCTTGGGGATACCCGCCTTCTTGATAGCGTCTGATGCGTTGCCAACAGCGCTGTCTGTTGCCATGTCGCGAATTTCGACAAATGACACGGGGATAAGACCTGGCCCACCAAGTCGACCGATAGGCTTAGCAACGAACCACTCGGGGTTGGATTGCGCGATAACGATGATGGCTTCACCAGCCTTGGCTTCGAGTTCGTCGGCGCGCTCCGCAACAAAGTCGTACATTACGATGCCGTACACCATCGCGCCAGATCCCTTGCCAGCAGATCTGGACATGCGCTGCATCGCAGGAGGTGATTGCATGGCACCTGGAGGCGGTGCGGCTTCGGCATAGCCGGAATCGTGGTCGGGGTTCTTGGAAATAGTCGGTGACATTGTTGGTGGTCGGGGCAGGCCACCACCGTCGGACTGGCCGCTGTCTCTCTCTGTACGGCCCAAAGCCTGGAAAAACGCGACAGGCACGAGACCGCGAGCGTCGGGCAAGGCTGGGTTGCAGGCTTCGTACCAGTCGGGGTCGTTTTCTCTTCCGATTACGTGGAAAAAGTCGCCTCGGGAGAAGCTTAATTCCTGGTTGGACTGGGCTTCATAATCGTATAGGGCTCGGATAACCTGGAGGCGGGTCTTGGTCAGCAAGCTGGGCGTCGTAAGCTTTCCCCCCCGGTTGCCCCCTGGTTGGGTTGGGCGCCGGCATCCAGCGCTGGGGAGAATGGTGGAGCGGGCAGATAATTTACACACCTTCTTCGGAGGGACGATGGCAACGGCGGACTTGGGGGCGATGCTGATTTTGGCATTGTCCTTTTCGCCCTTGATGGAGCGACGGAGGGCCTGTAGTAGGTGAGGCATCGTTAGTAGGTGATCGGAGAAGCGATTTCTGGCCATCGATTCTCGAGACATCTTGCCTGAGCGCATGCGGGGTCAGGAGCGCGAGGAAAGAAGGAAGCAGAGTAAGTGACAAAGTCGCAGAGCCGATATGAGCAATGCAGCTTTCGGCATGAAAATGTCAATCGCGCAGTGATGTGTTGTGGAGGAAATCGCAAGCACACGTGGTGATGGTGATATGCGCGCATCTGGCTTCATACGAGGGAAGACGAGGGGGGTGTGTGGTTGAAATGGGGGGAGGGGGAATGAGATGGAATGCAGCGCAGCGCAATGCAGCGGCGGTGGCAGGCAATATTAGGAAGAAGCACAGCGGCAGGTACCAGAGGGGACGATGAATCACGAACCTTCATCTTGTGTGACACTCCCTCTGGATGAGGGTAAGAGTGAGGGCGAGGGCAGCCGCAGGCGTGTAGAGACTGGTAACCGTAACCTGGCGAGATGGAAATTGAATGCGAAGCTCGAAATGGAAGTGGTGACGGGGGGGTACGGGGGACGGGACGGGGGACCCTGTGGCACCACGGAGAGTCGATAGGAGGTTAGGGAGCGAAATGTTCCTTCCGCACAGCCTGATTGGGCGCAAACAGGGGTTGCAGCAGAGAATCGGTGCGACGACGACGACGAAGACGACGACGACGACAACAGGCAGGAGGTGCGTGAGGTGTGGTGTCTATGTCTCGTTTTGCGTGTGTCGCTACTGGACGTCGATGCTGCTGCGGCTGCTGCTGCTGGGGGTGTCGGTGTCGCAGTCGCAGAAGCTAAAGCAGTTCCTGCTCTGTCGCAAAACAAGCCGAATGACGCACGGAGAAGGCGCTGGTGAGAAGGTGCGGATGTGGTGGTGGTTGTTGCTTGTTTTTTTTTTTTTTCTTCCCTGGTACCCCAACTGAGGAAGGAGGGGAGGGGCCGGGCTGATTGATGCCGGTGCAGACGGGAAGGAAGCAGGAAGGGAGGGGCGATGATGACCGGGTCGCACTTTCCTGGAAATTGCGCTGTTCGCTGAGTCGATGCCGTTGGGCGTCTGAGGGGAAAATTCCGAAAAAGGAGGGAGAAGAATATGGAAAGAAAGGAAAACCCGAAAAAGGAACGGCTGAGATTGGGACGTCGCCTTCCTTCGGTGAGTTGACGTCGAAGTCGGACTTTGTTCGAAGTTGTTGGTAGTTCGTTCCCTTACAACCTTCCTACGCTGCTCTTCTTCTCGGTTCCAACACTCGGATTCTCTGTGTGCTGATGCCAAACGTTTCCACGCAAACACAGTCTCTTTCTGTCGACCAACAAGTCCTTCCGGCTTTCCCGCTTTCAGGCAACGTTGTCCAGTTGTCTTTCTGTCCTCTGGCTGATCGATCGACTGACCGGCGTGCTAGGCTGTCTCTCCCTGGCTTTCTTATTCCGACTCGGAAGTTGGATGTCTGTCTCTCGCTCTCGGCCTCCGAAACAATATGCCCGCGAATCAACTCGGGCTACACAGTGCTGCTCGTTGGGGTCGCAAGAGTTGGCAGTGCGTATACACCTAAGCGTCGCTCCTCAGTCTATGACTGTCGTCCAAGGTCCAAAGTTGAAGTTCGACTACTCGGCGAAGTGCAAAGATTGCGCTGGAATGCGACGGGCCGGCTGTGAGCGAAGTGAATCGACCTGGAGGGGTGAAGGGAAGGCAAGAGAAACACGTCAAGAAAGGACGGCGGACGGGCGAGGGTAGAAAAGGCTCGTTCGCCCAACCCAAGCCTCTTTACTTCTGGCAGACCAGCTGCCCAAGCCGGGGTACCTGGGTACGCACCACACGCTAATACTACCCTACGCCCACGCAGCCCGCCGTACTTAGTACGCACTTCCAATCCCCGGGATGCGCTCCCAAATCCCACAAGACCAGACGAAAGGGAAGCCCACGAAGCCCAGGAAGGGGGGAGGGCCCGGAGAGGGGGGCACAGCTGCACCGCAACGGTTGGTAATGGGCTCGCCTGGTGGGACTCCCCGCCTGCGCAGTCACCAACCCAGTTACCACTCAAGACCATGCCCGCGAGATACCCTGGTCTGTATGGTACACAGTACCTTACCCGTCCTGGCCTGTCCGTTCGCTGGGCGTGGATAGGTAAATTGCGCTAGGGTTGCGGGTGGGTGTCCTGACTCCAACGAGGGTGTCGGCCTGCAGATTATGGGTGATGCGACCTTCGTGTGCGTCTCTCGGTCCTATCGACGTCGACGAGGGTGAGTGCTCTTGACACAGCCTGGCTAGCTAATGTTTCTTTTCTAACCTTGGAATTGCTGCTTTCACTTCTCATCAGATTCTTATTCCCATCCGGATATCAGTCCATATTCATGCCTTGCGCTCTCAACCTTTCCCGGCGGCTGTCACCACTGCCATCGCATGACCGGCGCTGACCAGACTAAAAAGCCCTTCGCGCCATCCCGTAACGCAGTAACGTTCGGGACTCACCCGTTGCTGGACAGCTAGACAGCAGCCAGACAGCGGCGGCTCACAGGCACGGAGACTAAACCGACTTGTGTACGGATCGGGCATTGCGCGAAACTCAGCGGGCGTGGCAACCACATTAGCAGCCCTCACCTCAGATGGAAAGCTTAATCGCTAAGAGGGCCTCCGGAGCATGGTCGAACGGGAGACGGTGATAACGAAAGAAGCTACATGTGCTCCTGGCTTCTACTGTCAATCCTCGGCTCCCAGTGGACAGCCTGGGTGTTAACGCGACAGTCTTGTGCCTCGCCCGCGTCCTACGGGCAGCTCTGGTCGCATGCCACTTGCAGCTTGGCCAACGACAGAGTTCAGGGACGGCTTCCTCTCTGCCAGTCATATCGTGCAGATGCATGTCTCGCCTTCATGCTCCCAAGCCTCATGCCGGTGGCTGCACCGGCTCTCCAAGCCGAAGCAACGCATCTGGGGAGGCTCGGAGAGGACCTGATGGATCCGTGGAAGACTTGATGGATCCGTGGAAACGGCAGGGCAGGGCAGCCCAGGCCCCAAACCACTAGAAATCCTGGTGCCGTGCCCTATGACGGCACTGTCGTATTCTTACAGGGCACAGCACCGTGGCTAGCGGCAGGAGACACACGACGACTCGCAAAACTGACACGAGGCATAGCTGGGTCACCACTGAGCAAGCAGCATCGCATCGCATCGCAGCGCAGTTCCAAGACACACCATTCCGTTTGCTCAGCCCTTCTCTGTGATACTCCCATCGGCATTCCATCGCAAGACGACGACCAGCATCTCGATAGTGCCGTACACCTTCTTCAGCAAGCCAACAAGTGCACCTAAGTGTCTGCTAGCTAACCGAACTCTCGTTCAACAGCTAGAAGGACAACTATCAACCAGCAGATGGATCTAAGGCTTATCTTAGCTTCCCCTCGTCAACACTCATGGCCATTCTTTTCCCCCGCGGTTGCACAGCTTTTGCCACTGTCTTCCTGGGCACGCACATGGCATCTCCTCCGCTAAAACACAGACCTTCTGCTCTCCATCAA
Organism: Colletotrichum endophyticum; assembly: GCA_027406105.1. Lineage (NCBI taxonomy): Eukaryota > Fungi > Ascomycota > Sordariomycetes > Glomerellales > Glomerellaceae > Colletotrichum > Colletotrichum endophyticum. The sequence goes on from JANVYF010000005.1 coordinate 505,136, forward strand.
CACCCCATCTGAATGACATTGACCTTACACGCCCCCATGCGAAACAACGGCATGCAGCCAATAGCATCAGTGTTGAGCTTTTGACACTTGCTTTTGCATGAACTGACCTCTTCTTCTAAACAGCTTATCCCTTCAATGGCCGAATTGTCAAGCTTGGCTCATATCGCAGTGCGACGCAGGGGACTGGACAAGAGAAGATACTTGGAGCGGCATCTTATCGATTAACGCAAAGACTCTCTCGCTGCCTTGTGATCCCGAGCAATGCAGCAGGACGGGGTATCCTGTACCTCCCTCCATCTATCGGCCACAGTCTAACAGAGTTCTTCCTTCTTCGCAGCCAGGAACAGCTTACCATCCAGCACCAAGAAATGCCTCTCTCCTGCGACCCCTGTTCTTTGCGGCGGACCCGGACGGTTTTTCACAGGACCCATTGAGTTCCAGCCTAATGACTGCAACGGCCCAGTCCAGGTGCCATTTCGGTCTCAACCCAACGACCGTCGAACCTTGCCACACGGAATCCTTCCCCGGCTGGCTGGATTCGCTACAAGCGACAAGCGAGTGCACTGGATGCTAAGGATTTGCAGGCAGAGGGCACACGGCGTACGCGGCATTCTCGTGGTATTCCCTTCAACCTCTAACGCGCCTCTTCTATCGAGACTTGAGGAATAAGGAACTAATGTAGTCACAAATTGGTTCAATGCGACGCAGGCTTCGCAAATTCACAGCATGCTGGCGTACTCGATGAACCAGGTTTGAATCTCACGAAAGCCTGTTCATCAAGCGAGGAATGCCATGGTAAATATCCCGAGCTGTATTGCAAGGGTGTCGTGGATCCAGCGCGATCCTTGCCAAGCTTACGGGTACATCGCGAATCTTTCTACAGTTGTCTCTGACTGGTTATGCGAATATCGTCGATTGATACAGCGCCCATTAATGGCGACTCTATGCGCCCTCTCGCCAATCTTTTCCCAGGCGTTACCTCCACCAGTCAGGCGGCCGAAACCTAATCGGATTGTGCATCCTAACGGCATGGCGATCTCGCCCTACCGTTGGCTGTTGGTCTTTGTGTGCTTTGTGTTCAAGCTAAAAGAAGTACTTCTGAGCTAACCTGGAGAGGATTCAAAGTCTAGGCCGGGCTAGAAGACGCCCCAGCCAATTGATCAACAAGTTGCGGACCAGCTTACGCGCCAACGCGTCGGTCGAGCAACTTGGCGCGCGCGTCCACAAAAATACGACACCCACTGGCTTGTTGAAATGAAGGCCAATTCAAGTTGGACAGAGTCCGGCTCTTCAACGCCGGATCATTCTACAGAATGCTCATCACGGCGACCGCGTTGTACCTTGTATGGCAGAAACCATGCGGCATCTCCTCAGAATGACCTCATCCGAGGACAGCCCCGGCGACGGCGCCTTCTCTCTCCGTCCCAACTTTCCAACGCTTCGAATAAATTGCTACTTCTCCATTCGCCCACCCCTGGTGCTTATGATGTCGCCTTAGCTTCGCCTAGCACAGAAAGCGCTAAGGCTGGTGCAAGAATCCTTGTTAACGTCCCGTTTCAGCGGGACGGTTCAGGAACCACATCCCCGCCTCTCTTGGCTCTGCCAGTGACGGAGGTGGCAGTCTTGATATCAGCGCTGTGTCGTCTCGTTCCTGTTGATCGCTGCAGCCTGTCACCTGTCTGCGGAAGCTCGGCGGCGAGAGTCAAAGATAGTAGCGGGAAATATTTTAAATCCATCCTTACCCGCATGGTCTCACTCCTCAACCGGCGTTATCATCCACCCATGGTGCGGTTCGGTTTATCGACCCTGGGCTACTGCACACAATCATGGCATTTCAAGCTCTTGGCAGGGGATGACGTATGCTGGGACGTTGGCATCGCAGCCTCGTTGTCTGCCCACCCCATGCCAACGTGCCATCCCGCAGCTGGTCCCGCAACAAGACGCAGCTCCCCGGTGCCGTGGTCACGCATCCGGTGGTTGTCAGTCACCTTCCAGAACCTTCACCACCATTCCCCACGATTTGGTGAGCAGAAAACCGCCCAACGACCAATGCCAACCATGACTGGGGAGGAAGCCCACTTCCCCAAGGGAACAAGGACACTGCAATACCGATAGCGAGTGTGAGATTCCAAATACAAAACGGCAGACGAACCCACATCTAGGGTCTGTAGCCAGTCTTTACATGCGAAGAAAAGGGTCAAGCTTTAACTTCATGCCGCAGCTGTGTTCGGATCCAGCCCGTCCCGTTCGCGGACACAACACAACTTGAAACTGGACGTCCCATGTCGCCTGAAACGGGGCAGAGGTCACGCCTTTCACCAATGGAATGCCAGTATCGGGCACACGTCTTTTCCTTTTGATTATTCTTCATCGAGTTCCAGATATTAGGAGAAACCCTGAGTTTATGGCTGGTGATCGACAGGTCAGGTTCACCATCACTTGGGATGCCTTGACAATTTTCCGGCACGAGGCGAAGGTAGAGCTCCACGGACCAAGAAGGGAAGAAGGGGTTTTGTTGCACGATCAGCCGGAGCTCCAGACCTCCCACACAGTCTCACTGAGAGATACGCCAGCAGCATGACGACTTACACGTTTACAATTGTTCGATGTGACCATCGGTTCATACGCATGGCCGAATTCTTCTTTCCGGGACGCCGTGATGTCATACTGAAGCCTTGAGCCGTCGTGTTACGGGTTTTTTTGAATACGGCAAATACATCCATGACTATCGAATGATACCGACGAGCCATCACCAGCACCTGACTTCGAAACGTTCGACAATAAGTCGGCATGCAACAAACCCGTCCACACCATTCCGTAGCGCCGATTTGTGGTTGTCGATCCGCGGCCTAGCGAGAATGTGGAGGTCGAGGTCGCGGAGAACAGTCGCCTTGGCACGGTGAAAGGGGGTCTCCGTCCCATCAACGCGACGGCACCATGCCACTTGGATCTATGCAGCTGCTCGCGCGAAGAGTTCACTCCATCGGAGTTGCGAGTCCACGGCGGCCCCTCCCGCCGAGAATCTCACCATGCCTAAGTCCCCGGTCAGATGGAGACGCTCGCTCCGGGTCGGCGACCGGCGGGGATATCTGTGATGCAATGTTCGAAAATAGCTGCTTGCGATGGGATATCGGTGACTTCAATTACGGCGGAATCTCGACCGTAATTCCCATTCACACTTGTACACTACGTCCAAAGGTCACAAGTTCTGCGGAGTCCACGACCTGAAGAAGGCATAAACATATTAGCAGGCCTGCCAATATCAAGGCTCAGCTCGGTCTTCATCCGGGTTCGGCGGTGTGGCCCATGATACTGGATGGTTGCACTGAGAGACGACAAGAAGCCAGGAATATCTGTAATTATGCCTTTTTCCGTACCACGCCAATTAGTGCAACCCCCAGCAGGCCATCTATTCCTGGCCCCCCCTCCGGTCACCGGAACTATCGTAGGTAAATCGTACATAGCCCGGAAGCATCGCGTTCTTGCAGCGGCAGCTCGGCACCCTGTCAACCCATTCAATCCGGGTTTGAGGGACCTCAAGTCCCGGGCTGCCAACCGCCAATCAAAGCGCACCCATCCATTGACAACGCTCCGGCCATCAAACACCACAAGAAATAAATAAGAATCAGTTGACAGGCGAGCTTCCATTCACATCGCAAACAGAAGCTTCCTTCTCCAAAAACGCCCCAGCGCCGGCATGGGCAAGGGTCGCGGGCACGGGCATATCTCACGCACGGCAGATCACCAGTGCCGTCAAGGCGTGCCGTCGAGGGGCTGTGGTGAGGGGAAAAACGAGCAAAGATTGGGAGAGTGAGCGCCTGTAAGGTTTGGCTCATCTTTCGGAGGGACCGCTCTGGACCGCGGGGGAAATGTGTGAACCGAGCCTTTCATACACTAGGAAGACTCTACCTCCCTCTTCCTTCACTGTCATCTAAGTTTACTTGTCTTGACGAGGCTCTCTTCAGCCGGAACTTGTCATCCGTACGCACCCGTAAACAACTGTACGCCTTAGTAAAAACTGCAATGTACCATGCGAGAGAGATTTTCAAACGCTCCTTTCCTCTCGGATGAGTGCAGTTGGAGGTGGCAGATGCGCCCTCTCCCCCCTCCTTCTTCTCGGCCCATGTCGGGCAGATCCGTCTGCCCGCGCTCCCGAAATCCTGCCCAAGTGCGAACACGCAAAGTCTGAAAGATGATGCCACTCGAAGGACACCATGCGCGCTCATGCTGAGTTCGTCTCGGGGAGTGTCTACTCGTCTGTCAAGAAAGTGACAGCTGTGGCCGTGAGCACCGGCAGTCCAGACGGTCCGAGAGTTAGAACACGCCGCCGCTGCTGCTGCTGCTAAGAAAGTCCTCGTGCGGGATCAGATCCTTCTTCCGTTTCGGGCAACCTGCTCATCGCTGAGAGCAGGGAGGCACTTCCTACGAGCTGCCTCCGGCATCTTGCTGAGATTGGATTTCTTCTCGTGAATTGTGGAAGGGCGTTTGTGTTCAGTGCATCGCTCATTTCTTAAGCGCCAAGTAGTTGAGGTCGGGGCTGTAGATAGCTGGTATCACCAAGCTCTGTCTGTTATGCCTCTACGTCGGGTTGGCTCGGCCAAAGTGCTTTGAGAAGGCTCTCGCACCGAAAATGGGATCGGCCACTTTCCTCTGTATACGCTATCTACATTTCCTCTTTACTGAAGTAAATTGGATCAAAAAAGAAGAGCACAGGACCCATCAGTCAAGATAGCTCATTCTTCCCGACAGATTAAAGTGAACCGTTCTAGGTGTCGCCTGACTCTTAGGAGCAACTCTTCTCTGCAAGAACGATTTCTTGAGTAGCGTGGATTGCAAGCATGGCCAGGGTGATAGCTACTGCAACCACGAAGCAGCAGCTTCAATGTGGCGCGGAACCCAGGAATGAGGATCACGGAAGATTTTCGATCAGGAGACGAGGTGCCAGGCCACGTAGACCTTTGAGGGCATTGTAACAGTAAATGCTTTGAGCATTAAGTCGAAAAGACTATGGACCGCTCCGCTGCCCAAGCTCAACCTCAGCAGATATCTTGTGATATAGCGACGTATATGCAAACGCCTTTTGCCCCAAGACCCAAAACCGATGTAACACCTGGCGCCTTCTATCCTTCAACCCAGTCATGTCCATCTTTTTCCCATCCCAAACGCCTTCCAGCTCGCCTGCGCTGCAACGCGGCAAGCCGGGATCAAGTCCGAAAGCCCCCAGAGCCAACTGCCGGCCAACGAGGGCAGGCCAACATCGTTCGAACACCAGCGGCAGCTCCGCCTAGTGTCGTCGATTATTTGTTTCGTTCGTCTTTTGCCTCCCACGAGCCCCCGAGAGGTATCCCGCTATTTGAAGCTATGCGTAAGCGTCAATGCCGTGCAAAGGGGCAGAAAGGCAGATCGGTAAAATCGTGAGTTCGTAACCAACAACGAGGTTTGGTACTTCGACGAGTCGCAGGAAATGCATGGTGAACAAGCGCGGTGAAGTGACAATCGAGAGAGGGGGAGAAAACAATAAAAATGAGGTCTACGAGGAATTTCGGGTACCCGAGAGGTCCTTTTTGTGAGATGTGAACGGGTTGGAAAGGTTTGGAAAGGATGGCCATGCGCAAGGCCTGAGGTCGGTGGTACGAGGAGAATTAGGAGGTATAGAGCAAGTTGTGATGAGAAGAGAAAGATGGGCGAGCAGCTCAGATCTGGCCTTTGATGTCAACCTTGCGGAAAGCTTCGGTCCTCGCAGATTCGAACAGTGGTCCGGCTTTGCCGGTCAACAGAGCGATGTACTCTGATCGTTCTTCGAGAAGATGCTGACCATTGTAGTCGACAATAAATTGAGCCGCATCAACGTCGGACTCGAAGCCGAGCTCCTCAGTGATGAACCGTAACTTTACGTCTGGCTTGTATCTGTTCGATAGTTAGCATGTGTGAGCGAATGACGGGCGGACGAAACTTACGCCTTGCAAATGTTGCACAGAGCAGCGAGACGCTCACGAACGACGAACATGTCCATGAGGTACGCTCCCATATTGGGAGTATCCAGGTAAAGCTGGAAGAATTTGTGGTAGTTTCCCAAGGCGAGAGCGGACCGCACCTGCATTGCGTGCTTGATGGGCCGCTCCTCCTTCTCTGCTGTGGTTAGATCTGCCAACGTATCATTAAGACCGGTACGGTTGGCGGTGTGGATAAAATACAAAATGCGATATGCCTTGAATTCGATGGGGTTCCCTTTCAGGCCTTTGGCGTACAGGGTACGCAACTGGGTCTGGCACTGATTATACTCACCAAGGTCCCCCTTCTCCAAGGCGATGCGAGCGTGGAGTTCGTAGACGGAAACTGTGAAGTCGTTCTTGATCCGTTGCACTGTCAGGTCTTGACGCATGGACTTGAGCTGATCGCAGATGTAAGAGTATTTGCCCTCTTTCTTCCACTTCTTCTTGAGGAGATCCATCGTCTTGTGCAAGACACGCTCCGGACGAACCTGGGAGGGCACGGGAGGAGCTGTCAAGCGAAGATACCTCTTCTCCAAGGTCTCACTGGTGCCGACAACAGGACCATCTGAAGGCGGAGGACTGGGCGATCGATAGGATGACTTATATCCACCATCGAAACGGCGTTGTCGCTTCTCCAACTGCTTCTGAAACTTACTTGACTTGGGCAGAGGTTCGTCGAAGCTGGCTCGTTTGTCGGGGGACGCGAAAGAGATGCGGTCTTCCAGGGCGTTGGATCGGTTGCTGTTAGTAGAGCGCCAAGGAACAGTCTTGTCATCCGCAGTAAATTCATTGGACTTGCGCTTCTTCGGGTTGGGCGTCGAAGTGTCATATCGTGCATCATAGGAAAAGGCAGCACTCGGAGTGGAGTTCAGCTGGACTTGTCGCTCGTTCTTAATCAAAGCGGCAGGAAACGGCACGTTCGTCCAGTCGGTGGACTCGAGAGTGCCATTTTCCATGTGATGGGAGATGGTCTCCTTCAGCTTGGCTTCAATCTCGGGGCGAGACACAGAGGGATCCATGTTGGCAGGCAAAAAGGACTTTTGGACATAGTCGCGGACAGAGGGCGGCCACTCAACCTTGCGCTGGGGTTGAGGTGGCGGGACTTGAGCGTTTTGTTCGTAGGCTACCGTAGTCTGGGATGGCGAGCTGTAGACGGGGGCTGCGGCAGGGGGAGGAGGATACTGGCCGAAGCTCTGGCGAGCCTGGACTGCGGTGTATGCTGGATCTGGAAAGAGCAGTCAGTAAACGGACTTGCGGAGAGCAGAGATGAGGCCATCTCGGGGGAACTCACTGGGAGGATAGGCGTAGTTGGCAGGAGGTGCCGCGTAGGGGACGCCTGGTGGCGGCGCCGGCCAGCTGGTGGGCATCATCGTGTCGGCGGTGAAAAAGGCTGTTTCTGACGTGGATTAGTTTGTTGGACGAATTTCGACGAGCAAGAGCTTTTTGGGTCGACGTGTGGTCGGCGGCGGTCGTTGGTGTTGCGGATGTGAGAAAGAGATGGACGACGTGAGGTTGGGGAGGTTCCGTGAAAGGCGGTGGAAATGACGGTGGTCTGTGTGCGAGGGATTTCAGGCGTGGGACCGCGTGGAGTGGGGACCAATAATGTGTGTGTCCAAGCCCAAAATAGCCGCCTGAGCCCGCGACGGCAATGCGGCTTACATAAGGCATGTCTTATCGCTGATGTGGCTTATCGGCGATAAGAGGCGCCCACGTTCCGTCGGGTTAGCGTTCGCAGCAACCGTGGGGTAGTTCTGCGAGATAAACTGACGCCTTGAAGTTAGCTACGCCATCAGTTACAAATCCCAACTTCGAATCAACCTAGGCACGTGTGCTGCCTCTCCAGCTTACAGACCTGACATTAGCAGTCGTCTTTTCTTCAGCCAGAATAATGTTCGATTCTTGAACAATCCATAAGCAGGACGCCGACCCTCCCCACAGCCCGAGACCGTACCTGACCTCGCGGCCCGTTGTCCCCCCACCAAATCCTCAGATCGACGCAGTGCTTGCGCATGTTGTCCTATCCCCGGATTCCCTCCGAACAGATATGACGGATGTTTCTAAAACACATCGACCTCACGACCGCTCTCCGGCCCTCCTATCTTCCGGATGAAGTCTTGTTGTTCGTCCAAGACAACGTTGGGCTCTACGAGGGGTATGCCACCGCACTGAAGTTGACTTCGAAGCTGGGCGAATGGCTAACAAAGGTTGTTGTTATCTAGCAAGTTCAAGCTTCCTCACCAGCAAAATGGACAGGTCTACCTGACCTCCCATCGAATCTGCTACGTCGACAAGGAAGAGCCGCGTAAACACTCCGTCGCCCTCGATCTGAAGGATGTTGATCGGTACGAATTCTATGCGGGCTTCCTCAAGTCATCGGCAAAGATTACGTTGATACCAAAGCCTCTCAAGCGATCTTCTCTTCAGACGAGAGCATCTGCCATTTCGTCTCCTCGACCTGGCGCTGGCTCCCCTGCCCGAACGGACAGTCCATATCGGCCCCCGCCAGACCCTGCAGCTGCCTCTGCGACTTGGGTGTGCACCATATGCAGTTTCTCCAATCCGGTGCCGTCCAACTTCGATCCGACGACAGCAAACATCCATACTCCTCTGCCGCCATGTCTCGCTTGTGGCATCAAACCCAGCTTGGCGCATGTGTTGAAAGCCTCCATATCTAACGCCACGAGCCGGACACCTGCCCCAGCGAGCCCTACTGTCGGCTCGCCGCTCGCAGTGCGACCGCGACCTACATCCATCAGGCCAGAAGATGGGGGATCATTGCCTCCCTGGCCTGCTGCCTCCAACATTTCGGGCTCCCCGCAAAAGTCCTCCGACCCCAGCGCAACATTTCAGTGCCCTCGATGTACCTTCCTCAACCACCCGTCTCTTCTCTCGTGCGAGATTTGTGGGGCACCGCTCATATCGCAGGATATACCACAAGCAGTCGCGCAGGAGCAAACGCAGCGGACGGAGTCTCCGGGGCCTACCCTCAACTCAACTGCTGCTGTGCCGGATACAGCAGAGAGTGTCAAGATCTCCTTCAGAGGTGGCGGTGAAAAGATCTTTTACGAAAGGCTGAAAGGCTCGATGACGCAACGGAAGTGGCTTCTTCAAGGTGCTCCGCCCATTCCTCAGAGCAAACGGACAATCGATGATAATGGCGCTGTCGTGAGAGCTCCCGCTGCCGCCCCTGAGCGCCCCAAAGGTGTTGGCATTGCAGGTCTCGAACAGCGCGGTCTCGATATGCGCAAGAACAACGAGGTGATGATAGGTAGCGCTTTTGAAGACCTCGACGCCTTGATGGCGTCTGCTAAGGAGATTGTGGCACTGGCCGAACGATTTGCAAGACAAGCGAATGGCGGGAGTGGCGCTGCGGCATCGGAAGCCAACGCGCTTCTGGCTGAATCCGCAAGCCAGCTTGGCCTAGTCACCACAAAAGACATCGTGGGCGGCAGCAGCTCTGAAACTCTGTACCTGTCGGAGCTCGCGCGCAATCTTGCAGAGTTCTTGACAGACGACGCTCGTGGCGTTTTGAAGAAGGCCGGAGGAATCATCAACTTGGTTGACCTGTGGGCTATGTTCAACCGCGCCCGTGGCGGTGTCGAACTCGTCAGCCCGATGGACTTTGAGAAAGCTGCGCAGATGTGGGAGTCGCTCAAGCTGCCTGTCCGGCTTCGCAAGTTCAAGAGCGGTGTGCTTGTTGTTCAGAGCAGTGACCGCACGGACGAGACTACGATCAAGGGTCTGGTGTCCTGGCTGGACGACTTACACGAATTCCCACCTGAAAAAGAGCTGGCCTGGGACTGGCGGCAATTCGGTCGCGGAGTCACTGCTCGCGATGCCGCCGAGAGGTTTGGCTGGAGTATTGGCGTCGCAGAGGAAGAATTGGAGATGGCTGAAGAGCGCGGGGTGCTATGCCGCGAAGAGGGCATCGAGGGGCTTAAGTTCTGGAAGAACTACATTGACACAGGAGACACGAGGCGCAGGCGTAAGAAGCACCGCTGGGAAGAGGACGAAGTGTTGAAAGCGCTTAAGGAGAGCGGGCTGATGTGAGGGAAATGTATTGTTGACTTGGATATCTATCATGCGCCGCGTGGGCGCGTCTGCAGACATTAAAGCGCATTATATTCTACATGAGTCTTGGGTCTCCCGCGCGGTCTGCCGTCTAAGTGTACCCCCGGTCTTGCTTCCACCGACAGGGTCTTTGCTACCCCAATCTATTCTCTACCCCAGACGCATAAAGCAAAAGTTGAAGTTCCCGAACGCCGCCCATATGAACCAATGCCCAAGAGTAATACTGACAACCAAAGAGAAAACCAATTCGTTGGCCGCATTCCAGATCAGATTCAGACGTTCAAAGGTTCAAAACACACGCACATGCACACGCACACCCCGCCAAGCTCATGACAGCTTCTCCATGAGGCTCCCTCTTACTTTGCGGTTGACAACACCACCAACACCGTAGGCCGGGATGATACGGCAGATCCTCGCCATGGTGCTGATACCCCAGTTCTTGGCCACCACCTGCCAGCGGTCCTTCCACGTCACGAGGGCCGCCGGCGCGCTGGGGCGGTTGTAGATATCCAGACCCAGCAGGTGCAGCGGCGTGCTAACGAACTGCACCATGGCGGGGGCGGCGAACTGCATGACGGTCAACCCGCTGACCTTCTTCGCGACCTCCTCGCCCATGCGCTCGTTCAGCCAGGGGCCCATGCGGGGCGGGACGTTGAAGCTCGCGAAGATGGTTAGGCAGTCGCGCAGGCCGAAGAGGGCGTAGGAGAGCATGGGCACGGGGCGGGGCGTGGCGCCCGGCGGGCCGAACATGCGGACGAAGACCTGGTCCTTGTACATGCAGATGCCGATGTTGGCGGTGCTCGAGGCGGCGAACTTTGCGGTGCCGGCGGTGACGTGGGAGGCGGGCTTGTTCTGGGCGGTCGCGACGGCGGTGTCGAGAGTGTTTGCGGTGAGGTAGGTGCCGCCGTAGAGGGCGAAGATGAGGGCGAAGGGTTTGCTGAAGACGACGTGGTGGGGGCGGAGGAGGAGCTCGCGGAGGCAGGACTTTACGCAGTCGCCGAGGCTGCGGCGGCCGGAAGCGTTTTCCATGATGGAGCTGTTGGGTTTGCGGTCAGCCTTTTTCGTTTGTTCTTTTTGTTTGGGAGGGGGTTGTGTTTATGAGGGTGCCTTACCGATCAATGATGGACACAAGAGGAGCCACGAGCGTGCCGGCGCATGCGGCGCTGAAGAAGTCCACGCCCAGGCGCGGGCCCAGGTTTTTTGTGTTCCATTTGGTGCCCTCGCGCATCTTGGCCTCCATGTCGACTTTTTGGGCGAGCGCCAGCGGGTTTGGCGGTTTGATCTTGAGGTCTGGCGGCGCGACGGTTGTTGCGGGAGCGAGCCCCTCTGGTCTGGTGTCCCTCTCAGCCATGCGGGCCTTGTTGTGAGGGTGTGTATTTGGGTGTTGGCTCTCGGAGCCAGACGCCTCGAGGTCGTGATATACTGCTGCTGCTGCTGGCGACGAGCAGGTTCTCGGCGACTTCGAGTTGGCTGCGGTATTCCCGACGTCGCTTTCGCACTTTGCGACGGCTTTTCTGAGCAATAAATAATACGCCCAGAATTTGGAGAAGGTGTGACGTCTGCAGGATGGGTGACGTCGTGGAGGGAACCGGCCGGAGCTAAACAAAGCACACACAACCTCACTTGAACGAATGCAAAGGAGTGAACTAAGGTAGTCTCGATTTTCCTCTTGGGGGAGGGAGGGTCAAGGAAGGTGAGGCGGAGGAGGGGAGATGGGTGAGAAGTAGTAGAAGAAGAGTTCAGATGGAAAGGAACCCAAAGAAGGAAGGCAAGCTGGGGAAGAGGACCAGCTTATGGGGAAAGCTATGATTCCATTGTGAGAAGGGAAACAAACGAACGAAACGAACGGGGGGATCAGTTTCGTGACTGGCGCTGCTGCTACTCTGCTTTGCTGCTGTTCAGGTCGGGTCCTAGGTCCTAGGTCCTGGTGCTAAAACGGAGCTTGACCGGGAGGCGCCCGATTTATTTTTTTGTGTCTTGAGACCCCGGAAAAAGCAGCATTCAGCAAATGACGGGTAGGAGTTCAGTGAAGCAGAGTGGGCATTTCGGGTCCCCTGGTCGGGTGTTTGACGAATCGACGGTCGAAAATTTCAGCTTACTGGGGACCGAAGTCGGAGATAATCGGTACGAGGACCCCGAAGGAATGGGTGACAGCGTGGGATTGCGGGCGGGACAGGTCTGTGTCTCTGTGTCTTGTGCTGGTCTGCTGGTCTCGAGTCGAGGTATTATGATTACCTTTTGCTACCAAGGTATTATCAAAGAGACTTTGCGAGACTTTGGGCCATGTTAGCCCGAGGTTCCGGTGTGATAATGGCCCCGGTGGAGGGAAACAGCACAAGCAGCAGCAGCCACTGGGGCGCCTTTCTGTCAGTCACGGCATCGGAGCGCATTCCTGAAGGGCCTGAGTCGGAGCGATGGCCGATGGGCTGTGTAGCGCAGCGCAGCAGCAAAAGTACTACGGCAGTACACCCGTCCACCTGGGCAGGTAGTGTAGGAGTACACTATAAAAACTGGGTTTCCGGGGTTGTCGACAAAAGAGCGTGGAGACGATGGGAGTCAGTCGGGACCTGGAGACTGGAGTTTCGTGCCCATCAGTGGGGGTCATACTCGTGATATCGCATGATTCCCTTCGGACAAGTGCTTAAAAGGACAAAACGGGCAATGCTGCTTAACTGAGGGTGGGCCCTGCCATTCGGCGTGCATGCCGTTGCCCGTCCGGTTCTCTTCCGGGCTTGAGACAGCTCAGGACGAATGCCTTAGACGGCCCAACACCTCAGTCCTCGGTGTCATTGCTTGGGTACATACCCTACCTACCAGACAGACCCAACCAGGGGGCCGCGTGGCGTGCGGTAGGTACCAAAAATGCAGCAAAATGTTTCCAACCTGCAGGGCTTGGCAGGGTTTGTTCGTAAAAAAGGTTGAAAGCATTAAATACCATTAATAAGACGCACATTGACGGAGTTGACAGGTCGGAAAAAAGAGACAACTGGAAACACACCGTAACTTTCTGAACACGACCCGATCCTTCGCTGGAGAAGTACGTCTGGTCAGTAGTTGATGGATGCACTAACAATTAAACATCCTCAGCTAAATGAACCCAATTGGATCCAATGAGCTCTCCAACGGCACACGGCAAAGTTCTTGCCCGGCGCCTGTGCCATAGCAAAGGAAGGTAAGGGAGGCACGTACCTGACCGCGTACCTGCCCTTTCTCCCAATGGCTGCTGCCTCACAAGTCCCCATCCCAACGGGGAAGGTGGAAGGAGGAAGCTCAGAGGCCGCAAAGGCAGCAGCAACCTCAGGACCCAAGCCAACTCTCAGTGCTGTCGCGTCCCACGAAGCAGAGTGCGTCAGCAACATTCGTACGTCTGACAGAGCAGAACATCGCGCCAATTCAAAGCCAAGACGACTTCTACTTCAACTTTTGCTTCTTGTGAATATTCTTCTTGCTGTCTCTGGTCTTGCCCGCGTCCGTCATTCGCAGTACACAGCAGCAGCAAGTGCTTCTTCCCTTGCGTTGCATCGCCGTCACACGCTCATTCACTTCTCATATTCTCACCACCCGGCATCACCCTCAACCCCAGCTCAAAATGCGCGTGGCCAAGCAATTCACCCCCGAGGTGCTGCTGAGTGCCCCCCGCCGCGGCCCTGCCGTCCCCAGTCCCGACGGCTCCTTGATTCTTTACACCCACTCGGCCCACAGCTTCGACGACAACAAGACCCTCAAGGAAGTCCGGCTCATGGCCGTTGAGAGTGGGGCTTCGGAGCAGCTCGCCGACGACGACAAGGTCCATGATGCCCAATGGATCCCAGGGACTCGCACCGACATCATCTACTTGAAGTCGGGCGACAAGGGGACCACTCAGATATGGATTGCTGATGGCGCCGACCCTGCCAAGGACCACTACGTTGCTGCTGAGTATGATGCGCCCATCAGTGCTCTCAAAGTGAAGGCCCTCGCCGATGGGAGCGTCGCCTTCGTCGTTGCCGGATTGGTCGGCCCCGACGGAGGCCTGTTCAATGACAAGGTGGACGAGAAGAAGTCGACCGGTCGCATCTTTGACGATTATCATGTCAGAGTTGTAGGTTGACTCGGCCTCGCTATGACTTGTCTTGCTGTGACTAACACGTGTGTCAGTGGAACGAGCTGTACAAGGCGCAAAAGTACGCCCTCTGGTACTCGACTCTCATCAATGCACACGGTAAGTGGGGAGTTGCTGGAGAGTTGCAAAACGCCATCAGAGGCACCACTCTTGAAGCGCCCTACGGCATGTACGATGTCGCCGACCCGGGAGATAGCTTCGACGTCAGCGAGAAGGGCATCACCTTCATCGCCGAGGACACCGCGCCTTCGTCACCAGAGTACTCTGGCATCTCCCATGTCTATTATGTTCCCCTTACCTCATTCACCACGGCGCCCACTGTCCGTCCGAGAGCCATTGTCATGGGCATCTCCGAGACCAAGGCCTTCTATGCCAACGTTAGATTCTCGCCCGACGGCTCCAAGATTGCCTTTTTGCACTCGTCCTATGATAGCCCGTCAGATGTGAGGCTGTACATGGGCCATACAAGCTCTTTCGGCGCATACGATGTGCACAGAATGATCTTTGGAAAGAGGCCTCGCCTGCCCCCAAGAGCTTTTGAGTTCGCGGGCGATTCTGATTCTCTGCTCATCACGACTGAGGACTGCGGGCGAGTGAAACTGTCACATCTCGAGCTCCGCCACGACGCCGAAGCTACGTCACTCGTTGAAAGTGGTGTGGTGACCGCCTTCTATCCCCTACAAGAGGGTAACTACGAGAGGCTTCTTGTCACCAGCAACAACATAGTTGACAGCAGTCTGTGGCAAATTGTTGACGTCTCGATGACCACCCAAGCAAGAGTCATCTCGTCGGCAACCAAGCATGGCGCCAAGTATGGGTTGTCGCATGGCATGGTTTCTGAATTCTGGTACGAGGGTGTCAATGATGCTGTCGTGCATTCCTTTATCATTAAGCCATCCAACTTTGACGAGACGAAGAAGTACCCCTGGATCCTCTTACCCCATGGGGGACCGGTTTCTTCTTGGCTAGACTCTTGGTCAACAAGGGTACGTGACTAACAGCCCTACCACGGTTACCAAACTAACGACACCACAGTGGAACATGGCTCTCTGGGCACAGCAGGGTTATGTCCTCATCGCACCCAACATAGCTGGGAGCACAGGTTACGGCGTTGATTTTACGGCACGAATCTATCGCCAATGGGGTGGGGCACCCTATCAAGATCTCGTCAATCTGATGGAGTACCTCAAGCCGCTGCCGTACCTTGACCACAGCCGCGCTATCGTTGCGGGGGCATCGTACGGTGGTTACATGGTGTCCTGGATGTTCGGACAAGACATGATCAAGAAGTTTGCGTGCGCAATTTGGCATGACGGCATCTTCAACCTGCCGGTGTTCATGCTGCAGAGTGACGCCACCGGCGGCGGGCCGGAATTCGGGGGTGCGCCGTTCCTATGGAGCAACGGCGAGGAGATGGAGAAGTGGAACCCGGCGCGTCCGGAGCTGTTGCGGAATTGGAAGCATGCGCCGCCGACGTTGATCATCCACAGTGAGAAGGATTACCGATGTCCCATCACCGAGGGCCTGGCGGCGTTCAATACACTCCAGGCTCAGGGCGTAAAGAGCCGTTTGCTGACCTTTAGCGACGAGTGTCACTGGGTTCTCAACCCAGAGAACTCAATGGTCTGGCACCAGACTGTCTTTGAGTGGATGGAGAAGCATATCGGTAGCAAGGAGGCGAGAAATATCTAGAGCGGCGTGACAACAGGAAACAACACAGAAGTCTCTGAACAAAATAAAAATCGGAATTTTTTCGCTTTTCTGCAATTTAAAAATGCATTTGGAACAAGTATAATGGCAGACTAGCCATCGTCGACTTACACGACCCGGCACAATAAGCCTCCGGTACCAATTCAATCGTCAGTGGGTCGGGAGTTTAAATTGCCGTGCAAGTGGATGGGTGGATGTCTTCAGCGCTAAGGAGCTTCAAACTTCCGTCCGTCAACTACCCTACTTGGCAGATTTCTGGATTCTGCCGTCGCTGATTCGACATCGTGGTGACATTGCGGACAGTCTTACCCCGAGCCGTACGACTCCCGACCCAACCGGCCGTCGCGACTCCTCAAAATGTGGGGTGCGCCCGAGTCTCGGTCTTGGCCCGGTGACCTTGGACGTCGAACGGAGGCGTCGTGACTTGTTTTTGTTCTTTTCTTTATAAATCTCAGGTGAAGAGCTTCCGAGAGCTCTCACGCATCCGTCTTGGTTCGTCCGGGCATCAAGAGTCGAGACAACATCACCTCAACCGCACATCACTCTCACCTTCAAGATGGCGGTTCTGCGTCATGATCTCAGCACTGGCTGGTCCTTTAAGCAGAAGGATGATTCCTCAGAAGCTTCATGGCTCCCAGTGGCCAAGATGCCCAGCGAAGTCCATGTCGACCTCCTCGCCAACAAGAAGTAAGTCGAAACTCGTTGCCCCTCAGAAACCCCCATTCTAACAAAACCTTGCAGAATCCCAGACCCCTTCCTGGACATGAACGAGCTCGCAGTCCAATGGGTCGCCGAAAAGGACTGGGTTTACCGTACCACATTTCCAACCCCATCCTCGTCAGCCTCCAACCTCGTCACGGATCTGGTCTTCGAGGGCCTCGACACCTTCGCCACAGTCACCCTCAACGGCGCAGAGATTCTCACGTCCGACAACATGTTCCTCAGCCACCGCGTGAACGTCTCGCAGCACCTCAAACCCAGCGGCACCAACAGCCTCGAAATCGTCTTCTCCTCCGCCCTACTCAGGGGCCGGCAGTTGGTCGAGCAGCACTCGCACGAGCACCGCTTCATCGCCCGCCAGACGGAACAGGGCCGCATCCCCGTCCGCAAGGCGCAGTACCATTGGGGCTGGGACTGGGGCCCCATCCTCGTCACCGCGGGCGTGTGGAAGCCCGTGTACCTTGAGCAGTACGCCGCCCGCATCGATGACGTCTGGGTCAAGAGCGAAGTCAGCCCCGACCTCGGCTCCGTCTCGGGGCGAATCGTCGCCAGCACGCAAGGCTCCTCTGGTGGCGCCGCGAAGCTGTCCGTGACATTCGCCGTCAACGACAAAGTCGTGGTCCAGAAAGACCTAGTGCCTGACGACACCGGCGCCGCGGAGACGGATTTCCGCCTCGAGAGCCCCCAGCTCTGGTATCCCTTCACCCACGGCCCGCAGCCCCTCTACACAATCACCTCGACCCTCATCCACGCCGACGGCAGCACTATTCTCGCAAAGCACACGCAGAAAACGGGCTTCCGCCGCGTTGAGCTGGTCCAGCAGCCCGACTCCCGCGGCAAGTCCTTCTATTTCCGTATAAACAACACGGACGTCTTCGCCGGCGGTTCCTGCTGGATCCCCGGCGACAGCTTCCTCTCGACCATCTCGGCGGAGCGCTACCGCGCCTGGGCGAGCTTGCTCGTCGCCTCGAACCAGGTCATGCTGCGCATCTGGGGCGGCGGCGTGTACGAGGCGTCTGCCTTCCTCGAGGCCTGCGACGAGCTGGGCGTGCTGGTCTGGCACGATTTCTGCTTCGCCTGCGGGAGCTATCCGACATACCCGTCCTTCCTGGCGTCCGTCGAAGCGGAGGCGCGGGAGAATCTGCGGAGGATGCGGGGACACCCGTCGATTGTCATCTGGGCGGGGAATAATGAGGATTACCAGGTGCAGGAGCGGTACCAGCTGGAGTACAAGTTCGAGGAGGACAAGGACCCGCAGTCGTGGCTGAAGTCGAGCTTTCCGGCGCGGTATATCTACGAGGAGCTGCTGCCGAGGGTGGTGCGGGAGGAGAGCCCCTGGACGGTATATCATCCGAGTAGTCCGTGGGGAGACGGGAAGCCGACCGCGGACGCGAGTGTTGGTGATATCCACCAGTGGAATAGTAAGTCTCGACCAGACAGGTTATGCAGAGCTATCTTTCTGACTTGAACCAGTTTGGCACGGTACCATGAACAAATACCAGGACGCCGCCCAGATGACGGGGCGCTTCATCAGCGAGTTCGGTCAGGAAGGCTACCCGCACCTCTCCACAACAACGATGATGATCACCTCCGCCAGCCAGCAGCGGCCAGGCAGCATGGCGATGGACTTTCGCAACAAGGCGTACGACCACGAGCGGCGAATGATGACGTACATCGCCGAGAACTTCTCCGTCAAGTACGACCTCGCGTGGTTCACGTACCTCACGCAGCTGATGCAGGCCGAAACCATGTCGTTCGCGTACAAGGCGTGGCGGCGCGACTGGGGCCGGCCCGGGCTGCGCGGCTGCGGCGGCGTGCTGGTGTGGCAGCTCAACGACTGCTGGCCGACCGTCTCCTGGGCGGTGGTGGACTACTGGCTGGTGCCGAAGCCGGCGTTCTACGCGATCGGGCGGGCGCTGCGGGCGCTGGACGTGTGTGTGGGGAGGAGGGTGGACGAGTGGACTAAGTGCCATGCGGACCCGACGCTGGGGGCGCGGGGGACGGAATTTGAGGTGTGGGTTGCGAGTGGGAAGACGGTGGATGTTGAGGGGAGTGTTAAGGTTAGATTTGTGTCAATTGAGACCGGCGAGGAGGTTAAGGAGAGGGTTGAGAGGGCGGTTACGATTGCAGCGAACGCGACGACTGAGGTCCTGGGGAAGACGAAGGTTGCGGCTTTGAAGGAGGAGTTTGGTGATGAGAGGGTGCCGTTCGACCCGGAGAATGATGTGCCGTTTGTGATTTACGCGACGTTGGTCGTTGATGGCGCGGTTGTTGCGGAGGACTTTGCGTGGCCGCAGCCGTTGAAGTACCTGGAGTTTTCTGATAGAAAGGTCAAGGTTGTTGCGGAGGAGGGGAGGTTGGTTGTCTCGGCGGAGAAGCCTGTGAAGGGCTTCATCATTCAAGAGGAGAGGGGGATGAAGCTGAGCGACAATGGGTTTGATGTTGTGCCAGGTGTCGAGAAGGTGATTAGTGTTCAAGGGATAGAGGCAAAGAAGCTGAGGTGGACATATCTTGGGGCGCCAGAGTCTTCATTGGGAATTTATCAGTAGAGTGGCGCAGTAGATAGATGATTAGAGTAGACTTGATTTGTAGAGATTCACATGGCGGACTATTTCACTTCTGAAGGGGTGATGCATTCATCTCCTTGGGGATTCCATTCTTGTCATTTCTCATTAAGACGTAACATTACAATTCTTGGACAATCTTGACTTCGTGAGGATGAAGATCAGATGATGTCTCCACCAAATCCTCCACCGAAACCTCCTCCGAAGCCGCCTCCGCCTCCAAAGGGGCCTCGTCCTCGCCCACCCTGTCTGGGCAGACCACCGGGGCCGATAGGATCCCACCTAGCTCCCGGCGGCGCTTGCGGGTCGAAGCCGGCCCCCTGACCACCCTGACCTCCGAACAGAGGATCATCGAAGGTCGGGTGCATGCCGCCACCGCCTCCTGGACGAGGGAGACCTCCGCCGATGAAAGATGGTCTCAGGGGGTCATGTGGCCCAAGACCGGGCGGGTTCAGGTCGTCGTGCCCAATATTGTAGGGCGATCGACCAGGAACACCCAAAGGTCGCAGAGGTGTGTTGATCTCATGCTCATCTTCGAACCCAGGCGGCGGGAAGTCACCCGCCGGGATGGGCCGTCTAGGGGGCTCAGCCAGGGGATCATGAATGGGGAACGGGTGGCCTGGCTGCGGCCTCTCTCCAGGGAATGGTCTTCCCGGTTCACGACCAGACTGCGCGCGGCCTTCGCGCTGTACATTCTCGGCTGCGTCGCGGTCGTCGGGCGACTCCTCATACCCCTCCACTTGCATCTTCGGGATGAGCTTCTGCACAATCTTCGTCTTGAACTGCTCGATGAAGTCGGCAATCGCTGCTTCAGAGACGAACGCATCTCTGAACTTCTGCACCAGGTCGCTTCTATCCTCGGACCCGTCTTCGTTCAGCGTGATGCGCAGGGGAAGCTTCGACGAGTTGACGACATCCTTTGTCGTGACCTCGAATCTGTGTATGACGTCGTGGCCCTGCGCCATCCCGCTGATCTCAACCTTGCCGCCGACGCGGCTGATGCGGATGATGGATGTCATCGAAGACTGCTTGTGCGCGTACACGAAGCGGATGGCGCCGAAGCCGGCATTCCATGAGGGAGGGAGTCGGGGCGCAAGGGACTGAATCTCCTCCTCTGCGACAGGGATTAGCTTTGAGCAGCCAGGGACGGCGGCAGGAGGCATACCTATCCTCTTCTCCTCGTCAAAACCGAGGAGACGGAACTTGAGAGCGGCCATGCAAGCATGAGCGAGGAGAGAGGGCAGCTCGTAGCTGCTGCTCAAGTCCGAGGTTGTGTCATTTTGGGGGTGCGTTGGCAGGGCGTCTGCCATCAGCTGCAGCACCGACTGCGGTGTGAGGGGGTTTGTCATCGTGCGTGCTTGTGTGGTTGAGAATCTCGGTATGTAGTTATTGGAAGAAGAGATTTGTTGCGGTTCGAAAGGGGCCGTTGAGGTTATGTACACTGGGATTGAGGCTGAGCGGGTTTGGGCTTCAAGAGGCCTCTCGGTGTTGTTGGGTACCTGGATGATGGGACTTTGGTGTCGACCCTGCAGAGATGGGGGAGCTTAGCTCTGGATGCGGGTGATGGCAGGTGGCGTCACAGACTGGTGCCTTCAGCCCTATATGTGGAGTAACCCCTCATTCTACATCCTATCGGCATCCGCCTCGTTTAGAGCATATTGAAGAACTGTTTTTAGGCATAGCTACCTTATCACAGTATGTACAATGCGGTGCGAATGAGAAGATTGGAAGAGAATTTCAGGGAAACTTCTTGTCTCTCTGTAACCCAGTACACATTTCTTTTGGACCTGGTTGTATGTCTTCCTCCGTCTGGCACTTGGCTTAATATGTAATTATGCATCAAAGGAGGTGTTTAGACCTGCACGTGAAAAGGCGTTGGATTCGCATCACGTCCCCGTCGCGCTTCCCTGGTCTCGACGTCAGCAGGCACCAAGCTTCGCGATCGCATTTCCTGTTCAACCCCGCCATATTCGAGACCATTGTTCTATCGTGGCTAAGACGACAAATTCGACATTTGCATGAGATTTTCCATTTCTCAATCGACCTCCGTTCCTCCGTTCAGGCAACATGTCGTCCAGTTCTAGGCCTCCAGACTCAGCCACCGGGGCCCCGGTCCCCATTCCGCGCCCGCAGGCAAACACCCTACTCACATCGTTCACCGCATTCCTCACCATCACCATTCACACGATCCTCTACTACCGCCGGCTCTACCCGCAACAAACGTTTCTCATGACCAAGGCGCACAATTTACCCGTTCCGCAGTCCCGGCACCCAGCTCTTTGCGAGTGGATCAACTCAGCCCTCGCGGCTATCCAGGACCAACTTGCCCTCGGCGCCGTCACCAAAGTCTGCATCGTGATTCATGCGCCAGACTCCATGGCTGTAGTTGAGCGATGGGTGTTTGACGTTACAAACTTCCCTGTTTGGGCTACCGGCAAGGGCAAGGAGAAGTTGGGCGCAGGCCAGAGATTCCAGCGACGGGACGAGGAGGACGACGATGGATCCGTGAACTGGGTGGACGTGAATGAGGCGTACAGAGGCGCTTTGAGACGCATTTCGTATGCGGGAGAGATGAAGGGTCCTTTGCCCGAGGGATGTACTTTCACACTGGCCGTCGAATTACGAGATGAAGCACCCGCGCCCATAGGTGTATGTTGCAGACTGTCCGCATTCGGGAAACCCGGCAGCTAACACTCTTCTAGCATCCCCAACCCTGGATTCCCTCTGAGCCGTCTCTTCAGCCAGCGTCCAAGACAAACCCAATACCGGGCGCCAACATTGGTGGGGCTGCCACCACGCCACTTCGGTCCGTTGAAGCTGGACCGCTCTTCTTCGAGTGCTGGATTGAGGAAGGCAAGAACAATTCCTCAGAGTCTCCACCCGATACTCAAGACTCGTATTATTCCTAAAACGCAAGGTGCTGCTTTATTGCTTCCCATTGAAAGGCAATATTTGCTGGGAAATATTGAAGCATTTTTGTAGGTCTGACGACAGAGGCGCCAGGCGTGTCCCTTGATGGACTGGAGCTGGAAAAGCCTTATTGAAATATTCAAGGCTGCACGCGACCTTAATTCCAACGACATAAACAAGATAAGTTTCAAGTTACTCGCTCCATGAGTACATTCGTCGCCAAATTTGCCGAAAGGGCCTCACGATTCGACATGTAGGTGCTGCCCTACATGACGTATGCCCCTGGGAGCCATCTGAGCCTAGCTCTGACGTCGCAAAATAGAATAGCAACGACAACAAAACCAAAACTCGACACTGCAAGCGGGCGGAATGCGCTGCCTGCCCATTTTCTTGTCTTCGCACGCGAAACCTCAGGAATCCCCGGAACCAATTTTCATTTACGGACCTCTCTGCTTCAAGCCTACCCTCTCGAATATTCTACGCCTCGACTTGGGAGGAGACTTGAAAGATGGCCAATTGCGCCCCGCCAGGGTGCCCGGATACACTTGTCGCGTCATGTACGGCTTTGAGGGGTTCGCCGCAATCAGAAAAGAGAAACAGACCATGGACGGCTTCATCTTCCAACCAGCAAACCCATCTCAACGGCGCCGAATAGACAACGAGTTCCAGCGGGAAGAATTCCAGATGATCAAAGTGACGCCTGTTCTCCGAAAACAGAACCCGGACGATGCATCTAAGAATCTTGACGAGATCGACATGTACTTTTGGCATGGGTCGTTGTTTTTTGACAGGCCATGGAAAATAGATTCTTTGATGGGGATGGCCTGGGACCTCACTAGACCGTGGAAGGGACACCCGGCATTCTTCCTCATGGTGCAACAGATGAATCGGGAAAGGGATGGGACTGAGACGGACGAGGAGCGTCATCTGCTTGACTTGGCATTTCCGAGCGAGCGTCCTTTGCTTTTCTCCTTTTACAACTAACTTTTCGTTTGTAGTTTCCTGAGCAGGTTGCTGCCTGGGCTCACAACTTTTCGACTGACGGTATGTGAAGAGGGTGCGAGGCGCCTTGTCGACCTCTTACCACTTCCACGAATTCCGTTCCCCCGACAGAAAGATACTGAAGTCAACCTCACCATACTTCATCGAAAACATAAACAACCACTGTCTCAACGGCGGTTATCCCGAACGAACGTTATGAAGCACCTCAAAGCTTATGTCCTCGCCAAGCAGACGGCAGCACGGATGAGAAAGAGGCCCGATGCTCGGAAGTGCATATGATGGAGACGAGTAATCTTGAGGCATAGCCAACCTGGTGATTGTATCCGTCAATCAAGGCCTCGGCTTCTTGGTTGCCCAAGGACCAAAACTCGAGAATTCATTTGCGCCCCGGACTTGTCAAAGCGGAGCGGTGCGGGGCGATTATTCAACTTCATGTAGATCTCTCTTTTGATGGACTGAATTGATTAGTATTCAAAACGCAATGCAGGCCGATCCCACATGAGCCGTGTGACCGTGGAGTGGGATTCCACTCGAACACGATCACGATTAGTGATCGCGTTTTCACATCGCAGCTTTGGCCCCCTCAACACACACTTAGTCTTGCTCAGGCAGAATAGTCCATCGGCGTCGACACTGTGACGAAGTATAAGTACACGAGCACTTCCGACCAGAAAGTGAGAAGAACCATCCGTCAGCGAACAACCAAACAGCCAGTATAATCACACATTGCAAGCTCTCAACATGCCTCTCTGGGTCTTCTCACACAGCAAAGACGCCTTCTCTCCTGATGAGAAGGAGGCGCTGGCTCAAGAGATCACCAAAATATACACCAGAATCGGCCTCCCCGCATTCTACGTGAACGTGCAATTCTTCGAAATGCCCGCTCACGACCTGTACCTTGGAGGTGCCCGACGCTCCAAGTTCACCACAATCTCAATCTACCATGTCGCGAGGCGCTTTGATAATGAGCTCAACCAGCAGCGCTTCCTCAAGAAGGTGGACTCGATTTTGAACCCGAGGCTTGGCGGAAAGGGCATGGATTGGGAGTATTTTATTCAGGAATCGGACAGAGATTTGTGGAGGATCAACGGGATTGTGCCGCCGCCTTCGGGCTCTGAGATGGAGAAACTCTGGTTCAGGGAGAACAAGCCTGTTGTCGAGGGGAATGTGAAAGCAAACCTTTAGTTTCGTGTTCATCTTCAACATGCCTTGAAGAGGATTCGAACTTTTACGCGAATCAACTTGATATTGATTCACGTCGTTTAACCCGTTTGCGGTGTTATTGACTGGAATATTTATCTTGTGCTCTCAACTTTCTTTGACCTACGAATCGAAGCAGATGGATTGTTTAAGAGATGGTATTATGAAAGAAAGACCGTAACTAAACTTGTGTACACTTGTCGTAGCCATGTCTGTGACGTCGAAACCTTCCCCCTAATTTACTCCAGACAGCGGGCTTTTGGCTGATCCACGGCCTCACAAAACGAACGGTGGCTACCGCCGCAACGACTAACAGGGAGCCAAGCAACATCTCCAAAGGAGACGGCCACCTCGGCCAGGTACGCATGTTAGCCAGAGTGATACCGGGGCCACATTCTCCTGTGAACATAGTAGACTCATCCAAGGAGCACTCCTCGTTAACAACAAGCGAGTCTCCCGGCTCCGGAAATTTAACGCAACTGCCCTTGTTTTGCGTCAAGCAGCCGTTTCCGTTGTTTGCCTCGAAGATGAGAGGTGCTTGTTCAAACTTGGCTGCCAAATCCTCCTCCGGCACGTCTGCATCCTGATCGTGCCCGAGAACGACGATCGGAGCGCAATTCATGAACATCTCTGGGACGCTCCATCTGCCGTACCATGTCCATGCCATCACGGCAGGACCGACTGGTAGCCAGGTTGGAACCGTGAAGTTGTAGACGCTGGGAAGAACGACAGTGGGAGAGTCGCCGTAGTTGACGTCCGTCAAGTTGCGGATAGGACAGCCGCCGTGGATAGAGTGAATAACCCTCCACTCGCTTTTCCTCGTCGGCTTGAGGTCTCTTGTGACGGATATTTGGCACGAGCCACCTCCGTGTGACGCGCCTCCCATGGCCCTAATTTGTTGACACACTGGTCAGTCGAATATTCTCAAGCTCTGGACAGTCCCCTTCATTGACGTACTGTAAATACTCAGTTGATCCTCGCTTCCAAATGTTGGAAACGCCAAAGCCATCATAATCGACCTCCCCTTTGCATGGCCAGTCAGACCCGTCCTTAGCAACAGGACCATTGTCTTGAAGCTGGCTTGGAAACGGGACAGGATGTTGCATGAGCGTGTGACCTTCTGCTCCTGCCGTGAGCAGGACGAGCCCGGTGATCACGCCGGAAAGGGCTGGGTACATTTTGGATTCACTGAAGTTGGGAGAAAGTAACTGACTGAAAACCACACTGCCGCCTCGGAACTATTCTGTCGGCTCGTGAGACCCCTCGTTCTTAATAGGCCCGGTCGGAAAATGTGAACAAAGAGGAGGCGGGCAGCAGATCGCGTATCTGACAGGGTTCCCCAGTTTAGAGTTAACGTGTGCAGGTTACATTCGGGCCTGCCCGCATTTGAATATCGAGGTCCCCTAAATTCCAAGAGAAAACAACGCAAGACCCTAGCCAGACCGGTCGCCAGTTTAGGAAAGAAGAACAGCGGTGAAGAGTGTCGCGATTCATGTCGTTCCATCCGCTCTGGGGGTGTAAGTCGCCAGCGCATGATGTGGCGTTTCGTTTGGGTATTACCCGAGGCACATCACGAGAATATCAATTCCGGATGCATACACGAATGGCTGGGTCTGGAACTCTAACAGCCTTCTGCTGTGCGCTGCGTGATAGGAGAGGCAAAGGAAGGGGGAGCCAATGGAGATAAAGATGGTGTTGCAGTACTTGGGATGATCACGAACCAAGCGACTCCTCTACCAGAGACCCAAGATCACGATGTCAGGCCACAGCTTTCGGACAGCCGTCGGCCGTCTCGTGGCTCTCGGGACAGTTCTCACCTTCTTGACGTTCCAGTACATTGCTAGTCAAACAAGAACTTCGTTTGGCTTTTACGAGGCCTTCTTTCAATTCAGCTCATGCATCATCGTCTTCAACTTCCTTCTCATCATCACCAGGTGGACTGAATACGAGCCGATACCGGGCATCAAAGATAACCACCGTCTCCCTACAATCAATGTAATCATACCGGCGTACAATGAGTCTGGATTCGTCAGAAACTCGATCTCCTCTGTTGTTTCTTCGGACTACCCGAAGGAAAAGATTCACATCATTGTTGTCGATGACGGCTCATCAGACGATACTTGGTCCCACATCCAACACGCCGCGCAAGAGGCTCTTGGTTCGGAGCCACTGATGAGATGCACCACCATACAGCATGAGATCAACCGTGGGAAGCGGCAGGCCATGGCCACGGCCTTTGCAACTGCGATCAACGAAGTCATCGTGACTCTCGACTCTGACACCATTCTCGAGAAGCAAGCACTTCGAAATCTGGTCAGCCCTCTTGTACTCGACAGCGATATTGGAGGAGTCGCAGGCCATCTCTCCGTCTTCAACGTTCACTCTGAAGGCTGGAAGAGCTTCATTCCACGGACGCTGGACTGTCTTTTTGAGCAGAACGGCAACATCCCGCGGGCGGCACAGTCGAAATACGGTTTTGTCACCATTCTACCAGGTGCCATTTCCGCTGTCCGAAGAGAAGCTTCTCAGCCGCATGCTCAAGATCTGGTGGATGCTAAATTCCTCGGCAAGCCTTTGCGGCACGGAGAGGATGTACAGCTCACGATGAATCTTTTGAGTGACGGCTGGCGACTAAGGTATCAGAGCAACGCGGTTGTCTACACAGTCGCGCCTGAGACCTTGCGCAAAGCATTCCTGATGTACGTCCGATGGGAAAGAAGCAACTACACCTACTGGATTCTTGGCCTGGTCAAGCTCGCCTTCACCGATGCCAAGAGGCTCGTTCTGAATCAGCTGGGCCTCCTTTCTCTGAGTCAGTCCGGCGCATCGCTCGACTTGGAGAAGCAACACGGCAAGCGGGTGGCAAATGCACGACAACCGGACTTTGCGCCGATGCTGACGATCATCTGCGCAACCTGCGCGACCCTGTCTTGCGTGGAAGCGGCATTTTCTTGGGTGTGGGGGGTCTTCCGCTCTCCGTGGGTCACGACCATGAATGTCTGTTGTCTCGTCGTCTTTGCGACTTGGTCCAGCCCTCTCTTATTGGCCGATGCGCTCAGCAGAAACGAAGATGACTCGATGCCTCAAAGTGGACTTCAACAACCGACATCGGATCAATCAGAGAGTTCATATCCGCGTTTAAGGAAGAAGATGCAGTACTTTTACTTTTCTACGGTCGCGAATTTCTTCTTTGTGAGCTGGGCATCGGTGTTTGGACTGTTTACACTCAGAAGCCAAAGTTGGTTGACAAGATGATATTTAGATAGAGGGAGCTTAGAACTGGAAGAAGACAGACAGCTTGGTTCATCCAATATGATTTAGACCTCGTAAAAAGTCTACAGTGATGTGAGAACCAGCCTTGTATCATTGTTTCAGGAGTCACCCTCGGTAGTCAGAATGAATGTAGTAGATTTATCCCGTGCATCGTTGCCGGACCCATCCTTGTTAGGGTTGCGGCGGTTACAGCTGCTACTATCGCCATCCTCGTCAGCCCCTCCCGCGTTTTTTATCTCTGAGCCGATCACGCCAGCAATATTCGCCACAGAAAGTTTTCCGTATTCTGCAATGAACCCTGCCGCAACTGATTCGTGTCCCTTGCCACCGCTGTAAGAAGCACGTTGCTGCCATGTGAATGGCTGCGTTAACGCGCACGCCTGTGCTAAATAAAGGAGCACTTGCATTTATCACATCTCTGTTATCGCGATAATCATGAACACATGATTTGTAAATCTGTTGTAAACACAGCCCTCCATGGATTCTCGTTTTCGTTACAGCCAAGCAATTATCGGTGAGGAGTCCAGCTCAACATGGCAAGTTCTGGACTTCAATAAGACCAGGTCCAGCCACCGAAGTGAGGGGGTTACATCGACACCCCGGGACGGGATCCAGTAAGCTTGATTGGGTTGAGCCAATGAGACTCTTGACAAACAACGTGATAGACGCGCTATCTATTAAACTTCCGGACGAACTGCCAAGCAAGAATCTTGTTTTAAGCGATGGGATGCCGAATTGGTCGTACTCGCACGGAGACTATGGCGCCGCACTGCTGTTATAGCGTTTAAAACTAGAGTTTAC
The DNA here is from genome assembly GCA_027406105.1 of Colletotrichum endophyticum. Classification (NCBI taxonomy): domain Eukaryota; kingdom Fungi; phylum Ascomycota; class Sordariomycetes; order Glomerellales; family Glomerellaceae; genus Colletotrichum; species Colletotrichum endophyticum. The sequence continues at coordinate 533,482 of JANVYF010000005.1, forward strand.
ACGTGTACGTTCAGTCTATTCCATCCTTCAGTACATTAAGTGTACCATCCTTGTTTGCAAACCTTTCGGATCCGAACTGGAAGCCATTGTGCCGCCGTCAAAGAAACTACAATGTCTCCCACAAGGAAGCGAGATACACAGCGCCCATTCGTGTCAAAACACGGGCAGGTCATTCGCAGATGCAGAGTCAGTTGACCAGTCGTCCCAGGCGTGAATCGTAGCTGACCTCTTCCCAGATACCAGGAACTGTCGCTTTCACATTCGATGATGGTCCGTCTTTCTACACAGACTACATCTTGCATGAGTTCGCCCAGTTCAATGCAACCGCAACGTTCTTTCTTGATACTTCATCATGGCTCACAGAAGAAAAGCATTCCGGCTACTGGGAGTCATTGGTGAGAAGAATGGTTGAGGACGGCCATCTCATAGGACTTACAACCGAGTCATGTGATGGTGGCTCTCAGAATTACGACGAGACCAAACATGACCTGGCCGAAGCCCGCGAGAGGATAGGCAGAATCTTTGTTTCATCAACTTCCTCAAGTGGACGTCATCCTATGTACGTGAGGGCGCCTCCGGACTGTACTATGCAGAACGGCTGCGTGGAAAAGTTGACTCTTGACGGCCAACGACTTGTATTCCCTGGCATCAACTCGGAAGATCCACACGACGACCCTAGGCGTGAGCTGAACTCTACATCTCTCCTCAGTGACTTGGAGTCTGCGGATCCAGAAAAAGAATCTTTTCTGATTAGGATGCACGATACTGAGCAGACTGCTCTCAACGTGGGTAGCCTGGTGCACAACTTTGTCAGTAAGGGCTTCAGGCCAACTACAGTTGGAGACTGCATAGGTGATCATGACCACTTCATGTATCTGCAGTCATCCCAAGGCAGTCAGCCACTTGCAAATCTTGGAGTAAAGATAGGAAATTCTTGGAAAGGGTCATTTTCACAGTTGCGTTGGGTTGGATTTCCTCTCATACCTCTTCTCGAATTCATGGCTCTTGCCGCCCTGTTGTGGACAGCTCGGCGATACAGGAAAATCAGGTCGCATATGCATATTGTACGATAACGAGTTGAGAGACGCGTCACATAATGCAAATGGCCCTTAGTTGGGAGGTTGGCAACAGGAGACTTTGTTAAGAAGTGCAGTCATTTCTCTGAGACGACAATGGCTGCTATGGAGACGTTGTGAGTTTGGGTGAGACTAGACAGCAGTGATGAAGCTTTTTTCGAGGACCAAGTTTTATAATAAGCGAGGAAAGAATAAAGGTCATGCAGCAACTAAATCTCTTCGTCATCCTTCCAGGGTATTTCCCTCCTACTTAGTGTAAGATGAAACCTGAACCGAAGCAGCTTCATAAGGCTGGCTGGTTTTCGAACTTGCACTCAGCAACAGAATATAGACCCATGAATAGCGAATTTGTCATCTTTTACCTCGATGTGTAGCCAAAACAACCAGACACTCTATCCTTCATTATCACAGACTTCTGATGCTTCTGCTGTTCACTCATAACGAAACATCAAATGCCTGAATCTGTCACATATTTACCTTGAACTTACCACGCGAATGACCCCTTGATTCAACCATCACCAGGAAAATATCCTACTCGTTCATAAGCTGACCGCAACTTCACGAGCATTTGCCGTTGCAGATGGCGACAAAGCTGCCTCGCTGTTGAGGTTGCTTGTTGTGATTGCCGAAAGGCTCTCTCCATTGAGCATGTTCATAAGTACAACTTTTAGGGACGAGACACTGAAAGCAACCAGCCATAGTCAACGTTTAGGTTGTCCGGAAGCTTCGTATAGTAGGTAATGAAGGGGCTCAAACAGCAAGTCAACAAAGTGATAGCTTGTAGATGCAAAATAATAGAATGTCCAAAAAGATCGGGCAATGGATTATCATTCTGCACCGTGCCAGTCGAGGAAATAATTGAAAGTGAGTCCAGTCGATGCAAACACCATAACATGCGGACGAGCTCTGGAATGAACGGCGGCCAGCCAGCCTCTTTAAGAAAGGGAAAGCCGTCGGACCAGACCCGACACACACAGAGTCATGGAGTTGCGCAATATTTCAGCTGCTGGCGCGTAGTGTGGGGGCTGCTGGTTTATGTCGGGCGGATTGCGTCTTCTCCCCAGTCAATGTCGCAACGTCCATCGCCAAAAACCGCGGCAGCCAGCCCGCGATGTCTAGCCCGGTTCAGCAACCAACTGCGGACAGTTCCCGACGAACGGAAGCACGGCACGGGAGCTTCCATGGTTATTGAGTAGGAGCCACCACAGCCGTGAGCCGGCGGGCGAAGGAATGGTTCCACCTCCGCGGAACTTATCGCCAAGCACGTCTTCGTCTCGCATTTTGATACCATCTTGGAGGATTTTCGGGCGACGTCCGCCGCCAGGTAAACAGTTCAAAGACGGTGGCGAGAGATGTTGTATATGATAAAGATCACCACCCTTCTCATTTTCCATCTGTGCCACGTGGGAAAGTGCATGTCTTGCAGTTCGTCAAACATCCTAATCCACCAACAGTGAAGATGGGCGTTCCAGATAATTTGAACATCCAAGTCGCCGCCAACGATGTTGGTGCCGGGGATGCGACAGCCATCGGCCAATCTTCAGGGTCTGATGGCGGCATCACGCCTGTAGAGAGCGAGCCAAAAGACTACATCGACCCCAAGGAGGAACGGGCTTTTGTTTGTAAGACGGGTCCTTTGTGCACATCGGCTCACGCACGGGTTGACTGACATCAATAGGGCGCCTTGACCTGTTCTTCCTCACCATAGGATTCTTGGGCTACATGTTCAAGTACATCGACCAAACAAACATTGTAAGCTCGAAACTGATGTGCCATGATGCTAGACAGCTAACCCGCAACTTAGAGCAATGCATACGTGTCTGGCATGAAGGAGGATCTCAGCCTGTTTGGCAACGAGTTGAATTACTTCACCACATTTTTCAAGTGAGTTTGACTCCCAGCCACTGTATTGGAGCCCAGAGAACTGATGATTTTTCTTAGTATCGGATACATGATCATGCTTTACCCTTCATGCATCATCATCTCCCACTTTGGCCCATCAAAGTGGCTTCCAGCTTGCGAGGTTTGAACTGCTGTTCTCTCTTTCAAAGGCCAGTACTAACGAAAAGTAGCTTATTTGGGGCGTTCTAACATGCTGCTTGTCGGTGGTCACGAGTTCTAAACAGGTAATGCCGCCTCCTAATCACCCAGCCGGGCAGACCGCTGACGCATGCCAGGTTTATGGCCTCCGCTTCCTCATCGGCCTATTTGAAGGGACCGCCTGGCCAGGATACTTCACACTCATCAGCCAGTGGTACATGCCCCACGAAGTAGCTCTGCGCATGAGTCTCTACAACATCGCCCAGCCCGCGGGCGCCATGCTGTCCGGTGCGATGCAGGGCGCGCTGTCTACCAACTTTGAGGGCGTGGCTGGGAGGTCAGGCTGGCGGTGGGCCTTCATCATCAATGTGAGAGCTATCTCGTGCCATGATTACTAGGTTGAGAGGCTGATTACATCACAGGGTGCCTGTACCATCGTCGTGGCGCTCGCAGCCTTCTTCATCCTTCCTGGCTATGTCGGTATTCCCAACCCGATCTTTTCAACATCCTGACTGACTCGATTACAGCCCGAACGCCCCAACCCGCTTTCAAAGTTCTACATGACGGACCGTCATATCGAGATAGCAGTCGCGCGCGGCCGCCGGGTTGGACGTAAGCCGCAGATTGGTATCACCGTCAAGTCATTCCTCCGATGCTTCACATTCTGGCAGCTGTGGGCTATTGCGAGTACGTGTTGTGCAGACTCATGGTCTTTAACATGAGTAAATCGACGTTCTCGAGTGTAGTTCTGACATCCATCTTAGTTGCATGGCCTGTTGGCGGCAACTTCACGCCCGCCAGCTACTTCAACCTATGGCTCAAGTCCTTGAAGAACTCGGATGGAACTGTCAAATAGTGCGTTCGGATTTGTTCCATCCACCCTTCGGCCCAAGCTAATCACATCTGAAGCTCCGTGGCTATGCTCAACTACCTGCCGATAGCAGGCCAAGGCCTGCAGCTCATTTCGGAGCTCCTGTTCAGCGGCTTCAGCGGTTACTTTGGCGTTCACCTGCCATTCCTGCTACTTCATTCCGTAACACATCCCTTCCTGATATGAGGAGACGACTTGAAAGCTGACGGAACGTAGGCCATCAACATTGCCTCTCAGGTGATCCTCATCGTCCGGCCAAAGAACGAAGGGGCTTACATGGCCGGCTGGTACATGAACTACATCGGAGCGTACGTCAAGACCACCCCTATTTCAGTCATATCCATAACCTGACATGTTGCATAGTGTTTCCACCATGCTACTCTGCTCCTGGGGCTCGGCACATCTCCAGCACGAGCCTGAGGTCCGCACCGTCCTGTTCGCCAGCGGCACCGTCCTTGCTTACATCATGAGCGCCTTCATCCCCATTGCCGCGTTCCCGGCTTCGGAGGCTCCCAACTGGCGCATCGGATCAAAGTTGTATCTCGCCTTTGCACTTGTGGCTGTGGTGATCTTCATCGGAATCCATTTCGGATTCAAGTGGGAGGAAAAGAAGCAGCAGAAAGAGGCTGTAAAGGAGGAGCTGGCTGGCGAGCCGGACGACGCGAACACAGGGGTCAAGACCGTAAGTCTGGAGACAGAGAAGTAGGGTTTCTTCGTCTCAGCATGAATGTTTAAGGAGAGAGACGGTCAGTTGGCTGTACTCTTTATACACTGCGCCAAGCAAACCCGGCCATTTCTACAGCCCTTTGTGTCTCTTGAGATCTGTTTCAAGAAGCACCAGTCCGGTCTAAGTCTCACTCTCACCACCAACAACCAACGACCCCCATCTCTGCGCCGCCATACACCCGCCATCAATGAGGATATCAACACCATTGATATACCCACAACCAACAACAAATGCAACCGCCTCCGCCATCTCCTCCGCCGTCCCCGCCCTCGGCACCGGCAACCCCTCAATCATCGCCCGAATCCCCTCCCCACTCCCGCCCGCCATCTCCTCCCTCAACATCTTCGTCTCCGTACACCCGGGGCTCACACAGTTCACCCTGACCCCCCTCCCCGCGTACTCCTTACTCGCAGCCGCCGCCGCCACTCTTAACACGTTCGCCTTCTTCGCGATGCAATACGCAGCCCCCTCGTGCGCCCGTCCCATCTCCCACATCTCCTCATTCTTCAACAGCTCCCCCAGCGGCGCCAGCGCGAGATGCCGCTCCAGCGCGTCGGACATCGGAGGGCCCATGTACTGCGCCATACTCCCCACGCAGACCAAGCTACTTCCCCTTGGCATCTCGACCTCCGCGCCAAAGGCGGCGATCACGTTCGCCGTGCCGAGCACGTCGACCTCGTAGATCTTGGCGGCGTCGCCCATGGACGGCGAGATGGCGGAGGTCAGCACGACGGCGGCGATGGCGCCGCCGAGGGACGCCGCGGCCTTGGCGACGGCGCGGACGGACGCGTAGGAGGTCACGTCGACCTGCTGCGTGGTGAACTTGTGGCCGGCCTGTTTGAGGGCCTCGGAGGCGCTGGCGAGGGTGGACACGGAGCGCGAGGCGAGGAGGATGTGGTGGCCTGGGCCGAGGCGGAGGGCGGTTGCGAGGCCGATGCCGCCGCCGCCGATGACCACGAGGACCGGGAGGGTGTCGAGGGCCATTGTGTATGGTCTGGTCAGCTTGGAGTCGTTCTAATGATTGAGACTACAGGCAAGGTAGCTTGGCTTGGTTGAACTGTATAAGTCGTTGGTGGGTTCGTAGCTTATTTATCAAGTCCCCATCTCGGTTTCGCATCCACGACAGGGACTCGCAATCTATCTTAACTTTGCGCAAAAGAGATGAGACGAGGTTAATCCACCCTGCGCAGTACGACCTCCCAATCTGGTAGATCACATCTCTACGCCGTACGCACCAATCATCGTCACAGATGCGACGTCCAAAGTTGGCCCTGGCCCGAACTCTGATGTCCTACGTCTCCAGATGATTTGCTTCATCGGCAAAAAGCGCCCGCCGAACCCCGTCCGTGTTCCTGCCTTACGCGCAGGGAGGGAGGGGGAGCCATAGCTTCGGTGCCTGATCACAAGCCAGAAAGCTGCCAGCTCGCTGTTTTCGGGCTCCAAGCTTGTTGTTGCGTGCCGAAGCGGGTGCTGGTTTGCGGTTTTATCGGTGGCGGTTCCATGCCGAAAGTAACCAAGGGATGAGGAGAAGCTTTTCGGTCGGGTTCATGATGGGGTTGAGGTGCGAACCCGAGGCAACCGAACACGCAGTTCGTCTGGGGTGAGGGAGGTCGATGAGTTGTTCGTTCTCTTGTTCGGAAATGCCCCGAAGACTGCGGTATTTTGTTGGGCTGGGTGTCTGCGGCTCATCCTGGGCGTCGTCGAGATTAAGTTTTGGTCTATTCCGTGGGAGCGGACTGGCCCGGCTGGGCGGAGGGGAATTCGTGCTGCGCCTCAGAGGCGTGAGGAGGCGGCGCGGTCTTCTCGTGTAATCGTGTCCTAGGAGCGCGGATAAATTCGGGCTTCGATTTATTTCACGCAGGAAACGTGACCGCAACGACAGAGGTTCGGCGGACAGGGTCAGCGACAAAGGCTGGTCGGTGAGACGGGTTGGAGAAGGCATATCACACTTCACAAGGCATTGACACGATGAAAACATTTGTAAAACTTTTAGTCTGATTCCGTATCTCTCGTGTCTATCGCAGAGTTTGTCTAGCTACCTGATTGTTGCCAAAACTCCAAAAGACTTCCGAGAAGAGTGCTTCCATGATCCATGATTCATCCATTCCATACCACCAATTTTGATTGCGTTCCCAAAGGAAGGCGTGAGTAGACATCCAAGGCGAGACGTCTAGCTGCCGTCACCACAGCGGTCGACAGTGGTGCCGCCAATGTCCATGAGGACGTCGCCGACGCAGCCGCCGTCCATGGTCTTGGGCATGCGGGCGCGGAGAGACCAGTAGGCGCCGCGGAGCTCGTTGTCGTCGTCGGGGTGGCCGAAGTCGATCCAGCCGAAGGCGACCTCCTTGATATCACCCTTGGCGCAGGCGGTGATCTTCTCGATGAGGCCCTTGCCGTCCTCGCCGCCGATCTGGTTGTCGGAGAAGCCGGTGCCGAGCAGGTAGAGCGTCTTGTACTTGTCAGTCTTGCCGGTCGCGGGGTCGAACCAGGGGATGTTCTTCTCGAAGCGGCAGAAGTTCTTGATCCAGGAGTCGTGCAGAGCGCGGACGGTCAGGCTGTGCAGGGCGACGCCGGACTTGGCGTAGATGGGATCTTGCTGCTCCATGGGGAGGGGGGAGCGGTCGTTGCAGTCCGTGTAGACGAAGAGGACGGTGCCATCGGGGACCATCTTCTTGGAGGGGGTCTGGATGTACCAGGGCATGCTGGTGCAGTAGTTGCCGTCGGTGACAGCCTCGGGATCCTCCTCGGTGCCAGGGCCCTCGGAAACGTCGCAGTAGCCGACCTCGAGGTAGCCATCATCAGTCATAACCCACTTGGTCTTAAGGCCGGGCTTGGACTCGGACAAGACACCACTGAACCGAAATGTTAGCACACCGCTGGGAGAATCTCCAATGGGGAGTTTGAACACTTACCAGACCGTCTTCTTGATGGGGACCCAGGTGAAGTAGCCGCACTTCTTCTCCTCGTTCAGCTTGATGTCAAACTTACGACCGGTGGACGTGGACTGGCTCTGGTGGTAACCGCCGGAGACGCCGAACTTGAGCGCCTTGATCCAGGCCAGCTTGGGCTTGAGACTGATGCCCCAGCTGTAGGAGGTGGAGTCGCTCTCAGTGATGCCGCAGTCGATGGGGTAGTGGCAGTCAGAGTGAGGGAAAGGTCTCTCCTCAGCCCACTCGAAGGTGGTTTCGGCCTGGCAGAAGCTGGCACACTCGAGATGGTCGTTAAACTCATTCCACTTCTCGCAAGTGCCGGAGGAGCTGGTGGCGATGCGCTTGCCATCAGTGTGAAGCTTGGCGGGGCAGTCGATCTCGTAGTAAGTGTAGTAAAGCTTGTGAGACTGATTGTCCTCGCAGGGGGGAGTGATATCACCCTCATGGTTAGGACGCTTCGGAAGAGAAAGGGCAGAAGGGCCACCAGCAAGGAAGGCAGCACGATCCTCGGGACGAATAGCCCACATGGGAGGGTTGTTCCAGTCAACCTTGTCAACACTCTTGTTGTTGGCAGGCTCGATGTGGTGAGTGAGATTGAGGTCAACACCAGCGAACTCAGCAGGAACCTTGCGGTTGCCAGCCATGACCTGGCCGGCGATGAAGTCATTGAGGTCGAGCTCGCCGTTGGTGAAGTCATTGACAGACATGACGCCACCGCGCTGAGTGTTGCCAGTGTTCGCACCAGCACCAGCGACGGCACCACAGAGAGTGATGGTACCGAGAAGAAGGGTCTTCAGGGTGCCTCCCTGGCCCTTAGGCGAGATGTCGAAGGCCACCATTGTTGAAAAGGTGATGGGTGAACAGAGGGGATCGCGAGATGCGCAGAAAGGGAAGATGGTGATGGTCTTTGAGGGAAGGACGGAATGGAAGGGATTCAGGTTTGAGGTGCCTGGATCCTGAAAGTTGTTTGTGGGAAGGGAAATTTGTGAAAGGTGTTGAAGTGAAAGGATTTTTTGTGTGGGAGAGAGAGGAAGAGAAAGGTCTTGTGTGGGAGAGGGAGAAAGAGAAAGGTTTTGTGGGTAGTGGTGGACGAAGGTGAGGTGAGAGGACTAGCGCGGTCTTGATCAACTTTGAAAGGCAAGAGCGACGACCCTTAAGCGAGAAAAGTTTTCAATATCAGCTCCTTCCAGAGTTGAGGTGAAGTCTGGTCTGGTGAAGGTGAAGGTGGTGTTTAAGCGAGGCCTGGTGCGGTCAACAAAGGCAAGGCGGTCTGTCAGATATTTTCTTGTTGTTGTGGGATGGACTTGTGGGAGGAATGTGAGTGAGAGACAACTCCTTCCCCTTCAACACTGTAGATGGAGGGAGGTAGAAGAAAAAGAGATAAAGAGAGAGTGGTATCTGGGTGGTGGTAGAGAAAGGTGATCAGGGAAGATGGACGAGGAGGATAACCTCCTACTGATGAATCCAGAAAGATGCCTCCCTGGATGAGATCCCATCATGGACAGCATGAGGCATCACCATCATTGGATCACAGCCAGCAACTTTTAAGTCAGATCAACTGATATTCACTTTCAACTTCTGATTAAGTAGGTCGACCCTTCTCCAGGCGGTCAGTTATAGCTTTGATGCATTGATTTGACTCCCTGCCTAGATATGCCCACATGCCAACACAGTTCACTCACGATGAAAGGAGGTTGATATGCCTTGTGTCACGTACTTGTATTTGTGTTGTATATAATTGCAGGTGTCCAACTGCGGCCCAGTTGCAGGCTATGGGCCCGTTCTCCCCCATCTAATGTACACCTGCAACGTCTCATCTACCTGATGAGGCCATGGCCTCCCATAATGCTGATATGTACCTACTGATCCATTATTCTTACAGTCGTGATAAACGCCGGGCCAGACAACTAAAAGCCTACCCCACTATGGCGTCGCTGGCATCGAATCGATTCAAAATCATGCTACTCATGTGCTTATAAGAACCTGTTACCACCGGGCTGGGGCCGGTGTGGGGGAGGCGTGGGTGCCTCCGACTCATAGTCACGATCCCTTGGATCGCTGCCTCTTCTTGGTGGCGTTGTGATACCGCGCCCGTATCTCGAGGCTTGTGGGGGGCTCGAGTCGATAGCCCGCACCTTGTCCTCATCAATGTACGCATCGTCCTCCTCTTCCTCATCGTCGTAGTGCTGGAGAGCGGGCATCGAGCGGGAATCACCCTTGACAAGACCAAGTCGCTCCTCTTCAGTCGCATTCTTAACCTGTGGGCTGGAGTAACCTCGCGATCCTAGACCATACCGGCTGGTGGGTCGATGCGCCTCCTCTTCATGTGCGTGTGCATGTGCATGCGGAGAGTCGTTGTGATGCCTCTTGAACACGTTTGAGAAGGAAAATTGTCTCTTTGCTGAGTGCGGCGGCGGGGTCGGGGCCAGGTGAGAGCTCGCGCCGCTGAAGGCGCTACCTCGCGATACAGCGCGTTGATCGTAAACACCTGCGGCACCGGCGTACTCCATATCTCCGTGCTGCTGTCCAACTGGAAGTCCATAAACGTGCTCCCTGCTTCTGCCGTAGTACGGAGAGTGATCGTCGTCCGACTTGACGGTGGCAACGGCAATCTCGGTCAAGGGAACGGGATGCATCGGGCTCTGAACCTTCGGATCCTGGGTGAAGCTAGGCTGGTTCGGGGACAGAACGCTTCGCGCTCGCTCTCGGATTGTGCCTGCAATGCTCGAGAGCATGCCGGGGGATGAGGGACGATCATGTTCGGCCAATTCTTCTTCGGTCGGGAAGTGAGACATGCCGAGGGGCGGGTGGGCTTGCGGGGAGCTGGGAATAACCGTGGGCGTACGAGGAATACCAGAGGGCACACCAGAAGGAACGCCAGAATGCGGGAGAGGGAACGGTGAGGTGATAGTGCCACGCGTGCTTCGGCTTCCCACAGTCATCGTCCGGCGTCTTCTCAATCCGTCCCATTCGTACATCGGCTGACCATCCTCGCTGACAGGCTCCAGAGACTCGCGCAACTTCTCTTCGTGCAATCGCTTGAACTCCTCCTCTTCCATCTTCTGTCTGGCCGAGGACAAGCGGCGCACGATGGCGGCGGCTCCACGGATGGCGTCTGCCTTGGGCTCCGTCTCGGGCTGCTCCTGCTCGGCGATGGTCTGAATTTGGTTAAGGTCTCCGGAAAAGACCGCCGTGTCGGGGACATCCTTGGCCGATTTTGAGAGTTGCAGCAGGACGACACCGGAGCAGATGGTCAAAAAGCCGTTGACGACAGTGATGATGGCCGTTGGCGTGCCCTTGAAACCTCTGAACAGGACAGCCGAAGTGATAATGGTCGTGCTGGTGAAGTAAACGTAGTATGTCGGAGTGACCAGGGCAGCATTGAATAAATTGAGTGCTTTCTAAATTTGGAGTCAGCTTGAGGGATTGAGAGACGAGTACGGAAAGCTTACATTCAGATAGATGATCTCAGTCAAAAGGGTCGCAATGACGAAGACGAGGAGCACGTAAAGGAACCACTGGTTGAACTGCGACTGACCTCCGGCCTGGGCCACAATTGCGGCTCCGAGACCTTGCGTAGCAACGACACTCAAGCCTCCGACCCAACTGCAGATGGAGATGTAGACCAACATGTTCTTCTTACCCCATCTTGGGCCGGCATAGAGAGCAGTTGCGACAGAACCTATAATGATGACACCTGCGTAACTCAGGAAGGCGGGATGAATGACGTAGCTCTGCATCTGCTGGATATTGGCGACGGCTGAGTTCTCGGGCGCGTTCATGACAATGACGACGGATCCTACGATGCAGAGGAAGCAAGCCACCTTTCCCACCATACTCAAACGTTCCTTCAGGAAGATGGCCGAGAGGACTGCAGTTAGGACGACGGACAGGGCACCGAGAGGAGTGACGAGGATGGCATCGGTAAAGGCGTATGCGACGAAATTGCAGATTTCTCCCACAATCATCAAAATCATGCCGGTCCACCACCAGGCATTCTTGAGATAACCGTAGCCCTCGCCAGGGGCCTCATTGTACTTCTCATTGGCCTTCAACAGACCGACCTTCTTGATGACGAAGGAGCATCCGATGAATGCGCCAGATGCGACGGCCAGGGAAATACCGATAGCCTTGTACGAGGCTGGTCGCGTTGAGGTATCTGATGAGGAGGAGCCCATTCGGGCGTATATTTCGTGGGCTGCCACAAGCAGTTCTCCTGATTGTTCCATGGCGGCGTGTGCAACGCCGGCGACGTGGTCGCCGGGGTGATGTATTTGGAGGGGCTTTCGTCACTCGAGATTCGTGGTCATTCGCTTAATTTCGTTACAATGCGCGAGGATCGGAGGCGAGCTTTCTGAACAATACAGGGAGGACAATCGTCATAGGATACTCGTAGTCGAATGGGATGGAGTGATCGTGCGGGTGAAGCGTTGGCGAGAAAAGGTAGGTAGGCGGCGTCAGCAGTCGGAAAAAGCGATTGTCAACAATCTTGGCAAAGCTTCAACAGCGGCGGGGAGCGGGTGGGTTTTGGGCGTCGAGCCGATATGGCACGGAGGCGTGCAGGGGTGCGCAACAGAAGCTGAGGGTGCTGTGATCGGTATGATCGGAACAGGAGTCTAAAAGACAAGACCGTCGGTGACGGGGAGCCTCTTTTTCGCGGAGAGTTGTGGGAATTGGTGAGGTCGGGGGGCTCGAAGGAGGCTGTGTCGAGATCCGTCGAGTAAGAAGGGTTCGCGCAGTGGGAGGTAGGGTTCAGGTGGTGTTTACAGCGGGAGCTTGTCTTCGCCACAACAGCTTGCGTCAGCCCGCTTGCATGAAGAGCTGAGGAGGTTCGTTCGTAAAAAAGGTCGTGAATTCGTTAGGTCGAGATCAGAGAAAGCGAAGCTATGTTGTTCTAGGACATGTGCAGGAGCAAAGAATACACATGCAGAACAGCGCAGACAGGCTCGAGTTCAGTCGGAGTGCAGGCGGACAAGGCACGGTTGTGTCGCTGCAGGAAAGAGCACCTCTCTGAGAAATCAGGCAGGTGACGAAGCGGCGGGAGCTCAGCTGATAAGAGAGACAGAGCGTAGGTAACGGGGAGAAGAAAAGAAAGTGACAGACCCAAGACATGAAATTGCAGAAACGGACTCGATGGCTGGGTGGACAGTGGGACATTCGTATGGGAAAGCGCAAAACACCAGGGCAGCAGCAGCGGCAACAGCCAGACAAACGTGCGCTGAGCTGGGCTGGACTGGACTTGGATGGGACTGCAGGCTGGGATTTGGGATGGAAAAGAACACGACGGACAGGGTGGTGCTGGTCTAGAAGCCCGGCCTTTTGGCGGTGCTGATTGGACAGAAATGAGCGTGTGGGTGGACTTTGGTGGGGGGCGGGCTCGCTGTGTCTGGTTAGCGCCTTCCCGCAGCGCGGGACGCACCCTGTTCTTGGAAAGAGATGCAGTGGAGCCCAGGGGCTTTCCTGCCACCTGTGTCAGTGTTCTGCATCCAGTCCCGTCGCTGTCGTCCTTCTTTTTACCTTAGCCTTCCCCGGTGCAGTTGCTGCGATGCACCCGTGTAAAAATAAAATGAACTGCCACTGCCTTCACTTGTTGGTAGGCAATACGTTACCTTACAGATGGCTGAGGTGGATAACATATCGATAGGTAGCTACCTTACGGAGTGAAGGTAGAGCACTTTGTCCTCCTCAACACCTCCAGTGAGGTAAGGATGCATATCGCGGACAGACACCGTCGTCGCAACACTGCATTGGATTGACAGACAAACCTTCACAAGCCTTGCCATGCGCATAAGGCAACGACATGCACACCACATCTTTCCGTCTTTGGTCGGACCATCCCACCAGTTTCCGTCCAGGGAACGAGGGAATGCGAACACGCTGCTTGTGCCGCACCAACACCGCCATCCCCGGCAGGCTTGATCCCAGCGGCGGTCTCGAACACAGGCCTTGGTTCTCGCTCGTCCTTCTTTCTTCGCCACGACAAACTTTTGCTGGCCGTACTCGGGCTCGAACTGGAACTGGAACTGGAACTGGAACTGGAACTGGAACTGGAACTGGAACTGGAACTGGAACTGGAACTGGCACTGGCACTGGCAACTAGCAAGAGCTGCAGTCCGTCCCGTGTCGTCGCCATGTTTGTTTCGCAATATTCTCGAAAATTATGGACTCGGCCACCAGACGAAGGCGCCAACCGCGGCCCCTCGACGACGTCGCCCCGTTTCTCCTTGCGACGCCTGTTTTGCTCAAGCCACCAACGCCATCACCTCTTTGGCTGTCATCGATTGGGGTTCCCCCAACTCTGAACTCTGATACGATGCGACACACGTCAATCCGCATTCAATAGCAGTCAGTGGCCTCTTGCATCTGTGTGGGTGCATACGTCGTCCATACTCTGTTCAGTTGGTTCCAAGGTTCAGATTCAGATTCAGAATACCGTGCCGACAGAGAGGGCAGCGCTCGACAACGTCGCATCAAGCATCCCGGCCGGTGATGTCAAGGCCAGCCGGGAATGTGGCTCTCTGCAACGGGTGATAGGTCAGTGTCGCTTCAACGTGCGACAACCAAGTCCAATTTAGACCCCTGCTGCCTCGCCCTCCATCGCCCTCCATCGCCCTCCTCCTCGCCGTGGCAACGGAAACAAGCCTTGCGCCAAGGTCAACAATCCATTCCAGCAACACTCGACTCGACTCCATCACCACGTTTGTCCCGCGTTGTTGTCTTATCCGTGGTTTGAGATGAAGAACTTCAACGCGATGGGTGGAATGATGGAAGAGGAGCACCACGCAGCTGAGCTCATCCCAGGAGCAGCCCACTTGGCTCATTGAACACTCGCCGCTGCTGGGATGATGCACCTCTGGCTCAATTGCTTCAGCTGAGTGTGCCCAATCGACCCCACCACCAAGCCCGACCTCCATCATCCCCAACCTATGATAGTCGGTACGTACCTCCCTCTTCCGCAATGTCACTCCGCCAAAAACAGCGAGGATTCGCTCATCGCCTCCCCCTCAAGCTGACATTCATTGCCAGCTGTCAGTCATTGGCTGCCGACTGAGCCTCTCCACCTCCATTGACCCAGCAAGCAAACAAGCAAGCGAGTCAACTCCAGCTGCACGCGCCATGCGTTGGCCACGACCGATTCAAGGGACCCTTTCACCTGCACCAACTGTGTCACAATCCTCGGCCTGCATCTGCCTGCCATGCATGCCAGACGGATCTCTTACCGGCGCTTCCCCATTCTTTCAGATCGCTGGGATCCGACGACCACTCTCGAAGGGATCTGCCCGCCGTCTGTCCAGTTCCGCGACGAGAAACCGTCACGGGCCTCGACCAAATGGCAACCTCTGTCAACATCGCCTGTACCAGAGTTGTTCGGTGTAATGGCCTTTCGCGAATTGGAGGCCTTCGAGGGCACGGTGAAATACGACTATCCTCATTTTCAGATCTGATTTGCGGGATTCCTCCAGCCCCTCGGATGAAAATAGGTCGCACTACCATCTGCAGTAAGCCATCTCAGCACGGTTAACACGGCGGGATGGCAGAACGCCTCAACGCTGGTCTAACCTCCGTCTGTCAAGCTTGTTGGCATAGCCTCTGCGGCGCGAGCTGCACATTAACAGACCTCTCGATGCAAGCCTCGGAGATGCTGTCAGCAGCCCGGGGCTTACCTTGCAGATGGGTAGCGTACGAACTTCAAGCGCTCGCTGCTGAGAACACGAGTTGTTGAAGGCATCCTTGCTGAGGGGCATTCTAGATACCTGTAGTCAGACGCTCGGTCCAGCGACTCGACATTTCACCTGCCAAACAAGTCGGAGCAGATATTAGTCGGGAAATCATAACATTCCATCCGCTGTCGGTGAATGCCGCGACCAACATCACTCTCCAGGCTGTTTTGGTCATCAACATCTCCAATTACCAAAAGTTTGATGATCAGCGGGTCCTGTTTCGCGCACAGGACGACGGATCTACGAGAAACAAGGCGACATTCCGTGAGGCTCGTGCGGGGCCCGGGATCGGCCCTCCACGGCTCTTGCCCGCCGCGGGACGTTGGAGCCGCTCCCGAATGTCTCGGCGTTTTGCCCGACCTCAACAGTATCATGAACGTGACTCGCCCAGTACCGGTGGAAGTTTCAGCAATCAAAAATTCTCTTCGAAACATCTTTGGGCGCAGTGCCGACGCCTTGGCCGACACGAAAACTTCCACATTGACCCCTCCGTTCCGGAAAATTGATCCTCTTGCCAAGCCATCAACCCGCAGCTCCGCAAGTCTTGGCAGCGATGGCATGCCAGCCCTACGAAAAGAAAGCAGCATCAGTGTTGATCGAAAAATATTCTCACGATAGGTGTTCGTGTGTCAATCAGACTCTCGGCAATTCTTGAAAGATTCACGGGGAGACTGCCGCTCTTTGGGCCTGTTGACCAGCAGCGTGACCTGAAGGCGGTCTCGTTGGCTGGGCTAAGGTCTTCTACGCTGCCCGGCAACACCCAGCTGTTCCTATTCGCCATGATCCGCCAAATCAGACCTCGATTCTCAAGAACACGAAAACTCAAAACCAGGGTAATCGCCAACCTCCCAGACCACACAAAGACGCGATCTTGGGCATCAAAGTTGGAGCACCCGGCACTGCCGGAAGCTCATCACAAAGCCCCACAGCCCAACCACATCAATTGGGCTGGCAAACTACAGCATCCATCGGCCAGCAATCATCCAGCCGCCGATCAAGTTCGGCCATTCCAAGGTGCACTCGGCCCGCAGAGGCTTCCGTCGCTCCGACCATGACCGGCTGGCTTTTCTCCACCCCTCCGTCCGCATCGGTGTAGTCGCCGAGGCCGATGTTACGGCACAGGCACCTCGTCTCAATGAATGATCAGCTCTTGCTCCCGAGGCTGCGTTTTGAGAAACTCCCCTTGCATAATGCCATCGACATAGGAATCGCCTTTGAAGTAGTATCCTCCTTCAGCTCGAGGTCGCAGAACGATCGGTGATCCAACTTCCCACACCAGGGTTACCATATCCCCTGGCGCGATCCCGATATGACCGAGCCCAAACATGCCTTTTCTCGTCTTGAACAGTGTTCGGGAATCATGGCTAACACTAAAATACACCGTACCCCGAAGTTCGTCTGCAAGAGGTTCTCTCTCCTCAGCCTTCACAGGCTCGACACTCCTCAGCGCTTTGCCATCCCACATCCCCCCGTGGCGGAGAACGGTGAGAGCCTCTTTTGACAAGCCCTCCACGTCGAGAGGCTCTCTTCGCATGACTTTTCGAAGCATTCGAGGTACATCGTGCATCTTGCCGTCATTGTACATCTTCCAGCAGAAGTGGAATAGTCCCGCGTACCCGTGAAGGACGGTCCTCCAGACGTAATCCTCCCCTGGGCCCGATTCCGGACCCAAACCGACAAATTCAACAACAGAATTTGCCCACCGCTCCGCCCTAATTTTGATCGATCTTGGCGCTGGTGTCAGCGGCTGGAGAACTTCGGTAACCTCGTCAACTATACATCCCCGACGATGGAGGGCGCTGCCCCCTCGGAAGCCCGCAGACAAATCTGCTTCAGGCAGGAATCTCCCCCGGGCAGCAAAGAAATATTCTCCGCCGTGGTTAATCGGGTATGGGCTAACGCCAGACCGGCCAATCTCGCGGAAATCAGGAACCCACGTAGGCAACTCTCCTCCAGGCTTTCCAGGCTTCACAGAGTCAATACCAAAATACGGCCTACCAGAGCTTGCCAACATGGCCCTTGCCGCCTGCGTAAATATTTTCCCAAACGACTGTGTGTAATCTGGTTCCATGTCCTGCTTTTCCTCCTCTTCTAGCACGCCGAGAAGCCCAATGAGGAGGTCGCACGGGTCGGACGCAGCGTAAAAAGGTCGACCCGGCGCAGCGCCGGTCTCCCACAACACCCGTCTCAACAGAGGCTCACGACGACCTCGACGGAGTCTTCGGACTTGGAGTGCTTTGATACGGTGTAATGCTAACTCGAGTCTCAGGGCGTCAACATTCCCACCGTACCACATGGTCACTATTGCCGCCTCGAACGCATCCAGCGAGACTCTCCTGCCGCCTACCATGACCACAGCCTCCCGTGCAAGGGCGACTTCTTGTATGATCCAGATCCTACACCAATAACTTCGATGTAGAATGTCAGAGAAACCCGGAACGAGGACATTATCGTTCCCGTGATACTCCATGAATAGGTCCACGGCGGTGGCTGGTAATCCCGTAACTGGGCCCTCTTCAACAGCGCCTTGCTTAGCTTTTTTGGCGGGATCCAGCCGATTCAGGACAACCCTGCGCAGGCAATCTATCTCCCCGTTGTTGAAGGGCATATCCAGTGCACCAGAGGCATAGAGCCGGGGGCCATATCTAGAAACGAGGTCCATCGCCTGGTCCGTCTCCTCGGTGCCGGGTCCGAGCCAGATGTACACCATCGCTGCATTGCTAAAGATGTCGCGCATAATGCCCACCTGATGGGTCTTCTCTTCAAAGTCGGACTGCTCGATGCATATGGCGTCGATCCAAAGCCACGAGCTGACGCTGTCCCTCTCTAGCTGTTGCAGAGCATGGTGCAGGTTTTGCGTGACATGAAACGGCTGGCTATTGATCTCGATCTGCTGCGATTCAGATGAGCTGCCCCAGACGTATGAGAGCGCGCTGTATAAGGCTTCCTCCTCGTCCAACGACACCGTGCGGAGCTCAAGTGAGAGGGTAGAAGGCGCAGGAGGCTGCCGGAGGCGGACCAGCCTGATCTCGCGACGATCGGGGTCAAGGTGGTTGTGAACAGCCATTGATTACAAGTAGATCGACCAGGGATTTGTAACGTTAAGGTGTCCAGCAGTAGATTTCACAAGGAGTACGAGAGTAAAAGTTATCAAGCTAGGTACTGAAGCAAGGCATCGGGTTGGAAGTGAGATTGACATGGATTTCAGGTCAGCAGCTAGGCAGACACCAACACCAGCGGTACTACAACGAGCGTGATTGGTTGCTCGCTCGAGCGTTATGTCCAACTCCAACGACGGGTGTACAAATGAGCAGTACGCTTGATGGGAAATGTTCTCACTGCCTAATTCTCCTTTCTCTGGTTCCGAACTGAACGCCAACTAGGACGATTGGATTTGAAGGTTGAATGCCCGGAAAACCACCAAGCCAAGAAATTTACCCCTGAACTTTTTACTCACTTCAAATTGATTTCCATCGCAAAAAAATCACTATGTTAAATCAAGGGTTTGTATAACTGGATTCCGTCTGTCTTGGGAGGTGTTTCAAGTCGAGCAAAACATAGGTAGTATTGGTAGGTGACGGATGACGATAGTGGTTTAAGGACAACCCTTTGTTCCACCCGATTAGTCATTGCTGTTGAACAACATGCATATATTAACTAACAAAGTCACTGACATAATTAGAAACGTACGGAATCAAGAGAGTTTCATTGACTTGCTGTATGAAGGTATGTACGTCGCAACTCCATCCAGTCGGTCATCTCGGCACACAAGGTCGCGCCCTAGAGCACGCACCCTACCCCTTACGCCCTTGGCCAAAACTTTCGTTGATGAACGTTTCCCAACTTAAAAGGTTCATTGATGAGAAAAAAATATTGGAAATGTTGATTAATCACTAAATCGTTCGAAAACAGCCGGTGGGATCGTATTCGGCCCTGCACGGAGCCCGACGCCTTGATTATCCCACGACAGCCTGACAACGTCATTCTGACGGGCTCAAGCTTTGAAGGCGAGCTGGACATCGACAACACCGCGGATGAGCTCTTCCAAAGGTCTCCACTTCATCCCAAGAATCTCGTCCGCCGCTTTGGTCTCCGCGCTCATGGTCGGCGCACCCTCAACCGGGGGTTTAAGCTTGTAGTCGGCGGCGGGGTAGAGTTTCTGCACCACCTCCGCAATCTCATTCCACGATGCCGTGACGCCGGAGAGAACGAATTCCTGGAAATCCGCTGGGACGGGCGCCGTCAGAGCCCGGGTGAAGGCCTCAGCGACATCCCTGACGTCGACTAGCACGGGAGGGAAGGTGATGTTTCCCGTGCGGACAGCGTCCAGGAAAAGGTAGTTGATGCTGTCAATCTCTTCGGCCTTCTTTTGGAGGAGGCTTGGTCCTGTTACGAAGCTGGGGTGAAGAGTCAGAACTTTGAAAGATGGGCTGTTCTTTTTGACCCAGTCTTCCGATGCTTGGTGCGCGAGAATCTTGGATCCTTGGTATTTGATGGTGTGGCCTGGGAGGCCTTCAGGAAGCTCCATGTTGACGTCGACGGGAAGATCGATGCCAGCGCGTTCTGGAACTTGGTTAGACAAATCATTCATACATGAAAGCACGCTGATGAAGTTACCTCGGACGACTAGCCCGTCGCCGGCCATTTCGAAGAGAGATTCCAAAGGTAGCAACGCGAGGATAGAAGACGTGATGAGGACCCTCTTAACGGACGGTGTCGCCTTGGCAGCGTCAAGAACCGAGAGCGTGCCCTGGACAGCGGGGTTGATGTAGCCTTCTTGAAAGTCGGCGCCCTGGCCCACCATGGGCGAAGCTACGTGGACCACGTAGTCCACACCAACGACAGCATCAGAAAACGCATTCGGTTTTGTGAAATCGGGGATGAGGATGAACTGAAGTTGGTCTGCGAATGTTGGGAAAGCTTCTCGGAGCTTCTGAATCTGTTCTTCACGGCGAACGCTCAGTCGGACGCGGTAACCTGCCTTCAAGACGGAGGATGCGATCTGAGAGCCGATGAAGCCGGTGGCTCCGGTGATGAAGATAAGCGAGGCAGACATGTTGTTAGATTGAAGATTCGAGGCGATAGATATTCGTTACATAGAGATGGTTAGAATTGAGGATGAGTGAGTTACAAGTCGTAACCTTTATACCTTTGACATCAGAGAGCCAGCAACAGAGTCATGAGCCCCTATCGACAAGCCATCCATCGCTTGGCATTCCCATCTCTCATAGTTCAGACGCCGATGTTTTCGTACATAGCAGGTCCGCATACTTTGACTTTGACAAGCTTCTATGTACCAATTCGTCTGAGCTCGCCCGGGACAGGGATTCCTCTCCACCCGCTCTCGAGCATTTTGTCAGAGTAAAGAAGGGAAAGATTACTGATCAGGTAGCGGTGGCGCCGGATAACACAAAATCACCCAGACCGGCGACCGGCCGTCGGAAATATTTATAAGCGTTCCTGGGGTCAAACTTTCCAATTGTCAATCTGTTCCAGAAGCTTACAAAATCGGCCGTTGTGACAGTGATGCTCCCGCCCGTCCGGCTCATACAGGATATCCCAGTGGGCGAAGCTTGGAGTAGATCTCTTCTAAGCTAGCCGGCAGTACATGCCCATCTTCACCGCCGTCCTTGTTTTCTGCTTCTTTGTTATGCTCCTGTCGATCTTCTTTACCGTGATTCTTCTCGTCACTGTCAGTACCCAGCTGCCAATACTGAGGACTCCGCTGCCCCTCGTATTCATAGATCCCTCCCCCAATCTTGCGAAGATAGCCGCCCATTTCGATTGATGGAAGCCAAACTGGAGAAGGCAAGATATCTCCAGACTTGCTCCAGCAGAGGGGAAAGCACTCCTTTTGAGGTGGCTGTGGTCCGTCTCGGCTTGCTTTCCCGGGGTAAGGCAAAGCATCACCCACAAACATCTCCTCCACAAGCTGCCAAATTCGGCGTCGGTTGTGCAATCCGGGAGGTACATGAGAGAGATCGCTGTGGTAGCCCGTGGTGGCCATTTGATGAACAAGTAGCTCCCCACATTTAGGACGGTCTAGTCGAAGACCGTAGTCTACCCCGCGACTGAGTTGTCGGACTAAGAGTTCCCAGTCCCATTCAAAGTCAGACCCACCGGGGCAACTCTCAGCATCTTTGGCGTCGATAAGTGTTGGATCAATGTCCCACAGCCATGGAAGAAGACCACGACGGCCGGCCTTGAGTGTGTTTTTCCAGATCTTCTGTGGGAGAACTCGCGAAGAAACCCTAGGCAAATCGCTCCCCATTGACGTGCAGATCTGGTCAAGGACTTCAGTTGGCATCGCAGCCAAATCTGCCGTCAACCGCGCAGCGTAATCACTCGCAAAATGAACCTTTGAGCGACATTGCTGCAGATTTTTCAAAAGGCACTCGGTTAGGACGTCGATCTCTAGAGGGCTGCTCCCCAACGTCTGCAGACCTTGTGTTAGTATCGGCCACGGTTGGGTAGATGAACTGTGTGATACGCACATAGAAAAGATTCGCCCTTGGGGATGAAAAGGGCCCAGGCCAGTCAAGTCCAGGACAGTCATGTGCCGACCATTCAAAGGAAGGTATGTAAAAGTCTTTCGTCCAAATCGTAAAGTTTGGTGCAAAACAACCTCCATGCCGATCTGCACACTTCATTGTTACTGCCTGCCTCCATCTCAAGGCCATGAAAAGCCCTCGCAAATCTCGGATATGTGTCTTTTGTGATGTTTTGAAGACAATCTTCGCAATTTTCAGACATGCCGTGTGAACCAACGCATAAGCTCGGTTGTCGAAAGCCCAGTAACGGTGAGAAAAGCAAACCACTTTGTTTGAGGTTTCACCCCACTTGTAGCTGCCGTCGAGCTCCCATCGGGTATATTGGTGTTTGTCTTCAGGCTCTCCGGGATACACCTCGATATCGGAAGCTTGACATCTTGGTCGGACCCCATGTGAATCTGGCCGAATCTTGGATCTCAAATCGTCGAGGTCGAGATACTCGTCTTCAAGCCCCGGAAGGATTTGTCCAAATTCATCATCGGGATCGCATAGCAAGCGGGCCTCGGCGAACCAATCTAGTTCATTGAAATATTCGGGAAGAGGCTCGTCTTCTGGGAGAGGAGGGTCGTTATCATCGATAAAGCAAGGCGTGCCTCTAACCGAAAGGCCACATATGTGACATGGCGACATTTCGAAATCCATAACGAGGGCCTCTTCTGACAGATTTGATACTGGATTTTGAATGCGAGTCAAAATTTGCGTTGGCTTTAGAAAGTGCCCGGGTTTGGAGAAGACAAGTAGAAAGGCGAAAGAAAACAAAAGACGGAGATCATGACCAGAATAGGATTAGAACAAACAAAGTGAATGGAGTTGGGGGTCGTTTCAATATCATGCATTCCCCACACTAAAGGCTGAAGCTGACCGTCAGGCTTGGGGGCTGTTGGTCCAGGACATGCATGAATACGAATGATGTATGTTGTTGCCAGCGCCAACAACTTGTTGGCTGAGACGAGCGACTTTGTTGCCAGCGGCAAACTGCATTGCCCCACATAATATCATGCATCCTCGCGAATAGTAAAAATAGAAAGCTTTGGGGGTCACGTCCTTTCTGCGAGTTCTGGGTGCGCTGTCTGCAGCCTTTCCGAGGCGCCCGTTGTGTGTATGTGTGATCAGCTGCGCATCTCAGGGGGTTTGGCCCCCATTTGCCTTCCGGGAGACCAAGCTCGCCACCGGAGTCGGGGTTATTTCCCTTGGAATTGATCATGAAACTGCGGTCGATTTTGGTCGTCGTATGATCTCCAATATGACCCCAATACTACTTGAAATTTGGCAGAATCAACATTCAATGACATGTTGGGTAGCCGAGAGAAAGCAGTCTGGCGATCGATTACAAACTGCCACGAACAGGACCATGTAGTGGTATAGTTACCAAGTCACTGGCTCTGTGAACCGCTGGAAGCGTGGTGTTCTTGTGCTTCATAACGGACGTTTGGACGAAATACCTTTTCCCGAAGTCTGTAGCATGATGAATCTACTATACAACACCCACTCTGCCATCCCCAATGGAACTTGTTGGGAGAGCCTGAAAGCTCACATCTGCTTGAGGGCAGGGAGCGCAAACGAAAGGGGCTTACCGCCCCAACCTCAAGCGGATGGGGGCTGTTGGTCTTTGGTTCTTCTTGATATCCGGTCAGCCAGTCTTTGCGGAAGCGCGAGATGTTGTTGGTACTAAATTAGAATGGTCGAATCAATCATCAATACTGCAATGAGACCATAAAAGGCTGGTGGACGCAGAAATTGCACATCGTATCCCTTGTGGTTTGATGCTTCACATCCTCACAATATCCCTCATCTATCACAGAGTTTGAGACCCAAGCCTTTTCGAATCGTTCTGTTCCAACGCTGGTGCTCAACATGAAGCTTTCATACGTTGTATGTGCGTTTGTTGGCGCTTCCTATGTAGCGGCTATCCATCTTAATGAATACGAGGATGATTCACAGGAAAGCCAGTCTGTGTTTCTCCATAATCCCCAGGAGACCCACAGCATCGATCGAGGCTTTTTGGCTGCAAGAGACAACCCACCAATCTCAGGGGAAGAGAGCTCTCCTACTACGGCATTCCCTACCCCCAGCCTCGCCGGCAACCTGTCCCGAATTCTGATGACACCGACAACCCGCCAATGGACCTCCGAGATTGGCACTAGCAGCCATACCACTACTGTTCAGCGCCCTGCCTCCTCTCTCTGGTCAACTATCGATAGTGAAGGCTATCCCACAACGACTCAAACCATTCATGACTCCCAAAAGACGACTCAACATGTTCCAACCACTCCCGCCATACACGACACTCCAACGCCAGTGTCCACAATGACTACGGTACCACCAGAGCTTCTTATTCAGACCTTGACAGGCTCTGAATGGAAGGAGAATACCTGGATCACGACGACTGGGTCTGACGGTTCTCCTACCCTGGTTCCTGTGATTGTTGGGTGCCCAGGTTGCAAAGATCGTAGCGGCGGGGGGTTGCTTCTCTGGAATCTTCCGCAAATACCCAACGTATCTTTCAAGTTTCCCAACATCCCCAATCTACCTCAGTTCTTTCTACCATGCGTAAAGATTCTGTTTGTGGAGATAGGAAACTGCCCTGGCCCCGTGACCGAGTCGACAGACGACGGCAAGCAGCAAGATGATAAGGAGAGCAATTCACCAACTCCTTCGCAGACGCCGTCGAAAACCCAATCGACGACAACGTACTCGTCGGCAGTTTCCTCAACAGAAGGCTGTGAAGTCACACGAACAGCTAGTCATTGCGTAGCCACGTGTAGCCCAACAACGATCGACCGTACTAGTACCGTTACCTGTTTCACAACAGCATGTCACGCGACCATCACAGGTTGCAGTGTCAGCGGGGTCACATCTACCACGACCAAGATGCCATGCCCAACCCACGACAATGCCAACAACGTTGACAGACGCGACCCCGGAGGCGATAGCTGCCCAATGAACTGCCCACAGTGGAGCCTCTACGACTGGAAATCTTCTGATCCTGTTGAGGATGATCAATCCGACGCCGAGAAGAGAGATCTTGCACTAGCTGGACGTATCTTGGTTTCGCGTGCAGACAAATCAAACGTGAGAAAGATTGGAGATTGTCGAATCGAAACTGCATGGCCGGCTGGTAAACCAGTGGCGACACCTGCATATGCCTCAGGCCCAGAGTTTCTAGAAGCTGACCAAGGCGGGTTTATGAACGTCGATGAAACGAGGAGAAAATCGAGCATGGAAGTGCCGAGATGGTATAGCTTAAGGAGCGCTGAAGCACCGGCTTGCACTCCCACGACCGTTCGACTCGAAACACAAGATATGTATAATGTCATGCAACGCTTGAAGAAGAGCGAAGAGGAGCATAAAGGCAAAAAAGACGCATCGGCGTTTCTGTTCAACGATCAACCCGACAGGCCTTCGTTGGATCATCTTTGGGAGAAGAGTTGGGCGACGGATTTCTTGCTCAAAAGTGTCCTGGACGACAGCAACGCAGCTGCTCCTTTGGCTGACTCGCCAGGTGGCAAAGCTGGAAAGATGAACTGCAAAGACTTCAAAGCTTACATTTTTGGCTCTCATGACGAGGGGAAAAGAGGCACGCAAAACCTTATCGCCAGTGTCTACAACGCAATGCCCTCGAAGAACAACTTAGAATTCGTTGGAATGACTCAAGCTCTCAACGAAAAGGCCAAAGTAAGCAAACCATTCCCCAGTTGCACCATGTAACGAATATGGTCAGTCACATGCTCATTTGTTCTTCATCACAGGGGCTCCTCTGGAATCCGAGGAATCTGAATCCAGAAGTGGCTGCAAATATGAAAGATGCTGCGGAGCTGCCTGTTGCCGCAGCCTTGAAGGAATTAGACAAGAAGATGAACTTTTTGTTTACTATGCAACAAGGAGTTTCGGTCAGCAACATCCCAAAAGCCATTGAGCTTATGCAGAGAACGAACAATAGGGTGTACAACGAGTTGTGAGTCATTTGTCTTTTGCACACACACCGACATCTCTGCTAAGGTAGGTTTGCTTTGATAAAGAATCATGTTAGCTGACCAGGAGAGTATGCAGGATCAAAGCCGATGAGGTTCTTGCAAAACAGAACCCTGAGGTGAAAGCTTTGACGCAAGAGGGAGGCTATCTGAGCCCACGCTTTCGGCAGCACATGGACAATTTTCTCAACGACCCAGAAACAGGCATCAAAGCACTCGTCATCAACTCTGCGGACTCGATCAAACAGGTTATCGCAACTGGGTTTGAATCTCTCAATGAACGATCTGAGCGTATTTCTAAGGCCGGTCTCACTCAGGACTTTGAGATGGGCAAGAAGAAGTGGGAGTATCTTCGCAACCTGCCCCGTTCGACATGGGAGCTACAGATTTCATGGTCATGGCTGAGGTGTGACGCACTTGCCCGAAGAGACGGAGAGGAGCCCGGTGCTTGCAACTTCGCACCGCCGACGTCAATGCCTCCAGAATCGACCATCGCATCGTCTCTTGCACCAACCGAGACCAGCCTCCCGACCGATGCCAACACCTTCACAACCACCTCGTCATCTGCTTCGGAGATGATTACAGATCCAGCTGGCTCATGCACAAGAGATGAAGAGTGTAGAAGCATACAATGTTCTGATGGATCTTTGGGTGCCTGCTTGGCTTTGCCGTTGGGGCGGGGCAACGCTTGTGGCTGTCAGCCTCTTAAATGGGAGACTTCTACGTTGTCATACGTATCGACGGCATCTACTGAAACGCAACCGCAGACGACGCGTACATCGATGAAGACCCCTCCACCAAAGACTTCGCTACAGAGCAAGCCTTCTTCAACCACAGCCGTCCCACCACGTTGGACTCAGACTTGCAACCCGGGGGGACTACGGTTCGACAAGGATGCCGCCACTGATTTTGTCGAAGAGTATTGTAAGAAAGCCACCTGGGATGAAAAATGGTTCAGTGCTGCTACGGACGGAAAGATGGTCAAGCAGAAGGGCATCTCGGTATGGGAAAACCAGAAGAACGACAAGGTGTCGTCTTTCAGGTTCATCATTCATGCTGTCAAGCCTGCGAATGAAGGCAACAGGAAAGCATGGTGTGACACCGAAGGAAAAGGGGCCCAACTGAACACAGCTGTAGAGCTGCTACAGTCGGAAGATGGTGTCCAGGAGTGCCGGAAGCAATTGCAAGAGTTGCTAAAATGTAAGCAAAAGTCTCTTCCATCATATTGAGGAATTTCAGCTGACACAGATGCAGGTCGACCGGATGCCAACAACGCCGATAGGCCTTCCGGAGGAACTCGCGCCGGTCTCTGTCTTCAATGGACCCTCCAGGTAACGAGGGATGAAGTGTGATCAAATTAGCCTACACCCTAGGGTCTGCTCTGTGAAGTTTGAAACGGGGTTCGCCTTTAGGGTGGAGACACACTACCATCAAAGGCTGGAGCAATTTCTTTCATAAGTAAGGCTTGGAGGTTGACAGACCGATCCATCATTTTCTCGATTGGGGCAAGCTTTGCTCGTTCATCAAACACCTAGCTAGACAACAACTGACTTGCTTTTCTCATCCTGTTCTTCTTTCTGGTCAAGACTATGGTCCACAATTTCGTGGGCATCTAAGACCATGTCAACCTCTTGAGCCATGGTTTCAAACCGAGATTCGACTCCCTTTGTAGCCGGAGGAAACCAGAAACTTAGTGCATAATAGGCCAGCCCGCTCACAAGAACACTGAGAATGTACCCCATCTCCCACAAATGTGTCCCCCCAGAGGTGATGTTCACCGTACCGAAGGTCCCGACAAACCCTGGGAAAGGTAATGCAACACCGAGGATCCATGCGGCAATTGCGCGTATATTCCAGCCTTTGTAGTACCAATATCTGGAACTCTCGTTGCCGACGTACAGTTCCGTGATGGAGAAGTTACCGTTGGCGACAAAGAAGTAATCGACGATGCAGATAGCAGCAAATGGTCCCATCAAGATGGAATATCCGGACAGAAAGGTCAGCAAGCTCTTCGCACTTTTGATGATGCGCCACGGAACGATTGGGAATGTCAGCACTGCGCAAAGAACCTGACCCCTTCGAATGTTTATCCAACGAGGGAAAAGACCTGCAATGTCGGAACCGAAAGGCAAAGAGTTTGCAGCTACGTTGGTGCCGAGAATTGCCACGGCAAAAGCAAAAGAGGCGAGAAACACAAGCCCTCTCGATGCAGGGCTCATCTGGTAGTAGTCAAGTGCCTCGCCCAGAACATCCCATAAGTTCCAGTAGGCCTTTCCCCAGAAATTGGAAGTTGCACTGGCCACCAAAATTCCGAACAGCGCAGGAAGAGCGCTGAAGATCGGATATGTGAGCAACTGCGACCATGACTGGTCACTCGACTTCCGAGCCCATCGAGCGATATCTGCCTGAGCCACAATAAGCGCCGAGCAACCCCCAAAACCGGAGTTCAGGGCACTCATCCAGAGCCAACCGTAGTACCCAGGATTGCTGATCTTAGGGGAAACTTGGAAGCTCGGCCCAATGGAGCCCCCGTTCAATACGATGGCCCAGATCAACACCGCAAAGCAAGCGGGGGCAACCATGCATGACTTGGCGACGAAATACCAGTTGAGATTGCGCGGGTGGATAAAGATGAACGGCATGGAGAGAACCCAGAAGACAAAGAGCGCGACCATAGTCTGCGTAGTGATGCCCTCGGAGACGGGGATGTTGTTGGGAATGTTTTGCCAGGAGGGCCAGATGCAGCGGAGGCAGATGGAAACGAAGTTGGCGCCATAGAAAGAGTTCACAGAAAACCATATGGCGGCGACGACGCAGCGTGACAGGATTGCAAAGTAGCTTCCCCACATGCCAAAGCTGGCACGGGCGTAGACAGGGAAACCGATGTGGTATGCTGCTGGCCCTCGACCATTGGCGACGAGCAGTACGGCGCCGATGATGTGTGAAACAACCACGGCGAGCCACGCGGCGTACCATGGCATTCCCAGAGCAATCATCGCGCTCCCAGTTGTCCAAGTGCCAGTTGCAAACGAAGAGGCGAGCCAAAAGGATGTATAGTGTAACCACGTCCAGGTTCGATGGGCAGGTTCGGTTGGGTCGAGATCATGGTTGGACCATACATTCTGGCTGCTGCTGCGCTCAGGAGCTGTTTCTGATGTGACGCTATGCGGGTTCTGAGGGGTCTCGAGTGCATGGACGATGCCTTGCCAAGAGATTCTTCGGGGGAGAATAGACAGATTCGGAGTCATGACTGCATGGGAGAAAATGAAGAGACACGCGGGTAATGGTCGAGGGTGTATCGGTAGGTATGAGAGAGACTTACTCTATACATACATACTGTTGCTCTTTAATCCATTCCACCAAGCCGATTGACAGGGACACTGCATCCCGTGATAATACTCGGCACACTTCAACATTAGCACCCGGCAATACCATGTTCTCAGGCACATGCATAACTGCTACCAGCCAAAGACTTGCTGCAGGCGTGAGGCGATGTAATGGTGATATCAGATAAGAGGCGGGGATTTGTGCGTCGTCGGACACTAACGCAGAATGTCCGCTGGGATGGAGTGTAGATGCGTCGGTCAGACGATGCCAATTCCCTCGGACCGCAAACTCGTTACATCGTTGATTGAGAGGGATCTGATCATTGAAGGGCTCGTCAAGCCTCGAGATTTGTACTACGAGTGCCCGAACCCAGGCGATTTACTCTGGAAGCTTTACTTGGTAGCAGTGTAAATGGCTTGTCAGAATATCATTAAAAACACTTGGACTTCTAGAATAGAAGAATCTCAATATTGATGAAATCGCGTTCGGAGTTACCACGATTGCTGCTAGCTGCTCTAATGTCAAATTGCCCAGCTGAAAATTTGGATTCAAGCAAGACATTAGTGATGTTTAAATTAACCCACAGAAGTACGAACAATGCGTTTTCATTCCCGAGTCTCGCTGAATCTCCCGATGGCAGCCGCTAGCCTCTCAATACCCTCCACAAGTTCTTCCTTTTCGTGCCAGGCCCAGCAAAATCTTGCACCATTGAAGTATGAAGTTTCCCCCCTGCTTATGCTCAATGGGTCATCAGGCACCGCGAATATTGATCCAGGAGCAATCTTCAAATTGAAGTCCTGTAGTG
Source organism: Colletotrichum endophyticum (assembly GCA_027406105.1). NCBI lineage: Eukaryota > Fungi > Ascomycota > Sordariomycetes > Glomerellales > Glomerellaceae > Colletotrichum > Colletotrichum endophyticum. Next base: position 563,501 of record JANVYF010000005.1, read on the forward strand.
CAACCTGCGCTATTTTCGCACCTGTGAACTTCCCAAAGGAGACGTAAAGGAAAAAGCCACCGGCCACATTGGAGTCGCTATTCTCAGCAACCACCCTGGCACCTAAAGGATAAAGGCAACGTCTGATGGCGTTGGTCAAGGCATGGTAGCGCTCGCGATAGACTGGAATAAGACAATCGTTGATGTGTGTTGTCAAAACTCCGTTCTGCAACATCCTGTCTATCACGAGTGACGCGAAATGACTTTGGCAACCCCCAGAGACGCTTGCTCCGCTTTGTTTAAATCAGTATCATACAAAACTAATTGAGGAATCGTAACTTACACTGTTCCCATCGCGGCAACAAAGTCCGGGGTGCCTTCTAGCCAGCCCACCCTCATACCTGGGGCCACGATCTTGGAAAATGATCCGTTGCTCACAGAATTTCCAAATAAAGTAGCACCTTCCATATCTCGATCAACATCCACGATTCGGGGTTGACACTGAGGTATTTCCCCAGACGAAGTATCGCCGTTGTCGTCTACATACCATCTCAGCATATCGTACACGTCGTCGGTGACAATCAATGCATCGTGCTTGCGTGCCAACTGCACAAGCTTCCTTCTGTTCTCGATTCCCATAGTCTTTCCACTTGGATTGGAGAAAGTCGGAATGAGGTAGATGACGTGTTTGTAGATCTTTGGGTAACCAGCCTTTGCAAGCTTTCTCGGCGGTAAAGACGCGTCTGCCGGCCATTCGTCGTCGACTTCTTGGAGAGCTTTAGCTAGGAAGTCCAAGTCCACGCCATCTTCACCCTCGGGTGCGCCACGGATGCGTGCCATCAGACCAGCATCTCTGAAAATAGGACAAGCGAGGAAGTACGTCGGCTCGACCATCCAGACAGCGCGTGTGCTGGGGTTCGTGAACTTCTGCAGGATGGTTGCCAGTCCGTTAGAGGCGCCATTTGTGATTACGATGCGCTCGCTTGGGATGGACCCAGCGGATGGAGCGTAGAAGTCGTTGAGCCATTTCCCGATTGACTCTCGTAGGCTGGTACTTCCTAGTTCAGGGCCGTAGAGGAGCTGCTTATTGATGTCGTTTTGGCGGAAGACTGCGGCAGACGCAGATTCTAGCGCCTCGACCGGATGCAAACGCGGCGAAGGCCATCCGCCCTGGAGGTTGATATGCGATTGATCGACTGGAGACTTGGCAATCATGATTCCGGATGACGAGGGCAAGGGTAACAACACTCTGTGTGGGATGCAGTCAAGACAGTAGGCATGGTTTTTAGGAAATAGGCCGCGGTACAAATCTCCACAACACTGGGTTCTTTTTGATACCAGGCGGCATGAGTCCGAGGTCTCTCAGATTGCGCTGCGGCATTGTTTCCCTACGCAATCCTTGTTACACGTGAATTGGAACCGGCACTGTGTTTACTTGACCCGCAATTGTCGGACATCATTTCTGAAAGTCCGCTCGAGATAGAATGATCGCACTCACCTTGGATATGACCGATAAGAACAGAAGGCATACCGTCTTAATCGCGTAGGCCTGGAGCGCTTCGCGGATGTGTGACTAGCGACGCCATTTCGGTCGTGACACATTCAGTAGAGCTATTATTGTAGTTCAGTGAGCAGACAACATTAAGAGCCTCTTCCTCACTAATAGGTAGGGAAGGTCCACACTGACTTGCAATGAATTACATTTTGTTCGATGCCATTTGAAATGCTTGCTTGAGTACAGCTCTACTAGGTAGAATTTGCGCGACTGCTGTACCAGCAAATCTATCGACACAGAGTAACATCAAGTCAGCGCATCATTGTGCGATCGGAAGTACAAAGCACATGAAACGTGCAGCAAGGTTGTGGAGGAGCATAGTTCGGAAGATTTGTCTATTTTACGTGGCAAAACATTTATCTCTAGCAACCCGCATGGGTAAACCAATCCAGCATCACCCTCATGGATACAATCATGATGCTCGCGGAGGAGCACTCTGAGCACTTGTTAGCTACGACTCGACAAATACTTCGGGATACTTACAGGAAAGATATGATACGTGTCAATGAGTATTCTTCCATCATCAAATCGTTGGAAATGGAGTCTTGCTGCCCATCCCATCTCACCCGTCGTCCCATCGTCATACACGTAATTGCTCTGTCCATGGAGCATCACCTCGTTGGCATTGCCAGGGCTAAAAGGGAAGACTTTGAAAACAGTGTGCTTTCTCGATGCCTGACCCTTCCAGGAGCCGAGATTTACCTCAGCTATTTCTGCCCGGGCGCCGGTGATCAGTATTGCTTGTCTTGCATCATAGATAGAGGGATACTTACTGTCGCGACCCTGAACGTTAGTTGCTGCCTTTTTCATGACACCATCTCCAGCGAAGCATTCGGCCCACGAATCCGCATTCTCTTTATCGTCGGAGAAGGTGTAGAAACGTTGAAGAAACTCGGCTAAAGGCTTGTCCAACGCCGAAGGGTCGTACTCAAAAGAGTGCGCCGCAAGTGCTTCAGGTGTCGGATCCATTGGAAAGTTCCGTATGCATTCGATAGAATGAACAGCGAGTGTCTCAGGCCTCAGTCTAATGATCATGTTCCGTGCTTCTTTATCTCATTGCAATCGGGCTGAGCGCACTTGATGAAGCTGTCCTGAATGCCCCACATCATTCGGACAAGAGCTCAAAAGTCCGACAGGCCATCCAATAGCCCAAATTCATGCTTTGATACCGTGCATACAAAAGCTATGATTTGTTATGCTCAGATGTGGCACACCTTTGGGTATGATGCAGCACATGATTTACTACATCACTATTCAAGATGGCACCCAAGGCACTTTGCTGCTTTTCCGTCGACATTGACGCTGTTTGCGGTTGGATCGGATCATACGGAGGCGAAGAATCCGTTTCTGACATCTCACGAGGTATTCACTACTCTATTGACGTGATGGCTTCCAGATACTTACACTGGATGAATAGGCTACTTCGCTGGTACTGTTGGAGTCCGGCGTCTGCTAGACCTCTTCAAGAAGTACAATATCAAAACAACTTGGTTCATTCCCGGCCACACCTTAGAGACGTTCCCCGAAGAGTGTGCTCTTATCAGGGATGCCGGCCATGAAATTGGTCTGCACGGTTACTCGCACGAGAATCCGAAGGAGATGACAGTTGAACAGCAACGAGTGGTCCTTGACAAGACGTACCGACTTGTAACGGAGTTCTGTGGCAAGCCTCCTAGAGGCTCAGTAGTCCCGTGGTGGGAGACTCCCAAGGAAGGCGCCGAGCTCATGTTGGAGTATGGTAAGACCCCGAAGATAATGGCTTTGAAACTTTCATGAAGACTTATTTCTGGGGAAGGCCTTGAATACGATCACTCGTTCTCTCATCACGACGCGATACCTTACTGGCTGCGTGTCGGGGACGAATGGACGAAGATTGACTACTCGAAGCATCCAGATACATGGATGAAGCCGCTGGTGAGAGGTGAGGAGACCGGCTTAGTGGAGATTCCTGCAAGCTGGTATCTGGATGATCTGCCTCCAATGGTAAGGGAAACGGAATGAACGCTGTCTAACACAGGCGCTAACATATGCAGATGTTCATTAAGAATATGCAGAACAGCCATGGCTGGGTGCATCCATCAGTCGTTGAGGATCTGTGGAAGGACCACTTCGACTTCTTTTACGAGAACTACGACAATTTCTGTTTCCCAGTCACAATTCACCCCGATGTTTCGGGGCACCCTCATGCAATAAAGATGCTGGAAAGGTAAGACTCCTAGAAGAGATTTGTTTCAACATGTGAACTCATGGCTAGCCAGGGTGATTCAATATCTGATGACGAAGCCTGGTGTGGAGTTTGTGAAGATGGAAGATATTTGCGATGAGTTCAAGTCTCGCAGCTCTCCTCCTGCTGGAGCCAGAATGCCAGCCGAAGCAGGATCGATCCTTAAATGTTGATTCGTATGAAGGCATTCCCGGACGTGGAATCGCGTCTGAATCGCTTATTCGCGTAGTAGATACATGAAATAAGAAGTCTTCATGATTTAGTTTTTAACATTTCATAGACATAATTTAGGCGGCCTTCAATTTAGGGATGCGCAGAATATTGCAAGATAAATCCCCACACGATTCTACAACTTCTGTACTCTTTTCTACTCTATAAGTGTCGGCTGCGACAAGAAAAACTGGATGGCCATCTCGCCAGCCAGCAACCTTGTATCTTCCTGGTCTACAAGTCTCAAATACTCCTTCATATTCTCATCATCGGGTATCATACCAGATTGCTGCACGGCTAATGTGCTCCATTTGTTGATGAAAGTGTCGAATTCCGGATGCCCCTGGTAGGTCAACACCCGGCCCGGCACTAAGAATCCCTGAACTTCGCACAAGGGAGATGTGCCCATCTGCACCCAGTTCGGAGGCAGTGGTCCGTCCAGTTGTACCACATCTTGGTGAAGAAACTGGTACGAGACGATGTCGCCCTTCAGACAAGGGAAATGGGATGCGAAGTCCTCTGAAAGCGACACTTGATGAACCCCAATCTCCCAACCCTTGGGGTTCTTCACTACCCGAGCGCCATGTTTGGATAGAAAAGCCTGGCCAATGAGTTGGTGGCCAAAACATCCCCCGAATATTTTCACATTCGGAGAGTTCTCATAGACATCTGCGGCTGGTCAGTGATTGTAAACCATGGCTGGACAACATCTTCGAAGACATACCTCGGAGGAAGGCAGCTAGCTTGTGAATCCACGGTTCATCATCATATGCTGAAGCCACGGAACCAGTAACGATGAGAGCATCGAAATCTTCCACTGGCGATGGATACTCGTCTTTGAGAATCACATCGAAGCCAGTGACCTCGGCAATAATTTGGCCGTTCGGCCCTTTAGCGTTGTACGCGTTGACAGATGCTAGAATCCAGCTGGCGAAAATGTCGTCAAATTGGCCCCTATCTTTCGCAATGTTCTCGGGAATAGGAAAGCAGCAGAGGACCGCAATCCGGAGTCTGCGGCGTGGGGTTACTACCGTCATGGTGATCCTGGGGTGTTGTCTCGGTTCGGTTAAGTTCTGGCTGGCTGAGAATTCGAAGACAGATAATACCCTTGATAAGACGATACCCAGTTAAACCTTGCCGAAATGTACCGAACAGATATAAATAAGGTGGGAGGATACCTCCACACACCGGCTCGACAGCGGCACAGCGGCACAGCGGACATCGCACATTAAGTCCGCCGTGGGGCCGGTGTTGATAACAGCGGGGAACTGCCGAGATAAGACAAGTCAAGGGATCCATCCGGAGCGGATGACTGATTCAGTCGCCTAATCGGGATATCGAGTGCGGAGGTTGAGACCGGCAGCAGTGAGACATTCGGAGCCATGTCACGCTCATGCTCATGAGTTATGCTTCATTGCAGAACAATACAGCAAAAATGAGCCAGACGCTGTACGGTATCCCGTGGCTACGCGCTCAACGTGAGATTGCCTGCTGTCGCTGTCGTCGCCGTAAGAAGAAGGTTGGGAAATCACATTGATGCGCAATTGTGGCGCCCAAGCTGACAAAATGCCAGTGTGATAAACGCCGCCCGCTGTGCGGCGAATGTGCCAGGTCCGGTGCAGGTGGGAGTCGAAGGCATTTCCATTACCCACATCACTGAAGTTGACTCGATCTTGTGTCCAGAATGTGTGCCGCTCGCCCCTAAGAAGTCTGCCATGACCACACTTCCAGCTGGGTAAGCAACCTACTGTATCATGCAGGGAATGTAGTTCTCATAGTCATTGGCCATTAGATACGTTCATCTGCTCGAGGAACATATAGCGACACTTGAAACTCGCCTCCGACAGTCCAATCCGTCGATTGCCGGTGACCATTTTCTGAGCGACCCCAGAGCAAGACCTGTCATCACCCCAGCCTCGATGGATTTGATAGCAGATGATGCTGTGCCTCCATTGAATCTGTTGAGCAGACTTTCAGATGGGCCACTGGATGTCGCCGGGCCTGCTTCTCCCACTGATCCACCCGGTGCCGGCCCAGTCGCAACTCCGGATTGGGTGCTCGGGACATTCGATGAAGCCATCGACTTCGATCTTGCAGCATTGAGCGGCAGAGATATCTCACCGTTAACAAATCCTCCACGAGACCGCATGACGGATCAATCTCAATTAGAACCCACAACGTTTGAGGCCGATGACATCCAAGACACGGAACCCGGCGCACCTTCTCTTCAGCTCGCCATCCAAGAAGAACGGCTGACCGAGTCATACTTGCCTCTGTCAGTTGCTGGTCGCTATGTGAAGGAATACTTCACAAGTGCTCACCCCATGTGGCCGTTCTTACATCGCCAGCAATGGGAGGACTGGTGGAAGTATTGGTCTGGCCCGGCGAGACAAATGAACTCACCAGGCTCGCAGACTTTCTTCGTGGACATGGTGCTTTCTATTGGTGCTCTGCTGGTTCATGGATCGACCCCCTCTTCCGAACACCTGGACCTTTCTCGGGCATCCTTTCAACGAGCCATGGCGAAGTACAGGTCTTATGAGATCCAAGAGTCATCGCCTATTTTGCGTACGCAGTCATCTCTACTACTGACTGTGCACGCGATGCATCTCGACTCCGTCCGAGACCTCTTCGATTGCGCCTCAGAATCAGTGAAGAACTGTGCATTATCGGACCTCTCGTATCAAAGATCACGGCGAAAAGCACCTTCAACGCAACAGCGTTGCATCGACGACGTCGTTCAGAAAATGGTTACAAGGACATGTCTCGTAATAGATATTATCATATCTAACACGATGGAACATAGTCTTTGTTCGGAAAACTCATTGATGGATGACGATAACATGTCAGAGCTAGACGGCTCTGTGTCTTCCGAAGAGCTCAGGCTCGGCAATCCCTTCGAGTTCAACTCAGCTGCTCCATCGCCTGCAGATGTTGCCCTGGAAGAACACATTTTCCAGCTTCGTCGGATTCAGTACCGTATCCTGAAGATTACGCGGAGATTGGAACATGATGCGCAAAGGGAAGGCCATCCCGTCCCCAACCTATGGCGCTCGTGGCCTCGGCATGATTTGGATCGTTGGATTCACGATATTGACTCCCTTTCTGACTCTGCGGAGCGTCAAAGAAAGTTTCAATCGAGCGAATGGCTACAGAAGCTGGCCAACTATACAGCCATTTCGTTGTTCCCGAACCCATACTTGGCCATTCGAGGAGGGGACTCGAAACACCTTGTGACTGCAGCCTGCTCCGTTCTCGTATCTTTTCGGAGGTTCCGGGTTAGAGATCACACTACATGCTATACTTGGACTGCAGTATGTCTGTACAGCAACCATAAAATCCATTCACTAACATTGTCTAGCTCCTTCATCAATTCCAAGCTGGCATCTGCGTGGTCTTTTGCCTGTGGGCAACGCCTACACACCAGCAAATGGCGCTATACGATCGCCGCCCAGTCTGCCAAGCTTTATTTGCCTGTCTTGCAACCTTGATTGACTTTGCAAGCAAGTGGAGCTCTGCTCAAGTCTTCCGTGACGTTTTCGAGTTGCTGATGGAGGCTGTGCCCGTCGTGGAGTTCGGCGACCCATCTCAATCCTGGTCTATCACACCTCCTCAATCGGCTAACTTACAGCTATTTATAACTGAACTGGAGGATTTGAAGGTGCAACAGAAAGTAATCAACATGCTCAAAACTATGCGCAGGGGGCGGGTGCCGTTCACGTCGCCATCAGTGGAGGAAACGCAGTGGATTCAGTACGAGCACAACGAACATATGTCTTAATTGCTATCTTCTAGAAGAATATTTTCAAGATGGCAGATGGACCTATCCACTCCAACATTCTTAGAAGCGAGGTTTCGAGTACCAAAGTCGTAGTTGAAAGAAGTGCCTCGTCCATGAAGCTTGCGCCCGCACGCTTCTCGCCCTTGATTTGAGTGAGTGCAAAGACAAGAATGATGTGACAAAATCGGATTTACAACTTTCAATGGGGTCTTCTCGATTTCGTCGGCGTGACATATAGTCCTCAATCTGAAAAATCAGTCCGATGCCCGATCTGGACTTAGTCTAGCCAGACTATGAATTTATGTCCGACACAGTCGACAAAATCGTAGCCTCAAAGTCATCATGAACTGGAGCGTGGGGTTGCTGCGATATCCTTGCACAGAGGCGGACTTTGTCGCATATTGTCCGACTCGCGCCACAATCCGTACCCAAGCCTAGATAAGCATTGATACTCAAATGCCGGGAATGGGACGGGGCACACAGAGCCTACTACCCTTCGTGTTGGCCAGCAGCAACACGGTGGAGCTGATATCTATCGACAAGTCGCCCTCATCCAGACCAGCCAGAATCATCTGGTAGTACCATCACACGGAGTACTACGCTTATGATCACTTTTGGTTGCGTTTGTTATCGATAATGAAAATGAACAGCCGCCCTGCTTCAGGCTCTCTCCGCGACGGTCCGGACGACGTGAAAGATGATGCAAAGTCGCAAGTTACGGGAACGATAGACGAGCATTTCGACTATGACGCCAGCGATGTCAAACGCTTAGTGCGTAAAGTCGATTGGCGCATCATGCCATTTCTTTGGGGCTATGCTGTTCTCTCGGCAGTCGATGTAAGACAGCTTTGGTTACCGAAATCTAAAAATATATCAAGCAATGCTAATTATCCGAAATATCAGAAAGTCATCATCTCGAACGCAGCTCTCTACGGCATGTTGAAAGACAACAATCTGGTTGGTCAGCAGTACAGCTGGGTTGGCTCCATCTTCTATTTTGGTTACCTTGTGGCCGAGTTTCCAGCTGTGAATCTGATGGCTCGGTTCCCAATCGGCAAGTTTCTTGCAATTACAGCCATGGGCTGGTCTGTTACAACGCTGCTCATGGCCGTCACCCACAACGCAGCCGGTCTGATGGCGCTTCGATTCTTTATGGGCATGTGCGAAGCGCCAGCACTACCTGGATTGACTCTGATCACCGTCATGTGGTGGCGGAAGAAAGAACAGCCATTGCGCGTGGCCATCTGGAGTTCAACAGTTGCCTCGGTACGCCAGATTCTTGCCTTGTTCGTGCGAATAAAGCTAACCACTTCCAGGTATACGTTGGACTTATCTCTTATGGCATTGGAAACAGCACCCTAGCTATAGCTTCATGGCGTCTGCTTTTCATTGTTCTAGGTGGCATTAGCTTTATCTTTTCTATACTCATGTTCTTTCTCTTTCCTGATAGACCTGAAGAAGGCAAGTTCTTATCAGCAAAAGAAGCATATATCGCGGTGCACCGCAAGCTTGACGACAACACCGGCATCGAAAACAAGGTTAGTGTGAGCCTCAATCAACTAAGGCGCAGTACTGACCATGCTCGGCAGGAGTTTAAGTGGTACCAAGTCCGCGAGGCCCTCATCGACTGGAAGTCTTGGGTTGTGTGCTTGTTCTTCCTGTGCATGAACGTGTCCAACGGTGGACTCAATACCTTCTCTGCGCAGATTGTGTCCAGCTTTGGGTTTGGCCCACTCAAGACAGTTCTTCTTGGTATGCCCACCGGCATCATCCAGGCAGTTTCTTCCATCCTCGCCACGATTCCCCCTCGCTACATCAAGGACACCAGATGCATTTCTGCTGCCGCTTGCTGCATCGTGCCCCTTGTATGCAGCATTGTCATTCGCGAACTACCCTCTTCCAATAAGGCCGGTCTACTCACCGCTTACTACTTCTTTTACTTCTTCTGGGGTCCCTATGCTGTTGCACTTAGCTTGCCTATGGCAAACACTAGTGGGCACACGAAGAAGGTGACGGTAAACGCGATGGTGTTTCTGGCATACTGCGTAGCCAACATTATTGCGCCACAGACATTTCGTGCCAGTGAAGCACCGCATTACGCCACTGGTTACAACAGCATATTGGGATTTGAGAGCAGTGCCGTGGTGCTCATGGCTGTGTATCATGTCGGAGTCAAATATGAAAATCGGACGAGAGACAAAGCTTATGGCGAGGTGGTCCCAGGCGAAATCTCTGTAGGGGAAAGCATGGAAGACCTCACGGACTGGGAGAAGAAGAGCTTCAGATACGTGTGTTAGAATCTGATTCCTGGGGTTGGCATTCCCTTCTGGATCTAAGATTCTTTCCTTGGCGGTAATAATGACATAGCTCAATCCTTGAAATAAACCATTGCAAATCCTTGATGAGCCCCCTTTGCGAAAGCCTTCAGCTCTGCGTGCGCTGCGCACTCATTGTCGTAATAAGCCATGTCTTCAGCAGACGCAAATGTAGAGATAGCAGCTATGGTGAACCCTTGCGCTCTTTGATCGGCCACGGCCAAAGCGGCTTTTACGGACAAGATATAAGGCTTTCCGTCCTGCGGTACGTTAGCGACTTGGGTTTTATTGTGAAGGCTAACTCGTGCATCTTTGCCGAGGGGAAGATGAGAATTAGGCTTGGACCGAAAAGCTCTTACCTTGAGAGCTTTCTGTGGCATCTGCTGGTAAAAGCCCAAGACTTTCTTCTGACTTTCCTCGTCAGGTATTTTGAAAAGAGTAATTCTAGTGATCTTTTCCGCCATTTTGAATGATTGTCTTGCTACAAACGGTGTTGAAGAGGGTTTAGGCTGGCTGTGCTGCTTGAAGGATGGTGGAGGATTGGAATGTCTGTGGATAATCTCAAGACAAATGTGTACACAAAAGCATTTAACATCAAGGCCAAGATTAGATATGGTTTCAATGTCACCAAATACTTCGAACGCGCAATTGCCGAGGTTCTGCATTGCAGCTCAGCATTACACTTGCGAGAGGGGCTTGAGGGGCGCTTGTCGTTCCGAGACTTCGGAAACGGACTTTGCTCCGAGTCTCGGAATCGCAGGGCCGCAGCGGCTTCCGTCTGCGACGTATGATATGCACAGTTCTGATCTCTGAATAGAAAAGTGAGATCTTGATATAGATTGTAAACGCAGTATCTAATGCATTTCATCCGTCGTGGTTGTGCAACCCAAGCTATTCTCAAGATGAAGTCCTGGCTACCGATTGCCCCACGATCTCACTTCTCGCTCCAAAACATCCCTTTCGGGGTGATATCCAGTAACGAAAAGCAGCAGCATCGCCCGGCTGTTGCTATTGGGGACCATGTTCTTGACCTAGACGCATTCGCTCAAGGCGGTGGCTTTCGCAAAGCGCCTACGCTCTCGGCAGATCAATTGAAAGTCTTTTCGCAGCCTACCCTCAACTCATTTGCGGAATTGGGACGGCCAGTACATCGAATCGTCCGGTCGTACTTGCAAGAGGTCTTTCAAGACAGCACCCCTCACCCAGACATCCTTAAGGACAACGACGCCCTGAAGGAATCGGCTTTGCGTCCTGTATCGGAAGTATCTTTGCATCTCCCTTTTGCGATAGGAGATTACACGGACTTTTTCGCCGGGCGCAATCACGCGCACAACGTCGGCACCCTGTTTCGCGGAGCGGCCAACGCACTGCAGCCAAACTACAATCACCTGCCGGTCGCTTATCACGGCCGAGCCAGTTCCGTTGTAGTCTCCGGCACCCCGCTCCGGAGGCCATGGGGACAGGCCTTGCCGGCACCCGGCGCTACCGAGCCGGTCTTCCGGCCTTGTGCGCGTCTCGATATTGAGCTTGAAATGGGCATGTTCATTTGCAAGCCCAACAATCTTGGAAGTCCGATTCCTGTCAATGACGCTGAGGAGTACATCTTTGGATATGTTTTGATGAACGACTGGAGCGCAAGGGATATTCAGCAGTGGGAATACGTTCCCCTTGGCCCATTCAATGCGAAGAATTTCGGCACCTCAATCAGCCCCTGGGTGGTGCTCGCTGATGCGCTGGAGCCGTTCCGAACGAAAGGATTGCCGAATGATGTGCAGCTGCAATCATATTTGCGAGAAAACCGGGCTGAAAATGTGTTGGACATCAACTTGGAGGTTTCTCTGTCTGGTACGTTCACAATCCTAAACTCACACGAAATGAAGACTAACCGAGTCGCTTTTTGTGATTTAGCCTCAGGAGGTGAGGAAACCATTCTCACTCGAACTTCTGCGAAGAACCTTTTGTGGTCTTGGCCCCAGATGGTAGCACATCATTCAATCTCAGGCTGTAACCTTCGTGCAGGGGACTTGCTTGGCTCAGGGACCGTTTCTGGGTCTGAACCTGGGACTCAAGGAAGCCTTTTAGAACAGTCGCAAGGCGGCAAGGTCCCTATCAAACTGAATGGTGGACAAGAGCGAAAGTTCCTCCAAGACGGAGATACAGTTGTCATCAAGGGCTGGGCTGGTGGAGCAGACGGCGAGCTAGTCGGATTTGGAGAGTGCTCTGGCCAAATTTTGGCACCGATAGCACTTTAGAAGATTCACATTAGGACTCTCAAGATTAGGGAACGCGTAGTAATTCCTACACGGCACCCCAAAAATTAGACTACAGAGCTTAATCACGGTAGACATGTGATACACAAGGCATTATTTGACTTCGTCAGTTCACATGACGACGAGTTTGATCTCCCCCCAAGATCAGTAGTCGGAACTGCACGGTGCGTGTGGCATTAGGATTTGGAGTTGTGGATTAGCAATCATATCTCTAAATAAGGTAGGGATGTAGAATCAACTTTTGAAACCATGCTAAAAGGTGTCATGATAGGAAGAAAAAAAGAGGAGACGTACAATTGGATACGCCCGCGAGTACAACGGGTATGCCCGTGTACAGAACATCCCATATGATTTGGAGCGTGAAACCTCCTCGGTCGACGGCTGCCAGGCTCGCCGCGGATCCCAAACCAGCCGAGGTCGTATTCCCCGATTAGGCACCTCAGCATTTTCAAAGTCGCTACAAGTATGTGCCCCTTCCAACTACGTCTAACTCTCGTCGACATATCTTTCTTTCGCGCAAACAGCTGCTTCAAGAACAATGAGTCCCTCTTTTTCAGAACAAATAGGCGTGGAAGATGTTGGTCATGGCGAGTTCATTTCTCAGACGCTACCCATGCGCATGGCCAATGCCAGACCTGTCGCTTACGGTGGATGCTCCCTCTCTGTCGCTGTAAGCGCAGCCTGTGCAACCACTAAACCCTCCCTTGACCTTTACTCAATCGTTGGTCATTTTCATGGGCCCGCCTCCCCCAGCGAAAAGCTTCTTTGCACCGTCGAAAACACCAGAGACACTCGGTCATTTTCAACGAGACGAGTTCGAGTTCACCAGAAACAACCCGACGGCACGTCTCGTACTTGCCTCGATGTTTTAGTTGACTTCCATACCCAAGAGCCATCGTCCCTAGACTACTCCGCTAGTCCCGTCTTGGCTTGGCCGAATCCCGAGGACTGTCCTACTGGCTTTGACAACCTCTCAAACCTACAGGCCAGAGGTGCTGCGAGCGATGATGAGTTCAAAGAATACCGTCAAATTCTCCGTCAACATGAAAAGTTTATCGAAACACGAATTTGCCCAAACGGCGTGTCCGGACAGAATCTTTCTGGGGTGGCTTCCAAAGTACCCACAACCCAGGATCACTTGCCAGTAACTTTGAAAAGGTCCGCTGAGTGGTCCCGCTCACGGTCGCCGTTGCGTACCTCTAACGAGAACCTTGCGGCAGTTGCCTTCCTCATGGATGGCACGTGTTCGTTCGTTCCGTTAACTCATGATCACATGTGGTTTCAAGATGTCACAGCCTGCTCTTCAATCGACGTGGCGCTGAGATTCTTTACAAAAGAGGTCAACTTTGAGAATTGGCACATTGTGGAGAGGAATGCCACCAGAGCAGGGGGAAACAGAACCTTTGCGGAGTCACGTATTTGGGACAACAAGGGTAATTTGATAGCTCATATGAGCCAGCAGAGTATAATGAGGTTAAAGAAAGACGTCATACAATCTAACTTGTAGAGGATTTCTCTTAGATTGCATGTTACGTCCGGTCGTCGCACGGGCAGTAGACCCTAGGCTTAGTGACTAAACTGAGATGGTCACCGGTGGTATGGGCATTTTATATAAACGAATTACACTCATTCGAAAGGTAAAAACAATGACAATTTGATCCGGATAAATGTTAGAAACGGAAATGTCTTATTCTTCTTTATTTGAACAGCTGTCCAAACGCTTCCAAGTTAGTTGCTTGAGACCACAAGGCTCTGAGGTGGTTTGCCCGCACAATCCCGTGCGCAACGACGTAACAACGGGGCGTTCTCTGTGTCTGTACTAAATTTGGCAGCTTGTGATACGTAGCGAACATGACTCCTTGAGAGCTTGTAGATTCTGGTGGTGATTGAGCAACCTCGGAAGTCGTTGCGTTCCGAACTTCCGAGATCTCGATTCGCCCAATCGACCCCGCGAGGGGTCTTCATTACCGCGAGAAATACTTTCCGCTTCTTCCGTAGAAGAGAGTTACTGCCGTTCACTGTATCAACCGGCAATGAATTCGGCTTTGGTTGTGGCAATACCCAAACTGTCAGTTTCGGTCCTGTGGAGACATGAGTTTTAAGGTCGACTTGTTCTACATACGGTCGATGTGAAAACAGGGCAAAGCTTCATTGTCAAATAGGCTATTGCAGCAAACTTGTCGCGGTAACAATTGCTGAAATCTCAAACTAGCCTACGGCGATTGATACATCTTACCTTGGAGATCATCTTTTCGCTCCCGCCGTCACTAAATCCGCTGGTTGTCCCTCCGTCACAAATATCGTTTCATCAAAGTTCAAATACTTCTTCCACCATGCCAGTCACCGACTTCTCCGTTAAAGAGAAGTACGAATATCTCAACGGCTTTGACTCATTCCATGAGTAGGTTCTTCAGGATGCCTTAACGTCCGACCCAACGGTCTGGCATATTTCAATCATGAACATCACTAATGTTACTCTAGGTCAGAGGCCATTAAAGGTGCACTGCCAATTGGAGCGAACTCGCCCCAGAAAGCTCCGTATGGCCTGTACGCAGAGAAGCTCTCGGGCACAGCATTCACGGCACCACGACATGAGAACTTGCAGACATGGCTCTATCGAATCATCCCTGCTGCGTCCCACTCGTCCTTTGAGCCATTGCGGGAGAATGGCCCCAAACCTGGGGGTCAGATCCACCAGATCCCCAACCAACTTCGCTGGGATCCGTTCGACATCAGCAATGATACCGATTGGATTAGCGGTCTGAGACCCGTTGGCGGTGCTGGTGATCCAGCGATGAAAACTGGCCTGGGCATCTTCATTTTCGCTGCCGGGAAGAGCATGGACGCCAAAACCGCGATGTATTCATCGGATGGTGACATGCTCATTGTACTTCAGCACGGTGTATTGGACCTTAAGACGGAGTTGGGAAACATTCTGGTCCGCCCCAATGAAATTGCCGTCATACCGCGGGGCATTCGATACCAGGTCAACCTTCCGGAAGGCCCTGTCAGAGGTTACATCCTTGAGCTTCACCAAGGTCACTTCACTCTACCAGAGCTGGGCCCCATAGGCTCAAATTGCCTGGCAAACCCCAGAGACTTCCAGATTCCCGTTGCAGCATTCGACGAAGATGAGTCCGAATGGTCCATCGTCAACAAATTCAACGGGTCGTTCTTCGTCGCTAAGCAGAAACACACGCCATTCGATGTTGTGGCGTGGCATGGGAAATACTACCCTTTCAAATATGACCTGGGTCGGTTCTCAGTCATCGGCAGCATCTCCTTCGACCACCCAGACCCGTCAATCTACACCGTCCTCACAGGCCCGTCTGACCATCCTGGCACTGCTATCGCCGACTTCGTTATCTTTCCACCCCGATGGCTAGTACAGGAAGACACCTTCCGTCCTCCCTGGTATCACCGCAACACCATGTCCGAGTTCATGGGCCTGATTTGTGGTGACTACGACGCGAAGACTGGCGGGGGCTTCCGTCCCGCGGGAGCAAGCTTGCATAATGTCATGTCCGCCCATGGCCCTGATGCAAGCACTTTTGAGCGGGCCTCCAACGCAGAGCTGAAGCCACAGAAGATTGGGGAGGGGAGCATGGCGTTCATGTTTGAGAGCTCACTTATGATTGGGGTCACGGAATGGGGTCTGGAAACTTGCCAGAAGGTCCAGAAGGGTTACAGCGAAGATAGTTGGTCAAGTCTGGCGAGGCATTTCAAGCGTCCAGAATAAGTTGGTACTTGGAGGAATACTTGAATATTTAACCATTGGTCATCGGAAGATTTAAGCCCCAAATTGAGATTGTATTAACATGATTGACCGAGAAGACTCAAAGAAACCTATTATGAGTTTTGAGAATGCAAGCTTTTTAAATGAGTAGGAATTCCAACTGACATTTTTCGAGCAGTTGTTTTGTGACATGTTCATTCCAGAGACAAGAATTTCGTGTGTCAGGAGTGTCAACTTTGAATGCAAAGACCTACTTTGATATTCTTCTGGCGCACTGCACTGGTTATGGGTCTCAAGTATCTCATGGTCATTGTAGCATGCATCTGTCAACTTGTGAAATTTGCCAACCCAGCTGAGCTCAGAGTTGCGTGAGGCAAAGACTCTTACGAGACTTTGTTTCAATTTTGGTTGCGAAAGGCGATTCCTAGTCCAAAACCACAAGTGACAAAAGCAAGAGCACCGTTCAAGTATCCCTAACCCCCTCAACAACTTCGGAGATGACAACAGGAACCTCAAACCTTGCGTGGCCGCGAGCAAAATAGTAACAGAGTCCAGACACAAGCCAACCGGCCATAACCACCGTAGAATAGTTCATATTCTGGGCTGTTACAGGCTGCGCAGATGGGAAAGTGCTGAAGATAATGACGACCGTCATCCATACTAGGCTCACGACGTTCAGCACAGGACCCAGAAATCCCCCAAGTCTGAAAGGCCCATATTCCTTGCGGGTCAATCTATTCCGCCCAACAAGAAGCATATACGCAATTGGGATGCTGTAGGAAAGATAGATACCGATAATCGCCATGGAAAGAACAGCATTGAAGGCTGTGGTGTTTCCGAGATAGAGAAATCCAAGCAGTAGCTGCATGATCGTAACCACAGCTATCGCCCTCACTGGGACTTGAAGGTCCTTGTGGACATGGCTGAAGTATGCATCGAAGGGCACCGCTTTATCGCGCGCGAAAGCCCACAACGTGCGAGAAGCAGACGTGATACAGCCTACGGTCGCTGCAATGGCTACCGTGATCAAGGTAAGCGACATAACAGTTGCTCCGGCCCTTGACTTCGTAGCGTCGAGATATATCTGCATGAAGGGAAACCCCGTTGGGGTAGCCAAAAGCGTTTCGAGAGATCCTGTGGAGAAGAGGAGAACAACGACATATACGAGACCCATGAGGCCATTGGCAACAACGCTGCCTACCATGGCGATTGGGACGTTCCGAGTGGCGTTGGGGATCTCTTCTGCCATGTGACAGGCTGCATCATATCTATGGAAATCGGTTCGTTAGCCATTGCAATATCAATCTGCAGGGAATCTTTGCATGATCTTTCAAAAAAGATCGACTTACCCAAGGAAGGGATATACTGCACTGATGAGCCCTACAAGCCATGATACCCCATCATTAGTCCATCCACTGCTGTTGACGAACTCAGTGAAGACAAATGATGAAGTGTTCTTCGGAGCCATGACTCCGAGCACAATGAGAATTGCAACAAATGCCACGACGTGAATAACTCCTGTTCAAAAGTTAATCAGCATACGTATCGAGCATCAGCACTTGAGGTCGTACCGGAGATCATATTCGCGTGGGGCAACATCCTTGAGCCCCAGATGTTCAGTGCAGAGGAGTAGAGAAGAACTGCCCAGTAAAACAGCATCCCCTGCCAGCGTTGAGGTACATATGAATCGTCGTTCAATATGATCAAAGCTTGTGTCTGTAACCCTGCGGCGAATGCAGCTGAAGCGCAAAAGACTGTGAGGCCACCGACAGAGATCCAGCCAGTGGTGAACGCTGCAAGTGACCGAGTCTTTGGAGGACATAGAGCGGCAACCCAGTGGTATTGTCCTTGAGATCACCGCGTTAGATCGTCATGTTATAAACATCTTGAGGAGCTTTAAGATATTGAGACATACCGCCTGCAGTCGGGTAAATGGATGCGATCTCACCCAACGAGGCTGCAATGCATACAGAACAGACGAAGGATAGGACACTAAAGCACTTGTAAGTCTATTGCCAGGGAAAAAAATCAGCATCTAAACTTACTAGTTGTAAAAGAGGCAAGGCGCACCTCCACTCAAGAGAGCTTGAGCGACGACAGTTGAGAGTGCTTCCCATGTTGCCATCAAGCAGAGGCAGAGTGCCCCAAGGGTCGGCAGCGAGAACTGCCTCTTGAGTTCCTGTGCATGACCAAGCTGCGCCAGGCGATCTTCATCGGAGATAGCGTTGGCGTTGTCGGCCGTGGAATCGATGGCCCTCAGGGGCTCGCCCGTCTTCGTCTCGTTGACGTCCATATCAAACTTTGTGTCCATCTGTGGCCAGGAAAATCAGTTGACAATCGTACGACTTGTTTTGCTTTCCGGGAGGTATGGCGTGTTGTAGGAAGTAAAGAGGGCTGTAAGTTGTGAATGCTCTATGCCCAGTAGCTAGGCTTGTTTGACCGCTCCGTTGTAAGACCTGCACAACGCATGCAGCGGAATTGTTCATCAACATTCCCCCGCGTTATGCACGATACGACGTGGCGGAAATGTCATTGATAATCCTGCAATTGTGACAGGTCAATGTCGATGCTGGACCGGTGAGCCCCTGAATGTCGGCGGCATTCCATACCGCACAAGTCCGGCCGTTGGCATCTACGCGTGACGAGGCAGGACGTGGCCTGTGTGTGTGTGTGATTTCCGGGTTCCGAGATAAGGGCAGTGGTGGCAGCTCAGTGGCTTGGGCTTAGAATGAAACAGGACTGGACGTGATCAACGGCAATAACACACGCAAAAGAGTCATCTTATCGGTGCAACTATCTAACTATCCTTGAGACCCTATGAGAGAAGTGATATGTCTGTAGTGGTGAAACGACTCTACCAAACGCAGATACAAACAATGCCCAGATCCTCAGATGAGACCAAGTTCACAATGCTTGGCCTTCTCCACGACATGTCACATTGGTAATTCGAATTATGCCTGTGGAAGACCGAGTTCGAGATAGCACAGACCAGACATGGGTCCATCTCATGCCACTTGCTTACCGGACTTCAAAGATAAGTCTAGACCTATTTGAGACAAAATATCCGGCGGGGAAGCAAGTGACACCCATTGAAGAGGCAGGCTTCATTGCTGGCACTGCCCAGTCGTCCTCGGAAACCCCATGGTTCCGCTCGGAAGAGACCCTGCAGCACCCGCCGGCCATCCCGACGTTCCGTGCGGGGTTCATGTCGCTACCCGCCCCCACAGGGGAAAACCTGGGGTTGCAGATGCGGGGGAGTTAGCGATCCCAGCAGCCGCTCAGCGGCCAGTCAGTTCCGAGAGGAACGCGTTTGGCTGACGCCGGCGGTAACTAACAGTACCGACGGGACCCGCACGGCATTGCTCTTGGTGCTGTGACGGAGCTGAGGCCCGGGTAGGGGCGGCAAGATCAGACCGGTATAGATATCACGTCTCAGTAGTAATCATCTTCCCATGAATCGCAATTGGATACCGGAGTGTCTTCAGCTTGACAAAGACTGCGATTACAAGTGCCAATTCCACAGCCATGGCCATCTCCAACGCCATCCAAGCTTTCCAGCAGCGGGTCTTTGACCACGCGCTGCAGTCAACCATCACGGGCATCCTTTTGATACCCCTCATCTACGTCATTGCAAATGAGTTCATCCGCTCTCAAGCGCGCATCGCCAAGTTGGACGGACCCCGAGGCCTACCCCTGATCGGCAACTTGTGGGATATTCGAGTCAACGCAGCAGAGCAATACCGCAGATGGGCGAAGAAATTTGGATCAGTATACCAGATTCAACTTGGCAATGTTCCCGTCGTCGTTGTCAACTCTGCATCCGCTGCGAGGGCCCTGTTCGGACAGAACGCTCAGGCTCTTAGCTCTCGTCCGGAATTCTATACTTTTCACAAGGTTAGTACATCCTCTTGTTTTTAACATCTTTAAATGTTCATAATGTGAGTGGCTATTCTAACATCAGTGAATAGGTTCTCTCAGACACCGCCGGAACCACCATTGGAACATCTCCCTACAGCGATTCTCTCAAGCGTCGTCGCAAAGGTGCTGCGTCCGCTTTGAACCGTCCCTCCGTCGCTACCTATGTCCCCCACCTCGATGTCGAAACCAAAGACTTCATCAAGGAGCTGTATGAATACGGAAAGGCCGGTCAAGCACCCGTCGACCCGATGCCGATGATTCAGCGCCTGTCTCTCTCGCTTGCTCTGACCCTCAACTGGGGCGTGCGCATGAGCAGTCAGAAGGACGGTCTCTTCAAGGAGATCACCCACGTCGAGGAGGAAATCAGCCGCTTCCGCTCCACCACCGGCAACCTTCAAGATTACATCCCCCTTCTCCGTCTCAACCCGATCAACATGCACTCGGCCAAGGCGCGAGAGATGCGGAGCAGACGCGACGTCTATTTGACCAACCTGAACAAGGGCCTCGACGAGCGCATGGCTAACGGAACGCACAAGCCCTGCATCCAAGCCAACGTCATCATGGACCAGGATGCGAAGCTCAACAACGCGGAGCTGACCTCTATCAGTCTCACGATGCTCTCGGGTGGACTCGACACCGTCACGACTCAGGTTGCCTGGTTCGTGGCAATGCTGTCTCAGAGACCTGATATTCAGGAGAAGGCCGTCGCAGCTATTCGCGAGTTCTACAGCGAGAAGCAGCCCATGTGCGATTCTGAGGATGACCAGCAGTGCCGCTACATCGTGGCGTTGGTCCGCGAGTCTCTGAGATATTACACTGTTCTTCGCCTGGCTCTTCCCAGGGCCTCGGTCCGCGATGTGCCTTACGGCGAGGTGCTCATTCCCAAGGGATCGGTCATCTTCCTCAACGCCTGGGCGTGCAACATGGGTAGGTTTCATCTTCCCATCTAAGAAGAGAGCCGAATTAGACACTAATGTTTGACAGACTCCGAAGTGTGGACTGATCCTGAAGTCTTCCGCCCCGAGAGGTGGCTGGAGCAGCCCGATGCGCCTCTTTTCACCTATGGTGTTGGCTACCGAATGTGCGCCGGCTCGCTTCTGGCTAACAGGGAGTTGTATCTCGTCTACATGAGACTGCTCAACAGCTTCAAGATTGAAAAGTACGACGATGTTGACCATCACCCCATTTCCGGAAATGCGGACCCCACGAGTTTGGTGGCTATGCCGCGGCCGTACAAAGCCCGTTTCATTCCTAGAGATCTTGAAACTTTGAGCGAGGCTTTGAGGGAATCGGAAAAGGCGTAGGACTTGAGAAACAATTTGGAGAAAGAGATATTGAAGAGGAGTCTATGTCTAGCAGTTAGATTAGCGACGTGTGTGGTCGGACGAGAAGAGTCCGTAGACTTGAAAACGTGAAAGCAAATGCGTTCAGTAGAATTCGATAACTGTTTAAACTAGCCGAAAAGACGAAAGAATACCTAAGTGAAAGACGAAGTCCCAGAGCCCAAGAACTCGCCAAGCATGAACACCGAGAAATACCCGAGCCGATCCTTGAATCTTGGAGTGAGTGAGGCCCTAAATGATGTGATCCTCCATGATAACGGGCGTTGACGGGTTCGTTGAGTTTGCTATTAATTCAGTATCTCTGACCGGTAGCCTCCTGTTGCAAGTAGAAATCAGGATTGGTAATAGCTGCGCTGTCGTGCCCCCCATCGCAATACCCACTGTGACCCCCGTCATGAGGGGGCGGGGACGCCTGCGGGGAATGTGCCGGCTCCCGGACCTTGAACCGGCTTTCAGTTGATACAAAACCCCCACTCTTCCCCAGGTTCTGCGTCCGCTCGTTCCTGCGAACTCTAAGTAGCCTTAGCTCAGCTGTCCTCACTTCAGCCAGCGAGTCCAGACTTCATGTCTTTTCACGACTTATGACCCAATTAGCCATGGCTCCTGACAACGACGCCTCGGATGCGCAATCGCCAGAAGCCACGTCCTCTGTGCGGAGGAGATCACCGCCGCCAGGATCCAACCCGCCAAGATCAAAGCGCGCCAAGTATGCGGCAGCCGCTTGGTATGTTACTCTTTTCTTGTACCCTGCTAAGATTCAACTCGTAACGTGGTTTAGTTCCGAATGTAAGAAGCGAAAGCTCAAGTGCGTGAGAGAAGAAAACGAGGAGGAATGCCGAAGATGCATGACCAGCGGCGTGCAGTGCGTCTTCGGGGCGGCTCCCTCTCAGGATGGCAGTATTGCCCCGCGAGAAAGGCCTCGGGCTTCTCGGAGGTCTGCAAGAAGCAGGTGAGAATCTGAAATGCGGTCAACCACAGGGCTATTCTGACGTCTTTGCCAGCTTACCGAATGATGTAATCATGGATGAGATATCTATGCTGAGAGAGCAGGTGGCTAGTCTAGCCAACACCGTAGGCAGACTGGCCTCAGACAAATCCCGCCAAACATCCTCCAACTCCCCCAGTTCGCAACGCCACATGTCGATACATGACACTTCATCGCCGCAAGTACAAGAGCCGAAGCAGCCGCAATTCGTCGGCCCAACGAGATCCGCCTTTAGCTTGAAAGTCGCCGAGACATCACTCACGAGAATGGGTATTTCGGCGCAGACCCCGCTCCCATCCGGCGTATGCGAGTCGCTGGCACCCACCCGGTATCCGACACCCGAACAGTCCGAGCCAGCACTCTCGGTTCCTGGGACAGATGTGCTTCTCACAATGCCACTGGATGAGGTTGTGAGATTATTGGAAGTTTTCCAGGAAGAGGTAGAGACGGTGTACCCTTTTCTCGACACCGGAGAACTAGTTTCAAAGGCTGCGGAAATCAGGTCTTTCGTCGAAGACTCCCCAGATCGCCCAGCAACAGCTGGACCGCCGGCTGTGGATATCAAAGATGTCATCCTAGCGAAAGTAGCTATTGCCACGAGCATTGTCGTCGAAGCCCACGGCAAGAACCACGCGAGCAATAAGCTCGTAGAGCCACTAAAGCATCTCATATATCAGCTATCGATTGACGCCCAGGCTGATCTGAAGGTCATCCAGATCATGACTATGATTGTAAGTCTGCAACTCAGGATTTACCATATGTCAAAACTCACCAAGAGAACAGAGCATTTACTACTTCTTCTCTGACGAAGAGCTCCTTGCGTGGAGGAACATCGGTATAGCGGCTCGAGCGGCGCTGGAAATGGGCCTGCATCAGAACCTGAGCCTCGTCGAGAACTTTCCAGACGAGCGAGAACGGGGTTTGGCAGTCCGTGTGTTTTGGTGCGTTTATGTGCTGGATCGCAGGTGGAGCTTCGGGACGAGTCTGTCATTCGCTCTCATTGATCGAGACATAGATCCCGATTTGCCTGAGCCAGTAAGTCAAGCAAACCCTACCATCGGTGGCCATATTGCTGACATACCTCAGCCTGACGAGTTCCCATACCTTCGATGTTTGATCGGTTATGGTCGACTATGCTCGAAAGCTTGGGACGCTTTACCGCCATTCAGCGCACCATCTCAAATCATCCCAAAGGATACTGTCGCGTTCCTTGACTTCACTGCCCAGAACTGGTCAAACTCAATACCGGATGACCTGCAACTCCGCCATCCCCTACACCGGGGCACGGCAGGTACACAGCCTCCTCGAGCCTTGCGACGACTTCAGGCTTTGCTGTACCTGCGAGGAAACCATATCCGCACCTTAATACACCGACACCACGTGATAAGCTCCGCTAGCATTGAAGCCGATCCGCAAAAGGCTCGTCTTGTGGTCGACATTGCCATCGATAGTATATCCGTCCTGGTCCACCTGAGCGAGACGAGCGATATATACATGCGCCAGCAGAGCGCATTCAACTACTTCCTCCTCAGCGCCGTTGCCGTTCTCTTTCTGGCGGTATGTCATGGCTCTCGGATGTTTGCCGAGCCATGCAGAGACAGCTTTCTCTCTGCTGCTGAATTAGTGAAAGGCTTTTCTCGCCAAGGGACTGCCAGCAGAAGGCTGTGGAAGAGCATCCGCGGACTGTTGCCCCTGGCTCAACGGATCGGGCTGAGGGGAGACGACAGCAACGGGAGGAGAGAGGACTTAAGCCGACAGTTCTTGGATTCATCCAGCCGTTCTTTCGGGACGAGTGGCAGCCATCAAGTAGTGTCTGCAGACACTATAGATCCAGGGCTGGGCGGCATATCGTCTGGCCAGAGCGTTGGACCCGCGGATTTTGGAACGGCGGCTCCTGATGCGTTTTCACTGGGTAACGACTTAATGTTCCTATTTGATGCGTTTGGGCAGACGGAAGATTCGTGGAATGGTGGGATGCAAGATTACCTGGGCAGCAACGACCAGCAGATGCCGATACTAGGCGAGGAAGAGATTTCCAGACACTTTTGGGGGCTGATTTGACCCGCAAAGAGTTTGCATGTCGTTGAACTAGGGCGGAATGGGGGGCACAGGCGGGAGAAGCTCGACCATGGGACGAACATGGATGCATCGGATAGACGGAAGCGGCGTCGTACGCCCAGGGTTCTTGGAAGATGGAGTGATCCGAAAAGGCAGGAACAGGGTCACAGTGCAGGCGTCTTTGGTCAATGGGGAAGCCCAGATGCTGCTCAAGGGAGTCCTCTCAGCCTGGTTAAGGCTGCCTTGGCCAGAACCAGCATCTCATGCCAGGACAGCCTCAACACGCGGATGCGATGCGTTGAGAACAGCTTTTACGCCGTTAGTGTGATGAGAGAAGCGTCGTGGAACGTCCTCAAAAAAGATGGATCACAGCTCCAAGTCTTACCATTTCAAGGTGAAGATGAATAAATGACCAGACATGATTTCTTTGGGGTTGGCTGCGGCATCATTCATGAGAGACAGGCCGATACACCACGGTCGAGCCCAGTTGTGGGAACCCGGATGGGGCACAATAGCACTGGTCAACAAAGCGGCTGTGCAAAAAGGTCTTGGCCTGCACGTATTCAACTTCAATACGAAGATAGTGGCCGACAAGTCGATGACGGAAGAGTTGAACATGGAACTTTCGCTGGCGATATTGGCCCAAGGCGGTGGTTCTGGTCTCCTGCCTCATCAGGAATAGGGGAGTCTTGGGTGCTGAAGCGGGGGAGATACGCGGTGCGGATAACTCATTACGAATAACGTACATACCTGAAAACATGCTGATAGGGGCGATACTTCAGGTCGCTGTGGAGTGAAAGCCGAGCCTTTCCAGTGGGCAATCTCCACCGCGTTCCCCTGTCTCGGTCGCATGCATAGCAGTCAATCAAGAGGAATTAAACTCTTTAAACTTTCAGATAGACTTCGGACGGAGTCGCTTATTTTTGACCACACGGCGTACGGGAGGCCGTTTGCTCCTCGCAGCATCAAGTGCCTGTTAGTCTACTGCAAGTAGATGGGAGATGAATATTGTACTCATGCTGTTCGGGTGTTTACATCGTAGGTATTTGGGAGCGGGGTCACAAGAAGCTAAGGACTTCTAGATGAACACGCGCGTTTCTAGCAGAACGACGCCTGTCCGCTCGTTACATGCGTCCTCTGCAAAGTCAAGACAAGCAGCCAAGCCGTTTGCTTGGCAGCTGCCTATCACCACAACGCCAACCAGCCAATCGACACGCTTATCATCAGATGCTTGGTCCAGGCACAGTTGCTTGGCGGTGATGACCCGAGCATCGGCGAGCCGCATCGGTCCCCTCTTCGATGTTTCCTTCGGCACAACAGAGTTTGGGTTGAATTGATGGATATGTTACGCTGTTTTACACCCTCCAGGACATCGACAAGGCTCCAAGAAAGCCTGTCACGTCTCTGATGAATTATTGCCAGATCATCAAATGGTAACCACTGTGCAACGGCACGGATCCGTGGGCTCAAGCGCGTTTTCACCAACACCACGGCCGGTACAAGACCTGTCTGCAGTCTTGGGCCCGAACACGACATGATGCTAACGCAGGCAACCTAAGCACCAAGAGCGTCGCGTCGATCGAGCCATTGTTCCGTCCGTTAGACAAACACCAGGAGATGAGATTTAACTCCGACGACGCTGCAAAGATGCCTGGCCCGGACGAATGTTTGGGCGGCTTACGCCTGCAGAAGTTGACTACTACCATACAACAGCAGTGCTTGATGATGGAACTTTGGGAACAGAAGAAGGCGGCAAAAGGAGGCCCCAGTGTCCCGGGGGAAGTGGATCCCTCGTCCCGCTTTTCTTACGCCGTGGCCACGAAAGCTTTCCCCGGACCGCTGTCCGCCAAGGAGCACTTGATCCCGGGACCTTCCCCTTCGAGCCCCCGCCAAGAGACTCCAAGAACCGTTCGCTGGGAGCTACAATCGAGCGCCCCAACGGCCGGAATTGCTTGCAAATTTATCGCTCACGCCCCGATGCTACACTGTTGCGCTCCAGCTGTCGGTGATGCGGCCTGCCTGCCATGTCTTGGTCACATCCGAGCTTCCCTGAGTCGCAACCCACGAGGAGACCGTCTGGCTGCCCGCAGCGCCGAGAAATGCCCAGATCGATGGATCATATGGCTAGCAGGCATTCCGGCATGGGCTCTGCATGTCAGAATCCATTGACAGGAAGCAGTGACTGCCCAGAGCTGTGGGAGCTGTTGGAGCTTCGGCCGCTCAGCCTGCGGTGCGGAAGTTCTAGTATGTGAGGGTATAAGTTCAATGGGATCCCCGTTCTGCTAATTTGAATTCTCAAGGTACTAACCACCTCCCCTCACTCACTTCGACTACCAGACCCAGGCCCATCTGCTCATCAAAACAAACAAGATTGTCAATCTTTGTTTGAATTGAACGTCAGGCACAATGGTTCGCGCTTCCTCTTACCTCGGCTCTCTGGCCGTCCTCGCTGCTTCGGCGGTGGGCAAGGAAATTGAGCCCAACGCGGATCTCGCCGCTGAGCTGTACGACTCTGGCGTCATCCACGAGCAGATCATCGCCAGCAAGAAGGCAAGAGCTGACTCAGAACAACCAATTATCAATATGAATCATGCTGACGTGTTTGGCAGGCCGAGTTCGCGCGCCAGAGAGAGGCCGGTGCCTACGCCAGTGAGCAGTACCCCGAGCTTGGCTACGCTCCTTGCGTCAACGGATGGGCCGAGGCCATCGTCGGTGACCGCAACAACACCTTCCGTTGCCACAACGCCGACCTCCACTCCTTCCTGAGCCACGCCGCCCTCGGTGACGAGCTCGGTGAGGGTTCCTCATCATGGGGTTGGACCTCCGATGACGGCCGCGAATTCGTGGCCATCGGTCAGTACCAGGGCACCGCCTTCGCGGAGATCAACTCCGACGGCAAGCTCATCTACTTGGGTCGACTCCCCCAGTACTCGGTACCCTCCGAGTGGCGCGAGATCCGCTCCTACAAGCACTACATGGTCATCGGCTCCGAGGCCGTCGGCCACGGCATCCAGATCTTCGACATGAAGAAGCTTCTGGACATTGACCCAGCCAGCCCCGTCACTTTCGACGCCAAGGCCGACCTGACCAGTCACTTTAACGCCCTGCTGCCGCTGGGCCGCGCCCACAACGTTGTGGTCAACGAGGAGCTCAGCTACGGTGTTGCCGTCGGCGCCCAGCCCCGCAACGACACCATCTGCGCCTCCGGTCTGAACTTCTTCGACCTCACCAACCCCGCCGACCCCATCTCCTTGGGGTGTGCCAGCGGTGACGGCTACGTTCACGACGCTCAGTGCCTCGTGTACCGCGGCCCCGACAAGCGCTTCGAGGGCCGGGACATCTGCTACGGCTACAACGAGGACACCCTCACCATCTACGACGTCACGGACAAGGCCAACGTCACCAACATCATCTCCCGCATCTCGTACGAGGGCGCGTCCTACACCCACCAAGGCTGGGTCCTCGACGTGAACAACCAAGAGTTCCTCGTTCTCGACGACGAGCTCGACGAGGTCCGCGGCAACGGGCCCGGCGGCGATGGCTACCCGGTCAGCTTCTTCTGGGACATCCGCGACCTGACCGCGCCCAAGCAGACCGGCTTCTTTAAGTCCCCTACCAAGGCCATCGACCACAACCAGTACGTTATCGATAACTACATCTACCAGTCCCACTACGGCGCCGGCTTGCGCGTTCTCGACGCGAGCTCCATCCCCTCCGACCTCACTGGTGCCGGCGTCTGCGAGGCCGCCTGGTTCGACATCTACCCCGAGGACGACGACATGGAGGGCGGCGGCTACGTCGGCTTCGTCGGCACCTGGTCCTCGTACGCGTACTTCCCCTCTGGCTACATCTTCATCAACACCATCGAGCGCGGCGCCTTCGTCGTCAAGTTGACTGGCAAGGACTGCCCCAAGGCGCCCGTATGCAACGCCGACAACTGCCTGCGATCGTTCCGCGCCGAGTCCGTCCCCGGCCGTCTGCAGGAGTCCCAGGAGTTCTGCAAGTCCTTCCTGAGCGCTCCGGTCAAGGACGTCAGCGTTCTGCCTGAGCACGCGGTGAAGAACTGCGCCAAGGAGGACAAGGTCGCTCAGGCTAGCAGCGCCTGTGCTTGCTTGCCCGCTGCCACTCCTGCTCCTTAAATGACAGCGCTTGAAGAAGAGTGGAGGACAAAAGGATCCTAACGACTTATATTCTGTGTAAATAGTCCCAATGACCTGTAATGAATAATTTGATTACGTCTTTGAACTTCAACGCTTTCCGATACACCAGTGAAAATGTCATTCTGACGTTACAAATGCCTGGAAAATGTAGCGCTTGAATGCTGGCGCAGGCCACCTCCAAGTGGCGATATTCTTATGTCTACGAAGCCTCTACAATGGGATCGTAAGTCTCAGCCCGGACGAGCACTGTTCGAAGCCTTCACCACCAGAGCCAAGTCAACTCTTTGCTTTCACGAAGCTAGCGTAAGCGAGGCCCCCATGTCCAGCATCCCCCCATCGTCCTGAGCCGCAGGCAAACTGCAGAAGATGTGTGCGGGGTTGGCGTTGTTTGCCCAATCCAACGTCGATCTTTCCTCCAACAACGGCTTATGGTGCAGAAGGACAAGGGTATCACAACGCCATGCAGCCGCCGTCCGCTGGACGTAGACGCTACCAAGACTGCCGGTCGCTGAAAGCTGTTGAGATAACAGAGACATGGCCTGATGGTTGGTGCTTCGATGCTGGAGCTTTCATGTCGGGAGCTCATCCGATTGATAAAGATGGTTCTCATCGTCCAGAGACTCACAAAGCCTTTTGCAGCTTATGCGCTAACTTGATTAAAGAAGCTCTCATCCCGCGGCGAGCGAGAAGCCTCTTCAAAAATGGACCTCAATTCCGACCATCTTTCCTAATTCTTTCCCCTTTTCCTGACTTACATCGCTGGCTCTATCAATTTTCCAACACATTCCACGTTGGAGAGAAGAAGATGGGCCATTCGAGCTCGGATGTGGGAAGACGCGACCCGTCATCCAGCAACAACCCCGACGCCTCCGTTTCCGACTCACCACGAACGAAAGGTCGCGACGTTGAGCACGGAACCAGCCAGCTACACCATGGAATCGACACCCGTGCCATCCACGTCGGATCCGACTACATATACGAAAAGAAAGTCTCGATCATGAACCAAGCCCTCATCGACATCGGCATGGGCCCGTTCCAGTGGAAAGTGTTCGCCATGACGGGCTTCGGTTGGTTCGTCGACAACGTAAGGGCCTACCCGCCAACATTTGAGAAACCTCTACTAAATACTTCGTAGTTCTGGATGCAGGCCATCACAATAATCAGCGCCCCGGTGCGCAACGAGTTCGCCGTCAAACGCATCGCCTTTCTGACGGTAGCTAAGTACGTCGGGTTGGTCATCGGCTCGACGGCCTGGCCCATGACCGCGGACTACATTGGCCGCAAGCTCGCCTTCAACGTCACCCTCCTCATCTCCGCCATCTCGGGTCTGGTCGGCGCAGGCGCACCGAACTTTGTTGCAATCGCCACCTTTTGCGCATTCATCGGCTTGGGCACCGGCGGTAACCAGCCTGTCGACAGCGCCATCTTCCTCGAGTTCATCCCCGCTACGCACCAGTACCTCCTTACCATGCAGTCGGCATTCTGGTCCTTCGGCCAGGCTATTGCGGCCCTGATTGCCTGGCCTCTCATCGCCAACTTCTCCTGTCCTTCTGGTCTGCCGGCAGGGGAGTGTCGGTACGAGGATAACCTCGGATGGCGATACACATACTGGGCCTTTGGCGGTCTAACACTCGTCATGTTTCTGCTCCGACTGTTCTTCAGAGTGTACGAGACGCCCAAGTACCTTCTCGGAAGAGGCTTGGATCGAGAGGCTGTCGAGGTTGTCCAGAAGATCGCCACGAGAAACAGCGGCTCGACGTGGCTTACCCTGGAGCACTTTGAAGCTATCGATGCCGAGTTGGGCGTCACTCGTGAGGCGACTGTCATAAGGGCGCCGCAGGTGGACACTAGCAACGTCCTGCGCCGACAGCTCGAGAACTTTAAGCCAGCGAAGATTCTCACGCTATTCTCCACCCCACGGTTTGCGCTCTCGACGACGCTGGTGCTGTTTCTCTGGTGCTCAATCGGCATGGCTTTCCCTCTGTACAACTCCTTCATCCCCATATTCCTCGAGAACAAAGGCGCGAGCCAGGGAGACTCGTCGCTTTCGACGACGTACCGAAACTATGCCATCCAGGCAGTCTGTGGAATTCCAGCGTCCATCCTTGGTGGTTTTACCGTCGACATGAAGCGCATCGGCCGAAAAGGCACAGGAACCTTCGCCTGCATCGGTACTGGCGTCTTCTTGTTTCTCTTCACCAGGGCGACAACGCCCGCCGGCGTCACGGGGTTCACCTGCGCCATCGCATTCTTCCAGAACCTAGTGTATGGGTTGCTGTACTCGTACACCCCCGAGCTCTTTCCGGCCCCAGTTCGAGGCTCGGCGAATGGGCTGGTAGCTTTGTTCAATCGCATGAGTGGGCTCATGGCGCCAATCATCGCAGCCTATGTCGGTATAGATACTGACTTACCTGTGTGGATTTCAGCAGCGTTGTTTGTTGTGGCTGGATTTGTGTTTCTTCTGTTGCCCTATGAGACCCGTGGAAGGGCGGCTGCATGATGGCAACTGGTTGACAGGATATGGCAAACCCATAGAAACCTCTCACGCCGATTCACTGCGTTTACTCTCACGGTGTTCCTGGGAAAAGACTCTTTGTCGGTAAACCGACATGTCATTCACATTACCAACAACTATCACTGCCTTTTGCCTTGGAAAGGAATAAACTCAAACAATAGTCCAACGCCCCAAAGTGAGCAATCCAAAAAAAGTTCAAGCAGGCTAACCCAAACGAAATGCCAGAACTCCAAGACGATCACCGAGGTATGCGCTTCAACAAGACTAATTTCAACCATTCAAACGTCCCATTCGCTCCATTAAGAAGATGACAGATAACGACAATATCAAGATCTGAAAGGAATACTGGAGGTAACCCTCTATGAAAACAGCGCGGTATTCAAGCATTGGACGATGGAGCTGCCACTCGTGAGACCTGACGAAAGACAGGTCGCGGCACCGCCTACTGCCAACGGTCCCAGCGCCGCAAGACAGGCGGACGTGTCCACCACGCCATTCAGTGCGCTGAGATCTAAGCAGACCTGAGGCAACGCTGTTAAGCAGTTCGACGCCAGCGCAGTTTGGAGACAGCCGACGACGGACTGCCCGGTGGTGAGGATGTTGATGGCACCAGTGACGAGACAGTTTGCGACGTTGCCGACGGCGAAGAGTCCAAGGGCCTGGGTACATGCTGGGATATCCGCGAGAAGGTCTAAGCCATTCACGGTGGAGAGACTCAAACAGGTGCCAGGGACAGTGGGACAGACCGGTGTCGGTGGGGCGGGTGCTGTGGTGGGACACAAAGCTGGGTCGGTGATAGTGGTGGTCGTGACGGTTGGATTGGTGCTGAAGGCGCCCTGGAGACATCCGAAGATGGATAATCCTGTGGTGGCGCTGGTGATGGAGTTCAGAGCAAGACAGACAGCAGCTGCACCAGAGTTGTAAGGGCCAAGAGCAGCGACACAGGTGGGAATATCGACCAACAAGTCAATGCCATTGGAGACTTGAAGATCGACACAGGGCTGGGGAATGGTTTGCGGGCAGGATGCTCCGAGTGTCTGGAGAAGGCAGTCTGCGATTGGCTGGCCCTGAGGGTTGAGACCGAGGTTTGCTGTGAGACAGAGCGCGACGGGGCCGACGGCGAAAGGCCCAAGATCTAGCAAGCAATCCGCCGTGACCAGGGTCAATGGGATGAGACCGTTCGTGGTTGGCAGTTGGGCGCAAGCTCCAGGAAGGGTGACGCCGCATGTTGGTGTGCTTGTCGCCGTTGCAGTGACCACACAGCCAGTGAAGGATGTAGTTGGGACGATGCGCGTGCTAGAGGTAGGTGGGATGGGCGTCAGGGATGTAATAGAGCTAGATGAACTAGACGAGCTAGAAGAGCTTGATGAGCTGACTGAAGAGGAGGATGTTAGGCTAGTTGAAGTGCTAGAAGAGGATGTCGTTGAGGCTGTAGATGAGGTTGTAGATGCTGGAGTGGATGAGGCAGCGGATGAGGATGAGGAGGTAGATGATGTAGAAGAGCTAGATGCTTGAGATGTAGTAGAGCTGGCCACCTGAGATGGGGTCGATGACGAGGAAGAAGAGCTAGAGCTGAGGGAAGAGCTCGAGCTTGATATTCCAGTGGATGAAGAGCTCACAGCGGATGACGTAGAGGAGCTTGAGACTGAAGATGCCGAGGTGCTAGCCGTTGATGACGCAGAAGCGCTTGACGCTGGCGTGACAGACGAACTTCCAGACGAAGAAGCGGATGAGCTGATGCTTGAGGATCTCGGCTGAGAGGATGAGCTGACAGATGCCGACGAGGAAGTACTTTGGGGCCCAGGTGATGTACTGCTAGATACCATGGAAGAACTTCCTGGTGGCGTCGAAGATGGGCTGGTAGGGCTAGATGATGTTGACGAGGTGGAGAGGATGCTTCCAGAAGACGTGCTGAGAGGCGGCAATAAGGAGCTTGTTGATAGACTAGGGACTGCAGTAGATGAACTTGACGCTGATGATCCCGAGGAGGTACCGGCGGTTGATGTGGATGAGCCACCAGTCGACAATGTAGAAGAACGAATCATGACACTGCCAGTGCTACTTGATGCCGAGATAGTCGTGGATCCGGATCGGTTGGTGCTTCCACCAGTGCTAGTGCTAGACGGAGTAATTGACGACACGGGTGTGACAGATCCACTTGTCCTGATGGTGGGTGTGGCGGAGGAGGTTACAGCAGGTGGAGGACCGGCAAAACTGGAAGTTGCAACAGATGGACTGCGGGTAGATACCGAAGTGGCTGTAGTGCCGGCGCTAGACTGAGAGGTTGTTGAGGTCAAGCCTGGAGGTCCCGGAATGCCACTGGTTGAGACGGAGCTTCTAGATGTGGACGAAGTCTGAAGTCCGGTAGTACTCGAGGTTGCAGTAGTTGACTGGGTACTTGATGTGGATTGCAAAACGTCTGGAACTATGCTCCCAGTGGGGGACGTCGTAGGCGAAGATGTAGACGGCGTTGCAGGGGTGTTCGAGATGTTCGTACTAGAACCTGGAGTTCTGGCCGCGCTCGTACTTTGTGTGACTGTTACTCTAATGGTAGTCGTGGATGGAGAGGTGCCCGAGTTGCTGCTGGCGGAAGTAAGCGAGTCGGGAAGAACTATGTCCGAGGTGGTTGAAGTAGTACGAGAGTTCGGATCCACTGAAGTAGGAGCAATAGGCTGACTGGTTGGTCCCCCTTGCGAGGAAGTTGCAACTCTAGAACTTGAGACGGCAGTAGCGGCAGTATTGGTTCCCTGTGAGGGTCCAGCTGAAGAGGATGTAGCCGGGATTATAGAAGAGGTGGGCGACAACACGCTGGCATCTTGTGGAACCTCGGAAGACCCGCCAGCTGGAGGAGCGCTTTGGGAGGGTACCAAGCTGCTAGGCAGTGGCTGCCCTGTCGAAGTGACGGGCCCAGGAGCAGGGGAAACAGTGTTTCCAGGACCATTAGACGGAACCAGGGAACCAGTTGTGGCTGATGATGCTTGCCCGCCGTTTTTGCTGGAGAAAAGAGCCGGGTCCACCGGAATTGAAGCTGCGGTGGTGGGCACTTGACCGCTACTTAGAACAAGTATCACCGTCGAACCTGGTTGGCCTGAGGGTCCAGGAGGGAATGTGATCGTAGAGGTGACGGAACCCTCGAAGGTACTTGTAAAGATGTTGTTTCCTCCCGGAACTACAGGTGAGACTATTGCAGGCAACACTGGGTCAGCTGGTGCTGAGCTTGGATCTAGGACGCCAAAGTCTGGTGGTCCCGTAGGTCCTGCTGGAATCACGGCTGGGGTAGCCGGCAAGTTTCCGGTGGGAGCTACGCCAGGATCTGTGTTTGCTGGATTGATAACAATCGCAGTAGCTGTGCCATCCGCTAGTGCCGGAAGGATGGTTACGGTGGTGAAGATTGTACCAGTAACGGTTGCCGCAACTCTGACAACAGGTCCGTTGAACGGCCTGAGCTGCGGAGTTGGAGTCAGAACGACTCTAGTTCCAGTGCCATCACCGCCACTTGGTGGAAGATCAATAGTTGTTGGCGCAAGGCCTGTGAAGGGGGCAGTAACAGTTGTGAACGGGCCAAAAAAGGCATTGAGAGGACCATCGTCGTTCCCGTCATCACTGCCACCATCGCTTCCATCGCTGGAAGGTGATGGAGTTGAGGCCGGATCGAGAATTAACAGAGTTCCAGTCGTATCTGTTCCAGCAGGTGGGATTGTGAAGGTGGTTGTTAGTGTCCCAGGCCCGGTTGCGGTTGTTGGAACATATACTGCGGGGAAAATGTCCGGATCATCATCCCCAACAGTAGTTGGCACCACAATGATTTCCGTTCCGACAGTATCGCTACCCGTTGGGGGCAACACGACGGTTGATGTCGTTGGTTCAGTACCGATGGCTGTCAGAGTAGTGAACAACCCAGCCGGGGCCCCTCCCGTGGGCGCAGCCCCATCAGTGGGTGTCAAGACGATCTGCAAGGCGATGGAGTCTGTGCCCACAGGTGGTATCGTCAATGTCGTAGTCATTGTGCCAGTCCATGGGCCTGTAGCAGCTGTGATTGGGCTTGGGAACGGCGCTGCGGCCGGTGTCAAGATGATCTGCCTTTCGATTTCGTCAGTGCCTTGAGGAGGAAGCACTAAAGTCGACGTGACTGTGCCGGTCCAAGCTGCAGTCATGGTCTCGACACGTTCGGGAAATGCGTTCTCAGGAATGGATCCAGGCGCTGACTGGGCTGGATCGAAGGATGACGGAATGGCGTTCTGAGAATCAAATGGGTCTTGCTGGCCTGCGGGAAACGGCTCCAAAATAATCTCCGTGCCAACTTCAGAACTTGCTTGTGGTCCCAAAACAATAGTTGAGAGAGCAGTGCCTTGAGGCACTCCCCTCGTGATTGTTGAGACTGGGCCATTGAAAGTGGCGCTTGGGCTTCTGTGCATGAGTTAGTACAAGAATTGGTCCCTTACGGAGTAAAGGATCCATGTCAATCTTACTTACAGAGTTGAGGTATATGTGATGGTGTTCTCGACAATAAAGTCGGAGAGCAAAACTGTGGGAGCATTTGTTACTGGCACGGTGGTGCCAGCAACGGTAATCGTGGTATTTGAGCATATGGCGGCGCTCAGACGTACAGGAGTCTGGTCGACCACCAAGACATACTGCTTGATAACACCTTGATCATCAGGAAGGATGCACTGCGAGTTTGCTAATCTGAACCATAGCAGCATGCAAAGGGTGACAAGGGCACCACGCAGAAGGAGATCTTGCATTTTTGCGATCTGTGCCAGACAGTGAGTGAGGAATTATTGAACGAGAGTTTGGGCAATAAGACCACAACAGCGAGCGAGGAAGACTTCAACGGATGAGCATCGAAGGACTCTCGTGATATCCCACGTCCTGCGAGGGCTCTTGTAGGTCGGCCTTACACCCTGCTCAATGTATTGTTGGAGGTGTCACATGACCCTCAATATGCTGAAGAGTCTAGACTGTTTTAACCGAGCTGAGTCTCGACCCGGTCGTGTTGGAATGCATCCGGGGAATAATGTTAACCATCAACGGCCCCGCGGCTTGAAAATGACGATCTCCGAAACTTCGCCGCAAGCGTAACGTCGATCAATGTCTCAGGATTTCGTCGCTAAGCACGTACTAAGCCCAATTTACCAAAAGGCTCAGTGTGAGGCTCATCTGAATCACAGCTGAAATCAACTTCAGGTGACGGCTTCGGTAATTTCTGTTTGTCCCTGTCAAACTAGGTGCGGTTGGAGGGTAATATTCTTATTTGACCCGAATTGTTACACGGAGCTTTGTACTAGCCTCATTACATTGCAACAAAATCCATCGCGAACTCTCCCCTGGGGCTTTACTCGGAAGATGACGATTTCACCGATTATTATGCGGCTCACCGAGCATAGTAGACTGAATCGGTCGACAGTCTGTCATCGCAATCGTTCAAGAGCGACAGTGAGCTTGCGACATACTCATGGTCATTGTAAGATCTCATGATGTCATATAATTGCCGAATCTAGAATACTTCACCTTGGCGATGGCGCCGCAAACCTGGTCCTCGGGACCTCTCCTTTTCTCCCCCGATGCTTAGCGATCCTACCAGGTGACCAAAGTTGGCAACCCGGGAGGCAGAGATATCTCGTCGGCCCGAGACAGGCGTACCTGCCATCGGCCAATGAGATATTGCGCTATCGTTAGGCTGACTGGGGCTATTTCCAACACAGATGGTGCAAGTCGGTAAGCCTTTCCCAAAGCCCTCCGATTGCACTAGTAGTATGGATATAAGGTTTAGCCTCACTATTGCCCACAGACAACTTGGTAGACGTTGGAGCAGTTGAGGAGAAGCCGCTGAAATACCTTAGGTCTCGGGCACTAAAGGAATTGGTCTCCAGTGGCTTGAAAAGTCCGTTTTCGCTGGGCCGCCCGCGAAGCCAATGTCAGCTAAAGGCTGTTGCAGCATGCTTGAAAGTAATGACGTTCTACTATCACGATTACCAAAACCCGGGAAGATCGCTCCGTCAATTTCCTTACAAAGTAAGAAGTTAAGGCCGGATGCAGACATTCACCCACAGAGCTCCTTGAGGTCTCCCGGTCAGCACAATGTGTTGCATGATGTTCAGTAGCCGGCGTATAATAGGATGCTTGTTCTGGATATGTTGAGACTTGCCTTTTCAAACAGCTCCCCTCATCACTCCGATATCAACTATTTCCACGTCAGTCGACACCATGCTCTCTATGTGTTCGTCACGCACAACGATACTTCCTTTGCTGTTCGGCCTGGCCCTCGCGGCACCACGTATCAGCCCGCGGGAAGATGGCTGCGGAGCCGGAGTAACGGGCCTTCCGTCTATTACCTACACAATGATGGCTCCCGTGCAGACCGTTATAATCGACATGACCCAAGAAGATGGCTGTCCATGGATCAAGGCGGAGTTGGCTCCCACTATGGCGCTTCCGACAGCATCACCCATCGCTTCAAATCCCGGACCAGACCCTGTACCATATCCTGGGCAAAATCCTGGGCAAAACGTACCTGCCAATGTTCCGAACCAAGAAGCAACGCCTAGCATTTTGCCCGATGGCGCGATTCCCAATCCTTCCGCCACCGCAGGTTTGGGTGGAAGTGTGCCAGCTGCATCACCCAATGGCGGCGGGCCTCCCCAACCTCCCGCTGGGCCCGGCGCAACGGGTCCGATCGACGGCGGAGGTGGCTTCTCCCAAAACGTCCCAACTGGGAATGGCAACAATCCAGTTTCTACGACCCAGACTCAAGGAGGATCCCCAACCACAGTGGTTGGCAGTCCAACAGAAAGCCCCCCGCCTCGCTTCGTAATCTACGCTGGTTCGACGCAGAGGGCCTTTGAGCTACCCCATCTTGCTCACAACCCACTAAGCATTGGCGTTCTGGCCCTTTGGAGCATCATAATGTTGGATATGTGGTGATTATTGTTGGTTGGAATGAGCGTTCAATGTGCTTTCGTAGCGAAGAGCAAGCTTCATACTTATACTTTTGTGAATTTGGTTGATATTTCTACTTCATCGGGCGGAATACTGGGCGTTTAAATGAATATCTTTATTGACGTTCTTACTGGGTTGCTCCTTCTTGTCTGATTGCTATCATCTCTGTTGTTTTTGATGTCGTCGCCGTTGCTGTGGTCTGTACTTGCTTAACTCTTGCATGAATGCCACAAAATGAGTATTCATGGCTTCGTAATTGACCGGGTTAAGAGGCTCGGGACAACGCTCACCGGCTTCCAGAAATGGTGACACAGCGACTAGCATAAGTCGCAAGATTCTCCAGAGATTTCTCGATCACTCGTGTGACAGATATAATGAAGATCATGGCCGATCGCCGTTAGCCATGAGTCGTCACTGCGTGTAAGCCATACCAGCACGCAGACCCAAGGCCACGGTAGGCTAGCATTCGCTAAGGTGAACAACGTACCTCATGCGTTTTCATCTTGCATGGGAAAGCTTCTCTCATCTTTATAGATAGCAACATTCTTTAGTATAGTTAGTATGGCTGGACCTTGCAGATCAGCAGCATAGATAAGATGCAAGTGATCGGTCGAGTACATTGCTCGATCAAGCGACGGTATGCTTCTCTCTGCTGCTTCAGATCCATCGCAAGCCACTTTATTCAAGAGGGTTGTTTTCTCGATAGTTGGTGGTCAAGGCTGTCACACAGGTGATGTCTTGTTGTTCTTACTGTGACGCGTCATGGTTGATGTCTGAGTACTCCACGACTATTAACCGAGGTCGCTAAGGAGATCAGGCCCAATTTGTGTCGGGATTCCAGCGGCCACTGAAAGCTAAGGGGTATCCGGCAGTTGAAGATTTCTAAATGGCATTTGGCAGATGGCTGGCCAACTTGTAAAATTCCAGTCATGGGGACAACGGTAGATCTGCGTATGTGGCTTGGTGTCTAGACGCATCCGGGGCTGATGTTAGGTCACCTCCCCTTCCTTTCAGACCAATCACTTAGGCCCTGTGGAGATGAATTAGAAGCAAAGGAAAGAGGTGGATGAATGACTGCCCAATGAAAGACGATATCACAGCTTCGTTGTATCGATGCCTAACACTTCCGGACTATCTACTTGTTAGCCTCACCTGAATTCATGTTCGCTCGGCTCCGAACGAAACCGTTCCTAAATCATGCTCACAGATGAGGTTTGGTCAACTAAAAGAAATGGAAGCCGTTTCTTTGCAACTTGCACCAGCTAATCCCACTGATTAAATGCCGATAACCAATCAGCTCTAAATTATTACACGTAAACAGTCACAAATCCATCTGCTACAGCTGCAGGAAGTGGCTGGAACCTTTTGTCTCCATTGAATTGATACTTGAACAGGCTTCCTCAACTCCTTTACTTGGTGTCCTTTACTGTTCTCCTTGATCTCATTATGCACACATGTCATATGTCTTATCGTCACGAAAGGAAGAAACAAACTTCAAGGTTTTGAATTGACATGTGTGCAACTTTCCTGGCTCGGAGCCGGTGTAAAGCAGGATCTGCCATTTTGGGGTTTTGTCTCAGCCACCACAAGAGTTGAGAGTGTGCCAAGACTTCGTAAATACATTTCCTCTAACCCAAAACGTATCACGCTATTTAGCGAGACCCTGGCCTAGCTTCGATCAAACCGTTACTTAGTCGGCTCCCATTGAGAGGGGGTTCTGCATCGCTCGAATGCTGCCCGTTCCCATGCCCCATCCGGACCGGCATCGCATCCTACGATCCGGGCTAACGATTGCGAATTGTTTTTCACCTTGTATGTGTGAGGGGGCCGTTGATTGGGTCTTATGCTGGACCGGAGCACGAATTTTGAAGCTAGTTAGGATGTCACTATCCACGCAGAAGGATATGTTGCCTAGTCTCACGCACACCTCATTGATGTGCCCCGATACTTGAAGTTACGATTAGAGGAATGAACTTCGCAATCGACGACAACATACAACCGTCCCGTAGCCATCTGTCCTCATCAGAATTTGTCCATTGAGAAGTTCTGATAGGCTGGTTCTGCCTAATGCATGTTGAGCCTCAGAAAGCTCACCATGTCATCCACACCCTGTGGCTCGTTGACCCAGTGACCTCCTGAATCATACTCATGCCATTCAACTGTCTTGCAAAATGACCCAAGAGTCCTCCGCAACTGACGACCGAGCCTGACATCAATAACCTCATCATCCACGGCGTGAGCGAGGAAAATAGAGGGGTTGATCGACGGTTGTGTAACGCTTTTTTGGTGATATGGCGAACGTTTCTCCGCCAATTCTTCGATGACAACTGCCGGTGGCATCCAGCTGCACCAGCCAATCAGCCCACCCAAACTGCCTAACTTTGACGTAGACAGCAAAGCGGCAACTGAGGTTACAAATCCTTGGCTGATACCGCATAAGAATATCTTTTCCATGGGAACCAAGTTGGATTCACTCTCGATTAAGTTGACTAGGAATTCGATACTTCGTCTCAGGCCGGCTTTCTGGATATCGGCCTGCTCCTCAGGATTTTCCAGTGACCAGACATCAAACCACTGTGACATGTCGGTGCCGAACCTCTTAGATGGAATCACAGCGGCTCCGGGGAAGACCCATCGAATAGATGGTAACAGGTCTGGAAGGGTTCTTGGCTGGTTTGCCGGTTCTGACGCTTCGCTCTCGAAAAGCTCATCTGCGAACTCGTTGCAGATGCTGTCTCTGCCATGGAGAAAGACGACCGTGTGGGTGTGCGCCGCCCGAGGCTCGATGCAGTGTTTGGTGAAATGCATGTTTGTGGTGCTAAGTGGGGTCTTCGTGATGGGCCTGCGCAGGTAGAGTTGAGTTGAAATGGGAGAAGATGGTGATTGCGGTAAGTTGGAGATGGAAGGGTGTTTTTGGGGGTTTCAGTTGAAAAGGATGCACGGGGACGCTGTTGGACTTCCTAGTGGAGACCTGAAGCACATAAGGTATGGACCTGAGTGGCAACCTCACAAGGTTATCACCAGGTGCACTTCGTGTTTATTCGCGAACCGTAAAGGTTTCTTCCCAGTAAGTGCTCATTTGTGAGCTGTTGACTTTCCAGACTTTTCGCATCAAACTGGTATGTTTAGCATGGCTGATTACGGCGAATTCTGCTCTTTGGGCGGATAGTAGGCTGACAACATTGTAGCTAATAATACGATGACAACGGTAACGCCAATAGAAATCATAACGACGAAGACGATGACGACGACGACGACGACAATAACAACGAAAACAAAGCTCACAATCATGATAGCTCAAACAAATATATATCCACTACGTACCTAGGTAAACCTAAGCTATGATTTCCGCCCGATTAGCTGGATTCGCCCAGGCAGCAAAGCTCATTACAGCTCTTTTTTAAGCAAGACGTTGCTGCACTGTGCGTATTATGTGTGAGGTTGAATGGTCAAGGATACAGTGCAAGCCAAACTTGTGATTGATATTTTCTAGTCAAAGAGCCAGCTTGGATCATTTTCTGCATGCAGTGCGGCGTGCCTATTCCTTCCATTCTGGTCTCACAACATGTCAGGTCATACTAGAGATAGCACTGTCCCAGACCTTGCATTTTGTGCTCCACTCTGATTT
Organism: Colletotrichum endophyticum; assembly: GCA_027406105.1. Lineage (NCBI taxonomy): Eukaryota > Fungi > Ascomycota > Sordariomycetes > Glomerellales > Glomerellaceae > Colletotrichum > Colletotrichum endophyticum. Next base: position 605,117 of record JANVYF010000005.1, read on the forward strand.
ACTGGCCGCCAGAGAACTCGTATGCAAACGCAGTCGAGTTTGTCGGAGTTTCAACAGAAATGACGAGCTAGGAGAAGATCAGCTAAAGACAACTCATGTGAAAATAAATGGACTAACCGTATCAGATGTGTATGTGTATTCAGCCGTGCCAAGATCAACAGGACCTTCAATCAAGCCCGAGCGGCCTTCGAAGTCGAACCGAAGAGTACGAATCGAAACGCTTCCGTCGGCAGGCAGTCCAATGCGACCCAAACCCGAGACGCTGATCTCATACGAGGCCTGAAGAGACTGAGTTCCTGCAAGAAGCTTGACATGATTCTCAGAAATAGTCCCAAAGACATCGAATTTCAGGTCCGATGATGCCGCCGTGGCAACGCGATCGCCTGTCATCCCGGCGTAGTACTTGTACGTCTGCCAATCGCCGTTGGGCTTATAGTTGCCGTCGGAGTCCTTGAAGACCAGGTCGGCCATCAGATCATGTAGACCTGCACCACTGCCCCAGTTCGCCCTCAAACCGCGCAGGTTATGACGTTCAAGCTGGGCCAGATAGAAGGCGGAGTTGGCAGGGTTCTGTCTTTCTGGCGCTGCATACTCGTTTATGTCGATCGCTCTCTGTGGGAGATTGTGCTGACTGAGGAGTGTATTGAAATCAGGAATGACCCTGTCGAGCTCACGGCCTGTGTCGCCAATCTGGTGCCAAGAGTATATGTCGGGGATTGTATCGTTTGCCGATATGGCAGCCAGCCAAGAAGTCCAGGTCGAGCTCTGAAAGTCAGGTACAGTTGCACCAGATGGCCCGCTGATGAGAGTATTCGGAAGTTCGGCTCTGGAATGTATGTTAGCCTCGGGCTTCGTTGCCAAAGTGGGCAGTACTGACCTGATGATTCTGTGAGCTCTAACATAGTACTCTAAGTACTGGTCCCAAGAGCGCGCCCAGAAAATTTCAAGCTCGGGTTCGTTCCAGATGTCGAAGACCAGCCCCTCAAGCATGTCGTTTTCTTTAAGATCCTTGACAACCTGCGCGAGGAAAGCCTCCATCTCAGACCAGTCTCCATTGTCTCCCGGATATAGTCCGTCTCCTCCCAAAGAACCGTCAGAGCCCCACAGGTCATGGGGAAGCAAGATAAAGCCTGCTCCATATTTGCGAGTAGTCCTGTAATTGGAAAGGGTAGAGTTGAAACGTCCGATATAGCCGTCATATCCACCACCAGCCCATCCAGCATATGGTGTTTGGGCGCCGCCGGCACGGCAAGCATTGAACTTGATGTCAGTGGCGAAGTAATCGGGAATGGAGCTGTCTGCGCTTGTTCCATTATCAGGAAATCCGTAGATGAACGCTGATCCAAGAAATCGGGCGTCTCCAGTCGAAGTGCTGAGGTCAACAGTCGCAGCGCCCGATGTTGCACGCGGAACGATGAGGGCAGTGGCTTGGTCAATGTTCAGGGCCACCAAGAGCGCCGGGAGAAAATTGTCGAGCTTCATGATGGTGTTGGTGTTGTGAACGTATGAAAGGACGATGCTGATGATGTTTCAAACAATTTCATATCATTCCGTCTGACTTATATACCAACCCATTCGTCTTCAATCGCAAGATTTGGCGATCTCACATTTGGTTCATCACCGGATTCCAGTTTCCCCATCGGAGCATCGACTTTTGGCAATATTCGAGCTTGAAAGTTGGCTCCATTCCCATCGCAACCCAAGCTTCCCCGCAACAACCCCGCAAAGTACTGATGAAAAAGGTCGTGATATTTGGGTGTGATCACCCCATCAGATCCACTGCCAAGGTGACGCCCTCCACCCCCGCCGGGAAATCATGTCAGACGTCGGATTGTTGACCCCTACTATGAGAGGATCAATGTACTCATTCGGAGAATTCGATTTACTCCAGCAAAAGCTAAGCGCAACTGAAAGGTAAATGTTTTGAACGACGGCAAACAAATGTCGTTGATGGTGCGATCTTCTCAATTTGGCGATACTTAAGAAATCTAAAGTTTTGAAAGTATTATTGATATCCGGCCGGGTAGTAGGCATAGATGATAATAGGGACGATAGGGACGATAGGGACGACAGGGACGATCAGAATAATAGAACTCATATGAACAAACTAGTAGATTTAATATAATAGTCATCTGCCCGGATAGCAAAACTCTCTGAAAAGTTCAATGAAAAAATAGACAACACATTGCGACTAGCAGTAGGTTTATTGGTAGTAGTGTGACGCTTTAAAAACTTTTAACAGGCTTCAATTAGATAAAACTTCATTAGGTGATTTATCTGAACCACTGCTTCGCGGCGACAATGGCAAACTTGACCAGGTCCTGTCGGAAGAGGGAATCGAATGTATCGTCCATCCCTCCGCATAAGAAAAGACAGGAAGATGAGGTGAGAATTCCAACTCAACCTTCTTTAGTCAAAGCCTCCTCCCCGCCTGCATATGCATCGACTTTGTAGGAAGCAAAGTCCGATGCCTTGACACCTCTAGCAAACAGGATGTCAAGCTCTTCAAAAGTCTTGCCCTTAGTCTCAGGCAACCGGAAGTATGTCCAGATGAAGAAGACAAACGCACATCCGCCCCAAAAGAAAGCAGTCTTGCCTTTCCAGCCTCCCGCTGTCGGATTGAGCTAGGTTCTGGGTTATTATCATGATCTCTTAATGTTGTAGTTAGTTTCAATGAGAAGATACTCACCATATAAGGATTAATGACGTTGCAGATGATCTGAGCAACATAATAAGTGATTCGGCTCAGACACACGCTCTTATTGCGGAGGCGCGTGGATGAGACTTCGGAAATGATGGCGTAACATATCGGGCCGACCGTAAGATAATAGACAGCTAGCCAAGCAAGCATCATGCCGGCTTGACCATAGTTTGCGGCATCTGAGTTGGGTGCGCCGGCACTGATTGAACCGACCACGACAAGTATGAGGGTCAAAAGGCCAAGGCCCCATAGGTACAGAGTACGGCGCCCGCACATATGAAGAAGACCCCAAGCCACGATCGTGCCAACTGAGGCGATTCCAAGTCCCCCGACAGACATTTGGAATGAAATTGAGGTGGAGAGCCCAGCCTGAACAAAGAAATAGGTTGGCGTGCCTCCCATTGCGGATCCACAAAAAGGCTGAGCAGCGAAGGCCAGGCACGCGATCTCGGTTCTGCGCAGGTCGACACCTCGGAAGCAGTCCATGTAGGATGTGCCTTCATCCATTTGGGCCTCGATCTCGTTTGTGTGGATCATCATGGCCACTTTCTGCTTTGCCTGGCTGCGCTGTGAAGGCGAACTGAGGCGCAGGATCGACATTTCGGCTTGATCATATTTGCCCAGACGGACAAAGTACCAAGGCGACTCTGGTGCGAACCACAGGATGGCGAAAAGAGGGAGCGGCCACACCCATTGAATAGCAAACGGTACCCGGTAAGACCATTGACCGACTCTCTCCGAGAACCCAGCTTGAACGCCAGCTGAAATGAGCTGACCGAGAGCCCAGCACAAATTAACATAAACGGTGAGATAGCCGCGTAGTGCAAGAGGGCAAACTTCTGATGCGTAAGCCGGGGCTGTTGTTGCGAAGACACCCCATGGAATTCCGCAAAGGAACTGGCCTACGAGCAGTACTGGAAGATTTGGCGAGAAGAAAGAGATGAAGATGAAGCAGCAGATTGAAGCGAGGGACACCAGAAGAACCTTTCGGTATCCGAAACGGTGGGTGAAGTAGCCGTTGGCGAAGGCCCCAATGATAGTGCCAACACTCACGGCGTTGCTGAGTCCGTTTTGCCAGGCGGCGGTGATTTCGTAAGATCCTTTGCTTGGGATGTATTCTCCATAATGCTCTCTGAAAGCTGGTTGAGCAAAGAAGGATGAAATGAGGACGATATCGTATCCTTCCATGATAATCGAGGCGGAAACTAGGACGGACCACAGCGCAGCCTTGGGATACAGGCGGATGGCTTCAAGGAAACCAAGGCTGTGCTCGTCCTCGGCGGCTTGTTTAGCCAAGGCCAGGTCCTTGATCTCGTACTCATTGGCATGAGCTTGCTCATGCTCAGCGATATCGACCGCATCGTCGTCATGTTTGGGTGCCATTGCCAGAGTCACACTTTGTGTAGGCTTTGAGACAAGCAGTTTGTGTGTGATAACGGAAGGTTTCGGTTGATGATGGACCAAATGAAAGACACTCAACCCGAAAAGGACGAGATGATTCGTACAAGATCAGCAAACACTGTTACAAACTCTGTGGAGACTTCTGTCATATATACATGTATAGGTCAGTCATTAGAAATTTGCCGGTCTCGCCCTCCTGCCCAGGGGCGTAGTTGAATTCCCCGCACGCATCCTGGATAAAACCTGGGGTAATTCGCATGCGGAAAGAAGCTAAACTACGGTTAGCTTTGCTACTGCGGATTAGGTTTACCTGACTTTCAGCTTCGTCGGTGCTGAGCTCCACCCCCGCCGGAGTCGTGTCGTGCCACCGGAGCATGTGGGATGTTCTGCAAGTGGATTCTCCAAGCAGCTTCCCTTGATCTGTGTCTCTCCGGTGGAGATGTCAGATAATCAGGCTATCTAGATCAGACCGGACGAAAATGACGGATAAACGTGTGAATATTTGCTGAGGAGAAAATTAGTTTCATTCTCAGTCGGAATTAGACTGAACAAGGGATGCTAGCAAATCTGCGAAGGGCTGCTCAACCTCCCAGATCCCCTGCTGCTCCAATGAACCGCTTCCCCCCAAGTTCTCACCCGAAAGCTCCGACTCATGTCCACATTTGCCAGTCAACATTCGAATACCTTCACGTAAAATCTTCTTGGGTGCACCTTCGTGGCAAATATCGCCGACTTTCGCAACGTGCCCCGACATACGGTGCCCCAGCTTCACGTACGTCTGCACCATCTCATCATCGCATGGTCTATCCAGGTGCAAGAACTTCGGCTCTGGCTCCTCAGACTCATCTCCCGCTCCGCCTGTGTCGTTTGGACTTGCCTGTGATGCCATGAAACCATCTCGGGAATGCTCTCCTCGTGAAGTTCCCGGCATCTGTGTTAATGCAGTGTTATGCTGGTTCATAAATAGCATCATGGTGCTGTAAGACCAGATAACCAGAGTAGAGGCGAAGATGGCGAAGGGCTCCAGAACATTCTTGATGCTGTAGCGTCGAATATGCCACAGAAGTGCTCCGGCGTGAATGATCGATAACCTGGCCTTGTATTGATCGTTTATCGCCCATTTGGCGATGCTCGTTCTCGCTATTTCCACCTTCGACTTGTCAACTGATCTGCCGAAGGTACCCAGCGAGGCTGCCACGGCAAGCGTCCTCATGTGGTTTATCGGTGTTAACAGAATCAGTCGCGAGAGGTGTAGGTGTAATAGTGCTGGATGCTCCCAGCCTCCGGCTTTCGCAATAATGGCGTTGGCGTTCCAATGAAGCAAGTCTAAGCAGTCGCATGCGCTGTTTCTCCATCTTGAGAGAATTGGAAGCGATGGTGGCCACGTTTCTTCAACGAGTTCCTCCTCAGAATGCTTGGCGACGTCCGCTGTTGGCGTCCAAGAAGAAAGCTTTGATTGGTGTTGATATATGGCATCCTTCGTCCGTCGACAAACAGCGTAGGTCAAGACAATTGTGCCAAAATCTCCAATGTTTGGAGGTAACTTCTTTCCTGTATACAACATGCTAAGTGCATCATGGGTTCGGACTTCATATGAACAATGGTCATTAATGGTTCCTTTAATGATTATAAGACGCCAAAGCACGTACCTGTTTTGGAGTTATCTCTTGAGATTTCTTCCAAGTCTGGTTTCTCCCACAGCGGCTCCGGGCAAGGCAAAACGCCTTTGACGTCGCCCAACCTAAGTAGAGGTTCTTGATTGAACTCCAAAGCCAAGATAGAGTCAAGAATCTGCAGCATTTCAGACTCGTTAACTTTTCCCGCAGCAAGACAGTAGTCAAGATCGGAATAGTCCGAGTGGAACGTCTTACCCATATCATCATCCCAGTTCGGATACGGGATTGCTTCTGAATCCAAGCTTTCAATACGTCCTCTTTTGGAGCAGATTCTATGTTGGTTGATTTTGTAGTTGCTATGTTCAACAGGCCGAGTTCGCGGCAGCATTCAAGAAGATATTGGCGCGCCACCACGTCCAATCGGTTGGAGTCTTTCTTCGGATCCTGCGATTTGCACACGAGATAGAGAATTGTTGCTTGAACAACTCCCATGGCCCAGTTGTCATCCGATCTAGCTTCGCAGAACGAGCCCCAGCATGCGGGCAATCTTGAGCCATTGTATTCTGAATTGTGATGGAATACAGCCTTTTCGAGCAAAAGGAACAGTGTCTCTTTTTGGCTGTGGTTGTTAACGCCTGGGGCATATCTCGATCCAATGGCACATATAGCGAGAAGAACAAGCCAATTAGATTCCGAGTCATATATGGATCCTGACTTCCTCAAGAAAGGATACGCTGGATGAAAGCGATGGAAGTAGAGCCTGAAGTAGACTCTTGTGTGCGACAAAGAAGGAAGCTGTGTCGGGTGGAGCGCGAGCCCTTTAAAACAGCCTTCATCTTTGAATTTGTGGATTAGACTTTCGTAAGCTTTGGTCGATAGGAGAAGTGGTGTCGGACTGTTTGAGCCTTCGCTGTAATCATCTGCTTGAACGACGTTTGGAAGCCCCGGGCATTCGATTTCTTCTTCGCCATATATCTGGACTGGACCTCCTTTGAATGGTGCTCTAGTGGGCGCTCCATCGACGTAATAGGTTCCCGTTGTTGACGTGGACATGACTGACCCATTGGAGCTGCCGCCATGCCTAGTTCCTAGCGTTTGATCTGGATCGTGTATATCGTGGCTAGATGTCGCTGGTGGTTCTTGAATCTGAGGCAGGGGCTCTGCCACAAGGTTGAACCATGGACCCTGTATAAGCTGATTCCCCGCAGAGGAAAGTATTTGAAGGCGGTCGTAACTCGGAATGGTCGATCCGTCGGCAGCTGTGGGCTGTGCCCAGTCAAAGCTGGTGAAGTACTCAGGAGACAGCCAATTGATACCAGAAACTCCTACGGACTGATCCGCAAAGAAGTCGCTATTAGCGAAGTTGCCAAGAAGCTCTGCATCGTAGGAGACGTTGGCGTCCTGCGCATTGTATTGAACGCCGTCGTTGGTCGTCATCGCTTCCCATCCAATGGCATGGGACTGAACGGCAACCCGCCCGTTGGGGCTTGCATTACCATCGGGAAGCATCATAGAAGTGTCATTCTCGCGATTTCCCAGGGCCGGCTGGACATTCACGCCACAAGCATCTGGAACTTCAGACGTATCCACATCATCATTGACCGACACAGGTGTAGTACGATCGTGATGTTCGGTGTCTTCGTCAACATCCTCAGGGGTATCATGCGCCCCATCGGAAAGTCCCTTTCTTCGTCGTCGTCGAATGGGATAGTTGCAATTTAGCCCTCGATTAGTGCAACGTTGACACGGTTTCTCCCTTGAGCACCGAGTTCGGCTCGATGCACACTCGCTGCAAGCTCTCGCCGATGTTCCATGCCGACGCGATTGTTCTTCATCTTGGCTATGAGAAGCGGTGTGGCGTGTGAGGACGTCCCTTTTGATGTGTCAGAGGTGAGCTCGATCAATAAGTTGGGTAAAACAAACAGTCGAGAAAAGCTTTTACCGCATTTGGTACAATTGAAGGGCTTTTCTCTGGTATGTGAACGCTTGTGCCGTGTTAGATGCTCCTGCCGTCCAAAGCTGCTGCCGCAGTAGTCGCATCTGAAGTCCATGTCTTGGTTTCGACGAAGTCGACCGCTTTACTACCAAGCAGAGGTTTCGAATTCGCGGAATTTGATGCGGCGTGACGTTCGACTTGACTGATCTGACGGGGAGTCCGCGTCCAGCGTCGAAAGAGCTTCGGGCGATTGTTCCGCGATACTGACCATGTCGCACGTTTGTCAGGGTACGTTCGGTCGAAATTACGGCTCGATTGCTGCAGGAGGTTGGGGTAATATACATACACGCACGCGGGGTAATGGGGTAATGCAACGTGCTGAATACGTATCTACATGCGCAGGCTAGCGATTGGCAAGGATGTGAGGCGTCGCGTGCGGCAACGACTAAAACAGTTTAGGGTAATGAATGGTGTTGACTATTTTGCAATTGTCAATTTGTCCTGGCGTCCGCGCTGGCAAAAGCAAAACCGTCATGTGCAAACCAGGCCTTTCCTTTCCTGGAGAATATGGGGAAGACATATGACAACGGAACGAATTGAATAAGAACCTAACGAAAGATATCTGTCTGCTCTCCAACACTGGCATCGAAGCATTGGATCACCTCTCCAGTGTCATCTGCGCTCTCGACTTCCTCACAAAGACCGGCATCAACTCCAAGGGACAGTCTACCTCGACAGTCGAGCCGCCCTCCCAAGCTCGCATTTCGGACTGAACGTCAGTAAAAGAAGTCCATTGTTCTTCAGATTCCAAGATCGGGAGATAGACCTTCATCTTTCTCATGTCTTTCTCGATAACGGGGCAGCATAGATACGCATCTCCATACATGTACTGCGTCGCCCCGAGCTTCCAGCATTGCGGGTCGTTAGGAAATTCGTAAAATAGGGGGCGAATGACCGGAGAGCCCTTTTCGTGAGCCTCAGCCATAAGCCGTCGAGTGTAACTCCTCAGCTGTTCACGAATGAGCAGATACTTCCTACAGATCTCATACACAGCCGGCCCATAGGACCAGACTTCATTGGGCGCTCCGCTGCTGGAGGACAGGTTGCCGCTCTTGGGCTCGCGGTCGCCGTGCAACCGCATGACGGGACAGAAAGTACCCCATTGAAACCATCTGACGAAAAGCTCGCGGAATGATTCATCTTCCGGGATGCCACCATGGAATCCGCCAATGTCGGTCGTCCACCATGGCAAGCCAGCAATTCCCATGTTGAGTCCAGCAGCCAGTTGGTTGCGGAAGCTTGACCAAGATGATGCGATGTCGCCGCTCCAGACAAGAGCGCCATACTTCTGACTGCCTGCCCAGGCGCATCTGAGAAGGTTGACAGGGTTCTCTTGGCCAGACTCCCTCATACCATCAAAAAACGTGCGCGCGTAATCGCGAGGGTAGATGTTACCAACTTGCAGGTTTGGTCCTAGAAAGTAACGATAATTGTCGAAATCATAGACCGAATATTCCGGCTCGGCTTGGTCGAGCCAGAACGTTTTGATGCCCTTGGTGTAGTAATTCTCCTTTGCCTTGTTCCAGACGTACTGACGTGCATCGGGATTCGTGGGATCATAGTAAACAGTCTGACCCTCAAATTCGAAGTTTGTACGAACTCCTCGCTCGGTTCGAACGAGAAAGCCTTGCTCCAGCATTTCTTGAAAGTTGGATGATCTCTGGTCAACGGTCGGCCAAATAGAGACCATCAACTCGACCCCCAAAGCCTTGAGGCGTGTGATCATGGCGTCTGCTTGCTCATTAGTCGTGATGAAACTGGCTGGACCAGGTAGTGCAATCAACAGAAAACACTCCCAGACATGAACGCCGACTTACCTGGGTCAGGCCAGTAGACGGGGTCAAATTTCCACTCGCCCTGCATTGGCCAGTGAAAGAAATCCACCACGATCAGGTCAAGGGGCAGTTCTCGGCGTCGATACTCTTCTGCAACCTCCAGCAGCTCGTCCTGGGTTTCATATCGAAGCTTACACTGCCAGAAACCAAGACCGTGTTCCGGCATCATAGGTGCTTTGCCAGCAACATCGGCATACCTCTCCACAATCTGAGCCGGCGTGTCAGCGACAACGACCCAATAATCCAGAACCTTCGTAGCGTAGGCCTCGAAGGATGTCGTGTTCTTGCCGAACACCACTCGACCGATAGCTGGGTTGTTCCACAGTATGCCATATCCCAGAGACGAAAGCGCAAATGGCACGCTGGCCTGCGAATTTCGGTGTGCAAGTTCGAGGTCGAGACCTTTCAAATCCAAGTGCGGCAACTGGTATTGCCCCATGCCGAAAATGCGTTCGTCTGTATCCAGGCTCTCAAAGCGCATGGTGAGATGGTAGTCGCCTCCCCGGAGAGGTTTGAACTCGCGGGCTTCGACTTCTATGGCACTGCACTTTGCATCCAGGAGGTCGCGTCTGTTTCTGGCGTACTCTTCGAGAACCACCTTGCCGCGGGAGTTGATCACAGTAATCTTCCCTCGTTTTGAAATGCATGCTTTAGCATTGCCATTCGTAATTGTAGCCGAACCATCATCAGCGATAGATAACTGAGGGGCCGATGAAATGCTGGAAGGTTTCTCTTCGAGAGCCCATGCTTCCGATGGCATCACATGGGCCTTGGTTGCCCGGATTCGGAATGCATCCGGGCCCCATGGCTCAATCCACACCTGTTCGCCATCATAGCGGTAGATGAGACGGTGATCATCATGTTGCATCATCTCGTATATAGAAAATTCCGAGAACAAGGTAGAGAATTGATTTCTTTGTGATATTGTGCTTTCCGTGAAAGATGCTGCGGGTGACCGGGCTTGAAGAAGTGGCAGTCAAAACACGAGCATCTTTCCAAGTACGGAGGCGAAAGGTACATGTACTTGGAGGTTGACTTTCCAGAATCCATCCGACCTTGCTCCTCTTCAAACATTTCTCATTGACTGTTCCAATCACTGCCTCTCCGTAGTGCATATCACATTTGCCGGGTGGGTGCAAATGCGTGTCCCGATCACCGACTTCTCTCCACCGGGCCGGTGGGAGCTGTGGGGACAAACTCCGGTGGAGAGCTAACTCGTGCCGGAAGCTTACAGGTTCCCGCGATCATCGCAACTTGCTGTCGGCTCAACTGCAGAAATATGAAGTCACGGCGTTGGTGAACTATTGATTTTGTGCAAATGGGCACCAGCTTCTCCCGGTGGGCTCAAATCATAGTGACTCAATCGTCGTCCTTTACTCTTGATCTTGGTTCATCCGATCGGGTTGGTCAACATTGTTAGACAACCACCGCAACAACGATGATTAGAGGTATATGCAAAAGCACTGCAGACCAATAATTTTTCAGCGCGTATACAGAATTAAAGAAGCAGATTCATGAGTTGAGCAGCGAGGTTAAGGGGAGACAAGAATTAACAACAATAGGGGGCATTAGATAGTCGCAGTTAAGTCCAATGACTCGGGCCTTTCAGCGCCCGTCTGAAGTCCCAACTTCATCCCAACTCACGGCTTGGCCGAACCAACCGCATGGGTCCTATGCTATTGCGCCCCCAGATCTAGATTGACCTACGGCAGAAAGTCTCCGGACTGTGGGATTGCCTTACTCACCCCGCTTTGGGGGGCTTGCCGAGCTTTGAGCACTATGTTGTCTCCCAACCTTATTTCATAAGCTCCGTCAAAGTTCAGGTGAAGTTCAAGGAATATTTTGCATCCATTGTTGAAGATCTTGCAAATGAAATGCTATTCAATTGATAATTGGCAGTGGCAATTGATATTTGATCGCAGCTGCCTACAACCGGTCAATTTTACATCCTCGTGAGTGAAGAAGACGACTTGATGCCCGCAGCGAAATGCCAGCCCCAGGAAGCCCATGCGCGAACAGTCAAAGGTATCCCTGGGTTTTCAACGCTCTCGGTAGAGATTTTATCGCGGGATCCACGGATTCCGAATAATACAGCGCCAACACGATCGGGATCTCATCCGAGCCGCTTTCCTATTCTGACAGACTTAGTAGGCTTAGCTTCATCCCCGGGGTCGCCTTTTGTTAACTTTCATCCACGTATGGGGGACATATTGCAGACGCCTGGTCTGGAACGGTAGTTGAGTTCAGGATTAGGGTCAGTGTGCTCTCCCCACTTTAATGAAGATCATTCACCAAAAGTGTCATCCCCAAGATCGCATTTTAATGAATGCTGACGGCTACATGCTTGTTACACGAGCCTCAGTTCCCCTATGAGGACTTCAACTCATTTTGAACTGACTAGCACCGTTCTCTTTTCAATGGAAATGACTCAAAGTCAGAAATAAACTTTACCCAACACTCTTCAACACGTGGGTTCAGCAAGAACCGTTCTCTTTCGTCGCCTTATCGGTATCCGGCAGGCCACATGGGCAGACGACTAAGCTGGGCATGACAACAATTTCACGAGTCAATAACATATTAAATTTCAAAACGCTTAATCACTGCGCTATTAAGACCGCAACTATCTACAGTTGAGGTCTGAATCGTGTTAGATCGGTATAGTCTTTATCCACATGTGATGGTTGCTCTTCCGAATGGTATAAATCATCTCGTGTTCCCCAGACTTTAGGTAGCTTTCTACTCCTCATCCTATCCACATTCATTCATTCATTACCTTCACTTTGCAACAGTTTTCATAACTTTTCCAACGAACACTTTCGTTTAAAACTCACTTTCCAACCTTCAAAATGCGTGCCGCTACTTTCACCGCCGCTGCTGCCTCCCTCATCATGGCTGTCGCTGCCGTTCCCCAGGGCTTCAACTGCAAGGTGCGTACCAATCCGCCTTAGGAGCAACAAGCTCTTGACCGCCCAGCCAAACAAGTACGAAGTACTAACATCCACCAAGTCTGAGGGTTTCTGCACCTACTCCGACCCCAACTGCAACTTCTGCCTCAACATCGACCCCCCTGCCAAGCTCAAGGTCTGCCAGGCCATCGACCCCACCTACAAGAGCGCCCCTGGCGACATCACTCGTGGTCCTTCCGGCGTACGTCCAACTAAAACCCCTCTTCAAAGTTTCATGCTGACTCTCATGCTACTTCATAGGCCGACTTCCAGTGTGTTGTCACTTGCTGCCACTAAACGAAGATGGCAGAGGTTATGGACCTCAAGGGTTGAGCCGACGTCATTGTATGTTGCACAATTGAGTTAGAAAATGGGAAAGATAGGAGCGTGTGAAAAGTTGTTGCGAGATCTGATTCACTGTGAAACGGGCTGAACACGTTAGTCCATGAATGCGTGTGGCGTAGGAGAGCGGCTCGCGGCTCTCGGCTGATGGCACGTGGGCAGCCGGCGCGCTTATCCCATGCTTGCCCAAATAGGATACTGGGGCTCCTTAGTACATTCTAAAGGCACTGTACTGGAGGTCGCAGCTCGGTGCAAGGAATGTTCCCCAGTTTCCCCCGCCATCCAGGGGTTTGAGTGCTGTGCCTCCAGGCGTGCCCATCAAGTGTGGACCTGTCCGACTTCACGTATGCATTTGCTTCAAATGTTATCCGGACGGACTGGCTCATTTATTATAATCAATTGGTCCCTCTGCGTACAAAGATAACGAATCTCCACGTTTCCTAACACCCGCTTAGACATAGGTATGTATGGGGCACGTTTTCTGCAGCGCAAAGTCTTTCGCACATTGGATTAAGACTGTCTTTCAATGTCAATCTCCTGAAATCTTCATTCTATTATGGTCTCGGCATCTCTGCCCTGAAAGTACTGAGGTTTAAGAACAAATACTCCCAATCCCCCAGGCTTCCTGTATAGAATTGTTGTCAGGGGGGAACCATCCCACAATCCCTGTCTTGCTCTCTGGGACGGCACATCAAGCCGTTCATGTTTGCAACTCCCTGATCTTACTGCTGGCCCGTCTTCGATAGTACTCCACTGCTTCCGACGTGGTCGGAGTGGCATTTGGAAGAGCAACAAGCTTGTTCCCATCCTCTGTTGGCTCGCGTAGGAAACGTTCGAGGGTGTTTGGTGGTGTCCCGGTAGCGGTGTTTGGGTTATTCGTTGGAACGGAAGAAGTGGTGGCACTGGCTGTCATGTGGCTATTTTGAGAAGGTTTCGCGATTAGCAAGCTGCACGTATTACCTTATCCATGTCGATTGGGAATAGAGACTCACATCGACTGCATGGCTATCTTCTACGTATGCGTTATGTCAGGTGGAAGATGTTTGAGAAATGCAGTAATTGAAGGACCAAATGTCAAATTTCTGATATTGACGCACCGAATTACCGAGTAAGTGCTATGAGACGATGTCCTGTTCTGTGAGAAGATAGAGTACGATCATGGTGGCTCAGGGCTGTATAAATACTCTCTGCTGTGACGGATGAAAGATATCAGGACAGAAGGATGTGACGGGGAAATTAGCGTCGAGGCCCATCGGCTTCGTGAACTCCCAACTAGCACTATTGATGCGTCTATGGAAGGGGTTACCCAATGCACGGGGATGGGAAACGGTTGTTGTCGTCCAGCGTTGATAGAACATGATCAATGTGGTGGTTGGACAGGTTATTCGACCCTGTTAGAATCATGGGAAGCCCCGTTTTGGTCGAGCTCCATAGATACGAAGGCAAACACTTTTGGGCTGGCTGCCTGACCTCAGCGCAATACGCGTTCACGAAAATGGCGTTTGTAATGGAAGAAGATTGAATTTAGTTGGTAAGTTATGCAGGGTCTCTAAGCAACGTATATGAGGAGCACTATGTGGACATAAAGATGGCGACGAGTGAATGAACAAAAGCATAGCACATTTTTGAAAGTCTTGTAGGGTGTGTCAAGTCGTCTGGCAGGAGGAGACGTGTGATTGTTTGAACCGTTCTGCGGGATAAGCAACACTTGGTTTGCACGCGGAACCGTGGTCTTTCCACTCGTCTCTCAACCTCAGAAAAAATAAAAAGGGCACCGTTCGAGCATCTTTACTGATATAATTTCAGAAGAGACAGGCTCAACCGTCTTGCACCATCTCCCAGAACGTATCAGGCAGTTCTGAGGCCTCCACTGGAGGTATGCCTGGACCCATCTGCTCATGTGCTGTATGAAAACTTGGGATAGTGTGCATAGAAAACCAGGCCGAGAGCACAACTAGAGTACGAAGGTGGAAGTGGGCATCCTCGGATGCTCCCTTTCCGAACAACGGAGGGGATGGCCAGGTGAATTGAGAAAGTACTAGGCATAACATGCTGTACCTGGTAACTCGCTAGCAAAAACAACAACAAAACCTACGAATGTGATGGTTCGCCATCGGCCGCTTGGCCTGCCATCGTATGAGGGGGTTGAGTGAGGCTGGCTAGCTTCTGAACGAAGGCAGGTCTGACTCTGGGGCAACCTGTTGAGGGCAATGGGTGGGAAAGGGGCGTCGTAGGGATCATGTGTTGAGGCCTCACCGAAGACTGTGAAGCCTGGAAATATCTTTTGCATGTGATGTCGTGATGCCTCCCTTACATTCCAGCTTCATTTGTTGTTGTGACGATGTCTGTCGGGCGGCTGGCTGATCCTCCCTTGACAGCTAGCCTTCGGTTCTTTTCGGATCATGTTCGGTGTTCGAAGAGGGGTGGCTCTACTCGAAATGCCAAGCTGTAGAAGTGGACAGGTTGCTGGAAGTACCGTCTTATGCCATCATGTCCTTCGACTTCGTGTTGGCTCACGTGATGTGAGTTGTCATGTAAGTCGAAGCTGAGGCCTGGTATGGTGAATCTGTTGCAAAACGGAAGGCGGGAGTAGGACGTGTATGGGGGTAAAGTAAATGCCGAATCAAAGTGTAAGATAAGTAGATGTAAAGCTGAAGAGACGATAGCGTTGGAAGAATAGGAAGGTATGATGAGGGTAGAGAAGAGGAAAATACATGCAGACGGGCGGGTGAAGGAGCTGCCATTCTATATCTCGTTGGCCTGAACCCAGGACGACGCAATGTATGCTAAGCCTCCGAAGGGTTCCGTGATAGTTGGTGCAGAGGAATTGCCTCTCACTGGATGTCATCCAATAGACTACTACTTTCCAAGACAGTCTCTTGCATTCTTTCCCTTTTGTCTCTCGGATCGTTCGAGACAATGTGGGTGTCTAAAGTAGGGAGATGTTCTATTTCCGCTTTTAGCTAGCCTCAATCTGCAAGTTCCGGATCAGAGACATGGCGGCTGGCAGAGATATGTTGACTGTTCATCACACCATATAAGATGGCGCTTTCATCCTTCAAAAAAGAGGCCTAGGTGGATACAAGCTCACCGTCGAGACAGAAGACATGACCTCCGTGTTGGCGGTGTGGAATTTTCCCTGCCTCTTTGAAATACCTACACTTGATGTGTAACTGAATGATGACAAAATGGAACGACGGTCTGGAATGACAGCCATCCAACATTCCGCCCTTCAGCGGGTTGTCACACATGGCTGCAACACTTCCAGGCTTGGGAGGGAGGATACTAGTTCTTGTCGTCCTCGTCGTCCTCGTCATCCTTATCGTTCTCGTCGTTCTGGTGATGCATGGTAGCTCAGGCTGGTGTTGTGTTATAGCACTGCCCATGATGTTCATGAAGCTTTCAACCACGCCAATGAATAGTAAAACAACGTGGATTCTGAAGATTAAGTTGAGGATGAATCGTTCTTGTCTTTGGCACAGATTCTATGCTGTGTCGCTTACTCAACCCCACAATCCCACCATAAACTTCGGCCCCATCACATCATCAACCAAATTCAACCGCCCGCTGATGTTCCCCTTCATCTGCAATCTCATATGAGTCCTTCTAGCAGCCCTCTCTGCCTTCTGCAACTGCTTATGCTGTGTCAACAACAAACTCCTCTGCTCCGCAGCCGGAAGGTGGGCTAAGGCCATGCGATCGTTGGCACTCAACCGCGCAAGCTGCGTCTCAAACACAGCCTCGCGCTTCTCGGCACGCGTAAGCGCCTTGGAGCTGTTCTTCTTCCCGGGGGCGGTAAGCTGCATGCTCGCCTTGGACTCGTCCACTTCCGCGCCCTCAGGGAGAAGGTTATCACCAGACGACGATTCGCCAAGCTTCCTGCGAGGACGCGATGGCGCTGGGGCGGACCGGTGGGAGAGCGTCTTTCCGGAAGGCAGGCGAATGGAGCTGCCCTCTTCGATGGCGTCGGCGATGGCCTTGCGGGTCTTGCCTGCCTCTTCTGCTTCCTCCTGATCGACCGCGGGTTTCTCATAAAAATCTCTGTATTCTGAGTCTTCAGCGTGGATATCGAAGCGGCAGTGGTTTTTGCCCTTCATGTGTTGTTGGACTGCGGCGGGCGTGCGGCGTTGCGTCCCACATTGAAGGCATTCGCGGTACCCGAAGACGACGAGGTGGAGGTATCGCACCAGAGTCTCGAGATCGACGAGGAGTCTCTCCTTGTCGGGGATGAACATGCCATGTGACTTGTGCATGTGCGCGACATTCTCCTCAAAGTTTTCTGAGACTGTATTACAGAAAAGACATTCCTCGGGGACGAATTCGGGCTCGGTGTCCGTCTCGACATCGGAGGCGGAGGATGAGGAGTCTTCCGATGAGGGCTCCGTGGTGGGGCTAGTCGGGGCGGCGGCTACCACAGCGGCGTGTTGCTCTGCTGTGAGGGGTTCCAGCTCAGCGATGCGGCGCTTGAGATTCGTGACGTGCCATTGGCTTTTTGAGTGTGCTCGGCGAGTATCTGGATTGTCGAACCGGACGTCGCATGTGCCGCAGAATGTTGCGGAGAGCTTAAAATGGGATGTGCTTAATTGCTCCATGGTTGCGGTCGTGTTGGTGTTGGTGGTGTTAGTGGTTACTGCGCCGACCATTAGGTGCTTTTGCGATGAACTCAAGACGGGCAAACTGGTGATGTCTGTGAGTAGACTTGATTGCTTGATTTGTTTGGTGATTTGAAATTGTCTACGCGGTCTGCTTTATACTTGAATGTTTGGAACAGAGCTCATTGCAGAAGATAATACGCTGAGGCTCAAGGATGGCCGAGACTTCTCGATCCACAGCCACATCTCGACTTCAATTGGCGAATCAGCAATGTGTTACCAAACCATAGCCGAAGCAAACTCATTTCGACATCATCCATCAGTCGACGCCTCGCTGCAAGACAAATCCTCTGAGTCAAAATGCGGAGCAAGTTTGACGGTGTTGCGTTGGCTCCGGTACCACTCACTAACAGGAATTGCCGGATGAAGGCGTCTTCTGTCAGTGCTATTCGATAGGGGGACTGGTAACGCATCAGACTGGACAAAGGCGCTGAAAATGAGTCACCCACCATCACGGTTTAGGAGGGTCGAGACCTGCCTGTTCGGGACTGGTCTGGGGTACCAATTGAATGAGCCATCATGAGTCGACCCACTGGCGGACCGGGTGACAGGGGGGCGCAGTCGACCGTGCCGAAGTCAATTGCGGGCTGGCTTTCGGGATGCAGGGTCCATAACGGCGACAAGCCGGAGTGTGTTATTTGCGACAACCAGCCCAGGAGATGATTATTGTCCGGTTTCCAATATTGCGCATCGCAGATTCGACACGATGCTTCACCGGAGGGTTGAGTAAAATAGGTAATGAACTTGGTATCGAATGACTTTTTACCTGCATGTTTCTACTTCCCCTCGCTAATTCTTGCGAAACCATATCATACTCGACCCTCTACCTCTCTCCTCTAGCAACACATGACATGAATCAAATCCGCCGTGGGTCTCGTTATCCGATAATGTCCCAGAATGCTCAACCCGCAACTCCTCGGAATAACATCCCCATCTTTTAGTAGCTGCGTCCGAACATGACCCACTCCTTGGCGAAGTCCTTGCAGTCGGGGTTCAGACACTTGGTCTCGCCAGCAACGAGGCCCTCGGGCTGATCGAAAGGACGGCAGAGGGACTTCATGCCCATGGTAGGCTGCTTCTTACCCTCAGGAAGGGTGGCGTTCTCAGGGGGCTCGCTGTTGGTCAACTCCTTGATGCGGTCCTCGCACTTCTCAGCCAGGCAGTGGGGGATGACGACAACGTTCTTGGTGTCCAGGGCAGGGATAACCTTCTCCCAGTCGTTGAGAACCAGACGGTGCTCGTCGAAGGACTTCTTGGCCTTCTGGTACATGTCGGACTGGATGGTCTCGAGGAGCTCAGGGACCTTGGTGGAGAGCTCGGCCAGGGGGATGGTGCCCTTCTCACCGGTATCACGGCGAGCAAAGCTGACAACCTGATTGGCCATGTCCTTGGGACCGAACTCGAGACGGAGAGGGACACCGCGCAGCTCCCAGTCGTTGAACTTCCAGGCGGGAGTGTAGCCCTCCCTCAAGTCAGACTCGGCGCGGAGGCCGGCCTTGCGCAGCTCGTTGCGGAGGTCGTCGGTCTTGCCCTCGAGCTTCTCACGGTCCTCGGGAGTGGTCTTGGCAGTGATACCGACGGCGATAAGGATGACCTGGGTCTTGGCGATGCGAGGGGGGAGGACTAGACCCTTGTCGTCACCGTGGATCATGACCATGACGCCAATGACACGGGTAGACAGACCCCAAGAGTTCTGCCAGACGTGGATCTTCTCGCCCTTCTTCTCGGGGTTTTCGACGGTGATGTCGAACATCTTGGAGAAGTTCTGACCCAAGCAGTGAGAGGTGGCACCCTGGATACCACGGCCGTTGGACGGGATGTAACCCTCAACAGTGGTAGTGTAGTAACCACCGGCAAACTTCTCCTTCTCGGTCTTGGTGCCGCGAACGACGGGGACGGCGAGAAGCTCCTCGTAGACACCAGCGTAGAGCTCGAGAATCTCGCGGACCTCAACACCGGCAAGCTCCTCGGTAAGGTGGGCGGTGTGGCCCTCCTGCCACAGGAACTCTCTTGTGCGGAGGAAAGGGGTAGTCTGCTTGGCCTCCCAGCGGACGACGGAGTTCCACTGGTTCAGGCGGAAGGGAAGGTCGCGATGGCTGCGAATCCACTTGGAGTAGTAAGGGTACATGACAGCCTCGGAGGTGGGACGAACCGCAACGGGGACCTCGAGGTCCTTGTCACCGCTAAAAGGGTTGTTAGTCGGGGCAGGGGCGATTTCGGAGGGAGAGGTTGACTTACGCCTTGGTGACCCAGGCCAATTCAGGGGCGAAACCCTCAACGTGGTCCTTCTCCTTCTCGAGAGACTTGGAGGAGAGGAAGATGGGGAAGCTGGTCTCGTCGACACCCATGGCCTCAATGCGCTCGGAGAACCACTTGCGGATGACACCCCAGATGTACATGGAGGCCGGGCGCAGAATGAAGAAGCCAGCAATCTCGTTGTAGTACTCGACCATCTCGGCCTTGAGAACGACCTCCTGGTACCACATGGAGAAGTCCTCGTTCTTCTTGACCGTGATGCCGATGATGTCGTCCGTCTTCTTCTTGCCGCCGACAACGGGAAGGGCGGCTTGCTTGGCAGCCTTCGCAGCCTTCTCGGCCGCCATCTTGGCCTGCTTCTCGGCCTTCTTCAAGGCGCTCTTGGATTGCTCGGGGGCAGCAGCGTCGGCCATGATTGCGATAGTGACTGCGGATCGCAGGTTCGTCACGGGAAGGATATCGGCTTATAGAATTGGCGGCGTGGTGCCCGGGTCGGCCTGAGTCACTCG
This sequence comes from Colletotrichum endophyticum, assembly GCA_027406105.1. Lineage (NCBI taxonomy): Eukaryota > Fungi > Ascomycota > Sordariomycetes > Glomerellales > Glomerellaceae > Colletotrichum > Colletotrichum endophyticum. The sequence goes on from JANVYF010000005.1 coordinate 625,370, forward strand.
AGATTTTGGGCAGAGATGGCGGTGCGATACAGCGGAAAATCTGCCCCGCACTAAAATGTGAGTCGTGTGTCGAGCTGTTGGGCGCGAGGGAGGTGAGGGGTCAATTGGCAGCCACAGGGGACCAGACCGGGGGCCTGAGCGCTTATCAGAGGTGGGTCTGGCTACTGTGATGGTGGGGAAGCTGCACTGTATTGCCAGTACTGAAATGGCAGTAGTGCAGTGCTTGTCTCCAAATGCAGCACAGTCCTTATCGACACCGCACCGCACCAGCCACAGCTCCCCGGTTCCTGGAACAACTCGGGTCCGAAAAAAAGTTGCGTCGAGGGGACAAGGCAGGCACAGCGCAGAAGCTTCTACTGCTGTCCAGGCCACACCGACGAGCTACCCAAAATCCACCCTCCACCACCTCCCTATCCCGCGATTCACCATTATTGCAGGCAGTGAGGACCAAAAATGGCGTCCATGTTCGAGCAGTCAGGGAGCGGCACCCTTTTCCTCGGTGGCCAGAAGATTTCCGGTGCCGACATCAGAGACCAGAACGGTATGTCGCCGCTGTTGTTGCTTCGCTTGCTGCGACCCCCGGCTACAGCTTCACCCATGCTGACAAAACAAACTCCCAGTCCTCGCGACCCAAGCTATCGCAAATGTCGTCAAGAGCTCGTTCGGCCCGAGCGGCCTTGACAAGATGATGGTCGACGATATCGGTGTACGTTCGGCGGCCCCCTCCCCCCTTGGACCCCGCTTAACCCCCGGCGTAGGATGTCACGGTCACGAACGACGGCGCTACTATCCTCAGCTTGTTGGACGTCGAGCACCCCGCTGGCAAGATCTTGGTCGACCTGGCACAACAACAAGACAAGGAGGTCGGCGATGGCACCACGTCCGTCGTCCTCATCGCCGCCGAGCTGCTGCGCAGAGGCAACGAGCTTATGAAGAACCGCATACACCCCACTACCATCATCACCGGCTACCGACTTGCCCTCCGCGAGGCCGTCAAGTACATGAACGAGAACATCAGCATCAAGGTCGAGAACCTCGGTCGCGAATCCCTCATCAACATTGCCAAGACCTCCATGTCCAGCAAGATCATCGGTGCCGACTCCGAGTTCTTCGCCAACATGGTTGTCGATGGCATGCTCGCCGTTAAGACTACGAACAACCGTAACGAGACGAAATACCCCGTTAAGGCTGTCAACATCCTCAAGGCACACGGAAAGGGCTCGCTGGAGTCTGTTCTGGTCAAGGGCTACGCTCTCAACTGCACAGTCGCTTCGCAGGCCATGCCTACAAGAATAACGGACGCCAAGATTGCCGTGTTGGATATGAACCTGCAAAAGGAGCGTATGAAGTTGGGTGTTCAGATTACCGTCGATGACCCGACACAACTGGAGCAGATCCGCGCGAGAGAGTCTGGCATGATCCTGGAGAGGGTAGACATGATCCTGAAGGCTGGCGCCAACGTTATCCTTACTACCAAGGGTATCGACGACATGGTTCTGAAGACTTTCGTTGAGAGGGGCGCTATGGGTGTTCGCAGATGCAAGAAGGAGGACCTCCGCAGAATTGCCAAGGCTACCGGCGCTACCCTTCTCAGCACACTCTCCGACCTTAACGGCGACGAGAAGTTCGACCCCGCGTACCTTGGACACGCGGAGGAGGTTGTGCAGGAGCGCATCTCAGACGACGAGTGCATTCTCGTCAAGGGCACCAAGACCCACTCCTCAGCATCCATCATCCTCCGCGGTCCCAACGACTTCACCCTGGACGAGATGGAGCGCTCCATCCACGACTCCCTCAACGCCGTCAAGAGAACGCTCGAGAGTGGCAGCATCGTGCCTGGTGGCGGTGCCGTCGAGACTGCTCTGCACATCTACCTCGAGGAGTTTGCCGGTACCGTCGGTTCCCGCGAGCAGCTGGCCATCGGCGAGTTCGCCCAGTCCCTGCTCGTTATCCCCAAGACCCTGGCTGTCAACGCGGCCAAGGACGCCTCAGAGCTCGTTGCCCAGCTGCGTTCCCGGCACGCGCTCTCCCAGCGCATCCAGGAGGGCGAGGGCAACGATGACGAGAAGATTGTCGCCCGCAAGAAGGCGTACAAGAACTACGGTCTGGACCTGACGAAGGGCAAGGTTATTGACGAGGTCAAGGCTGGTATTTTGGAGCCCAGCATCAGCAAGATCCGGCAACTCAAGAGTGCCGTGGAGGCTTGCATCAGCATCATGCGTATCGATACCCTGATCAAGCTGGATCCCGAGCAGAGGGCGGAAGATGACGGCCACGGTCACTAATGCGGCGGCGTATATGTGAAAATAAAACAATCAAAAATGGGCCACGTGGGAAGTGATCAAGGTTAGACGGTTCATAGATCATTTGTTAATGATACCTTGCCATGCCAATTTGGACGCTTGTCCTGTACTCCGAATTCCGTTCCGTGTAATGGATTCCCCACAACCGTGATATGCATGTTCCGTGTATGATGATTCGTCGTCTAGCACCAACCAAACTTCTCGTTCAGCACCCACTCCACATCCCCGTCGCCGTAAAACATCAGGCTCGCAATGCTATCAGTCTCTCTTTCAACAAACTCGTGGGGGATGCCCGCCTTTTCAATCAGCCCCCTCACTCTGGAGTCGGGGTTCCACAGCTCAATGTTGTTCGACTTCCACTCGGCCGCCTCCGCTCTCGCCAGCGTCAAGAGCTCGTGAATAGCCTCCTGAACATACTCATCGCTGCTGTTTTCATTCTCCATGACCAACCTCAAGATATGCATGGTGTTGCCTTCAGGCTTCTTCAATCCACCATAGTATCCCCTCGTCCACACCGCCCACACCCTCTCCCCGCGCTCCCCGACAACGGCTCCCCTAACCGTCGGTGTCTTTCCAAAAATGTGCTTGGTCATGAAGTCCTCGCGCATCAGGTGCCACAGAATAGCATCAATATCCGGCAGCAACGACACCCGCGTCTTGCTCCCCTTGGACTCCTTCGACAGCCTCGCTCGCAGCAGCTTCTCGTCGACGTGGCTCAGCTCCGCCAGCTCGTGGTATCCCACCGGCTTCGCCTTGCCGCCCTCCTTCTGCCCCTCGGCCCTGGGCTGCGGCGGGAACGACAGGTGCGCGCTCTCGTACGGGTGCCAGCCCTGCTTCGCGTAGAACTTCTTGCCAATGTCGGAGAAGAGCACGGAGAAGGCGACCTCGCCGTCCCGGATGTCGCCCCACTGCTCGCCCTTGGCCATGCGCGCGCCCTGCCAGCCGCCGAGGCGCGGGCCGAGCAGGCTCATCATGGTGGAGGCGTAGCCCTTGCCGCGGTGCTCGGGCTCGGTGAAGACAGAGGCGATGCCGTGGGCGACGGCCTCGGCGACGGAGCCGTCGGGCTTCGCGGCGAGGGCGCGCTTGCGGATGCTCTCGCACGAGGAGAGGATGGGGCGGGCGTCGGGCGGCAGCGAGGGGTCGGTCAGGATCCACTGGGTGATGCCGCCGTTGCGGCTCATGGGCACGGTGGTGAGGTACTCTTCGCGGCGGAGGTACTCGTCCAGCTCGAGGGCGGCGCCCCATTTCTGGTGCGTCGAGGTCCAGACGCGGAGCCTCTCGGCGTGCGTGGGCGTGGTGAGGATGAGGTCGGCCTCCTGCGTCGAGCCCATGGTGCCTATCTTTCTGCGCGGTGTCTGCTGGGTTTGGTGTTGTTGTTTCTTGCCAATTGGGTCCCGCTGTTGGTCAGCTGCTTCGACGGGAGAGTTGGAATGTGGGAGAGACAGAGTCACGGCATCGTAGAGGCACCAGAGGTGGGTGGGAAGGACAAAGCACAGTCCTTATCAAGACATTTGGGGACCTTTCCTTCGGGGAGAGGTGCCCCACCAAAGACGATCGCGGCGATGGCGGGGAAGACCCAGCGAAACCCCAGGATTGAGACAGGCCCAATTCAAGCCTCTACCTGGCATAAGGTCCAGGCGGCCTTGCAAGGGGAGGGACCACGGGGGGTGGAGGCGGCCCCAGCGATACGGGACGGCGCAATGTAGCACGTTTTGGTTGGGGGAGGAGGGACATCGCAGGGCCCAGCGCAGCGCCAGCTCGGATTCGAGACACAAAGAAACGTGGATTCGGGAGAGACGAGTATGGTAAAGGTACACTAACACGCCCGTCTCACCAGCCTGGAGGAAGGGTCAAGGTCAGCAGGCCCACACGAACGTGATGAAGGCAAGCCAAGCGGGTGCTCGTCTTACGTCACGGGACGAGGCTAGCGGTGAAGTAAGGAAGTCTGGCTTCGAGAAGTGATACTGTTTGGTTCTGGTACATACAGTATGTGTATTGCGTGTGTTGTGTAGGTGCAGTAGGCAAGGTACTTTTCTTCATCTGAAGGTCCCATGTTGCTTGCCTGTTTCGAAGAGTGCAGTGCCTTGGAACTCTAGGCCTGTTTTTTTAGGTAATTATTTGGCAACTGGGTCCCCCTCTATCTTATCCTGCCTGCCGCTACGGTGCGGAAGGGAGCGTAGGGAGCAACTGAGCAAGGGAACGCACTCGCAATGAGGCAGGTCACGCCGGGCGGTGCGCCGCGGGACCACATCCGAGCCGGCGGAAGCCGATGATAGGCGGGGCGCCGCGGGGCCGGTTTGACGCGGGCGCAGCGGGGTGGAGCCTCCCTCACACACAGCTGCCTCGTACGTCTAGTCACTGTCACTGCAAGTACTTTTGTATCTTTGTATCTTTGTAGACCTGGTAGAGTAAGAGTGGGAGACACTGTTCGTGACCGGGCTGGAGCGAGGGATGCCCTGGTCTGCGTTAGTCGGCTGACTTGGCTGAACTTCCGGACGAGACGTAAACGTCGGGGCGCCTGTGTGATCTTGTCTTGGCTGTTGGCTCTGCGGGTGGTGGTGTTGTCGATGGTGTTCATGCGCCGCCCACAGTAAGGGTCCGGCATCCTTCCAGGTAACGGACTAGTTGGTTAGCTAAGATTGTGCGTGTCTCTCTCTGTTCGTTGAGGATGTGTCGTGTACGCCTTCTTTTCAGCTGTGCAACTGCGTTATCAACTCCAACTGAGCCGGCCACCGCTAGTTCTTCCATGGCCAGAATCCCACCTTATCTGCTGCATGTCACCGAGGAAATCAAACTCTATCAAACAGAAACGTCCCTCCACCTTCCATTCCCGTCGCACCCCTGTCCCGCAAAACCCGAACAACCGCACCGTGACCCCTCGCAGCCGCGCCCTGCAACGCCGTCTGCCCACCACCACCACCACCACCACCAACACCAGTCCATCCGCCAGATCCAGCCTCGATCTCGGCCCCGGCATCCAGCAACATCTCGCACACGCGAACGTGACCCCCCTCCGCCGCCGCATGCAGCGCCCTCCCGCCCTTGAACCTGCTCCCCTCGGCATTCACATCCGCCCCGGCCCCCAGCAGCGTCGCGACCATCCCCTCGTCCCCGTGAAACGCCGCCACCTGCAGCGCCGTGAAGCCCTTGTGCCGGCACGCCGGCGCGTTGACGTCTGCCCCGTGATCCATCAGCAGTGTCCTAACTATCTCCGCGAAGCTGTGCGCCGCCGCGGCCTGCAGCGCCGTCCGTCCCGCCGTCTTGGCCGGCGCCGTGTTCACGTTCGCCCCGTGATCCAGCAGCAGCGCGACGACGTCAGCCAGTCCCGCGGAGCACGCAGACTGCAGCGCCGTCGCGCCGTGATACCTCGTCGCCGGTGCGTTCACGTCGGCCCCCTTGTCGAGGAGCATCCTGACGATGGAAATGTCCGGCTGCCCGCTCGCAATCTGCAGTGCATTGCGCGCGTCGTTGTTGCCCGGGGCAGCGTCGACGTCCGCCCCGGCGGCCAGGAGTGCCGATACCACATCGGCGTGCGATCCCAAGCAGGCCGCCTGGAGCGCGGTGCGGCCGTAGTAGCCCTGCGGCGGCGCGTTGATGTCGGCGCCGGCTGCGAGGGCTATCCCCACCGCGTTGAGGTCGCCGTCGCGGGCGGCCTTTTGGAGAGGCGTCCAGCAATCATCCTCGTCTGGCTGTATATCTTCTGAGGGGTCCTCTTCTGTGATGCCTTGCATTCTCAAGGTGTGAAGTAGACAGGGAGTTGCCGCGAAACAGGTGAGAAACGAGGGGTGAGATATAATGTAGTTCGGCCTTTGCATGGGTGGCGGAAATGCGGCACAGTTGACATCTCGTATCAAAAGTTCCTCGGATTGCTGGACAAATTGCGAGGTGTCGTGGACATGCGATATCTATTATTTCGTGAAGCTACGCCCTTTGACGCACATTATGACAATTGACGCCCTAATCTTCAGTCTCCTTCTTCTTCTTGGACTCGCTCTTCTTTTCCGGCTCTCCCTTCTTCGGCTCATTTTTGGAGCCGGCCTCATTCTCATAATCACCACCCTGCTTCTCATACTCTTTGGCAAGCTTGGATGCCTGGGTAATTGTCAGTCCTTAGCCCCTGTTCATATCACAACATGCAGACTAACCTTCCATGCTGACCATTGTCCCTCACCGCCGCCAGACTTATTAGGCTCTTGCTTAATTTCTATCATCAAAATGTCAGTCTAGTGGTTTCAAATGTCATGGCTCCTCATCACTCTCACCTTCCTTGATCTCCTCCCTCAGCTCAGGATCAGTGGGCTTTCCCTTTGACGAAGGCATTCTGTTGGCAGTATACGTTGAAAAGTTGCTTGTGCGGTTGGTGATTTGATAGGTCCAATGTGACAATTGAGACCGAGCTTGCTGTTGCTTGAAACTTCGCAACATCTTCACTAGAGACGAACTGGCCATTTTTGAACTCTACAACAGGTGTTCACAAAGCGCTGCATCATAGCTCTAAAACAAGTTGACACCAGATGATGACGCTCAATGACGCCTACATCGCCAGCCACTCCCGCTGCCATGGCACCGCTAACGGACCGGTAAGACCCACACCCAGGTCCGTGCCGTCCCGGCCGCTCGGTGCGGGAACCCATGCTTGCGGTGCCTTTCTAAACCATCAAGGTTCCTCTGACAGCATATCCCGTCTCAGTCTAAATCGCAAAACTTTTGTATTCCTCCCGTGATGCTCTATCTAGACGTCTAAGCATAAAGGCCTTCTCTAGGTCCGTGTCATGTCATCATGATCCTACGCAATCTCTCCTTTATGACACCGGAATTGATCCCAATCAGTGAATCGAAACCGGCTCAAACTCGACTCCCTCCTCGACCGCCTCGCTATCCATGATACCGTGCACGTACGCGGTACCCACGATGCGTCTCAGCCCCTCCCGCTCAGCGCTCTTCCTCAGCACAAACGGCGCGTTGCATCCCTTCATAACCCAAACCTCGTCACCAGCCTCACATCCATCAGGCGCCATGGCAACGTACTTCTCTCCCTTGGCCAGCACCAGATCCAGCGCGGAGCGCGTGGTGAAGACGCGGTTGATGAGGATCTGCGCCGCCGCCACGAGGGCCTCGTTCGCCTCCTCCGCCGAGCGCCCCGCCAGCTCGATCTCGCGGCGCAGCACGTCGCGCTCCGCCCGCTCGGGGTCGAGGTCATCCTCCTCGACGGCCGTGCAGAAGCGGTACGCCAGCTTCAGCGTCGCCATCGGGACCTCCTCCTCCTCCGCCTCGGCGCGGAAGAAGGTCAGCGTCCGCAGCACGGCTTCCAGCCCGGACTCGCCCGTCGGGTACGTCGCCTTCTCGAAGCCCGGGATCTTCTCGAGGATCTTGGACAGCGTGAGGATGTCCTTCTTGACCCAGATGGAGGGCCGGTCGGCGTGCAGGTGCGCCGCGCGGGGGACGCCGCTCATCTGCGCGATGGTGTCGACCTTGACGCCCTTGAGCAGGAGGACGTCCTCGTCGTCGTTGGGGTCGAAGCCGAAGTCGAAGTCGGTTTCGCCCGCGGCCTCGGACTCGGCGGCATCGGCGACGGTCATGCGGTGCCAGGGGCGGCGGAAGTCGGGCAGCCACGAGGGGAACTTGTTGGCGCTGCCGTTGAGGTGCTCTGCGATGCCGGCGTGGTCGAGGAGCTCCTCGCTGAAGGGCTCGTGCAACAGGGTGCGTCCGAAGCGGAGGGCGGTCTCTTCGAACTTCTCGGAGTAGTCGGGGCGGAACTCTTCTCTGTCACCATCGGCGGCGAGGCCGAGGAGGGCGAAGTAGTAATCGCGCGGGTCAGCTGCCTCGACCTCGCGGAAAGAGAGGAGCAGGCTGAGGAGCTCGGTGGAGCGCTTCGGGTCGTCATCCTCGTCTTCAGACTCCCACTCTTCTTCGCTGCCTTCAGCGGCCTCTTTGCCGTGGTCATGTCCGTCGTGATCGTGGTCGTGCTCATGCTCGTCGTCTCCGCCACAGCAGCCGCCTCCGTGCTCATGATCATGCTCATCGTCGTCACCACAGCATCCGTCTTCCTGGGCATTTCCTCTCATAGCACCAAGCTGGTAGAACCGCAGTCTTTGAGCCATGTTCGCCATCAAATCCGCCGCGCTCTCCACCTCCTCGCCCTTCTCATCAATTAGTGGCCAAGGCGGGCTCTCGGGTTCCTCCAGCGCGATCGTAGCAGGCCAAAGCTGCGCCCAGTTCACCGTCTTCTCTCCGCAAATCATCACCACATCCCTCGCGAGAATAAACTCCTGCACGATCCACACCCTCTTAAACCACGCCCGGTTCCAGAACCGCGACACAGCCAGCCAGCGCTTGTCGCCCTCAGCCGGCAGCTCCGCCTCCGCCCCCGTGGGCGCATCAGGGACGGGCTTGCCGAGCGAATCCTCCAAAAACGCGCGCGCTCCGGCGTTGAGCTCGTTGGGGATGCTGACGCGCCAGTACCTCTCAATCAGGTCCATCGCATCGCTGCTGCCGTCGGCCTCCTCGCCGAGGTACGCCAGGGTGCGGCGCGCGCTGACGTAGACATCGTGCATGAGCATGACCTGCGCCTGCTTCTCGTCCGCGTTGGCCTGGTTGATGCACAGCGCATCGACCCAGAGCTGGCGCGGGCGGTCTGGGAGGCGCACACGCTTCAGGCAGGTGAAGAGGTTTTCTGTGATGGACACTTCGGTGGATGAGATGGTGATGCTGCGCGTGGTGTCGTTGGAGCCCCAGACGTAAGAGACAGCCTCGTAGGAGTCGGCCGACTCGGGGAGTTCGCCATCGTGCTTGGAGGCCTCGTCGATGTAAGGGTCGATCGGGCGGACGATAAGCTCACCCTTGAGGGGTTCGTCGAATTTTCCGGGTGCGAGCGAGAGGATTCTGAAATCCCGCTCGCCGAGGGCTGTGTAGTCAAATCCAGCCATGGCGAGAAAAAATTCAAAGAATCACTCAGCTAAAGATTTGATGGGAGTAATTTTTGATTTTTTGGTGGATGTGAAGGGTGACTGAGTAAGGTGAAAAATTCAGCGTTTGGTTTTGGAGATGTGGAGTGAAGTTGGAGATGAGATCCAGGAAAACGCTGCATGAAGATTCCCACAGTGGGTGAAATGATTTTCATTGGCGGCAAGCGCTAAGCAAATGTAAACAAGCCACGACCTGGTGGACTGAAAAAAAGTGTGTGTAGACATTTTTCTCATCATGATTGGAATTTTATTTCCAAGTCGATATTACACTTTGCCTTTTGGAGGTGGTTTTGTCGATTATCGGCGGTTTTAAAAGCATCGACAAAATTCAATTTCCATGGTAAATCAATCAGTCTCAATACAAGCACAATGCAAATCATCGTCATATTCATCAGAAATATCTGAGATGGAATTCTTTTCATTCACAAGGCCCTCTCAGTTCCTCTCATCGTACATCTAGTCCAAACTCCGACAAAGGAAACTCGTCATCATACATAAACAGCCTCTACAGACCGAGAGCCGTGTTAAAGGCATCAGCAGCCGCCTGGCCCTGCAATCCCTGGGCGTCAGCCTGTCCCTGCTCACATGCTGCAACAGCGTCGTCGGAAGCCTGGCACCTCGACGACAGCTGTCCGCAGATGAAGCTGCTGATGATGTTGATGTTGAGCGCCGAGCCGTGCTCAAAGTCGCCCGCGGGGCCGAAGGACGCCTCCTTGCGCCCGTCGAGGCCGGCGGCGAACTCGATGCTGGGGTCCTGGCACTCGCCAAAGTCGAGGTTCTGGCGGGTCTTGATGGCGTTGCTGGCGATGCGCATCTTGCGGCCCTCGGAGCCGACGCTGGAGGAGCGGCGGAGCTTCTTGAGGGAGGCGGCGGCCAGGCAGTCGTCCTCCTGCGCGTCGCAGTCGGCGACGGTGATGTCCTCGGAACCCGAGTTGGCGGCGTCAGCGCAGGCGTTGTGTTGCACGGCGCAGGAGCGCTGGAGGGCGGCGCCGGCGTTGACAAATGTTGCACCGTTGACGGAGAAGGGCTTGTCGGAGGCGGCGTCGGAGGTGACCGGGGGAGGGGGGCCGCCGAGGTCGCCGGTGAAGGTCTGCACGTCGGTTCCGGTGGCGGCATCATTGCCTCCGTTGTTGGCGTTGTCAGCGTTCCCGTTGTTAGCGTTTCCGTTGTTGTTCTGGTTGCCGTTCTGGTTGTTCTGGTTGTTGCCGTTCTGGTTGTTCTGGTTGTTGCCGTTCTGGTTGTTCTGGTTGTTGCCGTTCTGGTTCTGGTTACCATTCTGGTTGTTCTGGTTGCCGTTGTTGCCAGTGTTGTCATCGGCAGTATCATCAGCGGCATCATCAGCAACGTCATCGGCAGCATCATCGGCATTGCCGTTGTTTGCGTTGTTGTTCTGGTTTCCGTTCTGGTTATTGTTGTTGTTGGCGTTGCCGTTGCCGGTAGCATCAGCAGCATCGTCGGCGTTGTTGTTCTGGTTGTTACCGTTGGCGTTGTTGTTCTGGTTACCATTGGCGTTCGCATTGCCGCCGTTTCCAGCAGACTGGACAGCATCAGCAGTCTCGTTGGCAGCGGCAGCATTGCCATTGGCGTTGGCGTTGTTCTTGTTGCCGCGGCGGAACTTATCAGCAACAGCCGTAGCATTGGCAGCGGCTCCTGCATCAGCCGCAGCGTCCTTGTTCTTGTTGCCGCGACGGACCTTGTCAGCAACGGCGGTGGCGTTAGCAGAAGCATCGGCGCCGGCAGCGGCGTCTTGGTTCTTCTTCCCACGGCGGTTCAGGAGAGTGGCACGGCGGAGTCTGAGTTTGGTGACGGCGGTAGAGTTGCTGGCTGCACGGTGTTGGAGTTAGTCACGATGTAAGATGGTATGAATCTGAAACTGAATGAATCAATCTTACCCGCTCCGTCGGCACCGTCAACGGCAGCCTGGATCTCCTCGGCGGTGGCATCCTGCACCAAGAGGTTTTGGGAGAAGATGCATCCCTCAGCATCATCGGCGTCGTCGCAAGTGTTACCCGCGCCAGTGTTGTCGTTCGGCTAGAATCTAATCAACATCTTATTCTCTTCACTGTCCAGCGAACAAATACTCACGTCACCAGGCTCGAAAGTGCCCGAGTCAAGTGCCAGCATAGGGTCAGCGCCAACAGCAGCAAGCTGCCTCGCCAGCTCCAGCGTAATTTCCTTGTTCGTCGCAGCAGCGCCCTCCGAAGCAGGGTCCTGGTGCTGGGTAAGAGCAGCAATCTCGGGGTTCTGCGCCGTCTCGTCGCACAGCACGCTCTTCAGGCCGACGGAGCCCGTGTTGCGCTCCACGGCGCGGAAGACGAGCGCGCTCGCCATGCCGTCGACGTCGTTGGCCGCCTTGGCCGCTGTGAAGGCCGAGTCGGCGGTGGCCTGGTGCAGACAGTCGAGGTTTGTGACATCGCCGGCGCCGGCCTCCGCGGCGGCGTTGCCCAGGAGGCCGAAGACGGCGTCCTGGATGTTCAGGGGGTTGTCCTGCTTCAGGAGCGCGTTGACGGCGCGGAGGTACTTTTCGTGGGAGTGCTCCTGGGGCACCTCGGCGGCGGCGAGGCCGACGAGGGCCGAGAGGGCGATGGAGTTTTGGAACTTCATCTTCTGTTCGTTCGGGAAAAGAAATGTGATAAAGTACAAGGTGTAAAGAAGGACCGGCCTAATGATCTCGGAGAGAAGGACGAGAATGTAAAGAATGGAAGAGTAAAGAATACAAACAAAGTTCCCAGAACTGAACGAAAGAGAAGGAGAGTATGCGTGATGAGGAAACAAAACTTCCTTCTGTCAACTACTGAACAGAAGATGGGGACTTATATACGGACATGACGACGCGGGACAACCACCCATCAGCAGCAAGCAGAGGCGCCCGCCCGCATCTCGGTTTGTTCGTCTCATCATCCCAACACGGCGCAACGTGAACGGCGGCCCCTGAGCAACTCGCTTGGGAAAGTGACTCTGTCGATCTTGGGTCCTCGCCTGTCGCTCCGCGATGGTGATGCGGCTTGGCGGTTGGGGCCCGGAGTTGTTGGGTGGGTATATCTGTCGGCTGGGCAGTCTCCGATGCGGCTCATCCACTCGGTAGGGGTGATGCAGGACATGGCCATGTGCGAGCCAAGAGTTCGTCCGGTCCGCTAGAGCGGGCGATAGGAGGAGGGCGCCTGTTGGGACCTGGCAGAAAAACTACCTGTTTCGGTTGCTGGCCGACTGGATGGGCGGAAATTCCGAGGAAACCACCAAGGAGATATCTCTCGCCTCATACACTCACTCGTACAATATGGCGTCCAAATTCTGCCTGAGCGAAGACTCGGTTCATCACAGGTAGACGCCTTCGGTGGACACCTTGTCAGGAACCGTTTACTCATCACTAGATGAGTCTAACGTCAAATTCGTCAGCCAGTGAAGTCCAAGGTCGCCATCTTCACCTTGAAGACGCAAAAGGAGCCTCACCCGATCAACAATCAAGATGTGGTCCCTCCGCCCCCTGTTCTTGGCGGAGAGGAACTGAAGTCGAACAGAGTTTGAGGAACTCGGAAATCAGACGGCAGCTGTCGCGGGAGGGCGTCTCATCCACTCCGAGCCGCCTCTTCGAGACCCGTCATTGGCTCGCTTCCATCCGTGCGGCCATGTGGAGCTGGCAGGGGTGCTGGGGGAAGCGCATCCTCGTCAGCAGCAACAGCAACAATCGCAGACTGCCACACAACACGCGCTTCCACTTCTGCATTGTCCACCACCAGCGCGACAGTTGTCATCGCCTTGGCATCTGGGTTTGGCAAAGCATGAGATCTCAGTAATAGCTTGCGTAATAAGTTATGTGGAAGGGTTTATGTGTCAATGCCCAGAGTGTCATCTCATCAAATGCATCTGAAAAGCGCCGATCCCCTCTCATGCCGATGATGATGGCTTCCGGGTTCTGCACTTCGGATGATCTCACGAGATGAACACTGAACATCGTCCATACAAGCACATTTAGGGACTCAGAATCTTCAACCACAAAAACAGGATACAACCGAGACCGACAGCGGAATATATTTGCCAAGGTAAAGAGACTCTATCCACGATAGACATCCTGCGCCCCGCAACCCAAACACGGTACCGAGCAGGGACTCTGTTTTCGCAGCCGCGCTCCCAAAACATCGAGACCCTCTTTACCGCCCGGGGGCCCAACAACACCTGCAACGCCCAGACCTCCTCAAAACAAGTCGTTTGGCTCCTCCTCCTCCTCCAAATCCAGACCTCGACATCTGTCCAAGATTACGGCCACCCTTACGTGAGCAACACATGCGGCAACAGACTGCGTGGTGCCACAGCCTCCAAGTCGTCGTCCCACCCTCTCTCGACCCCATTCCACGAGATCTCCGTCCCAAACACCAACGCGTCACCAGCCGGGTCCCGGAGTCGGCGATCTCTTGCCAGCGAGCGAAAGGAAGCACTGACTGCCGAGCCAGATTATGCGCCACGGCATGCCATTCAGCCACTTCCCCAACTCTGGGTGCATACAGGCAGAGCTGTCACATGTGGACGGCACAGTCTGATCGACTCCGCAACCGGCTGTCACTACCATCATTTTCCCCAACTCTACTCGGCGAGCCTGAACCAGTGTGCAAGTCTCGGCGACTGAACCGAAGCCGTCAGCGATCATTTCGTGGTACCGAACCCTCCGGATGGGTTTGAGCTTCCTCATCCGATTACTGCCGTCGATCGTCTTGACTCCCGGGCCTGTCATCCTGTCATCTTTTCCATCATGCGCCCAGCTGTCCCGTCCATCGTCAGTCAGCCAGTCACATCCCACACGGCACATCACAAACCTGACCCGGCATGGCTATTATGAAGTTGCGAGGCTACTCATTGTTCCTGGACGCTCTGTGACTTTTGTACATTGGCATCATTGCCCGGGGACACGTCTAAGAAAAAAGAAAAGACCTCTCTCTTTGACTCTCTTGGAACCCAAACCCCAAGCACCATTGGTCGTCTCCGATGCAAAAAAAGAAAAAAGTGTTCTCTAGTTGGTTGTTGTTGCTGCCATCCACACCGCATCCCCCGCGAAGGGGGGACCTGCGGGCTGCGGCGTGGCTCTCTCTCTCCTCTCCCTCTCATCATCCGTTTTATACTCGTACAAAGGTGGTGCTTAACCGATGACCAGCTTGCCCTCCTCGGGGAACTCGTATTCGGGGATCTCGAGGTTGAGGGGGGCGGGTCCTTTCCTGATACGGCCGGAGATATCGTAGTGAGAACCGTGGCAGGGGCAGAACCAACCGCCGTAGTCACCAGCCTCGCCAATGGGCACACAACCCAAGTGCGTGCAGACACCTGTGGGGTAGAAACATTAGTTTGCGGCTCTTCTTGACAGGTTCGCATCCTAGCTGAGGTCACGAGGGCCCAGATATCCCGTCCCAGCGGGCCTCGATGGCCCGGATATCCGAAAGCCGAGGAAGTGCGAAAATCCGTTCAGATCGGGGATCACGTACCCAACATGATAAGCCACTCGGGTTGCTTGACACGGTCGTCATCGGCCTGGGGGTCACGGAGAGAGGCAACGGTGACCTTGTTGGCCTCGTCGATCTCGGCCTGGGTGCGGTGGCGGATGAAGACGGGCTTGCCTCTCCACTTGATGATAACCTGCGGTCCGGATTGTCAGTCGCAATTCCCGCTGGCCGTACTGCGGAACCTAGCACCAGGCTACTCACGTTCTTGCCCTCGGGAATGGCGTTCAGGTCAACCTCGACCTTGGCCATGGCCAAAACGTCGGCGGAGGCGGACATGTTGACGAGGAACTCTGCAATTGAAACCACCCGTCAGCCAATGCTCGTCCAATAACATTTCCCCCAATCGTTCCCTCGTCTCGTTCATCGATTCGTTTGTCCGGTGGCTCGTTTGGGGAAAAGGCTCGTCGTACCCTGGACGGTGGACTTCGCGCCAGCGGCGGTGATGGCACCCATGGTGCCGACCATGAAGTATGAGATGAGGTGGTTGCCCTGAGCAGAGCCCTTGCTCATGTACTTGCTGAAGTCGGGGATCTGGCTGCCCTTCTGGGCGCCCTTGAAGGGGCTCGAGTAGCTCGTGGCAGTGGCGTCGTTCCGGGCGGCCGAGGTGCTGAGGGCGCGCGCAGCCGTCGCGGAGGGGCTGCTTCGCGCCAGTTGCCGCAGGCAGGTGCGGGAAGCGTGTGCGAGGGGCGCCATCTCGAGAGATTCGGGAGGGTGGAGGGGAGAGGGTTGGTTGTTGTTGCGAGATGCAATTGGAGAGGGATGACGTTTGGGCAAGTGAGCGTCTTTTTTCGTGATGCTGTGGTTTGAGGATTGCCGAAAGCTTTCTGGGCCGGCGGCCTGAGGCAGAACGTTGTGAAATTGGTGCTTGATGATTGGCTGGTGGGGGCACCAGAGTCCCGGCCCTTTCCGGGTGGCACGAGTGGTGATCGAATTATGCTGGATAGGTGCAATGCCTCCATTAGCCGATTGCCAAGTGGGCAAATTTTGACCATGAAAGCTCCCTTAACCCGTCACTACTGGGACAACGTTTGGATGCCAATTGAGGTCACTGCTAATATGATACGGTTTGGTCATCGTTTGGATTCAAAATGTCTGTATTTTATCTTATTCAGCGTCACCTAGTGTGACGGCCTCAGTCCTTGACTTCGTCCCGATATCCTGCATCTACTATTGTACATATGCATACTACACATTAGTGCATACGCTTCAGCTCCTCTACCAAGTCTCTCATGCGCTCGACTGTCGGACCCAGCCCCTGGACTACAGCTTCTTGTCTCCCCGCGTCCAGGTCCAGGAATCGCTCAATCAGCTCGCCGTCGACGAAGCGGAAAGGTCCATCCGCGGACCGCTTGGCATTCCGGAAACCTCGCCACGACATGAATGAAAGTCCAGCTCCAGGCTCATCTGCTTGGCCGAGGGTCTTAATCACCCCCGCAAGCCTTTCCTGGAATTGCAGTAGCAGACTCTGGTATTCGGGCTTGATGTCTGCAAAGACGTATATTGATCCCTCAACCTAAGGTGACGTTAGCAGCTATAGCTATGTTGTCGGAATGTGATCGCAGATGCTTACCGTTGCGAGAAAGGCCTTCGGTTCAATCGGGTCGTTCTCTCCGGAGACGACGTCAAGTGGCCGAATCTTGTTAATCTGCTCGCCGAGGTGGAATTCGCTGATGACTTCCATCTGCTTCTTGTCGTGTTCTGTTGGTGCATTGGGGTTTCTGCGCAACACCATGAGGTTGCCCTGTGCATCTGCCTCAATCCACAAGTCTTGCTCTAAGTGGCAAACCGCGGTGGCCCAGATGTACTGGAAATGGCGGGCCCGCTCGACGAGTCGTGCTTTGTTACCGTCCTGGGCCGGAATAAACTCGATAAGTGTCATCGACTGCATCAAATCGGCGACGCCAATCATGTTGCCGTTGACATCGAGATCCACAGGAAACGTGGATGGTCGGAAAGTAGCCAGTTTGAGGAGCGATCCTGATGTTGAGGACTCCTCGGCGTAATCGTACACGACCACGGTTTTGCTGAGGCCAGCGACAAGCTTGTCGCCCATCACAGCGAGACTTCGGCATGCACCCTTCAGCTCATGGCTAACGATTTGGTACGGGTTCTTATCAGAGTCGACCCCGAGGACTAAGATACGTCCTTTAACCTCACTATTCTCATCCATCTCTGGATCAGCGAGATAGCTAGTGCCCACGATAAATCTCTCCGCAGGTTGGCCAGAGCTGTCCGGAAGCTCGGCTCTGATAACGCTTTCAACCAGTTCCGTTGTAGCGGCGCCGTCAAGATGGAAGGGCTTTCCGACCACACCGAGGACAATCTCGTCAACTAATTGGAAGGAACTCGTGACCATCTCCTCGTTATTGAACAGTTCTCTCCGAATGGTGCCGATACCGAAAGCCTTCAAAGCCGGTGAGTAGGCTACTCTGCGTACCGTTTGGCGCAGGGGAAGTGGATTCACGTGTGTTCGCCTTTCGACATCAATATGCGCAATGCGAACATTCTTATCAGTGGCGAGAACAATAGCATCAGGAAACGCCTCCGAGTCGAATGGCGCAATGTAGGTGACGTCCTCCGCCGTCGCCGCTGAGTAAATTATGCGCCCCTCTGAGCTGTAGATGAGGCTTGAGTGCTCTGTGGTAGCGAAGACGTTGCTAATACCATCGCTGTCAGGCCGCGGAAGGATATGAAGGCCTGCTTGTTTGCTGCCAAGAATGACACTTTTTCTGCCGGACAACGAATAGTTGTCTTTCGAAACATCGAAGGACACCACCTGCCCGTCTTCCAACGAGACGAAGAGAGTAGGGCCCAACAGATGTGGCGGATGCAGCTGCACTAGAGCAATGTTCCGGGGTACTGAAACGCTGTCGTCGGTCTGCTTGATGGTTTCACCGTGCAAAGCATCAAGCGTCTGCAGGTCAATGATGGATATGGAGCCTGTGGCCCAAAAGCCCACGACACCGATATTATCCAAGTCCGCTGCGGCATGAATACACGAGATCTGGTCACCTTCTCCGCCTACTCCACTTCCCAGCACTTGCTCCCGAGCTGCAAGATTCTCCAAGAGGCTCAACGAGACCAGTGTGGTTCCATCGATGGAGAGCAGAACCCATTTGGCATTAGATGATGCATTGACAATGACTTTGCCTTCTGGCGCTGACCAAGTGCTTAGCGTGATGCCCCCTTCAGGATCAAGTAGCGCAGCGCTGTTTGCTGTGACTTGAAGCAATTGACCGTTCGGCAGGGTTGACGCGATTAGTGTAGGTTTGTCTAGTTCAAGACCTTGGAATTGAAAGACCTCTTCGATGCCCTCCTCTGCATCGAACCTGAAGACTCTTGTGTCGGTGATGAAAGAGACAACCAGGGTATCATCTTTGTCCGAGCCGTTAGACCGAAGAGAGAAGAGTCCACGAACGTCACTCAAATCCTCTAGAACGCCAATATCCTCAAGACCGACACTGCTCCTGATGCTCCGCAAACTGCCGTTCTGATGTACACCACAACCCGCAACGATACGGGCTTGGCCTGACGAAAAGGCATTGCCGACTTGGCTATCACCAGCATTACCCAGGTCCATTATGGCGAAATCAAGGATAGGTGCAATATTGGGTATTGTTTGGACAATTTGTGTTGTTTCGGAGCCGGCGGTGACGTCGACTTTGAGTAATTGCGAGTCGCCGTAGTGGGACCCCAAGAAGAGCATGCCGTCCCCCATGTAGACCAGGCAAGATGCCCGAGATGTAAGACCAAGATGTGTGACTCTCAGTCCCGTGACCACGACGCCGTCGGTGTCAATGGTGAGAAGTTGTAAGTTGCCATAGTCGTCGGAAAGGAAATAGTTCCTGACATCGTACTCGGCGTAGGCAACGAAAATAGTCGGGTTGTCTATGCCAGCAGACACCTTTGTTTTCGTGAGAGTGTCGACATAGACAAGAAGAGTCTCCCCGACAACAATCAGACCGCCAAGCTGCGCCTTTGCCGCTGATGTGTCCCTCTTGTGGTAGCGCTTGACCTGGTCCTCCTCGACACTGACGGGAATGAGTATCCTCGCGTAAGGGTCCAGGATTTCCATGTCGAGCTCTCTATCCTTTTCGGCATCGAAATTTGAAGTCTTGGTATTTCTGTCATCGCTCATGAGGCGGTAGATTGCCAACCTCGCATCCTCCTTGTCGATCTTACTCTGGTACAAGAACGCAATGGTGGGGTGGCCGGTCTCAGTGGGCACGAAGGTGCTGGCCTTCATGGAGAGCTCCGACAAACGGACTTGCTCCCACAGAGGGTCTAGACGGGAAGCATGGGGAGCCCGAGCTCCTAGGCGCATGACGTTCATGACACCCTCCCATAGGTGCATGGCCATGAACCTGCCAGAGGGGTCGACCAAGCACTTGTCCTGACTCTGGGCCTCGCGCATGTGCGGTTCTCCACTGTCCTCAATGACCTGCTCAGTGACGAGTCTCTGAAGGTCAGAGTCCCATCTTGCCGTGAAGTATTGAAATCGGTCGGTGCCGACGAACAACAGGTCGGTCTTGGAGTCTTTCGGAGTGAGGCGTTGGAGGAGGAGGACTGTCCCGTAAATGGAGACGGAGCCGAGCATGAACATGTCGGTGGGCGTGACACGCCATACTTCCAGCCTGTTGGATCTCCTTGGAGAAGGTTAGCATGTGGAGGGCAGAAACACGACTGTCGCGATAGCTATCTCGAGGTTGTCCCGCAGATGGAGGGGCAAAGGCAAACGCAGAGGCAGCAGACTTACGACACCACCAAGCTCTCCTCGTCTTCTGTCAGCCGCAGTCTCAATGCATGGCGTATGCTGCTGGGCCGATGGATGGGTGCTACGTAAGACATTGCGGCGGTCTGTGAGCTTTGTGAAGTGGGAGCTCTATCCCAGAGTTGCGGCCCATGGAGAATGTCGAGATGGGCGATTTGGTGAGGTCGGTGCTGCTGCGTCGGAGTTTAGCAAGAACGTCCGGGCCACTTGCTGCAGCCCGCTGAGGTCGATTTCATCATCAATTCAGTGACAAAGGTGGGGCCACGACCTGCCTCCAGCAGCGCCATCACTGAAGTGCAGGCCACTGCCGCCGCCGCCCACCTCACTGCGGAGAGCTGCCGGGCAAGGGTCACAGTGCACATCTACAGCAGTCTGCAGGGACGACTAGCTCAAATCAGGTTTTTTATTAGGTAGGTACCTACTATACTATAGTAATATAAGGAGGGTATTAGTATACTATTTTAATTAGATAAAATTTACTAATTATAGTATTTTAACCCTACTTATAAAAACCTCTTATTTATAGCTACTTACTTAGAAACTTCTTCTTCTTTTTTTTTTTAAGTATTACCCCTATATATAAGTATATACCCCCCCCTTTATATTTCTTTTTTTTTTATATTTTTCTATTATTTACTTTTTATATTTTTATATAATTATATATATTAATATATAACATCTTATATAATAATAATAATACTTATAATAATACTTACTTACTTAAATATTCTATATAAAATAAACTAATAGACTTTAAGGTATAAAACCTTATATAAAAATACTTTATTTATTATAACCTATAACTATAATATTAATTATATAATATATATATTTATATAAGTACCTTATATAATTAGTAGTTTAGTAGGTTATATTTTAAGTTATCTTTCCCCTTATTTTTCCCTACTTTAGGGAATAACCTACTAATAATATTAATAGGAATTATTATAATATATTCTTTCCTTTATTATTATCTATACTATTAAATACTTATAAATACTTAGGATTACTACTTTTTATTATAATATTAGCTTATCTATAACTTTATACTATATAAGTATATATACTATACTTCTAAATATACTTATACCTATACTAATAAGTTATAAGCTTAGTTTAGAGATAACCTTTATTCTTTTTACTTCTTTACTTCTCTTTTACTCTCCTATAAAGCTTTACCTCTACTTAAAGGTTATATATATAGAAAGTTAATCCTTTAAACGCTTTTCTATTTATACTACTTTTATAGAAGCTAATATACTAGCTAGATTAGTAGTTTAGTTTTATAAAATATACTTCTTATAAATCTATATATTTAATCCTATATAAATTAACTATACTTCTATTAATTTTTCTCTAAATAGATAGTCTCTTACTATTATTTTATTTAATTTATATCTTTTAAATTATCTCTTTAAACTATTTTCTAATTTACTCCTAATCTAGTTTAAACTTATATTTATAGTATAATAAACTTCCTTTTAACTAATTTACTATATAAGATATATATCTCTTTAGTTAGATAGAAGTTTAGCTAAAAAAGATATTAATTAAAGAGAAAGAATTTTATAAAGAAAAAACTTCTCTTTTTTTAAATTAAACCTTAGACCTCTAGGTTTTTAACTCTTATAACGTTACTATAAGAATTATTATACTATATATATAATAGCTCTTTTAGTTAATAACCTTATTATTATTTATTCTATATAAAGCTTATAACTATATATTATAACTTATTAAAGTAATAATAACTAATCCTAAGGTTTAGTTCCTTAAGTTTATAAGCTTTAAGAACTATAAAGTATAAGTTATATATATTAAAGTTTTACTATATAATAAAGATATTACTATAGACCTTACTAAGCTTATTTCTTCTATTAATAAAGATAAAAACTATAAAGCTTTAAGCTATATATAGTTATTCTATAATAATAAGCTTCTTAAAGTTATAAAAAATAATTCTAACGCTTATATAGCTTAGAAATACTTAAAAACCTTATATAAACTTATAAGTTTTATAAATAAGTTTTTAACCTATAAAGAGTTCTTTAATACTTCTTTAGATAACTTTAAATCTATAGAAAACTATATAAATAAAATAAAAGAACTTATAGATAACTTATTATATAATTAGTTTAAACTACTTAATTAAATAGTTATAACTTATATACTTAATAGTTTAAATAAGACTTATAAAGCTTTTATAACCTCTATAACTTAGTCTCTTAGGATTAACCTTACTACTTATAACTTAAACTCTTTATATATTAATCTTATAGATAAGTATAAGAGAAAAAAAAGTAAAGAAGTAATTAATAATATTACTACTAAAAGTAATAAGAAAAATAAAAAATAAAATAAAAACTAAGAAAATAATAATAATAAAAATAAAAATAAAATAAATAAAAAACCTTAGAAAAAACAAAAAGGTTTATATTATAAAAATTATAAGAAAATAAACTATACTAAAGAAAACTATACTTTTCTATATCCTAAAAAAGTATTTAGCTAGTAGAAAAAACCCTCTATTAGTACTAATAGTACTAAAAATAAAGAAAAAGAAGTAGTTAATATAACTACTATAGATAATATTACTTCTTATATATCTCTTAATAATCCTAAAAATTTTATAGATTTAATAGATTTATTTTCTAATAAAGAAGAAGGAGATATTCTTTTTAAAAATATATATTATTTAACTCTTAATAATATAAATAAAAATACTAATAATCCTTCTTTAAGTTATTTAATTAACTAGTCTATTATTAAGGAAAAAGGAAAAGTAAGGAGTTATACTAATAAGAATAAAAAAATAGTTAATTTTTATATTAATACTATAGCTACTATTTATATAGTTAATAATTATTACTTAATAAAAAATCCTATAAAAATATATAAAATAATAAAATAAGGAGAAGTAAAGACTTTTACTTCTACTTTAAAAGGTAATTTAATAATATATCTTAATAATAATAATATAATATTAAAAGATATTTATTATATACTTAAACTAAATATTAATCTACTTAGTTAATTTAAGTTAGATTTATTAAGTATTACTTCTATTATATAGAAATAACTTATTCTATATAATATTAATAAAGATTATATTATTATTATAGGGGTAAAGAAGAATAACTTATATTACTTCTAATTTCCTATTAATAATAATAATTATTATATATATAATATTATAACTAATAATAATATAAATAATAATAATAATAATAGCTTCTAATTATAGTATAAACATCTTAGATATATATATTTATAAACTCTTTTAAAAATAAAAGATAATATTATTATAAATATAAATATAAATAATAATAATAAAAACTATAAATTACTACTTTATAAAGCTTATTATAAAGGTAAATTTATTATTAAAATAAGTAAAAAATAGGTTTATAATAAAAATCTAAATTATTTAGATTATATAGTTTTAAACTTATATAAGTCTATAATACTTACTATATATAATAAATATAATCTTTTTATTATCTTTATAGATAAATATTCCTATTTTATATAGGGAAAATTATTAAAAGATAAAGCTAAAGAAACTATACTTAATACTTTTTTTAAATTTTAAACTAAAGTTAATAATAATAATAATAATAAAAGAATAAAAGAAATATCTACTAATAGAGGTAGAGAATTTAATAATAAACGTATTAAACCTATATATATAAGTAGTAGGATTATCTATAATATAAGACCTCTTTATATATATAAGCTTAATAGACTTATAGAGTATACTATATATATTATAGTTAATAAAATAAGAACTATATTATATAATTTAAATTTACTATACTACTTATAGAGTAAAGCTTTTTATACTACTCTTTATATATATAATAGAACTCCTTATAGTTCTATAGAATATAAAACGTTTTATAAAATAAAAAATAATATAAAACCTAATATTAATAATATAAAAGTATAAAGTAGTATATACTACTATAAGAATAAAGATCCTAAAATTAAGAAATTAAACGTTAAAGTATATTAAAGTTATATAATTAATTATAGATCTAATAGGTATAAAATCTAAAATATATAACTAAAGAAAGTTTTATAGTCTTAAGATATTAAAGTTTTAGAAAATACTTTTATTTCTTATTATAAAGAGCTTCTTATAAGTATAAATACCTACTTTAAAGATACTAATAGTAGTATTATACTTAATAATAATAGATATAATACTACCTAAAATAGTTTACTAAGAGATATTTCTAGTTAATTTATTTCTTATAGTAATAATCCTACTATAAGTAAAGATATTACTACTACTAATAACGCTCTTAAGAATTTAAGTAATAAGATTATTATTAATAGTAATAATAATATAAATAATAATAATAATACTAATAATAATATTATTAATAATAGCTATAAAAATTATAGTACTATTTTATATAATAATAACTATAATACTAATATTAGTATAAGTATTTCACATAATAATAGTAAGAAAACTACTAGTATTAATAATAGAGAAATAAATAAAGAAAAATCTAAGTTATTAATAAAGATCCCCTCTCTATTAGAAGAAGCTAAAAAAGACTACTAATAGGTTAATAATATAGTTAATAATACTAAAAGTATATTATTATTTATTATTTAGGATTACCCTACTCTTAGTATATATAAAATAAATAATAATATTATAACTAATAATAATAAAACTACTAAAACTAGTTCTATAGATAAAGCTTTTTATATACTATTAGTTATTATATTAGAAGAGCCTTTTAGTATAAGATAAGCTTTAAATTCTCTATATAAAGATAATTAGATTTAAGCTATATAATTAGAAGTAACTTAAATAGAAGATATAAAAACTTAAGAAATTATATAAAAACTAAATAATATTTATCTATTAAGTAGTAGATAGGTATATACTATAAAATTAAAAGATAAAATAAATAACGTTTATAAGTATAAAGTAAGATAGGTTGCTTAAGGTTTTAATTAATATTTAGGTATTAATTATTTAGAAACCTTTTCTACTACTTATAGACCTAAAAACTATAAGTTTATAGTTATATTTACTATAAAAGAAGACTAAATTCTTCTATAATATAATGTTACTATAGTATTTATTTACGCTAATATAGATATAGATATATATATAATATTACTAATAGGTTTTTTATATAATAAAACTATAAATAAGTTAGAATTTAATCCTAATTATAACTATAAGTCTTATAATAATAAATACTACTATAAGCTTCTTAAAGCTTTATATAAATTAAAATAAAACCTTAGATTATAATATAACTATTTAAAAGTTATATTATTAAAATTAAGATTTATTATTTCACTTTATAATAAAGTAATATTTATATTTAATAAAAATAGCTATAAAGCTATAATATATTACTATATAGATAATATACTATTAGTAGCTAATAATACTACTACTAATAACTATATATATAATAAACTAAAGTAATTTATAAAAATATAACTATTAGGGGAGCTTAGTACCTTTTTAAGCTATAAGTTTAATATAGATAGACTTAATAAGTCTTTCTTTATATATTAAACTAAATATATATAAAAAATACTAAATAAATATAATAAAACTAATATAAATCTATTTATAACTTTTATAAGAGATAATATAAAATTATATATAAATAAGTATACTACTACTAAAGAAGAAATTCTATAGTTTTAATAGTAGATAGAAGCCTTTTTATATCTAGCTTTAAAAACTAGATATAATATAGCTTTAGTAGTTATAATATTATTAAGATATATAATAAACCCTTCTAAAGAGCATTTTATAGCTTTAGATTATCTATAAGGTTATATAAATAATTATCCTAATAAAAGAATTTATTATAACTATAATAATAATATAATATAGGATTTAATAAATTATTTAGACTCTAATTAAGTTAGAGACTTAGATAATAGAAAATCTATATCAGCTTATATATTTTACTAGGGATTATATAATATAATATCTTATAGTACTATAAAATAAAAGACTATAGCTTTATTTACTTATAAAGCTAAATATATAGCTTTAACTAAAGTAGTAAAAGAAGCCTTATATCTATATAATAGTTATAATTTTAATTTAACTAATTTAGGTTTTAATACTATAAATAAACCTAAGATTTTTATAGATAATTTAGCAGCTAAAAAACTAGCTAAAAATCCTAAATTTTATAAGAAATCTAAGTATATTAATATAAAATATCACTTTACTAGAGAATCTTTATTAAATAAAGATATAATATTATTTTATATAGATACTAAGTCTAATATTGTAGATATATTAACTAAGCTTTTAGGTAAAGTTATATTTAATAATATACTAAATATAATATATAATAATAATAATAATAATAATAATAACTATAATAATAATAATAATAATAACTATATTAAAGAAATAACTTATTAGTTTTTCTCTTACTTTTTTACTTATAAGGTTCTTTAATAAGAGTTTTTTAACTAGTTATATAAATATATTATATATATAGGAATATTTTTCTTATTTTTCCTATAGGGTTTTTAAGTTTTTTATACCTATAACGTATATATATATTAAGTAAGTAAGCTATATATTATAAATTAGCTATATATACTTTAAGGGGGGATATTAATATATAACATCTTATATAATAATAATAATACTTATAATAATACTTACTTACTTAAATATTCTATATAAAATAAACTAATAGACTTTAAGGTATAAAACTTTATATAAAAATGCTCTATTTATTATAACCTATAACTATAATATTAATTATATAATATGTATATTTATGTAAGTACCTTATATAATTAGTAGTTTAGTAGGTTACGTTTTAAGTTATCTTTCCCCTTACTTTTCCCTACCTTAGGGAATAACCTACTAATAATATTAATAGGAATTATTATAATACATTCCTTCCCTTATTATTATCTATACTATTAAATGCCTATAAATGCTTAGGATTACTACTTTTTATCATAATATTAGCCTATTTATAACCTTATACTATATAGGCGTATATACTACGCCCCTAAATACGCTTATACCTATGCTAACAATATATAAATATTAATATATTTATATAGAACTATTTATAATACCTCTTAAGATTATAATCCTATTTATTATTAATAGTATAAAGCTACTTTTAAATATATTTATAGATATACTATATAACTTTATATAAGACTACTATAGCTTAATTATAACTAAATAGTTACTTAAGAATATATATATAACCTTATACTTATATATAGATATACTTATTAATTTTTATATTAGATATAAAGTATATTATATTACTTAATATTTATAGCTATATTCTTAATATATCTAAAAGTATATATTTACTTATAATTCTTATTTCTTCTATATTAATATATACTAAGCTTAGTAACTTATTTATATTTATAATAAGAAGTATATAAATAATCCTTTTTTTACTTTTAATACTATATATAGATAATATATTAATAAAGTCTATATATTTATTTATAGAAATATATTAGAAGATGAGGATATATATAAGACTTATCTTAATAATAATAGTTTATATATTAAGTATATTATATTTAATAATTATAGTTATTATACTAACTACTATTATAATATATATAGTAAGGACTACTCTATAAAGAAGTATTATAAGTTATATACTCTTATATAAGTACTTTAAGTAGTATACTAACTTATATAGATAAGACTAAGCCTAAGAGCACTTCTTTAACTTTAATTAAAAGTAGCTATAAGTATATAGCTATTAATAAGCTTACTAATACTTATAAGTAATTAAAGGCCTCTACTTAAGAAAGTATAAATATACTTAAAGCTAATATTAAGATAGAGCTTATTATATAGATACTTATAAAGTAGTTCTTAGCTAAAGCTTTCTATAATATAGTATATATATTTAATAAGCTTATAGATATCTATAATAAGATAGGTATAAAGGTTTTTAATTTTATATATAAGAATATATAGCTAATTACTTATATATAGAGAAGTCTAAGGATATTTAGGCTTATATATAGTTATATATATATAAATATAAGCGTTTTAGTCTATTAGGTTTTATTTAAAGTTATTTAGGTTTAGTATAGTAAGCATAAAGTTATATAGCATTATATATAAGTATATAAATAGGGTTTAAAGCCCTATAATTATATATATATTAATATATAACTATACTTAACGTAGTAGTTATAACTATAACTTTACTATTTTATATATATTAATATAGTATTATATATAACTATTTCTTTTTAATTATAAGTATATTTATTTATATATAATAGCCTATAATACCTTAAAAGTAAATTAATTTAGATTAATTCTAATTAGAAATTTCTAAAAAGTTATAAGATAACTAGTTATATAATAAAATTATTATATATTTAATCTTAATATATTAGATTTAACTCTTAAAAGTAACTTTTAAATAGTAACTTTAAAAATAGAACTTTTATTATAAATCCTATATAATCCTTATACTAAAGTTATTTACCTATATTTAAGCGCTTTTTTTTTAATAATATTTTACTAACTTAAGTATTATTTATACTCTTTAAAGTAAAAGGTTTATAATAACTCTTATTAGCTTTATAGACTTATATTAAAAGAATAATATATATTAATACTAAAATATAGAATAACTTATAGCTATAAAAGCTTATATAATTATATTTTTCTAATTATTAACTTAAAAAATATATATAGTATAAAAGTATAGATAAAAATATCTCTATATATTTATATACTAATAAGGTTATCTTATTAGCTATAATATCCTCTATAAGGTATATTATAAAGTCTTTTTTAATAATATTACTACTTATTTATAAGAGATATAATATAGATAGAAAGGTTAGATAATACTTAGCTTAAATTTTATTTAGTTACTTAATATATATAATAAATTACTTCTATATAGCTTTAAGATCTATATAGATATTAATACCTACTCTTAATTTATTATATAATTTTATATTAAGATCTTAATATATATATCTTATAATATAATAGCTTAATATCTTAAAGTTATTTTAAAGCTTAGCTATATACTTTTAATTATTTATTCTAATTATAATATTAAAACTATAATTATAGCTAGAACTTATTAATCTTTATTATTTTTATATAAAAAGATATAAAATAATAAAAAAGTTCTTATTAAATTTTAAGACTATTAGATCTTTAGAAAAAGTATTTATAATATTAAGATTAAAAGTTAGTAAGAGCGCTTATATTAAATATTATCTATCTTTTAGTAAGTATATATATTTATTATTTATATTTCTAAAGATTATATTAATATTTTCTAAAAGTACTTTAGTTTATTATAAAAATATAGTTTATTTTATTTAAAATTAATTACTAATTATATTATAATATTATTTATCTTTATACTATTTATCTACTAAAACTTTACTAACTTTATATATATATAGAATTCTTACTATATTTATAAATAATATAATTATTCTTATATACTTAATAGCTAATTATAATATTTATTTTATTAATTAGATCTCTAAATAGTATAAAACTACTTATAGCTAATTAACCCTAAACGTTTATAGATTATATAAGAAGCTTTAGGCTATAACTAAATTAATTTAAATATTTACTTATATCTAAATATAGTTATATTTTATTAAGATATCCTATATATAGTACTTAATTTTCTTAATAATAAGTATTTAAAGGAGAATATAATAAAGTTTCCCTAACTTAAGTAATATTTCTTTTTATAAGAGAAATTATAATAATATTACTTTAGTAAAAGCTTACTTAAACTTATACTTCTTAATATACTAAATAGTAAGATATAATAGCTTAAAGAGTATTTATTATTAAAAAGTATTAATATTAATAATTTAGTATTAAAAGAGATAAAGAGTAAACTTAATAAAAAGGGGGGAGATTAAAATAAAAAGGGAAATTTAAAATATTATATCTCTATATAAAAGGGATTTTTTTTAATTTCTAGTTTTTCTATTTATATTATTCTATTTATTTCTTTATATACTATTATACCTTTATTTAGAACTATCTTTATTTTAATCCCTCTTTACTTTAATTATTTCCTCTAAGTAAAGTTTAACTAAAATAATATTTTATTAATTAGAATAAATAAAGTTTAAAAAGAACTATTTATAAGAAACTTCTTTTATAGTTATTTATAAAGATATTTTAGTAAGTATTTTTACTAAAAGCTTCTAAATAATACCTATTTAGGATTAAGTAGAGATAGTTAGTTATTATTTAACTTTAATAGCTAGCTTAACTTTATTTTAAAACTTAGATTAAGGTTTTTACTTTAGTTATTTCTTATCTTTTAGTATAGATTTATCTATTAACTTAGTCTCTTATTATTTTACTTTAAGTATTATTAAAGTAAATACTTTAACTTATTTATAAATTTAAACTTTTTTAGATAAAATTTAATTAAATATTAATAAGTTAATAGAATTAAAATAAATAAGAGATAAAGAGTAAATATTCTTCTTAATAAGTATTATAATATTATATAGAAATTTACTAAAAGATATAGTTATATATACTTTATTAAAATAATAAGTAATATATATAAGGTTTTTATTATTAATAAGAATTATTTTTTATATTTAATTAAAATATTACTTATTTATAATAAATTACTTAAAGATTACTTAAATTATTTCTTTATATAATTAGTATTTTATTACTAAGATAAAAGATAGCTAAGTTATAAAATATTTAAAGAGGGGAATATAAATATATATTAAAACTTTAAACCTATACTTATTAATTTTATAGTATATAACTATATATAATAATAAAAAGATATTAATTATTAAGTAAAATATTAATACTTTCTTTATAGCTTAGATATTAGCTTTATATTTATTCTTCTTAGTTATAATATAGCTATAAAAAGTTATAATAGTCTAAATAGATATAAAGTTTATAAAGGTTAAGAAAATAAGAGGTTTTATAGTTAACTTTAATAAAATATAAGTAAGAGGGATTTTATTAGTTTAAGAAAGTTAGAAACTAAAAAAAAAGGATTAATACTAAATAACTTATATCTATAAAGTTAATTATATCTAAAATTAGAATTAATATAAGATTTATACTATATATTAAATAAAAAGATATTAGCTAAAGTTAGGTTTTAAAGTAGTATAAGCTACTATTTAAGTATTTAATCTCCTTTATAATAAGGAATATTATATAAGAGGAAATATTTTAAAGAAAGTATAATTTATTTAGATTTAAGTTATATAAGTTAGATAAAATATATAATTTAGAAAAAAAGTTAGATTAATTAAGTATAAGTATAATCTTATTTATATACGTATAATTATAATATAATATTTAGTTATATACTAAAGAGAGCGTAAGTGTAGTAACCTAAAGTAATTAGAATTTGATTTAAGCTAGTCGTCCCTGCAGACTGCCGTACATATCCAGCAGCGCGCCCTACGCATTGGCCACTGGACGCGCCGGGCTCCCGACTTGGCCGGACACTTGGACACTGCTTATCTGCAGAATCTGTCGCACTGTCCGACCCTGGGAAAAGATATGTAAAGAAGCAGTGGGGAATGATTGACATAGCGCACAGTACGAAGGTCCCTGCACATCGGGGAGGAGCGATTGGACTGACAGCTCTTTCTCTTCCTTGAGATCAACTACGGATGTGTTTCCTCCCGTTCAAACCCAACGTTCGACCGTTCAAAGCAGCTCACATCTATCGCCGGTCCATGAGGTCATCGGCGATAAACCCCTCTTCGGCCATTGGGGAGACCGCCGTGATACGACGCGCCCTACGAGACACGCCCCAGGCGAATTGACGCTCCCCGACGAGATCATGGCCTTCTTGAGACCTCATGGGCACCTCCGGTTCGGCAGCTCCCAGATCATCGCCCAGTTTAGATGAGGCGTTTCTTGCCCAAACTTGCTAAAGTCCACCCGGTGCTCGTCGATATCACGGAACCCTGCCTTTTGGTAAAGGCGATGTCCAGGCACAGAGGACTCCAGGTACGCGGGTACGCCCAGCCTGACTGCTTCCTGCATCAGCGGGGTCATCAATTGCAGCCCAGCACCCCGTCTCTGGTGCTTTGGATCTGTCACCAGGATATGCAAGTCTTCGTCCCGCATTAGTCGTCAGTCGTTGTTGCGCCAGTCTGACAGCCAGTCTGACGGGTGGAGTAGTGGCCACTTACAGACACACGGCTTGCCTGTCATCAAACGCTCCCGCATCTTGTCTATGCCAACAAACAATGCTGTGCACGCCTCAGCATTGGATCCTGGCGGTGGTACACGTGGCTTGGGCACCGGCAGTCCCTCCGGATAACTGTTGAACTTGGCCCATGCCACAATCGCCTCGTCGCCTTGAAGCTCTGTGTCCACAGCCTTGAGGAAGCGCACGGTCGGATCCTCCCGAAGCTCCTTCTCCAGGCCCTCGACTCGGAGCGCCAGGGGATCGTCTGGCAAGGGCCCGGGAAATAGCACAGGATAGGATGGGCTTTCTGCGAACGCGTCGTGCTCGATTTCGGCGCAGCGCCGGAGATCGGCTGCAACGATGGGCTGGACGTCGATTGGCATGCTTGCAACGGCGAACTTCTCCAACGTCTGCGTTATCCCAGGTCGTGTTCGGGTCGAAGTCTCGGTTTCTACTCCAGTCGCGGATACGGAGCCTTCAAGTACTGACCTCTTCGGTCATGGTAGTACGCTGCCTAGAGAAGCGGGGACGCCGGCCTGGTGACACCGGTGGGTCCCCGATCCATGGATTCCACGGGCGACGGAAGCCATTCGGTCTGACTCATCACCGTCCTCCAGGTGCCCGCGTGAGATGTCGCTGGTGGGCTTCTCGGTACCCAGTTAGGAAGCTCAGTATCGATGGCGCTATGCAGTGAGCTCTGCACGCTGGTCCATTTGCGTCTTTCGTGCAGGTGCATACCGAATGCCATTTTGGCAGCGTTTCTGCAGATCCAGCCATTTGTAATTCATGCAGGAGGCGAAAGGGAAACATCACGCTTATAGATGGATGCTGCAAATAACCTCAAGGTTATGGTTCGGCAACGTCAAAAGGCTTGTTGCATCCATCATCAACATGGGAAGAACTATCGCAAAGTCTCTTGACCAAAGTTCATGGTGGATGAGGCCGGCCAGATCTTCCATGTCTTGTCTGTAAAGGCAACTACAACGATCCGATGTTCCTGAGATGGCCCTGGCTGACTTACATGCTGTCAACCTGACAAAGCTATGATCACAAGGGTCGGGGAGCTATGTCCTTGGCGATGGCAACAAGCTATGAACCTCTCGGGCTGCGCAGCCGGACACCTTATCACAACCTGTTTTCATGAGGCTGATATCCAATAGGGCTTCGTCGATGGCCGTCTGCGGGGACGTGCCGCGAGCACTAAAATATCGGACTGGCGTCGACGCACTGCAACTGTCCGCGAAATAGGGTTGACGAGCATATCGACTACTGTCGCTGCTTGCTGGTGCCTTAGGAGGCGCAGCTGTGCCCGAGCTCTTGACTGCATACACTGAGACCTTATCACTCAATATCCCCTCACAATCACTTTACACCGTCGAAACGCGCTCGTGCTTCCCTCATGCGTCCCCGGACGCACAGTCTAGTCCCTCATTGGACTAAGCTCGACGTTCATCCCATGATTTGGCGTATGACAGCTTGCCCTGGGATGGCCTCTTGGAAAACTCCCCGACCTGTCGCCTGCTGCCGACCCTGTTGTCTGCCTTTAGGAAGAGACAGGATCTGGTTTCATGCCTACCTGCGGCTCTCACCGCACGAGGTTTGCTAGGGCCGCATCCCTGATGCATCGGCAGCTTGCCTACCCTTCCTGCGGGGAGCTGCTCGCACAGATCAAGATCTTCCCCCGGATACAGAAGTCTGTTCCCTTTTCGGAAGCCGGCGGACAGCCGTTGAGTACTTTTGTACTGTTCCGCTGTCAAGAGTGGGTGTAAACACCTTCGAGTACCTCCCGGCCGAGAGACACGGACGTCAAACACGGACTCTGACAGCCCACCCGACAGTCGACAACAGCGTCGGGGACGCAGAGTCGCGAAGGTCCAGGCAAGACTCGACTGCAGTCTACATCGATCACCAGCTGTAGACCATGGGTCCTCACCAGATTCAGTTCACGGAAGTGTCTCACGGTCTGCGTCTGCCGAGTCTGACAGGAGCTAACGACATTGCATCTACTCTATCATGGTCCTAATCATGATCCAAGCTCCTCATCATCACAGACAGCCCGAACGAAGGTTATAAACCCATTCGATCTCCCGACGACAGAACCTTTTCTTTTGGAGCATCAGACAAGGAAAACAAAGTCAAGAAGCTTGGTTGCCTCCAAAGCTACGCTATATCTCCACAAACTCTCAAGACCCTTCGTCTGCCATCCAACCTTCTTCATAATGTTTACCCTTACTCTGGTCATTGCCCTCCTCAGCCAGTCGGCGATCATCGCCTCTGCGCCGGTTAACTCTATCAAGGCTCGCGACAACCTCGACGACATCGAGGCTGCTCTTGCTCCGGTCTCCCAGTCACTTGCCCAGGTTGACGCCGCCGTCCTTGCTCTTGATGGCGGTCCGGTCACTGCCAACAACCTCCTCGTCTTCTCTCAGCAGGCTGAGGCCACCACCAACCAGGCCACTCTTCAGATCCAGCAATCCGGAAGCCTTGGTGCCATCAGAGCTGCCAGGCTTCGCCGCATCACCGATGGTCTCCTCGATCAGACGACCACCACGGTCTCTGATCTCGTCTCAAGGAAGCCTGTTCTTGACAACCTGGGCGTGAGCGGTGTTGCCTTGGATTCTCTCCAAAGGCAGAAGATTTCCACCATGGCTCTCACTGCCGCGCTTGAAGAGAAGGTCCCCAGAGTTGGACAGAGAATCGCCGAGGAGGACAGAGCTCAGCTTGAGAACGTCCTCGATCAGGGTATCGCCGCCTACTCCCAGCCGGCTGTCCAGGCAGTTCCTGTCACTGTCATCCCAGCTGCTGCCCCGGCTCCCGCTCCTGCCCCTGCGCCAGGCATTGTTGTTCCCGCGGCCCCAGCTGCTGGTGCACCCCCGGCTGCTGCTCCGGCGCCTGCTGCTCCTGCTCCTCCTGCCGCAGCACCTGCCCCGCCTGCTGCTGCCCCGCCTGCTGCTGCTCCCCCAGCTGCTGCTCCCCCAGCTGCTGCTCCCCCAGTTGCTGCTCCCCCAGCTGCTGCACCTGCTGCACCACCTGCTGCCGCTGTGCCCGCCGATCCTAATGCTCAGCCATCCGCCGAGCAACCTGCTGCTGGCTGGCCTGAGGCTGCGAACCCTACTCAGCCTGAGCCTGCTGCTGGAGCTCCTGCTTCTCCTCCTCCCGCCGCTGCTCCGGCACCGGCACCCCCAGCCGCCGCTCCGGCTCCGGCCCCGGCCCCGGCTGTGCCCGTCGCCGTTGTCCCGGCCCCCAACAGCCCTCCTCCTCAAGTCACTCCCCCCGCTGGCCGCAGGGATCGCCGCAGGAAGAAGAAGGCTGGTGCCAATATTCTCAACTCCGCCCAGGAGTAAATAATTCACTTGATGGAAATTTGGAGTCGTTGGCGTTTCAAGGCACCACAGTCGTGTATGACAGGGTACAGGATGTTATGACAGATGATTACAAGATTACAATTTGAAAAATAGAATGAACCTAATGCATCACACGTCAGAAGGACTTTCTGGAATCAGTGATTTGCTGCACAACCTGGCTCCAACTAGTCGGTGATGTCTTAAGCTTATGCAAAGCTAGAGTTTGACCCCTGACTGTGCGTGCATCCGGTGAGTCGGCGATAGGAGAATGAGTGAAACAGCCTTCGCTCTGGCATTCGGGCAGAATTTCTGATGATCTACGGTGAAGGATTGAGAGACCCATACCCAAACGGGCTCTACCTCTCATTGCAAAAGTCCAGTACAACACCTCGCATTCGGAGAGGGTCATCTAGACCGGTTTCACTGGGAACGAGGCTACGAGAAGGGAGCATCACGACAGCTCGCCAAGACTAGCTACGACGAGTCTCAAACCCCCTCCTCAGACGCCTGCAGTAGGATTTCATGACTTGGGCACGAAAATCCCCTCCTCCTCCACCCCACCTTGGCTCCATTCCCGGTGAAGCGGCAATACCTGTGATGGCCCCGATTCGGTGCATTAGCCCTCCCCCCCTCCTCCCAGCTCCCCGTAAGCCCATCCTCAACGACAATGGATGTTCGCGGTCGCGGTGCGGTTCCCATTCGCACTAATTGAAACCCAGCGGCGCTATTGGGCGCGCTGCAATGCAATGCACGTCGTACCGACCCGACTAAGGCACCTCGAAAATTGGGAATGCGACATTCCGTCTGTCGGAGTCGCAGTGTGCTGGCCGGCTTGGCTGGGGCTTTGCCTTGCTGCTGACCCCCCGTCGTCCGCTTGGCTGCATTCGGCAATACCAGCATATTGGCCATCGACCAGTCGGTATCGTCACGTCACAATTTGTGGCATTTCTTGACAGGCCGGTGCTGAGCGGTATCAACGGGCGTTAGGGCGTCGGCTAGAGTGGGCGATGGTAGCGTGATGAATCCCCACTGGGCAAGCGGGAAAGCCACGTTGTGTGTGATGAGAACGCCATCCGGGGGCGAGCCCCTCATGGACGCCAGGAAAAGGATGTGAACGGGCATGTATAGACGAGGGTTCGATAAGTATGAAGAGGTGTCCCGAGTCCATGGTCCCAGGTCGCAGTTGTGCTTCTGTCTTTCGTATGCTTGCATGTGTCTCATTCTGCAGTCATGACTGTCATTTCTCACTTGTACGACCTTCGGTGGGCGGTCTTGGGTGTTTTGCTGGCGGTCTACGTTGGCAAGAAGATTCAAGCATACAACCGACTCAAGGCTTTCAACGGCCCTTTTATTTCGGGGTGGTCTGAAATCTGGCATGTTTTTGCTATTCTGAGCTTCAAGTCGCATTTGAAGTATCATGAGGTGTGCAGGAAGTACGGTACGTCGGACTCACAGCCATATGTCCTGTGACGCAAGGCTAACACTTTCAAGGGTCTATCGTGCGCATCGGACCTAATGACCTGGTCACATCGTCGCCGGAACTGTTGCTGCACATGAGCGCCGTCCGTTCACCGTACACCCGGACTGAGTGGTTCTATCGGGCTTGTCGCGTACGGCCCGACAAGGATCATGTCTTTAGCGAAATGGATGAAGAGAAACATAAGCAGCTGAGGGCAAAACTAGGTGCTGGGGTAAGCAGAAAAAAGCAAACATCACTTTACTCTATTAACAAAATTTACCAGTACTCTGGAAAGGAGAATCTTGCGCTGGAAGATTCAGTCGACACCCATGTCTCTGAACTACTCGATCTCATTCGGTCAAAGTACCTCTCAACAGAAGCTTCAGCAAGACCTTTGGACCTTTCTCAAAAGATTCAATATCTGACGCTCGACGTAATCAGCCACATTAGCTTCGGCACTCCCTTTGGTGACTTGAGCTCAGATTCGGATGCCTACGACATTGCCAGGTCAGCTGAGGAAGGTTTGACAGCAGTCACTGCCATTATCGCCCTGGGCCTGTATAAAGTCTTGCAGAACCCCTTTGTCGCGCGTTACATTGGTATCAAGGAGACCGACCCCTCGGGGTATGGCAGAATGACTGCCAACGGCAGAGCAATCATCAAAGAGCGCCTCTCCCGCGATACGGAAAAGAAGTCCGACATGATCGCTTCGTTCATCAGGCATGGAATGGATGAGGACGACATTGTTTCCGAGGCGACGCTGCAGATGATTGCTGGGTCGGACACAACTGCTGCGTCGCTGCGGGTGGTGATGTTATACCTCCTTACCCATCCTCGCGTCTATGCCAAGCTTCAAGCTGAAATCGATGCATTCCATGCGGACAAAGGAGTGCATGAGGCTTCAGGTGTCATCTCTGATACCAGCGCCAGGAAGCTAGAATATCTGCAGGCTGTCATCAAAGAGGGCATGCGCGTCCATCCCCCTGTCACTGATTCGGTACCGAAGAGAGTGCCTGATGAGGGCGACACAGTCATCATCGACGGAAGAGCCGTGTTTCTTCCCGGTGGGACGAACGTGAACTATGCGGTCTGGCCTCTGCATCTCAGCAAGGACATCTTCGGGGAGGATGCTGAAGAGTTTCGGCCGGAGCGCTGGCTGCTGGAGACGAACGAAAGTAAACTCGCGACTATGAACAAGGTCCATGAGCTTGTGTTTGGATACGGCAAGTACCAGTGTCTCGGTAGGCCAATTGCCATGATGGAGATTGGCAAGACTGTCTTTGAGGTTAGAGAGGAGTGTTTCATGCAAAACCATTGTGCTACTAGCTAATGCTTCTGCAGTTGATCCGGAATTTCGACTGGTGTCTTGCCAAGCCGGACACACCATGGAGGGAGTCCAACTATGCCGGCATATTCGCACATAGTAACATGTGGGTACTAGCTTCAGAGCGGCAAAGGGGTTTGGCAAATGTGTGACCAAACAATTTCCATCTTTCTTCCTTCTGATATACGTGCATACGCATGTAGTCCGGGATTTGGCGCTTGGTTGGTCGTTGGTTGTTGGTTCTTAACAAGAAATTGGAAAATCAGACCAACTCATTGGCTGCAACTTCATATTTAACTATCAATCGCTAATACAAAATCTTTACTCGCCTATTTTCTCTTTCCCCAACTCCAGTGTTGGTCGGGCCTGTGTGCCAGCGCTCTCATATCGGCAAGCTCCTTAGCCTCTGGTCCTTTCTCCAGCAGCAACTGCTCAACGGCCTTCTTAGCATACTCCGCAGCCTTCTCTTTGTTCTTAATTGAGTTATAATTCAACCCAGCGAGCCTGTAAGCTTCGTAGCCGTGGGACTCGTCCAGGCGCTCTTGCTCGTAGAGGGTGATGAGCAACTCAATCATGTCCTCCTCGAAGTTGGGAAAGTTCCAATTGCTAAGGTCCTGCTCAATCTGCCACATGCGATACAGACGGTTGTCTGAATCGCGGATCAAAGGCGGTGGGAGGCTGCAGTGGTTGCAAGTGCAGCCGAAACCCCAGTTGCGCTTCGCGCGATCTTGGCGAACTTGTCGTGAGCTGAGTGAGTCCACGTAAGAGATCGTGAGCTCTTCGCCGGGTTTGATGTCTCTGACGGCATGAGTGTAGTGCCGGAGATCCGAGTCGATGTAGAAGGCGACGCTGACTTGGTTAGACATCATGGAGTACAGCATCCAGCGGGTGAGACTCACTTTGGTCGGCAGTCATGATTATATCGAGAAACCTCGGGGTAGTTTCCAAAGTGATGACCATCCCTGATGCCAAGCCTCAGTTCAAACGAGTTGGTATGAATGATATCATGAATTTTGTGGCCGCCAGATTGCCCCATCTGCTCCATGAAGATCTTGCGGGTGTCTTCGGGTAGGTGGCTGATGGCAACATCAAGAAGTCTGTACTGGTTCTCCAGGTCAACATCATCAATGAATCGCCGATGGATGACGACGGCTGGAGGATGAGCCATGATGCGCTGTCCTCTCTTGATATGCTGATTCGCGATGACTCCAAGTCCCTTCCCCGGCATCTCGACGATGCGGAAAAGGTTACTGTCACCCTGCTCCTCATCTCGCGCTGGCTTCGTAAAGGCCGATATGTGCGACGCCTCTTCGGCATTGTACGCCGTGCTCACGAGTACGATTCCGCGGCCATTCGCAAAGGACGGTCGCGAATACGCGCAGTAAGCACCCGCGCAAGAATGAGGACCATGCCATCCTTCGTCCGAACGCCAGATGTCTTTCTTGGGCTGCTTAGTCGTCCGGTTGTTGGCGATTCCGACGAGGGGAGGTGCTTGCGCCGACCAGATCGAGCCCTTGCCACATGCCAGCGAGTAGTCGGGGAACAGCGGGCTCGCCGCACAGAGATCAAGGATTGGAACTTGGTTTTTGAGGTGGTGTTTCTGCGCGACTGCGCAGGACGCCCAAGAGGCGAGCAGCAGAAACGACTTCATTGGGGTACCAATGAGTTTGATTGAAAAGAGATGAAATGAGAAAGAAACCGATATTATTTGGAGGAAACGGTTGGAGGCAGTTGGGAGGTTCTTGGTGCGGCGGCCTCGATGTTTCAAGGATGCGTTTCAAGATCTCCGCACCAAGGTCCGTGGGTGGTTGTAGTTCCTGAGCTTATTGCACACCTTAAACAAGAGCTGCCCCTAGAACGTTACTAAAAACTGCTGGGGAAGGTACACTCCACAGTCAAAGCTACCTCTGCACCAAGAGCAAAGTCGGGGAGCCGGTTAAACTGCTGAGCGGGGTTGTCAAGGCCTGAAACCAACTCGATGAGACCCGGATTCTTGTCTCCTTATACCACGCAGGGCGAGAGAAGGACAAAGTCGATGATTGTAAGTTTTCAAATGATAGCGCAGCAACATTCTTGACCTCTTTTGACTAGAGTTGCTGGGTGTCGACCACTTCGATTGGGGTCAGCACGATGACTGAAACAAACGCACTATGATTTTTTAACGCATGTATCAAGCTTGTCTTACCTTATTGTAAGTTGCAGTGCTGCAGGAACTCATAAGACGTTATGGCAAGCGAGTCGTTTCCAGGGACTGCAGTATGTAGAGACTGCCGGTTGGTGACAAGTG
Source organism: Colletotrichum endophyticum (assembly GCA_027406105.1). Lineage (NCBI taxonomy): Eukaryota > Fungi > Ascomycota > Sordariomycetes > Glomerellales > Glomerellaceae > Colletotrichum > Colletotrichum endophyticum. Next base: position 665,521 of record JANVYF010000005.1, read on the forward strand.
CCCTTTACGAGGCTTGCTGAAGATTGAGCTTTGCTATCCGAGCGGGATACTGTATATAGGGTGACCAAACTGCATGATTGTTACCCTCAATGTTATGATGGTCGCTGTCACGGTTATACGCTTTGTTGTCGTCATCGTTGTCGTCATTTGCACTGAAGCGACTGCAAGTTGCCTTTCGCAGAAGTACCACAGCTCGGCGGCAAAGTAACCAGTAAGTAACTTATTCATCATCATTTGAAAGTCAAGACTGTCAATAAGACAACGTCTCGTTGTCGTCGGCTGGTATACAGTAGTAAGGACCCCGTGGATCGGACCAAAGCTCGTCAGGATCCACTCCCAGCCTCTCTGCGACCATCTCTGTTGCTTCCCGCCTCGCCTGGATGACTTTGGCAACTAGGGCCTTGTCTTTTTCTTGCTCCTCCCAAGGAGCGTAAAGATGGACGTTAGCAGCTCCAGACAGTCTGTGCAGTCTAAACACGAGCCATTGAAAAGTGATAAGCTCCCAGTTGGGGACCTTCTGGGGATCCTCGGACCAGATGGTGAAGGTGTGGCCGTTCTTCAATGGGACTGCGCCGTCGAGCTCGTTCTCGTGATCCCAATCTTTCCACATCTGGCGTGGGTCTGCATCCATTGTGGGAGGACTGTCGTCAAACCCTCCCATTTTGGTTTTCTGGAGCCAATGAAAACGAAGTTCGATCCCATGCATGAGCTTCTTCTTGCCGGCAAACTTGGTCTCCTTGCCTCTCTTGTCACCTTTGGCGGTGACCTTCTTATGCGGCGGCTCGTCTTTAGCTACCTCAGCACCTCTCTTCACAGCAGATGGCCCCGTCCCAGGTTTCTCCTCAGCAACGGGCTCTTGAATAGTCACATATTCATTTCGTTGGCGAACAGGCTCCAGGCCAAATACCCTGTTGTTCCACATCTTGCCAAGCGAGCTGCTCAGAGTAATCATGTTTGCAGGGGAGTCCAGTAGATCGAAATCACCAGGTGTAGTCTTTTCGCCTCCCGAAGCCTTCTGATTCAGTATTTCCATCAGTTTGTGCTTGAGATCTATGCCCAGAATGGCCCCGAGAGGTTCGATGACGTTGGCCTGGATTTCCGAGCGTCGCGAAAGTGAGGAGAATGGGAACACATGGCAATTCTCGTAGCTACTCTGGTGGGTAAGAACACATCGGAAACCGTCTCGGCTTAGGGCCTTTGAGCAGGTTAGCATAGGGATCGAAAATGACAGAATCATAGAAACTACATACCGCCTCCCTCTGCGGATTGCCGCGCACCATATCTAGCTCTTTTGTTGACCTATCCGTCTGACTCACTGCAAGATGTCAGTCATGCAAATAGCGCGCGATCGGTGATGTAGATAGACTCACTCCACCATATTACTCCGCCCACGTTGCGGGCAGCCATCAGGAAAGCGCTGAGCCTGTCCCTTTTCTCTTTCGCAGCCCCAGAGCGCATAAAACATTGGAATGCTACCATTTCGTCCCAATCCATCGTCAACAATACCGCCCAGCAATTCGCAGATGTAACCGTCTTTTTATTATGAGCCCAGGATAACATGACTTCGAGGTCCTTGTCGTGGCGGATGGTGTAATGAAAGGTCCTCATCACCTCGCGTCTTTGCTCCAAGGTAGCTTTGCAGTCGTCTAGATGATCGATGCGACCGTCCATGATTTGCAAACTTTCTCGAAAATAGTCGATAAGGTCGTTGCCTTTGCTGGGAAGAGGCGGCAGCTTGGCTTTGATTTTGTTGTGCCTTGTAGACGTACTGGAGATCAGAGTGATGAAATTTGCGAAACCATAAAAGTGTTGTGCCAAATACCTTGAAGGCCCTACCTTGAAAAGACCTTTTTGATGTGCAAACACCCTGTGAGTTCAGCCCGAAGGTTCGAAGTCAAGCTGAGTCGTCAGGATTTCCGGTTTTCGTCGCCGTCGTCGTCGTCACTGTCGTCACTGTCGCTGCTGTCCCACCTAATCACTATCCGCCCGAATAGCAGAACTCCTGCCAAGGCGGATGTCCTTCCTGCTATCACAATTCTTTGGCTAATCTACTGTGATCTAATATCTCAGTTGAGTAAGTCGAGGTTATGTGGAGTGTTCCTGCTGTCGAACCGCCCGTGCTGCAGCCTCGAGATCGTCTCCGAAGATATAGTCCTGGGCATGTAGCGGCACCTGCAAGGCCCCTTTCCCCCCTAAACTTACCACAGATACATAATTTACTGGGCCTGCATACCGCCCTGTGGTTTATTAACACACAAGCACGCTTGTCATCTTTCGGCACCACTTCTATTGGATGCAAGGCTGCTGGCGTATTATGCGTTCCATTCGTGGTGTGGCAAAGTACTACCTGCAAGTCTACCAAGAGGACTCATCAAGAATTTGAAAGACGTTATTTGCTAGAAATATCCTTTGATGTGTAGTTGCCCGTGACAATCAGCGCTGATAGGACCAGGTGCTGCCTAAGACTCGACATGAGTGAAGTTGGGATAGAAGACTCTGTAATGATTGGGGCTTAGTCATTGGTTTTAGTGCAGGTCATAGTCGTTAGCCATGACTGGCTTGAGAAATCGCAGGATTATGTTGTTGTTAAAACACTTGCTTTTACTATGGAGGTTGCGAGGCACTCTCGACGGGTTTACATATATGCCAACCTTATATGGAACGGTGTGAGTGAAGCCTTGGAGGAGAGATGTCCGAGAGCTATGTGCCCCTGCTCTTGACGTATATCATCAACAGCATCACAATGAAAAGCAGTCTGTGTTTGATAAGCTAAGAACTAGGCAAGACCTACTGAGAATTCAATTATTGTCATCTATTAGTTAGTATCAGCCGTGATAACAATCATCAGGGACGGATGTATTGTGGATTTCTATCCTTTTGGTATTTAGTTTCCCACCTCTCACCTACTCTAGTATGATCTCCTCCACTGTACCAAAAAGGTCCCAAATATTGTCTGACCATAGAATTTGCAAAAAGCCATATCGTTGGTAAAGTGTGGCCTCCTTTCTCACTAATAATAGCCCAACGTACCAGTCATCATACACGCCTAGGACTAACCATAGTATACTTATACCTTCGTCTAAACCCGCTAGAAACAATTCGTAAAGTGTGTCATGTTGATTGGAGCGCTGGGCATCCAAATACCCAATGGTCGGGCCATTGATCCACTCCCCCCCGCTGTCTTTGGTCGAGGCCGTGATTGAATTATTGACCCTCTGTAGAAAGACTATAATCAATGGAGCTCTGATATACAGTCTAGAATCAATGCCTTCCGTCAGAGACATATTTCCGGGATGCACAGGGAATTGTGGCGGCCGCTGTGGGTGATCGTCACGGACGAACCCAACTTCGAGTTCATGAAAGTAGACCTCGCAGTTTGAGGCCCAGCTCCAGGTGGGAAACTGGGTCTCGACATGCTTTGGAGGTCGATCGTCGTCCTCCACCAGATGATCAGATGTATGGTGCCATGCAAGTCCCTGTGCGATGGTACTTCGAAATACGCCATGAAAATATTCAGCCCCACAGCGCTGGACGAGTAGACTGGCAATCCCGTGAATGGCGTACATACGGTCGTTTTCGTATGTCAGTTGCTTCGATGAATAGCTTTCAACAAGCTGATACCAACCAGCGTAGCCGGGGCCTTGGTCATCGGCTACTGCTAGAGCCTCTCGGGGCTCAGGATAGGTTGGAATTCGGTTTAACCTTTGGAGCCTGCCTTCAATGAAGTTGGAGCTTTGACATTCGAGATAAACCCCATTCAAAGTCCAGTGTAATAGACGCCGAGACAGCACCAATTCCTGCATGTACCAGCCGCGTTCCATCAACGGGGACGTCAAGAGCACACGCCTCAGGTCACTATCCCTTTCTTTCCACTCCGCATGCAATGGTCGCGATGTTGTGCTAGATGCAAGTTTCGAAGTGATGCGTGGAACAGGAAATTTACCTAGTGGTCGTTCGGTAAGAAAACCCTCCGAGCTATCGCGCGCAAGGGAGGCTGATATGCAGCATTGTGCATTGGCATAGTAGTCTCTCATCTTCACGGCCTCTAGTTTGAACTCTCCAGGATCGTCTTCCGTGGCTTGGACGATACAAACTGCATCAACCCAAAGGTACCGAAACCCCATCATTCTTGTCAGCATAATTGCATCCCTTATGGTCTTAGGTAGCATTGCCGTGGAGAATCCGCATAAGCGGCTCTCCAGGTTATTCCGAGTCGTTTTGGCGCTCTCGTTACTTTCGCCCCAGCAGTAACTGAGAATCAAATACGGATTCGCCACTGATTTGAAGTTCGTTTCGACAAGCCGAATTGCACCATCCTCAGCGTCGCCGATATCAATCAGTCGTGTTGGGAAGATCGTGGCGTCACCCGATAGTCCACAACAGCTATGATTTTCTCGATTCTCATCACAATCCTTCATCCACGGTAGGATTCGTTTGTCGACTAGCTTTCTCAGGTCATCAAAAATTGTTCCCGGAGAAAACCCTGGAAGAGATATTTGTTAGTGTAAAATTTCTTCATGATACTTTTTTGACTTACGTTCAACTTGTCGTTTCTCTAATATCTCTGACTGTCTGTGTTCGTCGGCTTTCAAGCGTACTAATTCAATGCAGCCATAAACATCGTCTGACGTGCCTCTCGCGTACAAAAGCAGGTTAAAGCGTTCTTCGAAATTAACGATAGTAAGAGAGAGTGATGCTTCAGACAGAAATCGTGCGGTCGGCTTATTTGCCCGTTCTTCGTTGTTGATAATACAACACCAGAAGAGTTGACAAAGGTTACAACCTGCAGCGGCTGATTCTTCAAGTGCATGAAAGGTTTTGTGAGGCGGGTCTGCGTGGTAAATTTGGTTATCAGCAATCGGGGGCTGTGGCCATTTGAAATTTTGGCACGAAGCGCATAATTGCACAAGGCCAGTTTCAGTGGCCGTGGTGGACATAGTCACCTCGCGTTTTTGACGGGATGAGGAGTGCTGGACGAGCATGCTGGGCTGCTGCAAGACGCACGGCGAGTCGTCACAAATATAACATGAATACGAGACCCCGCATCCCCACTTGCAATGTGCGTTGTCAGCACCATCGAATTGGCTGCCTATTACGTCTTACTTGAGGGCACAGGATGACACAGATACGATCTTTTGACTGGATGAAGGTATTGGTCGTCGGGGTCGGTGATTGGAGTCTCTGAAGCGTGCGCCTGTGGGAAAGGTACCGTGCAGGAGCTGCGACATTTAATGACCCAATCAGCTGTGCCACCGCATTTGTTTTGTAAAGTGGCTGCGGTTCTGACATACATATGGTGGGCCCGAGTCCAAATCCCCCTCATTCGTACGAATACTGATGGCAATCCGGATGGTGATCGACAACAACGACGACGATGATAGGTAGCGACGACAACGATAAGGACATCACGAAGGATACTGAAGAAGAAGTCAAGAAAGCTCCATGGTAACAGGGACGATCAACAGCTAACATAGGCAGTAATAGGCCTAAGTAGAAAATCTGTTGCTCAATATCTCAGCATAATAACTCAGATGAGTTAGCCATATGTCAAGGTAACGGAAATGAGGCTGACGTTATTCACAGCCATAATCATAAAGAGTTCCATATATAAGTCCCTGTTTGTATTGGTCGGTGGAAGCCTGTCTTGCATGTCGACAGATTCGCTCCTGTTGGTTTATGTTTTGAATTCGACGGTGACGTTGACCCCGACAGGACGGCCCGTATCGACCAGCCTCGCCTTCAACTCCTTAGCCCTCTCCTCCTCACCGGCAACCTCACCGATTTCTAGCCTCAGCTCTCTCAACGCGGGCGGCCGGCATTCCAAAAACTCCATAATTTTCCATTCCAGGGTCTCCCATCTCGCCGCCTTGGCATGACCGCCTTCACAGTTGAGATCATCCCACTCATATTTCCACCACGAAGCCATCTCGTTTGTAATTGTTAGCACTTCGAGGCTTTCCGGCAAAACGTCGATGAGATCAGCGGCGCCTTGCGTCTGCCAGCCAAGAAGAACGGGCATGGAAATGGTAAGGTGAGTCAGGCTGGTGAAATCTTCCAGCGAACCGATCGAACCGCGGATGCCCCAGGGTCCTGGCCCGCCACAGTCGATGGCCGTTGGCGACCACAAGGTCAATGACAGCGATAGTTCCTTCAGTGATTCCTTTAGAGGTGCCAGGGCAGTTTGCAGGTTTCCCATGTTGAGCCATTCTTTCGCGCAGTCGGCGTCGATAGCGATATCGACTCCCAAGACTTCGAGAGTTGGGGAATTTCGAATGATTGTGGCAATGTTGTCTTCTATGAGTTGGCATCTTTTCAAGACCAAGCTCTTCAGTGTCGGTGCTGTAAGCAACGAAATCGGCTTAATTGGCTTTCCGCCGTCATCCACTCTGTGCAGCTCAAGCGTCTTGATCGAAGGCAGGCTGAAGAAAGGCAGGATGGATTCTGGGTAGATGCAGTATCCGAAATCCTTCGCAAGATCATCGTCGGGAACAGGTATGCTAAGTTGGAGTGTTCCAAGGCTGTTGAGAACGGAGCTGTTGTTGGAGGAGGATATGAGCTGCCCTAAGGTGCACAGGAATGGGTCTCCGGGAGGGCGAGCTTTACCTCCGTCATCGTAACTGGCTCGGTCAAAGGTCTGTATCTCTAGGTTTGTCGCTGATGAAAGACGAGACAAGACAGCAGCTATGACATTTGGCAGTTGAAGCTCTCCAGTAGCTTCGTCCTGCAAGTTGGCCAGCCATGATCCGAGGATAGCTCTTTCCTCCTCGTCAAAATTCTGGGTGCAAAATTCTCGTCCAAGGCGTTGTGTGCCACGCGTGCCCCGCAGCGTCACACCTCGTATGTTGCTGATTTGCGCGGCATTTCGCATAAAGCGTACTTGGCTGATGACTTTGGGTATTGAGCCATCATCACTCCAATCCCAGCAAATTTCATCTTCAATATGTGTCGTCATTTTAGACCTCGTGGTACTTTAGTGTTTTGTTTGTGATGATTGTGTATGCCCCACAAAGAAGTTACTCCAAGGCTCGAGGGGACATCTTGCTGCAGCATTCTGCCCTGTATCCGTCATGTTGGGTAGAATCCCCTGTAAATTTACCATAGTAGTTGCTCACTGGCTACGGGATGCCACCAAACACCCCCGGGCCGCTCCATCTAGGTCGGCCAAGTGCTGTCGGCTGGGCGGTCGAGCTTGCCAGACGGGGCCGTGCGTTCAAGCCGAAAGAATCCGGCGATAATTCCGTCCAAAATTATTGTCATTCCGTCAACCCAACCCCGACATCCTCAGCCGCGCATAGCTTCTGTCAATACGCGCCAAACGAAGCCAATGTGGCGGGACAAGCGGGCTAGTCCCGAATGCAATGTAATAACACGACTAACGCGAAGTATCAAGGCGATGACATCCCAGAAGCCGAGGATTACGAGGCACTCGTAACGTCGAAACCCCACGCCCATCTCCACGTGCATTGCCTACGTATCGCGCGCCGAACACGGCCATCCCGAACCAGCGAGGAATCCTTCGTTGCTGCTGCCATTCGTCATGAGTGGGCGATGCAAATCTTTTGGACTGTTGCGAAAGGGCGTCAGCCCCCGGCGGCGTTCCGGCAATGGCTGAAATCTCCGCTTTCGAGTGCCGTTTGCTGAGGGAAACGCCGCCGGGGTGGCTTGACACTCCTTTCGGACACTATCCTAGCCACACAGGATCACACAGGATATGATATAAACCTTTCACCAGGTCCTTCAAGCCTTGGATAGCGATGTCTCACTGGTGCAATTCGTCTTTCCAACATGTCTGATTCCAAGAAGCCCATGAGCTCCGAGACGGACGAGTCGCTTTGCGACAGCCCTCCTCCCTATGAGCTTCACTCATCAGGCGCGCTTCTTTCTAGCGCCGCAGCCATATCTGGTAGGCTCATCACTGTCATGTGGTGCTTCTTACTAACCATCAACCAGCCGATGGTCAAGTCAACATCAACTTCCAGTCTGAGTATCCTGAGAAGCTTGCAGAGGAGCTTCCACCCTTCCCAGATGATGATGATGCCACCGCGTCGATATTCAACGATAAAACGGTTCCTCCTCTCAATGTCGTGATTCAAGTGGTCGGCAGTCGTGGTGAGTAGAAGACATCTTCATCAATTGGAGACGATCGTGACTTACTTGCTGCAAATTAGGCGATGTCCAGCCCTTCATTGCTCTTGGCACAGCTCTTCGCAGATACGGCCATCGCGTACGGCTTGCAACCCACGATACCTTTGCCAAATTCGTGACAGATTCCGGACTGGAGTTCTTCCCCATTGGCGGCGATCCCGCAGACCTGATGTCGGTATGTAAAATCCTTACCATCGGTGCATTGTACATGACTGACCCCATCGAAGTACATGGTCCGCAACCCTGGATTGATCCCATCAATGGAATCACTAAAGGGCGGTGACGTCGGACGGAAGCGCACCATGATGAGAGAGATGCTCCACGGATGTTGGCGGTCTTGCATCGAGCCTGACCCCATCAGCAAGGAGCCATTTGTCGCAGACGCCATCATCGCCAACCCTCCGAGCTTCGCCCACGTTCACTGCGCTCAAGCATTAGGCATACCCGTCCATATCATGTTCACCATGCCATGGACTGCCACTCGCGCCTTTCCGCATCCGCTCGCCAACATTCAACGTGGCAACAACCTCGAGCCTCAGACGACAAACTGGCTCTCGTACGGAGTCGTCGAGTTGATGACATGGCAAGGTCTCGGCGACGTGATCAACGCCTGGAGACGCAAAGACCTCGATCTCGCGGCGATACCAGCAAGTATGGGACCGGGCATCACCACGTTTCTGAAGATCCCGCACACTTACTGCTGGTCACCGGCTGTTGTCTCGAAACCTGCTGATTGGGGACCGGAAATCGACGTCTGCGGCTTCTTCATGAGGGACGAGCCTTCGTTCAACCCGCCATCCGACCTAGACGCCTTCCTCGCATCAGGCCCCCCTCCCCTCTATGTAGGATTTGGCAGCATCGTGGTAGATGACCCCGCCCGACTGACAGACATCATCATCGCAGCAGCAAAAGCTTGCAATACTCGCGTGATCATCTCTCGGGGATGGAGCAAGCTCGGAGATGGGAAGCCCAACACGAACGACGTCTTTTATCTGGGCGATTGCCCCCACGAGTGGCTGTTCAAGCGGGTGTCAGCAGTGGTTCACCATGGAGGAGCAGGAACAACAGCGTGCGGCCTCATCAACGCCAGACCGACCATCGTCGTGCCATTTTTCGGAGACCAGCCATTCTGGGGTCGTGTGGTTGCCGGTGCGGGTGCCGGGCCTCTGCCAATTCCTCAAAAGGAACTTAGCGTGGAACGCTTGACCGAGGCAATCCAATGTTGTTTGTCCCCAGAGGCGAACCAGGCTGTGAAGCAAGTAGCCAACATCATGCAACGAGAACGAGGTGTTGATACCGCTGTCGAGTCTTTCCACCGAAACATAACAGCTGCCAGCCTTATTTGCGACATGCTACCCGAGCAGCCCGCCGCATGGGTGTACGAGGCGAAGAGCAAGTCAGGCCGCAAACATCTCAAGCTGTCAAACCAAGCCGCCACATATTTGATCGACGCGAAGAAGATCAAAGCTTCTGACTTGAAGGCGCTCCGGACGAAAGAGTACAACACCGACGTCACGCGATGGGACCCCATTACCGGCGGTGCGTCGTCACTCCTCGGGACGGTGACCGACTTCACCGTCGCGTTGGGCGGCACTTTCATCGACCCATGGAAGGAATACAAGCGCTCAAGAGCCTCTGGTCACGAAGCTGGACGAGCCAGTGGTTCGGCTGCCTTGGCTGCTGGAAAGGGATTCGCCTCCATGACGGGAGCCGTCGCCAAGGGTGGCCTTGTAGACATGCCACTTGCGCTCACGGAAGGTCTGCACAACGTTCCGAGGCTGCTCGGTGACAAGCCTCGAGACAATGGCAAGGTGGAGGATTGGAAGAGTGGAGGTGTCGTAGCCGCAAAGGTGAGTCAAGCCGTCGCCCAGAACCAATTTCGACGGCATCTAACTCGATGACAGACTTTTGGGACCGGCTTCTACGACGGCATCACCGGTGTCTTCACCGATCCCTACAAAGGTGCAAAGGAGGGAGGGGCTCTCGGCCTGATGAAGGGTGTCGCCACAGGCTCCCTCGGTCTTTTTACCAAACCAGGCGCCGGTAAGTAAACAAACTTCGTCCCATCTTCGAATATGTCGGTCAGAGCTGACCCGTGATGACCAGGGATGTTCGGGCTGGTGGCATACCCAGCACAGGGAATTCATAAATCCCTCAAGTCGAGGACGGGATGCGGGCATACGGTGTGGCAGGCAAAGTCTGACCTTCTAGACCGTGACAGGCGGAAGCAGCGTGAGGATTCCCCCCGCTCCGGAAGCAAGGTCCTGCAGGTGTTCGATGCCTACTTTGCGCAATAAAGTCGCATGCGGAGTGTATCATTTGGGGCGGCCACTTAGACAATAGCATTACCAAGCGATTGGGTTTCTACTGTATGGATTTTCTAGCTTGCTTGGCGTATCTGAATGTACTTGGTGGTTCCATGCAAGTGAGAGACATTGGTCTGGGGCAAAACGGGAAAAGGATCAGTGAGAAAGCGCAAAGCTCATAGTCGATTCGAGGCCCATTGGAATCCCGCCGATGGCTCAATGCCTTACGAGTTGCGACGAGAGTCAAGTCGCTTGAAAACAAAGTCGAGCATGGTAGCGTGTCTGGCTGGCCGATTGGAGGACGGATACATCAGGAGCAGAGGACGAACCATCATCCCATGGCCACCCACATGCGACCAACCACCTCACAGCTGAAAGACGAGGCAAAAGGAAAAGAAACAAGCATGAATCGATGCCAAAAGTCCGTCGGGTTGCAACGAGAAACAAACACAAAAAACAAAAAGCGGGTTCCCCACCTCCGGGACCCCGGTCCCGAGAACCTTGATGTCCCGGGCTCGGGCGGGGTTTGAGAACCCGGAGGGCCGCCGCCGACTCAGCCTCCCATACTCAAAGACCACTTCCACCCTCACCACCCTCGAGCTCGAAGCCAACACGACTTTAGCACCTCTTGGCCGTGGGGTTCTTCGCCTTGGCTGCCGTCTGTTCTCTTCCCCATTGGCCAATGGGGACTACGTCCCTCCAGCGTCAGTCATGATCGTGAGCTTGGCGTTGAGACTTGCCCGCTTTGCTTGGCAATCACCCGACAGCTCGACTAACACAACCTCGCAGATGCCAAGATGGTCGATATTGTTCGCGAAGGGCAGTCATGACCGAGAATGAGCTTGAGAGGTAACTCCACATGGGCGAAATATTGGCCCTTTGTCCATCGAAGAAACGAGAAAAGCTTGCTTCTGAGTTCCGGAGGAGGGGTTCGTTGGGAGGGATACGATGGTCTGGACGGCGGAAGATGGCTGGCGATGACTGCATACCCGCGGCGCACGTCGTTGCCCGATCAGCACATACCGCCGGGAGGGATCATGGCAGGATCAGCCTGGCAGAGCGGACATGACGAACGACGACCGACGAACCCACGCGAGCAGCAAACCCCTCATGGGCAAACAGCTAGCTCGCGTCTTGGCTCGACATGTCGAAAAGAATCCCCATTGGCGTCCCGAAGCTGCGGAACTACTCTCTCGATGAAAAAGAATTTTCCCTCGCAGCATCCCGCAGCTATAAAAGACCACCCGCATACCTCCCCATCACCAACTCTCGAAGAAGCTCCAAGCTCAAGCTGTTTCCCAAGCTCCTAGCTCGCCTCAACTACATCAGCCCTTTCAAGCTCCTTGAACCAAGACCCTCAACAACCTTCAAGATGATGTACACAACCCTCACCGCAGCCATGCTGCTCCTCTCCGCCGCCTCGGCCTCCCCCCTCGCCGTCCGCCAGGAAACCACCACCACTACCACCCCCTCCGCCTCCGTGCCGACCCCGGCCGAGCCGTACTCCTGGTCCAAGGACTGGCAAAAGACCTTCCCCATCCACCAGTCCTGCAACGCCACCCTCCGCGCCCAGCTCGAGGTCGCCCTCTCCGAGACGCAGTCCCTCGCCGCCCACGCCCGCGACCACATCCTCCGCTTCGGCGACGCCTCCGAGCACGTCCGCAAGTACTTCGGCAACGCCTCCACCGCCGCCGCCGTCGGCTGGTACGAGCGCGTCGTCTCCGCCGACAAGTCCCCCATGACCTTCCGCTGCGACGACCCCGACCGCAACTGCGCCACCCAGTCCGGCTGGGCCGGCCACTGGCGCGGCGACAACGCCACCGAGGAGACCGTCATCTGCCCGCTCTCCTTCGAGATCCGTCGCCCCCTGTCCTCCGTCTGCGGCCTGGGCTACAACGTCGCCAACTCCAAGCTCAACACCTTCTGGGCCACTGACCTGCTCCACCGCGCCTTCCACGTGCCCACCGTCTCCCTCGGCCAGGTCGAGCATTACGCCGAGGACTACGCGGAGGTGCTTGACCTCGCCAAGAACAACGCCAGCCTGAGTGTTGTCGACAGCGACGCCCTGCAGTATTTCGCCATCGATGTCTGGGCCTACGACATCGCTGCCCCCGGCGTTGGATGCTCTGGTGAGCTCGAGGAGGAGCACGACCACGACACGCCTGCGCCTACTACCACCGCCGCCGCGCCCGCCGCGACTACCTCCAGCGCTCCTCAGGAGTGCCACACCCACGCTGACGGCGTCGAGCACTGCACCTAAGCGCTAGTAAAACGGAAAAGGAGAGATAGTTGAAGAGTGTGTTGAGTGAGGAAGGAATGAGAGAGAAAACAAACCCCCCTTGCATGCCGGAACGATACCACTGGATTCATGATGTTAGACGAATATTTGGGAAGAAACACACATACCTTTTCGGGGAGGATGACTTCTTAATGATGCATAGATTAGACGAACACCCTCATTATTTATACCAATCAATAATAGTAGTGACATATTTGCTGTCAAAGAAACAGACCCTTTGCTTTCCATTGTCTCTGTAAATGCCTTGTTTAAACCAACATAATCCGGACGATTCCCCGCCGTGATTGAACCCTTTCTTGAACCAACACACTCCTGCACGCCTCTGTCAAGCCAAGCCAAGCGCGTCCGCACTGCCTGTGTATGCTTTTGTGTCATGACATGGAACCAATCATTATCTTGAATGCCAGTGCTCCAACAACTCTCTACGCTATGCAAACATTTTACTCAGCAACCAGGCCTTCCAAAACATTCATAGCCTTGGTGCCCTCGTTCTCGAACTTGCTGACCATGGCCTCGCACTCCTGACGCAGCCTCTCCTCGGCCTGGTTCGCGTTGAAGTGGATCCACTCCTCAACCGTCATCCTCTTCTCCGGGCTGGTGAGCTCAGTACCCTTGTGGAGCAGCCTGTCGACGGCGTTCCTCTTGTCCGACTTCTCGGGCGACCCAAAGATGAGGTCAATATCGACCGGGTTCCAAGGCGTTGTGCTTTGGAGACTAGCCAGAACCTTGCGCTTAGTCGGTGAGTTGGGGCGCGCCGGCGTGGATGAGGGTGCTTGCATCACACGCTTCTTTGCGGTAGCAGATCTTGAGGAAGGCGGCTGGTTCTCTGCGTCGGAGGATTGAGGAGATGGCGAAGGAGAAACAGCTGGTTGACGGGCCGACTGAGCAGGTGAAATACGCGGGGCCGCTGTTTGTTGTTGAAGGCTGCGACGTGTCGAGGGAGCAGCAACCTCTGGGGAAGAGGATGCAGGCGGAAGGCTCTTCTTCTTCGGCTGCTGCTTGGGTTGAGGTGTTGGCTCGGGGGCTTCTGACTCTGGCTCCTCCTCTTCCTCTTCCTCTTGTTCCTCCTCCCTTTCAACTTGGGGCTCATCTTCATCCTCTGCTTCATCTTCTTGCGGTTCAGCTGGCGCTGGCGTCTGGCGAGCCGACGCAAATGACTGCCTTGCGGAGACCTCATCAACTTCGTCCGCCTCCTCTTCGTCCTGCTCAGGCACTTCCTCTGCCTCAACTTCAGCCTCGGGTTCCACTTCGGCCTCGGACTCGACCTCAGGTTCGGGCTCGACGACTTCTTCAGGCTCGACTTCAGGCTCAGCAACTGGCTCTGGCTCAGCCTCAGGCTCAACGATTTCGGGCTCCACCATATCAACCTCCTCTGTCTTGCTAGCTTCGAGGGAAGCACGCAATTCAAGCGACTTCTTGGACGGGCGGCCGCGCTTCCTGCCGGTGCTGCCGGTGCTCGTACGGCTGCTGGTGCTCATGCGGGCGTTCTTGGTAGTCGTCGTGATGACGGTAGCAGTGCTGATCTCGTCCTCCTCTGGGTCAACAGGCTCTTCAGGCTGGGCTGGCTCGACTGGCGCTTCTGGTCCGACCGCCATGGACAGCTCGTCTTCCTCGACAGGAACTGGCGCAGCCTTGGCCTTCTGAGCCTTGGTCTGCTTCGAGACCTTGCGAGGGGCGGCTGCCTTTCGTCCCTTCTTGGGAACCTCGAGGACTTCGGGCTCGTCGATGGTCATCTCCGCCTCGAGCTGCTTCAACTCCTCGTCGACGACTGCTTCGTCGGCCACGTACGGCTCGACATCGAACATTTGGCTGTCTACCCGCTCAGGGCTAGCCGCTTCATCTTGGGGCACGGAGGCCTTCTTTGTCTTTGGCTTCGGAGCAGGAACCTTTTGCCTTTCGGAATCAGAGTCTTGCATGATGTCCTCGTCATCAGTCAAGGGACGCTCCAAGTCCGCCTCGAGTTGTCGTTGAATCTCGTCATCTTCCTCGGGGAAAGCACCGGGCGCAGCTCTTAATGAGGCAGTGGAAGCCGTTGATTTGAGCGACTGTCCCGAAGCCTTTCGCGTTCCCTTGGTACCGGAAGCACGAGCGGTCTTGCGACCCTTGGGTGCCTTGGCAGGTGCCGGCGCATCAGCAATACTAATGTCTTGTTGCGACTGATCAATGACGGAGCTGTCTACAGCAGCCTTGCGACCACGCGGCGCGCGCTTTTTCGGTGCGGGTGCCTCGGAGACGGTCATCGCAGATTCGTCCGCTTCATCGCTTGTGCGCTTGCGACCGCGTGCGGGCTTTGGGGGTGGTGCTGGCTCTTCAGCCTCCATAGGCTCGCTCTCTACAACCTCGACAGGCTCGTCCTTCTTCGCCTTGGTCTTCCTGCCCTTCGTCGTCGTCGTGGCCTTCTTGGCCCTCGATCCCTTCTTGCCAGGCATGGAGGCGGTCGTCAAAACGCTGTCGTCCACCTCGGCGGGGGCGTCGGTAAGGGTGGTGATATCTGATGCCGCTGTCGCTACGGATTGAACGGACAATCGCGCCGTGGTCTTGGAGCCTCTAGCTGCCTTGGCCTTTGGCTTCTTGGTTGTGCCGTACTGTTCCACAAGGGCAAAAAATGGGCATTCCGGTGATCGGTTGTTGTGCTCGTCCCTACGAATGTCAGATAAGTCCACCAAGGGAGAAGGCAAGACACTAACCAAGGCTTGTCACCCTGTTCCCACCCGTCTAATGCCAGGTCGCAGTAGGTACACGTCGCCATGTCGTCGTATTCCAGGGAAGGCGTGTACTTCCATCCGGCCTCCGCAAGCTGTGAATGGTCAGCGCAGGATACAAACTTGCAGGTGGAACGCGACTGACCTGCTTAGTCTTGCATTTCCAGCCTCTCTTGCCATCATGCGGCCAGCGCCCACCGAAAGTCTCCTTCCTCGCGTTGATCATGCGGGTGCTGGAAGGGTCCTCCGATGCGAGGTCGCCCACGTTCGCCTCAATGCCGGCAACAATAGCCCACCCACAATTGGGAGCGTGCTTAATGTGCTCCTCCAGGGCATTGTCGCCTTCTTCCCACCCATCGAGGGACTTATTGCACAAAAAGCACGCGACATTATCTGGGTTCTCGGGGAACGGACGCCACACAAAACCTGCTTTCGCGAGCTGGTCCAAGTTAGCGCGCGTGTTCCTTCTCGATATCTTCTCCTGAATTCAAACGTACGTCCTCGGGCAAAAGGTATTTCGCGTGCGGCCATGTCAGGTTCTTCGAGGCGCCCTTTCCTGCACCAGATGCGCGTCGTTTCGGTTGGGGGAAGGATTGTTTGAAGGAGGCAAGACGGCCTTCGAATGTGAAAAATTCGGCGGGGACCAAGCCTTCGAAAGACATGGCGGGTATGATTTGGTATGGTCTGTCTGGGGAAAGTCGAAGTTGGTGAAGGTATCAATGTCGCGATCAGGGACGCGAAGCGTTTGCGAAGGGGTGAAGGGGCGGCGGCGCGTCGATCGCAGAAAGCAAATGTTAATCGCAGCAAAAATGCATTAGGGCCGTGTAGGTTCGAGTGTAAATCGCGTCGGCCGTGGAAGAGAATAGCAATGCTGGAGCTGCGAAGGTTAGTAGCGAGTTGTTGTTGAATTGGTGTGGGAAAGCGCAATGACGGCGTCGGCCGTGATAAAAGCGAGGGACGGGAGTGTGCCGGGCGTGGGCTGGATCGGCAGAGCCCCAATCGCATTGGCTAGATCTGTCGCGTTTGTTTACATTCAGCTTCTGCTGTTCCCGTTGCTAGCGGCAGGAGTGTGGTGGGTCCGGCGGGGTGTGGCTGACGGATGCATGACATGAACCCTTGCGGGACATTCAAGCTGCAAGTGGCTGGAGCTAACTCATGGCTATTGTGGCTCAACTATCGATAGTATCCCATCACTCCCCGCAAGCAGCAGACTGGACTGCACGGACTTTTAACAGTGTTATTTGGGGCTGTTTCCCCGTCATCTTGTGATGACCAATGCTAAAGATACAACTACGACACTGCTTGCTTCAACATGAATCAGCATTTACTGAGGAATGCCCAGCTCCTTGTAGAAGGCCTCAGTGCTAGGCTTGCGGCCAAGGAACTGCTCCAAGGTCAACATCTCCTCCTGGCTACCGCCCTTCTCCAGAACGGTGTGCCTATAACGGCGGCCTTCCTTGCCGTTCATGGGGTCGGCCTTGAATACAGAGTAGAACATGTCGGTCGAGTACACCTCAGATGAGAGGTAGCCGTAGTAGCCGGCATCGTATCCTCCAATAAGATGACCGAAGCAGGCTTGTCCGTTGCCCCAGTTGCTGTGATGGTTAGCATCAGAACTCGTTGGACGATACATAAGGGGCACAACATACTTCTTCTCGCCCTGAGCTTCGGGGCCCTTGATACCAGCAATCTGGCCGCGAAGCTCGTTGTAGACCTCCGACATTTCCATGTTCTTAATCTCCTCGTGGCTCTTGGGGGTGTGGACAGTCATGTCGAAGATGCCGAAGTGAAGCTGGCGCAGGTTGAAGAGCGCAGCGTTGACATGCTTAGTGGAGATCTGCTTCTCAATAAGATCGTCGGGGATCTTCTCGCCGGTCTGGTAGTGGTTGGAGAGAGACTTGATGACGCTAGGAGTCCAGCACCAGTTCTCCAACATTTGGGACGGCGCCTCGACGAAATCCCTCACAGTGCTTGTTCCGTGGAAACGGCTGTAAGTGCAGCGGCCAGCGAGGTCGTGAATGCCATGACCCAGCTCGTGGAAGAGCGTAACGACCTCGTCGTGCTTGAGCAGAGAAGGCTTCTTGGGGGTAGGCTTGCTGAAGTTGCAGACCAGAGCAGTTGCGGGGTACCTGCGAGAGCCGTTCGCTTGCAGGTAGCCAGGCTGCAGGTTGAAGTTGGCAGCGTGGCCGTACTTGCCCTGACGCGGGTGGAGGTCAAGGTAGAGGTAGCCGACAAAGCCGTCACCCTCTGAAGCATCGTCCCAGACGCTGAAGATGATGACGTCCTCGTGCCAAGCAATATCATCGGCCTTGCCAGTAGGGCTCAATGTAGCACGATCCTCGGGCTTGAGCTCCACAAAGACGAATCCCAGAAGCTCCTCGAAGATCTTGAGCATACCAGCAATGGTAGAGGTAATGGGGAAGTACTCGGCAATCTTATTCTCGTCGATACTATACTCCTTCTCGATCATCAATCGGTCGTAGAACTTGTGGTCCCAGAGGTAGTAGTTGCCATCATTTGACACGCCACGAGCCTCGGTGTCCGCCTTCTTGAGCTCGAGCAGATGCTCAACCTCCTTGGCACCGCCAGCGGCGAGGCGAGAGCGGAGGTCACCCAGGAAGTCTGTGACGGTCTTGGAGGTCTTGGCCATCTTGTCCTCAATACGGAGGGAGGCGTGGTCGGGGTAGCCGAGCATACGAGCAGCCTCGTCGCGAAGGACGATGGCCTCCTTGAACAGCGGGGCATTCTGGTTGCATTTGTTCTCGTTTTGAATAAAAACCTTGCGTCTCGTCTCGGGGTTCGTTGCGAACTTGAGGGTAGGGAAGAGGTCCGGGTACTTGAATGACAGCTTGAGCTTGCCCTCGTTCTCGCCGGTGCCCTTCTCAAGGCCGTCAATGACGTCCTCGGAAACTCCATCGAGCTCTTCGGGGGTGAACCAGATGCCACCGTTCTCCTCATTGAGGTTCTTCTGGAACTCGATCTGGATCTGACTAAGACGCTTCTTGATCTCCTTGAAGCGGTCTCGCTGAGGGCCAGCAGGCAGACCAAGTCCCATCTTGATGTAGTTCTTGTAGTCCTTCTCGAGCAAACGCAAGCTCTCGGGGTCAAGCCCCTCGGCGTCCTTGCGGTTGTGGATGGCCTCAATCAGCTTGAAGACATCCTCCCTCATGTTCACCTCGATGGAGAAGTCGTCCATGATCTTGTCGGCCTCGGTGGACGCCTCGCGCAGGGCAGCATCTCCAGAGACGTACTGGTAGAAGCCGAGTATTCTAGTCGACAAGCCACTCTCGTTCTCGTCCTTGGCGATGGGGCGCATGACATTGTCGAAGGTGGCCTTCTCGGCGGGGATCTCGGCGACGAGCTTGTCGAGGAGGGCACGTGTCTGGTCGCAGATCTTCTTGGAATCGCCGACGATGGACTCCTTGGTGCCGGTGAAGACGGGCGGTGCCTGGGGCGGCGACTTGTACTTGTCGGGAACCGTCATGGCGGCGGTCACCAATGGACGGTATGTGGAGGTGGGAGTGGCGACGAGGGGGTTCGGTTTGAATCGCAACTGGGCGAAGAGAGAAGTGATTCTCGGAACTGCTCGCGGGGCCGCCAGGATGAGAGATGTTACGAGGAAGAAGAGGGAGAAGGAAAGTATGAGGAGGGGTAGGCGCTTGAAGTTGAAGAAAGCGAAGGACGCCACGGCGACTGGGCGAAACACGGTTCGATCAGTCGGTCTAGAGTCGGAGCGGGGGAGGGGGAAGCAGCAGCACCAGGTGAGGCGGTGGTCACTGATGCAGGGTCGGTTGGATGCGGTGGTTGCTAGCTGGCTGAGGCGGTTATGCTGGTGGTGGTCAGGTAAGGTACAGCAGGCGAGGTAGAGTTCGAGTAAGGCAGGCGCGGGTAGTTACGCAAAGCAGTGGACTGAGGTGGTGACTTGCAGGAGCTCAGGCGGGGACGATGTCTAAGTGGAAGGTGGCTAGTGGTTGATGGCGGGACGTCTTCTGCCAACGACTGAGGTGCTGCGTCCAGTCCAAGCTCCCGGCGCTGCGACATCCGCCCCACGCTGAAGCAAGCGGGGTGTCAGTTGTCACCTTTGCTGTCCTGCCAGACTACCTATGTGCTGTCTTGTATGGAGACATGTTTGCTCTAGATGGTTTTTGACCTTCTGCGCATTCGCAAAGCACTTGCATCTTTTTCAATCACTTGGGCCATCGTTTCAATTGCGTTAACAAAGGTATTGGGATGGTCAATGGGCTAAGACTAAACAGTGGCACCCCAGTTGGACCCTTCTGCAGGTCCAGATGTCCCGACGCAGGCCACATCGCCTGACACTGAGAAAGATTATGTAAGACAGCGGCATCGGCAAATGCGGGGTGCTGCGTTGCTGGGCAGACAGCCGGGGATGGCCGCAATAAACTGCTGATGACATCTTCCGCATAGTCTGGCCGAAGCAAGGCAATAGTAATGGTGATTAAGACGGCTGAGAGATCAAGCATAAAGTCAGTTGCGGAAATGGATGAGATCAATTGATTGCCATCAATGCCGTTGATCCGCAGCCACATCTAACCCCCTAAAACAAACAAGCATGACCCTCGATGCTTTCCCGCGCACACACACATCGCGCAGCCTCCTGACGTCCGTACATGAACGTGCAAATAGGTATCAAAGTGTTTATTTCTTTGTGGTATCGGTTCTATCAAGAGCCGTACATGATGATCCAGAGCAAGCCTCTGACGAGCAAACTCCGGAAATACCCAAATTCCCTACAAGTAGCGAAACAATCGCCCAACGCAACGCAACGCAACGCAAAGCAAACGCCATCCCATCGTGCCAGCCATGCAAAATGTCTTCGTAAGCTGCTCTTCTTGATCTTTCTCTCCCATGTATGTCGTACAACTCGCTCGAATGCCTCCTCTGTCGTCATCTAGGCGGCGACCGCTTAGTTGGCAAGGATGGTGCGGACGAGCTCTGTGTCTGTTGTCAGCATTCTGTCACGAATCGAAGAGGGGTCTGCGCGAGAGGCAATGGGGAAACGTACCGGTGTAGTTGACCTGGCCGGAGCTGGTGTCCACGGCCTTGAGCAGCTCGTCGACCTCCTCGTCCGTCATCTTCTCGCCGAGGTTGGTCAGGATGTACTTCAGCTGGCCGACGCCGATGAAGCCCGTCATATCCTTGTCAAACACCTGGAAACCGCGGCAGTACTCCTCGGGCTCGCCAGGGTCGCGGAAGCCGCCGGGGCGGTTGAGGATGCGCTGGAAGGTCTCGAAGTCGACTATATGCAAAGTCAGTCGCCGGTCTTCTCTCCCTTCACATTTCATTCGCATCGCGTGCCGTGTCGCGTTGCACGAAGTGTTCGGCGGCGACAGGCACCGAGGATTGGGCGGGAAACTCACAGTCGCCTCCGACGTTCTTCTCGAGGTCGCGGATCTCGGTGAGGGTAGGGTTCTGGCCGCAGGCGCGGAGCAGGTCGCCAAGGCTGTCGATGGCGACACGGCCGTTGCCGCGCTTGTCGAACAGGGAGAAAGCCTCCTTGTAGTTGGTCGAAGCCTGAGCGTCGTACTGGTTAGAAGCCATTTTGGAGATGAAGTTCTGGTTGCGTGTCTGCGCAAAGGTCTCGATGTGTTCGCGGGGTTGCGGTTTTGATGCGTCGCAGCGGATGCAGAAGAAAGTAGAAGTAAATTGGCGCGCAGAGGTGTTATGCAGTGGGAGAAAGGTTGGGTGGGAGGAAGGAACAGAAATGTCGTGATGCAGAGTCGGACGCTTCTAGCCTGGCGCCGAGTCCCAAAGTGTGCTGCTGCCCTGTTGTCGCTCCCAGTGGTTGGTTGGTGCCGCCGCTGATCGGAAAGTTCGCCCCGTGGCTGGCCGCTGTTGTTTGGGTTGGACGCTGGACCTGTTGGCGGGTGGATGGCGGGCTGCTCGTTCTTTCTCCCACTGCAATTTTCCCGCCCAAAGTGCTTCTACAAGGTTCGCCGCTGAACCAACCACACGCTAAGGCAGGTTTTTCGACTCCTCCAGGCGAGTACCTCACCACTCACGTCGAAAAAAGGGGCTGCCGAATGGCTGACTGGCTCCTCCCTTCCCTTTGTTTACATTTTTCTGTGTGAGGGAGGGGTGGGGGTGGAAAACAAAACAAAAAAGCAATTGGGGGGAACTCCAAAACTCACCATTCTGGTCTGTGTAATGTGGTACGGTTGGTTCCTCTGTTCTGTTCTCTGGTAGGACGGGCGAAAGAAAGGCAGACTTTTGGTGTGTTGTTTTGATTGAGACGAAAAAAACTACGAAGCAGAAGCAAAGCAGGACAATGATGTTTTCTGCAAGTTGAATGTTTGGCTGTCGAAACGCTTTATGTTCTCAAACCCCCCTCCCCTCCCCTCTCCTTATCCTGCCGTTGGCCTGTCCTCTGCCATTTTTTATCCAATGTTCATTTTTATCCAAGCCGGCCCTGGGCCATGGGGATTCCCAGTCACCGTTATTCATGCGGTTTACAGACGGGCGGTGTGAGTCTGCCCGCTGCACCGCTGTGCGCACTATTGGGGGACGGGAGACACCCTGGGCGGGCGGCGAGCGGTAAGCAGCACCACTACCACTGCGCCAGGCAAGCAAGCAAACCACCAAAGGCAATCAAGGCGAACACAGTGTGCCACCGCCCGGTGCAGCGTTTGGGAGTATCTCAGTCGACACATCCGCCAAAACTCCTGAAACCTGACGGGGCAACGAGGGCCGGTGGGGTCGCAGTGGCAGGAGCCGAGCGCCGCGGGACCCGCACAATCTCAGGCCCGTCGCCGAACAGCCAATGACGTGCCGCGAATGTCTCCTTCACCCATGGCCGCCAGCGACCCAATTCCCACCGCCAACTGGGCACCAGTCATCTTTCATGGGCCATGGCGTGCACTATCGACAATCACTTTCGCAGCATCGTCACTTCACGAGGTTATGCACCGCACTTTTATGTCATGTCATGGCCGTCGTCTCGATAATGAACATCTCGTCGCTTCTCGCACGTTGTGATCGCCCTCGAGCGGTTCGTCCCGACACCTCAGACTCAGGCCCCGAGCCGGCGAGTCATTTCTCCACCCCTCGATGACAACCTTCACTTCCTCTTGGCCAGGATTGTCGTCGTCCCCCAGACCGCCTCAACCTCCACCTCCCGCCACCTGTCGCCCTTCGCCTTCCACTCCGGCACCGCCTCCAGCAGCCGGTCGAACAGCGCGTCCGCAATGTCCCCCGTCCCGCCCTCCGCCCGGCTCTTGATCTCCGGATGCGCGTCCCGCCACCCGCGGTACGAGCTGAACGTGCGCACGTAGCCCTCGAACTCGCCCAGCTTGAGCGTCTTGCGCTGCCACGCCGCCTCGGGGCTTACGTCCGCCCCGATCTGCGACGTGGTGCGGTCCGGGTCGTAAATGATCCGCTTGACCTTCTCCCACTCGGACGCGGGCGGTTCGACCACCGACAGGTTGTCCCGGAGGATCTGGCGGCCCGGCTTCTCCCAGTACTCTCCCATCGTCTCCAATGGGAAAGCAGGTGAGGCCTGCCCCTCGCCGTAGCAGAAGTGGTCAAAGATGGCGTTGGCCTCAGGGTACCCGATGAGAATGTTGTCCTTGTAGCCCCAGAATGCCAGCGTGCCGCCGCTCTTGACGACCCGGGCGAGTTGGGGCCAGACCTTGGAGTAGTTGAACCAATGCGCCGCTTGACCCGCTACAACGAGATCCACGGACTGGTCCTCCACGAAGGAGAGATCCTCGGAGCTGGCCTGACGAAACGTGATCTTGGGGTCCGTCGTCGACTCTGATGCCTGCTTTACCATGTTGGCGCTCGGGTCGATGGCGATGACCTTGCTGAAATGCGGTGCCAGTTCCCGTGAGATGAGGCCGTGGCCACAGCCTAGGTCCAGTGCCGTCCCATTCGGTGATTTGGCATTGTGGTATCCCAGGATCGTCTTGTACAGCGATGCTGGGTATGACGGGCGGAAAGCCGCATATCCAGCGGCATTGAACGTGGAGCGTCTGAGATTGTCAGCTTATTCTCGGTGATGTGGTGGCGTGAAAATGAGGGTTTGCATACGCAAAGACAGACATCGTGAAATGCTTCTGTGTATCTGTAATTGGTGTGTTGCTATTGGTCGGCGCTTGTTGACGTCGAAGAGAAGGATTCAGTACAGCTTGGTGTTGATGTTTTGATGAAGTTCAAGTCTGGCCTCCCATCTGTAACAATCCCCAACAAAGAGGCACCCGCGTACCTCTTTATCCTCCTTATTCGGCTCTTTTTCAAAATCCCACGGCACCAGACAGCCGATTGATGTTGCCACAGCCCAGTCACGAAAGCCTCAAAACCCGGCAGACTGACTAAGGTATCCGTGGACATCAAGCAGCGTGCGGCTCAGCCCAGGCCTCATCGGCCGTGGTTCCCCAGTTTTCCGCCCCCCACGCGGGCGGTAACCGCCCGCGGCGCACTGAGATGTGGCCTCGGGCTCGGCCACAGCGTCTCCACCTGACGTGCTCGGAGCTCCTTATGGCATGGAGATTCGAAAACCGCCGAGCCGCCCTACCCCTCATCTCCGACCACCTCGCTCTTCCTCATCTCGAGTCCTCACCACTCACGATTGTCCTGTTCACGATTAGAGATCACCGTATTGTTGCCCGACATGTCGACCGAAGCCACCGCCCGCGCCTTCTTCTCGTCAAAGTTCTTCGCCGTGGTGGGCGCCAGCTCGAACCCCGCCAAGTTCGGCCACAAGAGTGCGTTCCGGCCCCCGAGTCATCCACCCCGTCATTCTTCAATACTTCTCCCACTCACTCATGGAGCTAATAAGAGGGAGCGCTGCCACTTCACTGAATTGACTCTTATGCTTCACTGGCTATCTCCTCTCATAAACACACCCAACCCCTCACAAGGCAACCAACAGCACCACTAACATATAACCTCCAGTCTTCGCCTGGTACCTCCACCACAACATCCCCGCGACGCCCATCAACCCGACCTCCAACACCGTCAACGCCGCCGGCAAGGACCACCCCGCGGTCCCCAACCTCGCCGCCCTGCCCAACCCCAAGGAGACCTCCGTCTCCATCATCACCCCGCCCGCCGCCACCCTCAAGGTCCTCCACGAGGCCAAGGAGCTCGGCATCCCGGCCGTCTGGCTGCAGCCGGGCACCTTTGACGACGCCGTGCTCGAGTACGCGCGCGGCGAGGGCGGCTTCGAGGCCGTCGTCGCGGGCTTCGGCGGCGGCACCGTTGGAGGCGAGGGCTGGTGCGTCCTCGTTGATGGGGAGCGGGCGATGAAGTCTGCGGGGAAGCTCTAAGCGTAGTGTAGCCCAGGCCACGATGGAGGAGCAGCAGTAGCGGCAGCGCTGTGCCAAGAACGACGGGACGACCACGTTGACATGTTTGTTACGAAATGAATTACGAGAATTTACCCTTTAGTTTGGGAATGCGTGACCCCCTCCTCAGGCACCGGGCCTCCAAACACACACGCCTGGATCATCCATCGTGAAAAAAACGCCGCGTTGGCGAGGGCTCACCGAGATAGCTCCGTTCCATGGTGCCTTTAAAGTTGTGACGACGTTGAGGTCACACCACCACCACCCCTCCCTCCTGCTCTCCCCCTCTGTTGCATGCAGGATCACTCCAACAGATCGAGGGTCTTGGGATCTTGTCATTGATTCCCCCGGTGTGATCGAGTCAAGTTGCCAAGTCTGGGGTAAGGAACCTAGCGCGTCGTCCGTCGGGTGCCGGACCGGATTTTGAGCCTCAAGTGATCCCATCACGAAATTCTTCCGGCGAGCAGAGAACCAGCCCCCATCCCATGAGTCTGGATTTCTGCTCGAATTCAATTCTTCACCTTTTTCAGAGAAACTCGTCTCACCCCATCTCCCGACATCTCATCTCCAATCCCAACCCCTGTTCATCCTCAGTCCAACAACAAACGGCCGACGCACACGCCTCATCCGCTACCCCGACTTCTGCTCCCTTGATCCGTCCCAAGCTTTCCCCGCAATTTGCACATCCAGTCGCCGGGTCCCCACACAAGCTGAAGCTTCATCCCCAAACTCAAACCAACCCAACGCGTATTAGTCTAGCTCCCCCTCTCCTAGACCAGCACACCTAACTTGCGTGTGCTGAGGACTTGGAGCTAATAGCCCTTCTTATTACTATGGTATGTCGAGGCGCTCACGGGTAACGATACTCGCGTGGGCCGCATGCGCTACTGCAAGCCCGGGCTCCGCGTCCCTCCCGTCCGCCGTGTTATTCCCTTCGCTTTGCCGTCTCAATCCGGCCGGCACAGACATCATTGGACCATTCTTCATGTTCTCTATCAGTTCTCTGTCAGAAATTCCCGTTGGCCGCTGCCTCGTCACATCTGCGCCCTCCCTTGCCTCCACGCGAGATGAGCGAATCAGCCTCACCTGGAGCCCCAATCGACTCGTCACAACGGTCTTCTCTCCTCCTCTCGTAATCAGAACCGGCCGTGCGGTGGACGGCTCCAACTGAGACGTTGACAGAAAACTTCCCCAGATTCGCACGTCTGCGCCCCTCACTGTCACATCCCAACCCCGTCTAGTTGGGGGACATGGGAGGGGGACCCATAAACGTCCAGACCTCCTCGAACCCCAAACGTGACCTCCACACAAGAAACTTCCGCCTTGGGCGAATCATCCTCTGTAGATCCTGCATCATGCCACTCCCGGTCCGGCATCCGGGGGGTTTGCAGTCACCACCCATCATCCCTTGTGCCGAACCCTCCACGCTCTCTGCCGGTCGCCCTAGCGAAATGCCCTTCTCGTCCTATGCCTCTCCCCAATGATCGCAAGACAGGAACCCCGTCTCGGTCCCCATCATGGAGGTTCTGCTGCCAACTCTCCGACTGGACCGGTCGTGCCAGCAGGTCCTTGCCAAGATGGCCGGTCCTCATACCCATGTCGGGGGCTTTATGTCCTCGTCCTCTGGGTGTAAGGCAGCATACAGAGGGGGGATAGACTAGGCTCATTATGGTGTCTTGGGGGGCCTTCATAATGGAGGGCTCTGGCAGGTTCACCTCATCTTGTTCTTGCGTCCCTGACATCTCTTGTTGTTTGTTCCTCATTGTTCATCCAAACCTTTCCCTGTATCATTAGCTACTCCGTCATCAACATCATTGTATCAAAAGACATACATCTTTATTTATTATGGCAACCATGGACCACAAAGAGTTCCAGGAAGTCCGCTCACATTCCCACCACAACGGCCACCACCGGCCGCCCCGTGGCCCGCCGACGCCGCACGCCAACGGCTACGAGTACGCCGACGAGTACATCCACCCCGAGATGAGCCGCGACGACGCCCTGAAGAGGATGAAAACGGCCGGGTCTATCTCCATCTCGCCCGAGCTGTTTGAGAAGCTGTACCTGTCGCCACAGAACCAAGTCAAGGGCGAGTTACGCAAGACGTTTGGTAACCCTACGCCAATGTTAGTCCCTTAAGACAGCATGCATGTCTGAGGATATGTTTACTAACATGATACAGTGCCATCGTGGGGTTTCTCATCTCCTTGACTCCCCTCTGCTGCGATTTAATGGGATGGCGTGGTGCTGGTGGCAGTGGTGCCGCGGGCATGTAAGTCCCAATGTTTCCTCATCCTCCCCATGAGTCTCGACTGACGTTCCATCATACAGTCCCACATACTTCTTCTTCGGCGGACTTCTCATGTTCGTCGGCGGTCTGCTGGAATGGGTCCTCGGTAACACGTTCCCGGCGACGGTCTTCACCACATTCGGAGCCTTCTGGGCCTCCTTCGGCGGAACCCTCAACCCCTCCTTCGCGGCCTTCTCGTCGTATGCCCCGGCGGGCGAAGCTGGGGCCGCAGGACTGGCGACCAAAGGCTTCAACGCCAGCTTCGGTAAGTTGTCCATCTCTCGATGGCAGTTTCGTCATTGATGCTGATCGGTCTGCCAGGCTTCATCACCCTTGCCATGGGCATGATCTGCCTCGTCTTCCTTGTTTGCTCCCTCCGAACCAACATCGTCTTCTTCGTCATCTTCCTGACGCTCGTCCCTGTATTCGGTCTCATCACTGCCGCGTATTGGTTCCTGGCCATGGACTTTACTGGAAACTCTGCGTTTGCTGCCAAGCTTCTGGAGGTGAGTCGTTGACCTTCTGCAATCCACAAAAAAAGGACATAGTGCTGATTCATGATGCCTTTCAGGCCGCTGGGGCGTGTGCGTTCGTGACATGTATGGCCGGCTGGTGGCTCATCTTTGCCATCCTGCTTCCGTCGGTCGACTTCCCTCTGGAGATTCCCGTTGGTGACTTGAGTCGGGTCATTCGAGGAAGGAGCGAGAGGAGTCAAGTCTGAAAGACAGTCAACCAGAAGGGGGGTACTGGGTAGGGGGAGGGAAAATGCATCAGAAAATGACAGCGTGTTCCCGCCAAAAAAACACACACATGCATTCGGAACAATAAAAGACACTCGTCAAATCGTTTCTTCACGTTTCTGTCGGAGAGCCCCGTGACTGGTCAGCAGGCCAAGTTGAAGTTCGTAGAAGCTGCGACTGTTCCCAAGGAAGGAGGGGTTTTGCTAGCCGCAACGGCAGTTCATACGAAACCTAGAAAGTCGGCGTAGGAACAGCCCGTTTGCGAATGGATACGCAATACAAGGCTTCCAACGAAGGCAAATCGATGCAAATTTGGCTTTCCCCTTCTTTCATGTTTTCTTGCGTCGGGGTCGTTTCCCTCCTCGCTGGGTGGTAAGTGGTAGTTAGACCTGAACAGGAAAGACCTCTTCAGCGGCTAGGCTCCTCCTCTCAAAGGGAAGGCTCGACCGGTTTCGCTGTTGGCCGTCAATATCCTTCCTGCTTCGTTCTTTCCTAACTTTGTGTTGCTTTTTCGTTCTCCTTCCAATTCCCCATCATTCTTGCCATCCTCCATACTCAACGTCATCCCCTCGGACCCCTCCACTCCTCTCTCCAACACGATCTGCAACCCGAATCCACCTGCTGTCCTGGCCGCTTCGGCTGGAATTCTTCGCAACCATGTCTCTCAAGCGCAAACGACCCATGGAAGAGTAAGTCTTCAAGTTCTTCTCTCCTTCTCTACTTGGCTAACGCGCCCGATAACAGTATCTTCCAATCCAGACAAATCACTTTCGTGATTGGCAAGGAGCAGAAGGAGTACTCCATTCACGAGTCGGCCTTCAGCCTCCTGTCCCGGCCTCTCGAAGCGCTACTGACAGGAGGCATGCAAGAGTCTCTGAATGCCAAAGTTATCTGGGGAGAGGTCGAAGATGATGTTTTCTTCGCTCTCGTTGACTTTGCGTACCACGGCTCGTACCAGCCCCTATCGCTCCGCAAAGTCGTCCAGCAAAAGCCTTCCTCAGACATGAGTTCCCAGGAGAGTTCCAGCAGCGAAAGCTCGAAGGATGACGTACAGAACGAATCAGAGACCCAGAAATTTCTATCAATCATCTCCTTGATGTCAAGGACTAACGTGTACTCACCGACGTACAAGTTGTGCAAAGACAAGTTCAACCAAGGCCAATGCCACCGAAAGCCAGCTTCGACCTCAGCATGGGCAGTGGAGATGGGAATGACCGATCGCACTGGCTACACCGATGCCTTCATGCTGCATGCACGACTCTATGTCCTCGCCGATACCTACGCGATCGAGCAACTCCGAGAGTGTTGTCTCCGGAGGATCCGCATCAGCTTTCTCAATGTCACCCCAAACGCAGAGCTGCTCGAAACCTTCCATGACTTGGTCATCTACGCTTTCGAAAACACCAAGGCTTCAGATGAATTCCGCGAGCTGTTGCTTCATTTTTGTATCGCCCAGATGTTGTGGCTCAAGTGCAATGGCTTTCTGGAGCGGATGAGAGAGGAGCTTCCCGAATTCCTGGCCGACTTAGCTGTTGAGATTCCACTGAAATTCTGGGCCTACACGAGTGATTGATGGCAGAGACGTGGACAAAAGATCGTGGATGTTGAGGTGTTGGGCAAGAAGTTTTATCTAGCAATCTTGGCCGACGGCCGTGGAATGAGTTGTTACGGGGAGTATTTGTAAGGCCACGGAGAAGTGCAGAAGAGCTACCTACTTAGTGTCATCGAAAACCAACAACGTCAAACACCCATGATTTCCACATCGCCATATATCTAAGACCAATGTGCTGCTCAAGCCTTCGTCACTATGACCTGGGTTACTAACGCCCCGACCCCGAATTTCACCATTTGGCCCAGTTATACGGGCTGGACATCTAGCTGTTTGTGATCAGTTGAATTAACGAGGACGAGGTGGAGCAGGGTGCGAAGCTCTTCAGTTGAAGATACTTAGCGTCGTGATCATCTTGGTAGTATCCACGTTGACTGATTGACTAATTTTGTCCTGCTTACTTTGGGCCGCCTTACTCAGCGGCCATGCCTGGACAATGAGATGTTGCGAACTCCTTCCGCCCTTCTTCTGCCCATGATGTGCCCCAGGTGCCGTTCCGGAGCCCCACATTACCTCACTGTAAGTCATTGACGTGCGTACTCAAATTGCTCACCACCGACGTTATGAACAAGATCCCTTGTACAGCAAGGGGACCCCCGACCTTCATTGCCATTTACAGCCGCGGCCAGGCCCTCCATGGGATCCGTCCCAGCCGCTGTCAATGGACAAAGCCACATCCTAGCGGGCGCGAATTGCTCGCACTCATCTTACCGCCCTATGGGCCAATCTTAGTTCAAACTCTAAATAAATAGCATATTCGGGAGCTGTATCCGTATTCTAACAGGTCGATCATCACGCTTTGATAGATATAAATGAATCAATGTCCCGCAGGCCACAACGATGCAGGAATTACACTACAATCATTCTTTGTCGAAAAAAAAAAATGAAGTTGCTTACTCTTTTCTCCTGTGTCGCCGCCGCGACGGCGGCCGTTACACCCCGCCATGACGCCGAACCGGCTGAGAGCAACCTCCAGAGCAGGGGAGCATCCTGCAATGTTTGCGTGTAAGTTTAACCAGATTTTCTTACAGAGAAACCGAGGCCCCAGCTTAACACTTTCGATAGAACCACTGTCAAGGGCTCATCTACGACAATCTGGGGTCCTTTCCCTTTCCCATACGACCACGGAGGCCAGACGTCGCGAGGGATTTACGTCGGCTGTGACGTCCATATCGATCGCAAGCGCACGACGGATTGCAGTCAGTGGAGTGTGTGGACGAAGGGTACCTGTGGACAGGTTACCAAGCAGCAGACGTGTTGATAAGAACTTTGACATCCGCTGAGGCTGCGTGGGCCGAGACATGGGATTGATCAAGAGGGCGCGATTTTGCTGAATGTTAATAAAAGAGTACCACTGGAACAAATGGTACTGCTGTGGAACAACAAATACTTTGAGTTTACCAATATTCCTCTAGGCATTATACAACCAAAACAAAAACGCAAACCGTTTGATAACCAAAATGAAGGTTGCAGAAGGGGCGCAGAGCTGGACAATATCGAAGGCCATCTCCAACCCGAGTTTGAAGTAGCTTAAGCAACAAGGTCAATGTTACGGCTCGAGTGCTATATCGTGAGCCTTAATACTAGATCCCGCCATTTCTAGTATAAAAGCATGCTGAGTAGGCAGTACGTTGCCACGTGAACAGGAACCGTTGCAACTATAGGTTTTTATGCCGTGTCTAAGAAATCTTAGGTTTCAAAGAATGATGGTTCTCTCTGGTCTGTGAAGCCATGCGAGAGAAAACGGACTTGTTCCCATTGCGAGCTCTTGCTTCCCTTGATCGCTCCTTCCTTAATCGTTCCTGCCTTGGCCGTTCCTGTCTTGATTTCCAAACATTTCACCCTAGGACCCACCCAAATATTCGAACGGCCTCTCAATGCATCGAGTGTTTAATTCTCTTTCCATCGCTTGCCGGTCGCATCTGCGCTCTCCTTTTCTTTCACCACTGCAAGTCTCTCGCCAGGCGAGAGCAATTCATCCTCGGTCTTGACGTGGCTCGTCGTTGCTTTCAACTTCGCCACTGATACTCCCGCCTGCCATTTTCGATATCTTTGCCAGCCCAGCCTCAGTACATGATAGTGTGCTCCATCGTCAGCTGAAACAATGTTTCTCAAGCGCAAGGAGCTCATGGATGAGTATTTCTCACTGTCAAAACTTCCTATCTCGTCCCACCACTAAGACTGTGTGCAGGGCAGCATCTTCAAATAGCGCGCCTCCCAAACGCCAAAGATACATGGAAGAGTATGTTCTCAAGTTCCTACATCAATACCTAATGCTAATTACGTCGTGTAGGATCCTCAAGTCCCGCCACATCACGTTCGTCATCGGCCTGGAGAAGAAGGAGTTCACCGTTCACGAGGCCTCCATTGCCAGTCTTTCAGAGCCACTCCGAGTTCTTGTCACTGGGAACATGAAGGAAGCGACCCAGGCGAGGGTCATTTGGGACGACACCGAACCATCCGTGTTTGCCGGCTTCATGGAGTACGCTTACTCCGGCAATTTCTCGATCCCAGCCTCCCATAAGAATGAAAGCCCCGAGACACACAATGAAGAGGAGATGGAGACAGAGGAAGAGCAGTCGGAAGTAGATGACGATGACAGAGACGCAAGCGAAAGACACGCCGCAGACGAAAGGGATAACGGCAGCGACGGTAATGACGATGACGACGACGACGACGATTATGACAAGGAACCGTCGTTGCTCAAAGATGTTCGTGATGAAAAAGGAACTAAGAGGGAGTACTGTGCAAAGAACAACTTTGCCAAGAAGCACTTCCTCTCCGAGAAATTCTGCCCATCATGCAGCAGCCTGGATACGGACAGTATTCCATGCGAAATCGCGGCCTACACAGCTGTTGCAAAGCTTTACGTACTAGCTGACAAGTACGACGTCTCTGCACTCAAGAATCTGTGCACTTCAAAACTCGCTCGCAGTCTGTCACGAGCCAGAGGCATCCGAAATACTCTCAGCATCGTTGTTCACACGATTCGTTTCCTCTACAAACACACCATGAAGAAAGACCAGCTTCGCCAGTTGCTCCTTCGATTTCTCATCGCCGATCTGGAGTGGGCCATGCGCAACAGCAAGGTCAGAACGATGCTTAGCGATACTCCAGAGCTTGCGTCCGAGTTGTTCCTCTTGGTGCCCCATTACTACTGGAAAGAGCTTCAGAAGGGACACGCCTAATTAGGAGGTACAAAAGACGATTGGGCGGACGGAAGACGACAGCGAAGGAAATAGCGATAACGCTAGGAATAATCATAAGATCAGACATACCTACCCAATTCAACATTAGCTAAAATGGTTCGCAAAACTCTTCAGGAACATACTAAATTGGCGACATTCGAAGAATTAGAAAACTTCAGAAATGAGTCCCGATCAACAAGAACGTCGCAGAAAATGAGACTGGATTTCGAAGTCCCCTGCAATGGGCAGCTGGAAATGGAATCTTTCACTCTTTAATATTAAACCTCAACTTAATCACAAAGCAGCTCTCAGTCTTGGATGGGTGCCCGTCACGCCAAAAGTTCGGTATGACCATGCACCCGAACATCGCGTAAACGACCGTTATTCGATCTGCACAATCTATTCTCCACATTCGGAGAACGACAAAAGTAGCAATATCTTCATTTCAGACGTAGTCTTCTTCATGCAGTTGCGGGGCCGAAATGCCTGTCCTCGATGAAATCAGAAAGTGTTGCGAGCACTTGGTGTGGAATGGCGCGACTGCAATGATGTAGTTGGCTGAGCCGCAGCTGACAATGCAAACATGCATGCCAATGTAACATGAGATCTCGAAGATGATAGGGCGATAAGACGGAGATGTGGACGTTTAGGATTTGGATCCCAGCAGCGTTTCCACCCGCGGATATTTTGCCAACTCCGGGTGGAGTGAATGAGTGCGAACGCTAGTGTTGGTTCGCAGCGTCTCCTCGTTCTGTCTTGTTTCCCCTCACGCTTTCATATCTTTCCCCAGTACTCATCAACATCTCGCCACGCCTTCTTCCTCTGGACTGTATGTGCTCATAGTAGCTCTCAACTACCATCTCCCCTCGATCCAACATGGCAGAGCAGCGCGCTCCCACGAAGTCTCCCGTGGGATCACCTCCCAAGTCACCTCAGGCTGCGGCGCCGGGTGCCGTATCCCCCGCTGCCGATCAAGCGCCCGAGGGGACGATTGAGGCAAACGATGCGCCGGCTGATGAAGGAGATGGACATTCCACAGCTTCCGATACCAGCTCTAATGCCACAGCTTCGTTATCGTCTTCTGTTCGGGACTTCAATTTTGAGAACAAGCGACGCTACCACAAATATAAGGAAGGGCGATATGCCTTTCCTAACGATGACGCGGAACAAGAGCGAGAAGATATGAAGCACAGCATGGTAGTAACACTATGCGGGGGAGCATTGCATAGCGCACCCCTCCAGAACCCACAGAAGATCCTGGATATCGGTACCGGAACTGGGATCTGGGCTATTGACAGTGCGTTGTTCACATTGATGCTTGCCTCACCGTCGAACATCAAGAACTAATCTCTCTTGCTTTAGTGGGTGATGAATACCCTGAAGCTCAAGTCACGGGTATTGATTTGAGCCCAATCCAACCTGCATACGTACCGCCGAACGTTGCATTTATCGTAGACGATGCCGAGGCGGAGTGGCTCTACGCAGACGACTCAATTGATTACATTCACGTTCGAAACATGGGCGCGGCGATCAAAAATTGGGAAAAGCTGTTGGCGCAGGCGTATAGGTATTTGTCTTTTTGTTATGTGTCGTGTGCCGTCTGTCCTCGATGCTAACTACAATAGGGTGCTTAAACCGGGTGGATGGATCGAACTGCAAGAGATGAAGTGGAACTTCAACTGCGACGATGGCACGATGGGACCCGATTACGCGCTCACTAAGATGATGAAGTTGGTCTGGGAAGGCCTCGGAAAGTTTGGAATCGAGGCCGATGTAGCTGATACTAATCCTCAGCGCTTGAAGGATGCCGGATTCGTTCATCAAGTCCACGATGCCGTAAAAGTGCCAGTGGGAGAGTGGCCCAAGAGAAAGGATCTGAGCAAGATTGGAGCCTACTGCAAAGCTGTTCTCTATGATGGCATCCATGCAGTCACGATCGGTCCCTTGACTAGAGGTCTAGGGTGGACTTCTGATGAAGTTGAGGTGTTCTTGGTTGATGTGCGCAAGGACTTACTGAACAGCTCGATTCATTCGTATGTGTACTATCATTCGCTTGCGGGCCAGAAACCAAAAGAGGAGAAAGCATGACACGGAACGTCCGCGAAGTTTAAGGAAACACTTGGTCGCTGGTGGTGCTAAATAGTCTCAAGATTTTCTTGAAATCCAATGATAATTCTATTAGTTCCGCAATATTGGCACTCAATGGCCACGGATATCGAAGGCTAAGCGCCTGTCAAATATTATTCTAAAGCCACAACTCATCAGACTTACTGTTTTCAGAAGTCTAGATACGGCCGAATTCACTGTTTATGTTGCTTGACTTGACTCAAAACTGCCAAGGCCCCGAGGACTGAGGATGACAGTGCTTTCAATCCGCCTGCTTTTTTGATGTAATTGGTCAAACACAACGACAGAAAAAGGGCACCCCTAAGACAGAACGCATTCTACACGCTCACGCTTGGATAGGACTCAGAAGTTTCGCAAGTCACGCGCTGAAAATGTGCGCATAAGATCTTATTGACCTAACTGCCCCTTGTGCTATGTACGCGTTAAATGAAAAGAAAACTGCCTCAACGTTTCTTTTCCGCAGGGTCTGACTCGGTCGGATTTGTCGCTTTAGGATCTGTTGGTGTCGTATCGTCCGGATCCTGTGTCGTCGGTGTCGGCGATCCCCCACGACCAGCGTCACAGCCCTGCTGGTCCTTCAGAGCGCCATAGAAGCTCTCCCTATACGCTGCGTCCATCTGCGCCTGAAAGTTGGCGTTGGTGAAGGGAACCTGCGTCTTCTCGTACTTGACATCCTGTAGTGCCTTTGCCGCCGCGTCCGGGAGGGAGTCCCACCCGACGAGCGTACGCTCGAAGACCTTATCGCCGTCGGCGCCTGTAAAAGGCGCTATCGCGGTGTCGTGGATCTGAATTTTAGGGTGTGTCGGCATGTCTACGCCTACAGTCGTCGACTTGAAGGAGAAGTCGCCCGCATTCGCCGTGCCCCAGGTGAGATGGTCGGTTGTGAAGGAAATACCCACAGGCCAGACGGCGGTGACATCGTCGTCAACGCAGCCCCAGCGGTTAATCCAGACGACAGCGCTAGCCCAGTAGTGCCGGTGGCCGTTATCATTACCCTTGGCCCAGCGGACCTTAGGCATGTAGTAGCTGTACATAATACCAGTGCGACCCTGGCTCGAGCCGCGGCGGGCGTAAACTTGAGCATTTCCCCCTTTATCACAGCCACTTCGGCCGCCATTCGTGGGTTTCAAACCACCTCTAGAGTGATGATGTGAGCATATTTGGGGTATGTAATGGGTAGGGAAGGATTTCATTGCTTACCCGAGGTTTCCGCTGGCATCTGTGGCCGGGTATGGATCGCAACCTCCCGCCACGTACAGGAAGGGGCTAAACCGGAGTTCAAGCTGACCATCTACACCTGGCGAAGCATTTTGGGTAAGCGCAACGACTTTGTCATGGTCGATCCAATTGTGTCCACCCGAGTCGTCTTGGCCGCGTGGGAGTACCGATGACGCTACGGTGTTAAAGAGAAGACAGCCCAGTAAGGGCCAAACGGCGACAACTACCATCTTGCCTTCTGAGTGAGTGTATGTAACGAATATGAATGAGTGGCTAGGCTGTTGCGCAAATGCAAACAAACCCCAAGGAAAACGAATGTTAAAGGTGACCCTTACGATGTATGTGGCATAAGCAGACGGGAAGATTCTAAGTAGTGGTTTTAAAGCGACTGGAAGTATGCTGGCTACTGCACACAGTCTCTTCGCTCACTGCATACGTTACATTAAAGAGAGTTTTCCCCCGTGGCTTCATTTAGCATCCCCCTTCATTACCTCAGGCCAAAAGGGCGTTGACTATACGAACGGTATGGCCGGGCACAGAGTTATTTCCACACCTCGCTCCTTGTTATTTTCTTTGTGGTCTTAATGATATTGATCTGACTTGCCGGTAGGGCTGGCCTCTACGCTTCGTGTAAACTTTTACCTCCATATGACTGTGGGTAATGGCACGGAACCCAGTGCCGAACTCTACCTTGTGTAGCCGACGGGATGTCATACCGACCCGACGCATTGGCGTTTGCCTTCCCGGAACCCCTTATTGCTACGCCAGTCCACGCCCCTTAAACTAACTGCGTGTTCTCACAATTACGTTAACGTGACTACCGTAGTTGTTGGGCGAGTTGAAGAAAAGCCGAGTTAACGCAATTAACGGCGGGAGCCCCCCTACCAGCCTGCATAGATGTATTCGGCCAGTTATAACTTCAGACGGACCTCGGGCGATCTAATCAAGAATTTGCAGGCTAGATGATGTTCGCCCCAAGCTAATGGCTCCATGTCAGTAAAGAGCATTCGAATATAAGTGAAAAGTTACTGTATTCGTCGTGTCCATCCCATTCGATCCGAACGCTTCGCACAAATCCAAGTTGAAGCGACTCACCAAATGAATGGTGGTCCATTAGCACAGAGTTCCAGTAGAGTTTGCGGCCCGAAATAGCAACTCTCGCCGAGCCCCAGAGAACGACGCACAGCCCAGCTACCAATGGAGTTACCGAAAGCTTATTAGTCAGGGGTCTTCCGCATCTAAATCAACAATGAGCAAATTACACTCATGCCTTTTATTGTCCTCGTACGGACGGACACTTTTGCAACATCCGGTAGGGCTCTCATTACCGGTCAACATGTGCACTAGATTCCGATCGAAACTTTAAGTTGGATCGCAAGATGCCGAACACATGGCTTCACAGTCGGCGTCACCGTCTTCACCTCCTGAACTCGGCCTCAATTGAAATTACAATATGGTAAGATGCACGTTACTAAACCACCGAAGAAAATCTTTCCCATCGCGTTATATAGATGGGTTCAGATGCCCTTACTTCCAGTCTAGTAGTTGCGCTAGGTGCTACATCCTCTGCCACAAATGCAACACTCGGCGAGGACTTTGTGCAAAATAGCCCTTTGGGGCGCCTTCAGTCTCATCGCCGTCAAGGCACAAGGGACAAACGGACTTGTGGCCGGTGATGAGAATGACTGGTTGGCATTAGACAACGTCGACCCTTGGTATCTGCCCCCGGACATTGTTGACGGCGGTGACAAAGATGGCTCTGGTGCGTTCACAACACCCGTGTAGATCCTCTTCAAATTTACAAGCTGACCATGAAAATCTGCAGTCTTGATAATGAACGGCCGCGTACGCTGCGGCGTCGTCCCTCTCGACAAGAGCGGCAACGTATGGACAATCCCCGCCAACGGCGATTTCGACGCTGTCGGCTACATCCTGCCCCGAGGCGGCTACGACTCACGATCCGACAAGAGCCTAGCAGACTGCGTGCTTCGCGAGTCCAAGGAAGAGGGCGGCTTCATCATCGACGTCAACTCGCTTATTCCCCTCGGGCTGAGCAAGGGGGAGACAGTGTACTGGTACAAAGGCACCGTCACCGAGAACGTCGACCCGACCGAACCGCGCGACCGCCCGCCAAAGTCCTTCGCTGCCGCGGAAGCGCGAACAGAACTGCAGAAGCCGGCCAAGAAGCCAACGAAGAAGTCGGACATGCGAATGGCGTTCAATAAGGCGGAGGCAGCATCCGAGTCTAACAGTTACCGTTCAACGTTCAAGGCGGGTGGCGGTGCCTCGGCCTACTCGTTCAAAGATGCTGGGGCGGCTATGGAAGTGTACAGCACCGAGTTTCAGAGCGGCGGCGCGCCGATCGTCAAAGTGGAGGTGGACTCGTTCTTGAACAAGCTCGTAGCAGAGAAGGCGGAGAGTAGTCAGGACCAGACCAAGAAGCGGCTGAGTCTCGCGCGCATGATGGGCTCGGTGTGGCTCAGGAAGGGACTCGCGATCAAGCAGCTCAGTGCGGTTGAGTTTCTTGACGTCGTCGATGATAAGACCAGTGCTGCGATAACGGCAGTTCAAGGCGAACTGGAAGCCATAGCCGAAGATTTCGAGGTTCAGTCGACGGATTCGGTGCACTGGGGACGTCTGGTGAGCACACCTCTCGGCGAAGCTGCACAGAGCTTGGCTGCCGCGGCGGAAAAGTCTGTGTCGAAGATTTCTGTTACTAGTAGTCCCATTGGTATCGTCTTCGACTTAGTTTGAGTGGTTGTAGAGCAGCAAATGGCTGCATGATTGGCGGGTTAAAAGGAGACAAATAAAGATGCCCCATTTGTCCGTTTTTCTGCACCGTTCGTCCTGGAATCTTGAAATGTCATCATGGAACGTCATATCAGGGGGTCATGGTACCAATGCGCCGTAGATTCTCAATAATGCTTAACTGGGAGCGCTGCCTTGACGAGATTTATTGACAGGAACTGCAGGTATGAGTTTAGATAGTATCTATTCGCGAAGCCCCGTTAGTTCGGACTTTATGGGTGCTTCCAGGCCTCATATGCCAGTTTCAAGTGTTCATGATGAAAGCTTAGTGAAGCAGAAATCAAGGACGTCGTGATGCCCACCTTGTCTTAGGGCAACCGGCAGCCAGTGCTCATTATGAGTGGTTCGCAAGGATTAAAACGCGAATACATTTCGTCTCTTCCCTCAACGCTTATTCTAGAGCCAGGGGCCAATTTTATTAACACTTTCGTCGTATGTCTCAACGACGGTAGAAATCTGACATCTTCTTAGGCGTACTCGATTTCTGTCAGTTTAACTGACTGCCACACAGGAATTTCCGATGGTGACTCAGGGTCATGGGTCGTCAACGAAAGCACGCTGAACGTGTAAGGTTATATCGACGCCGCAGGCGCTTTTGGAGGGGGCTACATCATCTCGATGATTGATGCATTCTGAGATATGAAAAGAACGTGTGGCTTTCACTGTGCCGAAGTAGCCAGTGCGACGAACATCTTTCTCGCTTCGTCTAGCTACAGAGGTGCCGCTGAAATCTACAGCAGCCAGAAAACTTGCAAGTCACCAGATGGCATCTTCGAATACAGCTGCATCGGGGAATAGCTTAAAGTTGATGCACACAAAGGGTTGGTCTTAACTGTCTATCTCGTCGAATTCACTTGACCCTTCAGAGAGTAGCACATATGGTAACATATTCACCACAGGCTTTACAAAATACTTGAAGGACCCCATTAGCGGTTTATACGAGGGTAGGACTGCCATTTACAAGCAAAGCCACGATATGTCTGAATATTCCAGTGGTGATGAAGGCTGTTCGTGGGTGAACTCTTCTTCTTGAATGGACTGAAAACGCCACAACAGCGGTAACTAATACAAGACTGAAGCATGGACGTGTCTTGAAACGGGGGCAAATAACGGCTAAAAAAGTCTTAGAGTGAAAGAGTGGGATAATCGCAAGCGTAGACATCAGAAACCAAGAGTATATTATGTTGTATTCAATCTTTAATCTACTTCTCGTTAGAAAGACCTGACTGTGGCGACAACTCCATGGTACTTCTATTTGTACTTCGTGGTACTTTTCGGATCTGAAGGTAGGTGAGCTTTCTACGTAGACTAAGGTACGACCGGAGTGGGTGCTATAAAAAGGTATAATGGGTGGGCTCCTTGCGTGAAGGTGCGATATTTCTTCATGACCCCGATCCGAGGTAGTAACGAATCTCACTCCTGCCTTGAGTCAAATTGTCAGCACTTCATTTAAATATCACATATTGGTGCTAGGCAGGTGGGCTTTTTGATCTAAGAACACCAAGGCACACGCTTACGCTTTCGAAGTTCATCTTGCATGGGAAGCACGACTCGGCTGATCCTCCTCCCTCTTCAACCATCAAGATCAGACATTGAGTCCCCTCATTTTATCTTCATATCTTGCCGGATTCTCTGACAAAGATCCTTTCCAAATTGATTGTTCTCCGACGATAATTTGCTTGGAGAATCTGGGAGGTGCGACTCTCTCCCTCACATCCGACCCCACTTTATGGCGTCCAAGTGTCTCAGCCCGCTAAAGTCAAACCCTGCGAGACGGTAGTCAGCCGGGCCCAGGCCCAAGGCCCAAATCCCAGCCTAAATCCCATCTTTACGTAAGAGATTAGCTATACTACTTTATAGCTAGCTACGCCTAGCGCTTATAGCTAGATTAATTAAGCTACTTTATGTAAGTTATAAGCTTTCTAAATACTTAAATCTATCTACTAAATAGTAAAGTTATTCTTAAGTAGCTATTAGGACTTTAACTTTATAGTTTAGTAATTACTAAAAAGTAATTAATAAATTACTAAGCTACTAAAAGTAATACTTCTAAATAGAAATTATAGCTATTATAATATATATCTCTTATTTATAAAATCTCTTTAACTTTTAAGCTATTAAAGTTAATAATTATTTAATAATTATTATAGTTATATAGTAATAACTATTTAATAACTATTTAATAATTATATATAACTATTATTTAAACTTCTTTTAAACTATTAAATTAATTAAATAAATTAATATATCTTTAATTAGTAATCTAACTTTATTTTCTTCTAGCTTTATTAAAAAGAGATTATTTTAGATTAATCTTCTCTTTTCTTTTATAGTAAACCTTATAGCTAAAGTAGTTATATAAAAAGTAACTAGTAAGAGATTAAATCTAAGAAGTTTAATATATAATGCTATCCTTAAGCTAACTAAAACTATAAGCTTTAAACTATAGAAGATTAATCTTAAGAATATTTTTAAAGTAATAAGATTACTTTTCTACTTAATAGATAAAAGAATACTAGATAGATATAATAGAGATATAGTTTTTAAAAAAAATAAGATAGTAATAGTTAAAGATTTAAGCTCTTTAGGTAATCTAATACTTATAAGTTTTATACTTACTAAATAGTTACTTATAGAGAAGATCTAATATAATCTCTTAGAAAAAATAATTAATAATAATCTTTTTATTATAACTTTAGCTTTTTATATTTTTATTAAAACTAAAGAATATATTTAGAAGTTTAATAAGCTAGCTATAAGTAAAATCTATAATAACTAAAATAGAATAACTAGAGTTAACTATAGTAATACTAAAGATTTTATATAAAATCTTTACTTAACTTTTAATAAACTAAATAGTTCTAGTATAAGCTTATTTATTATAGCTTTTACTTATAAACTTATTTAAAGTTTTAGATATTTTAATTAAGTTAAAGTAGACTTTATAAAGAATAACTTTATTATAAAGATTTAAAGCTATAATAACTTCTTATAAGAACTTAGAAATTTAAGTAAAAAAGAATAATATAAGTAAGCTTCTTAAAGTATTAAAGCTTTATTAAATAAGAAGAAGTTTATTATAAAAAAGTAAACTTAAATACTTAAGTCTAAAAATACTAAAGTATAAGATCTTTATATTTTATATAATATTAAGTATCTTAAAGACTTTTATAAATATAAAATATATAGCTATTATTATAAAAAGATAACTTTATATTTTAATAAATATAGTAAATACTTCCTTAAGTATTATAAATACTATATTTTATTATATAATAAGTTTAAATATATTAATAAACTATAGACTTAGTAATTAATAACTTAAGTATCTACTTTAGTATTTATCTTAAAAAGTTAAATTTAAAATAATATTTTTAGAAATTTTAATATTAAATAAGATATTAACTAATAATCTAAAGCTTATATAAATACTTTAATAGTTTAAGCTTAAAAGAAAACCTTTTTACTTTTCCTAATAGATAACTTTAAAATATTTAGTTTATACTTTAACCTTTAATCTCTTATTAGAGATCTATATAAAGTTAACTATATATAGAAAGTTAAGAAGTAACTAATAAAGAAGTTTAAACTCCTTATTTATAGATCTACTAGCTAAACTATTAAAATAAAAACTAATAATTTTTTTATATATAGTATTATTAAAGAAGCTAATAAAGAAGAAAATAATAACTAAGAAGTATAACTAAGCTAATATATTATATCTATAACCTCTATTAAGAGGATAAACTTCTTTATACTAAATACTAATACTAGTAGATATATTTTTAATAATCTCTCTATTTTTAAAAACTTTTAAGATCTCCCTTAAAGATTAACTATAAACTATATAAGTAAAAAAGACTAAATTAGCTAAGCTATTAGTATAGCTAAAATAGTTACTACTAAGCTAAATAGTAAAAAGACTACTTTCTAATTATATAATACCTTTTATAAACCTTATAATATAGTATAAATTATTAATATTAGTCTTTTTTAAAAAAATAAATATCTATTTTAATAGTCTAAATAATACTCTAGTTTATAAAGATATATCTAAAACTATTACTAACTTTAAATAAGATATATAAATCTTTTAGCTTTAAATTTATCCCTCTAACTAGAGTAATAAATTTAGCTCTCTTAGGCTAAATTACTAAACTTTTTATACTTATCTAAAGTATCTATCTAGAGAGGTAATTATTATTACTATAAGAAATACTAATATAAACCTCTTTAGAGTACCTCTTATAAGATATAAATATTATATCTACTTTATAATAAAGTTAATATAATAACTTAGTAATAAATAATAAGAACTATTAACTTAAGCTTTCTAAAAGCTTTAGATTAACTTCTTAAAACTAATATTATAAAGCTTTAGAAATATTATTTATAGTTTTTATATTATAAAAGCTTTTTTAACTTATAGATAGTTTTAAATATTTAAATTAAAAAAAGAAGTAGCTATTTAGCTATAAAGCTAATTTCTAAAAAAGATTATAGTAATAAATAGTATTATTTATTTCTCTAAAGTTATTATAGATAATAATATAGCTCTTTTTAAAGTAATAAAACCTTTTACTTAAGAATAAGGTTTCTATTTAAAGATAGTAGCACCTCACTCTTATTAGTAGAATAAGAGAGTAAAAAGCTTTAGTAAAGCTATATAGTAAAAAGTATAAGTAATATATATAAAAACTAGCTTTCTTAAGTCTTTTTAGCTTTAGTTAATAAAGACTTTTATAAAAGTTAGAAATCTACTATTTAATAATAAAAGTAATATTAATTCCTATAAGAAACTAATAAATACTTTTAATATATCTCTTACTATAAGAAAACTATATATATACTACCTCTATTACTAAAGCTATTAAATTTATATCTATATTTACCTAAATAGCTATCTATATATAAAAAAGTAGAAAATAAAACTTAAAGCTAAACTTAAGAGATTTATAAAATATAATAGCCTCTATAGTAATATCTTCTATATCCTTATTAAAAAAACTAATAGTATTTAGTAAGTAAAAAATATAATATTTAAAGAAAATAAAAAAAAGTTTCCTTTAATTAAATTTAATAATTTATAGCTAAGAGAAGAGGTTAAGCTAAAAACTTATAAATATAAGAATAAACTACTAATTATAACTTATAAAACTAAAATTTAACTTTATAAATATTATAAACTATATATTAGCTTTACTAAATAAAAATAATAAGAAGAGGAAATAAGTAATTTATACTTAGAAGAAGCTTAAAAATTAAAAAGTAATAATAAATAAAAATAAGAAAATAAACCTCTTTAAGAATAAAAAGAAGTTAGTAATAAAAAAAGTAGTTTACTAACCTTAAATCTAAAACTATATATATTAATACTAAATATTAGTACTATAAATATATAAGTATAATTAATACTAAAAAGAGTTTCCTTTTTATAGTAAAATAATTAATTTACTCTTCTAAAGTAATATTCTCTTACTACTCTTCTAAAGTAAAAATCTCTTATTACTCTTTAGTAATAATAATTACTAGTTAATACTCTATAATAATAATAAAGCTCTCTTAATATTTTACTTTAAACTCCTTACTTAATATAAAAAAGACTAAAAAGAAGATTAAGAAGTAATAATAAAAGTTCTATCCTTATAAGATTATTAAGAGTAACTACTTCTTCTTCTAGTTAAATAACTTAAACGTTTAAAACTTAAGTATTATATAATATAAAAAAGTTTAATAAGAAATTTAATAAAATAGAAGCTATAGAGATTAACTTAATTAATAATAAAATAGACTAAAAATTAGTTACTTTTACTTTCTTAGT
Organism: Colletotrichum endophyticum; assembly: GCA_027406105.1. NCBI lineage: Eukaryota > Fungi > Ascomycota > Sordariomycetes > Glomerellales > Glomerellaceae > Colletotrichum > Colletotrichum endophyticum. Next base: position 710,079 of record JANVYF010000005.1, read on the forward strand.
ATCTAACTTATTATAAACTTTTAGCTTAGAAATTTACTTACTTATAACTTTTAAGAAATAAGAGATAATAGAAGAAAGACCTTTAAAGTTAGCTATCTTTAATACTATAAAAACTTAAATTAATAGCTTAAAGGGGATAAATTACTAATAGCTTAAAAAGCTTCTAAATAGCTTTAAATATCTCCTAAATAAATAAGTATATAATAAAAAAGTTACTATAGATAGAAGACTTAATAAAGTTAGAATAAAATAAGTTATTTATAGTAACTTTTAAGATAAAAATAATAAAATAGTTTATACTACTATTATTAATTTTATTACCTTATAAGTCTTTTTACTAATTATAATACTTAAAGATTTAAAACTTTACTAAGTTAATATAGTTATAGTTTTCTTAAATACCTTTATAAAAGATTAAAATATTTTTATTATTTAACTTTATAAGTTTAATAATAAATCTAGCTAATACTATAGATTAAAAAAAGCTCTCTATAAACTAAGAGAATCTCTTTTTCTCTAATATAAGTAAATTATTACTATCTTTAAATAATTAAAGTTTAATTTACTCCTAAAAAAACCTTATATTCTTATTAATAAGGATAATATTATAATATTACTTTATATTAATAATATACTTATTACTATACTTAATATTAAGTAAGTTAATAACTTTAAAGATAACTTATATAACTTCTTCTAAATTAAAAATTTAAGTAAAGTATAATAATTCCTTAAGTTTAAGATTATTTATTACTATAAAATAATATAACTTTAGATCTTATAAGCTAAATATATTAATAATATATTAATAGAGAAAAGTATTATTAGATATAACTAAATACCTTACCCTCTTAGTAATACTTAGCTACTAGAGATTATAAAATAATATAAATTCCCTACTAAGATATATAAATATTAAAATAATCTAAATAAGTTATAATAGATTATAAATAATATATAACTAAATATTATAATACTTATAGATAGAGTTACTAAAGATTAATAATATACCTCTAAAAAGTATAATAAACTATTAAAATTAATATAAAGATATCTCTATAGTTTATAATAACTAATATTCTACTTTAGTAGTCTAAGTTACTCTATTAATAACCTTAAATTATTAGTATTTTATAATACTAACTAGTCTAATTATAAAAAAATAAATAAGTTAATAGCTAGTTATATAGTTATATATAGAAAAGCATTAATTACCTAAAAGTTAGTACTATAATTATTTATTATTATATTAACTTATAAAACTAAGTAGATAAATCTAATACTTAGAGGGAAAGCTTTACTATATATTATAGATCTCTTCTAAAAGATAAATATCTCTATTTAATTACCCCTCTAAGTATATATAAATTTTATAAATACTTTTAATAATTATCTATTAAGTAAATAGTTACTTAAATTATACTATATTAAGATTAAATATTACTAGATTATTAATAATATTAGTAATAGAGATTTTAAGATTAACTATATCTTAACTTATAAAATAGTTACTAATAGCTTTACTAAACTACTAATAGTAGAGAAGTATTATAACTTTATTAAAATATTAGGTTTATCTAAACTAACTATAACTACTAATAAATCCTAATTAAAAGATAATATCTTAAAGCTTAATTTTAATTAAATCCTTTTTATTTATTTATTTCTTTTATATATAATAACTTTATTCTTTTATATCTTACTAACTAATTAACTTTTATAGTTAGATATTATATTATTTTAATTACCTTAATTTACTCTTTTTAATAATTAAATTACTAACTATAAAAGTTTTCTATAAAAAAAGCTATTTAATAATTAAAACTTAAAAAGTAATTAAAAACTTTAACTTTATTAAGTTATAAGTTTATTACTAAGTTAAATATTTTAATTAATATTCCTTTATATTAAAAGCTTATAATAATAACTACTAAAAGAGATATTAACTTAAGTTTAACTTATTTAATCTTAATTAAACCTTAAAAGTATAAGTTAAAATAAAAGTAAAAAGAGAACTAAACTTTATAGTATTTTCTAATAATTATCCTAATTAATTAAGTTTATATAAAACTTAGTTATATCTTAAAACTAATTCTTATAAAAATCTATAAACTTTATTACGTTTTAAAATATTAAGCTTAACTATAGAATATAAAACTAATATTATTTAACTAATATTAAAGAGGTAACTAAACTTAATTACTATAAACTTAATTTAAACTTAAAACTTTAAAGTTAAGTTACTAGTTCTTTTAATCTAAATCTATATAATTTAAAAATAGCTAAACTATTAGACTATATAGCTTAAGTTTATATTAAAATTACTTTAAGTTTAGTAAGAATTCTATATTATAATTAGGTATATAATAAGAATAAAAAGCTAAAAGTATTTTAAGAAATAATATAAGATAATAAAAATAATATAATATAATAAGAGTAAAAGAGAAGGGTAGAAATAAACTATATAGTTATATAAATTAACTAGATTACTACTTTAAGATAGGAATAGCTTTATTTAGGGTACTAGAGGTATTAGCTAAAAAGGGGGTATAAGATAGTAGTTAGCTAGGCTTAGGCCTGAGGCCTAAATCCTAGCCTAAATCCTATCTTTACGTAAGGGATTAGCCACACCACTTTATAGCTAGCCGCGCCCGGCGCTTATAGCTAGATTAATCAAGCCACTTCACGCAAACCCAGCAACTACCTACCTACCTTAATAATCTCACCTTCCACAACCTCCAACTGCTACGTCTCATCATCACTTCATCGAACGCGAACTTCTGAATCCATTTCTAAAAGAAGACGAGCACAAATTGAGACTGCGCAGCTGAATGAATTCGTACTCTTCCTCCACACATAACGATGGCTGGTAGAACCATCGTCGACACAGAGACGTACGTCCTCCTCCCCCTTTCCGGTCAGGCTTACCTTATTGAGTCGAGTGCGTGGCTGCCAACTAACAACTGCCAGCATCTACACGTCACGGGTCTTCAAATTCATCGTCGGGCCAGAGAACACGACATTCCATGTCCATGAGAAGCTCTTTGCCCCTCACTCCAAGGGGCTGACGCGCATGCTCAACAACGGCATGCGCGAATCGCAAGAGGGAGTCGTCGTTCTGGACGATGTTGACAAGACCACTTTCACCAGCTTGTTAGACTACGCAACATACGGCAACTACAGGTTTCAGAGGACGATCTCTTCAGAGAATACCCAGTCGACGTTGAGTGACGATGATCTCACGCCAGAGAAACGGTGTGACTCTCTACAGGATCATCTCATTCATTACGATCATCGACCGGACATCATCGAGAGGAAGCCGTACTTGAAGTACATGGAGCTCTTTGTGAAGAGCGGGGACCAGCACGGGCTTTACGCCCCTCCTACGTACCTGTCTGAACCTGACGAGCTTGGTTTTGACGTCGATCTGGACTTGAAACTCTCCAACAAGGAATTTGGCGAAGTCTGTCAACACCACGTCAAGCTCTACGCCTTCGCTGACAAGTGGGACATCTCTGAACTCAGGCAGCTGTGTCTTCACAAAATTCACAACTGCCTGACCCGCGTCAAACTATGCGACAGCGGATACCACTTGCTTTTCGCCCTGATTGACGATGCTTACAAGAGCACCATGCCTGGAGATTTGCTCCGCAAGCTATTCACGCAGATGTGCGTGTCGGACATCAGCCTCATTCGAGGTATGTCTGGATTTCCCCGTCTGGTGTGCCGCCTTCCGGAGATAGGCCTAGACATGATCTTGGAGGAGCCCAAGTACTGGGAGGACAAACCGAAGGCCTTAGCCGACGTCAACAGCAAATTTCCGCCGCGACCATTCATTGGCGACCATGATCAGAAGAGAAGCTAGGCATCTTGGAAGAAGGATCTCCACAACAGTAACACATACTTTTGGGCTTGTTTGCGGGCACTCAAAGTTTGAATTCATTGGCAATCTTTATCATTTTGGGCGTGGCGGGGCGGGACTACTTCAGGAAACGGCGTTGGGGGAACTTTGCACATTATGGCTGCAAATTATTTGTATCTGCCGTCTGCGGTAGCCAATTTGAGTGCGTACTGGATTTCTCTAAATCATCATCTATCTCTCCCTAGAAAGCCTTGATACGCGATGTTCAATGACGAGATCACAGTGCGTCGTAGTCCCTTCGAGAGACGGTGACATTGGAGCACGTCGTACCTCCTCTTGTAGCGCTAGGCACCCGGAAGCACTCGTTTGGGCAGGGTGCGCTGGCATTGTATTGCCATGAAAAGAGAGGATCCGTCTCATTAGTAAGGATCTGCCCGATCATTGATGTTTGATATCCAGGGAGTTGCCGAGACTGCTGGAACACATCGTACTTCAAAAGCTGTTAGCAAACGTTGATGAAAGGAAGTCCTGATCCACCTACGCTACTCAAGGTCATTACACCCCAGCCAACGTTGTAGTTATGCTGGATGGTGGTGCCATAAACGTATTCTGTGAATATCTCATCAGCTTTCAACTTCATCAGAATAATGTCGTGCGTCCTAGCTGACCTTTGAATCCTGCCCAACGAATGGCACTTGCGCACTGCTTCCAATGAGTCAATGCTACTTCCCGAGGCTTTCAGATACGTACCATAGGACACGATTCGGCGTTGGTGTAGATGGAGAGGTCTCCCCATGCGGCGTAGATCTGACTGGGAAGCAGTCAGCAGTCAACTTTGACAAAGTCTTGCAGTAGGACTGGAGCTAACGTTGGCGTCATCCCCTGCTCTGTGAACTTGGCCGTGCAAGCGTTGATCGCTGAAATTTCTCCATGAACTGAATTCAAGTTAGATTGGAGACGTCCGGTGATCAATACGACGTACTGGTTGGATCTCCCGTGCGGAAGTTCGCGCCCTCGCAGACAACTTCGTCACTGGTGTGATTGACGATGATCGAGCCAAAGGCGGCGAAGGGGCAACTAGACACCCTCGGTCAATCGCAATCCATAAGATAGTCATGCACTCCGGGAGGCACTTACGGTCCACTTTGGCGGTAGAGAGCTTCATTCGTCTGGTGGTAATGTTAGAACGTCGCAATCGAAACCTCAAGATTCATCGTTTAATTACCTTTCTCATGTACTCAACTCGCTTCGCGGCTGGAACAGAGTTGACGGTCAAACCCGACATGTCCTGATCATCGTTTGGAATCACAAAGTGCGCCGAGCAAACGCTCAGCGCTCCCAAAGTGGTCAACGCGATTGATTTCAACATGGTAATTGCGCAAAGATCAGAGGAGTCAAATCACATTTCGAAGACTCGCTTAATACAGGGCAGTTGCCGATATTTATGTACTGCGATGCAGCTCAAGATGCGGCTTTGCCAAATCCTCCAAGAGATAAGAACGTCTGGGATGATGGCTGGGGCCCACGTGCCTAACCCAACCACCCGGAACTCATGGTACCACCATGCTTGTCAAATGAAGCTATCACCATGCACGACCCCGCAAAGACCCGCACCTGCGAGGGGGTATGTCGTTAGCGCAGCTTCTCTTATCATTTCCCACGTTGCGGTGACAGCTTGGCCGCGGATGATTGCTACAGTACTGCGGGGGAATTCCCCAGAACGGAGGATGGCCGCGCGATAAGATAACGGAGCACTCCACCGGTGTCGGTTAAGCTGGAGGTGGTGATGACATCTATGATTATCACAAGCTCAATAGAACCTAAGCTCAAGCGTCATGTCTGTTAACATCTGCGAGCTTTGCTTCTAATTCGTCCAAGCCCAACTCAAATAGCCATCGCATACGATCCACGGCGGGCTTTTCCACGTCTACCGCGTTCGTCGGCTTCTGCCTCTCGGCTTCGGGAGATCTCTTCAAGTTCGTTGCTCGCGTCATTTGGAGCACCTTGTCAATCTTGGCCTGTCGCCACAATTGCCAAGCACCAAGCGCGCGGGGCCGTTCTTCCACAGTCCAGCTTCTAGACAAGACCTTTGCCAGGGAGTAGACATCTTCCAAAGCCTGATTAACACCTTGTCCCGATGATGCCGGCATTGCATGAGCAGCGTCCCCGACGATGATGACATTTCCTGACGGTGAAGACCAACTTGGCAGCTTGGGCATCGTGTAAAATGGCCAGCTCAATAGGCCCTCTGGACGTTTGCACAGCTGATGAATGATTCGCCTTGCTGTGTTGTGCCATTGATCATAGTCCTTTCGCATCAGGGAAGCCAAGGAATCAGGGCTGGCTGCCAGATCTTGCCAACCCTCACGGCCTTGTTCGGGATGCGGGAATTGCGTTCCTACCATGAGCGTTCTGCCGTCCGATTCTTCAGGAACCATGAAAAGACCGCCCGGCTTGCCTTGAATTGTGCAGCTAGAAGCGAAAAACTCCTTGTCGGGCCATTCAACAGAGTTGGTAGGGATGTGCCCGTACACACAAAAGACACCCGTGTAGATAGGAACGAGGTCCGTCAGATAGCGTCTCAACGTAGAGTGAATACCATCCGATCCGACGACGACGGCAGCTTTCTCCGTCTTGCCGCCGGCCAGAAAAGTGACGCCTTCTGGGGAATCGCTAATGATCTTCTCGAACTTGGCATCAAAGTAGATCGGGACTTCACGCTCGGCCAGCATTTGCTTCATCTCTTGCAGAAGGGCGAGGCGGTACAGACGATAGGCAGGATATCCGTACACTTCCTTGGACGCTAGCTTCATCGTATCCACAGTCTGGTCTTCGCTGTTTTTGGTGATGCTGTCTTCGAAAAGGAAGCTTTTCGGCTTGATTCGGCTCAAGACGCCGAGGTCGTCGAGGATGCGGCATCCGTTAGGTGTCAAAACCACACCACTGGTAAGAATATCCGCATCCGCGCTTCTTCCTTCGTAGATCCGACACGGGATAGACTTTTGGTGGAGGGCCAAGGCAAGAGCAGTACCCTGAGATAGCCGTTAGCTCACTTACAGTAGCACACTCGATAGTGCCATGTGAGAGGGGACCCACGCCAAGGCCTGCGCCGATGATGGCGACGCCGTCCTTCTTGATAGTGTTCATTGATGATGAGACTGAGCTGTTTGTCTGTGATGAGTTGGAAGGTTTGGTGACGGGATTCCCCGCGAATGATCCGTACTTATATCAAGTTACCACTGCCTATCAGACGGCGATTGATGAGATGAAACCGCCGCGTCCGAAAAGCATGGCCTTGACGGGAACTCGGGCGATGGAAGTTACCGTCTGGCCATTGAATTTGGAGGAATCCGGAATGCCGTACATCGTAAATGAGGGCCTGCGTAGACAAGCAGTCGCTCATTGAACTGCACGAAACATTGGCGTACTTTTCCACGAATGAGACAGCCATAATTCCATGTCATTGAACACCGTGTCCGTGCTCAGAAGAAGGTTAAACCAGACGGCTCTTCGCGCTTTGTGATATCCACCATGTTCGTCGACTTCGTCCGATGTACAGTGTCGAGATTGACCACATGTTGTAATTTGACGGCCATCATTCAGTAGCTTACCGGACTAAATCGTTGCCAAGGCTTCGAGGAACATTTAAGAAAAGCTGTACCATCAGCCTTAGGCCGGATGGTCGGCGTATATGTCCAACTCCGACGGCTGCGGAGTTTACGTAGATATCCGAACGACGAGAACGACTGCACGGCATACACAAGTGCTCTCTATGTGGCGCATTCATACCGACCGGAGAATTTGGGATGCTAAGCAGTCCGGTTTGAGTCAGCATTAGACATATAAGTGCATTCAACAGCAATGAATGCCAGAGTCACCCCTTCAGTCTTTGCTTTATCCCCGGCTGTTCAAGAATCAGCGACAGGACAGAAATCGTCAACAGAAGCTATCTTCTTTCTTCATGACTAGCCATTGAATACTGCGTGCGAGCCACGGGATGAGGCTTTCATTGAAATCTATAGCAAGTTGTGCACGAAATACCTTTGCATTCCAGAAGTCACGTTCAGTCGCCATTTCCAGGTTTCCATGATCACGGTTTGTACACCCAGCCGTCACCACACCAACGAAAGCTTCTTCATTTGCCGGTATGGTCAATTTCAATCAAACTACGGTGATTCCCTCTGTCCTGTGAAGCGAGAATCCGGCAGATAGGTACCGTAATGTGGGCTACAAGACTCGAGGGTGTAATTAGGCTAACGTATACTGTTGTGGAAACAAAGTCTACGTATTGCCTTACATTAGACAACTTGTAACAAGACTGCTTTTATGACCTCGGATCAAAGTCCTCAGCATCTCTTTCATATTGCTGCTGTGTTTGTATTAACTTGTGTCATCTCATCGCAGATTCCATTGATAGAACGAAGGCTTTTCACCCTCTGCTCGTCCATGCTTGTCAAGGTTCATCTAAACTAGTGCAACGTCGTCTCACTAAATGTAAGTATGAGCAATAATATTCCAGCTTCCAATCATTGGAAGACCAAGCCTCGACCGAAGTTATGCTCATGTCTGTTTTTGAGCCGCAAGTTGCCACAAATCGTCACCTAGAGCTGAGCAACTTGCGTCAGCTCTTCAACACGGTGCGTTTGGGGGCCTTTAATAAATTGTTTAGGGTTTACGTATTCGCAAAACCGAAGCTGTGACTAGTTCGCCTCATTATCAGGTCGACACCTGATTTGTCGAATATCGTTGGAGTTTCTCGTTGAGTCATTTGTGAAAGAGTACAGGACGTGCGTTCAGGCGATAAGCAGGCTGTGTAGCTGTGCTCGTGAGGATTTCCCCAATGCTGGAGTTTTAGTGGAGCAACCCGAACAATGGACAAGGGTTCAAGTTCTGCAGGGTCTCGACTGCGCGATCATAGCGACTCTCTATTACCCTCACTTTCTCCAATGGTTCAGCCGAATTGATGAAGAACGGCATCGTAATGAAGGTGAATTGCCGCGGGGGGCAACTAATCTGATAAACCCCGCCAGATTGCTTTTGTGCGTCATGACGTCGGCCTCGCAATTCGAGAAAGTCCGTTTCGTATTTGTTTCGTACTCGGCATGGATCTCGTGATGGCCCCGGATGCTTCCAGGATGCGAGACCGAGGTGCATATGAAGATACAACTACCGGGCCAAGTCCCGCCATTCACCTTTATCATCCCAACCCCGCCCGCGTCGTCCCCTCCGCCTGCAAACACACAAGCATCTGCGTAACCGAACCCAAAGTCGCAACGCGCGCGAGCCCTTCACGATGGCCGAAGTTCAGAATAATCCCGCAACGACCACCGAGACGACGGCGACGACCACGGGCGCGCCCGCGGACGAGTCGCAGATCATTCAAGAGGCACCTCTGTTGTCCAAGGTCAGGTATGGCGCGACGGCTTTCGCGATCCAGAACTTCGTGGTCAAGCCTGCGCTGTTCCTCCGCGACGTCAAAGCACGCATCATCCCGTCTGAGCATCGCCCCGACTTCGTGAAGACGTACGAGTGCCGACCGTATCTTCCTGTCAGGTATGCATGCAGCCAGCGGCTAAAACAAATCCTTCGTCTGTAAGAGACCTGCAGCTGACAGGTGTTCCAGAATATTCTTCCCCAAGTGCTTTGACAAGACCTCCAAGGATAAGCTGCCTGTTCTCTTCACTATCCACGGAGGTGGTTTCGTGCTCGGAACTCCCGACGACAACGATGACTGGAACGCGGCGTACGCTACTCAGCATCACTCCATGGTGATCGGACTCAACTACGCCAAGGCGCCTGGCAACCCGTTCCCAGGTCCGATTCATGACTGCGAAGAGCTCTTCCTCGCCTCTTTGACCGATGAGTCCCTGCCCATAGACAAGACCAGAGTCGCTCTGGCGGGTTGGTCTGCAGGTGGAAATCTTTGTCTTGCGGTCTCGCAGCTGGCTTCCGTGAAGAAGCACTTGTCCGCTATTGTCCCACTGTATCCCTGCACGGATCTCTCCCTCGAGGCGGAAGAGAAGGCCAAGTCGCGACGATACAAGCCTGATCTGGGCGGTTTCCGCGCCAAGGAGAAGGACTTCCTACTTAGCATCGCCCCTGTGTTCGACTGGTCTTACAAGGTTCCGGGCGAAAGCGCTCGCAACCCGCTTTTGAGCCCTGCATATGCGCCAAAGGACGCTTTCCCAAAGCAAGTCTTCATGATCGGCTGCGAGCTCGATCTGCTTGCCCACGAGGGTCAGCGACTGATTCACAGCCTGGCTGGGCGCCCGGCCCCTCCCGCTGTTGTGGGCAAGGAAGAGACCGTGGAAAAGGGCGAGCTCATCCTAGACGACGAGAGGTTCCACTTTGAGGTTTCGAACCCGGATGGAAGTCGATACAGGTGGTTGCTCGTGCCCGACACCGTTCACGGATTTGACCAGCATCTGGACGGGATTGTCCGCGACCCCGTTTTGCTCGAAGACGCCGAGATCAAGACGCAAAAGACAATCAAGATGATTGGAGAGTGGGTCCTCAAGGCACCTCCGACGACGGCCTCCTCTTGAGACCACTTACCCATGAAGCCAAGAATCTGCCCGAGCAACTGCGCGACCCCACCGTACACGTAATAAGGGACTGCTTTCCAACTATACCAAGAAAATATCCAGCAGTGGACGAAGTTTTTATAGTATACCATTTTTCCTGTTTCTTCAATTCTTCAAGATTCTTGTATTCAGTTTTCCTGGCTCTCTGCTCAAACGGAAGTCATCATGTATGTACGTAGCTCAATGTTTATATGACATCACTCCGGCAAATACTTTTGATTTTCGGTCGATGTCTTGAGAGCTTTAGGAATCGATCTAGTAAATCTGTCCAGTGCAACGAGGGTGCTACCTCACAACGGCCCGGCTCTGGGTTCGAGGAACAAGTCACACGGGAGTATCGAAGAAAGCCGTCAGAAACACCATTCTATAACATCTACAAACTAACTTGGAAGTACCGTCCCGGCTGGCGGGATTTTCAAGTTGATCAGGTAGTCGTCAACCGCTCTAGACGCATCGCCCTTGTTGAGGTAGCTAGTATGCCCGGACCCCTCCCTCAATATCAAGGTCGCATTCTGGAACTCCTCCGTCATTCCCACGGCATACACCAGACTTGTGGCGGGGTCGAAGCGAGAGTGTACGAGAAGAATAGGGTTCTGTGTCGCCTTCACACTCAAAGCCGTTCGAGGGTTGGTGATCTTCACAGGATACCCAGTGCAATCAATGACTCGATGCCAGAATTCACCCATACCAGGCGTAACGGTGAAGGCCCTCGTCATATCAGCAACTCGCTGCACTTCGATATGACTCTTAGCTGCGAAGAAGTGACCATCCTGGCATTGAACATTGGTGATGGACAACGAGCGGCTGTCTGTAAAAATGTCTCCTGACAAGAGCCCCGGGCTGAAGAAAGAGCCATTGCCAGTGGCTCCGAGTTTGAGCTGTTCCGCGAATGTTTTGCGCTCTGAGGGGAATTCTAGGGTAGATCGAGCGGCGCCTATCACGTTGTTGGCCGTAGCGAGGGGAAGGCACCTGGTCTTGGCTGTTCCATCGCACTCTGCGGCCTTCAGGTTTCCAGCATTGGCGACCTCAAGGATCTTATTCCAAGTCTGTCTGATATCTTGGCCACCCTCCCCACAGTTGGTGGCATTGGCTTCACAAAATCTGAAGAAGTCCTGGATTGTCGCGTCCAAGGAGGTTGCCTGCGTCATGATGTTGGACGCAAAGGCACCAGTGTGCTGAAGCATGCCGTCGAGAGCCATGGCTCTAATGGTGTCGGGGAACAGAGCAGCATATTGCGCCCCTAGTTGAGTTCCATACGATACGCCGAAGTAGTTCATTGGCTCGCCGCCAGCAGCTACGTCCAGTCAGCATATCCTGTAAATGCAGCCGTTAGAGGAAATGACTTACCAACTCTGACGGCTTCCATATCCTTCGCCACGAATATTGTGTCCATGTGATCGAACAGTGGCCCAGTCATAGCCCGGCATGATTCCCCGAGAGCCTTGTTGTAATCGAATAACTTCTGAAATCCTTCTGGCGTTGTCGCGTCGAACTCGCTTGGCTGATTGGCCAGGTTTGTGTCGCACTTTTGCGGTGTACTCAAGCCAACACCTCGAGGATCCATCCCGATGATATCAAACGACTCCCGCACTGCGTCGCTGATGTAAATCCTTTTTGTCGCCATTCCAAGAACCATGCTCGATGCGGCGCCACCCGGCCCTCCTGGATTCACGAAGAGATTGCCAACACGCTTTGCAGTGGCAGGTAACTTAACAATGCCCAACTGAATCTTGGGACTATCGGGCTGCACATTGTTGTGATCGAGTGGTACTGAGAAGTTGGTGCATTGAAGCTGCGATGTGGCGTTGACTCCGCGGAACGGCCGTATATCGGTTGGGCAAGCGCTCCATGTAATCTGGGCTGGTATATCCTGTTGCACGGGACCAACTGGCTGCGGGATCATCGCCGCGATTCCAGCCGATACGCATGGGAGGAGACCCAGCAGTAGGCTTAGGATCAACAGGTAATCCATCTTGACGAACGGCTGCCTCTGGATTGTCCGTGTTGTGACAGGAGTTCGTCCACAAACTGCATCACCTAACCGAGAGGAACTGCTGCCATCAGCATACTTTTAAACGTCGAACTGCTGATCTGACCCATTGAATATCGTTTGTCAGGGGCATCTACCACGCATCACGACACGGCGGCAACCCTGAGTCAAGGAAGCTTTTGAACTTTGATCAGGGCGACAAGCCACCAAATTCGCGTTTCCGCCCGGCGAAAATGTCTCGCGGACGTATCAGTCTTGGCCCTGACCAGGAACAGCTTTGGTGGGTGAGACGAAACGGCAAGGAGGGAAGGGGAATTAGAGTTTTTAAGCTTGGATTTTGGCATGATGCCACCAATCATCCCGCCGGTTGTGTGAGAAAGTGTAAGAAGCTAGCGGCAATTCAGGAACGGCGTTTCCAGGAGCCAACCTAGATGCCGCCGCGGTAACTCCCGTAGACTTGTCCGAAAATCCGATAGACGCGGGAGAGTCATCGTGTAATTGCGTTCACGAATGGGGTGGATCGCTCGCCTACGCGACTTAAGGTTTGCTACTATATGATCGCTTACCTCCGAACGATGAACTGTTGAACGGGAGATTTGAAGAGTGGCTTCGGTATTAAGGCCCATCGCCGAGGAAAAGCATGATGTGATACACTACTGGCTATGATTTAGCAGTCGCCGTATTCATATGTGATCCTGGCTCTGTGACTATCCTTGCTGTACCTCCAGGTAGTCCGACTTTCTGTCTCCTTGCTTCTCATCCTACAACGATTGAATAATGCCAACCAGTGGTAATACCCAGAAATGCAATGTCACAATCTGGTCGGAGCCCGAAAGACCTTCCGGCTCTACCAATGACATTTATGAGGCCGATTGCCTCAACCATGCGATAACTATAGTCAAGTACCAGACCGAATACAACGGTCACAAATAGCAACGTGGAGAAAGCCAGCCCAGCCTGAGGATGCTACTGATTTGATTGTGAGCGCCCGCGGATGTCACGCATTGGAAGTCGACGTAGCAATGCGGCGGCGACAGCTACTCAGCAAATCTTCTCTTTTCATGAGAGGATAGGGGGGATGGAACAGCGGATCACCCGCATCGACAAGAGAAGTCCATCCTTTCAACCACTGAGCCCTTGCGATCTTGACAGACCTATTTCTGCGATTCCAGTCGGGGTGTCTTCCAAAACGCGGATGTACATCAACTGTCGAGCCTTGAAATCTATTTTCTGCAATGCTTCTCGTTGGCACGTTTTGTTGTGCGAGCCATTTCCTCCCTTCCTTATCAATCTTTAAATTGCTCTCTAAAACCATCAGTTACAAGAACTCAGCGAGAGCTGCCTACACATGTATGGAGAGGCACCTTCTAAGATCAGATGGCAATGTCACTTTGAGCTTAACAATTAGAGGATCACCTGCTCCCTCAAAGCTTCTGTTGACCTGCCATGTCTCCGAAGGGCCTGTCATCCCCTGAGCGGTGCCATTCCTGATCATGGTACGAGGCAAAGAATCTGTCTCGCACACTTCAAGATACCTTCCATAACAATGTGGCATTTGGAAGGGAACGAGTTTAGCTTCGTGCGTGAATCAAAAGGGTGCAACCTCGACATCTCAACCCGAATAAATGCATAACCTTCAAGGCACCCAAGAATTGAATGCCAAACCCAGGTCTTTCCGATTTTGACTGACAACCCTTGGTCACAACTGCTTCCGAAGGGACATTGCGAGGAAGGGGGAGGGAAACAGGTCTACGAGAGGAAGGAAGACCCAGACCCCCAGGGGAAGGAGGGCATCCGGGACGCCGTGCCTCCCACTCCTAATTCTTCTGCCACCGTGCGAGGCTTCAAGGTCTGGTTCGTTTGGCCGGATAAATGCTCAAATTCTCGTGGTCTTGGTTCGAGACTTTCGGGCCTTTTGTCCCACGCACCGCAAGGGTGCATCTCCGAGCCACACATGGCAAAAGAAGGCCACGATTGAGGTTTTCACTTGGTACCGCTTTGAGCACCCCCAAAAAGAAAACAAAAAGAAACCCCAGCCAACTTTTGTTGAGTCAAATTATCCCTCAGACTATTATCCAACGTTCTTAGCATTGGGCAGCCGTGAGGCTGAACCCGCTAAGATCAAACTAAGCGTCATCACTGGGACGACTCTGCACTGTGTTGACGATTGTGCCAATATTTCCATTTCATATCCATCTCAATCTGCCTGGGAGGAAGGAGACTGCTTGGTAAGTGGGCGGCAGGGCATCCTTGTCCTTACATCATGTCCGGATGGCGCCTCCCTGGGTTGGGTGGTACCTCCTGGGGAAGGCCACATGCGTGATGGCAGGCACGCTCCAGCTTCCCAGGGGTGTGTTGAAAATCTGCGGGTTCAGAGAAAACAGTGATGATGGCCCACAGTCAGCTCTCCCAAGTAATTTGGAGGCTGCATAGATGGCACATATTCTGAGTTTTCTAAAGCAAACTGGGAGGAACCAAAAGAGAGCATGCGTTGAGTTTTGGCTTTTGGCTATGATTCCCGTCCGCAAGCGCGAGACTATTTACATGCTAGTTTCTTTGGTGAGTTTTTGCCTGGGTCGTTGATGACGAGAGTTGATGCTGAAATCTCAGGGGTTCCGCCGTGACTGCCGCAAGTGAATAGTTTCTCAGTTTTGGTCGCTCAGAATCAATCCATGCCCGAGTCACTGAATTTGGAGAACACCAGAAACGTTGCAATGGAAAAAGACACTTTTGTGAGTAACACCAACATGACAGACTCCCATTTTCCGCAGCCTCCACACTTACTTGCCTTCGTTTCTTGGCTGTGGCGGCCAGAGCCATATGACTTATGGAAACATCTTGTGAGATAAATACGCGTACATTGATACTGGCAAGATCCATTTGCAAGGTGATGAGAAGAATTGTCTCAAACCTCTGCGAGCCAACAGTTAAACTTTACTGATTTGTATTTTTATCACTTCATCCATTTATGCTGCTCTCGTATATGCGGAGTGCGACTGTCAATCCGAGGTTTGTATGATGACTTTGCCAAGCTGAAGAAGTAGGTCATCTTGACAGTTGACGAAAAGACTGGTGAGCATTTGGGTGCTTCGGTTACGTCTTCATTAACCTAGATGATAAGGCTCGCCTTAGGGAAGTGATGCTACTTGAATACGCAGCGTTCGCTTTATTTTGGAGCGGAATGGACGGAGCTGTACAACATCTGCCCTTAGGAGGGAGGGGAGATCAGGCTGACCCGCGGAAAGCAGGGCACGCCCCCGGCCGTTCGACTCAATGATCAATGAAACGAAGAGCCAAATTCTTCCTTTCAGGCCTCAGGAAAACCTCTCTTTCGAAATTGTCTCAATTCCCCATCTCTCGCCGTCATCCACTTGCAGGCGGAGATGCATCACTCAGAAGTGGGAAAACAGGCCCCACCCCCATCTTCTGTGCTCGTCTCCCACTTACGGCCATGATAAGCTACCCCACCTATGGTTCATCGTGATGTATAAGTAATGTTTTAGTCTCATCACGTCTAAGATGAGTTAATTGTCGTACTGAAGCCACTTAAGTCCGCTCTTGATTGTCTATGAATTGAGAGGTTCTCTTCAACAGTATGTTGTTACCCCGCCGTGCACCACTACCTGCTTACATACTTATAAAAGTGTCTTCGTCCGAAACCGAAAGCATTACGGCTGTTCTTCACGCCTACGGCGCGGCCCTCAAGAGTCGTAACGTGGAAGAAGCTGTCGCTCTCTACACCTCCGATGGCGTGATCATGCCGCCACATTTCACAGCCGCTGCAGGCACCACAGCTCTTCGCGAGTCCTATACACGCATATTCTCTAGCATCCAACTGGTTATCAAATTTTCTATTGATGAAATTGTCGTCATGTCCCCGGATTGGGCATTTGCGAGGACCACAGCTGAGGGGACCAAGACGATGCTGGCGACGCAGGAGTCGGAGGAGCACGCAAACCAAGAGCTCTTCATCATGAAGAAGGAGGATGGGATCTGGAAGATTGCAAGATATGCCTTCTCTACAATGAAACCCCTGGTTCAAAACGGTGTCAGGAGAAGTTGATCCCATTTTTGCAATATAGGCGGATCTACGGCCAGGCGGGCATAATCTCCAAGTAGCATATTAAACCTACTATTCTCAACGCAATCCGTGTAGTGTCTGTGTCCTTCTGTGGTATTATTAATCATCATGTTTGGCCGGTTATAAGGATGGCAAACTGCATCAACCTACCAAGTGCTTACAGTGCCATGGGGACCAAATGAAGCCATGGCGCACATCCAATGATGAATTTGTATTTCACTAACACCTCCCGTGGTCCAAGTTGGGAATACCAACGCACAACGCCGGGTCATATAGCCTGACGACCCTTTCCACCATGGAAGGTCATCCCTAGCTTCGAACATTTCCATTTTTCTTGCCCACCCTATGCACCTCGTTCTTTCAGCAGTTCTGCCTTCCGCTTTGATAAATGGATTTCGATCACGTCTTTGAAGTCGCTGTAGCCTTCGAATCCGTTCTTGCGCAACGCTTCTTTTTCCCTCTCGGCCCTTGAGATTTCAGGATCCTTCCTGACCACTGTGTCCGACAAATACAACCAATGCTGTTGATTGCACTCATCGGTTGTTAGCGGTGGTAAGATCTCGTCCACCGTTTTCCACCAAACTTCTTCCAGTGCTCCCGAGAAGCTTTGAGCCTCCAGCTTCCAAAGCTCTAAGTGTGCCAAAAACACCTCGAGTTGAGCATTCAACTCCGTATCGTCATTCTGCAAACATTGAACATCTGAATCGTGAGGACGATCAACTGCGAAAGATGAGTTCGAATACTGTGGATCGTGCCAGGTCTGTCTGCAGCAGGTATGAGCCATCCCCAATCGCTCAAACAGTTCCAGGCGAACCATTTCCATTGTAAGAGTCTCTATTTCATCATCAATGATGTCCCATCTCTGTATCCAATGCCGCAGCAGTTCAGCTCGGCCAGTAGCTTGAACACAATCTCTCTTGGACCGGTAGAAGCAGCGTAGCACTAGATGCACTGGAAGACATCCAGATGATGCACAGAAACACTTGCACATGTCTCTAGACAACTGTAGATGTTTCAGAACGGCTCTGGCTTGCTGTCCCTCCCATCTGTCAATCTCCCACGAAAGTAAATTTACGGATCCGCAGAATGCAAGGTAGAAAAGAATGTTAGGCCAGCCTTCTCTTGTCTGATTGATGGCATTTGCTCCATGGGCCAGAAACCACTCCACAATATCTCCCTCGTGAAATGAATTGTGGCTTACCCGACTTTGGCGGAATGCTCTTCTGACAAGTCGAAACATGGGCGTCTCCTTCGCTTCATCAACTTGGTCAATGTCGGTGAAGCCACAGCCGTAAACAGCGGTCAATATGTCCGCATAGCTTCTAATTGACGATGTATGGTCTTGAAAGTGCTGATCAGTGGCGTCAAAATGATATGGCGAGACCGTCCTCCAGTGTTTAAGCTCCGCTCGTACACAACATGTGCGTCCCAGATTGAGAAGCGCTGGGCCGCAGATTCCAGCCATCATCGAGATCTCAGTCGTGCTCATTCTCTGCGCCTCTCTCTCTAAGTAGATCTCAGATCCTTCGTCACAGAGATGTCCTCTTCTTTTCTTCAATTCGAACAACATCAATTCCAGGATTTCTTGACTCCCTGGATTGATAGCATCTCTCAAGGTCCAGAATGGCGATGCTGACCAAAAGAAAGGATCCCAGTCCAAAGTAACTGAAAAGATGGGCTCTCTCGAGGTGAGGAGAAGTCTGAGCGAGGCCGCGTCTCTTGAGCGACACGCCGAACGTATTGCTGGAGCTGCAGTGAATCCTTTGCTCAAGAGATACTCAATGCCTTCAGGCCACCCAAGGGCGAGCTCCACGTACGTACGTCGAGAATTGCAAAACTTCTCCATAGTGCCATCAAGATAAGCTTTTCTGGCGAGAGATCTGATGTCATTAATAGAGCGTTTGATTATGGCCAAAGCCACATCATCGTATTCAAGAGCTAGATGGATAATGAAAATCAGTTCACTCGTTAGGAAAAGCTCGTGCTATGAGTTCGTGCATACCTTCAGCAACCTCAACATGATGAACCAGGAGACAAGGCCTCATGTAGCCGAAACCGGAGGGTTGGTAAACTTCCGTGATAGCGGGGTTCCAGTTAGAGCTTGAAGCACTCTCCAGACCATCGATCACTCCTCCACGCAGCAATTCATCATAGAACGGGATTTCCTGTGGTGACATTGGGTATCCTCTCTCAATAAGGTATTCGATTGCTGTGATCTTCTCGGAAGCCCACAATATACTGACAAATGTCAGTCATTTCGAAGGCTGTGCTTGAATAACCCGAGTAAGGGCGGCTTACTTGAAGAGGTTTCCAATCCCATAAGGTCGCAAACTCTCATCGCAGGCCGTCGTGGCTAGGACATTGACCTTAGATCTAAGTATTGTGCTTAGAAGAAACCTCAGTTGAGCTTCATATTGTTCCCCCTGACGGCCAAGAAGAGTAATGAGGTTGCAAAATTCCTTCCCAATATCAGTGTGACGCAAGCCATTTTTCTTTTTGAGACAGCTTACAAAGAGTATAGTAAATCCGTTCTCATCTGTTTCTGCCCCAGAAAATCTCCCATACCTGATTTCATTCTGAAGAAATGTATTTAGGTCGTTTAAATGTTCCCCTGTGGAAGGGAGCCACTCAAGTTCAAAAGAACGCCGTTGCCCGTGTTTTCTCAGAGAGATATTGTCAGTCCAGTGATATGGCCTTCCAATACGACTTAACGACCAAGGCTTCTTTCTAGTGCATAAGTCTACAAGCTTATCAAAAGCTGAAAAGACTGGGGATTTCGAACGTTCGGCGATTTCACAAATTCTCAAGGGTGGAAACACGGTCCAAGTACCAGGCCCTGTTGCTGCGCCAAGCGATATGCCCACAATGTTGTTGAGAAAGGGGCGTAAATTGACGCTCAAAGAGTAACTCCAAGAACGAGTTCCGCATAGTCGAAAGGGACAGCCTTCGCGGTGGTCGTCCCTCTGCAGGGAGCTGAACTGAATGTTCCCGACCCTCGAGCTGCTGGTCTTGGCTTTTGGGCGACAAGAACATGACTCAAACAAGGAAGCATTGCGATTTGAGAAATTCCAAGCGTCTCGCAATGAGTTTGGTTTCTGCATCAAGGCAAGCGCCATGCCACTTTGCAGGAGGTCCTCGTCTTGCTTCGCGATATGTTCAAGACCAAGCTCAGCCGTTTCTGTTGAGCTCCCATTTTCTGCCGACGAAATGGCAACAATCAGTTCATCGCGAATGGACCGAAGCTCAGTGCTCATCCGTGTCTCGTGATATCGCATCATTCTTTCCATGTCGTTATGGCTCAGTCGAAATTGGGCCTGCATCTGTGATCCGAATTTTGCAGTGTGATGATAGACGGCGTCTGTCGTCTCTGCCAAGTCAACGACATCCGAGGTCAAGCAGTCTGTCTTGTTGATCATTGATATCAGTGTTGATTGCGATTCCGCGCTTGACTTCATCAAGTTGTTGAGGCCTTCCGAAGACTCCAGTCCATGTCTTTGCGTCGCAATCGAATTCTCTTTCAACGAGGATCTTTTAGAATGTTAGATATGCACTATTCGCTTTAATCCACGTAAGCTCTTACCGCACTTCCAGCTGGACCGTAAGGTTTGCAATGTTGAAATCTCCGATCAACTCCAAATTGAGCCTGTCTAATCTTTGAAGTTTCTCCAGGATAGCAGACTCTCGTGTCTTGGTCACGACGGTATTCCATAGACGGTATGCAGCCTTATGTTTGCTCGAGTCAAACCCCTCTAGAAGGGGTTTGAGGACAGCAGCAGCATCGTCGGTAGCCAGGCGTAAGCCATCACAGCTGGAAGATAAACGCCCGAGGATGCCGTGCTCGATGCAGTCAGCCGCTAAAGTACCGGCGCCAAGGATGTCTTTGCAAACGTAATTCACCCTTTCGCTCGATCGCTCAACATCCTCGAGAGAGGTTGCTGTCTTTCTTGGTATGTCGCGGAGATCTCGGATGAGCTTTATCGTCCCAACCAGCGTGCCGGTCGCGCACTCGACCAACTGAATCGAAGCTGCCACCCCGCCGAGAATACTCAGAGGATCGGCCATGACGAGGTTCAGTTAGCGAACAAAGGATTTTTTTGCTCAGCTTTCCGTCAAACTTGACCTCAACAGAGCGCTCGTGGTAGAATGAGTTGGGGAAAAGGAGGGAAACGGAAGGAGGGGATCCAAAGATGAATCTATGTCATCTTGCGGTGCTTAGTAACAGCACTCGTAATTCCGATAACCATTTCTGGCCGAGAGCTGATTGCAATTGCATCAGAAGGAGGTCTGGTGATGTCGTTCATTGGTCTGCCTTGCAGCTTGATATGCACCCGTGGAGGCGAACTAATCATCCCAACCTGCTTGGCTTACTGACGTGGCCGCCTGAGAGATTCCTGCGAGAACGCCTAAGGTAGTGCAAATTCGTCTGGTTATGTATCCTTAATGCGTCACTGAAACAAAACGAGCTTACGCACCGTGTACGGCATACGTTTGGTACCAAATGATTGGCATCTAGTAATTTAGCATTGTGAAACTCTTCAGATTACTCCTGAACTTCGAGAAGCATGTTGATAACCTTCAGACTAGATAGCGTTGGCAAATGTATGTAAGATGGGGAAAACAGCATGATTCCCCTCTGAAGAAATTGTACCCGAAATTGCCTAAGCTCATGAGTTCGATGGCTTTTTTTGACTTGAGTCGCAAACGCAACTTATTTTTGATATCGTCTCCTGTGCCTAAGTATCGTTTTCAAGTCTCTATTTTGTTCACGCAGTCCGACATCCTCTTCCATCAATTTCCTGAATGACTCTTGTCTAAATGCCAAATTTGAACATCATCTAGCCGTCTTCTGCTGAAATAATTTTTGACAGCTTCTTCAAAGTCCTTACAACCTCCGACGCCACTCTTCTCCAAAGTCGCCAGCTCCTTTCTAGCCCTAGCGTCACTAATAGAGGCTTTCGCTTCGTCAAAGTCTGAAGGCCTCTCGTAGCCTAACGAAGCCACTTGGGCGGGCAGGACTCCTCATGCGTCAAGGACGGCAAAATTCCATCCATGACCGACCACCATTGCTTTTCGAAAACAGCCCTCTCGATCGCTGGTGCTGTGGCTTTCCATACATCATACCATTTCATGAGAAGCTCAAGCTGCACATTGAGCCCTGCATCTTCAATCTGCAGAAGCTCCCTTTCCGATGTTGGAAGATGGCAAATCTTGAACCCAGCATATGTGTCGAGAGAGTCAATAACCCTGCAACACGTATGTGCCATTCCCAATCTTTCAAACAGCTCCAGTCGAACCGTCTCTTTAAATAGAAGGTCTTGTGTTTCGATCCCAATTTCGTATTCCTCGATCCAGCGGGTCAGCAGCGAAAGTCGGCCAGCTTGGTGGACGCAGTCTTCGCCCTCCAGCTCGCAGCGCAGAAGCACATGTGTAGGCAGACATCCAAAGGAGGAGCAGTAACACTCGCAGTTGTCCCCGATTCCATGTAGCTCCTTGACTGCTTCTTTGGTGAGATCCTCTTTGTATCTGTGGCTCCGTTGTCTGGGCGCCATTCTCAGCTCGATTGCAGCAAGATAGAACAAAATGCCGGGCCACTCCCCCTCCAAATTTGTCATTGGACTCGCCCCCCGTTTGAGAAACCAGGCAACAACTTCTTCCGGGTACAGAAAGCCGGGACTCATTGGGGCTGGACTGATCTCTCTTCTGACATGCTTGAACATTGGAGTTTCTCCTGACTCATCGATTTCGTCCACTTCAGTGAACCCCGCCTGATAGATATTTTCGAAGATTTGGCAAGCGTCTTGAGCTGGCATAAAACTAGCCCCCCATTTGTGACTTTTAAAGTGGTATGGAGATGCTATGCGACAGCAATCGAGCTCTGGGGGTATCGATCGTCGCGCCCGTAATTTGTCGTAGACGAATTCCACGTTTCCTTTGACGAAACGCGACTCTTCAAGGTTTAGCTGTCTCGCCTCATCGGCAGAAAATGTTTCCAGAGCCATTTCATAAAGCTTCTGACGTCTGTCCTTCAAGGATGAGAGAATCAGACTTTGAATGTCATCCCGCTTCGAGATGATTGCGGCTCTCAACGACCAAAGCGGGCTCCGCAGGGTTTCCTCGACTGTGCTGTCGAGCGCCTCCGTGCATATGGATTTCTTCGACGCAAGAAGAATTCTCAAGGCTTCAATGTTTTGCGCATAACAGGCAGCCTCTATAGCTGCCGCTGCAGGAAAGCCTGCGGAGACCAGTTGTGACACTCCTGGTGTCCAGCCAATTGCAAGCTCGAGATGGGTGAACCGATTCTCGTAGGCTTCAGGCCTGATTGAGGATATCCTCTTCGATATCAATCGTTTCACATCATCAATTGATTGACGTATTACTGCCAATGATAGATCGTCGTAGTCCAGCGCTGTAATGGATGTTATTACTTTGCTCGGTGGATTATATGCCAGCCATACCCACCTTCAGCGAGATCAACATGGCGTTGCAAGGGATGAACGGACCAAGGTTCAAAATGATCGCGGGTCACGCTATCAATCATCCCCTGCTCTACTAAATCTGCGTAAAATGGCACGTGGGCACCCAGGCCGTTGCCACTTGCGTAGCCGCCATTAAAGAAATACTCCGTGGCTGTGAACTCCTCTGAAGAATTTGCAAGACTGTCAAACTTGTCAGCCTATCACTCAGGATGTAGCACTTGTTCCCAACATTTCACAATTCAAAAGTTGAACCTACTAGCTGGAGGGTTTGCCTGCAAGATGATACCAAAATTGTGGCTTGCACACAGCCTTGGCCTGGGAATCAACGCCGCATCGAATGATCGTTCTGATAAGCTTTCTCAGGCACTTCGAAACTCTTCCACTGCCTCCCAAACAAGACTAGAATGTGATAGAACTCCTTAGGCGGTTAATAGATATTAGGTGCCAGACGCTTAGCAACGAATAGAATCGACAGGCTCACAAATAGGATGGTCAAGCCATTTTCTGCAACGTCAGATCCAGAGAACCTGCCGCATGATGTCTCTTTTCGCAAAACATATTCTATATCGTCCAAATGCTGACCTGTCTCTGGACTCCAAACATACCGAGCGTCTTCCCAGCCGGCACGAAATCGTGTTTGGCCCGACCCCTGGGGTATACGATAGATTCTGTGGCCATTCCGCGAAGCTGATTCGATCAAACAGAGCTTTAGAAACCTCTGGAAAGCCTGAAATATAGGTGAATCGGATCTTTTGACAATGTTGTTTACTTTCAAAGGAGGCATGATCATCCATCCCCCAGGCCCTGTAGCAGCGCCTAGCGTAAATTCGACAACCTTGTCGAGTAAGGGATGCAGGCAGACAGTGAATGAGTAATACCACAACCGCCATCCCGAATGTCGCGAAGGGCAGTCATCGCGATGTGAGGACTGGCTAAGGGCGTCAAACCCGAGGTTCCCCTTTCTGAAGGTTGCGCATTTTGATTTGGGCCGGCATGAGCAGGGCTGAAACTGATCTTGATAAAGGTTCGGTACGCTGAATTTGTTTCTCATCGTCGCAGAATTGTTCGCAAGGGGCAAAACGTTGCTCCTCTGTGATGCAGGGTAGCGCTCTTGTGCAAATCTTTCAGGGCCGCTGGCGTTCATTTGTGGAACTGTGGTTAGAATGTTTCTGCCCATGCCAATTAACATCTGATCGCTAACGCGTTGTAGCCCATCGGTGACCTGAACTCCTTGTTGACGAATCAATCTCTCTATAATCTCGAACTTCGCTTGCATTTCGAAGTCTCGACACGAAGTTGTGTCTCCTAGGTTTTCCACGTTTGCGGCGACACGGCCTATTTGATCAGACAGACGGTTCGAAATTGCAAAAGCCCTGTCATTAGGTACCGCCACGGACTGAAGTCGCGAAACGATTTCATCGCGCGTCAAAGCAATTTCGGATTCGACTTTTGCTTGCGATTGCCCCACAAGCCCGTGAATAGAAAAGCTGCAAAGATGTAAGCTCAAGCAGCATACCTTCTTCTGAATAGTGATCACGAACGATATGTAAAGGCTCGCAATCAGAAGCTCCTCAAACATCCGCTGATTCAGAGTCTCTACTCTTCGCAGCCTCTCCGAGATCGCGTGTTCTTGTAATACAGACACCGCGGCGTTGTATAGCCGTTTGATGGGTCTTCCCTTGGTAGATACATGGCCGGAAACTAACGGTTCGAGCAAATGTTGTGCTTCGTTCAGAGCGTCTTGAAGCTTGTTGGCGCAAGCCATCAAGCGAGGCAGAAGCTCGGATCCGATAAGCGGTGAAAGGTTGTCATTGAGCTGGTGGCAAAAGAACTGAACTTTCTGTGATGAACTGTTGACATCGTCCAACTGACAGGCGGTCTTCCTCGGAATTTCCTCAAGTTGCTTGACGAGTCTGATTGTCTTGATAAAAGCTCCTGACGCAAATTCCACAAGCTGAACCGAGGCTGCAACTCCACCGAAGACGCTCAAAGGATCAGCCATAGCGGGAGTCGAGATAGACGGCGGTCAAGCTAGGCTTTGAGAGGAAGATGATGAGACCATAGCGTTGCCAGT
Source organism: Colletotrichum endophyticum (assembly GCA_027406105.1). NCBI lineage: Eukaryota > Fungi > Ascomycota > Sordariomycetes > Glomerellales > Glomerellaceae > Colletotrichum > Colletotrichum endophyticum. The sequence continues at coordinate 735,146 of JANVYF010000005.1, forward strand.
TCTCGCTGCTGGAAACGAGGGCCTGAAATACGATCCAGGCAGCAGTCTCCGAAAAACTGAAGTCCCTTAATGGGATGGTGCTAAGGCGACTCGTATTGGTTGAGCCTGCATGTCTGCCCTGCCATCTAACGTGGCGGATGCTGAGCTGAGATTGGCAGCAAGACACATCTGTTTTGCTCCTCTAGCATGGGAGCCAATACTTGCATCGTCAGAGAAAATCTTCACGCTACACAACATGAAAGGAAGTCTTGGAAATATGCGGTGAGACACTCTCTACCTTCCTCTTCATCGTATTGGTCTCTGATGTGGACGCCCGACGAATAGTGAACCTTGAGTATGAGACCACCGTTACGATGGCGACTGTTTCTGTTCAATACCAAAGTGCTTGAGTAGATAGACATAAGTATTTATACAAGTAAGAAGTCTTAAACAACATGCTCCTAACATATCATGGTATTATCCCGACGCATGCATCCACCTCGCATCTACTTCTTGACCTCAGTGCTCCCAGCAGCAGTCGTCCCGCTCGCTGTATCAGGAGAATCCAACAACTCCGGCCCGGGCTCAACCTTCTTGTTGAGGCTCTCGTTCGCCACCTCCTTCTCAACCTTCTTGACATCAACATCCTCCGCCTCAATTTCTTCTCCATACGGTCCGCTGGTCTTCACACCCTCCATCGAATCAGTCTCATCTCCATCCTTGACGACACCATCCTTGACACTGCTCGCCCGGCTGACGTCCGCGCTCTCGGGACTCTCCGTCCTTAGGCCGAGATGCTTCTCGGCTGTGGGATCCTCCTTGTTCCCGCCCTTCCAGTCAGCAGCCTTCATCTGCGGAACCGGAGACCCCTCTGAAGGCTGCTGGACGACATCACCCTCGGCAGGGCCGACTTCATCACCACCATCCTTGGCCCGGTGGGAGTCTGCAACTCGCCAAACGACGGCAATCTTGTCAAATCCGCGCGATCCCTTCCTACTGGATCCCTTGATACCGTCCATCGCGTCCCACTCAATCTCGAATACGCCGCTGGCGTCAGGCTTGCCGTCTTGTTCTGGGCCGTTGCCTTCAAAGAAGACGTTGAACCAGACGTGAGCCACCGCTGTGACCATAGTCAGGCCCATACTAGCGGACGTCCTGTTCCTTCTCTCGACGGAGATGTTGACATCACTGTTCGGGATGTGGATGGCCTCCTTCGGCTTGAGGATAACGGCCATGCCACCAGGCTCTCCTTCCTCAGCATCTTCCTTGCCATTCGCTTCCGTCTCGCTCCTCTTCTGCTGTCCAGGCGCCGTCGGGTCCCTGATAAGTGACGTCGTCTTGGCGTTCCTCAACTTCTTGCTCTTACTCCTCGACACCCCGTCTTCCTTTGTCTCCTCCTTCTTTCCTCCATCCTTTGCGTGGTTGGTATTGGCATGCTCCGCCAAAGGTGCTTCCGCAGGGGCCTTCTCCGTAGGCTTGACTCCCACGCTGGCCAAATCGGTCATCATACGCCCGATACCCCCTCCACTAGGTGCATCACCCTCGATAACCACCCTCTCGCTCTTCTTGAACGTGTGGAACACCTTGATCTTCTTGCCCTCGTCCTCGAAGCCCTCAACATCGAACTTGACGCCGCTACGCAGACCCCAGACATGAATCTCCATAATCTCAACAGCGCGATCCACATACTTCTTGCCTCCTCTTGTCCAGCGGTCCACGTAGGTGATCGTGCGCAGCTGACTCGGGATAGACACACCAGCGCCAAACTTAGGCCTCATTCTCCGCTCAGTGAACCTCGTCAGCGCCTCCTCAGGCTTCCAGCCACACTCCGAGATCAGGTAGCTGCAAGAAACAGTCCCGCTGCGGCCCTTGCCAGCCTTGCAGTGCACAACGACGACTCTCTGATTATCGCCTCCCTCGACCTTCTTGCCGTCAGACTTGCTGACCGCCACGTCGCCCTGCTGGAGGTCGCCGCCATTGAGCCAGTTGCGCATGCTCGCCATGATCATGGGAATCAGGCGGAACGGCGGCGGGTGGTGGTCGGGCCAGGGGTAATGCCTCACGCGCCCGTAGACCTCCTCGTCGGGGTACCCCGTGCCCTCGGCGCGGAACTCCCATATCGCCCAGTTGTCCTTGTGTTTCTCGTCGAGGAAGGTGACGAGGCGGTCGAGCGGGTTTCGGTAGGCTCTTTGGGGATACGTCCCTGATGGACCGGAGCTGATTCGCACATCATCATCAGCTTCTTGTGTCCTACAAACATTGTGAAGAAGAGAAAACCTTACGTGGCAATAATATTGGATGTGACATAGCACAAGTCCAAGTCGGACTCGGCGTGCCTTGCGCGGGGCCCCGCGACGATTTGTCGCAATAGAGAAGCCATTTCTCGAAAAGAAAAAAAGAAGAACCCGAAACCTTGAATGCGACGTAGAACTTGGATTGGAAAGCGGAGCAAGGTTTAGAACGGGGTCGCGCGCCAAGAATAAAAAGGTTGTTGCAGTGCAGCTGTATTAAATGAAGGGCCTAGGGAGGTGCAATCCAAGTCGAAAGGCCTCCTGACGTTTTGCGGGTGGTTCCTTAGCTGCGCCTGCGCCTTGGTCGCGTGCAGCTTGTCGAGGCTTGACGTCGGTGTGCGCGACGGCTGCGCGACGTCATTGATAGTGGGGTGAACCAGGGGAGGAAAAGGCCGAGCTACGCCACTTTGGGTGTGGCTAGGTGTCTAGAGCGTTCGTTTCCCGGGTGCTTGGCGACATGTGCTTAGCCCTTGTATCGGTGTTACATTATCATCGCCCACACACATCGCAGCGCGAAGCAAACGGTGGAATGAATACTTTAATCATGCGGGTTTTGATGTATTGCGCAAACAAACTAGTAGACAATGGCCAGAGCCAGAGAGCGAAACGGGAAACCTGAAATCATAGTGTAATGCAGAGCGCAACCCGGGGTTCGTCCAGGTCCTAAACTCGCCGACACTCCAAAAGCCAGAATGAGTCGCAGAAAAGCCGTTTGAGCAATGGTCGGCCGTAAAACATCTCCTCTTCTTTCCTTTCCGTTGCTACCTTGTATCCTTGCCCCTGAACCGTTTCTTACATACTCCCCTGGAAGGAAACATTCTTATCATGGCTGAAGTTGCAGCCTGGCCCATCGCACCGGCCGAGCCGCTACTGATGCGATATCGTATAATTAAGATGTGTGAGCATCATGCACCAATCGCTGGGAATGTAGTGCATTCTGCCTGCCAGTTTGAGCTCTTAGGAGGTCTTCTTGGGGACGGCGGTACCGCTGAGGTAGCGGTTAGGGTCGGTGTAGGCGTAGAACTGGCGGGCGCCTCCCTTGACAGTGTCCCAGGCCTGGCGAGCGGCAGGGGGAGTACCCTGGTTGCCGACGGCGGAGTCAACGCGGGACTCGAACATGGCGAACGAGTTCTGGACGTGAGAGCTCTGGGTGAAGCGGGCACGCAGGAAGGCAGTGTAGATGGCAATCAGAATCCAGGAGCGGCGCTGGAAGGTGATGGCGGAGAGCAGAAGGCGAACCCAGAGGAGGATCTCAAGGGAGGAAACCACGGACATGGACGCGTCGTAGTACTCCTTGACGAAAGCGCCAATCTTGTCGGCAATGGGGTTGTGCGCATACTGGGGCTTTCCGCCGGGAGAAGCGCCAGCAGCCGGGGCGATGGGCTTGGGAGGAGTGATGGTGGGAATCACGTTGGCGCGCGTGTAAGTGGCGACGTGGAAGACGGAGTAGATGGCGTAGGGAAGCATAGCCAGGGGGTACTGGGGAGAGAAGAGCCAGACCAGGGACATGACTACAGATTCCAGTTAGCCGCAGCGACAAGACGGAGAGAACGAACGAAGAAACTCACCAAGGTACTGGACATTCTCGTCGGCGATGAGAGCCAAGGGGCTCTGGGGCGCCTTAGCTCCAGCCTTGCTGCGAGCCCTCAGGGTCTTGTAGACGACAATACCGTAGGTAAGGCAGGCCGAAAGGAAGGCCAATCGGTAACTCCAGCGGGCGACTCTGCTGTAGTAGTTGAAGGTAACGTAGGAGAAGGAATAGCGAATAACGGACAGGATCAGAGTCAGGTGTCTGGCGAACGCGTTGTTAGCAAATGCTGTGGCCTGCAAGAAGTTCTCATCGCTAAAGATGCAGCCCCGGTACCCTGGCCTCCTCCGCAGGCGCGACCAGCATGTTCTTCGGGTCGCAGGGATACGGATGAAGCTCGAAGGTCAAACGGAATGGTCTGTACGTACCCGGCAAACCAAGCGACTGTTTGAAGATAGACGGTAAGCATATGCCGCACTCAGACATGCAGACGGGAGTTTGAAATCGACATACATTGCAGGGTCTGGGCGAGAAGCAGAAGCCTCTGGGTGAGAGGGACGCTGGCGGGCGGAGGGGGTGCCATCGTGCAATATTCTTCTGGCGGCAGGCGCGATAGGCTTGAAATGTGGTATACAGCTGTTGGTGCTGATAATCAGCAGGTTCGCAAAGGATGATGGGATTTGCGACGCAGTGCAAAGCTCTGTGTCGTGTGTCTTTTTTCTGGTGGTGTTGGAGTTGACTTTGGAAAGCTGGCCAGAATGCGCAAGAAGTTGAGGTGATGGCGGGCGGTGGAGTGGCTGGTTAAGGTGGAGGTGGAGGAAAATGGAGCCTGGACTCAGGCAAGCGGTGGTCGGTGCGTCAGTGCGTCACTGCTTCCTTCTCTGTGCTTCCCTTTGGTCGGGCCAGCTGCTGCCCTTTTTTTCGCTGGACTCTGGAGTGGCCGGGAGCACGCAGAATTGACACGGAATTGAGAGGGAGGGGTCATCGGCGGCGGGAGGGAGGAAAGGTTACAGTGACCCCGGCAAAGCACGACAGCGGTACGATGACCAACCCAGCTGAACTCCAGTCCAGGGTCCCGGGCACTTCAGCGGCAGATCTGCGGACTGTTCCCTCGCTGAGAAGTGAAGGGCTCCAAATTTTATGACGGCCTTGGACAGGGCTCTTTGCTGCGAGAAGTGTCACCTGCGAATCATCAATGCGACAGCTCTCACATGTCATTTTTTGCGCATGGAAAGATGAGCCCTCTGGTCCTTTTATTTTTGTTTACTTTCCATCATTTCTGCTCAACTTGACACCGACGAGGCGGAAACATCTGAGCCCAGCACCTTCAGGTAAAGGGAGACATGAGACGACGGAATAGAATCCGTGCTCTCTGGCTGCAGCCCAGCATCAGCAAAACACCAGCCGCTAACCAGTCCGGATGGCCTGATGCGCTGATGCAGCAACTAGGTAATCGTCCACAGTGCCAAGTGCTAAATGCTAAGTAGCCCAGGCAAATGGTGCCTCTGCCTTGCTCTGGACTCATTGGGCGCGCATCTGCGAGACGCTCTTTCATCACCACCTGACGCTAAATCCGGACTTCCCTGTTGGTGTCAAGCCACAATCTTCGGCTTGTTTCCTTTCGTCATCACCATACCCTTGGTCTGTGCGCCAGCTGCAGCTTCGATCCACCAGCTTTGGCCAATCCAAATTCTCCGCCGTCAGCTTGCCGTCAACACTGTACGTGACATGCCTAAATTTGCAGCTGAATACAGTGTGGACTACCACATCAGGACTGTCCGCCTAGAACCCTGTCAATTGAGAAGCTGTGGCGTCACAGCTCCCCGAAATCTGAATTGTTGAGATTTGGAGCTCCGTGGCATCACCACAACTGCTCGTCTCGACGGCCCGTGTTGTTTCGCCCACTCCGCCCGTGACAACCCGCCACGATGCCGCCAAAAGCTGCTCCTCCGCAGAGGGAGTTCGTCCACCCCGAAGCCGGCCATGCCAGAAAGAAGTAAGCTGTCCAATTCAATTCCCAGCTGCTTGCGCAGCCACTCCTGCGACGCCCACTAACAAGACCCTCGCGATAGGCCGCCCAGCCCTTTCGCTATCGAGCCCATCTCAGCCTTTTATTGCTTTCTGGCTGCCAACATAATCTCCGCGCTCTTCGCCCCGATCCAAGACTGCGACGAGACATTCAACTACTACGAGCCTACCCACTACCTCTCCCACGGCTACGGCCTCCAGACATGGGAGTATTCTCCCACATATGCCATTCGCAGCTGGCTCTACGTTAGTCTGCATGCCATTGTCGGCAACATCCGCCGTCTGCTGCCCCAGTCTACCAAGGCAAGTCCAATGCGTCGTCCACGATATCAGGCCTGTTGGGCTCGTACTGACTGGCCCAGGTTGGCGAGTTTTACTTCATTCGATATGCTCTGGCTTTCGGCTGCGCCCTGTGCCAGACCCTGCTGTTCCGTGTTATCAGCCTAACCCTCAATGCGCGCATTGGTCTTTTCTTCATCTTGGCCACGGTCTTCAGCGCAGGCAACTTCCATGCGAGCACCGCCTATCTGCCCTCCAGCTTTGCCATGTACATGGCTATGCTGGGCGCTTCGTCCTTCATGAACTGGCGCGGTGGACTGAAGACTGCTCAAGGAATTTTCTGGTTTGCTGTTGGAGCTGTCGTAGGATGGCCTTTTGCTGCCGCCCTCTCCTTCCCCTTCCTCATTGAGGAGGCCGTCTTTGCTGCGCTGAGTGACAAGGATCGCTTCATTGAGGCTATCATCCGCGTCGTCAGGGGTGTGATTGCTGGCTTGATTGTTATGGTAAGTCTCTTGTTGAGATCTGTGGTGTAAACCGTATCTAACACACCTAGTTCTTTGATGGATGCATCAACACTTTCTTCTACAAGAAGGTCGAGGTCGCCTCTTGGAACATTGTCAAGTACAACATCTTCTCAGAGACCGGTGGCCCAGAGCTGTACGGTACTGAGCCTTGGGACTTTTACTTCCGCAACCTCGCCCTGAACTTCAACATTTGGTTCATCTTGGCCCTTGTCTGCCTCCCCCTCTTCGTCCTGCAGAAGCTGGTTTCACCTTCAGGACAAGGCTTTCAGACAGGCTTGCGCGCGCTGGTTTTCATCTCGCCTTTCTACCTCTGGCTTGGCATCTTCACCCTTCAGCCTCACAAGGAAGAGCGTTTCATGTACCCCGCGTACCCTTTCCTTGCTCTCAATGCTGCCATGTCCCTGCACATCATTCTGGCGGCTCTTGGCAACTCGGACCCCAAGACTCTCGTTGGCAAGATTCCTGCCAAGCTCAAGCTTTTCACCGTCAGTCTGGTGCTCCTGCTCTCCTTCGACATCGGACTCTCGCGCGTCTACGGTATCTGGTCCGCCTACTCTGCCCCGATGAGGCTCTACTCGCCACTTGGAGCGGGTGTCAGCGGTCAACAGGGGCTCGGCCTCCGTGGTGATAATGTGTGCTTCGGCAAGGAGTGGTACCGCTTCCCATCTTCCTACTTCCTGCCCCGCGACATGCACGCGAAGTTCGTTCGCTCCGAGTTCCGAGGACTGCTTCCTGGAGAGTTTGCTGAAGCCCGGACTGGCTTCGGTTTCTGGAGCGGTACTTGGATGCCCACGAAGGGTATGAACGACAGGAACGAGGAAGACATGGGCAAGTACGTTGACCAGAGGACCTGCGGATTCCTGGTAGATACTCAGTACCCCGAGCGAAACGACCCCCTGCCGCCGAACGAGCCCGACTACATTGCCGATAGAGAGCACTGGGAAGTTGTGAAATGTGTTCCGTTCCTGGATGCGGCCAACACACACTTCCTCGCCAGAGCACTCTGGGTTCCCGACCTGCCCTTCATTCCCGAAAAGTTTCAACGCAAGTGGGGCCGCCATTGCCTTCTCAAGCACAAGAAATGATGCATGAGCTCAAGCAAGACCATCTACTCACCCAAAGTTGGCCTGATACCCACCATTAGAAGGCGCTTCTTGCCCCGTTGCACAGCTTCTAAAGGGCGGCTAGACAAGGGCGTCAACTTAAAAAGTGAATACTAGCCAGGCTGTCCAGGCATTTTGGCATGCTCGTGCATCGGGGTATCAAGTTCATCTGAAGAAAGGTCGCACGATATCGACGTGCAACCAGCTATCAGACCCTGGAGATTAGAAAGGGAGCATATATGTACGTCTGAACAAAGGTTACACGCCTGAACAGCGAAATATGTCTGTTGACAGCCCTTTGATACCACAAAATGAAATAATTCAACACGCTCAGTCTACCTCCCATATGTGATGCTAAACTTCCACACTAGGCAGTGCTTACAACAACAGTAACCACTTGACATGGCCTCAGAAGAAGAAACCCAGGATTCGCTTCCACATCGGAGTCTTCTTCTCAACCTCGTCAACTTCATAAACCTCCAGCTCCTCCCCCCGCCGCCTGCCCTTGTCCAAATCAACACTCCGCAGATCAACTCCAAAGCCCCAGTCTCTCGTGTACACCTTCCAGAAAAGAAACAGCGCCAGTGTAATCGGGGCTGCCATATAACTCTGGAAGAACGACTCGGCATTCGGGCTTCCGCCAACCGGCTAATCCCTATGTCAGCAACACAACCTTCCAAACATCTCACAAGATTACAAGCAACTCACGTATAAAGCCGAGTAAAACGTCGCACTCAGCGAACACACCACCAGGAACACGCCCACATAGCTTCCAGCCACACCCAGGGCAGAGCGCCAGGGGATCTCATCCAGGCTGCGGCCCTGCAGCCGCCACGCCTTGCGGAAGCGGATGTGCGCCAACATGATGCTCGCGTACGCGAACTGGCCCGAGAGACCGGTGACGGCCAGCAGCCAGCTGAAGACGGTCTTGCCGTCGGCGGCGATGGTGATGAAAGAGATGAAGCCGAAGGCGACCTGCAGCGCGACGCAGTAGATTGGCCGGCCGTCCTTGTCGACGCGCGCGAAGATGGCGGGCGCGCGGCCTGATTGGGCGAGGGCTTGGAGGACGCGGGTGGAGCCGTAGGTGCAGGAGTTTGCGACGGAGATGACGGCGAGGGTGATGACTGGCATTTCTGGTGTTAGCTTGTTGTTGATGGGAGAAAGGGGGGTGAGAGGGACACACCGCCGTTGATGATGTGAGGGAGGACCTGGATCCCAGCCAGCTGGACCGCGAGGACGAATGGGGAGGCCTTGGTGTTGGCCCCGCTTGCGCCGAGGAGGACGTCGCTGTCCGACGGGACGATGAGGCCCATGATGAAGATGTTGAGGATGTAGAAGAGCGTGATGCGCCAGAAGACCTGTCGGGAGGCCTTGGGGAGGGTCTTGCGGGGGTTGGCTGCTTCAGCGGCAGCGAGGCCTACCATCTCTGTGCCGCCAAAGGAGAATGCTATCGACTGTTAGGCTCTAGCATATGGAAGCATGAAGGGTTTGGGCATACCGGCAGTCACGAAGACGGAGCAGAAGCCCTGAAATCCGTTGCGGAAGGCGCCTGGGTCGTGCCAGTACTGAGCTCCGATGTAGCCACGAGGATCGGTTGGAACGCCGCCTGTGTTGATGATGATTCCGAGGATGATGAAGCCGATGCAGGCTATGATCTTGACGATGGCGAGGATGAACTCGACTTTGAGTGGTCATTAGCGTAGGCTGCTAGCACAGCAGGGAGTGTTGAACACATACCTTCGCCATATCCTCGAACACCAAAGACTTGAATCACGATCAGGAGGGTCATGAAGACAGCACACCAGACTCCCGGGTTGACCTCCTCTCTGCTTTTCCAGAACTCAATGGTTATGCCGGCGGCGGTGATCTCGAAGGGGAGGGTAACCATCCAACCGATGGAGTATTCCCAGCCCATTGCAAAGCCCCTTATTCACCAGTCAGCTGCATCGAGACTTGAAGCCATCCTCCGAGGGCGAGCTTACCAGGCCGGATCGATGAAGCGCACGGCATATTCGTAGAAGGCACCGTTCACTGGGTAGATAATGGCTAGTTCTCCGAGGGCTTGGACAGTGCACATCATCATGCACCCGATGATGATAAAGCCAATGAGCTAATCAAATATGTTAGTTCGTCACACATCAGGACTGAGTTGGGATCACCTTACCAGAGCCGCCGGACCACCAGTTCTCAACGCTCCTCCCGTTCCGACGAAGAGACCAGCACCAATGGAGCCTCCTGGAATTTATGAAATGCTATGTTGAGCTTCATCAATGATATCGATTTGCCAGAGTTCACTAACCGATGGCAATCATCTGCATATGCCGCCCCTTCAACGCCCGCGATAGGGGACGATGCTGCGATAAGGAGCTCTGTTCCCCCTCGCCATTGCTGGAGGTCGGCTGGACAGCCTCATCGGCAACGTCCAGCTTTTTTTCGTCAACTGCCATCTTGATATGACGCAAATTTCACGGAAAGTCGAGTGAGAAACAAGAGCCTGCTAAGAAACGACAAGCATCGCCCAGAACTTGGCGGCTCGGCTTCAGTTTTATTCAAGTCTATCAGCTATCGTACTCCGTCGTACAGCTATAGCCCGTCGCACAATGCCAATGCGACTTTATCTTTCATCCCAGCATTCGCGCCCCTGAAATGCAGGTTGGACGTATGCTCGTCTGATAGAAACTCGGCCGATCTCTTATCAAAAGAGGTGATGTCGCGTCTGTTGGTTCGGTGGCCGGGGGTCTGGTTCCCATCCTTCCCCTGATAATAGCCTGCGGCCGGCTAGAGATCAACTTTCGTGGTCGGCAAATGGCAAGGGCCAGACGTCACTTGTCTTCATGCAGGTTGAAGTGCAGTCCCTCGAAGCTTCTTATCAATGGCACAATCGTTGAGATGGGAAGGAAACATTTTGCCAAGGAACGTGCCGTCGACAGTGTGGTAGGAACGTGTGTCTACAGGACTGATAGCTTGTTGCAAGTACACCACGTCCATTTCCGGTATTGAGCAAAACATTACAAGACTTTACACCAGATGAAGCTGCTTGGGAAATCCATCATTTATTTACAGCTTCGAACTAATCAATTACTCAATCTCAAGCTCATGTCCCGCTTCCCGTCCTCCGTCACCGGAAATACGCGGCCACGTCCTCACGGTCCGATACTCGACCGGGGCCCAGATAAGACGCCCCCCGGCCACCGATCGTCATCGTGACATGCTCCCAGATAACAATGGCAAACGTCCATCCGATAAGAGACCTCCAGGCTCGGGCTGATGTTGAGTGATGGTGGGGTCGTATCGGAGGGGTGTCCGGTAAGTGGATCCCCTCCCGGAGCCCTCTCCGGTACCCTCGTCGAGCCACTTTCCTCTCTCGGTAATCGCCCAGATCCTCCGCGATGCCCAGCTATCTTATCTGCACGTGTGCATAGCATCAAGTGACATGTTATCGGAGCTGCCAGCCATTCACTCACGAAGATGTTCCCCCAGAGTACAGTTGCTACACACGTCCCCCTCCAAGCTTACTCCCTGTTCGGCTAGCATCGCGATGCGTGCGGGGGAGAGAGGAGCGATAGCCAGCTCCAGCCATCGAAACAGCGTACATGTACTATGTAGACACAGACGCCAACTCATATCTCCAAGACGGAAGCAATTCCAAACAATCCCGATTGGCATGCCCATCTAAACCACGACATGTGACCTGCTAGCCACCAGGATGGCCATGCCCGCCACGTCCGTACATCGGACCGGAACGAAGCGTTGGAGAAGGAGGCGTTGGAGAAACCACCGGATCCGATCACGACCAGAGGCGGGGAAACCGAATAAGCATTTAGAAGCCGTCCCCCTTTCAACCGCTCAAATCACGGGCTCATCTCATACTCGGAAGCATCCGAATACTGTCTTGAAGTTGCGACGTACACGAATTCTGTCACATTTACATCCAGACATACCATGAAGGTGTCGCTGGGGCTGGCATCTGCCAAGACGCCCTGGGCGAACCCCGCGTTTATCGTATCTGGCAGACGAAGCTACGGGAAGCCAACACAACCGCGACAAGCAGTCGGAGCAGGCTCGCCACACGCTGCTATTCCAGAGACGAGCAGCATTGAGCTCAAGAGCCCTCCAGCACGGAAATCCGTTCCTGGCGCGCCGTTATCCATCTTATCTACGGGAACCCTTCTAAGATCGTTACTCATCACCACCATCTCATCGAACCGCTTCCTTCTCATCCCTTCACTTTACGCACTATCCTTCCTCTCCAAGTCGAACGGAAGTTTCCTTCTAGACGTTGATCGCAACCCAGTACTACACGCCATCCTCAAGAAGACATTCTACGACCAGTTCTGCGCCGGAGAGACCCCTGAACAAACGAAAGCATGTGTTGACCGGCTCAAGGCCTTGGGCTTTAAGGGCGTCATTCTCACCTACGCCAAGGAGACCGTATTTGACCACTTGACTCAGTCTGCTCACGAGACTGGAAAGACTGCTGCTGCATCGGGCATTGCTGGCGTCGATTCTGAAATCGAGTCCTGGAGATGCGGTACCCTGGAGACTGCGGCACAGGTTGGCGAGGGTGACATCCTCGCCATCAAGTTGACCGGAGCTGGCCGCGAAGTCACAAAAGCCTTCGCCGAAGACAAGTTCCCCCCGAAACAGATGCTCGACGCCCTCGATGAGATCGCCACAACATGCAAACAGCGCGGAATTAGAATCATCGTCGACGCCGAATCCACGCACTTCCAGAGGGCCATCGACCGCGTCACCCTGGAGCTCATGCGCAAGTTCAACAGAGACGGATACGCTGCTATCTACAACACATACCAGGCATATCTCAAGAGCACCACGGATAACGTCATCAACCACCTCTCAGAAGCCAGCAAGGACGGGTTCACCCTGGGCCTCAAGGTCGTGCGGGGCGCGTACATCCTCTCGGACAACCGCTCTCGCATCCATGACACGAAGCAGGACACGGATAATGCGTACAACTACATCTCCCAGGGCGCCGTCAAGAGACACATTGGAGACTTTGGCGGATCCAAACCGTTCCCTTCTGTTGATCTGTTGTTGGCTAGTCACAACAGGGAGAGTGTCTTTGCTACGTTGAAGCTGCACCAGCAGCGCGTGAAGGAGGGTAAGCCGACTGTGCCAATTGCGTTTGGACAGCTGCACGGCATGTCTGACGAGGTCAGCTTCTCGCTTTTGCAGGAGAAGAACGAGGGTTTCGGGGGGCCGGACGTGTTCAAGTGTTCTACTTGGGGCAGCATGGGCGAATGTTTGGCGTATTTGCTCCGCCGTGCGGTGGAGAACAGAGACGCGGTGTTGAGGACGACGGATGAGCATACTGCTGTGAAGAACGAGTGTTGGAGGAGGCTAAAGTCGTCCTTTGCGGTTGCGAACTGATTTAGCACAACAAGTCTAAGGCATGAGTTTTGAGAAGCGATAGCCTGAAGCCGTATAATCTTACGTCCTGTTTATTCACTTTGTGTTTGCAAGGCCACGAATAGCATGTGCTGCTTCATTTTGAGGGAGAATACGGAGGCAATCATCGCAATACATAATCAGTCGACTCGGCGTAAGAGGACCCAGCTACTCCGCAGACGCCAGTTTCTAGATATTCTTGCGCATCATCCACATCCCCAAGACTGTCGTTGAAATAAAAGGATTGGCTGGCGATGACTAAAAAGTCTTCTGCGTCGATGTACAATCGGAATCTGTCTGACGTTGGAAAGTTCGGTTTATACCTGGCCAAACCCTTGCCAACTATCCAATATCGTTGTCTGTCAACTTGCTCTCTGGTTACAAGAAGGATCTGTCTGTATCCTTCATGCTCCTGAAATAGACACCAGTCGCCAACTGCAGCAGTTCGTGGGAGAAGGATATTCCTGACGACACGATACACTGTGGTCTGGCCTTCCACAATCGGAAAGATCCATTCCCCAGTTTCGTTGCATGTGAGACGAATCCCACTCCATAAAAATCCCTCACAGAAGAAGGTTCTCGTGCCGGCAGTATGAGATAATGATGCCTTTGTGCCGGATGTGGAACTCATCAGTCCTTGTGCCGTGTTCTTATGATTTTGTATCTGTATCGCGTGTTCAAGCCTGGGCGAGAGCTCGTCGTGAAGCTTCAGGATCTTAACCACCAACTCAGAATATTCAAGAAGGAAGTCGACAGAGTGTATGGGGCTCTCTTTAGCTCTTGAAAGCAACTCAACTCCCAGCTGGAATACATCCATGGTGTAATCTGGCGAGATTGGCTCTTCGCCACTCCAATGTACTAGAGAAAGAACTCCATACACTTTGTCTAAGAGATCGTGGCATTCCAACTCACAATCATGCACATGCTCAATAAGCATTGCCAGGGGCAGCTTCTGTTGTTGGAAAGAACCAGCCACTAGCATCTCAAGCTTTGGGATGTCTGTTCGCAAAAACGGGTCATCGGAGAGACTCAAACGCTCAAGCGCTTCCTGAACTTTCATCAATCCCCAGACTTGCGATGCTGCCGCAAATCCATGGAACATGCGTATGTGCAAAAGGGACTCCCCACATTGTACATAAACTTGCTTTCCCAGAAAGAGCTCTTGATAGACCCAGACCCTCTGAAAATACTCCCTTTTCAAAAATGACTTGAATGCGATGAGCATCCGCGGAAGGGTTTTGTATCTGATCAGGAAGAACCACAGTCTTGACAAAGCTCTGTCGCTGGGGCCAAGCCAGTGCTTGTTTCTGCCGACCCATCTGAAGAAGTAGGCATGGTTTTGGAGCTTCTTGCAGAGAAACCGGCTATCATCTGCGTGTTCGCCAACATATGCAATCACTAGATGAGAGGCTCCGAAGACTTTGCCCATGATGGCAACTTGGTGGCCTTTTTCTTCCAGATTTTCTTGGTCGATACAAATGGCGTCGATCCAATAAAGGGCTGTAGGATCGTGTTGTCGGGCCCGGCGCAGAACAAGTTTGCAATTTAGCCGAACACTTTTGAGTTGGCCATTAACCTCAATAAGAGTTTTCGGCGCTTCTGGGCCCCAAGTGTAGGAGATGGCATTGTATTGAGGGATTTGTGCTAGCCGAAAGGTATAGAGGACGCAGCGTATGTCGACGGTGCCAGAAGAAGCCGCCGGCAGTGTTTGGAAACTGAGGAGACGGATGTATGCGCCAGCATCTGGCAAACGAGTGTACTTTTGGCTTGCTGTCGGTTGCTTGACGTTGTACCTGGCTATCAGGTCAGGACTTTGACGAAATGAAGAACCTGAGGAGCCTTCTATTTCGAGTGAACGACAGCGGATCGCTCTTGCAACATCTGTATCTGACGAAGCTTGCCGCAGTCTTTTTGCTGGCTCAAGAGTACCGCCCGGATTTGCCGAAGGCAGCGAGCCTGATCGAAGCGTCGTCATGGCAATGGAAAGTCGGCATTTCGCAATTGAGGAGAATGAGAGGCAGGTCTTTCGCCAACTAAATTATTACAAAGCTCGAGAGTGAGACCGCGACTAGTCTGACGCCAAGGACTCGGTGGCTATGCATGGCTGCCTGGTTATCTCGGTCGGCGCACTCTCCAACTAGACCCCAAGAAGTTCGATCAGAACTCATAACCCTAACCAAACTTTAAAGCATCTTCCGTCATCAATAATAAGGACAACACTCGCTCATTTAGCAGCATGTTTGGAAATGGCTGAGCCAGTTGGAAGGTACGCAGTGTGAGATTTGGCTCATGTTTGAGGTCCCACCTTCCAAGCCCCGAGAAGTCAGGTTAATTTGCAACATACAAGAGAAGTACCTCGTCGGCGTTCACGTGGTTTCGCGCTGCCGGTTGTTCCTGGTGCTAACTAAGATGAAAGCTCAAACTCCGGCACGGATATGTAGCAAGCACTAAGCAGAAGGCTCTCCGTGGCGCTTATCGGCTCGCAACATACCTCCCGGCCTCCGCGACAGTGCGAGGTGTTGTTCCAGCGGTCCGGAGTGGCGCCCCGTAGCGTCGGGCACGATCCCGATCTTGCATCCGGCCAGCCGGTCCCAATTACCCCACAAGCAACAAGTGGGCTGGATGCCGATCGTCTCCATTGAATTCTCCGGGAAGTCGAAGGAGTTTGTCTGACGAGGAACATCCTTGTACACAGTGACATATCCCTCCCCAGTTCCACATTTGACAACATATCTCTCGAGACACTTTGGTAAACGTCGATGGCTTCAGCTGGCCTCGTTCCATCAATTTGGAGATCATAGCAACTAGCCGAATGATCCTATCGTTATCTTGTGCTCAGTTACCCATCCAATATCATCATGCCTTCAGCTATGGCATCTACTGAGCATTTCAACAAAGCTCTCGTTCCCTTCAAGTACGAACTTTATCCCTTGGGTGCAATTAAACCCAATGGGTGGTTTCGCGACCAGCTTCGACTGAGTGCCAAAGGTCTGGGAGGAAATTTATTCCACTTCTATCGATTCGTCAAAGAGAGCACTTGGCTTGGAGGAACATGGGAGTATACCCCCTTAAACGAAGCTGCACCATACTGGTACAACTACATCGTTCCGCTTGCGTATAGTTTGGATCGAGATTCTGACCTGCAGCTGTTCTTGGACTTGAAGAAGCAAGCGGACTACTTCTTGGACTACACGCTTGAACATCAAGCCGAAGATGGCTGGCTGGGTCCGGAAACCACATCACATACCCGGGGAATATGGGCGCGCTGTTTGCTGCTTCAGGGGCTCATGAATCATGCCATCGCGGACTCTACAAGACGTGCAACGATCCTAGAAGCCGTCTTGCGTTTTATGAGGCTGGTTCTCAAAATGCTCAAGAATAACTACCAGGGTTACATTCCACAGAAGGATGATGTCTTCGACTTGCAACTTTTTGGGGTCGCTAGAGCTCATGAACTAGCTCTTACACTTCAGTGGCTCTACGATCAGCCCGAAAGCTCCAGTGATCGCCACGGCATCTGGGAAGTTATGGACATGATGTGGCAAGGCTCTCGTATTATGGAGAGAGACTGGACGAAATTCTTTGGGGAAGACTTTCCCAAGACGCCTTCAGTCCGCTACAAGTCTCTGAACTTCAAGCATGGAGTCAACGTTGCACAAGGTAAGACACTTTAACTGAGTAAGATCCATCTCATATTGAACCAGGTCGCAGGCCTTCGATATCCGGCTCATTTGTACCGGATGGAACCGTCTGACGATCTGGCATTTCTTTGTAGAGATGCTGTTAAGAAGACCTTCGATTACCACGGCACAGCTGCAGGATCCATTAGCAGCGATGAGTACATCGGCGGGCTTTCGCCGCAGCGGGGCTCCGAGCTGTGTTGCTCTGTGGAACTAATGTTCTCGATCTCCTACCTTTACCAGCTTTTCGGAGACAACCACTTCGCCGATATGGTAGAGTCAGCAGCCTTCAATGCCGTTCCTGCTGGTATCAGTGCAGATTGGTGGAGTCATCAGTACATCACTCAGGTCAACCAGGCCTGGGCCAAAGATCTGGAGCTTCCAGAGGGCGAGAAAACACCGTTCTACGATGTTTGCCGGTACGCAAATGTCTTCGGGTTAGAACCCGAGTTCGTAAGTGGCCAGAAAGTCCATAACGAGAGGTCTGGTGATTAATTCCCGGGTAGCCTTGTTGCACAGTCAATCACCCCACTGCTTACCCTAAGCTCTTGATGAATGCATTCCTCTGGAAACAGACCCCGGAAGGGATGACATCCATCATTCATGCCTATCTTATACCATCCAGGCTGGAAACTGAGGATATCACGATCAACTGCGACTCGAACTACCCATTTGCCCCGTGTGCACTTCGCTATAGCATCTCCACCAGCAAGCCATTTGAATTGTTAATCAGAGTTCCAGACTGGGCCTCTCCATCTTCTACAATCGAGTTCAAGGGCTCAGGCTCGCTTGCTTCAGCAAAGCCGCAGCCATTCATACAAAGCAAGGAGGACAGCAGCGACCATGTTCACAAGATTGACATACCCGCGGCCGGCGACTTTGATGTGTTTGTCACAATCCATGCGGAGGTCCGTGTTCAGAAGCATGAGAACGGCTCAGTCAGTATTCACTACGGACCTCTGCTTTACGCGTACGAGATCGACTTCAAAACCGAGACCAGGCTTCCACGCAATTACAAGGACCAAGCTTCAGAGTGTACCGAGATTTCGTCTGTGGCTAACCAGAACGAGGAGCCATGGATGACACATACCCGTGACCACGACTACTTACCAACTGCTGACTGGAACATTGCCATCGACCCAACACAGGGTTTAGAGGTCGTAGTAGACAAGGCTCCGTGGGAGCAAGGAGGCGACAGGGAAGTTTCAGAACTTCCTAATCCTGTGTGGAATTCGGGAGCCTCTCCTGTGCACCTTGAGGTCTCTGCTGCTTGGGTCAGCTGGCCAACTCGGAACGGAACTGCAGCAGACCCTCTCGATGTGGAGAAGAAGATTCAAAGCCAGCCTTTCAGAGCGAAGTTAGTGCCATACGCAACTGCGAAGCTTCACATAGCACAGTTCCCTGTCGTAGACACTACATCATGAGCAAATTGTCTTTTGCATTAACGGGACAAAATACAGTCGTGGATGGCGTCGCATTTCTGGATTTACAGACGACCTTGTTTTGTGATTTGAACCAATATAATCCAATTTTCCTGTTTCTGGCCAGTATATTTCTTATGTACTATTCAGCCAGGGCTTGCATTTCGAAAGTGGACGATGGTAGTAGTGACTGTTCCAATGAGAGTGACTATGGCAAGGTATCTTATACAGGGGCACGCATGAAAAGTAGGGGGTGTCTCTTAACGAAAACATCACACGCGCAGATATCAGCAAAGATGCATGTTATCTGGACAGTTTTCAGTGTACGGTGGCACAAACAGCAGCAATTGAAGACAATCATCAAGTGTCAATTCCTTTTCCAGTCAGAACTACGATTGCTCTGTTCTATTCAAGTTTACCCTTAAACTTAAACATACTGAGGCATGCACACATTTGGCTCTCCATAAAGCATGCAAGAACATATAATACTTAACCAATATGATTTGCTATCCATCTTTTGAAACGTCGTTTGCTTGCACTGCCTGTCGGGTTTCGTACTATCCTTTAGGCTTGTGTCTGAGCTGGCAAAGGTGGTAGAGTGGTTGTCTTCGTTGTCTTTGATGTTCCGTTCGTCTTGTAGGTGCTATCAGGAATAATCACAACTTCCCCAGTCGCAATATCGAACCTGTTGGTAGTTCGATTGAAAATCTGGAATGAAGCCTTTGGCTGGAAATCTGGTGATTGTCAACTTCCGTTATTGCGGTATCTCACCAGGGTTCGCGGAAACTTACATGGGATCTCATGGCCTGCGTTCCAGACTCGAGTGAAGCTCAACTTTCCGTACTGCCGCGTTTCTCCATAGGCAACCCCATCGACCATAAGCTCTGTGTACCCAGCGTCACGGAAGTTCTCGGCACCAGACCACTCAGCCGCAAGTGAGAGCGCTTCTCCGCCGAGCCAGTTACAGATGTAGTCTGCATCTCCAAAGACGAGGGAGACTTGTACGTCAAGCTCCAGAAGCTTTTCGATGTCTGGGAGGTAACCGACGGCGAAGTCTCCAGAGAGGGTGTAAGCTGTGTAGAGAAGATTGTTTGACGTGTAGTTGAGATCTACGCCAAGAGCGTTTTGGACGGGTCCGGTGTTCAAGTAGGGCTGTTGCATGGTTAGCAATCGCTCTGGTGTCAGGCTTTGTCTAATACTTACCCTCCAGTAGTTGGGCGGAACGTCTTCTCCTGAACGAAAGCGCTATGCCTGGTAAGTTCGGCACGAGTAATTAGTGTCGAAGGACTCACAATATCATAAGTTCCACGACCTTCAAGATTGAATGTGTAAAACATCCCCTCGACATCGGATTGGCAGATGAACTGAGCAGCTGAGCACGCAGAGCGACGAACGATGGAGTCTCGCTCGAGCCAATCGCAATAGTCAAGCTTCTCTTGACAACCACCAGGGCGATCACGGTTCCACTTTCCGTAATCGTAGATGGTGTCGTTGATCAGATCAACTCCGTATCCATTGTTCTCTCCTCTGGTGAAGTCAAGCAGGTATCGCGTCTGGGTGTGCTCGTCAACAATGCCATTCACTATGCCGAGGCTCTTCAAGTTCAACTTGCGGCCTGTGGCGGTGTTTTCATCGAGCTCGGAGTTCTTCTCATTGAAGAGAGTGTAGAACGCCGGGCCCCAGTGGCCACCAAATGACTCTGGAATTCCATTAGTGACTCAGGGACAGTCGGATCTGATCAGCCTACTCACCAGCCCACAGATGAAAGTCAATAGAGGAGATGTTTGACGTGCTCAGTTGCGGCAAAGCATCATAGAATCCTTGCAAAACCTCCCAGCAGGTTATGGCAGCTAGACGGCTGGTGTCTTCCTTTGTTGGGTCGATGACAGCCCAGCGACCCTCTCGCTCATCTGAGCTCTCGGGCTCCTTGTCCACCAGGAGGTAGGTTGGGTCAAGAAAGCCCACTTCTTTCTCGCTGTAGGAGAAGCCTGTGACAGTCAGTCTCCAGAACACGTAGTTGTCAAGACCTTGGAGGAAGTACCTGTTCCAACTGGCTGGGAGAGGAAAAGGACGTTGGAGATGTCAGTCCAGGAGTAGTCTCTCAGAACCGTCGTCATATTCTCGACAACCTCGCAAGGTCCGATCTCCTCGAACAGTCCAATGAGAGAGTCGGATCCAGGACCACCGTTGAGCCAGAGTGTTACCTGTTACGTTAGCTCGGGGGCCTTCAAGTCTGACAGGTCGAACGTTGGAAGCTCACAGGGTCATTTGCAGGGTCTCTCCGCGACTCAAAGAACCAGAAGAACACATGAACATCAGGGGCGATATCGATGTATCCGCTGTAGGAGTTGACCCCGGGCGTGGTCTCGCAAATTCCCTCTTTTCCAGGCTCCTTGAAACGGATTTGAGAACCTCCAGGGCTGGTGATCGTCGTCACACCCTCAGCAGCACCCGGCGCCTGTCTTGGTCGCAAGACGGCAGTGAGTGTTGGTGTCACGCATGATGCGAGGAGAGCGGCGATGAGATTCTGGAGTCTCATACTGACTGTGACTTTCAGAGTGAAGAAGTTTCAGGCTGGCAGCTTCGCATTACTGGACGGGATTGTTTTCCATGCCGGCGATACCATTTATTATAAGCGCATCAGTACATATCACTGGCTCATGGTCGATAAATCAGGAAGCTCATCGATGCTTTTAGGCATGCATAACAGTACGTTTCATTCATCAACCAAATGGGAAGCCCGTTGTTGGACAATTTCCCCCATCAGTCGGGCGCGCTGCGACCGGCTCAGGTCTGCATTCTCGGCATGTGCAGTATTGAGACTCTTCGCTTCATGCTCAATACGAGCATTGAGTGTGCAATTACGTCACACTGGGCAATTTCGCATCGCTTCCGGGGGTTGGCCAGCAGGAATCCGGAGCGGGGAGAGCTTACTTCGACTTCCAAGGGACGTGATCAACTACCCGCTCCAATCAGGGACATTCGCCAAAGCAAGTATGAAAAACCGCCCGATTTTAGGAACTGGATGTTGGCTGCCGAAGTATCGATGTTGCTGATCGTTTGCCGTATCATACGTTACTTCGGAGTCCTTCCCGATCTCCGAGATTGGGCAATCGGGCCACCCGTTCTTGCATCACCCCTTGTCCTGATGATATCCCCTGTCTTTCTATTACAGCTCAATCCATACAGTCACGATGCGAGAATATAGGCACTAGCTGGGTGGGTATGCTTGATTGTCTAGGTACGGTCGAGGTTCAGTGTCCATGTACATCCATCCTCAATCGTGAGACTAGGCAATCCCAAAAAATGATTCTTCCACCCTTATCAACTAGCCTCGTGGCTTCCAAAAAGATAACAACACTTCCAATGAGCTTTAGAACTGTCCTGGCTTTCGTGGGCGGACAATGCGAGCAACCTGAAAGCCAGATGACTTTCCAATCCTGGTTCCCCGATAGACGTCCGTAGCACGTCACTCTCCTCCACGCGTGAAATACACCCTAGTTGGACATCTTGTTCTTCGCCGGGTACGCCGTCTGTATAGCAGCGTGGATGGCACACTGCTCCTTGGTGGGAATCTTGCGGAGTTCCTCGAGGGCTCTCTGGCCACCGCGACGATGGAGCTCGAACTGCTAGTAGGCGCCGCCATTGTCATTGAAGGCCTTGGTGCGACGAACCACATCGTAGAGGCCGTCGTAGCGAATACCGACGCTGGGGCTGTACAGACCGTCACTGGCCTTCTTGGGAGCGCCACGGAGCACGCGGACGGGCCGCTTGTTCTTGAGGGACTTGTACAGCATCTCAGTGCCGTCAGAGTTCTTCGGCTTGTCGCCTTTACAATTGTGGGCGCCCGATCCAGAGTAAAAAAGGACGTCTCCCTGGTCTTGATCGACGCTGCTGTAAGAACCTCCTGACTTCAAGATCGAGTACGCGCCCTTGTTCTTGTCCCCGACGATGCCACCGCACCAAGAACCGTGCGCGCCGTTGCAACAAGCAAGCGATTGGGCGGCCCACCAATCACCGACGGCAATGTGTTCGTCGCCGAAGACTCTCGAGTTGACCTTCTCGTTGACGTAGTTAGGGTTGGCAACCCAGCTTTTCTTGCCATTCTTGATAGCGTAGGCGATGCCTCGCAGAGGGCCCTTGTTGCCGAACATTGGATCATCTCTGTCGGGCAGGTAGAGGCCGTCGGGAGGGTTGCTGTTCGAGCCACTCTCGACAGTTGCGGCCTTGGCCGTCTTTCGACGGGGCTTAGCAGTGGCTTGGGTGTTCTGTTGAGTTTGAATAACAACGGGACCAGACAAGTCGCCGGATGTCTCCATGTTGGCGTCGTCCTCCGTGTCGAGGGGGTCTTGAATACAGGTCGGAACCTCCCCGTAAGCGTGCATGGACATGCGGTAAAAGTTCTCTCCATCAGCCAGACCCTGTGGATAGTGCAGGCTGTTCATGTCATCGCCAGCTTCAGTTGGATACTCAAACGCATCCTGGGAGGCGGCGGTCTCCTGGAGAGCCGTGGCGTCGTAATCGCCTATGTTCATTTCGGCATCGGGAGCCGTGTAGCAAGCTTCAGTGCCGGGCGTGAATATGCGGTCAGGCATGAGGGTCTCCTTGGTGAAAACGGCGTAATACTTCCGGTCGTTGTCGTCCAAAGCCGCGAAGCTGGCCTCATCCAGCTGGTTTTTGTTGAGCTGAGCCCACAACTGCCACAATGCAAATGCGCGCGCTTGAGCATAGGCATCAATGTACTTGTGATACTTCGTAGAGCCCTTGTCGAACATGACAAGAACGGTATCCATTAGATGGCGACGAACCTCCCCGACGAGGAAATTGGCGCGGCACTCGATGAAGCTTAGGTGCCGGTGAAGCTCATCATGAGTCTCCTGGACAGGCGGAGCCTTGTTCTTCTTCGAAGCGAAGAGAATCTCCCCTGCGAGGCGATGGAAGCCATCGACAATCGCTGCCTCCACGGCAGGGTCCACGGTCATGTCCGCATGTCCGCCGGACTGAGTCTGCTTATCGTTGGTCGATGTGCCCTCGATCATGCGATCGTCCTGGGGGACGGTGTCATCACTGTGGTAGGCTTGCTGGTCCTCCTGTCTGACGAATGCGTTGTGAGCATCGGCAACCTCGGTGTTGTCGGCCATGTGGAAGTCCATGCTCATGCCAACTTCGTCTCCATCATGAGAAGCATAGCCATGGTGACCCTGCTCACACAGGGAGTTCTGGTCCTCGTAGGGAACGTCGTAGCTCATGTTGGCGTCCATGGATGATGAGCAAGACGTCTTCGCGGATCTGGCTACTCTAGGAATGTCAGCTTGGTTTTCAAACAGGACGGCTTTTACCCGAAGCGTTCGAAGACTTACTCAAAGCCAACTATGGAATCCAGCTGCGCAAAATGCCAGGTGTGTTTGTTGCTGGCCCGTTGATGTTGAGCAAGATGTCTTCGCGGATCTGCCTTTTCCAAGAATGTCAGCTTGATATTCAAACAGGTCGATTTTTCCCCCTGAAGCGTACGAAGACTTACTCAAAGCAAACTGTCGAGTCCAGCTGCGTGAAAAGCAAGTTGTGTTTGTCGCTCGTCCTCGAGACGATGGGTTTGTTGGAAAGCAAGACAGCAAAATCGAAGGATGTGGGAGGGAGAAGAATTTTCAAAATTCTTGTGGGTGCAAGAAGAAAACCCTTTCAGCGGCCACTCCTTCCTCAAAAAAAATACAACAAAAGGCTAGCCTAAAAATGATGTTGTCGTGGGCATCGCTTAGTCGTGCAGACAGGTGAGCCAGGAGTTGAGGTCTGTTGTTGTCGAGAGAGGTCTTCAGCGGTGATTGGCTCATCAACTCACCAAAGGCCCCGCTCTTCCAAACAGCCCAAATCTTTGGAGTGACAACTCCCCAAGCAGGGCGCCTCATTATTAAGCTTCCCATTGTCTTTGTGTCGTGTGCTGGAAGGAGCACAAGTCTGGCTTCAGAAGAAACATTTTATGGAATCATTTGGAACAATCCATCAGAGATTCAGACATCGAATGGGCAAAGGATTGATACTGGAAGGGAAGATTGTAGCACATGGGAGCCAGACCATGGAGTACAATTTGCTTGCCTTTCACATCCCAGCCACTTGATCCAAAAAGACTTCCATGTGTTCCAGAAGGAGGAATGGAGCAACAGACCTCCTCAGTCAGGGCCCCTGTCATCCAATCGGCACTAATCCAGGACCTCCCTGTTCCCGTTCTATGCCCCATTGGCCCCCGATAATAGCCAACTCCAACCGCTGAAATCGTCGCCGGCCCGGTGCTTCGACGCGGATTCAGCACGCCCTGCGTCAAGTCCCCTACTCACAAGGGGCGGCCGGCCAGCAACGCACCAATGGCCAAGACCACCACCCGTCAACGGCACGGACTGATATGCACCCCGCATCCCACCAACCACCCGACGTGCTAATGACATTACAAAATGCTCGAAACGGCATCTGAAGATAGCGAGCTTCTGGGATCTCCCTAGATAAGCGCTCCTATCAGTGGGTCCTCGTTATCTGCAGCTGGCTCGAGGGAGGGCGTACGGCCCGGCCGATGAGGAGGCACCTCCGACCCCGCACCACCTCCAAACGACGGATATCTGGGGGACTGGGCAGTCTGCCTTCCCAGATACCCACCTACGATGGCGATACCATGACGATTGATGCTCATGGAAGCAGAATAATTCCAGATGGAGTCGTCTAATACTCAGAGAAGAATTACGAAGCGGTCGTCATACGCGTGAGTCGCGACATAATGTGGTCTCATCAGCGGGAGATAGCTACTGACGACTGACACGCCAGCTGTTCACGATGTCGGAGGCAGAAGATCAAGTGCTCGGGACTGCATCCGTGCAATAATTGTACTCAGCGGCGGCTGACTTGCATATTCGATGAGCGCGATAACAAGGTTATGGTGACGCAAGGGTCGGTTCCCAACCTTACAGCTCTGAAGACAAAAGTACTGACTGCCATTGGCTTAGATACCTATCTGAACTACAACAGAAGATCGCACGCCTAGAGCGCCTTCAAGCAAGGGCGCTGGCTGAGCAGAGCATCAGACGTGGCGAGGATGTCGACAATCCTGAGGGTATGACCGGTTGGCTTCTTAGAAGTGGGCAACTGCTGACTCTGAGAAGATGGCTTTGGAGACCCATCGCGATATGATGAGCATCGTCGCCCTAGCTATCACAGCCCGGAGACAACGCGAAGGGACTCGCCGCCACGGAATGCCGATGGTGACGGTCCGGACCTGACGAACCCTCTCACGGCAACGCCTTCCCGGTATTGTCTTTCAGCATCCAACGGAATGGCCTGTAAGTGCTTGTCATTTTCCTTACAGCCTGCAATCTCATGGCTGACCAACTTAGATTTCCTTGCTCCGGGTTCCAACTGGTCATTCTCACGGCACGTTCTCAGCGTCACACACGATCATGTCTGTCAATCTCCTCTTCCTACCAATAGCCTCCTGTTCGACGGATGCGCTTATGACCTCGGATGGGACGGTTCTCGAAGTACGCAGGCCCTCGACAGCCGCTTCATTCCGAGCATCGACTACGCAATCTTTCTGATCAACGCCGTCAAATTTCATTGTGGCCAGATGTTCCATCTCTTCGAAGTGGACGAGTTCATGGTCAACATGCAGAACTTTTACGCCAAGTCATCTGCTGATCGAGCAGAGGACACCAGCCTCTGGTACATACACTTCCTGGTCATCCTCGCTTTCGGCAAAAGCTTGATCCAGAGAAAGAGTGAAGGCAAAAGACCGTCAGGGGCGGACTTCTTTGTCAGGGCTCTCCAGCTCTTGCCAGATGTTACGGCACTGTGCAAAGAACCGATTCTGTCTTCGGAGATCCTGTGCTCGATTGCGTGGTACTACCAAGCGTTGGACTTTCGACACGCTGCTCACAACTTTGTAAGTGCCCTAATACCTTGGGGTTGACGGAGAAGAACTCTGCTGACTTGATGATAGATCGGACAGGCGAAGAGCATGGCGATGAATCACGGTATGCATACCGACATGCCAATCATGGAGCTTGGCCCGGAACTGGTGCAAAGATGTCGCAAGATCTGGTGGACAGTGTACGTGTTGGATCGTCAGATGAGCTCATTGATGGGTTTACCCCAGTCAACTCTAGACGAAGGTGTCTACTGCCAGTTACCATCCTACTCGGGATCAGTACAACGCACGACGGCATTGAGCATGCAGATAAAGTTCGCACGCATCATTGCTGAGATCAGTAGCAGTAAGTTCAATGTCTCTGCCAAACCGAACTCTGCTAATCATCTTCCCTAATCTCACAGCGGTCTACGGCACGACAGGTCGCCTGAATAAGAGATTCGTACTCGGCACCAAAGCTGTGCTCCAGAGCATTGTGTCAGTCGCCGACGAGCTTCGTACCTCATTTCCACTGCATGCAGATGAGCGATTCGATGGGATCTCGAGGCTCTCTGCGCACCTGCACCTGTCTTACTACCAGGTGAGTAAACACATGGTTTCCCCTTGGTGGTCCAATGGACTAACATCTCTCCCCCAAGTGCATCGTTCTCGCAACAAGACCCCTGCTCCTATGCTGTTTGATCAAGAGATTCGAGTCACCACTCGAGGCGGACTCTCTGATAGCATCACCGAAAGTTCGAAACCCCGTCCAAATGTGCGCCGAATCCTCGATTCAAATCCTCAACATCCTCGACAGACTACGAGCTCAAGGATTGCTAGGTAAGATCCATGATACCGCCTGGCAGTTAGTCATATTAGAACCCCCAGAAGCTGACTCAGAGGATAGAAACCTTCCTTCCCCTCGACCTTGACTCCCTATTCGTATCAACCGTCGCCCTCCTCGTCGCCCGAGCAGTCGATTCCCGTCTGATTGAAAGCCAGTCCCCATGGCTAGAAAAGTCTCATGCCATAATCGAAGAAATGGTGGCCAGCGGCAACCTGATTGCGGGGTTCCGCAGGAACGAGATGCAAAAGCTGGAGGAGATACTCAGCAACTTCACCACGACGCAGCCTCGCGTTGCGGGCATCCCTGAGGATACTCAAGGCGCCGAATGGCAGCAACAGCAGCCAACGGATTCCGCGGCCGCTGTCCAGGAGCCTGTGCCGCCTCCGCCGTTTCCCGAGTTTACCAAAGACAGCAGCAGCCAGGCGGAGGATCTGACGGCCCAGCAGATTATTGATGTGGTTAACTCTATGGAATGGGAGGATAATGAGTGGATGTCATTTACGGTTATGGATGATCAGGCATGAGATGGACAAAGGTTCTGGGAAGCTTAATGTGTCGGCGTTGCGGTTTATATTGGATCGAGGACCTTTTGGTAATTGAAGCTGAATCAGATTTATGAATCACATCAAGCAGCGATGTTTGTCGGGAATTCTCCAACTGCCAGGCCAATGGGAAGCTTGAACCGAAATCGACGTGTTCGTCTGGTCTTTTAACTTTGAGATGAAGTCTAAATGGACAGTTCCGTCGGCGTAGGCGATCATCCCGCCGGGCCAAAATATCTCCAGACTTTGGAGGTGGAGTTTCCATGATTCGGTCTTAATCTAAAGTCGATTAAGACGAGGCAAAATCCGGGGTTTAGCTTGCAACGAATCACCACACAGTTGCCCGAATTCAAACACAAAAGCAAAAGGCTTATTCGTATAATTACGAGCTCCGCCCGGTCGCATTCAGGTACCTTACATGAGGTCTACCGAGGCGAGCCCCCAATCATAAACAAGGATGGGCGCATGCCGATCATTTGCTAATAGCCGAAGCAATCGGGCCATTCCCCGATTCCCCTTATATTTTTCCTTCGTATGAATGCCACCCGAGCTTCTAGATTGAGTCGCCGGGCCCCTCCACAACGGATGGAACGATTGCTTTCCATCACAATGTCACCAAACGGCATTTCTTGGCGGGCGAATGGGGGAGTAGCGCATATCGACAAGGGGGCCGGAGGGCTGCATGTTGCAACCTCCAATGAAGACAAGAAAGACTTAAAAGCAAGGTACTGCCGTCCGATGATGTACGACATGCATGCAAGGTACGGCTCGTTGCGCGAACAAGGGCTCGACTCTCCTCGTCTTTCACCATGTCTCGGTTCTCAGGCTTGGGCCCGGCTCTGACGCTGGCTCTTGCAGCACTTGTCAACGGCCAAGACAACCTCGGCATCGCGAATGGCTTCATTGATTACAAGACGGAACAGGTCAGCGGCCAGTTCGTTCGCGACTCCCAGACTCTCGCTTCGCTCAAGGTCGCTTCCGGCCACGACTTTCTTCCCTCGGATTTCCTCTCCAACCTGACGCACACCGAAGGCGCCCACTACCTCGGAGACGTCACCTTTCGCTACAAGGTCGCCGGCGCCGGTAACTGGACCAGCGTCGACTCTGCCCAGGCCAGAAAGCCCGTGAAGGCTCTTGAAGGCCTCGCATCCGGTGTCCTTGCCGGCGCGGACCTGGGACCTACGCTGCCCAGCGGCATCCCTCTCACCGTCACGAGAGAGTGGCTGACCGAAAGCGACAGCCTGGCTCTGCGCATCAACCTGACCAACACGGGCAACAGCACCGTCGAGCTCGGATCCCTTGGCCTCCCCGTCTCCATCAACAATGTCTTCAGCACGCGCGAGGCGGAGAACCTCCAGGACAAGTGCTCTCTCGCGGATCCGTACATCGGTCTTGATGCAGGCTACGTTCGCGTGTCTCCCGTCAAGGGAACCGGCAACGCGCTCGTCGTCGCGCCTCTCGGCTCAAGCCCTTTCGAAGCATGGAGGCTTCTCAGCGAGCCGCAGGGCGACTACTACTACCAGAGCCAGACGTACGAGGGCAACTACGAGTGGATGATCCACTCCAAGGCATGGGCGGAGACGGAGTGGAAGGGTGGTGCCCCGTGGAACACGCCCACGTCCAAGACTCTGGAGGCTGGCGAGACCTATTCCGTCGGTCTCAAGTTCTCCGTCGCCGAGAGCATCCAGACCATCGAAGATGCCGTCGAGAAATCGGGTATCCCTCTCGCCGTGGGCATCCCGGGATACGTCGTGCCCGCAGACCTCACTGCTCGCCTGTACCTCACACACTCCTCCCCCGTCAAGTCCATCGACGACTCTGGCGTGTTCACCGTGAAGCAGGACACGGCCGCCAAGGGCTCGCCCTACCTCCTCACCCCTGTGGAAGGCAAATGGGGCAGAACAAAGATCACCATCACCTACGAAGACGGCAAGACCCAAGTCGTCCACTACTTCATAACCAAGGCCGCCACGCAGACGGTCTCCGACCTGGGCCACTTCCTCACCACCGCCGCCCACTTCAACGACACCTCCGACCCCTTCGGCCGCGCGCCGTCCATCATGGGCTACGACCGCGAGGTCAACGCCATCGTTGAGCAGGACTACCGCGTCTGGATTGCGGGACTGAGCGACGAGGGCGGCACGGGTGCGTACGTAGCCGCGGCCACGAAGCTGTTCGTGCAGCCCGTGGCCAGCGAAGTCGAGGTCCTCGACGAGTTCATCCACGAGACCGTCCTCGGCACGATCCAGCCTCCCGACTCGTTTGCCGTGAGGGCGAGCACCTTCTTCTACCAGCCCGATGCGGTTAACTACACATACGATTCGGCCTTGGACTGGACTACCTGGGCCGCATGGAACAAGGAGAGATCATACACCACCGTCCGCGCTTACAACTACGTCCACCCCGTCATTGCCTACTGGTCCATGTACCGTGTGGCCAGAGACTACCCCGAGATCAAGACCCGGGAGGAGTGGAGCTGGTACATCAACCAAGCGTTCAACACTGTGCAGTACTGCCTCAAGGACGGCGCCAAGGACTGCGACTACGGTCTGACCGGCCTGATGGGCGAGACGGTCTTTGCCGAGCTTCTCGAGGATCTGAAGCGCGAGAACATGACGCAGGAGGCGTCCACACTCGAGGCCTCGATGAAGTACCGCGCCGACTTCTGGGAGACCCTTGCCGTGCCGTTCGGAAGCGAGATGGCCTGGGACAGCACCGGGCAAGAGGGCGTCTACTACTGGACCAAGTAAGTGATGAAATCTCCTGCCATGAACCGGTGAACCTTGCTAACTTGCGAAAGCTACTTCGGCCTGAACACCACCGCAACCAAAGCCATCAACAGCATCACGGCGTACATGCCCACCGTCGCCCACTGGGGCTGGAACGGCAACGCCCGCCGGTACTGGGACTTCAACTACGGCGCCAAGCACGCCGGCACGGAGCGCCAGCTGCACCACTACGGCTCCGGCCTCAACTCCCTGCCCATGCTGCACTACTACGAGCGCAACCCGTCCGACTTCAACGCCATCCGCGTCGCGTTCGCCGGCAACACCGCGCCCCTGAGCAACATCGACGAGGAGGGCTGCCCGTCCGCTGCGTTCCACTCGTTCCCCGAGCACCTCGAGTGGGACCCCTACACCGGCGACTACGGTCTCGGGTTCCTGGGTCTCGGCCTCGGCCAGACGCTGTACATTGTCAACACCGAGAAGTACGGCGAGGTCGTGTTTGGTGGCAATGTGGTAGAGTCAACCGCCACTTCTGTCGTCGCCGAGCCGAGGGATGCGGTTCGCCGGCGGGTATTTGTTGCGGATCTGGGATTGAAGATCTCGTTGAGTGCTGGAGCTATTGGCACCGTTACGTATGATCGAGAGGGCCAGACGGTCAAGCTAAGCGTCAGCCAGGCTGCGTCTGATGCGGCTCTCAAGGCCTCTTCGGCCATTGTGTGGCTTACTCAGACCACCGGAGGAGCGGCATTTGCGGTAACAGGGGCTACCCAGGCGAGAGGTGGATATAATGTTGACTTGTCGAGCGGAAAGGCCGAAGTCACGATTGC
Source organism: Colletotrichum endophyticum (assembly GCA_027406105.1). Taxonomy (NCBI): domain Eukaryota; kingdom Fungi; phylum Ascomycota; class Sordariomycetes; order Glomerellales; family Glomerellaceae; genus Colletotrichum; species Colletotrichum endophyticum. Next base: position 766,212 of record JANVYF010000005.1, read on the forward strand.
GAAGGCGTAGACAGTTGTATGAAGTTTCAGTATGCGAACTTTGGGTAGAAGAATAGAAGCTTCTCACAACTTGTGCTATGATACTCAGCCAAGCCGTGATGAGATACGTTCCACATCTCCAGAGAGCAACTAATACAGCAAGCCCAGGAGCAATGTTTCAACCCTGAACTAACACGAAATGATCAGACGAACGCCAAGTGTCCCACCTTCTCCAAACCCCGCATCCCCGGCCTTCTCCCCCGCGAAAAGATCCAGCCACCATCTTACTACCCCGCACCATCCTCCCCGCTTCTCATTTCTCTTCGAGTTTGCCGATATCCCGACATGACGATGTGCCCCTAGGATCCAGGGCTTTCCCCTGCCATTGGCTTCGCAACTTTGCGTTTAGGCGGCCTGGATTGGGTCAGCTGTGCCTGGTTCCTCTCAATAACCGTGACTCGTGGAAACCGTATGGCTCCATCATTGGCCACTTCCCCAGACGAATCACTGAGCTGATGAGCTGGTGAAAGCTTCTCACGTAACTTTGTCCCGAATTGACCGAGAGGGGCCCATATCTACCGGCAAATATCACCTCACCTCGTGTCTTTAGTACCACCATGACCACCCCAGGTAAGGAAGAGCGTCTCGCGGGGATCGAACTGGGTAGCTTTCCAGGCTAAATGCCCAGGTCTCGTCTCTTGAATCCCAGCTCCCTGGATGCGGTGACATCGTTCGGCATAACACCTCGCGATGCTTCGTTCATAAACTCACTCTCGTCCGGATGGGCTCGCCCTCTCAAGCTACCTCCTCTCACCTGGGTTAGACCTCAAGCCCGCCATGGTCTCGTCCAAGAGCTTCTTCCTCGGCGCGAGCCTCTTCGCCAGCACCCTGGCATCATCCTGCTGGCGCAACGCAACATGCACTCACCCAACCGAGGCGTCCTTCCCGGGCCCTTGGGACGCCAACATCTACGCCCCCGACTCCCGCACCGCCCGCCCGAAATCCGTCCTCTCCCTCGCGACAGGTGACGCCATCGGCTCGTTCCCGTGCGCCCAGCCGCTCAAGGGCAACGGCTCGGCGCTGGTGTTCGACTTTGGCGTGCTCGTGGGCGGCATCACGACGGTCAACTACACCTACACAGGCGACGGCCCCGCGACCCTCGGCCTCGCCTGGACGGAAGCGAAGAACTGGATCGGCGAGTACTCCGACAACTCCAACGGCAACTACCGCGGCCCGAACGCCACCCTCATCAGCGTCGACGGGGCCCTCTTTCACAACATCACCGCCACGGGCGAGGGCTCCTACACCGTCCCCTTCGCCCAGCTCCGCGGCGGCTTCCGCTACCTCACCCTCTACCTCATGATCAACTCCTCCTCCTCCTCCTCAACCTCCAACACTACCGCCCCAACCCTCGCCATCGATGACGTCTCCCTCGAGATCGTCTTCCAGCCAACCTGGTCCAACCTCCGCGCCTACCAGGGCTACTTCCACTCCTCCTCCGACCTCCTCAACAAGATCTGGTACGCCGGCGCCTACACCCTCCAGACCAACGCCGCGCCCCCGGAGACCGGCCGCGTCCTCACCGAGGCCGTCTGGAACGGCTCCTGGTTCAACGACGCCTACCTCGGCGTCGGCTCCTCCCTCCTCCTCGACGGCGCCAAGCGCGACCGCTGGATCTGGCCCGGCGACATGGGCGTCGCCGTCCCCTCCGCCTTCGTCAGCACCGGCGACCTCGAGAGCGCCCGCAACGCCCTCCAGACCATGTTCGACTACCAGCAGCCCTCCGGCATCTTCCCCCGCGCCGGCCCGCCCTACCTCGACGCGACCAGCGACACCTACCACATGTGGACCATGATCGGCGCCTACAACTACGTCCTCTTCTCCGGAGACCTCCCCTGGCTCGCCGCCAACTGGGCCGCCTACCTCCGCGCCATGGACTACATCTGCGCCAAGATCATCCCCGGCACGGGCATCCTCAACGCCACCGCGACAGGCGACTGGGCGCGCTACATCTACTCCACGAACGGCAGCGCGCCCAACATGCTCCTCTACCGCACCCTCACCACCGGCGCCTTCCTCGCCGACCTCGCGCCGTCCAACGCCTCCTCCTCCCCCTCCGCAAACCTCACCTCGACATGGCTCGCCCGCTCCGAGACCCTCAAAACCGCAATCAAAACCCACCTCTGGGACCCCGCCAAGGGCGCCTTCTTCGACGGCTACAAGAACCGCACCCTCTACCCGCAAGACGCCAACGCCTACGCCCTCGCCTTCGGCCTCCTCGCCCCCTCCTCCCCCGAAGCCGCCTCCGTCTCCGCCGCCCTCACCGAGAACTGGACCCCCATCGGCCCGGCCTCCCCCGAGCTTCCGGGGAACATCTCCCCCTTCATCACCTCCATCGAGCTCGAGGCGCACTTCGCCGCCGGCCGGCCCGACCGCGCGCTCCGCCTCATCCGCGACAGCTGGGGCTGGTACCTCACCCACCCGAACGGCACGCAGTCGACCGTGATCGAGGGCTACCTCGTCGATGGCAGCTTCGGATATCGCAAGGCGCGCGGGTACACGGACGACCCGAGCTACGTCTCGCACGCGCACGGCTGGAGCTCGGGCCCGACGAGCACGCTGACGGAGTACCTCGTCGGGCTGCGCGTGACGGCGCCCGCGGGGCGGGAGTGGCGGCTGAAGCCCGTGTTCGGGGAGGTGGAGGCCGCGCAGGCGGGGTTCACGACGGCGCTGGGAAGGTTTAGTGCAAGATGGGAGGTGAAGAACGGGAGTGTCGCGAGCGTCGAGTGGGACGTGCCGATGGGGACAAGGGGATGGGTCGAGTTTGGGGGTGGTGGGAGGTGGGTTGAGGGGGGGGCGGGGAGGGAGGTTGTTAACGTGATAGTGTCAAAGAGAGAGGCGTGAAGACTTGTATGCATGTAATAATGAGAGTCGATACGTTACTGTATTTCTGATTTCGGACTGAGGTGCGACTGTGCAGACACATTGGAGTGTTGATGGGTCCTACTCGCGGATCCCCGGGGCTCATCCCATCGGACTCCGTCTCAACATATCCGCTGAATAACGTCCGAGCAGCTTTTGACATCCCATCACATGCCCACTGGTCACATCCGTGTGGCTTTCGATAACCTACCGCATCAGTAAGCGTACGGCCTGGGCAACGTCCAAGCGGACGACACCAGATCGAATCCGTCTCATAGACCCATCAATTATTCCCCTGTTGCAGTCTGACGAAGTTGAGGGCTCCCATTCCCAAACGATCACATCCACAAGAAGAGAAAACTTCAGCCACAGCACAAGGGCGACTTTCCTCCCCCACGAACCACTACACACCAGTCCCTTGCATGAGACCACCAAAGTGGACAAGAGCGAGAACCAAACAAGATCGCCTCAAACCTTGCCCACGCACTAGAAGCAAGAAACGCAGAGGCCGCAGACTGCCCAGCGTTTCAAACTCATCCGAGCTTTTTCGCGAGGCGCGGCTGCAAGATCCCAACTCTCAACGTCCAGAGTCAGAACTCTCCGTACGGGACAAACCCTTTCTCTGTCATCTCAAACAATGGGGTTTGCCCGAGAAATCGGACGGTCAGAGAAGATGGGACGGCGGAACTGTCTGCAGTCAACCTTGGGAGTTCAGCTTTGCGTGTGTTCGACAATTCTGATGAATGAGAATCTTGTGGTATTTTCCCCGGGTATCAGTCCCAGTATGTATGTCTGCAAATGTAGGCGCAGCAGCTGCAGAGGCCATATGCAAGTCCTCACGCGTTTCCGGGTCAAGGAAACACGCCTTTCGCGAGGCGCTTTTCGCCAATCCAGTGACCATATCCAAACATAACTTTTCTCCTTCAAAAACAGCTCCTTCGGGGGCCTAGACCAGCACTTGCTCAGGGCCACAGCAACCAATGCACCAAAATCAAGATCCTTCTCAAACTCCAAAAACACCAGCACAAAACCCAATACGTTAAGAAACAATCCTTTCATCCCAAAGGCATCATCAGCTCGTCGTCGTAGTCGTCGTCCCAGCCGGCTGTGTCACAACCTGCGCAACCTCCGGATCCCTCTGCCGCTCCCTCTCCCTCAGCAACGCCCTCTGCCGCCGCCTCTCCTGCCGCCTGCGCTGCTGCTGCGGGCTGCCCTCCTTGCAGGCATCGACGCAGTGCATGACCATGTAGAGGAAATGCAGGATGGCGGCGATGAGCTGCAGCCACATGTACCAGGGGGCCCAGGTGGCCTTCTCGACGCGCAGGGGGTCGTCGCGCCAGGCCTTGTACTCGCGGTGGGGGCTGCCGGTGCGCCAGCCGTTGAGGATGATGAAGTAGAAGAAGGCGACGAGGCCGAGTACAAAGAGGATGAAGTCGCCGACGACGAGGGCGCCGGTGCGCAGGCGTGGGATCTGGCCGGTGGAGTTGGCGAGGGTGACCATCTCGGCCATGGAGTAGACGATGCCTGAGACGGACTGTCGCAGAGGTCTGTGTTAGCAATTGCTTCGCTTTTTGAAAATTTCTTATTCCTGTTCATGGAACACGATCAGGAAGGAGGCAGGGGTTAAAGCATACCGCGACATATCCTATGGGAAAGTCAAACCCGTAGCGCGAGAGCATGATGAGCGCTGCGAGGGCGCATACCTCGAACACGACGAGGGTCAGGCGTAGGCAGAACTGGAGGATGCCATAGAGATGGGGGATGCGCGGGCGCGCCATGGCTGGCAACGGCAGACGAGGACGCGGCCGCCTCCAAGTCGTCGACGCAAGAAGAAAAAAAAAGGACCTCGAGGGTTCTCTATCGTGGGATCATTCGCCTGCGGGGTCGTGTCGGTGAGGACGGTCGGTCGGGTCGGTCGGGGTGCTGGGAGGGCTGCAACGTCGGAGTCGGTCGCCGGCGCGGGCGGAGCGGCTTCAGGTACGAGAAGGGACGAGAGAAAGTAAAATGGTAATAACGACAAGGGCCGGCCGTTTCGTTTCTCTGATGGGCGCCTTTGTTTCGGTGGCGTCGCTTTTTCTTCTTTGTGGTGGCCCGTTGAGTGCGTGCGTGTGTTACATTCGGCAACGGTCAGTCAAGACGGCCGGTGTGGTGAGTGAAGTGGATGGATGAGTGTGAGATGGAGAGGGTGAGAGTCGCCAAAAAGTCGAGGTGTGGTGCAGGTGGTTGTTTGAAGGTCGGGTTCTGCCTCGCCCAACCGCCGACGTTCAGCGGGGAAAAGGAATGGCTGCTTAAGGTACGTGGAGCGGATATCAAGATGGACGGCGACTGGCTGCGGCTCGATAGGAGCGGTGGTGTGGTGGTTGGCAGGTTAAGAAAACAAGCAGGTGGTTGAATGTGACCTGCCCTGGGTGGTGAATGAATGGTTGTCGGTGGCACAGGAGCGACCTGCAGGAGAATGGAGGTTCCCGACCCAATTGCAAGTGGAAGATACCCAATTCCGAACGATCTCGTCACTCCCAAAGTGATGGATTTTTGCACATGTACAGAAGAAGCAAAAAAGAAGAAAAAAGGGCCAACACGAAGCGAGCACAGCAGCGCAGTGGGCAAGCGAATGCACTTAATCAGTCCAAGGAGGGAGTTTGGGCGTCCTGCGCAAAAGGCCGCCTCAGCTCTTCCATCTGGGCATGGGATTGGGGGGGACAGGACAAGCGAGAAGTCCGGGTTTGCCAAGCATTTCTGGACAAGGATGCGCCCCGAGGGAATGGAGGATGGGAGGAGATGGCCATGTCTGCGTCGCTCATCTTTGGGCACGGGAGGGAGGGAAGTAGAGTTTTGCAAGTGGTTGTAGCTGAAAATGCGAGGCGGGAATAGAATCTGTAGACTAATGGGCCGAAAATGTCTAGATCAACAGACCGTCCTAGGACCCTTGGATTCTTGGATTGCTCTCCCTCGGACGGCGGGAACTTGATCGTCTTCTCTCCCACGAGTCCGACGCCGCCGCCGCCGCCGCACTACGACTGCATCTCTCGGGAGCGCAAACCAGCACAATGGCCGTCCCGCTGCTCCCGTTCAGGTGGCTGTGCGTCCTAACGGCTGCATAAGCCTTCCTTGGAGAACAAGAGAGAGTGGGAAATGGGAGATAATCTGGATGCGACAGGTCATCAGCAAAGTGGCCCGGGCAGAACCTTGGAGATGCCCAGCAGGCGAGTCGGGGGATGCGGCCAAGAACCTCCGGTGGTTGGATAGGAGGGAAGCCCGGGAGGGCTGGGCATTGTTTGGGCGTCTACAGAGTACGCATACACGTCCAACACCGCCAATTGTTCGATTTCAAGCCTTCCTGGGTGGTCTCTACTGATATGTTAGTGGGAGTAAGTGAGGAGGCTGGGAGGACCCTTGCCCACCGTCCCGCCTTCTGCTCCGTAAGGTTTTGCAGCAGGAATGCCAGGCCCTTTAGCTCTGGCAGTCTGTCACTGTCAGACAGGGGCTCTCTCTCGCCTTATGTCAGCCTCAATCCGTACCTCAGATGTAGATGGATGTCCTTCGTCTCCGGTGGGCGCAACGCTTGGCAACGGCTAAACGGACGGAGGCCCTTCGCCCAGAAACCGTTTGCGTCATCCCCGGCACCTCACCTCGCCAGTCTCTCCCATCTCCGCAGCGAAACCCTTCCAGAAACATGCCAAACCGCGCCGTTTGAACACCACCACCGCCGCCTCTGAACCGACGACACCTCTCACACCATTAGTGTTTCTACTATCGTCCACCACCGACACGAACGACAGGAACACCGATCGCCCATCTTCCCTTGCGGCGGAAAGAAAAAAAGCAGGGTCCTGCTTCCATAAATAAAACAAGCCCAGTCCAAGTTTTCTCGTGATCAACCCGCTACGTACCTCCTGCTCAAGCCTCAAGCGCCCACCGGGGCCACACCATGCAGAAAGGCGTCCGTCTCCACATCGCCACACCGCGACGCCTCTCCCGGCCCACGTCCCGTAAAGGGCTCCCCCGCGGCGTGCCCACAAAGAACGCCCCCTTTAGGGAAATGACCGGCGCGCGATGAGATCAGATGGAGCCAGACGATTGCGGCTCATCGTCACAACCACCACCCGTTCCCAGTATTCCCACCACCGGAAACTTGTTCATCGCAGAACCTGCCCGTTGCTTGGTCTTTGCTTGTTCACAGTTCTTCTTCCCACACGTAAGCTCACGATACACAGTGACATACAGCCGTATCCTGCTGCTGGGCCTGGAACCAAGGCAACCCGGGCAAGACGGCACTTGGTCGCGTGCTTGGCTGGAGATCCCTCCATCACCTCAAGACTCCAAGGCGGGATGTGAATCGTGATGCGACGCCCCCCGGACGAGCTTGACGTCTTCTTTGCCATGCAAACGTAAACCTGTGGGCGCCCTGCTTGCCTTCCCATGATGCTTGGTGATGTCTTGTTGTGTTTTCGATGGAGTATGATTTGACGTAGCTGAGGAAAACAGGTTGACGACAAGACTTTGGGAAAGCTTGATCAAGTATATAACTCTAGACATTGAGCCTCTCCAAGCATCCAATCCATCTCACTCATCAGAACAAACCAACACAACTCCATCACCACAAACCTCAAACACCCAACTACTCTTAAGACCCCACCTCTTACAAACAACACATTCAAAATGCACTCCGGCAGACACGAGAACTACGGCTCCTCGGGCAACTACGGCGGCGGCAACGACTACGACCGTCGCGGAGGCGGCTACGGCGGAGGCCACGAGAGCTACGGCGGCGGCATGGGCGGTCCTCCCCGCGACAGCTACGGCAGCGGCGGCATGGGCGGCGGCCGACGTGATGACTACGGCGGCGGTATGGGCGGAGGCATGGGTGGCGGCATGGGAGGCGGCCGTCGTGACGACTACGGCGGTGGCTACGGAGGCGGCTCTCGCCGCGATGACTATGGAGGCGGCCGTGACAGCTACGGCAGCGGCGGTGGACGCCGTGACGACTACGGTCCCTCAGACTCCTACGGCGGTGGCCACTCTTCCCACGGACGTGAGTTTATCCCCTTTCCAAACATGACACTCTCAGTATATACTAATAACGAGAAAACAGGCCGCAACAGCTACGATGACGACAAGAAGAGCTCCTCCGGCGGCGGCTTCCTCGGCGGCATGCTGGGAGGCGGCGGCAAGGACAAGAAGGACAAGAAGAAGGACGAGGGCTTCACCGACAAGATCATTGACGGTGCCGCCGAATACGCCAAGAAGAAATGGTAAACTCTCCGAGAGGTGTGCCTGATGATGTAATGAACAACAACCTGTACTATTAGCCGGGCTATTGCCTGATATAATAATTCCATGTTCGACAAGAAAAACACGGTTACCACGCAATGTGCATGCAGTGGAGGATGCATCCCAATGTGATGGTCTAAGCCCATAATAAGTATACAATTCCAAACAGGGATCGGTCATGGCAACTTGCGACGTTGTCGCACTTCATTCAGATCGCCAAAAGTTTGGCCTTCAGGTTCTCGCCTGGTAGTACTGTGTTACAAGCCCTCAACGCCAAATACCTCGCCTCTTCACCATGGGTGTCCCAGGGACTTCTCCTTAAATCTTGCAATGCTCCAGGGGACCTAGAAATCCTGGCCGGATTCTCAGGAGTCTGCGGAAAGCCAACTCTGCAAGCGCAACGAATCAAACGACGAGGCGTATCAACCAAGAGCCCCAATCCTTTTCCTGTTCTAAGTCGAACCACCCTAATGCTAATGCAAGTTTTCCGTATCGACGTAGACAAAGGAAAAGAAATGGCAAAGTTAGACAGTTCTCAAGCAGCGCAAGATCCGAATACCGAACCATCGCCGTCATGGCCTGCCGAGTGAGTCGAGCTAAAAGGAGCAGTCTCCGCTCAGATGCTTTCGCGGTAATGTACAGGTTGAAGCTTGAAAACTTCGTGGCGAGAAATATCATATGTACTAGGCGTTAAGGCGTCGCATGTTGAATGTTCGTAAGCTGCATCGAGCAGACTGTGCAAGTCGTCAACTATCCATGTAAGTGGTAAACTTGATGTGGCCGTCTATCCAGACTTCTTGGTTTTCTCGGCATCCTCATCTGCCTTCTTCTGCTCCTCGGCCTTGGCTTTCGCCTTGCCCTCGTTATACTTGGTCCACTTCTCAGACATGTAGCGGATGGAGCGGCCTACGCCTGCGGTGAAGAAGCCCTTGATGGACTGAGCAGTGGCGGGCCAGTTGACCGTTTGCATGATAACCTTGCGGATGTACTTTTGCAGCTCCTCAGGGTCGTCTTGCACGATGCGCTGTTCGAAGCCGCCGCCCTCGCGACGCTTGTAGCTAACGTCATCCTCATTCTTGGAAGCGTCCATCATGGCCTTGAAGTCGGCAGCCGGAACCATGAACTTCTTTTGGTATTGGAAGTATAGACGCGAGCGGAAGGCCTTGGGAAGACGGCGGACCATGTTACCCCGCTTGACGGGGTCCATATCCTGGTGCATGGCGCCATCGTACTCAGGGTCCGAGATGTGCTTCGCCTGCTGGTCGGCCCCTTCGCTGTAGTCGATATTCGGCAAGGTGTTCAGGAGAGGGCCGTAGAGCTTGCGGAAGGAGACCATGTTATTGTCAACAATGTTTGAAATCTTGCTCTTATTTTCCGTGGGGAGAGCCATGCGCGGGTCGCCAAGGTAAGAGATGCGGGCGATGGTAGAGTAGAGCTCCTTTTCGGTGAACTTAGGGGGGAGAAGAAGGAGAGCAGTGCGTACGGCGGCGAGGAGGTTGGCCTGGTTCGCGAGACGAACTCGAGGATGATCGCGCAGGATTTTAACCGGCTTCTGGAGTCTTCCCGCGAGATACAAGTTGTTCCAGGTGGACAGATCGGTGCAGAGATTGTCGATAGAGGTCACACCGTACTTGATGAGCATGCCGTTCTTAGTGACATACGGATTGAAGTAGACTCCAGCACCCCAGCGGTCCTGGAAGGTGGAGACAAGGCCCGAGCCGAAGCTCGCCAAGCCAGAGTAGTGGTCGCGATGCTGGCGCATGTTGAGCGAGTGCCAGTGCTGAGTGTGGGTGACTCCGAAGATGAAGTCAATCATCTTAGGGCCGCCCTTCTGGACCTCCATCAAGGAAGACGTCGGCTTGGGGTGAACGGTGCGAAACTCCTCATCGGTGACACTTCTACTGGTCTTGGACTGGGGAAAGACACCAGAGCCGTAGGCCATGGCGTACATGACGGGAGCGCGGAACTCTCGAACAACATTTGTCAAGACCTTTTTGAACTCGGCGTTGACCTCCATGTGCTGGTTGATGCCAAAATCTTTGTAAGGGAGCTGATCAAATTCCTCGATCTTAGCGTCTCCGTGATCCTCCCAGTTGTCTTCGGAAATGGTCGGGCCCTCCTTCTTGCGCGCCTTTTCGGCCTCGCGTGCCCAGTTGAAGTTGATGGCTGACCCATGGTGAGTGTACGCGGGTGGGCTATCCTCCTTCTCCTCTTCTTTGAGTTTGTTCTCCTTCTTGTCGGCTTCCTTGGCGGGGTCCCCTTTCTTGGCGTCGTCGTTCGATGAGTACCAACGAGCGGACCAGGCGGGTGTCACAGCGATGGTCGACGCTGCGACCGACCGGAGAGAGTGATAGCGGACAGCCCGAAGAGGCTGAAGCTATCTCATGTATCAGCAGGCAGTTCCCATCTCTGGTCCATTCAGCTAGGGACAGAGAGAGGGCTTACCATAAGGCGGGACATCGTCATAGTCGCCGCTTGGATGTTGTAGACGTGGCTGTCGATGTGGGGTCGTAGGACGAGAGGACGGGAATAGATGCAGTATCAAAGTGACAGTGGGAGTTCGAGCTTATCCATTCAAAACACACAAGGCAGCCAGGTCACGGCGGGAAAGGCGGGCAGGCAGTGGCCGCAAGGCGAAAGGCAGCAGTCCGGACCGAGTCAACCCAAGCCGTGTCGCAAACAGGCTCAAACTTGCACCCAATATCCAATCGAAGCAGTAATAGCGTCCGTATGGCCGTAGAAGTCTCTCGCAAGTCCTTTGTGAATTCGCGATCGTTCCAAATCGGCTTGGGCGTGGTTCGAGTCGAGAGATCTGGTCCGGGTTCGAGCTCGGCTATTACGGACCAAATTGATGGCTACTGGCAGCTGCCCCTTTCTATCTGCCCCAATTGGCCGAGCTTCACCTTCGCAAGCGGTGTTTCGCGGTATCGTATCGCTGGGTATCGATGGGCTTGGAAGGGGCTCGGCGTCGTTGTCGGGGTTGCGGAGGGGGAATTCGGAGGGGGAATTCGGAGGAGCTGAAGCTATCGTTGAAATCTGCTTCTAGCAGTGAGCTCGGGCAAGCACGCACTAGGTAGGAGCAGCCGGGCACGGAACAGCCCGTGACCAATGCAGCAGCCAAGACAGGAACAAGCTTCCAGGCATGTGGGATGTGGGGATCACGTCATGGTGCTGCTGCCCCTGTCCGCCGTTCCGCCCTGCCCTCTCAGCCGGCGCAGTGACAGCCACAGGGTCCAGGGCCGTTGTCTTTCTAGCTGTGTCTTGTTCTTTGGTGCTTGAGGCCGTGATAAGAATCTGACAGCTTTTCGAAGCAATTGAAACAGTGAAGGGGCTCAAACAATGCAAAAGAGAACGGAAAACTGGTAATAGCAGGACAGATAATGAGATGACATGACCAACAAGAGGCAAGTGCAGCTTGCTGATTCAAAATAGTCGCAGACTGTATGGGTTCATCCGACAAGGCAAGAGAAGCAGGAGAAACTTCGATTGCCATCAGCTGATTTGTAGTGCAGAAAGTCCATGTCTAGGAAGGTGCAAATAGTGAAGAGACTTTCCATCTCAAAGCTGCAAGTGTGACCTACGGCTTTGACAGGTAGCACCGCCCAGTTCCTACCTGCCGATACCGAGAACAGCTTAGGAAATCGGACAGGAACAGTCGCAAACTTGCGTCAACACCTACCCAAGCACGCCAGGTCAGGAATGTCTTGACTTTCTGCATATCTCAGAGGGCGAAACTTTCTTTCCGCAACTTCAACCTTCAAACTCACAGCGCCAGCGGCTCTTCAAAATGGAAGACGATGATGACGAGCAGCTCACGCTTGGGATTGGTCGTTTTTTGACCACGAGAAAGACAGCAATGCAACAAGACGCGACAAGCAAATCGGGCCCAGCTGCCTCAGCTGAGATGCAGGCGACACCGCGGGGAACCAACGGGGGCGACAGGGGAGAGCCGCCGGGCCTGGGAGATCGAGCCAGTGCAGAGATCCCTGCTAAAGAACACGTGACACGCTCACCGGCAACCCGGAGCTCCCAGAGCCAAAACACCAAGTCACTCCTCAGACGCGCCGTTAACAATCGGCACAGCATCCACGACATGCGCTCTCACACCCCATCAGGCGACCCTCCAGGCAGGAGAGGCTCCGTAACTAATCGTTTTCGCAATAGCACCGGCGGAAGCGCGTTGCCACGACCTCACACCTCCCTCCGAGAATCCAGGGTACGATCCCCCAGAATAAACAAAAACAAAGACCCCGATCCCCGCAAACGCTGACCAAAAACTTTCAGTTTCGCGCAACCCAACCGACATACAACCTCTTCACCGGCGGCGATGCGAATAGCCGTCCCGGTTCCCGTCAAAGCTCGGTACGCGCCGCTTCTCGGGAGAGTTCCAAGGAAAACATGGCACCGCCAGACGCGGCCGAGTATGAATCGCAAAGACAGGTGATTGAGGAGCTCAAGGCGGAGCTGGGCACCCTCAGGTACACGATCTCTACATTCGAGCAAGAGAAGGAAATGGCCGAAGCGCGACACAAAGTTGAACTCGAGGAGGAACGCCGCCGAGCCCAACTGGACTTCACTGCTAAGCAGACTGCCGAGAGCGAGAAGTCGCAAGCACAGCGACAGTTTGAGAATGTCCAGAAGGAACTGAGTGACTTGCGAGAGGGCGCGTCCGAGGAGAAGTCTAGCTTAGAAAAGCGCGCGCGAAGTGCGGAAGACGAAGCGCGATTGCTTCAGGAACAGTTGGAAGACCTCTCAAGCGCAAAAGATGAAGCCGCCCGAATCAACGAAAAGAAAACAATCGACTTGGAGATGCAGTTGCAGGCTGCACAAAAGTCAGTCCAGGAGTTGGAGCAGGAATCACAAGCTCGCGAGACTGCCCTACAACAGGTCCAATCCCAGCTTGTCGACAAGGACAACGCGATTGGGGACCTTGAAGCGGAAGTACTCAGGCTGAAGGCCCAGACTGGCGATGCTGATACTATGGCTATCATCAAGCGGGAGTTGTCCGAACAAGTAACACATATTCGCAACCTCGAAGCAACCAACCGCGAGCAGCTATCTGAGCTGAAGCACCTGCGCCAGATTCACAGGGCCGTCGAGGTCGTTGAGGAGGAGAAGCGATCCCTTCAACGTAAGCTCGAGGCTGCCCAGTCTCTGGAGACAGAATTGTCCGAAGCCCGCATGCAACGTCAACGTCTTGAGGATGAGCGCATGGCATGGACTGCGTACCTAGCTAGCACTGGCACTGAGGCCGAGTTTGAATCCCCCGAGGATGTTGCTCGCGCTCTGATCCAAGAAAGACTCACGTCAGCCTCCCACGTCGAGAGAATAGGAGCCCTTCAAGCTGAGCTGGCGGCGCAGGAGTCTGCACTCAACTCCCTTCAACAAGAGCACGCCACCCTCAAATCACAACTCGCAGAGGCAAAGACTGCGGCCACCACCCAAAACGTTGACAAGGCCCGTCTGCGCACTGAGCGCCAGCGTGTCCTTGCTGTGAAGGAGGTTGAATATCTTCGCGCTCAGCTTAAGACCTTTGACGCGGAGGACGAGGCCTTCCAGCCGGAGTCTGTCGATGAAACCAAGTCCCGTCGCATTCAAGAGCTCGAGGACCTGGTCGACAAGTACCGCTCGGAAGTGCAAGCGTTGCATACGGAGATGTCTTCGATCGAGTCAGGCAAGCCTGCACCAACAGTTGCTGGCACGAAACGCCCACGCGACGAGAACGACGAGGCCGCACACGAACAAGTCGGCCTTCTCACTCGCAAGAACCGCAAGCTCCAAGATCAGCTGTCTTCAGTCCAGACACAACATAGCGTCACTCAGAAGGAGCTGTCTGTCGTGCAGGAACAGCTCAAGACCCTCAAGGCCCGATCCAAGACGCGCATCCTCTCTCTCCGCTCCAACCCCACCTCGGACTTTGAGGCCATCAAGATGTCCACCCTCACCGCCCTCAAGCAAGAAAACGCAGACCTTCTCGCCCAGCTGCGTTCAGATCCATCTGTCTGCCTCATTCCCATCACCCAGCTGGACGCCGCAAATCGTCTGGTCGAAGAGGCGCGCGCCGAGACGGCATCCGCACAGAAGTCCGCCAAGCGTCTCAAGGAGGTCTGGTCCAAGAAGTCGCTCGAGTTCAAAGAGGCCATCTTCTCGACCCTCGGTTGGACCGTCATGTTCATGCCCAACGGCAAGATGCGTGTCGAGTCCACCTTCTACCCGTCTCAGACGGACGAGTACGAAAACTCCATCGTTTTCGACGGCGAGAAGGGAACGATGAAGGTCGGCGGCGGGCCAAAGAGCGCCTTTGCCCGTCGCATCGGCGACCAGATCGGCTTCTGGGTGCGCGAGAAGGGGTGTATCCCCGGCTTCTTGGCCGCGCTCACGTTGGAGTTTTACGAAGAGCATTCAAGGAACCAGAATTCGGGCGAGTAAATGTATCGTCCGGACGGGGGCGGGAGCGGGATACGATGGGTTTTCTTAACAAAAAGCATGGCTCGTTTAATGTTTCAGGGCCGATGTACTTGTTTGTTCACACGAGATACCTCACCTCGAATCCTGGACTGGGACGAGGCTTACATGCTGCATGATTCTTTTGCTTAATGACAATATGTATTTTTTCTGTTCAACTAAACTATCTTGGATAGTTCCACAATTATTCGCCCCAAGACAACCCAAGACCAAGTGACTCTTCACCATTTCAACATAGATATCACCTTTTACAATAGCATGTGCTTTGGAGGACTTTTTCTTCATCATATCGGTACAAAAGCTACCTACAATCCAAACCCTTCTCCATCTTGTTGGGAAAACCAAGAAGACATGTGATAGCATATCCTCGGGGGAATCCAGAAATGAAAAGGAAAACACAATTTGCCGTCACCAGGCGCAGAAAAGGCTGTCCGCGCATGTCTTTTTCTTCCCTTTCTCCAGATGTGCCGTCCACATACCGCATACGCTCGCTATGTAAATGTCCTTCAATCAAAATCTACCGCTTCCAACAAGGGTATGTACACCTCCTGAAACTCCTCCTCATTATAGCTTGGCGCCGATCACTTGGCCTCGTACTTGCCGCTCGTGATCTTCTTCACCAGCTTCACATCCACCCATTGTTGATCAGCTGGCAGGGCCGGCGATGCCGGGTTGTCGTCCGCAAAAGGGTCGGCTTCCTCTTCCTTGCCCTTGCCCTTGATCTCTTCCAGTCGCGAGATGGAGATGCCGCTGCTGAGGGACTCGGGGGTATATTCCCATCTGGCCTCGATGTGGCCCGGCTTGGGCTCGGCGTTTTCGGCGCCAATGATGCGGCAGACAATCTTTTGCGTCTCGGCGGTGAGCGTGAGGTCTCCAAGGCGCCAGTACACCAAGTGCTTCTCCTTCAAGTGGGTTCCTGTCGGTTTCGTCTGGGCCCCAGAGGCCTTGGCGCCTTCATATGTAGCCACGAACACGACGTTTTGCAGCGTGACGGGTGCTGTCAGGCCGCTAGCAGGGTTGAGCGAGTACTGCAGAAGGAGTCCAAGCTTGTCACCCTGAGGCTTCCAAGCTGGTCGAATGAACAAAGGAACATGGGCGGCCAGGCCAGCGTCGCCAGGGTGAACACGATATGTGAACGCTGTTGCAGTCTTGTTGATGTGCGATACATCGAGATTGAACTCATCCGGCTTGTCAGGACTGTTCTGAACAAAGATGCGATTCGGTCCAATGACTTCCAGGCTAGGGAAATTGTTGATACGAATCGTCTCACGCTCTGCTGGACGTTAGCACATCAACTTGTGTAAGTATAGCTCAGAAGCTTACCTGGAGAAACGTCGCCGGCGGGATGATAAGCAAAGGCAATCTCGCCATGAACCTTGGCATTCTTGACCTCCCCTTCTTCGAATGTAGCTGACACTGTCTCGATGATAGAAGCATTGAGACCAGGCTCGTGCATTTCAGGGTGCTTCAGGTGAGCAAGGCTCATCAGGGAGTTGGCTGAACGGATCGACTGAGTATCTGATGTAGCAGCGATGCTTGCTTCGGAGGCGAGCGCTGCGACAGTAGTAGGCTTAGAAGACTGGCTAGGCAGTGACGGGGATGTCGGGAAGGGGTTCTCGTTGGTGAGCTCGGGCATGTTTGGCGGCGGCACATAGATCGTATTTCTGACGTCTCTCCGTCCACGCACTGTTCCAAGCTTTCGCGAAGGAGCAGCCATCTGTGTAAGAGTGTTGGCGACGCTGTTCAACGCAGCCTCCTTGGCATCGGCGTCCTCCTCCTGAATCGGCGAGCTCGCGATGTTGAGCTTGAACATTTGTTCATTCTCCTCGGCGGCCTCGCGCTGAGCCTGAGAGATCGGGTCGTCCGCAGGAGGGCGAATCGTAAAGCCCTCGGAATCCTTCACTTCGGCCTCCTTGATCTGGGACGGTGGCGGTCCCGGGGGAGGGGCCACATCCTGAACATCCGTATCGTGGGTGCCATTAACAGTGCCAGCCGATGAACCAAGACGAGCAGCTTCCGACGATTCCTCACCAAAACCATTGGTTCCCTCGTGGAACGGCCTGTCGGTTCCAGACGAATGGGGCGGCCTGGGCGAGTCGGGTGTTTCCGCAAGAGCGGACAGTCGGTTGTTGGTTTCGGCCAAGTTGTGCGAGGAGGCTCTTGGCGAGAGGCCACTGGGGCGGACGTGGGTGCTGCTATGGCTGCTACTAAGGCCACGGCCGAACGAGGAACCGCCGGTCTTCTGTGGAGAAATCGGACCGAAGCCACCGTGGATGCTCTGTCGGCGCCGGCCGAGCATCGTGCCGATTCGACTCCGCAGCTTCGATTCTGCGTTACATGTCAGCCATCTCTGTCGGTTTTGTCATGATTCTCGTGCTCAACATACCGGACTTGCCCTCCATAGCTCCCGAGTGATCGCTCGTATCGTCATCATGGTGGCCTAAGCTGGAAGAAGGTGGCGGGGGTGGAGCCAGGGTTTGGCTTGTAGGCACGTTCGAGGACTGTCGTGATGTCGTAACCCTCTTCTCCATGCGCGGCCTTCCGGAAACAATCTTCTCCTTAAAGCTCGCGATTTCCTGCTCGGTACTTATTTCAAGCATCAAGGCCAGCGTCTCGGCAGCCTTACTCTGGGATCGTTGGGCTTGGTCGCTTTCGTGGGTTTGGTATTGGGTGAGAAGGTCGCGCAGCTGGTTCACGCGCTGTTCGTCGAGAGCCTGGAGGGTTTCGAAGATGAAGGGGGCTTGGGAATCCCATTGCTGGGTGGCCTGCTCGAGCCTAGCGGTGGCATCTGCCATCTTCTGCGCATTCGTCTTAGGACCCTTCCTAGCTAGCGCGTCCATCTTTTTCTGGGCATCTTCGAGGTCTCGGGCCATAGCCGTTAAGTTGGCAGAGATGGTTTGCATGTTCTGCATCTCCTTTCGGGCCTGGAAGTTGCGCAGGGGCGCTTCGACATCTTTCTCGAGCAGGCTGGCGAATTGGTGATGAGAGTGGGCGGTCGCATCGACGGAGAGCACGATCTTGTCCCAGGGTCCAGAGAAGACGCTGGACAGAGGATTAGCACGCAAGACGGTGGATGGGCCTCGGAGAGAAAAGCGACCTACCCGAGCTCGGACTGGCCGTTGGGAACTTTGAAATTCATGAGCTTCCGTAAACTCTGGACATACTGTTCCTCGACTCGACGGCGCTCCTGGAGATGCTGGTTCAGCTTCGGGTCTTCTCTCCCGAGAAACGATTGGGTAATCAATTACCTGTAGCCAGTCTGCGACTTCGGTGTTGATCTTGGTTATTCTCTTCACGCGATCGGTCAGGACGTTGACAGCCTGCATGGGCTGGAGGTGTGCCTGGACAAAGGAGGGACCATGTTAGCAATCAGGTCGCAAACAATGCGCTTCTGCAATGGCACACGTAGGCAAGGGGAGAGGGGTCGGTGGCAGTGTTGGGCCGTCGGGCTCTGAAGTGGGAAACAGTGACGATGATGGGGAGAGCAAAACATACCAGCATGGCAGGGTATTCGGCCCTCGCAAGATCATCCATTGTGTCTAATTAGTGCGCGCAAAATCATATACGGTGAATGCAGTCAAGGAGAAAAACGGCGCGCATAGCGATGCTGTCTATAATGCTGTTGAGGGTGTCGCCAAGGTGAGGAGCATTCGCATCGTGGGAGGGCGACAGTTTGTGGTGGAGGAAGTTGTAGGAGTGGCAGCAGCAACAACAGCAGTGGTGGTAATGGTGGTGGTGGTGGTGGTGGGTTGCGAAATGGATGGAGGAAATGGAGCGGATTGGATGGATGGAACAAGTTCGGCGCAGCGAAAGACGGACCTGGTGGAAGCAAGGCCAAGCCAGGACGAGGCAAGAGGTCAGAGACAGGGAAGGCGTTGTTGCTGTCGCTAATACACTACGGTACTCTGTACGCACGCACACTCATACTCACACGAGGCAGAGGCAGAGGCAGAGGCAGAGGCAGAGGCAGCAAAGGCAGCACCTCACCAGTCACCACCACCGCAGCAAAATGGCAGAATCCCGGGTTGGCAGGAAAGGCCGGGAAAGGTCTCCTGGGCAGCTGGATCCAATGTGACCTGGACCGATGATGGAGAGTGTGGAGTGGACCGGACCGGGGGCAGCACTGGGTGAGTGTGGAAGCAGGCGCAGGCAGTGCGAGGCCAGTCCCGTCAGCACCCAAGTTTACGAATGGACGCCTGTCCGGAGCTGGACCGCGCAAGTGACCTGACGGAAATGGCTTTGGGTCGCCAGGTCCACAGCTGGAGGAGGTAAGGTATCCGAGGTACCTCGACAGGGTAATTGGCGACATTGGACTTTTCTCTCGCCTTGCCTTGCCTTGCCTTGCCTCGTTCGCAGTTGCGCTGCTGAGTGAGTACGAAGGAGGTAGCCAGCCACTATTACCGGAATGAAGGCAGTCCTCCAGAGGCAGCTCCCAGCGTCGCGTCTCTGGCTGCTGCTGTTTGACTACTTCTCCACATGTACCTTTCTTACCTCATCCCAATTGTCTCACCATTCCCTCCTCCGACTTTTTTTTTTTCTTGCTAGATGCAATCAATTGGCCCAAGTGCTGCCGAAAAGTTCAGCGCATGTCCGCTGGCAAATTTGAATTCTTTAATTGGGACGGGAAGTTGGCCCGGGAGCGGCGGACACGGACGGCCCTACGGAATAGAGGTACACGACGGACTCGATACACGTAGAGTGCAGTACGGATACACAAGAGTCGTCATCGCCAGTTGCTGCACAGCAATTCTGCTTGCTGCACAATGGGCCTCTCTTGAACTCAAGAACCACATGGCCCAGTCATCAACTCACCTCGCCTCGGTTCGACCCTTGTCCGAACATGCAGCCGTCCTAGTGACCATGACCAGCCTCTCTGCATGTCCCCCGTCCTCGCCGCGGTGGTCTGAAAGTACTTTACTTTCGCCTGACAGGGCTCCTGTACTCGAAACGGGCTAGTTTGGAGGGGACTTCTGGAATACGTCACGCACCTGACGGTCCCAGTTTAGTTTGTTTTTACCTTATGCTTTAGTTTTGTTACCTAGTTTTTTTTTTTTAGTGTTCTAGAAAGAGAAAATTCTTACTAATAAACTTTAAGGTATTAATAAATATACTACCTATATTTAGCTTTATCTTTTAAAGTTATAGAGAACTTTAAAAGTAAGTATTAGTATAGCTATAAAACTAGCTAAGCTAGTAGGGATTATAATACTATATTAACCCTTCTATAATAATATCTTAGTTAAAATAGTTTAACTTAACTTTATTAATATTTATAGTATAGAGATAGTTATAATTAGCTATTTAAATAATCCTAATTTCTAATAAAACCTTAGTTTCTATAAAGATATTATTAAGTACTATATTAGTTTAAAAAGAATAGATATATTAATCTTAATAGATAGTAAACTAAGCTATTATTAAAAAGTTTAGATTAAGCTATTAAGCTATATATAGTTTCTATATAGACTAATACTATAGTAAATATTACTATATAAGCTATTTCTTATTTAGGTATAATAAGTTCTTAAAACTATACTAATAGTAATTAATAATAGTACTTTATATTAAGTTTTAGATATTATATTAATAGAGATATTAGTAATATTAATATAGTAAATAGTTTTATTAGTTGAGATATAATAGTATTAAGTGTGGGAGGATTTGTAGTAGTATAGCTATAAGTATCCTATTAATTAGTCTTAAAAAGTCTCTTTTTTAAACCATGTAGCTTATATAACGTAGTTACCTGGGGCCGAGGCCCGCAGGCAGTTTTCACCTTGTGCCTCTGAGCTTCTTCGAATAACCCGAACCCGCTCCCGCTCCAACACCCAGTTCCAATCCTAACCGCACCGAATGCTAGCTAGCCGACGCCGTGCTCGACGAAGTCTTGTCTGGCTTCGAAATGCTGAACCCGACCGCCCGTGACGCTGATGCTGGAAACAACGGCGGCGCCGACCTGCATAACTAAGGAACGCGTCCCGTCAACTCTAAGAACCTGGCTTTTGCATACTTTACTTATTCAGGGCCTTGTCGCTCACAGGATGTCGCCTCCAGCAAGGTTCAGAAAACGGTGCCTGTATGAGATGACGGGAAGAGCCCTGGCGTCTCGCGCCCGCGCCATGAATCTGGCCCGAATTCAATTAGCACATGGCAAGCAAGCCAGCACATGAGGATTCGCCAGTTGAGCCGCATCATCCTTGCCGCCATTGCCAGCGATGCATGAAATACACTTTCAGCCCTTATTTCCATCGCAAGGATTCGGGTTTTGTGCACGATGCCAACTGCCATGCTCAGGAGAACCCGCTGGCGTGACTTGCAGGCTTCCAACTGCATTGCAGACGGCGGCCATGCATCGGCATTAACATAAGGACACACAACAGTCTTGGACATCGTAAGGTAAACAGTGTCAAGCCTCTCTGAGCTAGCGGAAGCTAGGCAAAAATAGAGGAATAAGCAAGCCCAATTGACGCCAAAGGAGCGCCTTGGTCAGGTACCCGTGAAATTGCGATGCCCAGCTCTGCCTTATGTAAGCAGCGCCGAATACAGGGGCCCAATGCAAGTCGAATGCAGCCCAAGCCACACTGTACGGCGCCGACGGGTCTGCGGGGTGACTGCCGGCTGCCCCGGCCCGGACAGTCATCGAATCTTCTCGCACGGTAAAATTCCGCATCGCTCTGGCGAGTGGAAGGTACACCGCACTGGATGCTTACTACAACGATCCTCGTCCCTTCCTAAAATATTTTGGTGCTCACTAACAACCATTGAAGGCGTTGTCGGACGGGTCACGAGCATTTGCTATCCCCACGTGCAGCTCCCTACGCTCGACTTCGAAGTTCAAAATCAATAGGTTCGCCTCAATGGCTGACGACAACCCGGATTGGAGGTCGCAGCTCTCGGCGTCCGAGCGCTATGAGAACATTCAGAAGATGTTAGTCGGTCTCCTTCACCCGCATCTCGGTCGCCGACTTACACCATCACGCAGCAAGGCAGTCCTAGAGGCTGCAAGCCCAGACGCAACCGCAACATCGCAGACCGAGGCGTTCTCGGTCGAAAACCAGGCTTACAGGGGTTCCTCCTCGAGAGTAAGTTTTTGGTCATGTGGTATTTATCGCGAGCTCAACTTACACTGTTCTGAAGGCGCAATATGACGAGATATGCCAGCTGGTCGGATCAGCAAATCTCGCTCCCCAGGAGAGCACAGCACCCACGGGCGATGCTGATGACGGCGTTGGAGTCACTATTGGCTCTTACAAGAGCTGTATGCCAGTCGCAACTGGCTTGACGTCAGAGGTCTACCGATGCCAGGACCGCGCCTTGAAGGTCATCGTCGAAACGCACAACATTAAACCTCACAATCCGCAACGTGAGGCCAAGATTCTTGCAACTCTGAAGCGTCCTTGCATCCCGCTGTTGGAAACGTTTCGAGACCAAGAACAAAGATTCGTCCTAGTCTTTCCCTACAAGCCGCTCACCCTTGCCGATGTCATCGACAAAGGAACCCTCCCGCTGCCTAGAGTTCGACGCCTCTTCAAGGAGATTCTAGCTGCTCTGAAAGACATACACAGCCAAGGCATCATCCACAGAGACGTCAAACCTGAGGCCATTCTGCTCGACGGCCCCGATGGACCGGCCTACCTTTCAGATTTTGGAACGGCCTGGCACCCGACCATGTCTGTTGTTTCCGAGCCACCCACGGCCAAAATTTTGGATATCGGAACCGGGGCATACCGAGCCCCTGAAGCACTGTTCGGCGACAAGGCATATGGGTCCTCTGTCGACATGTGGGCTACCGGCGCCATGTTGGCGGAGTGTTGTCGCGATCCTCCCAAGCCCCTTTTTGAGTCCAGAGCAGCACACGAAGATGGGAATCAGCTGGGCTTGATCTTGAGCATCTTCAAGACTCTAGGCACGCCTACGAGAGAGACCTGGCCCGAAGCTGCAAGCTTCAAGACGCCGCCTTTCGAGATGTACCGCATGTTTGAGGGCAAGTCCTGGGAGGAAATTTTGCCAGAGGTAAATGGGGATGTTCGTGATTTGGTCACGAAGCTGGTCCGCTTTGATTCAAAACGGTGGACTGCCGAGCAAGTAAGTTTAATGGTTCATAACCCCAGATGTTTGATCTGACATTGTGCTAGGCTCTGCAACACAGATGCTTGCAAGACCCCGACGAGACGCCGATTTGAGGGCCTTTAACAAATCACAATGACCTGTCGCAATGAATAATGACTTGTACCGACATCGTCAAAGTATGTCAAAGCCGGTTGGACAATTGCTTAGAAACTTCTTTGACTGTAAACCTTCACAACGACGGAGAGTACTGTCCTATCGCAAACCAACAAAACATCTACGACAAAGAGCTCAACAAGTCCGAACAAGTATTAAACCAGAAAGCCGGCACAATGTCTCTGAAATCCACAGACAGCATCTAAAACACTATCCATCAGAACCGCAAAACAATCGCAAACCGAACCGCAGCTCCAAGCAGTAGTCCTCGATACCACGAAAGCCAGCCGAACCAGCCCGCCGCCATGTCCAGCCCGTCATATTATCGCGCCGGAAGCTTCGATACCTCCTCGAGTGCATCCGACTTGGACCGTTTCTTTGACGAAAGACGTTGCCATCAAGAGGTTAATGTTGGTCTCGCGTGTAATGCAATCGAGCACCATTGCCACTGCGGCGCACCTGGCGGCGACTATCAGATCTGCCTTAAAAAGGGGTGCAAGACTATGTGCGGCGACTGCGGCGCTGTGCGATCCGCCAAAAAAAGCTCCTTCTGTATGAATTGTCACCTTGCAAAGACGAAGGAAACCCGCGATGAGAAGAAGGCCCAGAAGCAGGAGGAAAAGACTAGCAGGAAGCGGAAGGCGGGAAACGATAGTGGAGGGGAGCAAGCCAACAGTCGCAAGGCGCGCAAGCCCAAGCATACTGCTCACCAGAAAGAAATCCGCCAACAGGTCCAGGCCGCGGCGCACGACGCCAACCAGGTCCATCAGGGCGGCATCGTCAAGATGGCGAAGGCGAGGACGATCCCGACCATGTACGGCTCGACCGGAAAACCGTGTTCTTCTCACTTTATCAAGAAGTTTGATCGGTTCATACGCTCCATTGACCCTGACGCGGTCTTCGCCCGTGACTGGATGGACACGGACGGCGCCTACGATGAGGACGTGGAGATGGCTGACGAGGACGTCATTGAGGATGATGACGAGGATGATGACATGCGCGATGGGCATCTGTGGAAAGACGACAACCAGTTCATGGAGGACGCGGTGGCGGGTCGCAGACTCCGCCACATTGACAACTTCATCGGAATGGTTGTTCGCCGTCGTTATCGATACTGAGCGACAGCTCGGTTTACCTCTGTTGAGAATTCATTTTGCTGTCAATCTGAGTGTCGGTCTTTTGCTTCCATCTGTCGTTGCTTTTCATAGAAATCATGGTTCTGGACTTTTCTTCGTATTCATCTATCCCCGGCTAAAACCCCCCATTGCTTTTTCCATGCCGTCTAGGTATGACCTACATAGAAAAACGAAAAACAATAATACCACCTCTTTTCCTTGACTCATTTCGTCTCTCATTTCCATTCCACCGCTTCGACGTTGCCCACTACCACATAAAAGACCAACTCAGCTTAACCCCTGCGCGCCTTGGTATCGGCACCCAGGTAGTCAATCGGGTTACGGCACAGCGGGCAGGTGTTCTGGTTACTGCTCTGGAACCACTTGTACAGACACGTGCGGTGGAAGAGGTTCTTGCACGTGCCGCAGCGCTTGTCGGGCATCTTCTTGTCGGTCGAGATGATGCTGTAGCAGATGGCGCACTCGCTCTGGCCCTTGAGGGCGCCGACGATGTTGCGCTTGAAGGCGGAGAGGCCATCGATTATGCTTCCGTTCTGTGCGACTGGTTAGTACGATGTTGAGAATGGCAAATAAGTGCGCAAAATGGGGGGTAAAGCTTACAGAGAAGGTAATGACGCCCTGCGTCGTCAGCAGCCAGCTCTGCCACTTCTTCTCGCTGACGGCGACGCGGTTCACGCCGACGACGCTGACGCCCTCGATGGGGTAGCTCGCGGGCACCTTGACCGCGATGCTGGCCATGCTCTCGTCGACCTCGTAGCCCGCGGTGATCTCCTTGCCCGTCTTGCTGACCTTGACGACGAGCTCCTTCTCGTCGTCGGCGGCGGACTCGCCCTCCTGCGACGCGGCCCAGGCGGCGACCTCGTCGAGGGCGTCGGAGACGATGATGGGGGAGAAGTAGCGCGTCATCCACCCCTCGACGGCGATGCGGGTCTGCTTGGAGCGGCAGTCGAGGTACCAGGTCTTGAAGAGGCCGGGGGTGTACTTGAGGGTGAGGTAGTACAGGTGCACGAGCAGCCAGTGCAGGTTGCGCTCGTCGGGCTCGGCGTCGGCGACGGCGAGGTCGTAGGCGGTGATCTCCGCGATGCCGAGGCCCTCGCGCTCGAGGTTGAGCGGGTGAGCGGCGGAGTGGCCGAGCACGTCGAAGGTGAAGTTTAGCAGCGGGGCGATGTAGTTCTCTGTCTTGAGGTGCTCGGTGTAGTCGTTGCGGACCTTGAGGGAGGCGGTGCTGAAGGCGTCGAAGATGAGGTGCCACGAGAGCAGGTAGGAGCGGATGGCGAGGGGGAACTGGGCGAGGAGCTCGTCGGGGTAGCGGTCGAGGGTTGGGGCGTCGAGCAGGAGGGAGAGGAGCTCGTCGGGGAGGCGGGCGTCGGTCTTGTCGAGAAGGACGTTGACGGAGAGCTCTTCCTGCCGGGCGGGAAGCGCGCGGTGCAAGAGGTTGAAGGCGGCGGTTTGGATTGAGCGGGAGTCTGCGGCGATGAGGCCGTACAGGTCGGAGAGGTCGGAGATGTGCTTGAGGGGGATCTTGTCAACCTGTCTGCAGATGATGGCGTCCACGATCTCGAGAGGTTGGGTGCTCTTTGCACGATCCAATTTGAGGAGTTCAATCAGAGAGAGGGACTTTGTCTCTGCGAACTCTTTCAGCGCATCTTCGAGATCATCATTCGGCTCTGAGAGGGTCTCGAGGGCCGACACGAGCTTGAGGGATGTGTGGATATACGGTAGCGAAGCATCAAGACGGTCATCAGAGGCCTTCGCCCAAAGAGCCGTGGAGAACTCAATCGTCTTCTCCCAATGAGGGCCGTAGACCTCCTTTATGCTTGGAAGAAGTCGCTGTAGGGCGCGGCAAATCTCTGCTGAGAGGGCTGGTGTGAGGTTGAGGGTATCCTCAAGCCAAGATGTGATTTGGCGGACGGCAAAGACAATGCGGTTGTTAGCCACGGGAACTTCGCCCACCTCGTAGACCTGCAGACAGGCGTTCAGCAGGACAAGGATCATGAGTGCCTTCTCGGCCTTCTCCGGCTCGATGCTTGCGCCGGCAACGTCACTAACGAGGCGGTTGCATAGGTTGTTAATTGCTTTGGAAGACTCAAGGCTTCCGCCAAGACCGGTGAGCACCGCCGTGGCTGAGAGAATCGTAGGGGGCGTGGCTCTCAATGTGGCAAGCTGGGCAATCTTCTCGTCGCCTGCAGCGGGGAAGCCATGCTTCTCGGTGAGGGTTTGAAGGAGTTCGCTCAGGGCTCTGGCGCTGTACAGACCAAGCGCAGTGAGCTCCTTTGTCTCTTGCGTCATAATGGCGATGAGACCGTTGATGAGTTTTGTAGAGCCAGACTCAGAGCCATCTCTCCATCCCTTGGCGTCGTCAGCGATGGCGTTGATAGTTACCCTGGTGGACGACACAAAAGCCTCAGCAGCGTTGAGAGCATCGCCAGTCTCCAGGTTGAGGAACAACTTGTTCTCGTCCATCAGCGTAATTTGGTCGGAAACTATCTGGACCGCAACGCAGAGAAGGTAAAGGATTTCTACCTGGAAGCTCTCGGGTAGTGTAGAAACGGAAATGTCAGATGACAGCAGCTTGGAGGTGTACGCCGCCATTCTCGCAGGAACGGAGTAACCGTCGCGATCTCGCCGTACTCTGACGCGTTGCGCTGACTCTGCAGGCGGAACCAGGAAATGAGCTCCGCCCAGACTGCTCGTGATGGACAGAGACGGGTTGAGAGATCCCTGTAGGAAGTTGGACAGCTGCTGCATCCAGACATTCGTGCTGGGGAATAGATCCTCAATTGCTGAACCGGTTTTGGATGCTTGCAATGCCTGCTGTACCAAGGTGTCAATTCCAAGGGACTGTGGTCCTGCATCCTCCAGGTTCCGCTGGATGATGGTGACCAAGGGCGACGTGCCGTCCACGGGTTGTTCCAAAAGAGCTCTCAAAGAAACAGCGCGGGACGAAACGGCTCTGTCGTTGAGCTCAGCCAGCCCCAGTAGCTCAGCAACGACCGCTGTATGAGTTGACTCGTCTTGTGAAAGAAGACCCGGCTTGTTGTTGGCAATGATCTCCAGGGCCCTGAGCGCTTGGGCCGAGTGCTGTTTGTCCTGAGAAAGGGAGGAGATACTGCTGTCAACCAGCTTCTTCGCGGTTGATTCCGTGACAGCGTCGTTTCCCAGGCCTGCTTCGAATAGCGACCAAAATTCTGACTCGCCCCGGATGGTGCCGGTGCACTTCGTTTCGATGAAGCTTTGTAGCTGCTCGTGGGATTTGGACAGGTCGGATGCGTGCCGATTCGCGATTAGGCGCTCGATTCCTTTCGCGGCCAGCTTTTCGTCAGACAAGCCAAGCAGGGACTCGATCCACGTCTTCCAAATGGATGCATAGGCTGTCTCCTGGCCCTGCAGAGAACCCAAGATAGACACACAGCTCAAGAGATCCGGTGCGGATCGAGAAGTCATCAGAACATCCATCCGCTCCCGGCCTTGGCTCGAGAGAAACTGCTCCAAGGCTTGAGCAGCTTCGGCATCTTCCCAAACCCGCGGGGCACTCTTGCCGACGTTGTACAAAACCCCAGCTGCACCAAACGGCTTCAAGTTTCGAGTCGCAAGAAGGTTTAGTGAGCAGGTAATGATAGCTTTGGAGGGCCCGATGAGCAGCTTTGCAGGACCTGTTGTGGAGGCTTTGGTTTTGGTTTGGACCTGGCCAACTAGATTGAACCACCGGTCGCCCTCGGCAGCGATCGACTCTTGCGACTTTTCATACCCTGATGATACTTCTGGCAGTGAGTTGGATATCCTAGTGCAGAACTCGGATGACAAATGTTCCATCATGTCGGCAGTTGCTTTAACCAGGTCCGCAGACGAGTCGTCGGCGGCAACCTGGTAGACTTCGCTGAGAACGCCCAACCGTCCGGCACCGCCAATCTCCCAAGCCGCATTTTCAGGGGTTGGGAAGAGGAAGTGCCCCAGCAGGGGAAAGAGGTTTTCCTGCACAAGCTTGGCATGGCCTTCTGAGGGAATCGTCTTCAAGAATTGCTTGGCAACGTGAACGTAACACGTCCATGCTGTGGGTGCGTTGAATCGCGGCTCTTCCCTGTTGGTGATGCCAGTTCGCAACGACTTCAAGGCTGCTGCAGAAGCCTCAGCAGTAAAGTGCTCGGCTGGGATGACAACGATGAGTTGTTCGAGGTATTCCCAGTATTTCGCGGAGCTTCCCTGAGATCCCTTCTCTAAGAAGCCATTCAACCTAGTGATCGGAGTCTTCTTATCACTTGAGCTAGACCAGATCTCAGGGAACCTGCTCGTCAACTTGGTAAGAACCCTGACAAACTCTATAGCAGATCCAATCTGGCTGCTCTTCAGGCCCTCTGCAATAAAGATCTTCTTCAGGCGGGAGATCTGCGAAGACGTCGAGTCGGACCTCTTGTCCAAGCAGATCCACAGCAGCTGGCAGGACGTTTTCCTGACAGAATTGTCCGCCATAAGCGCACTCTTCCAGACCTTCTCCTCGGCGAAAAAGGTATCGTATGCCTCCTGTTCTTTTTCAATGTCGACCGGCTCCAACTTTTGCAGGAGACCAAGAACCAAGGAAAGACTGGCCCCCACCACCCTCAGGTACTTAGCCTCGGCATCGTCTGGAGTCGTTGACCTCTCATCGCTCAATGTGTCCTTTGTTTCCTGGATGGCCTCGGTGGCGTAGGTCAAAATCTGGGACTGGCACTTCTTCCAGAACGAAATGACCTTCTCCGGGCTATTCAGGAATGACGAAAGACCGGCATCGGCTGCCCTGGATACCACGCGATCCTTGTCGTAGAGACCTGCGAGCCAGGTACCAACGATTTTGGGGATATGCTTCTCCATACGCTTGCGAGCGGACTTCATCAACTCGAACTGCAGGGTATGGGAGAGCTCGCGGACGCGACGGGCGTTGTCTATGGAGATACGAGGATATATTTGTACCTGTTACATACATTACCACACGTTCGTCAAAGTAACTCTCCCGGGGGAAACGCACCCATGCTTCCAAGACTGCCTCCTCTGTTCCACCATCCTTTTCATATGGGTGAGCCTGCACGTATGCCACGAGTTCCTCCAATGCCTTTGCTTTTGTCGTAGCATCTTTCTTCAGGGCGTTCTTGAAGGAAACGACGACGTTCGCATCGGAAAGGGAGGAAAGGTCGGGCGGCTCGGTAAGGTAAGACAGTCCGTTGTCGTTCGAGGAGGAGAAGCCGCCGAAGCCGCCCCGCGCCGGGGCACCGAAGCCCTTTGCGCCGCCCGAGCGGCCTGCTTTTCCAAAGGCACGCGACATCATCTGGTGGTTAGTGTAGTTTGCGCCTTGTGCGAAGGTGATGTCGTTGACGCTGCGAGCGCGAGGGACCTAGCGCGGCGAAGCGCGGGAGCTCAAAATGACGTTGGCGGGGTAGGGTGCAGAAGTGCGGCACCGAAGAATCCAGAAGGGTGCTTAGGAATTGGAAACGTGAAAGACGGACGGAGGCGCTCCAAGTCAACAGACTTCCAAGGGCCTATTATTTCAAGGAAATGAGAGCAAAACGACGGTAGGCTGAGAAGAGCTGGATTGGCCTCGTCGCATCGCAGGCTTCAATCGACATGGAATACCAAAGAGAGTGCAGTGCCCTGTTGACTCAGGCCGAATGAGTTTTGGCCGAACCACATCCAGAACCGGCGAATGAAAATGGCCAAGCTGCCCCGCCAAAGCTCCTTCTCAGTGCCCGTTCCTATGGACGGAGATGATGCGGTCATAGGTGAGCCCCTCGCACGTGACTTTGGCTGATTGTGGCCTCATTACATCCGTGCACAGTGATGTCCGTGCCTCCCGTCCTTCCATCCCTTGCTTTATCTTGATGCTCCTATTGGCTTTTTCTTATCACTTCTCCAATTCGTGTTACTCCACTCCCAGCTTGAGCAACAGACGGCGCTTCACCAAACCCAGCAGCGGCGTAGATGGAACAAGGGCACCTTGCTGGGCATTGGACTTGTGTATTCAATACAGGCGTTGCATATCTATGAATAAATAGCCCAGGTGTCTGAAAGTTTGCTTACCTGCTTGAATCCTATGGAAAGGCAGACTTTAGAGAGGGAGACGGCGGACGACAGCGGAAGACAGCGACGAGAAGAAGACAGAGACGGCGCCGAGGACAAGGACGAGGACGAGAACGACGATCACGAAAACAGTAGTGAGCCGAAGTCGAGATAGGTACTTCGGATAGGAGGATCGACTCCTATGTAGCTTTCATACAGTCAACGTTCAAAAAGGCCCCCCGTTGACCTGGGCGTCGCCGTTCGGGATCGTTCGGCGGTTTCGAAAGGCTACCCCGCAAACTGCACGCTGAAGGCCGCCTCCACGTCGACTGCGCCGAGCCCACTGCGGGAAAGGCGCTAAGGCACTGGGAGCGGAGACTGTGGGCCAGTGACCCCGGGCAGCTAAGTGTACCTACCTCCCCTGCAGTACCTCGCCAGCCTAAGACGGCCATCTGCCCATAATGGTACCAGGCCGTCTCCTCGATCCGTCGCTGAGCTACCTCCCAACCTTCTCGTCCTCATGAAGGTGGCGGTTTTCCACTTCCCTTTTCCTCCTATCGTTCAAAAGCATCGTGACCTTTCGGGCACTTGGTTCTGCAATTCTCTGTCATTGCTCCTCGGTGTAAGTGCCTCCTGTTCATTCACGACTATTCACGTGCGAATAACCAACCGCTGGACGTCACCAGCGACCGCAACCGACGACGGCCAGAGACGACAGCCAGAACCCAGCTACGTGTGCCCTATGCTAACCTACAGCCAGCGCAGGTAGCATGGTAATGGTACAAACGTCGCCACCATGCTCTCCAACGTCCCTCGGTCGTCTCGTGCGGGTGGTCTCCAAGTGAGAGCCCTCACCAACCCTGCGAAGGCAAGCCACTATGGCCAGACTCGCGGCTTTCGCTTCCGCGCGTGGTCCACCTACCTAGACCCCGAGTTCCAACGACAACTGCGGCAGCACCAGCGCAACGTGACCTACAAGTATATGGAGTCAATCAACCGAAAGATATCATGGGACCCAAGCTCGCGTGGCGAGGATTCAAGAATTCTCATGAAGAAGATGATGGCGCAGTGCTGGATTAGGCACGGTCACACCCATTCGAAAGGAAGCCGCGGGCCGAGCGATAAAGCAAGCGGCGAAGAAGGAGTTCGCCCTGGTCAAAACATCGAAGATGTCGAGCGTGGTGCTATCAACGCCTTGTTCTCTTCCAAACGAACGGGACCCTACGAATATGATTTGTGGCAGTCACCCCTGCAGAACATTCGCAACTACCTCGGCAGCCAGACTCGCGGCAAGTCGACGACTTCGGCCAGCCGGGGTGCGGAGTTCGAAATTGATCCTATCACGAATCGAAGGGTTTCGCCAGATTCGGCCGTTGAAAGTAGTTCAGCAGCGGCCAACGAGCCGTTCTACGAGGACGGCCCACCTCCGCCGGAAGAGCTTAAGCAGTACGGTCAGGTCCCGCTCGATGGTACCCCGTGGGCCGACAGTGGAGATGCGGGGGCCCCGCAGTATTCGGACCTGGACAAGTACAAGCCCGTGATGGACGAGAAGCTCGATGCGGGACAACAGAAACCAGCAGAGTCCGAATACGACGACCTGCATAAGTACACACCAGTAGGGCTGAAGGACTTTATCAAGGACGACGAAGCCGGACAGCCAAAATATGAGGACCTCCACAAATATTCCAATCCATCCCTCGCTGACGGGCCCCCGGAGGAGCTCTCTCAGCCTGCCTACGAAGACCTCGATAAGTACCGCCCTGTGATGCACAATGAGGACGCAGGAGTCCCCGAAGCACAGGAGAGGTATTCGGATCTGAATAAGTACGGGCCAGTGATGCACAACGAGGACAAGGACGCCAAGGATACGTTGTCCTATGACGACCTACACAAGTATGGTCCAAGTGGTTACAACGAGTCTGAGGGCGGCGCTCGCCCCTTGAGTGCTGAGGAGAGATCAAAAGACTACGATGATCTACATAAATACGGCCCTATGGGATACAACGAGTCCGAGGGCGGTGCCCGCCCTTTGAGTGCCGAGGAGAGGTCAAAGGAATACGACGATCTTCATAAATACGGCCCTATGGCTTACAATGAGCCGTTCGGCCGAGCCCCCGTACACCCAGAAGAAGCCTCCAAGGCGTATACGGACCTAGGAAAGTACGAGCCCGTGGGCTGGAACGAACCGCACGGTAAGCCGCCAGTGCATCCGGAAGAGGCCTCCAAGCAGTACACAGATTTGGGTACCTACGGCCCGGTTTCCTTTACCCGAGGCGGGAAGGCGCCGGAGGGCGTTACTGCCACAGTTGCTCCAGAAGACTTGGCTCGCCACAGCCCTGTTCAGTACGACGAGCCCGAGGGTCAACGTCCCAAGCCAGAGTGGGATCAGACTGCGTTCGATGAGGCGAAGAAGTATGAGTCGTATCGGCACAACGAGCCAGATGGACAGCCGATCGAGGTCATCGATCCTGTATCTAAAGGCCTAAGCGATTTTGACGCGGAAATTGCGGCAAAGGCGTCAAGGACGACGGCGGCGGCGCCAGCGGCAGCAACAGCAACAGCAGCAGGGGCGACTACAGGAACGGCAGGGGCGAGCAAGCGCCTCCTGACCACCTCCGCGACAGACCAAGAAAGAGCTGACGATTTGGACCTACTGCGCGCAAGCGATATTCGAGCCAAGATCCCGACCTCTTCTGGCCAGTCTCGTAGGGGTTACAGCACTACTAACCGGCAAATGCTCGAGGCTGACCTACCGCGGTACGAAGTGAATTGGGATATTTCAAGCAAGGCAGCTCGCGTGAGTCTGCGCAAGGCTAAAAGCAGGGCGTGGGAGAACATCCAACCCAAGGAAGACTTGACCGGCAACTATGTCAGGGATTTTCCAGAGGATTTCTCCAGATCATGGACCAATATTGTGGCGGAAAGCTCAAAGGCAGAGGACAGCAAGTACCAGAGCCCCCAGGGTGATGATGTCGAAGCTGCTTCCTTCGATGAGAGCTTTCCGAAATTGGAGCCGGCGTTGAACAGGGCCTCTGCTTTCAAGTCTCATCGTGTAGCAGGAAAGCAGGGTATGCCTGATATGTACTCTACAGAGCCCCAGGGCCTTGAGTTGAGCTACTCTGAGGAGTGTGGTGGCAAGCAAACCTGGCCTTCCTATGTGCGCTCGTACGGCACAGCATCAGACGCCGCCGCAGATGCTGCAGCTTCAGAGAGCGCGTCAACTTTGGCCAAGGAGGAACTCCGTGAGCCTGTTGTTTACAAAATTCTCGCCTACGACCCCACGATGCAAACCATCAACACAGCAGAGACTACTTCAGTAGTGCCTGACAGCGCAACGCCACTGACACCAGCCGAGGTTCTCCTTCGCTTGTCCAACCCGACAAAGTTCTTCCCCTACTTCAGCCCGCTCCAGAAGGAAGGCTACGAAATCGTTTCCGGAAGCGGAGACGTCCTGGTTTTCCGCAAGGTCCGCGAGGTAGAGGTGACCCCTTTCACTCCTACGATCGAAAAGCCAACGACCTACCAGGCTCCAAAGGTGAACCCCATCGACATGATGGGGAGCGACCCCGTGGTACCAAGCGCTTACTCCTCGAGTCCAACAGGCTATCTGAACTATGATTATCCGGGAGCGGAGGCGGAGGACAAACCCCCACCACCCTTTAGCGCAGTGAGGAGACGCAACACGATTTCGTGTGACCGTCAGGATTTTGAGGCTCCTCGAAGGCCGAAGAAGCGCAGGGCCAGGAAGATTCTTCTTGGCGCTGCGTGGGTTGGCGGGATCTCATACGCTATTGGTGTGGTTGGGGAGTATTTCAAGACAGGAGGCGAGGACGGTCGTGGCCCCAAGGGGCTGTAGGCTCGATTCAGATTTCATCAAGAGAATGGTGGGATATATACTTTTGCGATGAGGGTTCATCACCAGTACTGTTCCTCTTTTACATGTACCAATAGTACTCGCCACGATGCGATTGGTTTTCATTCGATTCCACTCATCGAGTTTTGTTTTCGTTAGGACTGGGACGGGACGGAAGGCTGGGGTTACGGGATTCAATAGCACACAATGAAGCTTCAAACCAATTCAATGATGCGTGTTTGGTAGAGTACAAGCAGTGTCGTGATCATGCAATTTTGAACGCCTTCTTCCCCTTTCCCAACATTTCCAGTTTGATGCTCTGTGTAGTCAGGCGGCCTTTGTCGTGACAACTTCCTCGTCTCCCTTCCGCCATTCCCTCAATCCAGAATCATGCTATGGCTACGCCATCATGCCCTCTCGGTAAACCCAGGCCCAGTCTTGACATCCTCGATGTGGCTCATCTGCAGCTCGCGCTTCTGGTCCTCCTTGTTCCAGCTCTGGCGGCGCTCGAAGGAGGGCTTCCAGCTGTTGGTGCGCTCGATGACGCGGGCGGCCTCGGCGGCTGGGCTGGAAGGGTCGTGGGCGTCGGCGTGGGGGACGTCCTTTTGCGGGGCGACGTTGGCTATGGAGGGTTGGGAGGACATTTTTGAGTGTGTTTTTGGTTTTATATATGGGAAGAAGAAGTGGTGGTAGTGTGTGTTGGGTTTCGTGTCTGGAGGTGGTCGTGGTGACGAGGTGTCAGAGGACTGATGCTGATATTTGTCTGGAGGTCTGTAGGGTATAGAGGTGGATGGATTGTTGTTGATGTTTTTGTTTAAAGGTACGGAATGTAAGTAGAAATTAGAGACGGGTGCTGCGGGGAGTCCTAAGAGAAGTCGCGTTAATCGAGGCGGGAGCTTCCCCCTTCTATATCAAGACGACCCCGGGTAACAGCTTCCCTCAAACGTTCCCCCAAATTCCAGGGTCCAATGTCCTTCAAGCTCTAACCTAACCTTCAACGTGCCTGCTCACCCCCTCCTTCGTCTTCATGCAGCTCAAACCGTCCCCCGTTTCCGTCCCGGGGCTACCTTAGTTAGCAGGCAAGGCGAACCAAGCTGAGAGTTTCTCATGCACGAGCGATGGGGGACCGGCCAGTGAGCAACTGACATCAGACGACGATCACATCAGTGGACATGGCTTTTGTCGCCACTGGCGGATGGGGGTTGTTTCTGTTCAACTACACCACCACCACCACATCCATCGAAGCACATGCTTTTCTTCGTCTAGCTCGACTTGATGCTGTGAGGTGAGGTAAGGGTATGGAACCATCTACGTAGCTAGCTACCTAGCAAAGCTGTGTGGTAGCCCATAATACGGTGTTGCACCTTTTGATCGACGCCTTCGTCGTTTTTGCTAGGGAGTTCCTTCTGGGCAAGGTGAGTTGCAACGAGAAGGGGGGACCACCACCGCCGTCATTGCGGGGTAAAGAGGTCGAGGCCCGGTCGCCGGCCTAGCTTTATCGGACGTTATCGGCGTGGGACAGGGGTGTGGTGGGACCCACAGGAGCTCCTTTCAGTGTCGCTGCCGGTGCAACCACATTCCATCCTTCTCGTGATGGCGGATGCGTAATGACATCTGTGGTTACTGTTCGGATCGCGATCTGGGATTGAAGGAGTTCCTCTCCATTTCTGCATCGTTGCTGGATCATCGCGAGCCAGCAAGCTTCCAGCCAGCAGGACCCAACGCAATAAACTAGGTCTCCCATCGACGGGCCCGTTGGCCAGCCACGGAGACACCCGACCCGACCATACTCGAGACCCAAACAGTAGAACGAAACAAATCTCTGAAGGAACAAGCATTGTATTTACCAGACCTGATTCAAGCGTAGTCATCGAATTTTACATTTCCACCATCACCTCGTCAATCCGTTTTTACCAATCGTTCGCCCTACCCCTTCCCCTTCCCGTCTCCGTCCCTCGCCAGAATCCGTCCCATCCCAAGTTCTCTTTTTCCTGTATTCCTTCCAACGCAGAAAGATGAAACCCGCCGCCGACAATGAAAGAAAAACGGAGAATTTCAACCTAATAATGCAGCTTTGCTCGCTCCAAATCGTTGAAACTGGACCGGCGTAATGGCATGTATCTCATCTAAGCGGGGGTTGTGTGTATGGGGAATCGTTGGGAATAAGAATAAGGGGGGGAAACCCGAGGTATAGTAGTAGTAGTGTGAGTCGTACAGAGTTCAAGAAAAAAAAGGGAACAAAAAACACAAGATAGTAAAAACAGTGTAATCCATAAAACGCCTTGCGCTATGCAGCCAGAACACAAGTTTTGCCAAACGGGTCGGTTTAGAGCCAAGGTATGGACAGTTGAAGGGGTAGCCTGAGTGCTGATCATGCGGAGAGTGTGCATGGCATCAGCTCAGCTTGAGCAAGGTTGCTGGATGCAAGCCGAAAAATTCGGCATGGGATGAAAGCCAAAGTAGGGATCATTTAAGGGGTTCGCGGGCGCTTCCAGTAATATTGCTAGCAAGCCAATCGTGTTAGTTGAGATATCTTTCGACTTCAATTCAGCTGATCGTACCTTGTGCTGCTTTCTGCAGGCTCTCAGACTGGGCTTTCGGAGACCGTCCGTGACGGCGAAGCGACGCTGCTCGTCGTCGTCGGCCTCGGGAACGTAGTAGTACTCGCTCTCGAGGGGCTTGCCAGCGGCGTCTTTGCCCTGGCGGCGGATGATGCCGATGCACGCCGTGTTCTCCAATAGGCTTCGCAATTGTTCCTTGAGTAGACCCTTCTTCTGCTCGGAGGGGAGGTTGTTCATGATGGTCGACAGAGGGTTGGACGACAGGCGGGAGAAGGCGAGCTGGTTGACGACGTGGTTGCGCACGGCAGGGTTCTCGTAGGGGGGCTCCTTCACTTCCTCCTCTTCCTCCTTGATGACCGGCGACTTTGGCGGTGCCGAGATGGGGCTGGAGGGGTTGGAGTCATCCCGGATAGGAGGCAGCTGTGAGTGTTTGGAAGACGGGTACTTGGGTGCAGTGGCCAAGACAGAGGCCAGGCGGTTGGAAATGTCAGCTCCAAAGGGACCGAAGGAGTGGACGATTGGGTCGTTTTCCTCATCCGGGTCGTTCTCGTCTTCGGGCTCACTGAGCTCGGACGAGAAAGAGTTGGTCACTTCGGTGGCGAAGCTCTGGCCGACATTGACACCCGAGTCAGTAAGCTTGGGGAGCTCAGGCTCGTCCGCGCTGGAGTCCTCGTAGATGTGGACCTCTCCATCGTCAGTGGGAAGAAGAGCTTGCAGGCGCTGGGAGCTGGTCATGTGCGCCGGCGTCGGAGAGTCCGGAGACTCGATGCGCGATGTACGGCGCAGGGGACTTGACTGGAGCAGGTTGGCGGCGGCGGCGGCGGCACGGGCATTGGGCCGGGGCGGGGAGTCGTCCCACTGGGACTCGGGGCTTCCCAGCCGGTCACGTTGGTCCCGCTTCGGCCATTGGATCATAACACGCGCATCCTGGACGTCAAGCATAATTTCGGTACCCTCAGTCTCGGACGTGAACGAGTCGCCCTTGAGCAGCTCCCACGTGCGGCCCTGGCAGTGCAGCTTCAGTCCGTTCCAGCCATTGCACAGAATCTCAATCTTATTCGGCTCCAGTGCCGAGGGAGCAGGCACGAATCGCGCCTTGACGTGCACGCGGGACACGAGACGGTTGGCGGAGAGTTGGTAATGGGATGAGTTGCTAGAACGGCCCATGAGCAGGGTCTCGCCGTTGTCGTTCAATTCAATGGAGGCGACGGCACCGAGGGGCGTGCGTTCGGAGGCGGAGGAGAGGGCTCGCGAGAGAGCGCCGGGGCGCTGGTGGACGCGGGGTGGAGAAGACGAAAGGATGCCGGTGCTAGAGGTCGGAATTGGCGTGGGATACTTGAGGTAGGCGCTGTTTCCTCCGACGGAACCGGGACGAGCTTGACGCTTGGAAGGTCGAGGAAAGCCCGGAGAGGAAGACAGAGGTTCGAATGCCGGCAGAAGGCTCGGAGCAGGACGTTTGGTGCCGGCCATGGGGAGGGTAGGCTCCGAGTTCTTGGATTGAGGCGACGAGTCCATCATTGTTGCGGCGACGACGGCATGCCCTGCCAAAAGAGTGACTGCCCCAGGTGATGTGTGGTCGTGCTTCTTGTTCCTGTGCCTCTTGATGATTTTTTCTCTTCAGTATATTTCTTCCGCGTGGTGAGCAGTCGCGTTTTGGTGGGCGCGGTTTCGGTCCCCGATATCAGGCGTGGATTTTGGCGTAGAGTGGAATCGCGTGTAAGTGGTTTCGTGGTGGGGGACAGGGCCGACGGGCTGGTAGGTAGGTTGTGAAGAGTGGAAGTGATAATGGATATACAGGACGAAGGTGAAAAGACGAGAGAGGAGTTTTCCACACAAAATGATTCCCTGATGCAAAAACTGTCAAAGTGGTTGCAGGTCTGGTGGAAGGAGGCCCAGAGTGTGAGTGACCAGGAGCGTGGTGGTGTCTGGACGGGGACGGGACCTTTTTGATGGCCCCCTTCCGTTAGCATGGCAGGAGCGAAGCGTGTTCTTGCGCGTTGGCGTTGATCGCGTCCCCCGCGTCCAGACGTTGTGCTGTGCAAGGAATTGTGCTTGCTGGTGGAGCACGCACACCACTGAATCCGTCCCCGACCGCTGTACCGGGCACTCGCTGTCTCCCAGCGGTCCACTGACACGCCGACAGCTACAGCGCACTTAGCGTACCGGCGGAGCCTCGCAAGCGCTAAAGATGACGCTTGGGGTGTCTTCAGGCCACGACCCCGGCCGACGCGGGCCGCTATCTGAGCTTTAATGGGTGTTTCAATCTTTAATTGTCCCGTCGACGGCAGTCTGCATCTTCAACTCGGGTGCAAGCTGCCTGTGTGCTTGCTTCACTTGCATCTTCAATTTTGAATATTCTGAGTATTCTGGAATCTACTCCATAGACCGCTCTTTCAAACCAGCCATCTTGCCTGCAAAATATCGCAGCCTCTGACCTCACAATGGACACAATTGCCCCTCATCCACGTCGAGTCTGCCCGTTCCAGCCTCCTCCCGAAGCCGAAGCGCGTCTCCACCAAAGGGAAAAAAAAAAACTACGACTCACGTCCACTTCCGGTGCGCGTCTCTGGCCAAGCACCGGGCAGTGGTCAGCAGCACCTCATCCATCCATTCATTTAATCCTCTTACGGGGGCAGCCCAACGGCGCAGAACGCTGAAGAACGTACCTTTGGCACTTTAGCGCCGACAGACACCCACGGCCCAGCCCACACGTCAACCGTCCCTCCAATGGCTGACACTATTCAACCCTGGCAATCCAAAGCCTGGCCGGACGAGTAAGTACTGCGTAGAGCGTGTCGACACTGACAGAGAGCGAGACTGCGAGAGACACAGGCTTGCAAATTACATGCTATGTAGTCCGTACATTAGCACTGCATAGCTCTGTATTAGAGCACCATGCATTCCCACCTGCCCTCTTCCCTGATATTTCACCATCCCTGTGGCTCCCACGCTTCCAGCATTTGCGCCGATGCTCCTCCTGTTGGTCACATGGATCGTGGAAACCACGCCAACTCATTGGTTCTCTTGGGCAGCTTCACCTGCCTCCATTTCCCTTTTCTGCCACGAGCATGTGCAGCCCGTCCGTCTTTGTGAGACTTGGCCCGCTCAGAGACTGGGTTGCGCATACACGAGCCTCAAAGTGCCCTCATTCACGGCTCGCATACACAAGATACGCTGAAAGTGAAGGGGTTGAAACGAGGCATCGCGGACGTGTTGGCTCGCGTAAAAGTGGTCTCAACCCAGGTACCCTGTCTGTCCAAGTCATGATATACATACCATACCCGTCGCCCGCTCTGCTACCACAATGATCCCTTTTCCCCTTATCTCGTAGCCAGCTGTCGTATGCTCTAGCAATATGCACTTATTTGTTTTAGCTCTGTGCGCGATGAGGGCTGACAGCTGGCTTCGGGAAATGAGCGTCAGGAGGCAGACAGCCGAGCCGTGCTGAGCCCGCCTCCCGAACCGTCAATCATCGCCGCGTCTCGGCGTCCACCCCGCATCGCTAACGCAAGTCGCGCTCCTGCTCACACGACCCGCTGAGGCTTTGACAGGTTTGAAATGATCCCGGCGTTCCCAATTGGACTGAGAAAGCAACCCCCGTTGGCCGCGCGTGTGCAAAGTTCTTGCGTGCCATGCTACTGCGTCGTAGTCCCACTGCTCTCGTACGCATGCTTCCAGGCAGGCTTTCCAAGGGCCCGTTTTCAGAGTGAGACAGAACCCGTGTATCAAGACCCATTGGCTCTGGACACCCTTCCGTGGACCACGGTAACGTTTAATCGGCAACCGGAGGGGCTTTTGCACGAATTACCAACGCTCTGGGTTATCCGTAGAGGGGCCTCGACTGAATGCGATTCTTGGCTGCTCAGCCCTAAAGTTGAATAGCTATATGCACTCAAGATTCAAGACGCGATGTCAAAAGCCAATAGACGCGTAAAGCTGTGGTCAGCTTGCAGATGCACAACGCGGCGCAAAATTCCTCTTCCACAACTACGAATGTGTCCGTGAGGCGTCTTGGAAACTTTTCGATCTCTCTGCCTCTGCAACGACACAAGACATTAGTTGGCCGTCGCATGGAAAGGTCGGGTTTCCCCCATTGAGATGTTCACCGGCCCTTCACCTCGGTAACTCGGTGAACGACAACTTTATCGGATCCACTCACTGATAAGCTCAAACTTATCGATAACTGAATCTGGCCCGTGCATATCGGCTCCGGCAGTCCGCATTCGCCGACAATTCATGATCCCTGTCAAAAAAATTTGGACGACCGCGAAAAAACTCCCCGCCAACTCTGCAGTGTAGAAGACGTTCTGCATCCCCATCCTCTCCAGCTAGAACAAACAGACGTTCCACCACAACATCTGTAGTCATGGCCCCCTCAAAGACCTCCAAGGCCGTCGCCGTCGCATCGAAAGATGTCGCGCCCGCAATTGACCCCGAGCAGGTGAGAATTTACACCCCAATTCGCCACTGACAAAGCCCGTTCCGTTCTCTAATCGCAGAAAAAAAAAACCACAGACCCTGAAGGCATCCAAGGCGCTGCTCGCCCACATCAAGAAGGCCGCGGCCTCCAAGACCGAGGATTCCGGCAAGAAGAACCTCCTCGCCGACCCCGAAGACGACCTCGCCAGCTCCCCCGTCTGGCTGACCCTCACCACGAAGCGCCACATCGCCGACACCAACCGCCTCAAGCCCGGCAAGATCGTCCTCCCGCACCCGCTCAACACGGACGAGGAGTCCACGATATGCCTCATCACCGCCGACCCCCAGCGCGCCTACAAGAACATCATCGCCTCCGACGACTTCCCCGAGGCGCTGCGCAAGCGCATCACCCGCGTCGTCGACGTCGGCAAGCTCAAGGCCAAGTGGAAGCAGTACGAGGCCCAGCGCAAGCTCTACGCCGAGCACGACATCTTCCTCGCCGACGACCGCATCATCAACCGCCTGCCCAAGGCCCTCGGCAAGACCTTCTACAAGAGCACCACCAAGCGCCCCATCCCCGTCGTGCTCTCCCCCAAGCCCACCCGCATCGACGGCAAGCGCCAGAAGCCCGCCGAGAAGACCCAGGGCTCCGTCCGCGCCGGCACGCCGCAGGACATTGCCGGCGAGATCGAGAAGGCCATCGGCTGCGCGCTCGTCAGCCTGACGCCCTCGACCAACACGGCCATCCGCGTGGGCTACGCCGGCTTCACCGCCGCGCAGATCGCCGAGAACGTCGAGGCCGTCGTCAAGGCGCTCGTCGAGAAGTGGGTGCCGCAGAAGTGGGCCAACGTCAAGAGCATCTACGTCAAGGGCCAGGAGACGGCCGCGCTGCCCATCTGGCTGACGGACGAGCTCTGGCTCGAGGAGAAGGACATCGTCGCCGACGGCAGCGAGGAGGCCAAGGCCATCGCGGAGAAGGCTAACATTGGAAAGAAGCGCAAGTCGATCGAGGCCGTCCCCGAGGGAGAGGAGGAGGAGGAGAAGGAGACCAAGCCGACGACCAAGAAGGCCAAGAAGGCCGCCGCGCCCAAGGCCCTGCCCGAGGGCGACGACGCGAAGCTTGACAAGAAGATTGCCGTGGCGCAGAAGGAGAAGTTGAGGAAGCAGAAGGCCAAGGCCAAGGCTGCCCTGGACAACTAAGAACGTGCCATTTACATAAAAACGAAAAAGAGTCCACAAAAGGAGAGGGATTCCTGCGGGATTATACCATGCATGGTTCGAGGCGTACGGCGTTGGTTCAGACAAAAATAACCAGAGAGAGAACTTGTGTGTCAAGGGATTTATCAATCAGACCTAGTGTACAATTTGCCCCTTTCAACCAATACTCGCGCGCCATTAAACTATCCCATTAATCGTACTGTGTTACCAATTACAACTCCTCAGAGACGAAGCTAGCCTTCTCGGAGCTGAAGCGCTTCTTGAAGGGTCCGAAGAACTCGGAAATGGTCTTGTTCAGGTTCTTCTGCGTCAGCTGCATGTGATCACCGGGCACCTGGCGGAAGCGAAGGGCTCCCTTGCGGTCAAGCTCCCTCAGGCCGATCCAGTCCTCCTTGTAAATCTGGCGGGCGCGCAGCGGCAGGCTCTCTGTGCCGTTGACCTCCTCGAACCAGGCAGTCTCCTTGGGGATGACGGTGGTATCCTCCTCGAACATGACCATGACGAAGTTGGACAGGCCGGCGAGGTTCTTCTTGTACTGGACGTTCTTGAGCTCGCGCTCGTTGTTGATGTCGGCGAGGAAGTTAGACGACTCGAGGTACTTCTCGTACTGGTCGGGGGCCGGGTCACGGTAGTACTGGGCGGGGACGAGGCGGTTCTGCACGAAGCTCGACCAGGTGTTGAAGCGCAACAGGGCCATAGCGCCCTTGCACAGGAAGTCCGAGTCGCCGCAGGCCTTGAACTCGACGATGCCGTTGTGCTGGCTGCCGTAGGTCACGAGACTGCGGACGGGGGGCTTGTTGCAGCGCTCGACGTAGCCGCGGAGGAACTGGCCGCCCTGGCTGAAGCCGATGGCGTCAACGGCCGGGGCCGTGGAGAGGATCGGGTGCGCGGCGAGCTCCTCGCAGACCTGCTCCAGCTGGGTCGTGACGTTGCCGAAGAAGGTGGCGGACCGGTCGCTGCTGGCGTCGGTGCCGACCTTGATGTTGTAGACGAAGGTGCCCGGGTTGATTGCCTCCGCGAGCTCGCCGACCTGCTTGATGCCGTCGCCGTCGTAGGAGTCGCCGAGACCGTGCCAGATGATGAGGGGGATTGGGTGGTCAGGGTCGTCGTTGTTGTCGTCCGAGAGCGGCCTTTGGACGGCGGCGGAGTATACGACAGCGGCAAGGGAGCCGGCCGTGAGAAGCCTGGCGATGGAAAGGGACTTCATGTTGGATGGCTCTGCTAAATTAAAATGTTTGTGATCAGTGCTAGTTCAAGAATCCAA
The DNA here is from genome assembly GCA_027406105.1 of Colletotrichum endophyticum. Lineage (NCBI taxonomy): Eukaryota > Fungi > Ascomycota > Sordariomycetes > Glomerellales > Glomerellaceae > Colletotrichum > Colletotrichum endophyticum. The sequence goes on from JANVYF010000005.1 coordinate 809,547, forward strand.
CAATCTGGTGTTGGTTGAAGCAATGGTGTTCCAGATATCTTTGCCAAAGGGAAGGTTGGACTGTGGCGAAGGAAGCTGACGACACGGCCAAGCAGCAGGTTGCCTGTGACATTGGGTAAGCTCCCTCTGCTCCTCAGTTATCGCCCGGCCTAATCACTGGAGCTTCTCATTGGCCACGGACAGCGCCAAAGGTCTTGGAGATGATCCGAAAGGCCCGTTGCTCTTGGTCCTGCAGAATCTGGCCCGTGCACTGCCCAAGTCACGGGATTCTCTCGCTTAAAAGCGTTAGCGTCTCAGAGCTCCTACCCCAGTACTTCTGGAGCTTTCTTTAGCTCTGCTATCCTTTTCTCTCCTCGACCTCCAGTCAGACATCCGTCAAAGTCTTGGTTTGAATCCTCCGGCCGTGGCGGGATCTTCAAGCGCTGGCCTACTGCGAAGCTAGCCCAGCTCCCGGACGGGTGTTGACGACGAAGCTGACAATGACGGCGACGACTCGAGGGGACTCCATGTTCGACAAGCCCATGCTCCGGCGGGTAGATCCCACGTTGCAGAGGTTCCCTGCCGTCTGAAACGCTTCTCAGGGCACCTCCAAGATGGTCCCCTGTTTCAAACGGCGCTGACGACTGCTGGCACAGCTGGCACACGCCGAGGGTTGCATGACGAGGGAATGCGAGGCGGGCTGTGATGCGCACTCGTGGCTGGACAACTCTCTGACACTGATCGGCCGATCTTTGTGGGAAGGGCTTGGCTCGGACTGCGGACAGCGCATGTTCGGTCGGTTGTCACGGCGTCTTTTTCTGGCTGTGGCAGTGGCAGCGGTTCGCCCATAAGTATGGACGAGGCGCCGCTGACATGGACGACATGAAACACCACCTCAGTTCGCCATCGAAGTTTTCCATCTCTCTGCAAAGTTGTTAGAAGAGTCTGATCTTCTCGTTTCCATCGTTCCTGCATTTGTTTGTTCTCTGCAGTCGTTTCCTCCCAACTCTCTCGCACGTTTCTTTCCTGCAGCCATCCGACGACAGTCAAAATGCAGTTCTCCAAGGTTCTCTACGTCCTCTTCCCCGTGGCCGTCCTTGCGGCGCCGCTGCAGACGTTCAACATCCCGACCATGGACCCGAACACCGTCGCCCCCGAGGTCCCGGCCATCGGAAAACGCGTCCCTCAGGCGGAGGACACTTGCACCGATGAGTAGAAGGTTTTGGAAATGGGTGCCAGGCAGCGGAAAGCGAGCAGTATCGGAGAGTGATGTTGCCATATGATGGTCTCGAAGATGTTGCTGGTATTGCCTGGTGCTATGGACTTGATTGTCAACATTCAAAAGGTATGTTTGGTTCTTATTTGTCTTCCCTTGCCCTCCCTGCCTCATCATGATGACTTGCATCCACTCAACAATGTTTCAAGACGGGATTGAGTATTTACCATGAAACTACGCAACACTCTGAGATGTCCTCTCAATACTTCATTGTCTTTGGACGCTTATCTTAGCACAATGCTAACTCTACTCACAGATATCAGTTGACATGACGACAGGCCCCGGCCTATGAGGGGTGCTATCAGGGCATAGGGCCCACGTCTCCATCGAGTGAGGCTCAACAGTCCCCGCGTGAAGCCCTCGCCGAGCATTGTCTCATGAGGCAGCGAGGCACCTCTTCCTCTTTGTGTTCTTTAGCGAACGGTTGGATAAGGAAAGAGCAATGGCTGGAATGAAATCTTTGTACCTACTTTCGTAGCTCTCGTTGCTCCCAGAAAAAAATAGACTCAGACACAAACATCTTCACCTCGATCTTGTTGTTATTCTTTGCCCTCATCATACACAACGACTTTCGACTGGTCTATTCTAGACTTGGTCTACTGTGTTAGAATCGTTGCAGTGTTCTCTTGCTTTCGCTTGCTCGGAATTTCTGGTTCGAATCGACGCGCAGCTCCTTCGCGACCTCCTCAGCTGCTTCGCCGACTTGCGATTGCGCCCAGCTCTTCGCGCCTCAAGCCGGCTTGTCAAGATTGCTTCCTCGTCAAGGCGTAGCCAAGGTAAGCTGACAAGAACCCATCGGGCGTCTTGTTATATTTCATTCCTGCCCCTGGTTCATGAAATTTGTGGTCGGCAAGTGTCCTTCGGCGCTTCACAGACTACCAGATTTTGGGCGCTCGCGATGGCTTCACTTTCTGAGCAGCGCGCAGCCACCAACCCCCCTTTCTCTCTCTATCACCGTTTTGTGTTATAAGCGGCGTCCGTCATTTCCTCCGTTTGGTTACGTCGGCGATTCGTGCGACATATTTTCTATGTTTTGCTTTGACTGTTGTTTTCTGCTATTTTTTTCTCAATTTTTGAGGTCACTGTCCGGCATGGTGTCCACCATTGCCGATTCTCATGAACTTCAGACCGTTAGCCATCGCTACCCTTGCTTGGTGTTGGCCATCATTTCCGTCGTTCTTGTATTCATGCTAATACCGACCTACAGATGCCCAGAGGCCTTCTCTCTGCCTGGTGCCAGAGATTCAACAACTATGAAGCACCCCTCGACCTCCTCGGTCCTCACAATGCCACCGACACCCTAGACGCCTGGACCGTATCTGGTGTGGTCAGGGTCTTGGTGGGCGAGGACCGAACGGTGTTCCCGCCCCGTCTCCGTCTCCGGATTGTGGAGCACGAAGACTGGCGCCTGTGGTCCGTGCAGACAAAACGGTACAACTGGCACGTCGCTGACGCTGGCCCGCCGCCGCCGTTCATTAACCAGACCCTTGCCGCCGAGATTTACACGGGCGCGTTGGAGCACATCCATTACCGAGTCACGGACGCCACTCGGCAGCAGATCTCGCTCCTTCCCACTAACGAGATCCTCGACCTTCCGTTGGACGGTGACGCTGTCTTTCACTGCGACTACTCTTTCCTTGGAGATCCGTACGACGTCGCACCCGTGCGCAGCTTTGCCGAGCTCGAAGAGAGTGAGGAAGACGAGGACGACGACGAGCCTGAGGCCGACGCCGACGACTTCGAGAACGAGAGCTCTGATACGAAGAAGGACGACAGCTCCAGCACCAAGCAGAACGAGAGCCAGGCCCGATTCAGCGAGGGAAAGGGCGATTACGATAGCGACTACGATATTGGCGACGCTGACGAGAGCGACCTCGACGACAGCGGCAGTGTCTACGGAGGCGAGGGTAGCAGCATTGACGTTGACGAGGACGTCGACCAGGACGAGGCTTGCGAGGACAGCGCTGTCAATCACGAGAGCTGCCACGGCAACCACGACGACGCAGAGCCTTGCACCGACTCCTCCGAGGATCTCATTGAGTTCTCGAGCAGCAGCAATAGTTCCGACGACGACCCGTTCTACCTCGAGCGCCGCTACGCGACCGTCCTGATGGCTCCTTCCGGTCCCAAGGCCCAGCAGCAAGCTGCGGCTTCGAACAATGCTTCCACAAATAGCTCGACGCCGGCCCCTGCCGCAGAGCCGCAGGTTCCCAAGGGACCTCACCCTGGCCACATCCAGGTGTCGTGCCAGTACACCAGCGAGCAGCGCTTGCGCCGCATGCTGAGAGACAACAAGAGCGATCCGGCTAGGGAGGACAGCTACCGTCTCCAAGGAGTGCAGTTGATCGATAACGTCCGCAACGTGCTCCATGTGTACGTCGTTATGATGCTCCTTTTTGCTGGTTCAAGGCTAACTGTCTCACAGCCCGGTCAAGACGTTCGACACCGCCTGTGTGTACTATCACTGGTTCCGCCTCTCTTTCCGCGACGCGGAGTACAATTATCAGGATGCCGCTATGGCTTCGCTCTTCCTCGCCTGTAAGGTCGAGGACACCATCAAGAAGTCCAAGGAGATCCTGTGCGCTGCGTACAACATTAAGAATCCGGATCATCCTACGACGCAAGATGACAAGGTACGCCGTTGGCTTCCTGCATGAGCTTAAGGGCCTGGACTGACACGTTGCAGATGTTCGAGCAGCCTTCCAAGATCGTCATCGGCTTAGAGCGCCTCATTCTCGAGACTGTCGGATTCGACTTTCGCTGCCGCTACCCTCAAGCCTCTCTCCAGAAGGTCACAAAGCAGATCATGGGCGCCGACGCCAAGGAAGTCTTTGCTATTGCCATGGAGATGAGCATCGACCTCTACAAGACCTTTGCCCCGATCAAGCAGCCTTCCTTCGCGATGGCCCTCGCCCTTCTCGAGCTCACCGCTCGCCTTCTTGGCACTGGTGTTGACAAGATCGAGAAGGTCGACCTCTCCGTCTATCATACCACCCGCCAGAACATCGTCGAGACCATGCTTGACCTGCTGGACCTCTACACCCAGCACCTCAAGTCCACCAAGCTCGGAAACCGCTTCGACCTGAACAAGTTCATCGAGGTCAAGATCGTCATTAACAGTGAGGTCGACAACGATGACAAGCTCGTTCGGTATGCGCATTGGTGCAACAACTGCGACGGCGGCGAGGACGAGAACCTCTCCAACGGCGTCTCCGTCCTCAAGAACATCAGCTTCTTTGGTAGCAACTCCGCTAAGCGTAATGGTCGCAATCAGGACGGCACGATGCGCTTCGTCTTCGACCCCGAGCAGGCCCGCTGCGAGCGCCGCGAGGTCGAGCCCTACTTCAAGGACGAGTACGAGGACTACGAGGTCGAGGTCGAGGTGCCCATGGAGCCAGAGGGCAAGAACCACAACCACCGCGATATGAAGCGCGATGGTGGCTGGGGCGGCGGTCGTCGCAACCATCACCACGATCGTCGCAAGGGCCGTGGATACTACTGAGCCTGATTGTTTGCATTCTCTCTGGTGGATCTATACTGAGCATGGCTGGCTCCCGATATTGGCTTAGCCCGCAAACTAGCTACAGCACTCGGTACCATTGTACCAGAAGGAAAAGGACGTGGGAAGGAATTTTTGTCTGAGTTACTTGGCGTTTACGGAAGATACCCCGTGGGAAAAGATTCGGGAAGAAATTGCTTCGCTCAGCGGTCGGCTGGGCCGCGTGTACATCTGTTGGATTACAATCATCCACATCGCTTGTGTAAGTAAAAATCGTAAGTAGAAAAACTCATTCTCCCAACGTCATGCTAGAAAGTTACGCAAGTGTGCCCGCTGTCAACGCCTCGTCTGAGGCTTTCCTTCCAACCTTTCCGAAACTATGACGTGGATGAGTTGCGAAGCTGTCAATTCGCAAGCTGCCTCATTGTCGTTCAGCCTAACCCCTGAATTGAGGCGCCGGAGCTGGCGGCAGATCGCAAGGCGTCCCGTCCCGCATGCGCTCCAAGTGTCCACTGAGGCGCCGGTGCAGCAGGTGTTTTGAGGGGTTCAACATGTCGTTGGTGGTAAATCTGACGACTGCGCCTGCTGAGGCGCCTATCGCTGTGCCATTGAGGAGGCGCTGCCTGCATTGCTGCGGGTCATTTAACCAGTTGAGAGGGGTCTGCGACGCTCCTTCGGGTGGCCTCAACTCCTGGCCCACTGGCTTTCAACGTGTCCATGTCATTTCAAGTTCCAACACGAATTGTTTTGTCCAATTTCTCAACGTGTCAGCTCATGATGGCTAGGCTGCCTAATGAGGCAGATTCATCGTCGTCCCAGGTTCTAGCAAACACTTGCCTACGTAGCGTTGCATACGTGGATTGGACCCATGGCGGTGTGGCCTCAGCAAAACGTCTAGGAGCCTGATTCATTCAGACCATGCTCTGTCACTCGGTAGCTGGTACAGCGACCCATCATTGCCTCAGGCGTCTGATTTGGACGGTCATCTTATGTGAATCCTCTCGAGTATATCCAAGTAAATATATTTAAGGATGCCGACGGCTGTCGCTCTCAGACTATCACAGCTCACCATCAATCTTCACTCCTTTCAGCTATTCAAGATCGAATCTTGACGGCTACACAGGTAGAAGACTTCAACGCCACAGATTGTTGCCTGCGGTGTGAGAATTTCCTCTTGGATCCGGTATTGCATCAAGATTCCCGCCAACTTTTGCAACCACCTCTTAACAGTCCTCGAACGGATGAAGCGATCCATCGACTTTCTGTTCTACACGATTGAAGTCATGGCCTCGTCATCTTTGCGAACGAAAGCACAATCTTGCTTCCCAAACCTCTAGCAGCTTGATGGGGAAATATGTTGATGAAGTTTCGTAGCCCACCTAGTAGGCGCACACAGTAGGATGGACGCGGTAGGAGCACCTCGGCCATCGCTTCGTTCAGTGAGGGTATCTCAGTGTACATAATCTGAATGGACAATATAAAAATCGAGCTTCCCCCCCCCCCCCCCCATCTGAGAAGTGCGCGATGCCTCATTTGTTCTTCGTCAACTACCAGGTCTATCTCTTTGACACCCTAGCGGGAAGACCTGTGGCTGATCCCGACCACGTGAAGCCAGTGCTACCCATGGCTTACCCTTCCTATATCCAGTATGTTTCTATCGCAATCCCACGTTTGGCCTCTAGACTTTGAGTTTAAACGGCGACTTCACCTAACATCGTGATCTTTCTCTGACCCCTATTCTTCTCTTGGTAGCTCACTCCACCGGAACCGGTGTCAGGCCCCAGAACTTTCTTGGCTGCCTTCCCAGCTTCCCAACACCAACTATACAAGACAGTCGCCTTTCTCCCATGACGCTTCCCATCATTCTGGCTTTGATGCCCTCCCATCCCAGCCATGGCCCATGGACTCTTCAGATAATGCCGACCTTGGATCATCACTGCTCCCAAACTGTATCAACACGTCTCATATGAACGAGGCTAGTCACCCTGCGTGGGGGGGTCACTTCTTCGGATGCTGCCATGGCTATTGCGTGCCCCAAGAAGACAATTGTCTCACAAGCTCCCTCCTTAATAATTCCACGCACAACGGCGAGTACTATAATAATGGCATCAATTCAACTCCCGGAATTCCTCCTCTCGACATCAGTCACAATGGCATCGACTTATATTGCATTCCCAACTACAGACAAAGAGACTCGAGTGTTTATGATCCGAGAGCCATCAATTTCAACAGTGGTATCGATGGCTCTCTGGCGTCTCAGCTTCCTCCTATCTCACAAGTCAACCACGAAGGCAGCGCATCAGGAGAGTACATGCCTAGAGACTTCCAGACTACAAGCTCTCTTCAACGTGAAGGTGATCAGGCCTTCAACTCCCAGCTTTGGGAGACACAAATTCCCATTGACCCCGCGCTTCAGTATGGCGAAGAGACTCTCACGACATCTTCGCACTCCATCCCATCCCCCTTCACCGTTGACATCCAAACAGCAACTTCGGCGTCTCGTTCGAATGACTCACTCCATTCGTTTGACATGTTTGAAGCTGGCCATCTCCATGCTGTAAATCAGAACGGCATCGCAGATAGTTCAACTGAGGATGACAGCGACTCAAGCCTTGAGCCCGCCCTACAACAGACGATGAACCGGTCTACTACATCATCGGTCCTCGAAGATCATACCTGTCCTGTATGCAAAGCCTTCACCGGAGGAGTGAAGCGTCTCAGGCACGTTCCCCCGACTACCAAGTCAGGAATGCTCAAGCGCTAATAGCTTTCAGGGAGCACCTGAGATGTCATGAGCGAGACCATGTTTGCCCCTCGACCGACTGCGACCTGCGTTTCAGCTCCCCGAGAGATCGCGATCGACACTACAAATCTGTTCACGAAAAGGCTGTTCTGAAATGCCCGCGATGTTCGAGGGTCATCAAGGGCGGCCGCGAAGATAATTTGCAAAGACACATGAGATCCTTTCACTCGACTCATGCGCTAGTTGCCCAAGGTTTTGGAGAATGGCATTGCTTGGGAGCTGCTGCAGCTTGAATGACTAGAGAGCACCGGGTTCTCTTCACGTGGATGTAGACTGGGGTTCATGCATGGGCTTTTCGTAAGGCCAATCCGTCTATGGGGTTTCTTTCGTCTACGGAAGACTCGTGGGGGACACTAGATTGTTTTCGGGAAATCGCTTCATTCTGTGATCGGCGTGACCGCTTGTACAGACTATATTCCTCCGCAACGATTTTGTAGAAGAATACATCAAATAAGAAACCACTCCCTTTTTGGGTCTTCGGCTCCATCACTGTGGTACACGTACCAGTCATCTTGACCATTGGAGATCGGCATACACATCCGGCTCTCCTGACGTGGCCGTCTTGACCAACTTTTGATCAAGACGTCAAAGTTACGCCTCAGATCTGACCTGATTGGAGTATTTGGGAAGTCTGCATGCCCAACGAAACTTGACGAGCCAGACATGTCCATTAATCTGCACGAGCGTTTGCACTGTACATAGTCATGCAGTATGACAACGTGTAGCCAAATGACGAATGAGACCCCAAGAGCATGTGTGGTGTACCCACTGAGGCTTCTGAGGCCCAAACAGTCATGCTCGACGTTCCCCCCTTGATCAAGGTAGTGCGACGTAAGCCACGTCGAATGGCTACTGTCTCACCGGCTCACCGCCAAAATTTACCGTTGGTAAATTAAGGCAGAAAGTAACAAGCCAGGCACAACTTTTATATTTTACCATTTTAAAGACACCTTTTCCCCATTTTCTGACAAGGCTCTTGATTTGGCTGCTCAGCTGGGGGGCTTTCAAGCTGGAGGGCTTCAAGCTGGGGATTTCATGTTGGGAGGCCGCGACTAACGTGCTTCACCATGAGCAAACATCATTGGCTCATTTTGAGATGCTGCTCTCTTCTTCCAAAGACCATATAAACATGTCCGAGAAGCCTTAATCGCTTGAGCGGCGATGCGTGAGCATTCTCTAGTCAATATGATGATGGCAGCACGACTAACACGCAGTAGCGATAGCGAAACAACCTCTCCTGAGCCAACAATTCCCTTAGCACGCTACGAACCGCATTGCTAGTATGTTACTGTCTTCTCGATATGATTGCGCTATGAAGCTCTAACACTCAAAAACTTTAGCCATGACGGCAGGACTTCGGAGTGATTGCTGCCTTTCCATTCCGTTCCCCCCTCAATTTCCACGCCGCTCATCAACACACAACCATGCAGTGTAGATGATGAGCCGATCAGTCCGTATGACGATGTCATTGCCTTGGGCACAGCGGCCCTTGGGTTTCAGGGGCATGAACACACTGGGCTCCCAACCAACTTCACTTAAAACGTTGCCAGCGATCTACCTTTATATGAGGGTAGTATCTGCTGTGATTCATTTCGCGAGCACAACTGGTCTGAGCCTCTAGAGGGCAATGCCTATGCCAACAACGACTTAGTGCACCAGGACCAGCTTTCCACTACAGCACAGGACAACAAGCTATTTCACGATGAAGAAACTGCCGCATTCAACCAGTTCAAGACCGCCGCTGGATATCATTCCTCAGAATGGCCGACGCAGTTTGCACTCCCCGAAACAACATCGTATCAGCATTTCGACTACACATTCAATCTTCTCGAACCGAGTGGCCTCTGTCCCTGTAGTGCCGCAGGTGTCGAGTCACATAACTCGATAACTCAAGGCTCGAATCCGTCATTGGAGTCACTTTCTGCCAACTTTTCGGATAAACTGTACCAGGATCCGAGCGTGTCGGTAGATGGAAGTTGCCATCCAGACGGGCAAGCGTGGGGGGCGCATTCACTCTCAGTGATAGATGCCGGCAATATCACTACTCGGCACGTTCCGCCGTTTGTGCCGCAACCATCGACGGCAGCTGCTGCGTCAAGCGGGTCATCGGTGGCTTCCAAAGCATCCGATATGGAGCCGTCTCCGTCATTCATCAGCCATGAACCAACGAGCAATCCACTAACTCAGAGCACGTTCAGTTGGGAGTCTCCAACGATAATAGAACATGCACCGGCTGCTGGCGAACATGAGTCCACACCCGCAGCTTCTGAGCTGCTTTCTTGTCCAGCGTGCAACAGCTTCAGCGGCGACGTAACTCGCCTCAGGTTAGTCGTCTTATGCCATGGGTTATTCTCAGGGGGACTTACTATCGTCTAGGGAACACCTAAAACGCCACGAGCGGCAGCATTGCTGCCCTTCTTCTGGCTGCAAGCGGCGCTTCCGGGCTCTCAAGGACCTTACTCGTCACCAGAAGTCCATTCACGAAGAATCAAAGATGACCTGCAATATCTGCTCTGCTGTTATTAAAGGAGATAGGCGCCACAATCTGAACAGACACCTCAGAACTCGTCACCCATTCGAGGCATCCAAATAATCGATTCATCAGTGCAGTACAACTTGCTCTGAGGTGGCATACGAGGGGAACCTTCCTCATTCCGATGGACCGAGCTCTGAAGGGAAAGGGCCTGTCGTGTCATGAAGCCCACCGAGGGCCAGCCACAGAGAGCTCACAACCTCACTTGTCTGATGTTTCTGGCTACGAAAACAACGATTGCGGGCCCTTGGAAGACTGTAGATGTAATTGATAATAGGGACAAGCGGTTCAGGGGAGCAGACGTGGATGTGAACAGAAGAACGAGCACTGGGGCACGCATCACTGTTGCTTGAATTTCGATTTCGAAACTTTGTACTTTCAGACCTTGATGACATTCCAATTGATCTTGAATTTGAGCGCGGCGCTGAGCAGAAGTAGTGATGCGTCGGTGTCGAATTCATTCCTCTACACGGTAGGTCGCAATGGTCTACACTGGTCCTCATTGAGTGATATCGCCCTGCATTGTTCTTTTTCTGAAGCAGTAGCGAGGGTTTTTCTATTCTCATGCCACCGCTGAATTGAGGCACTAATAGCGCACCTGGAGGCAGCATGTCAACTTGTTTGGGCAGCTGGATGATCGGGCCCATTGCCATGGAGGTCCTCTGCAGGTCTTAGGTAGCACCAACTGAGATGGGAGATGGCCAACAACCTTCAAATGCGGAACCAGGCCGGCTGCACAAATCGAGGCCTCGCAACAAAAGCCGCCAGATTCAGAAGCCATCGCTTTCATATCCCTGGAATCATCCAGCATACCAATCACCGCCTACACTGGCAAAAACAAAGCCTAGAGGTGGCAGTGCCTTTTACCATTGAGTACTATCGTGAAGAGTGTTTGCCTTACAGCCCGCTAAGGCGGATACATACTCTCACTCGCCCGAAGCTCTTCTGCTGTGCGACCTTGTCTACATTCCCCATCACTAACGCGACCAAAGAGGTTCGATTCTAAGATTGAAGCTGCACAGTAAAACGGGTTGCAATGCATGGAGCGTCGCTACATGGATCATCTGCAGGTAGGTTGCATGCTGTGGCCTCCAAGGTGGACCTTCGCATACATAGTGCGGCTGCCTAGTCTGGATGATGTGCGCACCACGGCCCTGTTGTCTATATAGCCCCGACTACATCCCTTCCCCTTCAACGCATAATGCCCAGCATCCTTGCGTTGCCGCAACTGGGGAAAACGGTTCGTCCAATGATATCCTTCCACCCCGTATAAAAACTGTCCAAATGATCCTTGACCCATGCGTAAGTCTTAACTTCACCCATCGCACATTATGGCCAACAATCTGACAGCCATTGTTAGTAAAGACTCTCCTTGTCCATGGTCACCCTGGTATTATCCTCACTTGGACCTCTCAGCGTATGTTTCCCAGCAAGTCCGTCTTCTTGTTATTAGCCTATGCTCTACTTCATACATCTAACTACCTTACCTCTCTCAGCACAACATTCAACGCAGCTCTGAACACACCATTGACATTCCATAGAAATGATGCCACTTCAAATCAATCCGCTGTGGGCGGATGTCTGTTGAACTCAACCGGCGAAGACTTCGGTGATGGTTTCATTGCCTTGGAGGCAGGATCAGAGCTTCAGGGCCTTACCAACACCAAACCTTCTCCTTGCCTGACTTGCGGCGGCACCTACGTCCAGACTGCAAGTACTACTGTTTCTGTTGATGCTTTCAATGCCGCCAATAGTGGAGGCTCATTTGATGGCACCGGCCTTTCTCGATATGGCGACCATTTCTGTGTGCCGTCGGACACCGGCATGACTGCGCACAGGAACGGGCTTCGCAAGGTCGACTCCTCAGTCCTTCTCAGACTTGGCAATCCGTCTTCCCCAACCGAACCTGAAAAATTTGCCTTCGATGATGTACATCCTCTGATTCAGCTAGAGCCAGGAACCATTTCTCGCACGAATTCCGTCGCTGATTTCTGGGACGCCATATCCGCTGCACAACTTCAACCTCTTCCTGCCGCACAGCCAGAGTCTGCTGATGTATGGCGCACAAGTATTCATTCTCTCAGCACCCACGATGGCATTACTGCATTTCATGGTGGAGATCATTGGAACATGGCCCGTCCTACAGATCTACCCGGTCCACGATCTCCAGCCCAACATGGCGACGAATCTTCCTCTCGGGCTAAACGACGCAAGCCCAGCCCTAGATGCAGACCATCATCTGGCTCAGACACCTTCCCATGCCCTGTGTGCAGGGTCTTCTCTGGTGATGTTCAAAGCTTGATGTTTGTCGTTTCTATGACATCCGAGGTTGCAGACGGCTAATAACTAGCAGCGAGCATATGAGATGCCACAACCGTTCCCATGCTTGCAAAGCACCGGGTTGCACCCAGTGCTTCAGTACATCTCGAGATCTCACGCGTCATATCAAATCGGCACACTCTAACACGACTCTCAGCTGCTCCATCTGCTCAGCAGTATTCAAAGGCGGTCGTGTGGATAACCTTAACAGGCATCTCAGAAAACACCATGCAGCTGAAACTTTGGTCCGGTCTACTCCTTCTAACTCGTCGTCGTTGTGAAGTTGTTTAAATTGAGCTTTGACATTGAACGTCGATCTGAATACATATATCTGTAAGTCTATAATGTGCAGCGTCTGCCGTGTTTAGGTTTCTCTGACGTTTTGATAGCACGATGCGCTGATATGCCTGCTCATTCAGCATGGTTGAGAAGAAAAGCAGACGGATTGTTTCGTGGCGCTTCGCATTTAGTCAAATCGTTAGATTATATATTCAGGAGGCATACAATTCAAACCTTGCTCCCTTAGTATCATCTCCTATATGTTGGCATTACAAATGGGAAAACTTCAGCCCAGCCTATCTACACTAGCCTGAGAGCAGACTTATGCGAAGTCAATCACGTCCGCCGGCAAATCTCGGGTGCTTGATATATACTAGGCTGACAATGACGCGTCCTGTTCCCCCATCCTGTCTGCCCGCGTGCAGCCCCCAGGCGAAGGACGCGGTTGGTCAGACGAGCCACACCAGTAAAGCCGGCGGGCACGGCGAACTCGAGGATAAAGAATATTTCTGCACATTTGACGGTCACACGTATGTCCATTTGTCTCAATGCCCGCCCGCCGTTGAAATTTCGACGCTCCGGCGTCTGACCGCAATGGCGGATCTACCTCTTTTGGTCTCTCAGCGTGGCCTTACCGGATTTTTCCATCCCCAGCTGGAATATGTGTGGTCGCACAGCGTCACGAAATGTTTCCATTTGCCTATGATACCGGTGTGGTTGGGCATGAGGCCATGCCGCCTCAACAGAATACGCTCGCTTGGTTTAGAGGACCACCCCAAAGACCTTCCATATGACATGATGGAATGTCTGGGACTCACTTCAGGGATGCTTCTTGGGGACCGATTTTGTTGCAATTCATGTGATTGATTATTATCGGGCGAGACGGCTGCCACATTGGATTATTGCAGGGGGTTCAGTTCCAATGGACTCTGCAATCCTACTTGTACGACTGCCGCCCCATTACAGACAACATACCTGGCAGCTTTTCAGTCATCCCCACATCTTCTCAAGTCAACGGAGAGGTGGCTATGCGGCTATTGGCTTTGAAACTCAACTCGACGGACGGATTTGGCTACGATTCACAACGGTGGGGATGTGCGCCGGTTTCCCCGTCATACCAGCGTGCCAGCAACAACGCACTCGACTTCCCTCACGAAGCTACTGTCACCTACTACGCTTACGAGCCCATCCAAAGTTCGGTGGGTACGGATTTCGTCAACGCCCCTCTGCAGAGTTCTCCACGGTATGTCTTTGGTAAAGATTGTCACGTTAAAGTTCTTACTAAAAACAAATGCAGCAATGCTACGGGGGATAGGGCTTATCCATGCTCCATATGCCACAAATATACCGGGGATGCGAGAAGCTTGAGGTCAGTTCTCTCGAGCAGCTTGATGAATTTCGAAGGAAACTGATCATGGGGTAGGCAACATCTGCGAAATCACGAGAAGCCACATAATTGCAATGCTTGAGGCTGCGATAAGCGCTTCAGTACGGCGAGAGACCTCCAGAGCCATTCGAAATCAGTTCATGAGAAAGCAACGGTCTCATGTAGCCTATGTTCGGTATTCCTGAAAGGGGCTAGGGCGGATAGCTTACAGAGACACATGGATAGCTGTCACCCTGGTTTCCGTATTTCGATTTCTTGATATCAAATCTAGCGGTAAGTTCTTGCTTATCCTGTCTGCTTGGTCACGAAGATCATCAGACAACTCGTTGCCGGCATCAGTTCTGGAACCAGGCCGGTCGTCATGCTGGGGAAAAGACAAGCCACGATGAGGCTTGTCTTGATGCTTTCAAGAACCAATGAGGGCCTTCAATTAGACAAGCTAGTCCGTTCAATACTTTGACCCTTTCTCAGACCTTCAACTTGGCCTCGATGGTGGTAAAAGAAGAAATGACTTGAATTTAGCTGCAAGGAATGGCTGCTTTTCTCACAAACCTCCCGGTTATTCGCATGAAATTCTCAATATGTAGATATTGAGATTCTATTCAAATGAATTTTAAGGAAAATAAGAACTGAAATCCAGGTCTCTTTTCATGGATTGGTCACAACAGAGGCGGTGTGCTTTGCGGGTGGCTTGCGAAAAAGCTCGATTAGCCTACTACTCGATCCCCAAATTTGATGCTTGTATGACAACACAACGATTGGCCGAGAACAGCCTCTTCGAATCTTTCAGATTATGAAAGAAGTCTTCTGACAGTTCGCGTCGCCTCGTAGAGTCGTCTTGTCCCAGCTGATGCAGAACGAATGATCCTCATGTATGGCTTCTCCCAGAACCCGCTGGGTTCGTATCTTTCTATCTATTTCGGAGCCTCATTTGTTAACTGACATCAGCGGGGTCGAATATCATGCGGAGGTGGCCTCTGGGGGCAACATGGTCAGCATAAATGAGCTGTGATTCGTTCTATCTTGCATAATCAGGCGTGGCCTCAACAGCCCCATCTTGGCGTGCATATGCCAGGTACTTCGCCGGTTTTGCTACGTGCTGTTCAAATACATCTTGCTTCCGGTAGCCAGCGTCAGCCTGTCTGCTACATTGCAAAAAAAAAAAGTATAAAAGGCTCTTCAACCTGTCTCTCTGTTATACTGCCGATTGACATTCAACAGGCGTTGTCCCATCGCCTTTGGGACATCCAGTCTCCTCTCAGGTTAGTTTCAAAGACCCTGCAGGGACAAAATTTTGCTGACCACGATCATGCTCATTAGCTTCCCCAGCCAACAGCTTCCTCGGCGGGGGCTTCCAGAGTCCCCGCTTAGCACCACATCTCGACACAATGGAATAGTGCTCAAGCGCCATACGGCCCAGGTGTCGGAGACTGGTGCGATGACCTTTTCGAGGTACCGGGGAACTTCAACGTCTCGCCAGTCTCCGATCCGGGATCGTCTCAAGCAGTTCACTACAGCGGAGGAAATGGTTTCTTTTGTCCAGGGGTTCATGTTGTTTTTTGCAATCTTGGATGTTGTTCTCCTTCTATTCATACCACTGGGTCAGAACTTGAGCCGGCAGCCTCACTTCCTAGTTTCCCACTCCAACGCCAAACATGGGATTGGGAACCTCGTATTCACGGCCGTCTATCTGGTGGTCTTGGTTACGATGGCAATGGCCCAATGCCGAACCTCTTGTGCCCGTTTAATGGAGACTCGGCCAATTACTCTGGTTCTATACCCGATTCTTTGGGCATGGGCGACTTCAGTATTAATACGGCATCTTTTCCCCTGATCTCTGAACCTCCTGATGCATTTCCTGCTGCGGCTGAGGACGTGTCTGAGAATAAACAGACACGTCCAGAGGCCGAAGGGACCCGGTCATTTGATTTCAACGCAATCGGCAAAATGGACTTTGCTCTCGACCCTGACGACCAAGACACAGACTCATTCTCGCCCGATCCTGTTGTCCCGAGGCAGAGCTTGGCCGTCCAAAGCCCAACACCAATGGGTTCCACGTCTCATATCTGCTCAACATGCAGTAGACATTGCAGAAGCAGAAGAGACCTAAGGTTTGATAACCCTAAGATGCCGTCATCTTCTGAATGCTCATTATTATTAGGGAACACAGGCGCTGTCACAATAAGTCTCATCAGTGCCCCGAGATAGGATCTGAGAAGAGTTTTGCCACACTTCGGGATCTTCGACGACACAAACGTTCGAGGCACGAGAATGCCGCTCAAATTTGCCCTCACTGTTCTCAGTCTTTCCGAGGCCATCGCCCAGACAACTTGAAGAGGCACATTCGATCTCTCCACCAGAACGAGGAATAACGGGGACAGAACCATGGAAGCCAAGAATCTCTACCCATCACTTGGTGCTTTGAAGGCACGAGTGAAAATACTTCCTGGTCGCAAGCCACCTGCTCGGCGCGCTAGCTACTGCGAGGCGAGAGATTCTCAACAACAGCAGAATGCATAAGTGGGATTAGGATCGAAGGAGAACAACAGATATTTGGACTTTTTTGAGATGTGATGGGCTATATCGGAATTACCGGCCCCTGATTGGAAAACGCTCTGCATGATAGCCGTCTGACGACATTTATTCTGTTGGTAAACGGCTATCATGCGGGGAGTTTTCTTTCTCCCTGGATCACGCCGTTTTGAATGTAGCTTATTACGTACTTAAAATGCAAAGAAAAAAGAAAAAAACAAAGAGGCCTGCCCTTTAGAAAGCTTTCTGAAGTGAATGCTCGCGAACTAGAACATTTGCAAAGTGTTGGCGGTACAGTAGCTCTAGGCTAACGAACGGTTCCGTAGTGAAACCCTCAGTTGATCTCATTTGCACCTTTGATTGACAGTGGAAATTGGCTAGTAGATACTTACATTCGTCTTCGGGGTAAGACCATCTGAGCATGCGTTAAACCACAGGCGCCTTCCACCCCGAGTTGCCAGGCAACCGCGCAAACCCTTATGGTCTTCTCAAAAAGGGTCTGCTGTCACCAAGATCCGTGGTCTAGCGGGGTTACTAGGCACTTTCAAGTGTGACCAAGACCGAACGTCCCGAGTCACGGGTCGGTGAGTTCGAATCTCGCCGCCGGTTAGAAAATCGCTGCATCGTTACACCTGAGGTTGGTAAGAATCTCCTGCGAATTTTCATAGGCTCATTGGAGCTGAACTTTTTGACTTTTTTGCCACTTTTGATCTTTTTCCTTGGAAGAAACCTGCTGGTGTCGCTCGTGCTTAGAGAGCGCGTTGGGCAGGCTCGCGAAGAGCGCGTGATGAGACGTCGAGGGGAAGGAAGGAACGAATCCAGGTGACCTTTTTGAGTCGAGGTGAGCTCGGTGAAGGTGGGGCGGCAGTCGCAGACCGAGCGTTAGCGCCAGCCATGTCTCCAATTTAATTTTTTTATCGTTATCGCCCCGCTAAAATTTCACTGCTCGTCCCCCCAAGAACTCGATTTCTTTTTGCGCTGCCTTTCAGGGTCTGCTTGGTCTCCGACACCTCAACACCTCGACTTTTTCTTCAGCTACCCCTTACTCACACGATCGCTTCCATTGCTCATAGCGAGTCTGATTAGTCGTGAGAAGTCGCAATGTCAGGCTTCCAGATCCCCGGCCTGGGGTTCGCGAAACCCAACGAGACACTCCCTCCTCTGCCCCCCGACGTCCTCGCCGCGGCCGCAAGCTTCGAGGGCGCCAACATCGAGGAGAACAATAAGCCCGCCGAGACCAAGACGGAGCAGAATGAAGACACAAAGATGGAAGAGACGCCTGCCGAAGCAACGCAACCTACCACAAGCGAACCTCAGCTTCCTCCCCATGCGGAGCGCTCAGAGACAAACGACCCCGAAGCCATGAACATCGACGCCGCCGAGCCTCCTTCTCTCACAGACGCCCTGGAAGCCATGATCAATGGCCTCGACACAACGCCCGCCGTCCAGCCTGCCCCTACGACAACCACCTCAACTGAGCAGCCTACTACCACAACCACCTCCGCAGAGCAAGAACTCGCCGCCGCCCCCGAGGGCCAAGAAGCCGAGCACCCCGAATGGGAAATCGACTCCTCCCCCTACGAATCCTCCTCCGAGTCCTCCAGCTCCGACTCCTCCTCAGACGACGACGACTCCGAGTCCGGCGAGGGCTACCAGCTCCTCGGCGTCGAGGAGACGGCGCGCATGCTCATGGAGATGGAGGGCGGCTCCGACGACGAGGGCGGGCCCGACGCCGCCGGTAAGGCCGGCGGCGGCGCGCACCTGCGCACCAAGAACGAGGTCGCCCCCGACGCCGTGCCCAAGCCCGACCTCACGCTCACGGCCGACGACAAGATCGAGGCGCTCGGCGCCGTCGACCAGGTCGTCGACAACATCATGGTCGTGCGCGCCTTCACGCCCGGCGAGTACCAGGTGCTCGACTCCGGATCGGCGCTGTGCACGGAGGACCGGAAAGTCTTCGGCGCCGTGTGGGAGACCATCGGCAAGGTGCTGCAGCCGATGTACACCGTCATGTTCGGCAGCGCGGAGGAGATCAAGGAGGCCGGGCTGGAGGTCGGCACGAAGGTGTACTACCCCGTGGCGCACGCGACGTTTGTCTTCACCGAGCCATTGAAGAACCTGAAGGGGTCGGACGCGAGTAACATCCACGACGAGGAGGTGGCGGAGGACGAGATGGAGTTCTCGGACGACGAGAAGGAGGCGGAGCATAAGCGGCAGGCGAAGCAGAAGAAGAAGGACGCGAGGGCGAGGAACGGCGGCGGGGAGAGGCCCGCGAGAGGGGGCGGCGCGAGGGAGCCGCACCCGCTGCGGAACGAGGTCTCCGCGGGGCCGAGCGACGGCGGGCTGAACTACGACGACGAGGACGACGGGCCGTACAAGCCGCTCACGAGGCCGCCTGGGTTCGGGCAGGTGCCGCCCATGCAGCAGACGTTCAGCCAGGAGCCCGAGCCCGGCAGGTTTGGCGGGCGCAGAGGCGGACGGGGAGACTTTAGGGGACGTGGTGATAGGGGCAGAGGTCGTGGACGTGGTGGACGTGGTGGGTTCGGACAGCGCGAGGGCAGAGACGGGTACTCCATGCCGCAGCAACGACATCAGGAGCAGCAATCACAGGGACAATGGGGCGGTAACAACAACAACTACCAGCAGCCTCAACAGCCGCAGCAGCAGTCTGCGCCGGCCCCCGCGGCACCGACGTTCAACTTCCCCTTCCCGGGCATGCCTCCTCAACCGGGCGGTCAAGGATTCCCAGCCGTTCCGCCGCCTCCGCCTGGTTGGCCGGCGCAGGGCGGACAGACGGGGCAGAATCCGGCGGCGGGAGCGTACATCAACCCTGCCTTCTTCGCAGCCCTGCTGGGACAGATGCAGCAGAATCAGGCGCAGAACGGTCAGCAAGCGCAGCAGCAGCCGCAGCAGAACCAGCAGCAACCACCGCAACAGCCACCGCATCAATGGGGCGCGCAGCCTCCTCCGCGATGAAGCAGATAAGGAGAGGGAGGTCTAATTTGAGATGGGTGGCTGCATTGCCTCGCAGATGCCGATGCGCGATCTCATGCAGGGTACCCGGCGGTGCTGATGGTTTGGATGGAAGATAGCAGAACGTGGAAGCAGTCCTATCTTGGTGTGTGACTGACGGTGACGCAGTCACCTGTTGGGACAACTGAAGGGACAACTGAAAGGCCGTCATGGCACGGATTATGGCGAATGAAGCCAGGGGGCATCAAAGTGTCGGGTGGCTTGGGTTAGCTGCCTGCTTGGCCCCTTCTGCTTGTCGGTCTAGACGAACTTCAAGCCAGGACCTTAAAAAAGCAATTGCATGTAATAATTAGACTTGAGACCGCAAACAATGCGAGACGAGACAGATTTCAGCCACGGACTAGAGAGGCAAGACACGAGTTATTTAAAGTTAAAAGCTCGTCGGGCCTGGTGATCCTGTTGCATCTCCGGTGAAGCTGGCAACGGTGCTGAACGCTTGCACCCATCGAGACTGACGCTGCAGAGATGCCATGTTCTGGACGATCATGAATGTTCTGGTGCAGGTGCGGGTGCATCTCAACTATCGAACGCCGGCAGCTGATGCAAGGGAGATTCGCTCAGGTCGGTCGGAGATCGCAGATGCGACAATCGGGCCAAGCTGCATACATAGGGCCGACGATCCCGAATTAGCGGTCGATATATCCAAATAGCCGGGCAGAAACATGATCGTCTGAGGACTGAGACGGCGACCCAGGCTCAAACTTCGTTGGTTGGGAACGTTTCTTTGTTTTCGTCATTTACCCAGAAATGAGTAAGATGAGGGCAGCGCAGATCTACGACGCTGAGCCCCAGGAGCTTGAACTTTGCATTTTGGCAATGTTGACCTCGGTCACGAATGCGACGGTGGCCCCGGTTGGAACGCGTGTTTGACGTGATTGCGGTGTCCACAGGCGCTCCCGCGTAAGGGCGGAGGGCTCCATTGGCGAATTTCGTTGTTGACGTTGGTTGCCTGCCAAAACCATGCGCCGATGCGGTGTTTTTCATGCACCCGGGGGACAGGGTACGTCGACTTTAATCTTGCTCGTAGATTTTCTGTTCCCTCCCATTCCGCGTGTCGTGGCATGGATCGCGGGCAAGGCTGGGTTCCATGTGTGGAGGAAGGCCGGAGGAGGCTTCATCTCGGTAGTGGTGGGGAATGGAACGGCTTGGCGGGAATTGGGAGTCTGTTGGCAGATCATGGCCCCCATCGCCCAATCTGCGATGAGGGGAACCACTGAACCAGACGGCTCGGGCGGAGGAGACGGCTGTTTCAGAAGGTTTCCCAGTGCGCTAGACGGCGCCGTTTACTCTTCCCCGGGAGATTTCCCCCGTCGCTTTCTTATTTCCCATCTTGTGTCGTCTCGGACAGCGGGAGTTTTGTGCGCTAGGTTCGGGCGGAAGAAGCAAGCACAACGCCATAAAAATCGAATGGTGAGCGATTTTGGTGATTGCTAGACGTGAGATAGGGTATGGATAGTGTCCGAGCATGCTCGAGAGCAGAAACTCAAGTCGGCATAACGTGGCCTGACCTGTCTCGTATGAGAGATAAGCAGGGCGAGGCAAGCAGACGTCCTTGGATGCCCATGTTCGTCGCACTGGCTGCCGGGCACTGACTGAGCTGGTAGTCTGGGTGCAGATGCACCTTTGTCAGGCCTCCGACTCGAAGCAAAGGCAGGCGGATCGAGAGGAAGAGGAGCTGGCTGCAAAGCACAGAAGATGTCATGCCATTTTGAAGGGCATGATTGCTTCTTGTCTCCTCCCCGGACCCTTTGGAAGGAATGGTGTTTCGGTGGTATTGTCGCTGTCAAGTGAGACATGTGTGCCTGATGACCGAACGGCGGCGGGGAGCTGTGGCTACCTCTCTAGAAGGCTGCGGGCCGAATGTTGAGATGATGATGGGCAGATTGAGCCTCACCAAGAACGCCGGCCTTTCCAAGCCGCGACTGGAGGGAGAATGCGATAATGACCGTAGTGATGACCTCGGACCAGGCTATTTTGATGCGATTTTTGGCTTTACTCTTTCAGTCGTAGACGGCCATGAGGTGGTGGCCTGCCTGAAGCTTGAGAAGCATAAGCAGCCTCCCGCTCTTCTCGAAGGAACCCAAAGAGGAGAGCGAGCATGTGGTCGGTCGGGCTAACGTCGCCCATTGGATGCCTGTGAAGCAAGGAAAAGGGGAGTCGGCGGTTGCAGTGAGTGGACGTCTCCGAGTCGTTGGCGACACCATCAAGTCAACCCCTCCAGAGGTCACAGGTGTGTGTGCCTGCATGGCCAGTTGGCCACAGGCAGTGGCACAGCATTTTGCGGACGCAGGTACGGCAGGATTGTGGCCCCTGGGCCCTGGTTGGTGATGACGAGAAGCAGGCGGCAGGAGAGTTGGGATTTGGGATTTGGGGGCTGCGGATTGGAGCTCGGGCCGGCCAAACGGTCTTTCCTGGTTGTGCACCGTGTGACGTGATTGGACCAACATCAGGCGAACCCTGAGCAAACAATTTCGTCTACTATGTATCCTGTGGGATGCGCAGTGGAACCACAGAGAGACGTGAGGGCCAATCAGACAACACCGGTACCTGACAGAGTGGAGCTGGGGACCCCTGGCTAGCGCGGACCGTGCAGGGCGCTGATGAAGATGGGCGCCGGTGTGGATGGTTTTAGGCTTGGAGCAGGGCCGAGTTGCGGGAATTCGACGAGCGAGCGAGTTGTGCAAGTCTCTGGGGACTCGGAGGGGCCAGAGGGGTGATCAGGACCGGCGATGATTGAATGCGACCGTACCGCTGGCATTGAGGGAACCGGCGATGACACAGGGTGCAATGGAAACCATGACACTATCGCGAAATGTTTGGTTTGTGCTTGTGCAGAGTTGTCATGTTCCCTGAAGGCGCAGGGAGATGCCCCAGAAACAGCCCAAAGGTGAAACGCTGACTCGGCGCGTGGCTTCGCGGATCAGATGCATTGTCGAATGGCCGTTGAATGCGCCGTTGCATTTTTTTTTTTTTAACCCAGCAGCAGTTGTTTGTTTGTTCCCATTGTTGAATTGTGCAAAATGTGATCCGAGCCCCCTAGCAGAAATCCAAAAGAGTGGCCTCCGTCGCCAAGGGACGCCAGCGACGACCACTGCGACCCCCAGAAGCCGCTAACACGGCAAAAACTGCAGGCGACACAAGCCATGCCGTACCGCACGGCCGCGCTTTCCTGCAAGTGCCATCCCATTTCCATCAGTGAGCCAGCGGCAGGAACCAGCCTGAGTGCTGAGTGCAAGACAGGAAGTCGCAACTGCCTGAAGGTGAGGTGGGCAGAAAAAAAAGAGGGAAACAAGTGCCAGGAACGCGGCCAATGGGCGACTCGCTGCGCAGGGATCGTCGTCCAAAGCCACGACCAGTCACACCCGCCGACACCCCCGTCAACACGCACACACGCACTCGCTCCCACTCACATTAGGCTGTCATCCTTGTCTCTCCGTCCAACGTTGCTTGGGTCCTCGTCCACTCGTCCAGGATGCGCATGCACTGACTGCAACCTCGACTTCCCCGTCTCCTTCTTCTCGCGCCCTTTCCCACTTTCGTCCCTCTTCTTTCTGTCCGTCCCATCCCATCCCATCCCGTCCGAACTGCACTCACCGGGACTGTTCTCTCTGCCGCTGCCAGACGCAACCGCCAACAGGGTCGTCTTCTCCTGCAGCTTGCAAAGAGTGACTGGTGCAGATTCATCCGTTCTTTCCCTCCACACGACGTCTTCCGTCTCGTCTGGATGACAACTCACTGTCATTAACACTGACTCTTGTGTGTGTTGTCCATCGCCTGTGAGCTGGTAGTGAGATCTTCAACCTTTCTCCCCTCATCCACCTCTCACATTACTCTCTTTCCCGGCCCAGCGCCGCTTTACATTCGTTCTCAAAAATCGCACACACCACACAAAACGGCACCACGTCCTCGAAACCAAAACAACAACAAAAATCTTCGAGACCGAGACACACTCTCTCACAACCCGTCCACGACAGATCTGAGCACCGCGACTCCCCTGGCTGGACCTGTTTACAGCCCGTTCATTCTTTTGACGATCACGATTCATCTGGCACACGTCGCCTAAGAGCATACCCATCAGCAGCCTCTCCCACCCACGCCAGTATTCCTCAGAGATATTCCAGATACCCCTCTGACCCACGAACCACGACATTCACGATTCGACTACCGAAACATTCCATCACCTTCATTCTTATCACGACGACTGCTGGCTGGGCCTATTGAATTACTTGACTTCGATCCACTCGGCCACGACACGACCTCAGCTTCACACAATGGCTCACCACCACCGTGCTGCTCACAGGCATCTGCCTCGCAATCCCGATTTCTGGAACGATGTTGGAAACAGTTTCAAGAACTTGAACCCTTTCGGTTCCGATGATGACGACAGTGAAACCACTACCAAGAATGGAGGTAATGACAAAATCAAGCGTCAAGACGATGACGATGACACGACTACTACGCGCCGGGCTAACAGGCAAGGTCGTTCAACTGTTGTTCGTACCATCTACCAGACCGTCACCGACGGCGCCGTCGCTGCCTCAAGCACCTCCTCTACGAAGCTCATCGTCGCGCCCTCTGCCCTTCCCACCCGCTCCAAGTCTACTACCACCACAGCCGACTCGGGCACTACCATCCAAAGAGCCGGCGGCGCCATCCTCGTGACCCCCGATGCCTCGTCCTCCACTGCCACAAGCGACTCTGCCACGAGCACTCTCCCCTCCGCCATCGAGGAGTCCGTCACCGAGAGCATCCCCTCGACTCTGGCCATCGCGACTGACGCGCCCACTCTTGCCCGCTCGACCAGATCCGCAGCCACCGCCAACGAAATTACCGCCGTGTCCAGTGCTTCTGCAACTTCCACCGCCATCAGCGACAAGTCTGCCAGTGAGCCTAGTGGTGCCGCAAAGGCTGGTATTGCCATTGGCGTTTTGGCTGGCGTTCTGGTTGTCTTCCTCCTCGTCTTCTTCCTTTTCAACCGTCGCAAGAAGCAGTTGGAGCAGCAGCGCCTGGCTGATGAGGATGAGAAGACTGGGGCCTTTGGAACTGCCGCCGCTGTCACCAGCGGCAACAACACCCGCGCTCCCCGCGTCAGCCTCCGACCCGTCACTCAGTTCTTGCCCAACTTGAACCCCGCCGACAAGCGTCAGAGCAATGTCAACGGAAACATGGCTCCCGCCGCTGCCGCTGGTGCTCTCGGCGCCCGCGCTCCTGGCCAAAGTGCTTGGGAGAGACCCGTCACTGGCCAGAACGCAAACCCCGTCAACCCCTTCGGATCTGGAGCTGAGAGAATTAACGGCACCATCAAGGAGGAGTCCGTAAGCAACATGAGCCTCAACGAGAAGCCCCTGCCTTCCGTCGCCGCCGATGTCCCTATTGGTACCGCCGTCAGCGAGCCTCCTTCCCCCACCAACAGTTCTATCAACGGAGCCACGATGGCTGCTGGCGCCGCCGGTGCTGCCGCTGTTGCCGGTGGCGCAGTTGCAGCCGGAGCCCTCACTCGCAAGGCTTCCACCCGCAAGGATGGTCCCAAGGCCCTCGATCTTACCATCCCCGCCCCCGCGCCCCTGTCTACCGTCCCCGCCAGCCCTTCTGGTACCGAGTTCAGCGCCAACTCCGCTGGCCCTGGTCACCAGTCCAGCGGCTCCACTGGATCTGCTGCTATCGCCGCCGCTGGTGGACCTGCCAACACGACTGTTCACCGCATCCAACTTGACTTCAAGCCTACTCTCGAGGATGAGATGGAATTGAGAGCTGGCGGCCTTGTGCGTCTCTTGCACGAGTACGATGATGGATGGGTAAGTTTCAGTACAACCCGCTTTACAAGAATCACACTAACACATTCTCAGGCGCTCTGCATTCGCTTGGATAGATCCCAGCAGGGTGTTGTACCGCGCACCTGCTTGTCTACTCGTCCGGTCAAGCCTAGGCCTCAGGGACCTCCCCGTGGCCCTGGTCCCAATGGCCCCAATGGCCCTCCTCGCGGTCCCGGCCCCAACGGTCACCCTCGAGGACCCGGTCCTAACGGTCCTCCTCGCGGCCCTGGTCCCAACTACCCTCCCGGTCAGCGCCCGATGACGCCCCAGGGTGGTCCCCACGGCGGACCCCCCTACCCCCGTCCCGAGTCGCCTGCGCGCCCCAGAACTGCCGGTGGCCGTCCCCAGTCTCCGGCCGGTAACGGCCCAATGGGACCTGGCGGTCGCCCTCAGTCGCCCGGTCCCCGATTCCAAGGACCTCCTGGACAAAGACCTCAGAGCCCGGGAGGACACGCCCGCAAGCAAAGCCCTCCGGGACCTAGCAAGATTCCCCAGCCCAGCCGAATGGGTCCTCCAGGCCCTCCTGGCCCTCCCATGGGCCCCGTCGGCCGCAAGCCCGTCCCTGGTCAAGCCCCTCCTCCCCCTAGCCAGTCCCCTCCCCCCGGCCAAGCCGCCTAAGTGCCACAAAAGCACCGTTCATGTACACTGATTCCCTGCGTATATAACGTCTTTTGGCACAAAGACTGGGGATTCATCTTTCACGTTTGGCGATAGACTGGGGTCTGCTATGCATTCTGGACAGTACGGCGTTTCTGCGAATCAACAAAAAAGAACTTGGGAAGATTCTGTTTTCTTCTTCCCCGACCGGACTCTCACGACGAATCCGACGATGGGAACAAAGACGACACCAACGCGTTGTTTTATACCTTTCGAGTCACTCTCTTACGACACAAACTTTTGATACACCCTTTGCGCGCGCCCAACGACAGGGCCTCGCAACTTCTTTTCTTCTACACTTCTTGTCACTCCTTCAGACACCCGTTCAAAAACTTCTTTCGATTCATATACCGTGCCCGGACTCGATTCATCGCCAGACCGCGAATGCTGGCGAAAACAGAGTGCTGGGAAAAGGAAGCGCCTAGTGCTTAATGTATATTGCGCCACTCTTTGTTGTTGTTTTTTCAAACCTCCTTCTCGTTCTTGATTTTCTTGCAGCTCTGGTGGCTGGTGGTCGTCGCAAGCTGGCGACTGTTAGGGTGGAATTTTCCATGCGCGGGCTGCGTTGGTCCCCTTCTTTTTTTTGGATGCCTTTGTGTAATTTGACACGGGGGCATGGGAGGGGGGCAGGTTGAACGCACCGCGATGCGGGCGGATGGAGGGGGAAATCGTGTTGTTGCATGTTCCCTCCCTCGATTTACTAGGGCTAGAGCTGCTTCTTGTGTCGAGCAAGATAGGTAGACAATGAGATGCCATACTCTGAAATGCTTTGAGTCGCAATGTGACCTTTTGAATCTAATTATACAACGCCGAGGATGATTGTAATTACGGGGAGCAGGTTCTTCAAGCTGTGTTCTAGCATGAGAGCGTACTAGTCAGAGCAGTCGAACAGTGTACATGAACAGAACAAATATGTTGGGTTAACTTGATGCAGTCCTTTTGCGGAGGCCCCGCGCTGTGTCTTCAAAATCACGAGTGAGCTAGAATTAGACCGCTTAAGTTGGGTTGAAACCCACAGAGGCAAGCACGCTTTTCCCGCGTGTAGCTATCTATCAAGCCACGCACCCCCTGCGGTCGCCAATGTCGAGGCACTGATGGCCACTGTCGATCTCATCTGCCCGGACAGTAAAACCTCTTGCAAGTACCAGCTTCGAATGCGCCAAGTCACGCACAAAACGACAAGGAGGTGTCGAGAAGCAGACATGGGATTTCATACACTCAACCTGCAAAGTGCTAACCAACAGACTTCAGCAGTACCAGTTGGTCGCAATGGCGGTCTCCTTTAGGGCATCCTAACGGTACTTTTGCAAAAGTCGCCGTCTCTCACTTAGCCCCGAGACATTCCACCTATGACCTTACGTATTTCAAGACTGTTCACAACCGCAGAAACTGGTCAGCTCCATTGTAATAACGCAGCTCGTCTGTGGCAACCACAATGGACAATCGTGTGTTGTCGCGAATAGCTCGTGGGATCGAGAATACCGCATAGAACGTCCATAGGAACCAAAAATGAGATTGCATGACTTTTGATCTCTTGCCCATCCTGGCCTGTGTCGCATTTGCAGCCCTGATGATGTGCGTGCATTGACAAGAGGTCGATCATGGCCAGTGGTGTCTGCTCTTCAGCAAGGCTTCATTTATGTCTCCTCCATCAATCGGAGCAGCGATGGTGAAAGCCCAACTCGGTAGACATGATGAGATCGACCGAATCTTTCTCTTATCATTGTCGTCAAGTCGTCATCAGCCAGGTCTCGTGTGACGCCCTGGGCAAGCTCAGTGTGAGCATGTGATCTAGACGCACGTTCTCCGGTAATCTTAAATTGCCAGACCGTAGAATGTTATGACAGGACACACCAAACACCCGATTCTCCTTCTGAAATATCAGCATCTCAGCCAACACGATCTGGCCACTGCTGAAGGTTAGATAGGGCGTCCATGTAGGACTCGGCGCAACACGCTACAGCACAGCCGCAAGGGATGTCGATGTACACGTATGAAAGGACCGGGCTGCGCCCTGGTCTCCCTTCTTTTTTTGTAGGTGCGTTCCGTACGGAAAAAGCTGGTCAGCGAGTTCGTCGATAACACAAGGTCTTCCCGTAGCATCCATTGTTCGAAATCGCCGCAATTACACGGCCCTCAATTCGTTGAGTACCATATTTACAAGTACAATTTTCCCCGGCCCATCTCGTTTATGAGTTCTGGATAGCTTGTGACTGCGCCGACTCCTTCTCCTTCTTCGCGGCCTGTTCTCTGTCGTACTCGATCAATTGCTTCGACCAGCTGTGTCACCAGTTGTTAGTCCGTGATCCCCGACTGCTCGTGTGCCATGGCCGAATGACGTACTATCTGCTGGGGAAGAAGCTGTTCTCCCGAGGCATAACGTAGCGCACCTCCTTCTCGGCGCTGATCCTCCAGATGACGGCAACGGTGCCGAGCATGACGGTGCCGATGATGGCGGTGTTCAGCTTCCAGTTCGCGGGCTGCGCGTACCAGCCACCGGCCGGCGACCAGACATGCTTAGGGTAACTTTTGAAATCGCAACATGTTAGACAAGAGTTTCGCCCCGATTTCGATGGGGGCTTCCGGTCGGTCGCGGGTCGTGGCTTTCGAGGGGTATAACTCACGGAACTTTGGGGCCGCCTCCCTGTACAGCAGTTAGCAATTGGCGCGTCAGGATCAATCAGATGAGGGGTCAATATTACCATCTTGACTGCTTTTCAACGAGAAGAGGTTGGGGTGGTTCTGGTGATGGCAATCGCTTTCCCGCCTCGACAGGTTTGGTAGCTTTTCGACACAGCCGGGCACTTGACGTTGTAATCTGCGGTACGCTATTCGACCGTTCCTCCACGGTGGAGCTCGCACCGCCCGGAGACGCGGACCCCAGATGTTCCGGGCTCGCAACGGGCTGAGGTGAAGGCGACTGCGTGGCTCGTGCACGGTTCACCCTGGCATTGGGGGGGAATAGAGCTCACACGACTCCAGTCAATTAGACGTCTAGAAACTTTTTCGTGACGGGAGACCGGCGCTGCGAACGAAGGGACGTGGAACTTTTACTCTGTGCGGAACCCCCCTCCATCGACACCCAGCAATCCCAATTGCTCGGCCTCCGTATTACCGAGTTCGACATTGATCGAATTACTGCTCGACTTTCCCTTTCTTTTGTCCCGTTAACGACCAGCAAAACTCTTCTCCCCACCAAAAAAGGACTCCCCGATGAAGAGGTTAAGGATATCAAGATGCACCGGGCAGCTGCTCAACGCCCAGGCCAGGATACACGCCTCGCCGTCCTTGACGCCAATCTCCGTTAGAAGCTCACAGCAACTCGTCCACAATGCCCGCAGCAGCACCTGCGGTGCAAGGTCACTATTCTCGTGGACACGACCCTCCGCCACGGAAGAAGAAAAAGAAGTAGAAGTCCCCGAGGAAGCGCCCGAGGAAGCGCCCGAACAGGAGCTCAAGCCGCTGTCCTTCCCGTCACCACTCCCCGAGAAGGCACTTTCCTCGGCCAAGCTCGCCGCTCTCCACGCCCGTCTCTCCCTCCCCGAGAAGGTACCGCTGCAGACCCTCGCCCGCTGCCTCGTCGACCCCTCGGCCGACCCGAGCCCCAACTTCAACAACGTCAACCTCGCCGTCGTCGGCGCCTCCCTCATCAACTACCACACCTCCGAGCGTCTCGTCTGCCAATACCCCCGCCTACCCATGACCATCCTCTTCGAGGCCATGCGCGCCTACGCCGGCTCCGACTCGCTCTACCGCATCGCCCACGGCTGGGGCGTCGAGAACACCATCCACCCGGGCGACGAGGTCGACCCGGGCCTGCTGCAGTGGTCCCAGGAACTCCCCACCGTCGGCATCACGGGCGCCTGGGGCTACGAGCGTAAGGAGGCCCACCACCTTGACAAGTTCAAGTGGCGCCGCGGCGTGTCCTCGCGTGTCGTCCTCGACGACGAGTTCGGCGACACCGTGCACACCAAGCGGGCGGAGGCCCCGAAGGAGCCCAAGTCCAGCAGCCCCGAGGAGTTCCTCGAGGACCCGGCCATCGTCCGCGAGCGGTGGATGCGCATCCGCAACAACGCGCACGCGGCGTTCGTGCGGGCCGTCACGGGCGCCATCTACGCGCACTGCGGCCGCGACGCCGTGCGCTCCTTCGTTGACGCCCATGTGCTCAGCCGCAAGGTCGACCTCGAGCGGCTCTTCAGCTTCAAGCTGCCGACGCGGGAGCTGGCGATGCTGTGCGCGCGCGAGGGCTTCGAGCCGCCCGTGGCGCGCCTCGAGAGCGAGACGGGCCGCCTGAGCAGGACGCCCGTGTATGTCGTCGGCATCTACAGCGGCCGCGACAAGCTCGGCGAGGGAACGGGCGCCAGCCTGACCAACGCGCGGCTGCAGGCGTCCATGAACGCGCTCAAGTCGTGGTACCTGTACAGCCCCGGCAACAACGTGCGGGTGCCGAGTGATATGCTCGTTGAGGGGGCAAAGCCGTGGCAGCCTGTGCATATTGACATGGGTGAGATTATTTAGAGAGAGGAAGAGAGCGTGGGTGTGGGGAGGAGAAGCGGTAGACGAAAAGCATCATGTGTAATTGCCCATGGGACGAGGACGAAGGATGAGAAGGACTGCCTTGGCGGGGCGGATGGGTGATGACCGGGACACCAAATGCCGTCTGGCAGTGTACATTTTTGAACAAGGACATGTGGAAAAAAAGGTTACGCATGTCTCTGTAAGATGAATAGATCTGTAAAAACAATGACACACTCCTCGAAGCGGGGCGACTTTTGAGTCAAGACTGCAAAGATTGAAGATGTTGAACAGGTGAACACACAGAATTGGACAAGACGCAAAGAACTGGAAGAGTAGGTGAATCTGATCATTAAGACAGCTGGCTATTCTGACAATATTACAAACGACGTACACCCCTTATCACACAAAACTCCCTCTCTTTTCCCCGGGTATCAACTCTCCCCCTTTACCAAAAACTCCCTTCACGAAGCTGCTTAACTGAACTGATCGCCCTCTCCCAACTTGTGCGCCATGCCCCTCTGCACCAGCCTCCTGTACCTGTCCTTCTTCGCCTTTTCCTCCCGCTCCAGCCTGAGCTTCCTCTTGCGCTCGTAGACCGCCCTCACCGTACCGCGGATCTGCTCCCGCCCCTCGGCGTAGTTGGCCCTTGCCAGCGCGACGACGTTGTCGATCTGCTCGGGCGTGTAGACAAAGTTCCACGTGCTGAGGTAGTCCGTCGTGCCCGGGTTGATCCCCGGGACCTTGGGGTTGGCCAGGAAGGGCAGGTAGACGATGGCGATGCCGGCGTCGGGCTCCATCAGCTGCCACGAGGAGCGCTCGTCGATGGCCTTGGACGGCGGCGGCGGCTGCGAGGAGCGCTCCTGCGTGGTGCCGACCCAGACGGTGCAGTAGCCCAGCTCGCCGGACTCTTGGTCGCCGGGAGTGAACTTGGCGGCCTGGCCCTTGGCGGTGTCCTCGTCCGGGGTGGGGTGTGGGTGCTCGGCCTGGTGGTCGATCTGGTGCTGCTGGGCGTCGTGGAGCTTGCGGTCCGCCTCGGTGGAGGAGGCAGCCTCGGCCTTCTTGAGCTCGTCGTCGACCTGCTTGGGGGACTCGCCTGCCTTCGGCCAGCCGACGCCGACGGGCCAGCCCTTGATGCCGCGCTGGCGGGCGTAGCCGTCGGCGACGGCGAGCCAGTTGTCCGTCTTGATGTCGGCGGAGGCGTCGAAGGCGACGAGGACGTCGACGTCGCGGCCGGGGCGGAGGAGCGGGTAGATGGGGAGGTTATTGGACATGCCGGCGTCCATGAGCTGGATGTACTCGGTGCCGAAGATGCTTTTGGGCGCGGTCTTGGGCAGCTTGCCCTCCATGCCGTACGCGAAGTTGGCGACCGTGCCGGGGTCGATGGGGTGGACCTTGCTGAGGTCCTCGTTGTAGCCGTAGATCATCTCGTCGAGGGTGCCGAAACCGGTGAGGCTCTGGACGAGGGGCCTGATCTCGTGGTAGTAGTGGCTGAGGGTCGCGCAGAAGGCGCTGCCGAAGACGCCGAGGAGGAAGGGCATGCGGGTCTCGGGTAGGTGGAAGCCCTCCTCGGGGGGCACGTCGACGCCGTTGTCGAAGCGGCGGCCCATGGCCCAGGTGGGGATGCCGGCGGAGAATTCCTCGCAGAAGAACTCGTAGGGCGTGATCTCGAACCACTGGAACCAGGCCTCCTTCTTGGCGACCTCCTTGGCTGCCTCCGAGGTGGCGGGGGCGCCTACGGCGCCGTCGACGTCGACGTCGGGGATCTCGTGGCGAACGGCCGTGTAGATGGGCAGCGGGTTCTGCCCGTACTTGATGTACTCCCTCTGGTTGGAGAGCTTGAAGTCCCGGTCGTTCACTTCGAGGTCGCCCTTGGGGACGAGGTACCTTGCCGCCAACAGCAAGCCGTAAACGTCGACGAGGCCAAAGTCAGCGTTCGGGTCGCCCTTTAGCTTCTCGACCATGCCGCTGAGGAGATACTTGCTCGTCGGCGCAGACAGAAGAGTCTGGAAGGCGACTGGCGGGTAGGCGATGTGGATGCCCGCCCGAGCCTTCAGATGTTGCAGAACGCGGCCGAGGCTGCCGTGCGAGATGGACGAGTGGTACAGCGTCTGAAGCCAGCATGAGCCGCTGACACCAGAGGTGTAAGTAACGCAGTCGAAAAGTCCGTCCTCATCGGCAGCGAGCATGGATCCTGTGCCGGCGACGAGGGCTCTCAACCCGCCGCCTGAGCCGCACATGGCGATGGTGGGGACGTCTTCGGGGTGGACGTCCTTCTCGTCAATGTCGAGATATTTCGCCAAGGCCATTGTCGTGACCCTCTTTCTCCTCGACAGGAACTCCTTTTCCTCATCGCAGAGGTCATTGGATACCCTCACCCGGGCGCTATATTGCACCTCGGGGTTAATAAAGGGATCATGAGCTTCTTGCCAAATCTCATCAGCCAGAGATCCGGGTGACATGGATAGCTTGGGTACAAATCAGCATTCTTCCCAACTCAAAACCCGGACCAGCTCATCGCCGGCGACTACTCACCTCTCTCTGGAGTTTCCGGATGTACCCGGGGACCCCCTTGGACCATTCCGGTAAGATGAACCCGACAATCTTGTCGGCGGTCCACTCGACGTCGGTGGCATCGGACAGGTTCTCAAACTTGAGCGCAAAGTTGTACCACGCCGTCTCGTTCGCCTTCCTCTGCTCCGGCGCGCCGCCGCGCGCGGCGGCGCTCTGCTGGTCCGTCGGCGCGATCGATAGGCGCTGAAAGTCGTCAGACGGGTACAGCCACCAAACAAAAAGCCCGCCGGTGAGCACGGCGACGGGGAGAGAGGTGGTAGCTGCCTTTTTCTTGCCGTTGTTGCTGTTGCTGCCGGATCCCTCGGGGCCCTTGTCACTGGCCGTGAAGAAGCCGTGCTGCGACTGTCGCGACTGCAGCGTGGGCCTCCGGCGGGGGGGGAGGCCATGTGTCCTGATGCGGCCGAGGGTAACGTGGTGAAAGCTCCTCATCTTGCCGGTCGCCGACGGCGCTGCGGGTGCGCGACGGAGGAGCAGGGCGGCGGCGTGTTGGCGGGAATACGCTGTGAATAACCTCATCTTGGCGATTTTGGGTTCGTCGGGTTGAGGCTGGAGGTCTGGAACATGACTGGCCGGACGGGCCCTGGCGGTCGTGGGTGTTGGTTGGAGATCAGCAATGGCGCGGGGGGTAAAAGATTGGTGTGGTGTTGAGAGTGTCGTGCTGGTTCAATACCAGAGCTGTGGAAAT
This sequence comes from Colletotrichum endophyticum, assembly GCA_027406105.1. Taxonomy (NCBI): domain Eukaryota; kingdom Fungi; phylum Ascomycota; class Sordariomycetes; order Glomerellales; family Glomerellaceae; genus Colletotrichum; species Colletotrichum endophyticum. Next base: position 843,431 of record JANVYF010000005.1, read on the forward strand.
GGGCTCTACGGCTGCGGCGGGATTTTCATGGTTTTCTTTGATATCAAGAGTTTTTGTTCTTGGAGACTCCCCTCGCAATGCGAGAATTATGACAAAACCCTTTGAAGAAAGGCGCGCGGCCAGCGACGAGGCGCGAGGCTGTGAACTCAACAACTTCTCTGCTGACCCTGGTCTGCTGTTGACATCATTGAGGCATGATTGAAATCGGTGGATCAGAAGCAAGCAAGGACAGGCAAGGGGGTTTGAAGGTTGCGGACCTGTTGATCGGACGGGATTAAGATGATACCTGTGCCCGCCGGGAGTCCGGCGTGTGCAGCACAAGTCTCGCGCTATGACAGGGAAATCTCCACCGTCCGTTGAGAATGCTCCGGAAGGCTTGATTCGCCAATTACATTGGTGGACCTGAACGTCCGCTGAGCACCGCTGTGGCCCAGCTTGTGGAGCCTGCGACCTGTCGCCCGACCCTCTGTCGCCCTCTGCCATGTGACGATGACGGGCCTCAACTGTCATCGTCACGGCACGCTGCGTGTCTGAGTCTACCATGCAGTAGAAGCACGCAGAATCTGCAGATGACTTTGCAAGTGATCATAGGGGAGAACAAGAAGACTTCTGTTATGTGTGTCAACCAAGGCCTAACCGTGGGCCAAGTCGGGATGTCAAAGAGCTGCCATCTTAGCTGTGGCCCAACTGGCGATCTGCTTCATCGGACGAACCGGACCCAAGCTTCTCACCGGCTCAAGAAACGAGTCTCGGAATTGTAGCTGAATTATAGAAGCTCAACTGGATACTCTGAAGCCCATAGCTCTGTTATCGCATTCACGTAGCTTCTAGGCTTCCATTTACAGGTATTGTTGCCGCCGCGGGATTAACTTCTGCATTTGTAAGTAGCCGGAGCTTAAATATCAACATCAAGCACTCAATTCTGGCGACGAGAATCAGATGCGACTAAATGAGTAAGAAGCGTGTTGGATATGCCGTGTAACGTTGGAGGCGTCAGAACTCTACGATAGCCCTGGATTTCAACCCCGCTCCCGGATGCTCTCACCCAAACACTCGTCGAAGCTTTTTGTACTTATGCCTACCCATGGGGTGACAGTTCAACTCTGTTGAATCTTTCGCTCTGAGGTCCCGGCGCGCGCAGCCTCACTTCCTTAAATTCAGCGACGGCGGTGCCTATCCAGATACCCGGGATGAGCTAGTCTCGGGAGCCGCCCACCGGCCCAACTCGCCACACCGAGTGCTGACGCTTATACTTAAAATCCCCCGACGACGAGCCTTCTATTTTAACGCTGCAGTTGGAATTGCATCCATATCCGACAGCAACAACATAAATTTGTTCCCTTTATCAAAACGTCTGTGGGGATATTCCAAGCTCACCATGTCCCGAGGAACGGTTGCCGTCATCGGCGCAGGTGCGTGGTCCTCCCCAGCCGGAAGGAAGACTCGTGCCCGGACTGATATCCGAGCCAAACAGGACCCGGAGGTCTTTCTGCCCTGAAAGAGCTTCGCGAGGTCGCCTTCGACGTGACGCTGTTCGAGAAGCGGTCTGATGTGGGAGGCCTGTGGACGTTCTCGGACGACCCGTCCGTCACCTCGGCGATGGCGTGTAAGTGCAGACCACAAATTCCGACATGTCAAGGCCGATCAAGCTGACCGTGTCCAGGGACAAAGTCGCAGATTAGCAAATTCATAGTCAGTTCGGAAGAAAAGAATATCCTTGCTGGCGTTGACGTGCAGCTAATGAAGACATCCAGTCATACATGTCCGACTTTCCGTTTCCTGATCGTAAGTGTGTTCGTCTTGGACAGCTCAATCTCCCGGATGCTGACGGCGGCATAGACTACCCTGCCCACATCTCGGCGCAGGAATGGTCTGATTACTACAAGATGTACGCCAAACACTTTAAGCTTTACGATCACATCGTGTTCAACGCGGATGTAGACTTGATCAGCAGGGAGAAAGGCAAGTGGATGGTGCATGTCAAAGGCGAAGCGACACCGCGGCCGTTTGACAGAGTTGTGCTTGCTAGTGGGTCGGAGACAACGCCGGTATATCCAGTTATTGAGAATCTGGACCAGTTCGAGGGGAAATTCATGCACTCTCAAGCCTACAAAGGGTAAGTAGGCCCAGGTTGAAATGTGCCGGAAACTGGCTAATATCACGAACAGGCCAGAGGGGCTCAAAGACAAGAATGTGGTCGTGATGGGCATTGGAAATACTGCCTGTGACACTGTCGTGGTGAGTGTGCGCGCCGGTCGGCTGAATCGACTTCACTTATTTAATGCAATCACCAGGAGCTCGCAGACTACGCCTCGAAAGTATATCTGTCACACAGACGAGGTGCGAAAATAATTCCTCGCATGAATCAAGACGGCCCTCTGGATGCTGTAATGTCGTGGCGTACTTCTCGTTTCGGCCACTGGTTGGAGCACTTCCTCCCGGGTATATTTAGTCTCCTCACCGAGTCTGTCATCAAGAAAAATTCGATGGTCCTCGGGGAGCAGGATCCAGGCTGGGGGTTCGAGCCGTCGCCCAGTCTGAAACTCAGCCTGAGCGTCATCGTGGTCAACGATGATCTATTCTCGCGTCTCCGAGAAGGCCGTGCCGAGTCGGTTCGCGGGGTGACGCGCATCGTGGGACCGAAGTCCGTCCAGCTGGACGACGGGACAATCATCGAGGATGTGGACGTCATCGTCGCGGCTACCGGGTACCGGCCGGATTTCTCACTTCTGCCGGACCTGTCCCACACCCCGGCCCCGGATCCGAAGGCCCCGCCCCTCCCAAATCTGTACCAAAACATCTTTGCCATCGACTACCCGGATTCTCTCGCTTGCGTGAGCTACTGCACTGTCGGCGACAATGCGGCATCATATCGCGAGCTCCAGGCCATGGCTATCGCACAGGTATGGGCGGGCAACTCGTCGTTGCCGTCCATGGGGCAGATGCGCCGCAGCACCGCAGCGTATCAAAAGTGGACTTGGAAAAGGTTTCGAGCCTTTGCCGGAGCGCCCCTCGGGTCTGGCCAGCAGTATCCGTGGTTCAGATTCGTCCACGAGATGGCAGGCACTGGTATGTATGAGTACCTGGGCTGGGGTTGGAAAGGGTGGCAGTTCTGGTGGCAGGACCGGGAGTTCTACCGGCTGGTAGCCTGGGGGGCTTATTCGCCGCATATCTACCGCCTCTTCGAGACGGGCAAGCGGAAGACGTGGCCGGGAGCAAGGGAGGCCATCATCAAAGTCAACGAGGATAGAGACAAGATGTTTCCAAAGAAAGAGAAGAAAAAGACGGCTTGATCGACAGTTGAACGAACGGCTTGCCAGGGCGAAACAAAATGACGCGGAATTGATTGGTGTTTGCGAGCGTGCCAACCAACCAAATAGATATCTTGAATTTTTTTGGTCTTGTTTGCTTCTTGTCTGTCGCGGGCAGATTTGCGCCAATGCAGTCGACGGGCTAACGAAACGGACGCAAGGTGTTTGGGCGAGACAGTGAGACCCGAGACACGGCAAAGCGGGCTGCCAGACCTGCATCAGGTTTCTTATCTGGCTTGATCCTGCAGTCTGGCCTGTCGACTTGCGATTGCAGGACCAGCTGGTTCGATGTATTTGTTTACTGCGTGAGTACGCAAATCGTAGACGAAGCAACCACTATCGTCTCGAGACGTAGGATCCGCTGGGCCAATGACACGCCACTTGGCACGATGGAGGAGCAAGCCGTCGCAAGAAACAGGGAAACGTCGTCGCCAGCACTACTTCGTACATGCAAGTGTCAACGATTGCAGTTGCTTCGTATGGGCAGCGTGATAGGTGTGTAAGGCCATGATGTGGATGGCTAACAGTGGCTGCGCATCGGTGCACTGGGGAGCCGTTCCGTGCAACTAGCGGCGGGGATCAGTCTTCGGCAGACGTCGTGTGCTGTGTTGGTATTTTTGGAGACACGACTGACTGGCAAGTCCCGATGGGAAGAGACCCCCAAACCCCCGACGGGAAGCAGAGGCAGGCTTGACTGGGCTGACTTGTTGGCTGGCCTGGCAGCTGGCGGAAGGGCTTCTGTTGGTGTGGTCGCGATCCAGGGACTGCTCCTGCAGGCACACGGGGGTTTCCTGCAAGTAAAAGTGGCCAAGCAGATGAAGGGGTGTGAAGACCTGATGTGAATGAAGCTTGCAGCATATCAGAGGAGCCAATGGAGCCGGGGGTGAGCTTGCAGGTCGGTGTCAGGAAGTGGCTTGTGCATCGGGACCAACATTTTCCCGTTCCTGCCTAGCTGGAGCCCGGATCCACCGCCGACCGGGAGCCGGCTCTCGCTTAAAGCAAAGGTACGTCCCGCGATGCCAAAGAGGTCCCCTTCGTGTTGGGGCGGCTGCCTGAGGCGCATTGAGACGACGGGTAATTTGTCAAAAAATTGTGCGAGGAACTTGAAGGCATTGGCGGGCATGGGGTTGACGGTTGACGGGTCGAAAAAGAGCAGAATATCTGCAGATGATGGTGACTTGTGACCGACGGCCGACGTTTCCCATTTCCCGCGTCTCCATTCCACCCGAGCAGAGTCCCAATTGCACCGGGCACCTCAGTCCACAGGTGCATCCCGTGTCCACAGTCCACTCTCAGTTGGGTATCCATAATGTGAATCCACGGTGGCCCTGGCGCAGGTGCTGGTGTCGCTGTTTCTTCGTCCCATGGATCATGGTTGAGACGTGGAAATTGGAGGTCGGTTTGATGCTTTCCTGGCTCTCAATGCGACCAGACGCCACACTCACGAACGCCTAATCAGAGCGCGTCTGCTGCCACACGCCAGCAGAACATGCTACCTGCCTTACTAATATTGAGGCGACTTAACTTCCAGAGGCACTCAAGGTAGGTAGGTGGGCAGTGGGATTCAGTAATGGCGGCGGCCAGAGGCATTCGTCAAAGAGTACAGCAGAGTTAGCCGGCAGCTGGGCCGTCTCATTTTCGTCCCATTCCCAAAGCCCGAATACGTAAGTTTGCAGCTTGCTCGCATTGTTGACAGTACCTTAAAGGCAAGGACTTTATGCACATCGGCCACCAATGCACATGGGACACAGCACAGAAGGCGGCTCTGAAAAACTCAACCGGTGCGTGTCGTTTCACCCTGACGGTTCACCTGTCATTGTCGCAAGCCATCATGGACACCTGCGAATTGAATTGTTGGGTATCCGTACGCAGGTGGCAGAGCCCAGAGGGTATCCGTACGTCGTCCGTCGAGGGAGGCTAAAGCCTAGGCTGCCCAAACGCCCCAGATTGTTTCTTCCGTTGGCCCCCATTGCCGGCAAACACTATGAGAGTGGAGCAGACATGCTGGTAAGGCCATGCCGTGTACGAATTCAGAGCAGGATTAGATTATCGCGTAGTCCGCCGCTCAAGGCCCCAAGCACAGGCATGATAAAGGGGTCCTCAGCTAGGTACCTTACCTTCCAGGTAAGGTACCTAACGCACGGCTGGCTATGTATGGGAAGAGTGAGCATCTAGAACGACAAGTCGGGTCTTCCGTTGAACAACCGTTGCTTGTGTCCGTCTGCTATGCGATCTGTGAACCATCTGTGAACCACAGGGTCAACCGAGCAAATCTCCCCCCTCCTCATGAAATTCAAGTCTGTCGTCCCCAATCTCCAAGGGCCTCCTTTTGGCGGTTTTTTTTTCCTGATGCTTCATTACGACCTCCACTCCTAAGCCAATCAGAGGCTTTCATTGAAGGCAGCCCCGGTCTCTAATTCTCTTTCTCCATCCAATACCCCTGTCACCTACCCCACCCAAACCAAGCTAGCCAGACTGGGATTAGAACAGCTCAACCCCCTTTTGCTCCCAGCGAGAAGGGAACAGCAACGTGCTCGTCAACCACGCAGCGGCCAGCAGCAGGCCACCCTCCCAACCTTTACAGCACATGCTGGTCCCTGTACACAGACGATGCCACTGGAAACAGAAGGGCAGCTCGCTGCAGCATCTGCGCTGCCAGCACCACCTCATGCAGCGAACGGGAGCCGAAGCACAGGTGCAGCCGTCCAAGGTCCCTAGGTAGGTACCTAGGTAGTGGCGGCAGCAGCAGCAGCGTGAACGGGAGGAGGACCGGGGAGGAAAGGGAAGGGACGCTGCACCTGCTCTGCACTGTCTGCCACCGTGGGAGAAACGGGACGGGGTCGCACCGCACAGCCCAAATCTTTCCTGTCCCCGTCGCACCCCAAATTTCCCCTTCCACCTAAAACGTAGTCGTACCTCGTCGTCCTACCTTACCTGACCGACCTACTCTACCTAACCTCACACCTTTCGCAACCACCACACTCTCTCTCCCTGAGGTTGTGATTCTTCCCTTCCCCTTCGACATCATCGATACTGCTTCGAGCATCGTCAGTATCTCTTCCCTCAGGGCTCGAGAAATTTCCACCCCAATTGTCCTTTGCAGTCCATCGCCATCACCTGACGTTGCTGCCCCCTTTCTCTCGTTAACCTTTTTCCCCTTCTGCGACACTCCTTGACACGCGACTACTTCGTAGACGTCCAGGTACGTACGTGTTTCCTTCACGATTTCTCTGCGAATACCTCTTGCCATGAACCACGAGGCAGGAGAATATCCCATCCCATCATCCCATCTCTCCTGCTCGCGCCATTCCTTCGACCTCCTGGCTTGATCTTGCTGCCGCGCGGTCTCCCCACGTCCTTCTGCCCCCGATCATCCTCCCTGTCCACCTCACCTCCTTACTCCATCTTCGTTTCCCCCGAGCCTCTTCCATCTTTACGGCATAGCTAACTCTTTCTTCCGCTCCCCAGACTTTTTTTCTCGATCAATTCCTTCTCAACCTTGACTGCTCCCCGCGTATTCGATATGGGTAAGCCCCCTTCCTTCCCGGAGACGAAGATTGTGAGACTATGGCAAGGCGAGGCAAGAGGATACTGGATCTATCTGCGGCAAGCGACAACTACATGGCCTCGTTGGACTGTTTCTACCTCCCGCTCCGGACCGATTGAGTTTCAGGATCTCTCAACAACATCACCTCACTTCTCGTTACCCGACCACATTCGTTCCACCATCTACCATTTCTTGGTTTCCCCTTTTTTGGTCCTTTATTGGTAGACCAGAGATATCAACCTGCCCTACTCAGAGTACCCAAACAAAACGACATACACAATGATCTACAACTTGGACCAGCCCTCCAAGGACCGCAAGGGCAAGGGCAAGACCGTCGGGTCGAGAGATACGGACGCCGATCTCACAATCAAAAACAAACAGCAGTCAAACGCAGGATCGTCTCCCACGACACAAGTTCAAATCATTCGTTCCATGCTCGACGTGGGTAAACCCAACAGCGACGGACAGCCCGGTCCGTCGTCCGCTAGTCGGCTTTCACAACCTGGCAAAGAGAACGACGATCCCGCCAGACAAGTCTCTGAACGGTCACCCGGTTAGAGAAGATCCTCTTGCCTATGCCTTGCCAAACATACTTACCACTCGTTACTACGGTACGAGCATGAGCGCTGACGTGATTGCATAAATAGCCTCCGAAGGTTCTCCTGCTACCTCCCCGCCGCCCTCGGCGGCGCCGGCGTCGCCCCCCGCCGGCAAGCTTGTTTCTGCGAACGAGATCGAAGAAGCCATTTCTAACGCGTCCTTAGCTGGCGGTGTTGTGCCCCCTATGGCGGCGCCTTCCAGCGATCTTAGGAACATTGTTCGCCGCAAGCTGACGGGCTATGTCGGCTTCGCTAACCTGCCTAACCAATGGCACCGCAAGAGTGTCCGCAAGGGTTTCAACTTCAACGTCATGGTTGTTGGTAAGTCTCTTCTGCACAGCTTCGTTTCGTCTTGAACACTCTCTTACAAGTGGCGTACAGGTGAATCTGGCCTCGGAAAGTCCACTCTTGTGAACACCCTCTTCAACACTTCCCTCTACCCTCCCAAGGAGCGCAAGGGACCTAGCCTCGACATTATCCCGAAGACTGTTACCATCCAGTCCATCAGCGCCGACATTGAGGAGGCTGGCGTCCGCCTCCGTCTGACCGTCGTCGACACCCCTGGCTTTGGCGACTTCGTCAACAACGACGAGTCGTGGCGCCCGATTGTCGACAACATCGAGCAGCGTTACGACGCATACCTCGACGCCGAGAACAAGGTCAACCGCATGAACATCGTTGACAACCGCATCCATGCCTGTGTCTTCTTCATCCAGCCCACTGGCCACTCCCTGAAGCCTCTCGACATTGAGGTCATGCGTCGCCTTCACACCAAGGTCAACCTGATCCCCGTCATTGCTAAGGCTGACACCCTCACCGACGAGGAGATTGCCAACTTCAAGTCCAGAGTATGTCCCATTCAATCCCCCCTACAGCTCAAAATCTAACCCCTCCAGATTCTGTCCGACATCAAGTACCACGGTATCCAGATTTTCGAGGGCCCTCGCTACGAGCTCGATGATGAGGAGACCATTGCTGAGAACAACGAGATCATGTCCAAGGTCCCGTTCGCTGTTGTCGGTGCGACCAACGAGATCACCAACGCGGATGGACGCAAGGTTCGCGGCCGTTCATACCCCTGGGGTGTGATTGAGGTCGACAACGAGGAGCACTGCGACTTCGTCAAGCTTCGCCAGATGCTTATCCGCACCCACATGGAGGAGCTCAAGGAGCACACCAACAACAGCCTGTACGAGAACTACCGTACCGACAAGCTCATTGGCATGGGCGTGTCCCAGGACCCCAGCGTTTTCAAGGAGGTCAACCCCGCTGTCAAGCAGGAGGAGGAGCGCCACCTGCACGAGCAGAAGCTCGCCAAGATGGAGGCCGAGATGAAGATGGTCTTCCAGCAGAAGGTCGCCGAAAAGGAGAGCAAGCTGAAGCAGAGCGAAGAGGAGCTCTACTCGCGCCACAGGGAGATGAAGGAGCAGCTCGAGCGCCAACGCATGGAGCTCGAGGAGAAGAAGCAAAGGGTCGAAAGCGGCCGGCCCATCGAGAAGGAAGGCAAGCGGAAGGGTTTCTCGCTCCGCTAAGACTTCTTCGCCGGTCTCTTGACGCCACTTGTTCGCATTCTTCTTTCTACGACCCATGTCTAAGTACCCATGATGCCCATACAATACCAGCACAACGCGCCTCTTTGTCGGTTCTCTTCTTGTTCTTTCTTATCACCCCTTTTTCTCTCGACCTCTTTTAATCACAACCCTCATCTAATCACTTACGGAAACCCAACATCACCAAAAAGTCTTTGCGAAGCAGTCGTGCAAGGGGTTTTGATGCCGACTATGGAGGGAAAGACGCGAAAGCAAACACGAGGAGTCATTGCTTCTGCGAGGCTTGATTCTGGCGATGAGGCGTTCTCGGGAACAGTAGTCCTACTTGCCGCATCCTATCATACTGTGGCGGACATGGGAGAGGAGGACCTCGGGGAGAAACATGGGGTCGGTTGGGCGAACACATTTGCGCTAGCAGAGTATCCTCGTGGTTTCATTTCTTTCGCAAAGACTTGCCACTCGGAATAGGGTTTTCTTATAATCTATGACGCCACGCTCAATACTCTTGCCGCCTTCTGGTGTCGAACCAGCTAATATCTCTCGCTGTGGACGCACAATGTGGTGAGCGGGTAGAGACACACGCTGGATGGAGGAGCCCACTTATGTCTAGCAAATTACCCCTTGATGTTGTATTTTACTCGGATGAGGTCACGGAGAGGGAGGGGTAGGAGACGGTCTGGCATGACAGGCGTCTTCACTTACTTGGCATTTGATTTCCTTGACGTCGACTCTCTTTGTTAGCTTAGTTCCTGTGTGGTTCGAAAAGGGTTGTTTCCCAGAATTTGTCTATCTTGCCGTCTCTATCGTCGTGATTCCTAAACCTTTCTAGGTCATTTAGCTGTACCTGAGGTAAGTATTGTCAAGACGCTTTCCTCGTGTCCTTGCCTGTGCCTGATGTCTCGTAGTTGACGCTCGTTGCCTTCCAACCCGCCTAAGAAAACCGAAGACCCTGAGTGCGATGAACATCTAGGGCAAAAACATTTAGCTAGGCGGAGCGTGTTTCAACTACCATGGCGCCTATATTCCCGGTGTCTCTTCTCTCGTCTCTATCCTCGTGACCTCTTTTATCGTCGTCTCTGCCAACACTGTCTTTCTACCATTTCTTTTACTACTTGACGTCTGGAAACTTCTCGTTGCAGGACATGAAAGTTTCAGGCAAAATGGGCGGTGTCTATGCTAGAAACGAACACTGGAGATTTCCACCCTCTGTAGAGTATGTCGATGACGACTAATAAACCTCGAGTAGTACATACATGGTCAGCAATGTGGGAGCGGGCCTAGAAGCATAGGCAGGTAACGAGCAACGTGGAGAAGGGCAGAGTCTTTCATTTCCTCTACCAAAGATGATGTACATATAAGACTACGTCTAAGCCTTTACATTCGGGTCGTAAAAACTTGGGGTCTATATCCTGTTGTACAATGCCGCCTGGACCCCTCCTCAGGGGCGAATGCTACCACCACGTCCTTCATCCACCAGTCAAACATCATTAACAAAGCGTCTACCGCCTCCTCAAGTACCAGTTAAAGGCGAGCTGGTTTGTCTCGTAAGGGAAGGGTGTGGGCACCTCGGCGAAACCACGACGGGCGACGGGGTGGCGGAGGTAGACGGCGGCGCAGATGTTCTGGTTCACCTCGAGGTAGCGAGGGATGAAGGCGAAGGGGGTCATGTAGCGGCGGGGTTCCCAAGGAGTCCAGTACGGCTTGGACTCGTCGATGGGGTTCTCGGCGTTGGTGCGGAGCAAGCTTGCGAGAGCCGTCTGCTCGGCCAGGGACAGGCCCTTGACAGCCTCGCGCACCTCGTCGCTGGTGATGAGCTCCTTGATGGTGTCCCTGGTCTCTTGTTTCTTGGCGCTGACCTTTTGCTCCGCCTTCTCTGACTCTTGCTGCTCCTGCTGCTGCTGCTCCTGCTCAGGGGAAGTGATGGCCTCGACCTGGTTGCCCTCCAGCTTGAAGTCCTTGAGCATGGAGGAGAGGTGGTCAATGACGTTGTCGGGGCTGATGGTGGCGCTCTCGGCGGTGCGGCCGGCCTGGGAGAGGGCGCGCTTGACCTCGCTCGTGAAGGCGCGGAGCTGGCGCTTCTTGCGAGGGTTGAGGCCGTTGCCGTCGTAGAGGAGTGCCTTGGCGGAGCTGATGAGGCCCTTGAGCTGCTTCTTCTGCTGAGCGGCGCGCTGCTCCTCGGTGAGCTCCTCTGTGGCCTTGGCTACCTTGCCCTCGCCCTCACCCTCTGCTTCCTCGCCCTCGGCCTTGGCTGCAGACTCAGCCTCGACTTTCTCTTCGGAGGCCTCGGCTTCGGCCGCAGCCGGGGCTTCAGCAGCTGCTTCTGAGCTGTCGTTCTTGTTACGATATTCATCCCTCTTTGCAGCCCGGAGAGTTTCATAGTCTTCGCCGGCGAGCCACTTTGCGTGTAAGGGGGTCTTGGGTCGGCCAGTGGCATAGAGAACGGAGTCTACGTCGACTTGGAACATGTCGCCTGGGTTCAGGAGGTAGGCACCATAGCGCATCTGAAAAGAGGGGCGGTGTTAGTCGTCGTCAAGGCCGAGTCGAGCGTGTGCAACGCGACTGGGAAAGCTTACCGTCTTGCCGTTGACCTTGACGGCGCCGTGTGTGCAGAACTGCTTCGCCTGGAGGGTACTGCTGGCGAACATGGCACGGAAGATGGCCACGTCTAGTCTCCTCTCGAGCGGCGCAAACGCCATTTGCATGTAGGGCGTAATATGCCTAACGGGTTTGCCTAGGAGTTCTGCGAAGGCGTCCCTCCTGGCCTGGACGGGGTGGACATAAGGAAGACTGTCCTCTTTGTCTGAGATGATGCGCTGTTTGCGGTCCTTCTCGGAGCGGGAGAACGAGCCGGCGTTGACATCCAGGTCTCTGCGGCCGGAACCGCGGCCGCCAGCCTGTTCGGAGCCGTCGTACTTGGCGAGGTAGGCCGGGGGCATGTCAACGGCAGAGTAAAGGCGGCGAGAGAACATGCGAGACCAGTCGGACTCCTTGATGTTGGCGCCGTGGTAGCCTCGGGTGAGTGACTTGGCCGCCCATTTTTGCTGGAAATGAGTTTGCTTAAAGCGAAAAGGTTTGAGCCTTGTCATCAGCATGTTGTATAGATTATATTTGTTCCATGACTGGCGGACTTTCTGGCGGTAGAATAGTGGTCAGCGGTTTTTGTTTACAGCCAGGGTGTTGTGTGCGGCGTGGTATAGATAGAAGCATCCCATGAGGTAGAGGTCGAGGAGGGCGGCCTCGCACATTGTGTGTGTGCTTCAATTGACGCTCCTGCGAGGGGGAATATGATTTGTTCGGGGGCATACCATGGACTGAAGGCTGTACCACCTCGGCTTTCTTGCTCTCATCTTGGGCTAACTGTGGTGTCGACGGGGACGTGATCGCACTCGTAGGGCCGGAGGGATGGCGACAGCTTCAGGAGTACGAGACGTCGAGACCGAATTTTTGGTGATGGAACGGCATCTCCCGCACACAAGAAATCGGTACGTACCGCACATCCCACAACGCGCGCTTGAGGGGTGGAAAGCTCTCGTTGGCTTACCTAAGGCAGCAGCAAAAGTCTTGGGCTGTGTTTGGAGCAAGAGTCCCTGGATGGGGTTGTCCGGGTACGTACCGGCGCCTCTCGCGATTCACCCTTCACCTGCCACCCGTGTGGTCAATTTTTTCAGTCTCCCCACCTTACCAAGTGGGACTTGCTGCGGGCGGTGTGCATCGAATGCGCGCAACCTGCTGCGGCAGAAACTGGAGCTGTTGCTCGTGCATGCGAATTCTCGTCGCAAAATCCTCGCTGGGGAAACGGCCTGCTCTCTACTTTCTCGCGCTGCCAAATAAAATCCACACGAGAAACGAAGCAACTTTTCTTCAGCAACACAGCCTTGTTTCTCTCCCTCACCCACGTCTCGAACCACGGTCGCCGAATCGCATTGGTCCGATTGTTAAACTGTAAGCTTTCTTTTTTTCCCTGTCTCCGAATTACTCACGTTACCCTGCTGTCTGACTCTTTGGGGTCGAGGACCGTACCCCGCCACATAATATTCTTCCTCCTTTCCCAGCCTCAATTCACCTTTCGCCGTGTTACTCATCCAGTCATACGCGACGGAGTCATTGTTTCCCGACCGAGTACTTCTTTTTCGAGGAATTTCATCGTTAATTGTCCCTCCTGCAGACTACTTTTTCCAACTTGAATCTCGACTCGCCACACAATGAGCGCCGCCGAGGAAACCAAGCCCATCGAGGCTGTCGCCGCTGAGGCGCCCGCCCAGGCTGAGGAGCCCGCGAAGGTCGAGGAACCTGCCAAGACCGAGGAGCCTGCGAAGACCGAGGCCGAGGCCAAGCCTGAAGAGAGCGAGGCGAAGCCCGAGGAGAAGAAGGAGGAGCCTGAGGTCCTCAAGACGACTGCAAAGATCGACGATAAGAACCACTCGAACAACGTCAAGTTTGATGCTTCGCTCCTCAAGGAGACAGATGACCCGGCGGAGATCCGCAAGCAGGTAAGGCGCTCTCTGCAAGGATGCCTGTCGTTGACAAACGAGCTAACGTTTTGACGAAAAGGTCGAGTTCTACCTGTCAGATAGCAACTTGCCCCATGACAAGTACCTGTGGGAGCTCACTGGTGGCTTCGAAAACAAGGCCATTCCTCTCAAGACCATCACCTCCTTCAAGCGCATGCGCCGCTTCCAGCCTTACTCCGCCGTTGTCGCTGCTCTTAAGGAGAGCCCCGCCCTCGTGATCGCTGGCGAGGAGGGAGAGGAGACGATCCAGCGCAAGCAGCCTTACACCCCTGGTAACGATAGGTTCAACGCTCGCTGCGTCTACGTCAAGGGCTTCGGCGACGAGGAACCCTCTACTCAGTTCGACCTTGAGGCCTTCTTCACCAAGTTCGGCCCCATCAACTCTGTCCGTCTCCGCCGTACCCAGGAGAAGCTCTTCAAGGGCTCCGTGTTCGTCGAGTTCCCCGACGAGGAGGCCGCTCAGAAGTTCCTCGCCCTCGACCCCAAGCCCAAGTGGAAGGAGCACGACCTGAAGATCATGCCCAAGACCGAGTACGTCAAGGAGAAGAGCGCCCTCATCCACGCTGGCAAGCTCGAGCCCAACACGTCGCGCCGCTTCTTTGAGGGCAAGGATGGCAAGGATGGCAACCGCAGGGGTGGCCGTGGCGGCAACAACAACAAGGACAACTGGAGGGAGCGCCGCGACAACGACCAGAAGAACGGCTTCAGGGGAGGCCGTGGAGGTCGCGGTGGCCGTGGAGGCCGTGGCAGAGGCCGTGGCGGTGATCGCCGGGGCGGACGTGACAACGAGAACCGCAGGGATCCCAATGAGCGCGGCAACGACCGCAACGCGTATGTCTTCACCCCTAACTTGGCCGTTGACTATCTTACTAACCTCCGTTACAGCGGCAAGCCTACTATTCAGGCCACGAACGACAAGGGCGAGCCCGTCGCGGACGACAAGAACAACAACGGCAAGCGCGCCCGTGAAGATGACGGAGCCGCTGCTCAGCCCGAGGCGAAGAAGGTCGACACCAAGACTGAGGTCGCCGCATAGGTTATGTGAGAAGAATGGAAACAACCTCGCGAACGGCACACTCTATCTGAAAAAAGAACGAGATACCACTTACAAAAGCACTCTATCGGGAATCGATTTATTTTGGCTTCACCTGCCCGTTCGACAAAAATGAAGGGCAAACGGTCTATGGCGTTCACGGAACTTGGCTTTAGGTAGCTGGCTTAGAGGTCTGGTTGTTATGGAAATAGCATGAGCATGTGGCCTTACTTCAATAACGCCTCACTGTGTGCCCTGTCTGGAGTCGCAAGTGCAAGAATGCCAGCTGCTCTGCTAAGCAGACTTGCGGCTCTTTTGCGGTGTCATCATAGTCAATCAAGATATTTGTACCACTTATACGCTGCTTGCCTCCTGTCAGGATCCATGCTTGATGATTGCGGAAATCGGCCAACTCCTTTTAGTTGGCGCATCCTTATTGATACTCGAGTTACGACAAAAAGACCTTCCAACCTGCGATGAGAGGATCCTCAGCCAGCGGCAAATTGACTCCTCTTTCTCAGCCGCTCCCCAAACACCCACAATAGAATGGGCCCAGGCAAACCAATACCGACGGCAATCAATGCCAGCAGCGTGTTCCCCCACCCATAGTCCAGCCTATGGTACAAAGCCGGTGCAAATAACGGAAAACCAAACCCAGCAACGCTTCTCAGCACCATGACCGAGCCGATGGCAGACGCGGCGTACCTCGTATACGTATCGACTAAGAACGCCTGAATGCCCTGGAACCCTACAATGACGCCCGCGCTGAACAGCACCGCGCCAAGGTTGGGTAGGATCCAATGGGCCTTGTACTGCGCAGACCATCCGTATATCAGCAACCCAACAGGCACGAGAATCGCCCCCGGAACCATCATCGGCACGCGAAACTCTGGCTTCCCAGGCCCGCCGTCGGGGACATAGCGCTTCTTGAGAGCGATGTAGACGCGGTCCTGGAACTTGGCGCATGTTTGAGCCCCGAGGAAGAAGCCGAGGCCAAGCGAGATGTAGTTCAGCCCGCTGATGCCGGTCGACTCTCCATATTTTGTCGTCCAGAGGGCCGAGAAGGTGGAGAGGACGAGGTACATAATGCCGTAGAGGTACATCATGTACACGGCCAACGCCTGGATGATGACTTGTGTGCCGAAGAGGCGGAAGGGGCGTGTGAGAGCACCAGCGAGGATGCGAATGACGGTGCGGTCCGGGTTGTCGAACTCGGTGCGCAGGGCGGTGTTGCCCGTCTCCTTGACGAGACGGTTCTTGATACGGACCAGAAGGACCGGGGCGCAAGTCTCCTGGAGCACGAACAAGCCGATTCCCTGGACGAAGCCCGCGAAGATGGTGGTGCTGTAGAAGATCCAGCGCCAGGTGGTCTCCTGCGTGATGAAGCCGCCCGCGATGGGGCCGATGGCCGGGCCCAGGAGGGGCGCGAGCGAGTAGATCGATATAGCCCGCCCGCGCTCCTCGGCGTTGAAGAGGTCTGCGAAGACGGCGCCGCCAACGGCCATGGGCGCCGAGCCGCCGAAGCCTGCGAGGAAGCGGAAGGCGATGAGCTGCACTTTCGTGGTGGCAAGGCCGCAGCCGAGGTTGAAAGCCATGTAGAGCAGGGTTGTGAGCTGTAGGATGATGATGCGGCCGTACAGCTCGGAGAGAGGGCCCCAGATGAGGGGCCCGAGGGCGTAGGCGAGGACGAAGATGGAGAGGACGAGGATCTGTTCAAAGGCGGAAGGGATGGTGAGGTCGTGGGCTATTGCTTCAAGAGCTGGCGCTACCATGGATGAAGACACTGGCGAGAGGAGGGTGTAGAATGAGACTGTTGACGGTGGTTTGTAAGTACATGGACGGTCATGTCCTGAGTTCAAGCCAACTTACCACAGAATACTGCTGCCCATTTCTTCTTTGAAGGCCAATTCTTGGGGCTGCGGGGGTCGTTCGGCCCATCCCATGTGATGAGAATGGGCTCTTTCTTGTCTTCCGCAGCGACTGAGTCTTCTCCAGTCGAGTGCCTGTCGAGCTCAGGAAGAGCAGAGAAGACCTCAACTGAGGAGCGCGCATGCTCTACCACAACTTCGTTTCCTTCTTGCTTCATTGATGCGTGTGGTGTTTCTTCAGGCTTCAACTGCTCTGGGTCTTCTGGGGTTTCTTGTCCCAACACAATAAGTACGCAGCATTTGATAGAAACAAGCTGGCAAAGTGTTTGTGTCCGAATGACTCCAGCGTTGGTGGACGCATAAATGCAACAACATCAGAGGTGCATTGGAGGGAGACTTTTCACCAGCGGAGAAACAGACCCTGAGACAAGACTTTCAATTATTGCCCAAAAGTGATCAAACATGCGGCCATGATCCTTCGCGAAGGTACCCTGGACATATTTCATCCTGTTGACACCCTTCGGCAGGCAACTCCATCTATCCCAATACACGTTTCGGCCGAAATCGTCAATGCTTATCTTTTCCACTCTTTTAGCTCTAGGGCTGAAGGCATTCCGAAACCTATTATCGAGCTGATATAACGCTGACACAGCAACCCTTGTTTTTGCCGCGAGTCGTCTGCTCACGCTTCCGCGTGGAAGCTGCCCAGGTGTCAATGGATGCCGAATTACCCGAGAGGCTCTTGTTACTAGACGATTTTCCACTTGTCAAAGAGAGTTTCTCTAAGTATGTACTGAAGTGGGCGATTGCCGAGAAGTAAGAGTTGCGAGAGGGCCGGCGGGAGGCCGTTGCGATTCATTCTGAACCGTGCACAAGAAACTTCAGGGACTAAGCTCGTAGACCGACCCTTCGTCCGATTCATTTATCTCCTCTTCGTATTAACCACTTAAAGCTTTTTGTACAGAAACGTGAGCTTTGTAGTGAGAGTGGAAGCATATCTTCCTCGTCACCAGTGTCGTCGTTGTCGTCACTATCGTCTTTAGGCCCGAAACAAGGAGAGTTCAAGTCAAAGCCGTGGATACTAAATACTGAATAGCCGTACACCCGGCTACTATCTTTTGATAAGTTCTAGCTTTACAGATGACGGCTCATACATGTGAACAGTCATGACAGCATACGTGTTGTTGACCACTCTAAGCGTTCTTTTACGCGCGTCATCCATGCTTTCCCCAGCATCAGGAATAACTTCAATCCTATGCTTGAGCAAGATTGCCGCAAGCGCTGCCACAAAGCCCACCTGAGAGAACCTTTTCCCGGGGCAGATACGCTTGCCGTCACTCCACGGTAGGAATGCGCCCTCAGGGGGGGCCCGGAGCTGCTCGTTTTCCACCCCTGCAAGTGATTGTGATGAAGTGATCCAACGGCTTGGTCTAAATGATGTCGCATCCGGGCCCCAAACTGGCTTGTGTATTTGAATACTGGGCATGTTAACGTAGACATTGATACTTGGCGGAATATGTCGATCGCTCCCGCTGACGAGAAGTGTCGTAGACTCTGAATCGGTGCACTTCGGCAGCACAGTGACTGATGGATAGAGCCGTAAGGTTTCGCTCTAGATTCACCCTGTGAGTCCAACTCAAACATGAAGGCTCTGTTGTGGCACTCACCATGACAGCTTGGCATCTCTTCAAGCGAGCAAATACTTCCATGAATGATTCCTCAGACTGCCAATCTTTTTTTTGGCCAAGAACTGACGTGACCTCTGCTGCCAGCCACTCTTGCTCTTGTGGAAGAGCTGCAAGGAGATAGAGCGCGAAAGTCAAGGTATGAGCGGAAGACTCGTGCCCACCAAGTGAGTAAGTGAAGAGATTCCCACGGATCTCTGACTCTGTGAGATAATTCCGTTTCAGGCTCACGTCGGAACTCGCGTTCTCGGTCTCTATCTCGCCATTACTCTTGACCATGATGCTTAGAAGATTATCCGTCTGAGTTCGTCTTCTTGTTCCCTTTTCTTCCAGCTCCTCTTTACTAGAAGCAATCATCTCGTCGAGATATTGGCGCATTTCACGCGCGGAATCACGAAAGTTGCTAATCCTTTGGGGCAAGATGGGCAGATCCAAGATCCATTTGGGCACCAACCGGAGAATGAGCAAGTCCTTGAGACTGGTGTGAAGACAGTCCTTGTAACTGCGTGAATGACCTTCTGGTATGTATTTTGCTGCGGCTTGGCGGAAGTCGTACTTGACACCGAAGCAAACACCTGTGAAGACATGGAGATACACCTCTCGAACGTCTTCTACGGGGTCAATGATGTGACCGCTCGAGGCTGAGAAATAGTGCTGGATCATCTGCTGCGTCTGCCTGACGGTTTCGGTCCAGACAAGTCGATTGTTCCTGTCGCTCAGTGTAGAGACGGTGGCTTTGCGATGGCGAACCCAGTCCTCGCCATCTGACGAGACAAGACTCGTTCCAAGAAAATCGAGCACCTCTGTGATGATGGTTGTCAGCAAACATCGCTTCGAGGAAACTTTGAGAAAGTTTGGGTTTAGCTTACTGGCATAGTGGCTTATTTTGGGGAACTCATTGGCACGTTTCCGTAACACCTCGTCGGCGACAGCAGGATCGCGTGTGTGTATTTCGATCTCCCTTGGAGTGGCATGAGCGAAGGTGTCGCCGAGCTTCTCATGGACTTGTGAGTCTCCATGAGCGCGGTCTACCCAGGTCCAGTCTAGCGCATCGTGCAGAGTCCAGCTTCCCAGGCTGAGGGGGAGACGTTGAATAATCGGGGACAGCCGTTTATTGAAGATGATCCAAAACGGGTTGAATGGGCTGATGGGGCTCCATACCACCGGGATGCCAATGGTTTTGGCGATTCGAATGTTTCGAATCAAGCACAGCAGTGAGTATAGAGAATAACTAGCGCAAAGAAATACGATAACAATAGTGGAAGACATTGGTGATGTGGTAAGAAGCGAAGGGGAGAATGACTGCTCCTGACTACTCGGTGCGTTCCAGCGTGCCCAGCGCAAAGCTCTTTTGAAGCTGTGATGGTGCTTGTTTCGGTCGATAATGCAAGCTAGAGCTGGTCCCTTGTCCCATAGCTCTGATCCTAGTATGGAACCCGAGTCAACTTCTGTTTCCGAAAGTTGCGGGATGTCAAGCACGAGTTGCAGATACGCAGGGGCCAAGCGGAACAAGGAACATACTTTCCAAATCTGCCGACCCGAAGTAAGAACGTTTGTGGGATGCGACGCCCTTGGTTTATAATGCTGGCAAACTCTACCCAACGTCACAATTCTGATCAGTCATATCTTTTGATCCACTTCCCGCTCGAAAGACGCAACTGCCAGGTTTCGAGACCGCCCCTCAAAGTATAATAAATTCAGGTGATGTTGGTGGACTTAATGGCTTTGAAATAAAGTTTGGGAAACTCCGAGGAAACGAAGATGGTCGCCGACCTCAGAAGCGAGATCCTTTGACCAAGTCCATCCTGTACTGCTGCCCGTTTACCACAGCTAATTGAGCTTCCTGTTTAGATTGGGCGCACAGTCGCAGTAAAGGCATATTGTCTAGACTCTTTACCATATTGTTATCTGAAATCCTGAAGACATAGAGATCATGGAAAGCGAAGCGTTTTCAAATGGTATATCGATGTCTTACACAGCATGGCTCATACTTGGCGCATTGAGTGCTATCCTACTGAGACATATTGCCCTTGCGATACGGGGAGAGAGGATCATCGGGAAATTTGGCGGACGTGCCCAAAAGTTCCAATCTTATACGCCTATCGGTAAGCCAATTATATGTCTGATCTCAGTAAACCCAGGTATATCGTATTTGGCGACATATGTCTAATGCTCAGTAGAATGGCTGTCTGGAATTCACTTCCTCTTGTCGATCACATCGCACGCTTTGAGAGATCAGAACCTCAAATTCATGCACAACACATTCCGTCTGTCTGGCAAAGGAAAGAAAAATCCATACACTTTTGAGGTCAACATGCTTGGCTCACGCACGTTGTTTACTTCTGATCCCGAGAACATTCGAGCCATGTTAGCAACACAATTCAATGACTTCGGGAAAGGCGAAAGGTTCAGAAAAGACTGGTTCGATCTTATGGGAAACGGCATCTTCAACGTAGACGGAAGCGCTTGGCATGAGTCTCGCCAACGACTTCGTTCGCTCTTCACTCGCCAACGGGTCAGTGACCTCGCTTGTTTCGAGCGTCATGTTCAAGACATGATTCCCATGTTGAGCGGAGGCCGCACCGTCGATGTGAAGGACATCTTGAGTAGATTTGCACTTGATGTATCGGCGGACTTTTCCTTGGGACGACAGATCAATTCGCTGACAAGTCACCAAAATGACGAGTTTTTCGACGCCTTCGAACGTATCCGCCACATTCAATCCTTGATAGAACGATTGGGCCCTCTGAACTTTCTCGTCCCTCGACGCCAGTTTCGCCAGGACCTCGAGACTCTAAATGATTTTATGAAACCAACAATTGAAAAGGCAGTTTCTATGACTGCAGAAGAGCTCGAGGAGATGGATAAGACAGATCATGGCTGGACGCTTCTTCATGCATGCGCCTCTGTCTCCCGAGACAAACGCTGGCTTCGAGACGAAATGGTTGCTATTCTCATAGCGGGTCGTGACACGACTGCTACAACCATGTCTTGGGCCTTTTATGAGCTAGCCAGGAACCCCGACGTCCTGACTGACCTTCGGCGTGAAATTGAACTTACGGTTGGCGTTGGCGACTCAGCTCGGGAGCCAACTTACAAAGACCTGAAGAGCATGTCTTTCG
Source organism: Colletotrichum endophyticum (assembly GCA_027406105.1). Lineage (NCBI taxonomy): Eukaryota > Fungi > Ascomycota > Sordariomycetes > Glomerellales > Glomerellaceae > Colletotrichum > Colletotrichum endophyticum. The sequence continues at coordinate 864,657 of JANVYF010000005.1, forward strand.
CTACACATATTCTCAACGAAACTCTGAGACTGTACCCGAATGCACCTTTCAACATCAGAGCAGCCGTCAAAGACACCAGCTTGCCACATGGCGGAGGTCCAGATGGGAATAGCCCAGTTGGTGTTCGCGCTGGCACTCAGGTCATCTATTCCACCCATGTTTTGCAGCTTCGAGAAGACCTCAATGCGTACGACTTCGCACGGATTGATGAGTTCTGCCCTCGCCGTTGGGATTTGTGGACCCCGAAACCGTGGACGTACATTCCGTTCAATGGCGGTCCTCGGATTTGTGTTGGACAACAGCTAGCTCTGACCGAGATGGCATATGTGTTAGTGCGTGTATTCCAACGATACAAGAATGTGCAGTTAGGAGTCTCGCCGAGTCAAGTCCAATCAAATGAGTCGGGTTGGACAAGAAAAGGGCCAGAGCCTGAAGGGATAGAAAGATTTGTCGGCACACGACTGCGCATGGCGAGTGAAATTACTCTCTCTCCTAGAGGAAGTGTTGATTTGAGATTTATTGAGTGATGTTCAAGACCGTTGTCCTTTCTCTTTTTTTCTTATCAACCTCGAAATCACAGTTCCCGAAAGAATTCTCTTGCCCCTCTCCATTTCTTTTATTATTTTGTCTTCCTCTAGGATGGTCCCTATCATTAGCAATATCAGTATCTTGTCTGTTGTCTTCTGTAATCACTTTCTGCCCGACTAACAAAATTCTTGTCAGAATTGCACTAACGGTATTGATGAGCGTTTGACAGGTTCAGACTCACATCCTGTGACTTATACGAACGAACACATCAAGAATGATAGCAGTGCAGAAGCTGAAGTGATACGGGGCAATAAATATCAAATGGGCTTTATATAAGATCTAGAAGTTATAAGCTATACCGGGAGTTCTCGGTGACTTTGCCTCGAAGAGCAACGTAGTTCCGACGACTCGAAATTCCACTCTCTCAAAAGCCGCTTCAAGAGGCTGAATAATGTCACCCATACAGTCTCCTTCATTATGAAAGACACCTGAGAAATTATAAACAGACATGAGCAGCCTTCCGAAAGTGTTGTGCTTTACTCCAGAGCCGAGAACAGTGGCGCCAACAACGGCGCCGCCAGGTTTCAACAGTCGGCACAGGCGCGCGACTGCTTCTCCTTTACGGCGCCCTTCTCCTGGGAGGCAATGAAGAAGCAACATGCAGGAAATGACGTCGAAACTCCCATTCCCTCCTGCATCAGACAAACGAACTGATGATGATGTTTTGTCGTCACCAAGTTCAAAGACATCTGCTAGGACCACATCAACATCCACATCTTTGTGTGTGCGTTTGATGCGTCCTCGAGCCTCGGCGAGGGGGTTTTCGTTGATATCGGCTAGGATCACTGTTGTGCCCGATGCCAGAGGGGCATGTTCAATAAAGTGGCCTGTGCCAACGCCAATGTCAAGCAGGCGGGGACGGGGTACGCCAGAAAGGGAGCTGACGTGTTTGCTGTAGTGTCCCTGAAGAACATCCTCGGGACATCCCCAGGCGCGGGGGCAGATGAACCCAAGGACGAGGGTGTCGTAAAACCACTGGAGAAACAGTGGGAAGTAGATTGCGTTGCCGAACTCAGCTCTGCCCATGACGACGTTATGAGGAAAAAGGATATTCTGTCAAGTCAAGGAACCGAACCGATTCTGTCAGAAGCTGCCTCGCAGTTATGTCGGAAACAAGTCCAATGGTGTTTGTGATGTGTTGTAGTCAGTCAGGTCGGATCCAAGTCGTGATGTGGTATAAAGTTTCGCCTGATACGAAACCGAGGCTCCGCTGCTGTCAATGCTGTCTTGTGAACAAGGAGCTATGATCCATGTAACCCTCATAGTTCTGGAAGCCCACTTACTAGGTTAGGTATCCTTACCGCGGAACTTACCAACTTGGAAGGAAGCTGAAGTTTAAATCCAGACGTTGTCTGATGTTGAAGACTGACGTCCCGGAAAGTGGGCATTATAATTTATCAGACTCAAGAAGCTCAGTCACAAACACTATTGCGCGAGTTTCAAACCTGACTGGACAACACTCGATTCTGGACGGTCGCAAAAGGGTAATGACTCGGTCCGACTTGCATTAGTTCGCGGATGGCGGAACACCAATCCACTCATAACAGTCAGTATAACGAAATCCGAAACTTCGTGAACGGCTCCAAGAAAGTGTCAAACCTTGCAAAGCGGCTGTGATATGCAATGGGACCGCGGCACTTGTGTCCGGCAGGCTATTCGGTTACGTTCGCCGACGACGTCGGCGTTTGTGATCGACGAAGCTGTCACAATTAACAACTCGTCATGAATATATATGATATCGGCGATGAATGAATCAGGTCGGCATGGCATTGTCGGCACTTCATCCAGGTGCCCTCAAGTTCAGAAAGGACAACATCAATTTTGACTTACATTCAGTAGTACCTAGGTGAAGTCTACTTTACTGTCCGTCTCTTCACTAGAGCACATGCAGATCTTTGAACCAAACTGTCGGAGACTTTGAGTGAAGTCAAGTCTAAACATGAACCCCAACATGGACTTCCCTAAATCGGAGCACACCCAACCCATAGCCATCATTGGCTTGAACCTCAAATTTCCTGGAGATGCTACGTCACCGGAGGCCTTTTGGGACATGCTACACAACGCACGAAATGCTTCGACGAAAGTACCGACATCACGTTTCAATGTCGATGCATTCTACCATCCAGATCCAGCTCGTCTGGACAGTGTTAGTTTGCTCGGTTCCTGTTCCCAATACTCCAAGCTGATGGCTGTGATAGATGCGCGTTCCCAAAGCTCACTTCATGAACGAAGATCCTCGAGCTTTCGATGCTGCGTTTTTCAACATGTCTCCCGCGGAGGCGTCCATTCTGGACCCCCAACAACGCGGACTTCTCGAGGGGACTTACCACACTTTTGAAAATGGTAGGTTACATGAAATATCGTCTTGGATCGCACCCAGATTGGGAAATATTGTTCAAGTCGACCAGTCACAGGCTCCATGAGACTAACATTGCGCAGCCGGGTTAGCCATTGAACGAGTAGCCGGGTCTCGCACCTCCGTTTTCTGTGCCTCCTTTGGTCGGGACAGCGACGCCATCGTAGCTCGTGATCCCGAGTTTCAGTCCAGATACCAGGCAACGTCATCAGGCTCATCGATGTTGTCAAACCGCATCAGCCACTTTTTTGACCTTCGTGGGCCCTCTCTGACAGTTGACACGGCGTGCTCAAGCGGGCTATATGCTCTGCACTTGGCTTGCCAGAGCATCTTGACTGGAGAGTCTGATATGGGTCTTGTCTGTGGCTCGAACACCTACCTCACCCCTGAATGCATGAGCTTCCCACTCAGCAACGCCGGTTTCCTTTCACCTGATGGACGTTCGTATAGTTTCGATCGCAAGGCCAATGGCTACGCCCGTGGCGAGGGGTACGCTTTTGTGCTTCTCAAGCCTCTTGAAGCAGCACTCCGTGACGGAGATACCATTCGTGCCGTAATTCGGGCCACAGGGGTCAACCAAGACGGCCGAACGCCGAGCATCACCCAGCCCAGTGCTGCTGCTCAGGTCGAGCTTATCAAGAAGACGTACGAGATAGCCGGCTTGAGCCTTTCTGAGACCGAATACGTGGAAGCTCATGGCACGGGCACGCCAGTTGGAGACCCCATCGAGGCTTCTGCAATTGGTCAGGTCTTCCGGTCTCACCGGAATCGCCCCGTGTGGATCGGCTCTGTCAAAAGCAACATCGGGCATCTTGAAGGCGCAAGCGGGCTGGCAGGGTTGCTGAAGGCAGTTTTCGCACTCGAAAAGAGTCTGATACCACCCATTGCAGATTTCGAAGAGGCAAATCCAGAGATTGACGTCGACGAGTTAGGTATTCGCTTCCCGACGGAACCAACACCTTGGCCAATAACAGAGTCAGGGATCCGTCGGGCTTCGATCAGCTCCTTTGGGTATGGAGGATCTAATGCGCATGCTGTTCTCGATGATGCTTACAACTACTTGCGAATTCATGGCTTAAGTGGCCACCATCGCTCTGTGGACTCGTCTCAGAATATCACCAACGGTACCTTAACCAATGGAGTTCACATCAACGGCATCAAACCCAATGGAAGCAAAATCAACCGAAAAACTCAGAATGGGGATAACCAAGATGGTGGAGTTTCTACCAGCCCCTGTGGTCTCTTGACATTCTCTGCCACAGATGAAGACGGAACACACAGACAAGTCTCGACACTAGAGAATTATTTCGCCCAACACCCTATCGGCTCAGCAGATGCCCTCGCGGACTTGACGCACACTCTGTCACGTCGCAGTCTCTTGAGTTGGCGCGCTTTCGCTGTCGTCGAGTCGTCAGATGACCTCAAGTCGACAATCGCAAAGTCACTTTCGCCGGTTGTCTTCGCTCTGCCTTCCAAAACTCCCGAGTTAGGCTTTGTGTTCACAGGGCAAGGTGCCCAATACTCGCGCATGGGTCTTGGCCTTCTGCAATATGAAGTATTCCGTCAAAGTCTGCTTGACTGCAACGAATACTTACGATCCCTCGGATGCGAGTGGTCGGTTCTGGGAGAAATGCAACGGCCAGCAGATTCCTCAATGATTCACAAGCCGGCGCTTTCACAGCCACTTTGCACAGCTCTCCAAGTTGCCATAGTTGATCTTCTTCGATCATGGGACGTCGTCCCTCAGTCCGTGTGCGGACATTCATCGGGCGAGATTGCGGCAGCATATTGTGCTGGTGCCATTGATCGCCTTTCTGCGTGGAAGATTGCCTACTTCCGAGGAGTCTTAGCCGAAAGGCTGGTATCTGACGCATCGAAGGCCAAGACAACCATGATGTCCGTTGGCCTAAGCCAAGAAGATGTTCTCCCTTACCTTCAAGATGGGCTTTCAATTGCCTGCGTCAATAGCCCTGTCAATGTAACTATATCGGGGCCAGTCAATGCTATCGAGCAGCTTTTGAGCAAGCTGGATGGAGAAGAAATCTTTGCCAGAAAGCTCTCGGTTGAAGTCGGATACCATTCGAAAACGATGGAGGCAGTCGCCGCGGAGTACCAACAAAAGATTCAGGATATTCATGCTCCGCCACAAGATGTCAACAAGGCCTCTCAAAAGCTGTCTTCGATTGCACTGTACTCATCCACGACAGGAGAGCTCGTGCCGCATCTCTCGGTGATTGAACCGGCATACTGGGTACGCAACTTGGTGTCGCCTGTTCTCTTTTCCAATGCTATCTCATCTATGAGCGAAGCCAAGCAAGGCGCACGTCAGTTCTTGGTGGAGATCGGGCCACAGTCCGCTCTGCGGCGCCCAGTTCAAGACACACTGGATCGCGTCATTGGGAAGACCTCCTCAGATAAATGGCGATATTCCTGCATTCTGAAGAAGGATGGAAACGATGTCAAGTCCCTGTTGGAAACCATCGGATCCATGTGGACAGAAGGCATCCCGTTTAACTTGAGTAAATTGAACGAGGATTCAATCCAGCCCAGTCGTAAACCACAGCTGATGATCGACCTCCCTGGATATCCGTTCAACCGCTCACGAGAACTTTGGGAGGAAAGCCGACTAAGCCGCAACTATGCAAATCGACCTTACCGCCGCCATGCTCTTCTTGGCGTTCGAGATAGAGATTGGAATCCCGAGGAACCAAGCTGGAGACATTTCATACGATCACAAGAGAATCCATGGATCTTGGACCACGCGTTGAATGGGTCTCCCCTCTATCCCGGCGCGGGAATGCTAGTTATGGCCATAGAGGCCGCAAGACAACTTGCCGCTGCTGTGGAGCCTCGCATTGTTGGGTATCAACTAGACAACGTGCGTTTTCTCCGCGCCATCAACGTCAGCGACTCAGAACGAGGAACCGAGGCGAAGGTTGTGTTGCGGCGGCGGAGGCAAGCTACCAACACCAGCGGTCAGATGCTCTGTTACGACTGGCGCGTCTTTGGCACGAACGGCGACAACTGGGATGAGTGTGCCTACGGCAGTATCAAAGTTGAGTTGGAACCCGAGCAAGGTGTGACACCTGAGCAGGCGGCTCTCTGTGAAGCTCGCCGTGCTCGCTTCGCTAGCACGATCTACAACGAATTGCAAGAAGATGCGGAACAATGCCGTTTGAGTGTTCACCACAGCCAGCTTTACAAGAACATGTCGAGACGTTCTGGCTTTGACTACGGGCCGTACTTCCAGCTTCTCAGGAATATCGGGTACGACAGAGATGGCCATGCTACTGCTACTCTATCACTGAGAGACTACACCAAGACGATGCCATTTGCCGGAGAAGATCCATGCGTTGTTCATCCAAGTACTCTGGACGCGATATGCCATCTCCAGATGGTGGCGCTATCGCAGGGTGGATGGAATGCCGTTCCCACTATGATGTTCTCTCACCTTCGAAAGCTTTGGGTGTCACATAAGCTTTTCCGTGCCCAGAACAACCCTCAACTCAAGGTCGCAACTCATGAAACCATGAGAGCTTTCAGAGAGGCGGAATGTCGAACGACAGCCATGCTTGCTGAGACCTCCGAGCCCGTTATCGTCTTGGATGGTCAGCGCGGCACCGCTATCTCAAGTTTGTCAAAGACGAACGCGGACATTGGCTCTGACAAGGACTCCAAACAGTTGTTCTACAGTCTTGATTACAAGCCAGATCTGTCGCTTCTGACTGAAACTGAAAAGAGCAAGTACCTCACCAACGCCTTCGAGCAAGATCCTCGGTGCAAGGCCCCGGACAAAGGAATAATTGACCGCGCCGACGCCATTGCACTTCATTTCATCGAAGCCGCTCTGAGCGAGATTGACCAAGATGACCAGGTCACCAAGTACGATGGTCATCTGGAGCGTTATGTGGCATGGATGCGCCGAGTTCGTCAGAGCAGAGAGAAGTGGACGCTAGAGTCTCGAGGACTCGGCGGCTTGGATATCCAGGAGATTCTGGAGGAAGCTGACTCTGAGCCCACGCAGAGGCTTACCAAGAAAGTTGGCGAGCATCTGTACCGCATCTTGAGAGGGGAGGAGAACGCCCTGCAAATCATATTCGAGGGCAATCTGGCAGATGGTAAGCACGTCAAAATGAGCAACCTTGACCCCTGAGTGTGCTGACCAATACACCACAGAATTCTACCATTCAAACATCTTTTCAACCAATAATAGCAAGATGGGTGCCTATATGAACATTCTGTCTCACGCGCAGCCAAAAATCCGCGTGTTAGAGGTTGGTGCTGGTACGGGGAGCTCGACTGGTCGGATCCTCCCATACTTATCAGTGGATGGGGAAGAATGGGGTTCTTCCAAACCTGTTCGGTAAGTTATCGGCCGTTGATTCAACTTAATGTTTATTTCAAAATGCTCTTGGAACTTCACTTACACGATCACTAGCTTTGGCGAGTATGTCTACACAGACGTGTCAGCCGGCTTCTTCGAGAAAGCCCGCGAGCGTTTCTCCTACGCCGCAGACCACATGACGTTTCGAAAGCTCGATCTCGAACAAAATCCATTCTCTCAAGGCTTCGACAAGGCAAGTTACGATGTTGTTGTTGCGGGTAATGTTCTCCACGCAACAAGCGATTTGATCCAGACCCTTCGATACGTCCGAAGCCTCCTGCGCCCTGGCGGTGTCCTCATCCTTGGAGAGACGGTGAACCTCGATAACGTCCGCGACGGCCTCATCTTTGGTCTCTTGCCTGGCTGGTGGTTACGAGACGGGCAGTGGTGGTCTACGAATGAGGAGTACCAAGATCAAGGCCCTCTGTTGACCGAAAAGCAGTGGGATGTCGTCCTACGTGAAGCTGGGTTCCCCGGAGTCCAGATGACGTTCAGGGATCATGAAGAAAAGCCGCATCATCGTGTGTCAGTCATGATGACCTCCAAGGTTGAAGACGAAACCACAAGCGAAGATTACGTCAACGTCGCATCTGGTCAACCATGCGGAAGCTCAAGTTATGGAATCATTATCGATCCATTATCTGACATCCAGAGAGTTGTTGCTGAGACGTTTCGGGAGACTCTTACAAAGGAATTTGAAGTTCGCGCACCAGAAGTCATCAACATGGACGACATCCTCTCAAACGCCACCCAGCTGCAAGACAGGATCATCGTCAGCCTTCTCGAACTCGAAGGCTCCATCCTCAAAGACATTTCCGAGCCTACCTTCACCGCCACCAAGAAGATCTGTCTCGACACCAAATCAACCCTCTGGGTGACTCGCGGTGCCAGCCCCGACGCTTCAGTTCCTGCGTCAGATATAACTACAGGATTTGGGCGAAGCGTTTGCTCCGAAAGAGGCGACCAAAATTTCACGACCTTATCCTTGTCTACGAGTCCCACGGCCATCTCCATCCCGACCACCGTCGACCACATCACCCGCGTCCTCAAGCATCACCGTCCAGGTCTTGACAACGAATCCGAGTTCTCGGAAACAGCAGACGGCATTCTCTGCATCCCACGCCTCACCCCAACCTCTCACCTCGAGCAAACTCTCTCCCGACGCCACAAGTTGCCAGAACCCAAAACCTACAACACCATCACGCCTACCCCAGCTAAACCTCACATTTCGGCAAGTATCGAAACGCCAGGTCTCCTTGACACACTATTCTACGCCGAATCTTCCCAAGATTCTGGCGATCTAGCCGACGGCGAAGTCGAGATCGAGATCAAAGCAACCTCTCTCAACTTCAAAGATGTCATGATCGCCCTCGGCCAGATTCCCGGGCGCTCCTTCGGGTTCGACGGCGCAGGTATACTTTCCCGCACCGCCCGAAACAGTTCCCTCCGTCCCGGCGATGCTGTCCTCTTCTGTTCGTCCAAGGGCGGTGGCTTCGGCACATTCGTGCGCTGTCCGGAGCTCCAGACGGAGAAGATCCCGCAGGGGATGGGCTTCCATGTCGCAGCGGCGATCCCGGCTGTCTGGTCGACGGCGGTGTACTCGCTGGATCACATCGCAAGACTGCAGAAGGGGGAGACGGTGCTGATTCACTCCGCCGCGGGTGGCGTGGGACAGGCTGCCGTGCAGCTCGCGTTGCTGAGGGGCGCCGAGGTATTCGCGACAGTGGGAAACGAGGCCAAGCGGCAGCTCGTGAAGGATCTGTTTGGGTTGCACGATGACCACATCTTCAACAGCCGCGACGATACCTTCGCCGAGGACCTTCTTCACGCTACAAAGAACCGCGGCGTGGATGTTGTCCTCAACTCGCTGGGCGGCGAGCTGCTCAGGCAGTCGTGGGAATGCATCGCGCCCTTTGGACGGTTCATTGACATTGGCAAGGCGGACATCATCGCGAACAACACGCTCCCCATGGGCCCGTTCAACAAGAACGTCACGTTTTCCGCGGTGGACCTCGTGGTTGTCCACGAGGAGGCGAAGCCGCTGATGAAGAGGATCTTGCAAGATGTCGTGCGTCTCTTTGAGGAGCATCCAGGGCTGGCTGAGCCTAAGCCGCTGCACGTATTCTCCCCGTCGAAACTTGAGGATGCGATGAGGTTTCTTCAAGGGGGCAAGAACACCGGTAAGGTTGTGATTGATTTTGATGCGTCTGACGAGGTTGTGTATCGGCCTTCGCCACAACCTGGACTGGAGTTTAGAAATGATGCGACGTATATTGTCAGTGGTGGGCTGGGTGGTCTGGGCCAGGAAATTGTGAGGTGGATGGTCAGCCGAGGAGCGAAAAATCTGCTGCTGCTATCATCTCGCGGAGCCCAGGGGCGAGCGGATGCGATGAAGTTCATCGAGGAGCTCGAAGGCACCCACGAGGTCAAGATCCTCGCGCCAGCATGCGACATAACCAACCGCACCCTCCTCGCCGAGACGCTTCGCCAGGCAAGAGAGACCCTCCCCCCGGTCAGAGGCTGCATCCAAGCAGCGATGCTCCTCCGCGACGACATGCTCGCCAACATGTCCGCCGCCACCTTCCACGCCGCCCTCGACCCGAAATACCTCGGCACCCAGAACCTGCACGAGCTGCTCCCCCCAGACCTGGACTTCTTCATCATGCTGTCCTCCTTCTGCGGGATCATGGGCAACCGCGGCCAGAGCAACTACGCCGCCGGCAACGCCTTCGAGGACGCTCTCGCGCGGCACCGGGTCGCGCGCGGCCTCAAGGGCGTGGCCGTCGACCTGATGCTGGTCGCCGAGGCCGGGTGGGCCAACGTCAACTACGAGTCCGTCACGCAGAGCCTGCGGGCCGGCCACGGCGGTCTGACGCAGGCGCAGCTCATGGCTTTGCTGGAGATGCTGTGCGACCCGGCGTACGACTGCTCGCGGCCCGGGGCGGCGCAGGTCGTGAATATGGTTGACAACCCCGCGGAGCTGGCGCGGATGACGGGGCTGGGGCTGTTGGACTGGATGCAGAAGCCGATTTTCAACAATCTCTTGCGCATGGGCGAGACGGACGACAGTGGCGCGGCTGGCGGGCGCGGGGCAGCTGGAGATGATAAGGGTGACGAGGTTGATTATCTTGGTCTTGTCAAGACGGCGGCGGACTTGACTGCGGCAGGAGAGGTTGTCACACAGGGCCTGGTGCAGAAGCTGGGAAAGAGCTTATCTGTCCCGGCCGAGACACTTGATGTTGGGAAGCCTGCGTATGTTGTTGGCGTAGACTCGCTGATTGCGGTCGAGGTGAGATACTGGTTCATGAAGCGGCTGAATGTTGAGGTGCCTGTGTTTGAGATCTTGAAGAACCAGAGTATCACGGAATTGTGCCAGCAGGTTGCGTCAAAGGTTCTTCAGGGGACAGCTAAATAGGAGTCCACATCTACAATACGTGCTAGGATATATTTTCTTTATTTCGATGCTAGAAAATATGGGAACATTCGTAGAAAGAGATAGACTAAATTTACAGTTCTATTGCTATTACAAGACGCTCTCAGAAATATTCGCTCGTCTCTTGACACTCCAGAAAGTCTCAACAAGCCTAAGCTTAGTAGTTCAACATGCGCCAATGGAAGTTGAAAGAGTAAGACCATGCATCTCTGCTACCGAAAGGCCCCTAGAAGGAGTCGCTGTCGTCGCTGTCGTCTCTGTCGTGCCCTGTCGTGATGTATGAATCTGCCACCAGACCCCCCCTTTTGCAAGCCTGATCCGTCTGCAGCATGCAGCAGATACCCAACCCCTCTCTCAGGTCATTACGTTACCTACACCGAGCTTTCGAACTCCCAAAACAAACATCGAGCTAGCCGATCCTTCTCGATCAAGAATATTTCTCGCCGTCGAATGACGATTATCCATCCCCAGGCGCATCACTCCTCCCAAACCGGGCGACCTACCACACACGACGTCGAAAGTGGTGTTGTAGTATCCCAATATCACCACGGAAGAACCCGCGCTGACAGCCCCTACTCCCTCTGGAAACTAGACGGCGCGTTTCGCCCGTGGAGGCGGGCTGCTGTCGGCAGGGTGCCTACAGCGGGGTGTGTCATTGACCCAGACTTTACACGTCTTTGGGAGGAGCCTAGCCAGACAGCTTCGGGTCAGGAGGGGATGCCGCTTTTTCAGATGAACGTGATCGACGTCAAAGTTTCAGCTTCCTGATGATATAATATCGGGTGCCTTGGTAGCGACGTTGGGACGCTTCGAGGATCCTCGGAAGGGATCTCCCTCAATGTCGTGGGGGGCGAATGATATGTTGATATTGAAGGGACTGAGTCAATTCGGGCCTATAGATGGACTGACGTTGTTTGAGAAGCGGGAGGCAAGTGGCAAAGGCTGGAGGAGCCATGCTTGGTCACTGAGAGAGAATCGTTCACGCGTGCTGGTCATGGAGGACGTGGATCCAGGCACGGAACCATTTACATCATGGTGTAAGATCTCAAGCTCTTACCATTCAAGTTGTATACGAGCTCCGAGAAGCATCCCAAATCTCCCACTGCAAAGTGAGCGCACAGCCAAGTCGCACGTCAGAGTTGGCCAGCTAACTTCCCCGCAAAACCGCAGCCCTCGACATCGGCAGTCTGCTGCAAATGCCGCAGGATGGCCTGTCAAATTGGAACACAAGACGGAGGATGGCCTCAAATAGGACAGCGTCAGATGCTTAAGGGCGCAAGTGTGTGTGTTTTCAACGTTCTGGTAGGGAAGCGCGGCTCGACGTGCCGTGGAAACGGTGGTGTGTGGACTTTGGTGATATGGAAAGCCCTCGTGCCGTGGGCTGTCATTTCTGCACCTATACCGCGTTGATGGGGCTGCGAATTCGGACAAGCCAATGCTTCGAGCCTGTCGCATCCCCCCTCCAGACGGGTTGGTTGATGGCCTTGTAGATGCTGGCAGGGTAGCATACCATCTATGCATATGTGTGTGTGTATTTACTCCTGCCGCTGGTTATGTTCCGAGTTGACCGAAAGATCGACCCACACCTTCTGAAAACAATGCCTTCACTTCCCACGTCCACAGCCTGTATCACGCAGGTGATCCCTCCATACTATATGCAAGCCGTGGGCAAACAGATGCAGGTCCCTGGGCCAAGACGGAGGCCGCAGCCGTGAAGCCTACATTCAACCGTGAAGTCGACCTTGGGGTTGTGTCAGCCCGCTTCACTCACACGATGTGACCGGAGTTGAACAATTTGGCATCGTACGTACACGATCAGTCAGTGATATTGGCGTCATTATGTGACTTGGCGGTGGGTGGCTTCGCTTGCTAGCTTTGGTCCGTAAGTGAAGCTTTTAATAGACACTCGAAATTCGATACCACTTCGGAGTGCAAGAAAGCGAATGTTCGTCGTCCAAATAGACCTGGCATGCATAATGACAGCTCCAACAGTGCGTGGCGACAAGCTTTAGCCGGCACTTGGATGTCAACCTAATCTTTTCTCCTATGTTCCGAGTTGACACCCAATTCTGCAGTTCGTAGCGTGCAAGACAATATCGAATGTGTCAGGACGCGTCCACTTTGCGTCCACTGCATGTTTTCTGACGAGTGTATGGATGCTGTCTCTTCTTCTGAGACACGTGACGTTTTCTTTTCTTCTAGGCCACTAGCCTTGAGTTGTTGACTTGCTACAGTTGCGAAACAAAAGGAGGCCTTCGTGTCGAATAGTCGGCTCAACTGAAAGCCTTCGTTCATTTGCAACTGTCTTATGGGCTCTGTCCTCCGAAAAGAGTAACTCCATTGACGAAGAGCGACATTCCTCATTTCAATCCAACGAATGAGATGTTTGTCAAATAGTCGGCCTCCCTGGCATGACGATGTTCATGGGACTTGTGTTTCCTGATCCTTGACCAGAGAAGTAACGACGTGGCGGACCCTCCAAGATCAGCGTCTTAGCGGGTCACGAGAGGGGCATCCTCCCTCCTCAGCTGTAAGCTTGCTGCATCCCATCCGACGTGCATCGGCGGCTAGGAAAACTCCCCGACGATCCACTAAGAAGGAGAGCATCTTGCCGGGCCCGGAAGGTCGGATGGAGGTAGACCTGCGCCGTTGACGGGGGGGACCTGCCCCCACGATAAAAGATTCCAAGCGCATCTGTCATTTGATTTTGATGCTCATTGTGAAAGCATACATCAACAGACATGATTGAAATTAATCTCCACGAGACCAGCAGCCTCTCGGCCGTAGTCCGGCTTGGAAGACAGGCGTCTAGCGAGTGAGGACACTGTTGGACAACTGTACGGATTTAGCTTGTCTGGTGGAACGACGGTCCACCTGCCGAAGCCCCCAACGCACCCCAACTCGACCATGTGTTGGTTGAAGGGTCAAGACCAGCCGGTAATAAGACTGCAACTTCGCCGCGAAAAGCAGAGCCAGACGCAGTGCATCCTCTAGACTGCAACCCCGGGCTGGGAACTCGGAGATCCACCTCGACATCCGCCGTCACTTGACCGCAGCTCAACACGGGGAGACCTGGCCGTCAAGCCTTGTCGGGAGCCCAATGGACCACTCCAAAACCAATGTCACGGCGGCTGAGAAGCGTGTCGTCCAATAGGGTGCTCATCCTCTTTTCGTGTCTTGTTGGTTCAGAGGATTGATGCGACGACGATGGTCAAGCCAAGACGGCAGAAGAAGCTAAGAACCAGGATAGGAGGGGCTTCAGCGCGCCGTCTCGTATTGATCAACTGAAGGCTTCGAGTCTCGACGGGCCGACCTGAAGCAGCCCGCTCTTGCACCGATTTCGTCTGAGAATTGACGCGGGGAGACTGAGATTATTCGGTGAGGCCACAATGACCAATGAACGGTGTAATCGAATGCTCGCCTGAACCCTCGCTACTAGCTGGGTTCTGGATGGCCAAACTGCCTGGGACAGGACTCTTGTCGGCCACGTGGAGCTGATGGGCGGACGGAACGGGACTTGTCCCGCCGAAGCAACGTAGGTACGAAACGAAAAGGAGATGTAGCATCGGCCATTATTTAGACACGGCCGGCAACGCTCTAGACTAAGAGAAGGTGTTGACAGAGTCGAGACCTACTGCAATGTCGTCACGTCCAAGCGCCTTTGGCCAGGTGCCGGAGATTGACGACGAGCTTGGATGAACGACGACCTAGAGACCTGGTGCACACTGTTATGGAATGAGCCTCTCGAGAAGGCTCCCTCAGTGGCTTCATAGCCTTTGAAAAGCAAAGAGATCTGGTTGATGGTGATGAGCACTCTGATCATAAACGTCGATGACTTGCGTGGCAGGATCTGAGCCACTCCGGGGTTGGCATCTACCGCTCGCTGCTGTCTCTGGGTCCATCAGCCCGGGGGTTTGACTGACTGATGAAGTTGGGATTTGGAGCAATTTGAAGATGTGGATGAGTTGGGGTAGAACAGGGGTTGTCGATTGGTTCGTGGAGTAACGAGCGCGGGAAACCCACGAATGAGAACCGCGTTCGCGGGACGCCGTCAGATCTTTCCAAATCTTGGAGTTTCGGACCGACGACCGTTATGGCATGGCGCCACGCGCGACGCCATTTTGCATTTTGCCTAAATACCTCGTGGCACACTGGGCAACCTAATTTGGTGGTGCCATCACCCTCTGGGTGCAGTCAACGAGCCGCCACTGTTTCCTCGTTGTCTTCCACGGTAATGTGTATGCAACGGTCGGGTATGACGAATGTTATTCTAGATGAGTAGATGATTCAATCAGGCTCGGGGTTTGCCTCTCGCTCCTAGCCATCAGCTTGCCGGAAAGGGTGGGCGAGAGAAGTTGACCGAGGTTATGTGGTACAGATCACGACCAAGGACGGTTCGGAAAGCTTCGCGAAGGAGCCGTAAAATTCGCAAAAATTGTGTGTGCGCTTGTCGGTACCGAGGCACCGCGGTTGGTTTGGTGCACATTGACAAATATGCTGGCCACCGCGGCACAGGACAGCGTCGTTGTCGAGGTCGATGGAGGCGGCATGAAGCCATGGCTGCAAAAGTCCTCCAGAAGCCCCACCCGCACTCTGTGACTTAGCTCTTCGCCCTCCCGTTATTCTGAGTGCCCAGGCCGATGACGGCAAGGAGAGTCGGCCTCAGTTAGGGTGTTGTTGGTACTTGGTAAATAACCCCTCAGAATCGACAGCCATTAGCAAGCAGGGATCTCCTGGTAGCATCTGTGAAGGCGGAATGACCCAGCCTCACGCTCTGATGGCGTTGTAGCAGGCGAGTACTTGTCACAGAGCCTAGAAGCCTGTCTTTCGTAGCACGCATAGGCATGGCGGATTGAAGAGACAAGATGACCGCCGACTGACGACTTGGGCTTGGTATACTATGCTCCTTCGTACGAATCTCGGAAAGGACCGAATGGAACTTTTTGGGGGGCGGACTGTGGGATGACTCGACGAGGTGTGGGAGGTGAGGAGGTGAGGAGGCGGAGACATCCTTTGCTCCGCATGTGCGGAGAAGAGTTGGAGGACGCTGAGTGGGCCGGATCGCAAAGGCGGCTTCTTCACACGCTCGCGGCTCGAAACACGTCAATCGTAGGGTGACTGCGCAAGTGTTTGGTTGGGTCACAGCCGTTGGAACGCCTGCTCAGAGGGTGCGTGCGGATCGAGCAGCGAAGACAGCAGGCAGATGATACCTCCCAGCACATGCTGTCACTTTGGTCTGGCCAGCTGAAGACTCTCAGTACGTAGATAGTCGTCCATTACTGTTGAACGAGGAAAAGCTTGTCGAAGCTTAAAGTGCGTACGAAGACGCGGTATGTCGGTTTCGATCAAGACTGCTGTAGCCAGTTCATAGTCATCGAGGTGCATCCCGACCAGCGTCATCAGGCTTCTGGGTAAGAGTATTAGTGCAGGGCTAGGCAGGAAACAGTCGGTAGTACTTGGTCCCTTATTTCGATCTCTGAGCATCTGCTAGGGCGAGATGCCCCTTACAGCTGCTTTTGCTGATATTAAGTCGACACCCTCAGGCTGCCCCCGCCAATTTGGGTTTCTGGGGATGATGGGTTGAAAGGGTGGCTGGTCGCCGGTTGCTGCTGCTGGGTCTCTTGATCTCTGTCGGAGCTCAAGCGAGTAGGGAATCCTGGTGAAGTTGCCGGCATTCGACTGCGGAACCGGAGCTGAAGTTTTGCTTTTTTGGAAATTGCCCGACCTCGTCCTCTCCGGGTCATCATTTAACAGTCGGGCTCCACGTCATTTGCCTGCCGGTGGGCGTTAGCGAGAATCTCAGACTTGAACATAGACTGGTTGATGCGGTTAAGGACCGTCAGGCTGGGGTATAGTCGGCGTTTAGGCCAAAGTGGTGATGTTGTGTTTGAAGCTCACCTCAAAGAGGTCAACTTGGTAGAGGTCTCTGGAGATGGACAGGGAATGCTTTCCGGTCGGGGGTTGTACCTTCCCATTGCGAGTTCCCTCGCTCATGACAGAGGAAAGCTACGTGTAGGCATCTAAGGTAATTACGTAGGCAACTGGGATGGACGTAGAAGGGGGAAGGCAGCAAGAATGGAGGAAGGAAGGGGGGAGACCCTGATGGCAACCGGTGGTTCCTGCAGTGTGAGTGAAGTGCGTGCACCTCACTTACTTACTACCGTAGACCCAGGCAGGTTGCATGGATCAATCTTCGCAAGTACCTCCCAGAGAAGAACGAAGTCATTCGGCCACTAAAAGCAAGAGCAAATGCTCGTCTTACAGCGCTGGAGATCGCCGTCGCCGCGTGTCCTGTATCCTTGGGGGCAATAACCTACGCCCATGCGAGCAAACTCCCTGAAAAACAGCTGCTGCAGAGTCAGGTACCTTAGGTTCGCATCAGCAATTATGACCACGACCTGGGCTGACTTGAACTTCCACTTCTCCAACCTGACCAGAGCCGTCCCATCTCATGCCCATTCATCGCAGCCCAACCTCGCCATCGGATTCGACATGGCTTCTCTCCGCATTCTCTACCACACCAACCACCACAATCCCTGTCGCGTTGCTCGTCCACCTACCTACCTACCTAGCTCGCAGAATTTGTACTGGCATGTACCGGCAGACCAACAACCACCTGCAGCGGACCCCAAGAGAGTGCAGATTACCTGCCTGGGGAGGGCATCAACACCACCGTCTACGGTACATTCGTGGCGCATACTGACGCTCAAATCCCTCGCGCCCACGCCCACGCCCGCAACGCCGCTTGTGCGTCAGTAAAGCCATCCCGCTAGGCGACGCGCCATCCGCACCTTTCTGACAGGCCCGGTTCTTCCTCTGCGAGTCTGCGGCAGACATGGTGCGCCGTACCCGTGCAAGGCGTTCGTTCGTCTCCGCCTGCTTGGCTCTCTTTTGAATTAGGTTCAGTCAATGCAGCCTACCTTGGGCACGCAGTACGAAATCTGGGGTTCTTGCAGGGACGCCCTCACTTCACTCCCCCATATTCTGCTCTTCACACCACCTCAGAACGCCCTCCTCTTCCCACGCCTTCCAGAACAAAATACTCGAGCCGAGAGAAGCTCTTATTGTCTGATCTCCTATGTCAACCGCTCGTCACAGCAGCGCGGTACGGCGCCCGAGCGCAACGCCAATGCAGCTCGAAGCGGCCCACGAGTGTTGAAAAGGAAGCTCGTCTCCGCAACTTCGCCCGCTGTCCGGCGCAGAGAGAGGCACCACAACGGCCACATCGCGCTCCAATGCTCGTCCTTGCTCCACAGCGGCTCGAATCCTGGCCATGCTTGCCGTTTGCGGTAATGGGAAGGAAGCACAAATCCCGGCACACATTATAACAGACTTCGCTATAGGGCCAACCCGTCGCCGTGTCTGGCGAGCGCTGGTCGGTACCGAGCATTACTTACGACAGAACGAGGCTGCGCGTGAGTGGAAGGACCAACAGTGCCGGACAACGGACGAAGAAGGATGGAGCAGAACTTCAGAAGAACGACGGTCATGTCTGTTCGGCGGTAGTCGAACCGAAAGAGAAGAAGCCAAGAACCCTTCCGCCAAGCCGAATGGTATTATTGGCTGGGATGGCACAGTCCAACGACACCGGGCCTCCCTCCAACCCACTTGGGGCCGGAGCGGGTGGAGTTCTGGAGGTCTGGAGACAAGCCTTGAAGCTGGAGAAGCAGACTCGAAAAGACGATTCCCCATCTCTCGAGATTGGCACCCCTCAGTGTGTGTGCCGCGCCACCCCTACATAGCACCACGCTACCGTCTACTTTCGGCCTCCAACCTGCTTGACCCAAGGAGCAAGTGTCGTGGCTACGGGGGTTGTCCCGAGGCGCGGAGGAGACGACCGAGGCCGTCGGGGAGGAGAGCACGAGAGACAAGAGGAACGGTGGGGAGAAACCCGTCCCGGTGGGTGGGAAAAGCTTTGATGACATGACACTAGCCATCCCGTCCGCTACGTCGTCTGTCACCGCCACCTCGATGGCTTCCTTCGCTGCCTTCGTCGCTTCTGCAGCCGCATCCCCGTCCGTCACGCTCACCGGCTGAGCCCAGCTTCATCTCGTCTGAGGATCGACCAGAATATGCTGGGCCTGTGCCACACATCTCAGTCGACTAGAGCTCGACAAGATCAGCCTGGGGGTGGAAAACTTTTGGTTCTAGACCGGCACAGCAACTTTGAGCATGTGGCCCTGTCCCTCGCCCAAGATGCCGCTCTTCTCCACCACACACCCGTAAATGGCCGCTTCGCCAGTTTTCCTGTGGCTGCTGTTCGTTGCTCCTCACCTTACCATCGCCCATCGTGAGCTAGACCCCTGCTCCCCTCACTGCAACCCTGCCCCGTCCCTCACAGCTATTATGTACAAGCGTACCATATAATACCTAAGCCCGAGGATCCTGAATGTGACCTTCTCGCTTCTTCCCCCCTTCGAGAACCAGACGCGCCGTAGAGACGTCTCAATGTAGATGCGTCGCCGAACGTTTTCTTTTCTTTTTCGCTGTCTGTTCTCGCGTGTAGACAGATCTTCTACCTTTCCTAGTCACCCCAGCTCCTCCACCTCTTGCCCTCTCGTCCCGCGTGTTTATTACTTTGCCAATGCGAGGGTCGCACGGGACGATAACCGTGCCGTCTGAACTCGCCCACATCTTCACCTCGGCCTCGAGCGCTTTCTCGTATGCATGCCAAGTTTATATCTACGGCCATTCGAAAGAAGACTGGCAATCAGAGAGGCGGAAACGACAAGGGGGATTCTAGTTGAAACATTCATCGAGTCGGGCGCCTTCTCGCAATCGTACAGCTACAGTCTTCGCAGCAGCTTAGATCATTGCAACGGCAACAGCTCACGACAGAGACCGCATCGTCGCTGTCGCAGTATTCGAACCCGAAGAAGTGGGACGCAAAAGTTTCGACTTACGATTCACCAAAGGTCGTCTTCGTGTCTAAAACCACCGAAGACGACTCTTCAACGAATCATAGCGGAAGACAACCAAGGTGTAAGGTGAGTTGCGCTTCGATTCGGTCAGAAGTACACCAGGCTTCCCACACTCCCTCGCGGTGACTTTTCCACACCCCCCTTCCATCTCTCCCGTCCAGGCAAGTCGGTCTGGCACGCATACCCCGCCATGCCAATGTGCTAGCTGTGCCATACTCCAACGGTGGTACTGGTGGTCTCTCTGGTGGTCGTGCCCCTTATTTTGGACCATATTACTTTACTCAATGCCCGCCTGTCTCCTTGATTTTGCCCCCTGACGCACTCCCGGCTCGTTTACGTGCCGCTAACTGAGCTGCGTAGAAAGGCTCTCGCTTTTGAGTCTGCCTCTAGATATATGTTACTCGCCATTCCCTAGTCCACCCCAACGACGACGCCCAGCCATCGAAACCTAGACGATTCCTAGACTTGCTTTCAGCCGCTCTCAGCTCGATTTCAACTACGCATGAACAACAGAAACTAAAGCATATCTGAATATCAATCACGATTCACCCGTTACGCAACCATAAGCGGGCTTGGCCCCAGCACAACGAGGACAGAATGCTATCCAACCCACTACACCGTTTCTCGCCATATCATGGCATGCCACCCAACACGCTCTTCTCCAACACCCACGTCCAGAACGGTCATCCCCATACACCCGGGATGGACGCACTCGCCCCAAGTTCGCATTACGCGCTTCAGCAAATACAACAGCATGTAGGAGTACACAATCCGCATCTTGCCCGGGCCGGGCCCCAGCACAAGCATCGTCAACACCCGTATGGACCCGGTGCAAGAACACCAAGTGCCTCTGGACCCATTCGCCGAAGAATCAGTCGAGCATGCGATCAGTGTAACCAGCTTCGGACGAAATGCGACGGGCAGCACCCATGCGCCCATTGCATAGGTAAGGATCGAAAGACTAACTCAGTTCATCTCTCGAGCTCCTCACTAACACCCTTCATAGAGTTTGGCTTGGGGTGTGAATACGTTCGGGAGCGGAAGAAGAGAGGAAAGGCATCGCGGAAGGACCTTGCCGCACAAGCAGCCGCGCAAGCAGCAGCATCAGCCGGCCAAGGGCCAAAGTCGCCATTTGAAGACAACGGGCAATCTTCAGAACAGTCGGAGTCAAATAATTCAAAGACTGGCCAGCCCTCTATTGATGACTTGCAACAACACCATGGCGGCAAGACTCTTGATGACCTCGGCGACGAAGCCATGCAACGGAGTCAACGGACGGGCTCGCTTGATAGTCTCGGCGATATTGCTGGTCATCAAGCTCAATTGACAGGACACCATGGTATGGACAGGGACCACTTGGAAAGCCCGACTACTCTCGATCTCAACGGATACGGAGGCGTGCCTCCGGGATACGATAGACAGAGCCTGGGAACACACATGATGGCGGGCCCCTCACATGCCGCATACGGCCCAAATCAGGGGAACATCTCAGCATATCCTGACATCCCTTACGCCATTCAGACGCACAGTCCGACTGCATACGCCAACGGCGCGCCGTTTCGCATCGCAGCAAGTCCGATTAGTGCCTATCCGCTGGCAGGCGAACCGACGTCTCCCGAATGGATCTCCATGTCCTCGCCGCCAACACAGTATCCAACTCATATGCCTACAGGCTACCCTCAACCTAACCAACAACTACGGTACCCAGTGTTGCAGCCTCTACTGCCCCATCTTGGGAATCTTCTCCCGGTCTCCTTGGCATGCGATCTCATTGATCTGTACTTTGCCTCATCATCGTCTGCGCAAATGCACCCGATGTCTCCATACGTGCTGGGATTCGTCTTCCGGAAGCGATCTTTCCTTCACCCCACGAAACCGAGGTTCTGTCAGCCTGCCTTGTTGGCTAGTATGCTCTGGGTTTCTGCTCAGACCAGCGATGCTCCATTCCTCACCAGTGTCCCATCGGCTCGAGGAAAGATCTGCCAGAAGCTATTGGAACTGACAGTGAGCTTGCTCAAGCCACTCATCCACACCCCGTCTGGCGACACCTCACCAGTCACCAGTCCAGTCATTGATGGCGTTGCTCTTGGCGGCCTTGGAGTAGCGCTCCCCGGGTCCATCAGCATGGATGCGCTCACCGGAGAATCGGGTCCGTTCGGCGCTGCAGGGACGCTGGACGATGTCATCACCTACATCCATCTCGCGACAGTGGTATCGGCAAGCGAATACAAGGGCGCCAGTCTTCGCTGGTGGAACGCCGCCTGGTCTCTGGCTCGTGAGCTAAAACTGGGTCGTGAACTACCTCCAACCCCTATGTCTATGAGCCAAAATCACGACATGGACGCAGACGGCGAGGCCGAAGATGGCATCGGCAGCAACAGCCACCCGGGCGTCATCACAGAAGAAGAACGCGAAGAGCGTCGACGTATATGGTGGCTGACTTACATTGTTGATCGACATCTAGCCCTCTGCTACAACCGACCATTATTCCTGCTCGATCTCGAATGCGCTGGTCTTCTGCAACCCATGGACGATACTGCCTGGCAAAATGGCGACTTCCGCCAGCTTGACAACACCACCGATCCAAGCCTCGGAGACGGCTCCAGCCAGTCCGGCCGTGTCCGTGGTCCGCATTTCGAATGCACAGGGCATAGCATTTTCGGGTACTTTTTGCCCCTCATGACCATCTTGGGCGAGATCGTCGACCTGCACCACGCCCGCAATCACCCCAGGTTCGGCGTTGGCTTTCGTTCCGCTCGCGAGTGGGACGACCAGGCGAGCGAAATCACACGACACCTAGAGGCCTACGAGCACAGCCTCAAGCGCTTCGAGCAGCAGCACCTCACGCGCCATGTCAACCTGGACGATAAGATTGACCTTGTTAATCCGGAAAATGGCGAGCATGGCTCCATCGCAGACATCGGCACTCCGTCTGTCCACTCAGTCCACACCAACGCGTCGAATCGCATGACCGAGAGCGACATCCAAACCAAGATCGTCATGGCCTACGGCACCCACGTCATGCACGTCCTGCACATCCTCCTGGCTGGCAAATGGGACCCCATCAACCTCATCGATGACAACGACCTCTGGATCTCGTCCCAGGGCTTCATCACCGCAACGGGCCACGCCGTCTCGGCGGCCGAGGCCATCAGCAACATTCTCGAGTTCGACCCCGGCCTGGAGTTCATGCCCTTCTTCTTTGGCATCTACCTGCTGCAAGGGTCCTTCCTCCTGCTCCTCATCGCCGACAAGCTCCAGCTCGAGGCGTCGCCCAGCGTCGTCAAGGCGTGCGAGACGATTGTGCGCGCACATGAGGCTTGCGTCGTGACACTCAACACGGAGTACCAGGTAAGCGAGCCCCCCTAGGATGACTTCCCTATTGAATAACACATGTGCTGACCGTTTCATTCAGCGCAACTTTAGTAAAGTAATGCGAAGCGCTCTGGCCCAGGTCAGGGGCCGCGTGCCCGAAGACCTCAACGAGCAGCACCAGCGCCGTCGCGAGCTGCTTGCGCTGTACCGCTGGACAGGCGACGGGACCGGCCTCGCTCTTTAGGGCCTTTCATCCTTAGAAGATAGTTCAAGTATGAAAAACGAGATATTTGATGCGTGGAAGGCAATATCACGACGGAATACGGAAAACGGAAACGGTGCGACATGGGAATTTTGGCCGCGGCGCTGGGGATCGGGTATGGCGGGATATGGGCGGACCACACAAAAAAACATCACAGACATTGCGATGGAGTACATCAGCTTTGGGGGAAAGGGATGGGACGTTATCTACTTGTTGGCTTTTTCGATACTTTTGATTCTTCTTTACAAGTTTATACCAGGGGAGTTGTGCGGGTTGCGAGGGGATGACAGGAGAGGTGGGGGTGGGATGGATGAATGTACGAATGTTTGGATTCATGTAAATAGCCTTGTAAATATCGATGACTTGGAGTTGACTTGGGTTGCAGTGGCAACGTCTTCGCACATGGTTCTCCACATTCTGATGCTTTTTGTTCTTGCTAGGAGCGAGCCTGATCTTCGAATGTGTAATAACGACAGTACCAGTTACGAATAGTATATATGAACCCATGGAAATGTAGTCGCCCTAGCACAGAAAACATGGGTGGTCTCCAATAAGGAGGTTTTGTGAATTAACTTGATTGGCCCACACTTTGACCAGTGCTTCTTCCAGTGAGGTGTTGCAGCATTGTATACACAAAGCGTATTGAGGGTGATTAGGTGCCGGGTGCTGAAAACTTGCAGCTGTTGTGATCTAAAAAGGGTATCGTGCTTTTGAGTGATGCGATTTATGGCCTATTTGGTTGCGAGAGGTGAGGCACACTTCATGACTCCACCCACTCGATCCTAAGCTGCTGAGATTCCATCCGACGCCTGGCTGAGTCTTGCTTAAAGCGCTCCCACCTTTCAGACTTTTTGCGCCGTTCAGCCTTGAGCGCGACGGTATGCCATACCTTGTCTGGCCACAGCTCATCGATGAGCTCTACCAAGTCGTCCATGTCCCGAGACACGGCCAGACGGCGGCTGGTTTGCCCAATCGTGTCGTAGGCATCCGGGTTTGCACCTGCTCTCAATAGCAACTTGGCATCTTCGACGTTGCCCTTCCAGACGGCAACGAAGAGCGGTGGCGAGTAGAACCGTCCGCCTTTCTTGTTGACATCGACCTTGTGCTCTGGTTTGAGAAGGAGCTTGAGGATGGATGTCATGCCGTATGAAACAGCGTAGTACAGGGGCTCTGTATTGCGGATAGCGTTCAGATTGATTGTCTGCATGATGTACTGCACCCAGGATTCGAACGGGCCGCCATTTGAGTGTTTCTTTGTCTCGAAAAAGTCGAGGATAAGACGCTCGTCGGCTTCAGCCATTGCAAATCGTTCCGAGTGAATTGGCCACATGGTCGCTGCGTAGTCGAGAAGAGGGTATTTGGCGAAGCGACTGTCCATCTGCCTCTGTTTGTTTGTTGGGCCTGAAGCGAACGGGTTGAAGTTAAGGTATGCAAGGCACTTGCGCATCATTTTGCGGTGGCCCTCCGTGATGTCGAGCGCAAAGTCTGAAGCGTCGGATGTGCGAATCCAGTCCGATTGCAAGCAAGTTCGTATTGAGTCGTGAGCGAGAGTGACGGTCTTTTTGCTAACGTGGACCAGGTCTTGACATATCTGTGGAATGATGGACGGGTCGTTCAGCCGGCAGTCGTTATCAATGTCGGTGTCGTTTTCTTCGACAACGACGGCTTCCGCAAGCTCTTCGAGGCCCAAAGGACGCAGGGAAAAGCTCAGCCAGGTGAGGGCCTCGCGGGCAATTTCCTTATCTTGTTGTGGGATGCGGTTCAAGATTGCCGCGTAGGTCTCGTTGAGCGTAGAGGGCATGTCTTGGAGTGCTCGCTTCACATCCCGTGGCGTGCGAAGCACACTCAGTCTGTCCATGCAGACTTTTGCCCATCGAAACCTAGAAACTGTCAGCTCATGATGTAGAAGTTTGGTGTTCTGTCGCAACATACGTCCCATCAGCGTCTGATACGATCTTGGTCCTTATCTCCGCTTGAATTTCGGGCCTCAGGGCTTGAAGGCTGCGTTCATTTGATAGCCTGTGTTTCACGTACAGCTCGATATCCGAATGGACGGACTCGGTGTTCATTTGCCTAAGATATATCTTGGGGGATGCATCAACAGCCTCGTGAGTGCAAGTAACCAAGACGCGGAGATTGGCATGTTTCTCGCAGAGATCAAGCAAGATCTGAATGATAAGGGCCTCGTGACTAGTCTCGTTCAAGGCGTCAATTGTGAGGTAGAAAATGTCGAACAGCACCAATGCCTGGTCCATGACCTCATGGATCTGGGTGATGGACAGGTTGTTCTGGGGTATCAAAGTGTTACCCGACTGTCTGAGCGGCCGAACATGATCGAGGATTTCTGGTCTTGCGGCTCCGATCTGAGCCAAGATGGACCCAAACACATTCGGTATCGCTTGAGACGCAGTATCATCCAGCGAGCAACAGTGAAACCCCAGACCAACTTTGCTGGTTGCGTTCAAGGCATCGGAGTCGATCCGCTCTTGAAGCTTCTCGACCAGGTGAGAACTGAAGAGGTGTAAGCGATGGCAAGCTAAACCTTGGCAGCAAGAGACTCACAAAAGAACCGTTTTACCCGAACCCGCTGATTGCATTAGTCGAG
The DNA here is from genome assembly GCA_027406105.1 of Colletotrichum endophyticum. NCBI lineage: Eukaryota > Fungi > Ascomycota > Sordariomycetes > Glomerellales > Glomerellaceae > Colletotrichum > Colletotrichum endophyticum. Next base: position 890,521 of record JANVYF010000005.1, read on the forward strand.
GCAGGTTGACAGCAGACGGGGGCTTCGGGGTCGAACTTACACCGGCCGGCAATCCAAAACACAGGCCAGTTGGTCGGACCGCCCTCCTCCCATGCCGAGAACCGGCCGGTATGGATCCATTGCCCGCTCCCCGGCACTCGGTCAGCAGCAGAGTCACGCAGTTTGTCTTTGCTGTTGACGGGCGACAACCACTTGAGCAAGTCGGCAGTTTCCTCGAGCTCTTGGTGGGTCTTCTTGTCGAGGATGTCTTGGCGCACCATGGATGTCAATCGCTGCATCTCCGTCAAGACAGTCGCGGTGGTGTCGACCGAGTCGCGCATCAGGATCATAATGAACCAGGTTTTGGAGCGCTCAATGGTTGCCAGATAGTGTTCGACATCATCCGACTTGAAGGGCCAAGTCAGGCTCTGGATGGCTTGGCCCACTTTGGAAGTGCTTGGAGTTCCGAGCTTCTTTTGCATGGCGTCGAGGGTCTCGTTGGTCAAGGCGAGGACAGATTGGACCTGAGTCTGCCATGGCTCAAATGAGTCTGATCTTGTCTGAAGATTAACCTGGTACATGGCTCCTTTGAGAGCAAAGAGCTCCTGGGTAAGTTTGCGGATGTCATCCTTGGCGGATCTCACGGCAGAGACGTAGGTGCAGAGACGGTCAACGACTTCGGTGATGAACGCGGCGACCTCTATCACGGTCAGAGCCTCGGCCATTTGGAGCTCGGTGGCGGCGCGGGCGGGCGGGATTAACAGACGAAGCTAATCTAGCGATCGAAACGGGTCAGTGGTTGTCGGCTGGCCATAGCTCGGCCGGTGACGTCGGTCGAGTGGCAGTACGGATGCCATCGCACATTAATTACTGACCGCAAGACTAGAGTAGAGTCATGCGGGAGGCAGCCCGTCTAGTTCCCGATGCAAAGGTACCGTTGGGGGCAGTCGCAGTCGCAGCTGCAGTTGGGGTTGCGGGTATCTGTAGACTGTAGTACCGTAGTTACGGCGCCACAAACCCGGTCGAGTTGCAAGGTCTCGGGTGCGACAGTTCTGGTGGTTTCCGAGGCGGGCGTTGATAGCTTGACGCGGGTGGTTGAGTTAGACGTGGTGGGTTTGAACTCTCTCGGGCAAGGTTGAATGGGTTGAGTTGGATTGGATCAGATGGGATTGGACTGACCTCAAATGCGAAGCGGGGCAGGCTGCAGAACCCTTCACACCTCGCGCGAGAGCGAACACTGAACTTGTCACAGCCATGGATGAAGATTCAGGTCGGCGGTAAATGTGGGGAGAGGTGGACGGGTTGCTGCAACGGTGCAGCACTGCGAGTGGACGCGGAGTGGATGCCTTCAGCGGTTCAGACTTCACAGGCGCAGAGTTCAGTGTTGTTGCGGTAGGCACGATCCACTGGATCCAACCTATGTGAATGCGCCTGCCGTTTGTGGGGGAGCAGCAGCAGGAGCCGCCCTGCCTGCCGTGGTGTGGTGCAGCTGTGAGGAAGGAACGTGCACTGAAACTTCAACTGGCACTTCAAGGAAGGCAGACAGGATCTTGGATTGACGATGCCTGCCAACTGCTTCATTCTGTATTGGATGCCAAGAAGGAGAACTCCTTTCGTCATGTGTGATTCCACATCACAACCCACAACGGATCGCCTTTCCACATGGAATTCCTTACTTTCTGCATGGGATACTCGCATAGACGGGTATCTCAAACTGCATCGTCCAGCATCTGCGGCCCTGTCCTCTGCACGTCGGACGAAGATCGTCGCAGGACAGAAAGGCAGACAGCATTTCAGACGCCGAGTTTCCGAGTTGACGGTCGAGCCAGACAATGACGGAACACAATGGCGGGACAAAGGCACACGAGAGTTTGACTCTTGCAACGCTGAGATCACTACATGAAGCGCCTGCTGAATGGCAGCTGTTTGGAAATCCGGTGTCTGGCCTCGAGAATCCTGTCCTCGCCTGTGAGGACACACATGCTCCAGGGATATCCAGCAATTCAACCATTCATCCACTTCTCGAAGCAACAGCCCTGGGCGTTTGGCGATGCTGTAACCAAACGACTCCACCGAGGCCTTCCCGCAGTGCGCCCAGACATGGTTGTTCCCTTCTTGGCGGTTCGCCTCCCCATTCGTGCGTTGACGGGCCGCGGAGATATCAAATCGTCCCAAATATTCTGGAGCAGCCTTGGAGGGCGCCAGTCTGCGGCTTACTACTCACCTACTACTACTACTACCTAGTAGGTAACTTCTGAGCAGGACCGTAGTGTACCTAGGTAGGTGGGTTGAGGGCTAAGTGGTGTAATGCACCCCAAGGTTTGTTTACTGATGGAGTCATAGCTGTTGCACTTTTGCACTTGCTAAACCACTCTGCACACTTCCGTCTCTTACCTGACGAATCGTCGGATTCTCTACCAGAGCCAGCTTTGACTCAACACTTACACGCCTCTAACCACGACCTATTGGCAGTCCACCTCTAAGCTGCCGCACTTCCTTCACCTGACGATCCGGGGCGCTCTGCCCGTTATTCTTAGCATCGTCCACCGCCTAGGCCCAAGCCACAGGCAAGCCGACGCTTCCACCCGTTGTCAAAAGAAAGCCTGGACCTGTCAAAGACGATTGATTTCTCATCCCGCTTTGTTGGTTCCCGTCTCTCCTTGCCCCCCTCGCTCGACTTTACAACCTGAACCCGGCCCTTGATTTGTCGGTTGCCTTCCGTCCCTCCCTCCCCCATGGTCTATCCGTACCTTACTTACTGTCTTCCATGGACTAGCCACCAGCACGGCATCCCCTCCACACTTCTGTGGTACCATCCCACACCAGTTGACACTTCGGCTCAGTACCGCGACTCATTCGTAGTGTACAGCACCGGGGGCCGGCGCAAAACGTTTCGTACCAGCGACACAGACTTCTTCCCAAGGCAAGCACCAAGGCCTGGTTTTAGGTACGTAATATCTCAATATCCAGTGTTGCTATGCAATTATCCCCCATCTTCTGAGCCCGAACAGCCCGCGAACCAGCCGGGCGGCGCACGAGACACCAAACCCCTCCAGCATCCCAAGGCCTGTCCTAACGCCCTTTTCCTGGTCAGCTTTTTCCCTCATAAGAACATGTTCTGATTCCGTCGTAGACAACTCGAAGAACTCCCTTGTTCTCGTACACTCCAGATCAAAAGTCACTCCTCGAGCAGCCATGATTGAAGAACTTTAAGACCCAGACATACCAACCACCAGCTGCTATTCAGCAACCGCTGGAGTCACCTTTCTTCAATACCTTCACTCTCTCCGGATATCAGCCGGCCAAGCCACCCCGGCTGCCCTGCCCATCTCTTCACTTTGCGCATCAGACGCTGCGCTGCGCCAATCCCGCATACCCTGCACGCCCCAATTGCCAGCCAGATTCTTTATCTTGACGACAGGGCAAGGTGTCTATCCTTATCGATATCTTCCTACCTACCTACGTTAGACCACTGCGGCGCCCGCCCGCAGACTCCGCGACCCCTCAGATCCACGCCTGTCGCACTCAGATCCCCAGCAGAGGTCTCGCCCAGTGCATCTTTATCTCTGCGGCACTGCGATTAAGGCACAGCAGCGTCATCTCGCCGCCCTCCCTGATCTGGTGGGGTAATCTGCCCATCACCAGCTCCTCCTGCTGCACCGTCCCCATTCCCCGGGATACCGCCCCCATCATATTCCCACATCTCCGTGCTCCGCGTCTGCACCGGACCCAGCACACTGGGCCATGACCTTGACGTCCTCTGTGCCAGTCGACTAAAGAGGCGAGATGGACAACCAACATCTGTTTTCTCAGGCTTCATCCGCCAACCCTAGCACGAGCTCTCCGGATTCCTCCTCAGCGCCACAGCCCAAGAAGAAGTCCCGCAGGGGCGGCGACGGTCCCCAGAAGCGACGATGTGTGAGCACAGCTTGCGTAGCCTGTCGCAGGAGGAAGTCGAAATGTGATGGCGCAATCCCAAGCTGCGCGGCATGCGCCAGCGTCTATGGCACTGAGTGCGTTTATGATCCCAACTCAGATCATCGTCGCAAAGGCGTCTACAGGGAGAAAGCCGACAGTATGAAGGCACAGAACTCCACCCTACAGATTCTCATCGAAGCTATCCTTAACGCCTCCGAAGACGAGGTGCCAGAAATTGTCCGGAGAATCAGGACTTGTGACAGCCTCGACACTGTCGCCCAGCAGATTTTGCGGCGAGAAGTAATGTCCCAGGAGACTGCGGAAAACGACGAAGGGGAAGACGAGTATCCCGCTGACCAACCCATGGAGGGTGAAAGAGAATTGGCCCGCAAAATGGGCGAGCTACGCCTAGAAAACGGCTCAGTGCGCTTCATCGGAGGCACCTCCAACCTCATCTACGTTGACTTGGGTGAAGCTAGCTCCAACGAGCCCGAGTCGGACACAAACTCGGCTAACGAAGATCCCGTCACCAGTTGGACAAGGGTGACGAAGGATAAGGAACTCATCGCCCATTTGCTGAACATGTACTTCAACTATCACTACACTTACTTTACGACAATGTCCAAAACGTTATTTTACCAGGACCTCTTCAAGGGCAAGCACGGGGTAAACCACTCCAACACTGTTTATTGCTCGCCATTACTTGTCAACGCTATCTTGGCTCTCGGAAGTCACTTCACCAGCGTGCCTGGCGCCTGCGGAACACCAGGCGACAGCCGCACAAAAGGAGACCATTTCTTCGCCGAGGCAAAACGACTTATCGTCGAGAATGACGAGTATGAACGTCCGAAGCTCACCACTGTTCAGGCATTGGCCCTCATGTCCGTTCGGGAAGCCGGGTGCGGGCGAGAGGCCAAGGGATGGGTGTACTCCGGCATGGCCTTCCGAATGGCCCAGGATCTCGGCTTGAACTATGATGATGGCGGCACATCAACAGACAAGAAGAATCTTGGCGAGCAAGGGGTGGACGCCAGGAGGGTGACCTTCTGGGGTTGTTTCTTGTTTGACAAGGCATGGTCCAACTATCTTGGGCGGCTGCCACAGATACCCAAAAACTCATACAACGTACCCAAGTACGATGTCTTCCCCAACGAGGACGCTGAACTTTGGTCCCCCTATACGGACGCAGGATCCGACCATACCAACAGGCAGCCATCGAGGACGCGCGCGGTAGGGTTGCAGTTCTCAACACTTTGTGAAATCAGCAGCGACTTGCTACTGTTCTTTTACCACCCTAACCATATTGGCCGGTCAAGCGGCAAGGCTGTGGAGCTGAAGAAGTTGAGCGAGCTGCATCGGAGGCTCGAGGATTGGCGCAAGGAACTGCCTCAAGAGCTGGAGCCAAGGGAAGGGCAAATGCCACACGTGATCCTTCTCCAGTAAGTTTTGCGATGTTATTATCGAGCCGCCGGTGCCTTTTCTAACTTTCAACAGCATGTTCTTCCATCTCCAATATATTCACCTCTTCAGGCCCTTCTTGAAGTATACGCCAGCAGCGTCCCCGCTTCCGTCGCACGTCTCGCCCAGGAGGATATGCACCGCCAACGCTGGCGCCATGTCAAAGCTGATGAGGCTATACAAGAAGTCGTGGAACCTGCGCCAGATCTGCAACATCGCTGTCTACATGATCCACAGTGCCTGCACAATCCACCTGCTCAACTTGCCCGAGAAGACGGCCAAGAGAGATATCATTCACGGCGTGAAACACCTCGAGGAAATTGCCGAGGACTGGCCATGCGCCCGGCGGACTTTGAGCATCATCAGTGTACTAGCGCGCAAGTGGAACGTTGAGCTGCCTGAGGAAGCTTCCGTTGTTCTGCAGCGGACCGATGAGAAGTATGGCCACTTCAACACCTCCGATGTACCAACGCCACGATCCAATACCACCGCTTCACCGTCACAGCAACCAGCATCACACGTCCCCACGACCACGGAACCAGAATCATTCAGCCCAATCACTCAGTATACCCTACCCGCAGTGAACCAAGCAGACCTTTCTCCCAGCGATATCATTATGGGAAGCGCGTCCTTGGCGCAAATTAGCGGCGCGGGGCCTCCAGCAAGGTCACGGGCTGCCGACAACGGGCCCAGCATGAGTATGGCTTCAGAATCTCTCGGCGGCAGTGGGCTTTCGACCGGCCTTGCCCAGTCTATGTACCAGCAGCAACAACCACAACGCTTCCCACCGATGAATAGCGCACAAGGCGGCGGCATGAGTACCTCACAAGCAGGCGGTTCGGCACCGAGAGTCTCGACGGGCCAGGTATTCCAGGGGCTCGACCAAGATTGGTTTCTCAACGACGGCGCCAAATGGCATCAGAACTTTGAGGCATGGAATATGCCAGGGTCCATGCCGACAAACGACCAGATGTTTCTGTTCACGGACAGCAACAGCGGGATTCCGCCGCGGCAGTCACCAGAGGACACGACCAACGCTACGAACTTTGATAACCTGAGCTCCTTGACTAGTAACGGCTGGCTTCCTGGCCTGGACTAATAGAGGGTCTTAGGCCGGGACGGAAGGACTGTAAGAGACGAACATGTACGAAACTTTAGCTACGATTCCTGAACATATTTTTCTGGATACACTTGGCCTCAATGATTTATCAAAACGGCCAGATTGAAGCAGCGCGAGCGAGGACACATCAGGAATGTTTGCCAGCTCGCCACTCCACACTAAAGCGCCTTTGAGATGTGTCCATACCTCAAACACATGATGGCTGAAGAAATCAAACTCTAAGATAGCCAAGACTAAATGAATCACTTGCTGAGGTTGAGGTAACACACAAGAATCGCATGGCGTGACATGGTGGCACTAGGCACGCACCGCCACACCGAAGCCGGTGGAAGGGGAGAGAGCTGGTCCAAAGTGGGGGCCAACATTCAATGCATCTGGTCCGCGGCGGGATTAGTAACCGAGCGTGGTAGGTGCGGATGTACCTACCTGGGCACGCTAGCAAGCAGCTCTACCCTGACCGCCGCCCGATGAATGATGCATCCCCCACCATAAACGTCACGTCAGAGAGTGGTACCTCGACCCTGCCTTACTTACACTTACCGACCGCCCGTGCCTTCCATTTCCTCTTTGCTCCCAAGAGTAAAGACCAACGGAAGACCAACGCATCAATCGTGAAAGCGACCCTGGTTTTTTTCTCCCTCTTTTTTTTTCTTGCTCTTTTGCTTCCGTTTGGAACAAACTTCCTACGACTCACCCTCGCCTCCCGAAGCAAAATACGCTCGTCTCGCTCTCGCTCTCTAAATAACCTACAGCTACTCCGCGCTGCGATCATCGCCCTTTGCTGTTGCTTTCTGTTGGAGAAATGCTCCTCTCCAAGCTCCGCTCACTGTACATGGCTTAGCTTAGGTACGTCCCGCCCACCACCCCTACGCCTTACCACCACATCCCAACACACCTCCATTGCGCAAGCCCGTCTTGGAGAAGGGAAGAGGAGATAGATGCCGAAGACGAGCTTCTGGGGCGAATCTTGGTTTCTACCTCATTGGCTGCGCCTTCCGTTTTGAAGCACAAGGCCGACTCTGACATTGCTGCACTCAGGCTCGACATATCCACATTTCCGCCTCCACCGATCCGACCTACAGTTCCGTGCCACCATACTGCCGTCGTGCTTTCTCGCTCTCCGCCGATAGCAATCTGAACCTCGATTCGGCTGACATCGCGAGCCTGCTTCCTACATCACCAGCACAGCGACCTCCCCGCGACGGCCGTACCTGCTTCGAAATTTGCCTCCCGACCTTCATTCACTGGGCTCTCATTTTATCTGATACCACGAGAGCATTCGGCAGCCCTCGCCAATAGCTTACGCGCCCGCCGAAGGAAATACTGCCCCTCCCAACTGCCTTACCCAAACTTCGACCTTCCACATCATCCAGCCTGGCGTTCAGAGCACTCCGAGCCGCCGGCCTCGCTGTGGGCCTTGGACTTACCGCCCTAGCAGCCTACCAGCGCAACCAGGCTGAAATGGATTCGCACGCCACGAGAGGCGGTCACCTGGATGCCACGGCCGGTCGGGAAGTTGTATATTGTCATGCCTGCTCCAACGAGTGGTGGCAAGACGAGCATGGTTTGCAGTGTCCTCGCTGCGACAGCGAGATAACGGAAATCGTACGTCAAATAAAACTACCTACGGTCCCGGGGAGGCAAGGTCTAACGAATGCACAGGTTTCGCCGGACAACGACCCCAGACTTATTGAGGATGGCCCTCCGCTGCATGATTCACCCTCTAATCGCCACAGACATCCGTTGGACGACGACTCTGACCCAGAAGAGGCCGATATAGAGGAGCATTTACACCGAGGACCCAGTGGCTTTGTTCTCCATCGCACGATATGGGACAACCAGAGACCTGGACAGGGTGCTTCCCCCAACGCTCGGCAACCAACGGACCCTGCCGACGGCGACCAGATCATCAGGCGCTTCATTGATATGGTCAATGAGTTTGGTATGGGCATGCCTCCTCGCCCGCCGCCAGACGAGACCCGGCCGCCCCCTGGATTTGGCGGTGGTCTTTTTGGAGGCCCGGGCAATGTGCGCACCTATTACAGAGAAGGCCGTGGAGGAACTACAAGCTTCACAATCGCTACTGGACCGATCCATATCCATCAAGGCGGCAACCGATCCCCCGTCGGGCCTGGAACCGACCCCTTCCAATCGTATGTTCGCCAAAGTCCCCGTGGCCACCCCACCAATGGACCTCGAGTCACCATGATATCCATCAGATCCAATGCTAATCAGCTTCCCAGTATCTTCAGCAGTGTTCTGGCAGGAGCAGGACCCCCGACCCCGGGCGGACCTCCCAGCCCTGGCCAAGGACAGCGTGCGGCTGGTGGAGCGCCCACACTTCTCCATGAGATTCTCAACATGCTCAACCCGGCGAACGCTAGCCATGGAGATGCTGTGTATACTCAGGAGGCCTTGGATCGGATAATATCCACCTTGATGGAGCAAAACCCTCAGTCGAACGCGGCACCTCCGGCTACCGAGGACGCTCTCAGCAAGCTGGAGCGCAAGAAGGTCGACGAGAAGATGCTGGGACCAGAGGGCAAGGCTGAGTGCACAATCTGCATCGACGACTTCAGCCTCGGTGATGATGCGACAGTTTTGCCCTGCAAGCACTGGTTTCACGATCAGTGCGTCGTGATGTGGTTGAAGGAGCACAACACCTGCCCGATCTGCCGCACGCCCATTGAGGAGTCGAGCAGCAACAATACCAGCGGTAGTGCGAGCAATGCTAATAACAGCGGAAACAACGCTTCCCAGCGCTCTCCTGATGCTGCCCCAGGTTCATCTGGCAGCAACCAGAACCCTGCATACTGGGATGATGCGCCTCCTGGGATCCCCGGCCACTGGGGAGCGCAGTCTTTTGGCAGCCGCCCAGTCTTCTTCGGCGGACTCGGTCCACCTCCAGTACCGGCGGACTCGACGCGTCCGGACCGAACCGCGGCTACCGATTGGGATGTTCCTTCCCCTCTCTATGGCTTCAGTACAGGCCGAGACATCAATCCCCAGCGCCCTCAGGAGACAAGCCGAATGTCTAGCTTCCGGTCTCGCCGGGATTCCCATTCACCTCCTAGCCTACGTCGGCACCAGTCCGATTCATTCAGAGCTAGACACAGAAGCCCGTCTTCTGGGAACTGGGAGAGAAATCAAGACAATAACAATCAAGATGGCGGATCCAGTCACGGACCCTTGAACTGGTTGAGAAACACCTTTTCTCGGGGAGGTGGCTCGAGTGGTTCGGGAGACAACTCGAGAGACAGGCGCAGGGCCCAGTGAAGGGAGACATTGTTGCCACAAGGGTTGGATGAGTGAAAAGTGATAATGGGCATGGACAAAACCATGCCAGGGTGGACTGGCCGGCGGCAGATTATGAATGACGAAATGGATTGCCGGCGTTTAGCATGGGTCGTTTTCCCCATTTTCTCCTTACGAGGGTCATATTCCGGGGCGACGCTTGATTGTTGCCCTGGACGTGTATTGGTAGATCATAGCCCACCACAAAGCAAGGGCATTTGGAATGGTCACTGGTCAGCCTCTCTTCGCATGTGATGTCTGTGGCGGGCTAACGCAGTCCTCGTATGTGGTAGGATACGTGTGAGGTGTCTCGAGTGTGCCGATTTTTCGGATTGATTCCTCCCAACAAGTTCTATGAGAACTAGTCTTGCGGTCTACATTTCACACCACGCCTACGCCGACGATTTTACGACACCATGCCATCTCATGTGTCGTCTATTATGAACAGTACCAGTTCATCACATGAAAGGACAACGTCAAGGGATGTTGGGTTGTCGAGTCCACACCATTCACGGAACGTCCCACAAATATTTATCTCCATGCTCTCTCACCTTCAACTATGAACCGTTCCCTGGAGGCAAACGAGCCACTGATGAGTATAAATTACGTCCCCAGCCGTCGGTTTCTTTCTGTTCCACGCCAATTCGATTTTTGTAAAGTCTTGGCAAATCGGGCGACTGCCACAAAGGCCTTGTGCGATTGTATCGGGCATAGCTACAACCCATGGTGACAGCGAGCGAGTACATAGAGGCAAGTCGACGAGGAGTGGTATGTAAGTGGTTCTCTTCAGCATTTTTGTCGCGGTTGTATTCTGGTCTGGATATGCTGGTGATGGAGGAGGGGCAGTTGGCATGGCGTTGGCAAAGGGGGGCTTTTTGGAGGTTATTTCTACAGGGTAGCTTTGGCGGGGAATCTAAGCTCACAATGAGACTCGGGAACTCCACGAGTCTATTTAGAGAGACACATGTGGCATATCATTTGGTTGATTCAAATCTAGTGTGAGGCGATGGTGCTTGTTTTATACACGGCAGTACGCCGACAGGATATAGGATGGCGGCGTCAGCTCGTTAACGTGGCTTCCCTCTTGAGGTCGTAGCTCACATCTCTTGATGTTCTCCTTTTGAGAGGAGGCCAGAGGGAATAAGTGCGTGATCGTTGTTCGGCAGAGACGTACGGCACAAGGCGTCATCTCGTAGAATAATGGTGTTGAGGGATAGGCCTTACCCTAAGCCCAGAAGGCTTGCTCCCGTAGTATAAAATACACAGGTTTCAGTGACTTTGAAATCGACGGAGACAAAAATTGTAATACTCCATCGCAGGGAGAAAATTGGCGACGTTAAGCAAGCTCATTCGCGAGCTTACGCTCTTCCAAAGCGTCTTGTCTGTGGTATGATGGGAATTTTGTTCGCAACTTGGCGTGGTCTGCCTCCTTGGTGTATTATCTGACAATACCCCAACGACGAGGATGACTGAAGATGGTGTTGGTATTATGGAGTCATCGTTCGCGCTCCAGGTTCATCTTGATGTTCGCTCACAGGGTGACAAACGTTCTAAGGTTGTATCTGGCATCTCTCAACTGGTCATGATGGCCTTTGATCAAATATCGACATCGAAGGGCCTAATTGCCAACTCCCGAAGATTGTGCGTTTGGCCGTCTTATTTATACTGACTCCCTGGGTTATTTCTTGCGCATGTTCCGGGTCTCCTGGTATAGTATACATGTATCGCTTCAAGTAGGGCCTAGAGCTACGCAGGCCGGCTGCGTGCTAGTTTGATCCGGAGTTGGCGGAAAGGCAGGCCAGGGCCAGTCTACCAACATGAAATATCGATAGGGGTTGACTTCTTCTCTTACAAATCAAGGACCAATGCGATGATGTTCTGGAGAAGTTCCATTGGAACCAGGAGTCTTCAGTTGCGGTATTGCTACTCACAGCCTCTCTTGTAGAGACAGTGTACTATGATCGGAGCAAGATGCTGGGAACTGCCTACGGCATTGTGTATTATGGATACCAATACGAAGCCGGCGATTCTGAACGATAGATCATGTATATCTGGGTTGATCGTGGTGCCCGGCGAGTGCTTTTCGATTGAGGACACTGGGGAACTCAAGACAGATTTCTATGATCCAATACGAAATGCGGTCAAACACTTGATTTTCTTGGCCTTCAAGGCCTCCATCCTCACTCTATGAAGACGATGTCGGCATTTATACCTACTTCAACGAGCGAGGTCGGCCACTCATCACTCAGATACCGAATAGGGGGTGATCATGCTTGGACACTGTGAGCGGAACTTTGTCAACCTCGTGTCGTGTGTTGTTGCATATTTAAATGGGTTCTTGGTACTTCTTGATGTGTAGGAGAGCCAATCGAGTGTGGGGTTGACTGTGCAGCGGTCCATTGCCTCTGTACCCACTGCCTTTTGATACTGCTTCGTCTTGACTGGTGGTAGGGCAAATCAGATGACCGCGGCTCAACTAAGCTTTGAACATTCCGTTCTAATCTGTCACCACTGGCGTGGTATTCTTCACGAATAAATTCGAAGTGGAAGCGTTGCCTCGCAGATTTTAATTGAACGAAAACCATCGGAAGAACCGCAGAGGGTAATGCGTCGTCTGAACGTAGCGTTCTCAAGAGTCAAAATCAATTGACCCCTCTCGACAGGCCCGCATGAAGGTGGAACTGCGCGCCGTCCTTCTGTTGAATCTCATGGCGCAGGCATTTATAGATGATCGGGCTAAAAGCTTGTCAGGGATATTGCATAACTTGTTCTCTATGTTATGGTGCAGATAAAAAGGGAAAATGAGACAAAAACCAGCAAACCAGACAAATGTGGATAGCCCTCGCCAGATCTAAAATTGAAGACTCCTTAAGCTTGACATTTATTGGGCCATAGCAGCTATCAGTGGAAGACTGTTACAAGCAGCATGACCCCCCCAGAGAATTCTTCATCTTGGTTGTCCCCTGTGTATCTCATTGACAGCCATAGCGGACGAGGACGACTGCGTCGGAAGAAATATCCGGGACATTGAGATAGACATATTTTGAGTCCCTATTGCCTGTTGCCCGAAACATCGCCCAATCACTCGTCTTGTCTAGTGGATGTATGTCGCCTGGTCATATTTTGAGGCAAATCTCAACTCTTTAAATAATTCAAAATAGCTTTCATGCAATTTCAATGAAGACTTGGCAAGGGACTCTGAGAGAGATACAAAAAGCAAAATCCAAGACAAGTTTCCATGATTCTCATAATTGTTGGCCTGAGTTTTACCCCTAGTTATAGCGGTCTCTTTGATGCTGACCTATTTGTTTGACTACGTTGGTAGCATGACACCGTGTTTTGACCCTGGGTTCGGCCACAGCGTCAGTAGCCCAGGACTTGTTACTTCACAATACAACGGCGATAGACCAGGGAAGAGACGACAACATTCCAGTCAGCTGATCCATTGATTGAATTTCAACTGAGGTTAAGCGGTAAACCAACGGGCAGCAGGCATTTCTTTGATTCTCAAAAATTGCTTGAGGGCCGAGAAAAGATCAAATTGTTTTTGCGCTTTGATGGGTAGAATCTCGATGCTCGTCATTTTGTGTTTTTTTGAATACTGGAGTTGATGGTCATGGAACATTTAACATTGGATGTCTGTAGACGAGAAGCACGCTGCTACATATCAGGCAGCGTTATGTTCCGTTGAAGGCGTTGAATGTGCCCGGGCACCTTCGCAGATTAGAGTGACGTCGATCATATGTGTAGTGTCGGAATGAATAAACGGATACCAGACATAAAGGACCAAACAGATCAACAAAAAGCTCGCGCGAGTGATTGGTTGCATGTCGCTATGTGATGTTTATCCCATTCAATCACAGGCATAAATCAAGCCATCACATAACTTTATGAACAGACGTCCTGCATCCCATCAACTTGGCAGCTTTCATTCTTGACTTTTGACTGAAGTGGTGAAATTTATATAGGTCTTGGTTGGCCACTTAATCAGTAAAGAGCAAGCTCCGGCGGCATTTATAAATGCAGTAATGCTTGAATGGTGGCTGGTCAAAGCAATGACTTCGGGAGTTCAAGCAGGGATTACGAAATCGGCTCGGACCACAGATATGCTTCTCAGTTGTGGTTGGGTTAATTAGCTTCTGTTTGTGAGGGACAGTGGTCAAAAACAGAAGGCGACTTCTAAGAGCTGAACTCACTTACTTACGAATGTTACTTTCAGACGGAATACTTCTGCAATAAATGCGACAATAAACGACGACGGAAGCCTCACGACGCTGGTGTAGGATGTTATTAAACTCCTTCTTCTACTAATGCATAACAATACTCGTGTTGAGAGGTCTTTGATCAGGCTGCCTTTTCAGCGAATACCGCGAGCACCCCATCGATTGGGGTTGCCCTAAAGTTTCTATCTGATGTGTTGATCCTCTGCTTTTATGTCTTACAAGATCTTTGTTCCATCGCACGTCCACTTCCCAGCGGAAAAGTCTCAGTCTATGAAACGTCTTCATACATAAATCCGTCTGTTGTTGGCAACATTCGTTGTCCCGCTCTAAGAATAAGAAATGCATCACCTAGAAAATACCACTTCAATTGAACATGAGAGCGTTTTTTGTGAGTGAGTTCATGGTAACTATTAGAGGCAATGACCCTATCATGTGCAAAATCTCCGTAAAACCTCACCATTGTGATGAGGATAACTTGAGTTGATTCTAATCTCACAGGTCCACAATCCATCAAATAACCTTTTCACCCTCGCAACCTTTACGAGCACCTTGCTATTCCCATCTAAAGCTTTGTTCCATCCGCAAGATTCATTTCCCCTAAGCACCTACTTAACTTCTTAGGCTTTTCAAGTCCAACGCACCTACCTCCGAAAAGTCTAGACTGTCATCTAACCACAGCATCAAAAAGCTGCAAATTCCTACCCCTCGCTCTTGTTTGCGTTCTCTCCATTCATTTCTCTGATTCTCGACACCACCACATTATTTCGGAAGACACCACTACTTATGAACAACCATGGCTACACAGAAATTTTCTTCGTTTGGTGATCTCTGTCCAGAGATCCGGACAATGATATGGGACTTTGCAACCCGTCCTCACGGCATCCGCGGAGTGCAACACTTTTCAATCTTCCCTTGCTACGATATTCCTGCAGACTTCGACGGACACATCGCACCGATAATAGAGACGAGCCAAATGGAAGTCGTGGGAGCTCCATCGACGATAGACAGCACGACAGGAAGCCCCTACAGCAACAACTCAACATACACCATCGACAGCGGGCTTTGGACCGCTTGCAGGGAGTCGAGAGCGGCGATGTTTCGTCGGTACAGGCCTGATGAGTGGACCGACTTTTACGAGGTTCAAAAGAAAAAGTACAGCCCAAATCGCGAACCCGATCGAAGCGTCGTTCACCTCAGTAGCACATATCACGACATGCCCGCTACCTTCGAAATGAACCACGGGGGGAAGAGCCAATTCTTCACCGTTCTTCCCGCCACGGACCTTATCTTTATACACCTGACGTCGCTTCGGCAGAGAATCTGGGATCTGAGCAAACAACTTCCCTTCGCCTCCTGGAACCTTGGTTTCGGGGGCATGTGCCACATCGCCCTGGAATTCGATCCGTCGTGGAGCATCGCTGAACTTAAGCAGTATCAACGAGAGTGGGAGGGGGGCCAGCCCGAACTGAGCGTCGAGCGCTGGAAGGAGTATGACATGCTGGTACAAACCAGTAGGAACCTTCCCGCCCGTGGCAACCGCAAGACGTTGTGGCTCGTGGATCGTCGTCTGCGAAGAGAACATCTAGTACCCACCGCTGATCAACTACAAGCCATATTGAAGATCGAAGCGGACGAAGAGCGTATGATTTTCCACGAAGGCCGCTGCAAGTACTTTGTTGCGCCGACGTATGAAACATGGCTCTGGGCATACGAGGACGAAGGATCGGTAGATAGTAGGCGCGAAACAGTATGGAAGTTTGCAAACAGTCTGCATTGGGTCGCCACTGTTCAAGCAATGGGCGACGGTGATCCTTGGAATCTACCTCTGGGTGCCGTTCAACAATGGGCGGTTTTGTTACGATCGAGCTAATGATTGGGTATGAACAACATCTAATAGTCAGATTAGCATGTACGGATGCGGTGGACTCCTTGAAATCTCATAACTACGATTCGGTAACTATTCAGGGTATTTGCTATCTTCAACCCTTAAGCAAATACTTACAGCATCGGCACACGCAGTTTTAGTTTCAACTGATCGGGCAGAGGCGGCGGAGCTTGCTCTCGACTTAATACTATCCTCCGGTATCCTCAACAGACATGCGTATTCACCCGTACCAGGCCTGATGAATGACAAAACAGCCCAGATTCAACCGTCGACGTCGGTGGTTGAACGGTTGTTGGTCTACCTTCTGAAGCTATCATTCAAATTTCCTGTCTGCACTTGGGTCTGAAGCGCTGGGTCGTCGTTTTGCCATGTTGATATTATTTATTCTTTTCCTTTGCTTATTTTCTAATTTTTGCGGCTACATATTGGCTGTTCTGCCCCTTGACTGACCATCGAAGAAGAGCCCTGAAGGCAAGTCCCCTCACGCAAGACCAAACAAGTCCTGCTATAATAAAGGGCAAGGGAGCATTCACAGCTACCGGCAATAATCGCATCACGAAAAAGCCACAGTCGTTGTTTGAAGGTGAATCCGGGCCAGGCAGTCCTCCGGGGTGTCTGCTACACGATGTAGGGGGCTTGATCCTCCTCACGCCTGCACTTGATGCGTCGGCTCATCGAATCATTACGGCAAATACCGGAGGGCCAATGGAAGAGCCTGGTAGAGACGAACGGTGTACTCGTAGTGCCCTCCCCAGGAAGGGTTGAAGAATACGATCTGCCACAAGCGGCTGCGCCGGCTCCAGATGCTCCGTGGCGGTATCTCAAGATGAGACACAAGCTGTTCTTTCCAATGTGTGTTGTCACGGCTAATGATTTGGCAATTCCCACCTTTATAGATTTCACATCAACATCTCTACCAGGGCGTGCGACATGCAAAAGCTCGCCAGCGCTGCGATGACTAGCAGAAAGTCTCAGCTGCTCCCAAGCCCGGGCAACATGACCGCGCTCGTGTCCAAGCTCTCGTATGAATCATAAGTCCGTCAAGCCTCACACACAACCGCGCTGGACCAACAAAACATAGACAGCGTTTCGAATTCATGCCGCAACAGAATGCTATGAAGGTGAGAAAAGAAGTCTTTGTGTATACGCCTGTACACCGGAAAAGCCGTCGTCATGTCCATACAAGTACACATTACCAAGAAGAAAAAACACATAAAAGGGGGGAATTTTGTCCTCTCAAAGCAACACCGTCGTCTGCCCGCCCCATCCATCCATCCATACATCCCATGCTGTCGTGTCTCTCTTCTGCAGCTGCAAAAAGTCGTCTCGCTCATCAGCCGTACCGTACCCATCCATCCTCACCCCTCATCTCCTCTTGACGTTCCTCACCAAGAAGGCGCCCACGACACCGGCCGCGACAGCGACGCCGCTGATGATGGCGACGCCCATGAGGCCCTCCTTGGCGACCTTGTCGTCGACGAGCTGGCGCAGGTTCGAGGCCTGCAGGTTCGCGGGCTCCTTCTCGAGGAGGAGGTCGTTGTAGCGGCGGGCCTCGCCGTAGTTGCCGAGCTTGAAGTTGCCGAGGGCGAGGTAGTAGAGGCACTCGCGGCGGCGCTCGGGGGAGACGCGGAAGATCTCGGAGAGGAGGCGGACGCCTAGTTGTTGGTCGTTGCGGTTGTCTGATTTTACGAGGCCCTGTGCGTTGGGGGAGGGGTTTGTTAGCTGTGGTTTGGCCTGGGCGGCGGGGGATATGGGAGAAGCACGAGGGACAAGGACGAGGAGGAGGGAAGAGAGGGAGAGATGCCATACCCATGCGTAGTTGAACTTGGTTTGCACGCCGACCATCTCGCCTTCCTTTTCATATTGGGCGCGGAGGACCTGGAGCTCGGATGCCTTGAGGGGCCTGCGGTGCGGTGAGTATTTTACGTTACGCCTGCGCGATGCGTCGCGGGGGAGAGGTGAGGAGTGCGAAGGCAACGTACGTTTCCGCGTCGAGGGCGTCTGTCGTCGTCAGTCACTACTGCGCGGACCATCATGATGTGGAGGGAGGAGGGGTCCTCTACTTACAGGGTAGATCGACCATTTTTGCGTGATGTCGGCAGCTCTCTCACGGGAAGGGAGCTATGGGCTTTTCGGAGGGGATCGTCGGGAAAAACTTCAAGCACGGCGCGGGCGCGTTTGTGTGCAGCTATCGTCTAAGGCGGGTTCAAGAAGCTGTCCGAGGGGTTGCACAAGGTGGTTTTGCAGATTTGGGCCTTTACGATCGGAGGGCGGGTTGGTTGGGGTGGCTTGCGAATGGGAAATGGATGATGGCAAACCTGCTTCGGAATGAGGCGGAAGTGGCTGAAGCTCTGACATCTGAAGATTGCGTGGGGACCGCGGAGGGGATCATGTGTGGCGGGCAGGCGCTGGCGCTGGCACGCTGGACAGCAAACACACACAGCAAGCAGCAGCAGCTGATGACGACGGCCGACGGCGGGCGAATGGGATGGACGGGAACCGAAGGAGGGGGGTGCTGGCTCGCTCCAGCACTGGCCACGGCACCTTCACTGAGGGGGACCACTGAAGGAATCAATCACAGGCCAGCAGCAGTCTGCGTACCCAACCTTAGTCAGCCGATTGTCGTCCCGGTGATGTCGACCCGATAAGCGGGCTCCCGTCTTCTTTTTTGTTTAGGCGGTTTCCGCTTTGGGCCGAGTGACAGACACCCACGCAAATCACATCCTTTTCATCACTTAAAGACCGACGACGCGACAACCCGCGACTTCAAGCAACCCCGACGATACCTCTATCGCGCAAGACATCACCCACGAGGGAATATCGTCAAGATGCTTTTGGCAGAAGAGCCCGCGACGGTAGGCGCCCACACCACCGCACCATTGACATCTACGATGTACTGACTGATTTGGCGCGCACGCAGCTCATCCACCACACAATCGCAAACTTCAACATCCAGCCCGATAAACAAGCCATCGCGCGCATCAATGACTCCTACTCCACGCTCCAGCAGGCCCGCGAGATGCGTCTCCGCGATGCCGAAAATGCCCTCAAGAGTACGTTCCTCTCGTCACAGTGCATTGCCATTCGCCGGTCAAAAGTGACCCGACTACTACTCCAGCCCTCAATGGCTTATCTATGGGAGACTCCCAAGACCACCGAACACCACCAACGTCAACTCCCGCTCCCGCCCCCACCGGCTTCCCTATGGGAGAGACCGAACATCACTCCCGAGCCTCACACTTTTCTCCCAATCTCAAGACGCTATTCCAAGACGCTGACCAAATCCAAACAGAACTCTCCCGCCAACTAAACACAATGTCCTCCCAACACGCCGAGCTCACCCAAGCGCACTCCTCCACCGCCCACGCCTCCGAGATCGCCCGCCTCGACACCACAAAGTTCCGCACCGCGAAGGCCGCCTCCGACGCCGAGATGGAGGCCGAGCGCCTCGCCCAGCAGGCCGCCGACCTCAACGCCCGCCTGCAGGAGCTCGAGATCCAGGGGCTCGACGGCTCCGCCGACGATCAGCAGCGCCGCCGCGACCCCGTCGACGACGAGGTCCTCCTGCGCCTCAAGGTCTACCGCTCCCTCGGCATCGAGATCGAGCGCGACACAAAGGACGGCGAGTTCAGCCGCGCCGTCGTGAGGAACGACCGCAAGGGGGATGTGCACGTCGTGAACCTGGACCCAAAGTTTTCAAAGTTCTTCTACGCCAACTACTTTTGGCAGACGTTGTGATTGATGGCTGGGAGACAGCGGGCGCGGTTCAAGTATTGTTATGACGGCGTTTGGGCGGACTCATGATAGGATACCAGGTCAGGAATTACCTTTTTATCGCAAATATATACACTTAATGGAACACCAGGATGCACAGTTGTGATTGAACTTGTTTGATTGTCCGTTTGGACGAATGAGATGTGTGATGTAATACTGCCAGACGCCTGATGACTCCCATGAACCAACCCAAATTCCTTTCCGTGGCTGGCCACGCCTAGCCGATCGTACCTTTGATTTCTTTAGTCCTTCCCCGTCATAAGTTGATCCATTTCTACCTTTCCGTCCGCCCATCACCCCGTCTGCAGTCATCCAAGGCGCGACGTCCCATCCTGACATATGAAAGGTACAGTTAACTCTTACATCACCCGCTTTTAGGGTCTCTCTTTGTCATCATCGTTATTTTCGAAGGTGACCTCGTTGTATAAACCATTCTTGGTCTTTTGTTATCACTCATTAGTGGTTGTAGTTAACGTGGTTCTCCCATTTTATGCCACCGCCACTTTCCTCACAGCCTTTGCTGATAAGCTTGGGAAGTAATCCCCGTCGGCGCCATCAAGCGCCGTAAACGCAATGTGGGATGCGTTTGTTGGTGTCCTTGCGCGAGAGCTGTTTGGGGAGGTCATGGCATAGCCTCCCCGATTACTCTCCGGACTCCTATTGCGGCCTCCCTTCATCATGAGATAACCGTCGCCACCGCCGGGCGTTGTGGGTCCGCCGCTGGGACTCCGGTGGTGGTGCCTCTGATACTGACGGTCAGGAAGCTCGAGACGCGAGTTGATTGTCGTCCACAACTCATCGTCATTGCCGTTTCCTAGACGCCATCCACCGAGACCCTCGTAATCCCGGTCAATACCAACTGAGGGGAAGAGACCGATCCCGCCGGACTCCGAGATGGGCGTTATCGTGCCGACGGAGTGCGCCGATGCCGAGGACGGCCGGCGGGTACGACGTGAAGCCGAGCGTCGGGTTGGCGTTAATGAGGGAGAAGAACTGGCGGGTGACGGAGTCTTCGACGCGTAGGACAGGTACCGAGGGCGTCCAGTGATGTACGATGGTAGTAGAGATAGCGCAAGATCGAAGTAGACGAGAATGACTCGGAAGATAAGCACGGTGAAGGCGAGCGTCGTCGTAATCCCGGCGAATATGGCAAGCGGGACGGTGAACAAGAAGAGGAAGGGGACGATGATGGCGTACATGGGGTTGATGAGGGCCATGATTGCGGTCGTAGAGCGGACGGGGGGAGAGGCGCGTGTAAGGTGATGGCTCGGTGCGGACTTCATTCACCACATCGCCTCGAATCTCCCGGTGTACTGGTCGGAGTGTGGTTTATCTGTTCGGCGTAGCCAGTTGTGGAAACCGGTTGTGACCAGTATCTCCCAGTACCTGAATCGTATGATCCCCTCGCAGTCGTTCGGTCGGTGGTCCGATCGTTCGATACCGTTGTAATACCCCAACACCCACAGTCGATTTTCCCAATATCTCTCAAGATAGAGAAACAGAAACGTCCGAGGAAAGGGAAGGTAGTAACTGGACGGACAGCTGGCGACTTTGTACGATGGAATGGCTTGCAGCTGGGAGGAATGGGGGCACACAAAGTCAAAACCCGGACGGCATGGTGGTGGACGGGGGGAGGTATGCTGTAAGAGTATGGGATGAGACGGAGAGGAGCCGGGAGCGAACCTTCAAACCTTGAGGTTGGTTGGTGGCTTCCTAGCGAGTAACTGCAGCACGCAGCAGCAATACCAACAGTACATGAGCAGGAGCGGCTGCAGCATGGAAGGGGGGTCTGAACTGAACCACACCGGAGGGTAAGGTAGGGGTGGCAGTCTAGTCGTCGCGGGCACTTTGTTTGTCTCTTTCACATGCCGGGAGCTAGCGGCAAAGCCTAGCACCGCCCTTGTTCTCCATTCCCTTGTCCTGGTCTGTCTTGTCGGAGGGTTCGATGCAGTGTAACGCTATTTTAGTAGCCACGGAGGGAAAAAATGGAGAAGCCGAGCTTGCGCTATCAGAAGCTACAGGGTCCCGAGTAGGGACTACACCAGTTGCCAGTGGTTGGACTGATGATGGAATGGCCCTCTGCTTTGTTGTGAATGGCTGGCTCCCCCTGCGCAGCGGCGTCTTTCTGTGCGTTTTCTCGCGCTCAAGCTGGGGGACTTCAGAAAGTTTATGGTGGCTACATACGGGGGCTTCGGAAGGGCCAGTGAGTGGAAAAAGAATTTGCGATTCTCTTTTTTTGTGTTTTCAGGGCCTGTGTGCTCTCTTTCGTATTCGAAGGGTCGTCACTCTGTGGAAACTTCAGGCCGTCCAATATTGCTGCTCAAATCAGAGTCTTGTCCCTGGGACGGGGGCCGGGGAAACAGAGTTTGCAGTTCCTGGACGCTGGCTCCCATGTGAAGACAGACGTGTTTCTGACTGACAGAAACGGCTGTGGGGGCAAGCGGGAAACAGAGTTTGCCGGGTGAATCAGCGACTTGACTTATGCGCCTTCGGACTGGAGAATCCTGAGCCTGAGGTCTTTTCTGCCAGCCAATGCTCATGTAATGCGACCGCCGCCCTGGCGTTGGTGGGAGAGTGACGAAAGACCAGAGCCCTGCGACCGGACTTGGGATGGGGGACGTTGGGTGTGGTGTAGTGTATGCGTGTGTGTGCGAGCAAGCTTGTGCCGGCATGCCGCTATCAGATTCGCAATCGAGCTGCCGTTTTGGTATGAAGTGACGATGAATGCAATTGCGACAGTTGGCCGACAGAGATAAGAGACGACGACGGGTGGGTGCTCTCGGTGAGGTGAGGTCGAATCCCCGAAAGCGATCGCCCAACTTCTCCGCATCTCCAGACTCCAGACTCCAGACTCCAGATGTGCCAGGGCCAGGGTCAGCGTCGTATGGAGCGTCCGGGGAAAGGAGCAAGGGCGCAAACCCCCGAATAGAACACCCCGCAGATCCAGACCTGGGCGAAAGACAGAACTTCTATGGTTCTCCAGTTAGATGCTCTCACCGGCGAGTGAGGAGCATGGATGGAGCGGCGGCACATCACCACTCGGCGTCTTCATTGCGTGGAGGTAACGTTATGTGCGCGATGTGCGAGTGCTCTTAGTGGTCAGGACGGCTCTCAATGGACCAGGGTTGACGCTGTGCATTTTCTGGCAGTGGTGGGTGGCTGAGGAATGGACAAGATTGGGCCGATGTTCACAGCAGCAGTCAGAAGCAGCGAAGATCCTTCGTAGGTGCGAAACGTTCAAGCTGCCGACCTTCTGAAGGCAAACGACGGCGATATCTGCCGTCTGCCGCCCCAGGACGGCCCCTGACGGGCAGGCGAGATCGTCTTGGTTTCCCCGCGACTCTGACATCGTAAGGGATGTCCGGAATCCAGTCGAGGCCTCGGGGCGATCCAAATTCCTGGGGTGCATATCAGGGTGTCTTGGTAACTGAGTGCTGTGGGTGTCAGGTCGATAATCTGGGGAATTGTCCACTGGCGGTTGTCTGGGGGCTGTCAATGTGGGAACATCATGGTCCGTGCCTCTTCAAGATGGCAGTCAACGCCAGATTGCGAAGGCAGACGCCACAGGTAGCGCAGACGAGCCGATCGTCAGAAGCGATTGCATCTTGCAGGCAAGCTTGGAACATTGAGCTATCGACGAACGGCGAGCGCAGGCCACGTAGAGGTCGAAGCACGACGATGCAACCGGGGGTCGACTCCCCTAGACGCAGCCCTAGCTTTGATAGATTGACAAGGCGAGATGAGACACTGGGCCTTTGGCGATGTCGAGGTGAGCCGTCGGATTGCATTAGAGGGCCCCGCCTGGCTTGGTCATCTTTACATTCCGCAGCCGTGATTCGCAAGCTTGGAGCTCTCCGGTGAGGACGCAGTCGTCGACGGGCGTCAAGGTGTTTGTCCATGTGTCCGTGTTGTGCATAAAGAGCAGAAAATCTGCAACGAAGCTATGCACTACGCGAAACCGTCAGGACGTCTGCGAGCGGTTGCTGTGGTGTTGTTCGCTTTCGAGATGGGCTCAGAAGGACAATGGATCAGGTAGCATGTCTTGGTGCTGCGCGGTGAGATGATGAGATCCGAGGTACATGTAGCCTAGGTGGTGGTGGAAGGGCAATGCGATGGTAAGGTACCTTGAGTAGGCGAGGAAGAGGAAGCAGACTTGGAGGAGCGAGAGGAGTGAGTCGCGGGCGGGAGAGACACGCAGCGACAACATGGCACCGGTAGCACTGGCGCCTTCCCAAAGTCCGGACGGGGCAGAGGGAAGCTGGGCTGGGCTGGGCTGGGTGCCTGCCCTGAGGTGTTGGTGTTGGTGTCTTGTCTTACATTGCGTGTCTACCTCATGGAGCTCGACGCAGTAAGGGTCTCGAGTGTCTCTCTTTCCCGTTCCCCCGTATGCCCGTCCGTCCCTTCCTGCCCATCAGCGCTGCGAGGTGATAGGCAGGAGGCAGGAGGTAGGTGAGTGGGGAGATCGGAAGAGGTGCTTGGATCCTTCCAGACCACGTCCCCTTGACATCATTCCGCAGTGCCCCCACTAATTGCCCGTTTCACTCAGTCTCGCAGCTGTTCGCACTCCGGTTGCCAGCCTGCCACTGCCGCTGCCACTGCCAATGCTGCCTCCACTACTACGACCACGGCATCATCCATTCCCTCACCACCACCATCATCATCGCGCCTTGAGCAAGTGCGAAAAAGTCGACATCGAGATGCCCCACGGAAGGTAGTCACCTCACCTGCGTTGCATGTGGCAGCCTCCTTCTCATTCCGCCTATCCGTCAACGACCATCAAACAACCACCATTCGTCTCTTTCATCATCGCCGTCTCGCCATTGTCCACATTGACGACCTTGACGTCGTTCGCAAACCGCATCCCTCGCACGCACATCCAGAGCGCCGTCGTATTCGCAAATACAAACCGCTCGACTTAGACCGTCCCAGCGTCGTCCGGTCCCTGCTTCCCACCGTCGCCCTACAGCTCCCAGCCATCCCGCTCTCGGCAACCGACTGGCACCGGGAATCCTTTGACGGATAGCTCCATCCTCAGCTCAGCTCTACGGCGAGGCACACACAGCTTTACCGACGATTTACCGCAGTCTTCTTGTTGTCGCCCAGGGGCCTCTGCTATCCTACTGGTCCTTCACCTCGACGTTTGACCTTCGGCGATCCCCGTCTCCCGCTTCCCGCCTTCCCCGCCTACCGTAACCCGGCACAGTCTCTGATACCACCCGTCTTAGACGCATCGACCACCAAGGCTGCCCAGCATGTGTCTTCAACATGAGGATGGGCATCATAACCCCTCCACTGCCGTCACGTCTGCCTCGACTACGTCGGATCCTTTCCCCTGGGACCATGGAATCTACGATGCTCATTGCCACCCCACGGACACCATGTCGTCTATCGAGACGATACCAGGCATGCGCGTCGCTACGCTAACCGTCATGGCCACTCGCAGCCAGGACCAGTCCCTCGTCGCTGAGGTAGCCGCATCCCACGGTGTGCGCTCAAGGGACGAAATGTCTCAAGGCCATCTGATCCCCTCCTTTGGTTGGCATCCCTGGTTCTCCTACCAGCTGTTCGACGACACCGTGCCCGTGGCTGAGAGGACGTACCACGAGGGCCAGCCCGACGCAAAGAAGCGACACTACCAGGCCGTCCTAGCACCCGCCCCTGAGGACCCCAGCTTTATTGACGCCCTGCCCGCCCCGCGTTCATTGTCAGCCTTTTTAGCAGAGACTCGCGCTCGTCTGCAAGATCATCCCCTTGCTCTAGTCGGTGAGGTAGGTCTTGACAAGGCCTTCCGCCTGCCTGAAGGAACCACCAACGTCGACCAGTCCTCCCGTGACCAGACCCTGACCCCGGGTGGTCGCGAGGGGCGTCGTTTGGCTCCTCAACGTGTCAAGATGCCCCACCAGATTGCCGTGCTGAAAGCTCAGCTGGCGCTCGCGGGCGAGCTAGGCCGACCCGTGAGTGTCCATGGCGTTCAGGCCCATGGTGTACTCCATGATACCCTTGCATCCCTTTGGAAGGGTCACGAGAAGGAGGTTATCACCAGGCGCCAGAAGAAGATGGTCGCCGAGGGAGCCGAGGACCCCTATTCCGAGGATGAGCTTGATGAAGATGACTACGGCAGGAAGCTCGTGCCGCCGAAGCCTTTCCCGCCGCGGATATGCCTCCATTCGTACTCTGGTTCGGCTGAGATGTTCAAGCAGTACACTAACCCAGCCATTCCCGCACGGATATATTTCTCCTTTTCCTCGGCCGTTAACCTAGGAACCAAGGCCAACGCCGACAGCATAGTGGAGGTCGTCAAGGCTTGTCCAGATGACGCTATTCTGGTTGAGAGCGACCTGCACGTCGCAGGTGAGGAGATGGAAGCTAGACTCGAGGAGATGTATCGCAAGGTATGCGAGATCAAGGGATGGACGCTCAAAGAGGGCGTCGCGCGCATAGGCAAGAATTACCGCCAGTTCATTTTTGGTTGAGGTTCTGGCCAACATGCGCTGGTGTTAACGAGGTCACGAGATATGTGCTCACCGCCATGCGCGGTCATTCACAGTAGATGCTTACAGCGAAAGAATTAGAGCGGAAGAATTCCTCAACAAAATCAGCATTTCAGCATAAGCGTTCCGGTGTGCCATGAACAATAGGACTTTTGCCGTGATTGTTTGTATGATGTACTTGACACAAACTGCCCTTTCCTTGATTTACATTGATCGACCCTCTCACAGATGGGGTGCTTCTTGAGACGCTAGGCCTTTAGATCTGACATGGCCATCAATTTCACAGTTGATCTACTCTAGCCCCTTCAACTGGCCTTGAAGCGAGGACTGAGATATTGAGATGGGAGGGGGCCACATGAAATCCATCTTCACGCGATGACTGAGCAGATGAAGGTGAACATGTAAAATTTTTGAGTACCATTGATCACCGCCAGCTATAAGCTGGGCAGAACTGGTTTGTTCGAGCTACATGGAACAAGTAAAAACAATGATTCTACCTCCCCATTGGAATTATACCATCCCTCTTCCGTGCATGACACTCATACCACGCAGTTAAAAACAAGCTCAGAAAGCGAACGCCCATATATACATAGAAAAATCAAGGACTCTCATGAGTCTTTTAGATGGGGGAAAAAATACCGGATATCTTTCTACTACACTTGGAAAAAAAAAAACCCCAAGCTCGATGACGTTACAAATAAAACAATACAACATATAGACACAGCACAAGGACCATGCTCAGTTCTTGGACGGAGGAGCCTCGCCGAGCACGTCGTCGATGCCCTCGGGCGCGGGGCCGTCGGACACGCTGGGGGTGTAGTCGCTGGAGCCCGGGGTGTAGCTGCTGAAGCCGTCGGAGACGACGACGGCGGGGGCGGCCTCGTCGTAGGTGGGCAGGGCGTCGTCGACCATGTAGTCTGCGAAGGCGGCGGTGGGCGAGGGGGGAGTCATGTGTTGCTGTTGTTGCTGGTGGTGGTGGGGTTGGAGGTGGTGCAGCTGGCGCTGTTGGACCTGGTAGGCGAAGTGGTCCTGCTGCTGCTGTTGTTGTTGGGCAGCGAGGCGGGAGCGGGCTTCCTCGGCGGCGACCATTTCCGAGACGAGGGAGGCTGCGTTGCGGAACTCGACGATCTCCTGGGACATGGCGTTGTTACCCCCGTCGGAGAAGTGCGAGGACGCGTTGCTGGCGGAGCGGTAGCGGGAGCTGCCGGACAGGAACGCCTGCTTCTCCTCGTCCTCGGCGGCGGCGGCAGACGAAGCGGCGAAGACGCGGGACCAGAGGGCCGGGAGGGAGGCGGTGAAGGCGGCCTTGCGGGCCTCGCGGGCGTCGCGGCGGCGTTGGCGGCGGGCGCGGCGGTCGGCTTGCTTGCGGGAGGAGGTGGAGGCGAGGCGGGCGCGGAGGAGGAGGGCGATGCCGACGAGGAGGATTAGGATGGCGGCGATTTTGGCGGGGAAGGGGACGAAGCCGTGGGGCGGGGGAGGGGGACCGCCGTGGTGGTGCGGGCGGCGGTGGTGGTCGTGAGGGCCGAGGGGGTGTTCTTGGTCATCTGGCGGCGGGGGGCCGGGAGGGGGAGGTCCAGGGGGAGGAGGGCCCGGGGGAGGGGGAGGGCCGCCGTGGTGGCCGTCGAAAGGAGGAGGAGGCGGCGGGCCCGGGGGACCTCCGTGGTGGCCTTCAAAGTGAGGAGGAGGCGGGGGAGGGGGAGGCGGGCCGGGAGGGCCTCCGTGGTGACCGTGATGAGGGGGCTCGCCGAAGGGAGGAGGAGGAGGAGGCGGCGGCGGGGGGCCATGGCCGTGAGGAGGACCGCGAGGGGGCTCGTCAAAGTCGCCGTGGGGAGGGCCGTGGTGGGGAGGCTCGTCGAAGGGAGGGGGAGGACCGTGGTGAGGCCACTCGCCGTCAGGAGGCGGGGGGCCACAGGGACAGAAGCCCGGAGGCGGGGGCGGGGGCGGGGCGGTATGGTTTCCGTGGGTGTGGTTGCCGCCGGGGAAGGGGAATGCGCCGCACATCGGGGGCGGGCCGCCGTGGTGGTGGCCGGGGCCGCGGTGACGACGGCCGCCGCCGAAG
Source organism: Colletotrichum endophyticum (assembly GCA_027406105.1). NCBI lineage: Eukaryota > Fungi > Ascomycota > Sordariomycetes > Glomerellales > Glomerellaceae > Colletotrichum > Colletotrichum endophyticum. The sequence continues at coordinate 918,722 of JANVYF010000005.1, forward strand.
CCGTGGAAGCCGCCGCGGAAACCGCCGCCGACGCGGTGCATGAGGGTGTCGAGAACGCACTTGAGGGAGTCGCACTCGCGCAGGGCGTGGCGGTGGAGGCGGACGCCGTGCTCGTGGGCGAGGCGGGCCTCCTTCTCGTGGATGAGGTGCTTCAGGGCGTGGAGCTGGTGGCGCAGGCAGTCGAGCTCGTGGATCTCGGCCTCGACCTCCGGGGAGTGGTGAGGGTGGTGCTCCTTCTCGCCGTCATGGCCGTGCGGCGGGTGAGGGCGGTCCTCGCCGTCGTGCTTGGGCGGGTGGTGGAAGTCGGCCTCGTTGTGGTTGCCGACGTGGTGGTGAGGGGGCGGGGGGAAGGGGGGGTCCTCGAGGAGGCCGTCCTCGTCGTCGCCGGGACGGGGTCTGTGGCCGTCCCACTCGGGGAGGGAGAGGGACGGGGGCTGGGGGCGGTCGGTAGAGACGCGGACGGGGCCGGCGACCTCGATGATGGAGGCCGGGGAGGTCTGGCGGAAGCGGGCGACGAAGGCGACGTCGGAGGCAAGGGAGCGGCCGGCCAGGGACTCGAGGTTGAAGCGGAGCAGCTGCTCGTCGCCGGCGCAGGTGGCGGTCCAGGAGGCGATGAAGGTGGAGCCGTCGTGGTCGCCGGCGAAGGTGCCGCGGCCGAGGGTGTGGCCGCCCTGGGAGAGGGGGTTGTCGTTCACCTTGATGTTGGGGTAGGCGCACGGGGAGGGGGCTTCGAGGACCTCCAGATGAAGGGTCTGAAGCGTGTTAGTGAGGACTTCTGTGATGAGTTGAAGAAGCGAGACTTACGTAAGGGGTAGAATGGTCCTCGTTGAAGCCCGGGGGAATGTCGAAGGTGACAAAGGTCGAGGGCGAAGCATCTAATGACTGTTAGGATTCACTCTCATCAAGCATCCTGACTGAGAAGAACTCACCCTTGACCTTCTCGTCGATCCGCGAAGGGGCGGCTCCGACCAGGGCCGGCGCGAGCAGGAGAGCTTGCGCCAGGCCGCGCATGATGGGCGACTTTGAAGCGGTGGATGAATTACAAGCGACCTCTTCTCGTGAAGTCGTCTAGTTTGCCCGTGGGGCGCGGGGGAATCGGGGGGCCTCGTATGTCGAGGAGTTCTCTGCCTAGAGAAACGGGGTCGCTCGTTGTTGTCGTCGGGGTTCAGGGGAGGTGAAAGGTAAAAGTCGGCCCCAGGAAGAAAACAAGAAAAGGCAGACAGGTGATGGTAGAATGGCTGCCTGGGATTTTGTTGGGCTTCCGGTATGTATGTATACGTATGTCGTCGGCTTGGTGGTGGTGTGGTGGTGCCCTTTTCGGGGTTGGCGAGGTCAGCCGGGCTTGTCTTACACCGGCTTGTTGATCGAAGGCTCGATGAGATAGATCCTCCACCCTTAACTCTCTTCAAGGCTATCAACCCAAACTCTCCAGAAACCGAAACGAAACAAATAAACGAATGAGGGTATTCACACTTTCCGAACCTGGTGTTGGTTTGAAAGTGGTTAACTGTCGGAAGGAGGAAAGAGTAAGAAGGAGGGGGAAGGAAAGGGAAGAGAAGGGGTCGACTTGGATGGAACTCGACGAAAGAGGCTTGCCAGAGAAAGGGAAGGGGACTACGCGTCCATGGGGCACCAAACAGTTACACTGCCCTTGCCTTCCTTGCCCATCACCGGCAGCGCAGCGCCGGGCCGCGCAGTCAGTCGCAGCAGCAGCAGTTCGTTCCATAGTAAGGTACCTTACAGCAAAGCGAGTGAGTGAGTGGCAGAGTGGCAGAAGTGGGCACATCAAGGACCGTCAGGGACATTGGGGCTGCGCAATCCTCGCGGCGTAGCTGGACCACCGCCGGCCAATGACCGCCGACGAGCTGACGAGTCCCTTCCGTCCCTTGGCCCGTGCGTTGCGGTACGTACACTGCGAATACCCACGGCACTCGCGCGCTACTGGACCAACAAGGCCCTCTATGGCCAATGGAAACGGCCGCACGAGGTGCTAAGCACCGAAGCTGGGTGGAGCTGCACCGGGCTGGTGGGGTTGATGCGATGGAGCCACTGGACTCGGCCGACGCACTGGGTTTTGGTAGTCTCGTTTCCTTTTTTTTTTTCGCGCAGCATCTCAATCTGTTTCCCTGCCCTTGCGCGGGTGCTGTGAGGGAAAGGGAAGGCTTAGCGGCCGGGACCAAAATGACACTCTCGACCGCGACACTGCCAACCGGTGGGGCTCCATTCCCGGGACGTGGGGTGGCCACGCTAGCGCTTCCGGGTCCGTCGAGTCCACTTTCCCACTTCACTCAGTGCTCTTCCCCAAGAGGCATCGCCAAATGGTGCCAAAAAAAAAGGGAGATTGATAGAGTGCGAGAGGCGAGGCACCGCAGGGAAGCAAGGGACAGCCCGATGAATGATCCCGCTTGTTCGGCACTGTTGCCGCAGGCTCGGGCGGCTTTGGTTTTGTACTGCATCCATCGACATGCTGCTGCTGCAATGCTAACTAAGGTAAGCATGCACGCCTGACGGACGGCGACGCCGTTTCGGGTCGGACTACCTTCTGCATAGATGAATGGCTCTCAATCCTCGGGAGGGCCATGTTCAATGTTGGTGGAGTCTCCATCATGCCCGCCTGCCGTTTGTCACTCGCCCGTTGCCCCCGTCGTTCGTTCGCCCACCGCGGCTAGCGACTCACTTGCCGTCTCGAATTGCTCCCAGGAGGCCGTGGTGTGATGGATGATGCGAGAGAGCGAAGAGGCAAGGGTGGCGATCCCGGATTGTTAGAAGAGGCTCATTAACCTGTCATTAAGCAATAAACTAGCTCCGTGAAGAGGAGTCCGCCCCCCCCCTTGGAAAGTTGTAGGTACTGCAGCAGAAGTGTACAATCGACAAACCCCGAGAGATTCGTGTCCCGGATGTGGGAATCGAACATGAAGTGGATGATGCACCGACCCGACTCCCACACGATGTGAACCAACTCCCGTCCCGCCAAGAAAAAGTAAACATCTCGCAAAATGACAGTCCCCGGCTGGTGACAGGTGAGAGAGAGCAAAACATGAAAACCAGAAAACCCTCCCTCCTCCCCAGCCAGCCTTCATCAGCAAACATCTTGCGCAATATCCGTACGTCGCCCACCTTCTCCACAGAAAACCGCGAGATCTGCAAAACATCCACGACGACGTGTGAGCACTGGGCGCAAAAGGGGCCCCCCGCCCGCCTCACAGGAGGTCCTTCAACACCTGGACCCGCGCCCGAGCAACTTCGGACCCTTGATCCCCCTCGCCCATCAACTCCATGATTTGAATCATGCGCGCTGTGACCATCTTCACGTCAGCCTTCTTCGCCACATTATACACGCAAACAGAAAGACGCGTGGGTAGCTAAGGTAGGTTTTTACTCACATATATCGGCCCTGGCCCTTACGAACAGCGGGTCCCGCTCCGCCGCCTCCACCGCCGCCGGGTCCTTAGCCGTCTCCCGGAGCACGCTGCCGATGCAAAGCGCCTCGAGGAAGGCGCGGTGGTTGAAGACCCACCACACCCGGGCTTCCAGTTCAAAAATGTTGAAGAGGAGGAAGAACGAGTTAATCGCCTCATGCGCGGCTTCGAGCGTGCCGCGTACGTTTACGGGAACGTCCGGAGACTCGGAGGCGTGTACAAGCATGATGTTGTGGTGGTAGTTGCTTGTGAGGAACAGCGTCTGGCGTACGACGCGCTTGTTGGTCCTTGCCAGCGAGGTGAGACTGTCCGAGTCCCAGGACCGGAAGACGTCGGGGAACGACCGGTACACGGCACGGAAATCGGCCACGAGTTTGGACTTGTGGCGGGCGGTGGTGCAGATGGGCATGTCGAGGGAGCGCGGCGAGCAGATTGTTTCTTGGACGAGGTTGGCCAGGGTCCATGATCCGCGTATGTAGGCGATGTCTGTCGGGTCGCTGGAGGCAATGGCCGAGCCGTCATCGAGAAGGTCTTCGACGGAAACGTCTGTGTGAGTTGCTGACGGGGGCAGGGAGAGGAGGACGGTTAGGAAGGTGTCCTGAAGAAGGACGGCTTGCCATAGCTTGCGGCGCTGTTGCTTCTCAAAGATACTAGCTTCGGGGGTGACTAGCAGCGTTTAGCAGGGCTCGAAGCGTGACTTTAGGCACAACTTACCAATGTTGGGATCACGATGCAGGCCCATCGCGTAGGCCTGGCGTATGAGTATGCCTGCGAATGCCCACCCGTCAGAAGCATGGTTGTCGTTGATTAAGAAGTAGGTCAACCTGGGCAAATCAGCATCATTCCCCCAAGATCTCTTTGGGGAATTGGCAATAGACTTACAAGACCATGGCCTGGATGGACCGTAATGAAGCAGCGCTTAGATAGGAGAACATCCGTAACGCCTGATTGCTGGCCGACGCATAAAACTCGGCCGTTTGCTTCCCATCTCTTGGCGACGTGGACGTCACAAACTGCGTCCCCAGAGCCAGCATCACAAAGATGAGCCCAATGAAGGCGGCATCCACGCGATTCTTCTCGTCGTTGCCCAAACTCCAAAAGTGCTCGTAGTCGGCGTAGAATGTCTGCCGGTGGATCATGGGGTACACCGGGTCGACACACTCAAAATACTGGGCCAGCAGAATGTCTGCCTGGATCTTATCCGGCAGCACAGAGATGACCTCTGGCAAGCCCCCTTCACATGTCCAGTAGTTGGCGAAAGGGTGCTCGGAGCCGATGCCAAAGACGTTGCTGGCCGTCGGCAGAGAATACGGCACATTCGAGAGCAGCCCGGTTGATGACGAGAAGGCGATGGAACCAACGGAACCGCGGGAAGTGAAACCTCTGCCTTCAATGAGACCCCTGTCGGCGATGTTGGGTATCGTGTTGACGTCTGAAGGTTTCTTCTTTGGCGGTTTAGTCATTCGCCGGCCATTGGTGGCTGACCGTGTCGTTTCCCTGAGATGGTCAGTCTGGTAAGCCCCGACAAAGGCAAGGGGGCACTTACTCGAGCAGGTTCGCGACATGTGCGTACTTGCATTCTGTCTGACGCTTGATGCATGCTAAGCAATGCGGCCTCCCTCGATCGCACTATCATGCGCGTCAGCGTTCCATGCCATGACTTGCATTCTGATTCACATGGGATCGGTGTGTAAACCCCATTTGGAAGCTGTCAAAAGCTCGTCTCGGGGATCTGAGGAGCCAGCAAGGTTCGGGCAGCGTGCATGCCACGTGCGAGGCTCATGACTCTCTCGGCGCCCGCCTCCTGCAAATAGCAGCAGACAGGTTGACAGACGGCCGGGTCCAGACTTCGGGCCAGCGTCGGCGCGGCTGCGAGAGCCACGGTGGACCATGAAGCTCCGAGTGCGGGGGAGGGTAGGGGAAGCAAGCGCAAGGAGTGAAGCTCGGCTTGCTAAGCAACGAGGAAGGGAAGAGTCATGAACTTGTTGAATGAGCAGTGAAGCAAAGAGCCAATGCGTACATACCTTCGTTTTGCGCTCGACGCACTCGTGACATGACAGGGTTGGTTTGTTGCGTTTCTGCTTCTTCTTGGGCGGCTCGTCGGAGGCGTTCAGCTGTCCGTCCGGGCTGGCCGAGTTGCCGTCGACGCTGTCTTCTGTCTTGACGATGCCGTTGTAGGGGTAGGACTGGGAGGATGGGTGTGCAGCGACGGTTGACGAAGACAATGGCGTTCCGCCTGGGTGCAGAGCTCCATTCGGTGTCGTCGCATTCGTTGTCGGCGGTGGCGGCAGGCGTCCGTGTTCTGAAGCCGGCGATGCGTAGATTGTCGAGGCCGAACTCGGCGTGTATGGTTGCTGCTGATGCTGCGGCGGGTGGTCCTGGGGAGCCATCGCGACAGCTCTGGCGATGGTGGTGATGATGTTTTGGTGGTTGCGGCAGCGGCGCCGAGCGGCAGTCAATCAATTGACGCCGATGACACCGAACCCTCCCGCGACACCGAGCCTGCTGTCAATTTCCCACCTCCGGCGCCGGTCGTAAAGTGCCAATTTCGCGATGGACGCTGCTCCAGTTTCCGCCGTCTGGGCACGCGGCGTCTGTGGTGCTGGTCCCCTTCCGGACGGGAGGTCTGCAATCTGTAATCCCCGGGGAAGCACCGGATCGGGGGATGCGCGCCAGCAGCAGCAGCAGCGAGGATTGATGGGACGCTCAGGAAATTGGACGCTCGAATCCGGCGGCGCGCGCGAACGCGGATTGGATTGGCAAACGACAAGCAGTGGCCGTCCGCCGTGTGCCGTCCGGGAATAAGGATGAGGTGCGCTGCGGCAACGCAAAAGCTGGGCAAATTGCGGTGCGGCGCGGCGCAGTGTTCGCCGTCCGGAGGTCTTGGTCTTTTTGGGGGGTTGCTGCTGGGAATAAACAGGCGATTGCAGCAGCGAACGGGAACACAGCACGCAGCGTATGTAATGGTTGTCATACACCACCAAGCCAATAAATTTGGGGTCGCCGCGCGGGAATCTTTTGGGTGGGAAAAAGCGATGGGAATAAGGAGGGAAAAGAGAGACAGACGGGAGGGGGATTGGAAACATGAAAGAAAAAAAGAGGGGAAAAGAATTGGAAGAGACCACACACTCACTGGACTGCGACTTGCTGCTGCTGCGGCAGCGGCAACCAACCCGTACCGTACCTTGCCTTGCCTTGCCTCCTGCTCCTCTCCTCCTCCTCCTCTTTGCTCCCTACCTACAAGAGGAGGAACAGGACGGGAGTCTCCCAACCTATTCCACATAGCGGCCGTACCCAGACGGAACGGAGCGCAACGCAACCTATGCAACGCGACCACCTCACATGGGAGTCCACAAGTCACTGGACAGAGACCACTCAGTCAAAGTCCCAAAATCTACCTGGTAACCAATCCAACCCACGCCGCAGCGAACTGGACTAGCCACGGATGGGACCAGGCTATGAGACGAACAAGGTCCAGGGAAAAATAGAGAGATCACGCCAACGGCCCAGCTACTGCTCCTCTCTGCTAACGTAGTACGTAGTACGGATAGTCCATCTACATGTCGTCCCCGCCTAGCCTCGACTAAAAGACCCTCGAGACGAGATCAAAATCAGCCCTTCTTCAACAAGGTGCAGCCACTCAGCATCCAGCCCAACTCTCGTCAAAGCCGTGTCATCTCTCTCTTGAATCATCGACCAACGAGCAGACAAAACCCCCTCGAGTCATCCAGTCATCCATGGCCGAAGGCAACTGCCGGCCGGTCAACGGCATGGCTGGATGGCTGGGGTTCCAATCTTGGTCCATCCCCCATTCTGCATAGGCGATCAGGAGCCGCTAATCGCACACGCCGCCTGGGGGGGCCAACGCCCGTCTCGTTCGACACGGGCAGGTATCGCCGTCAACGACCTGATTTTGTCCTGCTTTGCCTAGTCTTTCCTCCCGGGTGTGTAAGCTTGTATTCGGTGCTACTGAGCAGGCCTTGACAGACGTTGGCCGACCCCAGAGCTTGGCTTTTCGGGCGGTATGACTTGGCAAGCTTTAAACATGGTTCCTTCACATCACAGGACAATTGGTTCGCTGACCAAGTCATGTTGGTTCGCGCCGTCCGCCGCGGCATGCTCCGCTGGCCTCTTTTAGCTCAACGCGCGCCGGAATGATGCTAGATACGTTCCCCTCAGCTGTTCAACTGCAATTCCTGAACGTTATTGACCAGGCGATAATCTATGATAATCTATCCTAGCCCTACGCATATTACATGTTGCGTGTGCTTGTGGGAGCAGCAACAAGTAGACCATGGCTCCCTCCTCGCTCTCGGTCTTGCCCCTCGAACAGCAGTCAAGTCACCAAGCAGTAAGCTAGGTAGGTTGCCTGCCGGAAAGCTTCGCCTTCCATCGCACCGGGGTCGCGCACTTCTACCCGCCCACATCGACGTCACTGATGCGACGGAATCTGTTCCCCGAACTCCAGTTCAAAGGGCCCCTCTGAGCACTCGCATCTTGCATCGTAACAATTTCTTCATCGCCTCCTGATCAAATCATATTCCAGGCCAATCCGGCTCATGCTCCCACAAGGCTCCGGGATCCTTTCCTAACGCCCCGTCCAAATATTTGTTGAGCCCTCTCCCGTCTCGGTCATTTGGCCGCCGGGTACGCTTCCCCGGCCGATATCGCCATGGGCTACCCCCTTGCTGGCCCACAAGTCAGCGCTACGGGGCCTGCACTCTGCAGCCCTCCGCCCACACCTGTAGGTAGGCACTCCATAGTCAGTCTCACGAATCCTTCCTGCATCAAGCAATCCATCAGCGCCGATGGTTTAGTGGTAAAATTCTCCGTTGCCATCCAGCAGCGTCGGGGAGCCGGGGGTTCGATTCCCCCTCGGCGCAATCTTTTGCTTTTTGACGACATTTGGTGCCTCAGTCTTCGCTTTTCTTCCAGAGTAATCATTTTCAAACCTTTTTGGCACTAAAACAGCGTTCAGTTGTACAGGTCATAGGCCTGTGGCTTTCCCAGCTTGCTGAGTTGCGTTACGACTCAGTAAGACAGGACCAACTAAACTCTCAGCATCTGTCTTCCCTCTGTTCATTCGATCAACGTGCATGCTCCGTACAGATGCGGCGACAAAGGTGATTTCTTGCGCCTGAGTAACCGCCCACAATCGCCTATTAGACCTGGATCAGTCGTTACGACTTGCCACGCCGGACCCTAAGAAGCCCAGGTTCATGCTCGGTTGTCTCAACTACCTGCGTTACTTGCTCAGAGCCTTTTTCATGTAAGTTCTTGATTCAGGCCAGCCTGTACCTCCTACGCTGTTGTTAAGTTTGTTAAAACGATGGATTCAACAATCATCCGCGCACAATCCGTGCGGTAGCGTAGAGTAGGTGCAGTCGAGGAGGGAAGATTGATGAAAAGGAGAGTCGAGCCGAAGTGTCTACAGCGTTGGATAGGATGATCATCGTGTTCAGCTAGCATTGGGGGGCACTAAACATATGCACGGTCACCTCTGCAGCTGTTGGTTACCTGGGCTGAAACCTCACCTCTTCAAGTAGGGTCCTCCGGGCTGGCTGGGTGTGTGCTGTGTACTCACCTTCATCTTCATCTTCACCTTGTTCGCCTGGGGCAGACTCTTGTCCCACCTAGTCTATATAAGCCGGGTCGAAAGGCAAAGCAAAGCACCTAACCAATTGTGACCATAGTTGTTATTGTGCTTGACCACTTATCTCGATGCCATCTCGGCCATGTGTTAGTGAAAGAAGGCACAGTCAATCCATTGCTGATACTGAGGAAGGGATCGTTCTATCCTCGTTGGTTCCGCCTTGTCTTTTCCTACCCTTTCTGTCACTGAGGTATTCTGTTCATGAATAAATGGAGGGCGATGTCAGAATGGGACCTTACAGGTACCCTCAGACTTCTACAAGTACGACTTCCGGCTGGTCCGCGTCTCTAAGTTTCTTATCATCATCCCAAGACAGCCGATGCACTGTCGATTGCAATTTCAACCAAATAAGGAGTTCGCTACCACTGCGATCCTTTTAAGCGCGTCTTACTCAAGTTTGCTCTGGGTCAGGGAATATAGGCGGGTGTGAGGTACATAAACGTGGAACTCCCCTCGAACAAGAGACTCTTTCACCAAGGCGACAGATGAAGGACTGATGGAGGTAATTGAGTTGTCTAGACCAGAAATCAATGCCAAGTCTCCATGAGTCCTCATGCACAACAGAAGTATCCTCTGAAGGTCTGATAGCGCCGTGTTGTCTACACCACCGCCTGTCTCGCGTGCCGTCAATATGTTCGGACATGAGTACGCTTACAGGAGTTTGAGTCTCCTCTGGTCAAAGGCTCTCGAGCTATCCATAGGAAGACTGCGGTTTACCCAGCCCATACTTAGGACAGCGCACGATCAGCCCATTGCTGCTAGAAGCCTTAATTGCTTCCCGGTTGCCGTCGCTTTTAAGACGAAGACAAGATAAGGGGTTGGTCTGAAGGGCTAGTCTGACTGGACACATTGGCTCTATCGTCACATTGCTGCGCGTCGGCGCCTGTGAGGCGTCGGCTAATCGGTGTCGTTAGGAGCATAGGTAGTCACTCATAGACAGACCAGAGGCGATTGCATTATGTCTCTTGGCGTACGGAGCATGTAAATATGCTCCAAGGTTTGATAGCGCTGGGTTTTATTCACCGCCATCTGTCTCGCCTGGCGCTGATGGACTCGTGTTTGAATACTCTCACAGAAGTTTGAGACTCCCTAGTTCATAGATGCCATCGGTAACCTAAGGTAGTCATCAAGAGAAAGTCTTAAGACGGTTGATTTACATTTCCCAGCTCTCATGCTGCGAAACTGGGTCAGATTGAGCTCATATTTGGGTCGTATGGAAAACTACGTAGCCATGTCGTGTTTATATACAGATTCTGGAACCGTCTGCTTGTTTCGTGGAACGCGGCTCGACGACGTGAGCTATGAGGCCATGGTGAGTGCCCAGATGGCACTACGTGCATGAATGTGAATGATACGCACGATTATATTCTGTGCCATATGTTGAGTATGGCTGGGGAGCATATAAGGACTGCTAAACGGAGCGAACGGAGTTGTGAAACCACAAATCTGTTGCATCCAACCCGTCTGACTTATCGTATTCTAGTTCTCTGAGGACTACCGAAAGATTAGACAGCTATCAACACCCTATTTAATTGAAAGGCTTGTGGCGTAAGATCAGATTCGGACTCTGGGCGCCATTCGTTTCCGTTGTCTCCAATATATTCGTGTGCTTGTTGTGATCCAACGCTTGCTAGAGCACTTCAAACACAACTGAGTAAATTGAGTTTGCTATGAATGTCACGATATTTTGGCCAATCACGAAAGAACAAAACATCAACAAAAGTACAGCCGAAAGTTCAACTTTTCTTGATACAAGGGAACACATGCTAATGCTACCTAACTACAAAGTGAGACCATGATCTATCCGACGCTGAGGGGAGTATCTCAAATCCAAGGAAAATCCGCCCATTTAATCAAACACATCAACAGCATACCTCATATTCCTCATCCCCTCAAACCACTTCTTCCCCTCCTCAAATTCCATCCCCTCAGCCCCCTCAACACCACCATCCACCAGAACCTTCACCAAAGCCTCCTCAACCGCCTTGCCCATACTCCTCGTCCCGCACACAAACACCTTAGCCCCCTTCTCCCACAACTTCACCACCTCCTTCTTCTCCCGCCACACGCGGTCCTGCACATACCTGCACCCCTCGGTCTCCCCCACCGCGCGCGAGTACGCCCTCCGCACGCCCACCGCCCCCATCTTCTCCCAGCGGTCAAACTCCTCGCGGTACAGGTCCTCCGCGCCCGGCCGGCGGCAGCCGAAGAAGAGCACCGCAGGCGCGAGACTCCGGCCGGCCGCGATCATCGCCGCGCGCTCCTGCGCGAAGCCGCGGAACGGCGCGAGACCGGAGCCTGCGGCGATCATCACGATGGGCGTCTTCTCAGGCTCCACGGGAAGGTGAAATGCCGCTGGGGACGGGCGTACTGCGACGTGTAGCTTGTCGCCCTTCTTTAGCGCCGCGAGGTAGTGCGTCGCGACGCCGACGTGGCGGCCCTGGCCTGAAAGTGAGGGCGCGTCGAGGAGGGAGTATGTTAATGTCGCCTGCGTCGGGTTCCGTAGCGGCGAGGACGAGATGGAGCTGTTCATTCGTTGTCAGCATCATGACCTCCTCAAGGTAATATTAAAGACCAGAATAAAAGAACTTACTACTGTCTCACGCGCATCGGCGGCAACATCCCCAAAAATGCCCCGATTCCCAGCTGGACCTCGGGGAACCTCTCCAACAGCTCCAGCACCGTCACCCTTTTCACCGTGACCTCAGCGTGATAGTGCTCCTCCCCCGCGAGCGCCTCCAACTCCTTCCTTGCCGCGGAGCCCTCAGCCGCCGCCTCCGCCAGGCTCGCCACATTGCGTTTCGTCGCAGGCTGCGCGAGCTCGACGTACGCGCTGAGCACGTCGACCGCGGAGAGCGTCTGGTTCACCGGCAGCGCCCCCGCCGCCGCTTGCTTGTCGCCCGAGAAGGTCAGGCACGCGTCCCACGCGAGGCCGAAGCGCCGCAATACCCGCTCCACGCTCGCGCGCGGGTTGAGCGGCAGCACGGCGAGGTAGTCGCCCGCGCGGTACGACGTGCCCGGCGGGAGCTGCACGTCCATGTGCTTCTTGGCCCTGGCGACCTCCGATGGTGCGTGGTCATCCTCGACAAGGATTGTCTCGTCCGCGACGACGGCTTCTTGCACGTCCTGCCGCAGAGTCGACGTCCGCGGGTTCGAGACTTGTACCGACAAACCCCCCGCCGCGGCCGCCGCGGCCGCCGCTGCCGCATCGCCGTTGACGGCATCGGGCACGCCGTACTTGGCTGCCAGCGCGGGCCAGAGCAGCTCGTCCTCCCAGACCTCAAAGTCGCTAAACATGTCCCGCTCCGCGGCGTCCGTGAGGCCCATCTCGACGAGGCGGGTAGCGCCGCGCGCCGCCATGGTGTCGTCGACGAGCCGCGGGATGCGGTGGAAGGTCTGCACCCAGTCGTGGTGTCCGCAGCCGAAGACGGCATAGCCGACGCCGTCAAGGGCCTTCTCGCCCTTCAGGCTCTCGAGCCAGAGGGTGAAGTGCGCGGCGTTGTCGGGCGGCTGGCCCTCGTAGGAGGCGGTGATGACGACCGCGGGTGTGCTGCTGTCGCGGGGCAGGTTGTCGCGCGCGGTGTCCAGGGGGTCGACGACGGCGGCGCGGAAGCCGTGGGCGGCGGCGTCGGCGGCGAGGCGCTGGGCGAGGGCCTCGCAGGTACCGCTGTTGGAGCCGTAGTAGATGTGGAGGGGCTTCCCGGTGGTTATTGTGTCGTGGCCGTTTGTTTGTGATGAGGCGGCAGCTGGTCGGAACGCCAGCGTCGTCGTCGCTTTTCCGGCGAGGCGGTGCTCCAGCTGCGTGGGCGACATGCCGTGCCGCAGCGCCGCGCGCATGTAGAACCCCTTGGGCTTGATGGTCAGGGACTCGGCGATCTTGAGCTGGTAGTTGGGGTCGTCCATGGTGAAGTTGAAGTTCTGCAGCAGCATCGCCGTGGCGAGCAGCGCCTCCTGCCACGCGAAGGGGCGCCCGATGCACGCGCGCATGCCGTTGCCAAAGGGCTTCCACGAGTTGGGGAACTCCTTTTGCAGGCGCTCGAAGCTCTCGTCGAGCATGCGTTCGGGCACGAAGTCCTTGGCCGAGTCTCCGTAGACAACGGGGTCGACGTGCGCCTTGCCGAGGAGGCAGAGGATGGGCTCGCCCTTCTTGACGGGGTATTTGTCGCCCAGGAGCGTATCCTCCTTTGCTTCGACGCCGAAGGCCGGGATCGTGGCGCAGAGGCGCAGAGTCTCGCGGAGGACCTGGTCATCGTTAGTATAGCCGCGACTTTACACGAATCGAGGACATGCTGAGAGAAACTCACCGCGTTCAAGTAAGGCAGCTTGGTCAAGTGGTCGATCGTAATCGGCCCCTGCCCGATGACGCTGTCGACCTCCTGCTGCGCTTTCTGGTACGCCGCGGGCTTCTTCAATAGCTCGTAAAACGCAAACGACAACAAGCCCGACGTCGTCTCGTGGCCGGCGATGAGGAACGTGATGAGATTGTCGATAATGCTCGCGTCCGTCATCTTCTGGCCCGTCTTGGGGTCGACGCCGTTCAGCATGGCGGCGAGCAGGTCCTTGCGGTCCGAGGGGCTCGCCTTGCGCGTCTGCAGGACCTCGTCGGCGGTCTTGCGCATGAGGTCGATGTCCGCAAAGAACTTGTGCTCGGTGCCGCGGAAGAAGTAGTTGGCGATGGCGGGGCGGCGGTCGCGGTTGCCGCACTCGGTGAGGGCGTCGCCCATGGCCGTGATGAAGGGGTGCAGCTCCTCGCGGTAGTATGAGTTGAAGCGGAAGTCCATGGCGCAGAGGGCGATGGTGTCGAGGGTCAGGCGGGTGAAGTCCTCGGTGGCCATGATGGGCGTGGAGGAGCCGTGGCGGGCCCATTTCATGGCCATCTGCGTCGCGATGTCGTGCATCTCGTCGAACATGCCGCGGATCGTGACGGGGCCGAAGGCGGGGATGAGGATGCGATGGGCGATGCCCCAGTTTGGTTCGTCGAGTTTTGCCTGGGGGTTGCGTGTTAGTTGATGTTTGATGTGTGGTTTGGTGATGAGAGGGGAGGGGATGCTCACGGTGAAGAGGCCATCGCCGGCTATCGATCTTACTTCCTGTGTACAAATTGTCAGAGGTTTGCCGTTTGAATGAAGAAGTGGTGACGGATGGAGGAAGACTTACCTTAAGGACGTTGTTGAGCGTTTTTTGGAAGCGTGTCTCGTCGCATACTTCGTTGACCAGAGCATTGGTGGAACAGATGACCAGCGTCTTGCCTCCCGGGAAGCGTAACCTGTAGATTTCACCTAAGACAGTGAGCAATTGGTTCGTTACTGGCCAGGGATGTCGTGTTTCCCTACCGAATGTGTCTGCCAGACGATGGATGTCCTCGAGAGGGTTCTCCGGGTTGAACTCTGCAATATGCCCCAGGAACGGAAGACCCCAGGGTTCGGGGATGGGCACTTCCTCCGGCATCACCGCAGACGGCATAGTGAAAAGATTCCACCGACAAAGCACGCAATGGCGAGGATATTTGGGCCGCTGGCTTCGTGTTGTTGGTGAAAGAACAATCAACTAATGTGTCTCACGGGTGGGTTGTCGGACAGGACCAACGTCGCGCAAGGATGATGTGATGTGATGCGGTGGACGCAGAGAACAAGATGCTCGCACAAAAGACCCAGGGAACCCCTCCGTTCGGGCTTGCAAAGAAACGTCGAGACTAACGAGACCAACGAGCTCTGGTCGAATGGGCTTTTATCAATTAGCGTCGTGGTCCCTGTCGTTCGCCCAGGCTGATGGGGATGTGGAAGCGGAACAGCAGGGATGGCGGGCCGGAAGGACGCAGATGCATCTGCTCTGATGGGGGCCTAAAGCGGGCCCCCGGTGAGGCAAGCAACGGGCGATTCCCACGGAGCAGCATACCTCAGAGCAGAAAACTGCGGTGCTTCTTGCATCGTACGTTGGTGGTGGTGATGTTGGTGCTCACGTACCTGGAAGTTCCAACGGCTACACGGGATTGGTCGAGAGATGTGACAGTTCAAGTCGTCGATCAAGCTCCGAATTGGGGTTGGGGTACGATTTGCAAGACTGATGTTTGGAAACTATGTTCGTCGTGTTGGTTCGGATGATGCATTTGCCTGCCTGCGTTTAGAAGATGCGCCAACGTTGGCCGGCGGGCTACCCTTTATATCGAAGCATTTTTTTCATCGAAGCACGTCCAGGCCTCTGCTGCATCTGGGCATCCCTGACTCTTGTCCGCCGCAGTGGGTTTGCATGCAGACTGTGGCTACACGACCCTTTGAGACACAAACCCACGCGCAACGTTCTTTCAAGCCCAGACTCTGGGGCTTGCAAAGTCCGCACGTTGTTGGCGGAGAAGTCCTGGAACCCGGCCGTAGTGCGCCCAATTCCCCGAGGACGACCTGCTTGGCCTCCGAATATAGTACCTCGTACGTTTCGTGGGATTGTCCAAGATACGCGGGAGAGTCGACGATGACAGGATTCGCAGCCCCTTGGCTGGCGAATGAGAAGCGGCGGGTTGCACCAGAGGTTTTACGGGCTACCAGGGTGCGTTAGGCCGACGCTCCGCTCCGAGAGAAGGAATCGAAAAGACCGCCTGCTGCAAAACACCGAGCGAGAGGCAGCAGCCGTGGTGAGCAAGCCCTGCAGGTGGGTTTATGCCGTATCTCGGCCGGTTCTCGTAATGTTTTGTTTCCATTGGCGGAGTGTCAGTGTGTGGCTTCCCTGGAATTGTTCTCCGCAGGCTCTCCACGGCTCATGCGGCGGCCCCCCGGGAGAAAGTCACGACGCCGGCTGATATGAGGCCGTGGCGGAGGACCGAGGAGCACGAAAGCCACGGGCGGCTTAAGCTTATCCCGGCGTTGTTCGCCGTCTGGTTCGTCCCTTTTCCGACAGCAGTAAAAAAAGGTGTGGGAGGTCAACAGCATGCTGCTGACCAAATTGAGTGCTGACGTGATGGGCATAGACGAAAAGCCCGGCGCACGGGAGTGAGGGTCAGCCCACAATTAATTTGGCGTGGGAAGATGTCAATGATAAAACGGCGATCTGCGTATTCTCCTATGCCGGTGGGAGGGTTTGCTGGCCCCGTCGCTCGGCGGGGGTTCGACAGGAACGCCGGAGAGATTTTGAGCTCCGGAACGGAGTGGGGCTGGCTGGTGTTCTCGGGGAATTCAAGACTGGACCACGGCGAAGGGCCGCCGGGCTGCCGCGGGAGGCCGAATGTGACGATGCAGAAGAAAAAGACGCCAGCCAAGGAATTTTCTTGCTGATTTCATACATAGATCGTCGGGTTCATGAATCAAGACCAAACACTTTCCGCTGTGTCAGCGGGCTGTCGTCTTGTCAGAGTGAAGGTATTGCCAGCAGGCGGAATCTTCATTGTGGCTTGCTGGATGGGAGCGTCCTTTGATACGGCCATATGTGATGATAGGATATTGTCCATGAGATGAATCATTCCAAAGAAGTCCTGCTTTTCAGGCAAGTATCCTAGCCAAGCGGGCAGGTAACACTACTCTGCCTGTTTTACTCCGTTTATTGTTCCTATCATACTCGTCACACCTGCCGTCTCTAACCCAAGAGAAGGAAAATTCTTTCCGAATACACTTCAAGTATGATGGCTTCCAAAGCAAACAGCCGAGTAACGAAACCAAATTGTAAGGTGCTTCAGTACACCTCAGTGTAATGGCGCTGCCAGCCCCACCGCGGGGTAACGCAATGGCGGGGTGAATTACTCGGCCAGCTCAATCGGGCAACCATCTCCCTCCTCCCACTCAACTTTTTGGCACGCGAGAAACACAACACATCCGCGACGGCTTCAGAAACACGTCCATCCACACCGACACGAGCCAATTGCCGGCCATCCTCCCTCATAAACCTCCGCCACGCCCTTCTAAGAGGTCACACTACACACCATGGCCGACGTCAAGGCAAAGGCTGAGGCCTTGGTCCCCAAATTCAAGCTCGACCGCGTCCTCAACCAAGGTAAACCGCCCACATCGCCTCCCATCTCTCACCTCGTCGATTGCTAACACACCACCCCCACAAACAGACCAAGCAGGCCGCCGCACCTCCCTCCTCGGCACCATCGACGCCCAACCCGCCCTCCTGATCCTCGAACGCGCCCCCTTCCCGACCGACCCGTCCTACCTCGGCGCAACCCCGACGACCCTCTCCTCCATCGCGAACCTCGGCGCAAACGACGTCTACCACTGGTACCTCGCCAACACCGGCGGCGCCAGCTCCTCTTCCACCAAACCAGACCCTGCCCTCGCCGACCTCAAGATCAACCTCATCTACCCCTGCACCGAGACGCACGTCAAAAAGTACAGCAAGCAGGGCGTCCGCCTCGTCACCGAGACGCCGCACATCTACGCCTCCGCCGTGCGGCCCTTCATGCAGCGCAAGCGCGACGAGGGCCGCCTCAACTGGGTCTTCAACATCATCGAGGGCCGCACCGAGGTTGAGGACGTCATCTACCGCACGGAGCTGGGCGCCTCGCAGAACGACGAGGGCTTCCTGCTGCTGCCGGACCTCAACTGGGACCGCAAGACCATCGACGCGCTGCACCTGCTCGCGCTCGTCGAGCGCCGCGACATCTGGTCCCTGCGCGACCTGCGCCGCAAGCACATCCCTTGGCTGCGGCACATGAAGGCGAAGCTGCTCTCGGCGGCGGTCATGAAGTACCCCGAGGTCGAGCCGGACCAGCTGAAGCTCTACGTGCACTACCAGCCTACGTACTACCACTTCCACATCCACATCGTGCATGTGCAGCTCGAGGCGGGCGCGACGCAGGCCGTGGGCAAGGCCGTCGGGCTCGATAGCATCACGGAGACGCTCGAGGCCATGGGGGGCGACGAGGAGGCGGGCATGGAACAGATTTCTCTTAGCTATACACTAGGCGAGGCAAGCGAACTATGGACAGAGGTGTACGAGCCGCTCAAGCGGAGCGGTGCAGCTTCTCAATAGCGATGACGAGGTCGTTGACGCCCGAGCCGTGGGGGCAGTCCTTCCATTCTCCGCCGTCGCGGATGCAGTAGATTTCGTTGTCGAGGCGCACGGTACAGCTCTTGGTAACGCCGGCCTGGATTTTCTCGTTGTCAGTATCCGTCTTGCACGAAAGAGGCTGCGGGATGGACAGTTTCTCGGGGGGAAACTTACGTCCTTGCTCCTTCGCACGCTGTCGCGCAGCATGCCCAGGCCCAAGGCACCGTCGTCCTGGGTCGCGCAGTCGTTCAACTCTTTGATGTCAATAGCATGCTCCAGAGCGCAGTCCTCCACCAGCGAGCGCTCGGGGATGGCCTGGTACTCGCGGGTCAAACACATGGTGAAGCCGAGGTTGATCTTGGGGTCGGGGTAGAGGTGTGCGGCGCAAAGCTCGATGATGTTTCCCATGCCTACAGAGAAGTTCATTAGAGCATGTTCTTAGAAGAAGCCGGGCATATAGACTAGACGTTACATTCAGACGGGCCGTGCTTGCAGTCGATTCCATCGTTCTCGGTCGGGGTTCCAATGTAGGAAAGAGTGAAGTTGACCTTTTGGTAGGTCTTCATCATGGTCGGGAGGACCAGGTCCCTCAAGCAGTCCTGCGCCGCTGCCGTCAGCACCCTATCTCCAGACTTGCCAATAGCCAGCTGCGACCACTCACCCTCGCATCAGGGCATTTGCTCATGATGTGCGCCTCCAACGGCACAAGCTTAGCGTTCTGCTCGACTACGGGAGCCTGCTGGGGAATGAAGCGCGCGTGGGGGATCGCCGGCTGTCCCACTACGTAGCCCCAGAAGCCGTAGAAGAAGACGAGGACCACAAGAGCGGCAGGCCAGAGGTTCTTCCTCCGGACGAGCCGTCCAGACATGTTTGGCGGTGGTGGTGCGTTGGCGTTGGAGGTGTAGTAGGCCTGCTTCTCGTCCATGACGAATATCGTATTCGGGGGGATTTTTGTTATCGAAATCGGATTGGGGGCGGAGTTCGCGTCGGGCTTTATTTTCGGCGTTTCGTGTTGATGAATCGTTCGTGGGATCAAGGCAGTTGAAAAGATGATGTTTTGGAGAAGTTCTGGATGTCTTCTCAGGCACAAGACCTGGTGACGAAATGGAATGCAAGCTTACTTAGAAACAAAAAGCTACTTGCGTCCAAGTCCCCTCCCCGATCGGAGGAGCAGAGAGTTTGGGTTGTTGTCGCGAGGGGGCCCCGTTGGAATTGCGACAGCCGTGCAGCGAGCACGGCAGCGGCACCTCAGGCCAAACAGCGACGTTGGAGAGCATGTCAGTGCTAGCTGGATGGGGACAGGGTGCCTTGCACTACGACGCTACCTTGTATTGCGTGAGATTCCCGCTTTGGAAGATGTACCTCCTTACTGAACAGGTGAGGTGCTGCTTCTCCAAGTGGCCAAAGCTCCATTTCAGCAGCAACGACGGGCAACAGCGGGGAGCCTGCGTGCCTGTCCACCAGAGGCTTATCTTATCGGCTGCTAGGTGCCTTAGGTAAGGCAGGTAAGGCAAGGTGCCTCTTCGTACTGTTGTTGCATTCGGCGAGGAAGCTGTGGTCCAGTACCTGATGCAACAGTGCGAATCTGGGTTTCTCCTGGCAATGTTCACCGTACGGCGGCAGGGATTCGAGGTTTGCAAACTTCCATCCGATGTCCAAGTCGAGAGACGCCTTCTCTTCAAGACCTGAGTCGATGTTGACCATCTGCAATTACTCTGAGAAGAAAAGCTATCGACCAGCAGCAAGAGTCATGCAATTCCCAACGTCAGCGAATCACCTTACATAAGAATGGAAGGCACACACAGTAGCCCCGTCAGCAAGACACAGTACACAGTGGGCATTCATCCACTTTCCCTCGCTCCTCACCTCCACGCACGACGGAGAAGAGAGCAGCAGCAGCGCATCACGGCCGAGTGTAACGTGCCCCTACTATTACATGCAAACGGGGGCCAAAAAATCCCCATCGCTACTTATTCTTCATCTAACAACTTGGTTAATCCTCCTTTCCTGTTGTTCCTCCGTTTCAGAGACAATTTCCAGTGACAAGAAAGAAGCTTCCTTGTCCAAAACACGCAACCGCTAGACCACCTGGCTTACCCCCAGACGTTGATAATCCACACCATACACCACACACTACCGCACCAGACCACACCAGGAAACACCCACCCGACGAGTGAGACCCGGGAAGACTAAGGCGAGGAAACAGCAGAAACGCCTCATTGCCTCCCGCATCCCGCCTAACCGCCTGACCTGACCTCAACCTGGACAACACCAACACAAACACAAACACCACTCACCAACGTAGCCATACCCCGTTCGATTGACCACATACGCACGCAAACAACGCAAACATGGATCCCGGCTCCGCGCTGCAGGACTTCCTGCAGCCGCTCCGGGTCGATAGCCAGACAGTCCACACACTGTCCCGCCTGTTTTACTCCAATTTCAAAGACCTCGCCCTCAACGCCCACGATCAATTCCTCCCGACACCCATTTCAGAGTCAATTCTGAGACCCGTAACCCAGCGTGGTCATGGAAGGTGTGTACATGTCTTGTCGTCCCCTTGTGACGTCTCCCATGCCTTCGTCATGTAGCACCATGCTGGGCCGTTGGAACGTATCACACAACCGTCTGCAGACGTCTTCCAAAGTTTCACCAACTGCTGACATGGGACGACAGACACCTTGCTATAGACATGTACGTCCTCACTCCCCTGCTGCTGCTGCATCGTCACTCATCAAGAGCATTCTAAGAAAATTCCCCTTTGGACGTGACCCAAGCTAACCCTCCCCAGCGGCGGCACAAATCTGAGAGTGGGCTTCATCGAACTCTCTGGCGCAGAAACACCATCAGCTACCGCCAACTCCACACTCCAGACCAACGGCACCTCGTCAACTCCGACCCTGCATCTCAAAGAGCAGGCATGGCCCATAGACAACGCCCTCAAAGCCTCGTCAAATTCAGACCCCCAGCTGCTCTTCGACTGGATTGGCTCCTGCATCGCAACAGTGGTCCACTCCGCCCTCGAGGAATGGCCATCTCTCGCGGCGGAACTCGAGCTACCGCTCGGCATCACCTTCAGCTTCCCAATGGTCCAGCATTCAATCTCCGACGCCACCGTTATGACAATGGGCAAAGGCTTCAGTATACAGGGCGACGCCGAGCTCGGCCCCTTGCTCCTACGTGGCTACGACAAAGCCCGTAGTGCGGTTGATGACGTCCAACTACCACCAATTCGCATCGCCGCGATCTCCAACGACTCGGTCTCAACACTCATCTCATACATCTTCCTTTCCCCGCCAACGACAAAGGCCTCTATGGGCCTCATCGTCGGCACTGGCTGCAACGCCACCATTCCGCTTAAACTCTCCCTCCTCGGCGGCTCCAAACAGCCCGCAAACATTAGCCTCCTTCCCGGCGAATCGGCAAGCGACGTGCGCATCGCCGTGAATACGGAATGGTCTATCCGCGGTACCGCACCCCCTCTGCGTGAACTGAAGCTCATCACCACCTGGGACTCTGCACTAGACGCAGCCCTGATAGGCCCCAATGAGATCACTGGCTTCCAACCTTTGGAATACATGACGGCAGGCCGGTATCTGGGCGAACTGGGACGTCTGATGCTTTTGGACTACCTCAAGACTGTGTTGGAAGTCAACGAGGACTCCCTCCCATCACGTCTCCTCGTCAGATACGGTCTCACCACCACGTTCCTAAGCCACTTCAAGCCCCTACACTCCCCAGCTCTTCTTCCGAAACTGGAGTCAGAATTCCCAGCTGACGCCTCTTCACCGTTCAAATGGACGGAAGAAATGGCAACAGCCCTCTACCACATTGCAAAAGCAATCGAGCTCCGCGCCGCAGGCATCGTTTCTGCGGCAACCGTCGCTCTCCTCAGGCTCGCCGGGGACCTTCCCTTGGACGGAACGCCTTCCAAAGTCACGGAGCTGGGCGTTGGATACACGGGCGGCTGCATCTCGCAGTTCCAGGACTATCTCGCAGACACGCAGATGTTCCTCGACGAAATCATGAAGCTGGACTATGACGGTAAGTTGCCCGCCAGGGTTGTACTGAGTCCCTGTCACGACGGCGGCATCAAAGGCGCGGGTATCCTGGCGGCTGCGACGTGTGTGAGTCAGAAGCATGATATCTAAGGGTCGGAATCACATTTACGGAGAAACGAGCAAGTCCAGTCAGTATTGAGAGGGGTTTCACGGCCAATGGCGGTTTTACAAGTCTGCCGGGAAAAGGCAAAGCCAGACGCAGCCTATTTGCATCATTAAGCGTTCAGGTGGTTGGTTCCGAGGATACATGATACAGCAGAGCATATAGGAGACGGGCCCTAGAGAGAGAGAGTCACATTTGCTTCATTATAAAACTAGCAGACTCGTAGCGGTCCAGTCAAGTCTACCAATATCAAAGGCACACACACATATATTGCAAGAATCCATGATTGCGACGTTGCAGTGAAGAATAGAGGAGAGGTGAAGGAATTGTATTCAAAATGACAAATCGCCAACTGTTTCGCTTTGGATATTTGGAACCCGGAAGAATCTCCGTGCTGAATGAGAAACCACACCAACGTCATCAAACCTCGCCGCCCGCCCAATCGACCATCCCACTTCAACCTCCGAGTAAACAAGAATAAATGACTTTGTAAAACTCCTCGTCATTAAGCTCGATTCTTTCCAATCATCGTGAAAGAGGTGAAAA
Source organism: Colletotrichum endophyticum (assembly GCA_027406105.1). NCBI lineage: Eukaryota > Fungi > Ascomycota > Sordariomycetes > Glomerellales > Glomerellaceae > Colletotrichum > Colletotrichum endophyticum. The sequence goes on from JANVYF010000005.1 coordinate 941,483, forward strand.
AGATAAATGGCAAAGGAAATCGTTTCTCCCACTCTCCGGCATGCCCTGGTAGATTTTCCCGACATTGCACACACACTCTCTCTCTCTCTCACACACACACACACGCATGTACAACTACACGCCTCCTTCACATGAATATCTCAAGTACAACCACCCCCCGGCCCCCCAACCACCCTCTTTGCAATGCAACTGAAGCGATGGTGATGAAGCAGACGCTATGCTATGCACGTGTTTTCGGATTTTTGTTTTGGATGTCGTCAGGAAGGGGGGACTCTCGTTCGGTCCCCCCCACAGTTCAGATGGTACTCCCCTCTCCTATGCTTTTGGTCCCAATGCTCCCCCTTCTCTCTTCCCCGTTGAGGCCGTGTCAGTCATGAAAATAAGGAATGCTTGCGTAAGCGGCGGCAGAAAATGGACAAAGAGGCGTTTAGTAAGCTGTCGGTCCTCGCATTGCCCTTGTAGATCGGAAATTCAGCTGCGGAGGTGGTACGTCGTCAACAATGCCTTCATCGATGTCGGCCTCAATAGGCGATTCGTCAGCCACCAGTGGCGCCGACATGTCCACCTCGACAGCCCTGGTGACCGGCGTCCTAGAACTGGACTCGGCCTCGAGCCTCGCGTCAACCTCGAGCGTCCTGGGAGTTATTGGCGGATTGCTGTCCTTGGCGGGCGTGAGCTCGCGCCGCATGCTCGTAGGTCGAAGAGTCCGCACCTTGTTGGGCTCGCTGGTCACCTTCAGCAGATCAGGCTCCTCCTTCTCTATGCGATCCATCTCTTTGACCGCCAGCTCCTTGGTCTCTATCAGACGTCTCTGTATGTTGGCGATCTCCTCCCTGCAGTGCGCGTCACGGAGGAATTGATGAGCAGCATGCTCGGCCGTGCCTTGCACATACTCAAGATGCTTGTCGAGCTCGTCGTAAACGTCTGGTACGTTACTACCCATCCCGCCGGCCTGACCGGCTCGTGTATATGATGGTCCGGGTCCGCCTCGTCTGCCAGCGCCCATCCGTCGTGCGCTCATGTACCGTAGAGATGGCAAAGCCTCATCAACTGGAGCGGCAGCCAAGGACGCATTCGTATCAGCCTTCATGGCTCCATCTCCAGCATCGTCATCTTCGTCTCCGTGCTCAAGCTCCGCCATGCGACGGATGCTTGCAACCTTGGCCGCCATCTTTGCCTTGCGCATCATGTTCCTGCTTGCCGACACGAACTTGACCAGATCTTCAAAGAACTTCTCCACAAACTCGTCGTAGAACACAGTCACTTGTGTCTTGCTGCGGTATCTTGACTGATTGTCTTCACCAGACATGACGGACGCGGTACGGACGCGCTTCTTCACCTCTGCTCTAGCATATGCTTGCGCCTGGGTAAAGGCGTTCTGGGTCTGCTGCTGCAGAGCCGACGGTGTTTCGCTGCTCGGGGTTGACGGGTTCGCCGCTGTCTTTTCCTTATCTTGGGGCGCCGACGCGACTTCAGGCGCATCTGACTTGGTCGCGGGCGTCTCATCGACGGGAGCAGGAGTGGCATCGGCGTATTCGTCCTTTTGCTTCAGTGATTCGGTAGATCCACGGTTGCGAAGAGGCTTCATGGTGTTTTCGCTAGCCAATGCGGCGAGCTGGGCCTGGCGCTGGACGATCTGGTCGCCCATCTTATCGAGCTGGGAGACCCAGTCGGGTACATTGTTGATGACGTTCTTGAGGGCGTCCATGATCAAAACCCCCTGGTCTTCTTCGTGTCGAAATCTGGCCGTCGTGACTGATTTAGGAGACGTTAGGTGCTCGTGGACAGCCTAACGTCTTGATGCGGGGAGAGAGTAGATGATAATCGATTGAGGTTGGTTGCAGAAGTAGCAGCGACAGCAACCAGTTTTGAGGGGGTTGTTCGGTGGAAGATGGGGCGACGATCGGCGCTGCAGACCTGAGGACGGGGAAGGCGAAGAAAACAGGAAGAGATCGGCGCAGTTATGGGTGAAGCATGGTCCGCCAGCAAGCGAGGTTGGCGTGTCTCTCGTTGAGGGGTCGTACCGCAGTTGGAGGCAAGCGAAAGGGACGATAGTCGTGCGTCACGTCCAACGTGATGTGATGGCAGAGCGTCAAGAAGGGCGAAGACGCTTACCTGCTCACGCTTGGGTCCGGGCGGAAGTCTGATATAACTAGCGGCGTCGTTTGTGCCGGCAGAGAGGCTCGAGAAGGATGTTGGGCAGAGAGCAACCGTCGAGGCGTCGGGAACAAAAAAAGCCGTAAATTGGGTGAGGGCGATCGGCCGCTAAAAAGACGACTTGAGATCTGCGCGGGAGAGAAACCAGGCTTTAGACTGGATTTTGTGGGCAGGTGGGAAAGGAAAAGTAAGATATAGATGGAACGGAGAGATCAATCGATGAACAGCGGCAGACCGGGACCATGTAAAGAAAAAGGGCCCCCTAGTACTTTGTATATCGGTACGGCGTGGTGAGGGCGGCGGCGGCGGCGGCGGCGGTACCTTAAGATGGATGAGGAGGCGGATGGGGCCTTGTGGGTGTGCCGTTTGGTGTGTGCTTGGCGTCAAAGTTGGGGGTCAATGGCACTAAGTGAAGCCGCTAATGCTGGGGGGAGGAGAAGTGACGAGGAGGATATCAACGACGAGTGGTCGAGGAAGAGGATGGTAGTCGAAGCGTGTTATGCTGCTTCTCGGATCGAGTCGGTTGGTGGGCACAAGGACGGGTATCCGAGATGCCGAGTCCAAGAGCAAGTTGTAGTGTCGTCGGGGAGAGGCGCGTTTGGTTTGCTGGGTATGATGAGGGGAGCAGAGTAGAGAGAGATAGCGCCTTCACACAAACACGTCTGGGGGAGAGTGGAAGGAGGAAGAGGAGGAGGAGGGAGGTGTGCGAGAGCAGGAGGAGTAGCGGTTATGAGAGAGAAGTTGTGCAAGGTGTGAGAGAGAGCGGTGGGGGTTGGACAAGGCGAGGATGAATAGGCCGGGGAGGGGAGAGTGTGAGAAGACTGAGAAGGCCAATGGCACAAGGCGGGCAGGCACAAAAGGACTGGACTTGCGAATGGGCGGATGCGAGCAGCAGATGGGCAGGTACTGCGAGGTATCAGGTGTAGGGGCGCTTGTGTGTGTGAGGTGCAGACGTGGATGCAGATGCAGACGCAGACGCAGGCGCAGATGCAGATGCAGCAACAGAGATGCAGCCAGAGCAGAGCAGAGCAGAGCAGGAGAAGGAGGAGCGGCAGCAGCAGCAGCAGCAGGACGGGGGAGTGCAGACCAGCAGACGGTGGTGGGAAAGCGCAAATACAGGGTAAGGTAGGCAATCCACCCACTCTGCTGCTGTTCTTTCTTGTTGGAGCGTGAGGGGGATGGTCCGGATGGAGAACGGTGGTGGAAGGGCCTGCACCAGAGAGCGAGCAGGGGTTGGCTGGTCCGTTGCTCTGCAAATCTGCAAAGAGAGGCGGACGGGGGACGGGGACGGGGGGGTAGCGGATGGGGACGGACGGCGACGAGGACGAGGGCAGCAAGACGCCGATGGTGGATGCTTGTTGGAAAGTGATGGTGGTGGAGGAAGATGTGAATGAACATGGACAGGGACACGCCCGTGGTGTGGTGTGTTGAGGGGGAGAAGAAGGAGAAGAAGGGGAGGAAGAAAAAGAAGGAGAAGGTGCTTGGTAGGTACGTACCGATCTGTTTTCCTTCCGCAAAAAGACGGCAGGCGGGGCACCGCACCGGGGGAGGTGGCAGCCACGGCAGGTGCAGCGACATGGTCCATGAGGTGAGGAGAGGAAAGAGGAGCGCATGGAAAAGAGGGGAGAGCTCGCACTCAGGGTTCCATTCAATTGCCCACTGCGGGAGGGAAGCCGCTGTGGACAAATCCCATCATCGTCTTCGTCCACCGTCGTCTAGTTAATTACAGTAGGCCCATGCCTCGGGCGTCCCTTATTCCATTCCATGTCGTTGCCAACCTGGAACCTCACAGTGAGAGGAAGGCAAATGGGGGAACCTTACCTAAGGGGGTACCTTCCAGGATACCTTACCTAAGGCGAGGTGATGAAGGAAGGAACATTGGAAGGATTGGAAGGCACCTTTCCCATGATACCTATTTACCTACCTACCGTAAAATAAGGTAAGGTAAGGTAAGGTGAGGTACACTCACTGGAAGGATGAATTGGAAGGCGGTTGCAACAGTCACCCGTCCGTGTTCTTTCCCTCTCCATTGCTCAATTGTCGAGTAGGAAGGAAGGAGGAGCTGATGCAGGCCAACCACCTCACCTACTTAGGTAGGTACAAACAAGGATCCGCGTGCACCTCCCAGAGAACAGCTCGCTTTCGTAGCAATCAACCCCATGTGTATTTCTCCGTCCCATTTCTCTCTCTGCGTCTCTTTCTTTCTTGTGCACTCGAAATGGCGGGGAGACTCGTACTGCACCCACCGCGATACCTTACCTTCCCACTACCTAAGGTAGGTAAAGCAGGCACTTGACACACCGGCCGCTAAAATCTCTCCCGCTAGAACCCGCCCGCGTACCTTGTGTGTCTACCTTACGCCGTGCGCTAGGCATGTCTGATAGTGGGGGAGAAAGGCACATCGTCAATCATCAATCATCCATCACTCATCGCCAGATCTCCAAAGGACACTCTATCCACCTGCAGCCCACAACGACGATCTCCAGTTCCTTTTCTTCCGTTGCAACGCTAGAAGGAAGGGAACTGAAGCTCCCACCGGGCCCAGCACGTTTGATCGTTTTCTTCGCCATGCCGAACCCCCCATCTGCCGCAATCAATTGCCTTACCTTTTCGACAGTCAGCACCTCAAGGCTCATCATCATCCCTCGTCCCTTCCTTTTCTTCCCGGGCAGCAACCCCCCCGGCCAAACACAACGTTGCGTAAGGCAAGGTACTCCGTAACGCACCTTATCTTGACCCTTTCATCAACTCGCCGATCCAGCTACAGCAAGCAGCACAATGCCCGACGCACATCCAACACACCGTTTGCACTACCTACCTCATGGTTTGCGGCCTGCCCTGCAGTACAGGCAGACAGACTGCATAGCACGTACACAGGATGCGGTTTGCACTTATGCAAGTGCGGCGCAACAACATGGTGGCAGAGCCAGAAAGACGCCTCCCCCACCAACCCAACCGCCATCTACGATCCAGCCTTGGACGATGAATGTCATGTACCCATACGTCAACCAACCCTCCTTCTCACTTACGGCCGTTATGTGCCCTACGTTGGCTGTCTTGGCTTTGCCTGAAGCCCTAACCTCCGTAGCAACACGGACACACGACATTTTGCTGTCTGTGCGGTCACCGGCTGCAGGCATTAGATTGGTCCGCATGGTCAATGACTTTCCGATCCGGACGGTTGATGCCATCGTCGGTCGGCTCTCGGGCGTCACCTCACTTCGTCTCCAGACTCGCTGCAACCCGAAATCTCCAAATTGGAACTGGCCTCCTCCACCAGCCAACCCACCGACGTGCTTCGCATTGGGCGTATGAGCCTCAAGCCCCCCATCCCGACATGACAGCGCTAGAGAGAGACAATACTGAGGGCTGCCCCGAGACTTGGTCTCATCACAAAGCGAGCCATCAATTTTTTTCCTCATCTTCGCCCACGGTACACGAACGTTCGACATGGCTCGGACGAAAAGGGCAAATGCAGTCCAGTCCAGCCTAGCCGTCACCGCCCCCGGGCCTGGCTCAAGCTGGCTCCGCCCGTCGGACGTAGCTCCGACTCGCGCCGCCGTCTCCGCCGCTATTCTGCACAGTCAACACCGCTAGAGAGCCCTTGTCCTGTCTGTGCTTAAACTGTCTTATTAACGGCGCCAACAGAGGTGACTCCAGGCAGGCCTATGAATGCCAGTGGTTGGCGTACGATCGACACTCGCAACTGTTGAACTGCTAAACCCAGAGCGGCTTCTCTGAGCTACTATGGCGACTACGTCTACGACGGCTACCGCGACCGCCAGCGGCATGAATGCCGCTGGCCGAGCGTTCGGCAGTGTCAATATCCATCCAAATTGACGGCCGGCCAGCTCGATTAGCATGCGGCTACTACGACGCCCAAATGCCGTCACGGCAGTCCCGAAAAGAGAACAACAAAATCACGATGCGAGACCAAGGGTCACACCATCCTAGGCCAGCACCGACTACGGTTCGAAACCAAACCAAACACACAGCACCGCCGACCCTCGAGGGTTTCGAATGGCTTGTCGACTGTGACCTTCCTTTTCCTCCCTTGCCGACAAGGCCTGTCAGGCAGTCGCGGGCTTTGATACGCCATACGGTGCGGTGGGTGTTCGGCGGACGGGTCCACACCGCAATGCCTCGTCAACCGCGGTACGTGACTGCGAATAATAAGACACGCAGAGCATAGAGTGCAAGGCTTCTCTCAGAGCTTCTCGAACAAATCATCTTGTGGAGGCACGCCAGGGTGAAACATCCCCAGCAACGCCCCAGTGATCACTGCTGCTAGCCCTATTTCTTACTGCTGCCACCACCACCATCAGCAGCCAGGCCTGCTTGTTCCTGCTGGTCTGCGACGTCAAATCTCGCATCGGCATGACTTGGAGCTCCAAGAGGTTGGCCGAGTCTAATGACTCTTATTGATGAACTCTTGAGGCGAAAAGAAGCACTTCTGAAGCTCAATCTCGCAGCTAGGGAACTTTTCCGCAGCCCATAACCCTGCACCGTCCCTCTTTCTGCCTGACACAAAATCGTCTGGGGCGAGAAGAAGCCCAGGGTCCGCTGCCAAGCGCTGGTACGAGTCCGATATGGATGCGACGATACTTTCCTCCATCTCTCTCACCTGGACCAAGCAGATCTGGGTGTGTTCAAAGTGAAGGGAAAAAGGACAGCAGCAGGCTCTTTGCTTCATCGACACTGACTGTGCTAGCACGCCAGCCCACATTGGAGGATGAAGGATAGTCAAAAACAGGCTGTTGCTGTCTTCCTTGGCCACCAACCATAGCAGGGCTCGCCGCCTCTCCGCCTCTGCACCTCATGCATACCACTCTCACTCGTCTATCCATACAACACCTGCGATTGCGATTTTTTTCGGCTACGCTTGCATGCGCTGCAGATCAAGCGGAATGCCCGCCCTTTGACCCCAGCCGTCGAGCCAATTATCCCAACCTATTATTGGCACGTTGATGCGTTGGCAGTGTGGCAGTTTCCTGGATGTTCTTACGGATACTCGCTTGGCTCCTTCGAATCCTCTCTTCCGCTATGAGCCTCTGTTATGCAGCCGATGGTAGCAACATCAGATGACCTGTGGGCATCTTTGTCTGATGACTACAACTCCCCCGGCTGTTCTCAAGTATACTTCAGATAAATGTCGCAGTACGAGACGAAGAGGATGTGGCTGGCAACGTCAGCATTGCCTAACGGTCAAGAGCTTAATCGTTGTAACCGCTGGCGAGTACTCACAAAGAGACAATCCGGACCAGGACATTCATAGTCGGCATTCTCCTCCAGTTCGGCATAGGCGTGTCTCTAATCCACGCGGCGGGATCTCCTCGTCCACTCGGCAAGTCCACCATGTTGGTCGCTGAGCAAATTACCCCGCGGTCTGCTGGTTACAGCCAACGATGAAGATCATGCTCTCTGGCAGCGCAAAGCTCGTCAAGCCTCAATCGGCACTTGTGCCTGCAAATGGCCACAGAAGAACAGGACTGTGCACAAGATGCTACGATCAAACCTGACCGGCTCCCTCCGCCCGAAGCAGCCGGCAGTAGAGTCAGGCAATGGACTGGCACGATGACCCATGAAACAGTCCAAGCCTGTGCCAGGGCGATCCCCGCGAAGACCCCGAGATGTCTCCAACGAGCCTGGATCAGGGTGGTTCCTGCCAACTATTTCTCCGACTTGGACGGGAAGTGGCTCGTTTTGCTCAGGTACATGTTGACCAACAGGCGCCAACATGAGCCATGCCGAATTTGTATCTGGTATCGTCGTATTATTTTTCTGCAAAAGCCCCAACGGACGTTGGAATCAGGGCCGAGCGCACATGTCAAGTCGGCTGCTTTTGCTGCTTCCAGCCTCCGCGGGAACCTTGGATTCGACACTAGCGCCAAACGAGCATGCCAGCGTAAAAATCGAGGCAGAAGTCAAGAGACTTGTATTCACGATGTCAATGCGAATGGTATGATGTTGGTTCAGCGGATTCCACTGCCTCCCATGTCAGTTGCGCGGATAGGATAACGTCTGAAGTCCACTGATGTCCAAACTCTATCCCGGGCCGTGGCGTGCCCGTAAACAGAGACTTCTTCATGGAGCCAGCCCATCGTCGTCAGCCAGTCAGCCCCTCATGCACCAGTTTCGTTCGACACACATGGGAACGGACGACTGCGGACAATCATATTCCTTAGGATTTAGCGAGAGAGCAGCCGTGAGGCTTCGGCAGCGTGAACTCATCGCATGTTGCCCATACAAGGCGCAGAAGCTCCAGAACTCACGAGATTTAAGTTGCCGTGCAGCTAATCAGCGCAGAATCTCTCCCGGCGACTTCAGAATACTATACCAAGGCGGTCCGGACAGGGCGAATTCAAAATGACGGTGAATCATCCTCGTCTAAAGGCGACGTCAGCGCCTACACACCCAAACTCAGGCTCGTCGGCGACAGCGACGCCATCTTTCGGCTCCACAGGGGGCAGCAGCAGTGGCAGCATGCCATGCTGGTCACGTCAAGCGGACGGTTCCTTCGGCGATCCAGAGTCGTGCTCGATCTGGGAAGGGAGATGCCCACGCATGTGTGGTAGTGCTCAACCCGTGTCTGACGGACGGGAACTCATCAATCTGACGTTTTAATCTTTCCGTGTCAATTTTTAGCCTCGCGCATCACAATATGCAACACCAACCTACGTACGGACTGGCTTGCGAGCCAGAGGCGGCACCCAATTACGCATCTGTGCAATAAAAAGATGCACTCAGGGCGAAGCCGCCTTTCTTGCTATTCAACTGCAATTTGCAACTTAGCAGTTTCTTCGGAGCCCTTTCAGACGAGGCACTCGCCCTCAGTCCACGATGCGGCCCGAGGGCTAGAAAGGACTACGCGTACATGTTCGAGGTATCCAGGAGCTACCCTGCGCGCTCTATGGTGTCGACAATTTAAAGTGCCTGACAAGCCGCACGAGCACGATCTCACTGCAAGATGAGTTTGTGAAGTTCCTCATGATGGCGCAAGGATACCAGGCTGGCCTGAAGTTTTCGTTCAAAGACCGGGGGGACGTTGAATCGTCGCCTGTTTGCAAGGGACGGCCAGCTTTCAGCGTCGTATCACTTGCGAACCGGCCACCTACTCTAAAGCGCCTGCGCGCAGCAAGTCGAGCACCCACATCTTCTGCAAGGTCGGCCGGCGTTGTCACGGATTTGGAGATGATTCTTCGGAGGTGATAAGAGCCTGCAATATAGCGGATCCCACAGCCGTTCCCTTTTCCCTCGATCCATCGACAAACACCAGATGCAGGAGAGCCCGTGCCAGCGAATCAAGGCACCGAATACCCCATCCGCCCACGGCACCTGATCTCGTGATGCTGTCTCGGCGGTTAGGCGAGCAGTAAGGGTACCGAATTGTTTCCGCCGTGATCGAGAGCTCCTGGTAACACCATAACAGCATCAATTTTGTGCGCGGCGTCTTCCAACATGGAAGAGCGACACACAAGCAAGGCATAGTACACGAGATGAGAGCTGTTCTAGAGTGTCTGCAGCGCTCGGCGACGTCGGCGGCGGGAAACGATTGTCGACCTCGTGTGATTTAGAGTTTCGCATTCCGGGGGTTTTTGTCAGTTCCCGTTTTCCCTGGGCTTTACTCAATATTACCTTTCGTTGTAGGCAAAAGAAACTCCGCCAGCTCCCGCCCACACCACCAAACCGTCACTCCTCCAGGTCAAGTAGTCGGTCGGCAACGACATCTTACAGGGAACATCGATCGCTAGCTGCAGTTCATGGCTTGGTCTGATACCACCACCGCCTTACCTACCCGCGCGTAAGCACTGCTCTGGTTCCCCAAAGGAGAGAACGTGCTGGTTTTCAATTTGGGGTAGGAGGCCGGGATTTGCATACATTGCTTTTCGATAGGATGGCCTTTAATTCGGCCTCGACTTTCGTCAGGCTCGCACTCCATGTTTCGTGGGACAGCGTGATCGACTGTCCTGCGCGTCTCGGACCCGCCAAAACAATGGCGGCCAAACCCACCAGACGCCGTTTCTCATCCTCTTGTTTTTTTTTTTTTTTCTCTCCCCTGGCCATCACGCTACGCGCAAACGACGGCCGGTGCCAAGGGCTCGCGGAAGCAGCGCTCCCAGATCCGGGGTGGAGAGACGGCTCCTTTGCGGCTTAGGGCTTGCATGGCTGCCATGTGGAATGACTGACTAGCTATGGAGACCGGCTCCGGCCTTTTACGAAGTATTTCCTGAACAAAGGCCGACCAGAGAAGAGGGGGCTGGTTATCGCCTGGGAGCGATTTCTGCCACTATGGCTGGCAGCACCGACTTCAGCGCTGGGGTTGATTTGAGTCTCTGCTGGTCGGTCCCTTCGCCTCATCCGGGAGGAGGAGCCCGCACGTTGAGTTGCAGTGAACCGCCCGAACGATGAGATGTGAGGAAATTCGTTATTTCCCCCAGCGGCGCCGTTTTCAGGCCGTCAGGGATAAGCCGACTTGCGAAACGGAGGGGGGCCTGGCTGTACTGATCGGAAATGCCATGTGGCTCGTGCCGGGGCTACCCATGAGAGACCTTCGAGACGATTCTCTATCGATATTATTTCCAATCTGCCTCTCCACTGGACGCCCAGATCAGTGGGCGCATTCCTGATGAGACTGGCGAGCAATTCGACAGGAGGTTGGAGCTTGAAAATGAGGCCCCCGGTACGGACGGCAAATAGCAAAGACCGCCGTCGTGCCGAACGGGGGCTTACGCAGCGTGTAGATGGTACACGTAGAGTGTCAGTCACGGGAATGGCGGGCGTGTCAAGAACCTGTCGAGAACCAACAGCACCAACACGAACAATCATCCTGCGCATTGCAGGTCTCCGTGCGGGCTCAACAAGGCCAGCAAATGCGTATATGCCTAAGGACATCTCTATTTCTCATACCGCGCGCAGTGCCGCAGATCCATCGGACGCAATCATGTCCCAAAGAGGGAGGCTGCCGGGCCTGCTCGCCAGCCTGCCTTCGTTGCCCGCTTACCTACGCCAGGCCCGGGGTCAAATTGACGAGAATCCCTGCACCAACAGACCTCGGGCGATGTGGGCAATATGGACGATGTATCCCTTTTCGATCGACCGGTGAGGGGGCGTAAGCACGGCACGGCTCGGCCAGCTTTTTGGTTCACACACTTGTCAGCCGCCAGGCTTCGGTCTCTGTTTTCTGTGTGCTTTTCTTGCACAGACACCCGGGAGGTGCCTCTCAGTGGAAACCCGCGCCGCGCCAACCTCCCCGTGATGCTTGCCGTCTGTATGTCTTTGTCGGGAGAGCCCCAGTTGTACGATGATGGACTGAGAACATGTGAGACGAGCACAGTATGATGAAAGCTATCCTAGACTCTGAGACATTTTTTGCTGCTCGCCAAAAGACTGTGACCGCCTACCCGCCGCATGTTGTTGGTGTGTATGCGCATGTGTGTTTGTGTTGGTAGATCCCCAAGCCAAGCAAAAATCCCCTCCTCTCTCCTCTCCCCCTGGTTGCACACGCACCGCGGCCCTCAGCGAATTGCCCCCTTCCTCACGCGCAGACAATCACCCCCGAACCCCGGCCACCGCCTCTTCCATCCTTCCTTCCTTCACGGCCACGTCTCAATCTTTTCCCACCCGTTGGCCCTCTCCGCACCCTCATGCGCCTCCTCCGGCTCGTCCGCACCGACGAGCCGGTACAGCCAGCGGCGCGGGTCCGCCGAGTCGCTCAGGTCCGCGCGGTCGACCTCGGTGGGAACGATGACGACGACGCGGAAGTTGTCGCGGGCGACAGGGTCCTGCAGGTCCTCGACCTTCTGGCCAAGCTTGTGGTCCGCGTCGGGCGGGTTCGCGGTGCGCGGAGTGCCGGGTTCCGGGTTGCGGAAGGTGCCGCGCATCATGGGGGAGAGGTTGCCGAAGTGCGCGGTGACCTCGCGGGCGAAGCTCCATTCTTCCTCATCGGAGGTGGAGGAAGCGATGTTGGAGCGGACCTCGGAGGGGAAGAGGGTGTCGTCGGAGGTCTGCCGGCGCCGAACCTCGGAGGAAGATAGGCGGCGCATGCGGGCGAGGAGCTTCTCGCGCACGGAGGCTGCCGGGGAGGACGGGGAGGAGATGTCTGGACCGAGGATGTAGGCGTCGCCGCGGATGCGCCACTGGACGCGGGCGGGGGTCCAGAAGACGGCCTCGACGGGGGCGCCGCCGCCGGAGGATGCGGGGTCGGAGCCGGAGCCGGAGGAAGGGTCGCTGTTGAAGAAGTCCGGGACCTTGCCCATGCGGGCGTCGGTTGTGAGGGTGAGCAGGTCGCTCTCGTAGAGGGGCGGGTTGAGCGGGGCCGGGTTCTTGGAGTTGACGGGGAGGGAGGCCCAGAGGCCTCTGTAGATGACGGTGCGGTTGCGCGGAGAGAGGGAGGATGAGGATGAGGAGGTGGGAGTTGGGCCGGCGTGGAGGGTTGCAAGGTAGAATTCTGGAGAGGACATTTCGGTGACGTTTTTGAGGAAGGCGGCGCGCCAGGGCGCTGGGCCGGTGCTGGAGGGTGCGGAGGACATGGTGCGGGATGTGAGGTGGTGGGATAGCTGTGCGATGCGGCGGGTTGGAGGCATGCGTGGTGTCTGTTCAATCGATGGATTGTGTGGTGATGGTGTTGATGAAGATGAAGGTAGGTTGTGGAAGCGGGAGGGTTTTTGATTTTGCGTGACATTTTTTTGGTTTTGTTTTGTTTTAGGCGGCGTATCGTCTATGATTCATCATCGGACCCGGTTTAGGGCGTCATGATGCCCGCCTCGACGGTGAGTGAGGCGGTTTGCTTGGTGCGTACTGGTGATTTGCATCGTGATTTGAGAAGCCCGTCGGATTTGATTTCTTTTTTTTCCTGGTGGTTGGAAATGTAGAGGGCGAATGCGAAGGTGAGTCAAGTGAAGGTCGCAGTGATGGAGACTAGTGCGATGACGTCGGTGAAGCTTGAGATGAGCCTGTCAATCTCGCCATTTCTGGCCGACGCAGGATGGCTCCTCGTCGATATCTATAGTATGATCATTTCTTTGCCTGGATGTATTTCTTCGCGAGGATGTCATTACACTTTTGCAATACTTGACTTCGTCCAACCTGTGAACTTGGGCAAACTTGCTCGTCGTCTCTTGCTTGGGCGGTATGAGAAGCAAATTCCAACATGACATCAAGACCGTCACAAAGAACTTAGCCACAAGTCATTTGCGCTTTGAACAAATCTATGCTTTTTCGTATGTATTTCTTGGCTGCTTATGACGAGAAACTGGGAGGCGGAATAGGGAGTCGGTCTCATCAGTCAGACACGGCTGGGCTTGATGCTTCTCACAAATGGGCGACAGGGAGAGAGCCATGGCACTTCACACTGAAGGGCATCTTTCTTCACGTTCAAGAGTTCTCATAATTGCTTTGGTGTAAAACTTTATAATTCGCTATGAATTTAATGACTGCATCTTCTGTAGCTCTGCTTCTGCTATCTTTACGTCTACCGTCGTGTTCTCCTCCATCGTCTTTACTGTTGTTGTCTTCTCTACTAATATCGTCTCTGCCATCTTTGTCTCTGCTGCCAACCTTATATTGAGTATCGGCGACATTTGTAACGACAAGAAACTGAGGGCCAGCCACTTTCACTTCGCTACTTGTAACCTATGAGGAACGAAAGCACAAGTTAGGCCACACTCAAGTCAAAAGCAACCCTATAGTACACTCTAGGAATTCATGCAAGTGGAAATGAAACCGAACAACCCCGCCTTTGATTTTGAAAAGGCATCGTGATTCAATCAATTATCTCGACAAAAGGTCTTCAAGTCAAGGCGGCCAAAACGGAGGCTGCCAAACCGAAAGACTCCAGCCCACCGGGTGGGCTACCAAATCATACATCCTAGGTCCGTGAAGCTCCTACACCGAACATTCTTCGTTCTTTTCCGGCGGTCCCTGATGTTCACGAGAGAGTGTTCATCTAATTGGGGGAGCTCTCCAAGTTCTCGATACCGGAGCTCTTACCGGTCATGATTGCTTCAAGTTCCTGAGGTTTGATGTAGAGGGAGGCTACGTTTTGCCAGAGTATCGGATACAGACCCCGAGCGAGGGACTCAAGCACATTAATGACTGTTAGACTTGGTTGCCAAGATAATTCGTACGGCTCATATCGTTCGCCCTGGCGAGGATCAGACGTTGCAGCTGGTTATTGACTTGACCATTCGACTAGAAGCCCTGCCCACAGCGGCTCCAAACTGCTGCCCCGGCGGTCCCAATATGAAAGCGACACAGGCCAGCTCAAGGTGATAGTCTATCAATATCAAGCAGCAAGCCGTGGCAAGTCCACACCACATATGATGTGGGCTTTTGGCAATGACGAATGCAGCCCGGAAGCTACCGTCGGCACTGATGTCAAATCATACTCAAAAGGCGAGACAACCATCGTGAGATACTATACCCTTCTTAGATATGAGACGCCCGATCCTAGGTCTTCGCATACCGACACTCTGAACCACTGGGTTGCCCCCGGGGCGGTGGCAGCGTCTTGAGATCATTACTATGGCCCACTCGCAGAGATGTTGAGACGGCTGCATCACAAGACATACTCGCCAGGTAGTATTTAAATCAATGCAGCCGCCCTGTCGTTGCAATCTGACAACCTCTTTTGCCATGTGGAACGGCTAATTTCCTTTGGCCCGTTTACACTCTAAGGTTCCGCTGTTCCAATGCTTACTGCTGGCGGGAGTTGAAGAATGGTCCCTGGACCAGCTTTCATTTGACGATAGTTGATGATGGGAATCCGACATTGCCATCTCCCTTCAAGATTATTTGGACATCTCATACATCTAAAAAAGGAGCCCAAAAAACTTCACGCAGTGGGAAGACTGACGACGTCAAAGAGTTCGTGTCATCATTGCTCGTGCTTGCGTGGATGATCTACAGGCTGTCATACGCTAAAACGTTGCCCAAAAATGCAGTACCGACCCCCAGGCCTCCCCTGAGGCATACCGTAGTTGGGCACCTGCCCCCTTACTAATCAGACAGTAGGTAACGACTGAACGCGCCTTCGCTTTCAATATCAAACACCATCCCCAACACCAATATCAACATCCAGACCAGCCGAATGACTCTTGCAATCCCAAGGCATCACCGTCAGTCAACCAGGAACCGACGCAAATCCTCCTCTCCAAACTCCCATTCCCCTGTTTGCGGGTTCTTTTCCATGGCTCGCGCGATCAACCTACCATGCTCGTCTATACATCCTGACCGATGCTGGAGCCGCCACCACTGCTCTTCGCTGGAGCCTTCCTGGGCGTTGGAAACCTCAAGCATGCGATTGCGGAATGTCATGGCATAGAAAATTCGGCTATCCCACAGACCGTCCCGCCTGGGATTCTCATGGAGGAGGCGTATTGCCTCTGACCGCACCTCGGGATCTCGACAGCGCGTACCGGCCATGAAGATGGGCCACGTCGGGCCGGTGTCCATCGTAAACATTTCGCCATCGCCCCAGGATCGCTTCTGGTACTCGAAAAGCTGATGCCCTAGTTCGACCACTTCTTGGTACTTGGGCGTCAGCTTGGCGATGCTTTCGTAGCTACAGCTGAGCGGTGCGTGGACGCAGCCATACATCGTCAGATAGTGAGCCCGAAGGTGAGCTGCCTGAGCATACGATTTTTCGTCTTCGGATTTTGACTCTTGTGCAGCTTTCCAGTGTGGCTCGAACCCTTGGTGCCATCGTTCGAGGACATCTTTGAAATCCTGCCACTGCTCGGGAGTCGCTGTCTTGATGCCTGCTCTCGCCTGTTCGATCTTGTCCATGTGTCTTTGGATACGTTCGTTGCACTCTGAGAGCACGTCGTCATCCAAGCCCAGATGGGTCACACGAAAGACGATGCTGGACGAATGGGTTACGTAGTGTTGGACCACGTCCCACCAGCGTCGAGCTTGTTGGAGACTCACGAAGCTTGATGGCATGTTGTGGACGACACACTTTTCGGCGGATCCTCCTCGGCAACACCACAGCTGCTCGGGCGAAGGGTCACCATCAGCATCGCTCGGCTTACCGGCAATCTGCTGATCACGCCGCCGGAGAACGCCGCAAGACCAAGATTGCTGGATTAGTCGCTGGAAAACGTGGAGGATATCTCTTTCGACGAAATCGGCACCGATGATGTTCTGCGTGTGGTCATGGTCGTGATAGTCGCGAATGTGCAGGAGTTCGTCCATCATGCGTTGGCCGTTGTTGATGTGGGCGAAGGCTGCCTTTCGATCGCCATGCAATACCTCAAAGCAGACGAACAGCAGGCAGCAGACGATTGCCCCACGAAGGCTACCGGTGTCCAATTTCGACCCTCGGACTTCGTGGATGGCCCTGCCATAATATGAAAGGGCGAGATGATAATGAGGGCCATTTGCAGCCATGAGCGCTGGGCTTGTCGGTTTGAGGCTGTGCCGGAGCGCCTTGGAGATGCCGCCAATGGCCATGATGGCGTACCTGACAGACGCATGCTCACGGCTTAACTGAGGAATCGTTTCATTCCAAAGTTCTTCGTCAAAGAAGCCGCCGCCCAATTGAGCCCGATATCCCAGCCAGTGGTCAAAGTATTGTCGTTCGGTTTCGTCTTTGAAAATATTCACGGTCGGCTCGAGCAACAAACTGACATTGTCTGGTTGGTGGCAAGATCCGACATCCTCCGCTACGCGTTTTTTCCTGGCCAGGGCCTGCCTAGTCGCCAATCTGACGCCTTTCTCGGTATCTGGAGTCGGTGTTGAGGTCGCTGATCCGCTCGGAGGGGGCTCGTAGCCTTCGCAGAAGCCTTGCCATTTGACACATCGCTCGCAAGCGGGCTTTACTTCGTCACACTTCACATGTCTTCGCCTGGTAAAAATGAGGAACTGTTCGCTTTGGCACAATAAGGTTTGACTCACTTGCCTGATAATCGATTAGTTGACGCTCATCATGTGGCACAGGACGCAGGAACGCCTTACAAGTGATACACCCAGTCTTCACTTTGTTCGTACTGGCTCGAGTAGCCCTAGGCCGCCTCTGGAGAGCGAATGTGAGGATTTGTGGCCCGTTTTTCGCACTCCTGCTTCACTTAGCCGTCCGATCGCCACCAATTATATTGCTTGCCGCTCTGCATGCGTGCAAGGTGTGGGTGCTTACTTGGGGGCTGTTGTGTGTTGCACTGGCTCGGACCAGACCACCTCAGGCGCTCGCGACATGAAGAAGTTGATCTGGCTCCCGCCGCGATTGTTCACGACATATGGCATTTCAAACGTAACAAAAAGCGGAGTAGATACTTTAGAAGATTTCTGAATCGACCAGGAATTCTCTGTTAAGAGCGAAGAGTCGCTTTATAAGAAGAACGGCCGTACAGTGAAGAAGATTCCAAAGGTAGTTGGGGGCCAAATTTGGCCCCCATCGATCCTATGAAGCTCATGGCAGTACCCCTTCGTCACTCTTTCGATCGGCGTCTACCACACGGAGGAAGTGCCCAAAAGAGGCATGGGTCCGTTAGGCCTCCCGAAAGAACATCACCTCGATTGGCTCCCTGAACGCGTTGCTTCTCACATCAGGGACCAAGGGGGCCGCAGTCAGGAGGTTGGCACACGGAACTGAGCCCGGGTCCAGTTGAAGCCACAGCGTCCAGCCTTACCAGTTTGCCCTCGTCTTTGTGGTTGGGGTCCAAAACTGACTGTTACTATTAAGAAGGCCTCCCGGCCAGCTTTGTTTTCATTACAACGTCCATGGGAAAACCATCCATGCGTACGTCAGCAACCAGTATCGTATCTACGCGACAGCGGCAGTGGCAGCATCAACACTCAGTCTCAACCACGACCACGAACGCGACGGTGGCAGTCTCAAAGTCTTTGAGTTCACGGCGGACCATTTTCCAATCTCAGTGCCAGGCATGGCTACCACGTTCCAGCAGAAGACGCAGCAGTTCCACTTCGGAGGAACGCCAGAACAAAAGATCTTCCTCTGGCTCGGCTGAGGGATCCCGATGGCAGGGTGCCCTCATCAGGACTGACAACAGCCAGACATTGGTCCAAGTCCATCAACCCGCCTCGGACCCTGCCTCGGACTTTTGACGCCATAATGCAATACGGGGATGGTTTATCTTGCCGCCTAGACTTTCTTTGCTGGCAGTGCTCTGTTACTTGCTGCCTCACTGGAGAAGCATGGGTGAAAATGGACAAACGTCAGTGGAGATGTTCCTCTGAACCTTCCAGGTATCTTTGAATTCATTAGCGCAGCGGGATATGGCAGCGATCACATCGATAGGCCGATAATACGACGAGACTGTTGCGTCTGAACACGGCCTCAACAAACTGACTGTCAGTTCCAAGCCACCTTATTTCAGGTACACCACACGGGCTCAGAGAAGCATACAACGGTTCCCAAAGTCTCTTGCGACGACAGGTGGCAGCTTTCTGCTTCGATCCTTACCAAACGATTGTTGAGCCCAACCTCACAAGAGAGGCAAAGTATTACAGCACCAGCTTCATGCCCTGAAGATGATCTCGCAGTATCTCTTTGGTCCCCATATCGACGCAAGAAGCGCACCATCGCGAAAACCTCGCTTAACCGAGGAACGGTTCCGCGAAATATAACATCCAAGACCCAGCTTCACCTAATGCCCCGCGTTTGAGTCTCAACTGGCTTGGCTTCAGCCTGGCCCCAATGCAGTTTAAACTCCTTCAGGGCCGCACCGCTTCAGCACCAATGGCATGCCAGACGTCGCCAACCAACGGCGCTTTAGCCCGACAGGCGAATCAGGGTCTCGCAACCGTTTACTTGGGCCGCTCTACGGACCGGCCGAGATCTTTGCAGCACTCGCTAAACCCCACTGAGCAGATTAGACCCTGGACCACGCTGTGCTTACGCCAAGCATTCACGCAACGAACCGAGTGGCATCGCGCTTCTGCATTTCACACCTTGCCTACCTGTCGTCACGTTGTCTGCCAGCACAGAGGGTCCCTATACTGGAAAAAGACCACTCATTGCTCGTTCACTGCCCTCTGGTTGTTCTTGGATGCCTACTCCACCGCTCTTCCATCGAGTCAGTCGCTGTTACTGTTCCATCACACACGTCTACCGCCATTAATCATAATGACGAAGGGACTTTGGGCCGCTAGTTCGAGACTTTTGTTGGCCCGCAACTTTTTTATTCTTCTGCCTAATCCGATGGCTCTCGCTTGAATGGCAGACTACCCTTCAATATCGCGGAGATCCCGGCATTAGCTGCTGACGCAGGATTTACGGAACCAGGCTGGTGGCCTGATGGTTTGCCGCGGCCATAGTACCCGAGGAGACTAGAATGCGGCAGGGGGACTTTCGCTCCTTCTGTCAAGCTCGCGGACGTTATCCACCCGCGAAGGAGATCAACTGGGGTGGAACAGGGGATCGCAGCCGGGAAGCGAAGCCTCCCGCTATGGAGACTTTCAAAGTGCGAGCTTAGAGGGGTGGGCCGCTCGCCAAAGGATATCCTCGCCTGGATGCAGGCGAGTTCACGAGTTGAGAGTCCGACCCAGACCGTGTTCGATTTCTCAAGCGTTTTTGCGTGACGTATTTCGTCAATGCCACAGGGCTGGACTTGCATGGCTGCCTCTCGATTAGACTTGACACCGCACATGAAGCCATGTCGGTGGCCCGGATCACGAGATTGGACACCGTCTATCTCCGCGGACGACCCGAGAATATGTCGTCATTCATTGTACTTGGCTCAAGGCAGCAGTTTCGCTTCTGCAGAAGGATTCAAAACTGTCTTCTTTCAATTATTATGATATTACACATTCATCATGGCGTGTTGAACGCCTTTGGGGAGCAGTCTTCTATCTAAGCCCCGGCGCACCAAGGTCATGAGAACCACTGGCTGACGCGCTCGCGGAAGTTTTCTGGCTTCGGCTTCTCGGGCACGTACTCTGACTCGTGAAGACGGCCTGACCACAGGTCGATCTCGTGGGCGCGAACAAACTGTTCATGTTAACAACTTGAACATCTGTGTTTTGATAAGGAAGCAGACAAACCTTAGTGCGGTGGTAAAGCTTCCAGCCGATGATGGGCACGATGAAGATGGGGATTCCAATGTAGGACGAGATAAAGTCCGCAGTGGACCAGTTGCCCTTGAGAAAGACGGAGAAACCGGCGACGAAGGTGATGACGGTGGAACCGACGAAGCCGAACCAGGCGGCGTAGGGCTGGAAGGGCGCCTTCCACGGCAGGGTGTCGCGGCTGACGCCCTGGACCTTCATGGCACGGTGGAAGCGGATGTAGCAGAAGCAGAGGGTCGCCCAGGCGATGAGGCCGGCGATGGTGCTCAGACTGAGGAGCCAGTTGAAGGCGTCAGCGGCACCTCCCGATCCAAGACCTGCGGGGCTCGGTTAGTTTCTGTGTTGAGACGAAAGTCAGGGGGTTTGTCCCCCAATATCAACTTACTCAAATAAGCCAAAGGACCAAACAGCCAGGCGGTGATGACGGCCACGTAGGGCACACCCTGCTTGTTCGTGACACCAAAGATTTGAGGGAGTTGTCTGTCTGTGGTCATGGCAACGATCATGCGGGAGCCGACCCAGCAGTAGGAGTTGCCGGCGGACCAGGCGGAGACGAGGATGCAGGCGTTGACGATGGAGGGCAGGATGTTGATGCCGGCCTGGCGGATGGCGATGACCCACGGCGAGCTGTTGGCGTTGCCGGAGCCGGAGACGAGGCCGGGCTCGCGGGGGTCGACGATGAGGCCGATGAGGAGGGCGCCGAAGATGTAGAAGAAGCCGATGCGCATGGTGACGCGGCGCGCGGCGTTAGGGATCGCCTTGTGGGGGTTGACGGATTCGGCAGCTGTAACCACCACGGTCTCAATTCTACGACTTCTTGTCAGCCCTCATTTCTTTCATTTCTGATGGCCAAAAGTGAGGCAAAAGTGTGGTGTTGATCATTTCGATCGTGAAGCATCATCCATGGTGTTTTGCAATAACACATGGGCCAGCTGTCAGCCATTCACCAACAGCTTGCGCACGAACCGGAACCGGCCGGGCCGCACCGTGCTTCTTGTCTCTCTGCGAAAGGAAATCCAACACTGCTTCAACTTACCCAATGAACGAGAACGATGCATTGATGAACGCCGCGACGAAGCCGAGGAAGTGGCCGGTCGAGCCGCTGATGCCGTTGTAGTCGACCCAGGCGCCGGGGTTGTGCCAGTAGCGGAAGCCGATGGCCTCGTGGTTGGGCCCGCCGCCGGCGGTGATGATGATGGAGGTGAAGACGAGGCCGATGAAGCAGAGGACCTTGATGGTGCCGCCGGCGACCTCGGTCTCGCCGTACCAGCGGACGCTGAGCAGGTTGCAGGCGAGGATAAGGACGAGGGAGACGGTGATGACGACTGCGGGGGTGATGTCGGTCCAGTAGCCGACGAGGATGGCGGCGGCGGAGGCCTCGGAGGCGATGGCGATGGTGTAGCAGTAGCCGTAGGAGATGGCGAGGGAGAAGCCGACGGAGGGGTCGATGAAGCGGGTGGCCCAGTGGGGGAAGGAGCCGGCGGTTGGGATCTGTAAGTGGTCATGGTTAGAAGACATGATGAACAAAACCAGAAGAAGCTCTGTTGTGAATAACAGCATACCAATGTCGCCAACTCTCCGATGCTCTGCATCACGCACCACAGAACCGCGCCGACGACGATGTAGGCGAGCAGCAGGCCGGCGGGGCCGGCGTTGGCGTAGGCGGAGCCGGTGCCGATGAACAGGCCGGTGCCAATGCCGGAGCAGAAGCCGATCATGGTGACCTGGTAGTCGCGCAGGCGGCGCTGGGTGCGGCCGTGGCCGCCGACGTTGAGCTGGGGCTCGAGGATGGCGGCCTTGTCGTCATGGTGGTGGTCGTCGGCGCCGGATTTCTCGACGTCGCGGACGGCGTCGTCTTCGGCGGCGGGCCCGATGGACTGGGCGCGCCTGTCGGACTCGTACGCAGTCATGGCTGGAAGACGAGAAGGGTTACTTCTTCAGAACTGGTCAAAGTCTCCAGGGTTGAATGCGACGTGCGAGGGAACGACAAGACGAGATAGCCAAGAGGCTAGGATCGGAATCTGATCAAATACTACATTTGGGCCATGAAATTTTTCCACGTTCCCCATGGCGAAACCGGAGGCTACGCGATGGCATCATCGTCCTAGTCGCGGGGCGTTCCTGGTACCGGTGGGGTCGCGGGGGGGCGAGACGTGACTTCGAGTGCGTTTTGAAGGTTTGAGGTCTCGAGATAGCCCCTTTTCTCACCGAAGCTGGCCGCGCTGCGCTCTCGGTCTGCGTTCGGTCTGGCAGCCCTACGTGGTCTTGGCGGAGTTTGAGAGCCATCTGGCAGCCCATACGGCTTCAACAGCTCCATTCACAAACGCATCGTATGCGCTGGCAGAACATCTGGGATGCTTCTCCCACTTCTCCGGTCTCGCAGCCAGCTGAGATTGATGGACCGGTCTGAATTGCTGGTACGTAAAAATTCTTTCCAAGTGGCCGCGGCGGTGGGTCCGGGGATTGGCACTTGGGCAGACGAATTGGATGTTAGTTAGTTAGTGCCTTTGACTGTGACCGCGGTGCTTTGTAGGGCGCGGTCCAGAGGCTCCAAAAGCCGTTCGCGCCCGTGGTTCACACCCCCACCTCTGGGATCAGCGGAGGCGATGCATGAGTCGTTCATCTGAAAATCTTTTGAGAATTCCGTGAGCTCATCACGCTATTTTTTTTTTTTTTTTTTTTTTTAAATACTACCGAGTAAAGCTATAGTGGGTCTGCGGTTCATTGCCCCCCACGTGCGTTTACCAAAGATCTGGCCACGATGGCAAGACGTGCGAGTGAAGAGTCATCTCATCACTCAGTAACACTCAAGTAGCCGCGGGACATCGGTTCTTTCGGGATCGTGATTTGCGTCACTTCTATCGCCGTTTGTGGAGAGTCTATGGATCTTTTTAGACAGCAGCTGCAAAGGCCAATGTCACTGACTCCTTGCACACATCTCGGCCCGCCCTTTGCCCCACGCACGGCCCCGAAGACTCCGGATCCGGATCCGGGTTCGGCCATCATCGACTCTCACGGCATCGTCACCTCACACTTATGCCCGCGCGGGTTAATCATGAAAAAGTTCTCCATCTCCATGGTCTCGTCGTTGGTGCCCGGCGCGAGTCTCAGCCCCTTGCACCTCCTGAAGAGGACCGTCGTGGCCAGGCGCATCTCCATCCTCGCCAGTTCAATGCCCAAGCAAATCCGGGACCCCGCTCCGAAAGGTGAGAAGAGGAGCTTCTGCTGCGGCGTGAGCTTTCTGTGATCTAAGAACCTCGTCTCATCGAAGCTGTGTTGTCCATCATCGTTAGCATGCACCCAAACCTATTGGTGGGGGACTCGTCACACTCACCGGTACGGATCAGGCCAGACCTCCGGGTCCCGATGCAGCGTGTACGCCTGCGTCTCGACCGTGAAGTCATTAGGAATATAATAGCCCCCGATTGTGATCCCCTTGGGCGGCACCACTCTCTGCAGCTGCCCGGGCGCCGCCCCGTACAGCCTCAGCGTCTCGTCGATGACCGCGTTCAGCAGCGGCAGCTTCTCGAGCACCGCGTCGTCGAACCCGGCGCCCACGGCGTCCACCTCCTCCTCGAGCCGCGCGCGCAGCTCCGGGCGCTTGAGGACGGCCCACACGAGGTACGTGAGCGTGACCGAGGTGGTGTCGGAGCCGCCGATGATCATGCTCTTGGCCTCGGACTCGACGACCTCCTCCGTCAGCCACTGCTTCTCGCCGGCCTCGCTCGCCTCGATCATGCGCCCGAAGAGGTTCGGCCGGTCGCCGCTGTGCTTGCGGACGTTGGCGACCGCCTTTTTGCCGTAGACCTTGAGCACGTGCTGCGCGTCCGGCGGGCCCTGCCGGGGCTTGAAGGGGACGAGGCGTTGGAGGAAGTGCAGGAGGGGAAGCTCGTAGCGCATCGTGTTTTGGATGGAGATTAGCTCGAGGGCTTTCACGTAGTCGTTTTTCTTTCAGATCGATGTTAGCAGAACTGGAGGATGAGATTGGGGATTTTGGGACGGTGCTTACCTCTCCTATTTCCAACATGTTGAACGATTCCCCAAACGCTAGGTGCGCAATCGTGTCCGTCGTCATCATAGTCCACCACTTCAACGCGTCCGAACGTCCGCCGCCCGCCGCTTCCGTCTGTATCCTGTCCACCGCGCGCTCGACCTTTTCCCGCACGACGACCTCCCAGTCCGCGCGGAGGGACTGCTTCGTGAACACACGCGCGAGCAGGCGGCGGCGCTGGGCGTGCTGGCGCGGGTCGGACATGGCGAAGATGCTGGACTCGCCGCCGTCGGGGCGGGTGGACTCCTCGTACCAGGCGGACTTGAGGAAGCCGCTGCCGATGCGGTGGATGGCGGCGAAGCCCTCGGGGGAGGCGACGGCGACCTCGGACGGGGAGATGCGCACGATGGGGCCGTAGCGGGCGTGCAGGGCGTGGATGTGGTACATGCGGCGGCCGGTGAGGATGTGGTATTTGAGCGGGTAGTGCGTGATGAGGGTGTAGCGCGGGCCGGGGATGTGGCGGATTGGCGAGTGGAAGAAGGTGTAGATTAGCTTTTAGACGACATCGTTAGAAGGATTCCTGGTGCCGAAGCTTTTTGGATAGAGGTTTGGCGGGAGGACTTACGTAGACTGTCGTCAGGGCGATGTGGATCAAGGCGAGGACGGCGAAGAAGGCGAGGAGGGTCGTGAGGAAGCTTGCCACGGGGTTGGTGAAGTACATCTTGGGCGTGTCGTCGATGCTCGACGGAGCTTTTTGGTGTTGGCGGCTGAGCAGGTAGGGAGCAGATGGACTGCTGGAGACGTCGAAAGGGGAGGTCTAATGTGATGCTGTGAGAAATACTCTGCGATGGAAATTCAAGGAAACACCCGCTGCTGGATGGTTCACCACCACAAAGCTCCCCGGCTGAAGTGGGACGCAAGCGTTTGATAAACTGCTGGTTTGCCGGACTGTCGATATCCCGGCGGCAGCGCGGGAGGGCGGCTCACGGCGAACGTGCCTTCGTTCCGTCTGATCAGTTTGGGTTTTGATATCACACCTGGACAAGACACCGGCCGTCAGGGATGTTGGAAAGGTAAATAACGAGATAACAGAAGAAGTTTCCCTCGTGCTCTCAGACCGGGATAGATGTTTCGTTAATCTGCTAGACACCCAGCTGGACATGGGGGGAGGGGCCGGGAAGACAAGGCAGGCAAGGGAGAGGACGGGTTTTGCATACGCCCTTCCCAAGATGAATGGGGACGAATGAAACGATGTCGTGCGAAACTCAATGGCTACACCTGCATTAGCAAACAGCGAAGCACGTTTACTTGATTGGATGATACCCCCGCATGCATTGGAAGCGTGGGGTGCTGGGAAGATGGGACGAAAAGGTTGCGAGAGCTCTGCCTCCCTTTCTTTGGCTTGTGAAGAGGACTTGGTTGGGTGAGGCGGGAACAAGGGAGCTCTGGCCACTTTGGGGTGAGGCGGGCATCATGCCGGACGGACGTTTGCGGGGGGATGTGCTTCCGGAACGCGGATGTTGTCCTTCTCAGGAGATGATGTCTTTGAATGAGTCAGCATTGTCTCGCAAGGAGGACCAAGACTGTTTGGGCATGGTTTGCTATTTCTCGTGGCGTTCTGTTCCGGCACGAAGGCGGGAGTTGCCGTCATGAAGAGCTCGACAGGTGTCCTGATTATCAGACGATTTGAACTGCGGACTGATTACTGATTTGTTCCGCGGGATGCTTTTGCTCCTATTTACGAATGTCCAATGAGTGTATCTTGTGCGTATTAGGGGATATCTAAGATGTATGCTAATGGGCTTTCTGATGATATTTCCCAAGGAGTGGCCAAGGTCTTTGCAAACCTAGCAGTCTGTTATACTCCAGTACTCGATTGCGCTTGACGTTTTAACTTGGTGTTCATTTCAGTGACCCGCTTCAAGATCCCTCTCGAGAACTTCAGGCTCCGTGTCACCGTCACTGAGAGGAGTGTACTCCGACACGCCCGTCGTGAAGTAGCTCGTCTTGCTCACACTTTGGCAGTGAGGGCAGTCGCACCGGCGGCTGACGAGCATATGCCCAATCTGCGGGAGGAGAACATAAAGGTGAATAGCCCTGATTTCAGAAAACTGTCAGCTTCGAACTACAAACCATTCCCGGCAAGGACAAAAGGGGGAAGAAAACTCACGTATCAAGCATCAAAGGCACGGTTCCATATGTGCCGAGAACAACCTGGCCTCTGTCCCACGGCTCCCTGATGAGCGCCCAGCTGATGAAGAGGAAGACCAAGTGGAAGATGGCGAGGGTGGCGTCGGCGAAGAAGACGTTTGACGGCGTCAGGGCTTGGATCGGGGAGCCGAGGGCGGCGATGAGGTCGCGGCGGATGATGAAGAGGCCGAGGATCGCGGAGGCGGCGAGGGGCAGGATGCCGAGGGCCGGGAAGGCACAGTTAGAGATGATACCGTGGATGAGGAGGATGATGAAGGCTGGCGGGAAGGAGAAGATTGTGATCTTGCGGAGGACGATGTTGGTTGCTTCGGAAGCCATGATCGTGGCTGGCGATTTGTATGCTAGGTGATTCGGTATTTTGCTATGAGTGTGGTTGTCGTTGTTGAATATGTGATGTCGAACCCCGACTTGAAGTTGGGTTTTATCTTGGACTTATATCGTGACAGACAAGTGCCACGACGCCTGAGGACTACACTGGACACATTGTAGTTCGCCCATGATCTGCAACAGCCGGGCGCGGTAGTCTATCATCAGCCTCATATTTGGAGGAGCTGATAGGTTGGAGGTTGAGGATGAGTCGTTCGAGACTGTGGCTGGTCGCCTTAGAGGATCCTAAATTGGGAGAATTGCAGCAGTGTAAGGCCGGTACGTAGCCGTGAGGAACGGTAAGCTGTGTGGTCTCAGAAGTCCAGATGTTAGTGTTTACACCGTGACCCTCCCAGGCAAAGTAACATGGACTACTTTGGGGCTGTGTACTGAACTAATTGACGACCGCGCCCCTGCATGCATACCGCAGTAGGCTTCGGAATCCTTCGCAGGCAGCCGGGGCGGTCATCGGCCCCGCCCACGGGCAACGAGCCAATTGCTGATCGGGACGGGGCCGGGGGTCGGATGGGTACGTGCACTGTTTCTCGGCGGCTAGGCAGATTTCTTGGTGTTGTTTGCCGTTGGTGCTGTTGGTCCTTGCAGCTTGCTGGCGCTGTGCCGCTTCCTTGGTAAGAGCACGTTTGGATCTGGTTGGATGGTGAATGGGACAATGGATCCTTAATCAAGTGCCAGATTCCCAAGAAGGAGACCCAACATGGCCAACAGAGGGGCCAAGTCAGGCTGTGGAAGCAGGGATGATGGGTGATAAAAAGCCCCAACCTACGTTGAAGTGCCCTCGTTGGATTCCTTCGCTCCTAGACATACGCCTTCTCTGGCATAGCTGGTGCCTTGAGCAGGTGTGCAAATCTTGCTTTTTAACGGTCTCCGGGGATGAGGCTATGTTCCTAGAAGTGAGACAATGTCTTACCTGACAGGGCTGTTGTCCAGTCTGATATTTGCCTCGTTCGCAATCGCCGAAGATAAATTCCGCCGACCGCCCGGCCCAGGGCCCACGAACGACTACAGCGACAACCCGATTTACACTCTTGGTGAAAAAGTGAGATTCGTGTGGGAGTCAGATCCCCTGAACGACATCTGGATTTGGAACAACAAGGCGGACAGTACCACCGGAGATCGGTCTTCGGCCCGGATTCTACGTATGTTCCCGACAACATGGGGACCTTGCGAATGCATCGCTAACGGCTATCTTTTCCCAAATTTGTAGAGAATTATAGTTCTCTGGACTACACATGGGAGGTCAGCTATGATGGCTTCCCCGACGACGCCGATCTATCTCTGCCTGTCTTTTACCTGGCACTGTACAGTTCCGCGTCGGGGGCGATAACTGCTACGTCGCATTATTTCAACATCACAGAAGCCTCGACAACCACAGCAGCGGCTTCGAGCCCCACGTCTTCGAGCCAGAGCCAGGCTTCGGCTACCTCAAGCTCCCCTGCCGCGACCGAGACATCTTCACAGTCACTTGGCACGGGGGCCGTCGCTGGGATAGCCGTTGGTGCAACGCTGGGAACCATCCTCGTTGTGTCCATGATCGGTTGGTTCGTATGGAGGGCACTAAGGAAGAGGAAACTTGGACAACCCGACAAAGGAGGCGAGACCTTTGACAGCCCTGCTTATTCCCAATACCAATACACGGGGTTGAAGACGGATACCATGTCAGCGGGACCAATCGAGGCTGACAATACTTCTCAGAGACCTCCCGAGATGGACGGAGGCCATCATGTTCACGAGCTTTACGCTGGACGGCACTGAGAGAAAGGAGTAGATGATGCAAAAGATACCAGATCACAGCAATTCTAGAGATAATAGGATACAGCTTCCAAGACTAATACACATGGGTACGTACCTGCTTTTGTATTGATCCCACAGATACCTATGAAATCGACTTGGTAGCCGTCTGTTCTTTCTTATTACTTCCCGTAGTCTCATTGCTACACGTTGGTGGAGACTATGTAAACAACTACACAAGCCCTAAATAGGCTAGTTGAGGCGTAGAAAGACATACAAGCTACCTTTCATAGGGAACAGGAAATAACGTAATAGAGTGCGGGATTCGAGCTAATATGGGTTCAACTATTTATTCATCGTGACATAATTGGGGTAAAACGCCAGGCAAAACCAGAAGCGCAACGACCGCAATCAGATAAATCCCATAACACCGTAACGAAACGAAAACAAAATACCTGATGAAAATAGATAAACATCGAATCTAGTAGTGATATCCATAGCTTGGTCTGTTGGGACGTACTTCTCCCCAACTGAAATCCATATTCAGGGGCATCCTTGAGTGCTCAGCCTCGTCGTCGACCGCGTCCAAATTACGGCCCAGCCATGCGCAGTCCCAGAATGTAATCAAAGCCCAAAACTTGATGAATGAGTGAACGTACCCGAAGAGGATCTGGTAAGGCAGGAGCAGCAGATCTGAAGGATACCGCAGAAAATGGGGTACGATTTTCCATACCTTGGTAAAGAGCATAAAGCAGAGGAGCTTCTGCATTTCGGTGGTTAGAAACTCGTCAGCGCCCAATGCGCTGTAGTAGGTAAGCATCAGCAAGCCATCCCACAACAGCGCGAAGTTAATAAGGCCAGTCAGGTAGACAGTGAAGAATGACCACGGCATGCGCTTGATGAGAACCCTGTTGCTTTCCAGCATCATGCACGGGTTGCTCCGGAACGTGGTCCTGGCCCAGCGGATGAGTTGACCACGGAATTTGCTGAGCGACTCGTCGCCGATTGTGGTCCAGATGGTGCATTCGTCCGTCTGCTGGAACTTGATGTCCCAGTCGTGCTTGTAAGCTTCGCGGGTGAGGAAATTGTCGTCATCCGGCCCGAGGCCTTCCTTACCGCCGAAAAGACCAAAGAAGAATTTCTCGTTACAGAACCGATGCATCAAGCCGTCGGCTTTAAGAAACCTGCTGCGGTAGATGGCGGTGCGGCCAGAGACCACAAAGACTCCGCCGTCCATGCCGTTGGAGGCCCTGAGCTCGTAGTTGTGGCGCTCGAGGTAGAGACAGCCGATGAAGTTAATGATTGAAGACATGCTCCAGAACTTACCAGGACTTGTACGCCGGACGCACTTATAGGTGGCCACCACACCCATGGTTGGGCTCTCAAAGGGCGCGAGAGAGTGGGGGATGAAATCCTTACTGGGCCAGAAGACGTGGTCGTCGGCGAGGATTGTGAATTCTGTTTCGACTTTGGGTACGGCATGAGCGACTTGTCGGCGCTTAGAGGGGTGCGGGATTGCGCTGACGCCGATTCGCGTCATTGGGTACGCTTGACGGAAGTGTTCGAGGAAGTCGTCACACCGCTGGCGCATGGCGGCTCCGACGGTAACGACAAGGATTGCGGCCGGCCTGTTCTCCAGAATTGAGAGCATGCACTCGGCGAACTTGGGGTTGTCGGGATCGATGGTGGGGAGGATGACCGTGACATCCCTGGATGTCCAGAGCTTTCGCGACTGCATGGGCGAGGGTCTGTAAAAGTGATATCCGCAGAAGCCGATCGCGAAACGGTAGTACCGTGCGATGAAAATCCAGAAAAATGCGGCAATCCAAGTATCGCGGTCAACATTCTCGAGTAATTCGCTGTAGTAGATTATCGTGTCCCAGAAGTACCATACGTTACACGTAACGCAGATTAGAAACAGAATGAAGTGAGGGTTGTTTCGGATGAAGTTAACAAATACCACAGGGATGTTCGCGATGGAGGAGAGGATTGCTCTGAGAAGGCTTCGGGGCTGTTCTTCAATATCTTCCATCCGAATGTTGTCATCCTCTACCTCTAGTTTGATATTGTATCCTGGCATGTTGTGAGCTTCGGTTTGCCTGATGATAAGACGTAAATCGTATCGAAGTTCTGAGACGAAAGATTGCTGAATGTTGTGTGATATTGTTTGTTGCTACTGTGGGTTTTCTGTACTGGCACGATTTGCTGGACTTGTCTCGAGTCAATACCACAAGACTACTCTTATAGTGACTGCGAAGCACAATGAGGATATGGCCTTCTCTGTCTTGCATGAACAACTGGATTCATTATCGACTAAGGCAGAAGAAGAAGGCATTGTTCGAATCCCTGCGCCTCATCCACACAAGAGACACCGTGACGGCGATTCGAAAGGGGACCACAGAGACATCAAAGGACTTGAGCCCTTTGTACTCGACATCACAATGTTATTGAGCAAGTTTGAACCAACAAAGCAGTTGTTTTGGCTGGGCGAAGAACATTGCCTTTATTTACTGTTCAGACTAAATGAGAGAAGGTCAGTTTTCGCATCCACATGCTTTCTTTCTTAGTCACAATGCAAAAGTTGTACAGTCTCAATAGGATGACCAAATGCTAGCTCCATCGTTTGCGTTCTTGAACGGCTTGAATCTATCGTCGACCAATGGTAAAGTCTTGACTTAAGCGTAGGCAATGAAAGCTTCCGCGGTCAATTTCATCTCGATTTCTTACATTGACATGATGCACCTCACAAAAGGACGGATGGAAGAAACGTTTTTGCGTATAGTTCAATTCCAATTGGTCAAGAAGCTAACTATATAGAGATCTACCTAATAGCATGTACTTCCATTGAGACCGTGCATTGCCAGTATGCGGCACTCAATGCCTTGTGTGATGACTGTGTCCAGTCATCGGGCGCGTCATGGGACGAGCATCTTCAACCTGCTCACTGGAACCGAAATACTTGTCAAGCTCGCCTTCAAGCTCGTTACCCTCAATGTGTCGCATTTCCTTCGCACGCTTGACAGGGTTGACGCCGTCAGCGTGCGCGCTGGCAAAGATAACATCCAACTCCTCCAGACTCCGGCCCTTGGGCTCAGGGAAAAATAGCCAGACGCACGGAATGATGGCCGCGTTGAAGACGGCAAACATGACATATGTCTTGTATCCCAAGTTGGCAAAGGCTGGAGGGGTAATCATGACGATGAGGAAGTTGGAAAGCCAGTTGGAGCAGGTCGACAGGGCGTTGGCTTGGATGCGAATGCGAAGGTTGGTGATTTCGGCAGGGTACAGCCAGGTCATGCCGAGCCAACCTTCAAATATGTGAGCGAAGGAGATTGTGTATGTTTGCATGGATTACTTACCAATTGCGAAGAAAGAGTTGAAGACAAAGAGGAAGACGGTGGCCGTTACACCGTAGCGGGTCTCGAGGTTAG
This sequence comes from Colletotrichum endophyticum, assembly GCA_027406105.1. Lineage (NCBI taxonomy): Eukaryota > Fungi > Ascomycota > Sordariomycetes > Glomerellales > Glomerellaceae > Colletotrichum > Colletotrichum endophyticum. Next base: position 973,412 of record JANVYF010000005.1, read on the forward strand.
GAGCCCCGTTGTCTGCGACAGTACCTGTAGAGACGGTACCAGCCAGGATAGCCATGGATGCCATCATGCCAAAGGCACCGAAGAGCATGAGCTTCCGTCGACCAGTCCTCTCAATGAGGGGCAACGCAACGAGTGACGCCAGGAAATACTCAGTGCCGTTTGCAGCTGCGAGAAGCCGCGACAGTTCGGGGCCAAACCCAAGAGAATTCTCAAAAAGGAAGCCAGCGTAGTAAGTGATGAGGTTGATACCGCAAATCTGTTGGAAGAATTGCGCGGCGATTCCGAGTAGCGTTCGACGAAGGTTTTGAGACGGTCCATTAGTGAGGAGCTCCTTGTACTGGAAGCCACCGCCCTGACTTTGGACTTCAAGTGCCTCCTTGATTGCCTTGACTTCCGTGGTGACGTCCTGATGATCAATAGGCTTGCCGAGCAGACGCGCCGTGACCGCACGGGCTTCTTCGGTGCGGCCCTTCATCGCGAGCCATCGGGGTGAATCGGGGAGATAGAGAAGACCAATCATCACGATGATAGTGAAGAATGACTGGAAAGCGATCGGAAACCGCCAGCGAATCGATCCCTCAAGGAAGTAAAAGCCATAGTCAACCTAGATAATTACGACATTAGAATCAGAAAGGTTGCAAGGGAATAGAGAGATTACTCACCCAGTAAGCAATCATAATGCCTCCAGAGATGAGAGCTCCGGAAAGGGTGATGAGAAATCCACGCTGATGAGGTCGTGCGCACTCAGATTGCCATGTGGGAATTGCTGCAGGCCTGTTAGCTATGCTAGTGACGACCCAGTCAAGATAGGAAGCTTACTTGAGGTTACCATGCCATTTCCAATTCCGCCAAGGACTCTGGAAAGAGAGAAAAGAATGCTTGCATCTTGTCAGTATCGTGTCTGCGATGGAGATGAGGGATACAACGTACTACTCGTGAGAGCCGGCTTGCATGACGGTACTGATGACCATGATGGCGCTGCCCCAGAAAGTAGAAGACTTGCGACCCCACGTCTCTCCTTTGAAGAGAATGAGAAGCGCGCCCAGGAAGCATCCGATCTGATAGACAGCCACGGCAGCAGCCTGTGTGTTGGGGTCTCCAGTGCATTGGCTATAATCACGCTGCGTGCTTTCGGGATAATCGAGCCAGCACAGGGGATTCGACTTTTCCAGTGGAGTCATCAACACGATGCTCTTCTGAAAATCATCCAGGGTGAGGAGGGAGCTCAACACACCCTGGTCGTAGCCGAACATCAGAAACCCGCAACTCGCTATGAAGCCGATGCACCAGTTCAGAGTCTGGCCCTCGAGAAGCTTGCCGCGAAACTTCAACTCGGGAAGATCGCCAAGCCTGGAAAAAAAGCCTCCCTGAGACCTGGGCTTCTCGTTCACCACGCGACCGCTGTCGGCGGACGAAGACGGGCTTGGGCTCCCGCTCTCGCCTGAGCGTTGTTGTTTCTCTTGCTTCTCGGCCATGATCATGCACGTCCGCGATGGTGTGGGAAAGAGGAAAAGAAGGATGATCCCACCAAGACTGGGCAGGTCTTGGAGAAAACGTGGCTTGGGGACGATGCGCGTCTTGTACTCGCTCACTTCTCACCTAGAGTGTTGCTTTGCACCAGCATCGTGGGGCTCAATGAGACAGTCCCCGATGAAGGATGACTTGGCTGAGGTCATTTGGGATGTGTGTGGGCGAGCAGGCGCAAACAGAATGGAACATGCTGCTCGAGGTCTACCAACCATATCCACAAATAGCTCCAGAATCGTGTCTTGGTGTTCTTGGGCGTTGGCGGTGTTGGTCCGAATTTCTAGTCAGCCGCGGAGAAAAGCCCGAAGTACGGCCTTCCGGTTGACTTCAAAGGTCGAGGAGCCACACGGGCGCGAAAAGTTTCCGGCTCTTGCCCACTCAGCAGCGACGATCAAAGGAACCCTGCATTTCTTGGGCTCCCAGGAAAAATGGCCAAGCCAAAGAGATAATGCCTTAGGAACTCCTCCAAACAAGAAGTTGGCCGACCGACGAGCCTCAAAAACTGCTTGCAGGTCACCAGTTGGTGGTGAGATTTCGGCTTGATGTGGATATCATAACCAACGCCGAGTCTGAATAGACGACGGTGTAGCGGCATTCTCCCGTACGGGTTGCCAAAGAGGGTAACCCGAGGCTGGGCGAACCAAGACATTGAAAGAAATGATTGAGTGCAGTCAGCTGAAATGTCAAGACCTTTCATTCTCGGCGACATGGATGAATGACGTTGGCCAAGTTTAAGCTTATTTCTCTAGTTGGCTAGCGGTGGGGGGTTGATATCCACGATATCTTGTCCCTCCACTTCCAAGTCAAACATATGCGGACCTCCCGCTTGGCAGTCTTGGTTTTAGAGCCTGTTTGGCTCAATTCCTTTTTCCCGCCCCGAATAAAAATTCCAGAGACGCGCAATTGGCGTGTATTAAAAAAATAAAGAAAAATAAGAAAAAAAAGTCGAATCGTACAACGCCGCTTGGAGGTCGTTGGATAGCTTGATACTAGAAGAACGTCTTGGCGAGGTTTGATAGCGCAATTACGCCGTTGCTCTGTACTAGAACCGTTATTTCGCAGACATCCTCGTCAGTGGTCACGAATGGTACCAGATCTCAGGTCTTTTGATGTTTCAAGGTTTCTTCCCATGGCCTAAATTCATCGGGAGGTGGTAGAAACGTCTTGATTTCTTAGCTGGGAACTCGGCTGGGGTATGGGGAAGCGAGGCTGCCAACACGTCTTGCCCAGGAGAAAAACCCCCACCATCTCCAGCTCGTCCAGAAAGTGGGAAACTTCAGATCTGCAGGATCGGCCTTGAATCCCCTTCACTCACCCAGGGGGTTTATGGCACTGCCTGCAGTATGCCTCTCGTTCCCGACGAATGGTCCCGTGTCTCAACGAGCCCGACCTTTTCTTCCATCGGTCCATGCATACTGTAGGGCTTCCTCCAATGAAATGCACGGCTCCCAACAACGATTGCCAAGTATTATTTGCTATTGGTTAGTTGGTTGAACCGACATATCCGTCGTCGTGCAGCCAATGTTACCTTTTTATCCCCACGCTCACTAATTTTGACGAGAATCACCTTCTTGATAATATAAAGATTTGCCAGTGGAGTTCTCAAGTTCCCCGCGGTTGATAAACCTTGGCCCAAGGTCTCATCGTAAACAATACCAAACTTTGCCTAAGCTGTGCAGCAGCAGATGAACTACAAGAGGAACCTTATACTCAACCCCATCGATCGCACCGGAAGAGTTCGAATGATGAAGGCTTGTTCTTTGGTAGCCGACAGGACGCACAATAACCGCGCGCAGACAGAGGCGGGTAACTACTACCTGACTATGGCGGGGGACTTCGGCGAATTTAGGGTGGTCTTACCGAAACATTTAGGCACGTAATAAGTCATGCCATGTACCCTGTCAGAAGAGACTAATAGATATCGTGCGAAGCAGAACTCTATCCCATAGTTCAATCACACTAGCAAACCTTTCTCAACGGACTTCGGCGAATTAGAAAGCCGTGCCTTCGGATGAACTCTGTAGTCAACAAATATTCAACGCGCAATATAATTATTTATACCTACTAGTTGCGGCCTCTCTGGAGCCTGATATATCGTCTATCCTGGGGAGAAAACACTCTCGTTGACCTGCTGAGGTGTCGTCCATGGGCCATCAATACTGACCGAGTCAACATGCCCTCGCAAGTTTGGATAACAATCATTATCGTTGGAGCCGGGCCAGCCGGGAATACGGCGGCCGCCGCTTTGGCTTCTGACGGGCATCAAGTAACTGTCCTCGAACGCAACTCGCAACTCCAAACTCGTGGAGGAAACCTCATCGTCCAGCCCTCCGCCGTGAAATGCCTCAACTTGATCGGTGTTTCAGAATCTCTGGACAAGGTAGCTGTGGAAACAGTCAGTGAATTTCTGTGGAGATGGAAAGACGATGCGCCATTCACGGAAACAAAGGCAATTCCCGATGGGACGATCCGGAAGCCTACCGACAGGCCATCACTGCAGCGAATCACCTACGAAGCTGCCATCAACGCTGGAGCCAATTATCTGTTTAAGAAACCTGTCTTCAAAATCATCGAGGAGCAGAACGACAAAATTCTAGTGGTGGCGGAGGATGGCACCGAGTACTTGGCTGACATGGTGATTGGTGCCGACGGCATTAAGTCACGCGTCCGGGAGCTCATGTTTCCTGGACATAACATGAGTCCTATCATGACACCCGAGTGCATCTTCCAGACAGAGGTTGACATCGGCAGGGTACAGAAAGACCCAGTGGCCGCTCCGCTGGGTGTTCGCTCGCACCATCTCATGTTCGGCCCCGGACTTTACTGCGTCGGTCGGCCGACAGCTCATGGCACCGTTCGCATCCTTCTATGCAATCTGAATTATGGACTCCCATCCGAAGATGCGGATTTGGGTGGAACTTGGAATTCGGACGGCAACCCCGAAGAGATCCGTGAAATGTTCAAAGGGTTCGGTGCGCCGCTGCGTGCCTATATCGAGTGTGTGATACGTGGGGGCTACCCTATTGACAAGTGGCACATTGCCACAGCACCAAAGATGAAAACCTGGCTGGGATTCGGGGGACGCTGCATTCTTCTGGGGGATGCTGCGCATGCTATGTTGCCGCATACTGCTCAGGGAGTGAGCCAAGGCATCGAGGATGGCTTGGCCCTGAGTACAGCCCTCCGATGGCTCGACAAACGGGAAAATCTGTCTGCCGTTTTGGAAAAATGGGAGGCTCTGAGAAAGCCACGCGCTGAGAAGATGTTTGATGTCGGCCACCAGAACATCGCCATGTTCACCCTTCCAGATGGCCCGGAGCAAGAAGCTAGAGATCAGAAACTCTTAGCGACAGGTTTCACTGGCCAGCCAACGGACTGGGAAAGCATTCAAATGGATGAGAATGCCCCAAGAATGACACCTCAGTATACGAAATGGGCCATGTGCTACGACGTGGTTGCAGAGGTAAGTAACCTCCCACATTGTTCAACGGCTCCCTGAATCCACCGTGCTGATAGGGAGTGCATATTAGACCAATAAGAGATTTACGTAGTACCACAAATTTTGAGAGACGACCTTTGCGGGAAACTTGAGGAGCGAAGGGGGTATGGACGAATCACTGTGCTAAAGGGGCCATGAATCAGGGGGGGGGGCATTTCCTCGGCAGCCTAGAAGGGGGCAGTGTAAATGGAGCTCGGAGCGCTGTAGCGGCACTGGCTTTTACTTTTGATCAAATAATTATTAACATGTGGACCCTGAGCTTTAGCTTACCTGCTTCGGTCTTTCGGACGTCGACTAGGCGTGCGGCATGTTTATGGCTTCACCGAAAGCTTGGCCATCACCATTCGGCATGAGTCCCCTGATACCCCGAATGCCAGGAGAGTCAATCAAAATACTGAGTATCATCCCTGTCACTGACACAACAACATGTCTAGGATGCCTGTGCCGTTATCCTTGTTCTTTTACACAAGCACCAAATCAGACAACGGTCGAACATAAATTTTGCCGGTACTACGTTGCTCAAATCTCGGGGCCAAAGAATTGTCACCGAGTCACCAAAAGGGTTATTTCACGAATGAAAATGAGTAAATAGTAGTACATGACGAGCCGCAGGCTGATTTGAGGCTAGCGAACAGCTTTTGCCTGCCCTAGTCAAGTCGGCTTCTTGAGTCTGAACTGAACACATGTCGGCTACTCGGGTCAGAACTTTGGGGCATTTTCAAATTAAGCCATTTATCATTCATCATACCTCCAGTAAGCTTTCGAATTTTGACAGACGCTATGAATTAGTGTTGCATGTTTCTTGCTCAAGCAGACATTCGGCGATAACCCGCGAGTTCTTGGTGCTCTTCTGTTCCTCCCACTCGAGCTGCATCCCGAAGAAGCATTCCGGGGTGAACGAAAACGTACATGGCTGCGACGAATACCATCGGCACGCCGTCAGAACATAAACAAAAGCTTCGTGCGAGATATTGAACCCCCCATCTCCCTCAAGATACTCGATGCCTCTTACAAGACTGCGGAGCAACATCGCTCCAGCGACCCAGCATATAATCTGAAAATATCTCGGAGCAGAGTCGGCTATCAAGCTGGCCTTACAGTCTTGTGATCTGCTGTTCTTCGTTAGTCTGTCGGAAACCTGAGTCATGATCAGGAAGAGGCACAAAGCTGCAAGCTGTGTAATCAAGCTGATATGATCAACGTTTTACCAAGTGCAATACCTCGAGGATCGCCTGAAGCTGGCGCGGCCGAGCAAAAGACCTGAGTTACGAAGCAACCCAAGTCAACAGTGACAAAGACGAACGTCATCAGTCGTGGTGGGATAACGATGCGATCTCTGAGCTAAAAAAAAAAAAAAAAAAAAAAAAAAAACTCTGATGTATCTTCCGAGAGTCATATAGACAGTGGCGGCGGGCAGCGGTGCGCATCCCAAGATCAAGATGTTTTGCATAATAGATGGGCCCGCGACGTTGGGTGTTTTGTGTGCCTGAACGCGCCCATAGTAGCCAAAGCCCTCACCTAAATAGGGGTCCAGTTAGAGAAGTGAACTCATGTAATGGCACTCGTAACAACCAACCGACAGCCCCAAGAGTGAGTGGCAAAAAGTGCCATGCCCTCAGCCATACTAAAAGGCCCAGATGGACGACAGCAGCGAGGAAGAACAAGACGACGAATATCCAAGCAGCTGCTTCATTCGGGAGGTATTCAAAGAAACGATTTGAGTTTCATTGACAATTGGACCAAATGGAAGCTCTGTCTTGTTGAAAATAACTGACATGATCAATGCAATGAAATAAGATACTCGATGATCACTCGCTTGGTGGCGGTTTAGGTGATAAAGGTTTCTACGAATCATGCTCGATCTGGAAGAAGTACAAGAGGGCTTTTGTGCCCAGACGGGTGCTCTAAACCGCCGTCAAGTTAGATTAGATTCCAAAATCGATTTTCTAAAGAGCGCGTACTCGGACCTAAACGAGGTAGATCTGCATGAACAAGAAAGATGGGCCACTTCTAATTGTGTCATGTCTGGATACGAAAATTCACACTCAAATACGAAAATTCGTACGTCATAGCTAAAGGCTGGTGCTTGGGCTAGAACTTGACGGCAAGGCCGAAAAGAATGGGGCAGAAGTGTCATAATCAGTGGCGCAGCAGCAGGATACGCTTAGAAGTTTAAGCCATTGGGTGATACAGCCTCAGTCTAATGAAATAAATAATCGCTGGTATATCATGTTTTCAGCCCCGAGGGCGGCAATGATCTTGTACGAGGCCAGAAACCTCTAACAACCGCACAGAAACAGACCTGTCGTATCGAACAGCAGCGAATTTGGAGTAGCTACTGGGGGACAGTATCTGGTAGGGATCTGGGACGGCTATGGTTTTAGGTCGCCGGCTCCATTTGGTCAAAGAAGTCTTGCACATAGATATGAAGGGATTGCTCAGATACCTCAAAGTCATGCCTGGTTCTGTGAATGACGATCGACATATCTGTCGATGAGCATGTTCTCGCATCAGCGAATTCAGCCACTCTCTTCTACAGCTTGAGTCTTGGGACCGTAATCATAGAAGTTTGGTGTCATCTCAACTACCACGGCGCCTTCATTTCACAAAGTCCTCAAATCGGTTCAAACGAATGTCAATTTGCTGTTCTTGAAAGGGATCAATGCCAGAATCATAGCATGGCTGTAGTACTTTGTTCGGTCAATCAGATCATCAGTCAACAGCCCGACTGAGCCTCTCGTCTGCTTCGAGTTGACGTGACCAAACACTGCATCATCGGCATGTCCCAGTTCCATTCCCTGGCGCAGATAGTTGGCTGATTCTTCCGGGAGATAATAGGCTGCACTGCGTGCCCTGCCCATCTTTCCCTCGCGATTCGCAACCACGATCCATGCAAAGTTTAGATACGCGCCGTTTGCATCTTCCGGGACTTCGACGCCTCCTTCAATTCCGACCCAATAGTCTGCATCCTTCTCAACCTCCTGAGCGTTCCGAACCCGAGTCAAAGCTCCCAGGAGCGTCTCTTTGTCGGAGAGCGGTTGGTCTGGGACACCGGAGGGGACGCTGACTCCCTTGAACTCGAATTCGCCAGCTAGAGCTAACTCAAAGCCTTGCTTTGCGGCATTGATTTTGACGGGATTCTTCGACGAGACGACAACGACTGATCGCTTTTCGGAAGACATGATGACTGTTTAGAGGAACTCGTGAGCTTTGGTTCTTGTGGCGTTCTCTGCCTCAGATACTCAGACTTACAATTTCTGGAGATTTAAAAGCTTAATGCTATGATGTTCTTCTAGCAGCGTGTAGTGAATTTACTTTGCAATCTTTGACGAGCCGGAGTCGACGTTTTTGTTAGACGGGCGCGTTGCGTGAGTCACTCGGCGAACGAAAATGTGGGTGGAGTTGTCCTAGCAACTAGCGCTTCAGTTGACAGCTAGGTATTTTGCAGTAGCACGAAGGTCAGTTGCTTCACTCAAGGGTGGAGTCAAGCAGAACGACTAGCAATTGAGTATAGAAACGAACATCTGACGATCATCAGCATTGGTAGTGGATCGATCAGTGGTCCGTCGTACCAACTAGATCTCAGATTCCATTCGCTGGCCCCAAGTGGGCATCGATACACTGTTTCGAACCATTCCAATTAGCGGGCTTTTGCATCACTGTCGATTAAAAATTTCAACTCTACCAGGATTAATGATTGCGCCTCCTGCTTGTTGCACTACGAATAATGTCTACCTACACCCACGAATTGCTGATAACGCCTCTTCTTATCAGTGATGATAGGGTAGGGCGTCCTTGACAGTTTGACATCAGCGTGCATGATAACGATGAGGGGTATGAAGTTGGGGTAGCCAACCGTTGGTTTCCGTTTTCAACCGCCTGGCGTCGATGGCACATGATAAGATTCACTGACTAAGGCAGCGCCTCAAAAGCCCAGCGCTATCTAAATCCCCTCTTTCGCAAACAGTATCACCTTGAGTATAAATCAGTTTAATTTTGATTGGGAATTTCTCTCTCTGATTGAACAGGTGCGACGTAAAAATGTCTGAGATCAAGAAGTACACCCTTGGAGATTTCCAGCTTCAGAGTGGCGAGGTTCTACCTAGTGCCTGGATCGCTTACAAGACCTTTGGCGACTCTTCTCTCCCAGCCGTTGTGTATCCAACTTGGTATTCGGGAGCGATTGCGGACAACGAATGGCTGGTAGGCGACGACAAGACCCTGAACCCGAAGGACTACTTCATCATCATTCCGGCGCTGTTCGGCAACGGCCAATCCATCAGTCCCTCCAACTCCGACGTCAGCCCATTCCCCGACATCACCTTTTACGATAACGTCCGAGCCCAGTATGAGCTTGTCACGAAAGAACTCAAGATCAAGCACATCAGAGCGGTATTGGGATGGTCCATGGGCGCGGCACAATCCTTTCAATGGGCGACGCAATATCCCGACTTCACGGACATCTGTGTTCCCTTTTGCGGTGCCGCCAAGACCGCGCTGCATAACCAGGTCTTTTTGGAAGGAGTCAAAACAGCCCTGTTAGCTGCCAAAAGAACCAGCTCCGCAGGGAGTGCAAAGGGACGCGTCGAGACCGCTGAGCAAAAGAAGAGCCTTCGCATCTGGTCTGATGAGGAGAAGGAGGTTGGCTTGAAGGCCTTTGGCCGTGGCTACGCGGGCTGGGGATTCTCTCAAGCGTTTTATCGACATGAGCTGTATAAGGAGCATTACAAGGCAAAGGATCTCGAAGAGTTTCTAGTCACCTTCTGGGAGAAGTGGGCTTTGAGCAAAGATCCAGAGAATTTGCTTGTCATGCTTCAGACTTGGCAGAGTGGCGATGTGAGTAAGCAAGAGCCGTACAATGGTGACTTCAAGAAGGCGATGGCCGCCATCAGAGCGAAGACATTGGTGCTGCCTTCCAAGACCGATCTCTACTTTCCGTAAGTACCCGCTTAGCCTAGCCATCATGCCGAAAAGCTAACTCTTTGCAGACCGGAAGATTCTGAATACGAGGTTGCTTGCATGAGCGATGGTGTAGGAGAAATGGATGTGTACCCGTCCATTTGGGGACACTGGGCGGGAGGCCCCCCAGGAAACTTCGACGATGTAAAGTGGCTTGACGATCGACTGAAGAAGATTTTCGCGACAGCGCCGAAGAGAGGTTGAAAGTTAAGACAGGAAGTCGTTGTATCGAAATATGAAGATTGAGCCTTAAGCCACCAGCTAATTCACCGTTGTCTTGATATTTCACTCCCGCCCTAATATTGTCTTGTGCACTCGAGTCGAGGTCCGCATGTACTTAGGACATGTTACCCATGAAAACACGATTATTGTCATCTACGCAACAACCCAAGACCAGTAGGAACTTCGCTCAGATGGCGACACGAGCCAAGTCCCGATACATATGGAGCACGCATCAAGCAAGTACGAGTACACAGCTGCAAGGCAGCTACAGTTACAAATTCTGAAATTCCGTGCCAATCGAAACAGAAAGATGTTAAACTCAGTACACTTGACAGTTTCATTCTTAGACATCAACTATTTTGTGAATATTTCTTGACAGCAGTCATCTTGAAGCAGACTGTGCTTGCAATCTCATTGATGTGTACCATTGGGCTTGCTGCCCTGGCGAGTCTATCAAATCCCACATGTCAAGTTGTTCTCAATGTAGAGTCTAGAGACTTATCTATGGTTGCACAGGCAAGTCAGCCTGACGGGCTCGCAGAGAGAGGCGAACCGCATTAGACGGTGTCGAGTATCCTCCATGGAAGAGGGCAGATGCCGATGGCTCCTCTTTCAAAAAGTGTAAGAGAGATCATGGTGCTCCCGATTATGTCACCGATTATGTCAAGTCCACCGGCTGGAAGAGACGGAGGCAGTAAGGTCTCATTGCCCATATTTGGGCCGAGAGACATGAACTGGCAGTTATGTGTACCTTGGATAAATTGTAGACATGATGGACAGTCCATGACTATCACAACAATTTGACCACAGTTGAAAAACTCCCTGTCCCCTTCGTCTGCACGGACAGTGATACTTTTCTCATTTGATTCTCTTTAATACCTATGATTCGTCAAACGTGGTTGTGATGATTTTGATGAGGATATAAATCAATGCATCATGTTATTGTGTTCTACTACTCATTCCTCGGAATCTAGGATCTGTATGAGCGGGGTTGTCATCCATGGCGGCTGTGAGGCTCACTGGCAGTAAAGTGCTGACAAGTATGTACGCTCAAGATTGTCGAAAAAAAAACAACATCATCCCGGAAATGTGTTTTCCCCACTCCACCGAAAAGTCAATTCCAGAATCTCTTGGACGCAGCTAAAAGATGGAATAGACTCCAACGATGGTTCGATGTCCTGATGATTAATCCACAGCACGTCATCTTGACTCGTATCGTTCTCGGATGCGATGTAGCTGCGCAAAGGCGGGGTTCGACCGTGGAAAGCGCGGTGATTAACCCCGACGGCGATAAAAAGAGCTACAAATCGCACAAACATACCTCGGCACCTTTGCCTTTCTTCTCTGTGCACCATTACGTCAATGCAGCATATCAAAAGGACTCTGAGTTGAAATACCTTTCACATATTTGTCTCTGACATCTGCCAGATCGTTTATCCTTTTTACCCGAAGTCCCTCTCAACTCAATCACCATGACCCAGAACAAGACCCTCATTTTCAAGAAAATCCCCACGGCACTGCCAGTGGCAGGGGAGCATCTCGTAGTGGAGGACCGCCCCATCGACCTCAACGATGCCCCCGAGGGCGGTCTCGTAGTCGAGATTCTCTACGCGAGTTTCGATCCGTATCTTCGCGGCAAGATGCGTGATCCCAGCAAGAAGTCCTACTCGCCTCCGTTCGACGTTGAGGGGCCCATCACGAACGCGACCATCAGCAAGGTTCTCAAGAGCAACACCCCCGACTTCCCGGAGGGCAGTTTGATTGTCGTCCACACGCCCATCGCCGAGTTCGCCCGCGTGACCCCCACCGCCCTGCAACAGGCCCGCCAGATCCACAACCCGCACAATCTCGACCTCGCGCTGTTCCTCGGGCCGCTGGGCATGCCGGGACTCACCGCCTGGTCCAGCCTGCACAAGATCGGGCAGCCGAAGAAGGGCGAGACAATCTTTGTCAGCTCCGCTGCTGGCGCCGTGGGACAGGTCGTTGGCCAGATTGCCAAGCGCGAGGGACTCACGGTGATTGGTTCCGTTGGGTCTGATGAAAAGCTTGAGTTCATTACCAAGGAGCTTGGCTTCGACGCCGGTTTCAACTACAAGACTGAGAAGCCCAAGGATGCGCTGCCCAAATTGGCACCGGAGGGGATCGATATCTATTTCGAAAACGTGGGCGGTGATCACCTCGAGGCGGCTCTTGCGAGCATGAAGGTTGGCGGCAGGATTCCTGTCTGCGGAATGGTAAGTTGAACCAGGGTGCCCGGTAGAGATGGAAGAGACCTAACAACGTGCAGATCGGCAACTACAACGTCCCGCCTGAGCAGCAAGAAGGCATCAAGGGTCTGATGCAGCTCGTCTCCAAGCAGATCACCATGGAAGGCTTCCTCGTTGGTAACCCCAAATTTGGCCCCGCTCACTTCAAGGAGCATCAAGAGAATATGCAGAAGTGGCTGGCGGACGGAAGCGTCAAGGCCAAGCTCTCCATCACTGATGGTATTGACCATGCAGCTGATGGCTTCATTGGCATGCTTGTCGGCAAGAACTTTGGCAAGGCTGTGCTGAAGATCAAATAAGATGTCTCAATAGCTGAAGGCAAACGACGCAAAAAGAAAGCAGATGATAGTTGGCTGCAGTTAGTTCCACCACGATGCATCTCATAAAGTTGATGCCCACTCAAGTTGCCCTTGCATTTGATTGATGAATCTGCAGCCAATCAAAAAAAAGGACCGTAGTATTTTAATCTCAAAAAACCACTTACAGCCCGTCCGACCTAATCTTCTGTGTCTGAGATCGAGGTCAGGTGATATGCATATCACGGCCGTAGCGGCTATTGTCGGGCACCGACAGCAGCAGGCTAGAGCCCAGGAAAGAAGTACGCGCCCATCCAACTTTTTTCGGCGGGACAAGATGAACTAGCTGGATGATTTTCGTCGCAATTGTTCAATTGCGGCACGCGATGCGAAACCGTCGACGTCAAGTTGATCTCCAGACATCCACATTATAAGCAGTTCTTCAGTGATACGTGGTGATCTTGAAATCTGGAGATTCTGGAGATTCTGGGGGTTTTCTCTGGGGATGTTTCCACTAAAAGCCGTCCCACGTCAGACGCGTCCCACCTTTTGAACCAAACTCAGGCTGGCATCGCGCCGGCCCAAAGTCCTCGGTCTGTACTGGAACGCAGAGCCTCCAGTGCATCATTTAAGCTTAATCTAGAAATTGCCGGTGCCAGGAGTCAGCAATGCGTAGGGCGCAGGTTAATATGCGATGACTTTTTGCGATGGAGATCGTGGTATGGTTCTTCAATAGGTCAATGGGCGTGGCTCCGTGAATCTGGTAACGCGGTGTTCGTGGGCCAACAGTGAGTGCAACATTGATTGAAACACAATCGCCCGGGATGCTCTCCGCGTTCGTATAGCGCGCCAATCATAACCAAATCAAGATAAAGGTCTCCAAGACCGCCATTTCCTTGGAACCTCACAGTCTCGGGCAAATATGCGGGTGGGCGGACTCTGTCCGGTAGAAGGAATATGACAAAAAGTGCCTCGTTCCAAGGTAATACGCCATTGAGTGTCATTCATTGCTACGCTGGGAATAGCGGATGACAACCGTCGCACACACGGCCCACTATTGTGAACCTATGGCGCAGGTTTGTGTCTCCGTCACGCTCCGATGACTTGGGGAGGCATGCCGCATGTTTAGCCGATGACGGCCACGGCACCCAATCAGCTATGACGACTGTTGGAAACACGGCTCGACCATCCTCGACGGGACTCCTCACTTGGAGGACGCAAGGCCAAGCCACGGTCAGCGACACTAGCCTTGTCGGTTCCCACTCTTTCATCTCCAACGTCCCAATGAAAACATGCAAACTCGTGCGAACGCGCGCTCCCAACTGCCTCGAGAGGTCGAGTTCGCTGACAAAATTGGGTCCAGCTGGGCCCCGATGTCCCCGACGCGCCCAAATATCAGACGAGGGGGAATGAGACGGATGATCATCTCCTCATGTTGGTGCCTTTGGTGCCTTTGATGGATGGATCCCCATGCTTACCCCAGTGCGGAGAGCGGGGGAGCAGAAGCGTCTGGGGTTTTGGTGTTGAAAGCATGATTAATGGAGCCGCCTCTTGGAGAGACACTCTGTTTGCCCTTCTGCCCGGAAATATATAAGACTTGGCCATGGTCGTCCCCGTTGCTTGGCCCTACTTGGCTCACTTGGCTCAACGTTGATCAATTGGCGCACGTCGCACAATCCCGCAGTGAACAGCCTCAATTTCTGGATCCCGCCAAGCTAATCTGAACGCTGCCAAGCTCACCATGGGAGTCAACGAAATCGACACCGTTCCTCACTCGGACGGTGCGTTCGAGAAGGACACCGGGGATCTGAAGCCCCAGACGGAGCTCGCCGAGGGGCTTGGAGGTGGAAAGGCCGCCGCCCTCAACATCGTCGAGAACCCGCTGAAGGTGAGTTTTGCGCCAAGCTCCGGGATCATGAATCGAGAAACGCCCCCCAAAATCCGCTGACACGCCGCCTTCTCGCAGCGCAAATCCCCACAGCAAACCGTTGAAGACGCGGTGGCGTTCGCCGAGAGCCACAACCTGGGTGAACATGCCGCCCTCTTCGGCCGCGCGGCTATGGTCGCGCGCGACATGAACAACTTCAACGACGTCGCAGACCTTTCCGAAGAAGAGCGCCGGGCGCTCGAATATGAGCGGGACCACAAATGGCACGGCCCGAAGATGCTGTGGTATTCGATCGGCCTCTGTGCCATCGGAGCCGCCACGCAGGGTTGGGATCAGACTGGCTCCAACGGTGCCAACCTGACATTCCACGAGGCCCTTGGCATCAACAGCGGGTCTTCCAGAGATGAGTGGCTCATTGGTCTGATCAATTCCATCATCTTTTTGACGGCTGGTCTGATGTTGGTCACATCCGTTCCCCGGTTCTTATCGCAATTGCTAACCACGCGCATCGCAGCGGCGCTTTCATCGTCGATCCTCTGAACCACTACTTCGGCCGACGCGGCGAGATCTTCATCACGGCGCTGTGCCTTACTGCTACCCCGATCGGCTCCGGTTTCGCGCAAACATGGCAGGGTCTCTTCGCAGCGCGTTTCGTGATGGGTATCGGCATCGGTGCGAAGAACGCCACCGTCCCCATCTACTCCGCTGAGATGGCTCCCCACCGAGTCCGCGGCGCCCTCGTCATGTTCTGGCAACTCTGGGTCGTCGCAGGCATCTTTCTGGGTTTCTGCGCAAACGTCATCGTCAAGGACACCGGCGACATCTCCTGGCGCCTCCAGCTCGGGTCGGCCTTCATCCCATCCTTCGTCTTGGCTGCTGGCATCTTCTTCTGCCCCGAGTCCCCGCGTTGGCTCATGAAGCACGGCCGGCATGCCGAGGCTTTCAAGTCCATGTGCAAGCTTCGCGCGCACAACATCATCGGCGCCAGAGACTTTTACTACTCGTGGGTCATCTACGAGGAGGAGCTCAAGGAGGCTCGTGGCGCTGGTTACTTCCGCCGCCTTTGGGACTGCTTCTCCATTCCCAGAATCAGGCGTGCCAACTACGGTGCTAGCACCGTGATGCTTGCCCAGCAAATGTGCGAACCCTTCCAACCTTCATCATACCTAGATTTGTTATGCTGACCCGATTAGGTGTGGAATCAACATCATCTCCTTCTACAGCTCTACGATTTTCGTGAACGCAGGATACTCGCCCGTGGAGGCCCTGTATGCTTCTCTGGGTTACGGCGCCATCCAAGTTGTTGCGACGATCCCCACCCTGTTCCTCATTGACACCAAGGGCCGAAGGACTCTCTGCATGATCGTGAGTCGACGTGGACCGGAATTGTTGAACACATACTAACAGGCTTAGACCTTCCCTCTGATGTGCATTTTCCTCTTGGCTGCCGGCTTGTCCCTGTTGAACCCAACCGAAGAACGTGGACCCAAGATTGGACCGGTCGCTCTGTGAGTAGCACCACTCCCATGCATGGCTAACATGGGCTGACACTCCTGTGATCCAGGTTCATCTACCTTTTCACCATCTGTTACTCCCTCGGCGAAGGCCCCGTCGCTTTCCAGTACTCCGCCGAAGTTTTCCCTACCATCCAGCGTGAGCAGGGAATGGCCTGGGTTGTTTGCATCAACAACACCTTCGGTGAGTCCCGCAACAGTTCAAGCTGAGGACATTAGACTAACAAGTTTTACAGCTGGTATTCTCAGCTTGACCTTCCCGCGCATGAGCACTGCCATGACTCCAACTGGTGCCTGTAAGTATCCCAAATGATCTTGGTCCTGATCTCACGACTGACTTATCGGCCATAGTCGGCTTCTATGCTGGACTGAACCTGATTGCCTGGTTCATGATCTTCTGTTTCGTTCGAGAGACCAAGCAACTCACCTTGGAAGAGTTGGATCGTAAGTCAAACTGTCCTCTCCTGCATTACGCCGCGTTGCTAACCCCACTACCAGAGGTCTTCTCCGTCCCGACGAAGCAATTCATCAGCCACGAGATCAAGTACTCTATTCCCTACTTCTTCAAGCGCCACGTCTTCCGCCAGAAGGTCCCCAAGCCTCCCGCGATCATCGCTGTCGCTAGCGAGTCGAAGAAGGACAACGGTTCCAACTCGGCTTAGATTTGACGTATTGCGCGTGGACATATTTTGTGTGGAGGAATACCCCGTAAGGCTACGGCCTGCGATATATTATTTTGTTGGTGGACTATCTTGCCGTGGTTTCTGCGGCCTTGCCGGAACTTGAATACTTAGTGAGCTCATCACTTGCTGTTATCGTGAGAATTGGTAAAGGACAGACTGGATTAAGTGCTGCTCATCCAATGCATCGACTTTCAACCCATTACCTCTACGGAAGTCCTTGCCGTGTTCTTATGATAACGAGACATTGACTTGCAATAACCTAGGAACATAAAATTCAACGATAGATTGCAATCATTACGAGCAAACGCAGGCTGGCACTAAGCTCCCTATAACACACCCACACAATATTGTGAAACACTCCATTTTAAACAACGGTCCAGACAACAGCGAATCTTGCCAGGAGCTCGGATGTGCGGATCTTGAGAATAATTGTCGCCTGGCCTGCAAGTGGCGATGCCTGATAGATCTTCGCTACGTTTGAGGGTTTCCAGTTGATTTTGCGACCCGCTGGATCAGTCGGGGCCAGTGGTCGTAGTGTGCTACCATCTGACAACTTCAATGACAGATCCATGACATTTGCCAGCGCCTCGCCAGCCAAGTCTGTGTAAGCCAATGTGACCGTGAGGCTCTTCGCCGAGTTTGGAATGGACAGGTTATAGATGCAATGTTCCCCGGAACCACGTTGAGCGTCGACTAAACCTCTTTGAGCGTTAATGGGTCCAACGACGGGTAAGAGTGAATTGTTTATGTCGACGAGGCCATAGCCCTGGAATGGATTTGGCCCGGTTGTCATCTTGAGCTGGCGTTTGGTGATATTTCCGAGTCTTGTTTCCGTGATCAATGTGAAAATGGTACCGGCCATGTCCACAGTCCCATGCACGATCAAAGCCTTCAGCATGGCCCCTGTGGGATCTGTCTTGTGTTGTGCGCGAAACGCCCCGCGGATAACAGCAACGCAGCCTGCAACTGCTGGGGTAGCTTGGGACGTGCCGTCCATGAATAAGAAGTCCGTTGAGTCAGGCTTCCCGTAATTGATCAATGCTTTCTGCAGATTTTCAGGTAGAATCGCCCGACTTCGAGCGGAAAGAATCACTGCCCCAGGGGCCACCACATCGGGTTTCAAACGGCCATATGATGTAGGCCCTGTGCTGCTAAATGCCGTCATCTCTGATGTACGATGTACGCGTCCGCCAGCCACGTATGCGTCATCGGGATCCAGCGGGCGATCAGAATAGCTGGCGCCGACCGTAATGCAGTTTTTGGCAGCAGCGTAACCTCCGATTTGTTGTTGCAACCCATTGGTGCCTACATATCTGCCGTCGTTTCCAGCGGAGAATAGAAGACAGACGTTAGGGTTGTCGTACATGACTTGATCAACAATCTTGGCGTTGCTAGGATCGTATACATGTTGTTTATTCTGCCAGACAAGTCCCCAAGAGTTGTTCATGATGATCGGTTGTCCATATGGGATAACATTCTGGGTGAGTAGACCCAAGGTATTAATATTGCTGAAGTCCACCGCGATAGAGATCAACTTTGCTTCGGGTGCTGTGCCTTGGATGTTGAACATATCTTGTCCAGGTACATGATCAAGCTTCCCAAGGATTGATCCGGCGACATGAGTGCCGTGGCCGTTCCAGTCTGCCGAAACAGTAGCATGAGCTTCTGTGGTGGTGGCGAGTACTCTCCCGCTAAAGGCTGGGTGAACGTTGTCGGCACTTCCCAAGTCAAAACCGGTGTCTGCTACGAATACTATTTCGCCGCTGCCTTTGAAGTTTGTGCTGATCGAAGTCTGTGTAAACTGCATGATGGCTCGCTGTCTAACACTATGTATCGTGTGTTCGTGGATCCTCGAAATAGTGCGAATGCTGTCAATCTTCGCAAGGTCGGGTATTTTCAAAGGGTCAACTTCCATGCGGATGATGTTACCGACGACCCTATCGTCCAGATGTGTTGCTCCGAATCTACTCTCAAGCTCCTCTAAAACCTGGTCTGGACTTTGCTTCGGGTTCGGGTGCATTTCGATAGCAACTCGCATCTTGACGTTGGCCTCGAGAATCTCTTCTGGACCAATACCCGCCTCTTGCATTTCTTGCGAGCTTGTTGCTATTGAGGTATCGAGATCTGGTGCTGCAACAACGTCATCAGGATACAAAGCGATATGCGAAACGGCTTCGATGTCCAAGATGCGCTCCAAGCTGTCCGGTGGATATTTGCAAAGATGGCAGTTGTCGCCGAGATGCTCGTAAACCTCCATTAGGTGCTGCTGCCGAAGAGTTTGTTTCAAGTCATAGTCCACAAAACGCGCGAACTTGACTACAACCCAGTCGGTCGAGCTTGTGTCAATGGGACCATTAACTCGACTGGCTGGGAAGAGCAGAACCTCGTGGCCGTTGACGGCAACAGTTGAGCCTGAGCCGTCTGAGGTGAGTGACGACATTCTTCGAGGAGCTGCACAGCTGAAGAAGAGTAGGGCGATGCTCCAATGGTAGTGTTCAGCAACAAACTCTGTTGTTTAGATTGAACCGTATGCCAAAGGCTGGCTACGGGGTCTCCGGAAGACTTTAGTCTGTGAGCCCAGAACCTTTTATTCACTCTGAACTAATCAAGGCGTCGTCCCTCAGCGTGACCTCTGCCGCAAATTGTCTAACTGCCTACGTACCTCGATCGAACTACTTGTGATTTCAAGACATGGTGTAAAAGGTCAAACCGATATGGCATCATTTCCGATGCTGACGGCCATAATCTGCTCTGAAGAAAGCAATTTGGGTGTTTCCGGATGACTCTACGGTAAAGCCTTCATAAGCCAGTACGGAACGCGTTGATTGCGGAATTTCACGGCGCTTTTGTTGTCTCATATGCTTTACCCCGGCCACCTAACCTGTTCAATCAAGTGGTGCACTAGCGATGAGTCGATGAAACGTTCTCTTACTGAGTGAGGCCACATCCTCAGCCAGCCTCCTGCAAGCTCATTGATAGAAAGTTTGTGTTTGAGACCAATGTCTTGATATCGACGTGTTCAGACTGACTAATCTAGCTGGTCCATTTGGCCATTCCCGCAAAGAGTAATTAGTCAAGTTGGATGTTTTAACTCAGCTCGCCACTTGCACAGTATTTGCGCCCACCCTGCGAATCTCCTACGTGATTGATATTGGATGTGAGAATTCGTCGACTTTCGCAGTCCGCGTGGTCGAAAACAGACGTGATGAGACATGTCACATCGAATAAGTACACTTTTATTAGCAAACCTTAAATCAGGCCACGGTCTACAAATCCTGGTGGTAAATTGGGTGCATTGAAGACACTGAGAAGCGTCCTAAGCCGAAAACACTCACGCCACCTAGCTTGCGCGGTTTGCAGTTCGTCCACAACTCGACTGTGTCCGAAAGCCTTCAGAACATAGCATCAACAGCTTGATTGCAATAAAGCTTCAAAGCGACAGACTTTATCTGGCTGTTGACGACACAAATCGCACTTAAAAGGACCCGACCATCCGCGCTGCAAGAGCTGCTTTCCTGGAACACACACGACTGAAATTCACTCCCATCACTTCGTTCAGCACTCCAACAGTTGCCTCCATCAAAGAGAACTCTCCGGCAAAATGACCTCTGCCATGACTAAGACGCACGAGCCTGCTTCTGTGGACTCTATGGGGGCTACCGATGAGGCTAGCTTTCAGGATTCGGCTGTCTTTAGCAGGAACCAGATTCATTTTGCCTGTGACAACCAAACGCCTTTCACCCTTCATAGCAACTCCAATGTTTTTGCAGATTGGGGGGACTTTGACTCAGGTCCCAAGAACGTAAGCTTACTTGACATGATGATTTTCAGGGAGCAATGCTAAACCGTTTCATTTTGTAGGTAAACCCATATGACAGCAAGGGAGATGCTGGTCATGTCATGTCCTCCCACTCCCCGTTCGTGGGGTCGGCTGGTATGGTCGGATACACCATAGATCTGCCAGGCACGAGCAGCAAATATCTTCGCCTGCTTGGAAGCGATCCGTATCTGAGCGCAAGGGATAATCATGCATACGTGGCCATACATTCGAGAGATGAACCCATCAATCAAACGACCTACAACCAGCTGTACAACGCTGAAACTACTTCAGCTACGTTCTCCTATCAAGGAAAGACTGTCAAGGTTAGCCGAGTGCCATGTGTGCTTCTAGATGCAGTGCTGACTGACGTATTAAGGTCGAGGCCAGTATTGGTCAGGCTGATGAGGCAACCGCAATCTTCAAGCTTACCTACGGATAGCGTGCTATCTGTCAGGATACAAGGACAATCCAGAGCTCATGTCGTTGAAACTGCTATGGGATGAGGATGCTAAATACTACCCCGTCCGAGGTGCCAATGGACCTTATGGAAGACGATCATTCTTTGAGAATTTGCCAATGCATAGGCGTATAGTAGCAATATGTGTTTGCTTTTCTCCCATCGTGACATCGAGCATACAAAGATGTTGCCATACTTTATTGTCTTTTTGCATTCGACTAACCTGTTTTGTTACGTGCGTGAACATGAGTGTTTCTGTGCAGAAGTACGACCTGATGTATGAGACCGTTGGGAACGACTTCAAGTGGACCGATTCACAGCTTCTCTTTCTTGACTTCCCCGAAATGTTTCATTCTGTTAATGCTATCTACACATTTAAGATGCCTGAAGCAATCTTTTCGGCTAGCGCGTAGACAGTGCTCTGAGGGTGTCCAGGAGGTAAAATAGGAAAGCTAGATGCGTCCACAACTCTCAAGCCTTGAACATCGAAAACCTTGGCCTCGTTATCAACAACAGCCATCTCGTCGCTCCTCTTCCCCATCTTGCAGGTACCGGCAGCGTGCCACACCGTCATTAGACTATCCTGGATCAAAGCCAAGATTTCCTCATCGGTGTCCTTGTCCAGGCCAGGCCAGTACTCCTCACCAATCACAATTTCTTGCACCACGTCTGTATTCCAAACCTCGCGCATCCGGCGCCACCAGCTAATAGCAACTTCCTGGTCAGCCTTGGCAGACAGCCAATTCGGATTGATGAGCGGCAGAACGGCAGTGTCGGAGGATTTGATCGTTACATTGCCCCGGCTGACTGGGGCTACCATAGCACCCAGGATCGTTGCGTACTGTTTTCCGTTGAGTGGTTGTTGCAGCGCCGGAAAGCGGAAATTGCCAATGTAGCCGTTACCGCTGATATGCTCAACCTCGGGCCAGTCATCGGGAAATTGAGACAAAGCTTCTCGAGTATCGGCCGACCAAGTATCGCGGTACTTCTGCGGCAGCTTTTCCCAACCGATGAACTCCACCACGTTGGAGGACAGGGGTCCTGTGCCGTCGTTAATGTAGTCAACGAGGCTGCGGGCGAGCACGACCGGGTTATGAAGAACGCGGTTGAGAGTGTCAAAGTTGACCTCGTAGGCGGGTCCAAACATGATATGGTCCCACATGTTCTGTCCAACCCCGGGAAGATTTACTCGGAGAGGAATGTTGTTCTCGGCGAGAGTAACAGCTGGTCCAATCCCTGAAACCATCAAAAGCTGTGGAGACTGGAAGGCACCTGCTGAGACAATCACTTCCTTAGAGGCGTGGATAGTGTAGCCTACACCCAGAGACTTGACCTCGACACCTGTGGCGGTATTGTTCTCGTTGATGACGATGCGTTTGGCCATGGTCTGAGTATAAACCTTGAGTTCGTCCAGGTTCTCGTTGACAGCCTTGTATATGTACTCCGCGGAGGAGCTGCGGGTTTGGTCCGAGCTACGCACTGTGGACTGCGAGTAGTGATATCCTAAGAGATTGCCGCTGCTGAAACCGGTGGTGCGTTCCATACCAATCGCTTGCATGCCCTTTTCTAACCATGTCGCCCAAGCTGACACCCAGTTTGTATAGCCGACTTGCACAGGGCCTCCGGGTAAGCTGAAGACATCGGGGTCATATTGTGTCGACGCATTTGATCGACGCTTAGTGGTATCAGGAGGCGTAAAGTTTGTTGACTTCTCGAAATAGGGTAGGAAGTTGTCAAATCTTTGGCAAATTAGCATTTTGTGTCTCTGTTCAACGACCCGTGTTAAGCTCACTGATAGCTGTCATCCCCAACTTCTGAAGCCCACATATCGTAAGAGCCCTTGCTACCTCTGTGATGGATCATGAAATGCAGCGCCGAGCTGCCGCCGAGGCACTTCCCTCGGGCATAGTGAATTTTGCGGTTGTTTGCGCCAACTTGCGGCTCGGTCTGAAATGCCCAGTCAACCGTGGGGACGGTGTCATAAATGCTCGATCCGATACCAATAATGTCACCAGCTGGTGTCGTTCCCAAGATTGGCTTAGCAATCTCATAGTATATACCCGCTTCGACGATGGCGACTGAGTAGCCGGCTTCTGCAAGTCTGTAGCCGATAGCGTTGCCAGCCGTGCCGCCTCCTATCACCACATAGTCGTATGTGGCTTCCGTTCCAAGGGCGCCTTCAACGACACCAAGCACACCTTGCACTAGGCCCTGGCCCGAAAGAACGGCTTTTACAGCCGACAGGATAGGGTTTAATAGCGAGATCCCAATACTCTGTAATGCCGCAGCAAATTCATCGTTAAAAGTTGGTGCGGAGAGGGCACGAACGGCGAAAAGCACAAGAGTCAGAAAAATGAAGGAATTACGAACGCGCATTTTCGGGTTATCTGGCGACTAACATGGAATGAAAGTAACCTGTTCACTTCATATAGGAATCCATAGCGTGATGCATCAATAAATAAGAAATCAGTAGGTGACAATGTCCAGACATTCTAGCACGTACTGCGGGCAGCAGCTGCGTGGAATCCTGAAGTCACGCCATGCAGTGTCCTTTTGTCGGCACCCAGGGCTCCAAACAATTTCAACAGAAAAGAATGGAAATACGAGAGAGGGGGAATCGAGACGGATGCAAGGTCGGGTTGCTCAATGTCCACGTGGGGTTTATGAGGTAACGCATGAGCTGCTATCCAAAAAGAATGAGTTTGATGCAGTCATCTGCTCGAATGTGGTGAATTCTGCGATGATCTTTCCAGATACATGCACCTTCGTGCATGATGCATCGGACAGCAACGGGGCAGATTGACCACAACGAGACAGCCTTGTGAGTGGTGACGGGTGGGTCAATGCCCTAATCCATGGATCTCTGTGTTGGAAGAGCAGCACAGTAGCAAAATGCAGCAATAGAGCGGATGTGTATTCAGTCGAGCAGTGGTTGTACTAGTTACCCTTGACGAACGTTTGAACAGGAGATCGCTTTGGTTAGGTTACGGTTCACGTACAATGAACAGCAAGAGAAAACAAATGGGAATACTTTGGCTGCCGTTCAATGCTCCCTCATTAGGCACATGATTCTGATTTCTTGTTCTTGATTGGCTCGCACATATTGATTGATCTTGGCTGATGAGATCTCGGCTGTCATGCAGCAGGGCATTCGAGAGGGGCAGTCTAGATAGGGCGGGGACAGCCACAGCTGTTGGCACGCTGCAAGAAGATCGTCAATATCACATGCGCAAATGATGACACCCCGATATGCGTGGAATGCCGCACGAAAGATCAACTGGAAGACGCCTAACGTTTCCTATGGGTTTCGTCGCAAGCCCGGTTTATGATCCATTATAATGACAGCTACAGCGGCATTTCATAACTCTAGGTACTTCAGTATGCTAGTTGTCAGCTAAAGAATCGTTCATAGATGCTAGACGTTCGTCGTGAGCTGCATACTCGTCGCATATTGTCCAATACGTGATTTGGAAAACGTGAGGAGAGATCCAGTAAGAAGCGAATGCGAGGCTTTGGCAGCGGGTAAATTCTCAAAGGCTCAACAATAAGAACCGTTGATCATCAGGGACATCCAGGCACTTCACCCTTCAAAGGCAACGTATGTACTCGAAGAACACAATGGTCAAGCACCGTTCCTTGAACATGCTGACTTCTGCGCACAATTATTGAATTCCATATCTTTCTTCCACTGTCTTACTTTTAATATCCTCTCTACGGATTGACACGTTGTTCGCGAGAGGCACGTAGCTCATTGCTACTCTGTCACAGTGTCCAACAAGGAGCCCCAAGCTTTCGAGCCTTCCGTCGAACGATAAACATCCCCACCCGAACAACACATTTACCCTGGAGCCTTTCCCGTCGGGTAATTGACTTAGGGCCGCATGATGATGCCAATCCAATTAACAATAATGACCGCATTCAATCACTCGCCGGATGTGAATGGCCAAGACTCTTAGAACGTCGACCGGATTGAGCTAGTCTAACGTCGCTAAGATCGAACCAACATCAAACCTACCCGCAAATCATTCTCCCCTCCTGTCAAAACACAAGCCTTATGTAAATGTGCTGAATCCGGCTTGGTGGTTTGCGCATAATCTTGGTCGGCCTCTGATCTACGGCACGAGGTGCCACCCGATCCGACCCGTCACCCATCGATCTGCGACATGAGAGCGCTGGCTGAGACATGAACGCGACTGGAAGTTGAGGACGTGAAAGATCTGCAACCTAGGTTTAGTTTATGTATTCATAACCATCGTCATGGAAGATCAAAACTGCAGGTCTTCGCGTCTCGTTCAGTGCGTTCAACGATAGCCCTGATCAGCAACCAACGAATGACGCGTTCCGCTAGCTACTGGCAGCTGCCAGTTGGTAAATATGCCACTTCATTGGTCGACCCTGGTGTACCACGTATGGTTTCGTACTTCTACTGGCAAGGATTGACGATGTTGCCTAGAACGTTGTATTTTCCTTGAAAGCTTAGCTCTCCAGGTTCTCCTGGATCCAGTCACGTTTCCACGCGACATGTTGTCTCGTAATGCCAGATGCTCTTCCTTAGGTATTTGAAGATGCAAGATTTGGAAGAGATTTACGTATACTACGCCTGATTAAAATCAAACAGCAAGTGGGTTGCATATTATGTGATGAGATGATAATTGAAGCAAACCTCGTGAAGCCGTGTTGAAGAAAAGACGAACATCTCTGTTCGTAGACGGCCCCTAATTTCGTCCTTAAGCTTCTTTCCTGTTGATACCTTCTCTTCTCCCGAGGTCTGACATTGCTCAGGTTCTACCGATGACGATCCTCGACAGATATCAACTTCCGTAGCCGCAAACATACTTTGAATAGGCGAGACTCTTATCCTCCTGACCCTACACAGAACATCGTTGCCTACCTGAGACATGAAGGAATGACTTCAAAATCGTTGACGAACCACCACTTAGCCGACCGATTTGATTCAATTTCCGCATTGGGTCTACGCTGCGGATGGCATTGGGTTGCTTTCGAGGCCTCGGCCCGGTCTACTGCAAGATGCGGAGAGACTGAGACATTCGGCTTTAGGGTGTTGGTGATCTTGGCACCATTCCAGCCGCTGCGATTGACCCCCGATTCTGAAAAGATCTTCGCTATGTTTCCGACGATCCGGGGAGTGGCAGCTCATCAGTCATTCGTCTGGGCCTCTCACATCACCATCAGGATAGGCTGCCGATGATGACTTTTCGATACCGTTCTTCAATGGGTCTGGCCTTACCACCCAGCCGGAAACGGCGTCGTTGTGAAGTAGGATCAACATCATCGTAACGACATCGCTTTGTTGACAGCCCCAATCCCGTAGAATGTAAAGAGAGGCCGATGCTTAAATCTCCAAATATCTCTCTACCGAACTGCGTCTATATCCTCCGCACCGCTCACTCCCCGAGCCTCAACATGGAAGACAACAACCCTCCGGCCTGGAAGAAACTTGCAATACTCGTCCAACAGGTACCTCGACGTATGGGTCGCGCAAGTGCCTCGTTCCTCCGTCCCCGCCGGAAGTCTTCGTCGGCTTCCCAGCCAAGACGTCGCTCATCCACCGTCTCTACCATGCGGTTCATCAATCCGTTCGTCGAGGGTCAAGACGCGTCCCCATGGTCGCGCAATTCCCTCGAAAATGGCTGCTACCGAGATTTCAAAAAGGACGAACGCCCTATCCTCGTATCCATCAGGTCCGCAAGAAGCTCTGTCTCTTCATTCTTCAGCGACAACCACAGCGATGCCGCCAGCCGCCCTCGCAGAAACGGCTATCTAATGTCGATGTTATGCCTGATACTCCCGTCATTCATGTTCAGCTCAACGAAGAGCCACTCTGTCGAATCCCGAAGGAGTTCAACGTCTCAAGTCTACGATTCTACGGCCTACCTAGATGGCCTTCGTGGCTTAGCCTCGTTCATTATCTACGTTTCTCACTACTCTCACCTCTGGTACCCTGAATCGAGTCAGGGATACGGTTCGCCCGACGATGGCTCAATCGTCTGGCAGAAATCAATTCTCAGGATTGTACACTCCGGCCGGTCCGCCGTGACCATTCTTTTCATCATATCCGGCTACGTGCTCTCTATCAGGACCCTGACGATGATCTACAAGCACAAAGACGAGCATCTGCTCCGAAGCATTGCTTCTTCTGCCTTGCGTCGCCCAATTCGCCTGTACGCCCCTGTCGCCGTCTCTACCGCCATCATCGCCATCATGGTACACTTCGGCTTCTACATCAGGGACCCCACATCCGCTCCGGCCCCGCCAGTCCTGGACACCTTCGCCGGCCAAATGCAGCATTGGCTCGGGGACTTCGTCAGTCTGATGAATCCGTTCAAGTACGTTGCTCATCAAGATGACGCTGGAGTTATGGCCTACAATGGACACCTCTGGACCGTTCACGTTGCCATCAAGGGTTCGCTGCTTGTCTTGGTGGTTCTTCTTGCTTCTTCATTGGTGCACAAGTCTATTCGCGCTACCGGAACGATGCTTCTCACCGGCTGGTTAGTTCACCTAGGTGACTGGGATAAAGCTCTCTTCCCTGCCGGACTTTTGCTGGCCGAGCTCTCCCTCGCTGTCCCTCCCAACGCGTTGCATGATGTCCTTCCGCGATGCAACACCTCAACCAGCCGGCGTGCGTTTGCGTACTTGAGGGGTATTTCCCGCCATGTGTGGACGATTGCCCTATTTGTTTGCAGCCTTCATCTCATGTCTTACCCGGAGACAAATGGAGCTTCAACCTCGGGATTTTACTGGCTTTCGTCGCACGTCTTGCCATGCTATCGTGGCTCGGACGCTCAAGTACAGCTTCACTGGAACGCTATCGGCTCCATTCTCTTTATCGTTGCCTTGGTGTATTCACCCCAAACCAACATCCGACGATTTTTGGCAAATATTTTGTGCGGTTTCAGAACCCGATCACCCTGGCACAAGAATAACGCGGTCTTACACACAAGCGAGAAGGAAAAGCTGGAAGAGGAATCGGCGCCGACCACCACTTACAATCAGGGCGAGCCACTGCTCCAACGGCTCTTCACTACAGGCATTGCCCAATATCTCGGGCGCATCTCCTATTCACTCTACCTTTGGCATGGATTCATCAACCACGCAGTGGGCACACGGTGGTTGGTTCCTGCTAACGTCGCCTTGATGAAGAGTCACTCTCTTGCGTCCGCGCCTCTCGAGAACCTCCCTCTGAAGATGACTGGTTCGATGTTCGAGAAGGCTTGGAGTGCGTATGCTTTCTCGTTCTGGGGAAGCTTCATTCTCAACACGTTGGTTCTTTTGTGGGTTAGTGACATATTCAACCGCATGGTGGATGTGCCAACAGTCAAGATCGGGCGATGGCTTGGCGATAGATGCTTCAAGAAGTTGTAAAACAAGATTGTATAAACCTTCGATATTTACGATTAATTGGTAATGATAATACTTCTTCATAGGCAGAACATAGCGACTGCGACTCAATGAAAAGAATTTGAAATACTATGTCACTTCAACTGTTGCCCTCCGGCATTTGTCAAGTGATATGTACCTGCGGATTGTGCTTGGCGAGTTGGCTTTAATATACTCATGGGTACCCATATCCATGGGTGACTTGGCATTGCCCAGAGCCCATGAGCCCCCTGGG
Organism: Colletotrichum endophyticum; assembly: GCA_027406105.1. Taxonomy (NCBI): domain Eukaryota; kingdom Fungi; phylum Ascomycota; class Sordariomycetes; order Glomerellales; family Glomerellaceae; genus Colletotrichum; species Colletotrichum endophyticum. The sequence goes on from JANVYF010000005.1 coordinate 1,002,180, forward strand.
GTATCCATAGATGGACTCCTTTTCCATGGATACCCATCAGGAAGAACCAAAGGTCGTGGGCATTCATGGATACCCAGGTCATGAGACTTTCAAGCCTATGAGATAGCGATGTTCTTCGACGATATTCATCACTGCCGCGGCCGTTCCTTACTCATCCCTCTGACAAAGTAGATGAAGAAAACAAACAAGAGCGACATAAACCCTAGTCTGAGACGAGATCAGATAAGAGGATGAAGACGCAGACAATCGATAATTCTCAGTATAAGCCAATTTCCTCAGCAAGACCCCCAGCCAGCTCTCCATTCATGATGCCGTGGATGTAACTTTCTCCAACAACTCTGAGAAGCCCCCTCTGTTCATCTAGCCGCAGAACAAATGGTGCGTCACAGCCGTGGATCACACCAACCCTGTCCCCCACCTCCGTGCACAGCGGCACCAACCCTATCAGCCCTTGCTTGGTGACAGCAAGCTCATATTTGTTGGCGATATTCGACAGCTGGTTCGTGTACATGGCGCACTCCGGAGGAAGGGAGCCCACGTCTGAAGCCGACGTCACCCCGAACTGTGAGACAGCCACCAGAAATTCCGTCTGCCAGAGGTTGCATACTCCAACATAGAGAGAATACAACAATAGCGGTATGGCAAACACCCAATACAGCCATCGCAGGAGGAGAATACATACCATAGACAGCCTAGCATACTTCAAAGGCAGCTTCCCCTTGAGGAAGGCCATGGCTAAGATGAAGATCTCCAGATACAGCGGCAACCGCCGCAGGATGGCGAGTGCCAAAGGCGACGCCAGGACGCACGCTATCGCCATGGTGGAGACGACAAAGGCGAACATGTCGCGGTCTCGCTTCTTCACCATTTGGTACAACTCGAAGAATTCCGGCCCCGGGACCTCGCCCTGCGAGGTCCGGTTGCCGATTTGAGTTCTCCAAATGACATCCTCGAGCTTCTCCCCCGTCGGGTACTCCCTGCCTGCGATGGTGAACGTGGCCATGATCAGGAACTCGTTCATGAAGGCTCCCAGCCTGAGCTTTCCGGGTATGATGGCGGCTACGCTGTCGACGCCAATGGATTTGACGTACAGAATGTTTCGCGTTTCGTCGAAATGGTGGTAGAAGTTTGTGTCGCCGCAGGCTGTGTATAAGCGCATTGAATCCTCAAGTGGCTTTTCATCGCCCCCTTCCGTTTGAGGTCCTAAGGTCGTGCCATCTTCGTCAGGTTTTTGATTCTGATTCTCCATCGACTCGGCCTCTTCGCGTTGCTTGCCATGTGATCGCAGGGTGAACCCAGGTCTTTTGTCTTGGGCATACGTGACGGAAGTCCAGTCAGGTACCCACGACGGCGCTTCGTCATTGTCACCACCGCGTTTCTTAGACTTCTTCGACCTCAGCCCCGAACGAGCGAGAACCTCAGCTCCCTGGCCCTGCTCAATCTTGCCAATCGCGAACCGCTTGCTAACCAACGCAAGGGTCTGCTCTTTCGAGTAAATGGGCGCAAACTCCTCGCCGTCAACATCCCCAGCCAGTCCCAACAACGCATAGATCCTATCTACAGGCTGCGTTGCTAGAAAGGTACCGGTCATCATGAACAACTCGAGCAACCCTCTCCTCCCAAAAGGAAATACCGTGCCTTCCGCCCTGTGCTCCAACATCCTCGGCGTTGCCAAGCGTTCATACTCGCAAATCGCCGCAAAATCTCGCTTCACAGGTAACGGCTCCTTCCACCTATCGTTTTCCGTGTCCTCCCGGTAGTTGAACCACATGTACGCGGGACTCATGTATCCCCCGCGCCTCAGACGGAAGTCCCCAATCGTGTGCATCGCGCTCGCACCCTCGTGCGCGAGTCTCCACCGATCGAGCCTGCGCCTGCGGTACCACGGCACCAGAAGCTCCAGCGGAACCAGCCAGTTCGACCTGAACCCCTGATGCGCGAGGCGGAGGTTGTCGACGTAGGCCCGCGTCGCAAGGAACAGTCTACGCCAGTCGATCTCCCGCGCGCCGCAGAGGACCGTCAGCTCCGTGGCGTTGACGAATTCCTGGATGACCCAGACGCGGCGGAACCACGGCCGGCGCCAGAAGGCGCGGAGCGCCGGCCACTCGGGCGCGCCCGGCGGCGGCATCACGAAGCCCGCGGCTAGGGCGGCCGCGAAGTTGGCCGTCGGGAGGGCTTCGTCGAGGTAGTCTGCAAAGTCGGAGATGTGCTCGAGGAAGGCGATGGCGAGGTCGCTATTGTTTGCGGCCGGCCCGAGGTACACCAGCACGCGCGCGGCGATGCCGTAGATGTCGGGCATCATGCGGATTTGCGCGCCCTTCTCGACGTTGTCGGCGCTGCGGACTTGGTTGATGCAGATTGCGTCGACCCAGACTACGCGGTCTCTGTCAGTGTAAGCGATCTGGCGGAGAAGGGTGTGTAGAGATGTGGTTAATGGAATGATAGATGCGGGGGTGCTGCTGTCGGCGTTCTCGTCGTTCACGAGAAGCTTGAAGGGTGTCTTGGTGTTGCTTCCCCAGTGATAGGATACGGCCTCGTATGGTAGCTTGTGCTCTAGGTACGGTCCGTCTGACGCCCACCGAAATGCTGGGTTGGACAGCTCATGGTGGAGAATGGTCCCGGTGAGGTCTCGGCGCGGGTCCGGCGCCGGGTGGAGACGGAGCAGCCGAATCTCACCCGGCCCCAAAGCCCGATACTGGTATGGGTTCATCGCTCAGACTTGAACCTTACTCTAGCTTTGGAAAAAACGTGTTGCAAGTCAGATAACATGCCACCAGAAAACAAGGCGGCATCTGACTTTTCAGCTCCTGGCCCCCCTGTCCAACCTAATGCACAAGCGCCTTTCAGCTGTCTCAATCAGGACATCATGTTGAGATGGTAGACGAACGGGCCTAATTCCGCCCATCCTGCTGCCTATTCGAGTCTGAATGATCGCCCTTGCAGCTCATAACGACGAGTGATGTCTGCCTTGTGAAGTGTTACAAGTTTTATCCATTTCGTCTCTATTAAAATCCATGTGTGCCTGACATCGCGCTTATGCCCCTCCATTTTACGCCAAAATCCACGTCATTAAATACTCGTTACTGTACGAATGCATGCCAAGATGTCAAATCATCAGAATCGTGCAGCCGCCGTGAACCCGCAACCAGTCTTGCCCTGCTCCTCAGCCACAGCCCTCGCAGAGCATGCCCCCTTGGGCCCAGCGCAGCACCCCGAGGCGCAGTCCGCATCCGAGAGGCACTGCCCCGTGATGAACTGCTGCCCGTTACCCTTCCCTACATTCTGCGATCCAGCCGCGCCCGTGTCGCCACCAGCAGCCGGGGCAGCCTGAGCAGGCGCAGAGGGCGCGGCCGCTTCGGCGCCGGTCCCCGATCCAGCACCAGCCGCGGCGCCGCCGAAGCCACACCCCGTCTTGCCGTTCGCGTTGGCCACGGCTACGGCAGAACATGTTCCCTTGCCATTGAGACCTGCACAGCAAGCCGATGCGCAGTCGGCGTCTGTGAGACACTGGCCGGTGATGAACTGCTGGCCGTTACCCTTGCCGACGTTCTGCGAGCCCGCAGCTCCGGTGTCTGCTGCAGCGGCTGTGTTTCCTGTATCTGAGGCGGCGGCGGCAGCCATTGATGGTGCGGCAGCAGGAGCAGCGGCGGCAGCTCCGCCGTCACCGAAGCCACATCCGGTCTTGCCTGCTTGGAACTGCGCTCCAAGACCGGAGCAGATGCCGGCGCCATTGAGGGTGGCACAGCATGTGGAGGCGCAGTCTTTGCTGCTCAGGCAGGCTCCGCCGATGAACTGGGCACCTTGGCCGTTGCCGACGTTCTTTGCGCCAGCTGGGTCTGGGGAAAGAGGGCTTGGGGCAGCAAGGACTGAAGCAGCGACTGGAGGATGTCAGTGTGAGACAGAGAGGTTTTGGGTCGGGGTAAGACTTACAAAGTGCTGCGGCAACTGAGAAACGAACCATGATGAAAGTTAGAGAAGGGACGAGGTATTTTCAAAATACCCTCAAATTACTAGAAAAGGATATGTTTAGACGACTGCAGCTTTGTACTCGATGCTTCTGGTTAGCTCCTCGATCAACTCAATCGAGGACACCTGCCATCTTAAATAACACCGATCCATTTCCACGAAATGGTCTGAACATTGAAGTAAGCTTGTCAAAGCCCCTCCCTCAGCGCTTGCTGATGTCCTTCCCGCCATGTCACGAAGATCCAGCTGGAGATGCGACGCAGTTCTGTCACAGGGGCACGTTTCTGGAACTGAGGCTGAGCGACAGAGACGAAGCAGAGCTCACCCAGCATGCGCGCCGTTGTGTGTGAAAATCCGACCGAATATGCGTACCGCCACCACGGCGATCTTCTGCCGTTTGACCTGCACGATACCACGGGCAGTAACAATTAAGATGGAGAACATAGCGCAAGGTAGCAAATCAGCCAGTGAGGTCGTTGAGGCTGATGGCTGGGGGGTTAAAGTCGCAGACGAGGCCGTCCCTGTCGGGCCAATGTTTCGGATGAGACCATGCTCCCCAAAACATCGGAGAACGGCAAACGGGCCCAAACACGGTCGAGTAGCCCCTGGCTCAGACGAGCTGAAGAAGAAATTGTTAGTCAATGATTGAAGAAAAGAGATAGGACGGTCGACCTTGCTACAGATCTTCCGACGGCCCAGGTTTCCCCATTTTCGCAGATGTGCAGAGCGACATCGCGACGACGGCTCGCCATTCGTCTGCGGCGCTGTGTTTGGGTGCCCGGGCCCAAGCATTGCGAAACCGCAGGGCCGCTGTCAAGGCTGTCAGCCTTCGGTGTGCCGTCTGTCCGATGTTAGTTCGTTTGAACTGGAGTTGCCCCTATTCGCGAGATCCATCCTGCGCTGGAGTTGGGCCGAATTGGCAGACGAGTTCAGCCGAGTTCCATGGCCAACAAGGGGGGATGTGGGAGGCAGGCAGTGGTGATTGTCTGAGGAGATGGTGCGGGTTGGTTCATGTCTGGTCCGCCTCGCAGCATGAATGTCCTTGAGGATCCTTCGCTGAAAGGGGATGAAATTGCCGGTCTTAGCCAACAGGATCGCGCTGGACGCTCCACTGAGGTCGGTTTTGATGCCCACGATGCCTGTGTTGATGGTTTGAGATATCCTGGGAGGTGGCGGGTGGCAGCGTCATCAGTCGGGGATGATGGCACAGGGGATGATCTGCCGTTCGGCGCAACGATTCTGCCGTGTTTGCTTGCCAGCAGGATCGTGAAGATGTTTGCTCCGAGAAGCTCGATGAAGAAATGCGAATCATGAAGTTGATCAAACGTCAATCCTCCAAAAGTTCAGCAGAGTTTCGGCGACTCGGAGAAAATCAGAAAAAAGACCAAGCAGTGCCCTGTGAGCGCAGAATTGACTTTCTCGCAGCAACAGGGGCCCTGAGCAGAAAAAGCTGGCAGCTCCAGGGGATGGATGCCCTGTCTTCTTGGCCCGGAGATCACTGATTGGCTTCTGCGGCTGCTTATCTCATCTAATCAGCCCCTGAGTGACCAAGACACAGAGCAACAACTGAGCAGCGACTGACTCTGACAACTTCATCGACAGAAACATGTTTCTCGACGTGACTCGCCATGTTGCATCCTCAACGCCTCTTTGCACGACACGTCGATCATGAAGCCTTCGCGGTCTTCACCTTACACCAGCGATGCGGGAATTGTCGCTAAGTGTCGGGACGAAAGACACCGCTGGGAGGCGACAGTCTACGACACCAACCACGACAATCCTGCCTGTTGGACATGGATGAATGGGCGAAGTCGTATTCTCCCAGGGGCCACCTGCAGCTGACGTACTCTTCGCTTTATCCCGCAGCCTCTGCTCATTCAATGTGGCCCAGGTCAGCTCATTGACTCTCGCAGTTTCACTGAGGGCTTCCAAGCGATGCATCGAGTGAAGCCATCGCTGAAGACGCCAACACGCCAAGGAACTACACACACATGGATGCGGTATCTGCCTCGAAGGCAATCATGTTCAAGCTGTACAACTCGGCGAAGTCCACAAATTGACCGCAGCCGGTTGATGGCAGGTCCACGGCCACGAAGCAATTGAGACAGGCAGTATGTTCAGCTGGGTTCAAGTGAACACCACCAACACTTGTCGACAGCAATCGAAATGCTTGGGTCTGGCCGCGCGATACCGGCAGAACCGGCCTCATTTCCAACAATCTATTCGAATCAATGTGTTTTCTCTCGTCGGAGTTCCCGCTTTCGCTTGTCGCTTCTTCGTCGTCCGGAGATCCGGAAAGCACGCAGCAGCCGCAGTTCCAATACCGCCGGCTGCCTTTCGAACTCCCGGAGAACGTAGAAATGCTGGCTGAGCATCTACGAGATCGCACACAAGCTCCAGCAGCTGATCGTATTGGGTGCTGTGTGAGGACGCATCGGTGCCGATACTTCGATCTCAAGAACTCAACGCTTTGTGGCCAGCGACGAGGCGGTGAGGTCAGTTCGGCCCCATCTCCGACCGGGCATCTTGCGAAGGCATGACTTTACTGAGTCTCTGTCGAAAGAATTATGATGGAGGCCCTTCTCGAAATGAATTAATTGGTGACCGTACTGGCGAGGTCTTGCACACGGACTGCCAATGTCCGTGTCTTCCGACGCCGTCCCGTCGTCGAAACTGATTCCTCTTCAAGCTAGTTTGCCCGGAGCTTCTTCCGCCATTGCGATGTCCAACAGGACCCCGCCATTGGATGCCCGTCCAGGCGACGGTCTCGATCGAGCGATTGAGCCGGCCGTGGAGGCTTGCGGCGCACAACTGACAAGGTTCAAGACATGCGCCAATTAGTGCCGATGTGCGCGCTCGGTGGAATCATGCTATGTCTCTGCTGCATTCCAACTGCTGGCAGACATCTCACGATTGGCCATCACGCACATCGAGCAGGCCATACTATGCCGCTTCCGTCTTCACCTGCTTGCGACTTCTCCAATCCTATCAACCTGTGACATCGCTACTGTTGGAGCTGTTGGAGCTCAGAACAGTCGTTGGTCGCGATCCTTCTGTCTTGCAGACACCTCATTGGGCCAGACTATCGACCGCCACTTCTGTCACGGTCCAAACTCACCGGTCCGAGATGGGGCTCACCCTGGACCTTTTCCGCTGTCATCTGCAAATCATTTGTGTCAGTGACCTGGCTCCTGGGACCGCAATGCCTGCAGATGACAGCCCGGGGTGGTGGTCAATCACCGCCTGTTCCTCCCATCGGCCCCTCTTCATGAGTCGCTCAGGAAAGGGTCCTCCCGGCCCCGGCCAACTGTCTAATCAAAGACATGGCTGTGCGGGGAAGAAAGAGATGTCGATAGCGTGATATTTCTGCTCACCTCACCGATCGTCAGGCCAGAGCCGCAGTCCGTCACACCCGGACCTGACTAGACCTGCGTACAACGGCACCTCTTCACCTACACGCGTTGCTGCAATTGCGAGACTCGGAAGCTTGTCGACATGGCGGCGCTTCAGGCTGACGTTGTAGAGCCCGACGACTTCGACGACAACGACTCGGCCGTGGGCGATACCAATGTGCGAATCTCACGATGTGTGCGCTCAGTAAGTGTACTGACTGGTGGAACAGGACGGGACCTCGTCGACCGCGAGCTTGAACAGCTCCATCCTGGACTATCGCAAGGAGAACGGCCGCACGTATCACAGGTTCCGAGATGGAAGTGAGTAGTCCGGCAGGATGGGCAAGGAGTCAGCTGATTGTTGTCGAGAGTATCACTTCCCCAATGATGAGGAAGAGAACGAGCGACTAGGTATTATCGATCCCGCCTTGAGCCTGCTGTAAGGCAGCGTATTGACATCGTCTTGAGACCTTCAACATCACATCTTCTACCTCTCTTTTGACGGTCTTCTTGGCCTGTCCCCTCCCAATAAAGCCGACGCCAATCCGGGACGCGTTCTTGACCTCGGAACGGGGACGGGTATCTGGGCCATGGACTACGGCGATGAGCATCCAGGCTCCGAGGTAGGCAATCCAGCAGCGCCCTCTTCGATATGATCTGACCTTTGTTTGTAGGTCATTGGTGTCGATCTCTCTCCGACACAGCCGAAGTTGTATGTGCTCTTGAGACTTCACTTTCCGGTTTCCGCTAACATCTTCAAGCGTCCCGCCAAACGTCAAGTTCGAGATCGACGACATCGAAGACAGCTGGACCTACTCCCGCCCTTTTGACTACATCCACTCCCGGATGATGAACTCATCCATCTCGAAATGGGAAGAATACCTGCGCCAATGTTATGAGTGAATGCCCCCATCCCTGTCTCCAACATCTGAACCCCAATCTCACACGCCCCCCACAGAAACCTCAACCCAGGCGGCTACCTCGAGCTCCAGGAATTCGGTCTCCCCCTCTCCGACGACGGCACCCTGACCCCGGACCACGCGCTCCACAAGTCGATGGCCCTGCTGGGCGAGGCCGCCGCCAAGATGGACCACGCCTTCATCGAGCTCAGCACGCTCAAGCCCATGATGGAGGCCGCGGGTTTTGTGGATGTCGCCGAGATCTGCTTCAAGTGGCCCAGCAACACCTGGCCGCGCCACGCCAAGTTCAAGGAGCTCGGCGCGTGGAACTACGACAACATCACCACCGGGCTGCAGGGGTTTCTCATGGCTTTCCTGACCAGGGGCCTCGCGTGGAAGGCAGACGAGGTGAATGTGCTCGCCGCGCAGACGAGGAAGGATGTTGGAGATCGGAGTATCCATGCGTACTGGCCCATGTGAGTGTTACGGTGGTTCATGTGATGGTTGGTGCTGACTTTGACAGGATCGTGGTGTACGGCAGGAAACCGTAGTGAGGGTCCGCCGGAGCCGGAAGACGGGGCCGGGTGGAGTTCTCCTTCCCGGACGGGCCCATGCTTTCGGGGCCAACCCACTAGTTCACGAGAGAAATTTTAACAAGAAGCGATTCCACGATGAAGTTTTTTTCCCACTCACCCAGCTCTAGCCCTACCGCTCCACTTGGCTCTTGGTCCCTCGCACGTCGGCCATCGTCATCAACCAATATCTCGCAGGCCTTGCTAGCTCAATCGGTAGAGCGTGAGACTCTTAATCTCAAGGTTGCGGGTTCGACCCCCGCGTGAGGCTCAATTCCTCCCTCCTGCTTTGTTTTTGCTAGTCTAAATCCCCAGGTCCAAGTATCACGCGCTTCTGCCACATTTTTGAGTGGTGTAAGTCTGGTTGATAGTGATTATTGTTTGTTAATTCCAACCGCCTGCTTGTTCTACATATGAAAATAAGACAAAAAGACCACACCAGATAGGTATCCTACACAAAAGACGAAGAAAGCAGGCCCGCTCACAATCCTTTCGTCATGACCCGCCTGAACACCGTAACCAGCCAGCCACAAACATCCCGCACGCGGACAGAAGCATTGCGACACCTCGCCGCCACGCCCCTGACCACCACGACCGTATCCCTCTCCATCCTGCTCAACCTGTCCCTCACCACCTCCGCCACCGCCTCCTCCTCCGTCTCCGTCTCCTCCTCCTCCGCGCCCTCCACATCATCCACATCATTCTCAACACCGCGGTACTCAAAGTACTCGCTCCACTCCGGGTCCGCCAGCAGCGCCGCGGCCACCTCGCGCTCGACCGGCAGGCTGAACTCGGTGCCCTCGTCCGCGCCCGCGGGCGCCCCGTTGACGCGCGCCGGGTACGTCACGAACATGCCCGTCTGCACGCTCTCGAAGAGCCAGCGGAACGCGTACGGCGCGCCGAAGCCGAAGTCCGCCTCGCACGGCCGCGTGTCGCGCCAGTCCGTGAAGAGCGTCGTCATCGGGTGGAAGGCGTCGCCGCGGATGAAGAGCGTCGTCTTGTCGCGGATCGGCGCGAGCGAGGCCAGCATCGCGTTGACGTAGTCTTGTGTTACCGTGTTGGTGAGCTGGCGGATGTACCTGCGCGGCATTGTTAGCAAAGCTTTCAAGCACCAGGGAGAGAAGGGGGGAAACGTACCATGCTAATTTCCAAAACGGCGCCGAGGAAATCACTTCCTCGCCGCCCATCGTCGGCACCACGCTCTGGAAGCTGACGGCTACCGACATGAAGTTGCTCTGGATCCGCGCCGGCACGACCGGGTCCCGGAACCGCGGGCGCATGTTGACCGCCTCGCCCCAGATCAGCGCCTCCTTCAGGTCCGGCTCGTACAGCGCCGCCTTGTGCTTCGAGAGCACGCGCCAGATGTGCGCCGTGTACGCGTCGTAGCTCGAGATCCACCTGCCCTCCTCGCCGTCCTCATCCGGCGGGGCGGCGAGCTTCTTGAGCTTCGCCATCTTGCTCTTGGGCAGGTGGAAGAGCAGCCGCTTCGACGGGCGGTAGGCGGCGTTCCGCTCGGGCGCCGCGCTGGGGCCGTCGACCTGCTGCGACGCCGGGAGGTCGGGCTTCGTGGTAAGGGAGAAGTCGAGGCAGGCGGGGTCCCAGGCGGGGAACTTGGGCGCGGAGCCGGTGCCGCGGGCGGCCCAGATGGCGTTGCAGTTCTCGGCAAGCTGGTGCAACTGGCCGGACCAGGCCATGATGTCGCCCGAGAAGTGGTGGTGGTGCATCATGAAGACCATGCCGCCGGGGATGAAGGTGGCCTTGTAGGCGGCGGCCTTGGGCCGGCTCGTCCAGTGGGACTCGGGGCACTGGCCGCCCTTGAAGGGGTGGACGGACCACGTTTTGGGGTCGCCGAGGGCTTTTGAGGAGAAGTGCTGCCTCTCGAGGTCCGCGAAGGTGGGATACTTCTTGTTCTTCTTCCCGGCGGCGGCGGCGTCGTCAAGCCATTGGACGTGGAACTCGACGGTGTCTTCCCTCTTCTTGTGCCAGCAAAGCCCGGAGCCGGAGGGGTGTTTTGTGAGGACGCCGGGCAGCTGGCGGACCTGGGAGAGGGTTCTCTCGAGGCCGGCCTTGAGGACTGTGATGAGCTCGGACTGTGAGTCTTGGGTGGCGGAGGGGAGCTTGAAGAAGAGGACGTAGTTGCACCAGATCTGCCCCGAGAGGTAGTCCAGCGTGGAGAGGGGGAAGATTTCTTCTTCTGGGTCTGATTCCCAGTTGGTAGGGTGGAGGTGGTGCACTTCTACCCGCGCCATGGTTGATGATGGTAGTCTGGGGTAGCGCAGTGGCCTTCCACGAAGATGTAACAGTATAGGAGATATGTGGGAGAGGAAGAGAGAATGCTTCTTCTTGGGGGAAACCAAAGAGTCGAGGAGAGGAATAGATTCTTGTCTACATCCTTCAGACATCCTACTTACACGTCGGCCTCGAGGGAGTCATATATGGTTCTCACCTCGGGGATGGGGACCAGATTCCTTCCCGTCAGATGGCTGCCTTCCTCACTCGCCCCTCCATCATCCTGCGCCGCCATCACCGTGGAGGCGGTGTTAGCATCAGTGCCAGTGATGGTGTTCCTCTGCCCATTCCCGGCACCATCATCGCTCGTCTTGGTCTAGATAGGATGTGATATTTGGGGGCTATCACATCTTGGACTCCTCCTCCAAGCACCAGACCCTTCCTAGTGGTAGATATGCGTTTGCCGTAAACGGTAACTGCGTCGTTGCGTGAACGAACGGGAGGAGCGCCTCTACCCCCGGCCACCCTCCTCCCCCATGCCACATCCACATGGTCCAGCCAGCCACGGCGCGGCACCAGGCGTATCTTAGCGGAGTCCCATCACAAACGTTCGCAGGTTCGGTAACTCGGGCAATAGACCTATCTCAAAAGTGGCCTTAAGCAGAGGAAGATACATGAGCTGAGGCAGGTAGGTAGTCAGGATTTGGGGGTCTGTGACTCAAGGTGCGTGTGAGGCGTATGTATGGAGGAGGTGGAGGGTCCTTCCGTACGGCTCAGCCGATGAAGAACAAAAGGACGGCCGAGAGAACTTGCGCCGTTGCGAAGCAGGAAACCAGTGGCCAGGAGGATCCAGGTACCTTTCGAAAAGAAGGCAATCACACCGAGATTGCAGAATGTGTGTGGGTTTGTGGTTGGGCCTACACTGTTTACGGACGTAATTATCGTTTTTGGGCTATCTCGCACGCAAGAAAAAACGCTGTTGGTTCCTCGTCACAACGCCAATTGGCCAGGAAAGCCTCATCCTCCTGCGAGAGTGAGAGAAATGTCGAGATGGCGGCCGTGGAGCCCCATTGGTCGCAAGGCTGGGTTACACACACCCTTCCCTCCCCTCCATCCCCCTGCCACAGCCAGCGCGCGGGTGTGGAGGCGATGATGGAACAGGTGCCTAGCTCCGGATTCCACTGCGGCACGACTTTCTTGGGTTTTTTGATAGAGCGGAAGGCTATTGAGAGAGAGGCCTTGGTGGTAGGGTGGGATGGGGAGTGCATTTTCCTAATGAGGAAACACACGAAGCAGTCCCCTCGCCCTCATAGGCAGGAATGGCATTGCGAATGATTCCTCAGCTAACTTGACCCTTGCGATGAGGATGAGAAAGATGGAGGAGTGGGGTTTCGCTCGCCGGGGTCTGATTCCCAAATTCCCACAACCACCATGCACCTTTTCCCCGTTGACATCGTCCTGACGCCTGGGCTACCGGCCGGGGGAACCGTTTTCGCTGCCTGCCGGTGCTGCGGCTCAAGCCATCTTTTGACAGCGCCGAGCCGACAAAAAAAAACAAAAGTCGATAAATGAGGCTTGCTGGGGGGCGCCGTTTCCGGTGAGTGTGAGTGCACGTGGGGAACACTGTTGCGCCCAGAATCAGAGAGCGGATGAGTGATAAAGTGGATGACGAGCGAATGCCCGAGAAATGTTCATTGGCAGCGAGGCGATGCTGCCGCTGAAGAAGGAATCGGGTCCCTACCTACCCCTCCTCCGCCTCCCTGTCGACAATCAATAACGGCTCCATCCCGACTCACCGGCCGCTCAGCCTTACGAGGACCTGGCGAGCGCTTGTGGTGTGTAGTGAGTGGTGTGCGGCCCTCGGCGTCCTCATTGGCTTCGTCGGGGTCATCATTCCATCCTTCAAATGTCGCAGGCACGTCTCCGTGTCGCTTGGCTTTCCGCGCCTCTTGCGCCGCTTCGGTTTGCCTAAACGGGGGATTCCGCCTATCGCCGCGCGGGCGGGGGAGGCGGAACGATGAGATAAAGACATTGTCTCAAGAGCCGTGGGCTAGCGATGCCGGGGAGGCACGGAGAGGCACGGCAGACCGGTGGAAAGTCCGACGGCGGGAGAGAACAAAAAGTGTCGCTGCCTCTCTCCGGCTCTTGGACTTTCGGCCGTGACAGGCACAGACAGATGATGTCGCTATCAGCCTAGCGGTGCCTGGAACATCCAGTTCGGTGGAATCCTGTAGTAAGCTGACGTAGGGTTCCAATGTCACACACTCTGGTGTTTTTCTGGGTCATTCCCAGCGGCCGATCACCACCCACTCAGACTCGCTCCAGGCTTACAGTACTTTACCCAAGGCGGCGGTGCTGGGAATGGGGATGGTGGGATGGGATGGGGAGGGCCCGCCTGGACTGGCCAGGCAGCATCGCGCGTAGCTGCATCGAATCGCATGCATCTCTTTTCGCCCATCATGTTACACCAAGATCTTCCAGCTCCCAGGACTTTGGGAGAGAAGAAGGACGGTTTCCTTTGTTCTCTCGACACTGTAGAGAGAGAGACATGACTCTTCGCATCCCGCTTGATTGGAAGGCTCGTACAGAGTAGTGCTGACACCCCCTGATTTCCATCGCATCACACGTCCTTGGAATGCGACACTCAGCCTTACGAGACTCAGGGTCTCTGTCTGTTGCTCATCCCTGGATCCCTGCTTTTGTTCAGCCATCATTGCTGACATCGCCACGGCAGGCTGCTTCAGGCACCTGGGCACAGGGTCGTAGAGATGGATTCCCTTCGCCTCAGTTCGTGACTCTAAAGCCGTCGGAACCCCGAAAGGGCAGTGTAATTGATCCTGCCGTGGAGTGCTGTAAAAAAAGAATTCGTGGTATCATTTCTATCTCATCCTAATAAGTTAATGTACGGTTCAGGCCACTTGCCCATCAGTAGCGGCCGGTCTCCCAGGCGTCCGCCCACTGGCGCCAGAATCCTCAACTTGCGCTTCTCCTTGTCAATGTCGGCGACGTAGACGTAGCCCATGATGTTCGACGTCCGAATTGTCTCGGGGCTGTCCCTAACTGAGGCGTACACGACGGGCAGCGTCCAATGCGCCATTAGCTGGGACGAGTCCACCCGAGTGAGGCCGTCGTCTGTGCCACCGTAGGTAGAATCTGCAAAGGGTCAGTAAAGCTTGCATCAAGGACGGCTCTTGAAGCGAACTCACTATCGCCTAGGCGGTATATCGTCAGGCTATCAAAGTCGACTTGCTGTGTCGCAGGACTCAATGTCCGACCGACTGTCCCGAAAAAATACTCCTTGATCGATGCCTCGCAGACTTGCTGCATGAACCCCTCATCTCTCTCGGCTACACCTTCAGACTTGTCCAGGAGCACAATGCTGTACGGCTCGCCCAGACTCGTCTTCTCCGACGCAAACCTCTTTTGGACTTCTGCATTCAACGTAGCCGATCCCAGCACGATGATGATGTTCGCTGGGTGCCGTTAGCTCGATCCAAATCACACCTCGCATCGTGTCTCTTTCGCATACCTGACAACTCCTCCACGACATGAGCAAATAAATCCAAGCCCGACGTGCTCTTCTCGCTGATCCCAAACGTATCGATAATCATTCCCGCGCCCTTAGCCTCGGGATCCTGCGCGAACCGCGAGGTAACAGTAGCCGCCATCTTGCTGACGAGCTGCTTATATTTCGTCGGATCCTCCTCCGCCCTCGCGTGTCCGTAGTAGTAGACCAGCGGCAGCTTGACCGGCACCTGACTCGGCCCGCTCGTCGGCGTGGTCCCCCACCCGTCGACAGCCTCGACGTCCAGCACGCTCCCCACGACCGCGGCGCTCAGCGTCCCCGGCAGGCTCAGCATGCCCTCCTTGGGGTCCGTGTTCACAACGATCGGCTGCGCGCCGACCCTCGTCGCGTAGCTCGCCAGCGTCCTGCACAGCGTCGTCTTGCCCGCCGTCGGGGCGCCGCAGACGGCGATGCGGGGGCCCTCACGGCGCTCAGCGGTGGCGCGCTGGCGCATGGCGGTGAGCTGGAAGTGCAGGTTCAGGTACGCGTTCGCGGGGTTGTCTTGCGGTTGGTGGTACTCGGCGAGGAACTCGGCGGCGGGGCTGCTGCCCTCGATCTCGAACTCGCATCCTTGCAGCGTGAGGATCTTGGATTTCGTGCCGGAGAAGGTGTAGAGGTGGTGCAGGGCCAGCTCGGTGCCGTCCTTCTCTGCGGTGCCGGAGAGGAGTTTGAAGGTGAGGTCGGTGCCGAAGGAGACTTCGAAGCGCCATTCCCAAAAGGGCTGGAGTCTGATTGTGCGGGTTTGGGATGCGTTGGCCGGCTGCTGTTCGTGGTGTTGCCTCCGTCAGTATGGGTTCGTGCTTTTGCATTCAGGCTTCAAAGAGAGGGTGTGTGAAAAGGGCCCGTACCGGCGCTGCCAGCTGGCCCAGACCCGGAATCGACATGCTGGGCTATCCGACGGTCATCGAGGGGATGCTGGTATTAGCTGTGGTGGTCGTCGGTGACGGAGCGGTTTCGACGTGCAAGGTGCAAACTGGATGGAGAATCAACGAGTCGCGTGGAACTGTTCTGGACGCGCCCACACACTGCTGGGAGCTGCTCGACATCACAAGTTTCCATCCAGGCTGGCCCGTGCGGGAGCTTCAGCGGGGGTTTATTTGGCGGGGCTCCTCCGATTTTCAGGGCGCTAGCGTTCCTGCATCAGCGCATTCTCTGTAGACAAGATAAGATAAGACACCAAACTTGAGATCACTCTTATATTTTGACATAGCATCCCAGCCAACAATATCAACTCAAAGTATGTCAATGACTGGTGACGGGCAAATACCACTCCACTGAATCGCACCAAAAGTCTAGAAGCCAGTATCCAACAGCACATCTCCAAGGGTGCACCCGAGGACCCTCGCTCCCGCGTCAAACAACCGGAAAGCTCCGCCTCGGCCTCACATTCCCCCGTGCCAACCAATCACAGCGCCTCTCACCTGCGTCTCTTTGCCAATTACGCAAGCCCCCACGTCCCCTCCAAGCTCCGCCACGCCCACCGGTTCCTCGCTGCCTGGCCTGCCTTGCCTTGCCTCCTCAGTGGCGCTCTGCGACCGGCCATTTGCGCTGCTCACCTGCTGACCTTGCGACGGCCACTCGGATGCCGGAGGCCCCAGACGTCACCTTACCTACCTTATTTCGCCCGCGC
Organism: Colletotrichum endophyticum; assembly: GCA_027406105.1. Classification (NCBI taxonomy): domain Eukaryota; kingdom Fungi; phylum Ascomycota; class Sordariomycetes; order Glomerellales; family Glomerellaceae; genus Colletotrichum; species Colletotrichum endophyticum. The sequence goes on from JANVYF010000005.1 coordinate 1,018,433, forward strand.
CTCCGAACCCTTTATCGCCTTCGCAAACTCCGCGCAGACTCTCGAATACAACACACAGTCTTCAACAACACCAAATCTTCACACCACATCTCGAAAGACAGTTGCGAACGTCTGAAATGTGTTCCGCAGACATCTTCCTCGGCCTCTTGGCCCTGCTCTTCCCCCCTCTACCTGGTACGTTCTCCCCCCGCATCAGACGATCTCGCACCAAAGGACCACCAGCTAACACTGAATTGCAGTCTGGGTGAAGCGCGGCATCTGCTCCGCCGACTCCATGATCAACATCCTCCTCTGCCTCCTCGGCTACGTACGTCTTCAATCCTCCCAATCACCCAACTCTCCCGACATACTAACACCCCGTCCCAGATCCCCGGCCTCATCCACGCCTGGTACATCATCGCCAAATTCCCCGAGCCAGACTACGAGTACGAGTCCCTCCCCCAGCAGGACCGCGAGGGCGGCCGCGTGACGTACGTCTTCGTCCACGGCAATGGCAACGGAAACGCCCCGCACACCCGCCAGCCCCAGCAGCAGCCGCGTCCCTCGCACCACCAGCAGGGCGCCAACGTCACCTACGGCACCACGAGCAACAACGCCGGCGGCTCCAGACAGCAGCCCCAGGGCGGCGCCGGCGAGGGCAGCAGCGACGGCGCCGTACCGCCTAGCTACGCCCAGGCCGTTGCAGGCGACAACAAGATTCAGACGAGAGATTAGAGGCACTCGGTTAAGGACACTAGACGCAGGGTGCTGGTCTATACCTGCTGGCTGCATCCGTCACTGGTTCTGGGTTTTCAAGCGTCGAATGTGGGGTGTCCAGGACATGTCATAGACGGGCTGACTTGTGTAAATTGATCTCGAGTTTTGAAGGTGGGGTGGAATTTCTTGGTGAAACTTCTCCGCCGGGTTTTTGGCGTTATGGATTTATGAGTTATCACGCTGTGTACGAGTTATGGATTTTAATATACTGCAAGCAATGGCTGCATCGCTTCTTTCGTCTTCATCCTGAATATCGCCGTTGTCTGTAATTGATGGGGTATCTAGATAGTCCCTGAACGCCACCCATGCAACCCTGTTGTAAGTCTTGATTTTCCCCAGTACCATGCTTCCATCCTTTTGTCCATTTCCCGTCTCTGGCTATGTCATAGAGTCCTCCTTCAGTCAGTGGCAAGTGGATAGCCTACTCGTCGGACATGCTCTTGTCGAACGAGTCATTGTAATCCTCGGCGTTGGGGTTCTTCACCGTCGGAGCAGGTCGATCATTCTCAACGGGCTCCTTGAAGTGCGTCATGAGGTTCTGGGGGAGGTATGTGTGCCACGATACCAGAACAGCCTTAACCTGCTTGATGAACGACACGCCATTGTCGAGATGGACAACGCACAGCTGCAGCTTGAAGCCGGGCATCATGCGAGCCAGGATGTCGTCATCCACAAGGAAAGTGTGAGTTTCGTCGTCGGACGCGTCTGCGTAGTTTCCATGATCATAGCCATCCTCAATGATGCATGGCTTAAGCACAAACTTGCCCATGGGGGCGAATCCGTCAGGCATGCCTCCGTTGGTTCGAACGCCAGCGATAATTTCGCGGACAGAGGAGCTGGCGCGGTGAATATTGATTACCTCCATGCTGATTTCCTCCTCGTAGATCATCTTGACCTTGCTCGTCTTGGGATTGTTGACCGCATGGATCAGAGACGTTGCCTTGGTCTCGTCGACGCCCATGCAGATCATGCCGACTCCCATCGCCAGCTTCACCACCGCAGTAGGGTCAAAGTCCTTGGGGCGGGCGAACCCAGCGGTGTCGTCGTCATGGATGTAGTCGAAACCTTCGCAGAACAGCTCAGACAGCGCCAGGTTGAACTGTCCGGGGAAGTGGATGAGAGCCTGGTGCGCGAGAGGGAGATCGATCTTGGCCAGGTTGCATACGGCCATGGCCTCTTTGATGTTCGCGGTGTATTCGGGGCAGACATCGTGCTGCAGAATGTAGGTAAGGAAGTTCTCGATGATGCCGATGGCCTTGCCCATTCTCAGGTAGTCCCAATTAGCCATGGCCGGCAGGTTCTCCGACAGGAAGCCCGCGGCCACGCCAGCGAAGTCAACGTCCCAGCCCTCAGGCTCATCTGCGTTGTAGAAGCGGCTGCCACCGCCGGAGGTGTAGACGACATCGGTTGCGGTTGCAGTTCGGCGTTCATCGGGAGTCATGCCCTCGGTATCTGCGTCGATGTTGCCGCCGAACAGGCGGGGTGAGGTGTCGACACCGCCGAGGAAGAGGTACTGGTTGAACAACTGGGTTGACTCGGTGCCGGTGATGCGACGACGGGAGCGGAAGCGCTGGATGCACGACTGGATTCGACTATCACCGTTTGTTAGAGGAAGGCCCCACGAAGTCAACACGTCAGCTCCAGGAAGGCTCCAGGGATGGTTCTTACTCAACAAAGGGTATAAGACTGAGATTGGTTAGTACGAGGTCGGAAACGGAAGGATTCAGAGATACTTACGGGCTGTATATGTTTTCTCTCTCTTCCTTAGCCTCGGCAGGTGTCATGGGAGGGTCGGCAAAGTACTCTTCAGATGGTTAGTAATGGCGATACCAGTGATGATAGCTGCAACTGTATTTACCCTCGAATCCGGTGCCACGGGACTTGGGAAGAGCCGTAGGCCCGCGGCTCACTGTGGTCTTGCCGCCCATGGTGAAGGTTGGCTGTTGATAGTATGGGTGGTGTGAGATGGAGAAGTTGGGCTGTTTGACGACCTCGAGTTCTCTTTTGTAGGTGCCTACTAAAAGAAGCTCGAGGTGAAGTGGTGGATCCCAGAGAATCCTCTAATCAAGTAGGGATCACGGACAATGAAGCCAGAATCAATAACTAGAAGGAAGTCGCGTAGATCTGCGCACTTTCCTTACCAACTCTAGGCAAGGAAAGAAGTAAACCTGCATTAGGGGAGCGACTTCTTAACGAAGGCTGGCTTGTTTGCCAGTTATTCTATTGCGATATCTGTTAATATCATATCAGGAGCAAAAGTCTGGCCTTGCGATAAAGGGCCTAGGAAGAAGCTGCAAACTGATATCACGATGTTAAACGACACACGCAAACACATGTTTGCCGGCGATCTCCGCCAAACTATGCCCACAAGTACACCAATAAGTGCGGTCTTGAAGTTTTCTGAAGCCACCAATCGAAAGTTTCCCGCATCTCTCCGTTGTAGCAAATGCCAAACGGGAATTTCGGTGTTGGTCGTAGATCGGACTCAAGGCTTCCATCTTGGGATTTCATGCGATCCAATCGCATGATGGCTTCCCACTATCGGGTGTAAGTGATCGCCAGGCAAACGCTCGCAGCAATCCAATGAAAACCAGCAGCATGGGATTCGCTTAGGAGGCACAGATGCAGGTTTCTTGAGATATTGGAAGTTTGTGGGACGCGACGGGAAGAAAGCGAGCTGCAGTCTGCAAGACGGCTTTGCCAACTCATTCCTGAGGCGGAAGCTGGGGCGGAGTCTCTGGTGCGGTGCAGATGGATGCACTTCGTAACGCGCCGCAGGAGTGGATGACGGCTGACGAAGGCGCGCAGCACGCCAGGCAGCTCGCATGGCTCGCATACGCAAGAATACCCATGGCTGACCTGCTAGATCCTCTGGCGGGCTGTCCATCACTTGATGTGGGAGTCGTTGCCGATGGCGTTGAGAAGAGAATTCCCATTCACGGCCTGCTTCTAGAACCATCAGAGATCACTGCGATGGTCCAATAGAGTTTTTTCGGTCATCTTGGAAGTGGCGATGAAACGCACTGCGGATAGTGTCGCGATACACCTGTCCAACGTGCTTCTCGTTCCAGAATCCGGCGAAAGCGAAGCTGGACAGCAACGTTTCGTCGACAAAAGTCGCCGTCTCGAGATTCCCCGTCATCGATCGCATGCGGTCATGCCACCATCGACGAATGACCAAGAGCAAGGGAAAGTGGGAGAGTGGAAGGCACCTCGGATAGGCTCTGTTCTGCGTCAGATCGTGGCCGGCTGAGCGTGTTTGTCGACGGTATCATTGGGTCTGACGCATCACCTGCAGGCTGCACATCACCACACTACGTATCTGTATCCTTTCTTGGAGTCTGAACAAGGCGCTTTTGGCACCCCTGGCGATCTCTCGTTTGCGAGACCATCCGTACGTAACAATGTCCTGGAAATTCAGAAGATGTAGAGTTAGGCGGGGCAAGATTGAGTAAGGCACCTTGGTAGACCGTCAAATCGTCGATGCAACGCAATAATAAGAATTAGAGTATTCCGACTCGGCCGACAGCGAAAGCGAACTGCGGCTTTCAACGTTTGGTGGTTTGCCCCATTGCTCAGGGAGTGGCTCGAGAGTCGGAGGCCAATGGTTCACGTCTGCGAGAGCGTGTGCGCCTTGGACACGAATCAACAAGGGCCAACAGCTGGACAAGGCGGACTGGGAGGAGAACCAGAGAGAGGATCGACAGGGCATGTGAGGGTAGCCCCACAGGGCACTACTTGTGGCTACCTCACGCCCTAATATACTATAGACTTGCACTTAACTAATACATCTACACTTACACCACCCATTACTCATAATTAGTAGTATAATATTTCAATCTAGAAGCTAGAGATTACTACCCTATAATATTAAATTATATATATTGTGAGATTTATTTTTCTTTCCCCTCTCCTACTATAATCTATAATTATTACCTATAATTAAATTTACTATTATTATAATTCTTATATTTTCTCTATCTCTCTTAATATTTAACTTATATAGATTACTAATATATTATAACCTCTTACCCTACTTTTCTTAATTTTTAACTAACTAGAAATAAGTTTTATTTCTACTTTAATTATACCTATATTATTAAAATCTAAGAAATCTAGAAATCTATAATCTTAATTTAGTAATCTCTTAATATTATAATCTTTAGCTACTACTTTTTATAGATATTAATCTATAATATTAAGCTTAAGAACTTCTTAATTTTATAATAACTAATTACTTATTCTTTAATATTATTAATAATACTAATCTTCCCCTTATAGAACGCTTTATTATAGAGATCTCTAAAAAACCTTAAGTAACCTACTTTAATAATTAGTATCTAATTAAGTAAGTTAAAATAAAAAACTTATTTTATAACTTCTTATAAACTTTCTATTATTAAGTATAGTATTATAATAACTATTATAACTACTTACTTATAATTATTATAACGCTAGCATTAGTTACTACTACTATCCTAATTATAATAGTAATAATATCTTTCCCTTTACTTTTTTAAACTATATTTAGATTTAATACCTCTCCTTTATAGCTCTTATCTCTATATATTACTATATCTATTACTAACTCTCCTATTATTACTACTTATAATAATAATAATACTAGGATTACTAATCTTAATATTAATCTAAGTAACTTAAGCTTTAGTAATCCTAGTTTTAATCCTACTCTAAGCTACTTAAACCTACTTAGTTCCTATTTCTATAACTCCTATTAGATTAGCTATATTAACTTTAGTATTAATATAAGTAGCTACTTTACTATATTTAATAATAAAGCTTTTATCTTTTTATCTAACCTTACTAATAAAATAGAACTTATAACTCTACCTCCTATAGAAACTAGTTATACTAACTCTCTTTACTTATCTTCTTTTTATAATAGAATTAGATCCTAGTAATCTTAATCTTTATATTATTATAGTTCTAATAATATAAGTAGAAATAATCTTAATCTTAATTTACCTATAAGCTTTAATCTTCTTACTACTAAAGGTACTATAAATTTATTAGCTAATATAATATAATAGTTTAAGGAGAATAATACTACTTATAAATATAAGAATACTAATAATATAGCTAAGTTATTTATAACTACTATTTTATAACTTAAAACTATAATCTATAATAGTAATAATAATAGTAATACTATAAATACTAGAGGTATTAATAGTAATATATTTAGTAATTTAATCTTCTATCTTATTAATATTAGTATATTTAACCTTATAGCTTATAATCTAAAGTAACTAAGTATAATCTATAATAGTAAGAATATAGTTTATATAGATATATACTTCTTTATAGAGTAATTTATAGATCTTATAAATTTATAAGGTTTAAATATAGTTTATAATATCTAGACTTAATATTTCTAAGGTCTTATACTTATCTAGTACTTATAGATACTTAGTAATATTAACTAATCCCTACTTTATAATACTAATATTACTACTATTAATAATAAGATCTTTAAGTAATTTAAGCCTTACTATAATAATATAATATAATAATAGAAGTTTATAAGTTTTAATCTTTAAAATATCTATAATAATAAAGATATCTATACCTTTATTTAATTTATAATCTATAATATTAAGTTCTATAGTATTATTAAAGAAGGTTATATTAAAGTAGTATATAAAGCTCTTAATAGTACTTTATAATTAATTATTTTACCTTTATTTACTACTATAACTTTTAAATCTTTTATTTAAGATATCTATAAGTATAAATTTATAATCTATAATCTAGCCTAAGAGCGTTATATACCCCTTATAAGTCTCTATAACTTTATATCTTAGTAATATTTATAATAATAAAGCTATATAGGTAAAGCTAATTAGTATAATTAAGGGAACTAATTTAGCTTAACTTCTAACTATAACTAATAGTAGGTAGCTAATAGGCCTTTTTAGCTTACTAACTACTATTAGAATCTTCTAAATTAATTTTAGTAATATAGTAGTTTTAATAATAACTATAGTTAAAGTAATTATAATAACTTATAGTAATATAGTAGTTATAATAACTAGAATTAGAATAATTATAACTAAGGTTATAATAACTTTAGTAGAGGTTTATATAGAAATAACTAGTAATATAGTAATTATAGTAATTAGTTTTAGTTTCCTCCTAACTAGTAACTTAATCCTTACTAGCCTAACTAAGCTAGCAACTAGCTATAATAGTAGTAACTATTTATTCTAGAGAACTACTACTTACTATATAATATTAATACTATAGCTAGATTTATATTTATACCTTAACTATAAACTACTTAAGCTTACTATAGTGAATCTAGTAATCCTATAGATCCTATTAATCTAAATTAACTTAAGTACTATCTTAAGTATATTAGCTATTATTCCCTATCTATAGTAAAAGATTATAATAATACTCTACTATATTATAATTATAATAATATTAATTACTATATAAATATAAATAAAGAATAGTTTATACCTCTAGATTAGCTTAAAGATATATATAATGCTTATTATCTTATAATAGTTACTAATATCTCCTTTATGAAGTATTATAATTGTTCTAAAGTCTTTCTTAGTAAGAATAAGTTATATAACTATTTCTAAGACTTTTATAGTATAACTAGATTATAAAACTTATATAGTAATAATCTCTACTAACTTATAGTATATACTATTAATATCTTATAATAAGCCCCTATAGTAATTTAGAATTTACTAGTAGTACTTATAATAAAGTAAACTTTATACTTTATACCTATTAAGATTAGATAATAAGTTTTATAACTCTTAGTTACTCTTACTATTATTAGTAATAAATCTCTAACTATTATTAGATTACTTATTAATATTTTAAGTTAGATTAGTATAAGCTTTAGTTTTAGATTATAAACCTATTTATAGTATTAGATTATACTTAATATTTATAGATTAGATTAGATTAATATTTATAGTAATATTAGTTATTCCTTATTACTAATTAATAGAATCTTTTTATTTAAGTAGTATCTATATCTAGAGATTAAAACTTAAGCTATACTTATTACTATTTATAGTATTAGTAATAACTAATATTATATAGATTAATATATTATTATTAATTTTAACTTTAAAGGTATTATATTTCCTTAAAGTAACTTTATAATTATAACTTTTACCTATAAAGTATTTATTATTAATAATTTATAAGCTAATATTCTACTTAGTATAGATTATTTAGAACTAGAGAAGTTTAATATCTTAAATTCTATTAGTTATATTATTATTATATCTTATAAGGTTAAGATCCTAATAGCTATATTATATAATAATACCTACTATAATATAAAAGTTATAGTATTATATTATATAATAATCCTTATTAGATTATATAGTAAGGTTTAGATTTATTATTATATTAAAAATAACTTTTAAGATCTTCTATTTAAACTAGTTAAAAACCTTAATATTAGTATCTTTACACTTTTTATAGATATAACTATAACTAAGATTATAGTCTATAATAACTATAACTTCCCTTAATATATCCTTAAAAGTACCTTACTTAGCTATTTTATCTTAATTAATCCTTTAGCTTAAGTTTACTTAGTTAATACTAATATAAATAGCAAAGTATTAAAACTTATAATTTAGTTACTTAATAATTATAATAAGAAATATTTAATTAAGTAATATAAGATAATAGATATATACTTTACTAATATCTATATTTATAATAGTAGTAACTCTAATAATACTTAATAAATTATAGAACTACTTATAGAGTTTAAAGGATATCTTTTATAATATAAACTTTACTAATATCCTTAAAAATAAGTAACTTTAAGTTTATTTTAAGTTTAATTAATAATAGAATCTCTTTAAGAAGTATAAAGTATACTTTATTAGTCCTAATAAATATAAGATTATCTATAAAACTATTAGTAAGTTTATAGATAGTAATAAAGTTTTCTATACTAAGACTTAAGTCTCCTTTATATTTTTAGTTTTTATTATTTAGTGAGAATAAGTTATAGATTAGATTAAGAAGTTATAAAAGGATAGTAAGATTAAAGAAACCCCTATAATATATCTTAATAGTATACTTAAGCTTAATAATAAACCTAGTTATAAAAGTAGAATAGTTATTAATATCTATACTCTAAATAAGATTGTTTTTCTTAATACTTACTTAATAAAGTCTTAAAACTATATAACTATAAAATATACTAATATAACTTATATTATAACTCTAAATACTATTACTTTCTACTACTAATAGTAACTATACCTCTAATCCTATTAGGTTTTTATTATTATAACTACTAAGGAATAGTATATATTTAATTACCTTATTATAAGTTATTATAACTATAATAGCTATATCTAGTAATAGATTAATTATTTACTTAATAGTACTACTAGTAATACTTACTATAATAATATAGTTATTATATTTAATAGTATTAATAAATACCTTTTTGATTTATATTAGGTTTTTATACTTTTCTACTTAAAGAATATCTCTATTAGCTTATCTAAATCTTATATTAGTTTCTCTTCTATAATAATTTTTAGAAAACTAATTAATTCTTTTAATCTTATTATACTTACTAAAAAGCTTAATATATTCTATAAGCTTAACTTCCTTAAGATTTTTAAGTTATTAGAATACTTTCTAAGTATAACTAGTTTTATATACTATAACGTTATATAATATATAAATATTATTAATCTATTAGAATAGTATAAAACTATATTACTTAGAACTTATTACTATATTAATAAGATTATTAATAAGGAGATTAAGGATAAAATACTAAAACCTATTTATAAGTAATAAGCTAAAGTAATTAATATCTTATTACTAACTTTTAAAAAGCTTAATATATTTAATTAGATTAAGACTAAACTTATATAATATATAATACTTATTTACTACTTACTTAAGTAGATCTTTTTTATTAACTTTAATATTTATACTAATAGTATTAGTATTCTAGTTTATTATATTAAAGATAAATTATTAAATAAAGTAATTTAGGTTATTAATAATTAGTAAGAATAGAAAGTTTTATAATATCTACTTAAGATATTAATTTAACTTATTACTTACCTCTCTTAATTACTAAATCTTATAGAAAAGTAATACTAATTAATTAAACTTAAGATCTTTAGTTATATCTAAACTTTTAATAAAACTTACTAATAGATTAATATAATAGAAGTTCCCCTAGTTATAATATTTACTAATTATAAATCTATTATTAATCTCTTTAGATAACTAGATATTACTAATATAACTACTTATATTAGTATTAATAAGAAGCTTATCTATATTATAGAGTATATCTTATAATTTAATTTTTAATTTATTTATAAAGCTAATAAAGATTATATTATCTTAGATAGTTTTAGTAGATTGCTTATTATAAAAACTATATATAAGTAAGACTTAGCTATAACTAATAATAGAGCTTCTAATATTCTTAATAATTTACTTAATAATTATAATAAATACTTAATATTTTATAACTATATTACTTTACTTCTAATATATCTTTTCTTAGAACTATAAGTTACTAAAATCCTCTTTAAATCTATAACTATATTAAACTACTTTATAGTTATATTAATAATAATCTCTAATATATTTAAGAAAAAGATTTAATATAGCTATAATAAGGACTTAATTTAGATATATATTATTAGATAAGTTTATAATAATATAAAGCTTAAAAGTAATATTATAATTCTCTCTTTTAAGTAGTATTATAGTTTATTATAGAAAGTCTCCTTTAATAATATAGATTAACTAGTAATTTTTAGATCTTATATTACTAATATTTTTATATCTATTTATAATAAATTATATTATAGCTATACTAAATTATTAGAGTTCTTCTTTTACTATTATATCTATAATAGCTTTAGTAAACTCTATAGATATTTTACTATATATCTTAATTACTATATATTCTAAATCTAACGTTATATTACTTATAGTAACTTTTAGCTAATTCTTCCCCCTCTTTATTTCTATTTTATAATCTCTATTAATTTCCTCTTTATATTACTAATAACTACTAATAACTATAATTATATACTAATTATAGTTAATAAGTTCTCTAAAGAAGTAATTTTAAAACTTAGTAAAATAACTTATATTATATAAGACTAAAGTAAGTATCTTTTTAATTAATTAATAAGTAGTAATTAAGAAGTCTTAAAAATAATCTTAAGTAATTATAATCTTAAGTTTTTATTTTAGATATAAGATATTATATAGAAAAGTTTTAGAACTAGCTTAGTCTATAATACTACTTATTATCCCTAAATAGATAGCTAGACTAAGCGATTTATTTAATAAATTAAATCTATAATATAATATTATATTAATACTATAATTAATTCTATAGATTAGATCTATAATATCCCCTAACTATAGTTTAAATATAATAACGTAAAATCTATAACTATATAAAGATCGCTAAATAAGATAGTTAAAAGATTTATTTTTAATAATATAGCTATAATAATTACTAACTAAATCTTATAATCTATCTAAGTTTCTATAGCTTAACTTAAGATTTATAATATACTTACTATAGCTTTAATATTTATAAAGTAGTTCTATAATAAGTATTATAGTACTTAGTTCTTTAATATTAATAATAAAGTCTACTTATAATTATATTATAGCTATATAACGCTTTAAACTATAACTATTAGTTATAAGCTAAGTAAGTAGTTTATTAGACCTTTTTAAGTTATTAAGTATATTAGATAATCTACTTATAGATTATAATTCCTATTAGGATAGTATATTTATAATGTAATCTTAGTTAACTACTTTAAGCTTATAAAATTTAATCTATATAGATAATAGTTACTTATAATTCCTCCTATCTAAATAATTAATAAATAGATCTCTTCTATCCTCAATAAACGCTAAATAAAAGCTAGAACTAAATAGTACTTTATTATATATAAGGGTTTTAGTTCTAAATATAACTAATAGATTAATATTATAATAGTTATTAATAAAGCTATTCTTAACGTTTAAAGCTTATATTAGATTAGAAATTATAGTAGATTAGAAACTATAATAATAGTTTATAATAAAACTATAGATCTATAGATCTTAGTAAAACCTCAGCTTAACTAAAAGTTCTATAACTTTACGATCTTAGATTTTTATAATAGTTTTAGAGGATTTAAGAGATATCTAAATAGATTAGAAATAGCTATATAATAGATTACTAGTATAAAAATTATACTATTATATAAATAGTTGTGAGATAAGGATATCTTATTTTTACTAGTAGTATATTATGAGGGTAGCTCTATAGGGTACTACTTATAGCTACCTCACGCCCTAATATACTGTAGACTTACACTTAACCAATATATCTACACTCACACTACCTATTGCTTATAGGGCAGCTGAGCGAACGAGGGGTCGAAGAGGAGGTCGAGAGCTTGCGCGAGTAAGACGTAACGAGGTTCGCTGGTGGCTGAGTGACATCCGCCACCTTTTTTTTTTTTCTCTTGCCTCTGCAACGACCGCTTGAACAGGCCTCAATGAAAAAGCGCGGGAGGGAGGCACAGAAACGAGGGACGCGTCGGACAGGGGTCTCCAGAAAAATAGCGTCGTTTCGCAGGCGGAGATCCCTGGGAGAAGGTGGGAAAGAACGCTTCTGCCCCCCTCTTGCTCCCTCCCTCAGGGCTCCTTCCCTGCCACCCTCCCGCGGCCACGCCTGGCGGTTACTGGCTGGGCCAGGAACACTGGAGGCCTTGAGGCCTTGAGGCCCTGAGGCGGTTGGGCAGGTGGGTGAGGTGAGGGTGATGCCGCCCACACGCCGCCTGCGCAGAGGCGCGCATGCGCATCCATCAAATCTGAAGCAGTTCCACACGTTTATTGGCAGCTGCGACCAGAGTCACAGCGGTGTCCACTGTAAAAGTAACTTGGGGGTGCTTAAAGTGCCCTGCAGCAGTTGTATCTGCAATGCGGAGCGCAATCAATCAGACCCAGCCCAAATGCCATTTTCATTTTCCCTCGAATTCCCGGCCAGCTTCCATTGATCCCTCCATCCATCGTGACTACGCCTCGTTCTCTCTGTCCCTGTCCTTCTCTCCGTCTTCTCCCTCTTTCTCAGATAATCTTGTCCCCGACTTGCTGCACCTTAAAGATCCCCCCTCCCTCCTCGCCTTCGTCTCGTCTGTTCAGACTGTCGATCCGCTCCTCCTGTGCCTCGTTTCGCTCCCGTCGCCAAGCCTTCACACTGCCGTTTGCCGGAAACTGATTTCTTGGACATTTGCTCTGTGCATATTGCCCCCAAATCCTTTCCATTGCACGCCGTTGCTGCTGCCGCTGCCGCTTGCAACAAATCCGATACAAATCAGCCCGCTACCCCAACTTCTACCTGCGCGCGCGCGAGACAATCCTAGGATCCCCCCTGACTACCTTTTGAGGTTGACTCGACTTCGACTTTGAACACCACTCTATTTCGTTTTCCAACCTTCGTCAACAGCGCAGACACAATGGGCAAGAAGGCGCTTCCCACAAAAGCCGAGCTCGTCGACTACGGTCACACCGTTGCTGGACAGTGAGTCGCCATAATGCTGCCCCTTTTCGCGATTCACCATGCGCCGGCTGGGCAACATCACTTGGGACGTGTCTCTAACGTTGCCTCGAATGCAGTGCAGGAACCATGTGCGACGAGTCCGGCGAGCTCTTCATCAAGCCTTGCACGACCGCAGAGGTCGACTTCTACAACTCCGCCAACGAAGCACACCCAGAATTCGCCGAGCTGATGCCCTTGTACATGGGCACCCTCCAGCTCAACGACAGCGCAGAGCTCAGCTCCATTGAAGACGGTGCCCCTGGCCCCGTCGCGACACAAGCCGCCAAAGAGGAACTGACACAGGCTGTCACCGGTGAGGCTCCCGCCGAGCAGGACAAGGACAAGTGGGTGCAGAACAAGTCAAAGAAGATCAAGACGGACCAGGCTATCGTGCTCGAGAACTCGGGAGCTGGCTTCACCTCTCCCAACATCCTCGACGTCAAGCTTGGTGTGCGCCTGTGGGCCGACGATGCTCCTGCCGAGAAGAAGAAGCGCTTCGACGACATCACCTCCAAGACCACCCACGGTCCCCTGGGCTTCAGAATCGCCGGCATGAAGGTCTACCGCGGGTCCTCCATGAAGTCCGAACTGGATGCCGAGGACTACAAGATCTACGACAAGGACTACGGCCGCATCCACGTCAACGCCGACAACATTGTCGAGAACTTCCGCAAGTTCATCTTCAACAAGACCGCCGGCATCGACGACGACCTTGGCAACGCCGTCGCTCAGGTCTTCTTGCGCGACCTGCGCAACGTCGAGCGCGTCCTCGCCGCCGAAGAGAGTCGCATGTACTCCGCCAGTCTGCTGTTCGTCTTTGAGGGTGATGGCGACAAGTTGAAGGAAGCCATCGCGCAGAACAACGCGGCTGCCGACAGCTACGAGGCCGCGCAGGGCAAGAAGCCCAGTGGAAATGCGGCCAGAGTGGACAGTGGTATTGAGCTGATTGAGGGAGACGCGAACCTCGATGCCGAAGACGACGATGACGAGGACGACGGCCCTGCCCTGCCCAAGATCTACTCGCTGAAGCTCATCGACTTTGCCCATGCGCAGTGGGTGCCTGGCCAGGGCCCTGACGAGAACGTCCTCAAGGGCGTACGAAGCCTGATTGACATTTTCGAGAAGCTGGTGCAATAAGACACCGATCCTCACGATACGTTTTGGTTCGATAGAACACGGGAGCAGAGAGGCACGACGGACCCAGCTCCCGTGGCACGACACAAAAGTTTTACAGGTCATGATTGGTGCAATCAAGAGGACCATCAGCAGGCATCAGACGAGCACGGTTTGCTCGCAATCAAAATACCCAGATACAGTTGCGCGGATATGAGTGCGAATAGAAGTCGCTCCTCAGTGGACAGTAGGCTAGCATCCATGATAATGACCCAAGGATATCATTACACCCGGCGTCGGGGTCTCTTTCAATACCACATAGCATACGTTTCCATTCGCCTTGCATCTTTGTCGATGAGCTCAAGTGTATGACTTATAACCGACAGGGAAGCTTAAAGTTACCTGACATCACCAATGGACCTGCATGAAGCCAATGCAGGATGCAGATGAACGGACGGCCATCTCGTTAGGTCGCGGGAAACCCCACATGGACCACAGCATCCGGGAGGTTACTCTAGTTACTCGACCTACGTAGAGACGGGGTTGACTCGGTGGAATACCAAACGGCAAGTACTAAACGTGCCTTTTCAAGCTTGAAGCGCTGTGTTCCTCATGAGTCGACAACTTGGGAGATGCTTTGAATTGCAACATATTAGTGTTTAAACAATCGCGACCACCCAAAGGTTCACATGCAGGATCTTGGCTTTTTTATTCCGGCAGTGGGTATCTTCAACTCTCCACATCTGCAGCTGTTGTCAAGGAACTTGAAGTACTTGGCTGCAGTTTTGCTGAAAGCCGCTAAGAACCCGGGTCCGTGCCCCAGGTGCTGCCGGAACGCGGCGGCTATTTCCTCCGACAACGCCAGCCAGCCAATCCGTCATGCCTCCCGGCGTCGCGCAGCGTGTAACTAAGCTGGGAACTTTTTTGAGGCCTCAGTGACCATCGAAGAGGTCCCGGCAACTGCTCTTTTTCTCCACAACAACATCGCGACGATGGATGACCTTTTGAATCTCGAGCTCTTGTCGCTCGTTTCCAAGGTCACCTCCGAGTTGCAGAACCATTTGGGCGTCTCCGACAAGACCCTCGCCGAGTTCATCATTGCCCAGCGAGTCGACGCCGAGGACTACGATGCCTTCAAGAAGAAGCTCGCCGCCATCGGCGCCGAGTTCCCCCCGAGTCTAGTCGACAGCGTCGACCGCCTCGTGCTCACGATGCACCCGAAGCTCAAGGGCAAGGCGCAAAAGAACGGCGACAGTAGCGAGGACCACCACCATCGCAGCGCAGAGGAGAACCAGCAGATCTTCAAGGGCCTCGCGGTCCCCGACAAGGCCGTCGCGTACGACAGCATCGGCGACGGCGACGCGATCGACGATACACTGGCGCTGCTGGAGGGACTCGAGGGCAAGGCCCGGGGCGAGAAGGCTTCCTCGCGCAAGCGCAGTCGCAGTCCGAACGATGGTCGGGAGTCGAGGCGGAAGAGGAGGGATCGATCGAGGTCGAGGGACCGCAGAAAACGAGACAAGTACAGGTCACGGTCGAGGTCCTTCGACGATTACGAGAACGGGCCCTCCCTGAAGCAACGCAGGGGAAGGCGCAACTACGACGACGAAGACGACAGCCGCTTTAGGAGAGCGCCAGAACCCGAGGTCGACGATGCGCCACAACTTCACAAGGTTTACAGCGGCCATGTCACTGGCATCAAGGATTTTGGCGCATTCGTCAACCTGCATGGTGTGCGTGGTAAGGTGGATGGTTTGGTGCACATCTCAAGACTGGTGGAGGGGCAGCGTGTGAACCACCCCTCCGACCTGTTGACGAGAGGCCAGGATGTCAAGGTCAAGGTCGTCAACATCGAGGGCAACAGGATAGGGCTTTCGATGAAGGAGGTGGACCAAGAGACCGGCATGGATCTCCATCCACAGGACAGGATATCGTCGGGCGCAAACATGGAGGCTCTTGGTGGTGGCAGGGATGGAAACATGTTCGACAACGGAGTTATGCCACCGCCACAACACCAGGCCGGACAGCGCCGACAAAAGAAGCGTATGACTTCGCCTGAGCGATGGGAGATCCGGCAACTGATTGCTTCGGGTGTTGCGAAGGCTTCGGATTACCCTGACTTGGAAGAGGACTACAACGCGACACTTAGGGGAGAGGCCGAGCTGGAGCTGGAGGAGGATGTTGACATTGAAGTACGCGAGGAGGAGCCGCCATTCCTGGCTGGTCAGACGAAGCAGTCTCTCGAACTGTCGCCCATCCGAGTCGTGAAAGCGCCTGATGGGTCGATGAACCGTGCTGCGATGTCGGGCACAGCGCTGGCCAAGGAGAGGAAGGAGCTGAAACAGCAAGAAGCGGAAGCTGCGGCGGCAGAGGAATCCAAGGTCGATCTCTCCGCTCAGTGGAACGACCCGATGGCGGATCCCGACAAGCGCAAGTTCGCCAGCGATCTACGCAACGCCAAGTCGCAGATGAATCAGAACAAGCCCGAGGCCGTGCCGGAGTGGAAGCGTGCGGTAGCACCCAAGGACCAATCTTTCGGCAGGCGGACAAACTTGAGCATCAAAGAGCAGAGAGAGACGCTTCCTGTGTATGCTTTCAGGCAAAAGTTCTTGGACGCTGTCAGGGATCACCAGGTTATGGTCGTCATTGGAGAGACTGGCTCAGGCAAAACAACACAGCTTACCCAATACCTTGCGGAAGACGGCTTCGCCAATAACGGTGTCATCGGTTGCACCCAGCCCCGTCGTGTGGCGGCTATGTCCGTTGCGAAGCGTGTAGCGGAGGAAGTCGGCACACCGCTGGGTGAGGCCGTCGGTTACACCATCAGATTCGAAGACCGCACTAGCCCTGCTACCAAGATCAAGTACATGACGGATGGTATGCTTCAGCGTGAGATTCTGGTGGATCCAGATCTGAAGCGGTACTCGGTCATTATGCTGGACGAGGCTCACGAACGTACCATCTCTACGGATGTCCTGTTTGCGCTGCTGAAGAAGACGATGAAGCGCCGCAAGGACCTGAAGGTCATTGCCACCTCAGCAACCCTGGACGCGGACAAATTCTCATCCTACTTTGACGGCTGCCCTATTTTCACTATTCCGGGTCGAACGTTCCCGGTCGAGGTTCTCTACTCTCGTGAGCCAGAGTCAGACTACCTGGACGCCGCACTGGTCACCGTCATGCAGATTCACCTGACAGAACCTCCTGGCGATATCCTGTTGTTCTTGACGGGCCAGGAAGAGATTGACACATCATGCGAGATTTTATACGAGCGCATGAAAGCTCTAGGGCCAAATGTCCCAGAGCTCATCATCCTGCCCGTCTATTCCGCCCTTCCAAACGAAATGCAGAGTCGCATTTTCGACCCCGCGCCGCCTGGCTGCCGAAAGGTAGTCATCGCAACCAATATTGCCGAAACGTCCATCACCATTGACAACATTTACTTCGTTGTCGATCCCGGCTTCGTCAAGCAAAACGCCTACGATCCTAAGCTGGGTATGGACTCCTTGGTCGTCACTCCCATCTCCCAGGCACAAGCAAATCAGCGTGCCGGACGAGCCGGTCGTACGGGACCTGGAAAGTGTTTCCGTCTCTACACCGAAGCCGCGTATCAGTCTGAGATGCTGCCCACAACCATTCCTGAAATCCAGCGTCAGAACCTGTCCCACGTTATTCTTATGCTCAAAGCCATGGGCATCAACGACCTGCTGCACTTCGACTTCATGGACCCTCCCCCAATTAACACTATGCTTACGGCACTCGAAGAACTCTACGCCCTCAGCGCTCTCGACGACGAGGGCCTGTTGACCCGTCTCGGTCGCAAAATGGCAGACTTCCCCATGGAGCCATCCCTGGCAAAGGTCCTGATCATCTCTGTCGACATGCACTGCTCAGCGGAAATGCTCATCATCGTCGCCATGCTCAACCTCCCCAACGTCTTTTACCGTCCCAAGGAGAAGCAATCCCAAGCGGACCAGAAGAAGGCAAAGTTCCATGACCCCCACGGTGACCACCTCACCCTCCTCAACGTCTACAACTCGTGGAAGCAGAGCGGCTACTCGGCGCCGTGGTGCTTCGAGAACTTCATCCAGGCGCGCTCCATGAAGCGCGCCAAGGACGTGCACGACCAGCTCGTCAAGATCATGGACCGGTACCGCCACCCCGTCGCGTCCTGCGGGCGCAACACGCAGATCGTGCGGCAGGCGCTCTGCTCGGGCTTCTTCCGCAACGCGGCGCGCAAGGATCCGCAGGAGGGCTACAAGACGCTCATCGAGGGCACGCCGGTGTACCTGCACCCGAGCTCGGCGCTGTTCGGCAAGCAGGCCGAGTGGGTCATCTACCACACGCTGGTGCTCACGACCAAGGAGTACATGCACTGCACGACGAGCATCGAGCCCAAGTGGCTCGTCGACGCAGCACCGACGTTCTTCAAAGTTGCCCCGACGGACCGGTTGTCCAAGAGGAAGAAGGCGGAGAGGATCCAGCCGCTGCATAATAAGTACGCCGGCGAGGACGACTGGAGGCTCAGCGCGCAGAGGAAGGCTGGACGTGGCGGTGGCGGCGGTGGCACATGGGGTTAATCATATTCTCCTTGTCCCCCTTGCTGTCGCTGGGAAGAAGGAGAAGGGAACACGTGCGTGTAGACTGGATGGAATGGCGCTGTCTTCATGTTGTTGTTATAGTTTAGAGAAATATACCCCCCACAGAGGCAAGACATGACGCGGCTATTTCTAGATGACGTTGTGACTCGAACGACTGAAGATTTGTCAATGCCAGACTGCTCGGTAGCTGTAAGGGTAAGTAAGCCTTTGCGGCCAAGAGGGGCAGGCATTGCTTGTGTTCTTGGTAATGTTGATCGGGAAGCGACAGAGCAGGCCAAAACCTCGGGAGGCCGGCAGACGAACGAGCCAAGACGGCTGCGATGCGTGAGAGGCTCGCCAAGGGCAGTCAAGCCAGGAAGCGAGGCATGGGAGGCCAAGGAGAACGAAGGCCAGGGGAGGGGGGGATTATAAGCATCTTTGGCGAGACGACTTGGCGTGTGGCAGGTTGTGTGTTGTATTGCGTATACCGACGTCGGGCAGGGGGGATAGATAGCGTTCGGCCGGTAGAGAGTGACAGATCTTACGGCCCGCGGAGAAGAGAGTCGGACCCGCTGGCATAGATCTTGGCTTTTTCTCGAAGTTGTCTAGAATTCCTGGTGATGCGTACGATAGAGTCGGTCTTTAGGGATTAGAGTTTCTCGGTTCGCGATGACGAATGACTCGATGGTATGCGCAGGTACGGATAATCGTGTTCGGAGGGGCTTTAGAAAAAAGAACCCTGGTGTCCCGGTCGACGATCAAATCGGATGGGTTCTCGAGGAGGAGGTCACTGCGTCGGACCTTATCAACGGTAGCCGCTCTGTTGACCTGTCAGAGTGTGGTTGGACGCTCGGGTTGTGGGGTGAGGGTAGTCGTGATACATGAAGTGTTTGGGGATGGTGGGATTATGGGGGACGCGGACGTGTTTTAGGGGATTTTCTTTGTTTCCGTCTTACTGCTGAGGGCACCAGGGAAAAATTAAAGATCACTTCGGGATAAAGCCGGGAGAGGGCGAATAAAACGTGGTAGAGCCCCCGGGCGCGCGGGCGGGAATGGGGTGAGCTTTTCTTCTTGTTTGGTGTTGGGAAGGGGACGTCACGCATTTTTTTTTAGAGTTGGTGATGCAGAGTTTGGATGACAGATGTCACGACTGCGCTTGAGTGTGTAAAGGGACCAACATTGGACGAAAACCTACCGGCGACTATTTTCACAACGGCATTTACTTTATTTTATCCTGCAAATCGCTGATTGCATGGTCCACCACCGATAATGACGCGCCGGAACAGCCTGGCGCTGCACCTCACGGCCCTCGCCGCGCTCTCCTCCGTCGCGCAGCTGCCCGTCCTCGTCGGGGCCGAGGACCTCGACGCGGAGGACGTGCCGCCCGAGTGCGTGGCGGTCTGCGCGCCGATCGTGGCGCTCACGGCGCGGTGCGAGGCGCAGACGAAGCAGCGGTTCGGGGACATTGACAAGCGGTTTTCTCGCGATGGAACGGTGGACTTTGAGGCGCGGCGCAGACACGTTTTGGCGCCGGAGAGGGTGCAGAGGAGGAGGCAACGACTGGAGGAGAGGATGAGGAGGCGGCAGGTGCAGTCGGACAGCGACTCCGACTCAAGCGGCGACGAGGCGCCGCCGCAGGTTGTGGCGGCGGCGGAGCGGGAGGAGAAGGAGTGCGTGTGTCAGGATACGTCGTTTGATGTGTTTGGGGCGATGAATGGGTGTGCGGGATGTATTGCGGCGAATGTCACGGCTGTGGAGGCGAATGAAGGTGAGTCTGCTTGGTTGAGGGATGGTGTTGATGGGTAGAGGCTGACTTAGGAGATAGATATCAGGGAGATTATGGCCGACTGCGGGTTCGCTCCTCCACCACCTCCGGCCACTTCTTCGGTGTTTACTACGACGACTATTTCGACGACATCACCGCCACCGGCAATTCTTACGGACCCTCCGGCCGCGAACCCAGCACAGGGCGGCTTCTCGACGTTGGTCCCTCCGGCATTAGCGCCCGCCGGACCGTCTACGTCCTCGACTTCATCAACATCCTCAACGGCGCCACCACCACCACCACCACCGCAAGATGCCCCGACCTCAACGCAACCACCGCCTGCTGCCGCGACGACGCCGGAGCCTGAGGTCACGCCGACGGTGGAGAGCTCAATCACGCCCGTGACGGTGTTCGAGACGCCTTCATTCAGGACGCTGCCTAGTCTCGTGCTGCCCAACGACTTTGCGGCGGCCAGGGGCGGTGATCGGACAGGCAGCGGCGCGGCGACGCTGGGGAGGCACTGGGTTGGTAGGGCTGCGGTTGCCTTGGTGCTGTTTTGGGTTCTTGCTTGAGGTGAGCTTTTGGTTTTGAGCGAGCGTGTCGTATTTTTGTAAGAGATACCCTCATTGTTGACGGCGCGCAACCTGGAGGATTTAGGGGATGAATCCAGCACCTTTTCGGTCGTTGACACTTCTAGAAACCACGATGCAGGTTCAAAACTATAGGATATGGATTTGTCAGTAGAAACAAACCTCATCGACGCGATTCCTGGTTTTTGATTCAGGCTTTGTATATCTGTCGGTGTCACAAATTGCCTCATGGTTGCCCCATCTGCGGCCGATGACCGATATCTACTTCTAAGGTTGTCAGCGACCACATCCCCTCTCAGTTCGTGATAACTTCGACATCAGAGAAGGGAAGTATGCACTATAATGACAATAAACCAAAGGCAAAGAAAAGGAGACAGGGGTTGCTGAATTATCGATGTTTAGAGCCAGCCATGTACATCCATCCATCCATCCGTAATTTCGGTGAGGGGAAAGGAACCAGTCGCGCGAAAGCACAGCAATGTCAGAAGTCCGAATCAAGACAAGGCGTCTAATTAAGATAGTATGCTAACGATCTAATACTTCCAAGGTCCGAATATCTCTTATTACGTCACTGAATTTCCGAATTTTCTGAAGCAAGTGCAAAGCAACTCGCGAGGCGCCCGTCTTGAAACCTCGGCAATATCTATGGAAAAGGGTTCGGATAGGCTAAGAAAACGTAGAATAGTTAGAAAATGTAAGATTACTATCTCATGATCTACTTCACCGAGTCGCTGTGCCAGGAATTCCGGCTTGAGAGAAGCTGATATGACGATGCCTTTTCCCCGAGGACCCTGATGTACCTTGCCTCTCATCCCGGTTAGGCTTTGCTAGAAGCAGGCAAGACATCTAGAGTTCAACGCATCCATGGTTGCTCCAAACACCATTTTCCGTCGCTGAACATGCCGTTGTCCTGTCATCGTCGACAATAAATGGCGGCAGCTTTCTCTGTGCGGTCCTTCCCAAGTCTCTCGATGGCTTCTTTGGCCATCTAGATGTAGGCGACGGCTGCCTCGTGAGAGGCATCCCTCCATAACGGTTAATCCTGAGAAGTTTGATTCCATGATTGCGCCGTTCAGGGAAACTGATTGTCTAGATAGTCCCTTGTTGAGCGGCACCCTTACAGAAAGCAGTCTTTCTCCCATCCAGGTTATTGAAGACGAAGATTCTGTACATAATCCCCGGCTATTGAATTCTCATGATCCTTTTTCCTTTTTTTTTCTTCAAGTCCACTGCAAACAATAACAATCATGGGGGCCGCAGAGATTGTCACAGCAGTGGCCACGGGCATCTTGGCCTTCATGGCCGTCGTTACCGGTACGCATTCAATTCTTTTCGTTACTAAAGAGCGCAGTTTGAGCGAGAAGCTAGACAGAGACTTCAAGATTTTTGGCAAGCAGCGTGCTAGGGAGAAGGACGACGCCAAGCGGCAGTTCGATTCTCTCCTGAAGGACCTGGTCAAGGTTCAGGGCGAGAACCGTTCTCTTCAAGTGGAGATGAACGAGGCGAAGGAGAAGATTCGCTCTCTTGAAAAGGTGATGGAGGATCTTCGTCAGACAGATACTGACGGAGAGAGTAGGGGGCCTTTCCCGGTCGGGCAATAGATAGACCGGGGGGTGGGTGGTCGGCACCCAGCAGAAGTCTCCCGCCTTGACGTGGCTGCTGGGCTGAGTAGCCTCTTTCGAGAGGTGAAACCAAGAGGAGACAACCATGAATAGGCATGTCCCTTCCCTTCGCAGTGTGCAAACATCTCTATGAATATAACTACCTAGTTAGTATAGCTTTTTCAAAAAGAGAAGCTCCTACTATTGTCACTATCGTTGTCTGGCCCCATCGTCGCCTGTCGTTGATGTGTGTTATTGTCTTTTCTCCCCAGTGCCCGTGACATACAGTTTCCGAATAGTGCCAGGATCATGATACACGATCGGACCTATTTCCCTCGAGTTCTGCTCGCTCCAAACATGCACGGCCCACGACTCATCCTTTGGGCACTTATATGATCCAAAATCCTTCCATACTTTAATTCTCATGCCGTTAGGGCCGGTAGTAATTGCATAATCGGTTGGGCAACGTGGGCAGTGGCCGTTGATCTCGTTGCTGGGTTGCGAAAGTGCCATTCTGACGTCGGTATTGAAATTCTTTGGCTCAGATGACCACTTGTGAAAGTCGTCGCTGGAGTGAACCACCATATGTGGACAAACTTCCTGTAAATCGCAACTGTCTAAAGTAAGGCCGGCTTCATCGACGATGTCGAGCTGAGTATATAGCAGGAACCTTTCCCGAATAATCTTAGGTGCGGCTTGGAAGTACTCGTGCATTCCAGCTGTGATAGAGTTGAACTCGTTGTTGAAAGGTGACATAATCTTGTCGAGGTATTTCTGGTTGACGGTCTTGAGTCGCGTCAACTTCAGAGCAAGCTGAACATGCCTCTCTTCAATTTCGAATCCTAAAGCGCCAAAGCTCGCCCCGTTCCTGTTAAATGAACCTTTTCTGTCAAACAGACAGTGAGATCGAGCTCTTCTCCAAGGCTTTTGCCAAGGTACATCGCCTTTCTCAAGACGATGAAGCTTGTCACAAACTCCACAAACCCAGTGGTGAGGTGAGACGAAGGCAACTCCGGTCAAAAAGATTTGTTTACGAGCTAGGGAAAGACAGTTGAAAACGACATTCCAATCCTTTTGGACGATGGTACGAAATGCTTTGCAAGTCTGACCAAGAATAAATTCGTCATGCAGCTCGAGGCACATGACGATATTCAGCAGCAATTCGCTCGGCAGCTTCAAAAGACTCGACTGTGTGTTTGTCTTGATTCTCTTTAAAAGCGCCAAGATTGATCTTGGGTTCCAGTGTGTTTTGTGAGAAGTTATAGTTCGGGAAGAGTTTGAATCAGCCCCCCCGGCCAAAGCCTCATTTGGGTGTAAAGCCCCCAAATTTGTATTATTCGTCAATAAATGCATCTTCTGGGAACTTTGTGTCTTGAACGATGAGAAAAGCGATATCATCACCTTCCTCTTCGGGAGAGCAAGTTGGTTTGGCAAAGCCCGCACGACAGCCTGCAGGCTGCCACCCTCTGCGGCGGCTATCTCTTGTGCGGCGCACAGAACCCTGGTGTCGACTGTTGAGTGCATCCATCTCCGCAAGACGATATACCCCCTTCGAACTTCCTCACTTTCGTTGGCAGCCGTAAAACACTCTGCGAAGCGATCTGGATACTCCTGGCGAACGTCCGATTCCGCGACATGCGTCTGGCCCCCCATAGTTGCCTCGTCCAGCGGCGGACGCTGGACGGGAGCATTGGAATTGGCTGCCTTCGGGTCGATGTATTCCCAAACGTTCTGTTCATGAGCCTGGAGCTGGAGCTCTAAAAACCATTTTGGCCAGTCTTGGTCGTACTTCAGGCGTGCCGTATAATTGTTTGTAGTTGTCATGATTGAATCGCGCATGTGTTGTTCAAGAATCGCTCAAGAGGGTGTAGCTAGGTTGGAGGAATTAGGCAATGATCTGCCTTGCTCGGTGAGGCAACCGACTATTTATATGTGATAATGATAATGTCGGCCATTTCACAAGGTTCTTGGGGACCTTGGTGATAGCAAGGCTGAGGGCATGGGTAAGGTTTGATGAGGTTATCGAAGGCTTAGTCCTTAAATGTACCTTGAGGATGCAAGGCAACCTAGCCTAGCAACGAAGGCAAGGGGTACGCTTGGATGAGGCAACCATTCTGAGAACTTGCCTACTTACGTATACAGTTTTGCTAACCGGGTAGTATTGTAGCGCACCTATATCTTCTATCAGGACGACAGTATTGGAGGAAACAATAGGGCTAGTGATAATGACAACGACGATAGACGACGACGATAGACGACGACAATAGACGACGATAGAAATAACGATAGCGACAGCGACAGCGTTAACGACAACGACAACGACAGTAAGTACACAGGAAACATGGTCACTTCAGTTTAGGATATCCGGATTACAAGCGTGTGTATAGACACTACCCGGCTTGGCTTGTAACACTTCACCCAACTGGTAAATGTTGTGAGCTAACATCGAAATGCTAGTCGAAAACGATGAAGTCCAATCTAGAATAATTTCCACTTATCTGACGATGCGCGGTGGCACAATTCGGTCAGTGATGGGGGCGAGTCAAACGACTTGGCTTGCAATAAATTAGAGTTTCGGTTGAGATCTGTGACAGCAGTCTTATTTCAACGTCGGGAAACATGTGTGAAAAACGTGATGAGAGAGACAAACGCAATGAACTGTTGATATATAGAACGAACGAAAGTCACCTGTTTTTTGACCAGGTATAGTGATTAGGACCTGACTGCATCTGCGTAGGACTTGAAGCTATTCCGATCCATGTGGATACCCTGGGCCATGCGAGTGTATTTATGTGGCGCCACCAGACCGCTTGCGACTGTTCATGCCCATGTCTAGAACTTCATAAAACATCCATGAGCTGGCAAGACTTTACGCAAACTAAAACGTGGTAGGAAAATGAAAATTCTGTTTGGTTGACTTATCATCCTAATCATGGCAGCTTGTCCAAGCACTATGCATCGTCACCTTTCGCCAAGGAAAACACAAGTCGTCAAGCGAAAGAATGCAACATGAAAACAGCTGAAAGCAAGGCAAGAGACGATCAATTCCAGAACCGTCGACATCCGAAGCAGTGCCGTTACAGGGGAATCTACTTAGGCGAAGGAGCCTGATGTCTCCACTGCGGCGATGCGCGGTCTAGACGTTTAGCAACCGGTTCGCCCGTGCAGAATCGACCAGCGACGATCTCTGCGTCGGTGCGCCTGTGCGATCTATCATTGCGCGATAATCGAGCCTCACGGCATGTGGGATCTTTTTAGCGCTGTTCTCAAGCTGCCCAGTAGACAGCGTTTTGGGCCTAAGGACTGATGAAGCTTGCGTGGAAGGGCGTCCATATGAAATTCCAGCGTCAAGCGGGCAGTGATAAGGATTTCAAGTGGACGTGCCTAGGAAGTAAAGAAAATGCATTTGCGCATAACAATGCTGACAATGCAGACAATGGTTGGCAAGATATCGTCCTCTCGCAACTCATGTCCGGTGTCCAACTAGCAACACGCAAATGACAGCGCACTAACGTACCATCTTGGCGAGGCGCAGCGCAATGAAATTACAATCAATACCAGAGGCCACCCATCGGACGGTGAGCCATTGCCGTAAAGTCGGTCAGCGAAGGTGAAGGAGATGAAGGGAATACCAAGAATAGTTTGCCCGGCCCATGGGTTCCTTGATACTGTTGTCCGCCAATCCAGCTCGATCAATTTGATACAGGACCGAAGGAGAACAAGCGAGCACCAAAGCGGAGCACGTATTCGTCAAGCGAGACATGATCCGTTCAGTATCGCAGCTGAAGACAAGGCATGTTCGCGAGCGTGAGGGGCCTTTCTGGAGGATCTCGTGCATTTTGTGCAGATTCGACCCTACGTGATGGATAGCCTCCATAGCCCATACGAATCCATTCCATCGACCTCGGTCGTGCGTGGACTTTTGCCCCCAAATACGCGGCGTCAACGAGCAAAGACAATACCCACCTTCAATCCGTGCCGCTTTCCATGCTCCACCGGAAACCCTCCGCTAGGACGCATTTGAACGAAACCTCCGCCGCTACGCCGCGAATTCCAGCCCTGCAGCCGTCCCGATTGGACCTTGTCCTCCGAAACGGGAGCGAGCCCCTGAGCGGGACGTTGACGGATGAAAACCACAAAAGAGAAAAAAAGAGAACCACGTTTTCTTGGTGTGCGTGGATAAAAACGGTTGGAGCTCGGCATACCCAGCGGGATGTGCAGAAAAAGTGATAAGCCAGACTTATGTGCGGCCCGTCGCTCTGGTGTAACGCAACTAAAAAAGCGACGGCGCGTCAGACCTCCATTCGTGCCAGCATTTTCCTATGCCGTCTTGCGTCTATTTTTCGAGTCCTCTGGTTGGTATAAAAAAGAACAGCCGCTGGTCTAGAGGACTCGATGCAACGGCGCAGAAGATCTCTCTGCCAATCATGTCCGAAACAGTGACAGCGCCATCAAGATCTCGGCGGCTTGAGCAGAGGGCGCATCAGCAAACACCTGCAAGCCGCATGGCCTAGCGCCGAAATGCCACGAATGCGCTCCGGGCAGAAAATAGGGGAACTGCGGAATCTTGGCCCGCCAGCACCCACATCAGGGTCTGTTCCTGGCATAACCGACAAGGGTGTGAGGTTTGGACGCATGTGGTCCTCACAACTCGATTGGCCTCGGGAACGACGACCACCACCCGCCCTTTTTCACGCCCGGACGGTGCCTGAACCGCCAGCCAACCGCCGTCCCGTTTCTGTCCTGGGCATCCTTTCAGGTTGGGATGAAAACTTGCTAGCCTGATTCTGTATTGGCGCATTGTTTGCCGTCTGTTTCTTGCCTGGATTGTGCAGGAGAAACCAGAGTTCCCACTCACACTTCCCACGCCTCTCCAGTCTTCACGCAGAGACTCCAGATGTTCATCGGTGGGACCACCTAGCGGCCACACCATGAGACCAGCTGGAGCGGACGAGTCCTTGGATATCTCCAGAATTGGCAGGCTTGTCAGGGGGGCAGTGTTCTAGTCTCTCTTGGTTTCCTCCCGGTTCGCTTACGCCCCCCCTTCCAACCAAGACGAGAGCCGCCGTTTGTGAAGTTGCCCTGCCTGCCTACCAAGGCTCTGGCTATTCTTGCTGGAACCCGCAGACCCAATGAGTGGGAATGCTGGAGAAAACGCACGAGCGGGCTGAACCCCTGAGGAATTTCATCTCATGGCCCTGCAGGTGAATCGACAGGTCAGGAACGGTTCTCGGTCGACCGTATAGTCGGCTCGGTATAAGATGGATGGGCGACCCCATGGGACACGCGCCCTGGGCATCTAGGCCTTTTCCCTCTTTTCCTCTTATCCTCTTCGAGATTTCCTCTTTGGTATCTTAGTCACTCCTTTCTTTAAACACGACCTTCATTCTTTCGTTCTCTAAGTTTGAAGATCCAATTCAGTCGCTTTTGTGTGTTGTGTGTGTTTTTGAATAGTTAATTCTTGTTGTTATTTTTGTCTCTTGTTTCTTGCCCAAAATGGCGCCTTCGCTTCTCTCCACGCTCTCTTCCGCCCTCATTCTGGGTACCACTGTCTCTGCCACCCAGTCATACCAACTGGTGGACACCTACGACTCTACGAACTTCCTGGACAAGTTTGGTTTCTTCACCGTAAGTACCAAGACGAAAGCCCACAATACAGGCTCATGATAGTCGATGATGTGATCGGCATATACTGACGATCCCTTTCTCTCCCCAGAGCGACTACTCCACCGGCGATTACAACGATGTCGACCCCACGAGCGGATACGTCAACTACCAGTCTGCTGAGAACGCCCAGGCTCAGGGCCTTCTGAAGATCGTCGACAACGACCTCTATCTCGGCGTCGACTCCACGACAACCCTTGATGCCGCTGGTGTCGGCCGTAGCTCTGTCCGTATCGAGAGTAAGAGCAAGTACCAAAAGGGTCTCTTTGTCGCCGACTTTTCGCACTTTCCCAAGCCTACCTGCGGTGCCTGGCCTGCTTTGTAAGTCAAAAGATGCCATATCATGGTGTCTTATGAGTGTGCTAACGATATGATTTAAGCTGGACCGTCGGCAGCCCTTGGCCTGCTGCCGGTGAAATCGATATTGTCGAGACCTGGAACCTGGACAACGTCAACAAGGTTGTCATCCATACCGACGGCGACATCGGAGAGTGTCGTATCGACGGCACTGGCATGACCGGCACCGTCAGCAAGCCCAACTGCGCAAACTATGCCGCGGGCCAGTCTGACAATGAGGGCTGCGCCGGCCTCGACTCTTCCGCTCCTTTTGGCTCTGCTGAGGGCGGAGTCTACGCCATGGAATGGACCGACACTGCCATAAAGGTTTGGGGCTTTACCCACGCCAACGTCCCTGCTGACATCTCCAACAACCCCAACCCCGACAACTGGGGAACCCCCAGCTTCACCACCAGTGTCTGCGAAGCCTCCAAGGTCTTTGGCGAGGCGCAGCTGATCATGAACGTGAATTTCTGTGGCGTAGCAGGAGACTCATCCATTTGGGGGGCTGACAATGGCTGTCAGGCTCAGACTGGTCTCACCTGCAAGGAATGGGTTGCCAGCAACCCGGCCGCCTTTGCTGATGTCTACTTCCAGCTCAGCTCCATCAAGATCTACCAGATGGGCGAGGCCAGCAACACTACTCTCTCCACCAGCCAAATTGCCTCTTCCACTGCCGTTGCCAGCACTGCTGTTGCGTCCGATGTCGTTGTGTCGAGCGCTCCCGCTGCTACCGGCATCGCTACCGAGTCCGGCGCCGAGACCCACTCCGTCTCCGCTTCCGCCGGCCCCGCCGAAACCCCGATCGCCGATCTGCCCACCCGCCTGGCCACCTCCACCGTCTATCAGACCAACGTCAAGACCATCACCTCGTGCGCTCCCACCGTCACCAACTGCCCTGCCCGTGAGACTCCTCAGATCGTTACCGAGGTCGTTCCCTTGACCACCACCATCTGCCCGGTCGTCGACGTCCCCACCACGATGACCGTCTCCAAGACCGAAGTCCACACCATTACTTCCTGCGCGCCTACTGTCACCAACTGCCCCGTCGGCTCCAAGACCACCGTCACCAAGGAGGAGGTCATCTCCACCACCGCCGCCATCCCCGTCGAGAGCTACACCAAGCCCGCCGCCGGCACCACCACTCAGGCTGAGAAGCCCGTCATCACCGCGCAGCCCCCCGCCGGCCAGATCACCACCTACAAGACCAACATCGTCACTATCACCTCCTGCCCTCCTACCGTCACAAACTGCCCTGTCGGCAAGGAGACCACCATCATCACCAGCGAGGTCATCCCCGCCACCACCGTCGATGGCGAGAAGCCCGTCCCCGTCACCACTCAGGCCCCTGACGTCCCCGTCGTCCTGACCACCTACAAGACCGAGGTCCACACCATCACCTCATGCGCCCCTACCGTCACCAACTGCCCTGTCGGCAAGGAGACTACCATCGTGACAAGCGCCGTCATTACCACCACTTCCCCCGCTGCCGGCGTTCCAGTCACCAACGTTCCCCAGAACCCCGCTGTCCCTGGTACCGGTGAGACCCAGTCTGCTGAGAAGCCGGTCGGCGAGATCCCCGCCACCACCGCCCCAGTCGTCCCTGGAACCGGCGCCACTACCGCCAGCGTTCCTGCCGCCGGCCAGACTAACTCGGCTGAGAAGCCCGTGGCCGAGACCCCTGTTGACACCGCGATGCCCACGACTCTCGTCGTCGCCCCCTCTTCTCCTTACAACGGCACTCTCCCCACCGGTCTCTTCCCCACCGGTACCGCCGCTCCCTGCATCGGCTCTGCTTGCCCTGCTACTACCACCGGCCCCGTTCAGGCCGGCGCAGGCAAGCTCAGCTCCGGCGCGTTCTTGATGGCCGCGGCACTGGCTGTCTTTGTCATCTAAGCGAGATGAAGATATGATGGATATTATTGTGTGTTTTTCCTTGATATGGTCTTCCTATGTATTATAAATATGGTTCCTCTAGAGCGCATATACCCTTCGATTAGATTGGGAGGGTGGGACGAAATCCCAAAAACGCATCCCAAAATACAATTTCACCATTTACATTGGTACCCATTCGTCTTTAGCGGTGATGTGCTCACATCTTCGGAAATTTCATTGGGATGCCTGTCATGGAAGTCGACTCCATCATGGAGGCAAATGGAGGGAGACTTCATCAGTGACTTTGGCCAGTAATGAACAACATCATTTGATGACATAAGTTCGAAGTCATGGTGGCGTTCATTGTGAGCAATATCGAGATCAAAGACCACGAAAAAGTAACGCTGCTTATCGTTGTTTGGCACCCACCCGTCTTTGGGACTATGTTGTGACTTTGTCCTCTTGGCTCTGCATTCCAAAACCGGAACCTTACTCATTTGGACAGACTCAATTACCAAAAATAATATCATCCGCAATCTTCTCTGCCAGCGCATAAACAGCAGACTGTGGATGTCCAGGAACTGCAAAAGGGAAGGTGCTTGCATCCACAACCCTCAGCCCCTGAACGCCAAATACCCTCCCATGACTGTCAACGACCGCCTTGCCGGATTGGACGTCCTCTTTCTTGCCCATAGAACATGTTGATACAGGATGCCACACTTGGCCGACATTGGCTTTGACGTACTCCAAAATCTCTTCATCGGTCTGCACCGCGTCTCCAGGAAGTCCCTCTGGGCCAGCTTTAAAGCCTGGGGTGTTGGCGAAGTCTGAAGCCCATGCTGTGCGGAGGCGCTTCACGGCTGTCACAGCAAGCTCAACATCTGCTGGATCAGAGAGCCAGTTCAGATTGATTTTGGGTGGGGTCTTCAGTACTGAAGGCGATGAGATGGTGACATTGCCTTGGGAGAAGACCAGGGGAAGGTACGCGGCGAGGGTGCCGCTAGTATGTCCTGGACCTGTAGAGAAAGAGCCCACGATGAATGACAGCTGCGGCCAATCCGAAGGAACGGACGCGAGTTTATCGCGTGTATCCTGCGAGAGTTTGGCGAGCGTTGAGTTCGGGAGGCGCTCGTGGGCCAAGAAGCCTGCAGCTGAGCTGTACGGCCCACTTCCAGATTTGAGATACTCTTCAATAAACATTGAGTTTAATGTTGGATCTGCAGTCAGGGATTGCGCTGAGGGCGTGCTAACAGGGTACGCGACGAAGATCTGGATAGGATCTTGGAGGTTCTGTCCTACTCCAGGGAGATCGGCTACCACCGGAATCGATAAAGCCTCAAGGTGTTCCCGGGAGCCAATACCCGATACTTGGAGTAGTTGTGGAGAGTGAAACGTCCCTGCGGAAAGAATGATCTCCTTGCGCGCTGATAGGGTGTAGTCAGCACCTTGTGAGTTGACGCTGACCCCAGTGGCTTGAGTGCCGTTGAACAGGATCTTGGTGGCTTGAGTGTGGGTATACACGATAATTCCCGTATCCTTGATTGCTTGTCGCAAGAACGTGCTCTCGCTGGTTGACCTGTGAGCTTTCTCGGGCTCAATTGTCGATGGAACCCAAGCGCCGTGGCCGACAAGCTCGCCACTGCTGAAACCTTTTGGGCTAATTGTCAATCCAAGGCTCAAAATGACTTTTGCAAGCCACGTCAAAGTCGGATCAACCCAATTGTTCCACGAAACTTGCAAAGGTCCATCGTCCCCGCTGTAATCAGAAGCATCAAACACAACGGTCGCGTTGGTATTCTGGCGTTTCTCTTCATTCGGCGGTGTGAGATGGACAGATCGTTTGAAGTACTCCAGCATGTTCTCCCATTTGAACGAGTCGTCGCCGACAGTTTCGGCCCAGAGGTTGTACGAGCCCTTAGTGCCACGGATGTACGACATTGTGTTGATCGCGGACGAGCCGCCGAGCGTTTTGCCCTGTGCATAGTGGACCCTCCGACCACCCACGCCGGGGATCGGTTCCGAGACGAGCGACCAGTCCATCAAAGGCTGTGGGGTGAATTCGGGTGTGGGATCGATGAAGGCAATGCCGGTGAGAGAGAGCAGAGGAACAACGCTGTTGTTACCGTTTTCAACCTCGTAGAAGCCGCCAGCCTCGACGACGGCGACGGATGCAGATGTTGCGGCGAGGCGGGACGCTATTGTGAGGCCTGCGGTGCCGCCGCCGATGACGATGTAGTCATAACTTGCATCCCGACCGGGGTAGCCAAAAGCTGACGAGAAAAGTCGATCCTGGGCAGCCACGAGTCCTGCAACTACAAGACTAGAGAGAAGACACTGCGTCAGGTTCATCTTGATGATCGCTTCGCCGACGGAGGCGCGCTCTTTGTAGCGGACAAAAGCGAGAAGCGCCGAGAAGAAAACATCGTAAGACACAACGGTGGGTGACTGGCATTAAATAAGACCGTTTGTGACGCACGATGATGGCGAGAATGACATGGACAGTCGTCCATGGGACGATTTCCTCTTATGCTACAGCTGCATGCCCAGGTGAACGAACCCCGGATAACGGATCACTGAAGGCGGGCAGCAGGGCCCTGAATGCTTGTCCCCGCGCTGTCTTAGGTTGGTTCGGACTCTGTCGTTGCATTGAACCAACCTACAATTTCGATAGTCTTAGGGAGCCCTGGTCGACTGTCAGCACGGGACGGAGTTCTGCTCGGGCGTTGTCATTTTCGGACACACAAAGAGTGCTGTATTGCGTGCTGACCGGATCCTCCGATAAGAGCAATAAATTGTGCGCGAAAGCCGGGCAAATGTTTGCAAGGGATGCAGGGGTCTGGTTCATACCAGTACAGCCATTGTCAACGCAGCGCAGGGAAAGTCTGTTCAACCGCGTATCTGTTCTATTCAAAAGCAAATAATGGATTTCTAACAGTTTGGACTTGTATTTGAGAATGAGTGCAACCTGAGATAAAGGTACTCGTGGCGCATGCTCCGACGAACAGTGAAATTGAGCCGTCTTACATGCATGGTAGGCGCAGCCAACCATTCCAGGGCTGAAATGCACGTCGGTTAAAGTGTCGTCATATCCAGTTCAGAAGACGGAGAACACACGACATAAGTTGCCCTCCATTTGTACGCACGACTGAAGAGTTCCTCAATTTAGGATTGCGAAATCGCCACCCCCTTCGACCTCGAGACCCGGCCGACTAAACTCCCGACGCAACCTTGACACTGTTGTCTCAACCGGTGCGCCGTTGCGGAGCTGCGGACCCTCCGGTCTACGGCGGCCTGACGTGCTCCCCTCTCCCTTCAACCGACCATTCACATTCACGCCGCATACGCAAGCTTCATACGCTGCCAGCGACAGACTTCAAACATGCCATTTCCTCGTGTCAGATTCCACAATGCTACGAGGGTTGCGCTATGGGGGTCGATCTCCCTGGCAATCCTCGCTGGAGGCGTGATCACCTGGACGCTCCTCTGCGACTGTTCCGGGCCCCCGGGGTCAGTCCCCCCGGAAAAGATACAGCTCGAATGCAAAGCAAGAGGGAAATTCATGAGAACCTTCAAAATGTGGCGGCCGTGGTTTTCAACGTCAAGAGAAGTCATTACCATCATCTCTAGGTTCTGCCTCAGCGCATGGGGTGGGCAGCATCTCGTTGCCGAAGGCCTCCGGTCTGTTGTACATCTTTCACCGCGGAACTCTCTTGCCAGAAAAATATGTAATGATGAAGCTGTCACAAAACGGCTGGCTCTTATCGCCTTCGCCATTTATCCAACTGCCCTTTCCGTTGGGATGGCTACGACCTCCCCTAGTGGTTACTGCGACCCACAATACAATGTCCACCGCTTCTGGCCGCCTCATACGCGCGATGACATCAAAGACATACTGGAAAGCTGGACCAGCCTTGTAGTAATTCACGCGCGAACGGGAATGAGTTTACATCAAATGAACAGATGGCGCCTGAACGTTGAGAGAGCCGTGGTCTGGGGACTGGGAATAGCAGCATGGGTAACTGTCGAGATATACATGGGCCCTTGCTGGTACTTCTCGCGAGTTTGGAAAGTGTGGTTTTCTGTTATTTGCGCATCATTTGCGACATGGTTCGTCGCCCATGCGCAAGAATTGACCGGGAGAAGCTGGAGGTCAGTTGGGACGGCACATCTAAAGTTGCTATTGTATATTGGGGTCGTTTACATTGTGAGGTGGGTTGATGTGGATGGATTCTGCGTCAAGCCAACATGTTGGTAGGGCAATTAGCGAGTCAAATGCTTAGCTGACGAGGGTGTAACTTGGCGAGCATCACCGGGATAGTAAGATGATCCAAGGATATTGCTTGATGAACGACATTGAACTGCTACAGATATAAAAAGCCATACAACAATATGGGACGCCCCAATCAAGAGTTGAAATGATCTTGTGCCTTGATGGCGTCGCCCACGTCAATGAAATCGAGCTTTGTAATAGAACATTAGCACCTGCACATTCGACCCAAGGTTCCGTGACGAAGACGATCTCATGAACGGCCAGTGAAGCTTAACTTACCAGAATGACGTTGGGTATCTTTCCCCACTTCGCCTTGCAAAGCTTGACCTGTCGACTGATTGAGTCCATCGAGTTGGTGGTGTTTGCCGCGAGTCTGGTGGGAATCTTGATAGATTCTCCCTCGAACTCCGTACCCAGCTTCTTGTTCCAGACATGGTTGATCAGGTACATATATTTTGATTCATCGATGTGCTGTTGTGGCCGGTCACGCTTGCAGTGAGGGAAGTTGTTGTCCAGTTCGCCATATGGTGTCTCCCAGGAGTAGCTGAACCAGTCCATAATCCACTTCTCGCGAGCAGGCCTTTCGGGGTAATCTACTCAAGTTAGCATGCTAATCACTTTAAAAACACATACTGCAGTATTATGTTGGAGCTAGGCGAGTAGTACCCATAAAGACAACAAGCCTTTTCTTATTGTCAATTAGTTGACCGAGCGTAGGCCACGAATCGACGGCAAGTTTCTTGTTTGGCGTGAAAGCAATCTTATCCACTCCGGCTTTCCGAAAGGCTGCGGCAAAGTCTCTCCCGCGGATGGAAGTCGGATTCGTCAACAGTAGGGTCACCACCTCGCTAGGGTGGTTCTTCATCCAGCGGCTAACCTCTAACAAGAAGTCCTCCAACTTTCCCACATCAAGAAGCCAACACTTGGAGTGGCATATTCTGATCTCGTCGTCCTTCCAGTGTGTTTGAATAGTCAAAAATCGGACGCCAATGTCAAGCTGTCGAGTGACAGGGACATTCTGATTGTGAGTTATTCTTTCGCCCACGAAGTTGGCGTTGTGCGAACCGACGAAAGTGACGTTCGAGTATTTCCTATTGCAGAGATGTTCGTGGCCGTTGCATTTGCGAGCATCGGTTAGCCCTAAAGCCACGAGGCAGACTAGCAGATGAATGATACGCATGACGCTCAGAGAGAGAGATATGAACAAACGCAGGTGCAAACTAGAACTGATTGCGAACTTGATGGGAAAGAATCGTGAATCAGAGAATTTGGCATAATCGGGAGGGCTGGATATGGACACGACCCTACTTGGACCTTCAGGGTGCTGGTAAAGAGTAACGTTGTGGCGTGTGGGGGGCATTTCTCAGTGGTGGAGTGCCACCGTCCGCCATTTGCTGGGCTGGAAATTCAAATCATTGACTGCGGTATTTCGTGCATTTGATAAAATGAATATGAACTATGTTTAGGAGTGAAGCGTGAAATAAGTAAAACTTCACGTGGCTTGATTAAAGTTGAGGAGAAGTCTCGATGTTTAGTAACTTCTGAGTATAAATAGAGAGGCGTGAGCGATGCTGAACCTGTAGCGTTAGAATTATATAGCAGTCAAAAGGGTGTCCGAAGGAGGTAACATGCTATATGTGTTGTGATGCCCTTAAGTATCTAAGGCAGCTTCACGCTTAGAGGAAAGTATAAGATAACCTACTTCTAACTTACTTATTTAGACTAATAATATTCTAATATATTAAGATCTATTCTTTAAAAAACCTTTTATATTAAATTTTAATTTAGAGGGAATTAAGCTATTTTATTTATATAGATATTATATATATATTATAGTTAGTTTATAATAATTATAAACTTAGTTTATATTATACTTCTAAACTACTATTTATAAAATAAATTATAATTTTATTTAATTTAATTTTATATTTATTATATTTTATTTTAATTCTTAAATTTTATTTTTATAATTACTTTTAACTTATAATATATTTCTAATATAATAATAATTATTAACTTTAATATTTTTTATAAATTTATTTTTTATTATAACTTTTTAATTTAATATATTATTTTTTAGATAAAAATAAAAACTAAAGATATTTAGAAATATATTAACTTAAATAATATTTTTAGTATTTCTTTTAATTTAAATAAAATTAAAAATATATTTTTATTTAATAATTAGATTTAAAAAGAAAATAAAAATTAATATAAATATTATAAAATAAAATAAAAAGTTTATAATAAAGTAGTTATTTTATATATTCTTATTATTTTAAATATATAAAAAGTTATTATAAAAAGTAATATTATTAAAACTATTATTAATTTATTACTATTTATATTAGTTATATTTATTTTTTTTATTAAAAGATTTATAGAAGTTTTTAAATTTTATATTTTATATCTTATTATATATATAGTTTATAAAATAAAATATATATAAAAAGAGTAAGTATATAAAGTTTTAAATAAATAAATAAAAAATATTATTTTAAAAGAGATCTTTATATTTATTTAAATAAAGTTTTTAGAAAAAAGAGATTATATTTTTTATATTTTAATATATATTCTAAAGTAATATTATACTTTAAATACTTTAAATAACTTTATTATAATTTATAAAGAATATATTATAGTTTTAAATTAAATAATTTTTATTATTAATTTTAATATTTAGATTAAAGATTTTTAAAATATATTTTTTAAAGCTTTTTAGTATAAACTACTAAAAATATAAAAAACCTTTATATTAAAAACCTTTTTCTAAATAATTTAATATTATTTTATTTTATTTTAAATTAATTTAAAATTTATAAATATTATTAAATAAAAATATTTTAGTATTAAAATTTAAAGTATAAATTAATATATTAATATATTTAAAAACTTTTTTTATAAAAATATAATAAAAGTTTATTTAAAAAGTTATATTAATAAAGTTTTTATAATATTAATTAAATAATTTAATAATATAATTTTTAGTAATTTTATTTTAAAAAAGTTCTTATAAAATAAATTAATTTTATATTATATATATAGAAAAAACTATAAATAAACTTTATTTATTTATAATTACTTTAAGTTTACTTTTATAAGTAAAGAAGTTTATATAAGTTCTAAAGAAATAATTTAAGTTTATTTTAGAATTAATAAATTAAAGTATTTTAAACTTTATATTAAAATAGCTTATAAAAAATAACTTATTATAAAGAACTTTAGTATTTATAAGTTTAAAAATAATAAGAATTAAAATAAAAAAGAATTACTTAAGAATAACTTTAATAGATTAAAAAAGTTAATTACTATTTCTACTTTTAAAATAAATCTCTTATTTAATATAATAATTTATATTATTATTAAAGATATTATTATAGAGATTATAATAAAAAAAGTAAAAGTTTTTATATTAAAACTTAAATTTAATAAGATCTATATAATTTATACTTAAAACTTAAGAATTCTCTTTAATAATATAATATTAGATAATTATAATACTTTCTATTTAGTTAATAATATCTCTTTTTTTAAAAAAAGTTTAGTTATTTATAAAATAAAAAAATAAATTAAAATAAATATAACTTTATATCTTATTATAATAAGAAATATAAAGGTTTTTTATAATATTTTAAATAGAGTAAATAGATTTTAAGATTTAATATTTTAGAATATTACTTTTATAAATAACTTTTATATTAATATTATTTTAGAATATTTATTATAAAAAATAAGTATTTAATACTTAAGATTTAATAATATTTTTTATATTAAAAATTATAAAAATAGTATAGAAATAAAGAAATTTTTAAAAAAAGTAATATTATTTTTATAGATTACTAATTTTATTTCTTATATTTTAGTTTTAAATATATCTTTTTTAGTAATATTTTAATTATAAGTTTATTAACTTTTATAATAATTTATATAAAGTAATATTCTTAAGAACTTATTTAAACTTATATTAATACTATAGAAATATAATACTTTTATTTTAAATATCTTAACTAAAAAGTATTTAAAAAACTTATTCTTAATACTTAAGAAATAAAAATTTAAAATATATTATATTTTAAATATTAATATTATATAATAATATATATAAAATAAGTTATATTATAATATATTTTAGAATAAAAAATAATATAACTTTTTTATAGAATTTTATAAAACTTATTTAATTATTTAGTAAGCTTTAATATAAATAAATAGCTTTTAATTATTAAAAATAAATATATAAGTTAACTTTTTATATTTTTATATATAAATAAAACTTAATATTTAGTTTTTATTATTATTTAAACTTTTAAATATTAAATATAAAGATAATATAACTTTATATTATATAAAATTAAATAAAATAATAAGTATATTATAATTATAATTAATAAACTATTAAAGTTTTAAATCTAAGTATTAGAAATAAGAATTAAAGTTAAATAAGTTCCTTTATATACTAAAGAACTAAATAGAGGTATAGAATAAATAAGTTAGGAATTAGTTATAAAAGTTATTATAATATTTTAAATAATAAGCTTTTTATTTACTTTATAAGTTAAAATAGTATAAGTTATAATATTTCTTTATAATATAAGTTCCTATTAATATTATAACTAATTTTTACTAATTTAAGTTAAAAAAGACTAATTAAGAGATTATATTAAATACTATAAACCTATTTATAAAATAAACCTCTTAGTTAATTTTAACTCTTAATAAAGAGAAGTATATATATATAGCTATAAAATATACTTCTTTAAAAAAGAATATAAAGTAAATAAGAATAAATATAACTTTAAAGTTATAATATAAAAGTATATTAAATACTTAATAAAGTATATAGTAAACTTATATAACTTCTATAAGGTTTAAATATTCTTATTTTAAGAAATTATTATTATATAAAATATAATTTTTAATAAAAGAATATTCTATTTAAAAAATAATATAAAGATAATAATCTAAAATAAAGAAATTTATTTAGTTACTAATAAAATATAAAAACTAATATCCTTTATATTTCTAAAGTTTTAGTTTCTAAAAGTATAAAATAAAGTTAATATTATATTAATAATAAATAATAAAGTATTATTATTAAACCTTTTTTTACTAAGAGAACTTTAGATAGTTAATAATAAGTAAAAAAGATAAATATTAACTTTTAAATTAAATTTAAACTTTATTAAGATATATAAAGTATTAAATCTAATACTACTATTAAACTTTATCTAAAATAATAATATAGTAAAAGAGACTTAAGATATTAGTAAAAATACTATTTTTATTAAAGATATAATCTTAGATAAAATATATATTTAAATAGATATCTCTCTTCTATAAAATCTAAATATAGAAAATATTAATATATAACTACTTTTATAAAATAACTTTTTTACTTAGTTAGTATAACTATATTTAAAAACTAAAAAAAAAATACTATTAAAAAAAAGTTAGAATAAATATATAACTATACTAATTTAAGCTAATTTAAAATTATAAAATTAAAATAATCTTTTTATTTTAGAATATATTTTATATTTTTTTAAATAGAATAAAACTAAAATACTTTTTTTAAAATATATATATTAAAATAATATAAAATATTTAAAAAAATAAATTAAAGATATTATTTATTTTATTATTTTATTTTTACTTTAGTTTACTAAATAAAATTAGAATATATATCTATAATACTAAATAGAAAAATCTACATTAATTAATTTATTAAGTTACTTAAAATATAGAGAGATATCTAATATATATTAAAGTTATTTTATTTCTATTTTATTAAAGTATATAATATTAAAATTAATAAATTTAAAGAAATAAGTATTTAAAATGTTATAAATAAGTTAAAAGTAAAAAATAAACTAATACTTTTTAAATAAATACTTATATATAAACTAAATTAATATAAATATCTTAACTATTATAAAACTATAATTTATATTTAAAATAACTTTTAAGAAAAGTACTTTTTAGAATAAATTTATATTATAACCTTTATTATAAAAATATTTAAAGTTATAATAGCTTTTATAATATAATTTAACTTTAAAATTTATTAATTTAATATTATTAATATATTTCTAAATATTATATATAAACTAAATAACCTTTTTATTATTTATTATTTATTAAATAACTTTAAGAAAAATAAAAAAGTTATTAAACTTTAATATATTTTATATAGCTTTTATAATATTTTTTTATTTTAGTATAAAAAGTTCTTAAGTATTTTTTTTTATTTTAAATTATACTTAATAAATAAAGATTTATATTTTTTTTAGTTTTATAATAAGAAAGTTTTTATATTTTTTTATATTAATAATATCTTTATTTTATATTATAAAAATATATAAAAGAAATAAAAAAAGTTATAAAAGAAATTAAAAAAAAGTATAAGTTAAAAAATTAAAAACTAACTAAATAATACTTAAGAATTAAGATTATTTATAATTAAATAATATAAAAAAAATATTTTTTATATAATTAATATATTAAATAAATTATAAAGAAGTTTAATTTTATTAATTTTAAAATATTAATTATATTTCTTTTTTTTATTTTACTTAAGAAGTTTAATAGAGAAGTAAACTTATAATAAGTCCTCTTATATTAAGAAAAAATTAAGTTAATCTTCTATATTATAATTATAATATAGCTAGATATTATATTTATTTATACTTTACTATTATAATTTTTAATAAATTTATTTTTAAAATATTATTAAGTTATAAACTAAGTAATTTAATACTTATATTATACTTAATATTTTATAATTTATTTTAATATTTTAAAGAGTAAAATAGTTTAAATATTATTAATTATAAATAATATATTTTTTATTAATAATAAAAAGATATAAAAGTTATTTTAAAACTTTATAATATCTTTTTTTAGAAACTTAATTTAATAGAAAGTAATATATTAAAATATAATAACTATATTAATAATAAAAGTAGAGTTTCTAAGTTTAAAATATATTATAAAAGAAATTATAGCTTTTAAGTAGCTTTTTAAAGATCTTAAACTTAGTTTTAGAGATATATAGAAGATCTATTATAATAATTAGTAAATAATATAACTTATAGTAAGTAAAAAGGAGTATATTTTAACTTATTTTTAATATATAGATATTTAGAATATATAACTTTACTAAGAATATACTAAATAATTATTTTAAATTATATATCTTTTTATTAATAAAATATTAATTAATAACTTTATAAAAATACTTTTTTATATAAAGTTTAAATAGTTTAAAATATTTTTAAACTTTTAAGATATATTATAAATAATAAAATAAAATAAAGAAAGAAAGATAAATAATAAGTAAAGTTTATAAACTAAGTATTTTAATTAAAAATAGCTTAATAACTAAAAAATATATAGCTTTTTTAAAAACTTAAAATACTTATATTTTATAAAGTATTAAGTAATATAAAAGTTATATTTTATTTATATTTTTAGAAAGTAAATATATAGTTATTTATTAAGATATTATATATAAACTTTATCTCTTTAAAGAGATATTTATTAATAAAGCTATTAATAGTAATATAAATACTAACTATTTTAGAGATAAAAAGAGTTACTTTAGAGGATAAACTAATATATAAACTACTAAAGATTAATATATTTTCTATAATAATTTTAACTAATAAAGTAATAACTAATATTAAAAGAGAAGTTATAGTTTTAACTATTACTTTATTACTACTCTTATTTTTAGTTTTAGCTTTAGTTATAATTTTTATAGCTTTAGCCTCTACTTTAACTTTAGCTTTAACCTTTACTTTAACTTTATTATAAGCTTTAAAAGCTTCTTAAAATATAATTTCTTTAAAAGTAAAAACTTAATAAATAGTTAGCTAAATAAATAGTAATATAAAGATTATAAGATAATATATATAGATTTATCTATATTATTATATAAAGCTTAAAAAAATTAAAGTTTTAATATAGAAATAAGTAGTAATATAAGTTTATATAGCCTCTTTTTCTCTTTATAAAGAGTATATTTACCTCTTTACTTTATATTAAATATATATATACTAAATAATATATCTATTTAAATACTTTATAAATAAAGTAAATAAATCTTATTACTTAATAATAATAGTTACTCTTTTTCTTAACTTTTAGTTTTTAAAGTTTTTATTTTTATTTAAAAGTTAATAAATAATATAATAACTTAACTAAAACTATAGATTAAAAATATATTTTATTTATACTTTTAATATAATTTATAAATAAATAGAGAAATAAAAGTTATAAACTTTAAATTATATTTATTTTTAGTTCTTTTACTTTTTATAAACTTCTTATTTTTATTAAACTTATTAGTTTTAATTTCTATAAAATAACTTAAATTAATAATAAATCTATAAAAATAATAAAATAAAGTAAAAATATTATAATAAAAAAAGATTTTAAAGAATTAAAAATAAAGAATAAAATAACTTATTTTTAAGTTTAAAGTTTTTAAGTTTTAAAGAAAATATAAAAAAAGTATTATTACTTTCTTTTTCTCTT
The DNA here is from genome assembly GCA_027406105.1 of Colletotrichum endophyticum. Lineage (NCBI taxonomy): Eukaryota > Fungi > Ascomycota > Sordariomycetes > Glomerellales > Glomerellaceae > Colletotrichum > Colletotrichum endophyticum. The sequence continues at coordinate 1,062,134 of JANVYF010000005.1, forward strand.
TTATCTCTCTCTTTCTATTTTTTATTAATAAAAGTAGCTCTTATTTTAGCTATATTAACTATATATATAGCTTTATTCTTTTTAAATATCTAAATAATATAGTTAATATTAAAAATAAAATTATAAATAAAAGAAAAATATTATAATTATAATATATATATATATATATATATATATATATATATAGAAATAAAATAAGTAATATATATATTAGTTATAATATAAATAAAAAAAGAAAATTAAAAAATAGAAATAATATAAGAGATATTATTATTACTATTACTTTATTATTTTAATAACTACTTTACTTTTCTTATTTAAATTAATAAGAAACTTTTATTTCTATTAAATAAAATAGTAATATTAGTTACTACTTTAATACTTATAATCTTAATTATAATAAAAAATATATAAAGAGAAGAACTTTTTTCTTTTTTATAATTTAATAATAAAGCTATAAAGTTATCTCTTTTATTAATTTCTTTTATTAACTATCTCTTTTTATATCTATTTATAATATTTTATATATATATTTAGATTTTATAATATTAATTATATAGAATTAAGGTTTTTAAACTTTTTTAAATTTAAAGAAATATATTATAATATTTTTAAGTATTTAAAATAACTTTATACTTAAAAGAAAGTATAAAATAACTTACTTCTAACTTATTTATTTAGACTAATAATATTCTAGTATATTAGGATCTATTCTTTAAAAAACCTTTTATATTAGACTCTAATTTAGAGGGAATTAAGCCGTTTTATTTATATAGATACTATATATATATTATAGTTAGTTTATAATAATATAAAAATATAAAAAACGGTTAAAGTGAAGAGGAATAGTATTAGAAAATGCTGATATTATATGTAGATGTGTAGCTTTATTATAGAACTAGGATTAATTATTTTCGCAAAGTTCTAAACTTGTGATAATATATACTTTAGATTAGAGATAGTGAATGACTATTCTATAGAACGTATAAAGACTGGCAGATATCTGAGAAAAGCACCCTAAACTGATAATGCCTTTTCTCTAAACGACGTTTAATGTGTGAACGCTCAGCGTGGGCTGACGCGTTCTCCAGAATCCAACAAGCATTCCATTCAAGAGACAGGAAAGAGAACGTGTAAGAATGCCTGTCTCCATATTGTGTCAAGAGCAGGCCATTCTGTAAGGCTTTACTCCAGCAAGCTGCGACAGTCAATCGGTCTGCTCTGCCTTCTCCCATGGCTCTGTAGGATTCCGAGGGTCCAGACTACCGTCAGGCAGCCGAGCAGCCAATTCTCCGAGGGCGATGTTCTCGAGTTGCCGTGCTGTCAGTGCGTTGTGTATCCATATGCCTCAAAGACACGCTTCCTCCCAGCGAGGGCTGCCTTGGTAGCGAGGTTTCGCGGGGTGTAGGTGGCATAGATGATCGTCCGAATAGTGTCACTTTTCTCGGTCGGATCACCGCCACAGTGTGTGACGCGGGAATTCCAAAGGATCAGATCTCCCGGCTCAGCTTGAACTTTGTCAGGCTCGAGTCCTTTCCTACTGAAACACTCCATGTCCTTCTCCGTGAACGGAAACACGTCTTCCTTTTTCCATGACTTCGGATCGGTCTGCGTATCAAAAAAACTTGTCCAGAGCTTCGTGCGACTTAGCAACAACGACCATAGCCCGTCTTCCTGGCCTGCATGACTTAGGCTAAGAATGCCTTGTACATAACACATTCCACGCTTGAGGAAACATACCAAGTTACGTCGCGTGATGTTGACTGGAACAAATTCAGAGGGAAAATAACCAGGGACCTATACTGCCAAGGCCTTGGAATCGGCACCTTCCATAATTAGCTAGACAGAGCGACATTAGCGAAATATTCGAGATATTTTGATTCGAAGATAGTGAGGACTGAAATCTGTGCCACTCGGGTAAATAGGGGGCGACGCGCTCATTGACGGGCGCGAGCAACCAACAGCAAAACGTGACTTGGGAGGCTACAGCTGCCATCCCCCACACGGGCATTATGAGTTCTCGGGCTGCTCTAGGTGACGGTCTTTGGTGGAGGCGAGGACCTGGATTTCACATAAGTACTCGATCGTCATAGACTTCCTTTTGCGTAATTGAGATCCCATGTAAGACCATCTCAGTTTCTTTCCGTGTCAGAGGCCATTTTCTCTTCACAAAGGGTCGGAATTGTGCTCAACTTAAGTTCCAACTCAGGTACATCCCTAATAGGCAGGTCCTTAAATGCATATCAAACCAACAACTTGGCCGACAGGGCCAACGGATTCTAGGCCAACATCAGGTGGTTAAATATGACGGATGACCCAGTAATAGTGTTAACCAATCTCCTTACCACTGAGGGGTTTTTCGTAGAACTTTCATGGCAATCAAAAGCTCAGACAACACCCGACAGAATCCGAGACCAACATCTTACCTTCTTCTGATAAGTGCATTTGCACCGCAGATCAATCACTTTCGTACCACCCACGAGCATATCCTCTTTTTTCTGTGCTCTCCTACAATGGAGATCCTCAACCCTTTTGAGGTAAGGGAAAGTAGGATCTTCGACTTTACGCTACAATTCGAAAGGAGTATTCTATCAGTGCTTCCAGCATCTGTAGTGCTTGTCTTAGCAGTCTACCGGTTATGTTCTCTGTACACAAGGCCGCGAAGGATTCAAGGGCGGGTCTTGGAGGTTTCAAAATTGGTGAGTATAGATATCCATTGCAGTTTTCTGGTGGATATTTGCTAATCACCGCAATCGAGTTCAGGGCGCTATCGCTGCTTACACGTGCCTTCAACTGGCTTCTCTGATACTATGGGTCCGCTTTGAAAAGAGCCAGCTTGCGGTGGCCGCTGCAGCGGCTGCGGTTCTTGACGCATGCCTTTTCCTCCCACTATCCTGGCTCGAACATACCCGGTCCCGACAGCCATCAGCAATACTTTTATTGTACTTCACCATTTCAATGATCTTTGACATCGTCCAGCTACGGACTCTTTGGGTAACCAAGCATGAGGCATCAATCCTAGGGATTTCTCTTGCGTGTGTCTGTATGAAGGTATTGATATTATGCCTTGAGTCTTTCGAAAAGCGACGTTTCAGTACGTGTGGAAAATCATTTCACAACCCCGAGGAATGGAGCGGATTGTGGAATCGAGGATGCTGTTGCTGGCTTATTCGCCTTCTCTTGAGGGGATATCGCCGTGGTCTCTCCATTGAAGACTTGTATCCCTTGACCGCAGACCTGTCGTCTCGAAAGCTCGAATTAAGACCGCCGGATCATCTCAGTATTTGGGGCATCTTCCGGAACGTCATAGAGGCGTTAGGGTGGTCGTCAGCCTACCCTGTAGCGCCTCGGCTATGCCTCATTTGCTTCAACCTCAGTCAACCATTGCTTATCAAGGCCATCTTGAAATATTTGCAAGATACAGGAGCCGAAGATGTAGCATATGGGCAAGACAACTTCATGATACTGGGAACTGTTCTGGTCTACTTGGGCATTGCCGTTTCTGGAAGCATCTACTGGCAGCTGCACCTTCGAAACCTAACTAAGATTCGTGGTCTTCTTGTTGGTGCTGTCTACAGGAAGCTTATCACGGTGACTTCTACACAAGCCGAGAATGCTGCAGTCACATTGATGAGTACCGATGTGGAGAGGGTCACCCAGGGACTACGGGTCTTTCATGAAGCCTGGGCGAACTTAGTTGAAGTTGCCATAGCTGTTTGGCTCTTGCAACGGGAACTCCACATGGGCTCGATTGCCCCTGTTACGATTGCCATTGGTAAGCAAGCGGAAGGCTTGAGGACTTTGAGAGAACCCCTACTAACTTCTCTAGCATGTTTTATGGTCACTTTATGCGCCAACAAGTTCACAATGCCTCGTCAGAATCAGTGGATGGATGCTCTCCAAACGCGGATCAGTAAGTTCTCATAAAATTGTCAAGTAAGGACTTTTGAATCACGTCTAAGACGATTGCAGACCGCACGGTCTCTATGCTTTCGCAGATCAAGAGCATCAGAATGTTGGGATTGGAAAAACAGTCTGATCAAGCACTGAATGCACTTCGCGTCAGAGAACTACAACTTGCCAACGGATTCAGGATGATGATGGTCTTTTCTTTCTGCATTGGTAAGCTAATGATGATCTAGACTGAGATCCACCCTGTTAACTCATTTGGTAGCTTTTGCACCCATCTTCATCGTCCCAGTTGTGTGCTTCGCCATCTATCTCTCAGCTTCTCAGAGCGGAAGTGGCGGCAACACCTTTGACCTTGCCAAAGCCTTTACATCTCTTTCGTTGATAGTCATTTTGACTCAGCCACTTTCAAGTCTTTTCCAGTACGTTCCGATGTTTGCTGGGGCTGCAAACTGTCTTCAACGTATCAATGGCTTCCTCCACTCCCCTCCACATTTTGACTCCAGGGAGCAGACTTCGGATGTCATGTGGGAGTACGGTGGCCCCCGAGACGATAATTCGGAGGTAGGAAAGTCCACAACTAGAGCGGACATCGCTGAGAGACATCTGACTGCGGGAGACTTTCTGACGATCTATGACGGCGCTTTCGGTTGGAGCGAAAATCAATGGGATCTTCACAACGTCAACATCAGCATACCTAAGTCTCAGCTGACAGTAATTACTGGACCAGTTGCGAGTGGTAAATCGACACTTTGCAAGGCGTTTCTTGGTGAGGTACCTTGCGTTAAAGGCGTCGTCAAGATGTCATCTGGGACGGGCATTGGATTCTGTGATCAAACGCCATACCTCACCAACACGACCATCCACGAAAACATCATTGGAAGAAGTGTCGTTGACGACGCCTGGTATAAGACGGTTATCAGGGCAGTGAACCTGGAGACTGACTTCGAAAGGCTTTCCAGTGGGGACCGCACCCTCGTTGGAAATAACGGAGACGCACTGAGCACAGGGCAGAAACAGCGTGTGGCAATCGCTCGAGCTGTGTACGCAAGAAAGCCCCTCATCATACTGGACGATGTCTTCAGCGGAATGGACAACGTGACCAAGGCCTGTATCTACGAGCGACTTTTGAGTTCTGAAGGGCTGTTGCGCCATCTAGAGACGACGGTGATCTTGGCTTGCTCTGATCGGGATCTGTGTCTTGCTGCAGACTTGGTGGTGGAACTTGCACCTGGCAGGCCTCCTGTTTCCACCCACCCTGCCAGCAGAGCGGAGTCCAATTATCACGCCGAGGAACAACGAAAAGTAGACCGCATCTCGAAGATTACCGATTCTCCTGATACCATACACATCAAGACAGATCAAACTGCGCCGAGTGCAGCTCCACAGAAACAAGGTTCCAAGACACCCAGTGATTGGACAACGTACGGATACTTCGCTCGAGCTGTGGGAAGCCCGAACACGGCGTTACTAATATTCCTCGGGGGAGTCTTTGGCACACTATACACGTTTCCCTCTGTTTGGGTAAACTGATGGACTACGGATCCTACAGCCCGAGACGGGTTCTATCTTGGCATCTACGCCTTACTGCAGGCCACCGGTCTTATCTGTTGGTTTCTCTTCACTCGCCATTGCCTGACGACGGTAGTGTCTAGGTCGGGAAAGAAGCTGCACAACAGCCTTTTGTCAACGGTCATGTCAGCATCATTTTCTTACCTCAGCACCAAAGACTCAGGGACCATCATCAATCGATTCTCTCAGGATCTTCAGTCAGTCGATGGCGAACTGCCGGCTGCTCTACTCAACACGGTAGCAACAGCATTCATCGCCTTAGCCCAAGTCGCTTTGGTCGCCACCGCAAGTCCGTGGCTGACGATTTCATACCCGTTCCTGGTGTTGGTCTTTTACGGTATTCAACGGTTCTATCTTCGAACATCGCAGCAACTTCGGCCTCTTGATCTTGAACTCAGAAGCCCTCTGTAGTAAGTGAGACTTATTTTGTATCTGGACATGGCACGGCGAAATCTTCTGACACCACTTCCCCATAGTACACATTTCTTGGATACCTTACGAGGCATTACCACCGTCCGAGCTTTTGGATGGTCTCAGCAATACGTCGAACGCAACCAACAGCTTCTTGATGCATCCCAGCGTCCCAATTACCTACTCCAGATGATTCAGCAATGGCTTTCATTGGTTTTGAACATGGTGGTCGTGGTCATAGTCACCCTTCTCGTGACCCTTAGTCTGAAGCTTCGATCAAGCCTTGGGCTCACTGCAGTTGCTCTGGTCAATCTGATGTCTCTTAGTCAGATGCTGCGATCGGTTGTGATTGGGTGGACGCTCATGGAGACTTCAATTACTGCGGTTGCACGGATCAGGGAGTTTGAGCAGACGACCCCAAGAGAGAATGACGGTAAATCCGAGGGAGCCATCGTTCACGGACCTGTTTCAGGCAAGATTGAGTATAAGAACCTGACAGTGTCGTATGGGTAAAAGAAGCCTCATGGTAACCTTGATTCTGAATGCTGACCGAGTCTGTCAGCCTGAGTAATGAGAACCTCGCACTCGAAAATGTCAACTTGGTAATCGAAGCAGGACAGAAAGTTGGCATATGCGGCCGGAGTGGAAGGTCAGTGGCGCCGTGTGGTTACCCTTCGAAAACGTCAGCCTCATGTTAACACATCTACAGTGGGAAGTCGTCATTGATTGCGTCTCTCTTCCGATTACTGGACGTTAGAGAAGGGAAACTTGTCATTGATGCAAAAGATATTAGTGACTATTCCATATCAACACTCCGATCAAGCATCAACGCTATCCCACAAGATCCTTCTATCACTAGCGGAACCTTCCGCGAGGTTCTTGATCCTTACGAATTCTCATCGGATGCTGCGATTGAAGAAGCCCTCCGTAAGGTCAACCTGTACGAACACGTTCAGGACAACGGAGGCTTGAGTGGCAATGTGGCACCTGAGGCACTTAGCCGAGGGCAAAAGCAGCTGCTATCCCTTGCAAGAGTCATAATGAGGCATTGCAGAATCGTCGTTCTGGACGAAGTTACCAGCAGGTGAGTACTAAAGATAGAGACTACAGGTCATCCTCTTTGAATATGACCCCGAGGCTAACGCTATTCTGCGACAACAGCCTGGACCTAGAGACGGAGCAGCTCATATGGCGCGTCTTACAGGAAGAATTCAGGGGATGCACTATCATTGCTATTGCGCATAGATTGGAAACAATTATTGGTTTCGATCGGGTTGCTGTCATGGACGAGGGAAGTATCATCGAGTTCGATGATCCTCGTGTGTTGCTGAAGGATACCAACTCTGCCTTTTCCAAGTTGCGAAGGACAGGCAAAGCGCACTGAGGGAGCTCTGGCGATTCAAGACATACCAACATAAACTGGTTAGTGGAATAGGTCAGCTTCGGTGGAAATAGGGTCTCAGCAGCATTTATATGTCAAATTGAGTGAAGTTGAATTAGACCAAAAGAACTTTTAGCTCCGCTCCCGCAATACCTTTCCATCACTGCCTAAATACTAAGCCCAGATTGAATACTCCCCAGCAAAGGTCTGTACACATGCAACGTCCGCACTCAACGTTAGGATTCTCTAGGCTTTCCAAAAAGGCCGATTAGTCGGTGTGGGCAATCGTTGAGCTTCATACACCGGGAGGGGGGGCATTCAGCCTGGGTTTCGCGGTGACACAGCTGGCTGGCTACTTTTAATTCATGATGGCCGGACGGGCGGGCGGGGCGTCCGGCCGATGCGGCCTCGGGCATGGCACCCGGTGCGGGGTCGGTAGGGTCACCGAATCGGATGGTGGTCCCAAGTCAATACCATCAGCGTCACATGTTATTCAGGAAATGTTTTAGATGCACAATCATCTCTCAGAAGGTACTTTATCTCACATCCGTCCTGCTGTTAATCTTTCTTCGACCTGCGGCCTGACTGGTAGTGGGTGATTGACTCTTCCGTAGGCAGCGGCGAACGCTTTCAACCACTGCTTGCTCGAGCCAAGCTCGTTACGTGTGTTGATGAAATTGGAAGTCTCTTGCCTGATGGAGTTGATAGCGGGGATTCATCCCATTGGGCCGCTTGTGATGGGCTGCCGCACATGGCATGGAAGTCTGACCACGTGTAGTTCTCAAAGACAGGGCGCTCCTCGTATCCCGTTTCATTCTTCCCCGCAAATGACGAGCAGGGATGATCCGCTACCCCAGATCTACTGGTATGGGGGGAAGGGAATTACAGTGAGTGAAAAGAGCTTGTATGCAATGTCCTTTTAGCCGTTGGAAGTAGATCAGTAGGTGTGCCGAGCTTTTGAATAAGAGTGAATCCATGCCCACGGTTCCCCATCTGGCTCTTCATCTTCTCACTTGCAAACTTCTTTCTTTAGGCAATCTGACTTGCAAACAATCGCAACCGAAGATGGCTGTTGAAAAGGTTGTCCCGACAGCGAAGGAACTAGAGCAATTCGATCTCAGTGATGCCCACACTGTCGAACTTATTAATCGTGCTCAAGAGGGAGATGCCGCCGATCGCAAGCTCACAGTCCGTCAGGCTCTAGTCAAGTACAAGAAGGCAGTTTTCTGGGCCTTATTCCTGTCTACCAGTCTTATTATGGAAGGATACGATCTTGTCATTGTGGGAACCCCCAAGGCCTTTGCACTAGTTGTTTCGCACTCGGCTGACATATGACAAACAGATTACTTCCTTCTATGGACAGACACAATTCAAGAATCGTTTTGGTGTATTTGATGAGGGAAGCGGCGAGAAGCTAATCCCTCCTGAGTGGCAATCCGGACTTTCAAATTCGGCACTGGTTGGGCAACTCGCAGGCCTGGTTGTGAATGCCTGGTGTCAAGACAGATTCGGGGCGAGGCATACCATGATGTTCTTCATGGCATGGATGGCGGTGATGATAGCAATTCCATGTTTCGCGCCATCCTTACCGGTGCTGGCCTGGGGCGAAGCCATGTGCGGCGTGTCGTGGGGTGTTTTTCAGGTATTTGAACCATATTGTCTTAACATTGATACTCGTTACTAATCTTCGGGCTCCAGACACTAAGTACAACATACGCTTGTGAGGTCGTCCCAACTGTACTTCGGCCTTATGTCACAGCCTACGTCTGCATGTGTTGGGGCGCCGGTATCTTGCTCTCAGCTGGAGTTGTCCGAGCCGTCGCTGGTATCGACGGCGACATGGGCTGGCGGCTCCCATTCCTTCTTCAGTGGATATGGCCCGTCCCTCTTTTCATTGGAGCTTATTTTGCACCCGAGTCTCCATGGAACGCTGTGAGGCGTGGAAAATTCGACATAGCTCGGAAAAGCCTTGTTCGCCTTCGACAAGACACCACGGAACGCGAAGCTGAAGTCGATGCGTCGCTGGCGTACATCAGACACACAACAGCACTTGAGGAGGCTGAGACGCACGGCGCCTCGTTCATTGAGTGTTTCAAAGGAACCAATCTGTGGCGGACTGAAATTGTGAGTTTATACTCAACACCTTAACATCGGAGTTATTGTTCTGACATTGATGATCCCGGAGAACTGCGTCGTCTGGGCTGCCCAAATCCTTGGTGGCAATGCTTTGGTGGCTTATGGCGTAACCTTTCTCCAAGCCGCAGGCTTTTCGGAGATCCAGTCTCTCAACCTGAACATCTCATTGTCTGCATGCTACGTTATTGGCGGCATTATATGCTGGTTTCTGTTTCCTCATGTCGGACGTGCGACGCTCTACATGAGTGGTTTGACGTTCCTATTTTTCTGCAATATTGTTATCGGAGGACTCGGATTCACGAAGGATGCAAAAGCTTCAATTGCGATCGGCGTTATTCTGGTTGTCTCAACTCTGGTAAACATGGTCACGGTCGGACCTGTCTGCTACCCTATCGTTGCGGAAACTCCGTCCGGGAGACTCCGTTACAAAACCATCGTGATCGGTCGCTTCGTCTACAATGTTACAGGCATTGTGGAACACACCCTCACCCCTCGAATGATTTCGCCGATTGGTAAGTCAACCAGTCGTCAAAAAGGTCCCAGAGTCTTCAGCTAATCGATATCAGGATGGAACTGGGGAGCGAAGGCTGGTTTGTTTTACGCTGGAACTAATCTCGTTTGCAACACGTGGTGTTATTTCCGTCTCCCGGAAACAAAAGACCGAACGTTTGGTGAACTTGATATTCTCTTCGAAAACAAGATTCCCGCAAGAAAGTTCAAGTATACCACTGTTGACCGTGAGTGAAACCCCTTCCGGAGAAGTTGACGGCGAAGTTAATGTGTCACAGAATTCGCCGGAAGAAATGAGATCGTTGGCAAGGAAGAAGACATGGCCTAAGGTTGATCCCGATTGCAGTCCGACAGGTTACAAAGAAGACTTTCAGGATGGAACTTGACGTTGCTTATTAGCTAGTTTCCTTTGTCTGGTGTTTCCCAGATTGCGAATTCCACAAGCAGAATATTTGAGAATATTCGGCGGTGACTTCTTCCTGTAGATCGAATCAGTTTTCTTGACTCCTCTGTTGGTCCCGATTTGAAAAGCCTGTCTGGTTTGTCAAATGTGGACGATGCGCTCGGGGATGCTCCGGTAATTGTCCCGATCCCGTCAGCCCACGCTGTGCGTGGCCTCGGCGCACATCAGCTTCGGTGATAATCCCGTAATGGCTCCTTGGCCTAGAGCGGGGCGCTCCGCATGTTGCTCCGTCAGTTGCAATGAGACTGTACACGTCTCGATCGTACATATGGGTTCCTGTTGACTTTGGAACTGGAATTCTTTGCTCTGACACGCGACGCCTATTAGTAACACAAGAACTCGAATGCTCACTACTAAGTAATTTCTCTTACCCTTTCGGCCTTCCTCACAGTACCTCAATAGTTGGAGATGGCTTCGCGCTCAGCTTTCAGGGTCTATGACAGCCCCTCAGGCGTACCCATTAACGACGAGTTTGTGGTGGAAGTCCGTCCCACATCGCCTGACAGCACTGAGAAGCAGGAGTGGACTGCTGTGCCAGCATACGCCATTGAGGTCGCCAACGCCAACATCACACGAAACGACTTCAACAGACATACAGTGGCCTTAGCCTCATTTGATATCAGCGGTCCTGTCGATATCAAAGTAACATACACGGCTTGCCCCGTTGAAGAGGCAATCATTCGCCCGGTTTCTCTCGGTATCGATACTCAAGTTCATGAGGGAGAGATCACATTCACGCTCAACGAGCCTCGCGATGTTATGCTTGAGATCAATAACAACAAATGGAAGGCTTTGCACTTGCTTACCAACGAGATTGACGCAAACGCGCCGACGCAAGATACCGATGACATCTGGTACTTCGGGCCCGGGATCAATCAAGGGGCCGCTTACTCGAATATCACTGACGGAGTCAACTTGATGGTGCCGTCAGGCAAGACCGTCTATCTCGCTGGCGGTGCATTCATAACCTGCAGGCTCAACTTCGTCGGCGTTTCCAACATTTCTGTCAGAGGCCATGGCTTCATTCTTGGCCCGAAAGGCGGATACGTCCACAGAGAGCATGGCGGAGCGATTCACATGAGCAACGCAAACAACATCTTGGTGGAAAAGGTCACATCAATCGGGGCCAACGGCTTCAGTCTCTCGGCCGGAGAATGTGACGGTGTTCGCGTTGACGGATACCGGTCGTTTTCTTTTGCTGGAAACGGCGATGGAGTCGACTTCTTTTGCTCATCAAACATCATCATTGAAAACTGCTTCCTGCGAAACTCAGATGATACCATTGCTCTCTATTCCCATCGATGGGACTGGTACGGCGACTCGACAAACATTACGATCCGAAACTGTGTGCTATTGCCAGAGATTGCGCACGCCATCAATATGGGTACGCACGGGAATCCCGCCAAACCAGAGACTACAAGCAACATTCGCATAAGCAACATCGATATCTTGGACCACGAGGAGAACCAGCTGTGGTATCAAGGGTGCATCGCCATCAACGCTGCTGATGAGAACCTCTTCCATGATATCCACATAGAGAATGTCAGGGTTGAGCGGATCACGAAGGGTCAATTGTTCAATCTCCGTGTCATGCAAAACGCGATGTGGACAACGGCGCCAGGGAGGGGAATCCGTGATGTGGTCTTCAAGAACGTGTCACTCAATATGGGAAACTCCAAAATTGTCAACCCTTCACAGATCCTGGGTTACGATCAACAGCGGCAGATAGAGAACGTCAAATTTCAGGGCCTCAGAATTGAGGGTCGAGAAATCCATGAGGGTATGGAGAAGCCCAGGTGGTACATGGTCGCCGACTTGGTTCCTGTTTTTGCCAATGAGCATGTCAAAGGTTTATCGTTTGAGAGTTTGACGTCTTAGAATGGACCTTGAGCATCACGCATTACAGTTTGCCACAAAGTATGTTTTCTCATCCATTGGCTAGTCTCAATATCTAGAGTAGATCTTCCGAGCCAGCTGTTCCCAATACCTGAAGTAATGACCTACACACATCTAAATGATGATGCGACATTTGGATCGCCCCCTAAATAATGTTGGATACCGGGGTACATGCAAATATCTCTCTCCACGTGAACGCCGAGGCCATTTGCCCCAGAGGCTCGCAGCGTGTCTGGGGCCACACCATCTTCTACCCAGTGAACGATTGGGTCCAAGGAGAAAGGCGGGCTTGGTCCACAATAGAAGCAGTGTCCAGCACCTGGAGCCACAAAGAACCGATAATAATCGTGAGCCTCCGGGTCCCTGGCCAACACACGATCATAGTAGTCGGTGCTCCCATTGAATGGGATCGCAGCGTCCACAGTTCCGTGCCAGTTGATCATTTTGCCGCCCCTTCGTTTGAATGCTGATAGATCAGGGTCTGAGGTTCCGATGATGGAGTCGAATTCGTTTATGGAGGCGTGTACAAGGTCGTCCCATTCTTGATGTGCTATTTTGCTGATGTCAAAGGACGGTTCTTTCTTGACCCAGTACCGTACCCAGACAGGATTGCCCTCAGCCTTGCAGGAGTCTTCGTCGCATTTGACTTGAATAGGCCCGGTGATTGCTTGGGTCAAGTCGGTCCCCTTTCCGTAACCGTACCGTGAAACTCGCCCGTAGAGCTTAGAGGCCCATCCCATGTTGCCTGGGTAATATCTGCTGCCGCCGAGGACACAGCGACCTCGGTACCGTCGCAGTCAACGATTTTGCCCACGACTTTGTGAGGATCGAAGTTGCAGAGATCAAGTCGAGAGATGATACCGTCTTCCACACCATCTAGCTTATCACAAGCAGACATGACTGCAGCTGTGATGGCCTCAAACTCGCAGGGCTTGGGGTAGAAGCCCATTTTGTCCATGACAAACTTCGGCCAGTAGCTAGCCCAGAAGAATTTTACCCAGTTCGTGGCTGGGAACAGAGCAATAATTCCATCGTAGTCCTGGGGGTACCTTTGTGCGAGCATATGACCTTGTCTACCACCTGTAGAGCCTCCAAAGAAGTATGAATGTTTTGGTGACGTGCCGTAGAACGCTTTGGTGACGGCTTTGCCAATGGTTGCCGTATCGTGCAGTGCGACCGAGGCGAAGTCCATGAGAAGAGGCCAGTTGACATTTCCAGGGCTAGTCAGGGCCCATGAAGGATCGTTGGCTTCGGGGCCAAGAACGTCGGACGAGTGTCCGCCGTCGGTGGTAGCGGTTGCATGGCCTGACGCCATGATTGGCATCATCAAGAACCCTGCTACCTCACCGCCCCCGGTAGCAAGATTGCCTCCACCGACTCCCGTGAATCTGCCGTTCCAATCATTGGTAGGAAGTAAGGTGTTCACATTGATGGTATCTTGCCAGCCGGGGTGTGTGTATGTGACGGTGACGTTACAGAAATTCAGATCTGGGATGGGCTTAGAGCCCGGCAGGCCTGCTCCGAATATTCCCGGAACGTATGTGTGATTGCGCTCTTCGTAGGCTTCGATTGACAATACCTTGATTCCGGTGAGATCAGGGAGCGATGTTCCGGACGGGCTGCATTTAGCATTGGAACCCAGAGACACCTGAGGAAGCCATTGGCTAGCCCACCCAGATGGGTCCCATCCGCCTCCAAGCAATTCCCACGCCATTTTGGAAATGCGATATCTGATCAAGAAAAAGCCTCAACAAGAAAAAGTGTTTGGAGATGTGTTCACGGTACGACAACCGTGTCGACCATAAATACTTCGCTGTCTATTTGTCAAGGAGGGCTTCTCCGCAGCAAATTATGCCTCAAAAGGAGCAAATAGAGGTGCTGCAAGCATCACGTGAGCTGACATTGTGTCACAGTGTAGGCTGGCCAGACCATGAGACATTATGATTCATTTCTGTGGCGCCTCATTGGAATGGATCATTGATGATTCATACTGATAGTAAGACCAGCTCAGGCCTTCAGCCATGGATGAACGCGCGAAGTCTGCAGTTGCAAGAAGGAATGGAACTTAAAGCTATGTGAGAGTAGACCTAGCTCCTACATGTTGAAAGGTATTCCTGGTGTCGGAGGGAAACATCGAGCGGAACTGTTCATTGCTCTTGGGGAAATGAGCGGGGTCGCCGGACGATCGGGGGAATGCTCGGGCTCTTCCGGACCAGTTCTCGGGGATTGCGACCCTGCGGGCCGAACCGCGTTGTCGGCCCCGGGGTATTAGCGGGGAAACGTGGGGTAGGATGGCAGATGAGTGCACATCTTGCCAGGCCTCATGCAGGCTCGAAACGAATACAACGATGAAGAAAGACATTAAATGACTCCAGTCCGCTGTTGGTTTTCATGCTAGAGCCCAGAGGTGAAGTCTCTCTTGATTCGTTCCGCATAGATCAAGCTGCATTTCCATCAAATTTAGTCATGAGAGTTGATAAACTTCTTGTTATTACGGTTGTTAGTCAGGCCTTCGCCTGTTGGGCCTCTCCAGTTGCTGGAACAAACCCAGGACCTGTCAGATTCGCCCATCCCGGAGCCCTGCACAGCGCTGAGGATTTCCACCGGATCAAGAAGCATGTCCAAGCTCAGGATCAGCCGTGGTACCGGGCTTGGCAACATCTCGAATCATCGAAGCTCGCACAAACGACTTGGGTACCAACTCCTCAGGCTGTTCTCGTCCGAGGATCAAACGCGACGTTCACCGAGCCAAAGGCCAACTACGGATACGCATATCGCGACGCTCATTCAGCATATCAGCTAGCTCTACGCTGGCACATCGGGGGCAACGTCTCTTATGCCGACCACGCCAGAGATATTTTAGACGGTTGGAGTTCAACCCTGACCGACATCAACGGTACCGAGGACAAGTATCTTGCCACGGGCTTGTACGGGTACCAGTTCGCGAATGCCGCAGAACTAATGCGCACATACTCGGGCTGGCCTAAGACCAGCCAGGATGCCTTTGGCGATATGCTCAGCAATATCTTTGCGAAGTACAACCATGACTTTCTCGAACACCACTACAACAAACCAAACTTTTACTATGCCAATTGGGATCTTTGCAATATCGCGTCTCTGATGTCGATTGGTATTTTCACTGAAAATCGGACGATGTACGATTATGCCGTCAACTACTTCAAGAACGGTCTACCCGGGCAACCCGAGGTCGTTGCCAATGGTGCACTTCCTTACTTCTCAATCGCAAACTTCACCGAGGAGGACTCTGGCAAGACCTTGATGCAGATGCAAGAGTCAGGTCGTGACCAAGCCCATGCTCTCTTGTGTATCTCACTGCTTGGCGTTATTGGTCAGCAGGGTTGGAATCAAGGCGTGGACTTGTACTCGACGTACGGTCACCAGATCTTGAACGCGTAAGTGATCTCCAGCTTATTCAAAAGAAAGAGATGGATTTGGCTGATCTTCTCATCAACAAGGGCTGAATATGTGGCCAAGTACAACACAAATCATTCCGTGCCGTATACTCCCTACACAAGTTGGGAAGGGGTGTTGGAGGTCGTCGCAGAAAAGGCTCGTTTCGACATCCGGCCAGGATACGAAGCTCTGTATTCACATTATGCAGAGTTGAAGGGTATGAATGCATCTTGGTCACTAGAGTATCGAAAATTCGTCAACGGCAACATCAGCGCTCAGGTTGAAGGCGGTGGCGGCGACTACAGCCCAAACTCCGGAGGTTACGACAGCTTGGGTCACGGGACATTGATGTATCGACTGGCCAAGGAGACATAAGATCTAGGTTATTTCTATTGGTATCTAACGGGTATTTGTCTAGTGTCTAGATGCGAATTATACAGGGTCTATATGATGCCTCTCTTGGGCGAATCGAAAACCTTAGTGTATTACTCGTTATCAGTAACACTGATAACGGTAGACTTGAACTTCCTGGCGGAGATCTTGCGGTTGAACAAGATATCAGTCTCGCGGTAAGAACGGTGCTTGAGCTCAGGGAGGCCGAAGTAGGCCAGGACCCAGCAGACGATGGCAGTTCCTCCCCAGACGTAGCCGCATTTTCCAGCGACGTTCCATCCGGTAGGGTTCAGGAGCTGAGAAGCCAGGTAAATCATGGGGATCTCGGCAACGTAGTAGGCAGCGCGGCCGACGGCAGTAGACAGCGCACGGAGACGGACAGCGGAGGTCTCGGCAATGATGGTGTAGGAGATGGGGCCAAGGGTACCGGCGAAGACGAAGGAGATCAAGATACCCAAGACGGCCTGGGCGTAGTTGGTAGCGCTGGTTTGCTCGATAGATGCGCAAATGCCAAGGACGATGAGGAGGGTAACGTTGGTGGCGGTACCCCAGAGATAGATGGTGCGGCGACCGAACCAAGCAGTCAGCGGCCACGAGAGAACGTTGGCGATGAACTGCAGGCAAGAGTTGATAAGGTTCAGGTCGAATGCACGGTCGTGACCCATGCCAGCTTGCTCGAAGAAGAAGGTAGCCTGGTTGGCAATCAAGTTACCGGCAAAGTTCTGCGACGCGTACATGAGGCAAGTGATGGTGGCACGTCTGAGGTCAACGCCCTTGAACAGGTCGAGAAGAGTCGGAGAACCGCCTAGTTGAGACTCAATCTCGACGGTACGCTCGATCATAGCATATTTCTGCTGGTTCTGCTGAATAGTAGCATTGGAAGGACCAAGGCGCTTGATGGAGCGAAGTGCCTCGTCCTTGCGGCCGCGGCGGATGAGCCACCATGGTGATTCAGGAGCGAAAAAGAGGATGACCATGAGGGGAGTCTGCATGAAAGTAACGTCAGCTTCGGTAGATCAACGGCGGAAAGGCTGGATGGCTTACAGGGAAGATCCACTGCAGGGCGAGAGGCGCACGCCAAGCCCATTCATCATCACGCTTGTTGTAGCCAAGAGTGGCGCCGGCAACAACGATGGAGCCAATGGACCAGGACATCTGCAGGGTGGCAGTGCAGGCACCTCGAAGGGCGAGAGGAACGATCTCAGATGCATAGGCGGGACCAATGGCAATGAAGAATCCCCAAGGGATACCCTCCAATGCCTGTCCAACGGTAAGGACCTCGAGTGATTGAGCCTAGATAGCATGCTGTTAGGCAACAGAACGGAATCAACATAGTTGCGGCGCGACTTACGAAGAAAGAGATAAATATGGTGGCGTTCATGAGGATCAGTGCAAAGATGGTGGTCCATCGGTAGCCGAACTTGTTGACAACGGGGCCAGCCAAGAAAACACCGACAAAAGCACCACATTGACCAGCCTGGAAGAGAGCACTCTGCCACTTCGTCTCAATAGCATAGCCATCAGCAACCTGGACACCGTATCTCTTCTGGAAAGCCGCCTGCGCGACGAAATTGCCGTTCAAGAACATGTCGAAGGACTCCATGACCTGTACGAGATCCGTTAGTAATTGCCCAGCGCGGATGTCGCGTAGCGAGTCATGTCAGAGGACTTACGATAGTGAAGCACATGATGAAGGCCCAGAAACAAGCTTTCGGGTGGGTCTTAACGGCCTCCCAAAGGCCCTGCTGGTGCTCCTGGTTTTCGCCATCAAAGGCATCGTTCATGAGGTCGTTGTCAGCCAGGACTTTGGAGTTGGCAACGTCGACGTGGTGCGCGCCATGGCCGGCATCGTGCTTCTCGTCAATGCGAGCATCTTCGCTGCTGCTGTTGACGCGGGGGGCGTTGTGCCCGTCGTCATTGACACCCGTTGACATCTTGGAGTCTTGAGCGGTTGTGCTGGGCTAAGTCGTAGCCAAGGGAACGCCAAGAGTGATTCACAAGCCAAGAGGAAACAAGAAGAGGCCAAGAAGAGCGGCGTAGCCAAGAAATACTGAGAATTGGGGGAGAGTTGGGGTAAGAGTCTTATGTACTGCCATTGGCGCAGCTGCGGACCAAGCTCACTGTCAGAGCATCAACATGTCGCCTTCCATTGGTGCGCGTAATGTGTGTTCAGGAATGGTCCGGAAGTCGTGTGGAGTACGAGACAGATCCCTGTTGTTTTCTGGGGTTGCTGAAGCGTTATGATAGGTGGGAGATTTCTAGCGTGCGGAGGCGGGGAATGGAGGTTGGGGAACAGAGGGGAAATTGAGGAGGACTGGAGCCTTTGCGGCTCCGCCGGGTTCCTTGGCGTTGGGGTTTGGGGTTCGGCCTCCTCTTGTTGTGCGTATGAGAGAGCGAATTCTCTGCATCGCCGTGGGCCGGGAACACGGTGTGGAACTTCATCCCGTAGTTCGAGAAATCGGCTCGGAGCATCGCACCCAAATCAGGAGAAACTAGCAATCGCAGACAGGTTTCGGGCTCAACACGTGGCCAAGGACATGTGACTGAGCTGCTGAAGATAGGGCCGATAGGACCGCTTCTGCAGGCTTGACGGTTGGAATTTTAGGTTCAGATTCGCATAAGAGAAGTATTGCTCAAGACATGCGGTTATGGCATTGTGCCTTCTGATGGCCCGAGTGCGCCTCTTGAACTTCGGTCTCACCCGCAATTGATCAGCCTATTCACTTTTCCCTCTCAGCCGGAAGCCCGGAAGCAAGCCATGTGGCTTTAGCCACTAATCCGATTACCGGCCGAATGAGAATCTCACACTACCCGCCGTTGCCAGACTTAGATAGATGAGCGTGACTCCAGGCGCGAACGTCCAATGCGGGGTTTGAATAACTAGACCGCTGATTGCTGATGGAGCCGTGTTGATCAGCAGCTGATGAACAGACGCAAGCTAAATGGGTCATGTTGAAGTCGCGGTTGTTGCCTAGTGCAGAGGCATCGAGGCAATTCCGATTTTACTTGAACAATGACGACACGCAGTGGCCGAGAAGCGATGAAGCTAGTGAAGCGGGTCTACTAGTGGCGTCTCGGAAACGAAGTCAAGAATCCAGATTCTGAGCCCCTGCTCGTAGCCAACCATCATGTTGATGACACCAACAACCATAACCATAACCCCTGCAATCACGAATACCTCGGCTGTCCAGGAGTGAGATGTGGAGTTTTTTATTCAAGAAAAAGGAAAAACAGGATGTTGATCAGCGCGTACCTCGGTACACCTTTTTTGGAGTCGCTTGATTCCGGAATCAAGCGCGAGGACCCGGAAGAATGGAATCGCTCCTGGTTCGCAGTGCGTGTCTAGTCTCGAAAATTAATCTCAGAAGTTCTTCGTTCGCGATCCTGCGGCGAAAACAAAGTCTCTCAATTTTCCGACAGTGTTGAATGGTGGTTGTCTTTTGGCATAACGTTGTCTGCAGCTCGCCATATCCGGGTACAAAGCTTTGTGTTTAAAGTGGAACCTCTCTCACTCAACACCTGCACGCAAGTCTTGTCTTTTTCATGCTGGTTTCCAATGGGCACCAATAGAGAGAATGACATCTTGTCCCAAAGTCCATCAAGAGCAAGTAACAGTGACATGGGAATCAACGAAAATCTATGTGGAGGGCGTGACGGGCGTAAGAGAGCATCTTCGGGTAGATGTTGAAAAAGCGTAGCAGTGACATGTATCTCAAAGCCTCGCGAACTTCTTGTTCGGATAGTGAACTCCCAGCCA
Organism: Colletotrichum endophyticum; assembly: GCA_027406105.1. NCBI lineage: Eukaryota > Fungi > Ascomycota > Sordariomycetes > Glomerellales > Glomerellaceae > Colletotrichum > Colletotrichum endophyticum. Next base: position 1,081,976 of record JANVYF010000005.1, read on the forward strand.
ACACATAAAACACGCACATGAATGAGAATGCGAGGCCATGTTGGTCATCACGATCGATGACGAAAGGGGGAAGTGGTCTAGACCAGGCGAGCAAGCATCCAGCCGGAGGGTGACACTCGGGAAATTACGATCTCGCTTCCAATCCATCGGTAGGCATGGTCCTTACGCAGCTTCATGAGCGTGTCAAACATCACAATTCCACCTATAAGAGCCCAACTTTGACAGGTCAGGATAGTGTTGGGAGATGCGGCCTGTTGGCGTCATCGTCGCTTCCCGCACCAAGCGAAACCGGTTAAATAGCCCGAGTAGGGTACGCATGCAGGTTCGATACCACGATGGCAATCCCATGGTGGCAGTTTCCTGTTTCATCGCAGGCCACGTGCATCAGCGATTTCAACGAACCAAAGAACAGCGATACCTTATGCATCTTAGCCTATGGAAACTTCACCACCTTTCATTCGCAACCTGCTCCATTCGTTTATTTGAATAATAATATGAATAGCGGGGATAAGGCTTTTGTGGATGAAGCCGATTGTGAATCAGAGGCGGTCGTGGCCAGGTTTATCTGCACCCCACAGGAAACTGAGACGTTCACATAACAGGGATATTGATTGAGACGGAAGATCTGGGATGAAGGTGAAGACTTCATGCTACTTGAATACAAAAGTCCGACGCCAGCTGCTTCATCTGTTACCGGTTGGATACCATACGTATGTCGATGTTTGACATTCGTGGTAGTTAAGAGATAGGATTTTGATTTTTGCCAGGCGGCAGAGATGGATTCAAGGAGTCCGCTATGGGGAATGAAGAATTCTGGGCGTTTATAGGCAGTAGTTCATGTGTGAAAATTGGTTGCATCCAAACTCTCACATGATAAGATTGATCATTCGACAGATCTGAACAATGACGTTGGTTGCAAATAGCCATGACGGCATCCGGGTGGCGCTATATAACCTCAAGGCGAAGGTTTATGTTTCCCTTGACTATCAACTTAACGGCAAACCTAATCACTGGCTGAACAATGTGCGTATAACTACGGGTAGTAACAGAATGCGAAGAATGGATTGACAAAGCATGCCTAGAGTTGAGCCATAAACGGCATCCAAATCTGAAAGCTTTCAAATTACTCTAAGATAAGTATGCAGCCTGAAGTTGATGACCCGGATATGATGGGGCCCTTAGAAGACAGGCTGCATATCGATGTCTTTTCGTTAGGCTATCAAAGACGTAATGAGCAGACACTAAGATTGTCTATGCCTTCGACTTGGTCTTAAAGTCGGCGTCGATGTTGACATCGTCATAGACCACTTCATTCCTCTTGCCAGCAGCGATCTTCATCTTCTTCAGATGCCTGGTCTGCCTCTCTGTCTCCCGGGTAATCCACCATGTCCAGGCAGTCGCCACAATGCAAAGTCCACTCATTCCCATTGCGACACCAAACGGAGTTGAGTACTTAGGTGCGTAGGCGGATCGGAAGAGCTGAGGGCCGATGAGCGTTCCGATTTGACCGAGTGAGTTGGAGAACGCGATGGCAAACGCTGATCCTGTCGCCTTGGAGGTGGTCTGAAGACGCCATGGCCACATGGTCGAGAACCAAGCATTCGAGGCAGAGGCAGCAATGACCGTCGCAGCGTAAACACCTCCGTTGTTCGGATATGTGTACATGACAGCATAGCACGCCAGTGTGGCCACCAGGTAAAAGAGTGCTACGACAGGATATGGCACACCCTTCCTATCCGTCAACCAGCTGCTGAGGATGATGCAGAAGATAGGCAAAACAGCAGAGGGGATCGTGAGAAGTTGGCTTTCGGCAATCGAGCTGTGGGACATGTCAGTTTTCTGTGATGTCTCTGCCTTCGGGTCGGACGAAGAGAGATAACTTACGCAAGTCCCAGGTCAGCAACGATGGTGGGCAGGTAGAAGGAAAGACCCGAGCCTCCAACAGTCTTCGTTGCCCAGACCAGTGTGAACCACCAGAGCCTTTGGTCCTTCAAACTTTCCAAGATCTCGCGAATGTTGAAGTGAGCTTCACTTGATCGGGGAGAGTTTGCAGGAAGACGAGCCTGCAGGAACCTCTTTTCGGTATCGGTAAGCCATGAAGCTTGCTCGGGAACTAACCGTAAGTCCTTCGTTAGCCTTTGTTCTTGTTGTCTCTATTCGGAGTGAAAGCGAATTGACTTACGGTCAGGGAAGATCCACCAAAGTGACGCTCCGAAGGCAATGGTAATGACACCTTCAACCAAGAAGAACCTACACACTCGAGTTAGTTCTGTGATTGTCGCGACCGCGATGGGGCTGTGACTAACCACTGCCAACCAGACAAGCCATATCTCCCGGAAATGCCATCAAATGCGAACGCCAGTACAGCACTGACGACATTTGCGAAGAATTCGAAAGAGTCTGCATGCAAGACACATCAGTCGGTGTCGGAGAGGTATCGGTGGTAGAGGTCGTCACTTACAGAAGATCAAAAGTCGAATGGTCATCTCATCAGCACGGTACCAGTATGTCAATTGCAGAATGATACCAGGGAACATCCCAGCTTCGCACTTCAAAGAATTAGTTTCGCAAGAGGCATAGCTCAAAGAAGCTACTCACGAGACCGAGGAAGAAGCGAGCGACCCAGAGTCCCTCCTTGGACTTGACCGCGGCATGGCATGCCAGGGTGATGCCCCAAGTTACCTACGCAAGCTGGATTAGCTGATTAGTCTTTTAGGGGGGTCACGTTAATTACCATGATTCGCGCCTGGAACCTCGACGGGAGCATTTTCTTCATAATCAGGTTGGACGGGATCTCGAAAATAATGAACGGTATCTAGTAAATGAGTTAGAGCAGGATCATGAAAATCACAGATCTTGAGGTGACGTACATAATACAATGTGCTGACGAAGTTGTAGTCGTCGCCGGTCATCTTCAGTTCAGTGAGGATGTTCCGGGGTGTTCCACGATTCATGATGCGCGCATGCGCAGCCTAAGCCAAATAAGCCTCTACCTTCAGCAACATTTGTCGAATCGAAACCAATGGCTCCTTAGCTGCACTGACATTGTTCGCATCGACATTTTTGACCATGAAAATGAGGGCGCATAGCACCATGAGGTGCCAATCAACACGACGCAACAGCTTCTTTTCCTCTTCATAGGACAGAAGACTGCGATCCTTCATGCGCTGGTGGTCGTATCCGGGGATCTCAGCAGCGGCCTCGCCGTCGATTGGGGCGGCCCGGGGCTGGACGTGTAAGTCACCCTCCGCCGGAGAGACCTGCGTCGGAAGGGTAGAGTCTGTCTTCTCGGTGGCCTGAGCTGCCATGGCGAAGATGCGAATCAACAAACAGGATAAGCGATGGATTGAAAGTGAATGAATGGACCGTGAGTACCCGGAGAGCTAGACTACATGACGTTCTTCATATAAGCGCTTCTTGTCTGAGTACCCAGTGGGTATTGGGGCAAATCTTTTGGAATGGGCAGAGCAGTTCATCACACATCCCATGTTCTTTGGACATCGGCCATCCGTTGTCGACATGCCTGCCCGTCCTCCTGAATTGTCACCATGGTGTGTGGATAGAAGAATCTGTTGGAACGAGTTCTCTCCTTGCAAATTTTCTATCAGATGAACCATGAACTATAATATGATTGTCTAATTAGGAAGGCGCCGGATCAGCTCCTGTTGCAGGGTGTTGAGGTGGTAGAGCTGCGTCCTCATCATCTTAGACGAAAGCTCGGCCACCGAGGCAAATTTCTTCGGCCGAGCTGGAAGGCTCTGTTGGACCAGGGTGCTACGCTACCCGGATGGGCGGCGACTGCGACATTACTTACAGGCGATGTACATGCAAGTATCTTGAACCTGCACATTCACTGGCCGCACCACAACACTGCGAGCGCCTTGATGATCCCAGGTAGATCGTGCGGACATTGTGTAATCAGATTCATTGATTGATAAGATGCATTTCACTCACAGTGATAAGATTCAACAGACTTGGGCCATTGGCTGTTGTACACGCAACTCACAACCCCACCACTCCCCCAGGATATTCCACAAAAACGGCGCATCCCCACATCCGTATGCTTAATCGTAAGCATCCGTTATTGGCATGTCTTGGAAACTCTTAGCGTTCGAATCTTATTCGAGAACCCTTTTGACCGGTGCCCACCAACTTCACCCCTTACACACATTTCCCACTCCCCTCAGATTTGCCCTTGCTTTGCGACGCGAATCGGCGGTCTCGATCGCCGTGTTCCCTTAGACGTTAACATGGAAATAGGAGTCAAGACAGGTTTTGATCTGGTCATATCATCCGAGCACGGCTCCATCGTCGGTGACCAGAAGAAACATATTTACTTCAGTTGGAAGAGGCACAGCACTAGTGACAAAAGAGCTACCCAGTCTTGATGCATGAATATTCACTAAAATGCTCCTAATGTAACATTATTCGCTCGCATAGCTCTCACCTCACACTGACTAGTGGGTGACAGAGCTCACGGACTGCCCCTGGTAACCTTGAGAGAGCGGCTGCCCACAGGGATCCTCCAGCTGCAAGCCCACCTCACGCATAGCCCGAATCCCGCCGTTCATACTGTCTGCAGCGTACCCCTTGGCTCGCAGAACACTGGTGGCAACGCGAGCAGAGTCTCCATCGTAGCAAATGATCAGCGAACGCTTGTCGCGGAGCTGAGAGCAGATGTCGTCATTCTCAGAGCTAAGCTTGGCCTCAAGCTCTCGCCAAAGCGATGCCAAGACCTTTGGATCTGAGAATGGGCTTGGAGTTCCCGCCTCGATGAGCGGAAAGTTGACAGACCCCGGGAGACTAAACTGGTCGAAGTCCTCAGGTTGACGCAAGTCAACCACAATGGTGTCTGGTGACGGGGCTACAATCTTCTCCCAGCCTTGTCGCTCATCTGAACGTCTCTTGGACACGAAGAAAAGAAGATCTCTCGTCAGGATCTTGTCTAGGTGGTAAAAGTCGTTGAGGGCCACCAGAGGGTCCTTTTCCCAGGCCGAGTCGTATCGGTAAAGGTCAACACCACTCAATTCCTAAGCGCCCCGTAATTAGCGAGATGCACCGTACCACAGGGACAATGAAAATCAACGACTTACTGAGTTTCTGATCGGAGGGAACTGCTCGGAGTCTAATTTGTCGAAATATTCGTCCATGTATTGGTACGGGAGATCGCAACACAAAAAGACGCAGTGAATTTGACCGTCTTGCCCTGCAAGCTCATTCAATGTCCCACTCTGCTTTCTTTTCTCGATGAGCTGGAAAAGTCCTTGGAGGTTGAATCCGGACGAGGGACCGCAGACAATGCCGTTGCGGCACAGCTCCAAAGAAAGCGAGAATGAGGGGTGGGATGCGACCTCCTCGATGTGGTCGACAGCTGACTTCCAGGGGAAATTAACAGGAGCCAGGAGAGCCAGGGACCGTGGCCCTGGAACTCTGTCGCCTGCAGCAGTACACACGCTGCGGATGCTGTTAGAAATCACTACGAAGCTGATCCGTTGAATCTCTTACCCCAAACGGAAAACAGACGGGCTGTTCTCCTTGAAAAAAGTGCCTAATCCTGACATTGTACCTGTGCACAGGAGTGTTAGAGCCGCAATCTTCAAAAGAAGCTGAAAGTCTTTGAAGACAAGACGTACCAGAGGTTCCCATTCCTGCGCAAATCAGGCTAATTTCGGGCAGCTGTTCCAGAATCTGCGGGCCAGTCCATCGCATGTGAGATTTCCAGTTCTTGTTGGCTCGATCAGTAGCTGTAACACGCCCATAATGCTTGAGAAGATGTCTCACCAGATCGTTGTTGTATTGGTCGGGGTTGACAACAGATTCGGATTCCTGTGCCCAGCGGTATGCCGCTCGAATTCCGCCGCGCTCGTCGTTCGGTTCCGGTTGGGAAGGACCGCCGAATAAAGTACTGTTACAAGGCCATAGTGAGCAAAGTTATGTCTCACCGGGAGCCATTCAACCAAACTCGAGATCGCCCCACTTACAGTTTAAGACCAAAGAATTGCATCAGTTTCAACTTTGCCGATGTCGTCTTATTGCTCAGGAAGGCGTGCACATCTCCTAAGTCATAGAGCACGCGGGACATCAAAGCCATGGAAATGACAGTTGAACCAGAGCTGTATTCAACCACGGTTTTGGTCTTGTCAGGAGCAACCCCATGCTCAAGAAGATTGAGGGCTGTTGTTGAATCAGACATTAGCAATTCGGATTCGACTTCCCATAATATCATTCCGACATAATTACCTGGCATAGCTTTGACATTGTTTGCGGGGTGCATAGTCATCATCTTGGCGTAGATACGGATGCCATCTTGTCGGTATGGATTGAGGGCGTCGGGAAGCTCCACAAGCGGCAATGGTGGTGCCTTGTCAGGATTGAAGTAATCCTTGACAGAGTCAGGGCCCTTATAAACGTTGAGATTGTTTCGTGCCGGCATCTCGAATTCGTAATAATAAGAAAAAGATGTGTTGTTGGGGGATTATGTCGAGGAAGGTAGAGTTCGGAAGCATTCAGCTGCAGAAATGATAGACAATAATCTTTTGCTCCTGCGGAAGGACGTTGCACTCAGGACAACAGATCTCAAACCTTCAAAGTGAAGCGACTGCCCTTGATATTATTGCATGTTCCCAGCTAGACCACAGACAATTAAGCATAACCACGGACGATACGTCTGAACAATACGTCCGCTTACATGCCCAATGGAATTACATCACGTCTTCACCACGCTCTACACTTGTCAATCGCGCGTGGCAGGGGTATGAGAAGCTACGAGTGATTCTCGCCGACAGAAACCGATCACACAAAACAAATGGCTCAATGGATCAAACATGACTCAACTAAGGACCTGTCACCTGTGGGAAGTTCATGATGAAGCTTTCCATACACGAAAGGGTTGTGATCGAATGGGTCCTGAACTGCATACCCCAGTCCCGAATTGACATTCCGCCGCCCCCCCTGTGACCTATGAACGCTGTGGCGGGCATGTCCGATAACACCGAAGGGATCCTCTCTTCGCCGAGTGCGACCTGCTATTGCTTGTTCTGCATGATGATCTGCATAACCACAGAAGGCCCGTCCCATCGACCTACTAAAATCTCAGGGTGTGCAATTATAAGGCAAAGACATTCATGAACACGCGCCGTTGAGCGGCGTCCCTGACGATGGAGGCAGAGTCGCAGCAGGCACCCCCACTCTCACGACACATGCCGCGTGGAACAAGGTCCGACCATGACAGCGAAATCGATGAATAGCGGTAAAGCTCTTCATTAAACTCAAAAAAGGAAAACACGGCAAGCTCAGCGCAACATCATTAGCAAATACTTTTGACGTTCCACTAATCTTGACCGTGACGCTGCGCATGCTACGACGAAATTCTACACTGCTAGTCTACCAAGGGTCCGCCAAGACCTTCTCAATGATCTGCCACGTCATTTCAAGCTGTCTACAGAACTTCACGTTCGTCCCTTGAAGTTCTCCGAGGTATAATTTGGTCCCAGATATCGTGTAAAGGCAGCATCTAGGTAGTGAGCGAAAGAATAGACTCCAGCTTCTACCGCATCTTTACTGGAAACCCGAATTTGCACGTCGTATCGACTTTCCTCTCTAGCTATGAACGAGAAACCTAATCCGGCTGACAGCAGCCCTCGGGAGGCTGGGGGCATCATTACCAACACCCCCAAGAGCTCCCAGACGCCGGAGACTGTGATGGAATCGCCAACGTCTATAGACAAAAAATCAGAGGCGCACACATTCAACGAGCAGACAAATTACGTGTCGAAGGTCAAGGTCATCACGGTAGGTTGCCCCGCCTCAGAGGATTCGACTTTATTCCCCTGTTTGCTCTCGCGACGAATACTCACAAGAAAAGATTTTCCTGGCATGCGCCAGCGTGGACCTGGTAGCGCTCATGGACCAGACCACCCTGGCAGCTAGCTTGTCTATTGTTGGCAATTACCTTCATGCAGGACAACAGCTATCCTGGCTCGCCAATGGTTACTTCATGTACGTTTTATCGGGTTGACGATAACTCTCGCTGATTGATGCGTCCGCATAGCACATCCACAGTCGGGCAGCTCTTGTACGGCCGCCTCTCGGACATATGGTCGCGTAAGGTGATCCTAATGGTCGGACTGGCCATCTTCGGCCTCGGGTCGCTGGCATCTTCTCTGGCGCAGACGGCTACCCAACTCATCATTTTTCGTTGTTTTACGGGTCTGGGCGGTGGCGGACTCATGACAGTTGCCCAGATGATCGTCAGCGATGTGGTCCCTTTGCGCGAGAGAGGGAAATACCAGGGTATTCTGGCAAGTTCCTCCGGTCACGATTCCACTTCCACCCCAGATTCCCTTCCCCGCCACGGTATCAGATTTGATCAGATATCTTTTCTTCCGAACAGATGAGAATCCACACCCCCCTCCCCTGCACAGGCGGCCCTCCTACTAACACCTCGGTTCCTTCAGGGCGCCGTCACTGCACTAGCTAACGGAATAGGTCCCGTCATCGGCGGCACCCTATCCTCCAAAGGCGGCGACTCATGGCGCTGGATCTTTCGCCTCAATCTGCCCCTGACGGCATTGTCTGCAGTATGCGCCCTGTTTTTCATGCCACTCAGGAAGGTCACTGGGGACTGGAAAGTGTAAGTAGTCTCCTGTCAGTGGCTGATGTGAAGCGAAATCTGAGCGGAGCTCCGCTCGGTTGAAGCCCCTCGTGAAGTCGCACTCAAGCTGACCACCGGCGTCCCAATGTAGGAAGACACGAGCCATCGATTTCGTAGGCATCTTGCTTGCATTGGCTGGCACCACCAGCTTGATGCTTGGCTTGACTTGGGGTGGTGGCGAGTACCCCTGGGCTTCTGCAGCTGTCCTTACTACCCTCCTCGTGGGTTTCTTCATCTGCGTCGTCTTTGTCTTGTGGCAGTGGAAGGGGCCGAGATACCCGCTCGTACCTCGTAAGATCCCATATTCCCCCTGACCACGCCTATAGGACTAACCTCTATCCCTTCGAATTCCACAGTGGACATTTTTCGCGCTCGCATGACCATCGGGGCATGCATCACCATGGCCATTAACGGGTGGAACTTTGTCGTTCAGGTCTACTACATTCCCACCTTCTACCAGCTGGTCTACAACTACGGGGCGACTAGATCCGGTGTCATGCTGCTTCCTATCACCCTCGTGCAGACTGCGAGCAGTACCCTCTCCGGACTCATAGTCCACTGGGTGGGACGTTACCGCGAGTGCATCTTGTTCGGGTGGCTCTGCTGGTCGGTTGGTCTAGGCCTCATGTCCACCCTCGACGAGACTTCTGGTCTAGGAAAGCAGATCGGCTATTCCCTGCTTATTGGTGTGGGTGTGGGAAACACCCTTCAGCCGTAAGCATCAGTGCTTCGCCCGACCACTATGCTGTTTACTGACGCGGTCCTCGGCAGAGCTCTGGTTGCCATCCAGGCGGGCGTTCCAAGAAAGGACATGGCCGTTGTCACATCATTCCGCAAGTATGTCATCCCTCCGCTCTGAGATGAAGATGTACTGGTGATACTGACACCGGTGGGATAGCTTTGTGAGGAACTTGGGGGCTACATTTGGGCTTGCCATCTGCGGCACAATTTTGTTTGTCACCTTCCCAGAGGCGTACACAGCCCGTTCGATAACACCATATACTGACAATTCCAAGGAACAACATCGTCAAGAGCTCGGTCAATGGTCTAGATCTGGGTGTGGAACAACGCGATTCGCTTCTCCGCAACCCACAGCAGTACATATCGTCGCTTTCTGATGAAGATGCGCAACGTATCAGAGCCGTTCTCGCGCCCGCGTACCAGAAGTCTTTCAAGGTCATTTTCGAGCTTGGTTCTGGCTTAGCAGCAGCAGCATTCTTCGTAGCATGGTTCTTGATGCCACACATTGACTTGTCCCGCCCCGACGATCACAAGTTGAAAGAGGAGGGTCATCAGGCACAACTGAAAGAAAATACTGACGCCGCAGAGAAGTCTCCGTGATCGGCGAGATTGAACAGCATTGAGCTACATTTTCATCAATGACCAGGATCGTCGGAAGGAGGGCTTCGGCGATAGGAGGCTGGTGAAGACTTTTGGGGTAGGGCGGAGTTGTGTTGGGTTTTTCGACTCAGCAGGGCAAATTTGTACCAAAGCTCATTAGTAGCGCTAGAATGGGCTTGACTTGAAAATTTACAATATTGCCGAAGTACGTTGCGTCCACGTGTGTTGGTGGAGGGGCAGGCTGAAAGAATACGTCTGGTCTCTGGTACCTCAGCTGAACATGAAGCCATATCCCACCGGCTGCCACATCACTCACCAGTAAGATCGACGCTGATGCTGCGGCAACACCACGGCCTTGATTCGTGACAAAAATGCTCGGAAACTATCACTGTGCTAAACCTGCTGACACAAGACCCTTGTTAGTTTATGATTAGATTGATAAGCTTTTTAGCCGCGATGTGCTCCATCGGCCTAATGCACTCCGCGGACCACAAGCTTGAATTCGGTCTCCACGGTGTGCAGTGTTGTGGTTTAAACACACGCCTTGTGGTATCGCCGAACTGCCCTGTCCGACTATCCGAGTCGTTTACATAATGCGACCGAATTCGAGGGCATTCCCTGCGTAGAACATGCAATGCAACGCACCCCCAGTCATTTGAACACTAGAGTGGGCCAACGCAAGTACCTAGTCTGTAAGTATTCACCAGTACTGCAGATCCGCGGCAAGATCGTGGCATCAAGGTTGTCTTCAACAATCACCTCATGGAACTCAACGACTAGCGTGCGCGATCAGTTTAATCACTCAGTCACATTGAATGTCCGACTCGGATTCGGAGGTAATTTCGAGCTCGGGATGCAGCTGCAAAGCGAAACCTTTATGGCCAATGTCGTCAATTCGGTAGTTGTATCAATAGCGCGATCAAAAAGTCTGCAGATGGGTCCATTTCCACGACATCATCATGGAGATATAAGCAATTGGGCTCCGATTCCGGATGGAAAGATTCATCATCGTCTTTCCTCCAAGTCTTTGAGGCCCCCGTGGCGAAGGAAATTGTTCTCACGGAAACATCGCAACTCACGATCCATCGGTTCATTCATTTCCCAAAGATGATTCCTCGCACAGGCTCAATCCTACTGGCCGCCCTGTATGCTGGCTCTAGCTTCGCAGCAGCCGACTCTCAGCGGCCATTACTGAAGGACTTTGACGCCCTCGGCGCCTGGTTCGAAGAAGTAGCCGCCATCAATGCCACGGGACCTCAAGATGTCGAACAAGCCAAGAACACCACCATTGCTATCGTTGGCGCGGGCATCACTGGCCTAGCCACGGCTCTCATGCTTGATAGCGTTGGCGTACACAACTGGGAGATCCTCGAGGCTAGTCATCAAATCGGTGGACGTCTGCGGACTATCTATGTTGGAGGCACCCAAGAATGGGCGGAAATGGGCCCCATGCGTCTTCCCTACAAGATCAAGTACAAGAGCGACAATGCGACACTTGAGTACTCCGACCATGCCATGACGTTTCAGTTGGCAGATTGGCTCAATGAAATGAACCAAGGCAGCCAGCCCGACCTGAACATCAGTTTCATCCCCTGGATCCAGCACTCGCCCAATGAGTTGCTGGCACTAGGCACCGGGAGACATCCCGACGGAAGCATCCCCACGCGCGCCGAGATTGCCGCGAACTCCAGCCTTGGCAAGCCGGCACCGATGGATACGCAGGAGTACAAGGACATCAAGGCGAAGATGAGCAACATTCTCCTCAACGAAGATACAGTCAGAGAGATCCAAAAGGACGTATGGAGAGTACATGGCCGTACCATGAAGAGTGGGCTTGACGATGTCAGCCAGCAGAGCATGATGCGCAACGTTTGGAACGCGAGCGCCGAGGTGGTGGATGCTATCCACGGCGCCACTGATTACGACGTCTTCTGGGACGAAATGCATCACAACTCGAACCTTGCGCAGGATGGCAGCAAGGGCACCTTGGGTGAGACGGAATGGCGGTGCGTCGATGGCGGCTTCAGCCGCTTCTCGGACGCAATCCTACCACACGTTCAAGATCGTCTCGTCCTGAACCGCCAGGTCCGGGCGATTGAGGCTGTCAAGGATGATCAGAACGCGGTCACAGGCACGAAGATCTCTTGGGTCGATGTTGATGCCAACAGAACTCAGACGAAGCCGACGGCGGAGCAGAGCAAGACCTACGATTACACCATGCTCGCGGTTCCTTTCACCATGACGCGAATGATGCGCCTGCCATCCTTCTCGCCCACGCTCTCGCGAGCCATGGCTGAACGCGGTCTTCGCTTCAAGGACGCCTGCAAAGTTGGACTGCTCTTCAGCGAACGCTTCTGGGAGAAGGGTGACCGTCCTATCTTTGGCGGATACTCCACGCCTCCTGATGCAGCTGTCGGCGCTCTCTACTATCCAGTCTATGGACACAACGAGTCGGGACGTCCGGGTCTCATTCTGCACTACCGCGGAGGTGACTGGAGCAGCCGCTTCGCCAGCCTCAGCGAGGAGCAGCACGTGGGAATGGTCCTCGACGCCATTGCTTCACTCCATGGCGAGCACGTTCGGGACCTGTACACGGGCACCTACGAGCGGTTGTGCTGGTTGGACGAGCCTTTCATTGCCACGGCCTGGACACGCCCGGATGTGGCTCAGCACGCGTTGTACATCCCGTCATACCACCAGACTGAGTCGAACGTCATTGTTCTCGGCGAGCACACCGCGCCCACGCACGCATGGATTAGCTCTTCACTTTACTCCGCCGTTCGTGGTGCTGTTCAACTCTTGCTTGAGATTGGTTTGGTCGATGAGGCCAAGCAGCTGAACCAACAGTGGATGGGACGATGGATCAACATGCAGTAGAGCACATGTGTGCGTCAAGATGGGAAGATTCAAGAAGTCGCGGATGAAAAGTTATAATTTGGAGGAACATCACAAGGGGAAAATCAGCGATGAAGTTCTAGGGTAATCTAGAAAGCCACCGACACGCTTCTAATTCTGCAGACGTAATGAGATTATGATTCAACCCATGAAGTTTTGCAGCAAGTGACACGCTGGAATAATCAACGTGACAGGCTCACTCATTTTCAGTTCCTAAATTTCATAGACCGTGCTTTTGCTGGAGATGCGCTATCCGGATCATAATAGGTTGGTAATGGTGAAATAAATATTCAATTTATCTACACAAGAATTGGACCACCACTAAGAGTACCGCCAGCTTCCGGCACTTTCAAGATACCTTCATTCACCAGATCGATTGCCAGCCGGCTCAACAGTCCATCACAGCCCTTCGCCGCCAATATTCCCACAGCCACCGGCAGCTTCTCATCGTGGTTGGTTAGGGCGCTGAAGCTAGAGACCTCGCCCACTGGATAGATCAAGTCCGGACATCCCGAAAAGACAGACATTCGGGCCGCCGAGAACCCAGTAAACGGCGCTGGGAGGGCTATGTCGTACCGATTCCTCGGAGACTGCGTTCCTGTCTTACCAGCATATAAAATGAGGCCGGACGAGCATTGCAGGCTGTCATTCACTGGAGGTAGGATCTGATCGTTGAACCAGTCCATGAACATTGTCTTGTTCTGCATGGCCTCATCCCAAGAGTAGTTGGCAGCCCAGGCCCATCGTGCTAGCGGGGATGGGTTGATGAAAGGCCGACGTCCGTCGAATTGCTTCGCATAGTCTGCGTAGAACGGCTGGACCACCGCATCGTCCTGACCCTTGCCGGTGAGCACTGGGTAGGTAATGTTGAAAGTCTCGGTGAAGTTGAGATCGGCGTTAGGGTTCGTTTCGCGCATGCCCCATTGCTGGGCCACATTCAGGGTGCTCACGTTGCCACCCACAAACTTGGCCAGAGCAGCTGCGAAGTTGTTCAGAAGTACGCCTGCTTCGGTGCTGGAGTTCGGGTATGACACAGTCATGATCTTGGTCGGATACTTTGGCTGCAATGTCGCCAGAGAGGTGTAGTTGGAACCATAGGTTACAGCCTGGAGTTTGTCCCACAGCTTCGGGTCCCGAACAAGGAAGCCGACAGTATCAAGAAGCTCTGACAGCGGCATGATATGATCGGAGCTCACGGCACCGTGCGATGCTCTGTTGCCGAATACGCCGTTCACTCCTGCGGGACTGCGGATGCTGCCACCCGTGTCAGTTCCGACAGCAGCATCAAGCCAGCTGTAGGAACCAACAGAAGCACCTGCACCGGAGCTCGAAGAGGACGGGTCTTGATAGCCATCTCCCCTAGGATTGAATGGAGAATGGTAGTCAACCCAGTCAACAGTAGCAACCTCGCTCGTTGCAAACTGGGAGAGCTTCTGTGTGCCCACAATGATAGCGCCGGCTTCGATAAGCCTTGAGATGGCCGTTCCAGTGACGTTGTTCGCCGGGTATAAATGGTACCATGCGCGGTTCCCGTTCGACTGTTTGACTCCGGCCAGCGAAAAAATGTCCTTCACGGCAATGCGGACACCAGCTAGGGGCTTGGAATCTGAAGGCTCGTAATACAAGCGCGAAGGCACGCCGATGGTGAAGGTAGCTGAACCGGGGATCTTGGCTGGCAAGACTTGAAAGGTGCCATCGTTGTTGTATAGCAAGGCTTCGGTGAACGCACCGGCGGTATCGTCATAAAGCCGGTACGCTTGATGTAGGTCTCCGGTGGCTTTTCGCAGGAAGTATGGCCCCTTCGGCACGTTGGAACTCGATGTAAAGCTGACCACTGTCGAAGGTGTTTCACCAGCAGTATGAATGGCTTCAGCTGTCGAGGTCTCCGCGTCAATTGTTCCGTTGAGGAGAAGCTGTGTAAACCCAGACTGGAATACGTCGTCGGTCTCGGTCCAAGCCGTGAAGATGTCGGAAATATTATCTGCTTGGCTCGCAGGTGCCGTTGGCAGGACGGCGACCGGAACGAAATCGAAGACACCATCGATACCTGCAGGAACATCCGATTGGAGGGAGATGTTTGCAGCGACGTGGGGGCTAATGAAGTATGGGATCCCATTCAGAAGAAGAGTTGAACCAGTTGAGATGATCTGGGATGCCGCAAATGGCAGTGCGGCCACGGCGAAGATCCGCGCCGGTTGCATCTTCATTGCGTGGTATGAAGGGCAGTTTCACTGTGACACGCTGCTCGTTGGCAAAATCAAAAGTATCGAATGTCTACAAGATAGCCAAGGGCACTCTCAACTTGGACCTAGGTGAGTGTTTATTGACTCGAGCTATCTGTATGATACGTGGGTGATCGCCCCAAAATCATCTGGCCAAGCCTCCACTAGTACCTGAGAACATGAATCCTAATCCTACGGATTCCAAAGACCCCCCACGGATGGATTTTGACGACCAAGCATGCGTCAGTTTGCAGGGATTAGTTTAGAGCCGACTTTTGAGCAATTGTTGAAGAAACACACGCCCACCATGTGGAGTTGCGGAAAGAATATGCATCCATAAATGTGCATGTGCGGAGGGAGCTTTACCGAATTCTGCGCTCAAGGCAACCTCAATCTTGAGTGTTGTCCGACCCTGCAGGGGTCCCATTCCGCCAGCACCATCAGGGTGCATGTATCCATGTGACCTACTCACGAACCAGCGGGCAGGCATCCCCATGCAATCTTCGATCTCCGAGCACATTCTCGGCGGAACTCTACAAGCTTCTCAAATTCGCTCGCTGACGTTGCATTTGCAAGTGCGTAGAATGTTTATCAGATTGTTAATTGCGTAGGCGCACAATCGAACCCATAGCAGAAGCGAGCTACCTTGTTGGTTGCATGCAGAGTAAGGTCGAGCGCTGTATGAGTAGTCAGGCTTCACGGTCCATGGCGAGAGTGCGGAAAAAGAAAACAAGGAAGAGACTTGTCAAGCTTTCAGGGCAATGCATGACGATTTCTTATCTAAATCCTACTATCCCAATGGATCCGCAAGATGTTCGAGCAGACGTAGTGGAGCTGATGCACAAGACTAGCCCCAGTACGTCAGGTTGAGAAAGGACATCCATGGGCCATGTGAGGTGTGCACCAAATGGAACTTGCGATCTGCCGCGCCCGTTTTCATGTTTCCTCAAAGTGATCTGCGCTTTCTCTTCGAATATGATTCTCCTGCAACAGGGTCAGTATCTATGCATTTAACTCAGGAGCCCTTCGTTCATTTACAATGAAGTTTGTGAGTTAACTTCGAAACTATAATAGGACTCGAGCCCATTCCTAAGTGTTGCATTGGCATATGCTGTACCCTCTTGTTTTGACATTCCAAACAATGCCGTCTAGATTCGTAAAGCGAAGACCTCAGGTTCTACTATGGACGTTGTTGATACAGACTTTCGACATCAAGTTATTCGTCTTGCGTCAGAGTACCCGTTTCTTTTTGTATTGCAATCTAGCTGTAGCGCTGGCGCCAGGCTAAATATTGAGAGAAGAGGTTTAGAATGAATGGACGATTGAGACTGGCTCAATGCTTGATTTTTTCATCATCGCCTCAGCAGGAGGTGGATTGCATAGAAAAAGTCTTGGTTTCCCTACAGACGAAGTGAAAGGCCGAAAAGTAAACCCACAACGATAACGATGGGCTCTTTTCTGGTTTGGGTTTCTAGAAACCCTTCCGAAAGACTTCTAAGTCTACGATGGACGCCTCGGAAGTGTCTGTAAATGCCTTTGCTCTCCTGTGTCATAGCACGCATCTCTTTGGGCACCCGCCATACTGGCACAAGCTAGGGCGTCGTGGGATAGAGATGGTTGGTAGGCCGTAGTTCGACAATATTCTCCTTTTGGAACCCTGTCCTTTCTCTGTATACTCCCCGTTATCACTCGCCCGAAATCTGATTGTCTGAGGGTGGGTGGCAGGATAGTTTTATGCAAAAGCTCCCAATGAAAGTAAAAGGTTCTAGGTCGGGAATTAAAACATACTGGTGTGCGTAGCAATATTAAATTTGGAGTCAACCTACTCTTCAATGTCAACGTCATTGATCGTGAATTGATTCTTTGATTGTAAACCGACCGCATGAACTGGTGACTGGCGAAGATGGACCGCGGTGATAACATATCCCACATCAAGTAACGCGTAGAGGATGAACTGAAGACTAAAGCAAGCACCAACGAGATACTGTTATGAGTCAAGCCTTGACGCAAGCCATGTTCCAAATTGTTCCAGCTTTTCCTGTCTTATTTCCAGCCTCTAACGAGCGTTGACGAGACGGTCTCGGGATATGGTCTGGAATACCGCTTTACAGATCCGTAGGAGATGGACGCAGGAGTTACCTGTCCCCCGGTTAATCCCCATAAACATGTCCCATGATGACAACTAAGGAATATCAACAACTAAATGTGTTTTCATATCAATATACGGTGAATGTCATATGTGGAAGACGAGACATCTTGTAGATGAAACTAAAGTGAGAGATATCACTGGTCTCACGGGAAGGACCGCCAGGGCTACACAACGTAAAATTTCACTCACTCCCAGGTCAACATCGACCAATGAAAAAGGGATGGGATCTCGCGTGCCACTTCATGTCTGAACGTTCGCAAGTTGGTCATCTTGAATCGGGCACTCTCATGCGGAAGAATTCAGCCATCAAAATAGAATGGCTTCTGAAATTCCGGCACAGTCGACTTAGCTGGGCGCTTGCTGCTTCATGGCTAGACGAACGAAACAAAGGTAAGGTAGGTGGAAATGCCAGAACTTACCTCAGCTAGGTGAGCCGCCTTGATCATACAAGTTGCCGTTGGCATGTCTCGGCCACCGACTTGCTTGACAGCCACAACTCCGAATTCGGGTTCGGGATTCCGCTTCGTAGACATCTCGATCTTGTGGGCGAGACGGTAGTTGTCTGTGATCTTAGACCACTAAGGTCAACACAGCGATGGACAAGCTACGTGTCGGAGTCATAATGTTTTGGGAGGCCGACATAAGGTAGGAACAGAAGATCAAGTCATCACCTGTGAAGGCCACCACTAAAGACAATAATTAAACGCAATCATTGCTCTTGAACGCACGACTGGATAATGCAAGCCTCAGGATAATGTCTTTCTGGCATGTACGAAAAAAGCTCTCACCGTAGTTCGTGGCGAGGTACTGTGATAGCATGGATATTGAGTCAAGGAAGCTTCATTTAAGAACTGAAAAATGCTTTGGAATACTCTAATCAAACAAAATCGAAGAGCTATCAGGAAGCCACTTCAACGCGGGCCGTGTCACGTTTCGAAATTCCGGAGTAAATGCTTTTCTGCAGCCCTGAGAGGAATATTGAAGCCACAAAACTTACCGACAAAGAACTAGACAGGCAACTGATGCAATTGTGGTTCTCTGAATTATGAGGCTATCTGACAGTATCACAACACCAAATAATTTCGGAAATGTTCAATAGACCGTGGTGCTTCCCAATTGGCGGCGTTCATATTCAAGGCGCAATATGTACTCGAGGTATGTGACAATGCCGAAGTCTGAGACGAGGAAGAACGAGCCCCACTTCTGGCCGCGGCTCGGGCAACTCGAAACGGTCGAAGAGCCAAAGTTTACGCAGCAGCGTCTATGTGAGCTCGTCTAACTGGGAACAAACATAAAGCTACTATTTTAACTATTTAGTAACGTGCCTTCCTCCTGCTAACCCGAAACTCATCGACACAGCCTGAAGTCTTCTGAATTCTGCTTCTCCTGGTTCTGGTCATCTCCCCCTCCGGCACCCAGACGCGCACCCAACCCCTTTTATCATTCATCAAGAACCATAAACTGAGAGCGATGTCGGAGACCTCGAACGTTCCGCCTTCTTTGTGAAGTTTTTCTCGTCTCACCGCTTCACGATAATCGCGGTTGGGCAGCCCCTCATCTCGCGTAGCACAACATGACAGGAACATATGACTATTGTTGTGATTTGGCGCGCTCCCAACGGCAATGTGGAAAGCAAATTCCGCGTATGGTTTCCAGGGTTCAGTCAATTTCAAAAGTTTTCAGTCACGAGCTCACGGGGCGAAACTCAAAAGTAGCTTAGCTCTCCATGCCCGATCCCAGGGCTGTTTTTACCCCACCAAACCTCGTGGGTGGCAAACGACCCTGTGAAGCTCTGTGAAACTACGAGCGGTCAGGTTGGAGAATTCAGGACGTGCAAAACCCTGCGTACCTCCCTCGAGTACTAGCTTCGACCAGCTAAACTGCCAGCTTGTGCATGGATCACTCGAAACAACAAGAGCTTCTGCTGAATGCCTTGCATATGTTGGACGGAAACATTTTTCCTTCTGGTGTGACAAAGTGGGTCATCTAAAGTCTGCGCGAACCCCTTTGAACAATACAACGCTGAGACTCGAGCTTGAATCAAATCTTGATCACGGCCAAGCGACATGATTTCTGTGGCTGTGAGGCAAAATTTGATCTGATGACCAAGGAATGAGAAGATGGCAGCCAAGCAGAGGAGGACTCCCGTTGACGAGAAAAGGGGTGCTTGTGAAAGCTATGGCCAACAACAACGTGTGGGTGCTGCACGTGGTTCTGGCCAAGCCGATCCAGGAGTCATGACTCAGGTACTCGGATACCGGGAAGGGGGTTGACGATCCAAAAACTCCGCCATAGAGTCCAGACTTTGAAAAGCCACACAAGGCCGTGCAAAAGGTGTTCCAAAAATTGAAATGGGTGGTTCTGAAAACCGGTGAGTTGGTGACACTGGGCATGGAGTTTGCGGGAAGACCCTTGATGTGCCCCTGACGATGCTTGATATTTATGGTAACAGAATGCTCTGGCCGCGCTCTGGTTGGCTGTGTTCGGATGACAGTCTTGCAGGACAAATCGGGTCCTTCCGCGCGGGGGGTTCACTTCGAGCCACACCAGTCTTATGCACCATGCCGGGATCGGGCCTAAGGGAGAGTCCAACGGCTCTAGCTGCGGCTCTTGGGCGCATCGACACCATTGTGTCATCTCAACTGATCTGTTGTCCATCACCACTTCACACGTCGCCAGCTCATCAGCCGACAACGCGTCAAAGAGAATTGGGAAAGCCAATGACGCCATTACACCAGTTTCAAGTGTGCACACAGCCAAGAACAGTGGCCGCACAGGGACGCACAGGGAGAACCCCTGACGAATGACGAAAGGCAGCTCCGATGTTATTAGGTAACAGAGTGCCGGAGCCCGGCCTCTGCCCTAATAAACCCGCGCCAAATATGGTGTGCTAGTACCAGCCAGGAAATTCGATCTGCTGTCATGTCCAGTTGTTTCGGCCCAAGTGGAGATATATGGATACGAGATGGCACTTCCGGTGAGAACCCTTTTTTCCAGAATTTCGCAGATGCCGGTGGCTCCGCGGGCTTCAACTTTGCCGCGTCACGAACCACCGGACCGGTTCGCTTATAAGAAAGAAGACGCTCCCCAGATTTTGCTCCCCCCCACGATCCACTCTGGCCTCCCACAGCAAACCTTTTGTGGCATTATTTAATATTTTGCTCTGCAACCTCTTTGTCAACGGCTCCATCCCGCTCCGCCGCCAAGCAGAAGAGTCGTGCTGACCGTCGATGCAATGGTCGAAAACTCACCAGCCTCTCAAGATGACGACCCCGGCCCCGAGCCCGGCGGCGGCATGTCTCCCGGGTTTGCATCCGGCAGCGCTTCCGGAAGCACAACTCCCGAGAATGCCGCAGTCACGCCTAACCCCGATCCGGCCGAACAATCGACTAGCAACGCCGAGGCCGCAGCTGCAGCCGCCCTGAAGAAGGAAAAAGGCCGTGTACGCTTCAATAGCAGAGCGGCCGTGACCCAGCCCCCAACTTCACCACCACCCAACGCAACTCTGCCTGTTCCCACTCCGGCAAACCCGCCGAGACCGTCCATCTTACGGGGCAGTTCCGGAAGCTCTATTCCCACTGTTGCAACACTTGCCCAGGATAACCCGCGTCCCTCGGTTGATAGCGAGCGCCAGGAGGCCAAGTCTGCCGCTGCCGCTGCTCAGGAACGTGCACGCCAGGTTGCCGCAAACATCCAGCTCGGATCTCCCACCCGAGAGTCCCGAGTATCCGTTGAATCCGCCGGTACGACTACTGCAAGCGAGTATGAACCGCCCAGCAGAGAGGGAGCCTACATTCCCCTTCAAGATCTCAACTCTGATCAACCTTTGACCGGAAAGGCCAAAGAAGAGGAGGAGAAGCACGAACACCAGGCACAACTCAACTCGGAAGCTTACCGAATTGTCCGGGCCCACACTTGGCGTATTGCCGACAAGACTGAGAGCGAGGCCGGCCCGTCCAATGCTCAAGATGCTGAAAAGACTGAGCAAACCGACCACCTACTCCCTGAAGTCAATGACGGCAACTATGACGGTGTTTACGTCGTCCCTCCGCCGAAGCAGTATCGCGGCAGCGTCTTGTCTCAGCTTCTCAAGCTGTACAAGCCTGCAGAGGGTCCTGTGCAGCCGCCCAACAACCGCAACTCTGTCGCCTCTTTCTCTAATTTCGGAGGACCTCTATCAACCGGCACTCCTGGCTCTGAGTCCGGCACCACTACTCCCACTGGCACCGCAACTCCTAGTCGTAAGAAGTGGTACCAGGCCAACAGGTCCCAGGAGACCCTCGTCAATCTGATCGAGGCTTCTGCACGCCTCGCCAACCCCAACCAGCAGGGCGAGGGCCCAGGATCGCCAAAGGATGGCAAGGCCGCGAAGAAGCAGCGTCCCAAACACAAGCGCACCACCAGCAACTCCCGCATCAGCGCATACCTTGCGAGAGAAGAGGAAGAAGCCAAGATCACGGTTCACATTGCAGAGACCCTCGCCCGTCAGGAGTACATCATCACTCTCTGCCGCGCGTTGATGCTCTTTGGTGCTCCTACTCATCGTCTGGAAGAGTATCTCTCTACCACCGCCAAGGTACTTGAGATTGATGGCCAATTCTTGTATCTGTAAGTCTCATTTCTGTACACGAAACATTGAACGAGCATACGCTAACACCGTCAAGTCCTGGCTGCATGGTCATCAGCTTCGACGACAGATCCGTACACACGACTGAAGTTCGAATGGTTCGCGCAGCGCAGGGAATTGACCTCGGCAAACTTCGCGACACCCACCATGTCTACAAGGAAGTCATCCACGACGTTGTCTCAGTGAACGAGGGAATCGAACGCCTGGATGCTCTTATTAAGTCCAAGGACAAGTTCCACGTCTGGATCAGAGTCCTCGTCTTCGGCCTCACCAGTGTTACTGCTGCACCTTTCTCCTTCGGCGCCCGCCTTATTGATCTCCCTCTCGCCTTCTGTTTCGGCTGCCTTGTCGGATTTCTCCAGCTCATCGTAGCTGCCCAGTCCAAGCTCTACAGCAATGTTCTTGAGGTCACCGCAACCGTCCTGGTAAGTTTCTTGGCCCGAGCCTTCGGCAGCATTAGAGGTGGAAACCTCTTCTGCTTCTCCGCAATAGCCCAAGGAGGCATCGTCATGCTTCTACCGGGATACATGGTTTGTAAGTCATCTCTCTCCAAACTCTGCCACTCCCCCTTCCCCCTCGCCTCTTGTTGGTTGTATCCCCCTTGATTGGGGCTCTACTAGCCTACGGGCACCCATTAGGACATCTCGCGTGCCGCCGGTCGATCGGTGCCAGGCTTCAAGCAACCTGGTGCCAGACTCGAGCGTGCCATCTCCAGCAAAAGCCAGCGCGGCTGCTATCGTAGCGCCGCGCCGCCGCAGGAAACTGAGGACAGCCGCTGATGGACCAGTGTGTTCCGCCCTCGAGCTCCAATCCCGCGCCATCGTCCCCGGATCGATCCGAATCGTCTACGCCGTTATATACAGTCTCTTCCTCGGTTTCGGCATCACCATCGGCACTGCGATATACGGTCTCATAGACGAAAACGCCGTTTCGACGACCACCTGCGAGAACCAGATCCCCACCTACCTGACATTCATCTTCGTCCCCCTGTTCGTTGTCTGCATTGCCATCCTTTACCAAGCCAAATGGCGACAAATGCCCGTCATGTTGGTCGTCGCTTTTGCAGGTAAGCATTCAACACTTGAATTGTTTTACTGTAACACCTCGGATCTAACGTTGGGCCCAAGGTTACATGGTAAACTACTTCTCTGGTCTCAGGTTCAGCGCAGCTCCCCAGGTCGCCAACACCCTTGGCGCTCTTACCGTCGGAGTCCTCGCCAACCTCTACTCACGTGTCCGCCATGGAGTCGCCGCCGCGACTCTCATCCCTGCCATCTTCACCCAGGTGCCAGGAGGTCTCGCATCAACCGGCGGTCTTCTGAGCGGTCTAACTACAGCCAACAAGATCACAAACTCGACGCACTCGGTCAACGGCACGAGCTCCGTCACGTACGACAGCACCGAGATGAACTCGGTTGTCTTCAACGTCGCCGCATCCATGATCCAGATCGCCATCGGCATCGCCGTAGGCCTGTTCCTCAGCTCTCTCATTATCTACCCGCTCGGCAAGCGTCGCAGTGGTCTGTTTAGCTTCTAATCGTAGGTAGCGTGCACTTGCCCAGCATTTGCAATCTTTCCTGTTTCACGTAGGGCTTTTATCCTGTTCATTTCCATGCAAAGTCATGTCCATCATCCATCCAGATAGGATCTTCCCATGTAGTTCAGCACCCGGTAGGGACGGCTGACGCAGGCCCAGCCGGCCAGTCTCCCATGCCGCATCAATCGTCCATAGTCATGGCAAGCAAGCCGGCAGGCGATCAAGAGCAACAGCCAATCACACATTGTAGTAGTATCTTTGTATGTAAGTTCCAAAAAATTGAGGAATTCAAGGAAGCGAGGGAGTTTGGGGCTAGGGAGAGGAGAAAAAAAGAGGAAGAAATCACTGTCGTTACTGGATCGGAATAGTATCATTTACTGAAAACATCATCAATCTCCATTCATGTGACCAATCGAATTGGGACTGATGAAACGGGCATAAGCCGATGGTATTACGTTGTCCAAAAAGGGCAGCATTGACAAACCGGTGATCTCGCAATTAACTTATTCGCCGGGTCCTCACGACTTTGGCGTGCATACGACCTAATGTCGTACTGGTATTCGTGATCTCGGCAGTAACATAGGCGAGGTGCTCCGCATCCTTAATGTCGGATAGCTCCGTCCATTACTCTTTCGGGATACATGCTAGCACACCACGGTTCCCAACCTAGCTATTTGGGCTGTTCGGTTTCAAATCGCCCGAGATCGCTGCCTCAAGACTCGAATACACTATCAGAAGACCTTGACTCTGGAGAACGAACTCGTACAATGCGTTGCATTTGTGTCTGCATGTTGAAGAAAATTGCCTGTCTTCGCGGTGATTTAGCTAAACTCCCGCTATTTCAGAGATCGGTACGAACCCGAGTCTCATGGTGGGCATTTTATATATATAGCTACCCTATGGCCACGACATCTAAATGATATTCTCGTTTTCTTTACGCCTCGATTTACCCTCAAGCAACTCGCCATGTATGCAGCAACCGTTATGCATGTTCTTGCACTCGCTGCCGCCGTTACCGCAGCCCAGATCAGCATCGCATCCGTTACGGTCAATGATCTTGTGACCCCGTTGGGTGTCGATAATGCAGCGCCTACCTTCGGCTGGAGCATTGGGAGTGTGGCGGCTCGAGGAGTGTCTGTCACGGCCGCACAAGTTCAAGTCTTGCCAGCTACCGGGTCATCTCCCCTTTGGGACTCCGGCACTGTGGCAACAAACGCAACCCGTCTGGTTTACTCTGGACAGAGTCTGCCCTCGCGAACCAACTTCAACTTTCAAGTCCGATTGCTAGATAACTCCGGAGGTTGGACAGAATGGTCCACAAGTACCTTTGCAACCGGTTTAGTCGCTGACGAAGACTGGGAGTCTGCGCAGTGGATAGGGGCCGCGAATCCATCTGTGGACCAGCCAATTCTACGCACCGACTTTGACGTCTCCCGGGAGATTGCCAGCGCAAAGCTATTCATCACTGCGATTGGCGGCTATGAGGCGTACCTCAACGGCCAGAGAGTCGGCGACCTGTATCTCGCACCTTCTTGGACACAGTACGCCAAGCGGTCCTTCTACGACACACACGATGTCACCAAGCAGATCATCGAGGGCCAGAATGCGATTGGCATCGCAGTAGGCCAAGTCTGGTCTACCCTTGGCTCTTGGGGCCCGGAGGCGAATCGTGGCGCTTGGGACGGGAACATGCGTACCAAGGCCCAGCTCTTTATCACCTTCAAGGACAACACGACGCAAACAATTGTAACGAACAGCTCTTGGAGAGGAAAGCTTGGCGGCTCGACCCGCACTGGCGCCATTCCCAATAACGAGCTCTTTGATTCACGCATCGAGTCGCAAGCCTGGAAGAAGGCTGGCTTCAATGCTTCGACCTGGCCAAATGCTATTGTTCAAACGCCGCCAAGTACCGAGATTCAGTCCTCTCCTGTAGAGCCCGTGCGAATCAAAGACAGTATCAAGGCCGTATCCATCACCAACCCGGAATCTGGGGTATGGGTGTACGACTTTGGTCGAAACATCGCAGGAGTCGGGGCTTTGACCGTCAACGAGGCTTACAACGCCACAATCCGGATGCACTATGGGGAAAAGCTCAGATCGACGGGACGGATTCAGGATACGGGCGGCAACTGGCAACACAGCACATACATTCATGACGGAACGGGCTCCGTCACTTGGATCCCCCGACACTCGTACTACGGCTTCCGATACATTGAATTAACCGGTGTCGCGGGAACACCCAATGCCGGCACGGTCGTAGCTCAGCGCCTGCACAGCGATGTAAGAGGCATTGGGTGGTTCACTGCCTCTGACGACACATTGACATGGATTCATGATACCACCTGGCAGTCCATGCTCAACAACATCGTTGGTGTTCCTACCGACGGCGCTTATCTCGAAAAGCTGCCGTGGCTGTCTGACGCGGCGGTCATGTCCGAAACAATACTCAGTTCTCTCAACGTCAAATCACTGTACACTAAATGGGCGCAAGACATCGCGGACTCGGCGCTTGCTGATGGAAACCTTCCACCTTGGGCTCCATCACCGTTGGAAATGGACCCCTTCCCGAGTCCCACCTGGGGTAACGCTTTTCCCGAGGTTGTGTGGCAATTGTATCAGCACTCCGGCGACGTCAATTTGCTCTCACGTTTCTACGAATCGATCAAGTCATACTTATCCTACGAACTAAACCATCGCAACAGCAGTGGCCTGATCGGGCTAGAGTCTTGGGGCGACTGGGTGACACCTTCCATCAATGACAAGGGTATTGTGGGAACAGCGCATCTGTATTGCAGCATTACGAGAGTCATTCAGATGGCTACCATACTGGGCTACATTGCCGATGTAGAGTCTTACACATCGCATGCCGCAGCTGTCAACTCATCATTCCATGATGCATATTACCAGCCTGCGACAGGAGACTATCGCAGTTCGTCTACGGGAGGATTTGCTCAGACCAATAACTTGCTTCCGGTTGCCTTCAAGATGACAAGCCCCACAAGGCGTCAGGCTATCATTGACAAGGTGGCTGCAGATGTGGTTTCGAGGGACAACCATTTGGGAACCGGTGTGGCAGGCACCAAGTGGCTGTTACCGCTGCTGACAGAATACGGATACATCGATCTGGCCTACAGTGTTGCGACACAGACTACATACCCTAGCTGGGGCTATTGGAAGAGTCTTGGAGCAACCAGCTTGTGGGAAGAATGGGCTGGCAGTTCGCGATCCCAGAACCACCCGTTCCTTGGCACTGTGGTTGACTGGTTCTACCAGCATCTTGCAGGTATCAAGATAACGACGGCAGGGTATAAGAGCATTGAGATTGCGCCATTTGTCCCTGTCGACTTGGCAAGTGCCCAAGGATCTATCCAAACACCTCTTGGGAAAGTGATCAGTTCATGGACAAACAGCACCGCCCAGTTCGCACTTACCCTGTCGATACCTGCTGGATCAAGTGCCCTGGTCAGCCTACCAGTCTCTGATGGGAAATTGGTATATGAAAATGGCAAGGATGCGGTCGACTCCGAGGGAGTTGAGTTCGTTGAGAGTAGTAGCGGAAAGTCGTCATACAACGTGGCATCTGGAACGTACAATTTTGTTGTAAAATAGCCTTTCAATTGGACTCGTCATAACTCATGAGCAAGAAGGTGCATGGACCTGCGGAAAACCTAAGTGAAAAGGGTTGACATGAGTTTTGAGGACCTTTCTGTATGGCAGTGCATCTCCGGAATGTTGCTGATTGTGGCGCGGGACAGCCAAAAGTTAAAGTACAGATGTGTCCACGTAGTGACTCACAGCCTCAGTATTTATTTCAAGCCATAATCCATCCGACTACCGTTCGGCACACATCCTTCTCCTTACGCCCCAGATATCATTCGTCTCTAGAGCTCTCTCCAACGCACTCTTCATTATTAACCCAAAGTCAGAAAGCATGATTCAACATCCCGACAGTATGGCCGAATCCAAGTCAGCAAGACTTGGAACCAACCTCAATTTACAAGACATACCGACGTGTACAAAAAGACCAGGTGGACAAAAGCTGACGATACTCGACTTGCCGGTAGAAATCATCTTCAACATTGTTGATGAAATTTTCAATTTATACCCCGAAGATTTATGGCGTGGTTACGGCAATCCCTGGACGTATTGGGTTGCTGAACTGGACTATCTGGGTGTAAAGAACTGGCCCCATTTTGACGTCTGGAGAGATGTCGTCCGTCTGATGTACACCTGCAAGACTCTCTACAATGCTATCTGGCCAATCCTTTACCAGAAAGACGCTATATATAACGAATCCTCCGCCCTGATTCTGTCGGCCATGAAGGGTAATTCAGCTGGCGTTGCGAAGTCTCTCATGAAAGGAGGGAATGCATTCACTGCATATCGAGAGTTTAATGACGAGGAATACTTTGCCCATGATGATCCATGGATGTGTAGCGGGACTACCGAGCGGACTACTGTATGGCATCGCGAGTTGTCCGCTGTTCACTGGGCGGCATTCAATAGAGATTTACAATCTCTTCGCTACATAGATGACGACGCTTTCATCCACTTCGGACAATCCACCGTCAATTCCTTCACGGAGGACAACAGTTTCATTTGCAAATCGCTCGATGCCGTCTTGAATCAGTTCGAACCAACCATCAATCAGCTCGAGATACCAAGCTCTTGAGCATGGGATGGGTCTCGCATGATCAACTACTTAAAGTCGATCCTAAAGAAGGGTCCCAATGTTTTTTACTTCGCACTCATCAATGTCTCCGCCAAGAAGTACCAGGAGAACTGGGTTTCGACTTCTTCTAAAGACACTATTGAGATGCTGGTGGAAGCCCTACGCCTGGAGCACTGGATTTCAAATGATTTCAGAGGCACTCTTGACGTGCTGGTAGAACCAGACGTCTCCCTGATAACCCACCTCGGTACCAAGCTCCACGCGCTTCATCAAGCCTGTGGCGGAAGAGATGTCGATACTTCGAGGTTTATCCTAAATGAGACTACGACGAGCATTGACGTACGCGATGCATTTGACAACACACCATTGCATCATGTCGCGATGTGCAAGAGGTCAGAGGAAGACACAGATGATCCTCTGACTACAGACCCTCGATCCATCATACAACTACTGCTAGGACATGGCGCGGATATCAATGCACGTAACATTGCGGGTCACACACCACTTCAAGAATGCTTCACTCCCCCAGGCTACCCTAACATTGATGTCGCAGTGGTTCTGCTCCAGGAAGGTGCAAGAACACCAGCAAGTCTCGATGATTTGATTGAAGGAGTCGACATTCGATCTGAGGATGAGCAAAAGCTCGCTGATGCCTGGCCCACGTCGATTGGATCTCCCAGCAGTAGCACGTCGTTTGAAACATCAGATGTGAACAGACACGAGATAAGTACAAAGTGGCTTTATAAGCTCACATGTTGCACCAACTATCTCGACGGGGTTGATTACTCAAAATTCGAGGCAAGCAAGCCAAAGAGTTGGTCTCAGTGGTACGCCTGGCTGGCTGACTCACCCTCAGAGTTTAGGGGCCCATTTGTTCCAAAGTGAGTGATGCGGCCAGTAGACCACACAGTCCAGCAGACGGAACCAGCTGAAGGGAAGGTGCTGCAAACAACGGTCTACAAAGATACTATCCATGTCATAGGAAGAATATTATGACTTGTTATTGCCAAGGTCGTAAACCGAATTACTGCCTTTAGTTGCATGATAATTGATAATACGACTCACCACAGTCTAACAAAATGTATTGGTGAGCTCGAACGACAAACAGAGTAGAGATATTCGTTGGCCATAATGCCCATTATCTCGTTATATATCGTACGCTATGGCCGTAGACTACATTCGAATGCCCAAAACCAGTCAGTCTTGTCGTCCAATCAACGAACAACAGCCCCCGACACCATACCGAACCGAGTTGTTGCTGGAGTTGGCAGGTCTAAAATGGTGTCCCTTGGCCGTTGCCCATAGCATTTTGTAAGAGATGGGCAAATGTTAAAACTCGAAATGGACACTGATAGATTGATATGCAAGTTCTGTACATGCAACAATAGTAAAACATCTCTTCGTCGGCGTCTCTGATTGCATGCCTATGGCCCAGTGATATAATCCAGCCCCAGAGCGTCCCGACGGCCGGTACTGTTTGGGTCGAGGTAGGGCGCCTCGCCGATTCCAACCGCTCTGTTACCGAACCTCTCCCCCTGGTCATCGTAGTCAAAGGTCGCGGTGTGGAAAGTACTGCGGTTGTCCCAAATCGCTGCATTTTTTGTAAGCCTGGTTCGTACGTGTTATGGAGCAAGCTCACCAATGTCGTTGTTATTTTGCCACTTCAGACGAACCTGAAGATCGTGATTCTTTTGCAGAATATCAAGAAACCAATCGAGGAGGTGCTTGCTCTCCTCAGCTGTGACACCATTGATGTGCTTTACATGGCCTCCAACAGGGAAGATGCTCTTCCAGCCAGAGACTGGGTTGGTTCTGACGATAGGGTGCACCGCCTTGAGGATACTGCCGATGTTCTTGGGATTTCCGCGAGGCTTGTCGTAGAGAGTGAAGCCGCCGCGCTCCGCTGCAGCAGCGAAGCCGGGCTGCTCGAAGGTCACAGTCAGACTCTCCAGGAATTTCTGGTACGGAGCGCTAAGGCGATCGTAGATCTCATATCCAGAAGCCCACAAAGTATCTAAACTCGCAGGTCAGTGATTACTGATAACGAAGCGGAATGGGCGGATCATTTACCTCCACCAGTCTTGGGCAGTTGGACCAGACGAAGTGATGAGTAGTCTGCCGGCACAGGCTCAAAAGCGATGTCGCTGTGCCACTGAGCGGTTGACTGTTTCTTGGGACTGAGCTCCTCGCCCTCCAGGGGCTTGCGGTAGATCTTCTTGTGCTGCACTGAGCTGATAGTGCTGATCTCTGGGTCAGACCCACCAAGCTCCCGCTCCGAATTGAGGACCGGGTGGATGTGGAGTCCGGACTCTTTCGGGCGGCCGGTCAGCTCGCCGAGCCGGAGGATTAGCTGCTTTTGCAGATCATTGGTCAGGTTGTCTTGAGCTCGGAAAAAGACCACTCCGCGTTGGGAAACTTTGCACTCATCAGTTTTCCATAGTGTCAGGACATGTTGTTATGGCTTACTGGTAATAGCGAGGTCTCTGATAAGTTCATCAGCGTTCGGAGCGTTCAGCCACTCCACGAGGTTGGCCTTCGGGAACTCGCGACCAATGACAGGGGTCACATCAAACGACTCGTAATTATCGAGCGACGAGGAAAGCTTCAAAGGCTCCGGATACGCCGGCGCCTTCGTGCTGGTGTGAATAGGGACTTCTGATTCAATTGCTGTAGGAGCCATGGTTGTCTGATGCGTTGGTTTAATAGCACTGATCTTGGATGTTCAACAGAAGTTTTTGTGTGAATTGCTCGCCACCTGAGAAAATAGACTTATTTTATAACTCGAGCGGCTCTTGATACCGGCTCGCATCTTGCGCTGGCTGACTGCACATGTCGCGACATCGTCGGCTATGGGATGGTGTCGTAATGAAGCGACATCCGGTAGGATTGGACGTCCTGGGGAACCCCGCAATCTTCAGACGGAAAGCTGATTGAGCTCGGCGGGATGGTGAAAGCGGGTGAGCCTATTTCGTGATTGACCACCCCCTTGACATTATTGCGTGGATCTAAAATGGATGATGTGATCAGCCGGCCTCGTTGGTTTGGCCAATCATGCTTCAGATATTTGATCTACCCATGCACGCATACCTAACAGACATCATCATCGAAGTGGTAAATCTATTGAACTTGGTGTTCTTATCGACCAAGATGATATATGGATTTATGTTCGTGACACTAGTCGCGACCGCTAAAAAAAGAAGTCCATCAGCATGTCTGCACCCAACGACTTGGCAGCACTCACTTATACCGAGAGAGACGAATTTTGTGCTTTTCAGCTGGCTTCCAATCACAAGGTTTGGATCAAGCCTAACTGATAAGAAGACGTGGTGGTGGCTTGCGTCAGAATGATACTTTATTGCGAGCAGCTGCAAAGCAAGGGTGGCAGAACCACCAACATGCTCACCCCGTGAGCATTACCAAACGGCATGCGATAACGGACTTCACAAATTTCCCAGTAAAAGTACAGTGGGATTCTATGTCCAATGAATATTCAACCCCCTGAGTGATCGAAAGGTGCGTCAGCTGCGACGGCATATCCGTCATCCAAGGTCCGTCGGCAACTCTCGATCAAAACTTTGCTCAATTGCGAAACATGAAGATAAGAGATGGGGAATTGAGACACCGCTGACCCAGCTCGACTCCTTTTTCTTTACCGAGTACAGCCAGGCTCAGCTCCATTCAGCTCCGACATCCCACGCGGGCGTGATATTGTGGATCCAACTCGCCATCGCAGCGTGGAAACACAACCTTGTAGGAAGGGTCCCGGTCTGCTGCGGTGGCCTGGCGAGATCCGGCGAACCGTACTGCTTCCTCCAATTCTCTTTAAGTAGTAGGAGAATTCTTCTCCGAGGAGATATCTCATCAGATAACCATCGTTCAGCCTCAATTTCAACGACGTTTGAAGCCCGTGTCATAACATCTTTGCGATCATGGCAACGGTTCTGGCGAAGGACCCTCTGCACAAGGGAGAGGGGGCGGAATCTACCGCATCTCTTGAGGGAATCCCTCCTCTAGGTGCACCCAAAGAGGAAAAGAGGTTTTTCTTCCAACGAGACAAATATTACGATCCGTTTGCCATTGCCACCCAGGTATGCTGAAAGCCAATAACATTATTCCTCAAGAGATTGAAACAATTCTAACGATCCACAGCCAAGCGTATTCGATGATCCCGATACAGCAGAAAAATACCAACCTCGGCCAGACTGGTGAGAATCTTCCCCTATTTTTTGATTGCAAGCGCAGGTCTGACCGAAAGCTCAGGGAGAATATCCACAGATTTGATCCATTGGCTAGATGGACATGGGCTGAAGAATATGCCCTCATTCGGAAGGTCGACTTTCGAATTATGGCAAGTACTATGAAATCACTCCATTGTCTCATGTGCTAATGCATAGTCACAGGTTTGGGCCTGCATCATGTTCATGGCACTCGAGCTGGACCGTGCCAACATCAGTCAAGGTTCGAACCCATCACAAGAGGAGTATCAACACGGAAAGAGACGTGCTAACATACTTTCAACCATTCAGCAAATACCGACAACATGTTGGGCGATCTGAAAATGACCACCAATGGTATAGCCATCCCGGAATGACAAGCAATCTCTTATTTCAGGAGCTGACCTGTCATGAAGACTTCAACCTAGGAAACACCGTCTTCAAGCTAGCCTTCCTTTGCGCTGAGTTGCCATCACAACTCGTCTCGAAGTGGGTTGGGCCTGACCGGTGGATTCCTGCACAAATGGTGCTGTGGAGTATTGTAGCTAGCTGTCAGTTCTGGCTCTCTGGAAGGGATTCCTTTCTTGCCTGCCGTGCACTTCTGGGTTTGCTACAGGGTGGTTTTATCCCAGATGTAACTTCTACTCCTTTAACCTCCAACGATGGAACCGCCGCTAAGTCATCCGTAGGTCATCCTATACCTCTCATATTTCTACAAGCACCACGAGCTATCTCTCCGGCTTGGTTTCTTCTGGACTGCTATGAGCATTGCAGACATTCTGTCCGCCCTACTTGCTTATGGACTACTGCACATGCGGGGTCTGCAGGGACACGCCGGCTGGAGATGGCTCTTTTTGATCGAAGGACTCCTGACTCTGGTCATTGGAATATTTGGTTTCCTTTTGATGCCGGCAGGACCTTGTCAAACTGCAAGTTGGTTTCGTGGCAAGAAGGGTTGGTTTACAGAAAGGTACCGTTGCGCACGTACATGTGATTGATTACTGAGTCACTGCTGACTGCGAAACAGAGAGGAGGCCATCCTCGTGAACAGAGTTCTTCGTGAAGACCCGAGCAAAAGTAGCATGCATAACCGAGAGCCCATCACTCCGCGGTTGTTGTGGGATAGTCTACGGGATTACGATCTTTGGCCGCTCTATGTCCTTGGTCTCACTTTCCAGATTCCGTCCACGCCGCCTCAACAGTATCTTACCTTGACGTTGCGCAGCCTAGGGTTCGATACCTTCCAAGCAAACCTGCTTTCTATCCCAAACACCGTGGGCCACAGTAGGTACTGTCCTAACGACTCTTGATCAGCGCTAACAGTTTTGTTAGTGATTACCATGCTTGCGATTACCTACCTAGCTGAAGTCTTCAAAGAGCTCACTTTCATCGCCATGTCTGGTCAATTTTGGACTCTCCCCTTCTTGATCTATCTCAACGTCGTGGACACCACTGAAGTCAACAGATGGGTGTTGTACACAGTCATCTCTCTGTTGCTTATCTACCCCAATGGTAAGCTGCATGTTGAACCTGCGTTTTGAATTCCTGCTAATCATTCGGTTACAGCTCACCCAATTCAAGTAAGTGACTTCTTGCATCAACTAGGCTTCAAACGGTCCCTGATATTCAGGGATCTTTGCCATCATTACCTGGAGGCTTACTGACACACTTTGAAGGTTGGATGGAATAGCCGAAACTCCAACACCGTCCGGTCCCGAACGGTATCTGCTGCATGTTACAACATGTTCGTCCAGACAAGTGGCATCATTTCTTCGAATATTTATCGCTCTGGTGAGTCTATCGTATTTTCATCATTCTTGCAGTGCTCTAACATCGTTCAAGATGACGCGCCATTGTACAAGAGAGGAAATAGGGCCCTCCTTGGGATCGTTTGCATGAACTTGGTTCTCTATCCTCTGGTGAAGGCATACTATGTCTACCGTAATAAGCGACGCGACAAGATCTGGGACGGCATGTCGGAAGAGCAGAGACTCGCATACTTGGCGACCACCAAGGATGAAGGAAACAAGCGACTAGACTTCCGATTCAGTCACTAAGGGGGGTGTAATGCCTGATGGCGGACATTCTCAAAATTGAAGATCTGAATATGCCGCAACCGGCATGTCTCAATGTCCGGGCTAGCGGACTGGACTGAATTATGGCGGACAATGACAGAGACAGGATGCCTTCATATGCCTACTCTACCGAATAGATCTTTTACTGAAGGTTCCTTCTAGCGAGCAACTTCGAAAATACCAATGCGGGGTCATACTGGGGTTTTCCTTTGCCACACTATTTCATTATACAGCCATGACCAGATATTTGTTCTGTTTGCCATAAATCTGGAGTGATTGTTTCCCACTAATTGTTATGGGCTTCTCAAGGCGGGCATTGTCTTGCACTTTTTAGACTACCCTATGTATAGGCTCTGTTAGTCAACTCGGACTTGACAACATTACAATGGATCGTAAGTTAGAGATCTTGGTCTGTCAATGGATGCGCTATCATCCATATAGGCGGCCCTCGGTTGGAGGCTGCCGGTCGTCTAGAAGAGTCCCGAAACTCAAATGAGCCACTCCTTCAACAGCGTTCTCTTGATGATACCATTCCTCTGGCATTTTGGCTTCTACCCGTTTCAACTTAAAGCAAACCATTGAATGGGATAAAACTTGCAGGACTGACTGACGTTGCCAGTAGCCGAAATCGCAACCGCTAAAACTCCAATGAGAATCATGAGACACGCGAACATCAAGCCGATATTGACGATCGCTGAGTCATGGATGTCAACGGGGCGGCTCGCATTCAACCTTAACTGTGGTTGGATGGATCTGATCTTACGGGAACATGAACTCCTGCCAACATCAGATCTAAGAATGAACATGCGGTCACATCATCTCACTCCCCCACTCGGAATCTACGGGGTGGTCCAAGCCGAGCGGCAGGACAAGGATTGCAAGGCCACCGAAGACGGGCTCGAGTGAGGAAAGGTGAAGAAGAGTTTTCGGCTGTTAAGAATTGCGCCGAACTGCTCAACAAGATGTCAACCGCTCAATTTCAGGTCTTTTTACTTGGCATTCATTGCAAAAATGATACATCACCCGTCATTGAGGTCTGCGGTGGGAGTGATCGCGTCTTGAACTGGGAGTTGACACGGGACCATGTGATCCGATAGCGGATAGCCGTATGCCAGATATGGTAGTTGGGATGGTAGTTGGGATGGGTATCCCTGGTCTTTTACCCCGCACGAACGCCGGAGATACCTTAAGCGATCCGGCAGCACGCATTTGCCATCGGATGCGATTCCCGGCTTCAACTACCTACGCGCTTAAGACCGACAACTTCTTTTGAAATCCCCTGAATTGCTGCAACGACCTTTGGCACCGATTTCCCCTTCAGCGATAGCGATGGACTTGGAAAGAGCCCCGGACTCGACACCACGTCTCTTCCGCCGGGCCCGCGCGTACGTCCCAAACCACATGAGATCCAGTGAAAGCCTGTTTAATCCGCTAAGCTCCGGGCGCGGGTGCTCTGCAGATGCAAAGATTGCCGGAGTGCGAAAGTACGGTGTTCGGGCGGTCAACCGTGCCAACGATGTGGACGGCGGGGCGCCTCATGTATATACGCTACCGAGAAGGACTATGTCTCTGTTCCCGAGCGCTATCTACGCGACCTGCAGCAACGACTGTTCGAGAAAGAACACAGCGTGTCGGCCGAACAATTGTCTGAGCCCGAGCAGGCTCCTGTTAATGCATCACCTCAAAGACAGGTCGAGATTACACGGTCCTCGTATGTGCAGGCGCACCATACTTCCCCACCTTCTCAAATAAGGTACTGACGACAGTACGAGGCCGTTGCCTCAACCAACGACGAGAACATGCCGGTCAACTCTGCTGCCATCTGCGCAAGCCAGCGGGGCGCACGAACAGCCTCGGTTGGGTATGTTCTACCCATAAGCTCGTGCAAGCCTTCGACCATGTTTTAGCACAGAACGCATCGATTTCAGCTAACCCGAGCCAACAGAACAGCAGCCGGAACACCCTGTCACTCCACCGACTGCGACCGTTACTTCGTCAATCACGCCCATGTCTTACTCCCGTCCTGCTGAGGGTGAATCGCAGGATAGAGAGCAATCTCAACGTCCCAGAAATAGCCTCATCGGCAGTGACTTTGCTTTCATCCAAGATTCTCAATCATCTCTTTTCTGTATGTCCAGATCATCTATCAAATCTCCGTTCAATGCCTCTTGACCCAGGAAATCTTGGCATGTCTCCATCTTGATCATCGCTAACGATGATGCACTAACTTGGCTTTAATACAGTATTTCTTGGCCCAACTTCAACATGGACCTTCTGCCGACGGGTGTTCACCATTCTAGAAAACGCCGTCGGCAGTCCAGATACTCCTCTAGCTCCATTGAATCTGGATGGAACGGCATTCAGCTTACAGTGGCAACCTAAGCTTCAAGTGGACGCCGATGACTTGCTACGTTTGCCCCCTATGGACCATGCCCTCTTTCTGTACAACACAGTCAAGTTTCGCCTTGGGGAGCTGTTTTGCATTATTGATGAACCCGGCTTCCTTGAAACCTTCTATCTTTTCCACAGAAACCCGTCAGAGACTGCGCAAGAACACCGTTTGTGGTTTATCGAGTACCTTCTTATACTTGCTCTGGGTAAGGCACTCACATCTGGTTATCGCAGTACCTCGCGCGCAAAGAAGACTCTCAATGGAGCTTATCTTGCTGCGCGAGCTCTGTCACTATTGCCGGATGTGGCGTTCCTCCAAAACAAACGCCCAGCGTTGTTGGCCATTAGAGTTTTGGCTTTATCAGCGCTGTATCTTCACGCTATCGACATGCGTTCATCAGCGTACCAATATGTCAGTGCGGATGTTCCCTTTACCCGCTTTGCAGATTCCGGAAGTCTGACCTTTTGACTTATTGCACTTGCAGATCGGCCAAGCATTTCGCCTAGCGCTACATGATGGCCTTCATCGTCGCATGCCAAAGGATGTTGGCCCCAAACTGATAGCTGAATTCAGCAATACCTGGTGGGGCATTTACGTGCTCGATCAAGAGATCTCCGCAGGGCTAGGGTGCCCATCAACGTTGTCACAAGACTACATTACCACCTCAACTCCAGATTTACTGTCCTCTGATCATTCACAGAAAGCACTCAGTTTACGGGTGCGTCTATCACGACTCGTCTTGACTATAACCAGCTGTACGAAAATACCAATCTCCTCGTCAATCTTCTGCATCTGATATTCATATGAGTCTAGGTAACTACAGCTTTGATCAAGAGTCCGTCTCAGATTTTGTGCGGGATACAACATCAAATTTGCATAGCCTTGCAGAGCTATCTCGAGACATTGATCGAATCATCTCCTTCTACAGGGATAGCGGTGGCGAACCGCCACAGATGTTTATCAACATAAATCTATCATATCACCATGTTAGTTGCAAGACAAGAAGAACACCGTTTACGAGAAATCACTGATTGAGCAAATGCTGAATTACGCAGTGCATAGTTCTAGCGACCCGGCCGCTTGTGATATGGCTACTTACGCGAAAATTCTGCCCGGGCGTTGAGCTCGAGTGGTTGACGGGACCTGGTGCTACTCTTATCGAGAAGTCCGGACGATCAGCAGCAGCAATACTTTCGGCACTCGACGATCTGGCTCAAATTGAAATGATAGGTATTTTTGGCTCCAATCCGTCGTTAGTTGACTTTTACTGTCGACCTTAAGTTTACTAATAATTTATTGCAGAGGCATTTTTACCCTTCCATCTCGAATACGCGTTCTCTGCCGCCACATTGCTCTCTATACTTTCAGCATTCTTGCCATCACACATTCCACAGTCTGGATGGCGTCAGTCAGTGGTTGTGGTTTTCGAAGCTTTGATATGTAAGGGAAGCGTAGCAGCTGGGCTTCGTCAGGCCGAACTGGAGCATCTTGACACTCTGTTGGCCCCGCATCGGACTGAGGAGTCGGCCAGTGAGCGCTCCTATCTGCCAATAGAACCCTCGAGTTTGGATCCAT
This sequence comes from Colletotrichum endophyticum, assembly GCA_027406105.1. Lineage (NCBI taxonomy): Eukaryota > Fungi > Ascomycota > Sordariomycetes > Glomerellales > Glomerellaceae > Colletotrichum > Colletotrichum endophyticum. The sequence continues at coordinate 1,120,328 of JANVYF010000005.1, forward strand.
CAACACTACGCAGATCCTGCGACGGACGAGCAAGCGGTGGCCAGGGCCAGAAAGACTGGGCGCCGGTGGATAGCTATCCAGGCGATACGGGTCTGGGTACTGGTCTGTGGGATTTTGCTGATTTCTGCGTTGGGTCGGAAGACATACTTACACTGGCTCGCGAATTCGAGCTCAATGACCCTATCCCGTGGCTACTTCCTGCTGATACAGTTCGATACATGTAAACAATATCTGATTTTCACAGCCGCTGGCCCTCCAGTCTGATTTGTGCATACAAGATAGCCATAGAGATTACTATTTGTGCTTTGACTATATCGAAAATCGACGAGCCATTCACTCAAAAGAAGACGCCATCCAGTGTTCTCATAGAGATATCTGGATGACCCGGCTTGTGCAAAGATGTTAAACAAGACGCCATGCGGCCTTTCACGGAACGTTTAGGCTCGACTGCTTCCAGGCCAGATCAACGGAACACCGCGGCATGCCTTTATTTCAACTTTGGTATGTTTCGAGCTTATGGCTTAAACTCGGCCAAATTGTGTTTTGCTTAATCTTCATTCATCAACTTTACATCATCTCTACAAACCCATATTTACAGGCAAGCATCAAGAAGGGACCAATACCGTTTTCCATTTTATTACTCTAAGGAAAGAGTATGTTATTCATGTCTATTCGGAAAAATACGACGTAAGCCTACAACTTGGCCAAGTTTCTGCTTGGACTTGCTTCCTGCATTGCGCCCTGGTCCTTGAGCATGACAAGACCATCCCACCCGCTCTCCTTGGCTTTTGCGCATTGCCTTCGGTATTCTAAGGCGCTTCCGGCATAGCGGACCACGCCGCGCTTGACTCTGCCGACGTTTCTGTTGATACCGGTCATCCAGCTATCCACTTCGTTGAGAAGAGCACCCTCGCTACCCCTGACGACGTGGTCGTTCCAGTAGTCAGCAGCCTCCTCGGTTGCTTCGACATAGGTAATACCCTTCTCGTAACACGTCTCGAGCATACTGGTGACGACTTTGACAGCGTGCTCAATATTAGGGGTAGCATTGCCAAAAGGCTGGTGAGGTCCAAGGACCATGAACATGTTGGGGAACTTGGGTACGGTCATGCCGAGGTATGTTTGGGGCATGAAGTCAAGCCAGGCAGCGCGGTCGGCGTCGGCTTCGCCGCTCTGGGCCATGAGAGGGACGTTGTCCTTGCCGCGGAAGTCGATGTTGACGAAAGCGCCAGTGATGGCGTTAAAGCCGGTGGCGTAGATTAGCACGTCCAGCTGATAGCTGGTGCCGTCTTCTAGGGTAATACCAGTAGGGGTGATTTTCTCAATACCATTGACGCTGATATCGGCAAGGTGGATGTTGGGCTGGTTATAGACCTCGTAGTAGCCGCTCTCAAGAGGTACACGGGCAAGACCGAAGCCATGATCCTTAGGGACGAGCTTCTCGGCGATGTCTGGGTCGTTGACCCGGGCCCGAATCTTATCGGCCATAAAGGCCGAGTATAAATTATTGGCCTCGCGGTCCGTGTAGGTGTCAGAGAAGACACTCAGCCACTTGCCCATACCAGGCTTATTATAAAGGCTCTCCCAAAGCTTAAGGCGCTCTTCGGGGGTGGCCTCGTTGGATTTGCGCTTGTCAGGCGAGTGAATGAAGCCGGTTGGGGATTCGCTACGCAACTTAAATATCTCTGCGTATTTCTTTCGTTCCTCGTCCATGTCCTCCTTAGAGTGGATAGTGGTGTTACGCAGAGGCGCAGCCCACATAGCCTGCTTCTGGAAGACGGTCAGCGACTTGAGCTCAGGAATCTTGGCCAGGGCGGTGATGGTTTGGATGCCAGTTGCACCAGTGCCGATGATTCCCACGCGCTTGCCGGCGACCACGTCACGGTGGCTCATGTCCGTTGGCCAACGCGACGTGTGAAAGGCTTGGCCCTCGAAGTCCTGGATGCCGGGAATGGCAGGTAGGGTGGGGTTTGAGAGGAAACCGAGACACGAAACGAAGAATCTGGCGGAGTACGAGCGGCCAGTCTCGTCTGCAAAGATCCACCGACGGTGCTCGTCATCAGACCAACGGGCCGACACGATGCGGGTATTCAGCTGGATGTCGGGGCGCAGGTTAAGGCGGTCGGCGACGAAGTTGATGTAAGCGAGGGTGTCCGGCTGCGCCGAGAAGCGCTCTTTCCAGTGCCATTCGTCGAGCAACTTCTGGTCAAAGGAGAATGTATATGAGAGGGACTCGGAATCGAAGCGGGCGCCTGGATACCGATTCCAGTACCAGGTGCCGCCTACCGACGGCGCCGAATCCAGCACGCGGACGCGCCAATTGGGGAACCTGGTCCTGATGCTATGGAGGGCGCAGATCCCAGACATCCCTGCGCCTACTATGAGGACATCGAATGCCTCGTCTGTTGTGTCGGAAGACATCCTTTATCGTTTGTGTATGTCTTTGAGTGAGGGAGAAGTAAGAAGATTAAAGGGGTGGTTTTGACTGCAGCGGGCGGCGATGTAGATTCAAATCACGAACGCAAGATTATGCCATGGCGGACGTTACTGCCTTAAAAACCAATGCGAATGTATTTGACTACTGCTTCTCAGCTTGGTGATTGTCTAAGGGGCCGAAGACGGGGATGCGGCCGAGAGCCCGACCAAAGGCGGCTGGGATATCTTTGTGTGGATACTGAGGGGTGTTACCCCGTTTCCCCGCTTATCAAGACCTGTGATTACCTTAACGGGTTGGGTGGGTATCGGTGTCGGTGTCGGGGCCGAGACCGAAGTTAGTTCTGCGGCTACGAGTTGCTGCTGGAGTTCGCGGACCGAAGCCCGAGGCCAGCGATTTCACTGTCTTTCCTCGCAAAGAAGGGGTATTTGTCTATTGCCTACGGCTTTCCTTTTCTTATATTTCTGTCTTTAAAGCTTCAGCGAGCCCAAGAAGTCCGTATCAATGAGCACCACCCGTTTCATCCATGAAGTCGCCACCCGCCCCTGATCTTATCACGGTCTTCTTAAATACGGTATCATGGCTTCATTCGACAAGAAAGTGGTGCGTATCGTGCTACCGCTTTTCCGATGCCCGAGCTAATCACCCTTTCCCCACCAAAATAGATTGCCATCACAGGCGCAGCCAGTGGCATGGGCCTCGCCACAGCCCGGCTGCTTGCATCCCGCGGTGCCTCACTCTCCCTGGCCGATCTGAGTGAGGTTAAGCTGCAGAAGGTTATCACAACCTTGCCGGGTGGGACTCAAAAACACCTCGCCATAGCTGTTGATGTCCGTAGCCCAGCCTCTGTTCAGACGTGGATCGACAAGACGGTTGAGAAGTTTGGTAAACTTGATGGCGCCGTCAACATGGCTGGTGTGCTCGGCCCTTCTCACACGTCTATTTTGGACACTACCGAGAACGACCTCCATTTTGTCATGTCTGTCAACGTCAACGGCGTCTTCAACTGTCTCAAGTCGCAGATCAAGGCCCTTAAACAAGGTGGTGCTATCGTAAGTATTCCACCACATTGTGCGTGCTACAGTCTCTCGAACCGGCCTGCTAAAACCCATTATAGGTTTCTGCGGCTAGTATCTCTGGCCAGGTGGGCCTCCCCAATAGCTCTATCTACTGTGCCAGTAAGGCTGCGGTTATCTCCCTCTCCACTGCCGCTGCCAAGGAGAATGGTCATATCCGCATCAACTGTGTTGCCCCTGGTAGGTTTGATACATGCAAGACTCGGTATGAGGTGGCTTTTGGAGCTCGAGGCTAACTTCTGGCGTCCCCTGTTAGGTGTTGTCTATACCCCAATGTCTGCGGATCATGACCCTAAGCGTGTAGAGAATGGCCTGATGGCCAACGCTCAAAGAAAGATGGGTAGCGCCGACGAAGTGGCCACGGTGATTGCGTTTTTGCTGAGCGAGGACGCCAGCTTCGTAACTGGCGCAGTATACAATATCGATGGCGGATGGATCACTTCGGGTAAAACTTCGGGTCAGAGCAAACTGTGATGGCATACGGTTGATGTACATATCTCTCTATCGCCTCGTCATCGCTGAGCGTAACTTGGTCGTTTTACTTGAGACTTGAGGCCTGGTCTTGCTTTGTCTTTCCATGTTTTCGACATTACGAAGAATGATCGACATTTATCGGAAGTCTAGATGGGAAAACATCAACATCGCGATATTCCTGATAGACTTATTATATAGTATTCTAGATTGCATCAGGACAATTTTCTACAATGTCAGCTCGGCATTGGTCGCTCTGCCGTGCGGTTAGACCGCGAACTGGCGCTCGGAAAAGTGAATACCAAGCTGGAAGGACAGTATCGACGCAAGAATCGGCAGACGACTCTTGAGGACATCCCCATTACTCTCAGCATGTTGCGACATTTACTACGTGTAACGATTTTACCCGGAGATATGACGGCGAAGACAAAAACGTCTCTGAGTTTCACTTTACAAACCAATGAAATGTACCAATGGTTGGCAGTTTGCTGGAACTTTGTTAGAGATAATGTTATGAATTAATCATCCATTAACACGAGGACGTAAGTAGCCTGTACATCAAACTCTAAAAGCTATAAATGGAATGAGAAAGAAGTCTCTACAGCTTAGCTTCTACATTAGGTAGGATATCAATGAACTCCCTGCTCTTGCCCAACCTCCAGCTAACCTCCTCACCCCAGTTGCCGCTCTTCTGCTCCCCAGCCTTCCACTTCCATTGCTCGATGGTCTGCTTCCCGCTCTTGTTATCTATCAGATCCTTGACGAAACTGCCGAAAATGGGGAAGAACTTGAAACCATGGCCAGAGTCACCACTGAGCATGACCAAAGACGAGGAAGTGTTAGGAACGTAGTCGATGATGAAGTTGGAGTCGGCGGTGTCAGCAAACCAGCACAAGGAGTTCCTGACGAAGGGACGATCCGCGAACCTGGGGAAGGTTTGCCTTAGCAATTCACGAAGCTGCAACTCGTCGCCCTTAGGAAGGAATTGGCTGTCCTTGAACGCAGGTGGGATAGAGATACCCGTTCTGGAGTCGGTGTTAACGTAGCCACCACCCATAGGGCACAGCTTCAGTAGATTGGTCTTCGGGTCAGGCTCGAAAAAGAAACCCAGATCACGGGCATATGTAACAGGTATGCCGCGGAGCTCGGCGGTTTCGTCATCCGTTAGTTCGATGTGGGCAACGGACCAGGACTTGGCTACGAGATCACTGCCAATGTCTGGAACGAGCTTGCTGGCAGCCGCGCCGGCAGCGATAATCACCAGCTTCGCAGGGTAGAACAGACCACCCGGGGTCCTCACACCGATGGCCGTGCGTTGAGAGCCGGAGCCCTGGTAGACGACCTCAGATGCAGTACCAGCGCTTCCGAGGATGAACTTGACGCCCTGGACCTTGGCGGCGTTGTAGACGGTCCGCAAAGCAGCGCCAGAGTTGGCGTAGCCGCTCCATCCGTTGAAGTACCCGTGCCAGCCGGGAAATGGCGAATTTTGATATTGCCAGCATACAGCTTCGAGGTCCTTCTTGGAGTCGACCGACTTAACATAGTGCCTCATTCGCTCAGATCGCTCAGCGGAGGCGCGGAAGCGGTTCATGGTGTCGACGGCCTCCTTGGATGCTGCGGGTGTGCAGGCGTTTATAAAGCCGACCTGGTGAAAATGAGGCGCGAATAGAGGCGTCTTCCAGGCGTCGATAGCTCTCTGGAGGTCAATTGTCAGCTTCAATATTCACAGACGTTAAAGAGCGCCAGGATAAATCCTACCAGTGTTAATTCCCTATGGAAATCATCCTCATACTCAGCACGCACAATCTTGTTCAAATCGTTAGCGGCCGAGTACGCTGAGGGGACATCATCATCCTTGTCGATGACGGTGATGTCCTTGAAGCCAGCCCTTAACAAGTGCACAGTTGTAGACAGCCCGAAGGCGCCAGCACCAACAATCAAGATGGGATCGTTTCTCGAACTGGAGGCCATCGTGGCGTGTGTGTGTGTGTGTGGTAAAGCAAAACAATCGCAACCAGATCGGAGAGCAGACTTGGAACTTAGAAACCTCTTAGACGAACCGAAAGACACGTTTTTAGCAAAGTCAAACGTAGTTTGACGAAACGATTAGTGTGAGGCGACACTCAGGCCAATATCTCGGTCCGAAGTCCGATCTCTTGGAACAGCGCTGAACTCCGTAAAGATGGGTCCACATGCTGGCTGGGCAGTTGTTAGAGAGGCTGGGGTGGATAGAGATCCGGAAGAGGTTCAGTTTGGCGCAACGGCGACGACATCGGTGGCCAGCCGGCGGAGAGACCGATGCCGCTCTAGTTGGGATGGAGATGGCCTCGGAAGGGCTTCCAAGTTTGGATCGTCATGATGATACTTAGATAGGCCGATGGCTGAAGTGTGGGGAGATAGACTCTCCGTCATCTCCATGTCGCATCAATGCTTCGACACTAAACGGGGGTCCTGCATCGGCCTCGTATGCGACACAGTCAACGCCGGTCTGCATTCCTTCGCGATAATCTGATGGTGGCAATCGTGATACCAAAAGGCCAAACAACTGCGGCGTCTCTGCCGTGTAAGCAATGAAACTAGCTGCCTTAGGGGGATGGCTCCGCAAGAAACCCATCGCTTGGCCTTCTCGTTCACGTGTCACGTAAAGGAATGACGGATGTACTATTATCGGCGACTTGGCCGACGAAAGAAGCTTGGCAGGGCATTGGCCCACATATCGGCCCCGAGACCGACATGGTCGCCTTGTCCCCATATTCTCGTGCTGCGCTCCTGGCATCCTCTCGATAACACGGGGGGAATGATCGTGGTCGGGACTAACTGCACCTATTCGCGACTAGCCTATGATAAAGCGAGTGAACATTAATCGAGGGGCTTTCGACAGCGCTGCAACTTACAGAGGCTGGAAATACTGCAATTCTAGAACGCGCAGAGATTCCGCCGCCGTATTCTTCTGCGTGCGATTTCAATAGGATCATCCAAGACAAGTACGCGTATAGTTGGTCAGTCTTCACCGGACTCCGCAATTCGAGTCAAGCTGATAGACAACACAGGAAACCCATTGAGGAATCTGGATCTGGACTGGGAGACAGTGGAAGACCCTAGCAGCATTGATAGATGTAATAAAATCTAGTTGCTTGTCGATGAGATCTATCACTAGCGCCTAGGGTTTGAGAATGCCCGCCAAGTTGGCAGCGGAGTCAAGTCTACCAAATCTTCCCGCGGTCGATTCTTTCCAAATATCCGCAAACGCGCTCTGTCGGACGTCGAAAGGCACGGCAGTGTGCTTTTCACTACCTGATCTCTGAGGCTTTTCGCAAAGTTGCGCCATTCAAGTCGCCAAGGACAGAGAGGCGCCGCGCACTGAGAGCAATCTCGCGATTGCCAGGGCCATGTCGCTGGCCACGCTAGTACTGGCAATCAACTTTTGGGTGTTCACAGCAGATTCATCTATTAGCAAATGAGGCGCACACAATGCTTGATCTGTGCCTTAGTAACAAAAACTTGTGGTAGTTGGAGATGGCCGTCGGACTACGGACCGTCGGCCGATATCCATCCCTGTAACTGAAATGGACAACCAATCAAAGTTCATATCACGCATCCCCGGACGGCTACCCCGGATTCTCTCTCCGCATGTGGGAACCTCGCTACTTGCCATATAGTCCGGACCTGGGGTCTTCACACCTGTCTCTTGCATGCCTCCATCTCTTAACCCACTGTCAACCTCGTCACACCTCGATTTTGCAGCACAAATCATTCAGCGATGCATGACGACTCAGGAAAGGGCCATGATTTGAAGCGGACCGAGTCTTTTCAGACTGGACGAATGCTCAGGGCCGACAACTCAGTGGCCCAAAGCACCGTTATTCAGGCCGAGCAGCTTCAACGCCGACTAAACAACAGACAGATTCAACTCATCGCGATTGGTGAGAACGAATTACTATTTGGATCAGGCTGTGACGCGTACTAATCCTCTGGATTCAGGTGGTTCCATCGGTACGGGGCTGTTCATCAGTATCGGCAGTGGTCTACACTCAGCAGGTCCCGCGGGTCTTCTCTTGGCGTTCATCTTCTACTGCTTCTTTGTTGGTCTGGTGAACAATGGCATGGCCGAGATGATGACCCAGTATCCCGTTGCTGGGGGTTTTATTCGCATCGCTGGTCACTTTGTGGACGAAGCCTTTGGCTTCGCCGCGGGATGGAACTTCTTCATTTACGAAGCCCTTGTCATCCCTTTTGAGATCAGTGCCTTGGCCGTTGTAGTGCAATATTGGAGCCATGACATTCCAATTTGGACACTATGCCTAGCATGTGTCATTCTTTACACACTCATCAACAGCTTGGTCGTGAGCGCGTATGGAGAAACCGAGTTCTGGCTGTCTAGTGGCAAGGTCATCCTTGTCTTGGCTCTTTTCTTTTTCACATTCATCACTATGGTCGGCGGAAACCCTCAGGGCGATGCCTACGGTTTCCGCAATTGGAATCATCCTGGAGCTTTCGCTGTAAGCTGCGACGCTTTCTTTACGATGGATGACTGCGTTGAAAGAGCATCAACTGACTATGTCGTTTAGGAAGTACGAACCACCGGATCTCTTGGTCGCTTTGAGGGATTTCTTGCTGCCCTCTGGGTTGCTTCATTTTGTGTTGTCGGCCCAGAGTATATCTCCCTTGTCAGCGCCGAGGCGAAGCATCCCCGAAAGTACATCAAAGCCGCGTACAAGACGATCTACATCCGGTTTTTCTTCTTATTCTTGGGAAGCGCCATTGCAGTCGGAGTCGTACTTCCATCTGATGACAAGACACTCACTGAAATCCTGATCGGCGGCGGATCAGGCGGCGGTACAGCAGCAGCTTCGCCATACGTGATCGCTATGCGTAACATGGGGGTAAGCATCTTCACGTTGTAGAATAGGAGCCTCATGTGCATGTTCCGACTGTAGCTCACAACGTTCTTGTAGATCACCGTCTTCCCACATGTCGTCAACGCTCTGCTTGTTACATCAATTTTCTCCGCTGGCAACACATACGTTTATTGCGCCTCGCGAAGTCTGTACAGCCTGGCACTTGAAGGCCGAGCACCTGCGTTCTTTAAAATCTGTACGAAGCAGGGTGTACCGGTCTACGCCCTTGCCTTGACCATGGCATTCGCATGCCTTTCATTCCTTCAGCAAAGCAAGCAAGCAGCTCGAGTGCTCAGCATTTTAGTTAATCTGGTAAGCCAGCAATTTAAGTCTCGTGCTCCGAAAGCATAAGGAGAGTGGCTAAAACTAATCCCTTAGGTTACTGGTGGGGCTTTGGTTAACTATCTGGTCATGTCGATTACCTATGTGTTTTACCACCAAGCCACAAAGGTGCAAGGTATAGACCGTAAGAATCTGCCTTATTATGGATGGGGACAACCTTACTGTAAGTTCTGGAACCCGTGCTAGAATGGTCATGGAAGTGCATTAATCACACTATCTGGCAGGTGGGTACGCTGCTAGTGTGTTTTTCAGTCTTGTCATTGGCACGTTTGGGTACACCTCGTTCAGCCCTTTGGACGTCGGGGCGTTCTTCGGTTGCTATGCAATGACCATTCTTTCTATCCTCTTCTACATCTTCTGGAAAGTTTTTAAGAGAACCTCTATCTGTGATCCGAAGGCTGTCGATTTGGTTTGGGAGACTCCGCAAGTGGATGCTTATGAAGCTGAAATGATGGAGGAGTCCCAGACTTTCTGGGGCGAGATGGGGCGCATGATCTTGTTCCGGAACTTCAGAGGAATTAAGAAGTAGTGAAGCAAATGCGACTTGACTGAACTCTTATTCTATTATGCTGCGCATATAACCCCGAAATTTGCGCCTATGTTTAACGTACTTAATGAGCAAATGAGACAGATAAGAATGCGAGACACTCCTTATCGCACCTAAAAGAATATTTTTATACGCTTTTGACCATGATAGGCATGGATGTACTATGATACGATGTAAACGCTACAGCACAGACTCACGAAAATTATTCTCTATGCGCGGAATGTCGTGGGCTTCTTCCAATGTCACCTCACATATTCCGAGACTCCGTCCAAGTAATGCCCTTCTGCACTTTGATCGCGTCAAGCGGAATATCTTCATCGCAACTTCCCAAAGTCTGAGATCTCTCCGCAATTGTGGTTTGATCGTTGATATAACCTTCCGGCCACAAGACCGGTTCATCCGCTGAATCATTATCATCGAGCCGCTTGAATGAACGGCCACTTTTCTGCCCCTTGCCTTTGGCTGACTGATTTGACCCGGTACCACCAATTGTCACGAGGCCGGTGACATTGTTCTTTCCATCGGAAGAACCCCCGATGAACCGGCCAAAGAGGAAGTGCATGAGTGGCCGCATTGTGGGAAGACTTGCGCAAAGCATCGCGATAGTGGGTTCAATCGTAGTCCAAATCCAACATGGGCCTATTAGCTCTGTTCTTTCGGATCAGCTTGTTACGCACGCAAGGTTATGCTGGGACCCACGAGTAAAGTCTGCATCAGCTCCTGCATTGGACAAGTCGATGACCACTTTCAGACGTATGCAACTGATTACCACGACCCTTTGCCGGCAGAGTTAGTCGCATGAAAGGCGTAGTGTGGGGTTAAGTGTGTTAAAGTAACTCACAGGCCGCCCAAAAGGAACATTCCTCCAATAGCTACTTTCTGTGACCGACGGACCTGGAGTTTGGAAACCTCGAGAACCGGCAGACACAGAATGAGAGCATCAGTGATAATATTCGGAATTGAGTTCCCCAGGAAGAACTTATTGGTATCCAAGCATTTACCACCCTCCATGAGAGGATTCCAAGCTTTGTGAACCGGCGTGCACTGGAATGTCGAGACCAACACCACAGCCAACCACCAAGCCAGTGTCAACCCGCCGAGCACATATCCTCCCACTTTCATGCCTGTCGTAGGGAAAATGCGATAATACATCAGGAGAACAGATGCTTTCACGGTACACAGAACAGTCCCGTATGTGTACTCGCCGATGAAAAGACACTTCGTGATACATTGTCAGCAAAAAGATATGCAGGCATATGTGGGAGGTTATGATAGGGAAAAGTACTTACGAGCATAGAACGACCAAAGATTGCCGGATCCTCCGCCAAAACAGCGTTCAAATGCCTTCCGACCCCTCCGTAGCAAACCGCTTTAGAATTGATGTCAATGGTTTTGTCCTCGTCGCGAGGACTCGCGTACTCACCAGCAATGCCGAGAATGGCGACAGACCATAGCAATGGCTAGTAGTTGAATAGCATAGAGAAATTGAATAACGTTGGTAATTTACCCACCAAAGACATGACAATCAACCAGTCGTCCCACTCTAGGGGCTTTTTCATCCGTCGTCTTGCCCAGAGTCTGAGAGCGACAACGACAGCGGAACAGGGCATCATGGCGGCGCACAGCCCAATAATGGTTGGGCCCTCATCATATGCGAGGAGATCAGGCGTCGAGATGGGTGTAGACATAGTGAATGCGATTCCTTGCCAACCTAATGCGATTGAGGTTGCGGTGGGCTGAAAGATGACTGCGACTTCGGGTCGGCCAGTGTCTGCGCATCGACCTTGGCCGTGAGAAGATCTCAACGTGATGTTCTGACTGAGAGGTAAAAGTGCTGCTGGTCGACCCATTTACTTCCTGGAAATATCATTATTACATGTTTCCATTCTTTCGTTGTGGGCCTAGCGCTTTTGAACCTTTCCAGCTTTTGATTCGAGTCTACTGTACCGCAATCATCTCTGTTGGTTCTCTGCATGGATGGTTCTTGGCGAAGACCGTTAACCATTCTTGGTGACTAGGCAAGGATACTGGTTCCACGCTCTGGGGCTGGGTGTTCCGGGCCGTCCGGAGACCGAGCCGGACAATCTGGAAGGTCGCATCCGAAGGCACTTGAGCGTTCCAACTCTTACGATTTTGATCAATTACTGCATGGGACCAGCTAAGTTTCGGTGAGATGCGGAGCATCTAATCTCACTGCTGGAGAAGCCAACAACCAACCACGTGATGGGATTAGGCCGTTTCCCTGACCCTTGCCGAGCCACCAACAACGCACTTCTGTCGCCCGTTGGATGTTTCTGGCGGGTTTCTACTAAAGAGACGGAAATGCCCAATCCTGATTCTTAGTTCCGCCAAGTAATCAGCTCCTACATTCAAATCACTATCAGCTACAAACATGGGTTCAATTGGCAAAAGTGAGCCCGTCTTCCTCGTCGTCACGGGAGCGTGGCACCCGCCTGCATGCTATGAGCCTTTGAAGACTGATCTCATCTCACTGGGATACGAATGCATTATCCCGAATATGCCATCGATGGGCCATGGCACCAACGGAGTTACGTGGGAAGCCGACAAAGCAAAGATTATCGAGGAGGCGACATCTTACTTCGACCAGGGGAGAGAGGTCATTCTCGTGGCACATTCTTATGGAGGAGTGCCGGCAACTGTCGCCACAGAAGGTCAAGGAACCCAGGAGAGAGCCGCACGAGGATTGAAAGGCGGTTTCAACTCCATCATCTTCGTTGCAGCTTTTGCCGTTCCTGTCAGAGGATGGGATCTTCTCACGACCTTTGGCGGGGCTTGGCCAGACTGGCAGGATACCTGCGAGTCCTACACGAAGGTGAACCCTACCTAATTGCAGTGCAACATGGTAGCTCGACTGCTTACCAAACGTATTTCCCGCAGAACAAACTTTCAACGGTGAATTTGAAGGGTTCCAAACTGTTGTACAATGACACTTCCGAGGAGGAAGCAACAAGGGTTTTTAGCATGTTGCTGCCGCACTCCCAAGATGCATTTGAGACCGGAATCAATTTCATTGCGTCGGATATCGTCATACCGAAGACGTATCTCTTATGTGAGAACGATCTGGTCTTTCCTCTGAGCCTTCAAGAGGCACTGGTAAAAGGCACCCCTGCCATGCAAGAAGAGAGAATTGCAGCTGGGCATAGCCCTTTCCTGGGAAAGAGCGAGGAGCTGGCGCGTAAGCTAATCGGAATCTCCCAGAAGGCCGGTTCGGCTCAAGCCGCGTAATGGGTTTTAGGACACCGCATTGTTAAATACGACAAAGAATTTGATCGAGGCTTTCGTTTGAACTAGATGCGGGCTAAGGCACATTCCACCCAAGCCACTACCCCGATCCAATCGCGTGCGACGGTGCAGTTGTGGCTGCAACCGGGCTGATCCGCATTTTGATTTCCGTGAATCCCACCTTGCCACACCAGGCCGATTGCCTGTTGAGGCGACACTGGTACCGCCAACCTCCAGGATCGGCCTCTGACGACGCCGTTGCCCAGCACCAACGTCAGCTGGATATTTCGTGTTACGAGCCAAAGCTAGGGGCATAATTTTTGGGTTGAAAGGTTCTTGTCAAATAAATATCAGATCAAGATAGATGGGATGAGAACCGTCCGGTCATACCATTCATCCCGATTTATGTATGCTGCATAGCGGTAGGTAAAATGAGGAATTTTCTTTTGCATGTCACTCGCGCCTGGCGTTCGATCGGGTAAGCTAGCTCGTTGAGATGTCTCGGAATAATGATGTTTAGCCCCGGACAATTTGATCGCCGATCCAAGGGATGATCCTGGATCTTGGGACAGACAAGGGTTGGCAGCCTCTTCCTCCAGCTACAATGTGAGTGGTCTCAATAAAGTAGCCCAGGAACATTGAAGTACTCAAACTAGAAATATTTGAAGAGATCATGTTTCTCGCTTCCATATACGCAGCTGCTCAGCCGCTTGGCTACGCTTGATCATCATCAGCGGACGCTACAAGTAGGTGCGGCTGAACCGGAACATTGGCCGGAAACACAGATTCCGATGCATATGACATCGCTACGAATTGATGATAAGGCATATAGGTAGTCGTTTGCGTAATATCCGGAGCACTGTTTTGATAACTGAGCGGACGGAAGATTGATCACGATCTTGATACCACCTCATCGAGGAGGCCGACGGTGACAAAGCCGCGAGGCTTACTTTTGCAGATTCTGTATCAAAGTGAGTCCACAAGAAAAATGAATGACAGCTGAAAGGCAGTGTGAAACCACATGAATCCAATAGTCCAAGATCCCCACGATAGCTGACCCCGCATCTTGGCAACCACGATGACGACGCTAAGAACCCGAGGATGCGGCCGGCCGGATCTACTTGCCATCCAATCGGCGGTGAACCGCAGGTACGACACTCGTAAATCAGACCGACGCAAGCGGTTTATGATACTACCAGGATTGCGTCTCATGTCAGCGCAATTGATGCCACTCTGATCAAATGCGACGGGAGGGATGACATTGCTGCTATCAACTCAATACGGAGTCTCGAGCTTAGTGGGACTCCGTGGGGGACCGGACATGAGAAGCTTCTGGGCAATTTGTATGGACTCCTAGCCAGGTTGTCATATTTTCTTTCCGACATCACATTCGCGACGTCATCATTGAAAATGATCAATTGGTCCGGAGTCTGCGCAGCAGAGCCGCGTTAGTCCCAGCTTCATTGCAGCTGCTCCTGCACATAGATGCCCGAAGAATCCGCTCACACCTCGACGTCCTGACGTTCAGGGCTGTGCGGGGGGGAAGATTGCCTATGACACTGACAGATGCCGCAACCGAGACATGTTCTTCATTGGCAATGATGTCCGTGGCTTCAGAAGCTAGTCGCCTATGGGCAGGCTGTGCGCGCTAAGTGCCGTTAAGCCCTCGCTCGTATTCGACCTGGAGTTGAGTCCAGACCTGATTGCTCGGCTGCCTTTGCCCGGTAGCATGCATCTCGTGTAGGTGGCGTCACCGGCGCTGACCAGTGCCTTCGAGACACGGCGCCGCTTTGGGTCCGCTGCCATACTTCGAAGGTCGGGGCACTGCCGGATGCGGTTCTAGTGTCGTAACGGGCGCTTGCTTCGGAATGATACCATCACCCGTCCATGCCTTTCTTTGACGGAGTAAAAACAGAGAAAACATGTAAAGTGACGGGCAAGGACCGGCATTTCATATAAACACAGACATGTCTCAAATTAATATAGAGCTCGTGGCTCTTAGACCTTCTTCGACACTGGGGTCCCGCCCTCAGTTAAATATTCCCCGACCCTGATCAGACATCGACCTTCACCATGCCGCGACTACTATCCAAAATGAAGAATCCTAAGCGAGTCATCCAAAAGCTGGCGAGCGATGGCGACCACGACAATACCCTCCCGATGCTTAGCATCGCCGATACCACAAGGAACAAGATTGTATCAGGATTAGGAGAGTTCTGCGGCACTTTTCTTTTCCTGTTCTTCTCCTTCGCCGGAACGCAAGTTGCCAATGTGGTAGCAGCAGCCAGTGCATCTGAAGATACCCTGACAGTCATCCTCTTCGTCGCTCTATCCTTTGGTGTCTCGTTGACGGCCAACGTTTGGGCATTTTACCGAGTCAGTGGAGGGCTATTCAATCCCGTCGTAAGTGAAATCAATCCTATCCAATGTCTCTCTCTGGATGATCTTCGTCTAATTCGCTTTTCCCCAAGGTTACGCTCGCCCTCGTAGTCTGTGGCGGACTACCGGTCCTCCGTGGCCTTCTCATCCTGCCCGTGCAGATAATAGCTGGAATATGCGCAGCAGGCATCGCTTCTGCTATGTTTCCCGGGCCTCTGGTGGTCGACACGCTTCTTGGAAACGGGACAAACACCGCACAAGGCTTTTTCATCGAGCTGATCTTGACCGCTCAGCTTGTTTTTGTCATATTGATGCTTGCCGTTGAGAAGCATCGCTCAACCTTTCTTGCACCTGTCGGAATCGGCGTGTCGTTCTTCCTGTCGGAACTGGTTGGTGAGTAGTCCATGAAGATATCACTAGAACATTACGAAGAGCAGAACGTGCTAACAGTTCATTCAACCAACAGGAGTCTACTTCACAGGTGCCTCGCTTAACCCCGCTCGGTCATTTGGACCAGCTGTGGTCAATCGCCAGTTTCCAGGTTATTTCTGGATTTACGTGTTCGGGCCTACGTTCGGGTCTTTACTAGCCTGCTTGCTGTACGCTGTTTTGCGGTGGTTGAGGTATTATGAGGTCAATCCTGACCAAGATGCGGACGGTCAGGACGAGGATGCTGAGGCGGCTGCGAAGGATTAATACAATCACGTTACATTATGTACACAAACAACCTAGTCATTTGAATGTTCATACTAAATGTTCAACATTAAATACTATCAACATTGACCCATACAAAGCCTCCCATCGATCATGCAGTGTGCATTCGTGACACCTTTCCTTCACATAATGAACACGATGCGACCCCATCTTTCTAGAATTGGTTCCACACGCAGGTTTGAACAACAACGCCGGTTATGCCATTCAAAAAGTTGTTCCTCTCCAGTTCTTCTTCGCCCATGTGCCGCGTGCCAGATAGAAAGCGGAGATCGCGGAGATAATGTTTTCCTAGTCCGCTCTAGTGAGGTTGCTGCATATCACCACGAACGTCTCTCGGTTTTAGGAGTTGCTCTATTGGTTCTAATATAGCATGCAAAGAGTCCTAGTCGTCAGCACTTACCATTACGAGAGTACTTAAATCCAGGTATGTCAGGTCATTCAGCTCAGTTTGCTTATATACCTCGACTTCTTGTCCTGTCAATATAGCTGTTCTACTAAATTTCACCTTTTCCAATTGATTTCAGTCACAATGACGAGCTCTAACAACAACCAGTGGCAGCTGACGGAGGTTATGAGCCCAAACCTCGACCATCCTGTGCCGGTAGTCGCGGCTTTGAACTTGCCTTACATAAACAATGGCCACAGGTTTCAGACCCTCAACATCTATCTTCCGAAGACGAATCATACAAACAACCTCGTCGGACAACCAGTCGTTAATCTTCCTACGTATTTACCCGCCGACTGTATTCCTTGTTGGCAGGTCCATATTCATGGCGGGGCATGGCGAGACCCTCAGCTTACCTCAACTTCTATTGAACCTGCCGCGGCTCATGCCTTTGCTGGCAGCGACCCGAAACCCCCAATCACTGCGATCATCTCAATGAACTATACGTTGTCGCCATTTCCAACTCATCCAACTTTACCTTACGATCCGACTAAGGGAGATAGCTCAGATCCGTCGAGAGATGGGCATCATCCCGACCATATCCGCGACGTTCTTCAAGGATTCGCTTTTCTACGTACGCTTGGTCTTCATGATGATTCATACATCCTTTCAGGCCATAGTGCTGGCGCATGTATTGCCTTCCAGTCGACTCTCCGGTCACCACAAGCCTGGGGCCTCGACGCTGCTATGGAGCCCCCTCGGCCCGTGGCGGTTGTGGGAATGAACGGATTGTATGATCTGCCGGGTCTGGTACATGACTTGGGGTCATCGCATGCTAGCCTCAAGGAAGTCTATCAAGGATTTCAGAGCATCACATTTGGACCAGACCAAGCAAAGTGGGAGGCTCCAAGCCCGTCCCATGTCCCTGTTGATGAGCTCGAACGGAGAGTCAAGTCCGGAAAGGTACCGCGCCTCATCATGATAGACCAGAGCGCGGAAGATCAGTTGGTTCCGACGAACCAGGCCGACAAGCTTGAAGCTCGCCTGAACGGAATTGCCGGTTTGCGTGTAGTCAGAGGCACTCGATGTGAGGGCCGGCATGCAGCTCCTTGGGAGGAAGGGTACATGATTTGGAATAATGTGCAGGACATCTTGAAGCATCTTGGGTAATGAATATCATCGACACCAGTAGCCTGGAGGAACTCGTCCAGAAATTACTATTACAGACTGATTGGGCGTAGATTTGTCCACACTCGAGGTGTAGATTCCCCCCCTAGAAATGAACAGAGGGAGACATCCTGATATCCCAGCTCGAATGTGACCATCCATAAGAAGATGACCCCAACCACGGCTGATTCTTCCAGATTCACCTCTAAATGCAGCCAATGTCTACAGAGACAATACACGCCAATCTCCCATCATTCCCTTGGGCAATTAGTCGTCATGAGCCCCAATACCAGCCACATCTCGTGGCCATGGATGGCAGACCAGTGGCGGAAAGTCGCTTTTGGTCCAATGGCATCCCAAGAAAAAAAGGTCGCAAAGGGCTCAGCGATGTGGCAAATTGCTAACATCAGCTTAGAGTCGAGCTCGACTGATTGTTTCGCGGAGATTTGCGAGTGGCGCCTCAGTGGGTGGCTTGGGGAACTTCTTCATCGCGAACCCGCATGAACAGGAGAAACAGACAAATGCTATCAAGTTATTTGACCGTTGTACACTGCCCCGATCCAGAACAAATTGATACTGATAGGCGGCGATCAGAGGGATGACGGTCTGATTCGGGGTCAGGATTGGGGCAACCCCCTGCAGGATGCCGATCAGGTGTGGGTCGCCGGGGCCGATCCCTTCGGCTTACGGCGGAGGAATGTCTGACCTACAGGGGTGAGCCCGATTATTCGCCCCGGGCAGGCGGTTGCAAGGCGTCTGGGTGTGTAAGGCTGACTTTGGATTTTAATGATTGCCTGGACGGGAAGTATCTCATTCATTTACAGCACCTTGTCACACACATCGTCCCAACTACACGTACCTGAGCAGGGGCTTGTGAAAAGGGAGGATTATTGGTCAATTGGTTTCCTCCTCCAATTCACTCGCCCCTACGTCGGACATGTCCGAAGGCTAAACAAACGGACTGGATCGTGCATACTCACCTGGCTCGGGGGCCGAGCCATTGACTGCACTGCAATTTGACGACCAAGGGGCTCTGCCACTTCACGTGAGGCTTCCTTAGGGATGCTGTGAATTTGACCACGTTCATAGCAAGTGCGCCTTGGGAGAGGAACGCTTCTATTGGTGGCACTTACGAGTTGAACGCATGTTGAAAAGTATCTAAGCGTACATGCACATGCTGTTGGAAAGGTATTGTGATGGCTTCTACCATGATGTCTCAGCCCCATGGCATCTTGCCTTATCATTTGGCCTCTTTTCAACATCCATTTCAGTTCCGTTGGATGAACCTCGGTCCTCGAAGCCCCTTAATAAGAACCCCTTGTCAATTCTTATTTGTGAACGCGTTCCAGTGTACCTCTGAAGTCAACACAAGCACTCCACATCACACTATTCGAGGCCCTGTGACTCTTGGTGCCGATTGGACACCAAACGACATATCGCAGAAGGGTCTAGAACCACTCAGTCTCATGACCCTACCTCACGAGGTGCACCAACTGGCTCTACCGTGCTAGGTTGACTGTAATCTCGGGCGCAAGCAGGGGGAGAACTTTTGAGGCAGCAACATTTGGCTAAGTATAGCAATCACAGCCATCTTCTCAGTATGAATTCTATCTACAACTGCTACTTGAATGGTCATATCAGGTATTGGATCATATAACGACCACACTTCACATGTTTTAACATCCTCTGCTCCAACCGAATCATTTCAACCCTCGGATATTCATGATCAGCAAAAGCAGCCCTGGTGCATTGACAAAAGGAATACTTCAATCGTGTTTTGGAAACATCGATATTTAACAAACCAAATCAGTGTAATCCCTCATTCTGGATTCCAAAACATCAGTTGCGCAAAGCCACAGACTTCCAACAATCGTCATGTCAACTGATCAAGGCTACAACACGGCAGTACCTGCCGGCCTTCCGCTCCGCAGTCTTGATCATGACTTTAATAACTGCGATGGCAGCATTTTATGTTACGAGCAAATGCAGTCGCTGACACTCCACAATCCTCTCTGGCGCGAATATCTTGGAAACCGCATAGGGTTAGAGCGCCGTTACGGTGAACTGCTTCACTCTTATGAAGAAGCTTTCGCGTAGGTCTCTCATTCTTCATGGTATGACAGCCTGGAAGACTACTAAGAGACGGCTAGAGCTTTCTTTGGAGGGTTTTACCCCATTGACTATGGGGTTACCACCAGCAAGGCAATGAACCCAGACAACGTTGTTAAAATCATCTTGACTCTCACGGAGATCTCCATGTCTGAGTCATCAGACTCATCTGAGAGTCCGATTACGGATGAAGACGACACATTAAAACGACTTGGTTGGGAGGACATCCAGGCAAAGCGACCTCGATGGGCCCTTCTGTCGGACACGTACGCGGCTGCAGCCTCTACCACAGTCTCAAGCTCAGTAGTATGTAAGTCTTCTCATACGGTATGAGCAATGGTGGGCCTAACAGAGAAATTTGAAGAATCCAGGACTGAGATTTTCCTCAACCCAGAAACCTCACGGTCACGATCCGATCCTCCTCCACACTGAAGGCGTGTCGGATGACGAGCTCAGAGATCAGCTCTATGAAGCCAAAGACCAAGGGTGCATAGGAATCATTATTGAAATCGTCGAAAATCAGTACAACGGCCGAATTCTAGACCCTGGACTGTTGGCGCGCTTGGCTACATTATGCGCGGAGGAGAGTCTCCTACTTGCCGTGGACGAAACATTAACCGCGATTCGTTGCGGTGCCCCCTTTTCATTTCACAGAGAAGAATACTCCCATGTTGCAAGCCCTGATATCGTGTTCTTTGGGAAAGCTACCGGCATTCAAGGTACAGCTGTCGATTTCGATGGCCAATTCCTGAAGAGGTTGGGCATTCTTGGAATATCGCGGACAGTGGCAGTCAAAAGGTGGCAGAGCCAGTTTCAGAAGTCAGTTGCTACCGCGGACCTCATCCATGCCTTGGCTACACTCGACTTAACCATCAGAGGCAACCTTACAATGGTCAGTCGAATCATTGGCCAAACTATCCGCTCATTTATCCTCGAACAGGCCGAAAAGCGAGGGCATGAAGTCAAGCCTCAAGATATTCTGGGCGGGTTAGAAAGCTTGATTTTCGTGCGAAAAGACATTGCTGGCGAGTTTCTAGTCATGGGTGCTAAGACAGCGGGATCGTGGATTCCGTGGGTGAAGTGGCTACCGAGGCTTGAATCGGACATGTCCAGAGGCGAGGTTCTTGATGAGATTATCGGTACTGCAAGTCACCAGGCTCGAGAAGATCTTTCTGAAATGTTGGTTCAGAAAGCTCAGAGGCCTAGCTGGTGTTTCTGGTGTGGCAATCAGACCACTGCTAAGAAGACTGATTGGTGCCGGCGGTGCTGCATTGCCGTCTGTGACGACGATATTTGCGGCCGTCACTTGGCCCATCATAATCACATCTAGTTGTGGTTCACATAAAAATCGGCCAGGCAGGGCTATATATAAGTCACGCGCTATCACTTATGCTGATGGAAGTAAGGCGCTACGTGGGGTTTGCAACGCAATCATGAACGCACAGGTTGCGTACGTTTCAATACATAAATAAACTTCCTTCTTCTAGTTATACCTTATAGGTACAAGCAGCTTTAACACAGGTGCCATCTAAACATTTAGCTGCACGCGCTGTTTAGCCCCGACAAAAAGGAATGCATATGATCTAGCCCGGACTTGAACCGGAGACCTTCAGTGAACGAGGAAGAACGTCCGAAGACATTCTGTGCTGTTAGGCTGACATGATAACCAACTACACCACCAGACCATTTTCATTAGTTGTGTAAGTTCATGGGAAAGATTTTCTGAGGACAGATCGCTGCGGATCGTGAGTCACATGCGGAGTTTCATCAGGCCCCGGAGACAATAAAGGTGGGGGACGAGAGTATTCAGACACTCGCCGATTGTTTGTTGGATGGATGCTATTGCGGTTTGCCAATGAATCGGAAACAAGTTCGTCGTTCCCTAATCCCATTCAAGCCACGCAGTTCTATGTCTCAGATGAATTATTTTTCGAGAGAGGGGTCTTGGTTCGGACATAGATGTGAACACTTGAGATGGGGGTAGAAATGTAGAGTGATTCAGTAGATACGGCTAGGCTATGCACAGGAGCGCCTAAATATGTACAAATGGAGCTTCCGTATAATATTTACAGTGAATAAGGGATTGAGCTGTCCTCTGCTCGGCCCTGGCACCTCTCCAAGCAAGGCAATGCAGCTTTTTCAATTGAATCTGGGCATGATAATCAACCGTTCGTTTAGTAAACGATCTTGACCGGGGTCTTGACATGAGCGGCCAAGCTGGTGGTGCCGTTCATGTTCTGGGAGATGGCCTGAACAAAAGCCTGGGAGCTCAAGTCGGCGCCAGCCGGGCTGGTGTGGGTGTTGTCCTTGATGTAAAGAGCGTTGACAGCGGTAGCTCCCATCTTGCGGTACATGTTGCTGACGGCCTGGTGGTGGTCGACAAAGGTGACACCGGAGTCGGCCAGAGTGTTCTTCGCCTTGAGCTGCATAGCGACAAAGCGAGAGGGAGTGCCGACCCAGCTGCCGGTTGACCACTGGTTCTTGGGGGTTTGAGAGCTGAGAATGACGGTGACACCCTTGGCTCTCAAGAGCTTGGCAGCCTGGATGACGTAGAATACGAAGGTGTACACGGTCTCGCCGGTGGTGTCGGAGACGCAAGTCTCGGTGCCCTCGCCAGGGCAGACGGAGCGACCGTTGTCGTTGGAGCGGGGCGAGCCAACATCGTTGTGGCCGAACTCAATTACGACAATGTCTCCAGACTTGACTTCGTTCGCGACGTTTTGGAAGCGGCCCTCGTTCCAGAATGAACGAGAGGAACGACCGCCAATGGCTCTGTTGACAACGGCGATGTTCAGGTACTTGGAGACATACTGTCCCCAACCATCCATCTGGGAGTCGCTGCTGCGGGCCATGGTGCTGTCGCCACAGAGGTAGAGAGTGGGCGCGCGAGCCTCCAGCTGAGCCGGCTCGGGTGCGGGAGCAGCCGTGATCTGCACGGCGCTGAGCGCCAGAGACGCGAAGATTGTGGAAAACTTCATGATGACGATCTGCGGTTTACACGGGCCGGAGGGTCGAAGATAGTGGTATAAGTGGGCAGCAAAGAGAAACTGGCAGTGATCCACGGACTCAAGCAAACGGCGGAGACACAGGTGATTTAATACAAATATTTCTGAGCAGTAAGCTCAATCTATTTCATCGGGAATATCCCCGATTGAGTTGCAGCTTCCATATCGAGGATGGCGTAGCTTGGTTCCGCTCCGGTCGGCCGAGCTTTTCTTTCATATACGACGTGTCCTGCCAAGCTATTAGAATGTTCTTCCGCCAGTCGCGATGGTTGTGAGGGGGCACAAGGCGTTGTTTACTCTATGTTTAATGCGACATTGGGTGGTTGCGGGAGTAAGCTTAACTCTACTTGAGACCATTAAGCACGTTTAGAATTGCAAGGGCTCTTGAGGACCCCCGCTGACCTCGGATCTGGGCGGCTGCTTTGGGACGGTTGTAACCTGCCAAGAGACAAGGTCTTGATGAATTTCTTCCTGTTGGGCAACTTTTGTCCGCGCCTTTGCGGAGTTGGCTCTAGTGGCTTGGCAAAATGGTCGTAAAACTAAGAACTCCCGGTAGACAGCAGTCATCTCCGCCAATGGCGGTGAGAAACGTTGAGAGTTAGCGGGGAAATGCCGATCTGTTCTGCAAACCGCTCTGATTTGGGACGAACGTGTGAACACTCGGCGGAAGTTTGACGCGAGAAGCTGGAAGCGGGAAGCCGCAAAGCTTCTACGAACGCAACTGGCTTTCAGCTCAGCTCAGCCTGAGTCCTCAAAATAACCTTTTGATCCTGGTCAAGTGCCTATCCGAGGTTACATTCGCTTTGGGCTGTCATCTAAGGTTAATGAAGGGATGGTGAGTGAGGTGGTCGCCGAGACATCCTGCGACGTGGAATTTGGGTTAAGGATGCGATCCGTCGGTAGTTCGGAAATGTAAGCCCGATGCGCCCCAATAGTTTACTTTCTCTTTATTAACAAGGCCCACTCATTCGATCTCACCATCCGGGCCTGCCGCTTCGTGCAGCTAGCTGGAGATAGTGCACCGTTCACTTGGGGATGTGCTTGTCCGGCCGTCAGACTGTTAATGACAATGATTTAAAGGATGTTAACTCCCAGGAGTATCTGCTCTGCAAAAACCCAAGTGCGTCAATACCAGCAGCATTTACCTAGCCTCAATAGCACCAGAGACACATTTATCGTACCGAAGACATTTTTCGTGCCCGCATGTTGTAAGTTCATCGCAGCAAACTCCTGTAGTATTGATTGTTTGCCACGCCAGCTGCTCTTATGTGGCTCGACATTGGGCTTTCGGCGTTTTGCCCCGGATATTGCCATCAAATAGTACCTACAATGTGATCTTAGACTTACTGAACGCTTTCGCCTGCAATCTAGAAAGAAATCCAGTGTTACCTCAGTTGTCCGGCCATTTGTCGAAATGAGTATCCCAATGGGTTTTCGGATAGGCGTATGGGTGTCTCTCCTGGCCGCAGCTATGACTAAATCTTTCAACATCAAAAATCGCGTTGCCATATATGCCAGGGTGATCGGCGTACATACGTAAATCGCAGTGGGCAGTCTTTCCTGCTAGATGCCATCGAATCGAGAGGTCTCTTGGGGCCGCTTCGGGCAGTACCTTAAGGTGAAATAAAGCCGTGCATCTCGGTCGCATTCGCTGTATTTAGAAGCACAAGATTGAACAAAACCTTGACTAGACGAATATTCAAGATCATGCAGTCTACATACATGCTAACTCAAGTACCAGTAATAACTACGTAGCTACGTGGAAAAGAGTCTCGATCGGGGGCTTCTTGTGTTGTGGCTAGCCATCATTACGGACGAAAACGGAATCTTGATTGAATGTCGATATGTTCCTCGCTGTGCTTCACATCGATTGGAAACTCAGGCGGAGCATTTGAATCCTCCGGGGACTGAATCGAGGCCCTATCGACGGGGAACGGCTGAGAAGACCGGGTCCTTCGGGCAAGTGGGGGCGCCTTCATCGGAAACCGGAGTTGGTCGAAAACGCCGATTGGTAAGTACACAACACTTCGGCCCGGTTAGGATCGCTGCGGGCTCCGTCAGTTCGTCTGTGCAATATGATGAGTTCTTCACTCATTAATGAGCCTTCTGTTAAAATTCATGGAGTTCCTTGTTCAATGTGCTGTTCAATATGCTCTGATTATCCAGACTAACACCGCGTGAAGCACGAAGCGGGCACCTGATCGATCTGAATCTACAATCCGTTCTTCTTTCCACCGCAATCTATGTAGCCTCTGAAATAAGTGGGGCTTGATAATAAATACGCGTGTAAGGCAATTTGGATCTCACAAGGCCTCAGCCACGGTGTACGAAACAAGCACCAACCCGCATCTAGCCCCATCTACAGATAGCTTTAGTGCAGAGGCTGCGAATATGAATCGCGCCCCGGCACAAACCAGACCTTTCTACTTGCAGCCTTCTTCTTACTTTTTGCAGACCCGCGTATTGGCTCTTTTCCCTCCTTGACCTCTTCTTGATTCATCTCATTCCGCGCAACATCACTGCCGATGCCAAAGCAGCAGCATGATCATCACCCCGGAGGTCGTCGGTCCCACAAAAAGTCGAGAAATGGCTGTGCCGGGTGCAAGCGGCGGCACATCAAATGCGACGAGACCCGCCCAGAATGCCGGAACTGCGTCATGAGCGATCGGGTCTGTTCGTTCCTCAAGACTGATACAGACGAAGAAAAGCTACCGACTGGAACAGTCAAAAGTCCCTCTCCTCCGAGCACTGCGGCGGCAAATGTCGCCATCGTCCCTCAGCAGTTGACGAGTAGCCTTCATTGCGACTCACCAACATTTACTGTGGCGCACATGGTTTTTCTCCATCATGCCGAGTCTCACATGGCTGAGTTCATGGCTCTGAGGGGCAATGTACGGCCTATGATCAACACCGCTATTGAGCATGCATTTACAGCTCCATACCTATTGAACGAACTTCTTGCACTGTCTGCGCTCCATCTATCTACACAAGGTGGTGCCGAGGCACGCTTGTTCAATCACCAAGCCACCGAGCTGCAAACGCGGTCTTTGGAACTGTTCTCTGAGGCCAAGGGCGATATTTCAGACAGTACCTACATGCCCACGTTTATTTTCGCCTCGCTTCTAGGCATCCATGTCCTTCATGAGACGCTGAAAACAGAATTCGGAACATTGGCAGACTTTGTGAAGAGTTTTGTTAGCTACTGCCGGCTTCATCGAGGGGTCCGAGCCGTGACAGGACAATATTGGTCAGAGATCCTGCAGTCGGACTTGAAGCCTTTGCTGTATATTGCAACCCTCTCGAAGCAGACAGAGTCACAATCACCGGGCACAGAAACCGATCAGCTGAGAGAATTTCTCACAAGGATGACAACGTCTTCAGCAGCTACAGAGGCTTGTCTAGGTGCACTAGCTGGTGTGCAATGGGTTTTGGATATGGCCAAACAGGAGCCAACAAGGTACGATGTCGGTGTTCACGCCGTTATGGCATGGCCTTTGTATGTTACAGATGGGTACATCGAGGCTCTTCATCAGCATCAACCAGAGGCTCTCGTTGTCCTAGCATTTTATGCAGCTACGTTGCACAGGTATCGGCAGTACTGGGCATTTGGTAGTTCTGGATCCAGTGTTGTTCATCTAGTTGCCAGCAGCATTGGGTCATTCTGGCAAGATATTCTAAGCTGGCCCCTGCAAGTTTTGATAGAATCTTAACTCGTGTCGTGCGTAAGAATATTACATAGTCTTGCGTTTCAATACTGTCATGAATTCGTGGGGCAGTTGGCGATCACAAATGAAAGTTCGCATCAAAACGTGGATCGCTCAGTTGGAAGAGACGGGCAATCAGGATCGTTTTGGCTATCAAGAAACACACTAATTTACTTGATCCATGACCTATTCTAGATGCTCTCAAGGTGGACTCATACTCCCAAAACCATGCGTCCGCTCTAAGCGCTCAGCGGCTGTGAAAGCTCCTATGCGGATGCCCAGTGTATCTACGACATGCGACACAATCTGCCAGTATCCAGATTGCAGTCCCACATGTGGCTTCCAGGGCCTGAAAGGACGAACATGCTAGCAGTAGGGTCGTACTTCTGCTTGATATCAAATAGACGATCGTAATCCCCGCCGAAAAAGTCCTCCTTAAAGTTGGTGTTGAAAGGATTGGCTTCGTTGAAGTATGAGCCAGATCCAGGTGCCCACTTACGCCAGACGGCCTCCTTATTCTCTTCAGTCCATGCAGCCGCGGTCGCCAGAGCGTCTTGGGGTGTGGAGTCTGTAATATTGACGTACGCCCCAGTGCTGATGAGGTGGATGTACGCTGCTCTCCAAGCTGGCGTCACAGCTCCACGCATCTTTTCTTCAACCCGATTCGTCCCAGGGCCCCCTTGGAGGCCGAAGATGAGGGATGAAGCGCTTCCTTGTACCTGCGAGGTGGTAATGCTCTGTAGATGGGAGCGCAGTGTATCAGAAGGAATTTCTGTCAGCTCTTTGCGGCCGAGGAGACGACTGGAGATCAAACTGATCTGTGCCACGGGCTCTGATGGATTGTTGAGGCTGTCGACAAAAGCCATGTATGAATCAAATACCGTCGGGGTTGAGATGGTCACGAACAAGCCCTGACTTGTTTCATTTCCCAATACGCGTGCTTTCACTGGTTCCAAAGTAGAAACCAGAGTGCTTGCGGTAGTGTTGAAGCCGAAGAATGTGAAAGATGCCCCGATACCCTTGCTAGAGTCACCAGCAGACACCTGAGAGCCCAGCACCGTCGTTGCTGTCCCAAATCCTGCGATGCCTACGTCCATGAGGTCGGGTAGTGAGCTTGTGAGAGTCGCGAATGCGTCCCAAGATGCGGCGAGAGCTTCCTTTGTGCTGTTTTGGGGCAGCGACAGGGAGAATGTAGACTGGACCACGTTTTGAGGTATCGGATGAGTGCGTAAGACATACTCGATGACGACTCCGTAACCACCCGGTCCGCCACCTCGGATCGCCCACAGCAAGTCCTGATTCTGAGCTTCGTTGGCGACGAGAATGTTTCCCGAAGATGTCACGACGGTGGCTTGGAGGACTTGATCGGCTGCCAGACCATAGTGGCTCGAAAGAGGGCCGTGGCCACCCCCGCCGATGAAGCCACCCAGGCCTACTGTCTTGACTTGACCACTAACAAGAGTTCTGCCAAGAAGAGAAGCAGCCTGGAGAACAGTCCCCCAATTGTTGCCGCTGCCAAGTATCACCGCATTCTCCGTATCGTTGCTGAGAGGAAGGGGCCATTGAGAGTTGAAATCGATGTGTCGAAATTGATGGGTCCAGATCGACAAGGCGTAGGCACCACTAGATCTAAGTCCCTGTCAGCTTCTTGGTCTATCTATCTGAATACCACGCGACGGTTCCATACCTTCCATTGAGATCGTGTCCAGTTCCCTTAGCAATGATCCGAATGTTGCGGTCGCTAGCCCATTTCATAGCAGTCGCAACCTGGTCCGCAC
Organism: Colletotrichum endophyticum; assembly: GCA_027406105.1. NCBI lineage: Eukaryota > Fungi > Ascomycota > Sordariomycetes > Glomerellales > Glomerellaceae > Colletotrichum > Colletotrichum endophyticum. Next base: position 1,148,580 of record JANVYF010000005.1, read on the forward strand.
TCGTGGCATTGACGATGTACTCAGGCAAGCCTCCGAGTGTGCATCCTTGATTTTTGTACCCATAGTCACTGGGTGGAACGCATGAGCTGTTGGCCGAGAACGGATAGTCTATCGACTCTGGCTGTTGTGCATGGAAGCTGCTTGAGGACCAGCCGTCATCAACTTCTTCGCAAGCCAAAGTTGACGAGAAAGGGTTTCTCTCATAGCAAGATGATGCAGCCGGTCGAGTCTTGATCAGCGCGCCAGCAAGAGTTTGGTTCAGTGCGTTCCAATCCTCAGTCGTTGGCCATGTCGCATCGAATGGGGTGGTTTTGCAAGAGGAGTCTGCTGAGACGGCGCCCAGCAGAAAGATGGTCGTAAGAAGGTGATTAACTAACATGATGTAAATGTAAGATGCCTTCTCGATTGACCTAAGCTAGATCATGCTGAGGAAAAATCATCCCTTTTATCAACAACATGTCAAATTCCGTGGGATATCAGGTGGGAATAACAGGTGCACGGAACCGGGTTGATGTTGTTCTAGGCTGAGGCCGAAATGGCCTTACACGCGTACAAGTGCAGTGGGTACCATTACGAATCAGGGCCATCAGCGCATAAGCAACTTCCACTGCCTCTTTAATCTGGCAGGCGGAGAAGGATCAACCAAGTGATCGATTTCCTGTTTGAAAATTACCACTACGTGGTTACGCATGTTCAAAAGCCGACAGCATACCGCATCAACCGCGCTCATTTAGCTTCAGGGGTTGGACAAGCAAGTAAGTCAGCACAGAATTTATGCGATGCACTGAAGGCACCTTTCACATCATTCCATGGCAGTTTCAGTGAAGTGATTTTGATCTGAATAATTGTATTATCAATTAATGAGGTGGTGGTGAAATCATCGCTATGGGGTCCCTTCTATATCAAAGATAGATGTAACAAAAAGGGCTGCCTCCAATTGTGTTGAGCAGATCACTGATGGGCCGGTTGGGCGCGTTGGGTTCTTGGATCACAAGATCATCGAGCCGAGCATCACGGCTCGGGGGGTTGTTGAGGATTGTGATGGTACCCGCGATGTTGAAGGCTTCGGTCAGATGCAGAGCCTGCCAAAGCCAGTAAACACGATCCACCATGGCGTGGTGAAGGAAGAAGGTCGGGTCATTGGTGGACGAATAAAGGTCAGATGCCTCGCCATTGACAATCATCTGGAATGTAGTTAGTTCCGCCGTTCAAATCAAGGGGCGTTAACAAGAGAGCTTGACATACGTGTCCCGAGGTGTGCGTTCCGAGAAAGCCATCTCCAAAGCGACCCTGAAGCTCATCCTGAAATGTTCGAACGTTTGCCGCAGCGGCGCCAACGGTGAGATTTAAAACGTTCTCCGGGGTCATCCAGTGCTGAGATGTCCAGGCGCTAATGTCTCGGGAAAGGCATCGAGGGTTGTAAGCGAGTGGGCCACCGGGGTTGACGGCGAGGCCATCAATTCCGGGTCCAACGGGTCCGAGGTGAACTGTCATGCTAAAGCCTGGTCAACTGTGTGGCTCTTCGTCGTTGGGTGAATGGACCTACTTCGCAAATGGTCCCTTGGTAACACAGCCGCCACCATCACCCGAGGGAATGTAAACTCCACCACCAGAAGTGCTACCGTTATGGGCCTTGAAGACACCATTGCCGCTCATGCTGGTCTCGCTTCCGTCGAACATCGGTGCCTTTGAGGGGTCATCGCGGTATGATAGCCAGTTCCAATACTAAGATGCGGTCAATGTCCTGTCGTCATTTTTTTTGCTTGTGGAACAAATGGCGACTCACAGGCTGGTATCCTTCATAGCCGCACTCTTCTCTCAATGCGTTTTCGTAGGCCCAAGTGAAGTATCGGTGCCATGTGAGAAAGTTACCCTGAGGTAGGGAGATTAGCTCATGCGACATGACCTCGTCTAGATGGCAAGGTTCTTACAGTTCCATGGATGCTCAAGGTCTGATTGATATGAACGCCAACAAAGTCGTCATAACGGTTCCTCGCGCCGGGTGCAAATCCAGAAGCTTGAAGCTTGGACGGCTTTCTCAGAAGGCAGTTCACGGCGCTCGTGTATGCCTTCCTTTCTGAGCCAGATAAGGCATTCCTGATGAAGAGCGCCGTTAGGAATGCCTGAAGTCAAACACGTCCGACAAACAAGGTCGCTTACCAGTCTTTCCGGACACGTGCGTTGAACAAGTTGCACCCACCCCTCTTTCCGAGGGTGCCGTCACTTTCAGCAGCTTGAAGAGCCTCGATAGCTTGGGCCTGAATGTCTGACAATTCGTCGCCCTCAATGGCCAGGGCTGGGCTGGCGCAAAGACCCAAGACGGCAAGGAGGTTGGCGAAACGCATCTTGAGGCAGTGAAAGTCGAGATCAAACGTGACGGCTTTACTTGTTCGGTGAAGGGATTGGGCTAGCGAGCTAACGAATAGAAGTCGGCTCGTCTTTGGCTGGGACGCTGCGGCTTATATTTATTTCATCTGCGTCGGTCATTTTCACCCCTCCCCAGGCGCAACGGGTTCGCCCGACTTTCGCGATTCATTTGACTTGTGCCAAAATGGCAACCAAGCCGGTTGCGGATGTCGGCGGGCTCGTGGATTCCACGAAAATTTCTCAACCCTGACCTTGCCTGCATGTTGGACAAGATGTTGGTTGGCTCGCGTGGAGTCAGTCTTGCAGAAGCGATATGGTCAAATAGCATGGATAAATCCAGAACCTGGGAAAGGCACGAACAGGGTCACATCGTTGGTAAGCACTAGCAACAACCTAGAGATACAGCGATGTCTATGATGACCCGCAGACAGTTGTCAGACGGCAATTGATGCAGACAACTCCTAGTTTTCTTTCTATCTTTGCCGTTTTCCAATCTCTTCGACTTCGTTGTGGCCGTTGTGCCGCATATCCGCTCCGACATGTTGGAGATGCGGGCGCGGGTCCGGGTGGCCAACCGGCGGCCGGACGACCTGCTATTTCAAGTAAAAGCCATGCTCAGGCCAGGATGTTACGCCCCACGACACTCAATCTGGTCCGGGGTTTGATCCACACTTCGGCGCGACCTATTTTGACTTTCGCCGAAGTCCAAGTCTGTTGGAGCTGTGGCGAAGTATTTGCACGATCTTACAGGTCGAGGTTGACGGGTAGCACCAACGCAGCAAGAATGATCAGATACGCCCATTTTTATAGATTAAATGGTGGGTAGATTCATATCTCCATCCAAAATCGTCGGATGTGGGCCAGATTAGGTTGCGGGACTTGAGTCTGTGCTTCTTTCAACTAAATAAATAGTCAAGGCGACAAAGTCGTAGTCACTTGAGCCGTAAGTCTGACTCACTTGGATTTCTGAGATGCGTTGTAGAAGTGATTTATCTGGGAGAAGCAGTGTCGATTCCAATCCAGAGGTTCAACTGCAACGACCTCTTTGATTTCGGAGCGATCGGATGCGGGCAATGCCTAACCTGGTTCTTCGCTCTTGGCTGTTGGTTCAAAGACCAGGCTCACAAACAACCTTGCAATAATGGCAAATGAGATGCCCACAATGGTGTATTCCTTCGCCACTCGGAACCCTTCCTTTGAGGTCTTGTCAACGCCAACCGGTCCGGACTCTCGAGGTTTCAAGGAGCAAGCGTGATTTCGCCAACCAGCAACTTAGAAATCGCAAGCCTTGGAGTCTTCTAAGATGTCAGAGGTACGTAAGCCATAGTGCAGGCTCGAGGCATTGCCGGAGGGAGAGAGCCGGCCTTTTGCGCCAGTGGAGAAGATCGAGGCCTAGAATTCGTGCCTCTGCTGTTTTCGGAAGGCACGTATGATGTTGGCCTCGGGCTGGTGGGAGGGCTTCCAACCATTTCAGGTCGCAGAAGCTGACTTGTGGTTCGATTTACATGGGCAGGTACGAACTATGATATCTCTTCTGTTGGTCCTCAACCCCCTTTTACTCAGGGACCATCGGCACAAATTTTGGGTAGTTCTTTTGGTAGTCGTCTCAAACTCTGCATCTATCTTCAGATCAACACTTCGACCCGCGAAATAGTCTGTTGTCATGTCGACTGATCCCAAGCATTCGATTGATCCGGATAGAGCACGCGAAAGTAACACAGAATGGATTCTTGGAGTGACGGGCACTCTGTACGTCATTGCTGCAATATTTGCCAGCCTTCGACTTTACACGCGGGCGTTTTTGGCCAAGACCATCGGCCGAGATGATTATGTTTTGGTTGCTTCTGTTGTGAGTATCTAAGGCGTTTTCATTGCTTACTCTACCTACGTTTTTCCGTGCTGACGGCGTAGATTCTCGCCACCGTCGGTATGGTTCTCCTGATCATGCAAGGTATCCGCGGGATGGGAAAGCACCAGGACACTCTGTCCGATGCTGACGTGACTGAGATCATGCAACTGAGCTTCTACCTTTCCAACATATCTGGTGTTGCCGGTCGCAGCTTGCTCAAAATTTCCATCGCATTATCCCTCTTGAGATTCAGCCGGAGTCGATGGTATTCACGCTCACTGTGGGCCTTGATCGGTAAAACCTTCGATATCAACATGCGTATAAATTACTGATCCAAACCATAGTATTTGTCGTGCTATGCGGCATCTTCGCTTGGGTTACTATTGCCCTCTACTGCAAGCCCCTGGCCGGGTACTGGGACAAAAGTCTCGAGCCCGAATGCTATGACATCAAGCTTTTTATCTCTTTTGGTTTATTCTACACCTGTAAGTACCCGTGCGGTCTTCATCATTGCCCATTACTAACAATCAAAACGCAGCATCTTGCATGTTCACAGACGTTTGCTTTGCTGTCCTGCCCATCCCGGTGATTTGGACATTGCAGATGAAGCGACGAACTCGAATCTATTTGATTGGAATTCTGAGCCTGGGTTACTGGTAGGCCTTCAACATGCAAGTTGGAAAATTCTCTGCTCACAACCCTAGCGCTGTGGGAGTCGGTGTTGTAACTGCAGTCTTTCAGATTGCCTATGGTGGAGAAAGGGACGGAACCTTGTACGTTTTCTATGCATGCTTGCAGTTGGAAGCCTTCGAAAGCAATTTGTCTGACTCAAACGTTCATGCAGCAAGAACAGCGTTCAGTTTTGGGGGTTGTGAGTATTTCTGGAATCATGGAGACATTCTCATCGGCGCTTTGCACATGGGCTAATTTCGGGACTTTTGCAGCGTCCAGTTCTGCCTCGCCATTATTGCGGCTTGCGCACCCTCCCTGAAACCGTTATTGGGCCGCGCCCTGAAGATTTCGTCGACCGATAAATACAAAGCGAACCTATACGAAAACCGCTACCCCACAAACAGGCTCAACTCGACCATGCGGCGTCATGGATACATGGAGCAAACAAGCCAAGACTCCCCGGAGTTTGAGCTTCAAGATAGAGCGTTAGCAGGGTCTGATGACACGCATCAAGCGATGATCAACGGCGGCCCAACTCGAACCGCGAGTATTATGTTCGGGAAGCCCAAGTCCGACCGGTCAACAAGCGAGGAGACAATATTGAGAGAAGCCAACGCGAAGGGCATCATCTGCAAAACAGAGATCACAGTCAGACGGTAGTAGAGCAAAAAGCAGGAGATTTTCGGGTGACAACAATGATGAATCTTAAGCCCAGACTTGGTAATGCAATTTATGTACGGAGAATCCAAATGCTATGTGCTTTTCCCACCACAAACGACTCCACTAAAAACATCGAGGCGAAATTTAGCAGCTGAGAGTTGCTATCTTCAAGAAGCCGCTTTCGGCGCGAATGTCAGCGGAACACCGGCAGGACTAGCGTCAGTTATGTCCTGGGCGATTTGCAAAAGTGTCGGAACCGTGAGCGCAGTGTCGGTCGGGGACCAGCCCAGCACCACTGGAAATCTCTCGTTCCCTGGACAAAGTCGGTCAGTATACAGGAGTTTTCGTTTTCTTGCATGTCTGTCTAACTTACGGAAGAAATACTCAAAGTATGACCTCTTGGCTACTGGGTTGTCCGGGCTGCCCCAGACAGCCAGCATGAAGGCGCATTCTCCGGCCGATGTTCCTTCCCTCGCCTCCGTAACGTTCATCGTCGGGTTGAGCAAGCTCATCTGCTGAATGTGTCGGGCACGAGCGTTTGATATTGACGTAACGTCGAAGGTTTGGGCGTTTCCAAAGTAGGAGAGAAATTGGTTGAATGTTCCCGCATCGAATGGGTTCGTTGGATCGAAGTACTCGTCGCGGCGGGACATGCTTCCGTCGTGTTCGATGACATTGTGTTTGTTTAGCATGTCCAAGTCGATGTACTGTACACACACACGTTATTAATCTGACGGTTGACTTCACTCTTAATTGAGTTGCTGGTGTTGATGATGGTATGGAAATAAGTTCACGAGTCCAACTTACGTCTGCATTGGGGTCCGGATTTGTTGCCAGTCCAGGGGTAAATGTTCCAATGGCAATATCATCACCCATATTTATCCCGTCGGAAAAAGCTGTCTTGATCTTGTCTAGTGTAATATCCCGACCATTGTGTGGAAGGAATCCGTGGTTCGCTAGCGTATTTAACATTGGACAAGGTGAACGAACTGAGAAGTCGCCAAGTTAGTGACGATTCGCAGGTTGGGTCCGGGAATTCTCACCATCCCCAGGTCCAGCTGGTGTCCAGGTGAAATGATTGGGTTTTAGCTTGGACGGCAAGTTCCTCAATATGGACCCTGAGGTTGACGGGCAGCCAAAGCCAATTGAACCAAAAAGACATAAAGGAACGCCATAGGCCAGCGGGAGGGTTCCCGCGACCAAGAGATAAGAAAGCTGCATGTTTTGCGATATGAAGTAGTTGAATGAAGCTTTGATGTGTGAAGACACGGCTGAAAGGTTTGGATGAAGTTGTAGAAATCAAGTTAGAAAAAGATGCGTACGAGTACTAATCATGAAAAGCAGATTCATCCACGATTTAATACAGAAATTCGATGGACTCGCGATATTATCGTCCCCTCTTACTAGACCTCTTCAGAGTAAGGTAGTTTTGGAGTCCGTTGTAAACTTCCTTTCCAACGAGGCAAGTTGTAATGTCGATCTTCGGCACTAAAAGCGCCAAATGGCTTGCCTTCCTAGCGCCGCCCCAGCCCGACGCGAGCTATCCTTCCGGAGCGCTCAGGAACCGAGCTTTCGCGTTGTGTTAGCGCCTGGCAGCTCCTCAAAGAAATCAAATCATTCAAAGAACCCCGTTTCATTTTTATTCCAGTTCATCCCATTGGACGCGTCCGTTGTTGAATAGCCACCGTCTCGAACAGTGATCAGGGTCCAGGCGAGCCTTCGACCGAGCTAGGCCCAACGGCAGGGAAACAGAAATGACGAGGACAGGCGTCAGGCACGCCAATCGGAAGAGGTCCGATGCGCAATCAGCGTCTTGCGAGTCGTGATCTATAAGGCTGTCTCTTTGATCGTCCCGCCGACATGACTCTAGCTTGCTCAAGATGCGAGATCCCGTTGACTAGGACGCCTTGGTTCCGTTGGACCCCGCGATCTACGGCATCAGTCATCGTACATGAGATGAAGCGATCGAGACTTCAGTCCCTAACGGTTTGACTGTGAACAGTTGGTGGCAAATTTCTGGGATTTGGTGCTACTTGCTATGGTTGGATATCAGAACACTTGGCTTCGCATCGAGAAAATATTTCGGCCATCACAGGCGTCGCTGCCGCAGCTATAGGTCGCCTTTAGACCCGTCAACTGTCTCATGAAGTTTCTCTGCCGCGATCATCGTCTGGATTAACGCGTTATCCTGGCAGCACCAGGCCTGTTCAGTTATCTATTCGGCGCGATGAACTTGTCCGGCTTGTCCATGTTCCCGTTCTCCTTTCCCGGGATTGTGCTGCCCTTGCTCCCGAACATGTTTGCCATCTTTTTCCAATTCTCTCTCTGAAGAACCAGTTCTTCCTGCAGTCTTTCTCAAAATTCCACCAAGAGGCAATATCAAAGTACCCGCTGCGTAGGGCCCTTATATGAAATCGCCGACAGTAGCGTTGCAGACGGTATCCTGGAGTCGCCCAATCTCTGCAACTACAAGCCTGATGGTCTCCTATGTGCTGAGGGAGAAGGTCAGACAAGCGGATGTCTGACGATCACGCAACTGAGAACCCTGAAGAGTAATTACTCGCCGGTCTTGGATGCGGCCGGTAGCCTCGTTTATCCGAAGATGCAGCTTGGATCCGAGTTAACTGGAGCTGTCGACAGTTACTTTTCTGGAGCGGTCTCGCCAGTCTCAGATTGGTGGCGCTATGTCATTTTCAATGACTCCACCGGGGATCCCATGACTTTCAGACCAGAAAACTACACTGTTGCGTCAGGCCTCAACCATTTCAACATTGACACCTGGGAAGGCGATTTGGGAGCATTCCAGGGCCGCGGCGGGAAACTTCTTCACTGGCACGGTTCGGCCGATGGTGTTCTCTTGAGTGAGAATTCCCCCAGATACTATGAACACGTCTCGCAAAGCATGGGCATGGATTCGGCTGCCCTTGATACATTTTACCGCTATTTCCGTGTTTCTGGTATGTCCCATTGTGGCAGTGGCGATGGCGCAACCTTCATCGGTCATCAGTCGGCAAGCGTCCCTAGTCTGGCTCCGGAGGAAAACATGCTGACGGCGGTTGTGCAATGGGTTGAGAATGGGGTCGCCCCTGAAACCATTATGGGCACCAGATACATCAACGGGAGCTAGAACAATGGTGTCGACTTCCAACGCAGGCATTGCAGATAGCCTTACAATAATGTGTATTAGGGCGTTGGTGACTATAAAGATCCTAACACCTGGAAGTGTGGATTGTAAGCTAAGCGTCATAACGTACTGGCGATAATCTACATCTGTAGGAGGATCTCTCGAAAACTGGAATTTGCTTTTGAGCGGGAATAATAATTGGATCCATGTCGCCTTACGGAGAGACTATTTCCTCTGACAATCCTTCAGTTGTAAAAGTCGTTCTTGAAGGAACTAACTTGCGCGTCGGAGCAACGGGATGATGCATGCATGTATTCATAACTCGTGGGCTATTTGGCCAATTTGCTCAGGTATTCTGAAAAAGCTTCTATATATGTATCAAGATTACAGTGTCCAAAATACTTTCAAAGCAATGGCAAAGCAATGGCATACTCCCAAAGCAACAAAATCCCATCTCATCACATCTGATTAGGTACCTACCTAGTAGTAGCACGAATTGAAGTCGGACTTAGGCTGCCAGCTGGACACAGCTGGCTGTGCTGTGACAAGCGCCCCACACACGGCGACCGCTGACGCCGAATACCGAACTTTTTTTCATCCACCCCAGCATCCCGATACCAAAAAATTTCCAGCCGCCCTCCAGAGAAGTTTGGCGAAGGAATTCTGCATCGAAAACAACGCGAATTCGGCCACCGCACGACAAGATGGCGACCCCCGCGAAGGCACCCGCCAAGGGACCTGCGAAGCGATCCAAGACCCTGAAGAGGGACACAAGGGTGGAAAAGCGAAAGCAGCAGTTGCAGAGCATCGAGCAGCTCGAGAAGGCCGTCGCAGACTTTGTAAGTTGTCGATGCACGCCCTCCATGATCTTCAATCATGCGATCCAGAGACTGACACCTCCTCGCCGGCCTACAGGACCCCAAGAGCGAATTCACATCCTTCTCCGAACTCCCCCTCTGCGAAGCGACCGCCACAGGCCTCGAGAAATCCCACTTCCAGACCCTCACCGACATCCAGTCCCGCGCCGTGCCCCTCGCCCTCAAGGGCCACGACATCCTCGGCGCCGCAAAGACCGGCTCCGGCAAGACCCTCGCCTTCATCATCCCCGTCCTCGAGAAGCTCTACCGCGCGCGATGGACCGAGTTCGACGGCCTCGGCGCCCTCATCATCTCCCCGACCCGCGAGCTCGCCGCGCAGATCTTTGAAGTCCTGCGCAAGGTGGGCCGCAACCACGCCTTCTCCGCCGGCCTTGTCATCGGCGGCAAGAGCTTGAAAGAAGAAGCCGAGCGTCTGTCAAAGATGAACATCCTCGTCTGCACGCCCGGCCGCATGCTGCAGCACCTCGACCAGACCGCCGGCTTCGACGTCGACAACCTCCAGATCCTCGTCCTCGACGAGGCCGACCGCATCATGGACATGGGCTTCCAGTCCGCCGTCGACGCCCTCGTCGAGCACCTGCCCCAGACCCGCCAGACCCTCCTCTTCAGCGCCACCCAGAGCAAGAAGATCTCCGACCTCGCCCGCCTCTCCCTCAAGGACCCCGAGTACGTCTCCGTCCACGAGGAGACCACCCCGAAGAACCTGCAGCAGCACTACATCGTCACCCCGCTCCCCGAGAAGCTCGACACCCTCTACGGCTTCATCAAGGCCAACCTCCGCTCAAAGATCATCGTCTTCTTCTCCTCCGGCAAGCAGGTCCGCTTCGCCTACGAGTCCTTCAGACACCTGCAGCCCGGTATCCCCCTCCTCCACCTCCTTGGCAAGCAGAAGCAGCTGCAGCGCATGGAGATCACGAAACGCTTCGCCGAGGCCAACCACTCCTGCCTCTTCGCCACCGACGTCGTCGCCCGCGGCGTCGACTTCCCCGCCGTCGACTGGGTCGTCCAGGTCGACTGCCCCGAGGACGCCGACACCTACATCCACCGAGTCGGCCGCACGGCCCGCTACGAGCGCGACGGAAAGGCCGTGCTCTTCCTCGACCCCAGCGAGGAGGCCGGCATGATCAAGCGCCTCGAGGCCAAGAAGGTGCCCGTCAACAAGATCACCGTCAAGGAGAGCAAGAAGAAGAGCATCACGAACCAGCTGCAGAGCATGTGCTTCCAGAACCCGGACCTCAAGTACCTCGGCCAGAAGGCCTTCATCAGCTACGTCCGCTCCGTGCATCTCCAGAAGGACAAGGAGGTCTTCAAGTTCGACGAGCTCGACCTCGACGCCTATGCCGCCAGCTTGGGACTCCCCGGAGCGCCGCAGATCAAGCTGCGCAAGGGCGAGGACGCCAAGAAGATCAAGAACGCGCCGCGCGCCGGCATGTCCTCCGACGAAGAGAACTCCGACTCGGACGCGCCCAAGAAGCCCAAGAAGCAGGAGGTCCGCACAAAGTACGACCGTATGTTCGAGCGCACCAACCAGGACGTCCTCTCCGGCCACTACACCAAGCTCGTCGCCAACGGCGAAGTCTCCGGGCCCGCGATCGACGACAACGACGAGGACGACTTCCTCTCCGTCAAGCGCGTGCTCAACGACGACGCCCTCGACGCCGAGTCCGCCAACGCACCGGGCGCCAAGCCCAAGGTCATCGCGTACGGCGACCAGCAGTTCATCGTCGACTCGAAGCGGCGCGAGAAGGCGCTCTCGTCCAAGAAGAAGATGCTCAAGTTCAAGGGCCGCGGCACGAAGCTCGTCTTCGACGAGGACGGCAACGCGCACCAGATCTACGAGCTGCAGAACGAGGACGACTTCAAGCAGGAGGGCCCCGCGGAGGAGCTGCGCCAGAAGTTCGTCGAGAGCGAGACTGCGCGCGTCAAGGAGGCGGACATGGACGACAAGGAGCTCGCGAGGGAGAAGAGGAGGGAGAAGCGGCTCAAGCGCAAGCTCGCGGAGAAGGAGGAGCGGGAAGGCGGCGCGCCAGAGGGGCCGCGGGTTGGTGGTGGAGACGGGGGCGACGACGAGGATCCTTTGGCGCTGCTGCGGTCGTTGCCGATTGCTGGAGAGAGGAGCGGCGGGGAGGAGTCCGAGGACGAGAGGCCGAAGAAGAAGACCAAGAAGTGGTTCCAGGACGACTCGGACGAGGAGAGGGAGAAGGCCAAGAGGGCGAAGAAGGGCGGAAAGGTGTTGGAGATCGACCGCGAGCCGGAAACGCTGGAAGATCTCGAGGCCCTGGCTGCGGGCTTGTTGAATTAATGTGCGTTTTAGACGTAGATACCCGGAACGGAAAAGTAATTGTCAATTTCAGGGGAAATATTAGAGCGTTTTACTCAAATGTCACATGGGCCTGCGTGAAGTGATACGTGTCGCAATCATTAAATGCTCTGCCTAAAGGACCAAGTAGAGTCCAGGGGTATCACCAACCCCCAACGCCAAAAAGCTTCCATCCATCCGGTCGTCCCAGAATGCCAAAAATAAGAGTAACGTAACGCACTAATGTCCTCCTTCTATCGCTTAAAAAGTGCCTCCAAACCTGATGGGTTCCAACGCCTGAGATTTAAACCAATCTCTCGCCAAACAGACGCGCCCTGTAAATACAGGTGTGGTCGGCGCCATAGTTGTTCACCGCACGAATGGTGATGTGATCTGTCGAGGCTCCGAGCTTCACCAACTCGGGGCTGAGCTGGTGGACATAGATTCCGTTGATGGTGTCGTTGCTCTCGTACGTGAACTGGCCGATCTTGACCCAACCATCCGACAACCACTTCTTGCGTGATGCCGTGTCTGGCTCTGGAAAATGACTGGCCGAGAAGTCCTCCACGCGCTGGCGCATGTTGATCTCTGAGATGTAAGCCCATACCTCAATGTCCTGAGGGCGGGCGTCGGGGTTCAAGGTGGCGCCGGGCAGAATGTGCTCGACGACGACGTGCCGGGGAACAATCTCATGACTGAGCAAGTAGGAGATAAACACGCCCAGATGCTTCCCATTTTTGCTAACTGTTGGCCGGCCGCACCAGCATTCGCCATCATCGTCCCAGCGCGTTTGGGTCTTGGCGGGTTGTAAGACCCAGGGGCTTCGTCTCGTGCTCTTCAGCCAGGCGGGAGATCCTATCGGCCCGACGAACTCCGGCTTGTAATTCGGCGACGTGTGCTTGATGTCGACGATAGAACCGCTGCCGACTGTGAGATAGTTGACCTGGCGGCTAAGTTCCTGGTTCCAGTTTGCTCCGATAGTGCCCTTCGCAAGGGCCTCCAGTCCGGCATTTGCAATCGCCTGGCGGATCATGTCGTCGACAATGTGTATCATCTCTGTTCGGGAGACGCCGGAAGGAGGGGCCTTGCTCATTGCAAGGTCGACTGACTGGGCGATGTACTGCTCGAGGTTCTTCTTTAACTCCTCGGCTTCGGCCCTGACCTCGGCGCGATGAGTGGTAAGTTCGTTGTTCAGGTGTCCAATGAACTCCTTCCGCGTGACCACAATATCTGTAATTCCCTTGTCCTTATTGAGATCTTTCACATACTTCTCGATCTTCTGGTCGAGATCTTTCTCGATCTTATCCGGTATCGACGTGCCAAAGGCAGGCTCCAAAATCTTAGCCACCTTCTCGTTGTTGCTCCGCAGCCACCCCTCCCAAGACTTGGAAAGCTTGTTCTGGAAAATGTTATCGACGTCGGAAGCTGAGACGCCTGGATCAGGGGGGTTGGTCGCCTTTTGGTAATCGGGGTCCTTTTTGAGCTTATCTCTGATCGCCCGCCAGTGTTCGTCGGAGATGAAATGATAGCCACCCTTCGCTGTACCCAGGGTCAAAACTTCCTTGTCGGCTTTCATCAAGTCTCGCAAGGCAAACCAGAAGCCTTGTCCAACGATGGGCCGCCCATCTTTGTCAAGGGTCATATGGACAACCGTTGGCACAATTTGTTCGAGTCTATCAATCGAACGTTTTTGAAGGTCCGAGGCCAATGTCAGATCTCTGATTGCGTAATCGTGCTCGCGTTGTTGTCGAGAGTGCTCCCTCGTATCTCTGTCACTGAAAATGGTAGATGGTGCCGCCATCCATAGCGGCACGAACTGACCCAAGTTATGACTAATGTCGGACAGCCCGTACCAATGTATTCCACCAAGGCCTCCAGCAGGAAATGAGGAGATTCCTGCGTAGAAAGCCCACGCCAGAAAGCACGACACCAGGCCGGCCAGCACTGCTTTGATGAGCCACGCTTCGGGAGACATGAGGAAGCTAAGAACTTCCACAAAAGCGTCTGCCAACGTGAACATGATCCATGCGTGCCAGCCCATCTGGTCCCTGGGTATCTGCCTTGACGACTCGTCTTGTTCATCGTCCAATGGATCTCTTGGGTCGTCATCTACCGGGGATGACCTATCGGGACGAGCAGTGTTGGTCCAGGTGTAAATGGGAGCGTAAATCTTTGGCCATGCCTGAAGACGCGTTGCACGTTCGCGCCGAAGCTTTTGCTGTTCCTCGAAATCACGCTGTTGCTCTTGTCCCACTCTCTCTGCCATTCCGTTCCCAAACAGACCGTGTTGCTCGGTCGTAACAGCCTCGACCCGAGCGTTGACACGAGTTTGCAAGGCAGGTACACGGGTTTGCTGATTGGGACGAGGCGGTGAATGGGAAGGGGGATGAGGAGGGGCTAAGTGCGAATGACCAGGCCGCGTCAGTCGATTGAACGCTGCAGGCTGCGTTGGCTGAAAAGCTTGAGGTGAATGCACAACTGGTTGTGATTGTCGAGCGGGTCGCGGTGTTCTTGCGTTGCTTTGCCCTTGTTGGGGGGGATCCGGTGTTCTTGAGTTGCGAGGATCCTGCTGAACGGGACTTGGTGTCCTTCCGTTGCGTTCCTCTTGTTGGGCAGGACTCGGCGTTCTCGCGTTGCGTGGCTCTTGCTGGACAGGACTCTGCCTGCTCGAGTTGCTTGACTGTTGTTGGACAGGACTCGGTGACCTGGCGTCGATCTTCCCTGGCTGGTTCTGTGGAATAGGCTTTGGTGAAGGTGCTTCTGATGTCTGACGAGATTCGGTACGCCGTGCTTCTTCCGCGGCAGCGTTCCTAGCTTGGCTCCGCGTCGTCCTTCCAGGTGTAGGTGCAGTAGAACTTGGAACACTTTGAGCCGCAATCTGCCGGTCTGGTGACGCACGACTCGAGCGTCTTTGGCCCGGCAAGCTTCCCTGTCTTGGAGTCTGGGGAGGTTGCAGTGAAGGTGCTGCAGCAAAGGGGTTTGGACGCAACCGATGATCGGGTGCTGGTCCATCAGAGACCCTTGCGAGTGGCGACCGGGACGGCTCGCGCGGGGGTTCCTGTTGGTTGAATGAGGTAGGAGGCATCGGTGGGTTGTTTCTGGGTCGTGGTAACACCGGCCTGGAGGGGCTCATGGCAGCGGCCACGCGATAGTCTTCTGCTTCCACAATAGAATCTTCTTCTTCAATGGTAGGCATTGGCCGATCGTCAATGGAGCCCGGGGACCTGGATCCGATGGTAGCGTCGCCAAATAATGAGCTCTCCTGCCCAAAGGTTCGGTTGGACTCGGGCGTGGCTGTCGGGTCTTCCGAGCCAGCTCGATCGCGTACTTCCTCGATCGCGCGATGGAAGGCAGATCCTACGGTCTCAGGAGGGACAATGCTTGACCTGCGAGGTGATCTGCGAAGAGGGCTGTTGCCGCGTGGTTCTTCCGAGCCAGCTCTTACTGGCGGCGGAAGATTAGGGCCTCTGAGGGGAGCTGAAGTAGGCAAGATCCTCTGGTCGCGACCTCCGCGATGGGCAGCTGGCTGGAATTCGGCAGGGTCGACCGATGAGGCTGGTGTTGTCTTAGTAAGAGATCTGAGACTGGTACAATGCAAACAAGGGACAAAGGGATGTCCACGTGGCTGGGCTTACCTCGTCTCGGGGGGCTCTGTCGCGGCGGTGAGCTGTGTCTGCTAGCAGGTGAATTTGAGGCTGCGTCAAATCCAGGATCGAAGTCTGGCTCATTGTCCGGCTCCGATTGACGTCCTGGCTCCGACTCCGACTCCGACTCTTGCTCCGGCCCAGGCTGCTGTCTGCGATTCGGTCTCGGTGGGACGGATGGTCGCCTCGCGCGACGCGGGCCGCCATCATCACTGTCGTCATCGTCATTCAGTGCGTCCTCGAGAGCGACTTGGATATTGCGAACTTGTCCGCGACGACTGTTCCTCGGCATAGTGGAGGGAGCGGAACCATAAGATGTATCGAACCTGGAGGGCATGCTAGGGAGGTTCTGAGTGACGGCCGGGCCAGTCCGTATAGGCGGTGAGTCCTCGTCGGCCCGAGAGGGTCTTCTCCTTGGCGGCATCTTGACGATGTGAGTGGGATGCTATCTGATTTGGTGATCGGAGGATGTGGTTGTTGATGTTGTGGTTTATGAGATGAGGCCGGCTGTGGAGGTGAGTGAGAAGGAATGAGAGATGAAGTGAGATTGAGAGATGAAGCGAGGTTGAAGAAAGAAGGCGCATGAAAAAAAGGACTCGGGGAAAGAACGCCTCAAAAAAGGAAATCGCGATGAGAAAGAGCCACGATGAGAGGCAAGAAGGGAAAGACGGGAAGGTGCAACTCACATTATTATTTGGCGCAAAGGACCAGCGCCGCGGCGGTGAGGTTGATTGTATCCGCCAGGATAATGGCCTCAGCTGCAGTCCGAAGGTCTTGTCTCATCAACAATGCTAGACGCAGATGTCCATGAGTGCTATGTTGAGCGACAAGGGAGACAGCAGCCAAAGGAACAGCTCAAGGCAAGGTGTGAGAGCTGTTAGAGCTGGTGTGGGGATGGAGGCGGGATGAGAAAAGGTTGAAGGTTGCCTTTGTGAATGCTGCTGCAGGGAACCGCTTTCGGGATGATTGAATAGACGCAATAATGGAAAAGTGAAGCTATTCCAGAGCGACGACCCGCCGGATCGGGAAGGGAGGGAGGCGGTTGTCAACAAAGAGAGTAAGAGCGGTGGTACCTGGTCGCAACTACCATCGTTCCTGGTTGACTTCCTCCGGGCAGCTTAGGTTGATGGTCCTCAGGTCCCCGGCAAGTCGCGCACGCGCCGCGGCAGAGGCAGATCGGATCGAGGGAGGAATGCAGCCGCCGTCGCGTTGCTTTTTGGGAATCAATTAATTGTCGGACGGCGAAAGAGACTGATGCGACAGCATTGAGCAACAGCAAGGGGCGTCTCGAGGGGTCGTTGGGTCTTTGTCCCGGCTGGAAAAGTTCACCTTGCAGCTTCACCTGGAATGTTTTCGCGACGGCTGCCCGCCACCGAATTCGAGAGCGAATGAGGCACGGACCCCTGCACCGTGTCCGTCGCCCACGCGCTTAAGCTTCGTGGCCGGGCAGACAGCTCTAGCTCAACGCGCCGTGGGCCTGGGGGTCCTGCGTGCCTTACATAAGCCTCAAACCTTAGGTAAGCTGGGACGGGTGAAGATCGATGAAGATCAAAGACGTCTCCACTGCACGTGATGAGCCAAGACTTTTTTCTTTGTTGCCTGAGGCGGGAGGAGTTGAGCGCTCGGCTTACCTAAGGCTGGCAGGGAAGTCAACTCGCGCAAATGGCCAGGCCTTGGAAGTCCTACGTCACCGTTTCAATCCATGTCCGCCGTCCCACCTCGCTGTTGTCGGCCCATCCTGGCGCGGTCCCTTCGAATATTATGGCCGACATATGCATCCTACTAACGAATTTCGCGCAAGCGCTGGACGAGAATACGATGCGCAGGCAGTCAGGTCGCCATTGATAGCCAGGAGCGCACAGCACACACAGTACGTTGAGTCAGGGCGAGTCGAAGATGCAGATGCAGGCAGAGTCGCTCGACCGGGCCACGGTGCTCACTTTGATGATCCGTGTCGACGCGGGAACCGGCTTATTGTCCGTCATCTCGGTCCAAGTTCCGGAGAACATGGCAAACCTGCAGGTCCTCTGAAAAAGCAAGCGGCGGGAAATGGCAAATGGCGCCTATCCTTACCTTGGTATGGTACATGCTCGAACAACCCTGCTCTGTCTCCCATCGCGGCAACACACAACGACAGACAGCAGCAAACATTGCGGGAACCTCGGCCGCTACCTTGCCGGAGGCACGAATACTGCGCATCCGCACCCTGCCAAACTAAAGACACCCGACACCATCACGATGTCTTCTGTCTGCGTCGTCCGATCCCTCAGCTGAACCACCTGGTCTGCCGCAGTGGTTCGTCGGTGGCCAACTCAGCTCCCTCCATCTCCAGCCAAC
Organism: Colletotrichum endophyticum; assembly: GCA_027406105.1. Classification (NCBI taxonomy): domain Eukaryota; kingdom Fungi; phylum Ascomycota; class Sordariomycetes; order Glomerellales; family Glomerellaceae; genus Colletotrichum; species Colletotrichum endophyticum. The sequence continues at coordinate 1,166,410 of JANVYF010000005.1, forward strand.
CCACGTGAAAGCACCAGACAGCAGACGACAGGACCCTGTCGGAGCGTCCTCAATCCTGAAGATCAGTCTCCACGGCACCGCCATCCCCGGTCGTTACAAGTTTCAAGTGCGCCGTTTGAGGCTTAAGAAGAAATTACTGGCTCCGCAGCCAGCCACAACGCTGCAAATTGGTGCCACCCCCGCTGCGAGACCCCGCCATCGAATTCATTTGGCCGCAGAAGATTGGCCGTTGGCGGCGTCAGTCCCCAAAGTCGCAAAGGTGTCGTCAGGCCGAGCCAATTTCTCTCCCACACCCATTGCCTATCGGAACGTTACAGACAGACGACCCGGTTGTTTTTTGTTATTGTGACCGTCGCTGCAGCCTCCATCGCCAGATTTATATTACGCCGCGCCATCCTCTTCCTTCGCCTTCCAAAGAGAAGACTGGTCTGTTCGTCCTTCAACCAAAAGCCTACTTGATACCCCCCGACGGACCGCACCTAGCAACAGACACCAACCTCGGCGCTGTCCTCTGTCCTTCGTTTCTCTACTCCAAATTCGTCCCCTGACCGCACCTAGTTGCGATCGACGCTAGCAAATTTCTTCACAATGGCGATTGGAACTGTCTTGGTTACCGGGTAAGCTCCACGACTTTGACTCGGGCGCATTGCGGCAATGCGACAGCGTGGGGGGAGGCGTCCACGAGGGACTTTCTGGTCGCTGTCGCATTCCCGGCGCATCACTCGCACCCACGCGGCGGAAAGCTAATCGCGCATCTCGACAGTGGCACCGGCTACATTGGCTCCTTCACTACCCTCGCTCTGCTTGAGCACGGCTACGACGTTGTCATTGTCGACAGCTTGTACAACTCCTCCAAGGTCGCCGTCGACCGCATCGAGCTTCTTGCCGGCAAGCGCCCCCACTTCTACCAGGTCGACGTCACCGACAAGGCTGGTCTCGATGAGGTCTTCAAGAAGCACCCCGAGATTGACAGCGTAATCCACTTCGCTGCGCTCAAGGTATGTCGCTCTGATCCTGCCGCATCCGACGCCCTCGACTAACGCCACAGTACAGGCTGTCGGCGAGTCTGGCGAGATTCCCCTCGAGTACTACCGCGTCAACGTCGGCGGCACTGTGTCCCTGCTCCAGGCCATGACCGACAACAATGTCCCCAACATTGTCTTCTCTTCCTCCGCGACCGTCTACGGCGATGCTACCCGCTTCCCCAACATGATTCCCATTCCCGAGCACTGCCCCATTGGCCCTACGAACACCTACGGCCACACCAAGGCCTTTGTCGAGCAGGTCATCACCGACCACATCCAGGCCGAGCGCAACAAGCTTCAGAAGGCCGGCAAGCCCTTTGAGCACTTCAACGGCGCTCTCCTCAGATACTTCAACCCCTGTGGTGCTCACCCCTCTGGCCTCATGGGCGAGGACCCCCAGGGTGTTCCCTACAACCTGCTGCCTCTGCTCGGCAAGGTCGCCACCGGCGAGCGCGAGAAGCTGCTCGTCTTCGGTGATGGTGCGTATATCTAGATTTGCCCTACAAAACAGCGGCTAACACGAAGCAGACTACTCCTCAAGAGACGGAACCGCCATCCGCGACTACATCCACGTTGTCGACTTGGCCAAGGGCCACCTCGTTGCCCTCAACTACCTCCGCGAGAACAAGCCCGGTGTCAAGGCCTGGAACTTGGGCTCCGGCCGTGGCAGCACCGTCTTCGAGATGATCAAGGCCTTCAGCGCCGTCGTCGGCCGCGACCTCCCCTACGACGTCGTCCCCAGACGCCAGGGTGACGTCCTGGATCTTACCGCCAACCCCTCGCTGGCCAACAAGGAGCTCAACTGGAAGACGGAGCTGACGATGGAGAAGGCTTGCGAAGACCTGTGGCGCTGGGTCAGCAACAACCCCAAGGGTTACCGCCAGGACCCTCCCCCTGAGTTGCTGGCCAACGCCAAGCCCACCAGCTCGTAAAATGGAAACATAAACATGCATCGGAGCATCGGCCACGCTTCGCCTAGATCTTGGCCCTTTTCATATCGGCTCATCATAGACGGTGTTAGAATTAGTGCTATTCCAGCGACAGCCATGAGACTACGTTCGCCATAGAGAGAATCTAATGAGAAAAAAAAGTTTGAACACATCATTATTCATTTATGCTTGCGCAAACTCAGAGTTGCGCATCCAGTCAATCAATCTTAAGCAGGAGCTTGCCGGTAGTGTTTCGGCTCTCAAGATCAGTGTGCGCCTGCTTGACGTCCTTGAGCGGGTAGGCCTTGTGGATGGCAACCTCGACCTTGCCTGACGTGATCATCTCAAATAGCTCGCCGCTGTACTTCTCCAGCTCTTCCCGAGTAGCAACGTAGTTGTTCACCACGGGGCGCATGACCTTCAAGTTCTTGGGTCCCAACTTCAGGATATCAAAAGGAGGCACCGCGCCAGACTATCACAACTGTCAGCAACCCCACTCGCCCCCATCAAATTATCCCAATCAACTTACAGCATTTCCAAAAACGACCAACCGTCCCTTACGCGCCGCCATCTCCAGGTCGCTATCAAACGTCGCCTTACCCACACCGTCAAAGATGACATCCACGCCGTGGCCGTCCGTAATCTTCTTCACCTCCGCGACGAGGTCCTGGCTCTTGGAGTTGACGATCCACTCGGCGCCGTTCTTCTTGGCCAGCGCGCACTTGTCGTCGCTGCTCGTCGTGCCGATGACCTTGGCCCCGACGGCGCGCAGCATCTGCACGAGCTGCAGCCCGACGCCGCCGGCCGCCGCGTGCACGAGGACCCACTCGCCCTTCTGCACGACGCCGGCCTCGCGGATGAAGGTCCACGCCGTGAGGCCCTGCAGCAGCGCGGCGGCGGCGGCGTCGGTGCCCAGCGCGTCGGGGATGCGCAGCAGCGAGGAGGCGGGCACGGCGGAGTAAGTGGCGTAGGAGCTGTAGGGCCCCATGTAGACGACGCGGTCGCCGGGGGAGAAGCTGCTGCTGGAGGACACGGAGGGGTGGGCGGAGACGACGGTGCCGGCGCCCTCGCGGCCGAGGACCTGCGGCAGGGGCGCCTTGTAGAGACCCGTGCGGAAGTAGGTGTCGATATAGTTTATGCCGGCGTACTCGTTGCGGACGAGGACCTGGCCCTCGGAGGGGACGGGGACGGGGAGGGCGGTCTCGTGGGTGAGGACGGAGACGTCGCCGGTGCGGGGGATCTGGATGCCGTTCATTGTTTTGGGGACGGAGGGCGTGGAGGCCATTGTGAAGTGCGGGGCGGGGGAGAGGTCGATGAGGCGGGTTGGGGATGTTGTGAAGGTGCGTGAGGGTGGAAGTTTGCGGGTGAGATGTTGTTGTCGTGAGGTAAGGGGAGGTTGTTGTCTAGTGAGAGGTGAGTGCGATGCTGAGAGGAGGCACCTTGTGAGCTTGGGGATTGTTCGCGGCGGGGAGGGGATGAGAGACATTGACGTTGTGGCTAAGCTTTAATCCGGGCGAAGCCTCTGTTTTTTTTTTAAACTCCGGACGTCGGATGGCGTGCAATTAAGCGGGATCTGGTTTCCGTCTTTGCTGAGCAATATGTTTGCGAAATGGCATCCCATTCCGCGGCGCGCGCGGAGGGGTGGGACGATGATGGGAGTGATTTAGTAAGCAGGCACCGATGACGGGGTCGGGTGAGGGGTTCGGCACGTCGGATGGCGGGATCGGGAGGGGGCGCAAATGTGTGGGGTTGGCATGTTCGGCGTTGGAGCCGGGGCCGGAGCGGTAGCGGTAGCGGTAGTGGTTTGCGCGGGGCTTGGAGGCAAACGGTGTAGTGATGACGAGGTTGGGCTTTAATGTCACTTGATTTGGCGCATTCTTGAGAGCCGTAAGGTTATTTGGGAACAGTACGAGATTTCAATCGGATGCTCAGGTTTAAACACACCAGAGGCCATGCTGGTGAAAAGGAAACATTTTTTCCTCGGACGAGCTTGCCATTCCAGCTCGAGACACGTTTTTGGTGGACATGGTCTGGGACGAACTCTCCTGAACTTAGCAGATTTTTAAAGAGGGCCGAGGCTTGCAAAACTTGAAGGATGAGCAAGTCTATGAGCAGAAGTCGTACTCGGTGAGTGTGTATCTAAATGTGATGTGAAAGGCATCAAGTCAACCCATTTGCATGCAAACAGCCGAGGATAACGCCAACGCCCACAACAGTCACTGAGGGTAGATTATCAAATCGATTCCCTGACTGTAATGGCGAAATAGCGCGTGCTGATGCATGGGACGATCCAAGTCTGATGGTAAGCTGTCGCCGTACCACGTCTTGGCACGAACCGATGGTCGTGGCGGCTACGACTTCCCCCGTCTGGTCCATGGCAAAACGTAACCCCATCATGTTTCTTGCCCAGAAAGATCACGCGGTCATGGCTGCTAAAAGTATACTACATCAGCAATTCATCAATTCTGCCACGGACGTTCTTCTCTGTCAAACAGCAGCTGAGTAAGGTGCCGGCATGTTCCCTCGGGGGCCGCGCAAAATAGAGTCGGGGCTAGTCAGGCCTGCCAAGACTCAGATAGAAGCGGGATCAATGCGCGCGGGTCAATCGGGTCTGGCAGGGAGATCTGTCTTGACATTTCGGCCGGGTACTTATCCGTCGGTGGTTATCAGTTAAGGTCTGTGTTTTCCTCTGATGTCGAGACTGAGTAACCTTTTCGAGGGTGGTATCCCCGCGGGTTGATCAGAACCTTACACCACCTAACTTAGATCGGCGGGGAGGGTCGCAATGGGTGTCGTCTGCAATTGAGGCTCAGCCGTCTTGGCCTCTGCTGTAAGTTACGGTGCCGTGCGTGATTGGATGTCCCGTCTGCGCACTTCGCCTCGACTTGCGCGTTTTGCAGGTACAGCAGAACGTGAGGCGTGTGGTTTGGTCAGTGTGGCCTGTGCCCGCCACTCCTACACCTTATCAACGTGAGAGCTTGGTTGGCGGGATAATGTCTCCTTGGTGTGTGGCGGTGATGGTCAGTGAGGTTTAGTGGTGGTGTCTGTCTGTCTGTCTGGTCCCGCCGTCGGCCACGTCAAGAGGGCGGACGGGACCGATGGTTTGGCAGGTTGACCGGCGCCGTTGTGGGCGAAAACGCGCACGGAGGATGAGAGAGGGGACATTGGAGCAACGGCGCAGTTTGCAGTCCTGCAGAAGGGTTTCAACCAATCATCGGTGGCTTGCGTCAGTCAGGGGTCAGGGGTGTCAGGCACAGATTCACAGTTCCAGGCCTCTGTTCAATATTCCCCAATATTTCCCCCATCCGCTCACTTCGGCACCCCGAAAAATATCTCGGTTCCCGGGTCTCGTTTGTGTTGGACCCCGGAATTCTGGTTTCTTAATTCCAATGTGCTAGCCAGACTGAGGTCGAGGTGGATGAGGAGCCACTCTGTGAAGCATTTTGGGGGTGTTCTGGGCCGGCCTGTGTTGCACTTCGAAGCACAGAGGAAGAAATGTCACTCATCGAGTACCGTCCATCAAGTGTCAAGTTTGCCCTCAGTACGCCTTGGCCCTGGGCTAGGCCAAATCGGAGGTTTCCATGCTGCTTCCACGGCCTCCTTCGGTGCTTCTCTGCGTCTGTCTCCCCCACCTTCTCGGCTGTCAAGGGCCGTCTGCAGGTAAAGAAGAAGTGTCCGCGTATGCCCCTGCTGGTGCAGCACCCAATCCCAAGGTATCTCGACCTCTGCCAACAAGCTTAAACGAGGGATGGACCTGACTGCGCCGTTCAAGGTCTGTCGCAATGGATTTTGCCTCTGTGCTATTTCTTGAATTTTTTTTTTTGCGTTCGTCTCCCGTCCCGCTTTCTCCTCTTTCTCCTCTCTTCCTCGTCCCTTCTAGCGGTCAATCATTTCTCCACCTGGCAAGACAGCATGTTCCTGGTTTCTGGCTGTTAAAAGGGCGCGCAACGGCCATCTCTCTGGAGCGTCAGAAGATAAGAAAAAAAAGTCACGAGTTGGAGAAGACAGACATTCCCACGACAAGACGGAACAGCCGAAGAGACGACGTCATGGCCGCTGCCCTGTCGCGCATCGTCTGACCTCGAGACTTTAAGCAATCCCAGCCTCATCAATGCCCCTGTCGAAGTCGCTGCTCCCTGAAGCTGAAGACCGTTGTATTTCTTAGGGGACAACAGCTTGTGAGGGCGCTGGGAGAAGGGGACGAACAGACGAAAAACCACGGCTCCACCCCGCTGAAACGCGACGCATTGTCGCCACTGCGGCCTGCGTTTTCACTTCATCGTCGGGTCGCTCATCAGCGGCTACCGGGTACCGAGATACGGACTGGACACTGAGGTGCTGCTGACTGCCTATCTGGGTCTTTTTTGATCTTTTCCATCACCTTGTCGTCGCCGTACCTCTCTCACCTTACTCACCTCATCACCTTACCTTGTGGTACTTTGATACCTTGGTACCTCCACTACTCACCGACCGTCATCCGGCTTCTTCTCATCTTTCATCCCCTGGGCATCCGTACCATTAAAGACATCTCACCAACATTCATCCATACGACAACAGCTCGCAGGGGGAACTGTGCGTGTCCCACATCTCTCCCATTGAATTGAATCCCCCCCGGGCGGCGGCATCTCCCAGCCGAGAGCCCGCGACGAACCAGAAGCCGCCAGACGTTGCGACTCGGACCCATCGAACCCAACGATCCAATCCCAATCCAACCTCGTTTTCCTTTTTTTTTTTTTTTTTTTTTCTCTGCTTCTCTCTCTCGCCCCCCTCGTCGCCTCTACCACTCGACCCGCGTCCCGTATTCTCCTAGCCCAGCCCTTCCCTCTCCTGTCTAGGTCTCCAGTCCCGTGGTTTGCCCCCTAACAGGCCTGCCACCTATCCGTACCTTACCCGTCCTTCTGTCACCTCAACCCGTCGATCCTGGATGCTTGTTCTCAACTTCCCGTTCATGCCATCGCAGCCAACGCACCACCACCAGCACCGGTTGCCACCGGCTGAAGGCCGTCTTTTCCGTTCACCTGGCCTGACTGTCTTTGCTGCACGCTGCTAAAGTCTATCTGCTGCTAGAGGACAAGAAGAGTGAGGAGGGCCAGAAAGAGAAGAAGGGAAACTTCTTGGGACGAAAACGAAACTTTGCGCCGCACGTCTCCTCTCCTCTCACTCACCCGCCAACTCTCACTCCCCTCAGCCTCGCCTTGCTCTATCTCAACTTCAACTCACCTTTCCGACACTCACTCACGCTCCTTTTTTATACTTTTCTCCGCTTCTCTTCACCTCTCACCCGCCGCCCTCGCATTCGCCGCCTCTCTACGGCCCCCCATCCCGACGTCCGTCATCCAACATACGGTCTCACGCCTAACCCCCTCTCCCGGCTCCCCCGATGCCGACTCCGCCGACCGAGGATGACCGCCAGACGCGGATCATCCAGTTCGCGGAGGAATGGGGCCTCGAGCCCCCGCCGTCCCCGACGCCGCTGACGCGCCCCAACAGCCCCCCCAGCTTCCGCACCTCCGAGGACGACATCAGGGCCGAGGAGCTCCTCAAGCGCAAGGCCTCCGTCCTCGGCCGGACAGACTCCACCACTAACCTGAGGCGCGTCCTCACCTCCAAGAAGACCAAGTGGGACTACAAGCTCGTCTTCGACACCCTCGACCAGCACGTCACCGAAGGCGGATCCCCCGGCGTCGCCGAGGCCCTCATCGTCCAGCTCGTCTCGTCCGGCGGCGACGTCAACATGGCCCAGAAGGCCAAGACGAGCATCCTGCCGAGGAGGAAGAGCCTCGAGAGCTTCGGCGAGCGGAGTAAGCTGCTCCAGCATGCCGTCCACAACGGCCAGATGGACATGATCCAGGTTTTGCTGCCCCACGCCGATCACTTTGCGTTAGATGCCTCATTACCGTTGGCCATGCGCGCGGAAAATGTCGAGATTGTGGAGCTGCTTTTGAGGTACGGCGCCGGTGTGCTTCGCAGCAGCGAGACGCAGGAGGTCTTCCGACAGGCTTGCGCTTCTGGCCGGCAGGCTGAGCTGGTGTCCATCGTGCTGCGGTCCGAGGCGCGGCCGCCACCGACATGGCTGTCTCAGTGTATGGTGGAAGCGACGAAGGCGGGGTGCTTGACGACGGTTCTGCATCTGAGTCGGTCTGATGCCGATGGCGACTACAACCAAGCGGAGGCGCTCAAGATCGCCATTAGCCAGGGACGTCATGATATTGCCCTCGCGATCATCATGGGTAACCACCCGCCGAAACGACCAGGTCTGGATGAGGCGTTCTCGCAACTGCTGGATCACCCGTCGATGAACCCGAATGACAAGGTTGCTGTCGCCGAGTTGCTGCTTTGTGCGGGTACGGACGGCGATGGTCCTGCGCTCGCTCTCATTCACGCGGCGGCCGCAGAGTTCCAGGACATGGTCGATCTATTGGTCAAGTACGGGGTTTCTATCGAGTATCAGGATGCGATGGCTATCCGGAAAGCCATCCAGAACGGACGGGTCGACGTAGCATACACGCTACTGAACGGCAACTCAGAACTCAGCTCAATGCATGCGTCAGAGTGTGTTGAGCTGCTCCCAAGGAATATGCCAATCGAGAGCCGCCGACTTTTGCTGGACTTATTACTGAGGAGGGGCGCGAGCGGAACTGCGCTAGACGACATGCTCATCGAAGCGGCCGAGGCGGGCGACGTCGACTCGGTCAAGCTCCTCCTCACCCCCGTGTTCCCGGGAGGCCGACCGGTCAGCGAACATGACGTGAAGAAGGGGCCCCGATCGATGGTGTATGAACGCCACCAAGTAGCCTCCGTCGACCATAAGGGCGGCCTGGCGTTGCAGATTGCAGTGATGCGAAGTGATGTTGCGATGACCAGGGAAATGCTGAACAGCCAGCCGTCGAGTGAGACGCTGGCGCAGATCTTCCCCCTCACCAAGACGCTGTCCCGCCAGAACAGGTATCGCATGGTCGAGTGTTTCCTGACGAGCGGCCTCACTGGGCCGATTGTGCATGAGGCGCTGCAAGAAGCCATCGACGAAGACCCGAAGTTCAAAGACGAAGATCTCATCGGTCTGTTTCTCAAGTACAACACCGACATAAACGAGAACGATGGGTCCGCGCTGGTTGCTGCTGTGATGCAGAAGGATTTGAGATTACTGAACGCGCTGCTGAAGAAGAATGTCACGCCGCAGACTGCCGCCGGCATTCTGCCCAGGATAATTGCGACGCCTGATCCGCAGACGAGGTTAGAAATGGCGACCTTGCTGCTTACGAACGTGCCGACTCTCGAGCCGGGCAAGGTTTCCCAGGCGATGCTCAACGTGCTGAACTACCGACCGGCAGACCTGAAGCTTTTGCAAGTGCTGCTGCTTCAGGGCCGGGCGGATATCAACGTAGACAGCGGAATCGCCATGGCATCAGGTGAGTAGGCATAACATATCTCATACGCAGGATACTAATGATGAGTAGCAATCCACAGCCACGACCCTCCTGTTTTGGACATGCTCTTAAAACACGGCAAACCTTCACCACAAACCGTTGGCCGAGCCATCAACGAGCTATCGATGATGCAGTCCTCCGAGCAAAAGGCGGAGAAACTCGAGATTCTCCTGTCCAAGACCAAGGACAAGGCCCTGTTCAACGACGTCCTTGTCAAGGAGGTCCACTCCCTCCTCCAGACAGACCCCGGAAAACGTGAGCTGTCGATCGTCAAGGTGCTCCTTGAGTCGGGCGCCGACGTCAACTCCCACAACGCCGCCGCCCTGTGCCACGCCGTCGCCGCCGGCGACACCCAAATCACCGACATGCTCTTCGCCGCGCGCCCCAGCCCAGCTTCCCTGGCGTCCGCTCTGCCTCACGCGCTGCGCATCGCGGATCCCATGGACCGTCTCGACTTCTCTGAGAAACTGCTTGAGGCCGGTGCGCCCAGTGCGGAGGCAAACCGGGCGCTGGGATTCGCTATTAACACATACACTAATGATATCCCGTTGTTGAGGACATTATCGCTTAAGGCCAACACCAGCGACGGCGAGGCCTTGATCTCGGCTGTCAAGAAGGAGCGCCCCGACATCGTCGAAATGATTCTCAAACAGAAGCACTCGATACCGATCACGAACGACGCGTTTGCGGAGGCAGCCATGTTATCCGACAAGCAAGCGAGGGCGAGTATTTGCACGCTGTTGCTGGAGCACGGCGCATCGGGGACAGTTCTCTCGGATGCGCTACTTGCCGCCGCTGCAGATGGTGACTTGGTGCTCGGCAGCATTCTTGTGAAGAACGGTGCCCAGATCGACGAGGAGTCCATTGTGGAGGCATGCAAATCTGGTTCTGCCGACGTCTTGGCGATGCTACTGAGCGGCAGCTCGACGCCTAAAAAGTCGACCATCGAGCGAGGTTTCCAGGCTGCTACGGAAGTCGGCAATCTCAAGACGCGAGCTGCGATTCTTCAAGCATTATTGCCTCACGGCGTGGACGGGGAGGCTCTTCACATCCAGCTGGCGTCCGCCGTCCGTTTCGGTGACGATGGCGAGGACTTGGTCAAGACTCTGTTGGAGGCTGGTGCGGATCCTAACTACAACAAGGGAGAGGCGGTGTGGGCTGCGACGAGGAGTGCCTTTCTCAACACTCTGAAAATGATGTTGGGTCAGGTCGACATCGGCACGAAGCTGGTAAGTAATCTGCACTACTCGTGTGAGGTCATTTCTAACACAGAAACAGCAACACAAGCCCAATCACACCACGCTCAACCGCGCTCTCAGGGCTGCCTGGAAGCTGAGCCGCGAACCACGTGCCGCCATTATTGACGCGCTCTTCCGGGCCGGTCTGCCTATATCGGATGACCTTCACGTCGTTCTGAACCAAGCAATCAACGAGGAAGAACCCGACTTCAAACTCATCAAGTCACTGCTCCGGTTTGGTGCTTCGCCCATTGCCAACAACTGCCAGACACTCATCGACGCGACGAGAAGAGTGATGGTGCGGCCGCTGGCAATGATGTTGGAGTCCAAGATCCTCGGCGAGGACCTCAATCTGGCCATCAGGGAGGGTTTCACCAAGGACAATTCGGCGCAATGGTTCACAGAAACCGGTTTCAGCATCTTGCACAGCTTCCTGCAAAAGGGCGCTCACGGCGACGGCCTGAGCTCTGTCCTCACTCAAGTCGTCGACATGCCGCTGTCCGAGTCCGACGACAGCGTCAGCCTCGCCAACGGCTTCGTCGACATCCTCCTCGATCACAAAGTCGACGTCAACTACGATAACGGCATGCTCTTGCAATCCGCGGCAGCCGCCTTGAACGCGTTCCTCGTCAACCGGCTGTTGGAGAAGAAGCCCAACACAGAGTCGATCTCGCGAGCGTTCTACCGCATCTTCGACAACCCCACCTCCGAAGACGAAGCTTTGGAGCTAATTACAATGTTTACTGACTACGCGGACGGCGAGACCCGACTGGACGTCATGTACACACCGCCGGAATCCATGCCCCTCCTCTTCCTCGCTATCTCGCAATACCCCCGATCTATCCGAATCACGAAGGCGTTACTGGATGCCGGCTACTACTACGACCAGATGATGCCGTGCAAGGTCATGGAAGACGTGGACGAAGAGCCCGTCACGCTCATGATGTGGGCGCTGCATCAGGAGCAGAAGAAGGTTAGCAGCGGCATCATCCAAATGCTGATCGAGACGGGTGCCAAGATCAACTTTGAGAGCCGCCTATCTCAGACGACGCCATTATTACTAGCGATCCGCAACCGCCGCCCTGACATTGTCAAGATGCTGCTCCTCGAGGGCGCCGAAGTGGACGTCTGCGACGTCAAGGGCAACACGCCACTCACCCTATCAACAGAAGCAGGCGGCGAGCTCGCCATCAAGATGATGTCCAACCTCCTCGCCGCAGGCGCCTCCAGCAACGACGGCTCGCTCCACAACGCGGCGCGCGAGCTGAACCTCCCTGCGTGCCAGGTCCTCGTCCAGTACGGCCACGAGCCAGACTTCCCGAGCACCCTCCACGGCGGCCGCAGCGCGCTCGGCGAGCTCGCCTGCCACGCCGCCGACAACGAGCCCCTCACCGCCGCGCGCCAGAAGCTCATGGAGCGCGTCACCAACTTCCTCATCGAGGCCGGCTCCGACATCACCCTCCGCACCGACGGCAAGTCCATCCTCCTCCTCGCCCTCGACTCCAAGGAGCCCCTCGTCACCAGCCGCACCCTCCTCAAGGCCGGCATGTGGAAGCACGTCAACAAGAAGTTCAACCAGTTCACCGACGGCAAGATGACGTACTCGCCCACCATGTACGTCGCCCACGTCCTGCCCGCGTCGGACACGAAAGAAGCCCTCATCAAGCTGCTGCGCGCCAACCGCGCCGAGGACGTCTACTACTCCAACACGGGCCCGCAGCCCGACGGCGCCTGCGGCATGCCCGACGAGCTCGAGGCGCAGGAGCGCACCCGCCGCGCGCGCCTCGACCGCCTCAACCTCGAGCAGGAGGACCACCTGCTGTCCATCGCGCGCAGCACCGAGCTCGCCTCCGTGCAGGCGCAGATCTGGTCCGCGCAGGCGGAGCTCGAGGACAGCCGGCGCAAGCGCATCCAGGCGGACGACCTGGTCGCGCTCAACGAGCGGGCGCGCGCCGAGGAAGAAGTGTTTGCGGCCGCGATGCGGCGCAAGCGCAGCGAGCGCAGCGCGGACCTCGAGCACCAGGCGGCGCTGACGGAGGCGACGATCACGCGGGCGCGGGCGGTGGAGCTCGCGGAGCAGGACCTGGTCATGACGCGGCAGAGCATGCTGCTGGAGTGGGAGAAGCAGATGGCGACGGAGCAGGTGGACCACGCCAAGGCCATGTCTGCGATCCGGGTCGCGGAGCGGGAGGACGTGGATCGGATGGACCGCGAGGCGGAGGACCGGTTCCGGACGCGCCTGGCGGAGCAGCGGCGGCTGGTCGACGGGCAGACGAACCTGGCGAGCCAGCTGGCGGGCGCGGGCGTCAACGGGCGGCGGCAGATTGGGTATATCACGGGGGAGATTAATTAAGGGCTGTGGTGGTGGTGGCTGCTGCTATTTCTTTTGTCACCTTTTGTTATTGCAATGCGTGGCCTGGCAGGGCTGCCGCTTGCTTGCTTGCCTCCTTGCTCCTTCTGGCACGGAGAGGCGAAAAAGAAGAGCGCGAGCGTACGGGGCCGTGTTTGTCGGTTCGCGATATGCTACGGATTTGGTAGAAAGGGGGGCGTTTTCTCGTTATCTTGGTTACATTGCACGTGGGGGGAGTGGGAGGCGGTACCCTCTTCCTCCTGTCTTCTTTTTTTTACTATTCCATTTTCTTCCCTTTGTATGGAGATATTCTTGGAGATTATAGGGGGGTTCAGTTCTTAGCATTTTCCTGCGTAGGTAGTAGTTCTGGTTTATTATGCATCCTTCAGATGGGGATGGAGTAAGTAGGGTAGGCTGGGGTGCTGAAAAGTAGCAAGTGTTGCCGCAGCGAGTAATGAAAACAAGATCATTTCACAGTTATTCGAGGCGGCGCGGCGCGTTCGTGGTGCCTGTCGTCAAGTCAAGTTCGTTCAGCTGGCGAGTGTATGAGCATGTCTCTCATCCATTTCCCTCTCGGCCCCCAGTTTCCCTGATAAGAAGTGTCGTCCGGACGGGGGAAGTTGCGCAAGCCAGGGTCGTGGAAGAGAGATCGGCGGTGTGGTGCACGGCAAATGGTGCATTTGTGGGATGGTCCATGGACTCTCCACGAGGAATGCGATGCTGGGTCGCAGACCGCAGCACGCTGGATCTCCGCGGTCTTGGCCTTCCGGGTCGCTTTCGGGGTTGCCATTGGCTTGTGGACGTCATAGACATCGCGTGGTTTTTTTTTCAACGTCGTTTTGGAGGTTTTTGGTGAGTTGCATGTTTGTGGGTTCTGCGAGAGGGGGGAGGATGGTTAGTGTTGTGACACTGGGCTGGTTGGTTGACGATCGAGAGTGAGATGGGTGGACGAGATGCGATGCTGAGAGTTTGGGTGTGCTCTGGACCCGGGAACAGGGCGGCGCGTGGCAGCGTGGCAGCGTGGCAATGCTGCCTTGGTCGTCCTTCCTGCTTGCCGGACAGTTGCCGTGATTTGATCGCAGACTGGCCATTCAATGGGGAATGGTCGTGATTTTGCGTGATGGATCATGGAGAGTGAGTGGGCTGCGTCTTGCCCTTTCGAAGGGGAACGTGCGCCGGAATGGCACTGCAAGGTACGACGCACGCTTTTAGAGGCGCCTCGCCAATTGGGAGGAGGAGGAGGGGCCGGGCCTGGATTTCGTGGGTTTGTTGCTTGGACCGCCTCGTGAGACGGGGCTGCTAGGGTGGTTTGGCGAAGGGGGCCTGAAGATCGCATTACTCGTGGAGGTTGAAGGCGGCTAGAGGCGTGAGAAAGAGGCCTGGGGTGTCTTTGATTGAGGTTCGTGATGGGATGGCAGCAGGATGGGCTGCGGATGTCGGAATGGAAGAAGTTGGCATATCTCGAGGTCCAAGCTCTGTGATGGTTTGTGGTGAAGATGTGATGACGAGGAGTTGTGCAACGGTGATGGGGCAGGCGATGTCGTGATGAGATGGGGCGTGGGCGACATCGCGCGTGTGTGAACTGAGCAGAATATTGACCCCATGATTTGTGTTCCTCTCAATGTCGCTCTGTACGTTTCCTCGTCTTAACTATCACGACGATGCATTGGAGGTTATCGTGTGGTGTTTGTGTGCCATGATTGCAACCCGTGCAGCGAATGTTTTTGCGCGAAGGTTTGGTTCCTCTCCCAAATCGACGTTCATTCCATGTCTTGGCGGGCCAAAGCTCTTCCCGATCACGATGACAGGAAAACAAATGTTCAGACGATTCGTGCACCATTAAAGAGGGGGGGTCCGGGCAATGAATGATTCAACCGTCATGAATGACACTTGATTGACGTCTGTTTGGACATGCTCGCAAAGTTTCGTCGTTGCAAAAAAAACCCACGTGTTGCATCGTCCGGGAGGTTTGAAAGGGAATGTGGAAACCTTGCTTCAGAACATGTTTCTTCCCCCAGCGCTATCGCGTGGTTTTTTTGAGCAGATCGACGGTCGAGTCTCGAACGTTTGTTTGGTTAGACGAGACGAAAAGGCCTCGAAGCCGAAGAAAGTAAAAAACTGGGGAGGGGGAGAGTAGATTGGGAACGAATGTCTTGCAGCTGTCAAACAAGATTGGCCACTTTTCTTGCTTTCTTTTTCCTGATGCTTGTTGCGCACAAGCACACAGGCACACACAGCAGCAGCAGACACACTCAAATCTGCAGCGGAAGGCGGCACGGCAGTCGCGCCGGAGGTTCAGAGCAGAGGTCCAGTCCAGTCAGGGCTCCGCTGTTTGAAAGGTTTCCAATCTTGAATTCCTGCCAACGAGAATGGTCGGGTTCGTATCGCCCACTTTCCGAGATTTTCGTAAACCCACCCTTGGTGTAACAGGTCCTGACTTGGGTTTGGGGGCGCGTTGGCTGGCTGGTCGGTCCTCCGGGAAGGGCAGCGTGACATTTTAGGAGAAATTCTGGCGATCTCGCTGAACTCTGTTGCGATGGGGGATCTTGTCTGGACGATGACGGTATGTGTTTTTGGAGATCATTCGACATGTGGCTTGGGCGAGAAGACATGGCTGTGTCTTTCGATCCTCACTCGTGTGTTCTGAATGAGTTGGATTAAGGCTGTGGCTTGTCGCTCTGCATCATCTCGAAGTTGAGCCCTATCCGCACTTTCATCGCGTCTGCCTGCCGACAAAGAGATAAGATGAAAGAATTAGCGCCCGTTCCGCTGCACTTCATAGACATGAAATCAGCTAGCAAGTAAGCTTCAACCCAGCCAACAGGAGAAATCCCAGCATCGTCGACATTCTCCCTGAGAAAACGCGATGGCTTCGTAACCAATCTACCGGCAACATCCCTCGATCCCAACGGCCCGCGTGGCACTCAGCGCCACCGGGGCAGGCCAGAGCTTCCCTGGACGCTCTGAATTCTGGAGCATTGAAGCATCGTTCGTCGCCCAGAGGTCGTCTTTTGCCCTCCCCCACTCTTGTTTCTTACTGTTCCTTCAGTGGCAACCCCGTGACCCCCAGCGCATGTCAGTCAGCACTTTATGTAAATTGGCCAGCATCACTGACAGGAGCAATCCGGATGGAGCCTCAATCCACCCGTAAAGTGACCGTCGACGACGCGGCACAGCCGTGGAAGAGCTGACTCGGGGAGAGACAGAAAAACCGGCTCAGGATCGCCCGCGGAAGACTGTCCCGTGCGAAGCCTACGTCTTTTGACAGTTGACGTATTTGTCCCCCATCTTGCGTGGGCCTTTCGGTGAATGATTCAGTCTCGCAGTGGTTGATATGTGCGTTCGCTCTCGGTGAGAAGAAATGCGTACGTTATTTCGTTGGACCCTTTTTTTTCTTTGATAATATCATATGCGTCCGAGCGTACATGCAGTCGATAGATTGGCGAGATTTCATTTTCTGGTCGAGGACTGATAACAGCGCACTGTTTGCTGATGTTTCGGGCCTCGCTGCCGTCGTTCGCTTTGCTGGAGCACGGGTCGTACCTCGTATCTCGTCAACGAAGCTCATACTCGTCTATTGCGGAATATCCAGGCCGGAAAACTTGCACAATCGAGCATCATTCGGGATCATCTCGCCGTAGACGACCCCGGGCAGCCATTTGCGCGTTGACCTCCTCCAAAAGCCCCAACTCGCCTCCCCCGCTTGCCTGGGTTACTGTGGTGCAACTGGAGAGCACGTGGATATGAGCCATTGAGCCCACGATTGCACCGCGAGGTAACCTCCTCCCCTTCCCCCCATCACGGCCGGACGTCACACCAATTCGATCTCGAGTCGCGAGAAGTTGCCTCCGAAATTTGATGGGGAGGGTGGTGCTCGTCTCCGGAGCTGTAAAACCGGAGGCGTATGAGCCACGAGGCCCACGGCGATAGACGAGACTTCAAGATCTTGAATTCTCGAAGGGTGTTAAGATGGCACGCAGCTGTGTTATTGCCGTCTCCTCTTTTTTATTTGTCGCGGATGAGCACATTGGTTGGCTGTCGTCGAACCCTGATTCTTGGATGGTTTAAGAAGAGATGTTATGAGCGTTTTGACTCGTAGAATTGGAATACTAGGCGGAACACACTCCGATGCATTACGTGGATTCCTGACTGAGCCGCTGCAACGCCCCCCTTTGCAGTCGAGACCTTCTTCATCGTGAAAGTGTACACACACACATCACATGCTGTCAAACAAGCTCCGGGCGACATGAACTCTTCGACTTGACAGTTGCCTCCCGGATATCTCGGGCATCTCTAGCTCATATTTTTGAGGGTTTACCGCCTTATCTGCAGTGCAAACTGCAGTGAATTACGGCGATGGAAGCAGAAAAAGGACCTACATTCGCTGAAACACGCGGTCACTCTAGCGGGTGACGGTCACTGACTCGGGGCTCTCGTCACAGCGCAAGGGACCGGGGTCGTCCGCCTGTGCCTTCAATCTTGCTGCCTCTATCTGTTTGCCGTCACTCGCCGTGCAATAGTGAATGTCATTCATTTCCACAAGTCGTGAAATATCACCGAAGAAGGGAGCTTCCTCGTAGTCCTTCACATGTCGGGGCTAATTGTACAAAGTACATCTGACTTCCCCAGCCCCAGCCACAACCCAGAGCCACGTTCTTAGACGATAACCATAATCGGGGGAGACCATCGCCCAAAAGCAGAAGATCTGCCACCGTCTCGTTGATGAAATGTGTTGGAGCATTTTAGTGCAGCACTTGTTCCCGGCTTTTCGGGCGCCGGACGGCCTCGAAAGGAACTGCCCAGCGCCCCGTGCTTCCTCTCTAGCGCCTCGAGGATGTTTAAAGGTTGGCTGGATGATATGGTGACAACGTGGCTTGCGGCGCCATGCTTCATGCACAATTGTGCTAATCTCCTCGAACCCCAGCAGGTTTTTTTTTTCTGCACTCTTCCAGCCAGCAATTGGCGCCGCAGCCTCTTCCCAGCTGCTGTTTGGACGACGAGACGACCGATTCAATCCACAATGTCTTACTCTTCTTTCCCACACCATGTCAGGGTTGGGGTTGCAATCGCACGGACGCCATCCCATCGGGGGAAAGCAAGAAGTGAAAGAAGAGATCAGCACCACTAAGCCAGGCTCCCCCTTGGCCCCCTTTGCTGTCAAAGGCCCTTGATGCTTGTCCTCTCATCCACTGCGATCCAGCTGCTTGCAGCGCGGAATTTTCCAGTGCAGCAGCCAGCCAGCAGCATCCTCCCTCGAGGATGGCGCCCTCACCCCGGCACGCGTTAGGAGAAAAAGGGGTATGGTTTGAACTGTGGAGTAGGGTAGCCCCCCGGGCCCCCAGCAGGGCTTTACTGACGTTCGGCATATGGTTAGCAAGGGTGGCGAGCGGGTTCCTGGGCAGGCACTATGCTGCTCTGGTGTTCGTCTCGAGCTATCTGTGGACTCGTTTGCTGGAGGAAGCAGAGCAGAATATAATACCACGGACCCGGAACGGGCAGATCGATTGTTGGCTCGAACCGTTGTCGTCTTGTTGGTGTGTGTACCTCTCTTCGTTTCTTTTCTTTCGAGAAGGGATGGGGCTTGTCTCTATCTTGATATTCACATAACCTACCTGCTTCCTCTGCTAGTCTTTTCCTGCACTGATCACCCCACGGCTTCTTGACTTGTTCCCAAGTTTTACTGCTTGGGTTGGGTCAGACTCACTTCTCTTTTCTGTCTAATGTTTTGATCCCCCACCGTGGTTTGACAGCCATGGATGGAAAAACGATTTATACGCTGTTCGGCACCGGATACGACAACTCTCACGAGCCGAAGCCGCTGGTGAACGAGAAGGGCACGATCCTGGGTGTCGCCATCACCTTTGAGGTATGGTCCTCCATCGGAAATTTGAAGCTGTTCGTGTTTCTGACATTGGCTTTCTAGGTCGTCGCATGGATATGTGTCGCCTTTCGTATGTACACGCGGGGGATGGTGGTTAAGGCTCTGGGATGGGACGATCTTTTCGTCGTATTATCGCTGTTGACGACCACAACTGGCACCATTGGTGCTTGTGTTTGTAAGTTGTCACATCTCAGATGTGATCATCTCAATGGCTTCTTGGCTGACACATGGCAAAGCGACTTCCTTTGGCTTGGGCAAGCATCTCTACGAACTAACAGCTTCAGACGTGCAAAACTATCTCTGCGTACGAGCCCCGTGACGAGTCCCCGCCGGTTACCGGTCTATCAACAATTGCCAAACTAACATTGGCCATTTCAGACGTTTTACATCACGAGTGCCTCCTACCAGATGTCAACAGCTTTCATCAAACTATCCCTGCTCTTCCAGTACGTCCGAATCTACGACCAGCCCGGCTTCCTCCGCAGCGCCTGCAAAGCCATGATCCTCTTCACCGGACTCTGGGCCATCGCCTACAGCTTCCTCGGCTGGATCCCCTGCTACCCCATCCGCGCCTACTGGGACTGGCAAGTCCCCGCCGCCCGCTGGGGCTACGGCTCCCTCGACGCCGACATCTTCTACGGCACCTACGCGAGCCACGCCGCCCTGAACGTCATCCTCGACCTCCTCGTCCTCGCGATCCCCGTCCCCCTCTACTTCAAGCGCGACGCCACGCTCAAGTCCAAGCTCGGCCTGCTCGTCCTGCTCACCATCGGCCTCATCGTCAACGCCATCTCGATCGTCCGCCTCATCTCCGTGGTCCAGCACAAGGCCGCGACCCTGCCGACCCTCGACTACACGTGGTACGCCCCGATCAGCGTCGTCATCGCCTGCGTCGAGGTCGACCTGGCCATGGTGGCGTGCAGCGTGCCCATCTTCTGGCCCGTGTTGCGGAAGCATTTCGGAGATTTCGGGGACGGCATCTTTGTCACCAAGGAGATTGAGGTCACGCGCGAGGCCAGGCGGTTGGAGAGCGTCGAGCTGGACGACGACTTGGAGATGGAGCCGGACAGGAGGTCGCGGGTTGGGAGTGAGGCGAGCCTGCGACAGGAATCGCGGGCGCCGCCGAATGGGCGGTATCTGGACGAGTTTGTGGTGCGGCAGGTTGATCCGTTGGCGAGGAGTAAGAGTGTGGTGACACAGATCAAGACGGGTGAGGCTGAGGTGGAAGATGCCAAATGGTGGAATAAAGGAAGGCTAGAGTAAGACTATGAAGGTCTGGGCAGTTTTCAGGAAGCGAGCAATTGCATTTCATTTTTCGATCACAACCTCGAAGACATCGTGCATTAGCACGGATGAATATGTCACTGATACGGTTGTTTCATCGAATTGAGCGGGTTCTACGATCTGGCCGGGTGACAACTCGTTCTGTTACCCATGTCTTGCACGTCGTGTGAGCCTTTGATTTATACCAGCCCTAATCGTTCCCTACGTCCTTGCGTGAAGTATTGTGATACCAAATATTATTTGTATCTGCTCTATCGATGCCTGGTAACTGTATTACAAGAGTTTCTTGCAAGACTACCTGATTTCCCTCCACTGTCTGCGCGACTATTACCTGTGGACAGGGTTACTACAATCGAGGACGATGGTTAAAAGAATAACAACCTGGTGCTGACAATAACAGCGGCGACAACGACGACGATACCAGCCATATAGGATATTACAGAAAAAAACAGTCCACTATCTAATTACCACACTCTGTCGAGGAAGTTGACCTAAGAATGCCAAGGCTGCTTCCTTATCAGTCGGGATTTTGACTGAAATCACACCAACCCGCCTGAAACCCCCCTCCCCTGGGACCAAGGCGAGTCCCCAGATAGACGAAAAGCAACTCAAATATAAAGGTACAAACTGAATGTCGGCACAAATGTCATCGTAAGTGTCGAAATGAACCCAGGCTTGGGCCATGGACTCAATCATAGATCCATATATAGCTTGAAGGCCAGGCTCATGAAAGCTTGACAACGTGACTTGACGAGACGTGATTGCTTTCATCCGCTTCCACCATTCCGGGTATGGGTAAGCATCATCAATTGTGGCCGGCAGGACTGCAGCTTGAAGTGTAATGGCGCCATCCGTAACCTGTCCAGTCTCATCGTCTGTCAGGAGAGTTGTCTCTGCTGACATGATTTCGGCCAATAATACGTCGTTGCCGGGAATCTCACAGGCGCTTATGATTTCCCCATCTATTGCGGCCCAGGACCATGACGGTGCCCGGTAACCCACCGGCCGTTTCCCGCATACACTGTCTGGATGCACACGCCATGCCAAAGCCCCAGGTAATCTGGCCTCCCATATCCCAGCCAAATATCTGGTTTCTTCGCCAAGGGCTTCCAAGAAGCTTCTTGTTTCTTTTGCAATGGCCGATATCGCCACCAGCTTATCGCGTGATTTGGTAAGTTGGCACTTCGTGTAATACCCAAGCAACTCACGCCATTGACTATAATGGAGTTCGAGTCCCCTAAAAGGAAATCCCGGCCATTGAGGCATTAGATATTTGAATGCGGGTTGATGGTTGCTAGGCCCTCTACTTCGGAGGTCCTCTTGGCGAGTCCAGCTAGCACCAAACCAGTCGGCATCAGGCTGGCTCTCAGAACAATGCATTTCATGGCACTCCCATAAAACTTGCTGTTTACCCCAGTATATTGTCCGTGGACTCAAGACTCTTTCCTGCAAGATCCAGGCGCGCTTACATAGAGTTGCGTGGTCGAGGCTTTTCTGATGAAGCAAAAAGATCTCCCACTCGTTAACATATGAGTCTGGCGTGCCAAACAGAGATAAGTCGATAACAGTGGGCTTGATATCCTTCGGAACCCGTTGAAAGTAAAGGCCTCCTTCATCGTTTTCCGCACCCAAGGCTGCGATGCAAAGATATGCACTCTTGAACACTTGATGCATCGATGAGGACTCCTGACTCCAGTCAACCTCGGAGTCTTGAAATATGCACAGGCGGTCTATCCATATGTACTGTAAACCAAGCCGTTCCAGGGCCACGAAGGCGTCTTTGAACGTCCTTGGAAGACAAGATAGTGGCTTGCCTCTCGATAACTCTGTCAGCGTTGAAGCTCTAAGTGTGAGATCCAGGTCCCAGGATTTGTCTCCCCAGCAATGGCTTAGCGCAAGGTACTTCGATCCCGGCTCAATTTCTTCGCGCAGGGCTAAGCGGAAACTTCTTACACCACCGCTCGTATGTAGCTTCAGGAGGCGTGTCGGAATAAAGGTCGACTGGACTTTGCACAGAGAATGCTTGTCGTCACAACTCTGCATCCAGTGCTGGATGGTAGCCCATGTACCCGGAGCATCAGAGCACTCTGAAATCATGTTGTTGAAGCGACGTTGGATTGCTGCAGAGTTGAGTTAGTTCTTTTACTTGTTTCCATAATACGTATTCGGACGACACTGACTTGAGTATGACAAGAACCGGCCATAGCGTTCATAAGAATAGTTCCCACAAATGATGTACATATTGAGGCACGTCTTCCCCGTGTGGGTTTCTAGGCTGGGGCAAATGTTGATCCAGGTGAAATATCCCAAAGTCGCCATACCCTCCGTGTATTCAGTTCTCACTGGTAGGGAGCTGCATATTACGCAACCTTCTGCTGCTGATTCCGACCATGATTCGGGCGTTTTATGGTGCCCGTACGCATATTCATCACGGTCGAATCGGCGTTCGGGATCAGATAACACTGAATGAGCATGTGAGCATGCTAGTGAGACGTAACACCTGATTTTTAAATATCTTACATCTTGCATGTCTTTGTCTTTGGCTCTCCGTTATTGGCGCGACCCCTTCTGGAGGCCGGGCAATGCCGGTCGCGCCTACTACCTCAACCGACGAAGGGTCGACGTAGCTCTCGAGGGATTTGAGACACACGACACAAAGCATCTTGCAGATCGGCGTTGTTAATCTAAAATGGAAAAGGTTCTAGGAGAATGAAAGAATTCATAGAGATTATCATCTGTTGTAGTAAATACCCACAGACCTCTGACCAATCAATCCTAGCCACATGGCGGACGTGAACCAACACCTCCGACTTCGTCACCAGTAATTATGTTACATAATCATGCAGGCATTTAACGTGATCTACATAGCTTGGAATTCAGAAAAGAACTCCCCGGCGTCCTCTGAATTTGAAGGAACCCTTCTGCTCTACCCTAGCGGTAAGAAAGCCTCCTGGTATCATCAAGGGAGGCTGCCTTGTTGTGAGTGAAATCTAAAGTACTCTTGAATTTAGTGTCTTCACGTAGGTAGAAGTTTTGCAGGTGAGTTACTTTTAAGCTTGTTAGCTTAGCGACTGGAATCAACTGAAAATGATCAGGCAAACCGGGGTCACTCCTGCCTTCTCTCCAGGCCGTCTCCATCTAATATCCAATGCAATTCTAGGCAGCCGTGTCAACGCCTACTTCAGTCTTTCCACTAGCTGAATTGTCACTGGTGTATCTCCCAAGACGCATCGATGGCTGAGGGGTTAAGCAGCAGCGTAAAAGAATATCCAGGTTAAGGAGCTCTGAGAATCCATCTGGAGGCGCTGATTGGGCACTGCCCCGAGGCAGTAGGGCGTATTTGTTTCCTCTTTTTCTCTCTGTATTCTTTTCACTTCCATATTCACATTTGCATTACGTGCTCATCACCCTTCATTTCTCAACTTTACTTTTCTCCTCTATTATTATTACATATAGGCATACTAAGCTATAAATATAAGCTGTAGTGACAGCACCTAGGAACTTTAGAATATGCATACTCTATATGAGGTTAAAAGAAATGGCACTTTGTGCTAGACTACCAGGCTATTGAATGCAGAAGTTATGCTAGAATCTATATGTTAGTGCGCGAGGTTTTCCCTGAAGACGACAGTTTTAACTTAACACCTTATGATATAACAAATCTTAGTTCTCCTGAACGCCTTATTTCTCAGCAGATTCCTTCAACTTGCCCCCCTTTACTTTACTTATGATCTATTGAGACTTGGACTTAGTTTGATAGCATGATCTTAGATTGTTGTGTGCAAATCACTCTTACCCTAAATTCTATGGAGTTTTACTACCCGGGCGGACAACCACTTGTATTAGGCTTAGTAGTCTATTTTAATTCAATAGTTTTACTATTATTATCGTCTGTATTATCATTATTATCCCTACCGTCCCTTTCTCTCTCCCTCTCCCTCTCCCTATACCTATTATCGTCGTCGTTATCATCGTAATCGTCATCGTCGTTGTTGTTATCGTCGTCGTTGCTGTCGTCGTCGCTGTCGTCGTCGTCGTCGTCGTCGTCGTCGATATCGTGTATGCCTACTACCCGCCTGGATAGCTTGAAGTATCCGCCCGGATAGTAAAACTCATTCCATGATCTGTCCCAGCTGCCCAGCTTGCATGTAGAATTGTGGCCTTTGCAAAGCCCGAAATGAGAAATCCACCTGTGCACGTTTCCAAGTAGTAAAAGTCGCCTCAGTTTCCCAACTAGGAGAACTTCACCGCCTAGGGAAACCTTATACTATTAAGCCGTCCGACGGAACCTTACACGATGCCGACGCCCATTACATGACAACAGGAACCGACCATCTTTGGGAACATAAATAGTCTCTGTGATACCTCAATTGACCTCAGAACTTCATTCGCCATCGTTCATTGCCCAATTCAATCATCAAAGTCGCTCGCTGCAGTTCTGTCAACATGCGCGTTACCTCCTTACTCGTTGCTGCGGTTACCTTCTTGGGCATTGCCACTGCTAAGCAATGCTGCTGCGTTGAGCCTATACACAATGCATGCGTTCTTGCGGAAGTCACAGGCGATACCTGCGCTACGAGTGCTTGCCAAGCTTGCAATTGCTAGCCGTCTACCTCGTGAGTTGAAAACACGTCTACTACCGCGATCCCTTCAAACTAAGACAGAATTTGCAGTATCACCATATTCTGGATTTGGATCTTCAGAGTAGCTAAGTCGGTTTGAAGTCCGTTGAGGATACCTGTCTAGTTAGGCAAAGTTGAGATTTGAGGGGACAGCAACCTGCAAGCAACGCGATAGATTACGCATCCAATAGACTTGTGCCATTTGAAACACCACTGACCTCCGCTGTATGTGCAAGTAGTTAGCGGCTCTGAATGAATTCACTTGGTCCACACGATTTAGCTCCATGCTTGGCACTGCCCTCAGCGCGAGTCATGAGCGAGGCGCTAGGTGCGGCATGTCAAAGCTAGGTACTAATGGTGTTGACCTCAGCGCTCACGGGTGACGTCAATTCTCGTAGCTCCAATATTTCGCTTTTCAAGTTGTGAGATTTATCTACACCAGGAATGAACCAAAGATAATCTAACATGGGGCTGCCATAGGCGATTCCTTGCCCTACCTTATACAAACAGAGTGCCTGGAAGGAGACAACGCTCACCACAACCGGGGTGTATTCCTTGAGCCCGATTACTCCGCCTTCACTCCCTTGGCAGAAGTCCTCACACCAATTCCAAGCACAATCAAAATCCGAACCAAGACCATCGGTGCTGTCGACCAAAAGATGACCCAATCCTCAACAGTCCACTCCTGGTACTTCAACCAGACCTCCCAGCCCCCAATGGCCTGTGCTGATCCGTGCATGTAGGCCGCGTCGCTCAGGAGCATGCCCGCACAGACGACGCGCCAGAGATTCAGGTCGTCGAAGAGCCGCAGCACCACGCCCTCCATGAAGGCGAAATAGAGCCATCCTCCGCTCAGCTGGGTGAAGAGAAACTGCGTGTGAGGCGCGTAGGTGTGCGAGTTACGCGTCAGCCCCGCCTGATACTGGTTCGGCGCGTGCAGCGTCATGACCGCGCCCAAGATCGCGAAGATGGGCTCGACGGTCATGATTGTGAGTTGGTAGATCCCCGGGACTGCGGACGACCCCTTGATGGTCGCTTTTTGCGGTTGTGTCGCCATCTTGCGCGTTCCTTGTGGTGGCTGGTGTACGTGTATCGTCGGGCTATGTGTTCGTTCTTTGCGGTTGAGAAGAGTCTTATCGCGAACCACGGTCGCGCTCGATTTCACGACGATCAGAACTGGCCCTCGCTGCAGGTTGAAGGTGAGATTTGGCCGTCTTTGCGATGAAGGATGCAGCTAGAATGAGATGGAATGAGATGAGAACAGCTCTGGAAAATTCCTCCCTGCGCCGCTAGCTTTATCAATATTGGACTGTCGAAGCTTAAGTAGCTCGGTGAAACACGTAACTCGGAACTGCCGGCTGCGGGGTCACTTGTGCGAATAATCCGAGACGACTCGACGAGTTACATGAGGCATCCTGGCAAGAGAGGCGTGGTTTACCAGGAGTGCACGGTCTGTGAATTTCCCAGTGATGCCCAATTGAGAGCGCCGAAGCATAATAAGGCTGCGAGGGCATAAATGCATAGTTCTCCAGGATTGCCTGATTGGGCATCGCAGCTCTTGGAGCTTGTCCCGAGCTTCTGATCTTTGGTTTCGCAATGATGAGCGAACTGCTGTCAACTGACTGGCGTTCGCCTCGCACGCACGGCTTGAGCGTAAGCTGACATGAGACGAGCTGCCGGACTGCATGAAGAACCTTGCTGAAGGATTTCCAAGTTGGTGAGGCAATGGCTCGACGGTGTCGCCGAAAGTGGAAGTCTTGAGTCATTGTGGTATCAGTCCAGGCGAGATGGATTGCTGGTGGTGAGTTCTTCGTGGGGGTGGTTGGACCGGTGGGATATTCACCAGCAAATGAGATTGCGACTTTACGAGACATACACGGCAGTTGGTTGAACAAGCTTATTCTGGGCAGTTACACAGCGTTTGCTGATCTTTGATTGACAGAATATGGCGTGGCAAGGCTCTTCTTTCCGATGTTCCCAAAAAGACCAAGCCACAAACCCCATATCGGACGGCAATGCTTTGGTAAATTAGCGCTGACCTGCCCATTCGCGCCTACAAAAGGAAGCATTCACCCTCAATGACAATGGCATTGAGCCTGGAAGTTACTTCCTGCTGCGCCTCCAAATCCTCAATCACGGAAGCTCCATCCACTTACGATACCGACCATCACTCGGCAGTATGCCATCGCTCCACGCGAACAAAAACATCATGCTCTAGTTCTTTTCAGTGCCTCTATCGGCCTCCCCTGCGCTATCTGCTGTCTTGTCGTGTTCAATAACAACACCGGCCTCTAGAGAAGTCTCTGGAGCTTCGGGATTCTTCTTCTGTTCGCGCAACAGGAGGAGTCTGATGCTGATGACCGCAATTATTGCGGCGATGATGAACCCGAAAGTAGCGGGGAAACCACGTCCTAAGTGACCAAGCTGTTAGCAGACGATGAACGGCTTTGCGTCAATCTTTCGGGACTTACTGAAACTGGGTGCCATAGTCTGAGGGAAAATCACGATAGGTAGCCAGGCGTCAACTGCGTATTGCATCCCGTTCATGCTGCTAATAACCAGTGCGCGTTCTTCGTTGTCGCCAGCGCAGACTTCGTTCGCCCAGGTGTAACTAAGAATGACTAATCAGTACGGAGAGGCTTCTTGTCGACATTGATTCGATACGCTTACAAGACTGCTGTCATTAGATGTATGCTGCTCGTGAGGAATGCGGCCTCTTTCAGGGGAACACTGGCAGGCCATACAGCCAAGATGCCGTTGGGTATGAGGCCCAGTATCTATTTCCAGTCTCAGTCAGCATTATTCTGACATCTTCATGCAAATGATACAGCGAATGCGCGGCTCACCAAAGGGATCAAAATCAAAGCAAACCGGCTGCCGGTGTAATCAGACAAAAAGCCCCATAGAATGACGCAAAAGGCCATGATCAGCCTCGAGCCGGTAGGGATCACGTTTCTGTCAACGACCGAATAGTTTTCCGATTTGAGCCAGATACCGAAGTAGCCGCTGGCTTGGCAGGATTCGCCATAAAGCTGCAACGTCCTTATCAGCAACCTTGGTATCGCATCTGCACGACGCCTGATATGCACTCACCACATAACCCAGCACGAACGCATACCACCTCCACTTTGATAAGACACGCTTGAAGGTAGCAAAGGTCACTCCTGCAGGTGCCGCCTTGCCAGCCTTTTGGACTCTCTCGATAGCCAGCTCGCATTCCTTGGCGGTCAGGAACCTCGACCTTGTGGTGTACGGCGTATCGGGGAGGAAGAAGAATGTTGCAAAACCGACAGGCACTGTCATACACTAGGCCAATTAGTATTGGATGTGGAGTTTTATGGATCCTTTTCTCGACTTACTCCACAGACGATGTATAGCCATCGCCATCCAGACAGACCATGGGCACCGTCAAGACTCTTGTACACGGCTGCTTGAAGATATCCTACAAAAGGGCTTAGTCAACAATGTTGAAAGATAGAAGTTTTCATCAACACTCACCTCCAAAGGCAGAGCCAAGGGGTGCAGTCATGTGAAAAATGGCCACTCTCTTAGCAAGCTCCGTCTTCGTATACCAGCTCCCAAGCACGTAGAGCAGCACGGGGAAGAAACTGCTTTCAAAGAAGCCCACGAAGAACCGAAACGCATACAGCTGACTGGAGCTATGAGTGCCAGCCTGAGCAAAGGTGAAGACGCCCCATGCAACTTCCATACAAGCCAGCCAGATACTTGGTCGGATCTTCTGCACGATGAGGGTGCTCGGCACTTGCATGATGGCATACGCGCAAGTGTATGCTGTCTGAGCGTAGGTGTACTCGTTTCCGAACATTTTCAGGTCCTCCTGCATCCCCGATACGTAGGCGTTTGCCAGGTTGCCTTGGTCTAGGTACTTCATGAAGAACCCCAGGCACCCGATGGTGAGGATGGACCAGTCCAGTTTGCGGAGAAGGACTCGTTCTTCATGGCTCTTGAGATGGGTGTCGGTATCCCAAATGAAGGAGCGGAAGGACCGCGAGGGTGATTTCGTAGGCTGCGATTCCGTCATCTTCAAGGCGTGGTAAGATGCCGTGAGGGAAGAGTGTAATTTCCACGGTAGTCAGCTTCAAAGACGGCAGCATGGCAGCATATGTATGCCTTCTTCCATCGACACTAGCTTAGGTTGCGCAATCGGAGGAGCGTATTTCAGACGGCCGAGGCATGTCTGCCATGCATTGATAGCACCAAACATGCCTGGATGCCAAAGGTAGAACCGGACCATATCCCCGATGGAGGCAAAGCAGCTCTCGCTAGACATGCCAGAACGTTACGTTCTTGTCTCTTTGAGTATGGCGCTGCAGAATCTCGTTGGTGTTGGGAGGTGTCGGGGGCTGTCCGACGGCGTCGACCAATCGTATGTGGTGCATTATCGTGGGGTCGATCGGCGGATGCAAGACGACAGAGTCGGGGATGATTGCGAGCTTATCATCCATGGCAACACGGCCACAGTGCCGGCTGCTATTCGGGGGCATTTGCGACAATACCGATTAAAGTCCATTCAGACGTGTATTTATGGAATTTAATCCACGAAAAGGCTTCTTACTCGGAAGGTTGTTTTCTCGCATGCTGTATGCACGTCGCACAAACCCTGGAGCCTTTTGATGTCTACATGTAAGAAGCTGCACAGTGCTCAACATACCCAATATTTTATTCATCTTCAGACGGACTTCATTATGTGAACTTCCTTACACAACCTGACCGACTGTCACCCGACTAAGGTCTTCTCTTAGGTTTCTTGTGAAGGCCCCCTGTGTTCAACTCCAGTTGCGCCAATAATGATCCCATAGACATGGTTGAAGTACAGAACTAGCAATAGCGATAACAAGGACGAAGATAATTATAACGATAATAATAAAGGTAATAGAACTAAAGATAAGGATAGAAACAATAATAATAGTAATAGAAGCGACGACGACGACGCCGACGATGAAAACGACGACAACAACGGAGAAGACGACGACAACGAAGACGACGACAACAACGGAGAAGACGACGACAACGAAGACGACGACAACGAAGACGACGACAACGAAGACGACGACAACGAAGACGACGATATGTAATGACAGTAAAGTGATTAGAGTATAGCCACAGGCAAAGTAGGCGATCTCAAAATCAAATGGCTTTCCTGCTTCCTGCTACAGCCTTGAAGGTAAGAGCACGTAACACAAGAGCGCTGGAACAGATGAAGGGCGAGCTTTTGTGATGTCCATATGATTAATGTCTTTGCCACGTCCTTTATCAACATACTTCGTAGGCAATATCTACGAAAGAGGACTGCTATTTCTTTTATGGAAAAGGGTATGGAAAAGGGTTCAATGTTTGATTTTGTCAGCAGCTTCCACTTCTTGTCGGCTCCTTCGAATAATGTGCAGAAGCTTGGGCATTACCCACGATCTCCTCCTCTGCAGCAAGATCGGATCACGCTTTAAGGGCCCCAAGGTGGCACTTCCACTGCGAAACGGGGGTGGTTGCTGCAAGATACACGTCAACCTGGGCCAACACCTTTTTCAGAGGCTTTTGATGACTTACTCGGCATTCTTGACCGCCTTTTCGGGATCCTCCAAAGCAAATTGCTTGCAGTAGTCGACACCATAGCCGTAGTCAGTGGTGCCCAGAACGTCTCTGAAATGCGTCGCTTCATGGATAATGGTGCTAGTAGAAATTGCTTAGAACTTCTATTATCTAGGTAAGTGTAAGATATTGACTGGATTTGGACTTACTCCCATTGGTTGCGATGACGTCCAGTAGGCGGCAGCAGTTCTTCGTTGAAGTACACACTGCAAATCTTCACGTCGCCATAAGTACCACCGATCGTGGCAAACACGACTGAGCTGGTGCAGGAGCAGTCATATCTGAATGTCGTGGCCAGATCAGGCGCGAATTTCTATGCGATTCGGTCAGCATGCCCTTGCATATTTGATGCTAGATAAGAAATTACCTTGAAAGCGGTCAACACACGGTTGTAACGCTCGGTGCTAAACGTGCCGTACCATGTTGTCTGGATGTCGCTGCCATTGGGGTTGGCTTCCAGATGGTCAATAGCGGCATACGACTTGTTCGTGGCTCGCTCGATCGCCGCTTCGAGGGTGGCTATTTGAGTGCTAGAGCATGAGGTGAAGGTCGCGGCCAGGGCGCCGGACACGACGGACAGCAAGCTGCCCAAGTGAAGAACGCGCATATTGATCACCTCGAAACAATAGTAGACGGATCTAGGTGTTGATCATGAGATTCCAGAATGCCGCAAGGTCGCGTGCTTTGTTTTTAAGGTTGCGGAGATCTTCTTGACCGTCAATTCTTGGCAAACATGCATTAGGAAGGTACACAATTTTCGGGTTGCATTTTCCATTTGGAGGCATCATGCCGGGCGGCTGTACCTTTTCTCGTATCGCGCCATCACTTGAGCATCCATTGAACATGCAAATATCCTATCTCGATCAATTCGGGAAGTTGCCGTAGAGAGCGACGCATCTCAGGCCTTGGTCATACATATTACAAGCACATCCGGGGCGCTCATGTAATACGCGGAAGCCATGTCGGGGCCCCGGACGTTGGCGGACGGAATGCGCGTGCCGTCCCGGAAGGCGCCGGCAACAGGCACGGAAGCTAGCCAGACTCAGCGGTTTTGAAGGGCGTCCTTCAATGGCCGTATCGACTCACGCTGGTGCAGTGGACTGCGCCAATGAAAGGGGCCTGTTGACCTATTGTAACAGTCATTTAAGCAATGCAGCCAAACAATAAGTAATGTTGGGTATGTAGGAAGAGGCATAGCACACCGAACACCCAGTAATGAATCCCGTCCTGGACAGCCTATGACCAAAACGCCCGCTGATCGGAAAGTCTTAGACCTGATATGCCACTCAAGGTTCAAGTCTTCTTCGTCTTCTTCCACACGCTCAGAAACCAACCTCCCCCGCAAATCTCTCCATCACTGCTCCCTCTACAGGGTGCATTGCAATTCCACGCCGGTGAAAGCGCGTCTTCGCTTGGCGCTGTGCTGGAGCAGTAGCACTCGCCCCCAGTCTCGGTACCGAAGTAGTCGTAATCCTTTTCGCAAAACGCCTTGCATTGTCGATTCGTCTGACTGGTGGTGTAATTCTGGTACGCGTCGCGCATGGTTCTTTGATCGTTATCACGATAGCAGCCAACGTACTCCCAATCGGAGATCTCGACCCAGGTCGTGGCGGCTGCGGATGCTGAGGCAGTTCTAATGAGGCCTTAGCTGGGTGACGCCAAGCAAGTTGTGGTGTTGTCGTTAATAACTCACCTTGTACCCCCATTTGTTTGTTGAAGGTTCTGTATTTTTGCATCCTGGTTCGCTATCATAGCCCCAAACACGCCAGCAACCATCACCAGCATGGCCGCCATAAAGCCGATGATGCACCACAGCACGAAGACTGGTTTCCGGGCACCGCATATCCTCTTCTCTGCTTTGAGTGTCGTGGCCGCGCTGATTTGTGTGTATCCTCCATAATACTGGCCATCGTACTGGTGCTCTATTGGCCCGCCGACAATCTTGTCGGAGTGATGCACGGGATGAAGGCCGTTTTCGATGTAGGCGTTCTCAACATAAGCAGGCTCCGCATGCGTTGTATGTTCGTAAGACGCCATGATACCGCCGCCGGGGAAATGACCTTAAAAATTGAATTCTATATGACGACCCAGAATTGAAAGCCAGAGAAGGATTGTTTTGAACAAATCCGATTTTCAGATCAATCATAGGAGGAGTTGAGATAATTAGACCAGAGACATGGAGGAACTCCGGTCTCCTGCAATGCAGGAGGGTGCATTGAAGAGGCGGCTTAGACCCATTCCAGGCTGCAGCAATAGGTCCCCCGCGCAGAAAAACGCCTGTACAGCTGCTGGGAATAGAAGATTAACCCCTGCGCCTCTGCTCAGCCGGTCCCTAAGCGAAAACATCCGGTCAGCACTTATCCAAAAGGGACGGTTCCCCAGGGTCAACAGCATGGGTTTGGATCGTTCAATTGTTGCCTGACTGCAAGATTTGATCACAGCAGTAATATCTTTAAATATATGGGCTGGTCGGTGTTTGCCCGTCTTCCAAAACATGCCAATGCTCACAGCGTGGCCCCCAGCGCTGGCACAGCCACGCGTGGCATTCTCATCGGATGCTCTATGATTTTTGCAATTGGACTCAGTTCTTCATGATTTTACTAGTACAAGACATCTACAGGATTTAGAATCCATTTGGCGCCCTTCAGATTGTCAGCGCGATTCGTCTCCGCTGCGGATAGATCTTGGCCGTCAGCATCGGTGTCACCAACTACCCGAAGCAAACGTGCGTGACCTCTCCCCGGGGTTCACGCGGGAGCAATCGGAACCGGCGAACCTCGTGATAACTTTGCAATTTCAGGGCAAACACTCTTGAATTAAGCTAAACAACTCGTATGTGGGTTGAAATCAGTATAAAATGTTTGATCCATGATTTCATTCTCGATTGCTCATGAGGTCAGACCCAGCATTATTTCTTTGCATCTACCATGCCATTCTTCAAGCGTAACGACAACATTCTCATCTTCTACTTGGATGAGGGTCCTCAAGAGGCTCAAGTAGTTCTTCTCATTCCAGGAATTACGTGTGACCTACACGATTGGAATTGGCAAGTTCCATTTCTTCTGGAACACGGATTCCGTGTCATCACTCCAGATCCTCGAGGCCAGGGCCGCTCTTCCGCTCCGGCGCCGACTCCGGACATCAATGCCTATCCCGGGCCGGGTGCGGATCCATCAATCATCGACTACTACCCACAAACCGCTGCACAAGATTTCATTGCGCTTCTTCAGGATCTCAACATCAAGTCAGTCATCTTGATTGCTCATTCTCTTGGTACTGCCATCGCTTACCATCTCGCGTCGGTGCGTCCCGATCTCACCCGCGCCATGGTCATCCTCGACCCGCTCCATTCCGTCCCCGCTGCCACTGCGGATGAATACCTCACCGATCCTACAAAGGTACTCCAAAGTTTGGCCATGCTCTTCGGCCCGGATCTGTACCCTTCAACAGTGCCCGCCTGGCATAACACCTGGATTGGCAGGCGTGCCGCGCAGGGGGATATGGGAGTTATCCTAGCACAGTGCTCGGCTTGCTTAGGAGACCCCCAAGGAATTGGTCGACGGGAAGTGTCCATCGCACAGCATGATGGGAAGATTCAATGCCCACGCCTGACGCTGGGGAACAGCGAGTTCTGGGTTAGCACGGAACGTAGTCACCTGTTCCCGAGCACAGAACTCGACGAAGTTGGTCTCGTGGAGGATTCAGGACACTGGTTCTTCCAACTAGAGCGAAGAAGTAAATGAGCGACTCAACAAGTGGTTCGTCAAAATTGGCGTCTTGTCTGACTGTTGAAGTTGAGCTTCCACGTAGCTGGATGCTGTGTATGATAGATAGCTGAAGACAGAACACCACTTCAATGTTTTCTGCAGCTTAAACAAAGGCGTAGCCAACTCTTACTAAGAACAATTACGGCTTAACGATGGGCTAAAGCCTATCCGCTGACACAAGCGAAGAAGCGTCGACAACAACAAGTACACTCTCCGCCAGCAAGTGTCGCCACACATGAAAGTATACTCGGAAAAATATGCCCAAAAATGCCGCCAAGTGACCAACATCTTTCTCCTGTGTCTCGTTCAACGAACCTTCCGCGCCCCTTGCTTCGAGAAAGATGCCCATGTCAACTAGCAGAGGCTTACAGTTCGTCTCGATCGCGAAGTTCATGCTGTCAACGAAGACCATGTAGAGTCCGCAACACGCGACAGCTAGTGGGTAAAGATGAAATAGCTTCCTCCGATAAAGAATATCATCCGATATGCTCAAGGCAGTCTGGATATACAAGGGAAGCAGTGCCAGGGTTTGCGGGAAGTCCCTGCGCGGGTTTAAGGGGTACCAGAGAATGAGGGGGCCCACGAAGAGACCTATGAGGATGGCGAGCACGCTCCTGCCCTTCCTGATAAATCCTGACCATCTCGGTGCGAAGCACGAGACGACAGGTAGCATGTGGAAAGCGTAGACTGCCATCAATGCATCCCAGGCAAATAGATGCACCAAAAAGGCAGCCAGAAAGCGAAGGCTGTTTAAGAAACCTCCTAGTTGGCATTGGCTATTGCATATGCACTGTGACATAACAACGCCCAGCGTTCCTCCAAGCGCCCCTGCAATCCCTGCCAAGATTGTCATGTGGAGGGTGATTGGCAAAAGCGATAGGTGCCAGGGAACCAGATGCTTGCACCAGAGAACAGCATTAATAACCGATACTGGGAAGACGAGGCTCACCAAGGTCATCGAAACCGCCAAAATGTGATTTGTGATGAGCTGGAGTAGCCACAAACATCTTCCCATGCAGTATTGTAGTTGCGATATGTACCCTTTCGGGGATTGTGTGGTGTTGATTTCGAAGACGGGAATATCAAGCAGCTTTCTCTTCATGACCTCGAATTGAAGGCAAGAATCTTTCAACTCTAGAGACCACCTGGTGAACCTGAGTGAGCCCGTGCGTTTCCACGAAGATATCAGTTTATCAGGCGAGATATGTTTGGCAATGCAGTACTCCAAATGATACAGGTCACTATTCGACCTCCAGGGCCACCTTCGGGGCCAGATCCAGGAGCCGAGATCTGTATAGGCTGACGTCTTGGTAACTTTGATGATGAGAGAAAACCTCTCGTTTGAAGCCTTTGATTCGAGCTTCATCCCGGCGATTCCATACCGCGAGCTAGAGATAGTCTGTGTTTCGCGTTCGGAAAACACGGGCAACAGTGTATCCGCTGCATGATGCTTTGAATCTGAGTATCTTTCGAGGATTTCCATTTCTGGAGGCAAGCTTTTGATCCAGATGTACCACGAGGGTACGGGTTCAGTGTCATAATTAGGACGTATTCTTGTCTTCAAGAGAATCCTTCTCATGGGCCATTGATGCCAGGTATGATGGCTGATTCTCATGGCTGATAGTGGACTTCTGGAGTATGCTCCGCCATCGTGAACGTCGAGAGGAAGCGCAAGGAGACTCCAGGGGTCGTTACGCAGTCGACAGGGAATGATGGCATACGGCCAGGTGTTGTCTGACACCGGCAGTTCAATTTCGAGGCCACGGCTGGTTGGGGTCCAGTCGAGCACTGTTTCGCATTCGACGATGTCGTTGCAAAGCAGGAAACACCCGGGGCTCGGAGCCAAAAGACCCATGGGCAATGCGTTGGAGTGGGGCTGCTCGGGAGCAGACCAAGGATGTCCCATCCCCATAACCATCTTCACTGCGGAGGCCCAAGAAGAACTCGGTTCAAGCTCATCAAAGGCCAGGGGCCGTCCGTGCTCATCTGTCGGGTTCCAAGCAAGAAGTGTTGAGTCGAAGCATGTTTGCAGAATCTGCTCTTGAAGCCTGAAGAAGGCCTTCCGACCCTCTCCATACATAAGAGGCATATTCACCCCGAAGATACCCAGCAGGCAGTATGCAATATCTTCAACGCGGGTAGTGGTCCGTCGAGCTGCCCAGCTCATTCTCTCTGCAATGCTGGCCTCTGTCAACAATCTCAGGCGGGTGTTTTGCTCTGATATCGAGGACTCCAGGTACGTCTGGTCGATGCCTGTAATATTGCTCACGGAGGCCGCCGTGGCCTCGCGACTTGCGATTAGCGTCCAGTCTGACGCGAAGAAAAGCAGCTCACGAGGTGCTAGCAACTCCTGTAGAGTCCATCCTCTTGTGAACCATCGGGAATTCACGAATGCCGGGTCCGTCGCGTCTTGGGTTGCCGGTACATCGGATAGGTATGCGAAGCATATTTGTGCATTTTCGTACCATCGGAACATTGAGTTGATTGACTCCGATAGTTCCGCACTACTTGTTTTGTCGATACAGCAGGTATCGACCCACACATATCGAAGACGGTATTCCAGGGCTTTCCCGCATGCCTTGATGATCTTTGGATAGCCAGCTCTGTCTTTGATTATAAGATCTGCTGGGTCTCCGCTCGTGACATCAAGGCTCTTGAACTCTTGAAAGGAGACTTCGTCGCTTCCCCAAGTATGCGATAGGATGGCGTAGTCGGGAATAGCAGCGTCAAAAAACTCCTCAAGTTTGAGAGTACGTGTGTTGATGAGCCACATGGTCAATGATTGGCATTGGATTGACTTGGCCTCGTTGAGTAATGAGAACTGGAAGGCTGAAGGGTAGCTGCTTGGGCATATCTTGAGAAAAGGGATGCCAAGAAAAGAGACAGTGAGCGTGGACGGATTGAAGCTGCGCGTTTTGACAGGCAGGCAGCAATCGGAGCTGAAAACTGAACCCCTGCTGCATGTTCGAACCTCATAGGCTGCGCAGTTGCCAACCCCTGTCCAGTGGAACCATGGATACCTTAGCCTAGGAAAGAGCTTCGATAGATTCCATACCCGATGATGACGGTCTAATGCGCTGGACGTTGTTTTGATAGACGTTTATCATATACATAATATAAAACGCGTAAAAGTTGGTGGCAAAACTGATGGCTATTTTCTTTGTTTTAGGGATCCAGGATTGACCGACTAGCCTGGCACCGTAATTCTTACGACTGACCGGCCATTTTACCTTAAGGAGTTTGCGTCACAAGATGTATGGGATGCTTTGATGATTTGTTGAATAATTCATTTTCCAAATATGAACACTTCATAGTTACTGAGTTACTACAGTTACTCTTACAACTATAATACAATAACTGTCGTGCCCTGTGCCAAAGTAATGCGATGTTAATCCCACCTAGACTATCAACACTCGAAGTGGTCTTTAGGTCGGTTTGGGGCTTCAGCCGGGCGGCATCTCCGTAAGTACTGATTAACCTAAGCAATTGAACTGGATCTCTTAAATCTATCCAAACTGTTTCTACTCTCAACGTTGTCTCTTGCGTATTGTAGTATTTCCATCCTCTCCGATGTTCAGAATTGTGGACCCTGACAGCAAAGCTTCCGAGGTACGAGTACGCCTAAGACTCGAGGGTTTTAAGTCTGACTATGCCACCCAGTCGCGTGGATTCTTTAACTGCTTTGGGAATAATTCAATCGAAGGAGTGCGGTTCCATAAATTCCCACTGGCACATTGTCTCCATGCGCTATGGCTGCAAATGAAGTGTTGCATCCCAGATAAACATGCGTACCCGCCAACGCACTGCAGGTCAGCGCAGGAACACCCAAGAAATGCCCATTGCACGTCTTTCACCCAAGCCCATGATCAGCATAGACCCCACACCGGGCCGTGAAAATCAGGGTTGGTTGGATAGGCCGTAGAGGTTGGCAGGATGGGACAGCTGGCCATCAAGGTATCTGGCTCTGTAGACGGCCCGGGACGCCATGAGGCGTTCCAGC
This sequence comes from Colletotrichum endophyticum, assembly GCA_027406105.1. NCBI lineage: Eukaryota > Fungi > Ascomycota > Sordariomycetes > Glomerellales > Glomerellaceae > Colletotrichum > Colletotrichum endophyticum. Next base: position 1,204,540 of record JANVYF010000005.1, read on the forward strand.
AGTATGGGGATTAGCCGATGCAAGTCATACATAATCTGACCGGAAATTCATGTAGAAAAGCTTGTTTTGACCTCTTTAGTTACCACATAGAAGGCTTTGTAGTTTGAAGTTATTGATGATGTGGATGACCGCAACTTTGAGAGCGTGCCCAAAAACAAATTCCTAGGGGGTTGTCCTGCACACTAACACAAGCGGATAATTGACCAAACCGAAAGGCATTATTGTAACTATACGTATTGGAATTCCATTCACATAATTCAGGAGCGAGACCACGCAGCCTAATGACATTCATAGAGTTTGCTGGTACTTGAAGAGCAGGACGGTCTTCACTGCCGCACACTGAAATGGCCGGTCCGGTATCCCACTCATGCGGGGTTCTACCCCGGCGCCGACGCCGAGACCAGGACCAGCAACTGGAGGCACGGCCGATACAAAAAAACAAGGGTTCATATCTATCAATCAACAAGACCTCTCCGCTTTGCCCAGAAATTTGATTGCGTCTTGTTTTTTGCCAAGTGTATGCCGCCGCCCCGATTGACTAGCACATTCCTTTCCCGTCGACTTGGCCCAGCGCCCCAATCGCGTAGCCAATGCTGACAACGAGCTCACAAACTGACAGTGAGAACGATGCTGCTGACGAACATACGAGGCATTGAGTGCTGGGGAGCCGATCAAGACGATCATGTTTGCTTAAACGGCTCTCATCGGTTCATACGAACCGATCGCTTTCCTTCCGCGGGGGGCGGGATAAGATGGAGGGCTCTTAGGATGAAGCTCTCAGTGGTGGCGCGATCTCGCCTGTTGAGTCGTCTCTTGGCGGTACAGCACTGCAACGTTAAACATGCAGTGCTCATGCAGGCACCTAAACGAGCAGGCCTGCAGTAAGAACACCTATTCTCACGAGGCGTCCAACGGGGCGTTTCTTCATCCATGCTGCTCAGACGAGTCAGTTCGAAAGCATGTCTACAAGATGAAGTTTCTGTCTCCCAGAGTAAACTTCTTGAAAGTTACTTTTCAGGCTGTGCTTTCACCCTATTGTGTCCATCGTCATGTAAAGCACCGACCTCATCACGGTGTGCCCCCCAAACGTTATTGCGAATAAACAACGACACCCTAGCACCGTTTGCCATGCTCGTCAGCCACTACTCGAAAATTCCCCTCTCTTAAGGCTTGGCACCTGCCTGATGAAGCAACGATGATCCACTGCGCCAGAGAGGAAAAAGCCGCCGTGGCCCAGAAGCTGCCCTTGTCCGGGATCTTCTCCGCCCATTGTCATTTCTTGTGTTCGCCCCCCTGGCAGCCGACCTTCTCTCCGCGTCCTAGCAACAGCGGCATTGCCAACCGTATCCTTCACTCTTGGACCAACATTCGCAATTGTCCCTCGCAAAAGTCCTTGCCAAGACGACCCGACGTCGTTCACCTGCCCGAGGTAGCATCGCCCGGCCTGCATCGATGCCTCAGCACTCGGGATAACGAGCAAGATTCTCAGGGACCAGCCTCTTGGGATGTCATTGTGGCGCTGCGATGTACGTTTCCTCGAATTGAATCTCGCGGTGCCACAGCTTCTCGGCGCACAACCTTGCTACCCAGAGCTCGCCCGGCCACGCGAGCCGGAGCTCTCCCCAGCTCTGACTGCATTGTCACTGGATGTCGTCTTATCGCGCAATTACGCCTGCACGGCGAGCAACCTCTTGGCACGCCCAGACGGCATGGGCCTCTGAGAACATAAATGTCCTGGCCTCGCCCGGGTCCATGTGCAATCTCTCAGCTAGCTGATCAGTCCGCTCCTTGGGATCCATCCGAAGCTTGTCAAACATTCACCTTGTGCCGTCAATTGGAACTTGGGAATAGCTTCCTGATTCACGATGAAGACCACCTCCGCCCTCGCCGCGGCGCTCTTCGCCCTGCGCTCCTTCGCAACCGACCCCCTCACCGCCGACAAGGCCGAGGCCGACATTCTGACCACGGAGTGAGTGCCAATCCGTTCAATTGGCGTATCTGAACTTGCTCTAACGCGTTCCCCGCAGACTCGAGCGCAACCTCTGGAACCTGAATAAGATTGCCAAGGACAACGGCGGCAACCGTGCCTTCGGTCTTCCGGGTTACAAGGCGTCTTCCGACTACATCCTCGAGCGTGTCCAGGGCCGCTTCCACAAGCAGCTTGACACCAAGATTCAGTACTTCAACCACACCTTTGCTCAGACTCGTGAGATCAAGGTCACTGGTCCCGACGGCGAGGATGTCTACGTTGTGGCCCTCCAGTACAACCACCCGACCTCGCTTCCCGACGGCGACACTGCACCCCTCATTGACATCCCTGTCGATGACGAGCGAGGTAAGATGACTATCACCTTGCACCTGCGAAACTGCAAGCTGACTCTAAATACGCAGGCTCCGGATGCTTCGCCGACCAGTGGGAAGGTATCGATGCCACCGGCAAGCTCCCGCTCGTCAAGCGCGGTGTCTGCGCCATCTCGGACAAGCTCAAGCTCGCCAAGGCTGCGGGTGCCGTTGGTGTCATTCTCTACAACCAGACTCCTGGCACCAACATCGGTTCTGCCACCTTGAGCGCCGAGAATCTGGGCCTGCTGGTGCCCGTTGGTCTTATCCCTCTCGAGGTTGCCACCGCCTGGCAGGAGCGCCTCAAGGCCGGCGAGACCCTCGAGGTCACCCTCCTCGTCGATGCCGAGTGGGATGAGCGCGAGACCTGGAACATCATCTCTGAGACCAAGGAGGGCGACCCGAATAACGTTATTGTCCTAGGTGCTCACTTGGACTCTGTCCAGGCTGGACCCGGTGTTAACGACGACGGCTCCGGTACTAGCGCTCTCCTTGAGATCGCCGGCTCCTTCAAGAAGTACTCGGGTTTCAAGAACAAGGTCCGCTTCATCTGGTGGGGCGCTGAGGAGAGCGGTCTCGTCGGATCTCTGTACTACACTGCTCAGCTGTCCGAGGCGGAGGCTGACGCCATTCGCTTTTACTGGAACTACGACATGATTGGCTCCATCAACCCCGTCTACAATGTCTACCTCGGCGACAACGAGGGTGACAAGTTCGGCGCCCAGCCCATCCACGACTACATCGCCGCCCAGGGCAAGCCCGCCGCCTTCGGTGGCTTTGGCAGCAGCTCCGATTACGTCGGGTTTTTGCAATTAGGAATCGCTTCGTCAGGTAGCTATCTTTTTTTCTCTTCTGACCTTTTTCATACTTTCGCTGACTGCTGTGATCTTCAGGTATCTTTACCGGCGCTGGCGAGCCCACCGATCCGTGCTACCACTTGGCTTGCGACACCCTTGACAACATCAACTGGGACGCCCTCACCATCAACACCAAGGCCGCCGCCCGTGTTGCCGCTGACTTTGCCAACGAGCTGCCCGCGGGTCTCCCCCGTCGCCAGAAGACTACGCCTGCCCGCCGCAGCCGTGAGGCTATCCGCCGCGAGTTCCAGAAGTGGGCTCTCGCTGCTGAGCAAGCCGAGCACGCCAAGAGCTGCTCTCACGGCGATGACCACGTTGTTTAGATGACTCATGAGACGGCTTAGAAGCACATAATCTGTAATGTCATGATGATACCTAGATAGTATTGGGAACTAAAAGAACATGGAATTCTTGCATGCCTTTCAGCCTAATCGACTGTGGATCGTGAACCGTGAACTGTTGTCCGAATGGGATGAAGGTGCAACTTGAGTGAGCTGCGAAGCTGTGCGGGGAGGTCCCATTTTATAGACGTCCATGGCATATTGGGCGGTCAAGACTGATGGCGCCGCCGTCGGGGAACATGGAACACACGCCTATCCCCATTGATGAGCCGGCATAGCCTCACGGACTCCCTGAGATACCCGGAACCGGGCGGAAAGCCGTATAAGCCAGGTGGTTCGGACGAAAAGGCCGTCCGTGGTCCCTGGCCAGCTCTTGGAAAGGTTGACAGTGGACAAACGATGGCCAATAAGGATGGAAAGGTAGGTAATCCCACGAATTATTCCCCACGTCGTTGACGCTTGAGAGCTCAGGAAAATTGCCGGATTCGCATTTCAGAATACGAGCATCCCTGCCATTCCCGCCAACATCGACGACAGCGCGGGAATGGGATACAATAGGATGTCTTGCATGAGAACCTCCGACTGTTATAAGAAGATTGGCTTCAACGGTACTACAATCATACTTCCATGGCCTTTGACTGACAACATTCAACTACGCATTGTCTCATTCTTCTTCTTCTTCGGAGTTCCGTCATGTCGTCAATTTTGGAATACGCCTCTAGGCCCGAATTCACAGTGACTGTCGGCATCGGTATTTTGTACCTCCTTTTGCAATTCATTTTCAGAGAAGACGGGCCTTACCCGGATTTTCCCTTGATAGGGAAAGCACCCAAAGACTGGTTCTACACGAAAACTAGGAAAAGATGGGACAACGAGGCGCTCGATATCTTGAAGGAAGGCACGGCAAAAGTGAGACCAGCACCTCCCAAGTCTTAGAGCTTATACCAACAAACCCCTTCATAGCTCAACGGACGCCCTTTCCAGGTTTTGAGTAACTTTGGCCCATCCATTGTGCTCGCCAAGGAATTTGCCAACGAGATTCGGAGTGACCCCCGGCTGTCATTCCGCGGGTTCATTGAACGGGTACGAACACTATTCCATTTGACACAGGCTCATCATACTTACTTGGGTTGGAAACTTGCAGCAAGGCATGGTTCAGTACCCAGGCCTTGACTTCCTCCACACAGGGCTCGAAGGCGATATCATCCAAGACACGGTCAGGAAGAATCTTACGCAGGCATTGGGTGGGATGACCGAGTCGTTGTCCAATGAATGTGCTTCAGTAGTTGATGAAAGTCTGCCGGCCGCCAAAGGTTTGTCGCTGCGCTCTGAAACCACCTCAACATAAACATACCGAGAAGCTCACACAAGATAAAGACTGGAAGCATACAAAGTTCATCATGGGAGCAACGAAGATAGCCGCTCGACTGTCAGCACTCGTCTTCTTGGGTGAGAGGCTCTGCCACAGCCAGGAGTGGATCGACATCTCCATCCGCTTTACGATCGTGATGATGAGAGCCCAAGAGCGCCTACGCACTTGGCCTGTATTCACAAGACATGTCGTACACTGGTTCCTCCCCGAGATGATCTATCTGCGCAAGCTTGTGCGCGACTCGAAGAAGATTATCGAGCCCGAGCTGGCTGCTCGCCGGGCAGCACGGGGTGATGTCAAGAAACCACAGGATTCTCTGTCGTGGCTGGACGACGTGCGAGGAGACCGGTCTTTTGATGTGGTCTGTGGGCAGTTGTTCCTGACTGTGGCTGCAATCCACACTACTTCGAGCGTCATCACGGCAACCATGTACGACCTGATCTCGAATGCGGAGTATATTCCGTTGCTCCGTGAGGAGATCATCCGGGTTTACAACGAGGACGGAGGCTGGGAGAAGACGAGTCTCTACAAGTTAAAGCTCATGGACAGCTGTATGAAGGAGAGTCAGCGTCTGAATATCCTTGGCCCGAGTAAGTCAATCTTTAAGCGCTGCGATCTCTACCTCCTCGAACGAACTGTTAGTAAAATGCATGGAATCTAACCATCGGCAGACATGATGAATCGCTATGCGGAAGACGATGTCACACTCTCCGACGGCACCCTCATCCGCAAAGGCTGCCACATTACGATCCCGACGCTCCATATGCGCGACAAGGAAATCTTTGGCTCAAATGCCGATGACTTCGATGGGTACCGCTTTCTGCGTATGCGAGAGCTGCCTGGACAGGAGAACAAGTGGCAATTCGTAAGTACAAGCCCAGAGTTCCTGAGCTTTGGACACGGAAAGCACGCTTGTCCCGATCGCTTCTTCGCCAGCAACGAGATCAAGATTGCGCTCATCCACCTGCTGATGAAGTACGACTGGGACATTGTTGGGGAGAAGCCCAAGAGCGCGGCCAAGGCTCGGTTCGTACCGGACCCTGAGACGCTTGTGGCATACCGGTCTAGGATACCGGAGATTGATATCTGAAGCAGTGAGATATGGCTCGGTTCATTTGGCAGATATGTAGAGATACTCTCATGTACGGATTGGCTTCCAAATCAGTAGCGCACAGAAATAGACTCGCGAAACTGTATGAGAGCTTCTCCGTTTTGCCAAGTCTTCAAGGAGACGACGAAGCCTTGACAAGCCGTGATCGTATCACTCTCATTCCTAATGCCTTGACCACTATAACAAGGATTATCATTGCCATCATCGCCTTTATCGTCCTTGTTGCTATCAATCTGTATCACACTTTGCTAGATTGCAAAGCTCATTCTCCATATTTACATCGGCGGCATCAACGTATTCAAGCTCAAGCAGTTCAAGGGATCTTCGGGTTGGGCTTTGGGGTCCCACTGATTTGTCCCGAAAGTACAGCGATACAGACGCGGGCTTACTTCAGCCTACCACAAGCGCAGCATCTCTGGCCATTGGCATTGATGGAAAATATTGGTTCAGAGGCTCTCCCTGCTTCCTTCTGTGGATGCCAGTGGCGCTAGACAGAGGTTGATGTACAGTAATAGCTCTATGGTTGAAAAGAGGCAACCATAGAGGTAAGGCTCACTTGAAGAAGGGCACACTAAGGTGGAGGCGTCAGCAACGACATCAAAGGCGAGGCCTGGAGGCCGAACCCTGGGTAGGGACCGAAACAGAAACTACATACTATATAGTCACGGCGAAACGGATAATGGGCGATGCCCGTGACAAGTTGGACAACACATCAGCCATAATGCAATAACCAGCGATCTGTTGCATACCAACAGAATCTTGTGTGTGAGTCCGCGTTCGTCGGGTGCCTGCTGTCTCACCGACACGCCTGCCATTCTCGAAACGTTGCAAGGACCCCAGAAGAAGCCGTCACCGATGCGCCATGCGAGATGATCTAGGATTAGCGACCGAGGCGTGAAAGGAAATGTCTCTATTGCATTAGGGCCGGAGCAACCTCCGTTCTTGGCAAAACGCCGACCAGCGGCTGCTCCCTTCGCTTCCCCGCGTGGCTCATTGCGGCGTTTGAACACGCGAGGGTGGATGAGATTGAGCTTTTGGAGGGTTCATTTGTAAGATGACAAGAATAGTGGACTGCCATCTCAAATGTGATGTGGCACATGGCTGTTCAAGTGCTTTGCCGAATGTCACAGACCTTGTTTTGCCCCTTCATTGCTTTTTCCTTCAAGATCGCGCCCCCCATCGCCAGTTCACAGATATCTGCAGGATGTTGACGTGGCACAGCAGGAAGAAAATCAATTCTGTGCGACCGCGGATCGTACGCGGGAGCGCGGCCGCCTCTTGATGCTTGCTTTTTCTGCTCCGCTGCCACCACCGAATAGGGCAAGTTGCAGTCAGAAAAGGCCCCTGCGATGGCCCGGCCAATTGTGGTGCATCTCCATCAACTCCGTGACGAAGGCGCCGGTTTGTTTCTAAAGCGTAGGTCCGCCTGAGCCGCCTCGATAGAAGACATGTAGGCTTGCAATCTGTCGTAAGGATCTGCGCGATGAACCGGCTTCGCGATACATTTGGGCAAAGTAGTCTGCTGCATCTTGTAGAATGATATATCATTACCACACGTGGGAACACGTCAAATACGGGGATGGATCGACAGGGACGGCCCGGAGCTTGATGTTCGAACTCGAGAAGAGATGAGGGGCTTTCGTTGTTTAGAACGCGGGGCATTTAGCGCGGGACTGTGAGGCCAAAGTGGACGTGATCATGATTCTTCTCAGCTCATCTTAAGCAGCATTCATCCGGCACATTCATCCATAGCCGTCAGGTAACCAATAGGTCAGAGACAGGGCAAGGGATGCACGAAGTGACAGGGGTTCATCACCCGTTGCCCTACTTGAGTGCCTGCTAACCGGGCACCTGGAATGGGCGGCAGCGGCTTCGACGGCCCATTCGAGACCCAATGAGCGCCACCCAGCCCTCCAGTCTCCGTCGTGGAGCCAATACGACTGAGGAGAGACCCACGCCAATGCATGTTAGTTTCATGGTCAACGACAGTAAAAAGAACAGAAAATGGGGTTCTCATGGCGTGATTCCCCTCTTCGAAGCTTTCGCCAGGATATAAGTGACAGAATCTGTCAATCATGGGTGTGGTAGACGAGCGCGACGACGCAAGCGAGGGAAATGAATAGCGCGCGATCACATATCCGAGTGCAACACGTCAAGTCATATTGGGCTGTCGTATTATGCATGCGACACAGTCCATCCAGACAGAAGAAGAAAAGAGACATGCCCGTGAAAACCTTGCCAGTCCTGGGCGCGCTATTCCAGACACTAGTTCATCTTGTGTGTATTGTCTTAGCTCGGTAATCGCTCTCAGGGCCTTCAGCGGGCGGTCGAGATGGTCATAGATTCTTCTCAAGGGCCCAGCTTCCCGGTTTCCTTGTCAAACTCCCTCCTCAGATCTCCGTCTTGTCTCTCTTTCTTCATCCCTACATCAAGATCGCGAACGCCTCATTGCATAATCCTCCCAGCTATCAGCTTCTGGCGAACAAGGATCATACCGGCAACATCTTGAACCATTTTCAGCCCTGCTCCCGAGCTAGTAAAGCTTGCTGAAAAGCACAACACGAGGCCTGGGCCCCTCAGCGCACCCGGCCATCGCCCAGCGAACCCCGCCTCCACTGACTTGACTCGAACGGACTTCCCGCGTTCGCACCAGGCCGGCTCATGGTCCGACGAAAGTTTAATCAGAACTGTCCGGGATTGAGGTACTAAGAGCTGTCGAAGCGAAAACAGTTGATTACGACGCAACGTCGCAGCCAAAATTGTTGCCATTTGCTCGTGTTCGTTCCGCCAGCTCAACTGTGAAGAACATCAGAGCTCTCCCGCGACCACATCCGACCGTCTGCAACGACAAACCCTTGATATCACGGTCGAAATCGAATGCGCTTCTGCTGAAGCTACGTAATAGGTGAAAATGGGCACGGGAAGCAAACCCGCTAGCCCTACCGGCAGCCCTCAAGGAAGCCCGCGTCGTGGCCAGACTCCAAGTATGTCGAAACTTTGTGCGCCCAGCGTTCCGCCGGAGAGGTTGCGTCTGATAATGGGAAGCTTCTCCTGAGGATAATGAGACTCTGACTTTACCAAAGCTGCTACAGAACCGGTAGTCTCGAGCTCCAACGTCGACCAGACATCCGTCGCACCTCCCAGCGCCGAGGCAATTCCGCCTCCCACATCGACATCGACTGAGCCGGCGCCAGCTCCCGTTCCCGCCGAAATCCCAGTCCAACCAGACCCATTGGAAGCCGGTGGCACAGACGATGAGAACGAGTTCGAACCCAGCGTATTCGACGAAGAGTCTGTAAGCGACCAGACGGATTCGACGTCGCTCAAGTCGAGCGTCTACGAGCACAGCTTCAAGAACGGTCGACGCTATCACAAGTTCCGCCATGGACGCTATCCAATTCCCAACGATGAGACAGAACAAAACCGCGAGGATATGTTGCACGCGATGATGTTGGAGGTCACGGACGGGAAGCTGTTCTTTGCGCCCATCGTTGATAACCCTGCGAAGATTATCGATCTTGGTACCGGGACAGGCATCTGGGCTATTGAAAGTAAGTATCCCTTTCGAAAGAAAGCCAGATTCGGGGTTCATTGACTGCTGGGAATGGGGTGGAAGAGCTGACAACATCATAGTGGGCGATATCTACCCCAGTGCCGAAGTCACTGGTCTCGACCTGAGCCCCATCCAACCTGTCTGGGTGCCGCCGAACGTGAGATTCTTAGTGGATGATGTTGAGGACAGTTGGCTGAATGGAAGGGATTTTGACTTCGTTCACCTGCGCAACATGGTTCCAGTCTTGAAGTCTCCGGTGGGCCTTTTGAAGAACGCTTATGAGTAAGAACTGCCGCAATGTGCATCCGTATTAGGGACTAATATCATCACAGACACATGAAGCCAGGCGCCTGGGTAGAACTTCAGGACGTCGACGGTCAAGTTCACTGTGATGACGGCACAATGCCAGCAGACTGGCCTCTCGTCCGCTTCACGAATCACCTGGTAGAAGCATTTGCCAAGTTTGGGACGAACTCCCATGCCGCTGTGTTTGGCCGGCAGTATCTCGAGCAGGCTGGTTTCGTCAACATCCAGCACCACACAGTGAAGTTGCCGTATGGCACCTGGCCAAGAGACAAGTAAGTTTGATGCTCTTGTTTTACAGACAGTCCGGATGCGCCTCTGACTAAGGTTATCTGCTCAGGATTATGCGCTTGGTTGGCATGTACTACCGCACAGCCTGTGAAGAGTTTTTTCCTGTGGTTGGCGCGATTCACTTCGAGCTGCTTGGATGGAGCAAGGTGGAAATGGAGGTTCTTTTCGCCGAGTGTCGCAATGCCATGAGAGATCCCAACGTCCATGCATACGGCAAGATGCACTTTTGGAGCGGGCAGAAGCCGTTCTGACCCGAGGGAGCTGGGTAGGGGGCGAGTCGGGAAGCGAGAAGAGGAGGACGAGGGCTATACCCCTGCTTCGGAGTATCGGTGACTGGAGTTTATTGAGAGCGTCTTCTTGCATATATCATAATTCACATGAGATGGTCCTTCTGCAAATTCGTTCCGTTTTTCATTGTTGCAGTGGTACTTGGCGGTTAACCGGTGGTGGGTGCGATGGAACTTGTGCGCCCGACCACGAGGCCACCGCCTCCACCCGTAAGCGCTCAGGCTTTTGCGCAGCTTTTGATGAGGGGAGGATGTATGCTTTCTTTTGAATGAGACATAGAGTTGATACGTTTGCCGACGCGATTGGTCCTTTCCGTACGAAGTTGGGGCCGGAGGGACTTTGGGGGTGCGTTGCGTCAGCTGCATGTGGGTGATCGGGTGCGTACTGCATCCAATTACGATATCTGTCAGATCTAACGGTCGATTCCCATAGGGCTCTCAACGACAAGTTGCTTTCTCTGGTCAGTAGTCGATCATTCCAACCCTGACATCTCATCTCGCCTGGAAATCGAGGGATGCTTCACAAACATGCACAAAGCTGACGAAGCCGAAAACGGAGCGGAATGACCGGATCAGGCCCAGAATTTCGTTCCTATTTGGATCCCCTTGATAGTGTTTCGGGCAGACTTTGCATGTGTTGTGGGCAGAAATTCGCCGCCGTACCCCATCATGGGCGGCCGCCCCCGACTTTGACCGGGACGAACCCACCACACGGCGATGCGGCACGGTACTCTGTGTGACCGAAAACGGTCGTGGGGGCCGAGCCGCTAGCCCGTTGAGATCCCGATTCTCCTGATAGCCCCTCAATACTTCGATTACATGCGTTCCGTGCCGCTCGAGCTGTTGCGTCTTGGAGAACCTTTGAAGACCAAGGTTCCCTCACACAATTGCACGCATTGTGATCTTCACCAGCTTCTCTGGCCTTATCTGGTCAAGGGGTCCGCTATGCGAAGGTGCGGTCGGTTCAGTGGAAACTGCTTCAAGAACAGCACTCGGGCTCAGGCTTCGGTCTTGGCTCGTATTGCAACGAGATAGAGTGTGCTGTCATCACTCAAATCCATCGAATGAGTTTTGCTATCCGGGCGGAATACTTCTAGCTAACCGGGCGGATAGTACGTACAACGATGGGGACGATCGACGACGACAGTAATAGGGATAGAGATAGAAATAGGGATAGCGATAATAGTAGTAAAAGTTAATTGAGATAAATTGAACACTAGACCTAATATACCTTGGGGAGTTAATGATAATTATCCGCTCGATTAGCTAGAAGTATCCGCCCGGATAGCACGACTCCATCGAGTACGGCCCGAAGCGAGAGCGTTGAGATTGGCCCTTTGGTATGTATTAATGCGGCGCATGCCCATGTTTTTCTCAGCTGTGCTTACGTGTACCCAGATCGTCACAAAAGGCTATTCAAGATAACATGATAGATGCCTCGAAAGCCACAGCTGACGTGGGATTCGTGATCGTCTACGAATTGGCGTATCAAATAGCCGAGAATATGCAGCATGCCCTGTGCCGCTCAATAGTCGATTCAGCTTTCCATGCATCGTGGCATCGGGCCTGAAGGAAGGCAAGGTCGGCTTGGCATATTATCAATGTCCAAGACAATGTTTGTACTTAGTGCTGATAACAAGAGGCGTAGAGCCCTTGGATTGGATACCCCTGACTCACCAAGTATAACCAGTCTGTATATAGCAAATAGAGATTGCGGTGACTGATGGAGGCTCTATGTATGCCTTGTGGCCAGACCACGTCTTATTAGCGAACTTCAAATAACAGGGCTCTTCTCTACAAGTGGTTTATCCTTCATTTCTTGTAGACACCTTTCCTGGCATTCCATAATCGCATATCAGGAAAGAAGAATTTGAACGTCATTATGGCCCCATTCATGGATGCCTCAACGGACACGTCCGAGGTGGGTCATGCAATCTTCCACGCAGAAAGCCATTCTCAGCTGATCTTCCAGGTGAATGGGCAGCCCACATCGGCAGATAGCTCAATGGGCGCAGCGGAGCCTATCGCCATCTGTGGTATGGCTCTGAGGCTCCCAGGAGGTATCGCGACGCCAGAACAGTTCTGGGACTTTCTCATCAACAAAAAGGATGCCCGTGGTCCAGTCCCAGAGTCACGGTTCAACGTTTCCAGCTACTACTCTGAGTCTGGCAAGCCGGGCCATATGAAGACCCAGTACGGGTACTTCCTGGACGAATCTGTCGACCTAGCGGCACTGGATACGACATTCTTCCGGATGCCAAAGACAGAGGTCGAGCGAGCCGACCCTCAGCAACGGCTCCTTCTTGAACTCACGCGAGAGTGCTTGGAGAGCGCTGGTGAGACAGACTATCGAGGCAAGACGATCGGCACCTTCGTCGGCTGCTTCGGCGAGGATTGGCTCGAGACTCTGACCAAAGACACCGAGGTTGTCGGCCAGTACAAAATTACTGGCTATGGCGACTTCATGTTATCAAATCGACTTAGCTATGAGTACGATCTCAAGGGACCCAGCATGACGATCAGGACTGGCTGTTCTTCGGCTCTCATTGGCCTACACGAAGCATGCATGTCTATCAATAGTGGTCAGTGCATTGCCGCTATTGTTGCCGGATCGAACCTCATCATGGCTCCGGGTCTCTTCGTGAGCATGTCTGAGCAAGGAGTGCTTTCTCCGAATGGATCTTGTCGAACCTTCGATGCTGGAGCTGACGGGTACGCCCGTGGCGAGGCCGTCAATGTCGTATATGTGAAGCGACTCAGCGATGCTATTCGCGACGGAAACCCCATCCGCGCTGTGATCCGAGGAACCTCAAGCAACGCCGATGGAAAGACGCCCAGTCTGACTATTCCGAGCTTCGAGAGCCATGAGGCTATGATCAGACGAGCGTATGCCATGGCGACTATTGACGATTCCGACATCCCTAACACCGGCTTCGTGGAATGCCACGGCACAGGCACAGCTGCAGGGGACCCTATTGAGACAACAGCAATTTCGAAGGTTTTTGGTACTTCCGGGATCTACATCGGATCTTGCAAACCGAACATTGGTCACTCCGAGGGAGCATCCGGGATCACCTCATTGATCAAATCCATCATGGCCCTCGAGAAGCGGACTATCCCGCCAAACATCAAGTTCGATACTCCAAACCCCAAGATTCCCTTCGACAGGAATGGCCTCAAAGTTCCCGTTGATCCTACTCCTTGGCCCGAGGACCGTGTCGAGCGGGTATCTGTTAACTCCTTCGGGATCGGTGGGGCAAACGCCCATGTCGTTATCGAATCTGCCGCGAGTTTCCCCGGACGAGCGGCAGTGCCGCCCACCACAGAGACGACGAATATACCGAGAAAACAAGCACACTTGATGGTGTTTTCAGCCAATACTGCAGACTCCCTGAGGTGACAGGTCGTCAACAACCAGAAGTACATCGGCCAGCACGATGACTCTCTTGACGATATTGCATACACCCTATCGTCGAGACGCATTCATCTACCTCATCGGGCGTTTTCAGTATTTGGAGTTGGCGCCGAGAAGCTCACATCACCGTTTTCCAAGACGTCTCCGTCTTCAACCGATCTCGTGCTTGTGTTTACTGGACAAGGTGCACAATGGCCTCGTATGGGTGCGGAACTCTTGCAGAGCAATAAAGCTTTCGCCCAGTCTATGCGACAGATGGACAAGGTCTTGAGCACTCTACCTGATAGGCCGCCCTGGACCCTGGTCGACGAGCTCTTGAAGCCTGCAGAAGCCAGCAACTTGCACAAGGCCTACCTCTCCCAGCCTGTCTGCACTGCCGTCCAAGTCGCACTGGTAGATGCACTGCAAGAAGCAGTTGGAATTCAAGCGTTTGCGGTGGTCGGCCATTCATCAGGAGAAATGGCAGCAGCTTACGCCGCTGGAAGACTCACTGCCAACGAGGCAATCATCGCGGCGTACTACCGGGGCGTTGCATCCTCTGAAGTTACCAAAGTCGGCGCGATGGCTGCCGTTGGAATGGGTCGAGCCAAGACTGCCCCTTTTCTGATCCCTGGTGTTGTCATTGCGTGCGAGAACTCTCCCTCAAGCGTGACGATCTCTGGAGACGCAGAGCGGGTTGAACACGTTCTTTCCGAGATTCAAACCGCCTACCCCGAGGTCCTGGCACGACTTTTGAAGGTCGAGAAGGCGTATCACTCTCATCACATGCAAGAAGTAGGTGAGAGATACCTCTCTTTGACCTCTCCCTACATGACCAGCCACATCAAGGCGGACGACTCTGAGCCACTGTTTTTCTCCTCGGTCACCGGCACGTGGTTGCCAGCAGACGACGCTACTGATGCCAATTACTGGCGTTCTAACCTTGAGTCACCTGTCTTATTCGATGCAGCTGTGACGAGCTTAGTCTCGGAGCATCAGAGCAAAAGCAGCAATACGCTCATGTTCCTTGAGATTGGTCCTCATTCAGCCATGGCCGGCCCCTTGCGACAAATCTTGACCAAAGTATCTCTTGAGCTTTCGTATGCAACCTGTCTTGTCCGGTCAAGGGACTCGACAGAAAGCCTTTTGACAGCGCTGGGCCAGCTGTGGCAGCAAGGCGTGAGCGTTGACTTCAATCGCCTCACGAATCCGAACGGCAGTGCCCGTGTAGTCACTGACTTGCCGACCTATCCCTGGCAACACGACCACTCTCTGCTGTTCTCAAGCCGCATCTCCGATGAATGGAGATTCCGGAAGTACCCCAAGCACGAATTACTTGGTGTCCGAATTCCCGAAAGCAGCCATAGTGAGCCGGTCTTCCGCAATGTTTTCACTCTGGATTATGTTCCGTGGGTGCGCGACCACAACATCAAGGGGGACGTTATCTTCCCATGTGCCGGCTACGTCGGCATGGCTGGAGAAGCGGCAAGACAGCTTCATCACGGAACTTTCGCTGGATTTGCGATGCGCAACGTTGTCATTGACATGGCAATGGTGCTTGCCGACAGTAAATCCACGGAAATCATCACAAGTTTGAAGAAGGAGAGGTTGACGGATAGTCTGGACGGCTCGTGGTGGGAGTTCACAATCACTTCTCATAACGGCTCGAGTTGGTTGAAACACTGCAGTGGTCACGTTAAGGCTTTGGAAGAGGCTGACGGGCAAACACGAGGGCCCCCGACGAAGCTTTCCAGGGTAATTGGGCCAGGAAAGTGGTATCAAGCCCTTCGAAATGTGGGCGCCAATTATGGCCCGTATTTTCAAGGGCTTCACCATGTCACCTGCACCCCTACCGACCACAGGTCTCATGGCACGGCATTGCATACAGTCAAGGATGAGACATTCTATCCCGTTCATCCAACGAAGATCGACTTCTTTCTGCAGCTGTTCAGCGTTGCTGCGGTGAATGGAGTTGGCCATGGTCTGGACAAGATGAACGTGCCGACCTTCATTGAGTCCCTCGAGATTTTCAATTCCGACTCCGAGATCGACATGGAAGTCAGTGCAAGCCAGACACCTCGGGGGCTTATTTGTGGAGGCGGCCACGGTGTAACCTCCGATGGCGGGCTAGTCCTCTCTCTCAAGGGGGTGAAGCTGAGCCCGTTAGAAAATGACGCCAGCGAAGAAGATCCTGATCCGCACGCAGGCGCGCGAATCTTCTGGCAGCCTGATGTCGACTTCTTGAGAATATCAGATCTTATAGAGGCCCACCCCAACCAGGGAAACCTCGCGAGAACACAACAGCTCGCCCTGAACTACATTGAGGGAGCGCTGAGCCGGCTCGGGGACGTTCAAACGACGATCCCGCATCTGGCAAGGTTTCACAGTTGGATGAAGAAGCAACCACCACCTCAGACATCAATCGACATGGAAGTCTTCAAGCCTACCGTGTCTGCATTTGGGCCATTTGGATCCTTTGTGGTGGCAATGCAGAAGGTTTTCGACAATATCGTCGCCATTTTTCGAGGAGAGACCGAGCCATTGGAAATTCTGCTGCCTGACAACGTTCTCACGAATGTGTACGACTCCCTGAACATCACGAATAGAGTGCCGCTGTTTCAAGCTCTTGGCCATTCGAAACCGAATCTTCGTGTCCTTGAAATCGGTGCAGGCACCGGCGGCACAACGAACAAGGTGTTGGAATGGTTGCGCGGCCCGACTGGCGCTTTGCTTTACTCGGAGTACACCTACACGGACATCTCGGCAGGATTCTTCTCCGCGGCCCAGGAGCGCTTCAAGGAGTACCCCAACATGACTTTCAAATTCTTGGATATCTCCAAAGACCCCGTCGACCAGGGGTTTGAGCCAGCATCGTACGACCTGATTCTCGCTGCCAATGTCCTCCATGCAACTCCCAGCTTGAGAGAAACCCTCATGAACGTTCGCAAGCTGTTGCAACCTGAAGGCAGGCTTTACATGGAAGAACTATCACATGACGCACTTCCCATGAATTTCGTCATGTCCGTTCTCCCGGGATGGTGGTTAGGGGCAGACGACGGACGACCTGATCAACCACATGTCTTATCCGATAGATGGGATATGGAGCTACGGGATGCCGGGCTTGATGGCTTGGAAAATGTTGCCTTCGACTCCGAACGACCGAACAATTTGCTTGCTTTCATGACTGCAAGACCAGCAGCGGCTCTAACACCGCAGACTGCTGTCGGGATCCTACACGACTCTCGTTCAGCTGTCATTGCAGCAGATCTGAAACGTGAGCTTGCTCGGCTGAATCTGGAGGGAAATCTTCACGACATTGCGGATGGCTTGCCTGTCAACTGCCACGAGATCATTGCCACTCTTGATATGGAGGCCCCCTTTTTCGAGAACATCAGCGCGCCGGCACTGAGCAGCTTCCAGGACCTCATCGCAGCCGCTTCAAAGTCCCACACTGGAATCTTCTGGCTGACTCGATCATCTCAACTGAGATGTTCAGACCCGAGGTGGGCCCAGACCATTGGAACTACTCGCTCTATCAGGAGTGAGCTCAGCCTGGACTTGGCAACATGCGAGATTGATGGCGTAAGCTCTTTGTCAACGATCACAAAAGTCTTTGCCAAGTTCCAGCGGCACCGAAATAACTCCAAATACCAGCCCGAGTATGAGTACAGCATCCAAAACGATGTTGTACAAATTCCGAGGGTCTATCCTATCAACGTCGGCGAAGAGCTACGACGTATGTCTCAGGAGAAGGGTGGCAAGTGCGATAAGGACGACGATGGCCCTGACAAGGCTGATATAAATGACCGCAGTGATTGTGACCTGCTAATTGGAAAGTATGGTCGCCTGAACACACTCTCATGGGTTCCGCGGTACAAGAGAGAACTTGTCAACGACGAGGTCATTGTAGACGCAAAGGCTGCTGGCATGAACTTCAAGGTAGGTCAATCATCATTGATAATGATAAACGATCAACGGTCCTAACTCAAGACAGGATGTCCTCATTGCTATGGGTATCGTTGACTCAGCCAACAGCCGCATGGGTCTTGAAGCAGCTGGCGTCGTCCGTGAGATTGGGCCGAATGTCCGCGCCCTTGCGCCCGGTGACAGAGTCTTTGTTTTTGGCGGCGGTTGCTTCTCGACTGGTATCACGATCTCGGAGAAACTCTGCGTGAAAATCCCAGGTTCTCTTAGTTTTGAGGACGCAGCCACAATGCCGTGCGTTTTCTCGACCGTCATCCATGGACTCCTTGAGGTCGGCCGCCTTGAATCCGGCGATTCAGTCCTTATTCATTCAGCCTGCGGTGGTGTTGGCCTAGCTGCTATGCAAATCTGCAAGATGGCTGGAGCAGAAATATTCTGCACCGTTGGCAGCGAAGAAAAGGCGAAGTATCTTATGTCTACATTTGGCATGCCCAGAGATCACATCTTCCAGTCACGCGACGCATCGTTTCTTCCAGATATCCTCGATGCAACCGGCGGAAGGGGAGTTGACATAGTTCTCAACTCACTAAGTGGCGAGCTTCTACATGCGTCTTGGAGCTGCGTCGCCGAGTTTGGCAGAATGATAGAAATCGGCAAACGTGACTTCATCGGTAACGGAAAACTTGCTTTGAATCTATTCGAGATGAATCGAAGCTATCATGGCGTGGATTTGGGACATTTGATCGAGTTGAAGCCCGAAAAGGGTAATAGGTAAGTCCCGTCAATAGCGCTACGCCATTTGAAAGTACGGCTATTAATTAGTGATCAGGCTACTAAAGAAGATTGTTGAACTTTACGAAACGGGTCACGTCATCGCTCTGCGTCCTATAAAGACATTTGACGCTGACGCTGCTGAAGAATGCTTTCGTCATATGCAAAAGGGGCAGCATATCGGGAAGATTGTGTTGAAGATGGAAGGATTGTCCGCAATCCAGACCGCGGGTTGTAGTCCTTCGTTCCAATCGAGCTTTGATGGCGACTCAGCTTATCTCATCGTGGGAGGTCTTGGCGGTCTCGGTCGACTCGTATCAAATTGGATGGTCGAGCACGGTGCCAGGCACTTTGTCTACCTTTCTCGGCAAGGTGGCGACACGGAGCAGAACCAAAACTTCTTCAAAGAGCTGGAAGACCAAGGTTGCGTGATATCAGCAGTGAAGGGCAGCGTCACAAGCCTTGCTGATGTCGAAAAAGCCATCGCGACTTCCCAAAAGTCTATCAGAGGTGTTGTCAATATGTCCATGATCTTGCGAGACCAGGGCTTCACCAAGATGACTCATGAGGAGTGGACCACCGCAGTTGAACCCAAGGTTCTGGGAACATGGAATCTGCACAATGCCTGTGTCAGTTCTGGACTTGAACTGGACTTCTTCCTCCTCTTCAGCTCGATTTCTGGCATTGTTGGACAGAAGGGCCAAGCCAATTACGCAGGGGCCAACACCTTTCTCGATGCTTTTGTTCAGTACAGACACAGCCTTGGCATGGCTGCTGCTTCGATTGACGTCGGCGCAATGATAGATTACGGGTACCTCGCAGAGAATCCTGTGATGATGGAGAAGCTCACAGCCCAAGGCATGTATGGGGTGAAGATTCCACAGCTGCTTGACGCAGTTTCAGTCCTAGTCAATCAGCCGATCCCTCAACTCAGTAAGGTCCCTACAAGGACCTTCTTCAACCCATCGCAGCTTATACTAGGCCATCGAAGCCTCACCTCTCTTCTGGATCCATCGAACAGAGTGATCTGGAAGGAAGATCCCCGCATGGCTGTTTACTACAACTCCGATGGTGCGAGGAGGGTAACAGAAGTCAACACGGTCAATTCCAGTGCCCTCCAGAAGTTTCTCACTTCCACGTTGACAGATCCCCTACTTCTTTCATCCCCTGAAGCCCCTGTCTTCTTGGCGAGACAAATCGGCGGACAGCTTTTCCGACTTCTACTGAAGCCTGCAGAGAACGACGACGAAATTGATGCGAAAATGTTTCTTCAAGATGCTGGATTAGATAGTCTCGTTGCGGTGGAGATGCGCAGCTGGTGGAAGGGAGTATTCGGATTTGATATTAGTGTGCTTGAAATGCTTGGCATGGGAAGCTTGCTAGCCTTGGGTGAGAGAGCAGCCAAGGGTCTCAAGGAGAGTCAGATTGATGCAAGTCAGGAGACTGAGAGTGGGGAGAAGCATAGCACTGAAGATTACTTGAGGCTCAAGATGCCTTAAGAACTTGAATAGCTTTCGGTTGTCATAGATAAGAGACAGCCCGAATTCTTCTGTGCTGGAGCAACTACTTTTCCCGCGGCTTCTACCTTATACGCACTGCCGTCATCGTCGTCGTTACTATCGTCCTCATCATCGGAGGAGTTAGATTCACAGAAACCACAGCCTCGCAAACATTGGAATTTTAGGCGGTTTCATTGATTATCTCTCCCTCGCTCGAGCTTCTGGTCGCGTGGCCGTGGACAGGGGCAGCCCCATGTCGTGTCTGAACCAGCTAGCCTCGAAGATGCCCGTGGCTTTACTTCGATGGATCCAACGCAACCGGTCTGTTCTCTTCGAACCAAAGCTTCTCTCCCTCACTTTTCCACTGCGGCGGGTACATCCCATTGATCATCCAAAGTCTTCTTTCCGTCTCATTGATGTGAAACTCCCAGTCGTAACCCTTGTCCTCGATGTGCGGCTTCAAGATCTGGTGAAGGCCATCCGTGGTGCGTTTGTAACTTTCGTCATTGTTTGGAAGCGTCACAGCAATGTGATCCACGGTGATTCTTATGAAGGTGTCGCTAGTTCTAGGCTTTCCTCCCACCCAGATATCGTTAGGTTGCAGCTTGATGAAGTTCACAACCACATAGAAAGCTGGAAGGCCAAAGTTGGTGTAGAAACTGGTGATGTCCTTGGAAAGAGCGCGTTTGGTCTCGTCTTCGGTGAAGACATTAGGTGGGTGGTAAATGAGCCAGAGAGGCATGCTGAGAAGATTGGTTTGGTTGGAATTTACAAGTCCTGATGAAACTAAGTCGAGCAGATTGAATGCGAAGAGAACACTCACACAACAGCTCCTATGACTGACTGCGGAATTATATGTTAATTGTTCTTCTTTCACGTGAGTTGCAGCTCCGCCAGAGGACTAGGCGCACGCACGTCTCTTGGGTCACTTCGTGATTACTGATCGTGGGTCAAGGCACCAACTCGAACCCCAGCCGCAAGTCATACAAGGTCTCGCCCAGTAATCAAAGCTGCTATACCCTGGCGGATCAATAATCAGTAATTGGTTTTCTCTCTGAAACTTGACAGATAACCTACACTCGACTTTGTTCTTCAGCGGATTTCGGCGCGCTTTGGTTCTACGAGTTCCGACGATGATGTTCAGACGTCAACACACCCAATCAGTGCCATGTGCTCCCTCGGTGGTTATTATTGTGTTCGAGAGTGCAGTTGATAAGCGAATTCCGTCTTGTTCCGGACGGACAACAGGGATTACTCAACATGCTCGCCGGTTTTATTAAGACCTCACCCCATGGAGACTTATATAAACCTTCGGACGGCTTATCAATAGAGTTTCGCTATCCGGGCGGGAAGTGGGTATAGACGACGACAAGGGCGATAGGGGTGATAAAGGCAGAGAAAATAACAGGGACAAAGATACGACGATATTAGTAAGGAGGATACTAACGAACAAGAGAGGTATAAAGATGATATAAAGAAATAGCAAAACTTTTAAAATTGAAAAACAAGTATTAGACCAGATGAGGGCAAGAGAGTAACAACACTTAAGATGACATGGATTTGAGACACGATTGCTCACCAGCGTTTGTGGCTTTGGTCGCAATCATGTCCGCCCAGCTCAGCATGCCTTTCAGCTCATCTCTGAGCATCCTCATCGCTGCAATTCTGATGATCTCCTCCATAAAAACGCCAAAGGTGTCAGTGCAGCCCAAAGCGTTATGCTAATGGTATTTGCGACAACTCGCAGAATCGGTCACTGTTTCAAACTATACCTGTCTGTCTCCCGCCCAACTGAACCAAATCGATCGTAATGTGAACCTCAGTTGCGAACCTACAAGTTTTCAAAAAATGAGCCGCCGCCGCGAGCTGATTCGAGTGATCCAAGTAGAAAGGCCTCCACGAGAAAGCATGTTGGAAACGAAAAAGAAAACGCGTCGCAGGACATCGCCTGCAGAGGTTGCTGATCTGAAGTCCCGCATCTCTGACTCTGTGACTTTCGCTTACGTGGGGGTCAGATTGCCTAAACAGGATGTGAGGGGAAACTCACGCCTGCCCGGTTGGTCTTGAATCGGCTGATTGCGTGGGCTCGGCCGACTAACCCCAGATTCTCGGATGCGGCAGTTGATTGTTATTGGAGACGAGAAAACCAAACCGGATCATTCTTGGCCAGTTGGCAGTTACCCCGCGTGTTCTTTTTCACTGTCTTAGAGGGATTCATGTAGGTCCATGGTCTGAAATTTTGAAGCAGGTCCAACCCGTAAACCTTACCCAGACCGGAAGTATGAAGTTTGTCTGACCCCCAACGATAATTAAACCTTTATCTACAGACTCCACACAGTTGAACCTTCTTATCAAACTTCCGGTCCCCACAAACTGTCGTGCTCCTTATCACCGTTCGCAAATCACCACAGACAGGTTCCTCGCCTCGGGCCGTGGCCCGGTCAAAGGAGAAGCAGGTCAGAAAGACTCTATACCCGCCAGTAATAACCCCGCAAAGCTCGGACAGATCCAGATCGATATACCCTTATCTGACCCCTAAAGCTTGACAACCATATCTCTTATCTTCCGCCCCCTCCCTCCTTTATCTAGACGGGTTCTCGGGTGATACGCAACAAAGTGCGAGGTTAACGCATACTGCTCATCATGCAGTAGAGCTGTTTCAAAACCCATCAATCTGAATGACAGATGCCCCGAGACCAGTCCTGGACAGACGAACTCCAGATTATCGACATACTACAGGATACGTCATCTGGTCTTTCTTGATACTATCCAAGATTGATACCTGTCGACAATGGAGGTAAAGACTCAAGGAGATGTAGAAGTCGGGCGGCACGACAATGAGTCGACCCGGAAAACCAGCATGGTCGACATTGACCATGGCGCCGACTCACAACTACAAAGAAGACTTGGAAACCGGCATATCACAATGATCGGGATAGGCTCGTCGATCGGAATGGGCCTATGGCTCGGAAGTGGCAAAGGGCTAGTTGCGGGTGGTCCAGCTTCATTATTCATCGGATGTGAGTACTTCTGCAACGGCCTGTCTGAAAGCCCTCCCCAGTGAGCTCTTCTAGGCAAATTCATGCTTGCAACTTGGACGCTGACCAGGGCAACCAAAACTCCAGTCATCATAGCCAGCTCCATGGTTTGGGCAGTCTCACAGTCCATCGGGGAAATGGCTGTGATGTACCCCCTCCCCTCCGCTTTTGTCCAATGGACGAATAAATTCGTCGATCCAGCCGCTGGATTCGCTTTGGGATGGTGCTACTGGTTCAACTACTGGATTGCCGTCGCCAATGAGCTACAGGGCATCGTTACTGTTTTGTCCTTCTGGAACACGTCAGTACCCAAGGCCGCATGGATCTCAATTTTTTGGGTCGTCATCGCCCTGATCAACGTTGGTGCAGTTACGGTGTTCGCCGAGGTTGAGGTCGTCATGGCGGCCATCAAGTTCGGCTGGATCTTTGTCGTCATCATCGCCTCAATCGTCATTTCAGCAGGCGGGGCACCTAATCATGAGGCAATCGGTTTTAGATACTGGAACGAATCCCCATTCTTGAACGGCTTCAGGGGTTTCTTGACTGTCATGCCAGTGTGCATTTTCGCTCTGTCTGGGTCGGAAACGACAGGTCTTGTCGCAGCTGAGCTCAGCAACCCGAAGAAGGCGGTTCCAAAGGCAGTAAAGTCCATCGCACTCCGCCTTGCCATGTTTTATCTGATGGGCTCCTTGATGATCACCATCACCGTGTCCCCCTCCGACTCGAACCTCTTTGGTAGCGGAGCCCATGCCACAGACGCATCACCATTCGTGATCGCCTTCAGGAACGCCGGTCTGGAGCCGTTGGCCCATATGATGAACGCTGTCATATTCCTTTCGGTTCTCTCTTCCGGTAGTATCAACGCGTATGCGGGATCCCGCACACTCGTTGGGCTGTCTGAGATTGGCATGGCCCCATCTGTGAGTCCTGCTGTTTGTATGCTTCCAAAATTTTGACTAATCGCGTCTTGTTACAGTGGATGAAGAAGGCAGACCGGCGGGGAAGACCTTGGTATACCTTAACGCCGACACTGCTGATCGGCGGTGGACTCTCGTATCTCAACGCTAGTCACACGGGTGCGGAAGTCTTCAGCTGGTTGTCAAGTCTCGTCTCGCTTTTCACACTTTTCGGATGGTCGATGATCTGCCTTTCCCATATCCGCATGAGACATGCCTGGAAAGTTCAAGGACGAAGTGTTAATGACCTGCCATGGAGAACGAAGACTTGGCCATGGGCAGCTTACTGGGGCTTGATATGGTGCATCATATTGACGATCGTCCAGTTCTATCTTGCCGTCTGGCCCTTCAACGGTGAGACGTCGGCGAAATCTTTCTTCTCGACCTACGTCTCAGTACCAGTGGGCATCATCATCTACATCGCTGCCAAGTTCTTTTATGGCGGTCGTCGTTGGCTTGATAGCCGATCGATTGACCTTGACTCTGACCGGCGTTTTTACTCCGCCGAGCAAGAGGACGAAGACAGGAAGGTTCCATTCGCCAAACGGATATTGAAGAAATTACTTCGTTCGTAAGGCACAGAGAACATCACCACGTACGGCAAGACTGATGTCGCTGAGCTTTGCGCGACTATACCGTGCTTATCGACAAGAGTAGAAGTTGGTGGGTTCTTCGGAAGATGATACCATTGTCCCAATCTGTTCGTGTATCCGAATGTGGCTTTGGTTGGAAGGTTCTGCTTTGAATTCTCCAATGCTGTTCATTATCTGAGTTAAACGTCACCTTCTCACTGAGTAGTCCGGCTTACGAGGACATGCCGAGATATTTATATTCATGTCGTCTGCATCGCGGCCTGTGCCGTGTCTCGCAACTAAAGTCTCCAGAGTCCCTAGTGAGAGTTGTGTTGATTAATATGTTAAAGTTTGAGGCGAAGCATCCACTTTCTGACACTCGCGAAAAATAGGGCGCTTCTCACTTTCGCAACAGCTCCTTCCGCAGAAAATCACAGACCAGGCTGCAGTCATTCCGCCGCTGACTCGCCGCAAGGCGCTGAGTTGAATTGCTCTCCACATGTCATGTCAATCAACCCGGAACTGATATTACCTGGGACATCCTACGGCATCCGCGGAAGTTACCAACGAACAAACTAGGTCGGTGCTGAACTCTGTTCTCAATTGCAATAAGTAATCATCGGCATATTGTTCCGGGCTGCCATCTGCTCATCTTATCTCACCTTATTTAAACTTGGCAGTCTCGTCCGAACCACTCCTCAACCTCTTCTGGCAATAACTCAATTGACATCCAACACTCACCGCAACCAGTAAGCATTCATTCATTCAGCCTCTTGCCTAGCGCAATCACAGCCAAACCTAACTTGACTCAGTGCAACTCATCAACCTCCTTGTCCTTCTTCCTGCGCTTGTCTCCGCAGCCCATGGCGACCCCCGAAGAATGAGCTACTCCGGAAGCTGCATCATCGCCAAGGACGGAACATGGTCACCAAAGTGCACGACGGCCTACGTCGAAGCGGCACTCGGATCCCAGTGCACGAACCTGGGCGGTACTTTGAGCAACATCAACTTCCAAACCACCATTACGCAGATCAACTACCGCTGCAACTGCGTGCACGGAAATACCAAGGATTTCACCTTCAACGACGGCGTCTTCGAGGCTAAGGCTGTGGTTGGCGACAAGTGCTGAGGGGGGGAAAATATCAATTGAGAATCAGTTCGAATATCATGGATACCCAGCTACTCTGCCTGAATATAAGACTGCTGCATTTCTTTCCGTCGTTCATCAAGTACACTCATTGGCTCGTTCGTATAGAGATGAAGATTCGTGATGATTCACACCGAAAGTGTAAAATGTGAAGTTTCACGTACCGAATGAAACTTTGTCAAAGATCTCGTTAAAAGGAAAGTTAAAACTTGTAGTGTTCTCTGACATTCCGATGTATCACATGTTGAATAAAGCCCCAATTCGTATGAACATCATCTAAACCAGCTAGGTACCAACCTCGAACATCTACTGGGTAATGTCGTCTCCGTGCCTCAGAAGACAGTACCCCTCGTGACATCGCTTCGGAAGCACTTGGTATATGACTTTACTTACGTCTCGCACCCTAGTGATGATATCACATCATGCCGTGTTACCTCGATTGGCACTATGATTAGCAGTCGAACAAACGTCTTGTATTAACTAACATAAACAATTTGATTCTTAGTCAGCTATCAGTTTTCTTCAGCACCCACCACAAAGCAAATAAACTTATCAAGTTCAATTAATTAATTAATTAAGTTTAAAGCTATTACTAGTTAATTAAGTTAAGTTTAACCTTTAAACTTAATTAATTACTTTAACTCTTTTAATAGAGATTATAATATAAATTAAATAAATATTTTATTATTAAATATCCCTACTTTTCTTTATTTACTTTCTATTACCTTCTACTTCTAATAGATCCCCCCTTAATAAAATATAAATTATCCCTTTTTACTTATTTAGTTTTCTCTTTTTTTTTAAAAAATAATAATTAATATAATAGTTCTAATAAATATTTATAATATTCTCTAAGTTTTATAGAAGTAATAGCTAAGTTTTTTAGAAAAGTTAAAAACTAACTTTTAAGATTTTCTAGAGATTTATATTAAAATTATTATTTTATTACTATTATCCTCTATCTCTATTATCTATTAATATCTTTTAAATATAAAAGTATTACTAAGTTTACTTTCTTTTCTATTTTACTTATCTTATATTAAATATTTATTATACTAGTAATCTTCTATCTAACTTTAACCTCTCTTTTAAATATTTTTAGTTAACTTTTAAAATATAGATCTATTTTATTATAATTTAAATAAAGTAAAAACTACTTCTTACTTAACTATTTTTTATTTAAAAACCTTTTTAAAATTATAATAAATAATAAAATATATATATAAGAGTTAAAACTTTAGAGAAAAAGTAAAAAAAAAAAAAATAAACTAAATAAGAAGTTATAACTAGTTTTTTATTTATTACTAACTAAATAGTTAACTAAGAACTAATTACTAAGTTTATTATTATTATAATCTTAAAAATAAGTAGATTATTCTTAATATTAAAGTAACTTTATTTACTTTAAAGTACTTTAAAAAAAACTATATTAAAGAAATTAAAATATTATCTATTAACTTAGAAAGTTCTAAAGGATTTAATAATATTTTATATAAGAAATAGTATTTAGATTTTATTAGTTTAATAAGAGATTATATTAAAAATATCTAAAAAACTATTATTTATTTTATTATTAATACTAACTTTCCTTTTAGTATTTATAAAAATTTTACTTTTTAAAATATAATTTTTAATATTAATATAAAGCTATAAATATTACTATAATTTATTATTTTAATAGTTTATATATTTAAAAGTATTTAGAAATATTAGAAAGAGGTTATATAATAAGAATTTTTATATATTAATTTTAAAATCTATTTAATTTTTAATTTATAAACTTCTCTAAACTAATATACTATTATAAGTATTACTATATACTTTTTTATTAGAGAAAAAAGTCCTTAAATATATTTAATTATTATAAAGAAATAACTTAAAACTTATAATAATATTAATTTTATAAATATTTTTAAAGAGGTTATAATATATAACGTAGTAAAGGTGTTTACTACCTTTAGCGCAATAAGCGCTCTAACTACGCTTAATATAATTAATGCGGTTAGCGTGTTAAACGTAGTAAAGGCTTTTAAGGCTTTTAGGGTATTTAATACGCCTAAAGCCTTAAATATAGTTAACCTTCTTAATATATATATTACTATAACTATATTATTAATATAATATATATTAATTAGTAGTATAACTTTAATAATTACTTACCTCTTTTAAATTAAAGAAGATAGCTAACTTTATATTAATAGTTAACTCTATTAAGTTTAATAATTAAGTTTTAGTATATAGCTAATCCTATAAAGCTTAAATAATAATAATATTATATTAAACTCTTCTTCTAACTAAGAATATCTTAAAGAGATATAAAACCTTATTATTATACTTTAAATAATATTAATTAATCTTAAAATAGTAGAAAACTTTAAAGCTAAATTACTTAAGCTTATTAGTTATATAATAATTATTAACTTTTAAGCTATTTATAAAAACTACTTAAAGAAGTTTTATAGAATATTTATTCTAACTAAATATTTACTACTTAACTTTAGTATATAAACTATAATTTTAGCTATAGCTTATAAGGAATTTAAATATTATATAATAAACTACTATAAATAAATTTAAACTATAAACTTAAAAAGAAAAGCTTATATTAACGCTATAAAACTTAAAAGTTAAGTATTAAAGATTTAAAGAGATAATCTTAATATATTTATAAACTTAGTTAAATAATAATATTATCTTAATATATTATATTATATAAGATATATTAAGATTAAGAATATTTTAAGATAAGAACTTAACTTTACTTTACTTTTTAGTAAAAATAAAAAGATAAGAAGTTATAAAACCTTAAATACTAACTATATAGAGAAACTAAAAAGCTTAGAACTTTAATATTTAGTTAATATTTTATTTTAAAATTAAGAACTAATAGTAGTTCTATTAATTTTAGAGGAATATATTAACTTTAGATAAAGATTCTTAAGTATTTTAAGATTCTTACTTTTAAAATTAGAAATATTAAGTAATTAACTATTAATATTTAATTTAACTACTAAGATTTTAATTATATTATTAGAATAATTAACTATTATAATAATAGATATTATTTATTATATAACTAAACTTCTTTTTAGCTAAAGCTAAAGTAGTATATTAAAATCTAATAATATATAAAGTTATTATAATTAAGAATAATTTTAGCTTATTTATTTTAAATTTTAGTTTATTTTATTAATTATATTAAAAAGAAAAAAGCTTATACTTAATAATAATATTTAAAAGTAAACTAAAGATATAAAATAAATCTCTACTCTATAAAGAGATCTAAGTAATAATAATAATAGAAGTAATCTTAATAATAAGAAGGACTATAAAGATAAAGATTATAATAATAGAGGAAGTAATAGAAATTAAATAAATTCCTACTCTTTTAAAACTTAATAGAGGTTTATTAAGCTAAAATAATTTAATAATAAAATATCTATTAACTATAACTTTCTATTTATATTTATTACTTTAAATAGAGATTATATTATTTATATTTTATCTAACTTCTCTATAGATAATATAAGATATTTACTATTATAATTTAAAATAGATATAATTAGATTATTTAATCTACTCTTATATAATAATAAAGTAGATAATATTTATATTAATAGAAGTTTTAAGATAGTTTACTAAAATATATATTACTTTATTAATATTATTAATAGCTATATTAAATCTAATAATAGTAACTTAGTAATAATAACTTTAAACCTCTATTAAATATTACTTTACTATATATTAGATTAATATTATACTAACTTAATAACTAAGGAAAAGTTAGCCTTAAGAGACCTTTAAGTTAGAGTATTATACTAAAAGGAATTATTATTTAAAAGATTTTACTTTTTATATAAACTTACTAAATTATAGTTATCTAAGGAATAATATACCTTAAGAGATATTTATAATTATTATAATATCTATTATTAGATAACTAAAATAGCTTAACTTTATTATAATATAAAAGAGTCTAAAGTAAAGATATTATTAATAATATATAATAAGATAGATATTAAGCTTATTATAAGTATTTTAAAGTTTAATAGATTAACTAATTATAATAAATTTATAGCTAGCTTATAAAGTATAATACTAAGCTAGTATAAAATAGTTACTAAAGGATTATAGTATAATCTTTTACTATTAATTACTAGAAGTAGGTATATAGGGATAATATTTTTATATTTAATATTAAGAATAACTCTTAAGTCCTCTTTAAGTTATTATCCTTATTATTTAAAACTAAAAGAATCTAAAGTTTTTAGTTTAATATTAGTTAAGAATATAAGAACTACTATAAATATCTTAGTTAAACTACTATTAGCTTATAATAAGTTAGTATAACCTAAGAAGCTTTAAGTATAATTTAAATATAGATATTAACTTAACTATTATAATTAATATAGTTAATAACTAAAAGCACTAAGATATCCTTTTATATATACTACTTCTAAACTTAATTAGTAAATTAATAATACTAATAGTAATAACCTATTTTATAATAATAATTATAATTATATCTAATATTATAAAGCTATTAATACTTTAGAAACTTATAATAAAGACTTAATTATTAATATAAATAATAAAGATAAAAATAATTATAATACTTAAGATATAAATTAAGCTAATATTTTATTCTAAATAAATAAAAACTATATTCTAAAAATATTAAAATATCTTCTTTATTATAATAATAAATACCTTCTTTTTAATACTTCCTTATTTTTAAATTCTATATTAATTAACTTTAAAATCTATATATATAATACTTATTTATATAATATAAAGCTATACTTAGATTTTAATAGTATCTTCTTATATTAAACTCTTTTATCGCTATAGCTAAATACTACTATTATTAGTCCTATTAAGCCTTAATATTATAATAATACCTAATCTTATAAGTATACTTATACTAAGATTATTATCTAAAGTTTTTAAAATAGATTACTAATTATAATTTATATAGATATTAATATAGATAGATCTATAATTAGTAAGGTCTATTTTTATTAATTTTATATTATTACTAAGTAACTTAAGGTATTTAAGCTATAAGGAGTAAGAAGTATAAAGACTATTATATAGGTTACTTTCTTAATATTTATTTATAGTTAGTTATTAAGTAGATATATAGTAACTACTAAACTATAAATAAGTACTTAGCTAGTATTATACCTTAATATTAGTTTATTTATAAAGTAAAACTTTAATATTTTAAATAGTATTAATATTTTAAACTCTAAATTATATATTTATATTCTATTTTATAGTAATTTTTATATATCTTTATAGATTTATTCTAAAGTCTTAATAAAGACCTTTATTATATATACTACTATTAATATAGTAATACTACTATATAATTAGGTAATCTTATAAATTATTATACTAGTAGGATTAAAATAAAATCCTTTTTATTTAGCTTAAAGTAAGAAAAGTATATATTTATATATATAGGTACTTTACTATTTATTTTTATTATTAATAATACTTTTTACTTTTTAAAGATTAAATATAGAATAAAACTTAAAATATTATTATTATTTAAATTTAATAGTTTTATTAAACTATAAACTTATAATTATTTATAAGCTACTATATTAATATTACTAAATAAATACTTAATATATTATTTTATTTTTTACTTTATAGATTAAAAACTAGCTACTTTAGTCTAATTACCTAAGTAGTTAGCTACTAAATAAGGCTAACTCTTAGCTCCTAATTTAAGTAAATCTTTTATAGCTTAAAGTAATACTAAAGATAATTTTATACTAAAATAGGGAGATATTTATAAAAGAACTATTAATATAAATAATAAGATAGGTATTATAAAGCTAAAGAGCTTATTTACTATTATTACTAATAAAAGTATTTATATCTATAATTATAGTAAAGAAGCTATATAACGCTTTAAAGAAGTTATCTTATATTAT
Source organism: Colletotrichum endophyticum (assembly GCA_027406105.1). NCBI lineage: Eukaryota > Fungi > Ascomycota > Sordariomycetes > Glomerellales > Glomerellaceae > Colletotrichum > Colletotrichum endophyticum. The sequence goes on from JANVYF010000005.1 coordinate 1,236,247, forward strand.
CCTAAAGTTTAAATTAACTAAAGTCTAATTAATCTTTTAAAAGACTAATACTTATATATTAAACTTATTAATAGCTAGTAAAAGATAAATATAGGATAATATTTATATTTAGTAAGCAAAAAAGATAAGAAACTAATAAATACTATTCTTAATAAGCTATATACTTAAGACTAAATAGAATAAGGGAAATTTAGACTTATTCTATTTAAAGCTCTTATGTTTATAATATAGTATATTATTAATAGTAAATATAAAAGTTAAATAGTTATTAATTTATATACTTTAAATAAAGCTATAATTCTAGATATATATCTAATACCCCTCTAATAAGATATTATTAAATACTTAAAGGGAAAGGTTTAAATTATAGTTATTAATACTTAATTATTCTTTTATTAGTTCCTTATTAAGAAGGAATATAGAGAACGCTTTATAATTATTAGTTATTAAGGCTAAAAGTAATTAAAAGTTATACTTATAGGTTTTTATAACTCTTTAATATATATTTAATACGTTATAAATAAGCTTTTATAGCTTTATAAGGAGTTTATATATATTTTTATTAATAATATTATAATAATATTAACTAACTTTAAAAGCTACTTAAAATATCTTAATACTATCTTTAAATTATTTTTAGATATTAGTTTATTATTATCTACTTAAAAGTTATTTATTAAGTATCTATCTATTAAATTATTAAGATTTATTATTAACGCTTTTAGCTTATTTAATATATAAAACTATATTAATATTATTATAAAGATAAAATACTTTTATAACTTTTATTAACTTAAATATTAGATTAAAGCTATAAGATTTCTTTAATATATTATATTATAATATAATAATTATATATAACTACTATAAGAATAAAAAATATTATTACTAGTATAAGTTTATATATAAAGGAAAGATAAAAGTATAATTAGAAAAATATTCTATTAAAATACTTATTTTATTCTAATTAAAGAAGAAATTATAAACTTTAATAATATTAAAAACGCCTTAATAGATAATAATATAATATTTTATTATAATCTTAATAAATAGTTATTTATTTAGCTTAATTTCTTAAAAGAATATAGATATTTAGCTTTAATTTTCTAACTTAAGGATAGTATTATTTAGAAACTTTATAATACTATTAAATAAATAGATATACTACTTATTACCTATATAAGTAAAGTACTTAATATAGCTAAATAAAAGTATTAGCTTATTAAACTTAAAGTAGCTTATTTAATATAAGTAGTTAAGAAGATTAAATTATTAATATAGTTATTTTATAATAAACTTATAATTATTCTTACTAATTATTTAGTAATTTATAATATAATTAAGTAAATATTATTATAAACTAAAAATAAAATAAAGTTAAACTTATATTTTACTCTATTATCTAAATACTTTAGCTAATTCTTATTAATATATTACTATATCTTAAGAATATCTAATATTATAGTAGATACTTTATTATATTTACTAACTACTAAAGTATTAATAGAAGATATTAATAAACTTAATAAAGTATAGGATAATATACTAATAGGAGTTAATTTTATAACTAAAGTTTTATTAGATAATAATTTTAAAACTAAACTTATCTAAATATATAAAAAATTAAAATTATAGAAGAAAATATATAATATATTAAGTAATTAGTAAGATAATATTAAGTTTAACTTTATTATATATAATAGCTTCTTTTATTATATTAATTATTATAACCTTAAGTAATAACTTTATATACTAAAGGAAATAGTAATACTATTAATTAAAGAAGTTTATAATAATTATTATTATTTTAGAAAGTAATAAATATAGAAAGTATTAAATAATAACTTTTATATTTAAAGGTTATATTATTAAGTAAAAATATATATTTAAAATTATTTTTATTATAAAATATTTAGTACTAATTATTAACTACTATTAAGAACTATATAATTAATCTTAATATTACTTATTTTATTTTATATTATTATAATAAACTTTATTATTAGTCTTCTTAAAATATTATTAAGATATTCTAGTTATAAATAAAAAAACTTCTTATTACTTAATATTATCTTTATAGTTAATAATAAATTCTTAAAAGTAATATTATTTATCTTAGAATACTTAATATATACTATTAAAATCTAAAAATATTTACTTCTTTAAGAATTTTAATATAGAAATTAGAGAATTTTTAAAGTAATTATTTTAGATTATAATTATAAATTCTTATTAAAATTTTAGATATTACTTTAAACTAAACTTAATATTAAGCTAAAGTTTTTAATTATATATTATCTATAAACTAATAGAATATTAAAAAGAAAAAACTAAACTATTAAACTAGCTATTAAATATTTTTTAAATATTATAGATAATAATTAAAGTAAACTACTTCTTAATTTTTAATATAATCTAAATAATACTTATTTTTAAGTAATTAGTTATTTACTAAATTAGATTTTTTATAGTATAAATATAAATAATATTTTAAATATCTTAAGAAACTTAAATCTAAAACTTAATTATAAAATATTCTAAGAAGAAATAAAAATCTTAATTATTATAGCTTAGCTTTATATAAAGGAATATTATAATAAAAAATATTATTCTATTATATTTAAACTAAGAGATTAAATATATTTTAAGATAAGATTAAGATATTTTCTATTAAGATACTTAATATTAAAGTATAGCTATTAATATATTAGAACAACATAAGGGCTTAGCCTTAAGAAATATAAGAAGGTATTATTATTATTAGTCTTATCTATCTTAAGCATCTAGCGCTAGTATTATTATCCTATATTAGTATTATTATCTTATACCTTCTAATTAGTATTATTATTTATTACTATTACTAGTATCTATTATCTTTAATTAGTATTATTATTATTATTATTATTACTATCTAACTTATATAATACTCTCTATATTACTCTAATTAAGCTACTTATATTATATACTCCTAAGTAATAAACTAAGAGTAACTTATTACTAGAGAAGTCCTTAAATAGCTAAAAGTTTAAAGTAAAAGCTTTTAAATTTTAAATTAAAAAGTTACTTTAATACTTTACTACTACTAAATAGTCTAATAAGTTACCTTTATTACTAAGTAGATAGACCTTTTTCTAGTATTTTATACTCTAATTAAGCTAGCTAGAAGTCTAAAAAAGAGGTATTTTAAAAGCTTATAAATACTCTAAAAAATATAAGGAAAAGTATAATATTACTTAATCTACTATCTCCCCTAAAAGCTAAAGCTTCTTATTAAAGTACTTTAATTAAGATAACTACCTATTAACTAAGATATAAAAGTATAAAAAGTATACTAAAAACTCTATATAAATTACTACTTTATTCTAATTATCCCTCTTTAATTTGCTAAGTATTTTATACTATAAATTAAATAATTATAATAAGATATATAAATCCCTTAAATTATAGCTCTTAAGCTTAAAGACCTTATTTAATCTAAGTAAAAGTATTAATAAAATTATTATAAAAAACTTTTAGAAAATCTACTCTTTATAAATAAAACTACTCTATTATACTTAAACTTCTTAATTAGCTTTCTTTTCTAATTACTAACTATAGCTTCTTTAGGTATTATAATAGTTTCTATACTAAAATTACTATAAAGATACTAACTAGTTATTAGGTATATTCTATAATCTAGCTTATAAAGCTAGCTATTACTAATAGGTATTATAGTAAATATAACCTTTAAAGTTAAAAGCTATAATAAGTAATAAGAAAGATCTATATTAAATAGTTTAAATAATAACTTATATAACTTTATTATAATAGCGCTTAACTTAATTATTTTAGCTATAGTTTAAAAGGTTCTCTTAAAGGCTTATAGCTTATTAATTAGCTATATTTTTATTAGTAAAATACTTTTCTATAGCTTTAAGATACTTTATCTTACTCTACTTTTATATTATTACTTTATCTATAGTTAGATTAAGCTTTACTCTTTTATAGTAGCTAAAAATTAAGTTTATTAAAGACTTTAAGCTTATACTTAGATTAGATATTAAAGTAGCTAAATATCTAACCTTTTATATTAAAGTACCTTAATTAGTATACTAAGTATAATTACTTTAAAGCTTAAGTAGCTTATTCTTATTATCTAAAATAATTTCCTACTAGCTATCTTTATTATTTATAAACCTAGAGGACTAACTAAGTATTAATAAGTTTTATAGTATAAATATAAGTAGTATAAGCGTAGTTAGTTAGAAGATAAGCTATATAGGGGTTACTAACTACTTCTTAATAACTTCTACTTTTAAGTTATAATCTATAATAATAACTAGTTACTATAACTAGTAGTATAAATCCTAGATCTAAGTAAGCTATTTATATAAAGTAAAGTTAATTAGCTTAAATTAATAGAATTCTTTAGAAATCTTTTTAATCTATTAGGTTTATATACTTTTTAAGAAGCTATAGAGGTTACTTATTATATTATTTAGCTTACTCTAAGTCTTTATAAACTAATAGTTATACTAGCTATCTTAAGTTACTAATTTAAATTACTTATATACTATAAGCTTATACTCCTACTCTTATAGCTACTAAAAGCTATTAACTATATAAGTAGTTAGATTAATAGTATAAAGTATATTATTACTAGTATTAAAATACTTATATAATACCTTAAGAGCTTAGATATTATTAATAAAATATTTTTTTAATTCTCTATCTTATATAAAATTATACTAAAAGACTATATTATTTTACTAATTTATAATTATTATAATATAGTAGTAGTAATTTATATTAAATAGAAGGATAAGTATATAATTAGTATATTTAAGATTATACTATTTAGCTAGGAGAAAGAGGTTAAAGTTAAAAGTAGTATAAGATTAAGAAGAGGTATCCTAAAGTTTTAGTATAATATAAGCTATAATAAGTAAATATTAGTTAATATTTCTAACCTACTAGTAGGCTATTTATTATATCTTATCTATATTAATCTAATCTTTATATTAAAGATAACTTTAAAAATTATAGAAGCTTATAATATACTTTAAAGCTTAAGCTTTTAGAAGTCTATCTTAGAAATCCTTATAGTTAAACTTATCACTTTAAGCTTATCTAATTAGTAGCTTATTAAAGTTACCTCCTACTATAAACTAAAGTAGTCTATTAGATATATTTATAGAGGTTTAGTTACTAAATATTTTATATTTATAGAAGTTTAATAGGAATTAAAGTAATCTAATTAATACTTACTTATTATTTAGAGCGTAAAACTAAGAGTTTTTTATAATTATAGTTAGCTAAACTTTAAAGAGGTTATAGATTATTTAATTATTATTAAAGTTATCTTATAGGAGTATTATATTAGTAATAAAGATCTTCTTAGTCTATATATTAGCTAAAAGTGCTATTATATAAGTAGGAATAATAGAGGAAAAGCTTAAATATAATATAGTAATTAAGAAGAAAGGTAAAAGCTATTTAAATATTAATTAAAGGAGTAAAAGTAGTAGTAATAGTTACTAGCTTTAGTAGTTAGAGAGCTATAAAAAGGATTATATAAATTATATAGAGTTACTATTAATTAAGTAAAGTTATATAAAGAGAAAGCTTAGTACTTAAAAGTAATATAAAAGTATTATTAATTTATAAAGTAAATTATTATAATAATATAAAGTTAAGAACTAGCTATTTAGAGGAAAAAAGCTTTCTTTTTATACTTTAGAAGTAATAGTTATTAGAAGTACTAATAGTTAATATTAGCGCTAGTAGTTTATTAGTTTAGATAAAAGTAAAGTTATAATAATAAATATAGTTATTATTTAAGTAGGTATAATAAGAGGATTATACTTTCTTATTCTTAAAATAATAATTTACTTCCTTTTTAAATAGAATTTATTTATTTTTTAAACTTATTTTAGTTAAAATAATATCTCTATATAACCCTTTTTTTATTATAATTACTTTAAATAGCTACTATATTACTACTAGTTATTACTCCTACTTATTATTTACTAATTAGTTATATTATCTAATATTATTTAAAGTAAAGAAGGTAGGTAGTAATATACCTTTACTTTCTTATTTAATTAGTATTAATTTTTAGTCTATTTAAGAGACCTCTTTTTCTCTCTTTTTATCTCTCTTAACTTACTAGCTTTATTATAACCTATTTTTAATAATCTCTTTCTTTTTTATTTTTACTACTTAGCTTATTATATTTTACTTAATTAGATTTCTATTATTATACTTCTTTATAAAGTTTATAATCTTATTACTTATTTTAAAACTACTAAAAAGCTATAGTATTTTATTAAGTTTATCTCTTAAGAGTTAGCTAGTTAGTATAGCTATATTAATATAAACCTTCTTTATATAGGTCTTTTCTAATCTTCTTTTAAGACTATCTACTAACTTTTTCTTATATCTTAGTTTACTATATATACTAGCTAGAAATAACTTAACTACTTTTATAAGGAGCTTTATAATAAGCTAGTTCTAGTTAGCTTAAACCTTTAATATAACTAGATTAATATAAATATATAGCTCTAAAGCGCTTTTACTAACTTTAAGAATATTATTAAGTAGTTTAATAATATAAAAGTAGCTTCTAATATCTATTTATTTTTTAGCTTACTTTAGGTATATTAAGTTTTTATTAAGTATTTATATACTAGCTTCTAAGGTCTTCTATATTAGAAGTTAAACTAATTATTAAGTTTAATTAGTCTCTTAGTTTATACCTATAGTATTTATAACTACTCTTTTTATCTTTACTACTTTAAATACTATAAGGAGTATAATAATAATACTTCTAATTAAGTTTAAGTAATATAGCTTTATTTTAAATATATCTCTTTACTTAGTATTTAAAGTAATTCTTATAGTAATTACTTATATTCTAAGGTTTATTATAATTTTAAGATAAGCTAAGCTATATAAGAGGACTATAGATCTAATTAGGAGGATAAATATAATTATTATAATAATAGTAGTAAACTTCTTTTTATTATTTTTAGTAATATTAATATTTCCCTTTTAATAACTTTTAACTTTTATTATATAGTTAATATTAGCTTTAATTAGCTTAAAGCTATTAGTTATAATAGTAGTCTACTTATTATCTTTTTAGCTAAAGTAGTAAATTAAAACTTTAGTTCTTTTAGAACTTTTTATTCTTATAAAGCTTTTAATTATTATACTTATAATATTTAAGCTAATTTACTTAGTATATAAAAAGGGGAGATAAAAAGTATTAATCTTAAAAAGGGAAAAAAAGAATATATAGTTATTACTACTAGAATTAGATAGAGTTATATATACTTCTAGCTTTTTCTTTACTATTAATCTAACTTTCTTCTTCTTCTTTTTTAACTTCTTTATTAAGAAAGTTATAAATATATAGCTAAATCCCCTTTAAATTAGACTAAATTTTACTTAAATTATTTATATATTATATATATTTAAAATATAAAACTTTTATAAAAAATAACTAACTATTTAAATATCTAAATAAGCTTAATATTAATTATAATTTTCTAATAATATCTAAAGTAATATAACTTTAATTTACTTTCCCTTTTCTTTCTACTTCTTTAATTCTTTTTCTAACTTATTATTTTTATTTTATAATTACTTTTCCTTTACTTATAAATAGGTTAAAAGTATTAAATTAGCTTATTTAAGCTTATTTAGCTTTTAATTCTCTTTATTTTTAGCTACTTAGCTTTAGGTAGGGAAGATAGTTTATACTTTATTTTTTAAGGTTTTTATAGTTTAGTTAAAGTTTTCTAACTCCTAAAGTCTATCTTTATTTTTAAAAAAGGGCTTTAGCTAGTATCTACTATAAATACTACTAACTAGCTCCCCTCTAAACGTCTCTAGTATATATAAAGAGATAGTTTTAAACTAAGACTATATTTAAAAAAAGTTTTTCTAGTAATATTATAACTTCTTTTCTTTATTTTTATTAATTACTTATTTCTTATTATATAATAATATTAAAGTTTTTATATTTAGCTAAGCTTTATATAAAATCTTTATATATTTTATATTATATTAATCTATCTACTTCTATTAAACTTATATTATTATAACTATAGCTATTTCTTTATCTTAGTTAAGTTACTTAAAAACTTAAACTTTTATTAAATATTCTTATTTAAAAGTTTAAACTTTATTTTAAGCTAGTATTTATTATATTAATATATCCTATTTAATTAGAGTAATTACTTTCTATTTATATATTAAGTAAAAAGGTATAAAACTAATAAACTTTCTTAAAGTTATTTAATTAGTAAAGAGAGTAGTTAGAAATATTAGCTTCTAAACTTTATAACTTCTATCTAACTAAGCTAAGATTATATAAGTAATTAGTTAATAACTTTTTTCTTTAAGCTTATTTATTTATATATTATAAGTAGAAATAACTTTCTTCTAAGCTTTATATTACTTATTTAGAATATTTACTACCCTTATATTCTCTAAGCTTCTATTTACTATTAAGCACTTAAAAACCTTATACTAGTAAATAAAGTTTTTAAAAATAAATTTTACTACTATATCTAAGTTTATTATAATACTTTACTATACTTCTAGCTATCCTATTAAGTTATAGTATCCTTTAATTAAAGTAAACTTATTAATCTACTAGATATTTATTAAGATCTTTAAAAAAGGTATTACTTCTAAATAGATTACTATATATTAATTATCTTAATAAGCTAGCTAAGCTTTCTAGTAGATATAATAGCTTTATATTAGTAGATAAATATCTTTATATATTTTATCCTAAAAGTAATATATAAATAAGTAATAGAAAGTGTTAGCACAGGTATAAGCGTATTCAGGGGCGTGGTATATGCGCCTATATAGTATAGGGTTATAGATAGGCTAATATTATGATAAAAGGTAGTAATCCTGAGCATTTATAGGCATTTAATAGTATAGATAATAATAAGGGAAGGAATATATTATGATGATTACTGTTAATATTATTAGCAGGTTATTCCCTAAGGTAGGGAAAAGTGAGGGGAAAGATAACCTAAAACGTAACCTACTAAACTGCTAATTACATAAGGTGCTTACGTAACTATACGTATTACATAATCAATATTATAGTTATAGGTTATAATAAATAGAGCATTTTTATATAAGGTTTTATACCTTAAAGTCTATTAGTTTATTTTATATAGAATATTTAAGTAAATAAGTATTATTATAAGTATTATTATTATTATATAAGATATTATATATTAACATCCCCCCTTAAGGTATATACAGCTAATTTATAATATATAGCTTACTCACTTAACATATATATACATTATAGGTATAAAAAACTTAAAAACCCTATGGGAAAAATAAGAAAAATATTCCTATATATATAATATATTTATACAACTAGTTAAAAAAACTCTTATTAAAGAACCTTATAAGTAAAAAAGTAAGAGAAAAACTAATAAGTTATTTCTTTAATGCAGTTATTATTATTATTATTATTATAGTTATTATTATTATTATTATTATTATTATATATTATATTCAGTATATTATTAAATATAACTTTACCTAAAAGCTTAGTTAATATATCCACAATATTAGACTTAGTATCTATATAAAATAACATTATATCTTTATTTAATAAAGATTCTCTAGCAAAGTAATATTTTATATCAATATACTTAGATTTCTTATGAAATTCAGGATTTTCAGCTAGTTTTTTAGCTGCTAAATTATCTATAAAAATCTTAGGTTTATTTATAGCATTAAAACCCAGATTAGTCAAATTAAAATTATAACTATTATATAGATATAAAGCTTCTTTTACTACTTCAGTTAAAGCCATATATTCAGCTTCACAAGTAGATAAAGCCATAGTTTTTTATTTTATAGTGCTATAAGATATTATATTATATAATCCCCAGCAAAATACATAAGCTAATGTAGATTTTCTATCATCTAAGTCTCCAGCCCAATTAGAGTCTAAATAACCTATTAAATCCCATATTATATTATTATTACAGTTATAATAAATTCCTTTATTAGGATAATTATTTATATAACCCTATAGATAATCTAAAGCTATAAAATGCTCTTTAGAAAGGTTTATTATATATCTTAATAATATTATAACTACTAGAGCTATATTATATCTAGTTTTTAAAGCTAGATATAAAAAGGCTCCTATCTACTACTAAAACTATAAAATTTCTTCTTTAGTAGCAGTATACTTATTTATATATAATTTTATATTATCTCTCATAGGAGTTATAGATAGATTTATATTAGTTTTATTATATTTATTTAATATCTTTTATATATATTTAGTTTAATGCATAAAGAAAGACTTATTAAGTCTATCTATATCAAACTCACAACCTAAAAAAGTACTAAGCTCCCCTAATAGTTATATTTTTATAAATTACCTTAGTTTATTATATATATAGTCACTAGTAGCAGTATTATTAGCTGCTAATAGCATATCATCCACATAGCAACAAATTATAGCTTTATAGCTATTTTTATTTAATATAAATACTACTTTATCATAAAGTAAAACAATAAATCCTAATTTTAATAATATAGCTTTTAAATAGTTATACTATAGTCTAAAGCTTTATTTTAACCTATATAAAGCTTTAAGAAGCTTATAGTAGTATTTACTATTATAAGACTTATAGTTATAATTAGGATTAAATTCCAACTTATTTATAGTTTTATTATATAAAAAACTAGTTAGTAATATTATATATATATCTATATCTATATTAGTGTGAATAAACGCTATAGTAACATCATATTATAGAAGAATCCAGTCTTCTTTTATAGTAAATATAACTATAAACCTATAGCTTTTAGGTCTATAGGTAGTAGAAAAGGTTTCTAAGTAATTAATACCTAAATATTAATTAAAACCTTAAGTAACCTATCTTACTTTATACTTATAAACATTATTTATTTTATCTTTTAATTTCATAATATATACCTATCTACCGCCTAATAGATAAATATTATTTAGTTTTTATATAATTTCCTAAGTTTTTATATCTTCTATTTGAGTTACTTCTAATTGCATAGCCTGAATCTAATTATCTTTATATAGAGAATTTAAAGCTTATCTTATACTAAAAGGCTCTTCTAATATAATAACTAATAGTATATAAGAAGCTTTTTCTATAGAACTAGTTTTAGTAGTCTTATTATTATTAATTATAACGTTATTATTTATTTTATATATACTAAGAGTAGAGCAGTCCTAAATAGTAAATAATAGTATACTTTTAGTATTATTAACTATATTATTAACCTATTAGTAGTCTTTTTTAGCTTCTTCTAATAGAGAAGGGATCTCTATTAATAACTTAGATTTTTCTTTATTTATTTCTCTATTATTAATACTAGTAGTTTTCTTACTATCATTATGTGAAATACTTATACTAGTATTAGTACTATAGCTATCATTATGTGAAATAGTACTATAATTTTTATAGCTATTATTAATAGTATTATTATTAGTATTATTATTATTATTTATATTATTATTACTATTAATAATAATCTTATTACTTAGATTCTTAAGAGTATTATTAGTAGTAGTAATATCTCTACTTATAGTAGGATTATTACTATAAGAGATAGATTAACTAGAAATATCTCTTAGTGGACTATTTTAGATAGTATTATGTCTATTATTATTAGGCATAATACTACTATTAATATCCTTAAAGTGGGTATTTATGCTTATAGGAAGCTCTTTATGATGAGAAATAAAGGTATTTTCTAAGACTTCAACATCTTGAGACTATAAAGCTCTCTTTAGTTGTATATCCTAGATTTTATACCTATTAGATCTATAATTAATTATATAACCTTAACGTGCTCTAACGTCTAGTTTCTTAATTTTAAGATCTTTATTCTTATAGTAGTATATGCTACCCTACACTTTTATATTATTAATATTAGGTTTTATATTATTTTTTATTTTATAAGGCGTTTTATATTCTATAAAGCTATAAGAAGTCCTATTATATATATAAAGAGTAGCATAAAAGGCTTTACCTTATAAGTAGTATAGTAAACCTAAATTATATAGTATAGTTCTTATTTTATTAACTATAGTGCGTATAGTACGCTTTATAAGTCTATTAGGCTTATATGTATAAAGAGGTCTTATATTGTAGATAATCCTACTACTTGCATATATAGGTTTAATATATTTATTATTAAATTCTCTACCTCTATCAGTAGATATTTCTTTTATTCTTTTATTATTATTATTATTATTAACTTCAGCTTAAAATTTAAAAAAAGCGTTAAGTATAGTTTCTTTAGCTTTATCTCTTAATAATTTTCCCTATATAAAACAGGAATATTTATCTATAAAGATAATAAAAAGATTATATTTATTATATATAGTAGGCGTTATAAGCCTACATAAGTCTAAAGCTATATAATCTAAATAATCTAGATTTTTATTATAAACCTATTTTTTGCTTACCTTAGTAATAAATTTGCCCTCATAACAGGCTTTACAAGGCAGTAATTTATAGTTATTATTATTATTATTTATATTTATATTCACAGTAGTATTATTTTTTATTTTTAAAAAAGTCTATAAATATATATATCTAAGACGTTTATACTATAATTAGAGGCTATTATTATTATTATTATTTATATTATTATTAGTTATAGTATTATATATATAATAATTATTATTATTAATAGGAAATTAGAAGTAATATAAGTTATTCTTCTTTACCCCTATAGCAATAATACAATCTTTATTAATATCATATAGAATAGGTTGTTTCTATATAATAGAAGTAATACCTAATAAATCTAACTTAAATTAACTAAGTAGATTAATACCTAGTTTAAATATATAATAAACGTCTTTTAATATTATATTATTATTATTAGGATATATTATCAAATCACCCTTTAAAGTAGAAGTAAGAGTCTTTACTTCTCCCTATTTTATTATTTTATATATTTTTATAAGATTTTTTATTAGGTAATAATTATTAACTACATAAATAGTAGCCATAGTATTAATATAAAAATCAACCATTTTTTCATTCTTATTAGTATAACTCCTTGCTTTTCCTTTTTCCTTAATAATAGACTAGTTAATTAAATAACCTAAGGAAGGATTATTAGTATTTTTATTTATATTATTAGGAGTTAAATAACATACGTTTTCAAAAAGAATATCTCCTTCTTCTTTATCAGAAGATAAATCCATTAAATCTATAGGATTTTTAGGATTATTAAGAGATATATAAGGGGTAATATTATCTACAGTAGTTATATTAACTACTTCTTTTTCCTTATCTTTAGTACTATTAGTACTAATAGAGGGTTTTTTCTACTAGCTAAGTGCTTTTTCAAGATATAGAAAAGCGCAGTTTTCTTCAGTATAGTTTGTTTTCTTGCAATTTTTACAGTATAAACCTTTCTATTTTTTCCAAGGTTTTTTACTTATTTTATTTTTATTTTTATTATTATTATTTTCCTAGTTTTTATTTTGTTTTTTATTTTTCTTATTACCCTTAGTAGTAGTATTATTAACTACTTCTTTACCTCCTTTTCTCTTATACTTATCTATAAGACTAGCATATAGAGAGTCTAGGTTATAAGCAGTAAGGTTAATCCTAAGAGACTAAGTTATAGAGGTTATAAAAGCCTCATAAGTCTCATTTAGACTATTAAGTATATAAACTATAACTACTTAATTAGGTAGTTTAAGCTGATTATAAGATAAGTTATCTATAAGTTCTTTTATTTTATTTATATAATCTTCTATAGATTTAAAGTTATCTAAAGAGGTATTAAAGAACTCTTTATAAGTTAAAAACTTATTTATAAAACCTATAGGCTTATATAAGGTTTTTAAGTGCTTCCAAGCTATATAAGCATTAGAATCATTTTTTATAACCCTAAGGGGCCCATTATTACAGAATAACTATATATAGCTTAAAGCCTTATAGTTTTTATCTTTATTAGTAGAAGAAATAAGCTTAGTAAGGTCTATAGTAATATCTTTACTATATAATAAAGCCTTAATATGTATAGCCTATACTTTATAGTTCTTAAAGCTTATAAGCTTTAGGAACTAAACCTTAAGATTAGTTATTATTACCTTAATAGGTTGTAGTATGTAGTTATAAGCCTTATATAGGATAAATAATAGTGAAGTTATATAACCTAAGAGCTATTATACGTATAGTATAGTAGTTCTTAGAGTAACGTTATAAGAGTTAAAAACCTAAAAGGTTAGAGTTTAACTTAAAAAAAGAGAAGTTTTTTCCTTATAAAGTTCCTTCTCTTTAATTAATATCTTCTTTAGCTAGACTTCTATCTAACTAAGGAGATATATATCCTATATAGTAAATTAGTTGAGAGGAAGTCTATTATGCTATAAGTATAAGTCTAAACTAGATTAGGAGTAAACTAGAGGATAGTTTGAAGAGATAATCTAAGGGATATAGATTAAATAAAGTAGTAGCAAGAGACTATCTACTTAGGGAAAGATTAATAGAGGTATAGTTAATTTATATAGGATTAGATATATAGATTTATAAGAGGTATATCTTATGGAACTAAACTACTAGTCTAGCTAGTATATTAGCTTCTATAAAAGTAGTATAAATAGAAAAGCATTCAAAGGATTGATTTTTAGTATATATAACCCTTAAGTAGAGGTAGGGCTTTATAGGAGAGTAGGGGAGAGGTAAAGAAGTAGAAGGAATAGAGGTTATCTCTAAGCTAGGCTTATAACCTATTAGCATAGGTATAAGCGTATTTAAGGGCGTAGTATATACGCCTATATAGTATAAGGTTATAGATAGGCTAATATTATAATAAAAGGTAGTAATTCTAAGCATTTATAAGCATTTAATAGTATAGATAATAATAAGGGAAGGAATATATTATGATAATTACTGTTGATATTATTAGCAGGTTATTCCCTAAAGTAGGGAAAAGTGAGGGGAAAGATAACCTAAAACATAACCTACTAAACTGCTAATTACATAAGGTACTTACATAACTATACATATTATATAATTAATATTATAGTTATAAGTTATAATAAATAGAGCATTTTTATATAAGGTTTTATACCTTAAAGTCTATTAGTTTATTTTATATAGAATATTTAAGTAAGTAAGTATTATTATAAGTATTATTATTATTATATAAGATGTTATATATTAATAGAAAGTTATATCCTTATTATAATATCCTAACTTAATATAAGTAACTTTAATAAAGCACTTTTATAATAAATCTCTATTAATTACTCTTTTTAGCTATAAATACTTCTTTATTAGCTATCTAAATAGTAAGCTATCCTTTATTAAAAACCTCTAAGCTTAATATTTAAATCTCTTAAATTAATACTAAGTAATACTATATAAATATAGTAATATCTTTAGGTGATATATAATTTATTAGAAATCTTAAGATTATTCTTAATTAGCTTATAGCTATCCTATTAGTATTATATATAATATTATCTTATTAGAAGTATTATATTAAGATTATATTATATAGATCTTTATATAGAAGATATTTATATTAATAAACTTTTTAATTTTCTTAAGAGGTTTATATTCTTTATAATTTAATAGTTCTAAGGCTTTTCTTAAGAAGCTATTAGTAGTAATATTTAATTTACTAAAAATATATTTAATTTTAAAGTTAAAAAGTTAGATTTATATAATTTATTATATAATTAAAGCGCTTAGTATATTAGAAGTAGTATTATTTAGCTATACTATTAGAACTTAAGTATCTATCTTAAGCTTAAAGTATATTCTATAAATATATATTTAAAGCTTCTTTAGTACTATAAAGACTATATAGAGTTCTAATTTACCTATATTATAGTATAACTCTAAGCTTTTCTAAATCTTACTCTTATACTTAGCTACTACTTAATTATTATTAATTATCTAATATAATATTATACCTTAACTTTATAAACTTATATCTATATAAATAATAATAATCCTTATATCTAAGCTATAGTTAAGCTTAATTAGGACTAATAAACTTATAAAAGCTTTTTTTAGTTATTCTATTACTTCTATTTATATTAATTTCTATATAAATCTTATAACTTTTTATAAAAGTTCTATAAGAGGTAGTATAATTACTATAAAGTCTTTTACTTATACTTAATAGAAGATTATAATTCTAAAAAAGAAGTAAATATTATTAATATCTTTATATAAACGCTATTCTTAGATTTTATAAACTTTAGCTTAATTTAAGTTATATCCCTTAAGCCTATATAAATAGCTAATAATAACTACTAATTCTTAATACTACTATAACTTCTCCTTTAAAACTATATAGCTTAAAAGCTTTATATTAATTAGTACCTTATCTAGGTTCTAAAGATATTTATAAATAAATTTCCTAATCTTAAAGTAGGTTAATAGTTCTTTATTATTATAGTATAAAGTTAGCTTTTTAATTATAATATTATCTAAAAAAGCTTTATAATAATAAGGAATTAAGTTATATAAAATTTATATTATAATCTATTAAAATTATACTACTAAGTTTATCCCTCTTATTAAGATTAAATAGAACTAAAAAAGGCTAAAAGAAGTAGTAAATATTATATAATTATAGCTTTTTTTATCTAATAAGACTTAATTATATTCTAAGAAGAAGTCTAGAAGTAATAATAAAAAGCAGCTTCTAAATTCTTTAGTAAACTTATCTATACTTAGAGGAATAAAAGTATCCCTAATAGTAACTATATTAAGTTTTATTACTAAGTTAATTAATTAATAGTTACTATCTTTCTTTTATACTAAAAATTAAGTATTTTAATAAACTATATAACTCTCTTTTAATATACCTCTCTTAATCTATTCTTATAGTATTTCTAAAACTTTATCCTTAAGTGCTTTTAGAATTAAGATCCTTTTTACTTACTAAGCTTTATATAATATTATTTTAATTTATTATAAAGAGGCTATTATTAGATTAAGTTAACTAGCTTTAATTTATTCTTAAGCTAATATAGCTTCTCTATTAAGTAAAATAGCTTATAGTAATTCTTTTTCTTTTAGCTAAAAATAAGTATATTTATTAAGGATATTAATTAAATAGTTATTAATTAAGTAGGATCTTTTTATAATTATTAAAAATTTTAGTATAATAAGTCCTTTAAATCTATTAACTTAATAGTAGTTCTTTAGCTTTAAAGCTTCTATTTTCTTTATTTTTTAAAAGAGGTTACTTTTTAGTATTAATCTATCTATTAGGTTATTATCTACTAAATAAACTTTTTTTACTTTTAGTTTATATATTATAAAGACTTTTACTAATCCTAAAAGTAATATTATATAATCTTTATTTAATTTAGCCTTCTTCTTTTATAAAAGATAGTTAAATTATTAAGATAATATAGTTATTATCTTAACTACTTTTCTTTTTACTTATTCTTTTATATAATATTCTTACTTATTTAAGGATAATATAAACTAAACTTATATACTAAGAGGTTCTTAATTAATCTAATTAGGTATATTATATATTCCTAGCTAGTATTTTATATAATTATCTCTATATTTACTTATTATAGCTACTACTATATATAAAGTTACTAACTAAAGTTTAAGCTTTATTTTTACTATAAAAGTAAAAGCTTCTTCTTTAACTATATCTATAATTAAGATTACTTCTTTATTATCTTTTTCTAGTTTAAATAGCTACTTATTAAGTATTAGCTTAAGCTAATTAGTTTTAGTTATTTACTTTTTATCTTCTTCTATAATATCTTTAATATATAGCTTAAAAGTTTACTTTAATTTAAGTAGACTTTCTTTAGTTAGATACTTAAAAGTCTTATTAAGCTTTAGTTTTCTAGAAGTTTAATTATAGCTAGAGCTTTCTTATAGTTCTACTAGTTAGAGAAAAAGTCTTCTATATCCTCTTTTACTTCTAAGTAAGTAAAGCTTACTAAGATATATATTACTATATTATTAATTTAGACTATAATATAAATTAAATCTATAATATATTTCTAGGTTTATAATATTTAGGTATTAAAAGGTCCTCTTAGTAATATTAATACTATTAAGTCTATTTTATTATTATTTATAATAAAGAAACTAATTAGTATTTTAAAGCTAATAATTTAGTAAAAAGTAATAGTACTACTTATAAAAAGAGATTTTTTTAGAGAGAAAGTCTATATATTTATTTTTATTAGTATTATTAATACTTTATATTATTCTATAATACTCTTCTAAAAGATATTTATTTAAAAACTACTATTAAGGATTATAAAGATCTTTTTGCTTTATTTAAAACTATTCTTATTAACTCTAATATTTAGTTTAAAGTATAATAACTATTAGTTTATAAGAAAGAAGTTAGTATTTTAATTCTTAAGCTTTATACTTATTATATAAACTATTTTATATTAAGCTAAATCTTTAACTATATTATATTCTTTTAATATTTATTTAGCTTATAATTATAACTTTAGTTTTTATACTATCTCTACTAAAGCTCTTAATACTTTAATAAAGATATATTCTTTAGTATCTATTACTACTTATTTTACTTCTTCTACTTTAATTAAGTTTAGCTAGTATTTCTAAGTAATATCTATAGGTATAATAATAATTCCCCTATATATTTAATTAACTAGTTTTATAGCTTATATATAATTATAATCTCTTTATACTTTCTTAATTTCTTCTATATCTCTTTTTTCCTCTAATAGAGAGGTAAGTATTTTCTAAGAATTAAAAGTATAATAATTAACTTTTATTATATCTTATTATATTAATAAAGAACCTTATTACTTTTTTTATTTAAGGTAATTAGTAATATCTTTAATTCTTACTTATAATATTAGCTCTTAGTATACTAATATATATATAACCTACTTATAAATAATTTATCCTTATTAGGAGGCTTATTTATTTTAGCTTATATATATTAAAGTAGTAGTAGTATATATAAAAGCTACTTATTAATCTATTTTAAGATAATAAGATTTAAGATAAATTATAATAATATATAATATTTTTACTACTATTAGAGTAGTATTAATTAGTTTTAAGAGCTTTAAGTTTACTTTAAATAATTAATTAAGTTATCTTTTTATAACTAATATTACTAAACTATATAAGTAGAAGTCTTCTATATAATTTCTTATATAGATTAATAAAGTTTTATAGTTAAATCTATTACTAATTTAACTTTTAAAAATAATATCTTATATAATTAAGTAGAAATACTCTCTTTATTTATAACTATATTATTAAGCTATATACTTAATTAGATTTATATTAATATCTATCCTTAACTAAAGGTATTTCTAAAAAAATAAAGTATTATAACTATTATATTAATAGATATTATTTAGACTAAGTATAAAACCTAATAATAAACTAAAGTTTATATTATCTATATATTAGCTATTATAGTTTAAGTTTCTAAAGTACTCTACTTTTATTATATATAATCTTAAAGTACTTATTTAGCTTTAATTTATTTATAGATTAGCTAGCTCTTTATATATTATAGTTTAGATATCTATTATTATTATAAATCCTTAAACCTTTATTTATTTAGCTAATTTATCTATTTTATCTAGTATATAAGAAGTATTTTATAGTTTAAGTATATTCTAAAACTTTAATAATATTATAATTTAGCTAGAGGTATTATTTTAAATAAATATATTTAATATAAAAAGGCTTACTTTCTTAAGTACTCTAACTTATAAATAAGAGGTTTTTAAATCTCTAAATATTAATACTAGCTATTATTCTTAGCTAATCTAACTTAATAAAGCTACTTTATAGTCTTTAAAACTACTTAGATTAAAAAGCTTTATAATTATTATTTTTAAAATATCTAAAACTTTCTCTATTACTTTCTTTAAGAAGTATTTTATAACTAGCTTAATTAGCTTTAGATTTAGTATTACTACTTAATTTTAAGTAGCTACTTAAGCTTAAATATTTTTAACTTTAAGGAAAAATTTATAAGCTTCTTTAAGCTAATTATCCTAAATAAATAGCTTTATAATTAATTTCTATAGCTAGTAGTTTAAATATATTATATAGTTTATATTTAAGTAACTATATATCCTTATTATATAACTTTTATAACTTTCTTAATTAGTATTAAGTAACCTACTTTTTACTATAACGTAGTATTTAAAAAGTATATATAAATATAAAGATAAAGCTTTTTACTTAGCTATCTATCTTATTATATCTATTTAATCTTTATAAGTTTTAAGGAAACTAACTATATTAATACCTATAAATTTTAGTACTCTAGTTAATTTAAAAGTAAGTATTTTTAAGGCTTTTATTTCTTCTTCTTAAAGCTTACTTATATTAGTTATAATATTAGTTTTAAGCTATAAAGATATATAAGCTACTATAATCTAATAAAAGATCTTTATAGTTATAACTATAAGTAAAGCCTCTAGAGCTCTCTCTTATAAAGTTATTAAATACCTAGCTACTAAAGGAATATTACTCTAGTATTACTAATTAAATCTTCTAGGTTTTACTAAAAAGCTTCTTAAAGATAAGCTTACTAGCCTTAGAGTTAGTAAAGTTAAGGATTAGTCTTAACTAGTCTTATTATCCTTAGAATTATAAATAACTAAGTTATAGAAAGTAGTAAATATAATATTCTTAGAGTCTATTATAATTAAGTTAATATATAGTAAACTTTTAAATCTTAGTAAATATAATAGCTAGTATAATATCTAAATAAGTAATTTATTATCTAAAAAATAAAGAATTTTAAAGCTATTTAATATATAGAGAACTAAGTATCCTAATTTTTTACTCCCCTCCCTAATAACTTATAGAGATATTATAACTCTAATTAGTAAGCTTCTCTTATAGTAACCTAAAGCTACTATTATTAGCTACTAAATTAGCTATTAAGCTTTTATACTTATAGCACTTTTTAATTAAGTTCTAAAAGAGATTCCTATATAATAAACTATATTTTAAGCTTTTTAGACTTTTAGTAATATCTCTAAATTATAGCTTCTAATAAACTAATAAGAAGTTTAAATAGATATAGATAGACCTTTATATCTTTAGTTTTATAGTATATTTAGTTAGATTCTTTAATCTTTAGCTTTATTAACTTATTTTACCTCTTTTATTTAGTTATAGTTATTTATCTCTTACTTTAATCTAACTTCTTTCCTTTCTTACTATATTCCTTTAACTTTAGTTTTAATCTCTTTTTTAAACTCTATTTTTTAACTAAATTAGTAATCTTATATTACGTTCTTTAATACTTATAAAGATCTCTTTTAATTTATTTAAAGTTTTCTATAATCCCCTCTCTATAGTATATTTCTTCTTTAGTTTTAGTTAATCTATAAAAGTAATAATAAGGAGATTACTTATTTAATTTAAGTATAAAGTACTATTAGAATAATATAAAAGCTTAGCTTTAAGAAATATAAAAAGGTGTTATTATTATTAGTCTTATTTATCTTAAGCGTTTAATACTAATATTATTATCTTATACTAGCGTTATTATCCTATACTTTCTAATTAGTATTATTATCTATTATTATTACTAATATTTATTATCCTTAATTAATATTATTATTATTATTATTATTATTATCTAACTTATATAATACTCTCTATATTATTCTAATTAAACTACTTATATTATATACTCCTAAGTAATAAACTAAGAGTAACTTACTACTAGAGGAATCTTTAAATAGCTAAAAGTTTAAAATAAAAGCTTTTAAACTTTAAGCTAAAGAGTTATTTTAGTATTTTACTACTACTAGATAGTTTAATAAGTTACCTTTATTACTAAGTAGATAGACTTTTTTCTAGTATTTTATACTCTAATTAAGCTAGCTAAAAGTCTAAAAAAGAAGTACTTTAAAGGCTTATAAATACTCTAAAAAGTATAAGGAAAGGTATAGTATTACTTAATCTACTATCTCCCCTAGAAACTAAAGCTTCCTATTAAAGCACTCTAATTAAGATAACTACCTACTAACTAAGATATAAAAGTATAAAAAGTATACTAAAAACTCTATATAAACTACTACTTTATTCTAATATCCTTTTTAAAGTTATTAACTAAGTTAGTAAATTAGCTTATTATTTAGATATTTTATTAAATATAAATATATATCTAGTAATATTAATAACTTAACTTATAGTAATATTAACGCTTAGTATTAATCTTTTTAAGTAATAAGATAATTATTATAACTTTATTAATATATAAGAAGATAAAGATATATATTAGCTTAAATTATATAAATATTTTAAAATTAAAAATATCCTTAAAAAGTAAATAACTACTTAAAGAAAGGTTTAATACTTAATTAAATAGAAAAGATATCTACTTATTTATACTATATAGATAGATAAAAATATAATAAATATAAATAAACTTATTTCTACTTTTAAAGAATATAAATATAAAATAGAATAATTATACTAATAAGCTTAAGTTTAAAAACTAACTATTAGTTTAGAAAAATAATCCTTTAAACTTAGAGAAAGACTTAAATAACTAATATATAAGAGAGGAAAACTAAAAAAGAATCTAAATTAAGAACTTAGTTAATAAAGTATTAATCTAAAATAAAATATTTATTATTTAAAGTATATTATTTAGTCTTTATAGCTATAAGATATAATATAAAATATTTATTATTAGTTAATAATAAGTTATTTATACTTACTCTAAAGCTATATATAACTTAATATATTTACTTTTACTATAATAAGTATAAGTAAGAACTTTTATAACTTTAATTATTATTCTTACTTAAAGGTTATTCCTTATTTTAAACTATTAGCTAATAATAAAAATTAGAGCAACTAGTTACTTATATAAAAAAATAAATATATTATTAAGTAACTATTATATTTATTATTACTATCCTTTTTAATATAATATTAGTACCTTTCTCTCTTATATATATAATACTTTTATATTTTATACTTATATTATATAGTTTTTAGCTATTAATACTATTATTATCTCTATTCTATTTATTATAATTATTACTATTAGCACCTTTTAATACTTTTAATATTAACTATATAGCTAATACTTCTATTTTATTTAGAGTATATTATTATTAGAATATATTTATACTTAAAGTTTAATACTAGCTAAATAGTTATTATATAAAGAATAATAAACTTTACCTTCTTTATACTATTAATCTTATATATTACTATATACTTAATATTAAAGAGTAAGATTATATTAAGCTTACTTATTATATTTATAACTTTACTACTTTCTAATATACTATTAACTTTAAGTAGGACTACTATAGTTATAATAAGAATATCTTATAGTACTTATTTATTATTTATATAAGTATTAATATAATAAATATTAATTACCTTAAGCTTATTAAGCTAAATAAGTTCTACTAAAGATTTCTTTTAGCTATCTCCTCTTATAAGTAATATGTTATTAACCTTACTTCTTAAGATTTTTAATATTATCCCTCTTCTATAAAACTTATTAATATTAAAAACTATAATAATATTACTAGTAATAACCTCTCTAATATTAAAAGTAATAAGTTAGATAATAATAGTAATACTAATATTAACTTTATTAATATCCTTATTAATACTAATATAATTAGACCTACTAATACTAAAGTTATTAATGCTATAAAGCTTATTATTACTATAAAGAACGCTAGTAAAGTTAAGATAGCTAATACTACACCTTTTATATCTATAGCTAAAACTTTAGAAGTATATAGTAAATATATTAATATTATTACTACTTTACTTAAAAGCTTTTATAAAGCTTATAATAAGCTTTATACCTTAATAGTATCTAATAATATTAATAACTTTAATAAAGTTAGTATAAATATTACTAAGTTTATTAATACTATTAATACTAAGAATAAAGTAATAAAAGTATCTATACTTAAGCTTATAGTTAACTTAACGCTTAGCTATATAAGCCTTAACGCTTTCTTTAAATATAAGTATATTATATCTACTATTAACCTTAATAACCTTTTTATTACTATACTTTCTAAGAAGGTTACTATTACTATAAATATTAATAACGCTTAGATACTTATTATACTTAAAATAAGCTAGATATCTAATATATTTATAAATATTATTATTTTAAACTTTAATACTATATTTAAGGCTAGTAGTTATTATTAATTAGCTAAAACGCTTAATACTATTATTAATAACTAAGAGGTATTCTATAAGTATTAATATAATATTATTATTATTATTATTAATAACCTTATTCCTTATATTACTAATAAGATATATATACTTCTTTATAATACTTATATTATATTTAGCTTTTATATATTTATTAAGGTACTTAAGGTGTTTATTAAGAATTATATTAAAGTTAATGCTATATTTAGCTCTATTAACTTTTAGTTTATAATAAAGGTTATATTAAAGGTTAAGTTTTTAGCTATCTATACTATAAAGTATTTAACTATAGATATAGTTAAGGCGTTAAATATTAACCTAAAAGTAGCTTATAATATTATTAATATTAATAGCAATAAAGTTAAAGCTATACTACTTATATAGCACTATAAAGGTATAAACTTAAGTATGTTTTATATTAAGGTTACTAACCTTACTACTTTTATTATAGTAATTAAAGACTTTATAATTAAATATTTCCCTAAAGTTATTATTAATACTAAAGCTACTTACTTTAAAATGTTTATTAATAATTATAAACTAGCTAATATTTATAATATTAGTATTACTAACTTTTCTTATAATATTATTACTATTAAGGATAATAATAAAGAGGAAGAGGCTTTAGATATTCTTACCCTTAATAAACATAGTATTATTTAAATAGTATTTAATACTAGAAATACTTTTTTTAAGATATATATATTTAGATAAGTAGATAAGAAGTTAACTATAAGCTATATTAGTAAAAGTAGGATTATAGGATAGAGCGTATAGAAATAAGGTTTAAGTTATATATAGTTATATTAACTATAATAAGGTATAAATAGAAATTATACTTATTATTATAGATAATGTTTTTTCTTTTTATTTATAGTAATTAATATATAATATAGTAAAGGTGTTTACTACTTTTAGCGTAATAGGTGCTTTAATTATACTTAATATGATTAATATAGTTAGCGTGTTAAATGTAGTAAAAGCCTTTAAGGCTTTTAGGGCGTTTAACGCGCTTAAGGCTTTAAATGTGGTTAACTTTCTTAATATATATATTATTATAACTATATTACTAATATGACGTATATTAGGTTATTTAAAACTAAAATATTATAAACTAAGTAAGAACTTTAATCTCTAATAATATAAGCTTAAATAATATTTATATAATAAGTTTAATTTTTTAATTTAACCCTTCTATAAAAAAGAAATAAAATACTTAAGTTAAAAAGATTTATTACTTTAAGTATATTTTTAACTTTATATTAAAAACTTTTTTATTTAATAAAAACTTTAAAAACTTTAAAAAATAGTTAGATATATATATTTTTCTATAATAAAATAAAACTAATTTTAAGTATTAATAAAAAATTAATCTTATTAATAAATTTTATAATATTATAAAGTTTATAAAAACTTTATTATAATATATATAGAGGTTTAAGAATTTATCTTATAAAATATTAGAAAGATCTAAGTAATTTAGTAATATTTCTTTTTTTTAATAGATATTTTAAGAAATTAAATTAATCTAAGATAATACTATAAAATAGAACTTTATATATTTTATAATTAAATATATAATTTATTTTAAAAATAAAGTAAATAGTTTTTATTTTTCTTAAAATATTAAAAATCTTATATTAGTTTAAAATATCTTAATTTCTAATAACTAATTATAATTAATAGAGATTATAATAATTTTAAAGTTTATTTAGAAATTTATATTTTAAATATAAAGTTTTAAATAAAATAGCTTATATAGTAAACTTTAAGAAGTAATTACTATAATAAAGTATTTTCTAAATTATTTTAAAAGTTAAAAAACTTTTTATTATAATATTAGTAATAAAGATTCTTAAAATCTTAAATTAGAAAAGTTATAAACTTTCTTATAAGAAATATTTTAAAAATCTACTTAATTAGTAAATTAGTAAGTCTTATTATATATTTAAAGATTATAAATATCTTAAAAATAGTTTAATAAAAACTTTTTACTTATTTATATTTATTATAAATATATTAATAATATTTCTAATTTAAAAGAAATAAATAATAATATTTAGTAGTACTTAAAGATTTCTATTAATAATAAATAGAAAAAACTAAATATATATTATATTTTAATAGAAGAGTTATTTCTATATACTACTATATTACTCCTCTACTTTAGTTTTAATATAAAATATTTAGAAAAGAATTAATAATCCCCTTATTAGTAAAAATAAATATCTAATATTAAGTTAGTTCTAAAGAGATATTTTAATTAATAATATCTTTTTAAAAAAAGAGAAAGTATAAAAAATATAAATTAATATTTAGAACTTTATAATTTAAATAACTTTAAGTAGTAAGTTTAAATAGAAGCTATTATACTTAAAAGAGAAGATAATAATAAAAAGCTAAATAAATTAGAGAAATATTTAAATTTATAGAAATAAATAAACTATAATCTTATTAATTAATAGTTTACTTATAAAGAAGAATATCTTTACTTAAATAAGCTAGTATTAAATATATTAATAATACTTTTATAGTTATCTAACTATAAGAGGGTATTTAGTACTATATCTCTTACTTAGATTTTATAGAAGTTAGTAATAAAAGTAAAAAAGTTAGAAATATTATAATATATAAAGTAATAGTATAAAAGGGGTATAATTTTATTACTAAGTAGGTCTAAATAGCTTTACTTTATAATTACTTATAATTAATTAGTAATTAATTAAGTATAGTATTATAATGTAGTAATTAAGTTAAGTTTAAGCCTTAAACTTAATTAATTACCTTGAGGTGGGTGCTGGTTTTCTTTTCTTAGCTTTTCTCTTTAACTTCGTTATCGACTTGCCGTTACCTCTACATCACTATCGACCGAAGATTATGGCGATGCGCCTGTTGTGGAACGAAACGTCAGTCATCTGGCCACCTGCCTTTCTCTGTTCGCCAATGTCGAAAGTTCGGTTGGCTTGATTTTCCGCAACAACTTACATCACTTGGCATATAATTAACAGCAAACCGATCGACTATATCGCGCGACACGATGTCGAACACAAGCTTTTGTCATGCAATTGATTGCTAAAATTTGACGGAGGACTTTCTCGAATCGTATGCAGACATCTCGGGCACTGGTGTAAGCAAGTCATGCCGTATTTTGGAAAAGATTTGTTACGTTTGTGCTCATAAATGTGGTGTTAAGGTACTCATAGGGTTTATTGGAACCGCGTATCTCGTTTTACTACTCGTCACTATTAGCTACTTTCTGGCATTTGACCCAAGCGAAAACCCGTTCAAATATCGCATCACAGCTGATGCAAATGCTGAAAATCCCCATTGGAAGCCGAATCCGATTGACCTAAGATTGATCACCTGGTTACGAAAGCCGTCGCTACTGATGTATAGCACACGCGAGCGACTTCGAGCCGCGTTCGACGAGGTGAGGCATTGGTAGTAGCCACCTTGCAAAGGCGATTTGATATCAATACTACCCATCGAGAAATAGGCCATTATTCTCCTGTGCGATATTCAAATCGTCACCGGAATCGGAATCGTAGTCAGCGGTTACATGCTGCTGAAATGCGGTCTCGATGCTTGTCATTGGCAGATCGTTGTATACCTCGCGTGGTTTTCTACTGTTACGCATTTATCAGGACTGAACATTTTAAGAGGGCTTCTTAACACCACTCTGTGGGCAAAATACGTCCGCGTTTCTCTCATGCTGGCTCTACTAGTGTTGGTCGTTGTTGGGCTGCTACCAACCAGGTTTTTCAACAGCGGCAACTTTTCGTCACAGGCCATATGCTACTTCAATCAAAGTTACGGCTACTGGCGATATGAAGCGGCGAATAAGTCATGGGCATCTCGTGATTCCGTCGAAACGACCGCAGAGTGGCAAGCTATGGTCATTTCCGTCATTCTTCTCGCCTTTGGATTTATTTCCCGATCTTTCAAACTGTTCCAACCTCTGTCCACAGCATTCAGGGTACAGATGAGAAGTCCCATAAGCCGCCTAGCGCAAAGGGCTTTACAACGACTCGGAGAACCAAGCTCCAGCGTATCTCTTGGCTGGAGATACAGTCTGAAGCTGAGAGTTATCACGAAACCTGCTTTGGCCACGTTTCTCATGGTGCGCTTGAGTTGCGACCTATTTGGCTCGGCCATCTTCGAGATATGATGTCTTGGCCGGCCTATAGACAATGGGACAGAACTCGTAGCTGACATGATCCATTTAAGATTTACTGGTTGTTTGTTATTTTACTTTGGGGGACCGTGAAAACTTTGGCCGATGAGCCCGAAAATTGCTTTGGAAGAGGAGCAGTGGACATTTGGCCAGATTCTGCCTGTGTTTCTCTTGCTTGGACCACTCTTTGGCATGGCCGGTATTTTCGCCTCTAAAATGACCAAAAGAGTATCAAATCCTGCTAGACAACACGGCAGGGAATCATATATCATCGGTATGAATCTGGGTGGACGTCATACACAACTATCCAGCGAAGCAACCGAGAGTATGTCATTCGACTCACTCGAAGTTACCACACAAGAAGACTTAGACCTACTTGAATCACCTCCTGCTCCTGGTGCAACGGCAGTTCCCATTGCAAATCGCAGCGAAGTGGATCTCATGCATCTAAAAGACTACAGCGACGCATCGTGGCTCCCAA
Organism: Colletotrichum endophyticum; assembly: GCA_027406105.1. Taxonomy (NCBI): domain Eukaryota; kingdom Fungi; phylum Ascomycota; class Sordariomycetes; order Glomerellales; family Glomerellaceae; genus Colletotrichum; species Colletotrichum endophyticum. The sequence continues at coordinate 1,265,129 of JANVYF010000005.1, forward strand.
TCTGTGTGGCAGTACCGTTTTTGAGCATTTTCGTGGCTACCATTGCGCTCTTTGGGGCAGTCTTCAATTTCGGCTTGTCTTTTGAACCTCAATGGACTCTATATGAGGTGTGGATCAAAGAATTCAACATGATTTATGTTCTATTGATCAGTTACCCTTGCGCTTGCGCAACTACCATCCGATTCGGTCTTGGAATAAATCTGAACGACGGATGGCGGAAATTTGGTTTCTTTTGGCTTTGTGGAATCATATACGCTGTTTATTTCCTGTTGGCTTTTCCACTATTTATTTCCGGTTCTGAGTTGATCAAGTTTGCGCCATACTCAGGTCTCATTGTTACCTCGTCACTTTACCTTGGACATGTTCTCATTTCATTAGTCAGAGTTTTAGAAGACTGAATCTCGACTTGCGCCGTTTACTCTCACTCTGCTATGATGTAATTAGATACTTTTCAACACTAGATAAAGCATTATATTTCTTCTCATGTTCCAATCCTCACTCCACTGTGTCCGTTGTTTTCGGGGTCATCTACATATCCGTCGTCAGCTCAGACGCTATTGCACGCCTACCGTGTATGCCAAGGTTCATCGTCATCATCGTCTCGGCTGTACAATCATGGCCCAGATGATGAAAACCAGGTAGCTCACAGTTGTGAGGCTTTTGAGTTGAGTTACAGATTATTTGGAGTCACCCACAGAAGTACTGCCAGGAGCTCCCATTCTGAGTGAGAACGTTTCTATGGTCGTATGGCGCAGGCAGGGTCTCATCTAATATCAATAGGACTGATCACTCAGCTAATCACTCTCTAAACGAGCATTCTCAAAACCACTGACTTGCCATGATTCATGCTGGGAGGCTCCAGTCACTTCGAACGTCACTTTTTTTACGGTCCCAACATCACAGCAATGGTCATCAAATTAGATCCGTTGCAATTGAAAGACCTTGGGAGCTCTCCGTGGATTGCAGCACGATAGCAAGCCTGTTTGTCAGAAAATCAATGGCGAGCAAAGCAGATATTTCCGGCACAATTATTAAAGCTTCTAAGCCGCTAAGATGCCGAGGGCTTAAATTCTGCATGGTCAGGTGGTCGTATTCAATCCGGTCTTTTCCATGTCGATGAGCTGATTCTCTTGCTAGTCCGCCAATACCCGTATTGCTTCAAGCTTGGCGGGGATCGAGGTTATAGTCCTGGCGTATAAAACAGGTGTGTTACCAATTACTGAACTTCGTCAGTACACCGATAGGTCATCGATAAAATAACTGTTCTCTCCAAATCAATTGGTTGTAAATCTTGTTAAAAGCTAAAGAGGGTTTTGATCTCACGGGATAACTACTGTTTAGTCGTGCCACGTACGGGGATGTACCGACTTGATTGAGCAGTTGACGGGATGCAACTCTTGTTGGCTATCCCTTTTGCGGAAGTCCCAATCGGGGTTGCGTAGGCGCCGTCCCACAGGTTCGTTGCAACCTTGCAACTTTATACTTTTCAGCTCACCGTTTCATTAATAATGGATTGAATAGACTATCCGACTAGTGTATGAAATATGTGATTCGCATTGTCTTTACGTAAGCTGGCTGTCAACAGAACTCCGCGGGAGTTGAATCATTCAATATCGAAATGTTGATGAATTTTAACAACTGTTAAATTTTATCAATCGCTCCAGTCCCCTTGACCATGTCAACATGGTGTCTTCCGTTATCTTTACGTACAAAATTTCGTCATGTTCTTTTTAACAACCGTTTCCTTCACTGTTGCAACGTTCTGATACCATTAAATGCTGCCCAGGCAGCATAATCCGCGGGAATAGGATCCCACTGTCGATGTTGACGCGAGCTGGAGAGCTGCAAAATGTCCATAGCCAAGAACCGTGGACGTGCCGATACAACCTTATCACGGCCCCGGCTCCCTGCTTCTCTCGCCCGGGTAGGGTCTGAGACACTGTGGACGCCCCGCTTCAACGCCTCCAGCCCAGCCAGGGTCGGCAACCGGACCATCTTCCCGCAACCCCCCCCTGTGGTACGTCGGCGAGACGGCGAACCACCGAGCCGCGCGAAACATAAACATTCGCCCGTTCGCCTGCAGGGTTTCAATGCTGCGTGCTGCGCGGACACTTTCCGCAGGAGGACCGGATATTTTCCCGACTCTGCATGCTGCACAATACATTACGGTGTACGAATATTCGTACTCCGGCACAAGAAGACGACATAAGCTAGTCATGGACAGGTTACTCACTCAGCGGTGATGCATGGCGTGCTGTCAAATGCCATTCCGAACTTTGTGCGACGTTCCGTCCCCAGGCCACAGGTCGTCTGCTGCAGGACGGCTCGCGTCGAGCTCGCATCGCGCCTCCGCAAAGATGTTGTCAAACCTCGCGTTCGCGTCTGTTGCTTGGCTGCAGATCTCGCTATTCGGATTACCCGTTGCGGTATTGTGCACCTTTGCGGCTTTTGCTGGTTACTCACTGTGAGTAATCAGGTCCAACATTCAAAACGCGACGGTGTTTGCTTGCATAAGAATGTACGGCTCGGGATATGTAGCTGCGCCTCTCGTTGGACATATCAGAGATACATGGGACGCTGCAATAATACGGTCAGCACTTGCACTCGCGTAGGTAATCAGCCTATGTACTCTTTTTGGAACCATTCCAGAAGCAGTATAGCGAGAAGAAGAGGAATGTCAACCCGAGCGCGCGCTCGTGGCGTCATCGGCATTTTCTGCAATTGAATTCGCCCGATGACCAAACAGAACGCCGACATTTCAAAGATGTCGGCGTTAGATGCGATTATTCAGCTCCGTGCGGCTCAACTCGAAGCCGCGTGCGTGGTGTCTCTCTCTGTCGTGATGGTAACACAAACGCAGATAGACAGTTCATATAAGGTCTCGCCGTTTTCGCCGAATACCTCTTGCTGCATGTCTCCCAGAAATACGAGCAGCTCGCATCGTCTCGGGAATTATCACGACCAACAGCACAATTCAAGCTTAAACCATCCAATCCAAATCTCCGTCTGAAATAGTAGCACCTGCACCCCCACACACGCGCCAATCACGCAATGACGAAGATCGAAGCTCCCCAGGCCGCGGACCAAGCTCCGGTTGCTGGCGCCCTGCAAATCTCCAAGCCCGATCTCATCAATGAGGGAGCCGCGAATGTATGTAGTGCTGCTGCATATTCGTTCTGCCAAACGGTCGTTTTGCTCCACTAGCCTCGATTACTGCTAACACCCCCCGGACCAAAGGTTCCGTACTTCACCCCGATCCAGCACCCGGCCGCCGGCACCGCCAGGGATCCCCAGCCCGCCGGCACGCTCTTCTCCCCGCTGACGCTGCGCGGGCTCACCCTGCACAACCGCATCTTCGTCTCGCCCATGTGCCAGTACTCCGCGGACGATGGGCACATGACGCCGTGGCACAAGACGCACCTGGGCGGCTATGCGGTGCGCGGCGCGGGCCTCGTCCTGACAGAGGTGCAGAGCGTCGTGCCCGAGGGCCGGATCTCTCCCGAGGATTTGGGGCTGTGGAGCGATTCACATGTCGAAGCCGCCAGGGAGGTCATTGACTTTGTGCACAGCCAGGGGGCCTTCATCGGCGCGCAGATTGGACATGCGGGACGGAAGGCGAGCACTATCGCGCCGTGGGTGGACCGGAAGGCCGTCGCTAGCGAAAAGGTATGAGACAACGTCACGCGACAATGGGTGCTGTGATGAGACTGATGCTGTTGTAGGCACGGGGATGGCCTGAGACTGTCTATGCCCCGTCTGCAGAGGCATACTCCAATGCGACGTACGTGCCTAAGGAGATGACCCTCGAGGAGATTGAGACGTTCAAGACCAAGTGGGTTGAGGCCGTTAAGCGCGCCGTGAGCATCGGCTACGATGTTAGTCAAGTCCATGATGATTGCATTCAGCACCATGTCTCGGAACTGACCCGGCTCCCACCCAAAGACCATCGAGATCCACGCCGCCCACGGTTACCTCATCAACCAGTTTCTGTCCCCAGCCTCCAACCACAGGACCGACAGATACGGCGGCAGCTTCGAGAACCGTATCCGTCTCATGGTCGAGTTGACCGAGCTGACCCGCGCCAACGTCCCCGAGGACTACCCTCTCCTTGTTCGGCTAGCGGCTACCGACTACTTGGAACACGATCCGTCGATCCCCCAATGGGAAATCACCCAAGCCACGAGGCTTGCCAAGATCCTCGCGGACAAGGGTGTCGATTTCCTCGACGTCTCCGCCGGCGCGCTTGACGCGAGGATGAAGGTTGAGTTCGGACCCAAGTATCAGGCTCATTTGGCTGCGGCTGTCAAGAAGGCTGTTGAGGGAACCGGGACACTCGTTGGGTCTGTTGGTGGCATCTCAACCGGAAAGGAAGCCAGCGAGATTCTCGCCGACGGACAAGCGGATGCTGTTCTTGTTGGCAGAGCATTCCTCAAGAACCCCAATCTGGTCTGGTCCTGGGCCGATGAACTGGACATCGACGTCTACGTCGCTAGTCAATGTGAGTTGAACGCGTCTTCTAGTTGTTTTGATTTCGACTAATTTTGAGCTCTCCAGATGGTTGGGCCTTTGGGAACACCAGGACTCACCGGCCCAGTAAGCATTGACGAGCTGAAACTCGAATCCCCATTGGCTGTGCTGCCCTTTTCCTCCTCTTCTATTGGTCGTTCTTCTTCTAGTCGTAATAGACAAGTTGTGAGTGGTGCGCGATGGGCTAGCACCGTCGCAACTCGTAGGATAGCCCACATAATAGCCTCAACGCTTAATCCCCTTTTTGGTCCGCCCTGCCGTCGTTACATCTCTTCATCATCGTCGTCGTCGTCCTCCTCGTCGTCAGAATCCGCGTTTGTGGGATATTGCGACGGAACAGTAGCCTGGGGGGGTTGGCCCCAGGATGTAAAGCTCATAGGTTGCAGAACTGGTTGGGCCGCGAAGTAGCCCGGGCCACCCATGACGGCTGTGTGGGATGCACTCGGCTGCCCAAACATCCGTACGTCCCCTAGAATATCATCGACCGTCGCGTTCTCCAGTGATAGCGTTTCCTTTCCTTTTGCTGTACTTGTTGGCCCTAATACCTCCAGCCTGTGCGTGTACCATGCTCCCTGGTGAGATCGTTGCTTGTGGTAGTGAATCGCCTCCTCACAGAGCTCCTCGATAACTCGCCAAGCAGCAAACTTCCGCATGCTAATGTCTTCGTTGTTGTGTCTCCGGAACACCACGTTGATTTGCCGCCAGGCTCGGTCCGTAATCGGATGATTTGATTGATCGCGCAGGCCAATGAGTACATTGTAGATCAAACAGGGCGTTGTTGGCCATCGGTAAAGCCATCCCCAGTGGTTCTGCAGTGCGATGTTTTCTCCACGCTCCATCTCTTCTAGGATTTCGACACATTCCTGGTAGTACCTGAGAGGCAGCACAATGTTAGTAACCTAGTTCAAAACACGAAGGAAAGGCTTTCGATCTTACTTCGCCCGATAATCGGGCTCCGGGCCAAACGTACGCTGTGCGTGAAGTTGATGGATCAGAAGTCTCATGCTCTTCATTGAGCCCTTGTAGTATGACAGCATGATCGCATGGCTCGGGTTTGCGGCAACGACATGACTCATGAACTTGGTCGTCAAGAAATTCTCCGTCTGCTCGACAATTCGGCCGAGCTCTTCTGGACTTGAACCGTTCCTCCTTCGTGCGATGGACTGCATGGTCTTCATCAAGCACTGACGCACCAGAACAAATGACATATCTGTAATTCCCTCTTGGTCTGATGGGGCAGAACTGGGTTTGGCGAATCTAGTAGGAACCCACTGACTGTCGTTTGCGTTCGTTGCAGGCTGGGTATCGGAGATAAACGGCAGACCAGAATCAGCTCCTTCAAGGTTGTACACTGGATTGTCCAGGAGCTCGAAATGCCCCCATATCCGTCGCCGCATGTTTGTGACCCAAGGTGTGTATGTCGGATAATGACCTGGGTCGCGATGCAGCCCTATTCGAGTCCCAAAACGACCAGCCAAGCCAAGGAGAGAGACCGCAATTTCTCCATCACCAGTGATGAATTTCATTTGCTATACATGTCAGCATACATCCTTTCTCTTGCCGCAACAAGTCCCGAGATATTCAAAAGCAGTCGACCTACGATATGATAAAGCAAGGCGATGAATGCAAGTAGTTTCCTGCTGCGCAGAATATCTGCCCGCTCTAATGCGAGTTGTGAAGCCTCCTGCAGGTGCCGCAGAACGTCTTCTTTTGCCTTCCCAAGCTTTTCTTGGATCACCACTGCGGGTAACGCGGCTACAGTCAACGCTTGAGTAGTAAACATTGCCGCTTCTACGTCCACCGGAATTTTGCTGACACCAACTCGGAAATCCGTGATTTGCTGCCTCCAGTAAGCATTGTGGGACATCCGGATAAACGGCTCGACATGTGCAAAAAAGAGGTCGGTCAAGATGTCTTCTTTCTCGGGATCGAGGTGGAAATGGGACATATCCGGCAGTGCTGGGTTCCTACCAATTGGCCAAGCAGTAGGACTATCCGGATTCTTGCCGGTCTTGTCGGACTCGATACGGTAGAGATGGCGAGGTTCGTAGTTATACTCTTGGATGTTGAGCCAATAATTCGGTCCGAGATAGAAAGAGACGTTTTCGTCGTCAACCTGGATTCCGGGGTCGCCGGCCATGGACTCTTCGATGCTGTTGTACTCGCTGAAGCTTGATGGAGTTGTCGATAGCAGCGGAATCTTCGGAGGCCTTAACGGTTCACCGCGTGCAGCCATCCCCTTCAGCTCCTCAATCTCTCTCTCGAGACGGGCCACCCTCTCCTGGAGCCGCTGTTGGCTCTCGGGGGTGCCCTCTCGCGGAACATCGTAAGTGCAGGTTGCGGCCGTGCCGTTCTTACCGCAAGTTCCACATGGCAGTTGCCTGTCGCATTTCACTTTGCGGCGGCGGCACGTACTGCACGGCTTGTTGAACAGGATCTTACCAAATTCCGGTTGAGGAGCCAAGTTGTCCTTCGTGGAGGGCGTTGCCATGGTCGAGAGTTTGCCTCGAGCTTAAAGCAGAAAAAGGCAGACAATCTGCTCCGACGAGCGGCTGACAAAACCCTCCAAGAGGTTGTTGGTAGGGCTGGCCGTCCGTTAGGGGGGGCTGCGGCCGGTGGAGAAAATTCGACGAAGAAGCAACCCTGATTTGGGAGAGATAATGCGGCGCCAGAGCCCTAGAAGACTCTTGTCTGGCGCCGCAGGCGGACTTCCTCTTCTGATCAATAGGGCTTTCTGGGCAGAAGATCCCCGCGGAAAGAGGTTGCAGACCGTGGACAACGGTGGACAACGGCAGGGCTCGATGAGCGGCCAGAGTCTGCGGTGTCATGCCCGAAACACCACTGTAGGTGAAGATGGAGAGCTCCACAATGGAATTATGCCCCTAAGACAGTGCGTGGCTGCCCGTCAGGAACTGCCGACCCCGTCAGTTGGAGGCAGGATCGGGCCGCCACGCGTGGTCACTGGTGGTATGAAGAAGGAAGAATGCGGTGTTGATGGGCAATGCCAGCTGAAAACACTCCACCCGAGTCTCGCAGCAGCCCAAGGAAAGGACACCACGTCTGGGCCACCGCCTTTCCTGCAGAAGTGCAAGTCCCAATAAGGGCGGCCGCGGCCAAGCTGGCGGATACTGGATGCGCCACCAGACCCTCCCCCTCAAGCAAGTGTGCTTGAGAAGCAGGATGCGTGCTTGTTGAATGACGGTGGGGTACGGCCGTTTGGGACTTGTGGCCTTGGAAAACACACACAGACAGCAGCGTGAGTGTGGTGGTGTAGCCTGGCTGGGCCCTAGAGATCCTTGCAGTTCCCCTTCTCTCTTTCTCTTCCTCCCTGATTCCAGGCTCCGAGCCGGGGTAGGCACCTAGCGTTCGGACGAGATGTCGGGGAGAACGGAGGGATTCGTCATCAATGACTCGGACACAGCCAAGACGTTCGTCTGTATCGAGATTCGAATACGACTCTTTTGTGACGAACTGCGGCTGTTGGCGAAGGTCACCGTCACGGGGGTTAGGCGAGGCGAGGCGAGGCTCTTGGGCAGCACAGATCAATTCATCACAGACAGGACAACAAAATCCGCGGTTGCCGGGCTTCGGCTCCAGGTCCGGTGTCCTATGCAAGAAGGGTCACCGTATGAGAAATACGGTACAGCGTGGTTAAACGGTGGAGATGGAACGCGCGTGAGAACTCTGAATGGGACGAGACGTCGGAGAATCCCGACCGGTGAGGTTGTGTTGTGTGGGCAAAGGGGGTGAGATCGGCAATTCAAGTCGCAACCGTTAAGCCAGAGCAGGTTTCCTTTCCCTGGTAGATGAGGTGACACAGAGATCTCAATGAGGAGGATTACATAATGTTTCTCGGCGAGGAACGCTTCGATAGCAACGCATGTTATTGGCTCGTATCCTTCGAGATGTGGCCTCATACGGTGATTAGCGCGGAACGGCATTGCATGTAGGTACTTGTTCCCGGGCACGCCTACCGGAGAAGCCCCGACGAGAAAAACAAAAGTCTTGGGGTCTGGGTACGACTAGGACTAGGTATTGTTGTCCGTATTCATCCGCGGTGTCGGTGCCTTGGCGCGATTATTGAGTTCGAACCTGCGTATGCACGAAAGCACGGGATGAGAGGAGGAGGCTGGAAACCGAGTGCTCTCAACGTGCATCAATCGCCACGATACTGCATCTCGCCGTGTCGCGCCGATTCGCCGGGGGCCTAGATCCAGGGTCTGGAACGCAACCAACCATGCTGGACTGGTCCAGGCGCGCAGCATTTTAATCAAGCCGAGGTCCAAATAGGGCTATCAGCTCGTCCAGTAGGGCAACATTTCAGCTGGAACTTACCCCTGAGCCTTACAGTTACGCGACCCCGGTTGGGAGAGAATGGGATTTTTTTCCGCATGGCGACCTTATCCGCCTTATCAGTATCTTCCCTCCACGCCTTACTTGCCCGCTTGCCTGGTAAACGGCACGGAGGGGCCGGGCCTCGAGTGGGGCTTCGGGACGCAAGTGGAACTCGGCCTTGCAGCCCGACTCCGAAACCGCGGTACGTACCTCAGCCCGAGCCTGCAGATGGACTGTGGACTTGTCAAAATGTCCAGGCGCGAAAGTGAATTTCACTCAAGGGAAGGTGCACCCCACACCCAGTGCACCTTCCATTCCACGCCCAGACCCTGCCCCACCTCCACCACTCAGGCACCTCACGGCGTGGGCGGGCCGGTTCATTCCAGATTCCGCGCTCCCCGCCGCGGCGGACCCGACCTGACGCGCCTTTGCACCGCCGCCAAACCTGAGCTCCGTCCCCGACATCATCGAGTCCGTTCCGTCACCCGCGACAGATCTCCCGCCAGAGACCATGGCCTTACCTCTGCCGTCGGGTCTCGTACCCGCCGAAGTTGCTTTCCTCTGCGAAATGGAACTGGTCACAATTGTGCCCCGCCAGCGCCTGGAGAGCATCGACCTGCTAAGCGTGAGCCCCTCCATCGTCCCCCCCGCGACGCGTCACGATCGATCCCTTTACTGACGTGTCACTCCGTCTTGCAGGGTGCAACACCAGCCCTACGACCTCCGGCACGCGCCGATCTGCCCATGTGGCTCGCCCTCCTCCTCAAGAAACAACGTCGAGCGAACATTGTCCCTCCGCCGTGGCTCCATCCCCAGTCGCTTGCCAAGATCGTCCACCACGAAACCAAAGTCGAGCCCGATGCCTTCTCGCCCCCTCCACCACCGCCCGCCAGAGGCGACGCGCTAGGAAATGCCAGCCGATACGGCGAAGAGACGCTTTCCGCCCCGTTCCTACCTTCATGCACCGCCGATGCACCGCCAAACGCCCTGCCATACCACTGGTTCGAGCTCGCAGAGATGCTGCTAGCCCACGCGATCGACGATATACCCGCCCCCTCCGAAGTCAGGTCACTCCTCCGAGACCTCCAAGAAGTGCGATCTGCGAAGCTGAGAAAGAGCACGGAAGAGCTTTCCGAGGTTGCGGGCGTCATGAGCCTGCGTGGAGTGGGAGCGATGGAGCTGGCCGAGAGCCGCGGCTTCTTCCTGGGCGTCATAGAGGGCGTAAGGAAGATTGGCGCGAGCGCTGAGGCTAGCAGACGCGAGGAGGAGGAAGAGCGTGGGGAGGGTGTTGATTATGATGAAGACGAAGATATGCTATGATACCCGGCGTTGCATGCTCTCTTCGTCCGAGAGAGTCGGCGCCTTGCTTTTGCAAAAGTCCGAACGGCCAGGGCATATGTACGCCTGAGGGATGCGACCATCTACGCCCGCCTATAGTTCAGGTATGGAGCTAGTGTCTCTAAGGGTTACCCTCATGCTGACATCCTCTTCAGTTAGGCCTTCCGAAGCCTCCCAGCAATCGGCTGCCTGTTGCGGTCCCAGTCACGCTCCCTGCCCCAATTGCCGTTAACATATGTTATTGGCCGCAAAAGGGAACAGAAATACCATCAAATTATTATACCACCAACTTATTTGGATCAAGTGGTCGCCCTGGCGCGATAGAGGTTCAAATATGGTTTGAGGCTGTGTACATTCCCGTGCCCGAGCACTCGACATCGGACAAACTATATATAGGGCAACCACCAATGATACCAACGATTAGAGCCATGCTGAGGCAATGATTAGAAGCCCCTGAATACGTTCCATGTGACTTTGGCCTATCCCTACAGGCGGTGCATTGTCTACCCTGGCCCATACCTCCATCCTCTCACAAGCCTGATTCGCTTCGTGGCTAGCTTCACCTCGAGCAAATCCACGCCACGAGACAGACTCTCCTCTTCATTACGGGCGCGATTCTCGTCGATGGGATTGCGCAAGGTTTCCCTCGCCAGCCTTTTTGCGAGTCGAAAAGAGTTCTGTAAATTCGTCTGGGACGAAAAAGGGGCTAAACACCTCACCCCACCCTCCGCAACACCTCCCCATAAAAATTACTTCAACCTTTACTGCGGATATATAGAGACGACGTTGTTCTCTTGAGCTAGCTCACGATATAAATATGAAAAGCTTAGTGAAAAAGACTTTTTGTGCTTCTTGATACCAGTAAGAAAACCCAACTGCTGTTTCAGTCATGCTGCATTGACATTATTCCTCAATGTCCCCAGAAATACAACGGCGGCGTGAAAGGTGTACAAACATAAAGTAACTATGAGCCCACCAATCGGCGATATCGACTGCCACCGCTGAGACAGCTCAAAAATATGCGGCCTTCTCATCGTTAGCAGAAAGTCCGCACAGTAGATAAGTGCGCAAGCCCAAAAGAACAGAAACTGTCTCCATCCTCGGGGCTTAGTCTTTGCGGGATGTTCCCCTTCCATCCACAGGCCCAATCGAATGGTTGTTGCGCAAGCGCAAGGGTAGCTGATGAACAGATTGCAGACGAAGTTGAGGTCGCTTATCCAGAGATCGTACAGCGTCAGGCCTGGTTGGAAGTAGTTATTGAAAACGAACGATGCTGCAAAGGCCATCATCACTGCTGCTAGCAGCCCGAGAAACGGGAAGGCTGCGCAGACGGGCAGCCAGGAAGCGCACCTGTAATCTTCAAGATGTGGGATGACCTGACCAAAACCCTCAACGATATCACACGATTCAGGGTGCGAGTCGGCGATGTTCTCTTTGGGCCCCGCATTCTTCGATGGTATTTTCATACTCCCTTGTTCGAACGATGTGACGAGACTGGGAGCTACCGTCGTACCGGATATAGCGGCCTCATTGAGCCCACTATCCGAATAGACTTCATATTGCCGGGGCTGAGAGTCTACAGAGTCCGGCTTGGTGATGTGATGGACAAAAGTGCCGAATATCGTGAAGACCGGGCCGAACAGGAGGATTACAGGCAGTATTTGCCCGAAGGTCCACTGATTCTCTGCCTCAGCTAGCGTGAGCTGATCTTCGTCGACGGCGGTCACAATGAGGCCAAGAAGCTCATTGCGGGTACCGAGAACCTTGATAGTGCCCCAGACCAGGATTACACAGAGCCAATAGACCTTGTTGTTGAGACCACAGTCAGCCAATTCGTCTCGATTACTCGGATATTCTGATTCACGAACCTCAAATAGGGATGAGCTGAAAAAGTCAGAGGTCAGTCTGACCATGAAAAACCCTGCCAGAGCAGGTTTCAAGATGAGTTCAGTCTTGAGGAGTTTCCTACGTTCCGATGATGCCGGTGTGTTTGCAAAGTCTGTCAAAAGTTTTCTTACGCGACGACTCATCGGTCGTCTGACATTGAGCTTGAACGTCCTTGACAACGGGTGGAGCAACTTCATAGATCGGGTACTAAAGCCGAGAACAAGCAAGACCATAGAGTACACCATAGCCTGGTATGCGGGTGTACTTTCCAGCTGCATCTCTGGGAAGTCGCTTTGACTCAAGGTTTCCTTGAATCTCCAAAAGCCATACTTCAGGTCAAAGTAGCATACGGCTGGCGAGGAAAAGTTCCTGTTCCGCAGGCTGAAGAATCCAGTGGGTACGATGCCCACTAAGAGAAGGATCAGGAGAAGGGACATAAGTGAGAATCGGAGATGCTTTGACCAGACGTAGGTGTTAAGATGAGTCCGCAGAACCTCTAGTCCAGAAAGATGGGTGACAGTAGAAAACCACGCTAGGAAGACGGCTATTTGCCAGTGAATAGCGTCCAGACCACATCGCAAAAGGACAAATCCGCTGATAAGAATTCCGAGGCCGGTGACGACTTGCACATCACAGAGCATGATGATTGACTGTTCAATTTGTTAGTTATGACTAGAGATATGCTCGATTAGCGACCGCCTGTTTTTCCTGTGCTAGGACGACTACTTTTCCTGTGACTATACTCTAATCACTTTACTATCGTGATCGGCGTCGTCGTCGTCGTCGCTTCTATATAGTCGTCCTCGTCCTCGTCCTCATCATCGCTATTGCGACTATCGCTTTCGATAGGAGTAATCCAGCGCACAGGGAATATAGCCGCGCAGACACAGGAAAATTAGGCGGTCTCTTTCTTAAATTATTAATAGCAGAATCAAACTGAGGCTATTAACCTCATTAAATGCCATTCGAAGGCGTGCGCAGGTGTCATCCGTAAAGACCAACGGTCCCTTCCGCACCGACCTGAGGAACCGCTCATCAATCGGATTTGGCCGCCACAGCTCTCTGTTGATGTTCTCGTTCTTTGAGTTCCCGCTTTGAAAGGGGCAATCCGTGGGGTCATATGCGAGGAAATAGTTGCCAATGACCAATAGCAGTACAAGATAGGCTGTTCCCATAAAGCCAATCAGAACCTAAAGGGCATTAGCACTTCAGACCATATACCTTAAGATTGCACAGTCTACCTACACCATTGCCCGAGATGTCAGGATATGCTTGAATTGAAGTCTCTGACAGGTTGTAGCAATCGATAACTGGGCAAAAGTCATTGGCTCCGTTATCAGTCATGGTTGTCGCTTGACATTTCAGTCTTTCCACCGGCGGTACGTTTGGAATGGAAGTCCGATGAGTTTTGTTTAATGGCCCAAGTTGGCAACAACAATTGGAAACGCGCGAGAATAATGAGGGCTTGCTTTACCGGGATATCAAAGTTGGGAAAGATGGCTCATGGCTCTTAAACACTCGTCGCCAAGGAGTCGCATTGAGGCTGGCATTGTCGCCTGCAGGGCAGCCTGCAGTCAGCATTGCCTGAGAGGGCTGAGCCAAGGGGTTTGTTTGCTAGACATTGTCTCGCAAACGGTGATGACTGGTAAGCTCGCTTAGCTGCGAATGACGACAGTAACTTGACGGAAAAGGCGAAAGAAAGTTCAAGCTCGATTGAAAGTCTTACCTTTGGCTCCTGGATCTGCTGGAAACTGACTGATAGTTCGTCTAGGTAGGGAGGATTAGAACAGTGCTGGCGAATGCGATACCGTAGTTTTTACTCAGATGCCCTCTAACAACAGTTATACGGTGAATCGCGCGGCGATCCCCAGTGAGTGAGGAATGTTTGCTCCATGTTCTCTCGCTTGCGTTGTTGTGCCACGATCCTACATCATGCCCCTTGCCAGGCATCCTAGCATCCTCTCGGTCAGTCCGTCCGTCCATCACGCATCACGTCCGCAATATTAAAATACGATTGGTTTATCATCCGAAAATTCCATCTTTCCTTCTTCCAAATAATGATGTCATTTCAAAGTACTTTTTTTTGGTCTTGTCTCCATACATCCGCGACCGAAATATTCGAGATTATCCTCCCAAGTGGTATCGACATCGTACAAGCTCGTGCGCTGTTCATAAATCCAAACTCCAAGTGCCAGCCCGCGGGAACAGGTCATTCCCAGAACAAACTCCCTCAAGATCAACTCCTCCAAAAGCTCAAAATCGAAATACCCGGATGATACATCATTTATGCCGCTGCAAGACCGGCGTCATCCCAACGACCTTCAAGGCCTCAAGTCATGCAGAAGACCCGCCGGATGGATCCCCACCTCCCGAAGCGCTGGCTCCACTATCGGGCGCGTCGGTGCTGGCGCCAGCGTCGCTTGGCCCCCCGGCCTCAGCACCAGAGAAAGCGCCAGCGACGGTCGCGTAGCCTAGTGTGCTGTCGAAGTTGTAGTAAGACCCAGCGTGCTCGCCAGAGAGGCGGGACGGGTCGCCGCCATCGCTGGCTGCGGATTTCTTTGCGAGTTCTTCATCCGACTTTTGATGCCTGGGCTCGAACTTGAGCTCCTCCTTGTCCCAGTCCTTGAAGACGGGGTCGTCCAGTGTGAGCGCTCTCGATCGACCTTCCCAAGTCTGGCGTTGCTTCTTGGCCTTGAATGGGTTTCGCATCGTAAGATGTGGTGGATCAAATGTCGGCAGATTTGCGTTCTCGGGCGTGGATTGTTTCGCAGAGTACTGACGATGCGTTGTCTTGTCGCTGTGATGATGGTTTCTTCCGCCTGTTCAAAGATTCGTGAGAGAAGAAGGAAAAGCAGACAAAAGTGAAACGGCGCCGTTGGATTAATATGTGTTAACCGCCAGCCTGAAGCATGAACAGCTGATATCAGCTAGCCGGGGGTGGCTGAGCAATTTTGACAGCGCCGTGCCGCAAACTTTCAGGGTCCAACATGAGAAGATATGCCCCAATAACGCCATGAGGGTCAGCAAATGGCGCCCGATTGATAGCTGAGCCCACACCCACGTGCGCTTCGCATTGCGAAAGGTCCAATCAAGCACCGGAACCCCGGACAGTTCGTGATCGGTGCCTAGAGAGAGACGATAAGCCAGCCGGGGTCTCACTGGTCACGCGTAGGGCTAACGAAGGGTATCCCTGCTTCAGCTAGGCGGAGCTTGGCATAGCCCGGCCACTTCGGGGGAGGCAGCCCGCAGCTATTAGGGAGGTTGGCGGGATGGTTTGATTGCGTCCATGCCGTTGGTGACTGGTTCGAGATTCGGCTTGATTGTTGGAAATAAGACGAATTTCGTTGAGCAGGCCAACCCCATTACGGCATGATGCTCCTCACCATTGATGAGTCTAATGATCCTTCACGATGCATCGAGGCTTTACGGTCTCGAATCAACACCGAAGAGCATGCAATCGTGACGTTTTGTGATCATAATGTATCGCTCTTGAGGAGAGTGATTGGATATCGCGCGAGTCACCAAGCCGGAGATCGACCCAAACTGGGACCAATGTCTGTTCTTAACTCCGCCATCACAAAGTAAGCTTAAATGCGCTCCGACAACTTACCCAAGTGGAGGTCGCGAAGAGGCTTGGTCAATGATGGGGTCTGGTCAAAACTGAGATCCACGTTTATTGTAACTTAAGATCCGGGGGAATGATCGAGATGAAACATGGCACGGATCTAATTGCAATACATCGCCAAAATTAGGTGCTCCTCAGACTCAACGAATGAGAGAGCCCAGAGGCGGTGACTTGCTACATACGCAATGGCATTCACATGATGATTTGTAGAGAACCGCGATATTC
This sequence comes from Colletotrichum endophyticum, assembly GCA_027406105.1. NCBI lineage: Eukaryota > Fungi > Ascomycota > Sordariomycetes > Glomerellales > Glomerellaceae > Colletotrichum > Colletotrichum endophyticum. The sequence continues at coordinate 1,281,066 of JANVYF010000005.1, forward strand.
CATAAGCCTTCGTGTAATCTTCTTAAGGACTGTACAAAATGGTCAAGTCTATAGCCGACTCCGCGAAAATACCTTCGCGGATTATGACCCGAGCCAGTTTCCGCCAATGGGAAACACCGCCATTGGGGAGAGAAAGAAATTTTGATGCTCAAACCACCGCCATGTCTGCCCGGTGGAATGTGTACGAAATGGCACACGTCTTAACAGACATCTTTAGTCTGCGCGAAGAACCGCAACGGACCAAGCGGGCATGACGAAGCTGAAGTTGTCGCCGGAAGACTCGATGCGCGAAATGACCGGAGGGGCGATGGGAGATCCGGCATGGCTGTTGGCACTATCAGGGTCGTCATTGGCCAGAATTGACAGCGTCGCAATGCTCTTTCCTGCAATCTTGATGTCCATTTGTTGCGGCTCAGCGGCGTAGTTGGCCAGCTTCACGATGTACGCCTCGCCGGCGCTGACAGCGCTCCAGAAGACCGGGTCAAATCCAGAGTCAGAAGTGACCTCGTGGGTCACGTCGCCGGCGTTGTGTGCGAAGAGTTGTTGGACCCAATAGCTGGACGTGTAAACGATGGCGTCAGGTGCCTGTTTGAATGGGATCAGGTTGGGCTGCACGTGTTTCCAAAAGTCAGCTTCGGCTTGCCGTTTTATCTTTAAGCAAGAGAGGAGAAGAACTTACCGCCCATTGTTGGTGGTCCACAAGACTGAGCAAAGGCGCAAAAGCTACGCCGCGGATGAGGTCGCTGTTGCGCTCCAGTCCAAGCATAAAGACGGCCTCGGACACTGAACCCCTCATGTCCGAATACTGCACGCTCCAGCGACCCATCTCTGCGATGATGTACTTGTTCCTGCGAGAAACATTGTCCCACTGGGCAAAGTTGACGATGTAGTTCTCAGGAATGTTGTACTCGTGGTAATCGATCCATGCGTCTTCGGGGAAAGGGTCAGGTAGGCAGTTGAAGCCGGTGGCAGAGGCAATAAGCTGGAGATCCGGATACTTAGGGCGAATGGCGTTGTAGAATGCGGCGAATCTCTCAGGATAGCTGCTACAGCCAAAGTCATCCTCGTTGCCAATTTCGACCCACTTAACGGGCCATGGCTGCTCGCGTCCGTTCTTGGCTCTGAGGGCTCCCATAGGTGTCAAGGAATCGCCAAGGACGTACTTTTCAACATAAGTGGTTAGAGCAAGTGGAACAACAGGCTTCATGTTTTGTAGTACGTACTTCAAGCTCTTGGAGAACTTCATCCACGAAAGGTTTCAGAGCTTCACCAGTGATGTGGGTTCCGTCGAGGGAGTACCCAGAGTAGACGTCAAGGAATGGCTCAAGGCGCATGTCATCGCACCATTCAAAGTATTCATGAAGACCTGCGGTACATTAGCTATTTCTGAGTTGAACTTTGTGCGGCAGAAGCCATGCATACCAAGGGCATCAGTGTTCGGGTATCCCCAGGCACCTGTGCTTTGTTAACTTGACATCCTGTTTGGAAGAGTTTCAGCTAATACCTTGGTGACCAGGACGCGAAGTTATGGCACCAATCGTCTCATTCCACTTCCAGCGGTTCTCGACATTCGGCCCTTCCCTGGTCCTAGTTAGACATCACAGGCTTCCCGCAAGGATACGGGGTGCGGGGCATACAGGTTATTGCCGCCAGGAAATCTAAGGAACGATCCACCAATGTTGTTCACCGCTTCGGCCAGTGATGGTTTGAGTCCGTTGTAGCTAGATTATCAACCTCAGCCGCAGTTCTGTTTGAGTACGAACAAGACATACCGATTGTGGAAGGTGGTAGGATAGAGCTGCGGAAGCGCAAACCAGAGCGAAGAGCCGGCGACAAGGCCCGCATCAAAGGTCATTCTGTACTCTATATCCGTCAAGGACGAGAAGGTAGTCGGCTCACGTTGGTGAAACTCGGTGAACTTGTCAGTGGTGGAGTCGACGTAGAAAGTAACGTTCGCGAAGACCTCCTTGGTAGAAACACTCTGCAAGATCCAGTTCATCTGGCCTTGATAGTTGCCACGAATGAAGATGTTATGCGAGTGAGGGCTGCCATCAACCGGAATGCCCCAGTAACCCTCATTGGCGAACCCAGCCTGACCCGTGGCGCCAGCTTCGACACTGACTTTGAGTGCGCTGGGAAGAGCGTCAGAGAGGGGAACCGAAGAATCGACTTCCAGGGTGGTTCCCGAGATTGCCGAATAAGCTGCTAATCCAGGATTATCGCCTTGGAAGCCGTTATTGCGGATGAGCTGGCCATGAATACCGCCGTCACCGGAGTAATTGATGTCCTTGCCGTTCATGTCCATTAGTATTGCAATGTTCAAGTCACATCAGCCAGCATAGTACACACCTCGAACATGATGCCCCACATGGTAGAAGAAGTCTCATTGCCACGATCCTGTGATACCGTCAGACTGATAGCACCGCACTGGACTGCGAGCGAGGACATCAAAAGCCCCGCCAAGGCTCTCGAAGATGTGAACAGGACCATGATGTCGGCAAATAATCAGAAAACGAGTTCTCGATCAAAGTGAGATTCCCATCGATCGTTGAAGCCACACAACATCTTCAGAATATTATAGGTATTTTATATATTTGAATCATAACCATCGTGGTATAAGACCAGAGCCAATGACCAACAAGCGTTTGTCGTTTAAACGGTAGCCGACGATATATCCCACCGGCCGTCTTTGAGGAAACCGTTTATGAGGTGTGATTGACTCTAGTCGCATTTCTCGTCGTGGGACGGAGAATTTGGGGATTGGGCGGGTTGTCGCACGCTGTGCCACTCGGGTAACGCACCAATGGCGTGACACACCGAGGTCATTTCCGCGACGCCGATACTATCACCGAGATGTAATGTTCTGCGAGACTGGGCGTATCTGAGCGCGTTGCATTTGACGATCGCAATAAAAATGATGAACTTGGGTCTTTCGGCACATTGACGTCGGTGTACATTGTTGGGAATAAAGAGCAAGAGTTCACTCGGCATTGCAGCTAAGGGGTGGCCCAAGGAGTATGTGGCTCGCAATGCACCGAGAGCCAAGACTTTCAGGACTTAGATGCTCAATTTCATAGTTCTCACGAGGCTACATTGTAACCGTTGTTTGGCTCGGCAACCAAAACTCTAGGACCGCCGAAAAGACGATGGTTCATGGACCATGGACACGCCCAGGCTTGTGATAAGATAGAACGAACACACGTACCTACGAAAACGCCTACGGTTTAAAGTGCCACTCATGCTATTCAGTCACCGCAATAAGGCATAAGGGACTGAAAATCCCCATCACATTGAGTGATAAGCCTGAACTATGGTTCCATCGAAGCTTGGGGGTCACAAGACCGGTTTCTCGCTACAACCTTCTGTCCATTGGCTTGAGATCTCACCGCCTTCGGGCTCTATAGCAGGCGACTTACTTGGATATGGAAATCTCCTATTACTAATTCCTTGTATACTATATGTCTGTGCCGCCCAGCGATGGCTTGCCAAGGCCAAATCGTGACCGTTGTGCTTACACCCCGTCTGCTTTGGGACGGACTAAGCCCAAAAGGACCGTTCGTAACCCCACAAACATGTCGCGGACTGGATTTGGAGAGACCCAGCCTACGAACGGAATTGCGAGAGTTTCGCTTGTCTTCGCAGGTTTTTGAATGCATTCACTGTCAGCGTGTTCGGGCAAAAGGCTGTGCAGCGTTAAATGCGAGCCGCCGAATCGCTCGTGAGAACCATCAAAATGAGTAAAACAGTGATCTGGAATTTCACGATCAATCCTGCTTCTCTCGATTTACGACTGCTGGATAATCGTCATGACTTTGAGTATCCAATGGATACGATGGCTGCTCCATTTGAGACAGCCGCCGCACTGCCAAATCTGGGTCGAATTTGGTTGTATAAAGACTAACTGTTGAGCACAACGACTGGTGAGAAGATATCTATCACCATCGCATCGCATCGCATCGCACTTTACACTCAACTTCGAATTCTAGAACACTATCGACACTCTCAAACTCTGCCTACCGACTTCAGAAGCTTTTAACATGCGCTTTTCACTGTGGTCTGCTGCGATTTTGGCTGGCTCTTGTCTGGCACAAGGTGATCTCGCTGGGCTTCTCGCTTCGCAAGACGATCTCAGCACGTTGCTTGAGCTAGTCGGTCTTATTGATGGCCTTGCAGAAACGCTCGCATCGGCTTCCAACATAACCATCATAGCCCCGACCAATTCCGCTTTTGCCAACGTGCCACGGGATATTCCAGAGGGCGAGGCTATTGAGCTTCGCAACGACACCATCGCTATTGCAGCCTTGCTTGCAAACCATGTTTTCAAAGGAGTTTACACATCCAGCGTGATCACCGAAGTCCCCACCTTTGCTCAGACATTGCTCAACGGCTCCTACATCACCGCTCGCCAACCTTTCTCCAACTTCACCGGAGGCGCCTACAACGGACTCGTCAAGAACGGGAAGGACGTGTGCATCCTGTCTGGGGAGCAAACCATCTCCACGGTCACTCAAGCTGTGTGTAACATCCTCATTTACATCTGCGCTCTTAAAGGCGCTAACATAACGCATAGGACATCAAACTTGGTGAAGGTATCACAATTCACAAGGTCGATACTGTGCTATCATTCGGAGCCCCATTCCAGCTCTTCACGTTCCGAGCAGGCTACCGCGCCATGAACGCTGCTCTTGAGGCAGCTCACCTCAACTTTGCTTTCGGCGAGACTGGAGCCGATGTTCAAGGCCTCAACATTTCCGACTACACAATCTTCGTCCCAACTGATGAAGCTTTCAAATCAATCGGCTCTGTACTTGAAACAGCGGGCCTAGAGACACTTCAGCAGGTGCTTCAGTACCACATCATCCCAAACAACGTGATCTTTTCGCCGTCTCTTGGAAACGTAACAGTCCCGTCTCTTCAAGGTGCAAACCTCACTTTCACCGTGTTGCCGGACGGATCTGCCTGGGTGAACAACGCCAGAATCACGTTCCCCAACACCATTTTGTACAATGGCGTGGCTCATGTGATTGACAGGTTAGTTTACTCCAGTCAACAGCAGTTCTTCGCACGTTATGCTGACGTATTCTTAGTGTCTTGAGCCCTGGAAACTTTGATCGCGCGTCTCTGCAGCCGTCTAAGCCGGCTTCTGAGCGAGTCGCGTTCCCAAATGCCTCCGCAGTCTCGAGCCTGCCTTTCTCTAGTGTCTCTTTCGCGACTGACCTCATGGCTTATACGACAACTCCAATTTTGCTCCAGACCGTTGCTGCTGTCGCCACCCCTTCAGCCAATGCAACCGCTACGACGAGCCAGCCTGTTCCGGTTGCAACTGGGGCTGCCAGCGGATTGATGCCTGGCGCAATTCTGGTCGTTTCTGTTGCCATGGGCCTTGCTGCACTGCTCAGCTAAATTTAAGAAGCTAATCGGGCGTCTTCCCCAGTACAATTGAACGTGCAAGAGAGTCGGTTGGAAATTGATGCATTGGAGATGGAGGAAATTAGAACGTTTTGTGGAATGGTTGGTTGGTTGGCATGCGGAGGAGATCTTGATGCTGTTTTTACCTTGATTATCTGTTATGATTTTTACACCTTCATTATGCCTATTTTCATCGTTGTTATCTGAACTATTATCACTTCCTTCGGGACTTCTTTATTATCATTTCCCTGCTAAAGTGCTATCTGTCATAATAATAAGTCTTACACAACGGCGGTGGTGACACAGGCGGCAACGAGAAGCGACGATAATACCAGAAGCGACAGATAATTAATTTTTTGCTTATGTACTTAAATCTCCGGTCGGATAGCAAGACTCATCTTTAGAAGTGGTATATGATTCGGTCTGTAGTCTAAAATCTATGTGGTATCATCGAATGCGCGTGCTCCGTCAAACTCTATGTACAAGTGAAGTGCAGTTTCTGACACCGTATTATGCTATCCACCCTAGTAATCGGCGTCAATGTACTCGGCGCAGATGAGGTCGCCCTTGAGGTCCATCACATCGGCGATAGTCTTATTAGGGATGATGCCACCCATCCAGAGGACGTGGTTGAGGGTGGTCTCGTTGCCCGGGTCACCATCGTAGTCGGTGTAGGCCTTGGACGGGTAGAGCCAGCGGTTCTGTGTCATGATGAACTCAGGAGGGATGATCTGACCGCTCATGTCCGTCAGACGAGCGGTGAGATTGGCCTCCTGCCACTTCTGCCAGAGGCGATCCAGGTTGGCGTGGTGCAAGAAGAAGACAGGGTCGCCAGGGCTAGCGTTCTGGTTCTCCATCTGAAAGAGCTAATGTTAAGGACTTCGCTTTCGTGTAAAAGATTTAGAAAGAGACTCACGGTTCCGCCCGTAGCAAGGTGTCCACAGGAGTGAGGCGAGTCAACGTAGCAGAAGTTGGCCTCGTTGTAGTTGTCTTTGGCGAAGCAGGTATCGACGTTGGTCTGGTTGGCGAATTCCCAGGCCGTCTGGTTCCATCTACGAGAAAGGCAGTACTCGTCGTAGTAGTCAACACCCCAGATCTGGTCCATGCGGAGAGTTGTGTTGGCAAAAGCACCATCGATGACGCAGTTGACGCCGTCAGTGGTGTTGACACCGTTGGTACCGAAGCTGAACTCGTCGGATCCCCAAACAGAGGCATTCTCAATGGACCCGAGGACCTCAAGATCACGTTGCTCATCCCAGTAGGGAAGTGCGCCCTTGTATCCACACTCGTTCTGGAGAAGTATCTCTTGGAGGCGAAGGAAAAGGCGGTGCCAGGGAAGGAAAGCACTGTGCATGTTAGTTACATACTAATTGGACGTTGAATTGTGTGCCACATACCCGACTCCGTGGATGAAGTTCGATTGCTCGACATGGCAAGACTGCAGCTCGTCCCATCGAGAGATAGCACCAGTGATGCCGCTCTTGGCGGGGGACTCCATCAAGCACTTGACGGCCTGAAGGTAGTCGGACTTCTCATCATTGGTGAGAACGTGCCTATTGAGTGTCTTGGTCAGCCCTACTGACAATACAACGCTGGTATAGGTGGGTCTGATGTCACTCACCATGCCTTTCTCTGGTTAAGCGAAGTGCAAGTAGAGTTAGAGTAGGTACCGTTGCGAGCGAACGGCGATGCGCTAGCCAGCCCAAGGGCTGAAACGAAGCCGAAAAGAGTGGACGACCTCATGTTGATCAACGAAGGACGTGCAGATCTCAAACAGATCTGCAGAAGAGTTCGGACGACAAGTGAAGAGAGAACGACCCGATGGACTGGTTGACGTTCCAGCAATTGCAACAGCGCGGCCCTACCAGGCTCACTTATACTACGACATCAACTCCGCCAAGACTCCAGGATTTCTTTTTCGTGGTCCAGATTCGGAGATCAATACAAAAACTGCCATGCCCCGAAATCCACTGACTACGCAAAGAATTGCGATGGACCTACGATAGGGAGCCGCGCAGCCCGCATGTTGCGCGGGACCTGTGGGAGTGCTCCATCGCGGAATATGGCGATGCTCGAGATAAAGATTGACCCATGCGCCGATTCGTCTCAAGTTGCCCATTTTATGCGCGTTAGCCAGGGATCGGCAAGTTAAATTCCTTTCCGTGTTCGTCCCAAGAAATTCGCAGGGCTTGAATAAGCATGGAAGGTGACCGAAACCGAGTAGTAGTGGGGTTCAGATGGACCTCAGCCATCATTGAGCAAGGAAGAGAGTTCTTGGCTCGACCTCCTGCCACATCTCCCACATACCGGTCCTCTGGGTCATGTCCGAGAGGGACTACCTTGGACCTGCATTTGAGCCACGTTTGTTGGCGTTTACTGATCGAATGGAGAATAAAACCGGAAAAGCCGGTCGGACAAAATTTGATGGTTTCGGCTCCCACATCGCTTCTGCTTTATTACGGGGCCAGCTTCTAGACCTGTGACATCTTGATCTGGGTGGCTCCGATGGAGACAGCCGCTCTTCTTGGTTCCGCATGTGGCGTTGGTGACGACGACAGCGAGTTCGCCTCGGTTGTTCAACAATACGACTGGAAGAACAAATGCCTTGTCGGGCATTTCATCTTGAAGCTCAATTTGAAGAGCTTTCTTATCTGTCGAACTCCCTCTGACAGGGACCTCGCACCGCAGCCTATCCGCCCACACGAGCGTTAGCGACCAGTCCACACGAGTCAGAGTAATTTCCAGTCAACTGTAACACGTCTGATATTCGACGTTACCGGGTTTCAGCTAGACACTTCGCCAAGTTAGCCTCCCTAGTAACATGTATTGTAAAGATAGCAACTAGAAATGTAAAGATAACCCAGAGATAAAATGTGTGCGTGTCGCGAGGCTATTTCAAAACCTGTCACCCCTGCAGGCATGACAAGTCATCGATGTCCGCAAAAGAAACAACTGTGGGTATCTCAGGGGATCGCTCAGCATTATGTAACAAAAGAATGGGGAGTAATCTTCAATTCTGTTCCCATCTTGGCGGAATCTTCCTCGCCTACTGGACCCAAATGTTGAGATCCAGGCACGTTTTTTCGGCGACAACCCGGAGTGGGGCTGCCGGCTCGGAGGAAAACCGCGATATCGGAGCCGATGGTTTACGAAGTAGGGTACGCGTCACTACGAGGCAGTGCCAATCGAATCAAGCTCAACCGTACTCTATGTTTCCCGTTGCCAGTAGTTCTCTGCGACCTTGAGAAATGAGGCCAAATGCAGGCAGCATATCTGTTGATACCTTGAAGTATATTAGCCAGAATACTCTCTTTCTAGAAGACTAAAAAACTGAGTAACAAGTCAAAGTGGTTCCAGAAAAGGAGACTTTACTGTAACCTAGCAGCGATCTTCACAAGCGCCTTGCACTTTAGTTGGTGAAGTTGATGCAATTGTGTGTTTAAAGTTGCGAAATAACTTCCAGAGACAGAGCGTCATAGATAAGATAACAGCCTGTATGCACAATGTTCTTGTGAGACTGAGTGCTATCATTTTTCTGATGCTATTTATGAGCGAATATGGAACCAGTGACGTGAAGGCAATGGACAGGAAAGCTATGCACACAACAGTCACCCTCAGTGGTGCAAGGGGATCTTTTGAAATAGATATAGGACTCGCTCTGCGTCGGGAAAGGCCCGGATAAGTGATGACTGTCATTGACTGCGTTCTTGGGCGCAAAGCTGGCTACACTCCGTGGTGCGGTCCACTGGTTGATATTCTCCGCTGTCTGATCAAAGATGGCAGATCCAGATGCAGGACGCGAAATGCGTCCGAGAGGCTGACCCCGGTGGAAATCAATCTGCGGAGCTTGGCGACCGGGGGCGATAGCAGCAACGAGTTGAACGCGAGGTTGATTGTTTCAACTATAGACTCAAACTTGAGCATGTTCTATGCATTCGGTGTCATAGCTTTCTGTAAAACAGGTCGTGTCTGTTAAGCTTGCTGTTTGTCTTCAAGTAGAAACAAACTGCTTTCCCAAATTTCCCAAAACATTGGCGAGTTCGCTGGCTTGATTGACCAAGACATCGCGAAATGCTTAAGGTCAGTGTAAACCTTCTTCGCGTACTCCGACTTTGGAATCGTCCAAGCGAGAGAATTTATTGTCGATCTCAGTGCCCGGATTGTCTTATGATACGAGGAAACTTCCGGGTGATCTAGCAAGACTAGGTGAACCAATGCAGCGGTGAAGGCTGCATGTATGACCATGAAGTCAGCGATACTATTTGAGTATCGTTCGCGGTATATTTTGAGAAGTGCAGTTATTGTTGAGGCAGACTCTAAACAGTGGTTGTTGGCAAGCTCACGCTTAGCACTAGTCTGCTTCAAAGATGGACGATGTAGAAGGATCATGCCGGAGTGGTAGCATAAGCTTTCTTAGATGTCAGTTTTGAAACGCGTTGTCTTGTTCACAATCGGACTGACTGCAGTGAAATTAGACTCGGTGGGCACTCTGGAAGATTTGTGGCTCGAAGAGAGGCTGGTAAAGCTGTGTGCCATGAAACATATCGAAGATTGCCCGCTGATATTGCTTCCTCCGTCGAAGCAGGGCACGCGAAAGAATATCTGATCGTGGATAAGAAACAGGGAATAATACCGCTGGGTCTCTCGTGCACTTACATATCCCCGAGACATACATCTTGCATATCAGCCAAGCTAAGATGATACGCATATATATCATGCCCAGTGACACCAACATCGTTGCTTTCCTTGAGGGTTCTCTCAACATTATGCACCGGAGACTGGACGGAAACATCGCAAGCAGCCATCAACACAGCACGCCCCTGAAGAATTGCCAGGCGTCTAGCACACAGTGACTTCAGCCCATGAACGATGCTGAGTTCCGGTATTTACTCACCTGTCTAAGAAGAAACAAGCCCAAAACGTTGTATGTCTATCTATGTTGTCGGAAGTTTGCCGCATGTAAGGCCCATCGTGCAATGAAGCTGGGTCGACATGAAGACCCATAAGCTTGGCCGCATTGCAAGCAATCCCTAGGCGTTTTCGTTAAGCGTGGATGTGAGGGAATGAAGAATTTCACATGGCAACATACCTAGGAAAACAGCTGCTGACTCAAGCTTTCCTTGCAAGATAGCCAAGTATGACCGGAGTAGAAACGACTTGATGTTAGGTATGCAAACGTGCTCGATCTCACCCCCACTCAATTCAGTGAAACGACTCGAGAATGCGAGGTTAACTTGATGCTGTCGCTCAGGATTGCTGTCTGAGAGACAAAAAAAAGCCCCAACACCTAGCACACTTACTTTGAGTAGCAGGTTGGCTGCTGCGGTCTGTTGAAGCTCGGCGGGTGAAGAAAATAGCGGAAAATGGGACTGAACGTGATCCCAGTAACTCCTAAGGTATTCGAGCTCTGTTGGTAGCCATTCTGTACAGCGGTAATGAGCGACCTTTCCGGCTATCGAAGGTCGCATCTTCCCGCATGTGGGCGATAAATGGAAATTGCTAGTTGGCCCAACATAGACCGTCTTTCCGGCGACTTCGTCGTGTATCAATGCACCATTCACAGAGCATATAGCCCCAAGGGCTGAAGTTGTCAGCTTCTCGTCGTCAAACTCCAGACCTAAGACACTGGATTTCAGAGACTCAAGAGGCCGTTCGAGCCTCACTCCTTGATGCTCTTCGGAATTGAAGGGAACAGAAACGCCATAATGCGTATCCAATGTTGAATCTCCCATTAGCTCAAATCCGAGTGACGCACTGGCTTGCACTTTTCTGAGCTGAGATTCCAAAAAGGAGATTCTGTTGTTCAAAGCACTGAATTCGGATTCCGTGTGTCGTGACTTGCGTCCATCAATTCGACTGTAGTCGCAGTTTCGATCAAGTCGAGCGCATGTAGCGCACTTCGGTTTGGCGCCATCGCATTTGATCCTTCCTGTCCGGCACTGATGGCATGCCATTGATACCCGTGATGTGTGGCGCCTCGTGCGCGGCAATGCATTGGAAGACATGATGGGCTGCGTATAATTCCTCAAGAAGTTGGAATTTTCCATCCATGCTAAGGGCGAAGATTGGATTTGGACAAGTTTTTAGGTAGAATTCCTTGAGTACCTAGCTGGAGTATGAGCATCCTTGTGCGAAACCTACTAGGTATGCCTTCCATGACGAGCGGGGCCGATAAGACAAACGAAGTTCAACCAATGAAATGCAGTAACCATATCAAAGGGAAAATATATTCCGCTCAATCATCATGAGCGCCTTGGACAGAAGAAACAAACTTGTCAGCCGTGGATATCTCGTTTGATATGCTTACGCAAGCTCTTATCCTATAAGGGCGATTGGAATAATAAGGACAACGGAGACGACGTGGACGACGGGGTACGAAGGGAATAATGAGGACGACGGTGGACGACGGTGGATGACGGGGAACGACGGGGATAATGAACATGATGAGGACAAGGAAATCGACCGAGACAACTGGTACGATCGGAGTGATTGGCACAATGGAAGCTCCAGAATTTCGGAAACACGAGCAGCATTAACAATACCGAGGAAAGTAGAGCAATGAGAGCATAACCACCGCGAAATGTCCAGGATGAGCGACTAATCCAATCCAACTAAGTTAAAAAAGCTTGTACAGTCAATGATAAGCTGAATGAATGAATATTGCATGTAACATTTACGAAGGTCATCAAGTGCGACTTGTACCACTTAAATAAGGATTAGCTGTTGTATAATTGTCCTAGTCATAGAGCCCGTCGATTTGTTCCAAAGTCTTTCCTGCGGTTTCAGGCATCCAAAAGTAACAAATGAGAGCAACCATAACGCTCAAACCACATATCGTGAAAAGGGATTGATACCCAATGGCAGCAAAGAGGTAAGGACTGATCATGCTGGCAAAGAAAGAACCAATTCCAAGACCAACTATCCCCACGGAACTGCCTTTGGCCCTAGACTGAGCAGGGAAGATTTCGGAAGGATACACAAAAGGGCACCAGACTGTTCGGAAATTTCAACTGTCAGCTCATGTTTCACAAGAAGTGACGGATCCGATAGAAGGACATACGCCATGTTGCGCCAAAAATGGCATCCCAGAGGAACACCAAAGCAACTGTTGCCGAGCCATAGGATTTAGCTAGTGCCGTATTTGTGTGTGTGTACTTGTTGACGAAGTAGCCGCACATGCCAATCAGAGCCAGAACGACGGCCCCAATGGCTGAACCACCAATCATGGCTTTACGGCGACCTATAGTGTCGGAAAGCAAGGCACCAGGAAGACCGAAGGCCGCTTGAGTGATAATACCCATTCCTGCAAGAAGTGCTGCTAGCTCGGACGACCATCCACCAGTCTCGAAGATTTGGATACCGTACCCAGAGACAAACCCCGAACCGACCATTGCTTGTGTCGCAAACTGTATGAAAATTGCCGACCAAGTCCGTCGAGCCGTTTTCAGATCGTCTGGAGCCGTCAACATAGCCCAATAGCTTGCCGAAGAATTGTGTATACGTTCCGTCTCTATCGCCTGTGCAATCGAAAGAAGTTCGGACTCCACAGTCTCCTCGAGCTCAATGGGATCTTCGATGGACTTAACACTCCGGAGACCATCCCGGGCTGCATTGATGAAGCCGACTTTGACGAGCCAGCGTGGCGATTCAGGCAGGAAACACACCATAGACAGGACAGTGATGACGTAAATCAGCTGAAATGACATCGGCAGTCTCCAGACTATCTCGCCTGTAGTGTGCTTGGCCAAACCATACGGGATGAAGTAAGCGATGGCCGCGCCTGTAGCAGCGCAGCACATCAAAATGCCCATTGTACGGCCTCGGTGGCGATGATCAGCGCTTTCAGCTGACCAGTTCAGTCCCACAGAATCGAAGGATCCCGTAGCGCACCCGTTGAGGAAACGAAGCGCCAGAGCCCATGGGAAGCTCTGCAGAGATGCAAAAGTTGGAATGATGGCAACCGCGAAGATTCCAGTAAAGACAATGGCACGTCGGCGGCCAACGCGATCTGAGAACGAACCAACGAGAAGGGCGCCGAGGATGACACCAATCCAGTAGACGCAGTTGATCAGGCCGATGAGGAGCTGAGTATGATTGCTTCCGTCTGTGAGTCCGACGACTTGGAGGTACGAGTCTAAACCGGAAATGCTCCCCATGAGTGCGAGATCTATAATTAGTGTCAGCTGGATATGATCTCCGTAGAGGCTAATAGAACAAGCAGTGAATGGTGCCAAGGCTAAGAAACATAATGACAGTTATAGCGTACTGTATCCTGAAAGTGACATGATGCAGCATCCGCAAGCAACTATGCCAATTCTCGAGACCTTAGGAGGCAGCCCAACGAAACGGTACGTCGGGGATGGCCCTGGCATGTATCGAGTCCATGCTGAAACGCCGTTCGGTATTGCGTCTGTCTGTCCCAGACCGAAGTCGCCAGAGTCGCCAGGGGTGCCAGATGAAATAATTTTGCTCTTCATTGCAGTTGAATAATCAAGACAACTGGTACAAAAGCCTGTGTGATTTTCGATTGAGACGGGACTGGTGGCGCCGCATGGGTCAAATGCAGCGGGTGGCCTTTGCCCTTTTTCATAATGCTGGGTCGCTTATTGCTTCCATACCAGAGGAAATATTATTCGTGGGAGTTTACATAGACAGTAGTGTTGTAAGAGAGCTCGTACTCCCTTATCTGCGTGATAGCAACCGGAATTTATTTCGCGGATCGGGCAAACTTCCTGGACTTGGAAATAACGCCAGGGTGATACCGCCATGAATCTGATAAGACGAAAGGGGAAAATAGCTTATCGGAAGCTCCTTCAGTACATTTCACGTATCAAAATTGCCGCTTTCTAGATGGATGGAGGGATCCGTCAGGCTGGTTATGGCTGTGGGTCCCAGTCATGATACCAACCGGAAGTTGATATACGGATACCGATATACCGATCACACCGTCAAATCATCGTTGATATCAGAGACCATAACAGTGTGTCAGGATTTTACAGGAAATAAGGACGTAAACTGCGTGTGCCGTATCAATATCTCCGGTTGGAATCGTAGGTTTGGCTGCATTGACCACTTCAACAGCTTTATTACTCTAGCCACTGGGAGCAACTGAAAACTGGCTTAAAGTCAACACCATTATCATAAATCAGCAATCACGAGCGCCTAGTCAAATCGAGCATACTACAGCTGGAAAAAATCAAAAACATCTCTTCCTTTTACTTGAAAGATGAACAGCCACGTGTATGGAGATCCCAACGACCCTGTCAAAGTTGCAGTCGTGCAAGCCGAGCCTTGTTGGTAAGTGATGCACCAGCCAGATCTTCATCGCATCTTCGGCAATTCTGTGTATGTTGTAATACTAACAGCCGTTTCTTGACCAGGTTCGACATCGAAGCTGCAACTATCAAGACATGCGAACTCATAACCGAAGCGGGCGCGAACGGTGCGAAGCTTGTAGCGTTTCCAGAGCTCTGGATTCCCGGATACCCCAACTTCATCCATGCCAAAGCAGCCAAGGAGACTATGGATTACAACCTCAAGTATTACCGCAACTCCATCGATGTCCGGTCCGATCACATGGAGCGCATCCGTATGGCTGCCCGGAATGCCAGCGTCATGGTTGTCGTGGGCATATCGGAGCGGGACAAAGGCAGTCTGTACATGGCCCAGACCTTCATAGGCCCAGATGGAGACATGCTTCTCCACAGAAGGAAGTTCAAGCCCACTGCTCAGGAACGAATCCTATTTGGTGACGCAGTAAGTGGCTACTAAAGCCCCAGCAAGCCTTTGTGCTGACCTCGTCGTGCCCAAAGTCGGGTGACTGCACGACGAATGTAGTTCAGACGCCTATCGGCCGAATCGGTGGCCTTCAATGCTTCGAGCACCTGCAACCTCTTCTAAAGTACAATACTTACTTTCAAGGAGAACAGATACATGTTGCCTCATGGCCAAATCTCTTCCCTCCTGTCGGCAAAATGCCCTTCTTCAATACCGTCGAATCGTGTATGATGGCTACCCACACTCTCGCCGTAGAAGGCGCAACATTCGTTCTTCTCGCCTCATCAACGCAGACAGAGAAAGGGCTTGCAGCCAACGGGCTTGTGGATGAGAGTGAACATGCCGGTCAAGGGGAAAAGCCCCACACGGCGGTCGTAGGTGGTGGATTTTCCGAGATCATCGCTCCGGATGGGCGCACGCTGGTGAAGGCGCCTAGCCCTACGTTTGAGGGTCTCCTCTATGCAGAGCTCGAATTTGACGAAATCTACATCGCAAAGAGTATTGTCGACACGGTGGGGCAATACTCACGCCCTGATCTTTTTACTCTACAGGTCAGGAGCAAACTCAGGCGCCAATGTGAGTACGACGAAACAAGCGATATTGGTCATGTATCAAGGTTTCCCGATCTCCCGATAGCATAAGGAGAGTTTGAAAGTAGACCGGGTTTAATCTTCCGGATAATGCATCTTTGGCGGAGAATTATTTGAGATTCGCAATTTGTAAGGAGGATTCGGTGTTGGAAGATGCAAAAGGTCATCACCGTGGTCTCAAGAAGTATGTTAATCCGTAGAGGCATCTGCGTGAAGTAGGATCGGGCTACTTTGACAGTATTACATGTTTATTACATTCAGGTAGACCGCAGGAGAATTCAGATTTCAAGAACGTACGCTGTTGTCGCTTGACCCACTACCCTGTTTTTACCTCGAGTCTCATAAACATAACATTCTTCAGCCTCAAGTTACGTCTCTATGGTTGGGACTAATTTATGAGTTCTGCTATCCAGGCTAATATTACTAGGTAACTGGGTGGGTAGTAGGTACAAGCGATAATGGGACGACGTCGACGACGACAATAGGGACAGGGTGAGGAATAGGTACAGGGACAGCAAGGACAACAAAGACAACAGGTAAGACAAGGACAATAGGAGTAATTAGGATCATAGAGATTAAAAGCTATTTAAGATAAATTATCTAGCCAGTGAGCCAGAAGTATCCGCCTAAATAGCAAAGCCTATCTTTATAGCTTCTTTTTGAAATATTATCCTTATTGCAGGTATTGTCATAATTTTCGCTACTCCTCTTATCGTCTTTATTGTATTTATCATAATGCTCGTCCTTGCTTTTGTCGTCATCACTGTCATAGTATGTGCGACGCATGAAGCTTCGGAGAGTTCAGAGACCTTGCTGGGTAGGACACCAATTCCCACGTGCTCCCGCCCAAGTCTCCATTATACATACCTACTATCAGCTTCCAAGGTGTGAAAACCTCAGGCTAACAAATCTTTTATAAACCTTGAGTTTGAGATTTTGCGGCTTCTCTGATTTTTTCATATCACGGACATATCTGCTTGCCACTTCAGTCGGCTATGTGACTTCAGCCGCTCGATCTCTTCGACATTGACCGAACTCCTATATGGGTCATACCAACGACGCTCTCCCAACACCATGCTCCTCTGCACCTTCAGCCTATCGTCCCTAAGAATCCCGCGCCCTTCTCCTTCGGGGTTCTGTCCATGCAGGGTGGTGTCAAAGAACGCCCGCGTTCGCCTCGCATCTCATGTGCCAAGTCAGATCCCAAGCATCACCGTCGGATGGGCGAATAGCCGACGATTTTCTAGTATCTCGCAGCTTGCAGCACCATCGAAAAGCCAAATCCCAAAGTTGTTCTTGGGACCTCCAAAGAGGCATGACTCAAGGTTATTGTTGGCACCTCCAGCGAAGAGCAACTTCAAGTTGTTGAATCCGCCGCTAGCATGCATGAAAGATCTGGATGTCTATAACGGCAAATGCATACCAACCTACACGTGGCCGAACTTACATCCCCTCATCCATGGCATTCGGCATCACCAGCTATTCGCCTTCTCTCCAGAAGTTGCCGACTTATGTTCACGACCTGGGAATGAGCTATGTGCGAGGGCCCGTAACGCTCGTCTCATCATGAGTAACATAATACCGGAGATGCCAACAGATGCCGTGACGCCTTACTGCATATGGTATCCCGATGTAGCCACAGAAGAGACGTATCGCGAACTATCTCGGCGCTATCCAAGAATGCGGTACCAGGTCGGAAGAGCTTGCGCAGTTGCAGGCTATAACAAACTATTCGACGAGCTGCAACTGCTTCCAGACGTCTCCATTGCCGAAGAGGCTGAAGACAACAACAACGCCTACATCCGAGATGCTATCATAAGTAAGCCAGTGAGGTACGCAGTTATGAACGACTACACCAGGACCATCGATATAGATGAACCGAGAGCCGGCGCGTGCCTTAACAGTGACACTGCGGTCAGGTCATCTCTCGAAAAGAAGCGTCCTCATGGCCACGATACAGAAGAACGTGACTTTCTCGAATATTCCTCTCATTACTTCGACATCCAAGAGGACCGCCACGTACGCCCCGAGCATTGGCGAGGCCCTGAGCATACGGTTCTACAAAGCCAGTATGCGGACCTGATTTACAAGCCACTGCCCCGTGATCTACCACCCATAAACAAGGATATCCTCATCATTATGGCTGCTTGGGACGGGAACATTGATCGCTATTCACGGTTAAGGCGCCCGAAACCCGTTGAAAACGAGATCTCGGCCGTCATTCGCGGAGCATACCATCATACTCCCTTTGCGAGGTGGCTTGAAACCTGCCTAGAAGATCTTTTCCCTGACGAGTCGGAAAGTGTGCTAGTTCGACAAGCCATAAACGCCCGTTTTATCATGAATAATGATCTGTCCAGGATAGACAGGTTTACACACGGAGATAGCCTTCCTGAATTCTTCTGGTGGCCTCATTGCCCACATCCAATAACGTTACGGGAGTTTGCATGGCGGCGGCCCGATATGACGCATCAGATTGCTCTTGCATGTATCGCCGGCGAATACCGAGAGCTGTTTGACGAGTTGGCGGTCAATTTGAAGCCAACAGCTGAGATATGGGAGGTTGCTCAACAGTGTCCAGACAAGTACTATCGAGAGCAGGTCAAGAAATACGCAGACGCCCAGGGAGTAACGTTGTACAGAATTTTCTCGGCAGGAAGCCACAGATATCTTGGACGTATAAAGGAAATGTGCAGAACGAGCTATCTTGTGCATTTACCCAAAGAGCTCCACAATACACCTGACGAACACGACGAGGACTGGGAGGAATGGGACCACCCAGCGGGTGAACTGTTCAATTATCACATGCATTCTCAAATCGCGGATTGGCAAACCTTCATAAGCGCAAAGGATGATGCTATAGAATTGTTGGGAAACACAGACGGATGTTTCTATCACTCATCTGCAGACGATCTTAGCCGACGTTCAGAGCCGGGCCCTGAGCCACCTTCTCCGAAGAAGTTCGACTCAGATGAGGACGACACAGAGCAGGACGACATATACACATGGTAGCGCAATCTGCAAAAAGGGTCTCGATATCTAGGTAGGTATGGGGCTTTCACGGAAAAATCGAATAAGAGCTGCATATTTCCACAAAGTCTTGAGCTATTCGCGGCACAATGGAGATAGAGGCGAGAGCGATGACGGGTGCGTTGAGAGGACATGGGGAATAACGGGAAGAACGTCACGGTTGAGAAGGAAGGGGGACATGCGACGAGGTCCATATGAAGATTCAAGAAACTGGGCAGTAATCAGTTCCAAAGCTCCCCTCGAAGACAAGACTCTCCACAGATACCATGATACACAATGAATACACTCACTCAACTCACTGCACATTGGAGGCCCAACGACCGAACATCTGGCATTCCCACAATTAGGGCTTGAGCTAGAGAATCGCCGGCCCAGGCTTCGCCGGTTGTCCGGTTCACAATCGAACAAGATCGAGAAAAGGCCTCTCCCGGAACTACGTCGTGTCATGAACAACCGATAACACATTATCGTTGCTGCAACTTGCACATTGGGGAATATTTCACCAGTGGAAGAAATTTCGCAAATTCTTTACCACATGTCTCTCCCCCAATCTTCCAAAGCCGTTTCTGGACCTCGTAAACATGGATATCTCGGGTTCCCACGGGCGCTGGGGGCCAAAAAGACAAATGTCGCGTGCCGTCAACCCCCATTGAAGCGATCGTCTCGGGCTCCGCGAAGTTTCTTCAAATTTTTCCGCGTCAATTTTTGGCAGCACACGGCAAGGACCTCCTGTCGATCGGTCAGGATTGTTTGACGAGGAAGCGAGAGACGAGTTGCCAAATTAACAGCAATCTGGGATGGCCCTGCAGCGTCATTTAGACGGTTCCAGACCGTGGCTCGGGGTGAGCGCACGCCACATGTGGCGCGTGGGGGAGTTTGCGAGATAACGATGGGAGGTTGAGTCAGGGACTTTGTTGTGAATCTCGGCGGTCCCGAAATAGCTCGGGTGCATGGCATGTTGAGATATAAGACTACGACCATGGAAACAATTGAATGGGCAGAAATATCCAAATGTTCCAAACTCCAGCACTTAATAATATCGAATCTATTATTTCAGACTTTGTCGTCACCTCAACTTCATCATGGTTTCCACGTCAGTCTTTCTCACCATTGCGTAAGTCGCGAACGAACCCTGGACGACATCCGATTCGCAACTGACAAATCACAGCGCGTGCATCGCCGGCTCAGCAGCGTCCATCGCAGACTGCGTCGGAGAGAACTACGCCGGCGTCTGTATGGATGCCGGCGCTCCTGGCCTCGCCCACGACGGACTTACAAAGAGCTGCTGCCAACCTCCCCACGGCTCAACGTACAACGACGGCCCCGGAGTATTCGTATGTTTGCCCTGTTCGGAATTTCCCAGAAAGCCGTGTAACTAATATCCTTCCCTGCAGTGTTGCGTCCGAGGAACCGAAGAAAACATCAAATACCTGCAGGCATGCTGCTCAGGCAGCGGCCAGAGGGACGTCATTTTCAACCACGCTGGAAACCTTTGAATCCTGAAAAGGTACAACTTCAAAACACGAATGCATAAGCGGGCTGGGCTGGGATAAACAAAAGTTTTCGATTTCCAGGGGTATAGACAAAAATGGGGTTCTCACGACATAGACAAAAGTTGTTTCATTTCAAATCGTAGACAAAGTATGTTAGAAGGGGGAAATAGAGTGGACAAAAGCTTTCGTTTTTCTTAAGATAGACATGATGATACCTTTCACACTGGATTCTATGTCCCTGAGGTCTAACGTGCGCGAATGTTTAGTACGTATGGGTATTTCTCAGGCAGATTCTGACCTCTTTGCAGGGCTATTCAAGCTGAAGGTTTCCACGTGCTACGACTAACAATTGGAGGCCGCCTTTCATGCTGTAGCATTGGACTACTCATAGAAGATAGAATCTGTTAGCGATTCATTTTGCCACATATCCAAGAGCAACAGGACAGCATTTCAAGTCGTCATTGTCTATTCCAGTGACCGTCATTTTGGAGTGCTGCCTCGAACCTTTGCGTGTTTGGCGCAGAAGTGGCAGCAGCTGTTTTCAGCTCCCTTTCAACTGAAGCTACTGTCTGACGATGGACTTTTTTTAAGTGAATAATGAACACGATGTCGACAGGTCTTAGAAATTGTACGATACTAACGATGACGGCATAAGCAACGACGACAATAGCAACGACGACAATAGCAACGACGACGATGATAGCAACGTGATGCCAATGAGGACGAAAGCAACGCCGCCAGTAGACAACGACAATAGCAACAAACCGTAAAGTAATAAAGACGAATCGACCAAGTAAGCTTCAGCTACTCACATGTCATCCCAGCTCAAAATAAAGAGCAAGATCATTGAAATGGAACACTATGGAACCCGTCAAATGAACACTCGCCTTTACATCACCAACACCAAAAAGCCCGACCCGAGCTATTCACATGAAGCCCGTCCTGCATACTCCATCCAGCCTTTTCTTTTCATCTGACACCTCCCACAACGACAGATTCTTGTTTTGTTGAGAAAGGGGGCCAGTGCCACGCAGCGGCCTGAAAAGCCGACATTACGAGCAGCACTCTCCAAAATCTGAACAATGGCAAACCCCCAACTCCGAAAAGCCTCATCTTTTTTTTTTCCGTCCTATCAGGCTGGCCTGCATATCACGAGATGCCCGTTGTGCAGATGACAGGACGACGTCTCACCAATGTCGCATCTCCCGAAGCTTTGGGGCCTCCGACGGCGCTAGTGGGGCCGAGATTACCGCCGGCCCTCAAGGGACAGGACGACGGGACGACCCCAAACAGGGTTGCCTCGGCATCCACCTCGACGAAAAGCACCCCGGAAAGCGCGGGCCACCCTTAGGTAAACTTACACCGATGGATGACAACAACAAGGACGACGACGACTGCAGTAAGCAATCGTTAGTCAACTGCCATTTGATCCTTCGCCGAGAGGCCAAGACTGTGGCGTCAGGCTTCACTTGCGTCACGGTTTTACATGTTTCAAAAGTGGCGTGATGTTCAATAGGTATAAGGTAAAGTAATCAAAAAGATAGATTCATTCAACTCATGTGGTATCAAAAAACGCCTTGCCAAATAAGCAACCAAATGACTATGCTAATGATGATGTCCGTCGTCCGACCCGTTGCCGGGCTTCGTCCTTGTCTCTCCTCAACTTGGACGGTGTTCTTCTGTATCTCGCCCTCCTGTCGATCCAGGGCTTCTCTACCGCGCAAAACAAACAGGCATTGACTAGGCCCTGTATTGACAGGCTCACTAGTGATAGAAGCACGACCGCAAACGGGCCGGCTTGTTCTGGGTTGTCCCAGCGCATGACGTGGGCCACGAATGGGACGGCCCAGATAAGTATGTATACAAGGGGGTACACGAAAAGTAGACGTAGTTGACGGCGGATCTTGTCGCGCGTCTTGGCCATGCCCGTGCCGTCCATGGCCGGGTGGAAGAGGAAGGGCGTAGCATTGTGGTCGGTATCCGAGTCGAGCGTTGTGCCGCGCCGGAGGATGGACCAGATGTTAGCCAGGGACTTGGCACGGGCTGTCGTCGGGCTGTGTGGCGGGTGGCCGTAGGTGCTGAAGCTGTGACGGTGGGGATGGTAGTTGTAAGACGGGCTCAAGTCGATTGTGTCCCGTCGGATGTAACTTTGCGGAGGTGGAGATATTGGCTCGAACGTGGCGGATAGAGGACTGGTGCTGGGGTCGAAGCTGGTGTGTTCCACCCTCTCGTCCTGCTCGGGAATGCGGCCGTCCTCGTTTCCGTATGTCGGCCAGTTCCACTGAATTTTCTGGCGACTGTGAATAAGTTCAATGTCTGCCGTCATCGTGGTGGTCGTTGACGAAGTCCGCTGTCTTTCCGACTCCTCCATTGAAGTTTCTGAACCGCGGCGTGAGCTAGGGGTAGCAGGCAACGAAGGAATATGAGCCCAATCGTCGTGCATATGCGTCGCACTCGCTCTTCTCATAGCGCTAAGGCGGCCAAATCGTCGAATGCGAAGGGTGACGTAAGTATAGATATAAGCATATAAGGCGACGATGGTGAGCAGAATCAGATATCGAGGCACCCAACTGAGCGCAAGCCTGGTCCATTCTGGGCGAACGGG
The DNA here is from genome assembly GCA_027406105.1 of Colletotrichum endophyticum. Taxonomy (NCBI): domain Eukaryota; kingdom Fungi; phylum Ascomycota; class Sordariomycetes; order Glomerellales; family Glomerellaceae; genus Colletotrichum; species Colletotrichum endophyticum. The sequence continues at coordinate 1,303,970 of JANVYF010000005.1, forward strand.
CAAGTAGCAGTATTCACCGTTGTTCGCATAACCGGGTGAGTTGATGAAGGCTAGCGAGGCCATCAACAATGGCAGGAGGATGAAGACGGCGAATGCGATCCGGCGGTGTGGGTAGAGGCCGCTTTGTCGACCGGAATATCTGGGGCGGAAAATGTAGATGGCCGTGTGCAAAGCGATGAGAACGACGGCAATATCAGATGCTTCGATGCCGACCGAAAGAAAGAAGCCGCTCGCTTGACAAAACGAAGAGTTGGAGGGGATCGGTCCATTTCTGAAATCGGCAATGGGGAAAATGATGAACCAGAGCGACTTGAGCATATCGCTCGACATGAGCAGCATTATGAGACTAACCATGGTTAGCGATGTTCCTGATTGATGCTTATGACGCCTCCAGCGAGGCTGTCTGGGTAAAACATGACTTACTCATGTCTGAAGCTCCGTCTCATGCGGGAAAACCAGTAGAAAGCAAGGGTGACGGATGCGAAGCTCAGAGCGGCAACAGCTAGTGACGTTGATTGAATAATTGTCCATTGGTGGTCAGTCAGGCCGTCGGGAACGCGGTCCCAGGCAGGGCTCCGGCGAGCACTGATAATCTCGGATGCAGCCGCAGCTGGCGGTTGCGATGCATCAGGGATTTCCAGTGCGTAGGGCCAGGGTGCCATGGCGGCTGCGTTCTCCTGGACGCCTGGGCCTGGAATCGAGGAGAAAAATTGGTTTACGTGGGAGGCTTCGGATTCCTCATGTTGATGGGTGTGGCGAGAAAGTCGTACCGGTTGGTGATACTTGTGTCCACGATCGAGCCGTCGGCGGGGTCGAGTCCGGATCTCTTGGGGCTACCTCCAACCTTTCCGTTGCCGATGCATCCACCTCTTGATGTGCGATGGCTGTTCCCAAGCCCCTCTGAGAAATATCCTGGTCCCAAAAGATTGACCTTCCTCCAATACAAAGTCGTGGAATCGAGCGTCCTTTATGTCTGTCGCAGTATGGGCGCAAAGGAGTGCCGAAAAAGTATATATAGCTGTGTCGCTCCGCCGGAAACAGACGTCACTTTGTTCGATAGTCGACCCTGGCGATGATCACAAAGCGTAAAGCGAGCGTGTTCGCACCGAGCTTGTCCGTCGAATGATTATCGAATTCAGTCGATGGATGTGGGAGTTTTCTCTTTGAGAACCAGAGGGTGGGTGAAGTCGGGAGGGAAGGGATAATGGCGGTTATAAGAAATGGCGGTGCATGGGAATACAAGCGCCTAGCCTCTGTCCGCGACTTCAGCTCTGGCAGCAACGCAGGCGTGGAAATTGAAGTCCGTCCTCCAGCAGGCATCGGATTACTGTTCAGAAAGGGCGACAGAAGCTTAAAAAGGGACGGACGCAGGCGAGACAATGCAGTACGAATAGGAGAGACGGGAAGCGGATACACTCGAAAAAGCAAGACAGGCTGTTAGCGTCGTGGTTTGAGGCTTTTGGGCAGAAGACGGCTTGGCCAATGAATGAACAGCCAGGGGCAATAGGCATCCGGTGCGGTGTGTGCGTCTGTGTGTTTGTGCGTCGATCGTGTGATGGGGGGCGTGGGATGCGGCGCGGGTGTTTGTCGAGCGAGGATGCGTTGAGTTTGGCCTGGGTTGGAGCCATTGAAAAGCGTCCAGTGTCAGTGTTTGGGAGAGTGTGGGTGGCTGGCGGTCAAGTCTGTGCCGGGGGGGGAGGGTGTATGAGAAGGGGTTGATTGCTTGTGTTGGTACGGAGCAGGTCCCGTCTCGTTCCTCGTTGATTGAATGGAGCGAGCAATTCAGCCCAGTAGCAGGCGAGAGACAAGAGAGAGACAGCCACCTGAGTGAGCGCATCTCATTCTCCTTGTGGTGGTGGAAGTGTAAAGGAGGCGGCACAGGGGACGGCCTAGGCGGGACTGGCCTCGGTTACTAGGCGCCAGGGCAGGAACAAAAGCAATTATCTATCCATTGCCCTGCTATTGTTCTCGATATTGGGGGCTGATGAGATGGGGAGCTATGGTGAGCGCTGCGCTCGCGGCGGCCGAGCTCACGGGGGATCCCCCGTGGACTGACGATGACGATGTTGCAAGTCTGGTGCTTCATCCTCGAGCGGTCTTGTGGTGCAGTGCATGTTGTGAGTATTGGTCGGAGAGGTGCCGACAGCAGGATTATGCTGGCGTTGCCTATGCACGCGACTGAGGGCGCCAGGTGCAGGTGCAGGTGCATGTAGGTGCAGTAGCAGCAGTTGGACAGACGGGTGCCGATTAGGTGCCGGGACATCAGCAAACCTCTAGGCGAGGCCATGTTTGGATTCGGCAAAGCGAGACAGGTGACGGATGGTGAGGAGGACCAGCGCCAACAAGAACGGAACGTAGTGTACCTTGGGTAGGCGGCCAAGGTTTGTTTGTTGGTTGGAACTCGGGACTCAATCCGGTGAGGAGGGAGAAGGGAGAGCGGTGACATGCCTTGCGTCGACGGACCTGAAGAAGGGCTTGGAGGGCTTGGGTTGATACTCGACAGGGGATGATGTGTCAAACCCCAAGATCGCCAACGACGTCGGTGTAGGTGTTTTCCTTGTCTCTGGCGGCTTTCGAGGGTCTCGCTGGAAACGGTGTCAAACAGGACTGTCACGGCCGTTGGCGCGATGATGGTGAAGATGGGGGTGCCAGGGGCCGCATCCGATCCATGCTTGCGGCATGTTCGTCAGTGGGCTTTGAGGCATCTCTTTGTCCGGGAACAGCGCTGAAAGATGAACATGATTGATTAGAGCATGGTAATACCGGAGGTGTGTATTCGTCGTACTTTGTGGGTGCGGATAGGTAGGCGCACAGAGTGCCGGCATATGTGGTGTGGTGGGGGAGGGGTCTTTGGGGGATTTGTGTACGGATAGTGAGATTGGGGGGACGGCACGGGAATGGGGCCATGATGATGGGTGAGGTGAGATGGTGTCTTGTGGTGTGTTGGTGCGTGCCGGTGCTCCCTCTGAAATTCTGAATCGCAGGTTGGAGAGGAGCACAAGACTTGTGCACCCTGGGGTGGTAAGTGATGGATGGCTACGTACCTTTGCCTGCCTCTGCCTCTGCCTCTTCCTGCGTGCAATTTGCCCGCCAGCCAACAAGTTGCCAGCCTCGAGATGGGCGGTGGACTGTTACCACCTGCTCGAGGTCATTTGGCCAAGTCGCAGCACAAGCAAGGTCCAAGCGGGACTTTATGGATATGCATAAAGTAGTTTGTGCGGGATAAGTCAATTAGATGGACCCAACCAACGGCGGAACGCTGTGAGTTGGGCGAGCAACGACATTGCAGCGAATGAGGCAACTGTCGGTGGTGAGCAACCAACCAATGCCAGGGCCACGAGCAGCAGCAGCAGCAGGTGGTGGCTTGGACGGGTGCGCAGGGACGGTCATCCAGGTGGAGGTGACGTGGACGTGGTCGACATTGAATGGACGAAACGGGCAAGCAGCTGCGCTTAAAGGGCCTGGTTGAATGAATATCCCATCAAATCCCCCACGAGTGTGCCCGGAGTCTGTTCGAGATGGCCGAGTTCGCGCTTGGGAGGGGAGTGTGTAGTCCAGTGTCTGTTTTTGGTGAGTTGGCGGATGGGAGAGGAGCTTTGGGCGTCGCCGAGGGAGTGTAAGTGAGCTGACCAAGACTTTGGCAAAAGGCTGTGTGTTGACCTAGACAGGCTGTTGTTGATGCGGATAATGATGGACCGTCAACGCCACCTCAGGACGGGAGAGCGTCCATCCATGTGTGAGAGAGATGGAATGAAGGAGCCGGATACCGAGTGATTGTCAGGGAGCGCCCGGCGAAACTGTTCAGGACGGCACGAGAAGAGGAAGGTGAGAGAGGCACGCGAGGATCTCGTCAGCGCGATCGTGATCGATTGGGGAAGCAAGTGGAGTGCCAAAGCTAGGACCACCAAGCGAGGTGCAGTGTGAGGTAAGTCCGGGGAAGGCAGGCAGGGCAGGGCAGGGCAGGCAAGTACGCAGGCAGGGTAAGGTAGGTACGGCGGGGACAGCTCCTGCAGCACCTGTAGCAGGCAGGAGCAGTCGCGGTCGCGGATGAGATGCACCTCACCTTCCTTCCTGCCCGTTTGTTGGTACGGAACGGCGGCATCCCCCTCCTCCGTGTCCCAAGCAGGCTGCGGTTGCTTACTTTGCCCATCAATGTCCGGCTTACACGGATTGATTACAACACACGAAGGAGTGAACACTGAACCTTGACGCCTGAAAAAGGTGAAAGTTTGAATCTCTGTTTCTTTCCATCCTGGGATGCGCCTGCAACGGCTGCCGCACAGAGCAACCGCTTGCATGGGACGCACCTGCCTCCGGTTCTCTTCTCCCTCCTGCAACTACCATACGACTGCTGCCACTGCCACATCCTGCCCTGTGCCCGTGTGCACCTGCTGCTTACCTTACCTTACCTACCGGGCAGGCAGGTAAGGTGAGGTAAGTGCACCTGCCTTCTGACTCTTTTTGCCCAGTTGTCTGGTCCGGCAGGTGGTCCAGGCGTTGCAGCCGCTGCAAGTGCGAAAGCACGAGCCAGGAAAGAGTCGATGGGCATCGTGCGAATCGCATCACTCATCTGTCATTGTCATTGTCATCCCTCAGCTTGCGAAGGAGCGAATCATCTTGAACCAACCTCACTTGGGCAAAAACATCGACCAACTGACTGCCGGGCTGCCACCAGGAACGCAAAAACATCCTACTGCATCGTACACAGAAACGCCACCTCGGGTACGTACCTTCACCGTTCTTACCTTATTTGCTTACGTCCGCTGGCGCGCCGCCCTTTGCGCATCTCACACATCAGAGGGCTTTGTGCTACCTAAAGCTGCTGACGGTGTTGATAGGGGCGCACGCTCTACTCTAGCAGTTTAGGTACCTCAGAGCCTCCAAGTCTCCTCCGGAGATGGGAGTGTGAGGAGGGCTTTCTTCCTCATGGCAACTGGGAGCGGTGAAACGCCGCCATTTCCCTCGTGGCCGTTGGCACCGGACCTCCTCCTCAGCATCAACCTGCCTACCTACCTTAATCAAATGCATCCATCCATTGGCACCGTCAATCAATTGCCTAGCGACTTGGCGGTCTGCCTTCAGCAGCTTCAATCAACCACAGCAGCCGCATTTCCTTGATGGATCGGCGGAATCACGAACCTCTCGTCAAGCAGACATCACGCGCTGTCTGATAGCGACCGCCGTTCCCTGCGTCTGGAAACAGGGCTACGTCCGTATTTCCTTTTTCTTGTCGCGGCATCCGGGACCGCATTCCCTTTCCAGCCAGCAATCCCAGGAAACGCGACCCCTAATTTCATCTCTCATTGGGCTCGACCTGGATCTGGGTTGGATCGCCCGCTTCTGCAATCTCTGGCAACCGCAGGCGGTCGACCACTGCTGGCAAGCGTGAGACAGGTTTCGACGCCATTGGGAACCGAGAGACGGAAAATGCGGCTTTCCAGCTTCTGCTCCTCCGGCGTACGGCCCTTCTACTCCTTGCACCACCACCCCGGTGCCATGCCTGCCTTGTGTCTGGTGCCTCAAGGCCCTCGATATTGAGCATTCACAAGCACAGAAATGGCTTTCGCGCTATTGAGCCTCGAGTCTCCCAGCATGTCCGCAGCACTCCTCTGGATTCTCGGCACCGCCGGGATCGGTGTGCGACGCTACCCAGGCCTTGCTGATCGTTCGACCTTGCCTCAAGATGCCAACATACCCATTGCATTCGCACCAAGACCGAGCCGAGACGCCTCCATTTCGTTGTGCCCTATTTCCATACGAACCTGAACACTCCGCGTCGTCGGCAGTCGTTGGCATCTCGGGGCACTTTTAAGGTTTGCCCTTTTTGCCCGCGTCTCCTGCAGCCAGCGCGGCCTGCAGTCCGTATTCGGTCTTGGGGCTCGTAAACTCTTGCGTTCCAAAATTAACCCAAATGCCTGCGTCGGTCTGACTTGCTCTACTGACCATCACCGCTGCTACTCTTGCCTTACTTTGCGCCTTTCAGACGAAGCAGGTCTGACCTCAGGTGCCATTTTCCACTTGAGGTAACACGCGTCATCAGCCACGGGAAGGAACAGACGGCCCTTAACGTATCTGGGCAATGTTGCCGCAACACCCAGCTTGTTCGTGGGCCGTGACCTGCGGGATGTGGGCTGTGTCAGTCTCCCACGGTCTGTCTACCTACCGTGCTACCGTCGCTGCCAGAGCAGTTCAGCAGCCGTCCTGCCCTACGAATACAAGCTACGGATACAAGCTACGTACATAGCTGCTGTGCAGTCCAGCGCAACCATGGGGCACGGCAAGGACAAGGACCGGGAGGTGCGGGTGCAGATGGTCGTGCAGATGGGTGTGCAGCGCATACCTTATGCCCGGGCTCTCTCTCAGTCTCCCTCCGCCCTTTTGATGGGTCAATTTGGTCCTTACCTCCCGGCCTCCCGTCGTTCGTGTTCGAGCATCTCCTCTACAACCACAAAACATCCTCGCAACACCCCTCAGTGGTAAGGGACCCCCTGCCGACTCGACTGACGACATCTGCCGAAGTTGCCCTCAATCTTGGTTGCGTACCATCACTGATTGGCTGATCGCACTTCGCGCCTCCCGCGAGCCGTGCCAACCCAGTCGCAGCTCCAAAGCTTAACCTTTAGATTGGGACGCAAGTATCATCGAAGACGGCGACCAGATAATTGGATGGACGGGATCCCCTTACCAGTCACTGGCCAGTCAGTCTCAAACTGTCCATCCCACCCATCCGCCTGGTGAGCCCAGCCCTCGACTTGGCATGTTTGGTTCCCCTCAATTCCTATTTTCAATCAAGATCCAAGCAGCCTCTACGAACTTTATCTGCTTTCAGCTGCCACCAACACCTCCACAACTACCACCAACATTTTTTAACATCTCACCCAGGTAATCGGGCTATTTGGAATGGAGATTACCGGTATGAAGGTGAAGCTCCTCACGACACCAGCTCAAGTCTTTGCATTGCTGACCCCTTTGCAGGCCATGTCGCTTGTGGCGCCACCTCAACGCACCAACTGCCGCTACCATCGGCTCCGCGAGCCACCTTTCGTCCGAACCGATCGGCTGCCCTTCCTCCACGTTGCTTCGCACACAGATCGTCGTCGCTCTCCGATCCCCATCTCCACTGACCGTGCCCTCCTCTGCCGACGCTCGAATTTGGCCACCGAAAACCGAGACCGAGATGTTCATCGCACGGTCGTCAGACCCCATCAACTCTGCGAGCGGGCTATTTGCCCATTAAAGCCGGTCCCTTAGCCTTTGCCAGCCTACTCCAGCAAAGGGCCCAAATTCCAGCTCCATGTCTATTACCTCAGCCAGCAGATCACTTTCTTTGACGTCCAAGCTGTCCCTGCCTAAGTGTGTTTTAGAAAACCGTTGCTCGGCTCCTCATCCCACCTTTCAGATGATGGATTTCTCCCACATCACGAGGTGTGTTTGCGAGCCTGTCGCATACATCCAGAGATGATCCAATTGTTATCCTTTCCTTCCGAGACCAGACAACTTTGTGCCTCATTACTTGTTCTCGTGCCTCGGACGGGCTTGTCGATCCCTGTGGACGTCTAGCCCACGGTCTAGCCAAGCCTTCTGCTGACACATTCATCTACATAGCAGAGACACCTATATTCCAGGCAAGAGCCACGGCAAATGCCGTCTACCTGTAAGACATCGACAAAGCCCTATTTTCCTCCACGTAGGCTGTCCTGGCACAAGACGAACCCTCAATAAGACGAGCGCAGTTCATTGGAGCCATCGACTACAAGCCGACCTACGCAAGCCATGGTTCTGCATGGCTTGAGGTTCAAGGTCTCGCCTACATGCCGGGAGCTATGGCAATTACCGGCAGTGAACCCCCAGATGCGGGCTCCTCGGGCCAGTCATGGCCATCGCCTGCGTCTGGTCCCCGTGGAGTCCGCGGTGGGTTGAAGAGTCCAAAGCCGCCCGCCGCAAGCGAAAATCAGCCCCCACATCTCGTTCTACAATAAGACCTTCCTTGACAAGCAAAAAACAGAAAGTAAGCAAGCTTGGACAGTTACTCAACGTTATGAGGGATAAAGCCGACTTTTTTGGCGTCCACATGGCGTGCATCTAAGATGCCTTGACATGTAAAGAAAAGACGATGATAGGCGATATGTCACCCAGCCTGATTTAGGTATTTCTTTCGAACGACATACTCGGGTCCCTCGCATATCTCTCAATTCTCACTTTGCGCCCGGCGTTCACGGGTTGGGCTCCCTGGGATGGAACGAGAACCCCGCGCATCCTTTTGCGAAGCTGATGCGACGTCTCTGCTTCTCAGAGTACTCGATCAGGACCCTACGCACCTTGGCTGAACTCAGCCGAGGGTCTTATGACTCTGGAGCTATGACATTGATGGCACAAAGCGGAAACTAACCGTTGTCATCTGAGTAGAGCATGCCGGGTGGTGTTGCTCCAACCCAACGAAAAAGACACCTCTTTGATACTCTGACTCAGAGGCGATACTCTTGGATGAGGTTGCCAATCTCGAAAGCGCGTTCGCCATATGCCATGAAAATGGTAAGTGACGCTGCATGATGGTAGGTCTGCTCGGGCCGCTCGCCGAGCAGTCACGTCTCCCGGGATATTGAGACGAACAACTCCAAGGCGACCAATTAACACGGTGGGTGCTGACTCCGAGTCGAAAGTGAGTCCAGACTCCTACGTCAATCGTTTCATAATTAACCCAACAGTCCACCTCTGAGGAGGAAAGAGCCGCGGCAAACGCCTGGGGGTCACGCAAAGAACACAGGAACATCAGATGATCTGTCACGGATCTTTTCGACACCTTTTCGCTTCTCATGCGCTACGTCTAGAAGCAAATCAAAGCTCCCCGGACTCGACTCCGGCAGAGGCGGAAACCGTCACACGTCCATCACCTCGGCCTCTTCCTTCTGACCTTACCCAGAGAAAAGGTAAAAAGACAACGACGATCTGCCGCCCCACCAATGTGCGATCCACCCATGTTCCAGCGGGACCATCAAAATGCCGAACCGTGCAGTACTTCTCCCTTTCAATCGTCCAGGTGCTGCGATATTCCACAGACCTGCTGTTCGTTGATGTCATTCCCGTCGCAGACATTGGCAACGTTGGAGATTTATCTAGATCTATTTCACCTTCTTGGCGGAAACGCGGCCCGAGGAAAGTGTTGCGCCGATGCGTGAATCTTGATGCTGCATCGGGGGCTCTGCCGCGACGGCGCTTTTGCTTGCCGCCACTTGTTCGTTGCCGCGGTTGATTGTTTTTGGAGATTCATGTGGGATAGGAGACGGCGTTCGCATGGCTAGTCACCTCCATTGATAGACTAGGATGGAAAATGCCAGCGGTCCATGATGATGCATGTTTCGCTGTGGTATTCTACGAAGGCTGCTTCATGCTGTTGCGAATCAGCTCCGCGCGAGGGCTTCTCGAGTATGCTCTCGTGGATGGTGTACGTCCTTCTCAACCAAATGCTCATGCTGCCTGCAAAATAGCCAAAAAACGCAAATCAGAGGATGAAATAAAAGGACTTCCTTGTGGCTACCTGGGCGGTATGCTGGCTATGTTAGGTGTGCTTGTAAGTAATTTTATATTATGTTCCCGTTTAGTAGTATGTAAATGATACTCGCTATCGTTCTTGTTATCACTGTTACTTCCAGCATCATTGTATTTGCTGTCGTCGTTGATACCGTTGTCGTCGATATCATCATCTTTATCTATGTTATCATATACCTACAAGCGGATAGCGAAGCTCTTGCAGATTGACGGGGGGGGGGCGTCCAGGTGTCTATAAAAATGCATGTTTTCGCTGTGCGATTCTATGAAGGTTACTTCCTGCTACTGCGGACCAAAAACTCCGCATAAGGCCTGTCGGAAATGTTTCGCCAGACGGATGAAGCTAACTTGCTCCACCAGATTATGAGAATGCTTCCATATCCCGCGATGATAATGCCGAGTCAACTTGCAAAAAACCAAAAATGCAGCGCGAAAATCAGACCTTTACCCAAAGCCTCGCCCCCTGTGCAGCCTCCGCAGCATCCTCCTCTCTAATCTCCTTAATCAGTTGGGTGCACTTGGCCTGGTAGGCCATGGGCGCCGTGTGCATCATTACCTCCCAGTACGACATGAGCTTCGTCTCGTGTCGGTCATCTTGCATTCTGTGCGCCACCTTCTCGGCCTTGGTCTCCTGCAAGTCGTCGATGTGCTCGTCGATGGTGTCGGCGGCTCTGATGACGACGGCATACATCTTCTTGGTCTGGCCCGTGCGGTCGATGCGGCCGAAGATCTGCTGCTGGGCGGCCTTGTTCCACCAGTTATCGATGTTGATGATGCGGTTGGCGCAGGTCAGGTTCAGGCCTTCCTTGCCGACCTTGGACGCGAGCTGTTGGTGGTGGAGAGTTAGCTCAGGTTCTTTTCACACGGGTGGAGGGAGACTGAAGAATCTGCAGTAGGGGTCATACCAGGACTTTGATGCTTGGGTCGTTTTTGAAAGACGTAATGGCATCTTCTCTGCTCTTGGCGGACATTTCGCCATTGAAGTAGTAGAAGGGGATGTCATACTGACGCAAAGCGATGCCGAGGATCTTCGCGGTCTTCAGGAACTCGTGGAAAACTGCCGTAAGTAACTTGATTAGCATCCGATGTCCCAGGTTTCAATTCAAATGAAAGCCGTAACTGTACCTATGATCTTGTCTTCGGGCGCTTCACTCTGGAATTGGAGGACGTAGTCCATGGCACACGCAGTCTTGGAGCTGAGCGGAATCATACCGTCTGTCTCGTGAACTCCAATGTTGATGAAAGCGTTATCCTTGCCCTTCAGGTCCAAGAAGACACCGCGATAATCGCCGCCGTACTTTTTCTTGGTGAAGTCCGCGACGATCTTCTTCTCCTCTCTCGCACTGAGCTGCTTCTGCCTCTTCGACTTCTTTGGTGTTCTCTTTGTGGGAGTCGCAGTGGGAGGTGCGGATTCTGCTTCCTTAAGTGCTCTCACCCTGTCAACCTCAGCGTACTCTGTCTCCTTGGTAGACAGATTCTCAACCAGCCTTGCACCTGTTTTTCGGTCGTATGGCTGGTCACAATTCGTGCATTTTGTTTCGTCCGCCTCTCTCCAGTCCTCGGAAATACATTCATGACAAAATAAGTGTTGACACTGGAAAGATTGAATCGTAAGTTTCTGGATTCTAAAGATGATGCAGGATGGATGATTATGAACTTACCTGGGAAATGATCCAGGGCTTGTCGATTGACGTCTTCCCGCACTTCGAGCAACCTTCGTCCACCATCTGCTCGTTGATGGTATACTTCAGGAGATTGTCCATGCCGAGTGTCTTGTCTGTCGAATCGGTATGGAAAATCCTGTCTTCCTTTGGTTTGGTCGACTTCTTCTCCTCTGTCTTCTTCGATCTCTTCTTCTTTCTCTTCGTCTTTGCATCCTGCGACTTGGAAGAGCTAGTACCCACTGTTGGCTCTTGAGTGACGAAGAGTTCCGAGTCTTGGTCATTGGGTGGAGCTGCGTGAAGGAGCTTCCTGGCTTGGGGGATGGCGCAGGGGTCGACCGCCAATTCCTCAAGCCCGTCTCTCAGATTCGTCAAGAATGAAGGGTTGAGATCATCTCTGAAGACACCCTCGATATTCCAAGCATGAGAAATCATCATGCGATGACAGTTTATCCGGCTGAGTCCTTCCCGCTTTTCGAGAGCATCGTAGTGTTCTGTGATGAGGCTTAAGACATGTCAGATATGAACCCCAGTAATGATGAGCGCAGGTGCCAAACTTACTCGTAGATCATACGCTCATGTCTGCTGAGAGTGACCCACACCTCTTTGGATTCGAACTCAGGTAGATCTCCCGTGATTAACCGGCCAAGGAACTTATCCTTCTTCGTTCTGAAGATTTGAGTCAGCACCCACAGACACCAAACGAATGAAAAATGTGTGTCTCACCTCCGGTATGTCACCAAATGGATCAAGGCGTCCAGTTTGGTATCGCAGTCATACTTGAAAAGAGTTACAAATTGTTCTGCCAGTTGATTTGCGGGGATTCAATGTTACTTACAGATTCAAGGTAGCTGTCCTTGAAGTCTTGGTAGGTGTTGATGCCCTCGACTCCCACGAGCCTGAGATATGGGAAGATTTCTGAACACCAAATTAGCATGAACAATCCCCATAAAACTGGTGAGCTAGTGCTAACCTGTTTCTCTGTCTACCAGGGGAGTCGCGGTGAGAACCCAAAAGCTTTTTCGTTGAAGGCCGTAACATGCTTTGAAAGCTGCCAACATGTCAGCGAGACTTTATTATCTCTCATCATGTTGCAACTCACATAGGGTATTCATGTTCTTCACAGCGTGACCCTCATCAAGAATGATTCTGTACCACTTGATGCCGTAAACTGGGCCAGCAAACTGGACCAGCGCAGCTCGATACTCGTCACTTTCCATGCCGTGTTCCGCTTCAATCTTCTTCAGCTCTTCGTCTGTGAGATTTCCACGAATCTCAGTAATCGTGGCGATCCTGACATGAATGTTAGCAAGCCGGGCTTCCAATTCGTTCTGCCGAGGTCACTTACACAATCTTGTAGTTGTGAAAGTTCACGCTTGACTCCTTCCATTGAGCGTTGGACCAGATGAGAATCTCGTTGTCTCTGATGGCTTCAACGTGCTTGAGATACTCTGCTCGCCATTGCTTAGCCATGTCAGTTGACGGCACAATGATCAAAGTGGCACCGAAGTAGGTTTGAAGGTCTTCAGCCGACGCAGGATTCCCCACGGTGCAAGCCATGGATACCATTGTCTTTCCGAGGCCAACATCGTCCCCGAGAACTCCTCCAAAAGGAGGCGATATGCCGTGCTCCCGCTGGACCATCCATGAGACGGCGGGAAGTTGCTCCTCTCTGAGCTTGGTGGTCTCCCTCATTCCCTTGAGGTAGTACTCTCCGTTGTGGAAGCAAACAATTTTGCTGTAGCCAAAGATGCTCGTGGCCTCTTTGAGATCTCGCTTTTGAGTTCCACTTCGGCGGTTGTTCGTGCCGTGACTGATTCTGTCCTTCAGCTCCTCGTTTCTTTCTTTTTGGGTGATTGGTCGGTTGGCTATGGCGCGAGCAGTTGTTTTGCCGGTGTCATGAAAGTTCTCTTCGATGCTTCGCTGATATTTTTTGTCCGACTTTGCAGAAGACATTCTCATCTTCTTTGCCTTAGGCGGTTCGATGTGCACGTTGCCATATCCAGCGCCCCGTTTCCTCTTCAGCTCGCTCCTGATGTGAATCTTGAATATTTCGTCGATCTTTCTCTGGTTCTTCCTCACTTTCTGTTGGGCAGTCTTTGCAACCCCGGTGCTTGTTGCTCTCTTTCTTGTGGGCTTGTCGCGAGGCTTGGGCGATTCATCCTTTACGTCCTCCATTGGTTCAAAGTCTGTGTCCAACGGGTCCGCATTCGGTTCCGGCTCTGAGTCTGATGGAGCATCTAATTCTGGCTCCGAGTCTGATGAATCTTCATCCTCGGTGCTCGACGTCTCGTGCTCTGGGCTCTCACTGTGAGTTTCGTTCGCATCTTCACATTGAGCTGTGTCTGAAGGTGCTATGTGAAGATTGTGAGATGTCTCAGTGTCAAGAATCGTTTCTTGACTGGGGTCAAAATCCTGTAACTGCTGAAGGAGGTTGAACTCATCGTTGAATGAGTTGTCTGACTCTGGACTTGAGTTGGTGAGTTGATTCACGCAACCTTCAGGAGCAGATGAAGTTGCGTCTGAGCGGAGGCTGTCCATAATGAAGATGAAGTGTAGGAAGGCGAGTGAGGGAGTTATGAAGGGAAAATGAAGATGTGTTTGTGGTGGAATTCAATGTCAGTTGTGTGTTGCAGTAACTAGATGATTTGAGAACGTGTGAGGAAGGTCCACACAGACACAAAATTGGCCTAGTTATTGAGAGAAAAATAAGCCTGTGAAGGTGAAGTGTTTCACCTTGATGTGAAGGAGACAAGAAGCAAGATGTAGGATGGGATGAGACGAGATGGGGAGGAAGGTTTGTCCAATGCTTGGTGGATGAAGGTGCTAGCAATAGAGAAAGTCGGAAGAGTAAGGTGAGTCATAGATGAACTGGAGATAGCGTGGCGGAGGTTGGCGGAGGTGTCTGTTGACGGCTAATTCGCGATGGTTTGTGAAAGGCGAGGGTGAGAAAGTGGTCGGAGGATGGTGGGTTGTTGAGGTTATGGAGGTCTGAGTTGAGTTGAAAATAGAAGGACCTCAGGCGGAGACTAAATAGTCAGGAGAATGTGGTAAGGGGAAAGAGCTGATGTGTGACTGAGAAGTCGCGAGCCTTTGGGAGTTCAGGAAGGGGCAAAGCCAGCTTGATGTGTCTGAGGCGACCACGCTTGATTGGCTAGCGGAACAAGTCTGGTCCTTCCAGATTACCACAACCAGAAAGCAGGTAGAATTCAGATTTAAGTAGTATGTAGGTAGGGTGAAAGCCAACGAGTTTGCGATGTCTTAGGGGAAGAACCAGGGACAGATAGACAAGCAGGACCATCACTTAAATAAGGGCTCTGTAGGTGAAGAGTGGGGCTGAGGTATTATTGTCCAAGATGGGAAAGAAACAGGCAGCCGGAGGCTTCTCAATCCTTCCTTATCTTCAGACCCTTAAAGTGGGAAAGGCCTAGGCATTAAGTATGATAATCACAAGGAAGGCATCAAAGACGAATGAGCTGTGCCTTCCTTAATGGTCGAGGCAATCGCATTGAGATCTTCGTGCAATGATTCCTGATGTAAATTTCCAACACGGGGAAATGACTATTCACTTCATCTTGCTCAGTCCTTAGTTTTCAGATGAGGTGGCTAATCTTTTAGAAACAAGCGTGGGAAAATGCTTTTTTAAAAACATTGATACGACTCGCCCGCGGGAATCATCTAGTAATTTTTTCACTGAGAAAAGATGCATTTGAAATTATCTGCAAATCTTATTGCGTTCTATTTCTTCGATATTATTCCACGGAAGGACCCATCGAAGTTGGTGATGCTTCGGTGTACCTCTCGGTGAGCTCGGTCAGCCCACACCGCCTTCGGCAGAACGCAAAATCTCCACTAAAAAATTGACCGTCGCTCGAACCCCACATGGATTTTTCCCATGCGCCCGCGACCAAAAGCCGGTCCTCTCCCCCGAACACCACCGTCAATTGACGACCACACAACCACCCCTCCCAAACACCGCCACCATGTCAAAATCAAGCAAGAATGGCAAGATCACCGACTCTCGGTTCTCCAGCTTCGAGACCGACCCGCGCTTCCGCCTGCCCTCGAAGAAGCAGACAAAGACCAAGATCGACAAGCGCTTCGCCGGCGTGCTGAAGGACGACGCCTTCACGGCCACCGCAAAGGTCGACCGCTACGGCCGCAAGGTCAAGTCCGACTCGAAGAAGAAGGCGCTGCAACGGCTGTACGAGGCGGAAGATGACGAGGACGAGGACGAGGATGAGGAAGAGGAGGAAGGTGGTGATATGGAGGTCGACGCCGACGACGTGGTGCAGCGCGAGCTGGCCAAGGCGGATGCCAAATACGACCCCGCGCGCGGCGGCGGCTTCAGCGAGTCCGAGTCGGAATCCGAGTCGTCGGACGACGATGATGACGAGGAGGAGACAGAGGTTGTCGCGGACCCGAAGGCGTCCATGTCACGGCTGCGCGACGAGCAGGCCGAGGTCGAGGACGGCGAGGTCACGACGCGGATAGCGATTGTCAACCTCGACTGGGACAACATCAAGTCGGCGGACCTGTTTGCGCTGTTTACGAGTTTCCTGCCCTCGACCGGCGGGCGGATCGAGAAGGTGGCCATCTACCCGAGCGAGTTCGGCAAGGAGCGCATGCAGAGGGAAGAGCTCGAGGGCCCGCCAAAGGAGATTTTCAAGAGCGACAGCGACGAGGAGAGCGAGGAGGAAGAGGAGGATGAGGCGATCAAGAAGGAGCTGCTGGAGGAGGGCGACGCCGAGGACTTTGACAGCGACGCGCTGCGCAAGTACCAGCTCGACCGGCTGAGGTATTACTACGCTGTCATGACGTGCTCTGACAAGGCGACCGCGCAGAAGGTGTACGAGGCGACCGACGGCACCGAGTACCAGTCCTCATCCAACTTCCTCGACCTGCGTTTCGTGCCCGACGACGTCACCTTTGACGACGAGCCGAGGGACGAGTGCGACAAGGTGCCGGAGGGATACAAGCCTGTCGAGTTCACCACCGATGCGCTGCAGCACTCCAAGGTCAAGCTGACCTGGGACGTCAACCCCGACGACGCGGCGCGCAAGGCGTCCATCAACCGCGCCTTCACCGGCAGCCGCGCCCAGCTAGAGGAGAACGATCTGAAGGCGTACCTCGCCAGCGACAGCGAAGATGACGGAGAGTCTCTTGCCGGCATTGAGGAGGATGGCGAAGAGGAGGCTGAAAAGAAGGAGGAGGAGCCCAAGCTTTCCAAGAAGGAGCTCCAACGCCGCAAGATGAGAGCGATGCTCGGCCTCGGCGCGGAGGAGGAGAAGAAGTCCAAGGACGCCCCCGTAGGCGACATGGAGATCACCTTCACGCCCGCGCTCACAGAAACCAAAAAGGACAAGAAGGAGGGCGCGGAGGAGACCACGATCGAGAAGTACAAGCGCAAGGAGCGCGAACGCAAAGAGAAGAAGCGCGAGATCGCCAAGGCCAAGCGCGGAGCCGCCGACGCCGAGTCAGACGTCGAGGTCGAAGAGGCCGCACCCGCCGCCGGCGAGGAGGACCTCGGCTTCGACGACCCCTTCTTCACGAACGACGAGCCACCCAAGAAGACCAAGACATCGATCCGCAAGGAGGAGCGCCTCGCCAAGCGCGCGGCGCGCGAGGCCGAGGAGAAGGCGTCCGCCGAGCAGAAGGCGCAGCTGAAGCTGCTCATGGCCGACGACGGCGACGAGGCGGGTGAGCACCTGGACCACTTCGACATGAACGAGATCCTCAAGGCGGAGAAGGCGAAGAAGAAGAAGGGCAAGGGCAAGAACAAGAAGGGCAAGAAGGCCGGTGGGGACGACGACGACGACAAGGTCGGCCTGCAGGAGGGCTTCAAGATCAATGTGGACGACGACCGTTTCAAGGCTGTCTTCGAGAGCCACGAGTACGCCATTGACCCGAGCAACCCCAAGTTCAAGAAGACCGAGGCGATGCAGACGCTGCTTGAGGAGGGCAGGAAGAAGAGAAAGGTCGGCGACGACGAGGCGCCTGCGGAGAGGAGCGGGAAGAAGGCGAAGAAGGAGAGCAAGGGTGGTGACGCGGAGCTGAGCGGACTTGTTGCGAGTGTTAAGAGGAAGGCCAAGGCTGGTAAGAAGTAGAGGATGATGTTGGAGGCTCTTGTTTCGTGCTTATTTGAGGCGTGTGGTCATACCCTAGATGGATCCTAAAAGTTACTGGAATGTATAAAAGCACATGGTCATAATGCACAGCTGTTCAAGGTGTGATTGATTCTTTGATGGTTCCAACGCTATGCTGATAATGGGTATCCAATACTAACAAAACGCTTACTTGCACTTCTAACTATCAAAGCATGTCGCTGAGCCGCCAGAAAGGTGACATGATTCAACACAGTACGTCCGAAACTAGTGTTAGTATCCGCTCTCCCACACAGAAGCCAATCCAGGTCTTCAGTAACCGTGGAGGAGCCATACTGCGCTAGGTCCCATTGCAAAGCGCGTGAATCTTTCCGCACCCTCATCAAGGACTCGAAGGAAGTCTTTGTGATGTCCCAAGCATACAGAATGCGGTCCCTAGGCAAGACCTGGTGTATAGCCCTTTTGACCAACTCTGGAATTCCGGGCCGAATATCGAGGCTGTTCTTGGGAAAGTCTTCGAACCTCACCTGTATCGAGTCCGTTGCATCTCGGGTGGGTCGTTGCGCGCATCAGAGGGCCGGCGCTGGAATGCTTCATCTTCTTCGTCCTGAGCGTCTCTGGGCCCCTCTTCTGGGCTGTCCGTTCTAGGCTCATCCTCCGGGGCATCCGCAACGGGCTTATCTTCCGGGGCATCGGTAATGGGCTCATCGCCGTCATCATCCCTCTTGGGTTCATCCCTGATATCCTCGTCGTCACCTTCCTCGGGCTCATCTTCTGAGTAGTCTTCTTCGCTCCAATATGCAGCATTCGTATTATTGGGATCGATTGAATTGATGCGATGGGGATAGGGCTAGAAGAGTTCATGCGGTCGTTAGTCTTGGAATATAGACGTGAGAGTAACATAAACTCACGTTCCATCGCTGAATTTGCCCTCCAACGCGCCTGCGACGCTCTCGACTCCGTTGCTGATTTGCTCTTCTAGCACCGGGAGTGGGTGACCCCGGCGAGGATGAGTTTTGCTGCCAGGATGTATGTGAGGGTGGCGGAGTCCCAGGGCGGTTAGGCGAATCAGAGTTTTCTCCAGCAACGTTCGGAGTCCGTGGAGGAATGTGAGTCGGAGGATCCTGTTGCTGATGCTGAGGAAGAGGTGGAAGATCCGGGGAACGAGATGGAGACTGGTACGGAGAAGTGGGAGTGGATGGGTGCTCCGGGATAGTAGACAGAGCCCGAGACGGAGGACGAGGTGTAGGTTGGTGACGATCTAGTGTGGCACGAACTTCGTCACGAACCCAATCTCCAGGAATATGGGGTGGAAGTTTCGGAGAAGAAGACTTAGGAGCCTCTTGACGAAGACAAGTAAAAGAGCCAGAGGTAAGACCAGACTGAAGCTGCCCGGGACTTGGATTGTTCGCAGGATCCGCGCGAGGAGGGCGTTCAGGAGTTGGTGACTGGGGAGAAATGCGAGTTAATCCAATCCGTTCTTGTTGCCGAGGAGCCCATGGAGGCTCAGGGTACAAAGTCGAGGCCGGGGGAGGAGGAGTAGATGGCTGCTTCGGAGACAAAGTCGGAGACGGAGTAGAAGGGGCGGATGAGCGCTCTGAGATAGGAGACAGATTTCGAGACGGAGGAAGCGGTGTTTGACGAGCAACATCCAGGCATGGGTAAGTAGGCAAATTTCGGGGAATGTGAAGTGGAAGTGTCGGACAAGGAGGCAGAGGAGGGGGTTGATGAGAACCAGTAGAAGAATCAGGGGGAACGCCTGAAGACTGAGATTGACGCTGCTCGGGAGTTGGAACACCCGCGGGATCCGGGCGAGGAGGGCATTCGGGAGGTGGTCCAGGCTGAGGCCGGCGAGGCGGAAGAGGAGGGGGGTTCTCCCTCTTGCCAAAAAGGTATTCCATCCAAGTCTTGGGGCCTTGACGCTGAGGATCCACGCGTGGTCCGTCTCTGGGCTCGCCGGTATCTGGGTCCCAATTGTTGT
Organism: Colletotrichum endophyticum; assembly: GCA_027406105.1. Classification (NCBI taxonomy): domain Eukaryota; kingdom Fungi; phylum Ascomycota; class Sordariomycetes; order Glomerellales; family Glomerellaceae; genus Colletotrichum; species Colletotrichum endophyticum. Next base: position 1,323,262 of record JANVYF010000005.1, read on the forward strand.
TCCGCTCGTTTCTCCCGTACTGAGCATTCATGTGCCACCAAAGAAGTGGGATTATGACGAAACCAGCTCCAGCGCAACTACAATAGAAAGCTGGCCATATATATCTTTCTAGGGCTGATGAGGGAGCCATGGCGATGCTGAGAGATGTATGTATTATGAATGAGTGTATGATGGATGGATGTTGCTGCTCGGATGATGGGCGAGGTGGAAGTTTGACGTTGTTGACGAAGATAAAAAGCATGGGAAAGGGGTTAGTATCAAGGGAAGAGCCTGGCTGGACTTTCTACATGGGTTGCCATATGATGTTGGGTAGTCGCGATGGGGTATGGTCGGTGTCGTTAGCATTCAGAGGCAACAACTGCCAATTCCTGCTTGCCAAGTCATTTCACCAAAAACACACAACGAAGTAGACACGGACTGCGCATAAGAAAAAGGTTCCTTCAATTCTTAGAGAGCAGACACAGCTGCCATAACTTTTGTTTATCATGAATCTTCAAATACATTAATAGACCATCCTTTATCGGACAGTAGCACCCTTCAAGCTGGGAACAGTGCAGACACCACCAGACTCGGTGACCAGTCTGCCAACACCCTCCTTGCCAAGCTCCTTGACAACAGCGGCGTCAAAGGCGATCTCGAGGTTGTCGGTGGTGGTGAATCCAGGCTGGAACATCTCCCAGATCTTCTTCTTCGGGTTCAGAACACCCTCAGGCTCGCCCTTCCAGCCCTCGAAGAAGACGCGCTCGCCAGCCTTGGCGTCAGCAGGGGGAGCAGCAAGCTCGACGGGGCCCTTGTGGTCATCGACCTCACCCTCCTTGAGCTTGGGAGAGGCGGCGAGAACCATGGCGCAGGACTTGATGCCGCGCATCTTGACGGGCTTGAGGTTGGCAACGACGATAACCTTGCGACCCTGCATCTCCTCGAGGGGAACGAGACCGTTCAGACCAGAACAGACAGTACGGCACACCTGGCCCTCGTACTCGGAGGTGTCGTCGTTGGGCTTGTCACCCATGGCGATGGTGGAAACGTAGAGGGAGTCGGCCTCGGGGTGCTTGATAGCCTTGAGAATGTGACCGACACGGAGGTCGATGAGAGCGGGAGACAGAGGGGCAGCGGGAGCAGGGGCCTTCTGGGGCTTGGGCTCCTTGGCCTTCTTCTCCTTCTTAGGCTTGCCCTCGCCGGCGCCGACAGCAGCCTTGACCTTGTCCTTGGCCTCGGTGACGGCCTCCTTGACCTTCTCGCCAGCGCTCTTGTCCTTCGGCTCCTTGGTGCGGTCGGGGAGAGCGGTCTCCTTTCCACCAGCAGCAGCGGCCGCAGCAGCCTTCTCCTTCTTGAGGCGCTCCTTCTCAGCCTTGGCATCGACAGGGGGCTTCACGTAGAGAACCTCATCGAGGTTGACGGAGACCTTCTCCTCGGACTTGACATCGGCGGCGAAGGCGGGGTAGTTCTGGACGAAGTCGAGGTGACGGACGATGTTGGGGTAGCCCTTCTCGCCGGTGCGCTGCTCGGGAGACCACTTGGCGACAAGAGGACGGACAGCGGAGTAGAGAGCAGTGTCGGCCTTGCTGGGCTTGGTACCGAGGAGGGTGGTGCGGGTGCTCAGGTGGGAGTTGACGGTGTCGAGGATCGGGGACGCATCGTCACCAGTGGCCTGCTGGAGGCGGGTGGCCGTAGTGAGCCACTGCTGGATCTCGGTCTCCTCGTTGGGAGTGAAGGAGGTGTTGGAAGCCATTCTTGCGAAGCGGAAGGGGTATGCGCTGCGAGTGATGGGTCGTAGTACGCGGAGGGAGTTCATGAGTCGAAGGGCGAGGAGGGGTATCGTCAGGAGTCACAGAATTTTAGTGTGGTTTTGGCGGGGTAGCACGGACAGGCGCTGCGACTGCCCCTCCAAATTCATTTGTCTTGCCTGATTGGTTAGGCAAGTCTGACTCACCTCAGTCTTCCTCGGTGAGTCTCGGTGTACGCTTCCCAGTGTTGTTTCTTTTTCAGCAGAATTTTCTCAATGCCACCCTCCCCTGCTGATAGTCAAGTTCAGCTGGACAAGCGTCATGGTGAAAGCGCTGAGCTTGCTTCTTTGTCAGTTGCCGATTGAGATGATGCATTGTTCATTGGAAGATCCATTGCTCTCAAGCTCGTCGTTTTGTCTCAATGCCGAGTAACAACATCTTGCAGAGGTCAATTGGCACCGGGATGCTTTGCATTTTGAATCGATGCAGTAAACCAGGACCCCGATCTCTGTCCCGATCTTCCCGGACACCGATGGCCCGATGAATGACGATGGTGCCTGGACAAAGCGACCAGGATCTTAATTAGTTCAGTGACACGGAGTCACATGACTCCGCCTTTGTCTCGCGTCGGCGCGCGTCCTGAATTTTGCCCCCGGATCGCGCCTTCCCATTGACAGGACCCTGGACCTTCCTGCCATTCATCTTTCTTCCTCGCCCCCCTTTCTTCCCATTTGACCTCTCAGAACCTGAGATCTCTCTCCAGACACTTATCCTTGTATCCCAACCCTCATTTCGCTCACTTTTGGCTCAATCTATCCTCAATTGCCGCTTTTTGAACCAGAATTCGCGGCCGCTGCGGCGCACGAACCACCTCAATTTAGCGTCGCACCTGCAGCTTCGTCATCGATTTGATTGGCACCTCCTGCCTTTCCCTCTTTCTTGAGCAACAACCACCCGCAAATCGGCCAGCAAAGGCTTCTGCAAGTCGGTGATCATGAGCTCTTCACCCGGTTCAGACGTTGAGTCTGTACTCTCGAAAACCTCGAGACCATACACCAGTGCCCCGTCCTCACCCCCGAGAGAGGGCTCTGTGGAAGCCATTGACAGCGATTTTCAACGCATGATCGACGAGGAAGAGAAAGTAAGAGCGACCAACGATGCTGCCGAGAAGAAGCGGAAAGCTGCACTTCTTGCCAAGCGCCGCAAGAAGAAGAAGGTCGAATTCACCAAGGAGGAGAGAGAAAAGAAGGCCAAAGAGTTGGATGACCTCCTCGCTAAGTCTGCGGCCTTCTCGGACATCTTGACAAAGAAGACTGAGGTTCTGGGAAGAGTTGGTTCAAGCTTGGAGGGAGAGACTCTAGGAGCTCACGATTTGACCATGGCTGCGCAACCGAAGATCATGAAGGGAGGAACCATGAGAGATTACCAACTTGAAGGGTTGACATGGATGTACGAGGTCTGCCTTCAAGGCATGTCTGGAATTTTAGCTGATGAGATGGGTCTTGGTAAGTCACATACCCCGGCGTGCGCAAAGGTGGCAAGGCACTAACATTTTACAGGCAAGACTGTCCAAACAATCTCCTTGATCGCCAAGCTCCGAGAAGAAGACTACCTTGGCCCTCATCTCATTGTTGCCCCTTTGAGCACGCTCTCCAATTGGATGGATGAGTTTGAGAGATGGTGTCCTGAGATCCCGGTCGTTCTGTATCACGGCGACCCTAAAAATCGAGAACGTGTGATGAAGGACCAGATCGCCAAGCACTACGTTAAGAACCAGCCAACGAAGCGATTCCCCGTCGTCTGCACTTCCTACGAGATGGTACTGAGAGAAAAGGCTGCCCTCTCCAAGTTCAACTGGGCCTTTATCATCATCGTATGTATTTGCGTTACCCAGGTCTGATATACGTGGGTTGCTGACTCTTATCTAGGATGAAGGTCATCGCATGAAGAACTTCGAATCGAAGCTCTTCCAGGAGCTCGAGAACTTTCGCTCGGCCACAAGATTGCTCATCACTGGAACCCCTCTGCAGAACAACCTCAAAGAGCTGTGGGCGCTGCTCCACTTCCTGCTCCCGGGCATCTTCAAGGAATGGGAAGTATTCGAGAGTTGGTTTGACTTCGACGATCTGCAGGACGAAGAAGGCACGGAAGAATTCATCGCGGACCGCAAAAACCAGGAGATTATCAAGAAGATCCACGTCATCCTGCAACCGCTTCTCCTTCGTCGAGTCAAGGCAGATGTCGCGGCCTACTTGCCCAAGAAGCGGGAGTACATCCTGTTTGCTCCCATGACAAAGGAGCAAACGGACATGTACAACGCGATCCAGGATAAGAAGGTCGACACTCGTATTTTCCTCGAGAACAAGGTCGTCGAGCGTCTCACCGCAGTGAACAAGTCTACCCCAAGCTCCCGCGAAGGAAGCGTCCGCCCGAAAGTCAAGGCAGAGGAGGAAACGCCGGCGAAGAAGCTCGAGATCCCCATCCGCAACAGCCCTAGAAAGGCCAAGTCGGAGGCTGCTTCGGAACCCAAGAAGACGAACGCGTTTTCGGCGATGATGAACAGGGCTAGAAGCTCTTCAACCAAGTCAAAGGATGTCGCGAAGGAGACGCCCGTCAAGACTGCGTCTCGTTCAAGTTCCAAGCGCAAGAACCCGCCAACCGCCGAAACCCCAGAGCCAAAAAGCGCAAAGTCATCGCGTCAATCGACCCCCTCTGTCACCAGTCGAGGCCGCGTCACCAGAGGTCGCCGCCGTTATGCCGAAACTGACGCTGACGATGAGGATAAGCTCTCCGACGACGAGTTCGAGGCTCGATTGGTCAGAGAGGCCGAAGAAGACGAGAAGGACGTGGATGGTGTCGTCTTGTCTGTGGAAGACCAGTACAAGAAGAGCATCACAGAGCACGCGAAGAAAGAACTGTCGACCAAGAAGTTGGGCAACCCAATCATGCAGCTGCGTCTGGTCTGCAACAGCCCGCACAACTTCTTCGACCCTTGGAGCTACGAAGGCGCGCCTCCTGTCGATGAGAGTATCGTCACGGCCTCTGGAAAGATGTTGCTTCTTGACAGACTTCTCCCTACGCTGTTCGAGAAAGACCACAAGGTCCTGATCTTCTCCCAATTCAAGACGCAGCTGGACATTCTCCAAGACTACTGCGAGTTGCGCAAGTGGAACGTCTGCCGCCTTGATGGTTCAGTAAGCCAGGAAAGCCGTCGCGACCAGATCAAAGAATTCAACGAGAACCCAGAGTTCAGAATCTTCCTGCTTTCGACCCGCGCAGGTGGTCAGGGCATCAACCTCGCCAGCGCCGACACTGTCATCCTCTTCGACTCCGATTGGAACCCTCAGCAGGATCTCCAAGCCCAGGACCGATGCCATCGCATTGGCCAGACTCGCCCTGTCATTGTCTACCGCCTTGCGACCAAGGGAACTGTGGAGGAGGAGCTGTTGTTGAGCGCCGACGCCAAGCGCCGCTTGGAGAAGCTCGTCATCAAGAAAGGAAACTTCAAGTCCATGGGCCAGAAGATGGATCTGAAGGAGGATCTTGACGAGAAGACTCTCAAGACATTATTGCTCAAGGATGGCCAAGTCTTCAAGTACTCGGGCTCTCACGAGATTCTGAGCGACAAGGATCTCGATGTTCTTTGCGACAGGTAAGACAATCTGCCATCACTGGTAAGAAACATCAAGCTAACCTCTTTACAGGAGTGACACAGCATATGACAGAGCCGCCGAGGGCTCCGGCAACGCCGATGGCTACAAGGTCATCGAGACTGGCACCGACGGCATCACGATTGCCGGCCAGGCTAATGCATGATTCGATTTAAGAGAGGACATCATGCTCGACCGATTTGCGGCAACTCGTCCCTCTCGAGTGTCCGACATTGTTATACTATGGGCTTGGAGTACGGCTAAGGATTTCGAGTGGATGTCTCTAGACATAAAGAGTGTGTGTGGATAGCGAGACTTGATATTTGCTTAGACGTGCCCGAGCGTGGCATTGGCTGGTTTGAAAGATGGATGACCACAAGGATTGGATTCTGTGTCCTAGACATGGCATGCTTCCCTCGAGGAGCACCTACTACTCTTGTATTTTCCCCAATAGGGACTGGAGTTGTATACCCAGGGATTATATAATGACTTGCTTGATCTACTCATTTGCTGCATCACGTTACAATCTGACATCAAATGTGTCGCGAAAAAGTTACGGACTAACCTTAAGAGTTTATCCGGGCGGGTGAGGGACGACGACAAAGGCGAAAACGACAAAGGGGAGGACGACGACGACAGAGACAATGGTAACGGGCCCGGATTGCAAAGCTCTACATAAACCTCATTGAGGATGAACAGAAGAAGACTCAACATCGAATGACACATCATTCAATCCAGCTCACGATCTGCCATCTCTTCGTTCCCCCACAGAACCCCTTCTCGACGACCAGTCGTTCCAGCCAATAGCCAACGGCAAAGATCTGGTCTCCGATGTCCATGAGCAAGCTCGAAAGCACGCGCGCCACGGCTCGCTGCAAATACGCCCGATACGTTTCGACGAAGATGGCGTAAAGAATGACGCAGTACCCGGCCATGGCCAACCACACCGCAAACACCAAATACTTACTCTCCGACCGTAGGACTTTCCGGTCGATCCCGTCGCATATCGTTCTCGGCGCGGCGAGCAGGAACTCCCTCAAGCGCCTCAAGGACCCCTGTATCAACGCAGCCGGGCCTTCCTGCAAAATGTCAGCAGCCCACCACACGCCCTCTGAGACCTTCCCAACAGCCCATACAAGCAAACCAAACACGCCGGGCAGAATTAGCTTCAGACTCAGGCTCAGAAGCAGGGGCACATGCCACACACCGATCCAGAAGCCGTACAGGTGCGCGAGCTCGTCGAGCTGCCGGTTGTGCGGGTTCAGCCACCAGCACACGTAGATGGGGCCGCAGAGGTTGGGCAGCAGGAAGAACCCGCCGAGGTAGGCGTCGAGGAGGAGGCGGTTGATGCGGCCGATGCGCTCGCAGCTCTCGTGCTCGCGGAGCCTGCAGAGGTGCGCGCGCAGGCCGGTGGCGCGGATGAGGATGTAGGCGTTGAACCAGAGGGTGATGTAGATGGAGGCGGTGGAGATGAGGTGGTATGCGGCGGAGAGGTCGGAGCGGTAGAACCAGCGCTCGAGGGGGCGGGAGGGGAGGTAGGTTAGATAGGTTAGCGCGCGGATTCCATAGTGGAGGTGGGTGAGCATGGTGACTCTGGGGTTTGGAGAGTTTCGGAAGAGATGTTGGTTTGGCTTGTTAGATCTTGGTACAGCAATTGGTGACGTAGCTGGGATAGGGGGCATATGGTTTGCTGGGAAGAGCCAAGATGGAGCATATTCTCTTAAGCTAAGCCCCCACAAAGAAGGCCGTACCAGCTTGTGTCGATGTCTGTGCAAATGACTGTTCTCTGTATGGTCAAGACAAAGCAAGATAAGTGGTGGATCAGCACAACAACGGTGTTTCTTTTGTTTCTGACACCCCATTGTCCGCAGATGTTCTTACTTGTAGACAAGTCTAAAGAATATTGGTTGGGGAATGAGGAGCATAGTCTTCTTGAATGCTACTGGCCGTCAATTGGGCAGCTGCTTCATATGAGTAGACGAGACGGTCCCTCGGGGTCTTTACGGGCGATGCGGGAGATGCGGCCGCAGCGGCCGCAAAGTCCGCACCCCGGATTTAAACCCGCCTTCAGATGCAGCCTACCAGCCAACCTCCTGTCCGACTTGTAAACAACCTTCAAAGGCACTATTTCCTAATGAGAACTTGAAATTTGCGTCAAACCTAGCTAGGGCGTCCCTTGAGACTCAATTTGAGAGGTATTATTCCGGCTGCGGAGGCGGGAGCCAATCAATGCAAGACAGTGGTTTCCGTACCATTGCCGGACTTTAGACATGGAGATCTAGAATCGTGCATGACATCCCGTCGGAAGCGATGGTCTCCAGTGGAGCTTTCATGAACTCATTTAGCAAGACTGTGTCGACACCACTTCCGAATAGTGTATATATTCCTCGCCGTGCCCGATCAAAAGCGGAACAGCCTCTTGACAATGCAATTCACCTACAAACCACTCTGAACAGGGCTCAAAGTTTTCTATATATAAGACCTACCTGAGTAATTCTTCCGTACTCCGTACACTCACAGTAATGGCTCCTCCTTCAAGTCTCCCAACCCGACGACTTGGCCAGAACGGGCCTGAGATCGCCGCTCTTGGGCTTGGGCTCATGGGCTTGAGCGTGGCCTACGGAACCCCTGGGTTTGTTCTACACCTACTGTGGTATACTACTCTACGGCTGACCAAAAGAACCAGTTCTGACGAGGAGCGTCTGAGCTTTCTCGACCGCGCGTGGGAGATTGGCGCCACGAACTGGGATACCTCCGACTTATACGGCGACAACGAGGTGTTGGTCGGCAAGTGGTTCAAGCTGCATCCAGAGCGCCGCGCCGACATCTTCCTCGCCACCAAGTTCGGCCTACGCGGCAAGGTCCAGTCAGATGGCACGTATAACATCCGTCCCGATAGCTCGCCCGAGTACTGCCGCGAGGCTTGCGAGAAGAGTCTGGAGAAGCTGGGCGTGGACATTGACCTGTACTACGTCCACCGTATGGATGAAGTCACTCCAATTGAGAAAACTATCGAGGAGATGGTCAAGTTGAAGAAGTGAGACTCACGCACCTGGATCTTGGTGGATATTATAATACTGACGACTGGTTCAAGCGAGGGCAAGATCAAGTACTTTGGGATTTCGGAGTGCTCTTCCGCAACACTCCGCCGGGCGCACGCGATCCACCCAATTTCAGCGGTGCAGGTTGAGTATAACCCTTGGTCTCTCGAAATCGAAGGTGACGCAGGAACCCATCTATTGAAGACGTGCCGCGAGCTCGGAGTTACGGTCTTCTGCTACTCACCGCTGGGCCGGGGCATGATGACGGGCAAGTACAAATCTGTGGATGACTTCGAGGAGTCAGACTTCCGGCGCCAAATCCCGCGATTCCAAGGCGAGAACTTCCGGAAGAACATCGAGCTTGTGGAGAGATTTGCGGACATTGCGCAGAAGAGACACGGGTGTAGTGCTGGCCAACTCACGCTTGCGTGGCTTCTTGCGCAGGGAAATGACGTGATCCCGCTCCCGGGTACCAAGAAGATCCCGTATCTCGAAGAGAACTTTGCCGCTTTGGAGATCAAATTGAGCACGGATGAAGAGAAAGAGATCCGGGGGCTTGTTGACGAGGCGGATGTTCAGGGAGATCGGAGTGCTATGTTCGGCGCCTACGTCACTTCAGCGCCGCTGTAGATTGGATGCGGACTGAGAACTATTTCAGCATATTTGGTTTGTTCTCGATTTGGTTTCAGCTCCTTTTTTGTAGTCATTCTTTTGGAACGCAGCAAAATGACCTTATTCTTTGATACAGGTGTTGTCACTGTTTCCAATCGCCATTCCTGGTGAGATGCTCGGGATGGGTCCCCGGCCCCAGTTCCGAGGCCCGAAATCTGGGGTACCTTACGTATGGAACCAGGCAATGACCGGGCACTACGAATATGTAGCGACTCCCCCGCGTCCAATGCAGAGATACTTCGCCTCGGGGAATGGGTCCGATGACCGGACTGGATTCGGAGATCGGAGTGGGTCTCCGCTGATAGCGCTGCCGGGTGAACCCCGCAAATCGGGAGTTGGCCGCATTCTTATCATCGCCAACATTTAACCGATCTTGATAAGAGCGTGACTAGACTTGCCCATTGATAAACGAGTTCATCCAACGCGCGTTGGATTGCATCTAGATTTTGTGAACTTTCACATATTGTACAGACTCGAGTCAATTAACTCCGTGGCCGCCGTTAGTCAACTCAACCAGGGATACTGCACTTCAATTCAAATCCTTTCTTGCCAAATCCCATCTCTCTTTATCATGACCGCAGTCTATAAGACGGGCGAGGACCATCGTCTCGCGTGTCGTTCGGGTGTCTTCGAGACCACCACGGCCGGTCAGGCCCCGACCCACTTGCAAGCAAACCTCATCGTCTTGCCTAAGCGCTATGCCGACGACTTCCGACTCCTCTGCCACCGAAACCCCGTGCCATGCCCGCTGCTCGCCGAGTCAGAAAGCCCAGGTGACTTTAGCAAGCTCAAGTCATACGTCCAAAGCATCGATGGAAAGAGTCTGCTACCAGTAGCCAAGAACGTTGACCTCCGTCATGACGCTCCTCGATACCGAGTCTACGAGAACAGCAAACACGTCTCCATCAACGGCGCTCTGGAACCTGTCAATGTAGCTGATCAATGGACTGATGGTGATCATGTCGGGTTCCTGATCGGATGTTCGTTCAGCTTCGAGAGGGCTCTTCACGAGGCGGGCCTCACGCCACAACACATGACGCACAATCGCAATGTGCCCATGTACTGCACAAACATCCCACTATGCGCGGCGGGTGTCTTCACAGGAGCGACTTATGTCGTGTCTATGAGGCCATACAAGGTCTCGGATATCGAGAAGGTTCGAGATATCACAAGGCCGTTTGTGGCGACACATGGCGAGCCAGTCGCCTGGGGATGGGACGGGGCTGCAAAAATTGGGGTCACGGATGTTACGAAGCCACAGTGGGGAGATCCTGCCGTCAAGGATGATGGAAAGACGCTATTTGTGCATGACGATGAGGAGTATGTTCCGGTGTTCTGGGGATGTGGAGTTACGCCGCAGGAAGCTGTCATGAAGGCGAACTTGAACGGTACTGTCATGGGACATGCTCCTGGGCACATGATCTGTTTGGACATCCGGGAGGAAGAGATCTTTCCTGTTTGATATCTTTCAATTACAGCTTTCCTATTCCATTGGCAAAAATATGCCACGACAAATGAAACAACCACAATCAGTAACCCAGGGCAGAAGATGGGAGGGATGACAGAGACGGCAAAGACGAAGGAGTTCTAGGATGGTGAATCTTAGTTCAGATATTGAGATAATCTAGCACATTGTTTGCTTTAGGGAAGCGAAGTTTCTGCCATGACTGTGCGACGGATCGCTCCGAAAACCAGAGCCAAGCCTCGACATGCAAGGATGGCTTCGCATCCAATAGCGTAATCCAATCAAGAGGTCACAAACCCGCATGCCTTGAACCAACAACCACAAACAATCCAAACAGGTGGGGTGAGCCAACTTTCCCCTCACTTCTCCCGTCTGTTGGAGTTTCCTGAACGAAGAAACGACATTGAACTTGAGAAGCAAGATGATCGAGCCCACCGCTGACAACCCTCAAGCTGAGGTTTGTGCCTATCCAGCTTCTCCGTTACGGCACGACTCATTTGACATCTCGTAGGACATCCGTACCGATGACGACGCATCCTCAGTCGGCGATGCGGTAGGTTGCGCGATGGTAAGCTCAATGATTATGCGTCTTCTGACAGCCCATAGTCTACACAGGACTCATTGGCGTCTCTGAAATCAAGCATCTTAGACTATCGAAGAGAGAATGGCCGCACGTATCACCGGCTTAGTGACGGAAGTGAATCTTCTATGTCCCATTATAGGTGGTCCGACTAACCGAACCCGCTAGAATATGTTCTTCCAAACGATGAGGTAGGAATGGATATCGCATATGACCTCGATTGAATAATCTAACAGTGGTGCGTGAAGCGAGAGCAAGATCGCTTGGGTAAGTAAACTCTGCCACCTGTGCGTGCAGCACTGACGTGGGATGGCTACATGAAGATATTACCCACCATCTTTGGACCTTGACATGGGACGGCGAGCTATGCAACTGCCCCAAGAAAGACGGTGCGAAAAGGGTCTTGGATGTTGGCACTGGAACGGGAATTTGGGCCCTTGATTTCGGTTAGCTGTCCTCGGCCCATTGCGTGGCAACATACGAAGCTAACACTTGACAGCGGACGACCATCCAGAAGCAACGGTAGGCCATTAGGTTTCCTAAAGGAATATCTCAGACAAGTCCAAACACTGACTGGCCTTAGGTCATCGGTGTTGATCTCAGCCCTATTCAACCTGGCTAGTATGTCTATTTGAGCACTATGATGTTGCTGTACTAAGAATGCTTTCTGTCTAGCGTGTCGCCCAACTGTAGTTTCGAAGTCGATGACATTGAGAAGGAATGGACTTGGACGACGCCATTCGACTTCATCTTCATCAGGGCCATGATCGCCAGTTTCAAAAGCTGGCCAGACATGATTGCGAAGGCCTATGCGTAAGCCAATGTTGAATTCCAATCGACCGATCTGACACCAACCTCATAGCAATCTCGAGCCCGGCGGTTACCTCGAGATACACGACAACGACTTCCCATTGAAGTGCGACGACGGAACTATGACGGACGAATGCAAGACCCTCAAGTGGACGAAGCTGCTGATTGAGGGAACTGATCTGATGGGCCGACCAATCACCGTGGCTAGAGACTTCAAGAAGATGCTCGAGGATGCTGGATTTGTCGATGTCGTCGTGAAGAAGGAGAAGTGGCCTTATACGCCCTGGCCAAAGGACTCGAAGTACAAAGAGTTGGGCGAATGGGATAAGGAGTCGGCGTTGCAAGGGATTGAAGCCATCACCATGGCTCTATTCACCCGTGTGCTTGATTGGAGTGTCCCGGACACGACAGTCTTCTGTGCCGAGGTTCGAAATGAACTTAAGAGGGTGGACATCCACGCCTATTACGACGTGTAAGTGTACTCTCGTATCGGATTTCAAGATGCTGTAATATGAGTCCTGACCATGCCAGTTACTCTGTCTATGGCCAGAAGCCGGAGAAAGAGCCCTCGCAAGCCCCCGAGAACACCCCGGAGGAGTGACACATGAATTCCACGCCGCTTATACATGTTAGGAATACAATCTTATGTAGTTGATCGTTACCAATTGATATGACAGGAATAAGGATGATCATCCGACAGCCATAGGCAGAGTCTACTCACTCTGTGAGCGAGGTTAACTGACAGATATAACTCCATTCTCATCGCTTGAGAATCCAACCGCGCTCTGTCAGCCCAAGGCGCCAACCTGCTCCAGACTTGTTTCGTATCATGCTTTCCATCTCCTTCTGCTGAATGCTTCTAGTGCCTTCTTGATCTAGAGCATGTTTATCCTGTGAATTTATTGCAAGAGTTTTGCTAGTCGGGCAGTGTTAGTTAGGTATCTGGGCAGTATCCCTTATACTTCGTGATTATAGAGAGAACGAAAGAAGTAGTAATAAAGATAACGACGACAGCGGCGACGACGATAATAATAATAGACGATAGTAATAGATAATAATAACGATAAAAGTGAGAATAAAACATATAGTTGTTTTAGAAATAAGCTACGGATTTACGTGTGTGTGAACACTGCCCGGATAGCCAAATAACACTGCCCGAATAGCAAAACTCTATTGCAAAGAAGGATGGCAGAATCGAGCTCTTTGCCACCCCGAGCCCGGCCTGCCTGGTTTGGATGATGGCCACGCCCACTAGCAAGATTGAAAGCAGGACTTGAGCCGATATAAGCGCCAGCCAGCCCCATCTCACAAAGACGTACGTCTCTGCCACGTATGCTTCGCCGGTGACATTCATTGAAGGGTCGAAAAAGCTAGGGAACAGGAAAAAATTAGTTGCTTTGATCTGGGATGGAGAATAACAGCGCAAAACGACTTACGTTGCGGTCACGCCTCTGGTCACGTTGTTAGTAATGTTTCGGATTGCGTCCCCAAGTAAGTCTTCGCCTAACGCTGCGTCTTCGTTACGGACGAGGTTGAGAACGTTCAAGTATCTAGTCGATGCGAGACCACGAATATGTCCATATTCTCTTTCCCAGGTCTCGTAATATGTGTTGTTGAACGCGGCTGTTAAGCTTACATTCAGGACGAGCGTCATTACTGGAGTTAACGGGAAAAATGTGCCGGGCTCTTCAGGTATTTTAAGTGCATCGAATTTGATGCGCGTGCCGTTCATATACTCATAGAAGTCATCTTTTCGATCGGCTGAGGTTGAAACGATAGTTCGAGACGCGACATTGTTCTCGACAGAGACCTTGAAGCGCTGTACGCAGTAATAGAATAAAATCTCCATAGCGCCAATTTTGTTGGCTGTTTGATTTCCGAGAAAATAGGTGAGATTACTCTTGTTCACCAAGTAAACACTTCGATTGCGCGGCTTGTCAAAGGGCATCTGGGTGATCTTCAGGTGCGCTTGAGTTAGGTTTGCGAGCGGGTCCTGACCAGAAGCCCTCCCCTCCTTATAGGTAACATTGAATGAGTCGGTAGTGTTAGTCGTCTTGACACAAAGTCCAAGTGAACTGAAGTTATTCCACCTACACTCGGTTGTAGGACATCGTGGCTGCTCGAACGGGAATTCCTGGTCGTAACTATGGTGGAGCCCAGAGTAGACACCGTTATCAAACAAAGGGTTCATATGAAGCCCTGATTTGGGGTCAGCAGACCTCGATCCGAGATGAAATTTGATGCCTTACACATATCGCCTGCGTGTGGGGTGCGATCCGGGACTTTGACTGCTCGTGATAGCGCAGGTTTTGCGGACAACAGAGTCAAACGTGTTGGGTACGTCACTGTAGACTGTGTCAAGGTTGATGTGAGTATAGATGTGACGAGAAGGACCATGGAGATGATTCCAGGTGACCTGGAAGCCAGATCAATTAGTAAAAAAAACTGCCGATAGGTTTATAATCACATACCATCCTTTCGTTGTCTTTACAAGCTGGATTGCCCCCCATGCCCCCCGACTAGCCTTGTCGAAGTCTTGAAAATCGTTCAAAGATCTTTCTTTGCGATACCAGAGCCACTTGAGTTGTGAAATGCTCTCGGCTACAGGTATCAGAAAGGCAGCGCGGGCGAGCGTGGATAACAAGGCGACGACGGTATTCAGGGTCAGCCCAAGTGGCCACTGTGGCAGTCCCTGATTGTCGAAATGAAGAAGCACACCAGCCAGGGTGGTCACGAGCGCGATGCTGGCGAAGCACAAGAGAAGTTCCTGCCACCAAGCAAGAAGTGTTGTACCCCATGACTTCGGCTCATCATGTATTCTCTCAGATATCTTATCATCATTTCCATCGGTCGTTTCCTGCTTCGAACGAGCATTTGTCGTGGCTTTTGGTGTCTCTGTTAGTTGGTTAGAAAGGCCCGATGTTGCGCTCATGCTCTCGGTGGCCGATGACGGCGTCAATATAGGAGGAGTTGGGCTGGGCTTTGCGACAACTCTGTCTTGTTCCAGCGAGTCTCTGTTATTGAGCAGAAATCTCAGATCATCTGCCGAAAGCGCTAGAGATGGGTCATGAGTAGAAGTGTTTTGCTGATGCCGAGTTAGAGATTGAGATTCTGGTGGATAGTTGGCGGTGTTTGAGCCACTGTGGCGTGTCTCACCATGAGGAAGTGGCTTCCTTCTGACGCCCGGTGTCGATAGCTTCTGGGCTTCATCCATTTTGAAAAGCAATGTGTGAAGAAAGTTGTATTCCTTTTGTCGGTGTTCAGAGAATCTCAGGACCGAATGTTTAAGTGGATAACAAGGCTTCCATAGACTTGCCAGAAACCGCAGGGGAATGAGAGGTTATCAATCGGTTGCAAGACGGACTACATTGCATCTTAGGCCTGCCGCCAGATTGAGTGTAAAGAAGAGGAATGGCCGTAGTTACGACATATACAAGGCAACTAAAACACCGTCCATTCAATGGAATGACCATGCTGCCGAAACGTCTTAGAAAGAAGCGGGCAGACTGCAAATCTACCCAAGCCTTTTTGTGGCGAGCTGAGTCTAATCGCCCTCAATTACCTGCTCGGACCAATTGTAGGCCCTTGCAAGAAACCATGGTGCCGAATGTGGCAGTAAGATGTACAAGTATCTGAGATATGCGGCTGGCATGTCTCATCCACAACAGAAGCAGCAGCCTGCAGGTACCGCTGTTAGGCTGACATGCCTCCCTCGTAGCTAGCAACAGCAAATCATGCCTCTTCCGGTTTGAGGAAAACCTTCTGTAATTTTTGGGCAGATATCATACGACATTTCTCTCTCGTGAAACAGCCACCTACGGAGCCATAAGTTGAAGCTGGCGACTCAATCCATCAGCGACCCGTTACGCCTCTCTCGCTCAGTATCGTCGTCGTCCTCGTTGTTTTCCTCCTCCTCGTGACCTCGTCCCTGTGTTCCTCCCGTATAGTACCGCTTCTCATTCTCTTTTGTGCTCTTTGATATGACAGAGGCGAGTGTCTTTCAAGACACTCTCAATATTGTCCTCGTTCGAGCCCTGGTCTGGCGTCTTTACTTGGTACCGTTGAATCCTCAGCTTAGGCATGGGTCCTTTCCCTGAGGGCGAAGAGAACAAACAGTGTCAATCCTTTGATTATGGACGAGTCTTTAGCTTATTGATAATCATGTCACCATCAGCGCAGCACCCCATTCAATCCCATTCAATCAATTCAACCAATCAGCCAATCAAAAGAGGGCTTTTTTCGCAGTCAATCAGCTAAAACGACGATACCCTCGTTTTAGACGTTTTGATCAATCTAAAGTTAGCTAGAAGAAGGAAAATCTAGCCTCTAGACTAATTAGGATTTTTAAAAGATTTAATAAAAAAACAAAAAAGTTAACTAAATATTTTTTTTTAGTAGCTTAAAGTTATAACCTTTTAAGTTTTTATACTATAGTTAATAACTTAAGCTAGTTTTAAACTAATATCTCTATAATTCCCTATATAGTAAACTTACTATTAGCCTATTAGGTCTTATTATAATATATTTCTAAAAAAAAAAAGGGTAAATAGTTATAAATATTAGTTTAATAATACCTTTAAGCTAATAGATACTAAAGTAAAGCTAAGTACTTTCTAGTAGTACTAGCCTTACTACTAAGAAGTACTAGAAGTACTAGAAATATACTTTTTGCTATACTAACTTAATTAATATATTTTTAGCCCCCTTACTAAAGCTTAAAAAAAGCCTATTTTTAACCCCTTTACTAGCCCTTAAAAATAACCCTTTTTTAATATCACTAGTAATACTACTACTGCTGCTACTACTACTACTACTACGCCTATCTCTATACCTTAAAGCCCTACCTATATATACCTCTTAGTATCTTTTTTAACCTCTCACTTATTATTATAATACCTATACTAACCTATAATTAACACCTTAATCACTTTATTAGCTATAATATATTAACTCCTTATAAGATTACTACTTAGATCTACGCCTTATTAACTACTAATAATATATTAACTATTAACCTTACTACCTATAATAGTCTTAAAGCCTTACTTTACGCTATATAGAAAAGTTAGCACTTTATTAATATTAAGTATATCTTAAAGAAGAGTAGCTAAAGCTATACTTCTTAGATTAAAAATAAAAGCCTCTTTATCTATAAAATCCTTTAAAGTAATACTTAAGATATACTACTTCTTTGCTTTATTTTTAACTATACTAATAATATATCTAAGTAATACTTATTAAGTTTATTAATATTATAATAAAGCTAAGTATCTTAATATACCTTAGAAAGTTTCTACTATATCTAGCGTTAAAGTATACCTTAAGACTATCTACTATATCTTCTAAGATTAATCTTACACTAAAAGTATATCTAGTAATAATTCTAATACTAATAAGTCCCTCCCTAAGCGTTAATACTTTATTCTTATTACTATACCTTAAAGTAAAATCTTATAGATCAAAAAGCTAGCCCTTAGGTTTATTATTAATACTAGTAACTTTTTCTTAACGTTTAGTAATTAATATATATAGTATATACTTAACCTCTTTAATTATAACGTTTTTAACTAAATATATTAGTTAAAATTAAATTAGAAAGTCTTACTTAATTAACTTTATACCTCTAAGAAGGTATAGATCTAAGTAGAGATATAAAAAGTACTTACTAAGGTTTATATATTATTTAATCTATAGACCTCACTTAATTAATATATAATTATTACTATCTTTAGCTACTTTATTAATAAAGTAAGTAAATAGATATAATACTTCTTAGCTTTTTATTATTAGCTTAATGCTTACTTTAGTGAGAATATTACTATTACTATTTATATTATTCTTAATAACTAAGGCTTACTTAATAAGGTTAGTATAGCTATCTCTAATAATACTATAAATAATAACTCTTACCTTAAAGCTCTTTTCCCTTCTCTTTTACTTATATATATAGAAATTAATACTAAATAACGTTAAATTTAATATTATAGTTATATCTTTAACCTTATTAGTTATACTATTATTTATAATATTAATAATAAGGTATTTAAAGAGAAGTTTAACTTCCTTCTTAGTCTTAATAGAACTTAAAAAGACCTAACTTATTAGAGGTAGAAGAGCTCTATTAGTAAGCTCTAGAATATTATTAAGTATATTAAATTATTACTATAATAATCTAAAAGCTTCCTATCTATTAATAATAAAGCTAATAATAATAATAAGACCTTTACCTTATAAGAGAAGTTATTATAAGAGCTAAACTTAATACTAAATAATACTACTTAATAGAACTTAATATATATAATAGTTAAGTATATCCTATTTAAATATAGCTAGATTAATAGTTATATACTTTATACTTAGGACTTTAAGTATATTATAGATTATATCCTTAGTAAGGATACCCTTATTAATAAAAACTAATAGATCTTTATAGAGTTAAATAATATACTTAAGCTGCTCTATAAGTAGACTAAGAGATATAAAAGCTAAAGTAAAAGTAATAAGTATAGTTAACTTTAAGAGGTTTTAGTAGGTATAAAGTACCTCTTAGATTAACTTAAAGACTAGTATAAGCTCTATAATACCTCTACTAATAAGGAAATTAACCTTATAGCTACTTAACTTACTTAAAGTTAGTTATAATAACTATCTTAACCTATAAAGGTATTATAATACTCTTTAAGAGCTTTAGTAGTAGCTTTATAAGCCTTATTAATTAATAGTATCTTAACTTATACTTAGTCTAATTATATACCTTTATAACGCCCTTAGTATAGTACTTTTAACTTTTATAGCTACCTATACTTATTAATTATTAATAGCTAGTAAGTACTTAATAAATATTATATTAAGCTTATAGAGTCTCCCTTTTATACTACTATAGTGATTTTATATCTTAGCTAAGGCCTATAATAGCTTAAAAAATATTAGAATATATTAGAAACTTATAGATAGCTTTATAATACCTAAGAAGGACTTTAAGAGTACTAAGAATAATAGTATGCTAAGGGATCTAACCTTATTAATTATTAACTTTATCTAAAGCCCTAGTAAGCTGCTTTTTTATTACTTACTATTACTTTAAAGGCTAAGGACTTAAAATATTATTAATAGTTAAATAGTAAAGCTTATAACGCTACTATTAATAAAACTAATAAACTAAAGTAATACTTTAGCTTCTTAATTACTAAGCTTATTAATAACCCTATTTAATAGTAGATTTTATATTAATAAACCTTCCTAACGCTTAGCAAACTTACTTTTAATATTTTTGCTATTCTAGTAATAGTAATAGACTATAAGAGGGTATTTAGCTTTACTAAGTTAGTTCTAATATTATAGAGGCTATTAATAAAGCCCTCATAGCTTAAGAAGACCTAATACCTCTAGAACTAGATTTAAAGTAGTAATATTACTATTAGCAGCTACTACTTTAAGTAGAAGAGTTAATAGAAGGCTATATAACCTTAGATTATTATATAATATAAGTTTAAACCCTCTAAGAATATTATAAGAGCTTTACTAACTTCCTATTTAGGTAATTTGAATTAAATTAAATCAAATTAGTTAAAATAATTAAAAGTATCACAAAAAGTCATTTAATTAGCTAATCTCAAGCCTTAGTTTTAACTTAATTGATTGGTATGCTGCGCTAGTCACCATTCCCTTGCTATAACTCTTGCCCTGTCTCTCCTCTGCCACAATTAGATTCGGCGGTCAATGCTGAAAGCATCCGACACGTCAACACGGGCGCCAGACTCGTCTTTGGAGTCAGCTTAAGGGATGCGCAATGTCTGAACGAATATTCATAATGAACTCCCCCCTCACCAATGGCATGATTGGGGACGAAAGCAGTTCTATAAAGCAGAAACTTTTGTATTTGCAGTAGCTCGCGGAAACATCAGCACTCCATCTCTAAGAGTGTATCTATGATGAGAAACCAGAAAGCGCGGCCGGAACCCATCGAATGAGGTAACATGACGCCTCCCTCATATCTTGTCCCCCGAAAATCCCATTAAACCTCCTTATCCCAATCTGTGTGTTCCCAAGTTGTCAAGCCTGTACCGTTGCCTTCTTCAAGATGCTTCTCAAGCTCAGTGCCGATCCGCCAAGCCAAATGTGTGCCGTGAGAGAAAGTTGAAAATGCGAGAAAAGAAAAGAAATGAGTAGTCGCAAAACCAGCGACGCTTGTAAAATTATAAGCGTCCATGCGATCATGTCCAGTGTTGTAAAAATTATGTAGCGTTGTTTCGAAAACCGAAGAAATGAAATGCTGAAAATGTCAATGCAAGTCGCGTCGCCAAATATTGCCGGCAAAGAAAGAATTTGTTCTTCGAAAGATGGTGATCGGAAAATTCCCCTTCTCTTGTCAATGTGTGTCAAGGCCCATTTTTGGCATCAATCACCGAGATCTACTCCTTGTCATCTTCGTACTCGACCTCGTCATCGGGGACAACAAAGCCTGGAAGATCAGGTTCCGGTTCCTTATCCAATCTAGCCGCCGCTGTGGTCGCATCGTGAGGCTGGCGGTCCTCCTCCTCCTCATCTTCCGCATCTGAGTAATCAGCAACGACACGAACCATTTGGCCGTTCTCATCCCTGACGATCTTGCCGACGAGCGAAGCAATGTCTTCGACAGACACCTTGGGAGCTCTCGGTCCGCCGTCCTGCAAGGCTGCATCGATGGCCAGGACTTTGTCCACTTGCATGGCTAGCATGCGCTCCTCAATTGGCGTATTAACCACAAAACGCACAAAGTGGGTTTCCTTCGTCTGTCCGATGCGGAAGACACGAGCGAAAGCTTGCTGCTCGACGGCGTGATTCCACCATAGCTCCATGAGCACAACTCGGTTGCCTCGAGTCAGGTTGAGAGCCGTACCGCCGGCGCGCAGTGATGCAATCAACACTTTCACGTCATCGCCATGTTCAAACTCCTTGACGGCTTTCTTCCGCTGCTCGGTGTTCATCGCACCGCTCAGATAGGCATATTCAATTTCCTCGGATTCAAGCATGCGGGCAACGACCCTCATGCAGCCGTTGAATTGGCTGAAGACTTGTAAAGGAAATCTTGTCAGTGTGCACAAAATTGCGGCGGAAGAAGGGGAACTCACTGATGATTTTGTCTTCCGGCGCCTCAGCTTGCCACCTCAGAATCGTCTCCTTCAAGGCCGTAGTCTTTGCACTTGGGGTGACGGGGATCCCGCGCTTTCTGTCGCTGATCTGGAGGAATCGCATCGGCTTCTTGTCTTTCTTGTCATCCTCGTAGGGCTGGAAACCCCCGAAGTCGAACCCCTTCAGGTACTCCTTTTCTTTGAATCGCTTGCCTCCATTTGGTGAGCGAGCCTCATCATCTGAGTCCTGGTCGTCTTCGAAGCCTTGAAGTCTCACAGGCTCGCCGACTACTTTTCGGCATTTCTTGACGGGACAGTTTCTTCCCTAGATAGGTATCATCTGAATTAGCCGATAAGGTTTGTAATCATTTCATCAGACACTTACCTTGGTCGCGAAATGCTTCACAATGCATCTAGTGCAAAAGATGTGTTCGCACTGGCAATGTCAGCAACATGTCCGACTTGAAACTTCGTCGAGGAAAATGCTGAACTTACTCTTCCTTTTCCTCGCACAGCATCGAGTGGCTCTTTATCACAAATGGCGCACTTTGCAATGCGAAGAGTCTCCAGTCTTTCCAAATAGTCCAGCTGCCGGTCCATGTCGAAGTACAGACCAAAGTCACCCTGTCCAAATGGGTTGAGGTAGCCTTCATCCTGCTCGGTGGACTGACTGTTGTTCTCATGACGATTGGCAGAACTTCTCGGGAGGTACTCATCTGGAACCATGCCATCTGAGTTCTCGAGGACGTCATCCACGCTGTCAACATCGTCGTCATGTCCGTCGCCGTTCTGATTGTTGTTCTCATTGTCAGCGGTTAGGGCGTCTAGAATGGCTCCGAATGGCCCTCCATCTCTATCATCGGGGTTCGGATGTCGCTTCGCATCTGCAACGGCATGCATCAGGCTTTCGGTGAGAACTCCATCGAGCCTGCTTTTGGTGGTTCCTTCTGCTCTCCTGCGCTCCGCCTCGGCCCAGATTGCGAGAACGCGGTCATCTGACATTTGGTGACGTTGTTCCCAAGTGCCAATCTGCTCGTATACTGTCTGCACGCCTTTCAACTCTGAGAGTCGGGTTTTGGTAATCTCCAGGTCCTTGAGGGTGAAGAACTCTCCCATCATCCCTTCAAGAAGGAAAGGGTGCGTGGAAGCTTGCCGAAGTCTCAGGAGCATGACCAGATAGCACATGATTTGTCGTTCGGCGATACCCTTCGTCAGGTCTTCGTTCATTTTGCGTCTGAAGCATCTTTCCATCATTCTAAGATGTGTTAGGAAAGGAGCCTAGTCACCGAAGTATTTATCAAAAGCTCACCGAAAAATCACCGTCTCTTCCTTCGACAGCTTCAGATATTGATGAGTGGGATGAGTGTTTGGCAGGTTGAGAATTCGATGCCCAAGAAACTTGTCGGAGTGAGTTCTAATGTAGAGGTTAGCACTGACTCCGAATTGAGCATCTCAAGACCCACCTCCTGTACATGATATCATAAGCTAGTTGCTTATGCTTCTGTTCAGCTTCCTCCTGTGACTTTGTCAGAATCCTTTATGAGGATAAGGCTTGTAGAAGGGCCTACCCCGGTACAGTATTCTCGAACGTAGTCACCAAGGTCTCCAATGTTGAACTTGAGAAACTTCAAGTACGAGAAAAGCTCTAGACAAAGTCAGCCATGGCAACACTGCGATGCGCTCCGTCGCCTTACCTTCCGCATCGTTGATGAGTGGAGTTCCTGATACGGCCCATCGGTATTTGGCTTTGAGCTCGCTGCACGCATATGCAGCTTTGTCCACACATAAGTCAGCCAGGTCTGAACACCATGTAGATAGATTGACTCACAGTGCGTTTTGTAATTCTTGATCATGTGGCATTCGTCGAGCACGACTCTGAGCCAGTCGATGTGGAAGAGATCTCCAGTTCGCTCTTCGAGCCACTCATTGTACTCTTCGACATCTGGAAGTTGTTTCATCATTTGCTCTCGCTCTTTCGCAGACGGAATGCTGTCTCTGAGTTGGTTGTAGCTTGCAAGTCTGTATCATTCTGTCAGCTTTCCATATTTGTTGTTTTGCAGGCATGTCCGTAACACCTACACGATGTTGAAAGTGGCCAATAATTCGATGTCCATTTTGTTGCCGGCCTTGTAGTGAACGACGCTCGTAGAGAACCTCTTGTCTTCGCAGTGTTTCTTGATCTCCGATTTCCATTGTTCAATCAGCTGTCCAGATTGACACACAATCAGAGTTGCACCCTTTCCTTGTTCTTTGAGTTCATCTGAGGCCTGGTTGCCAACCAAACATGAGAGAGTTTCAATAGTCTTTCCCATTCCCATGATGTCTGCCAGAATTCCTCCCCGCGGGAGATCCCGAGTTTGCTTCAGCTCTCGTCCCAGCATCCAGGCGCCGACGACAATTTGATAGCTTGGCATGTGACTCTTCATGCCTCTGATCTTCCACTTCGCGCCCCTTCCGCCCTTCGCGAGACAGCCTCCATTGCCCCAGGCATGAATAGCCTGCTTGAGCTCTCTCAGATCGTCTGCCAATTGGACCTTGTCTGCATCTTCCGGGGCGGAACGAATGATCTCTTTGATTTGTTCATGGTTCCTGGTGGCTTGAATGTCGGGCTCCTCCGGCAGGTCACCCTGGTCAGCTCGTTCTTGAATGGTGTCCGGCACTCTGCGCATGCTTTGAAGCCGTTGTGCTCCCTGCTCTAGCTGTCTCTTTTGCTTTGCTGAAAGCTTCTGACGCTTAGCCGAGCGGGAACCTTTCCCATTTGAATCTTTCTTCGCAAGTCGTTCTTGTCGTCTCTTTTCTGATTCCTCTTCCTTCTCTTGCTGGCGAGCGAAATATTCAGCTGCGTTCTTTGCGGGTGCCTTGCGTTTCTTCGTTGGTTTGTCACTTAGCTTTTGGACGGAAGTAACAGCCGATGCATCTTGCATTCCCTGCAGTTGCGCGGTGATCTGAGCCAACTCGGCCATATCTTCGGAACTCAGTGTACCAGCAAGAACTTTGGAAGCCAGCTCTGCTCTGCGCTTGACAAGAGCTTCGTCCTCCGTCTTGATTTTTACAGGCGGTGTGTCTGGTTCAGGAGAAGATCCTGTCGCTGAACGCTGCACATGGCGGATATCCAATGATTCATCCACGGGTTCTTGCTTGACATGCGCAAGATCGAAACCTTCATCCATGGGCTCCTGCTTGACATTTGTAAGATCGACTGTCCATGGGTCGCGCGGCTTGGACCATTCCTTTCGAGCTTCTTCCGATGCATCCTGAATGTCAATGATCATGAGGTCGTCATCGGAATCGGGCTCTTCCCTGACTTGGGGCTCATTCTGAGGAGGTGTTGAAACGTCGCTCTCTTCATCATTGACTGGGACGAAGAGCTCGCTTGGCTCATCATGCTGTTCCTGCAGAAGGTGTTTGTGGCGGTTGTCTGAGGCGATACTCGGGGTCTGGCTTTCCTCAAGAGTCTCGCGGATTGTTTGGTCAATGATGTCCTCCGGTTGAGTGTCGCCATAAGTTGCCTTCTGGAGCACTTGAAATGCTTGCGTCTCGTTGTAGTTGCCCTCTTCATCAAACATGAAGGAGAATTGCCGTTGCTGCAGGTCGTCGGCGTTCTGCGGCTCCTCATCTCTGGGAGGAGTTGCCATGATGAGTGGTAGGTATGAGTTGTAGAAAGGATTCTGACTCGTTTTTGACGGAGAGGTAAGGTCGTGAGAGAGTAGGACTGCAACTTTGAAAGTCAAAAAGCTCTTCAGGCAACGAGCATCGTCCAAATTTGGTCAGGTGAAGGCTTGTGGAAACTGCCGTGATGATCGAATGGTGAGATTGAAATGTTTGAGGAAGGTGATTCGAGAGGGAAATTGATGCCGAATGCCTTCACACGTAGAAAGGAAGCGACGTGAAGGTTGGGTTGCAGCAATGGGGGAAAAGAGTGCTGGTTCCTGAAGGGGAAGTTGCGATTGAGACCGGGAGAAACGACACCAAAGACGGAGGAAACAGAGGTCGGAGAGAAGCCGAACCTCGAGCCTTCCGTATGGAATTCAGATTCAGTGATGAGTCGAGAAAGTCATAAGAGGTGTTGCTAGGATAAGAAGGGTATGTGTGAGTGAAAGATGTCTGAGTGGTGAAAGGTAGGAGGGAAGGTGGGAGGATTGTGAAAGGTTGGGTGGTTGAAAGGTTTGTGAGAGGTTGAGCTTGCCAATGGAGACAGGGCCGGTTTAAATAGGTCTTGGGACTGCTCAGGATGGAAAGAGGCTCTATCGAGAAGGAAGGATCAATATTGAAGACGGAAACTACGTCGAGTGTGGAAGGAAGTATGGGAAGCTACACTGGAAGAAAGAAAGTCGTGGAAGGAAGCCATGAGAATATGGACATGGAATGAGAAGGCGCAAAGGTCCAAAGAGGAAGGCAGTAAAGCCTCTACACATAGGATATAATATGGGAAAGAGCGGCAGGAACACTTTAAAAGGAAGACAGAAGAGGATATCAAAATAATCGCTAGTCTATTGCTCTGAACCAAAATCATCTACAACTTCATTCCCTCAAGAAGCGCAGGAAAGCCCTCGCAATAGCAACACCGTCGTGCTCGATATTCGCGCGGTTGATAGCATCGGTAAACATCTCATCGCTGAAGATGCCCGCCTTGTGGCGGACGTTGAGAACCTCACTGACAATAGGGCCGGTGAACTCGGGGTGGCCCTGGACGGTGATGTACTTCTTTGGCGCGTAGAAGCCCTGGACAGGGCAGAGATCGGTGTAGGCAAGAGACTCCGCGCCGGGAGGGTTGGCGGTGACAACGTCGCGGTGCATTTGGTGGATGCGCTGGTATACCGTCAGTCCTTCCGTTCTCATCTTAAGGCCGAGCATATGGGTGAAGAACATACCATCTTATCCAGCTTGAACAGCTCCTTGCCCTTCTCCGTAAGATTCACATCAACAACAGCAACCTCCCAGCCCAGCTCACTCCTCTTGACCTCCACCCCGAGCGCACGGCCGATGATCTGGTGGCCGAAGCAGACACCAATGACCCTCACTCTGTCGCTCTCGATGCACTTCTTCGTGAAGTCGACCAGCTTCAGGATCCACGGGTCGTTGTCGAAGGAGTTGTGCTTGCTGCCTGAGATGAGAATGGCATCGATGGAGTCTAGCTCAGGGTAGACCGCCTCGTCACCGACGGCGTGGTACACCGAGATATCGAGGATCGAGTCCAGCGGCGCGGGCGGCTCAGAGGAGAGCGCGGCGAGGCGCAAGAGTGAGGTGAAGACGCCGCCGTAGCCGCCGTACTGTGCATTCGTCTGCGGCTGCGGCGTGTCTGCCTCGATGATGGCAAGGCGGATGCGCGGCGCCTGGGAACCCATCTTGTCGATCGTGTCGGTGAACTATGTACTGGATATTCAAAAAAGGGGCAAGAAATGAAGTAACTCGATATAAGATGAAGCGCGTATGTAAGATATGTAGATCTATGAGATGAAAAGTGACAAGAAGCACAAGGGGAACAAAGCGCCGATAAAAAGGAACAAGAAAAGAAGCCTCGCGCCCTTTAGAGGACAAAGAAGCCGTTGTCACCGCGGTCCCGGACGAGCCACGATTCAAGCGTCCAGTGACAAATTGCCCCGCGATGAGGGGCTCAGGTGGCGCCGATAGCGGGGAGGAAGGCGCGATAAGCGATAACGGACCGCGCTGCGCTGATAACGCGCTTACGGCTGGCTGGCGGGGCAGCTAGGAGCTTGGGGAGTTCCTGCTGTGTCACCACCACAATCCGGGACCCCTCCAAATACGCCGACGTCATTCCTTACCCTGCTCTGCGTGCAGTTCGTCAGCAATCGTGATCCCGGCTCCAACCTCGTCCCTCCAAAACACCACGCCCAAAGGGTGACAGACTCAAAATGTCTGCCAGGACATCTCTGCGCGCCTTCCTCGCCAGCGCGCGCTCTGCGCTGGTTGCGCCCGCTGCGCAGAGAAAGAGCCCTTTGACGTTGGTCGTTGGAAACGAGTCTGCAGGTACGTTTCTTCGCCAAGTCCTTCTTCCTTTCTCTTGAACAAGACAAAGCTGACGATACCGAACCAGACCTCGACTCGCTATGCTCCGCCGTCATCTACGCCTACCTCCGCACTACGAATCCCCCGCACACCCCGCACATCCCCATTTCGAACTTGCCCCGCGACGACCTCAAGCTGCGGCCTGAAATGACCGCCGCCCTTGCTCATGCCGACCTCAAGCCCGCAGACCTGCTCACCCTCGACGACATCCCGCCCTCGATTCCTGCAGACGACACCCGTTGGGTTCTCGTCGACCACAACGCGCTTACGGGCGCCCTTTCGAAGCGATTCGCGAGCCGAGTGGTGGGTTGTGTCGACCACCACGCCGACGAGGGCGCGATCCCGACGGAAACCGGGGAGGAGCCGCGCGTGGTGGAGAAGTGCGGCAGCTGCGCGAGTCTAGTCGTCGAGTACTGCCGTCAGGCGTGGGAAGCGGCAGCCGCTGAGGGTGGGGAGGGGAAGGAGGAGGATGCGCAGCTGGCGAGGCTGGCGTTGGCGCCCATCTTGATCGACACAACAAACCTGCAGTCCAAGGACAAGACGACTCCCAAAGACGTCTCGGCCGTGCAGTTACTGGAAAAGATTGCGGGCGCAAAGTTTGACCGGGACGCTTTCTTCAACGAGATCTCCGACGTGAAGGAGGACATCTCCTCGCTCGGCTTCCGTGACATTTTCCGCAAGGACTACAAGCAGTGGGACGACCAGGGCTCTGGCCCGAAGCCCGCTGTCATGGGCGTATCGGCCGTGGTGCAGAATCTGGAGTACCTGCTCTCCAAGGCCGACGGAGACCACAGCGTCCTGCTCGAGGAATTTCGGAAGTGGGCTGCGGAGAGGGAATTGGATATCGGCGTCATCATGACGACGGCGCACCCGGATGGGAAGTTCCAGCGGCAGCTGTTCATTTGGGCGTTCAACAGGAACGCTGTGGAAGTCTGCAAGAACTTTCTAAAGGGGTGGAAGGATGACCTGGGCCTGGAGAGTTGGGGAGAGGGGAGGCTGGATCAGGTCGGGGAGGACGAGTGGCGGATGGCGTGGAGTCAGGGGAACATTAGGCACTCCAGGAAACAGGTTGCGCCAATGTTGAGAGAGGCTATTAAAGGGGACCCCAGACTTTGAAGGCAAGGCTGGATGCTGATTGAAATATACGAAAGAATTGCCTTCTAATTTGCCTGCTAAAGAAGCCACTCTCAAAAGCCCGGACATGGACAGGGACGCTGTATGCAATACCGCCGCATGCATATGTACAGCTACATTTCCAGTGCCAGATTGACTACGCTTCCTATGGGCTGATGCGTGGTCTGCACTATCGTCGTTGTTGGTGCTGTCGCCATCGTCGCTTCTGCCGTTGGTGTTGCTCCTCCTATCATTGTCTCCAAAACTGCCGTCATGCCTCGTCTTTGTCCCTCGCCGTGTCATCATCCCTCGTCTTCAACCCTCATCGTCTTCGTCGTCATAGTTGTTACCCTTGCTATCCTCGTTATTCTCATCATCGTCCTCTTTGGCACCTCTATTGCTGTTGTTATTATTATTTCCACGAGCATGATCTGCACTACTGTTCTCGATCGAAGTACAAGTCTAAGCTTAATACCCAGAGCCCAGACATAGAAACTTCAAGCGGCCTCATGTATCACATAACATTCTCAGCATCAATTGGCAGACAACGCAGTTTTGATTCTTAAAAGCTCGTAGATATTGGGCTATACCAGCTCGGCAAAGCGAGATCTATGGCGACTACACATTACACCCCAGCACATCAGCCCATGACCGCCCATGAAGCGTACCTTCATGAATACTTTTCAACATCATTTCTCATCACTCATCAACCATTCTCACAAACTCCTGGCCTTGACTTAGGCAGCCTCGGCGACAATGGCATCCAACCACTTGGCCAATCTACAAACACAGTCAGCTTCACGAACATCTCACGAAATACGGCAACCAAGAACTCACCTGTACCCCTGCTTCGCAATCTGCATGCTCACAGTAGGCTGCGCGCTCGTCGTATACGCGCCACTAATATCCAGCCCCTCAACCCCGGCGCGGCCCTCGGGGAGGACCACAGTGCACACGAACGCATTGCTCTCCGTCGCCCACTGCAGCGCCATGTCCTGCGGGTCCGCCAGGCTCAAGCCCTGCGTCCAGCACTTGGCCGCGCTCTTGAAGTCGCCAGAGCTGATCTCGGTGCTCAGGTTCGCGGCCCACGTCTTGGCGACGGCGAGCCCGCTGCCGCCGGAGATGCTCTGCGGGATGTTGGTGTCCCACGCGGCGTGCAGGTTCGTGCTGGCGCCGGCGAACTCGACGGCGATGCCGTTGCCGCCAAGCTCGAGGTTCTCGCAGTGCAGCGGCTGGCCGATGTCGCCGGTGAAGTGGATGACCATCTTGGCGGCGATCTGGCGCTGCTCCAGGGAGAGGGAGGGGGTCAGCATGCGCGTGGTGTAGTTGGCGAGCGCGGAGACGATGCAGCCGGTGGGCCCGCAGTCGCGGTCGAAGTCGACGCCGCAGGAGGCCGGGGGGTCGTCGAGGGCGTCGATGTAGTGGAAGGTGGAGGTGAAGGCGCCCTCGGTGGTGTAGCGGTACGAGTCGGCCCAGCTGGAGACGGAGGCGAGGTAGTCGTCGGAGGTGTCGCCGAGGAGCTGCTGCATGTAGGACTTAGTCTCCGGGGCGACGAAGTTGGTGGCGATGTAGGCGACGGCGGCGTGGCCCATGGAGCCCCAGGCCATGGCACCGGGGAGGAGGGGAGACGCCAAGACGGCGAGCGGGAGGAGACGGGCCATTGCGGGTGTTACGTTGAGGGGGGAAGAGAGGTCTTGGCGGAGGAGAAGAGGGGTGTTTGAGAGTGAGACCATGGTCCTGGGAAGACGGGGAGGGAAGGCTTATATGTTACATTCTGAGGAGTGTGCTACATGCGGTTTATCTCTTGTTGGTCGCCGAGGGCCCACGTGCGATGTGGACGAGCGACGTAAGGTCGGGTGAATCCATGCTGGCGGTAAGGGAGATGCCGCGTTGCCCGGGCGAGTGCATATCGGAGAGGAGGAGACGACCATGGAGGTTGGCGATGCAGACCACGTTTTTTTGTGCTCCTGCTTCTTCAGGAATCGCGAGGTTCACATAAGTACGGGGCTAAGGTTGATTCTAATGCCGATCAAGCGTGCGGAGGGGTGCTTGTCGAAGTGTCATTGGACGAACTCGGCTGGGGACAGGAATTAAACAACAATGCTGGTGTCCGGGGGCCGGGGTTCTTGATAGCCAGGAACGGGCGCGATTTCGGCCGAGAAGCAATTCTTTAAAAGCGCAGACAAACTTTTGGGAAACGTATCAGACGACCAATTCCCGAAAGCGATCGTCTGGTCTTGGCAAACAAGTCAGACGCTTTTTCAAGAGTTGAGGCGGAAATCTTGGATGCACTGTTGTCGGATTACACCTGCATTAGTGCGTGAAAAAATTGGCGTCAAAAAATCAGCTCCGATGATCCCCCGCATGCTCTGCCGTGGCGGCGCCAACTTCAGAGAGATAAGACGGAGGACTGCCCGATTAGGAAGGTCTGAGATGTAAGAAATCATTTTCTCTGCGTAGCACTGAGCACTGTTTCACTCGATTTACTGAAGAGTCGAAGGTATAGCGAGGCGAGAAATATGTATTTCGTCATCATATCTTGGTCATATGCAGAGTGTATGGTACAGTATTGTGACAGTGTTGTACAAATCTGACTGCTGTCGCATCGACATCATGCAGAAAGGGACGACGGCATCGTTCCTTTATCGTGCCCTCGTGAGATGACCGCCGGTGACCGGTGGGCGCCGATGCCCGTCTTAACGGACGAGGATCCTGTCGTTATCGTGCCAAGAGGATTCTGCCGCAATCCGTCCAGCCGCAGACAGGCTCGATTAGAGACTTTGTCGAATGCTGTCGAGTTGCTGCCAGATTTTAACAAACTCCAGACTGTTGACTTTGCTTGCACTCGTGGCACCCATCGTCTGAATGTTCTTCGCAACGGCTTCGGCCGCAGGATCGGCGACTCTGATGCATTTTCTGACAGCCTGCCATACTGCGTCTGTCGGCAGGACCGGTGGCTCCTCCGTCAACATCTCCTCCGCGCATTTCCTAAGCACTTCGATACACCTGAGCTTGTCTCCCGTCTCGGCCGTCTGCTGAAAGAAGAACTCATACATCTCCGGTCCACGGCGTTGGCTATATCTCGGTAGAGTATACCATGTGTCCCAGAGCTTGTCCCAGTTGCCTTGGATGAGGTAGGCTCTCATAAGTCGCATGGCGTCCGCTGGGGTTGGACAGGACGATGTGGCTTGGAGTAAGACCATTTCCAAGTTGGATTGGATGGCTTCGATCTTTTCTCCGCGCGCTCCAGAGACTGCGATCGATTCGATAATGACGCTGATGACATCTGGCTCCATAATCGGGATGCCCCGTTCGCTCATCGTGGTGATCAATTCTGTGGCGAGATCAGCCTGGATCTGAGAGTGGTTATCCTCCGTAGAGGGCGCTCGAAAGATGAGCTCCAGAAGGTGCAGACATTTTTCTCTATCGACCCTAATGCCTTCCCAGCGAATTGAATCAAGGTACTGGCGAATCTCGGTAAGTGTCGCAGGAGTGGACTGTTCCTTAGCCGTGGGCTTTGCAGCGCGGGACCTACGAGCAGGTGGGCTCGTGGTCGGCTCCGCTGCATATGGCATCGTCCTGTGCAAGGATGTAGAGAACAGACGTTTTTGCTGGGGCATAGCAGAGTTGCCCTTGGCTGAACGATCAGTCGTAGGCGGAAGCTGGCCAAAGCGATGCTGGAACTTGGCACCTTCGGCCAGCGCTTGAGTCTGGACCTCGCTGCGAGTGAGCTGCTGGCTCCATAGGCGCTCCAGATCCAATTCCTTCCGCCGTGCGTCGGTCATGACTTGCACAACAATGGTAGTGCCACTGACAGGGGCGCCAAAACCTGACATGTTGCCCTCCGCATCAAAATGCGCACCCTCCCCGTATTTTGCACCAAGTGTTCCAAGATTGACACAGATCCATCCCGTGGAGATACCGTCGTCGCCGCCCGGGGTGATCGTGGCACTAGAGCCCAACAGCTTTGCTTTCCTTCTCATTCTGCGAAGCTTGGTCTTGAGCTCGCCAGGCCCAATAAGGCCGTCTGCGTTCGACTCTATACGGTGCGTGTGTCGCAGCCATTTAACCAAGCGGGAGGACGAGACGTGGAGATGTCGTTCGCTTCGAGCCGTCGCGAAAAGCATCAAGAGGTTCGGGCCAAGGGCGGGAGGGGGGTCCATTGCGCGCAGGTCGAGTAGAGACAATTCGTCAAGGCCCATCTCTTCGTACACGTACTTCATAAGCGGTTCGAGAATGGCGGGGGGCGATTCAGGTAGTTCGGGAAGGGGCGACACATGCTGGGTTGGGGCGTGCGTTGGAGGGTCGACTTGCAGGAACCATGGCGTATCTTCGCTGGCGTTGTTCTCTTCGATGCCTTCGTGGGTAGAAGGAGCGGCTTCAGCAGTCGTGGAAGCCAGCTCTTCTGCACCTGATTCAGCGGTGACCTTGGGTGCGTCTGGCGGCAACGTCGAGAAAGCCCGGCGCAGATTGTGAGGTCGAAGGCGCACAGCTGTCGCAAGTGCTGGGGCTCGCAGAATCTGGTTGGAGTTTGCGGTGATGGCCCTCAGAACGCGGCCACGACACTGCAAGCAGCCAAGAGCTGCGAATGCTGGTCGCGAAGCCATGTTCGTTCCGAGCTTGACGGGGATTGTCAGTTGTAGTTGTGGTTGGCAGATGCAGGACTTTTCGCATGAAATCTAGCTTGAGCGTCCCGAAAGGCGGGCGTCCTGAAGCTAGAGCTTGGGACTTTTCCCCCCCCTCTTAGGTAATCACATCCGGTGCTGCAATGGCACGATCGGATTTTTGGTGGCGCGCCCCACGGCAAGAGCTTTTTTCAGCGGGGAAGAGCGCGTGGGCACGTCCGTGGCGCCTGCCAATGACATGGTACACTGAGTGGGTTCCCAGGTTTGCCTGTCAGTTACAAGGCGTTCGCCGTTGTTTTACGGATACCGTCCAACATCTTGTCCACAGACTAGGGAAGATAACCATTAAATTCGGCGTGAGTTTCTCATATTGTGACCTCGAGCGAAAATTAACGCAGGATAAAAATGCGTACATGCCTCCAAGGAACTCACCCCAGCGCAGCAAATCAAAACGCGATGCCACGTGACGGATCATGACCAGAGAGGCGCTAGTCTGCTTTGGTAGTAGACCCGCTCATCGAACATTCCCAACAACGCCGTTGGCCCATTCCTCCAAGTGGATCCGGTCTGCCGCCCGGGCCAAACGATGGCAATTTTTTTTTTTTCATACCGACAGCTCTGAAGGACTCCTATCAGCAGCAGCACCACCACCACCCAGGGTCGTCCTCGAGTCGAGTGCATCCTCACCTCCACTCTCCCTACACCAAAACTTTTTTTGCATGCGCTTTCGCACCGCCATGCAATTAGGTGCACCTTCTCTGTACTTGTAATATACTCTGTCTTAGTTTTCGCATTCTCTATTTAATGTACCAGCGTCTCCATTGAACGCACAGCAGTCACGCCGGGCTGTTGTACCGCCGCTGCCGCCGCCGCCACCCTCCATCCCATCGACTGGGGTTGACGCCCAAGATGCTTCTGAGGCATGGCCGGAAGGCCCTTTCCCTCCATCAAGCAGTCGTCTTCAGACCCCTCCGGCCGACTTTGCGATCTCCCCTCACGAGCATCCCCGCGACCGAATCGAGCATACGTTTGTTGAGCACGCAGCATGATGCTCGCCCAGTGACGAGAAGAAAGAGCTTCGATGCTACATCAACATTCAAACCAGGAAGGAATCTTGCCACCGCAGTCGACGACTACCAGCCGATTGAGCCATCAGGCTACTCCCGTCTACAAAATTCCATCTTGCCATCCTTGCAGGATGCCAATAACCGCCCAAGAAACTACGAGCTAAGGGCGTTCGACCCCTCCTCGCCCCTCGTTGTGCCAGAAGACGACCCTACCCCCGAGAGACAGCGTGTGAATATATACGGCATCCCTGGAAGTGCGGAGGAAATGATTCCTCTCTTTGACGCCTGCATTCGTGTAGGCAAGATTGATCGTGCCGCCGCCATCCTCAAGCGGCTGACTCTACCTGCGTTTGACCACTTTCCAAGAGAAGATCTCGCCGTACTGCACACCCGCTATCTTCGCGCATCTCTCGATCAACTGCGCCTGCACCCAGATCGCGCACAGGCGGAGGCCCTCCAAACGTGGTATGAGTTGTATATCAGAAAGAAAGGCTATCCGCAGACCGCCGAGACAATCGCGTGCATGCTCAAGTCCTCTTTGCTCTCCGAGCGCGACCCCGAAAGGCTCAGCCGCCTCATTCATCGTTACATGGGAATGGTCCCCGGCGAAGCAGGCCTCGAGGTCTTGTCAATGGCAGAAATCCTGACCGATCAGGACCTCGCCGCAATCACTGCAATCTGCCCGACATACAATCTATCGTCAGACGACACCACGATTCCAGAGCCCAATGAGCTCGCAGCTCCTCGGGAAGAGCATCTCAGCACTGTTTCTGACCAGGTGCCCGAGGTCTTATCCACGCCACAAAAGGGCTTTGGTCTGAAGTCGCTAAAGCAAACCCTGAGCCTCTTCGACGAACTCCCTCAATCCTGCGATATTTCTACGTTGCCGATCCGAGAACGCAAGGAGATCCAAGCCCGACTTGAGCGAGATTGCGTTGAAGCTGCAATCGCGCGATGGCGAGAGGAGAACGAGTCGTTGAACAAGATGGGCCTGAACACCGCCATTTCCCATTCATCCTTGAACTCCCGACTGTATGACTGGCAGACTGCATTGGAGGCTCGCTTGACGGACGAGATGGCCAAGATTGATGCCTCCGAAGCTGTTGCGAAGAAGACCCCTGAAGACTACGACCGATGCTTATACGGTCCCTTCATGCGACTGTCAACCCCCAGTCGCCTCTCTGCATTGACGATTCTTAGTGCTTTGAGTACTGTGGCTCTTACGGGCATCGACAAGGGTATCCCGGTAGCGGGAGTAATCTCAAGTCTCAGCAAGTTCGTCGAGGAAGATATTCAAGTTCAACTAGCGAATGACAAGTCGAAATCGAAGTCGAAATCGAAGCGGCGACGTGTGGTGCTTGCCGAATCCGCCAAAAACTCCAACAAAACGCCAAGCCCCAAGAATGAGGCCGAGCCTCTCCTGGGCAATGACTCGGCCAGAGACAAGAGATTGGTTGAGGCTCCGTGGCCGGTCGCAGTGAAGGTGAAGTTGGGTGCTATGCTCCTCACCGCGCTCCTCGAGACAGCCAAAATCAAGGTCGTTCAGGAGCAGCCCGTCACCCAGACGTTGATTCATCAATACCAACCCGCCTTCTCTCACGCTCTCCGGCTGAAGCGAGGAAAGAAGATTGGCATGATTCTACTGAACAAGACGCTGGTCACCATTATGAAGTCAGAGCCACGAGGAGATTACCTGGCTAAGCACCTCCCGATGGTGGTACCCCCCGAGCCTTGGACAGATTTCAACAAGGGAGGTTTCCTCGAGAGCTCCTCGGCTGTTGTTCGTGTCAAACAGGGCGACAAGGAACAAAAGCTGTATGCCGAAGCAGCTATTACGCGAGGCGACATGGACCAGGTTTTCAAAGGCCTGGATATTCTGGGCAAGACCGCATGGAGAATCAACACCCCAGTTTTCAACGTGATGCTTGAGGCGTGGAACACTGGGAAAGCCTTTGCCAACTTTCCCGAACTATCTCCCGACATCGCGTACCCACCTGAACCAGAGCTCAGCGACGATCCTATGGCGCGCCGAAATTGGATCCGAACCGTGAAAGCAATCGAAAACAAGAAAGGCGCTCTTCACTCGCAGCGATGCTTCATGAACTTCCAGTTGGAAATCGCCCGGGCCTTCAGGAACCAGAGTTTCTACTTTCCGCACAACGTTGACTTCCGAGGTCGCGCCTACCCCCTGCCTACATACCTCAACCACATGGGTGCCGATCACGTTCGTGGCCTTCTGCGTTTCGCCAAGGGCAAGGAGCTTGGTGAACGGGGCCTTCAATGGCTCAAGGTTCACCTAGCCAACGTCTATGGATTCGACAAGGCAAGTCTCAAGGACAGAGAGTCTTTCGCGATGGAAAACTTGGTCAACATTTTTGACTCGGCAAACAACCCCTTGACCGGCAACATGTGGTGGCTGAAGGCCGAGGACCCCTGGCAATGTCTTGCGACGTGCTACGAGCTCAAAGCGGCTCTCGAGTCACCGGAGCCAACCAAATACGTATCTCACCTGCCTGTTCACCAGGACGGTACCTGCAACGGTCTCCAGCATTACGCTGCCCTTGGTGGTGATACTTGGGGTGCTGAGCAAGTGAACCTCGCGCCCAGCGACAAACCTGCTGATGTTTACTCCGCCGTTGCCAATATCGTCAAGGATCACATTGCGAAGGACGTCGAAGTCAAGCACCCCATCGCCATGGGTCTTAACGGCAAGATTACGAGAAAGGTCGTCAAACAGACAGTCATGACAAATGTTTACGGTGTCACCTTTGCCGGAGCCAGGAAGCAAATCTGCAAGCAGCTCGATGCCCTGTATCCGGAACTCCGAGAAGAGACTGGCGTCAATAACCTCACCAGTGCTACCTACATTGCCGGTCTTGTTTTCAAGGCACTTTCAACCATGTTCAAGGGTGCACACGATATCCAGTACTGGCTCGGCGAAATCGGTGGCCGCGTCTGCAAGGCTGTCACCCCTGAACAGATAGATCTCATCTCTCAGGATGGCCTATCTGAAGCCTCAAAGGTTTCCAGAAGCGATATGCTGTCACAATTCCGCGCGACTATCGTCTGGACAACCCCGCTACGAATGCCGGTTGCTCAGCCGTACCGTAAGCACGGGACTCGCATCATTCACACTGCCCTTCAAGACATGTCCTTCACCGTCCCCGAAAGATCAGATCCCGTCCACGCCAAGAAGCAACTTCAGGCTTTCCCTCCGAACTTCATCCATTCTCTCGACGCTACACACATGCTCCTGTCCGCTCTCGAGTGCAACGAACTTGGTCTCGACTTTGCCGCCGTTCATGACTCTTTCTGGACACATGCTGCAGATGTTGACTCCATGAACCGTGTGCTCAGGGATGCCTTCATCAGAATTCACGAAGAGGACGTCGTTGGACGTCTCGCTACCGAGTTCGAAGCCCGCTACGGAGGCTCTCTGTACATGGCACAAGTAAAGCCAGGCCCTGTTCACAAGAAAATTTCCGATTTCCGGATAGCAAACAGATGGGGCTTGAAGGAGGAGATGCTCCGAGAGCGTGAGAGACAGACACTTCTCAACTCTTCCGACCCCGAGGAGGTGGCCAAGGGCAAGGCGATGGTGACTCCCGCCAGCATTTTCGAAGAGATGGCTGACGAAGAGGATGTTGTAACGGAGGCCCAAGAGCTGGCAGGGTTCGGTCTTGGGGAGATCTCTGAAGTGAAGGCTGATGACCTGGAGGACGCTTCCGACGAAGGAGCCGTTGACTGCGAGGAGGCTGGTGCCGGCGATGTCGACGGATCGACCCCTTCGGTGGGCGATCGTATCTTGGCGGCGATGCTCGAGAAGAAGGACGATAATGTGTCCTACTTCCAGGACGTGTTGAACAAAAAGCAACCCAAGAAACGAGGGCAGCTCCCCACCCAGATCTGGATGCCTCTGAAGTTTCCCCCCGTCCCAGCGAAGGGCGACTTCAACGTCCAGTCGCTCAAGAACAGCGAGTACTTCTTCTCATGAGCAGCCGTGCGATGGATGTTTGGTTCACGTTTGTCACGATTGCATATATGGTGCATATAGGGAGGCGTTTGTTGTCCTTTTTATTTCAAGAGGGGGCGTTCGCTGGTTGGATCACCGAAAATAAAAACAGGCAAGGGAGGCTGGACATTTGTAGGATGTTGGGGATGTACATCTGTATAAATAACTAGATGGGATGACGATGTGTCGGTCCTGGCGGTGTTCAGGGCTAGATCCCACGATGAAGACAAAAAATAACTGTACAATAGAATTCATCTGTGGATGGAAGACAAAAAAAGCCAACGAGACAAAAGACAACTTTTCTTACTTTATCACCACTCGCTCTTTCGCATCAACAGCAGGTTTGATCTCCATGACGGCACGGCACTTACTGAACAGACCGGCTCATCCCGTCCGGAATCTCAGTCGACGCGTCCTCCCATCCCCAAAGACCTCTTCTCAAACTCAACACATGAATGCAATTTGCCGGGAAAACTCTGGCGTCAAACCGCCAAATGCTTGTTATATTGCAGCTCCACCACGCCGGCCCGTGTCACGCACAGGTGACGGCCTTCGCGAGTAAGTCGACTGCTCCGATTACCCGAGTTGACTCGGACACCTCTCATACCAAAGTGCGCAGAGGTTCTAGAACTTCTTGCCGCTGCAACCGACTTGACCCTTCACATCTGGCCATCATAACTACAGCCCTGGTCAGCCTCTCACATCGCTTGTTGAGGAAGTTCATCGTCGCCCGATGGTCCGCCGTCCAGTGCCGGCCGCCCGCTCCGGGATGCCTCCCCCACACGGGCACCCGAACCAACGAGTCAGCGCCAGCCGGGGAGGACGATCTTGCGCGCGTTTGGCGTGGCCCAGGAACCGCAGTCACCGAGCCGTCGCGCCCGCCTTGAAGATTCTCAAGGCGAAGAAATGAGACCTGTTGGCAAGCCCACCCACACCTGTGGTACGGTGAAACCGACCGGCGGGAGATGAGCGGTAGGGCTGTCGTGAAGTCTAATAGAGTAGCATTCTGGAAGGCGGAGCAGTCCGTGCGACGGGTTCATCGCAAGATGGGACGGTTTTTGGGGGCGGGCGGGCGCATGTTGACATTCTTGAAGCTTTTCATCTTGGTGGTTTAAGCTTTAATGAGAGGCCCTCTATCTAAGCAATACGAAAGACGGGAGTTGCTGGGTGAAGACTGTCCATGCTCAATAATATTCTGATATATATATAAACATCGCGAGCATCCTCCTTGCCCTCCATCCCCAGGACCCTTTTCTTTCCCAACCCACCTCCAACTACCAACACTCATTTCAACCCCAAACCACATTCATTTACACACACGCCCAAGATGCGCTCCGACATCCTCCTCGTCCTCGCCGCCACCTTCGGCTCCACCCTCGGCCTGCGCCGCGCCTGCAAGCACACCGCCGCCTCCGAGGGCTGGTACTACACGACCTCCTCGGACTCGCTCGACGCCATCGCGGCCGACTTCTGCACGTCCCCCGCGGTCATCAAGTCGTGGAACAACCTGCAGAGCATCAAGCCGGGCATGAACCTCAAGGTGCCGTGCCACTACAACGCGGGCCGCCAGCGCGACTGCGCCAAGAACACGGCGACCGACGGCGCGTATGTGATTCAGTCGGGCGACACGCTGAACAGCATCGCGTACGACTTCTGCACGACGGCCGACAAGCTGCAGCAGATGAACTCTGCGCGCATCACGAACAAGGATCTGATTTACCCGGATTGGGTTATCCAGGTCCCTTGCAGCTGGAACTAGATGCGCACGGAGGGGAGATAAGGGGGTTTGGGGAAAAGTTTGGATAGATGTTTAATTGATAATTCATCCTCTTCTTTTCAATGATGATGCTCATGCTGTGTCGGTTGTACGATGTTCCCGAAGGCTCCTTTGCTATGCAGGATCTTTTGCTTGATCACTTCATCACCGAGATGACTTGGTCACCCACTGCATCTTGTCCTGTTTGTACAATCAACACAAAGCCGGTTGTTCCTTCAGCAGATACAACAATATGAAACACGATAGATGGGTATCGCTGACCTATTTTATGTTGCTTGTTCACCCTCACATTACTCTAGATGTTTTGCTAGGGCGCAGTATTATCCTAGGTTTGATATTACGCCTTCTGTCTTCCGTCACCCTCGTTTACCTTCTTCGTTACCAGCTCTTTTGCGATCCCTTCTGCGGTCTCCATCGCCATCTTCATTCGTCCAATCGTCGACTATCTCGACCTCCTGTATCATTATCCTCCTCCTGCCCGTACTAACTCTCCATACCATGCGTACCCATCCCCTCGTCCTCTGCGTCTCCATCCCACCACCCTTCCCGTGAGCATCTTCGTCTTCAGCGTCAACAGTAAAGTTGCGTCGGTGCGCCTTCTTCCACTTAGCACTTGAAAGATGTCTCCCGAGGGCGGTTGACGTCCATGTCAATTACTTCGTGCAGCAAGTGACCTAAAGATTTGTCTGATTAGAATAATGTACCACTCAGCACTCGGGTTACTCACCGCAACTGCGCAACCATTGCCCTCATTGTAAACGTCCCCGTCATAGCTGTACCGCAGCTTTTCCTGAGTCTGCCCAGCCTGGCAGACGGCGCTTGCTCTTCCAGTGCACTCGGCCGCTGTGCCGTCCTTGTACACAGTGCCTCGGTAGCTCTGAGTCCGGCAATCCGCAGCCGCGACACTGGCGCACGCAAGAAGAACAGCGAAAATCTCTGAGAACAACATGTTGAAGATTTGCAAGCTGCAAGAGGATGATGAAACCTTTCAAAAATGGAATTAAGTACGTAGTAAGGGTTCTGCGTTTCCTATTCCATCTCCAAGATCGAATTTCGAAAACAAAGAGCTCATGTTATATGATCTCGGGGTTCCCCCATGTTTCTAGCTACTTTCCCTATCCAGTTCGAAAGGGCAAGCTATCTTACGAGTATGCAAGATTGCATAGATACTCATCATTATCGTTAGTGGACCGGACCCCTGACTCGGAGACGGCGGGCTGTTGGCTGGTTGGTTATCCCATCGGCTCAATATAAGAAAGTTTACATGACTTACCATGTATGGGCGTGATACGAAAGACTTCTAACCAATTACTTAGGATCGGCAACTTGGCCCAAAGTCTACCCAAACGTCAGAACAACTACAGACAGCTCTACGGATACGCTATGCCGCTTCTTCCAACTTGACGCTCCCGCGAAGGCCCATCGAAAGACTTAAGTCCCCGAGCAAAGGAATGGTTCGCCCGATCTCCGGTCTGGGATTAAAGTCTCCGAGCTCAGTCCCCTTACCGGGCCCAGGAACAAGGAGGATTGTTGGTGTCTGGGTGGTGCCAGTTCCTGCAGCCGTCACGGTAGGCTTGCTGTCCTGTGCGCAGGCCTCTCCAGACAGCACAGGACGTAACATGTAATTATGGGTTTCCTGGTGTCTCAGACGTACATTTGCCTTCATCGTTATCTAGTAGGGGTCGTATACGATACGAGTCCAGATTATGCAGCAAGCTGTACAGCCTACACAGCCTTTAACGACTTGCTTCAACTCTACAGAAAAGGCAACTTCTAGATATCTAGAGAAAGCAAGACTCTGAGACACAAATCCAACTGACTCAATCGAAAAGATTGTAAAACCAGCAAAACAATATTTATAAAAGCTGGAATTCCGTCGACTCAACTCGATTGATGCGATTTCATCACACTCATTTCTCTCAGGTACTTATCGCAATAAGTATCTTTGATCCAAAATTTCCAGACTTTCGTTGATTCTTTGACCACATCATCCCCAAACCTCAGCCTCAAAATGCGTCTGCAAGCTCTTTTACTCGTCGCGGCACAAGTTGCCACCATCGTTGCACAGGGCACATGCTACTGTGAGTGCAACCGAACTTCCGATGCCTCTGGGTGCGCCGCACTCCCACGACCTGCCAGCGGAAACTGTGCCGAGGTGTGCAACCCTGGAGGAAGGTGCCCGAACTGGGTCAAGTGTGGCTGAATCGTGAGCCGAGACAGTAAGCATCCTCCCCCGTTCACGGCTCTCACGTATGATATTCACCACTCCAAATCTTAGAACACACAAAAAACGCTTTCGACATGCGTCGCAAACCTTTGGGCTCTTCGATTCTTGGGAACTCGTTGGGGTAGTCCTTCGTAGAAATATAACACTATGCTGAACAGCAGCTTATGCACTCCTAGTCCCTCGCTATTTCTTTGATGATTCGCTCTCTATGAGTCTCAGGGCTTCCTGGAACATTTCCAGTGTCACCTCCATCCAGTTCTCATATCTCTTCGCTTGTCTCAGCTTCTCGATCTCCATTGCTCGCTCCTCCTTCTTTTCCATAGAATCTGTCCAATTCTGCCTAGTGAACTTCATTCCCATTCCTTCGGCTGTCCATCCATCGTTGTTCTGCAAGGAGATGTCGGCCCCTTTGCTGATCAGCAGGCCGATGACCGACTCCTCACTTCCCGGGGGGAAGTCGATGCGGACTTGACCAGAGTGCCGCTTATGATGGAGGTTCATTGCCATGAAATGAAGGGGCGTGTTGCCGTTCTCGCATGTGACATTGGGGTTGACTCCCAGCTCGTTGAGGAAATAGTTGACGACATCCGTGTCTCGGGCGGCACAAGCTTGATGGATGGCATGGATTTTACCGCGCTCACGGGTGATCAGGCTCGCGCCGGCCTCGATCAAGACTCGCGTTACCGCAAGCCGTCTGCCATTGACGTCGCTTTCGACAATGGGGTGGTTGTTGCGCCATCTCGTTGACTGCCATTGCGATCGCAATTCGTCGGGACAGGATTTCAAGGCGAAGAAAAGCGGGTTTGCTCCCACGTCGGGGAAGCCTTCAGCGTCCCAGCGCTGGCCGCTGCGATCGGCGATTCTCATTTCTTCGTACTCCTTCTGAGTGTGACAAAGCATTGCCCGAGCGGGCTGAAGCTTCATCAGAACCCCCAACTCATAAAGCTTGCCACAGGCCCCAATGTATCGCGTATACCCGAAGCCACCCAACGCGGTCTGCGCATGACCGCTGTCGATGAGAAACTTGGCCAGCTCTGCATTTCCGTTGAAGCATGCCCATGTTAAGGAGGTCATGCAAAGGAGCGTAGGTTCTCTCACGACACTGATGTTGCTACGCCTTGTGAAAGGTGGCTCGCGGCAGTGGTCGAAGTTGGTCTGGTCGTAGGCCATCACGTCTGCGCCGTGCATAATGGCCTTCTTCACGCCGATGATGTTATCCTTCTTCGCGGATATCAGCAGAGAAGAGTTGTAGTGGTGCTTGATGTCGTGCTTGAAGGTTGCTGGGCTGATGATCTTGTAGAGGTATTTGCAGGTTGACGCGAGACGCATCACATTCGCGATCCCACGGAACGGCTTGTCAAACAAGTCGATGAACTTGTGCTCCTCCTTTTCGGGATGGAATTGAAGCTTTTCGTAGCCAGTATGGATGGTCTTCTTTGTGTCGTACGCATTGCTGTCTTCGCACTCGCCACTGTGTCCTCGCAGGATATCGATAATGACGAGGATGATCTCGGGTGGTAGACCCTCCATGAAAGGCTCAGGCGCTCCGTTTTGAATTGTGTGAAGCATGATGTGTGCCCTTAGGGATGATGTGAGTTGCGATATCTTCTGTCGGTGTTATTATGTGCTTTTTCTTTTCTTTGACCGATGGCAAGGGAGGAAAAAAAAAAGAAAGTGCTAGGGAAAGAAAGAAGGGTAGAGGGCGAAGCAGGATTGGATGGCGGACAACGAAAGGAAGGAAGGAGGCAGGGAGACAGAGCGACAGAGTTTTCTACCTACCTAAGTAGGTAGGCAGGGGCGTTCCTTCCGTGAATTGGCTTTCTGAGTGCCGACCTTTTCTTGTAACAACACCATCTGAACTATCACTCTTAAGCTAAGCCTTCCACAATTTCTCACCCTCCATTGACATTGTTTGGTCCACATTGGCTGAATTTGGATTTTCATCTGTCCCCATGTCAGTAAGTAACAACGAGCTGGCATGGCTCAATGGAATCATGGTCAAATCAAGTCATGTTGAAAGGAATCAAATCAAAACGCATATTCGGGGTTTTGCAATTGATCACGGCATGGTTATTGCAAATACCTGGATATTTCCCTAAATTCCATTCTTAAATTGTCATGTGGCCATATCTCGTTGATCATTTTGGGACCCTGAGATGACTGAAGCTACAAGCCAAACGTAAGTCCACCCGATCTTGTGGGTTCCCAAGTCCCATAGTGAAGAGGCTCCTCATTTGCCATCATGCACTCGGAGTGCTTTACCTAGCAAAGTTCCTACCATTCATTCCAGTCATTTGCCACGGTTTCGTAACCCTCCGGCCCTTCCCATATCGATAAGGGTAGGGAGGTTCACGCCCCTCTACAAATCCATCGCCGTCGTCCTCAACATCCAGCCCCATATCTTTGGCCGTATATCCTCGATTGTTTTTTAAATCAAAGTTCAGCCCATTGTCGAGTAACAGGCGCAAGATGAGCTTCTGTCGTTCTATCGGATGTGATATCATTAATCCAAACCCGTACGACGATGGGCTATATAT
The DNA here is from genome assembly GCA_027406105.1 of Colletotrichum endophyticum. Taxonomy (NCBI): domain Eukaryota; kingdom Fungi; phylum Ascomycota; class Sordariomycetes; order Glomerellales; family Glomerellaceae; genus Colletotrichum; species Colletotrichum endophyticum. The sequence continues at coordinate 1,367,702 of JANVYF010000005.1, forward strand.
CAGATGCATTGCCATATAATGCAGAGCCGAGTTCCCGTCTCGATCAGTTATTGAAACATCCACACCCACGTCGCAAACAAGAAAGCGAACGACTTCGTAGTCCCGATACGCGCAGGCTTGATGAATCGCGTGGATGGAGCTCCTCAGCCGGGTGATCAGAGATGTCTTGGCATCGATGAGCATGCGGACGATGCGCAACCGGCACCCACTGTTGTCAGTTTCGACGATGGGCTCTATACCCCAATCGACCCAAGTATGCCAGGAACTTTCTATATGTATTTTTGTGTCTTGAACAGCCTTGAGAGCAAGGAAGAGAGGACTTGCTCCAATTCAATATCTGGCGTCATCATGACTGTGACTTCGACTCCACTCAGATGCGAAATCGTCTTGCGTTGGAGAAAGCATCACTCGCTGGGGATGGCCGTGATGAAGAGGATCGGGGAACTCATCTGGATTTGACCAATATGTCGACCATTGCATGCCCATATTGGTTCTAGCATTTACATCAGCGCCTTTGCCCAGAAGAAACGCCACTACATCTGCATAGCCGAAGAACGCCGCCCAGTGCAGGGCAGTCAGGGTTGATTTCGTCTGTATTCGCTCGACATGTGGCGTTTCGTAGCCGCTGCCATCCGTGAACTCTAAGTCGAAAATTGTACGGTCGAGGGTGTTGATGTCAGCGCCGTAGGCCAGAGCCTTGGCCACACCTCTCACATAACCGTGTTTTGCCGAAAGAAGAAGGGAAGATGAGTAGCAGTGTTTGATGTCATGACCCATGATGATGGGGTCTGTAATATAACGCAGACGCCTGCATGTCGACCCGAGGCGTGTGGCAACCCTGACACAAGGGAAGGGCTTCGGTAAGTCGTCGAGAGATGAGTACTTGTAAGAATAATGATCTTCCTCTAATTCGTAGTATTCCCAACTTTCTCCATATACAAGAGCTTCTGTAATAAGGATGATGAGCTCCGCTGGTAGGGTCGTTAGAGAAGCGTTCGTTTGCCGGCGCCCGTCAGGCTGGCGAGTGGGACATTCATCAGATGTCGTAGGACATGATGAAGCATTCATTGAGGTGAGATTTCATGTAGATATTGAGGATTCTGATGCTAGAAAATCTGCTTGTCAGGTCAGACTCCAGGATGAATGAGCTGTCTGCAAGTGATGCTGTCATCTGGTTTTGTCTGCGTTAAAGGCCAAAAAACGAAACGGACTCAACCATTTGAAAACTCAGTCCAGCACCTTGACGACGGGCCAGTTCGCAATACTTCCATTACATTTTGATATCAGGGTGTCTCGTAATGGTACAAAAGTTAGCAGTAACCTTGATAAGTTTTCTTCCATTATAAAGCATAGTCATATAGCCCAGGTTAAGTATGTGGGATCCTTTTTTGTCATCTCCCTGATCTCATCTCCGCTGAACTTTTCCGACACCGCAACACAACAAAAACTTTCCCAAACCGAGCCCTTTTTACCTTCCAATTCGTCACTTTCGCGATGCAGCGTCAGTCAACGGCCCCCTTCCCGGACGCGAGAACCGACACGACTGCAATGGATACCGATCAATCCCAGTCGGCTTGCGCAGCAGGCATCATCGAATCCACTACCAAACCTCCTCAAAGAGAAAGGCCCTGCTCGACCTTGGAAGGAATGCTACCGGAAATCCTGCTTCTCATCGTCGACGTGATATTCGGAGACAAGGGTCCTAGCGGATATAAGGTGACCGAGAAAAGCTTCTGCGTGCACGAAAACTGCATACAACAATCCGTTTGCTACTCCAACTTTGGCCGCGAACGAGATGTCATTTATTTGGCAGCGACTTGCAAAAGACTACACAAGATCATTAGCCCTGCCGTTTTCAAACACGACGTACGAGAAAATTACTCGTCATCATTGATTCTGTCAGCTAAGAGAGGACTGTCTAACGTGGCACTTCAAGCGCTTGAACCAGGCGCCGATGTGAACGCCCCTGATCGGACCGGCTTTGACTTCTACCAAGAATCGAGTGTTGTTTCCTGCGATACCTGCGATTACTGCGGACTTGACGATGATATGGAAGATTCGGAACGGTTTCCCGTGTCTTCATCGCTGACTGCGCTGCATTGGGCCGCATTTTTCGGGAATGAAAATATGATGCGGTTGTTGATCGGAAGGGGGGCTAATACAAATGCTAGAGCTGACGTGGGGACCCGGTCATATTTGTTACCGATGAATGGAGTCGACGGAGAGGAAGGATACGGAATCGACGAATGGGAAGAATGCGGACTGAGCTTTTCACACCCGCAGAGGGCAATGTTCTCTCATACGAACTGGGAGTACAGTGTAAGACAAAGCGGTGGTTCGTACTCCCAATTTTCCTCCTACTTGAGCACCGAAAGCCTTGGAGGTGCCAATGCCCTATTCTTCGCCCTCAAATCCATTCATGACTGGGCCGAGGTACAGAGATGGAGAACCTCAACCGTTTGCCCCCACGTCGAACAGTTTGCGGGAAGGGCTCCGGATGGGTGGCGATTGTCCATGGCAAAACTTCTCATTGAGCATGGCTCCTCTCTGATTACCCGCGAAAATGGACAGGTCCATGCCTTGCATCAGGCAAGTGCGGATGGCCAGAACGATATCGTCAAGTTCCTCATCGACAAGCTGGGCACAGACCCTAACATCAAAGACAAGGACAGCAACACGGCCTTGCATTATGTTGCGATTGGCGCGGGGAGACGGTTGGAGAAGGAAGGCGGCATGCAGATTCAGGACCTGTGGATGACAACCCAACTACTTCTGGACAGAGGGGCTGACCCATGCCTACAGAACTTCAAGGGCCTTACGGCAGAAAAGATTGGACTACCTCGCAAGGGGATTTAACGGGCATGAGCCGTGCGTACTTGGGTTGTCGGGCTTCTCCCCCACTACTAGTTTGGAGCTGTGTTACCAATGACGTATAAAACACGATGATCTATCAAATTGTTTGTATCTCAAGCAAATTGCAATTCAAGGAGTGGCTCAATGTAACGTATGCTATATTCTTTGGGCATACATCTTGGACACTAATGCAAGAGTCCAAATTGCAGGTGGGAGTTCAGATTCCTCGTGTGGACACAAATTGAAGTTTTCATGCCATCGGCTATCTTTACAGGCTGTGAACTTTGAAGAAACACCAAAGTCGACGAATTGACTAGTACAGAAAGAATCATAGTGAAAAGAAACAGCGGGCTTAGTCTGTATGAACGGTTTGGAAACCAAAAGAACTTTGCGTACATTTCTTTTGGTTTCCATATTCTCCAACCTCTAATGTTCATGCTCAGTGAATGAAGCCAGTCTCTTGTCGTAAGATTCCCCAAATTATCTCCTAGAATGATTTCATTTGCCTTAATAGAACCAAATCTATGCACCATTTGAGTGCTGTGACGGTATGTGTGTGACCTTAGGGGGTCGGGTGGATTCAGGTTGGCGCTGCATTTGGCTGCCACGTCCCGATCTAGCGACCATAGACCATCCATGGTATCAGTTTGGTTTTGTTACCCATTTTTTTTTCTTTTTCTTTAAGGTTCTAGAAAGAAAATCGTTTTACTAACAAGCTTCAAGGTATTGATAGATATCCTGCCATTTGGCCTCATCTCCCAAGCATCCATGGTATCAAACTGGGCCGTAGGCCAGTCTGATTAAAGGAAACTGCGGGGACTTAGCTTCGATGGCACGCGCCACAGAAGAGACTTCATCATCTCCTCAGAGCGAACGAGTCCGTCCAAGCCTGAAGACAATACCTCCAGAGATTGTCCTTCTTATCGCCGACTTCTTGTTTGGAGACGCATCACGCAGTGCATACGACATGGAAGAGATGGGCAATTCTACCATGGCATACCGAGTCCGTTGCCCAGAAAAGATCAGGACGTATGCGAAAACAGAAGGGACCTATCTCGGATTTGACCCCGAGAGGGATGTCATTCACCTGGCAACGACATGCAGGAAACTGCACGCTGTTCTGACCCCTGCAATCTACAACCACGATATTCAGCGGAACTACTCGTCAGCTCTATTAATCTCAGCCAAGAAAGGGATCATAAGGGCGGTGTCGCTGTCGCTGCAAGCGGGCGCCGACATCAACGCGCGGGACAGAACCATGTTCGATTACAGCCAATACTCCGAAGAGGCTGACATCAATCGGTACCCAGTACAATCATCTTTTACGGCCCTGCACTGGGCCGCATTTTTCGGCAATGTAGAGTTGACCAAAGTGCTGATCGCGAGAGGCGCAAACACCAACGCCAGAGCCGACATGGGGTACCGTTACTACCTTTGGGACGACACTGACGAATGGGCCAAAGAACCTCTGGATAGCAGTAACCCGCAAAGGAGCATGTTCTGCCACTCCAGGAAGGAGCACGATGATAACCAAAGGTCTGGATACTACGGCAAACGAGGCACTGTTCATATAGGAGCAAACCCCCTTTTCTTTGCTCTCAAGGCAGACACGACTTCTGAAAACTACGACAGATGGCTGATAGACGTTGATGACCCCTTTGGCGTTCCACCAGGTGTTGTCTATGGGGTCGACTCCGGCAAACGATCCTCAATGGCGAAGCTGCTAATCAAGCACGGTTCATCTCTAATCACGCGAGAGTATAGAGCGATCCATGCCTTGCACCAGGCTACTGCGTACGGTAACGAAGATATTATTAAGCTCCTCATTAATGAGATGGGCGTCTGCCCGAATGTCAGAGACGAAGATGGCAACACACCTCTCCACTATCTGGCAAACATGGATGTTCCTCGATCTGTGGGCCGGAAGGCCCTGCAACTGCTATTGGACCGAGGAGCAGACCCAACACTGCAGAATTCTGATGGCCTGAGACCTCAGTATCAGCATAAGTGGCGACTCAGGGGATAGGACCGTGGTAATCCACGTGCGTTTGACATATTTCAATAGGAGGCACCAAATGTATTTTTGGAAGTAAGGTGAATTTGGTGGAAGATTACAAACGAAAACAATCTTTCTCACATTGTTGCGCTGATGCGGCTGTCGCACATCGAATAATTAATAGTTCTATGGTAGCTCAAAATAAAGATTTTGTCCATACTCCTCCCTCTTCTTCACTTTTCATTGTCTCCAAAGCTTTTCATTTGGGAGCTTCACGCAGTGTCTCCAAGGCAGGCGTGCTAAGAAAGTCCGATAACATGGCCTTCGGTGGGAAAGGCTGCAACTTGACAGATAGTCGCCCTTCGTAATAAATAATGTAATATCTCAATTTTATCTGACCTGCGTTCGTGGCTGGCTTCTAGACTGCAACATATCTACCTTACCGCAAAAAGGTATCCGGGATCTTTTATGCTGCTGTCAAGAAAATCTTGATTGAAACATATCCACAATGACTTTTATCTACTTTTGGAAGAATACGTACGCAAAGAGCGGCAGATACTATTGGTTCGCCTTTTGGCAATCCTGCTCAGACGGCAGGAATCGACAGACCCATCTCTTCCGGCGTAAGGCCATTCGAACCTTTCAGGTTGGTGTCTGCTCCTCTCTCTACCAGAAGTTCTTTCATCTCGTTTGTGTGCTTGTATGGGCCATGTTTGCGGTTTCTGGCCAGAATGTGGATTGGCGTTTCGTCATCTGTGTTTCGAACGTTTGGATCCACGTTAAGCTCATCCATTAAATATCTCGCGACCTCAATGTCACAATAAGCTGCAGCTTGGTGCAAAGCGTGAAACCTGGTCGCATCGCAGGTGATGAGAGACGAGCCTGCCCGAATCAAAAGTTTCGTAATTGCAAGACGACAGCCACTTTCGTCTTCGGTGACTAAAAGGTCATCCTCTTTGAATGTCGACGCATCCCACTTCATACGATGAATGGGACTTGGGCTGCCCTTCAAAGCAAAGAATAGCGCATTGGCTCCAATTGGGATCTGGAGGTCGCTATATATCGGAAATGCAGCATATTGCTCTTTTGTGGCAGTCATCATAGCTCGATGCGAATGGCTCCAGTGGAGGGTCTCGGACTCCCACTGATCGCCAGATTCATATGTTTCGAGGCTATGTTGAAATCCGAGGTCGGCCCGCTGTTGAAAGTCCGCGCCGTTTGCAAGAAGATATGTGACGAGCTCCTCGTTTCCATAGAAACAAGCCCAATGCAGAGACGTCAGAGTAGGGAAAATCGGGATTCTCCAATACTCAATGTCGTAATCATACCCATCACTGTCCATGATGCAAATTCCGAATAACGTTCGATCAGCTGTGTTGATGTCCTGCCCATATCTCAGAGCTCTGATGACACCTTCCATTGAACCCTTCTTAACTGAAAGCAGTAGCGCTGAAGAGAAGTTGACTTTCTTGTCATGTTCGAGGATAAAGGGGGCAATGATTGTGTGCATTTTCCTGCACGTGGCGCCAAGGTGTATGGCGTCTCTGACAACCTTAAAGCTCAAGTAATTTTTGTGATTCATACCATCCAACTCTAATCTTTTCATACTTCGTATAGCCACCTAGAGGGTATTCTTCGAGGATTTTGTCGACTATTTCCAATACCAATTCGGGTGGCATGCATTGGAGGTTTGCTTCGGGGTTTTCGGTGTCTCTTGATGCTTTCTTTGCCTTTTTGGAGGCAGCCCGTCTGGCAGCTTTCGTGGCTCTCGCGACTTTAGATTCTTCGGTGGCCCTTCTTGGTAATCGGTTACAGTGAGCCATGTTGGTTTTGTCTCCGCCGGCAAGGATTGATTCAAGTGAGTAGGGTCACCCTGCGTTGTGATAGGGGAGAAACTAAATAGTTTTTTTAAGTAGTGTCGTTATTTTGGGAAAAGAATCAGATCAGGACTTGGAAAGTTCTCATCACGGTGAACTCTCATGGAATCGCAAGGGTTCTTGTTCGGTGACATCCTTGCTGGACGATCCAGCACCGTAACAGTGGGTCAGTGTATTAACCCTCGTCAAGCATCACAGTGAATTTAATACATATCCCGTTTCTACTTCATCACTCACTACAAGCCAGATTAGTGGGCGGAACTCGACTACATCGCTCAGGCATAGTCTCAATAAGTAGGAGTAGCTGCAACCAGCTTTACAGAATTGGAACCGGAGAGGCGGAAGTCATTAGATTTGCTGCTATGTAACTCCCACCAATCTTCAACAGCAGTAATCAGACAATGCCTAACTACCTAAGCTAATGCTCCCGCCTCCTGTCGGCCAGATACTCTGAGATGAAGGCCATCTCATTCCATCAGCTCTTTCTTCTGAAGGGCACCCTCCATCGGCTTCATCCACCCGATCCTCCTCGTCGTAAAGATCTCAGCCGACGGCTTTTTCATGTTCACAGCATCGGGATCGTCCAAGACGCCGGCCTTGACATAGCAAAGCCCCTGCGTCTTTGGACCGTCTCGCCATAGCGTCGTGCCGCAGGAGCCACAGAAGTGATTGGTGACCGGGTTGCCACTGAGTGCGGGAGCGGTGAACTCCTTGAGACTTGCCCCATCAGTGACCGACAACTGACTGGCTGGAACAACCCAGTTGATGGCAAAGGCACTACCAGAGGTCTTGCGACAATCGAGACAGTGACACATGGCCTAGGCAGTCTGTATGAGCTTTGCAGATTCTGCGATTTGGTTGGAAGTTATCCACTTACAACGGCTAACGGATCGCCCTTGATGGTGATCTTGGCGGCCCCACAGAGACATGTTCCAGATGACATGGTCGGTGCAGTTTGGATTCGGAAAGAGAACACAGAAAAGAGATATTGGTCAAATGGTGAGACTGGGAGAGATGAGAATGATCGACCTAGTACTACGTTCCAGGTGAATGGTCTTGATTTTATAATTCCTCCACGTCACCTGTGGTTTGGAAATGTTGCTGCACAGCAGCAAACGCAGAACTTCAAGACTAAACCATTTTGGGTGGTTTGAGCGATAACGTACCATGATTGGTCGTGATTGAAACCTCATCCTAGTGTCTCAAGCCAAATGCTCGATCTCAGCTCGTGCACGCTACCGTGCTGCCAACAGCCAAACTTTCACCCTGGTACTAATAATTTTCGCAGACCGAGGTGTCCGAACTCCAAGGAGCCTTTCATGTAGCTGATTCAATTTGAGCGCCACTAGGCATCATCTGTGAGACGATAGTTTCCGCGAGGCCAAATCCACAGGCGGCGCCGAGCTCCCGAAGCCTCCACGCGACCCAGCCTTTACTGTACTCGTCAACCAGATGAGACTGAAGCATGGCCGTCATCGGCCAGAGGAGTGAAAAGACTAGCATGCCCACGCCTGGGCCGTCCTGGGTCGACCCCCCATCACAGCCGAGCGCCTTGCCTAGTTCATTCACTAGAGAAGGTGCAGCAGCTGGCATGCTTAACAGCTGCTGGTCGAGATGCATGCTCATGTCGTCGAATGAGTCACTGGCTGCTTTTGAGATTATGTCAAAGATGTGTAGTCGGACTGTCAGATAGAGGCATCTTGCGACAGCGGCGTGGGTGGCGCTCGAGATGCTAATGAGTGCATTGAACACGGCGGGCGGCGGACCATCGAACTTGGGGTCGAAGTTTATGTTGCTGGCAGCATCTTGGAGGTCTTGAGCCACCGAAACGCCTGATCTGACGATGTCTGTGAGAGAATCAGAGGCTTGCCCTAATGTTGCGGACATGAAACGGATCTTAATGTCCACGGCTCGTCGAACCAAGGGATCCAGCAAAGAACCCCGGCCAAGAGAGTTGATGAACGCTTCAAGTTCAAACCAGAGGGGAGGGATCATGTAAGATGTCGTGAAGAGGTCTGCCAGCTGATATTCTAGTCAGCAGATTGATCGGTTATTTGAGTGGAATGAGAGAATGGGACAATACCCTGAGATGCTGGAATATCACAAGTAGAGTGCAATCCAGCGCGTTGCTTAGCCGGTGCTGCGCTCGATAGCGAAATAACGCCAGCGCCCCACGAGCGTGGGGATGACACCCCGGCTCAGAAGTCGGGTTAAGGTCCGGAGCAAATTCTGCCGCGATGACCTGCAGAGTCTTGTGAACAAGGTGAGCAAAGGACATTCTGCAACCTCATACCTGAAAGAAACCCATGACAAACAGCGAAACGAGCACCGAGTCATCTCTTACCAGACCCTCATCCTGGATTGCCCTGTTCACCTCGCGTATCGCCTTTCCATATGTCAATCGCGCGCGATCCATTAGCCCGACTTCGGAGCGCTGGCGGGCCACGCTGGCCAGCGCTGCGGCGTGAATGGCGTTGGCAAGACACGAAGCAGGCTGCAAGGCATAGCAGTCTTTCAAAGATGTGAGGTAAGCAATGCCAGACCTCGAGGTGTAGTCACTGAAGAATTTGTAGACACTCGGCGTCTCGGGGCTGACGAATGGCGTCCACGCCGGGGGCGGTGAAATGATGTTTCTCCCTTGGAGCTGACCTCCACCAGATTCAGCTCGACGCCTCTGAGCTCTCTCGACTCTCTTTCGAACATGCTCCTTGGCGTGTGTGTCCTGCTGGCGAAGGACTAGGGTCCACTCGTCTGGGTAGCCGGGGCAGACGTACTTGAGGCGTCGGCACCGTGAACATGCCGGTTTCTCCTCGTCGCACTGGTCGGGGGACTGTGAGCAGGGAGCGACGAGAGGAAACTTGAGCAAGCCGAATATTCCTACCTTGACTCTACCCTCCTTACAATTGAGGCATCCCCTGGATACTCGTCCTCTATATGCCATGTTCGCACTTGTTATGAACAAAACAAGCAGTTGAAGCTACCGTCGCCGGAAGGCCTATCGCAAAGAATGTCAGAGTAGGATTACTAATCCTCTCCAAATTATGACCAGCGAACTCGACACAGACACTCGGACACGCACCTACGGGGTACAAAGCTCGGTAGTAAAGAATCTCATTCTTCGTTTGCTTTGTCAAAAACCAATACCGAGCATTAGTGACATCGTATGCGCCAATTTATTCGAGCTACAATATACTTGTTTCCTTCCGCAATCCCTGCCTCTCGCCTAGTTGAAAGAGCTTCAACCAGGGACACCTGCTTCACTCAAGCGTCTTGGCCTTCATCGGCCAAAAATCTATACCCTTTGACTGGACCATTGATCCTGATATATCTCAGCGTCCTCCTAATCTCTCTTTTATCTTCCTCGTGTGCGCGACCATTCCTACCCAAGATAGCCTCGTACTCGGGGTCCCATTTGCATCCGTTCCACAGCAGCAAACACGCCAAATGTAGGCCGTCAGGTGATCTCAATGCGTCTTGAATGGCTGTGACACCCGAGTTAGTTTTCGCGTTGACGTTTGCGCCATAAGCGAGGAGGAGGAAAAATCTTCTCTCCATTTGATCAACATCAACCTCATGGAAGTCAATATCTTCCCACAATGTTTCTTGATTTATCGCCATATAGTGCAACGGGGTGAGTCCATTGTTATCCCGGATATTCGGGTCAACGTGCAAACCTCGGATCAAATATTCTGCTACTTCGACGAGACCATAAGCACATGCCTGATGTAAGGCATGTAAACTTCCGTACTGCCTTGTGATGAGGTCGCATCCAGCTTGGCAAAGGCGTATTACCGTGTCGATATCCCATGTATGGGAACCTTTCATAACAGCCTTTGCATCATGCGCAATAGCATCTTTCTTGATTCCTTTAAGACCTTCCATGAAGGCCCATTTCGTGCATCCTTCATAGCTGTTAGCATAAACAAAACACCACGGTTTGTGCGCAGATATTTTCTTAACGGAACAGTCACAGTTGTACTGAGTTGCCTTGAGCGCGAAAAAGAGCGCATTCGCTCCGAATAGAGGCATCGGACTATGTGTCTGCTTGTCGGCGACAAATTCCCATTTTGTGACCCCAAACATAACATCCTGGTCATATGGACGGTAAGGTCCTTCAATCTCTCTGGTACACCATGCGTGGGCCCTTTTATTAATATCGGCTTGGTGATTCAAAAGTGCTTCGACGATTTCGGGATGATCATAGAAGCATGCAAGATGCAAGGGGGTAAGGGAGGGTAAGATGCATTCCCTCGAAATCTTCAGTGGCGGGAGTTTCTGGGATACTCCGTGTACCCGAGCCCAGTGGAAGAAGAGAGTGTGATCATCCATGTTCGGGTCGGCCTTTCCATACTCCAGGGACCTAAGAATTCCACTAAGTACGCCCTTCCTTGCAGATATCATCAACGCAGAGGAGTAGTTGTACTTTGCATCAGATCGATACAATATGGGGGTCACCATCAAATAGAGCGTCTTGCAAGTCGCTCCGAAGCGTGCTAGATCTCTCCATCTGTCGAACGCGCCCCAATTCAACTCCCCCTGATCCAATGACTGCCACCAAAATTCACCTTTGCCGAAGAATTTGATGTGGTCATATATAGTAAGGCCTTTCCCCACATCCTGATTCATATCAAGGGTCTCGGCCTCAAGAATAGCGTCGGTGACTAGGAGAAAGACGTCTGCCGGAAGGGAAAGAATGTCAGGAGTTGGTTTCTCGACGCCGTCATCTTGATCTAACAGTCGTGGCATAATGGTATCGTGATCTCTGTTTGCGGGGTGATACAATATGAAGAGTTTTGCAGTGTCAGTTGACTACCCTGGCAGTGATCCCTAACTTACTTCTGTGAGGACGACAGTAGAAAAGAAAATAGTAACGATGATAAACGACGATAGTATAGGTGATACGAGATCACGGCGATAGTGACAATGGTGATGATCAAAGCAAAGATAGGAATCGTAGGAAGCATAGGAGGTTTCGGCAGGACATATGGATCATGTGGAGCTTGCGTGAAAAGGAATCTTCCCTAAGAAAACAACGACCTTTCTAGTGGGCCTAATCATACATCCTTTTCGGTCACGGTGTGCTATGCACAAGTACTGCAGCTTGCCTCTAAGTTTTCAAAACAATCGAATTTGTAAAGCCATTTTAGTTCTGGCTAGGCGGGTGGACCGACAGGGTAGGATCAAGCCGCCTACATTAACATACACCATAGCGCAGGCGATTCAAGTCAATACCTCTATCACACTTAGCTATCATGCTCCTCTGTTTCTCAGGGTATGTTGCTGATTCCCATCGCGTTGTCGACCTGATGTCTCCAGAGGTATGTTCACCTCTTGACCTGGTTGGTCCGATGGGCCAGAATTTCCCCTGTCGACACCGAGAACGACCGCATTTCTCTCGTCACTCAGATGGTATTCCGACACGGATAGGTTCAGCACCGTTGCTAACCCCGCAAAGGCGACATACTGTTCGACAATGTTAGCAACGGAGGACTTGTCAGGGTTCTCGAAGCACTCCACGCTCAAGTGGACCTGATGCACCTAGCAACCACTTACCATAATCCATACCGTCCTCAGTGCTCCAAAGTAGGCCTGTCTCACAGGTGCCTGCTGGTCTGTCGAAAGTAGCCCAATTTCTTCCACATGAGCCGAAGCGTTATCCCCGTCGAACCGACTTGCTAAGTCGTGACCAATTTGGTCAACTAAGGCTGAGTTCCCTGCCTTCATCTGATTCTGGAAGATGACACCACCAACGACGACAGAGATGGCTGTCGCGATGGAGCGCAGGAAGCTCATCGTTGCCAGCACGGCAGCTGTGTCGCGTACTGTGGTTGCAGCCTGAGCCGCCAGGACGGGAGCTTCAATGTTGAGCCCGACGCCTATGCCGGTGAGGATCTGAAATACGAAGAGCTTTGCTAGGTTTCGTTCGAACTCGAGGTTGATCAGAAGCCCAGTGCCTAGTGTCAGGAGAACCTGCGCTGCGTACATCAGCACCCGATAACGACCAGTCTTCTGGATGAACACGCCTGCGCAAGCCGCAGATAACGAGCAGGAGACAATTAGCGGCAGCAAATACAGGCCGGACGTTAACGCGTCGACGCCCAATACCGCTTGTGAATACAAAGGCAGATAGTAAGTGATGCCGATGAAGACGAAAGCGTTGAAGGCGAAGACGAAGTATGCAGCCGCTTTCGACCAGCTTGACAGCAGCCGTAAGGGAAGCACGGGATTGGCGGCGAGCTTCCACTCATTCATGAGAAAGATGCCAACGGCGACAAGGCCGAAGACGATGAGACAGATGACCGTCGCGGAAGACCAGGGGTGCGTGACATCGCCAAAGTCCAGAGCGAGAAGGACCATCAGTGACCCGCCCATGCAAAACAAACTGCCTGTCCAGTCGATTGCCTTAAGTCCGGCCACAACGGAGGTGTTGGGGGATGGGAGATCGAGAAAGAAAAAGAGTACAACAAAGACCACGCCGCCGATCGGTACTTGATAGTTAATCAGTCTCCATACGCCAATTAACACATGCAAATTCACTCACGATTAATCCAGAAACACCATCGCCAACTGGTAAAAGGACCGTTAGCAAACGACAACTTGCTTGCAGCGCCTGCTTGAGTTACAGGAGCGGGACCTACCTCAGTCTCGTCGCAAAGACACCGCCCAGTACAGGACCGACCGCACTACCGATGGCCCAAATGATGGATGTGATAGCAAGGTACAAGCCGCGGTCGCGAAGCGAAAACATGTCGCAGATAATGGTGTTGACCATGACGCCCATACCGGATGCGCCGACCCCTTGAACGGCGCGGCCGGCGATGAGGGCGTCCATATGAGGCGCGAGCGCGCACAGCAGACTTCCGACCAGGAAGATTGTCAAAGCCAAGAGGATGATTGGCTTCCGCCCCCAGAGGTCTGCGACGGAACCCCAGATGGGCGTCACGGCGGTGAAACCGAGGATGAAGGCCGAGCCTACCCAGATGTACCCAGCGACCGAATCGAGCGTTGCCACGATGTTTGGAATAGCCGTGGTCACGATAGTCATGTCCAGAGCCGAGAGAGCAACTGATAGGCAGAGTGACGCCATAGTCAGAGCAATTGTCGTCCCTGAGAGTTTTGGCATGTCCGTATTGGGGTCGTCGTCCGGTGGCAGATCAGGATGCGCATCAGTAATATGGTTGAAGGCTTGGGTCGTCGTTGTTTCATGAGGAGAGGCCTTTGGCGGGTACTTCGGCGCGGTTGAAGGGACAGGAGGTTGTATCACGTCTCCATCTTGTTGCAAACGCGAAGAAATCCCGATTCTGTCACCGGTTCCCTCAGGATAGATTGCAGCGAGTCCTAACGACATGATGATCTCAATTGCGATGTGAAGTGAGAAACTTGAAGAGGATGGAGCGAAAAGTTCGACGGTTTATCAGCAAACGCCGGATCAAACGGGGATGTAAAGGGACCTTCGTCAAATAGTGGTGTGACGCTGTCAGACGAAGTCGGTCTCGGATAATTGGCTTGGCCGACGACAATTCGAAGGCAGCAAGAAATAACGCGAATATGATTGGCGCTTGGTACTCTCCAAGGCTCTGAAGGATGCTTGGCAGCATTGTGCTTACGCATATTGTTACTTGGAACGTCCACAGGCACAATTTCGAAAGATCATTGCTGGCTGGCGGCGGTCACGGTAGAGTTAGAAAAGGGAAGTTTAACTGCGTTATAAATAGGTATGTTATTGACGCATGGAAAAACGGTATGTGGCTAGCATTTAGGACTCCCGCCACTGCGACCTTTGTGTATCAATGCAGTATTGCAGAACTTGGTGGGGGTGTCAAGGTTGCCCTTTGCAAGAACTAACTTGGCAAGGACCAGGTAGCAATCAGAATGAGATGCAAATAAAACGCAGTACGTCTTGAGAAAATCTCATGCGCAAATACGGTGTGATGAAGATTGCGAGAAACGAATATTCCTCCGTTCCTGAACCGGCTGCCCACGTTGCTAGCCTTGCTGCGTTTTGTCGCGAATGGCCCTTGAGAGCCAAAAAACTTGGGCGGTTTGGAATTGAACTCTGCTTCGTCATTGTCAGGTGGAAAACGAAAGAAGATTTGTTCCACGCGATCTTAAACTGTAACAATCTTTTTAAGGTCGTGTGAAATCGGACCGCCTGGTTTTCGGAGACCGTCTATGTTACTAGTAACTTTATCATTGTTATTAATGTTGTTTTTGCTTCTATAGTCGTCGGTTACATTGTTATATCTATCGTTATTATTAATATCGTTTTTGTTGTCGTCGCCGTCGTGCTCGCTTCTCTTATTGTCGCTATCGTCATTGGTATTATCGCCGCCGTCGTTGTCGTCCTTCTTCCCTTCTAACCTTCTTTTTCATAGTTTGGGGCCTATGAGAATACCCGTTTGACTACCGTACTACCCTGATGGCAAGATATGTGAAGGCCATGATTGCCTAGGCTTCACAGAGAAACCTCTATAGCTACCTATGGGGTATATAAAGAGGGCGCAAGCCGCTAGGGGGCAGCTCCCACACCACTACAACTGACTACTCACTTCAACATCAAGATGACGACTCTTGAACATATGCCCGGCGAGATTATCTGTTTGATTGCAGAGTTTGCTTTCTTCCCTGACCTTGGCAGCTGTCCGTACGACGATGGGGTTACTGTTAGAAGTAAGTATCGCGCCGACGGTATATTTGATCACTGGCAAGATACTGTCGACCTGTCATATACTTGCAAAGACCTCTACAAGCATGTTCAACCTCTGCTTTACAAGTGGGACAATCTTTATAATCACTCTTCAGCCTTGCTGCTATCAACTAAGAAGGCCAACTTGGACGGCGTTCTGAGATCGTTGGAGTATGGTGCCAACACTGAGACTCCAGACTATACTCAACGCCAGAATACCAAACCTTTTCAAGAAGATCCGTACAAATATGGCGTTTCATCCTCGTTTGTAGCTTTGCATTGGGCCGCGATTGGTGGCAACGTTGAGATTGTGGACGCCCTGCTCAATCAAGGCGCTAATATCAACGCCCGCTGCACGCTGAGCACCAGAACGCCTGACGGAGCAAAGGTTGCGTTGGTGCACCAGCAATTCAACCTCTTTGCATACTGTACTCAGGACGAAAACTGGCTGATCAAAACGTACGCACGTCGACGCCTTGCGAGATCACTTGGCGTGAACGCTCTCTTCTTCGCAATCAAATCTTCTCTACCTGGCAAGGACGCTGCGGCCTCTTCAGCCAACAGACTTATTCTTTTCAGAAAACTGAGAGAGTCTGGGTCATCCCTGGTAGTCCGCACCTATGATGGGCTCCACGCCCTCCACGTCGCAGCTGTCTATGGACTGGAAAACATCACGGACTACCTGCTTGCAGAGGGGCATTGCGATCCCAACGTGACTGACGACAAAGGGGACACCGCATTACATTATATAGGCCAAAACCTCGCGAGCTCTCGGACGGAGGCTGTTATCCAACGACTGCAAGAAGCTGGGGCGGACATCAACGCCCAAAATAGGGAAAACATGACCCCCTTGGACCTGGCTGTTCGCCGAGATCTTTCTGACACTGCCTTGTATCTCTTACGGCATGGGGCACAATGGCGTCAAAAAACAATTGACTACTACTACAGCTATTACGGCTGCGAAAGTTATTTTCGGTACGACATTAAAAACAACGGGCTAGCGCCGCCCAATGTGGAAGGCTACGAATCTGATGTGCCCGAACCATGGTAACGGCATGCTGTGTAGACGAAGACAACAACGAAAACAACGACATGGACAGAGGCAGGGACGATACGTAGGGACGACGGGGACGACGGGGACGACAAGGATAAAGACACCACAATAGAATGAATTATTAGGCCTGATCTTTCGTATACTGCGAAGCTACTGGACTGGGCACTGACCGAGGTGCTTTTACTGCTTTTTCCCCTCTATTGTGAAAACCCCTGCTGGGTGGGCTTGAAACTTCCTCAACATTAGGCCTGATCTTTATCTGCTTAGTTAGCTGGAAGTGCCCGCCTAGTAAGTAAAACTTATTGAGCATAACATTTTAGTATTCTATGTTACTATCAGCGGATAATGATAACATTAGTCATAGAACATAAGTCTATTGCAGTTAGCACTCTACCTTACTGTCATCGTCGTTACTGTTGTCGTTACTATTATCGTCTTTCACCGTCGTCGTCCACCGTCGTCGTCCACTATTGTCGTCCACTATTGTCGTCCACTATTGTCGTCCACTATTGTCGTCCACTATTGTCGTCCACTATTGTCGTCCACTATCATTAACCTCATCAAAGCGACTAAGTACATAGGAAATATAGCCGCTCAGACATATGATGATTAGGCGATCTCGTAGTAGATATTTCCGTTGGAGTAACATGGCAGTTAACACGGTCTGCACGTAACATAACAATATTCTAGAATAAGTTAACGAAGCATGCACGAAAAGAAGCCTAGCCAGTCGTGAGGTATCATCTCGACAGCGATGCGGAGAAACCTTCTGTTTGATTTAGACTAGTCTGTAAGATGGAACGGGCCGAAGAGGTTGTATTTAACCGGGCTTCTGACCATACACAACATATCTAAGACCCATTAGGCACATGGTCCACTCAAACGTCAACTGCAACACTCACATTGGCCACCATCCATGTATCGACTTGTCCCTCATATCCTTCCTGGCCTCCGCCAGGAACAATTCGAGCTGTGCTGGCGACCAGCCGAGTGCTCTCGTAAATAATGCTAGGCTCAATCCCGAAAGGCCGTTTCCAAGGTTCTCGTATGTCCACATACCTGACCCGATGTTAGTTGCGAGCCAAATCTATTTTCTTTTTAGAAACCTGATACCTAGCTCTTTGTACTTTGGATCTTTCGGCCACGGGTTCGACGGCCATTTGTAAATCTCTTGCTTAATGTTCTTGAATCCGGCTGCGGCGAGCTGTTCTCTGTAAAACTTGCAACTATCCAGCGGCCTCTTCCAAACCGCCGCTGCCTCGAGCATGTGCGTCGCCCATTTCTGAGCGGCGCATGCGGGTGTTACGGTGCCGTCGTCACTTTTCAGATCTAGTAGGATATCTGACAGCTCCAACCAACCACCCGGCTCAAGAAATCTGGGGCGCGTCAGCCACACGAGGAACCCGCCATTTCCTGGAGAACGCACTCGAAGCTTTGCCGTATAAATCTCGGCCAGTCGGCGATCGAGCCTGTTAGCATTCTGCCGTAGATGAAGTCGAACTTGTAAGAGTACGTCCATTCGTCTTCCAGGTCATCGACGTAGAATGTGACATTCGGTGGAACACTGTTGTTTTGGCGTCATGCATGCATTAGCTCCTGCGACGCTAGCAGATTGGCTATGCAGTCATCAATACTGACAATACTGGCTGGATCGGACTCAAGTCCACGCCGGTAATCTATCTCCCGTAAGCCACATCGACCCAACCCCCTTGCCTGGGAAGCTGAACACAGCATGAACTCACAAGAGTTTCTGGATGCTCATCGGCTGCAGTCAAACCCAGCGCAAGCCACAAAAAGTCAGCACTCAACATCCGGGAAATAAAAAAGCCAAGGCCCCAGCCAGACAACGAAGGAAGTTGGAAGCGAATTGAAGGAAGCGAATTGAAGGAAGCGAAGTGAAGTGGGCCCAGGGCGAAAGACAGAGAGAGCGTGGCTGAGTGCCCATTTTTCGTACCAAGGTCCATGGCCCATATCCCCGTCCCCGTTCCTGCATCTAGTACCCGGCGGAGCGGCTTGTCCCGGCCGGCCGGACACGTAAACAACTGGTTATCAAATGTGAGGGTGTACAGGTGATGTTGGAGGTCTGTTTTTTTCCCTCACACACGTATGAAAGCGTCAGCGCTAACTCCAAAATGTCTAACAATCTCGCGATCGGCTTTTTCCCGCCAAGGGGTCTGGCTGACCTAGTCTGTCGTTTTCAACCTGACTCGGGCGTCAACGGGCAATTATTCTTCTCTCGGGTTCCGTGGCCTCGGCTCCCTTCGCTTGGAACAGAATTGTGGCTACTTACCGCGTCGTTGGGTAAGACATATCCTGGAAATTGGGAAGGGGGGCCCCGCCAGTTTTGGCACAATTTTCGGCAGATGGGATATGAAGGGTTATGATAGATGAATACGAATAACTCACTGCCTTCTCGGAATGAGTGGTAGGTCCTCCCGTTCTCTTCGCGATATCGCATGATGCTGCTGGTCATTGACATTGAAGACCCAAGCACAGACTCCAAAACAAGAAAACCGAATGTCAGTATCCGAATGTCCGAGTAGACACGTAATTCGATTGAGAGAGGGGTCGGGCGGGCGGCAAAGTCCTCACCTCCCCCATGGCGGAATCTGCATCGCCGCCGTCATTTTCATCATCACCAACCTGCCCCCAAAAAGTGATCAGCCCAGAAGTTGACCAAAAAAACAGCCACGCATAGGGTGGTGGGGAAGCCCAACAGCGACATCTTCCATACTCACATCCGCCTCCAAAGGCGCCGTGGCGGCCGCCGCTGGTGCTGCCGGATGCACACCCGCACCCGCGCCCGCATCCGACCCCGCCGCCCCCGAACTCGCCATTACTCAACTTTCGGCAGAAGAAAACAGGAAAACGACAGAAAAACTGGAAGAACGAGATGATTGCCCGATGACCTGATGATCCAACGGCGAGTTGATTAGTCGTACGTGGGAGTCGAAGAGCGAAACAAAAAGAGGTGCATGCACGGGAATAAGAAAACGGGGGACGATGACAAGAAACGATCGCAGAGACACTATCGCCTAATCGTCGTTGCTTTTTGGGGACTTTTTGGAACTTTTTTGGAGGGCGGGTTTGGTTCTTGGACCTCAGCGAAGGGGTAGTGCCCACGCGGGTGCTCAGGCATGCCCAAGACACACGGCTTCAGCCCAATAAAGCGCCCGGGCATTCGGGCAACTGCAGCGTGTGAGTGTGATAGTGTGTCTGTCTCCGCAGAGAGACCAACGGACCCCAATGACTGAACGGGGTAAAGAAGAAGCAAGAATCAGGAAAAAGTGTGTCTGCTCTCAAACGTCCTGTCGCCCGTCGATCAGAGTTCAAACCGCCCCTGGGGGCCGTTGGTGGCCGCAGCGCCCTCCATCATTGTCCATCATACATCACCGATTGTGCATCCAACATGAGAGAAGAGATGGCCCAAGTTTTTCCCTCCGTCGGGTCCTCCCCGAACACCCAGAAAAACAGGCCGTGTCCTTCTTCCATGGCCGCCCCCCTCCCCGCTCCGCCGCGCCGCGGTCCGGCAGGTGTCAAGTTGCATCATCACACACTAAGCCGGGGAGCTACAAGGCAAGCAGCCGTCAAAAAGGCAGTGTGGCCCCCCACAAAGCGGTTGTGTGAGTGGCGTAATTGAGCATCCATGGGGTCCATGACAGGAGTCAACCGGTGTGCTGGCGCTGTCCGCCCGCCCCCGACGACCCCCGAAGACATGGCTTCGTAAGGTTTGTAGAGTGCGGTAATCTGCAGAGACCCGTTGAGTAAGAGGACTTCGGTTTGCTGTTTATGGACCTTTGGACGTTTTGCGAACCGGGCGTCCATATGCGAAATAAGCAAGGCGGCAGTGGGAACCATTGGCCCATATCCACCTCGCCGATGTGCCGTTGCGGGTAGCCGCATGGACCCAGGATGGCCCCCCTTTGCGACCCAGTCGTCGCCCCCTACCTGATCTTCCTCCTGTCTAAGGTCTTGTGCGTCTCTCTCTGTGTGGACGGTGTGGTTTGTGTGTGTGTCCACGACGACGATATGAGGCCCATCACAGACATTGCACACAGATGAACGCATGTCACTGGAAGGGGCGAGAGAGGGTCTGGACTCCAACGTATCAGGTTGGCTGCAGCTGGCTGTGAAGAAAAAACAAACAAACCACACACCATCATGATCCATACACCACCATACACCTACATACACCACCACCTCCACTCAACACACGCACGCGGCAGCACATCACCGCCGCCAAAAGGCTGGGCACGCAAAGCAAGCTTACCTGCATCCATCGTGGCGGCCAGATAGCGTGGAAGATGAAGTGACATTGTGCTCTGACGTTGAGGTGTGATGGGGGCAGCGCAGCAGCGGCTGGCCACAGAGTCCATGCCCAGAAAAAATTCACGATGGCAACCCGGAATCTTGCACCAAGTCACCCGCCGTGAAGCACGGACAGCTGAACCCCTATCAATCCCTCCCTTCCCCCCCGTCCTCATGGATCTTTTAAAATGATCTGCCCGTATTGCTGGTCTCGACGAACTGGAGCCCTGGTGTTTTGGTGTCTCATATGCCGAATTTAACCTTCTTATCCTTTCCAAGGTTTCTTCATATACCGACCGTCTCGTCCCAGACTATTGTTTCCTCCCTCGTCGATTTTTGTTGCCTACCACCCCCCGTTTCCCAGGTCTTCCCAGTAGCGCGGGAACACGGACGCGACCATCCAAACGAAACGCTCAGTCTTTTTTGTTATCTTATTTTTTTTTCCTGTGTTGATCATTCCCTCCTTTCCGTCTCTTTTGTCCCTCTTTTTTCCCTCTTTCCCTTCTCTTACACAATGCACAACATGAATCAAACCGTCGAGTTCGTGCACGCTGCCATGAGTAGTGTCGATGCTAGTCGTCCGAACGAACAGGAGCCGCTGCTGCGCCACAGCCTGGCCAGCTATGCGACCGTCGCATTCTCGATCTTGGTCTTGTATGCCGTGACGTCCGTCGTCCGCCAGTATGCGCGTCTGCGGCACGTACAGGGCCCGCCCGGCGCGGGGTTCTCAAAGTGGTGGCTCGTCCGGACCGTGTACGGCGGCCGCCAGCATCTCGACTTTTACGATGCGTTCCTCAAGTACGGTATGTGTAACGTTGCTCAAGCGATCCAGCAGACGTCCGGTGTTGTGTGTAACAAAAGTAAAGAGAGAGGTGTGTTTGCTGACTTGCCTGTCTTTTGATAGGATCGCTTGTGCGGGTTGGGCCGAATGATCTCATGACCAGCGACCCAGAGCTGTGGAAGCGCATGTTGGGCGTGCGCACGACTTACAAGCGGTCGAGATGGTACGACGCCATGAGGCTTGACCCCGGCAAGGACAACGTCTTGTCTGTGAGGGACAATGAGTTGCACTCCAAGCTGAGGGCGCAGATGGCTGCCGGTGTAAGTGATGTCGTATCCGCTGAATGTGGTTGGAGAGACCTGTTGGGCTAATTTTCCGTTCAGTACTCCGGCAAGGAAGTCGACAACTTCGAGTCCAAGATCAACGAGAACATCCTGCGCTTCATGGACCTCATCGACAAGTACGTGTCGGAGAACACGCCCTTCGACTTTGGCCTCAAGGCCCAGTACTTCACCCTCGACGTCATCTCCGACCTGGCCTTTGGCGAACCCTTTGGAGACTTGGCGAGCGACTCGGATGTGCACGAGTACATCCACACCATGGAGCATAACATGCCCAACGTGGTGTTGACCGCCGTCCTGCCTTGGTTGTTGTCGCTTATGTCGTCGCCGCTCTTCAGGAGCATGCTGCCCTCTGAGAAGGATGCGATTGGTGTTGGCAAGACTATTGGGTGAGTTCCCAAGAAGCTGTTCCGTGTGCATCAGCACACATGCGTAATGTGGCTACCATGAAGTGACGGGAGCTGACCATGGACAGAATTGCCAAGAAGGTTGTCGCCGAGCGATTCGGACCGGAAAAGAAGACGCAGAGAGACATGCTCGGCTCTTTCATCGCCCACGGTCTCAGCCAAGAAGAGGCCTCCTCAGAGATTCTCATGCAGATGTAAGCCCATGCCCATCGCTTAACGTCAAGTTATTCGAAATACTCACATCTTCTTTTCTTAGTCTCGCCGGCTCCGACACAACAGCTACCGCCATCCGCGGCACGTTCCTGCACCTCATCACCAGCCCCAGCGTCGTCGCCACCCTGCGCGCCGAGATCGAAGCCACCAAGCCCTCGCTGCCCATCATCACCGAATCCGAGGCCCGCGAGATGCCCTACCTCGCCGCCGTCATCAAGGAGGGTCTGCGCATCTTCCCGCCCGTCGTCGGCCAGATGTCCAAGGAGGTGCCCAAGGGCGGCGACACGTGGAAGGGCGTGTACCTGCCGGAGGGCACGCGGATCGGGTACGGCGCGTGGGGCATGTTTCACCGGACCGATGTGTGGGGCCCCGATGCCCTCGAGTTCCGGCCCGAGCGCTGGCTGGAGGCGGAGCCGGACCGGTTGAAGCAGATGGAGGGCACCCTGGAGCTGGTGTTTGGGTACGGCAAGTGGAAGTGCCTGGGCCGGGACGTGGCTTTGATGGAGCTGAGGAAGATCTTTGTCGAGGTAAGCCCCCCCCTGATAAGCTAAAGGAAGACGGGTTGACTAACTTTTGGACTTGCAGCTTCTGAGGAGATACGACTGGAAGCTGGTTGACCCGACCAACCCGTGGAACTCCCGCAACTACGGCATTTTCGTCCAGAACGAGTTCTGGCTTAGAGGGTACAAGCGCGATTTTCAGACGGAAGAGCAGTAGCGCTGGCCAGCCAGCCAGCTTTGGAGCGTACGGAGGCTTTGTGTGTAAATTGTATCCGATTTTGGGGAAGCAGGTGTTTTGGTAGACGGACTGGGCAGGTACCGCGGTACGGGGACTTACGATGATTATGACTGTAGCTATCAGCGGTTAATTTGTTAATGAGCAAGCGTAGAATTTTGGCTGAAAAGTCGCTCGCGCGCGAGTCACGAGTCACGACTGTGGGTTGTTCGTGAGACCATCATGCATGTTGTGCGTTTCGTCAACAACGGCCCCCATTTCCGGAGTCGTCGGCAAGGGAATGGTTGTGAGTGCAAAGTGAGACATCTTTCCTGGGACGATTCATGGAAGGAAATGGTCACCTGGCTGTTGGACTATTAAGAATATTGAACATTACGACACCGGGAAGTGGGCTTGGCTTCGGTAAGTATGGAGCATCTCAGGAAGGCGTCGTCGGCTCGCTCCCTTTGACGAGAAAGTCGTGATTCAAGTCATGTGAGTCGTTATCGCTGATGTTTCGCCGTCAGGCTGAACCCGCGGATTCGGAAGCGAGCGGCGTCGTGCAGAATCAAGAAACACAAACCTGCCTTAATCTCCTCCACATCGCCCAGATGATGTCTCTGCACCCTCGCACATTAGAGGGGCCCGAATGTCCGCCCGCATCGTACCTTTCGCGTCCCAGAATCTGACGAGGCTGCCTTGGCAACAGCCACCGAGTTGCATCTCCCCCACACCCACCGTTCTGGCAACACCACCCCGTCATGTCTCGGGAGTTCCAGAGACCAGGAAAACTTGACGCAAGCGAGGAAGAGAGAGAGAGAGGAAAGGCAACCAAGCTCTTGCTTGCATTGCGGCGTGGAATTGGCGACCCAAGATTTGCAAGGATGACTGGTCCGGGGAAAAGCTGACGAGTGACGAAGGGATGGATGGACCTGGATCCCAGGGGGTAAGCAGACCTCGTCCACGTTGCGGGTGGATTTCTTTTCTAGCTCACGATGGAGTCCAATTCTTTTTCCGCGTGCTCGCGCGCTCAGACATGATCGTTTCGCGCATTGACCGCAGCTTCAATATCTCATCTGACCGACATCGGCTGCCTCGGCTCCTCCTTGACGATGTCTTGATTCTGGTTCGGGTAGGAGAAAGCGCCCATCATCTAAAGCCTTGATCGCGAATCTGGTGGGAAGCCTTGATCTTGCGTGCATATCAAGTTTGAAGTCGCCTGCCCCCAGCCGCGCTAGACGACTCAGGACCTGGCCAGTTCGCGCCTACCGGCTGCAAATAGGTGCCGGCTGATTTGTGCTTACACGCAGGCTGCAGGAACATCGCCCAACAACGGACAAGATCCGCGGGCGCACGACAGAAATGCGATACAGCAAGGCGTTGCCAAGTTTTCAGCCGGTGGGCAGGTCCCAAGCAGGCCGAGGTGACAGCGGCAGGCACTTCAGACGAACTTAACCCCATCAAAAACGCCACGTGTGTGGGGAAGAGAGAGACCTGATAATCAAGTATCATGCATTCCATTCCGCAGCGGAAAGCGAAGGCGAGGGGGAGATGAAGAATTGGTCTGGATCTGGACTAAAACGCCCCATTATCTGGCGAATCGGGTGAGACATTGGTAATCCCAAACACCGGTTCGTCGCCCTATTCGTAGGATGCTAGAGGGGGGAAGAAGATAGAGCCAGGCGGGCGGCGCGGACAAAGCGCAGCGCGGTGCGTGGCTTGCGATGCTTGAATCATAAACGTGGTTGCCGCGCCCCTGCAACAACGCCAATTCAGGGCAACACAGGCGGGTTATCGTGAGATTCCCAGGCTCGCGCTGGAGGCTGGTGCTACCCTAAAGGCCCTTTGGAGACACTGGGAGAGGGGTGTAGCGCGAGCGACCCCTGCCGGCGATGCGACTCTAAACCACGAAATCATCGTGGATCAATCTATTTGACTTTTGTTAAATTCCCTATTCGGGGCATGGTCTGACTAGCTGATGGATAGACAAGTGGGTTTCCCGCGATGCACGGTTCGCAACTGACACATGTCGGACAGCGGACCGTCCCTGAAGTATGTTCACTCCTTGTTTGTGTGAGCGTCTGTATTGTGTGTGTATTGCGAGGAACCCAATACCGTGCTTCAAACCCAGTGTGTATTTTGTCTGGGCAACTCCTCCTTTTCTTGTTCCTGCTGGAACTCCCCTTTTTCTTCAATTTACTTTTCTACTGTGCGTTTGCGGCACGGTCATCTCAGTTCGAAATGTCGACCAACGTCTCGTTGGCTCGGGACGCCGAGAACAGAGGGCCCGCGGCCCTCGCGGTCGTCATATGCGTCTCGGTCGTCAGCACGCTGTTCGCGGCCGCGAGAATATTCACGAGGGGAAGGATCATGGGGAAAGTCCGCCTGGATGACTACCTGATTCTTGCGTCGGTGGTAAGTCCACGTTCCCAGGATGATGTCGTCAGCTCGACGGCTTGGATTAGCCGCCAAGGCTTAGATTGCACTTGGAAAACTTAATGTTGCTTGTCACTTCTGGTCCTCGCTCAAGGATCGTCGGTCGATGCACGTAATGATTGGTGTGGCTGACAAACGATAATCACAGGTTTGTGGTTGGATGAACGTCGCAACCCTCGCTGCAGCGGTATCGTACGGCTACGGACACCACGTCGACACCCTCACGCCCGAACAAAAGTCGGGAGCAATTCTGTGGAGTGTCGCCGGCTACCCGCCCGGTCTTCTATCATTCGGCCTGCCGAAGCCCGCCGTCGTCGTCTTGCTCACCCGAATCCTCAACCCCAGCAAATGGCACAAGAGGTTCCTGTGGTTCTTGGGCATCTTTTGCGTGACCAACCTGATTGGTTTCATCACCATCATCTTCGCGCAATGTCAGCCGGCACGCTTTCAGTGGGACTCCTCGGTGGGCGGAACATGCTGGGACAAGTCGGTCTTGGTGGCCTTCGCTACTTACTCTGGAGGTGGGTTGTCGTCACCACCGGTTGTAACAATAGTTGTACTAACTTGAGTAGCCTTTTGCGCTTTCGCGGATGTCTACCTGTCCATCTATCCTGCGGTCGTCCTTTCCAAGCTACAGATGGATGTTAGGAAGAAGGTGGCGCTTAGCATTGCCCTTGGCTTTGGATCACTGTAAGTAGCATCAACCCGTGGTTACTCCAGAACCCGAAGCCACTGGTGCTAACACTCACAGTTCATCGATCGTTGTCATCTACAAATGCACAAGGCTACCGCTGCTCGCCAGCTCCGACCCTACTTGTAAGTTTTTCTCTGTCTATCAGTTTTGGATTGTAACTAACACCTCCTGCAGACGATACCGTTGAACTCGTAATCTGGACAATGTAAGATCAGGATCCCTACCTTCACTAAATCCATCACTAACAACGCCTTTACAGCCTTGAAGGCAGCGTCATCATCATTGCGGCCTGCGTCCCCGTCCTCCAGCCCCTTGCCGAACTCGCCTTTGGCAAGCGCATCTTCTCCTCCGGCAGCCGCCGCTACACACATCAAAACTCGGGACCCGGAACCGTCGGCAGACTGAGATCGAGCATGAGGGCCTTCAGCCGTCAGACGAACGACAAGGCGCAGAGCGAGAGCGGGTCGAAGAGCTTCAAGAGCGTTGTGCAGACGACCATCGTTACCAAGGGGAGCCAGGAGAGCATATTGGAGAAGTACGATTCTGACGGGAAGATTGTGAGGACTGATGCCTTCACTGTCACTGTAGAGTCAAATAAGGATTAGTGTGCGGGTGTTTGATATGGCTCATAGAGTGTGGACGCCTCCGCGTCTGCGTGAGCATCTTGAGTAATAGCATTATCTTATTATCGTATTGTTTTTCGATTTGAATATCTTACAAACGCAACAGCTTCTCGCTTTGAGGTAAACAAGGGGTTTGTGTTCAAAAGGAAAAGGCCTGTCACAACCTTTTGCTCATAGTATGAGCTTTCCAACTTGGGTTGAGATACTCCTGAAACCATGATTATCCTCGCAAACGTGATACAGACTCGCGATTGGAATGCCAAAGAAATACTTCGACTTTCAACTTTCATTCAAGTCATTTGATGCCGGCATGTGTTGTCACTAAGTGCTACAGCATTGCCCGATGTTGGCGGTGGATGGATAGCAACAGTATCTTGCAGCACTGGTCCACCCTCACAGCTTGCTGGGAAGCGAGGCACGGATCGTACGTCGTCGCAGCCCTTTCTCCCCATTGGTAGTCTTAAAGCATACGCTTATTTTACAGGCAGACGAGGTAACACGAGCTGAAATATGTAGCGCCACTTTGATGTCTGTAAAGTTCAACATTGCCAGCCTGACCCCCTCGGGTTACACAAGTTGGGCATCTTCAGCTCGATGGTCTCAATAACCCTGCACTCGCAGGCCGGTGTCGCCCACATCATCCGGCCTACGATTCGGCCGTTCTTCTCCAGAATAGCCATGCCATCCCGATGGGACATGTCGTATTGCAGCCCGGGGACCCTCCACGCCCGAGCGCCGCGGACCTCGTATTTAGCCGCGAATAACGCAATACGGAACATAGAGGTCGTGCCGCAGTGCGTACAGGTGATTGTGGCCATCTTATTATGCGGACCGCCGTGCATCGTGCCGAACCTGGCGCGAATGAGATTCAGACGGTTCTGGCCAAACCTTTCTTCGATCTTGCTGATTAGTAAGGCATCGGCTAACCAGTAGAAAACATCGTCTCCCTTGAGTCCCAGAGACCTCACGTGCCAGGGGTACCACCAACATAGTTCGTGGTGGGTTTGAAGCGCATCCCTGAGACTGCTAGTCAGGTTGTTGTCCTGAAGGTGTTTTAGTGTTTGTTCCTTATCCGTCCCAAATAATCGCGGACCCAAGGTTGCCACGAAGGGATCGAGGTTCGGCCCGGTCACAGTAATCGTCATCTCCACACACGACTTGAAATGAAGCCATGGGTCGTTGCCGCTCCACTCAGCCTCGATGACCATATCGACGGTGCCGATGGATTCAAACTTGGCTAAGACGCCTGTTCCCTTCGGACTTGGCGAAATCCCATCTGCGTAAATAGGCTGGTGAACCTCATCGCCGAGCTCCCAGGTCCAGACGTCGTTGAAGTTCAGTTTGTCTTCACGACCTAAGCGAGGGTCGCATAAACTCAACTTCGGTGTCATGAAGAGAGAGCTGTAGTCCCCCTGTAAGAGGCACGCCGAAGCCACAGATAGGAGTTCTGAGCGAAAGTCCTTCGCCAAGGGCTTCTGTGAGGTTCTCGTGATTCCCCGGAGACCATGCAGGAAGTCGACCTCATCGCGACAGCGGCGCTTGGAGAGCAGTGCGAAAGCCATAGCGAAATTCAGTCTCTCAGACGAACGGACCTCCCTTAGAGGACCTAGGTTCCACGGAACGAGGATCCCAGAGTACATGCCTAATCTATGTTCTAACGTATGGACGTCACCCCCTGAGTCTGTGACCTCCTTGTTCCAGGCGTCGTGGAGCCTGTTGAGAAACGCAGGGTCGTCTAGTCCCTGTACGAGCTTGTAGTTCGCAGTCATCATCCGAACCGGCCCGCTGCGCACGAACTCCATAGCGGTCCACATCCGCTTGAACCAGTTCGCGTTGCACACAGCTGTGATAGCTGAGAGCCGTGTCTGCGACGAGGAGCCATAATACAGTTGGTCAACGAGTTCTGGAAGGACGTCATCGAAGTAAATTATCGTAGTCTTAGATCGCTTAAAAATGTCGTGGATCACGGGGAGGATCTGGTTCTTCAACGCGTCCGTCCATTGCGGGACGCTGAAGTAATCATGCCAGAACTCCCCACCTTCCTCAAGTGAATCTTCGAATCCGCGAAGGATTCGAACAGGTTCCTCGCTCACGATTTTTCTGACTTCCAGGTCCTGGGGAGCGTGACGGCGAAGCTGCTGCGTGGCTGAGACCTTAGGGTTCCATACGTGGGAGACGGCCAGGATAGAAATGTGCATATTCTCCATGCACTGCAGATGCCGATCGTATAACAGGACGTTTGAGTCGCCGTTTGCTTTGACGAACCTGCTGCATCTGTACATTTCATCCCGGCTGTTCTCGGACGTCATGACTTTGAAAGTGCGTATGAGAGCATGCTGATTGAAGCCTTGGTGGCAGACGAGGCATTGTAAGTTGTCGGGTTCAGGCTCATACCACCATGTGTCAAGGTCAGGCGTCTCCATTCTGATTAGTGTTTTCTCGTCGCTATATATTCCAGAACGGTTGAGATGGGCAAGGATGGGGAGGTCAGTGCTGCTAGTGTAAAATGCACTTGACTACCGCTTGACTACGGATCCCTGAGATCGGGCAAAAGACTCTGCGCGCGACCGGATTATCTCATTGTCCGGGAGGGGTCTGACAGCCAAGAAGTGCCACGTCAACCCTTGCAATCTGACACATCAGGTGAATATGACCCCGAGTGTGCCGGAGTCTCCTCTGGGGAGGCCTCGTAGGATCTGTTCGAGGCATCGAATGTTTTAATTTCGAAATCGAAGATATTTCTTGGGGTCACTACTGAAGCACTAAACTAAACCTTGCCCTTTCAACCGTCTACTACGTACTCTAGAGTCTCGACTTTTGCCCCCCAAACTTCGAACCTAAATCTTTGGTGATTTCAGGTCAACGCCTTCGCAATGTTCTTGGCCAAAAGAAAGTGCACGGGTGAAGTAGGATGGAGATTGTTGATCCACATGTATTCATTCGCGGCGTAAGTGCAATTGTCCCATTTGGTGTCCGGCTCTGGGGTGCCACTAATTATTTGGAGAAGTGAGTGTTAGTGAGAAACATTTATCCTTTCGAAGAAGAATTGACTTACTTCTGGTAGGCGGAGCAGTAGGTGGTAGTGTTCTTGTACACAGCTGTCTCCTTGTACCGCTCAGGGGTATCAATGACCCTGTCAAAGAGCCCGTAGGTATCGTACTGGAAAACAGTCACGTCGTCGTGGGCCTGTCTCCAGTCTCGAGCAAGAACACGAAGACGTCCGTTCCAATCCTCGACAGCTGCTTTCTCAAGTGGGATACGCGTAGCAGCAGCGCTTGACTGCGTGGTTCTCGGCATGCGTTCCAACGGCGGGACGTTGAGAAACAGGTAGTTCCTTGCTCCCGCGTCGTACATCTTCTCCAGCAACGCCTCGTACCGTTCGAAGATTACAGGATGACGCACAGTAGCGTTCCCGTCCGTGTAGGATTTGCCAATGTCGTTGATGCCGATCCAAAAGCCGAAGAGCGTAGTTGCAGCGTCCCAGGTCTGGTTGCTACCGCTGTAGTAGGGGAGGAACTGATCCTCGATCTGGTTGACAACGTCCACGCCGGAGTCGACGATATCGGCATCAAGAGTTGCTCCGCTGTATGCGAAGTTGTAGGTCAGAAGAAGGGATTCGTTGTACTTCGTCGTCAGGTATTGGATCCAGTTCTCGCCGTTGGCGCTAGTCGGGCCGGGGTAGCTTGGGTTGCCGAAAGGGTTCGCCGAGGACGGCTGAGCGTTGGTCAGAATGAATCGTGTTCTAGTGTAAGAATCACCACTGAGGATTTTGTCAGTAAATGTGTTCTTCGGAATGTTTTGCATGAGTGCTCACAAAGTGAACAAGGTCTTCAGCGAGGAGAAGCCGCCATAGGCCGCAGAGACACCGTGAGCAGCCACGGAGAGGAGCAAAATATTGCCTTTGATTCTTTGAGAGATTGAAACCATGATGGATGCAGAATGATGTTCACGAGAGATAAGGGAGGCTTTTTGGGGTGGTTATCTGGCTGCTGCATGGACAAGACTCAAGGCCTCTTGTTGCCCTTAAATATATTTGTCCTTATGTACTGATAGAGATCCCCCAACAGACGCCAGTGACACAGCCATCAAATCAAGACTATTTTCGTGCTCTTCCCTCTCGGGGAAATGGATGTGACCGCGCCAGGTCTCGGTGATGAATGGAATGATACTTTTCCCGAACTAATTCGCCATATTGTCAGACAAGCGCTTGGTGCATCCTCTTCTTGCCCCACGAAGCACCCCACTCTCCGGTACAAACATTGACGGTCAAGAGACTTGCCACGGACGGATTCGAACGAGGTAACTGAAAATGGCAATGCATGGTATCTACGCGACCCTGAATCCACCAATCGTTCTTAGCTGCGAGATTGAAGATCCATCTCGGCTCCGGAAATCGGTCCATCTCGGCCGGGCTTACGCTAATTGTACCCCGATGACTTCTCGATGTAACGCTGCTTTTCAAAGACACCATTTGGTTCAGCTCAGCGAGAACGATATGTCTCCAGCGCAATATAGAGCTCTCTTCTATGTAAGTTACTGCCATCCCTCAGTAAACACCAAGGCACCAGACCCGGGGTATAGGGTTGATTGATGCAAATCGCCTTCCTCACAGCATCCTGTTTCTCTCTGATGTTTACCTTTGATTGATAAGCCCGTTGAAACTTCGCGTTATGGTTTTGAGCCTGACATTCTTCTGACATTATTCAGTTGAAAACCACTCCCCTTCATCTTGAAGACCGTCCTTTGTGGATTCCGCAAGGTCCTGAACAGTCCAGAGCTTGAATGTATAGCCAGGAACGATGTTGCTGTTCTGAAATTTCTCACCGGTTCGAAGTTTCTGAGCACAGGCGGCAAAATTCTTTCGCGCGTAGTCCTCGGGATCGTGTTCAAGCAGCCAAGGAGCCCACATGCGTGTGAAGATTGTAGGGTCTTCAATCGGAGAGTTCCAGTCTGTCTTATGCCACAATTCCCTAGCTTTAAAGCCCATCTTCTGAGCGCAGGCGGTTCGTTCAAACCTGGGACAGAGTCTCAGCCGATATTCGTTTTCGTTTGATTCCATGTGGGCCAACTTACCGAAGACAATTGTGGACTCTTAGTGCTAGAGCAACATCTTGTTGCTCCACGTGAGACAGGCATTCAACGAGCGAATGCGCATCTTCCATAGCCATCGAAGCGCCGTAGCCGGACGTCGGAAGGAATGCGTGGGCCGCATCGCCAATCTGT
The DNA here is from genome assembly GCA_027406105.1 of Colletotrichum endophyticum. NCBI lineage: Eukaryota > Fungi > Ascomycota > Sordariomycetes > Glomerellales > Glomerellaceae > Colletotrichum > Colletotrichum endophyticum. Next base: position 1,399,908 of record JANVYF010000005.1, read on the forward strand.
ACCAATCGACCCAGAGGCGACACCCATTCGGGCTGGGGATCTCTCCAGCGCAGCTTCCAATCATAAACCATTCCATCGGGCACTGCCTTGATCAATTCTGTCACTACGGGACTCCATCCTTCCACATACGGGAGAACAGTGGAAATCGGCACTGTGTCTGGCAAATTGCCCGGGTCCTGATCTCCGAGTTAGTTGTCGTACATCACCTAAAGATTTAACGTCAAAAGCTCACTAACCTTATGGGTCATCAAGAAACCCAGTCGATGACGAGATTTAGACACCACAATGTGAGTATCTGGTCCCATGAATGCGCAGCTTCTGGTAAGCGACTTCTGGAACTCATTCGCTAACACAGGGCTGTTCTCCAAAGCTGGTAACGCTGGGAAATTAGAACGAAAGACGCTGTACCCGCTGCTAACGGCTTGGTCCTTGATGTTCCGTACCAAGTCCCAAGACTTAGATCCGACACCATCGGCTGCCACAATTAAGTCCGCCTTAATTCGCGCACCATTGGATAGTATGACAGCGCCTCGATCAGGAGACTCAAGGTATTTGTCGACTTCCATGGAGAATTTGACGATAACACCACACTTGAGTGCATACTGATGTAGTAAAGCATGAAAGTCCAAGCGATGAACGGCGAAACCTAACCCGTCGGACGAAACAGTCCTTGGGGAAGCCAGGAAGGTTCCATCATACCTGTACAGGTTGAGTGTGCTTCCCAAAGACAACGACTGAAGTTCATCCCAGAATCCTGGCCAGCCATTCTTTATGCTGCGCAACGAAGAGGCCTGCAATGCTAAGACGTCACCTACAAGCGTATCTGTCAACACCCTTTTCCTGTACATCTGCATTATCTTTGTGCCGGTGATAGTTGTAGAGTTAACTCACCGAAATCATCCAAGCCGGGTCGTTTCTCAAGAATTTGGACCTGATGTCCACGAAGTTTCGCATCAATAGCAAAGACAAGCCCTGCGATTCCGTGCCCAACGATAACAATGTCCAACTTAACGGCCTTGTCAGCAAAGAGAATTGGGTCGGTAGGAGTGTCGCTCATGGTGAAGGCTTGGAAACTGAATGGCTTATAGGGCATGTAGAAGCTTATGAAGAGTTCTTAGATGTGTAAGAACCGCTTCAGAGCGTGATGGTTTGTGGCGCTTTTAAGAAAAAGACATGTGAGGCTGATCAGGCAATGCCAATGGTCCATCCGGCGTCGGGTTCTCTTAACAATGCGTCAATTCAGATTTTGCCCTTGTATTAATCGTATGCTGCAGTAACAGATGAAACTAAACCAAATCTGTCAGGCTGAAGTGTTACGGCTCAGCCAGTCGAGGTGCTGGCTGGTGTAACAATATCACGTCCGCTACATACTCTTCCCAATCAATGACCAGCTGTTAATAAAGTGGAGTCCCCCCTGGTTGAAATAGGGCGCTGAAGACGTATCAGTAGCTCTCATATCCATGCTCAATGAGTAAGCGGTATATACGGATCCAAGAGAAGTCCGCTAGGTCGTAATTTTAGCTAATGTCCCACACCGCAACTAGGTGTTACAACTCATGAGCAAGGATAACAGTTGAACGACCTGCTTACGTATTGAGCGGCTACAGTAAAACATATATACCAATGGAAGTATGCATAGTTTCAATATTGGAATAAATCGAGAAACACAAATCGAAAGCAATGGCGATGTTGATCATAACGTGACAACTAAGGCCATAGATAGTAGGGCAAACACCAATGGTCACATGCTTTCTTGTATTAATGTCATTGCTCCGGTATGCTTACCATGAAGGTTCTTGATTTTTCTTGCGAAGACCTTTCTCCAAGTCTTGCCATACACGCGAACAGGCTCGGATTAGCCCCGCACGTTGTGTTGTTCATTTACCATACGGTGTACCCGGGTAGATGTAGGATCAGGATGCAGTGATCGACATTCTGAACCCCTAGATTGGGGAGGCAATTGGGACATTAAACTCTTGGCTTTTGGGAGCACAACTACGACACCGATGGCAGCCAACCACGGGATGCAGTGTAACGTCCCCTCACTTGCTTCAAGTCCGACGTCATCCTTAATTCTGGGTCGTCGTTTTGTTGCTGCAATCCAACATCCTCGTCTTTGCGTTGTGGGGTATCGAGCTCACTTGTCGAAGACCCGGTGCCCACGCAGCCTGCATATTGACAAAACGTACGCTGAAATAGAGTAGTCACGATGGAGAACAAGGAGAGAATACTGGAACATCCAGAGGCATCAGCAAGGACCCCGGGGGATAATGACATTGAGCCGGCGAGAACCACGATAGGTGGGGGCGACACGGCCGAGGTGAAGCATCAGCAAGAAACACAACATCTGGGAACCCTCGATAGAAAGCTCAAAGCTCGTCATGTACAGTTCCTGGCCTTGTCAGGCGCCATCGGTACCGGCTTGTTCGTCGGCAGCGGTCAAGTCTTGTCACTGGCTGGCCCGCTGTCGGCGTTCATCTCGTACGCAGTCACGGGTTTCAACCTCTACTGCGTAATCAACAGCTTGGGGGAGATGGCTGCATGGCTCCCAATCCCGGGCGCGGTACCTATCTTTGCGGCGCGATATGTTGACCCGGCGCTCGGGTTTACGCTTGGATGGAACTACTGGTGAGTGAGAGAACCAACTCCCCAGACATGGCCAACAATGACAACCCGGCGGCTTGCATAATTATCGTTCCCGATACCATCAATATACTTACCTCTTGACGCGAAGACCCAAGCTGAGATGCCTATAGGTACCAATTCGCAATCGGCGTACCAATCGAAGTCACCGTCTCTGTCGTAATCCTCGACTACTGGGACCACTCCATCCCCCAAGCCGCGCTCATCACAATCTTCCTGCTCGCCATGGTCCTCATCAACTGCTTCCCCGTGCGCATCTACGGCGAAGCCGAATTCTTCTTCGGCGCCATCAAACTCACCACAATCGTCGGCCTCATCCTCCTCATGTTCATAATCACCCTCGGCGGCTCCCCGTCCGGCGACCGCATCGGCTTCCGTTACTGGGCCGACCCGGGGCCGATGAACGCCTACCTCCGCCCCGGCGCCCTCGGTCGCTTCCTCGCTTTCTGGAAGGTCTTCATCCAGGCGACCTTCTCCTACGGCGGCAGCGAGATGGTCGTCGTCGCCTCTGGCGAGACAGAGAACCCGCGCCGCAACATCCCGAAAGCCATCCGCCGCGTCTTCTGGCGCATCGCACTCTTCTACGTCCTCGCCATCTTCCTCGTCGGCCTCTGCGTCTCCTCCGAGGACCCCAACCTCCTCGACGCAATCGGCTCCAGCGCCCCTGGCGCCGCGCAGTCCCCCTTCGTCATCGCCATCCGCAACGCCGGCATCCGCACGCTGCCCTCAATTATCAACGCCGTCGTGCTATCCTCCGCGTGGTCCGCCGGCAACTCCTTCTTCTACGCCTCGACGCGCGTGCTCTACGCCGCCGCGCTCGACGGCACAGCACCCGCCGTCCTCAAGTTCGAGCGTTTCGGCGTGCCATACGCGTGCGTGGCCGCCACGACGGCGCTCAGTTGCCTCGTCTACCTCAACGTGAGCAACCGCGCCGCGGAGGTGTTCTTCTGGATCAGCAATCTCAGCGCCGTGAGCACGCTCATCGTGTGGGCGAGCGTGTGCGTGACGTACCTGCGCTTCTACCACGGGCTGCGGCACCACGGCGTCGACCGCGACACGCTGCCGTACAAGGCGCCGATGCAGCCGTTCCTGGCGTACTTTGCGGTGTGCTTCTGTCTCGTGGTTGCGCTGTTCAACGGCTTCGACGCGTTCTTCCCGGGGCGGTTTAGCGCCAAGACGTTTGTGCCGCCGTACATTGACATCCCCATATTTCTGAGCCTGTTTCTTGGGTACAAGTTTGTCAAGAAGACTAGGTTTGTGAAGGTGGCCGAGATGGATATCTGGTCTGGCAAGGCGGAGATTGATAGGCTGGAGCCGACGTGGCCGGTGGTCACGCCGAGGAACTGGGTGGAGAGGATTTGGTTCTGGATTGCTTGACGGGGGGGGCACTGGACTTGGCGGGTTCCCGAGGGGATGGGTTGGCGTGTGGGCTAGAGACCCAAAGGACTGGATCTTGAGCACGCGAACTTTTGTGTTTGGAATTAGGGGTTTAATGGTCTGGCGGAGTGATCTTGGCTGATCAGGTTGAATGGCCGGAAAGAGGCTGGGTCAGACTGGACTAGACCGTCGCTAAAACGGATGAAAAAGGAGTTTTCATGAAGTTGTCAGAACTAGATGTTACTCCCGTGACCAGATGTTGAGAGGCTACTCAGATGAGTCGGTCCGCCCTTTCACATGAAGGGACTTGATAAGATGTAGCTTTGCCCCCAAGTCTTTGATCACTGGGCAGGATCCGCGCCGGCGGCCGGGTAGCTCGGACGCCGCGTGGGTCCCCCATCCCATTGCCGTTCCAAGACGCAGGATTTTCTCCCGTGGCGACAAGTCTACCAATTGCTTGTCTAGGGCGCTAGAGTCTGGTATTTTTTGCGGCAAGTTGTAGGGCCCTTATCCTCGGATCCAGCGCGCAGGACATAGAATGCGCCCCGGCATTCTGCTCCGAAATGGCGGGAGTTGTTGCAGACTAGTTGATGACTGAAGACAGATGGTAATCAGGCGGGCAGCTAGCTCGGTCGCGATGCGATCTGTGGCGTCTTTTCGGTGTCTGACTGCCGGTGGGATGTGGGAAGGATGTCTTCGAATTCTGCTTTGTCTGGTCAATATTTATGTACGTACCTGCAAATGTAGATGATCTTGGGGCCGAGACATTCTGCAGGGAGTGATGCGTGATGATGTGCAGTGATCTCTACTGTAAAGACCTCGGTATTGGTGATGGCAGCCGCTTCTAGAATCGTCAACCCAAGAGTCTAAAAACTCTCTTCAATCAATAGATCGGTCAACATGGGGAGTTTGAGAGTCTAGACACGGAGCTGAGCCCATTTTTCAAGCGAAGAAGCTCACGGGTCCTCGTGCTGTAGCCCGTCGCCGGCGCTGACAAGCTGTCGGGTTCGCAAACCATTTGTCAAAAGCAGGCCAAAAAGCGACCGGGTTGACCGATGTTGGAGCAGGCTCAGGTCACTCGGCGCCCCGACTGGGTTGGTCGTTCCTGGGCCAGTCGGGAGCATGCGGAGATTGGGCCTGTCACCCATGTGGTAACATGGAGGTGGGCCCTGAGTGTTTTTTCTCTCTCTTTCACTGTCATTGGGGGCGAGAATCAGTGGTTCTTTACGAGATTCGCTGCCTGGAGATGGGCCTGTCCAGGGGTATGCTGGATGTTTGTTTGTCGCCTGTCTCGATGAAGAAGAAACACTTGAAAGAGGGCAGCGAGTCGCCAACCTGATCGAGTCAAGCAGAGGGCCCTGCTGACGTTTTTGTTGCGTCGTTGGCAATTGGTACTTGGTAGCGGCACCTTTCCATCGCCAGTAAGCAGCCGAACAGCCATCTCCTGACGGCCACGGCCGAGTCGCCCAATGATGTCCATCAGGAGGATGGAAGATGGTGGGTGGTTGGATGCGCCACGATGAGGTTAGGGGAAGGTAGCCGTTTGCGGTATCGGTCGCAGCGGTTCAAGGAATGAAGGGCGTGCGCTAAATCATATCAGATGGATCTGATAAAAAAAATTTTGATGGCTCTCTTGTTCGCTTTACGTTTAGCAGTGTCTGGTGTTCCCATCTTGATCCCGACGGTCGGTTCATCCATGTATCTCTTCTCCCACTCTTCCGCTAGTTTATTGTCCATCATGTCTGTCGACCAACCAGACACTGCGACTCTCAGAGGCCAACCAAAAGGACCAAGAAAGCCGCTAGCCACTGCTGGTTTTTGCTCCTAGCGCATCACCGAATGTACGAAGAAAGTGTGGGCAAGGCAAGAAAAAAAAAAGTGTACCTCCCGAGGCTAGGCAGCATAGCGCGGCGAGGGATCGACCCAGCTCCCCGGCCATTCATGTTTCTCTCCCGCGTCTCCCAGCCCAGCTCCCACTCGACAACCCCGACCGAGATGGGCCCGATTTCTTTCTGCAGGGTGGTGCGGCGGCGGCGAAAGAAAGACCCTGGGCAGCTAGCCGGTGGTGCGCGCAGCAGATCCTGATCCTCTCCGGAGACTGCTGCAGAGAGAGATAAAAGTTAAAAGGCGGCGGATGTAACCTCACCTGCGCTGCGCTCTTTTCCCTGTCTTCAGGCGGATCCCTCTCCATCTGGGCTTTTCTTTATTTTCTTCCCTCCCTCCAACAACATCTCTGCCACCGTCGTACTGGTTGGTGCATCTACCATCTCCTCTGTTGGGTTGAGTGTCATCACCGTGCATCATTAAAACGTCTCACCGACCTCACCTCGCGCTCACCTCGGTCGGCGGCAGTTTCTCACCGTCTCACCGAAGCAAGCTTCCGGTTGGCGCACTGGCCTGCAGCAAGTCATTGCGCCGCAACTGATAAAACACAAGGTTGACATCACCTGAAGTCAGGTTACCTTGCATTTGGTAAGGCTTTTTGCTGTAGACCCTTCCTATCCTCCAAGGTTGCCTTCAAGGTTGCCACAGAAAACTCGAACCAGCGGATCCTCTCGCGGTCTTCGCTTCGTCTCATGCTTCATTGAATCACTCACTTACTCATGACACGGTGCTAACCCCCGCTCAGACCCTTCACGGCCGCCATCATGGCCAGTCCCGCACTCCAGAAGGAGACCGAGTCTCCCGCCCCGGAGATCACTCCGGAGAAGAGCCACCCCGGCCATGAAGCCGCTCCGACGTACGACCATGAGACCCCCCACCACATCATGGGCGAGAAGTCTCCCGGTGTCGTGAGAATCGAGGCCCTCTCCCAGGCCATGACCCGCGTCGACCGTTTCTTCATCTTCTTCGGCGTCTTCCTCGTCGCCTACGCCTACGGCCTCGACGGCACCCTCCGCTATGCCTACCAGCCCACCGCCACCTCCTCCTACGCGACTCACTCTCTGCTGGCCAGCATCAACGTCCTCCGCTCCGTCATCGCCGCCGCCGCCCAGCCCACCTCCGCCAAGATTGCCGACGTTTTCGGCCGTGTCGAGCTCATCTGCGTCTCCGTCCTCTTCTACGTCGTCGGCACCATTGTCGAGGCCTGCGCCACCAACGTCTCCTACTTCTCCGGCGGCGCCGTGCTGTACCAAATCGGGTACACCATGATTATGCTTCTAGTCGAGGTCATCATCGCCGATATCACCTCCACCCGGGCTCGTCTGCTCTTCAGCTACATCCCCGCCCTGCCCTTCATCATCAACACCTGGGTCAGCGGCAACATCTCCCAGCTCGTCCTTCTCCAGAGCACCTGGCAGTGGGGCATCGGCATGTGGTGCATCATCTATCCCGTCCTTTCCCTGCCCCTCATCATTAGCCTGAGCATCGTCGGCCGCCGCGCCAAAAAGATGGGCCTCATGAACTCCTACCAGTCCTCCTTCCACGCCCTCGGCTTCAAGGACTTCATGATCCAGCTCTTCTGGCAGCTCGACGTCATCGGCATCATCCTCGTCATCGCCGTCTTCGCCCTGATCCTGGTGCCCTTCACCATCGCCGGCGGCTTCCAGAACCAGTGGAGCTCGGCCCACGTTATTGCCCCTCTCGTCGTCGGCATCTGCTGCATTCCCGTCTTCGTCTGGTGGGAGCGCAAGGCCAAGCACCCCTTGGTCCCCTTTTACCTGATGAAGGACCGCGGCATCCTCGCCCCGCTCGGTATCGCCCTCTTCCTCAACTGGTGTTGGTACATGCAGGGTGACTACCTCTACACCGTCTGCATCGTCGCCTTCGACTTCAGCATCGCCTCGGCCACCCGCATCACCTCGCTCTACTCCTTCTGCAGTGTCATCACCGGCTTCATCCTCGGTTTCATCGTCTTCAAGGTCCGTCGCCTTAAGTACTTCATCATCGCCGGCACCATGCTCTTCATGGTCGCTTTCGGTCTCTTGATTCACTACCGTGGCTCTCCCTCCGGCCAGAGCGGTGTCATCGGCGCCCAGGTCCTCCTCGGTATCGCCGGTGGCATGTTCCCTTACCCCGCTCAGGCCTCTCTCCAAGCCAGCCTGAAGCACGAGCACCTCGCCATCATGACCGGTCTATACCTCGCGACCTACAACATCGGCTCCGCCTTTGGCAACACCATCTCCGGCGCCATCTGGACCCAGGTCCTCCCCGGCGTTCTCGAGGACAAGCTCGCGCCCCTCGGCAATACCACCCTGGCAGAGCTGACCTACGGCTCGCCGTTTTCCGTCATCGTCGAGTACCCCGTCGGAACCCCCGAGCGCACTGCCATCATCGACGCGTACCAATCCGTCCAGCGCCTGCTGACCATCACCGGTATCTGCCTGACGGTGCCGTTGATCTGCTTCGCCTTCCTGCTCAGGAACCCCAAGCTTAATGACGAGCAGACCCTGGCCAACGAGTCTGGTGCCGACACCGGCCACGTCCAAGGTCGGGACAACAACAATGATCTGGTCACGAAGATCTAGAAGTTCTTTTAGATGAAGAAGGGATGTTGAATCATGAGTTATGCATGTAATGGAAGAAGGGGAAACGAATAAAGACTCAGGATCAGTCTCTACCTCAGGCGCTGGAGAAAGCTCACCAGCAATCGACCTTATTAGTAATCTAATATACCACGTACTTCAACGTAAATATCGAAGAGACCTATACCAATTGGTGAACATGTATATTCAGAGCGATGATCAACAGTCGAGAGTTATTGCTGCAACTTCATTTGCCGTTGGTAGCCAAGCCTCGGACTCAAGCAAGTGCCCCATCGCCCTGTCGCTGACACGCATTGATTCTCCCCTGACTGGGATCAATCTCCCCGCATCAAGCCGGCTGGGCCTGGCCTAGAGTCTAGCGAGCTTTCAACATTGGAACTAAACGCGCGATCAGCCAGATTGAGCTTCTTCATGTTCAATTCCGATTGGTGCCCATGCAGCCCATGCCGTGCTAAGTTGCGTTGGTGCTACGTCGCCTATGTGCCTCTGCTGACTGGCATATGCATGTCCAGAGGCATGGCTTTTTGGATGCTGACCTTCGACATGAACCTGAAATGTTTTTTGAGTAACTGTTACGCCGAGTTTGGGTATAAAACCAACCAAGATGGCCGTTGAGTCTCCAGACCTCAAGCTTAGATGGAACCTCTCACACCCTGGCCACCAAGACATTGACGATCACAATGGCGAGCTCCCGAAACGCCGTCGCCGGCACTTTCGCCGTCCTATTGGCATCCCTGTCTCATGTATCCAGCCTTCGTGTCCCCCACCATGCAACAGTCGCCTCCAGAGAAGTCGCCGCCAACGCTGAGTACGACTTTCTCATCGCCGGCGGCGGCATCTCCGGCCTCACCGTCGCAGACCGCTTGACTGAGGACCCCAACGGTGGACCATCCCCCCTATCCTATTGACGCGGTGTCAATGGCTGACATGGTTAAAGTCAATGTCCTCGTCATCGAGACAGGCCCCTTTGACAAAGACGAAGACAGCGTCCTCATCCCCGGCGCCTTCAACCCCGTGCCGTACTTGTGGCCAAACCTGATCAGCGCACCGCAGACGGAGCTGAATAACCGCTCGTTCCTTGTACCTGCCGGAAGGGTCGTTGGCGGCGGGTCTGTCGTCAATGGCATGGTCTTCGTCCGCGCCGGTAAGGCTGAGTATGCCGCATGGGAGAAGTTGGGCGCTGAGGGGTGGGGATGGGATGGCATTTTTCCGTACTTTAAGAAGGTCAATTCTCAAATATTCGTCCCGGCATTGTTGAGGAATTTGAGCTGACCTTATCACAGAGTGAGAATTTCACGGCGCCCCCGCAAGAATTTGCCAACGCCGCGAACATCTCGTGGACCGACGCAGCCCACGGGCACGGCGGCCCCGTTCAAGCTTCGTATCCGAACTACTTCTTCCCTGGCGCCGGTAACTTCATCGCCACCTCTTAATACGCAATGATGCAAGAGTCTAATCCAGATCAGCGAACTTCTGGCAAGCCGCTCTAGAAAGTGGCTTCACGCCGTCTCCGGATCCCCTCGCCGGTGACCAGGCCGTGGGTCTCTTCAACTTTCCTACCCTTGCTGACGCAACAGCTCGCACGCGTAGCCATGCACGACGCAACCACTACACCCGCGTCAAAGACGCTCGTCCGAACTATCATATCCTTGCCGGGCACACCGTGTCCCGCGTCCTGTTCGAAGGGAAGAGGGCCGTCGGGCTTGAGTACTTGCCCACGGCTGGCGGCGAGAAGGTCAGCGTGTATGCGACGAAGGAGGTGCTACTTGCTGCTGGAGGAGTTCATACGCCGCAGCTGCTTCAGCTTTCTGGAATTGGGAACAAGGAGTTATTGGAGGGATTGGGCATTGAGGTCGTGGAGGACTTGCCTGGTGTCGGGGAGAACTTCCAAGATCAAGCAGACCTGAAGGTTCCTTATACCTGTGAGTGATGAATCTGCCACGATGCCTCTGGGCAGCACGACTCACAGTCTCTCAGTCACGAACCAAATCTTCCCCAACTCAGGGTCCCTCGACACAAACGCAACCTACGACGCAGAACAGCGGGCCCTCTACGACACCGCCAAACAAGGCGCCTACACTATCATCCGCACGCTCGGCACAAACCTCGTTTTACCGCCCCTTTCCAACGCCACCTCCAACTACCTTTCCATCCTCGCCGCCGCCGCCGCGACCGACCCCCTCGCCCACCTCGCCCCGGAAACACCCTCCTCTGTGCAAGAAGGCTACAAGCTCCAGCGCGAGCTCATCCTCACCCAGCTCGCGGGCCAGGAAGTCCCCATCGGGATGATCCACTGGGGCACCGGACCCAGTCTGACGCTCTACTTCCTCAAGCCTCTCAGCCGCGGCTCCGTGCGGATCCGCACCGCGGACCCGCTTGCGCAGCCGGTGATTGACTTCCGCACGGGCGCGGACCCGGTCGATTTCGAGGTTGCGATTGCGCTGTTCGAGAAGTCTAGGGAGGTGATGACTGCGCCGGCGATGCAGGTGCTCGGTCCGGCGGTGGGCGCGCCGTTTAGGGGCGTCACGGACCGGGAGGAGTTGAAGGCGCTGTTGAGGGCGAATATGACCCCGTCGAATGCGCATGAGTGCTGTACGGCGGCGATGATGCCGAGGGAACGCGGGGGCGTTGTGGATCCGAAGATGAGGGTGTATGGGGTGGAGGGGTTGAGGGTTGTGGATATTAGTTACTGGCCGATGTTGTTGACGGCCGGGCCTACGGCGACGACGTATGCGAGCGCGGAGAAGGTTGCGGATGTCATTAAGGAGGAGTATGGGTTGGGGTCTTTGTGAAGAGGTGATGGCGGTGTTGAGGTGGGAGTGGTGTAGTTCGTTACGCTTCCGTAATATCTATATCACGTGCTTCAAGTCTCCTCAAGAAAAGAACATGAATGATGTATCTGGTATCTGGAGTGTACATGCTAAAGCGCTATACATGAACTGTCTTTATGCCTGCTAAGTTGGACTCCGTACTCTTTCGCTGCGCCCCCATTCAAAAACGCGTCCTGAAAGAACAGAAACTCAGGATTCGTGTCGATCCCAAGATCACCCATAAACATCTCCCCCTCATCCTCGTCACCTCGACCACCTCCACCCTTCCCACCCTCTTCCTCCTCATCCTTCTCCTCTCCAGCCGGCACACCACTCTGCATCAACGCCCCTACCCCTCCATGCGACGATACATGCAGTGGCCCCGGCGACGGCTGCCCAGGGTACTGCGGCACATCCTGCCTAAGCTCCGGGTACTGCGCAAAGAAGTCAGGCTCCATCGTCCATGCACGCAGGTCGCGCAGGCGGTCCTTGAACAGCGGCGACATCGCGTACGTGCCGCGGTGCACATTGCGCACGTAGCAGTCACGAAAGTCGAACGGCCACGCGATGCGCAGGTGCTCGCGGAACATGTGCCAGAAGGTGTTGTTGTGGCAGTACGGGTGCGGCGTCGTCGCAAAGCGGTAGCGTAGCGCCGGCCAGGTGAAGTAGTCCGCCGAGGGGTCGTGTGCGGGAGATAGTTGTTGGAGTTGTCTTTGCTTGCGGTCAGAATGGATTCATATGACGAGAGAAATGGGTGAGGGGAAAAGAGGGAAGAACACTCACGACTTGAGATACCATCGCGGCACGACCTCGCTCTTGGCCGGCGTCGGATCCGTGTACGCCCGCATCAAGAGGTGAATCATGAACAACACGGCCAGCCGCTCGGGCGGCCCGCACCCCGCGAAGCAGAGCTCGTCGAGCTGCCTCACCTTCTTCCACAGCGGCGTCATCCGTCCCGTTTGGGACAGGCTGTCCCAGCCGTGGAGGACCGCATGGACGGGAATGTCCTCGCTGACCTGATACTCCAGCTCGAGCATCGCCTTGGTTAGGGGGAAAGGCTCCTTGAGGATCTCGTTGCCGGCTTTCCAGCAGTTGTGGGAGACGAGGGAGCCGTCGGAAAGGCGGCGTGTGCGGGAGGTTGAGGTACAGCTGCATTCTGACTTGACCGGGACTTTGATGGTTGAGGGGGCAGCGGATGGAGGAGCTGGTGATGGGACTTTGGGTAATGAGGGTGCGGTTGGGAGGTCCACGGGAAAGGACTCGTCGATCCAAAAGTTGCTGACGTCTAGAGCAGAGGCGTCCACGAGACTGTTCACATCTTTCTCGAGATTATGACTTTGCCTTTCGTCGATGTGATCCTGGGGTGTCGTCGGGACGGGAACCGCGGCAGGCGTGCTCAAATACTCCATGCTCGACGGCCCCAACAAGCTCACACCATCACCACCACCCCCATCCCCTTTTCCCTCCTCACTCTCCTTCACCTCCGCCAGATGCCTCACAAACGAAGCCGACGCCCCCTCCATGCAGCTCATCAGCCTGTTCCTCTGCTCCGTGACCCTCGCCAGCTGCGTCATCAGCGCCACAGTCGTCGCGTTGTCCTCCTTGCGGCTCAGCTCCGCGACCAGGCCCTCGAGGTGCGCGATGCGGTTCTTCGTCTTTTCACGCGCGATGCGCTGCGCCTTGCGGTCGGCCTCCCGCTTCTTGAGGCGCGACGAGGAGACCGTGGTCGACGAGCCCGGACCGTGGTGGCGGACGTCGGGGGTCGGGGCGGTTCCCGGGGTGCTGGCCATGGTTCTCGGAGTATTTGGTGTGAGTTGTTGGTAGTAGTTGGTCAATAGGGAGAATCGGGGTGGAGAGGACATAGGTTTGTTATGCAAAGGAGTTCCCGGGTAGATGGATCGAACGTCATATGTGGTTGGAGGGTGGGTTCGCGCCGAAATGCGGGGAAAATGCTGGCGGACGCGGGGGCGGGTTGAGCCGTCTGTGCATGTGCATCGAAGCGGGGACACGGAGGGATACGAAGTCCGGGGGGGCCTCGGCAGGACGGGTCTTTTTGTGGCTTGTCTACTTGAGTTGTGGCAATGATCATGGCTTGGAGTTTTGACACTATTCACACTAGGATATCCGAAGGGCGGATCATTGAGAAGAGCGAAGTGAATTTATCATTACTAGGTATGTATAGCGACGGCTAGTTTGAATCTCAGAGATGCTAGGCTTTGCTATCCGGTCTCCTCTTGAGGTAAAAGTAATACGTCCCAGCATCCTTCAGATCTTTGGTATCCATCGCCCCGATGACAGTATTGTCATCCACGTAACGGAAAGCATCAATGATGGGAAACTTATCATACACCATAGCAGCCGTAACGACGCCGCGGTACTTTACTTCCCGAATCTAGCACAATGTTAACCACACATCAAGATACGATCACTGCCGTTGTTACTCACCCGAGCATGGCCGTAGTCTGACAACCAGGTACGCTTGCCCTCATCACCATATACCATGATGGGGTCAACGTCGTCCACGGAGCGAAAGTCCTTTCCCGCCCACTTGAAGGTGCGAAGCTGTTGATGCGTCGGGTGGCCAGTATCAAAACTTCCTCCTTCCCACTGGCCGATCAGCTGGTTTGGGGAGACAGGCTTGAGTTGGTCAAACACGGCGGCGACGTCGGCTTCTTTAACGGAACCTTCCGTTTTGGAAAGTTCCAAGAATTGGGTTTCAGGTCTGCTTGAATGATTAGATTTCACGAAGTCAAGCTGTAAGCGAAGGTTGAGTTGTCTCGTACGTAGTTGACATAGTTGCGTGTACGCTGCGCCGAGGTGAGTGATTCGAAGTCGTTCTGATTCAAGTTGAGTGTCTTTGATGGCTGTAGTGTTTCTGATGAGTTGATCGAATCATTTGATTTTCATACGCCATGGTATCGAGTTATATACACACAAACACACACATAACACTCCAGTTCACGATGCGGTAAGTGATGCCCAGCGCATCCGTAGCCCAGGACTGCGAGTCAACAGCGGGACCCCACATTGACTCGGCATTTTTCCCGCCAAGCGTCATCCCATACGACCAGCTTACTGCGCCGGGAAGCGCGGTGCACCTGACTCAGCCTGGTTTGACAATGGATTAACAATACAAGACCCAGCGGGTGGCGAACTAGTGGCGGTCTCGGGAATAACCCACTCGGTGCCTCAACCGGACCCCGGGTATCCACCTCGAGGCCGGCGCCGATATATGGGGCTATTCGCGGGACCATTTGAGAAGGGTGCCGAACATGCTTCTGGTTTCACGGTACAAATGCAAAATATTCCGAGAATGAAACACTGCTCATCAGGAGATACTCTGAGGGATATTCATGATCACCTTACCAATCCTTTTCAAAAGTTCAAATCCCGTCTTTCTCATAAGTTTCTTCCTGGATGCAGATTGTTCCGAGGATTTGTAAACACCCTCAACCGATGCTAATATCTGAGAGATAAATCGGGCTCGCTCATTCTATTTTCCCAACTCGACAGCCCTCAAGACCGTACCCCTCAGCCCCCTCCGCACTCCCTCAAGCCTTTTGACGTAATCCAAGCTCGACTCCCTCGCTGTACGAGCAACAAGTATCCCGGTTCCCGAAACATCGTACCCTGCAACGCAAACTCCAGCCCACGGCTTCACTTCTCGCTCTACATCCATCACCTCCGGGTCAACACCACTAAGCCTGCGGTGCGATATATGTCTCTCCACAAGAAGCCACCTCACAATCTCAGGGAATGGCTCTGCCAAGACCAAGGCATTCCTGAAGACAGGTTGCCTCTCGGCAAGGGGAGCCGTGTACGAAATGCTGGCGCCGAGATGGACGAGCATCTTTACAAAGTCCATCCTTCCGAATGAGCACGCCACCATCAACGCAGATCCCTCAGACGCTCCTTCTTCATCAAGTTTTGCGCCGTATTCCAGGAGCACGCGGGCACGAGACAAGTCGTTTTGCACAACCGCACGGCAGAGAGGAGTGAGGGGGTCTCCCGGAGAAAGATTGATCAAAGCCAACCTCTCCTCTGTTGGAAGCCGTTTTAGTAGCCTGACGAAGCTCTCCGACGCCCTTCTTCGGTTGAATAACTCAGCCAGGAAGCCCTTGCCGCCCCCTCGTACGATATTTGAAAGGTCAAAACCGAAATTCAAAACGAAGCTGGAAATATGAACATTGCAGAGTGCGCGGTGGAGCGGCGTGAGATTCTGCTGATCCGCTTCATACGGATCTAGCCCCAAACCAAGCAGCCATCGCAATGCAGCCGGATTCTTGGACTTTGCACAGATGCCGAGTAACCCCATGCTATGTGCATTCCTAACGTGTATGCTGGCGCCGTGACTGACGAGTACCTCCGCGACGTCGAGATTTCCTTGCGCAACGGCGACCATCAAAGGAGTACAGCCATTTGCGTCCCGAAGGCTGCAGTTGGCCCCAACCTGTAAAAGATATTCGACAGCCTCGACAAAGTTGTTCCTGGCCGCTTCGTGTAATGGGGTTGTAGCATTTCCATCGGACTGATCGGCGCCGTGTGTCACCAGTATCTGGATGATTTGCATGGATGACGATGATTTCGCCCTAGTTGCCAGCAGAAGCGGGGAATCGCCCTTTTGGAATTGCGGCGAGAACGCATCAGAGGAAATACGTTGATTGAAAAAATGGGAGAGAATCTTCTGTTGATTGTACGCCCAGGCGCGGTCTGGGTTCGTTCGGTCAGTGATCCGAAACTGGCCGTCCGGCACCATGTCTTTGTATCTGAAGGAGTACATCTTCAGGTGCGCCAGAATAGCCAGCAATGCCGCATTTGCAGCCTCATTCCTGCAAGTGGCAGCATAGTGTATCGGACTTATTGGGTGCTCATACCAGTCGGTGTGAAGAAGGAGAAATTGGACAACCTCGTGTATGTGCCGCTTGGGAGATTTCTTCTCAGACAGGCGATGTACAGCCAGGTGTAAGACAGTGCATGGGTGAAAGCTCTCATGCGCAGATGAGGGCGGTGCGTGGAGGTGACGAGGACACTGCTTAGTGATGACTTCTGGTCTCATGCCATGTTGTAGAAGCCGAAGACAGGTCCTGTAGCAGCCCGATCTGAGTGCGAACACGACAGGGGAGCATTCTCCGCAGGACAACCTGATGTCGTTCAAGGCTGCAGGATCCAGATACTCCAAGACCCTTTCGCAAGTCTTCCATGCTGTCTTGTCTCCCTCTATGATCAGTGCTTCAAGAATGGCCCCAGCTAGGTGGCCCCGGGGCGCCTGATGTTCGTCTGGTGTTTGTGTGAGACGAGGAAGAAGCATCGTCAAGTAAGGGGCGAACAGCACGAGCAACACCCCATAACCGATTTCAAGGGCACGCAAGAAAGGTTTTTCGATCGCCATCTTCCCCGAGCAAACCTTCAGCAACAAGCGCACGGCCTCGGTATCGCCGGCCTCAACGGCGATCATGAGCGGTGTCCGGCCTTGGTAATCTTCTCTCGTAGGGTCCGCACCGTGTTCGATGAGTACTCGCATGCAGGATGTCGAGCCGCCGAGGGCGGCACAGTGGAGAGGTGTCCATCGCTCATGCAGCGTGGCTACATTGGTTGAGAGTCTGAGTTCCTTGATGTAAAAGTCCACAATAGCCTCGTGGCCGCCGATCGAGGCAATGTGTAGGGCGTTGAAAGTGTTTGAGATGATGGTACGCTTAGACCCGGCAACAGACTTTACCTCGAATTGGGAAGTACACGTTCTAGCCCAATAGATATCCGCATAATAAAAGTTCTTCAGGCATACGACAAGACGGAGGGACCCAACTGATACCGCTGTAAGTGCCGAGTCTCTACCGGATGTATCGGTAGCTGAAGGGTCTGCACCGTGTCTGAGAAGCGTCCTGGCACCATCGATCTGGTTGCCCGAGATGTAGTTCAGAACAATAGCGGTGCCACCGACTCCAACGCCGGCATTTGGGTCGCATCCATAATCCAATAGGCAGGATAGCTTCTTATCTCGTGATGATACCAAGTCTTCCAACAGCCATTCTAACAAGCTGGTCCCTCCCTCTTCGACCTCATTGAGCCTTTCCACTTCCGCGTGAGATAGTATATTCTCGAACATCTCCAGATTGCAGCGAGATGTTTCTTCACCCTGGCACGCCACTTCAAGCGCCGAAGTACCATCTACCCTTTCATGGACAGAGATACCCGCTTTTAGAAGCTTAGGCACAAGGTCGCCTCTGCCTTGCTGTATGCAAGCCTTGAGCAACGTGATGGCTTCGGGGGAAGCCTTCAGAGAATCTTTGAAACCTGACGCCTTCAAGATACAGCCAAAGACGTCCCCCATCCATGGCGGAACCTCGGAATGAGGTGGTAAGCCTTCAATCCAAGTGTAAAGGATGGGAAACAGGGCCGAACTTTGCGTGGAGGTTTCGTAGTCGGCTAGTGCCCACATCTTGACTAGAGCATTGAGTGCCGTCAGGATAGACGGTCCAGCATCCACCCCCTCTGGCCAGCGAGGGCTCCACTCGGCGATCACCGTCGTCACGAAGCGTTCCCAGAGGCCAGCCCCAGATGCATTACGCGAGACGAGAACATCTCGCGTGAGGAGACATTCGTACGCTGAAGCTTTGAGCGGCTCAGAGTACGCTGGGTGGTTCCGGGCTTTTTTCGAGAGACGCCCACCCTTTTCGAGATTGAAAGCGGCAAATATCGTTTCCGCTGGTGACAGTCCACGATTGTCTAGAGCCGGCGCTTTGCAACCCTTCTTGAGCGTCCGTACAAGCTCTGGCGTTGCAGATGCGTTTAAATAATGTAGCACAGACCGGCCGTGGTCATCAACAGCATTGGGGTCCGCACCAAACTCGAGCAGGCTTGATGCCAAAGGTTCAGAACCCCATTCGGCTGCTAGAAATAGCAGAGGCTTCGGGCTGCGAAGATAAGCCGGGTCTTTCTTGCACCACTTGAGGAGATGCAAAGCCCCGAATGGTGGTTTTGGTGACGACTTGGGACCTTTAATCATCTGCTTGAATGGGTAGATGATGCCTTGAGCGATTGCAGTCTGTCCCCCACGCATCCTTGCCCTCAGATTCTGATCCTGATTCTCGTCGTTCTCGAGAAGGCAATTGATCAGATCAATGTCGGAGTTCGCCGCTGCAACGTGCCAGATGTTTCTCCCGTCCTCATCAGTATCAGTCGTTTGTGCTCCATGACTTAGGAGAAGATTGAAGACATCGGGAGATTCAGACAACAACAATGGTGTTTGATTCCTTGGGTTCCGGACGTGGACATTCGATCCAGAGTTCAGTATGAGGTGGGTCAAAGCCAGGTCATCGGATTCCACGGCCCAATGTAAAATGGATGTTCCCTTATCCGGAACGTCAGAAGAATCACCGGTCGGGTGCAAAGATGGTATCTCTTTGTGGAGGAAGGCGTTCGGGTCCCAGCGCGGATCTTCGGTGAGTCTTCGAACAACGTCCACCTCACGATCCTGGACTGCCTCCCGAACGAGCGAAGTGTAAGCCTTGGGGGTGATGTCCAGAAGTGGAGAGGCTCGCTGGAGATATTCCGGTACAAGATCGCAAAACCCAATCATGTCGTACACACCCGTGGCTAACATTGACATATCGTTGTAGCTGTCATAGTTGATGACGGCTCTGTCCAGGATTACCGGTAGAACACTGCCAAGGAAATTGAGACAGATTGGGGGAAATGGGATTGGCCAATTTTTCAATGTTGATCTCTCTGAGCGACTTGAGCGAAACAATGTCAGGAAACGGTCGTCGAAAAAAGAGACGTCGGGATTGTGATCCATGATGTTGAGAAATTTCTCTGGTGACCGAAGAAAGTTGCACACAAGAAATGCCAAGGTAGCCAGAGACACAGGCTCATCTTGACTTGGCCCAATAATTGAAGAATCAGTCCCTTTCAATGCGCCACCGGCATTCTGGAGAACGACGAGGGTCCCATTTTGATTGATCGGAGTGCGCATGTCTGCTAAGAGCTCCACTGGATCTGCCACGCGTCCGAGGAAAGCATTGGGACCAAGTAAGGCGCAGTAGAACGGTGTTCCCCAGGGGCTCCTCATTCGGACAGACTCTGGGTCGGCAGATATCAGCCATCGGCAAACTTCGGCCATGCCCAACGCAGCTGCGACGTGAATAGGACGAAGCGAAGGGTCGGAAACTTGTGACATCAAACACACAAGAGGTTTCGTCGAAAAGTTCGGGGACGTGGGATCAAATCGTTCGGGCCACTGTTGGCGCGCGTATTCGAGAACCCAGTTCTCAAAGTTCCCTGACTTCAGTTTTGGAGAGAAAAGGTGCTTGAAATCGGATTGGAAGGCATACTGTGCCGTTTCGGGAGTATTACTCTCGTCTTGGCGAATACTTCCCCAGTGCTTCTCGACAAGCTTTGGCAGTCTCAGCGCGTACAGGCCATAGGATGGCCGTTCCACATCTCTCTCCGCCAGCTTCGCCTTGTACACGTAGTATTCACCTGGCTTGGCTAGCTGAACATCGGGGCCGCAGATCTGCTCGACACATGCTAGAGCATCGTTGTAGGAGCTGTCACGATGGTGAGGGTCATTCAATGTAGACAGCGCAGGCTGAGGCCGTTGTTCTACGACAGATGAGGAGCCAATGGTGGATAAGCAAAGCTCGAAGTCAAGGTGGTGGTCGGTAGCTGCCGCTGTTCTGAGACCGCTGAAAATAGCGCGAAGCTTGACAAGGATTTTTTCGTCAATATTTCCCCCTTGAGTAGCCTGGTTCAAGTCGCTCAAAGTGCCACCCAATGTGTCAAGCAGGTTGCGACCAGGTTTCGGTCCGTCGAACAGGAAGTCCAGCTCTCGCATGCGGAGCTCCTCAACAAGCAATGCCAGGCTCTGCGTGGCACCGACAAGCAGCCTGAGAGTAGTGACGACATCTCGAAGCGGCTGCGAGTCGTCGTTCACGGCACGTTGGCGAAGCGAGAGGTACGCCGATAAGGTCTTCGCGTGGACCTCCTCCAGAACATTGGCCCAATCTTGCTCGGGGCTAGCGTCCATGCTGGCGGCGGCGACGACAAACACCCGTCGGCGAGCCTAGGTCGGTAGTCTGGCTCGGACTCTGTGATTGCGAAGGGCATTCGATACCATCCGGAGGCCTGGGAGGTGGGAGATTGAGGCCAATCGAGACCGCGGGGTAGGCGATGGCTTGGGCAAGTGAGGACGTGGAAGGAAGGAGGACGTCTCGTCGTCGATCAAGGGTCGGGACGTTTAGGTTCCGTCCCGGAGGGCAGTCGCGCTTTCCAGGCGGCGACTGGCGACAATAGGGGCCGCAATCATGGGCAGGATACAGCACGGCTCCGCCTGACTTTGGCGGTCGGTCACACAGCTCACAGATTATGTAAGGCGGCATGGCACCACGGAAGCTTGGACCTCCTCAGATTGGGCCTGCATTTTTGGTATTTGGGTGAATATGAGGTGAAGCTTGCAGGTGCCTTGAGTATTTGATAATACTTCTAAAATAGACAAGAAGTTTATCAATTTGTAGGGAGTTTTGCATTGAGGATAGGATATGGGATCTCAGCCTTCAAAGACAGAGTTAGTTATTAATTCATCTCATCAGGATGTTCGCAGCAAAGGGCTCCATATTTTGTATACTTTGCTTCCCCATCAATGGTTTGTAGGAAAAAACATTGGTTAATTATTTCGGAGAAAAAAAAGTATTTTACAAGCTGCAAGCACTTGTTCAAGTGTTCAGACCTCATCGACCATGTTATGCAGAATCTTTCAAGATGCAGAAGGGACGAGCGTTTCTGCACTACTACATCATTCTTCATCATTTTGCAGACGGCACAGGTTGCCGATAAGAGAATGTCCGGATCGCCAATGTAGCCATCGGCGCTAGGCGGAGGATTTCCCA
Organism: Colletotrichum endophyticum; assembly: GCA_027406105.1. NCBI lineage: Eukaryota > Fungi > Ascomycota > Sordariomycetes > Glomerellales > Glomerellaceae > Colletotrichum > Colletotrichum endophyticum. The sequence goes on from JANVYF010000005.1 coordinate 1,421,109, forward strand.
GCAGAGGTTTGTTCTTGAGATTAATCGAAGATACTGTCCAGACAGAAGTGCTTTGTCTTGCAAAGAGAAATCTTACATGATTTCCCCATTAAAATTGATTCAGCTAACGTTTACCACCCACCGCTTGTTTACATGATTTCGTAATAAGAAATATGGATCTCCAGACCGGATCAAGCCTGTGTGTGGCTAGCGGCAGCTGAAATTAATGAAGCTGTCAAGTCCGGTAGTTGTGACTGAAGGTCAATGACACTGTTATGAATGGTCTCGTGAGGTGTGTTGAGGAGAACGTGCTTTCGTGAGGCCCGGGCTGATGGCATGGCGTCACACCGATGGCCTGTTCCCGGTCCTCAATGATGGAGAGCTTCTGTTAGGTCCCGGGGCTGATGAGCACTCTGTGATCTGAGCTCATGTCCGGGAGCAGAACTGAGTCGAAATTGGTCGTTCGTGGTTTGCAGGTTTCTCGAATGGGAAATGGCTACCATGTTTTCGTTCCACGGAGTTTCCTCCGTGGAACGAACCAACGAGTGGACCTTGAATGACGCTCCAATGTGTATTTAGTGATTAGTATGAGTCCATGGTGATGAAAAGTGCATGTTTCTACGATCAGTGATCGAATAAATCGGTCTGCGTTCTCCGTTCTCCATCTACAGCGTGGCGGATGCGACATCCAGCCATGTCTTGCATTCAAGATGCCCAGCCCTAGATCTCTCCCCCAAGGATAGGACTACTAGTCAGGACTCAGGAACACGCAGTCTCGCACAATATCCACTGATTGACGCAGGGGTTCCCCACAATCTCACCGGTGCCAGGCGGTGGATGATGGGCGCTTTCAAGCCCTGTCTGTAGTGACTGATGTTCAGCCATTGCCCATCCAAAGGATTAAACTTTGTGACAGAATTGCTTTTCGTGCATTCCTGAAAGTGCCATTTGGTGTCTCGACGGAAACAGACAAGGCATCAACGGCTTAACGGCGGGCGTTGCGCAGAGGTGTGGACGTGGTGTCTACCGGTGAGGCTTGACGGATGAGAAAGAAAGACTGTTTGAGGCGTTGGCAGGAAGGCCCAGCCCTCCGCCCTACGAGGACAGTGTGGCTTGCCATGTGTGGCGAGGTTTCTGGACTGTGCCTCGCTTTCCCCAATTTTCTCCCCTCTCACCACCAAGTCCAACACCTCCACCACCACCACTACACCAACAATCACTCCGATGGCCATTCGACTGCACAGTGGAAAAAGGCACCGAAAAAACGACATCTAGCGCGGTTACACAGACCGCCGCCTCTTTCGTCCGAACCTGGGTTCCCGTCTTCCTGCAGCTGCGATCCCTGCAAGCACCGTCTGATCGTGTCTCCCGCCCGGACCAGACGAATGATCCTCATCTTCCATTCTTTCCTAAAATCGCCGTCTTCGTCAACATCGCCAGCATGGACCTCTCGCCAGACTTCCATCAGAGCAGGCCGGACTGTTTGTCGATCGCTTCACACCTGGAGACGGCCCCAAAATGAGCGAGGCAGTCAGCCGGGAGGACCAAGACCTGATACACCCCAGGCCCAAAAGCCAAACGCAGAGCCGTCTCTAGCTCTTCTATTCGTTTTTGGCGCGTCGTCTACGTCTTCGTCTCCGTCTCCCGTTCCCCCATCCTGGAGCTCCTCGTTCGAAGCGACCACCGTTCTGTTCTAGCCGCGACGGTCACCGGGCCACACCACCACCAATCACCCGCACCACCACGAACTACGAAGGCCATCTCGGAGTCACCTCGCAACCAAATGGAGCCGTCTCGCGGGTACCGTTGTCTCCCGGCCGAGAATGACGCCGCCCCCAACAACCAGACTATTCCGTGATGGGTTCCAGCCGTTCGTCTCCAAGAAGCGACATGTCCCATTGCATCTGCGACATGTCGATGGCAGCCGAAACATTCATCATGATGAAACGCCGGCACAGGATCCCGCCCTATTCCCATCCGCCTGGCCAAATCATTGCCCCCCGTTCGCGTGTCCGTATGGTCCTCGGGACGGATACTGTCAGGGACAATCCCAACACCGCCTGCATGGCCTGCCTTGTTCTCAGCATGCCTGCCTCGTCGCCTGTTGACCGCCGCTTTCTGCGCGTCGCGAAATCCGCACCCACTCAAGCTCTTGTGCCAATGTGCCCACCGGCTGCAGCATGCGACATTCCACCGCCGCCATCGCCGCCACCGGCCAAAGCGTCGCAACGGCGTCGAACCCCTTCATATCAAGCCCACGACAGGGACAGGCGTCCCAACCAGGCGGTCTGGGTGTGTCGACCACGCTCGAAATAGGGCCCCGTGCTACTCCATCGTCACGCAATGGCGGGAGATCGCCTACCATGTGGCCCAAAATTCCCTGGTCAACCCTGCTCGTCTCGGTCGTCCTCGCTGCTCTCCGTCATCCCCGCCAGACTTCAGATGGCATGGTTGCCAATCCCTCTGTTTATCTTAGCGCCAACACAAAGCACTCGTCCCAAAAAGAGGCCCGGGATACCGACTTCTCGACGCCGCCACCATCAGCTCGACGAACCAACCATGACGCACGGCCTATTGCTTTTTTTACCACGCGCAGCTGGCAATAGCAGCACCCCTGGTGCCGGAGCCTGGAACGACAGACCGATGCTTAGCCTGGCCCTTGAATCGACAAGGCAGGCAATGCGTCCCCGTTCCTACCTGCACCTGCCCTGCCGACATGCCATTGATCGACGCTTCTCGCGCCTTGTACCGGCATACTGCGAGCGTTCATGCATCTCCCGAGATCAACGTTCACTGTGGGAAATACCCAGGGCCGCTGAGCGGACGCCGTCTGTCGTGTCCGTTTGTTCCTGGGCGAGCTACGGGGTACAGCGTGCCCGACTTTCCCCCGCAAGTTCGTGGCGCCGCCCTAAGACATCCTACTTGCCATGGCGTTTGACAAGCCTGCCACAACACCAAAGAGAAGTCTGCCTGTGCGAGTCAGGATCTGCCCACTGCTGCCTCTTCTATAAGCATCTGGGACCGCCGTCTTTTCCATCTCCAGAGGAACAACCCCTCTTGCTCCGTGGTGGCATGTGGTATCGGCGTCCGTCACCCTGTTTCTTTACTCAAGGTATGATGCAACGGTAGCCTTTGTCCAACGTCTGATTTTGATCTACTTGGAAACCAATCTTCTTTAATCTCTTCTTCTTTTCTTCTTTTCTTTTCCTTCTTTCGGCCCAGCCTGCCAGACGGCTATTACAATCACTACACACTCATTTGCAGACGCTCATTACTATCAAATTACAGCAACAACATGTCTTCTATGTCTAGGAGATCGCCGGTGACGCCACCGTACGACAATGATTACAACCACAGCCCAAAGGGCCTGATGGACCCGAACATGAAGATTACCCCGCCGCCTTCTTCGTGTTTACCGGTCCCTACCATGACTTTCTCGCCGCCCGCGACCCCCCGCAGTGTCCGACCGAGCAAGATGTCCCTCCGTTTGAGAAGCAACTCCGGCTTGACATTACATACAAACGAAGATGCTTTCCGCCGTTACACCGACTACAACCCCGATGGCTCCCCGAGATCGCCCACATTCGGCCCCGGTACGTGGACAAGCCTTGACAGTATCTCTACGAGTTTGCGCCGGAGCTTCGGACCGCCCGTGATGGAAGCGGAGCCAACCGAGACGCTGCCTATCCCTGACTTCTTGGGCCGCGAAGTTTTCCAGATGATTCTCGGCAATGCGCAGACGTCACAACGATTTTTCCACTTCTCCTCGAGCCGCGGAAGTGGTCCCGATATCGAGTTCCTCCTCCGAGTCCAGGAGTATTCCCGTTGCTTGGCGCAGTTTGGAAAGCAGGCTTCATCAATGCCGACGCCCGCCAACCTGCCATCCACCGTCAGCAAGTCACTCAACGCAGACATGAAGCAACTGACTGGATGCGTGTTGCCCGGCCTCGACTCACTCTTTGGAGAATCCAAGCGCTGTGTAGAACAGAGAGTTGCGCGCTCCATTTTCCCTGCCTATGTCAAGCATCAGCTGGCTCTCTGCACTTCAGCTTCGTTGTCGGGCACCCGTGGTCCCAGGTATCCCGGCCTTGGCGAGTCTTTCTGTCTCACCGATGCTTTGAATCCCGAGAATCCCATCGTCGCCGCATCGGACGCTTTCGTTTCGCTCACCGGCTTTTCTAAGATTGAGGCTCTGCCACGAAACTGCAGATTCCTTCAAGGCGGCCTTACCGACCAGGACACCATCAAAAGAATTCGCGAGGCTGTGGTGCAAGAGGAGGAATCACTAGAACTAATTCTCAACTATCGGCGCGACGGAACCCCTTTCTGGAACTTGCTCTTCACCTGCCCACTCACAGATTCCTCCGGAAAGGTCCGCTACTACCTCGGAGGACAGGTTGACGTTTCAGACCATGTCACCGGCTACAAGGACCTCGTTCGGGTCCTCAACTTTGGCCCGGCGCTGGACGAAACACCAAAAGACGACAACTCGGGTCGGGAATCTCGAAGCAGCCGGAGGATGAGCCGAACTAGCAGCCGTGACCGCAAGACGGAACGTCGTACAAGCCTCCGCAACAGGGATAGTCTCCACAACAAAGGACCCAAGAAAAGCCTCTTTCAACCATTCCGGAAGCATGCCACGCACAACAACGGCGGCAACAACAACCAGGAAAACGCGTCACCGTCGCAGGGAGTGGGGCTCGGACTTGAGCAACTCCTTACCGTTGGCTCAGAAGAACGCCTCTCTCTTGGCTCTCAGGTCGAAACCGTTTACGAGGCGTACAGCCGCTTTATTGTTCTTCAAAACACGGAGGGTCCGTCTGGATTCCCGCCACGCTCGTCGTCATTGCCAGCTGATCCGAGCAAGCGGAAAGCGCCTCAATTGAGCGTCGCTTACTGCTCTGCCGCGGCACTCGATGTCCTCGGTCTGGGGCCTGTTGCTGACAGCATCACGCACCGGGACATTTTCACAGTGCTTTCCGAGCTGGCTGACTCGCCGTCCGTCACAAAGAGTTTCAAGAACACGGTGCGCGAGCGCGTGATCCGGGACGGCAAGGCCGCCACGTTGGACGTCATGCTGGGAGGCGGGTACCTCGCCCGCAAGGGCAGTCTCATTGGTCTCGGTGGGGGTAGGTCCTCGAAGGACGACTCCGATGGAAGTTCGAAGAAGCCCGGGAGGCCCGTCAGCAGGTCTGGGTTTGCAAGTCTCGTCGGCGAGGCTGGAAAGATGGAGAAGCTCACCACCTATTGGACCCCATTGAAAAACGTTGAGGAGAGGGTTGAATGGATTGTACTCATCATCACGCCCATGAAATGAGGCGCACACACCCTATTTTATATGTAATATTAATGTATATAACGCAACGGAAATATGGAGGGATCAAGCAGGATGCGGGACAAAGGTTTAGATAGATACCACCGAAACACCTCGGCCCCGGCGACGGTCAAATATATCAAACATGACAATCGCAAATGCGGTACCGGATGGACGTCTCCAAAATTCTGTTAGTCTGAGGCGGTTTCTGAGTCTTCTTCATGGAAAACGTGGTGGGGCGGGAGAAGTCCTTCCTGTTGCTGTCTGTCGTTGTCAAAGCAGCGAGTCTTGGGTTGTGACTCAAGACATACCTCATTAGAAGCAAAGATTAACCACACAGCGCACTTACACCCTCTTCGTCGCTGTCCAGAATTCTGTGACTACTCAGCCCATCAGCAGAGACGGCTTTTCCTCACGAGTCATAGTGAAACGGCGGGTACTTACTATAAGTGAACTATAAGTGAACTTCAACACCCTGCCTGGCTGATCGGCATACAGGCCGTCGATGCTCTTTCGTGACGCATGCTATATGTCGGATCTGCCAGCTGGGGCACTTGCGCGGTGGAGAGCTGGAGAGCAGTGTGGGTGCCCCCATTTCAGCGCTGGGTAGGCGACGTCAGCTCCAGCTCGACTGTGCAACCAATGGCAAGGAAATTTATCGGGCTCTGGCGTTTTAAGGACATTAAACGTACGTTCAAGGTTGATCTAAACCCCACCAGGTTTCAGCAGTCCATGGAACTTGCTCAGAAAGTCAGTCACGTTGTTGGAGACGTCGATGAAGAATAGCGTAACAACGGCATCGCTATTCAAGCCCCCCCAACTGCCTAAGCTCATATTCTACCCCTCCTTCGTAGTACCTCTTCTATCAGCTGCAAATTTTGCCCTTCTTCCCCTTACACTGTCAGATTACCAAGCCTACCCCTTGTCTGACTTTGAACTCGAGACCCTCCCCGATGGCGACGCAAGGATGGGACTGGCCAGGGCGGCGAAAATGCTTCCACCTCCCAAGGTCTATCACCACGCCTGGCCAGGTGGAATTTCACGAGTAAGCCGGAAGTTCAGGAATGCCGCACGGGGTCATGGTTCAGGTCTATGTTGCTGTCGAGGTGCGCATTCCGTATTTGCTCAACTGCCCCTCCATCCCTTCCAACGGCTGACAGAACAGAAAGACTCAACAGTCATGCGTTTTCCCATGACTTTGTCCAGCTTCAACGCTTGCGCGACCTCCTGGAAGCCGTCTCCTAAGGACTCTGTGCGTGTGAAGTACCCCACAGCCAAAGGAGACATAACAGAAATCGAAGTCCGACATGTCATACAATCTTCAAGCAGATTGATATTTTGCCGAGGTCTGGCTTCGAGTTGATAAGGAGACGGTAATAAGTGACTGCGGCAGGATGGCATTGTTGTACAAAGGCGGGGTAGCAGGGCAGCGCTTATCCATGTCGTGCTGCGGCACAGAGTGTGTGTTCTTACATGTAAGCACCAACAAGGCGACCTCCAAAGCCTTGCTCTCTAATGGTCAGCATCCATACCTTTCCCAAGTTTTCTCAATCTGGCCGTTTCGTGATCGAACCCCCATACCGTTCAATATGTCCACCCAACTTGACGCCGCCTCCATCGCCCGTGTCTCCCTACACGATGCCAAACACTTCGACATCCAGCTTTCCCAAACCGTTCACCGCTTGGCAATCCTGCAGCACTGGAACATTCCTGCCGGCTCCAGGGTTCTGGAACTAGGATGCGGCCAGGGTGACTGCACGACTGTTCTTGCCTCTGCCGTGGGCGAAGAAGGGGCCGTGGTTGCGGTCGATCCGGCTGAGCTGGATTATGGTCAGTCCTTTGTTTACATTGGTCTTCTGCCTCATGTTTCAGCTGACTTATGTGTCCTACAGGCGCTCCATACACTCTGGGCCAAGCACAGGGTCACATCTCTCAAGGGCCTCTAGGGAGCCGGATTACCTGGGTCCAGCAAGCGCCCTTGGACTACCTCTCCTCCCTCTCTTCCACCAGTGAAAGCAAAGCATTTGAAGCAACAGTGCTCGCCCACTGCCTGTGGTACTTCGCTTCCCCCTCAGTCATTATCTCCACCTTTCGGGCTCTCAAGCAGCACAGCAGGCGTCTCCTCCTGGCGGAATGGTCGTTAGTTGCGACGGACCCCTCTGCGCAGCCTCATGTGTTAGCTGCCCTCACCCAGGCTGCGTTGGAGTGTCGCAAAAATGATAGCGAGTCTAACGTGCGCACGGTGCTGGGGCCCAAGAGGCTGACCGAGCTGGCTCTGGCTGCCGGGTGGCAGTTGGAGACTCAGGCCTTGGTGCAATGTGGCGAGGGCCTGTTGGACGGGCAGTGGGAAGTCGATGCTTGCCTTAGTTCCGATTTCGAAAGGGAGGTGGAGGAGCATGTGAGCGATGAGAGGGAGCGAGCTGTGGTCCTTGCATCGCGAGATGCGTGCGAGGCGAGTTTGAAGGGTGTACAAGGGGGTCTGAAAGATGTTAGGTCTATGGATGTTTGGGTTGCTGGTTTCGTCTAATCGGCGTCAGTGAGCGTGTAATAGCCTGTCATGAGGCTAAGAGGCCTTGCAAAATGTTTAGGGCAAGAATTGGATGGCAACAAGTCTAGAATAGAGAAGAGTGGCATTTCATGTGCTCTTATCGGGAACCTCTACTGGGAAATGTGAGATTCGTTTCGTGCGCCATAGACTGCCCTGAGTTTAGAGGACCATAAGGGTTTTATTATGTAGTGCATAAATCAATCGCCGAGGACCGAAAGGGGTTACGTTAAATAATGATGAAATTCCAGCCACCTCCAAAATAGACGATAATTGCCTGCTATGTACACCTGAGCTACTGCTGTCCGCAATGTAGAGTGTCATGTTGTGATCGAGAAGCCCCACTTGCTATGAAAATAGGAGACCCAGCTAGTGGGAGCAAGTTTAAGCACGAGTAAGATATCTCAAGTGTTAGCTTCTCAGCTTGATAATGCCGCTATATCCCTCTATTTTGGGCCGAAGTATCTAGACTTTCTTTGTACCTTCTTGTCCCTCTATCCCTCGATATTCACTTATATCTTAGGCAAGTAGTAACAACTACTGGTATGACAGTATTAGCACGTGTTTCATCAACACGCGAAATACCGCTATATGGATACTCTTCGATGCATGAAACGTCGTGTAAAAGTATCCGGAACAACTGGAGAATTGAGTGAGAACAGATTGCTTGTTATCATAGCTTATAATCGAAGTCATCTTATTCTTGAGAGTTCCAAAGGATTGACGCGTGGCCTGCAACTCCGAACGAGCCTCGGTCCAAAGAACTGTAACATTCAAGGCGCTGAAAGCGAAGGGCTAACGCTTGTGGCCGATGGCAAATGGTCTCGGCTCTGCGTCTTTGCATGCAACCTTCCTAATTGAATAAGTTTAGCTCGGTTTACATGAAAGACAAGAAAAGCCTCATGTAAAGCCGAGACCACGGTTTCCCTCAGGACGAGAGAGCAACTCCGTGTTTCTCTTGACTACCTGCATGTGACCAACTCCTGATATGTCTCACCCGGAACGGATTTCTAAAGGTCTGATCCGGAAAGAATATGGGTGGTCTTAGGTATTTGCATTTCACGGGGCTTCTCAAAATCAAAAGACGATGGGGAAGGGAATCGGAAAAAAAGAAAAGGGCTTTAGCAGTTCAACACGCATATATGACAATTTTACATAAGATGAGAGCAATGACGAGCCTGTCCGAGCTGGGTCAGCTGCACCGCTTTCCCCGTGCTTCCAAAGTTTCTCGTAATAGCGAAGAATTTCCCCATCTATCAATGCAGGGAAAATAGAGGGAAGGGACAGAGCACGACCCAAGTGTCAACGATCACGGGGAAATACCCTCCCAGCCACGCATCTTACTACCAGATTGCGGGGATCGTCTGAGATCCGGGGCAAGCAGGATAGGGGTTCACAAGGCAGCAACACTTTTTACGAGAAACCATGCGATTTTCTACAGACACGTGTATCTACATTGCATAATAAGAACAGCATGCAACGCCGAACATGGAACGTTGCGTCGGCCGATCACCGTTCCCCGCCAGACTTCTGCACCCCAAGCGTTCGCTCCAAAGTTTATCTGCAAAAGAATGGCTGCGAGGTTCTAGAAGACGGCCGGCGCATGATGAACAGCAGAATGTGATGGGAAACCAGAAAATCTCCCGCACCACCGGCAGTGCGCAAGTTTGGCCCAACCCAGGACCGGCGGTCGGGACCGCAACGCGCATGACGGTGGGACGGGAACCACGCGGGGAAAAAGGGCCGAAAATTTTGAAAGGGGAAATTGGGGCACAAAAACCAACTGGGACGTCAACATTAGTAAAAGTAGTGCCAAGTGGATATTATAGCGTAAACATTAGCCAACTGGTGGACCTGCAACCGTAATGCGCACCTGAAAAGTTTTATGAGGCGTATTTGACAGTTTTTCCTCATGGTCAATGCTGTGGTCAATGCTGCATTGGCAATTTTTGGGGGACTTTTGGATCAGGCGATTGACTTTTTGGAAAAGTTGGGGTAGCTCATGTTAGCTTTGAGTCAACAGGAACTCAACAAGAATTATCAACTGGTGATGAAGCCATGTAGAGCAGCCAAGTCCGAGACCGCAGATGCAGCAACTCGTGAATAACCTGATGATGGCCTCACTTTGTGAAGCTGACCAAGCTTTCAGTTTCCACGAGAGAAGTTGCGGAAGGCTTCCGTTGGAACATGAGGCTCCAGTCCTGGCAGACAGAGGGTCCAGGTCTTCAAATCGCCACGCCCGAGTGGGCCGGACTGGAGTTGCGGGACCGAGTCAGTGCAGGCGCAAAGGGCCGTTTGCAGCGCCCATCCCGCCCGCGCGCCCACCCCCCGTCCGTGAAGGTCCTCAGTCTCTGTCTCTGGCGCGTGTGAGGACCAGAAAACGTGGACCGGACGCGCCGAGATCGCCTCGGCAGATGCCTCGTATGACATTTTGCCTCGTTGCTTTTTCAGCGAGAGAGGCCGATCGCGGCGCGCGTGGTGGATTATATCAAGAATCTGCGGTCCTGGATTCGGGGGTGGGAGTCATAGGAAAGGGTTTCCGGTGGAATTGGTTCTTCTTTGGCTTAATAGCGGTTTCCCCAGACGTCCGTGGTTTCTTTTTCCCTTTCCTCTGACTACACCTTGAATTTCTTCCCTCTTGCCAAGACAGAGTCGACGGATCACTCGACTTTTGTGACGTGGGAACAGGTGTCAGTCAATAACAACCCGGACGGCCGACAAGACTCTTCGAAACCTTGATATCAACCAGCGAGCTATCCAGGCTCTCACCACATAGAAGAAAAAATATGGGCAACGCGACAGAGGTCAGCAGCAACCCCGAGATGGAACAGACAACGAAGAAGGATGTCGGAAACGACGCCGCGCCGGCCTACGCGCCCCCGGCGGAGGACAACAGTGTGCTCGCCGGCGAGGATGGCGAGCTCATCGACTACAAGACTCTCACCTGGTGGTATGTTGAGGCCGAAATTTGAACCGAGTCGCAGCAAATCTGAACATCATTACTGACTCTTGACCGCAGGCAAGGTGGCATCGTCCTGATCGCTGAGACCGTCTCCCTGGGTATTCTGTCGCTGCCTTCGGTTCTCGCGACTGTCGGTCTTGTGCCGGGTATCATCCTCATTCTCGTCATGAGCTTCCTCTCGACGTATTCCGGTCTGGTCTTGGCCGAGTTCCGCAAGGAATATCCCTTTGTGCAGAACTTTGGCGACGCTGTTGAGGTTATCGGCAAGTCCATCGGTATGGGCCGCGTGTTCCAGGAGGTTTTTGGTTGGGCGCAGGTCATTTTCCAGGTTTTCGTCATGGGCAGCCATTTGTTGACCTGGACCATCTGCATGAACACCCTGACCAACTCGTCCACCTGCACCATCGTATGGGCCGTCGTCGGTCTGGCCGTCTTTGCTGTCCTCAACTTCCCGAGAACGCTCAAGTACACCAGTTGGATGTCCATGGCTTGTGAGTCTACTTTCCGTCACATTTTGTGTCGCGCAAGAACCGTTTTTGCTGACTCCAGGAATTAGCCTGCATCTCCATCACCCTGGCCATGTTGATCACTCTTGGTGATGTCGCCGCCGAGCGCCCCATCGGATCCGGAAGCATTGAAGTCACCCGCCAGCTCGGCTTCACCGGTGCTTTCCTCGCCGTAACCAACATCGCCATCGCCTTCTGTAAGTCACCAACTTAAGCTTCGTCGCAACGCACCAAACAGCATGCTAACAATCATCTCACAGCCTCCCACTCCTGCTTCTTCTCCGTCATTGGCGAGTTCAAGAAGCCCGAGGACTGGCCCAAGGCCCTCGCCCTGCTCCAGATCGCCGACACGACCCTGTACCTCCTCGCCGCCATCGTCATCTACGTCTTCGTCGGCCCGGACGTGCCCTCGCCCGCCCTCTCCGCTGCCGGCTCCAAGACCATGCGCAAGGCCATCTGGGGCATCGCCATCCCGACCATCGTCATTGCCGGTGTCATCTACGGCCACGTCGCCGCCAAGTACATCTTCTCGCGCATGTTCCGCAACACCAAGCACATGATCCGCCGCACCAAGATCTCGACCATCGCCTGGATCGGCATCGTCGTGTGCATCTGGGCCCTCTCCATGGTCATCGCCGAGTCCATCCCCGTCTTCAACTCGCTGCTGGGCCTCATCTGCGCGCTCTTCGCCTCGTGGTTCTCGTACGGCCTGCCCGGCATCTTCTGGCTGTGGATGCACTATGGAAACTGGTTTAAGGACGGCAAGCAGACTTGCAAGTTCGCTGCCAACGTCATGTTGTTCCTCACGGGCTTCCTCATTTGCGTGCTTGGCCTGTGGGCGTCCATTGAGGCGATCGCGACCGAGTCGCTGACGAAGCCGTGGACGTGCGCGTCTAATGCTGCGCCGTAAGGGCCGCGCGCTGTGTCAGTATTGTCATTAGAAGCTACTTAAATGTTAATGTTGGGTTTATGTCCAAAACACTTATCTTTGTGATGATTGCTTGATTAACGAAGTTGAATGCCATCTTGGAGACCATATTCTCAGTTTCTTCGAAGTATGACTCGCGACCATTAATTGGAGAACGACTCCAACTCGGTCACGTGAGCTAACAATTGCTAGGTCGGTATCTCAACAAGCCGAGCGCCGATAGCGATGTGTACGTATCTTATCTGGTAATCTTGGTGAGATTGTTCTGGAACATTTCGACTTTTCCTCATCACGAAACACCGCAAGACTCTCCCAAATGGCGGTCACGGAATCAACAAAAAGGCCAGAGGTGGTCGGGGCCCTGGCTTGTCAACGGAACTCATATCTGAAGACGTTAGAGGCAGAGGTCATCTCTTGCGAGAAGCGCCCGCCGCCGGTTGCCAAGAAGAATGGAGGCAAAGACAAGTCGAAGGAGTCCAATGGTGTTGACAAGTCTGAGATGTGGCTGATTGAGTTTGATGATTCGATTCTGTTCCCCGAAGGTTGGTGTCTTCCGTTATGTTATCGTGTTTTGAGGCTAATGAAATGACGAACGTAGGTGGAGGTCAGCCTTCAGATCACGGCACCATCACTCTGCTCGCAGGTGACTCAGAGACACCTATCCCGATACAACTCGTAGAAAGAGTCGGCTTGCGCTGCGTCTATCACTCTCCGCAGCCCTTGTCTCCAGGAGACCGCGTTCGTCAAGAAGTCGACTTTCAGAGACGATGGGACCACATGCAACAGCACACCGGCCAGCATCTCCTTTCAGCCGTCATGGACACCCATGAGAACCTCAACACTCTCGGCTGGGGAATGGGCAAGAGCGGTGCGATGAACTACGTCGACCTGCCGCGAAAGCCTACAGACGCCGAATTGCAAGCCATCCAAGCTCGATGCACCGAGATCATCCGGTCCAGCCTGCCCATTACAGTTGAAACCCCTGACGATGCGAAAGTGCACAAGATGCCCGAGGACTACGACCAGAGCAAGGGGGTTGTTCGTGTAATCCGCATCGGAGACATCGATCGCAATACGTATGTCCCACATGACTCATTTATCCCTATGCAGACTTGCTAATTATTGACGGGCAGATGTTGCGGTACTCACTTATCATCCACCTCACACATCTCACTCATCCTCGTCCATCACGGCGAGTCAGTCCACGGAAAGAACTACCGCCTATACTTTTCTGTAGGTGACCGAGCCATCAATCTGGCCACAGCCGCCATTAGCGCGATGAGCTCTACGTCAAAACTGCTATCCTGCCCCAGCGCACCGCAGGAAGTCGTCCAAACTGTGAAAAGAACGCAGGAAACCTCATCTGAGCTAAAGAAGAGGGAGAGGAAGCTCCTTGCCGATATCGCGCAGTTCGAAGCCGAAGCTGCGAAGACGAAGCTAGAGGCGAGCAAGGCTGTTTGGGTGCATCGTGGCGATGGAAACGCCGACTTCGTCAAGGTGGTCACGGTTAATGTCAAGGATGCATTGGCGGCTTCTGGGGGTTTGGTAGTTGTGGCTACAGGCGAGGACAAACAGGGCGGACAGCTCGTTGTCTTGGGGCAGAAGGCCGGCGTCGAGGCCTTGGTGCCGAAGATCAAAGATCTCATCAAGGATGTCAAGGGAGGAGGTGCTGGGGACAAGTGGCAAGGCAAGGTCACTACATGGGACAAAGGGGTGTTGGTGTCGTTGAAGGAGTTGGTAGAAGGATTCTCATTCTAGAACATGTTGTAGAAATAGACGTAGTTGTCAAACCGACTCATTCCATGCTTACGTTTGACTCCGTCCATTTTGTTGTGTCAGAGAGGAGATCACACAAGTTTGGAGATGTCGGGATATAGGTCCCATCTCCGTTGGAAACCAATCGGGACCTGTCTTCTCGCCTTACCGATACATACGTCATCAAGGTCCGCATACACAATAGCCGGCCCCCTCTCTGTCGTCGCCATGATCTGCCCGTTCGGATCGACCACCATGCTATGACCCCAAGCTGGATATCCGGACCCCGGCTCGTACGATTGCGAGCACATAGCCACATACAGTTGGTTGTCAAGGGCTCTCGCTCGGGCAAGAAGCTCCCAGTGCAGAGGTCCCGTCGTGCTGTTGAACGCCGAAGGAAAAATCAACGCAAAAGCTCCTTTGCGGGATGCAACCGTGGCAAACTCCGCAAACCGGATATCATAGCAGATCCCAAGTCCGATTGTGCCATATTCCGGAAGGTCTACTGTGGTGATGGCGTTTCCCGGTGAGAGTGTGTCTGACTCGCGAAAGGTCATCTTGCCGGGGAAGTCGACATCGAAGAGGTGGGCTTTGCGATGGTTTCCGAGGAGGTCTCCACGAGGTGAGAACACGAGCGTGGTGTTGAAGATCTTGCGTGTGACGGTTTCCAACTCTGGTATGCTGCCACCGACAAGGTATACACCGGCATCTTTAGCCATGCTGCTCAAAGCGTGGAAGCTTGGGGACGAGGATTCCGGAGGCGGGGCCGGTTGAAGGACCTCGGCATATTCTGGAAAGGATGTTGTAGAATAGGGCGAGTTGAAGCATTCCGGGAGGACTACAATTTTGGCGCCGTGGGCTGACGCTTCCAACACGAATTGGCGAGCCTTCTGAAGGTTGAGGGGTTTGTCCGAGCCTGCCCAGGTCAGCTCTCCGCTCTTGAATTTGGGGGCCAAGTTCGGATATACCACTTGCAAACTGGATACAGGCGATTTTCACTGGCTGATGCAGCAGTCCTGGGCCTTCTAAGGTATTCATCTTGAAATTGCAATGACTGTGCTTGAAGATCAAGGGAACTGACGCGTCAGACAGGCTATGCAAAGATGTCTAAACCTGCAGCATACTTATAGTCTTGACCTACCCCAACTTTGCAATAATGGTTTGTCATGATCTCCAACATCTTGGGGTAGAAGAACCCCTCCAGATCCACAGTCCAAAACAGGAAACACACGCCTTTTCTCCCAACAGAATGAAAACATATTGGTGGTTCTCGGATCAATGTCAGGTTGTATTGAACCACTTTCAAAAACAAGGGCTTCTAAACACAGTTCCTTTGTTATTTCTACCTGCCGTCAATTTTAGGATGAAGGTAACATCGACGGGTGGTGTCTAGCGCTCAGCCCTAACAGACGACTGGGGTCCTCCACCAATTGATTGAGGACGATGCGATGCGTGCAGGGGTTTGCTCCTTGCTGCTGCCTGGCACAGCCAGCCGTCCTGCGAGAGACCATGCTCACAGAGGCAGCCCAAGCCTCAACCTGCTTGTGTTTGAATGAGATATAATGCATATATGACTGGAAGTTCTGCTCTGCGTCATCTTTGCACTTCCATCTACGTTTCTGTACATTATCGACAACTTCAAGCTGACTTCAAGCATGGCGACCTATCCCTATCGTAAGCTCAATTTACCACACGAGACCCGTGTTCTTACTGTCCAACCCGGAAAGTTCACCGACGACATAACATGCAGTCTCTCCCACATCAACATCGCATCCCCCGATGAGCCATACGAAGCACTGAGCTACTGCTGGAGCAAAGGCATTGATCGAGACCCTGGCATCGGTCCCGATGACGAACTCCCGTGGGCAGTCTACGGCAAAGACGAAGACGAGCAGCTCATCGAGAAAGGGGGAACTCTGAAATTCAAGGACTTGGTAGACCACCCGTATATGGGTGAAACCTACATCCGCTTGGGCGGCAAGATGCCGGACGCACCCATAATCTGCGACGGCGTGACTATCATTGTAGGCGGCGAGCTGTTTCGCGCCTTAAGGAGATTGAGAGGGGAGGACGGAGCCCCTCTGCGGATTTGGGTTGATGCTCTCTGCATCAACCAGCAGGACATTTCTGAGCGCAACGAGCACGTCAAGATCATGGGCCAGATTTACGCGGGCGCGTCGCGGACAAGAGTGTGGCTTGGCGAATCGACAGAAATGGACTTCCATGCCTTCAGAACCTTGATTGCTATCTCGGATGTGTTTGGCGATTTGTACAAGAAGGGCCTGTTTGAGAACGACATGAGTGTTCCTCAGTTTCAGTGGCTTTTTGAAAAGACAGCAAACACCGAGCGGCTAGATTGGGGCTTGCTGTCTGAAATGCTGAACAGGGCATGGGTACGTGTATCTTCGCCGAACGGGCAGAGCATGGCAGGCAAACTGACAGCTATATAGTTCAAACGCACATGGATCATACAAGAGGTCGCCAACTCCAAGGACATCACCGTGCACCTCGGAAGTCTCAGCTTCGGATGGACATTTCTGTCGAGCGTAATCCGCGCGATCCAGATGTACAAACTCCAGAGCACCATTGTCGAATGTAAAGCAATCAAAACAATTGCCGTCATGGAGCAGTTAAGGCAAGAGCGAATCGAGGAATCCGCGCCGTTCTCGACCATGCCCTTGCTAGGGTTGTTGGAGGAGCTCAGAGACTTCAACGCAACCATACCGAGCGATAAGATTTACGGCGTCCTGGGTCTGACGGAGAGGAAAGACGAATTCGTGGTCGACTACGCACAATCAGCGGAGAAGCTCTTCACAGACTTTGCCGTGCGGGAGTTGAAGGCCGGACATATGGATGTTCTAGCGCATTGCGTCGACTCCCCCAAACCGACCACTTTGAAATTGCCTTCATGGGTGCCGGACTGGACATGCCCTGGGTGGACCGAGCCGCTCAGAATTAGAGGTTTGGAGATGAAAGCTGGTGGAAACACCAAACCCGAGCTTTTCATTGAAGAAGGCGGCACAAATCTTCGCATCAGAGGAAGAATTCTCGACAAGGTAGCTGCCATTGAGATGAAGCGCCGTATCCCGCCCCCAAAACAGCACGGACCAATGGACCCTGCCGACGATGAGGACGGTGATTGGGGCGAATTCGAAATGTCACAATACGGTGGTCCGATTCTCGATGCTGAGCCTCAGCGCTCTCCACCGAGCTTCTTCGCCTGGCACCCAGTGGACAAGGTCTCAAAGTCAATGTCCAGACGTTTAAGAAATGACGGGGAAACGGATGCCTCCCAGGGTCAAGAAGGCACCTCTGAAGAAATAGCCAAGCAGCATGAAACCAGAACTCCCAAGGATGCTCGATACCGGTACATGAAAATCATCGAGAAAGCAAGGGAAGATGCGAAGGCTTGGCATCTCGGTGTTGTGGACGTTGCATTCCCGGATAAGAGAGTAACGCCAAGAACGTGGGAGAATCTCTGGAGAGCATTCATGTACAATCGTACTCGAGAGAACGAGCGGCCGGGCGCTGGATGCGCCACCGGCTTTGATGTATACTTGAAGACAATGACGCTAATGGAGGGGCCCGAGGGAATACTTCAACAGCTTCTGGCAGACCAGATTGACAACCACGGATTATCCTTACGCGACGCCGACTCGTACTACCTGCAACAGAAGGAGAATCTTGAGCTGGTCATCGGAGCGAATGCGAAGTGGGGCTTGAACAGACGCTTCTTCCGTTCCGATGCAGGAAGATTTGGATGGTGTGTTGACGGAACTCAACCTGGGGATATCGTTGCCCTATTTCATGGATGTGACTCTGTCTTTACACTTCGAGAAGCTGGGGACGGACGGTGGCGCATCATAGGTGACTGCTACATTCACGATCTTATGGATGGCGAAGGTGCAGGGCCAGATTTTGAGGAGACCGAATTGCAAATTGTTTGATTACGAGGAACATTGTAAGACAAAACACGTTCTAACTCCTATACTCCTGCTTCGCTCGCTGCGACGAAACCAACTTTCCAAACCTCGAATTATTGACGAAGAACATGCTTCGCTGTGGTCTTTATATCGCGAGAACTGAACCCAACTCTAAATGCAATGGAGCCTTCGGGAACAACCCAACTCTGAGACCCAACGTCCCAGTAGCTAAGATCTCTGCGCAGAAGCTCAAAGTCAACAGTTGCAGACTCCTTCGGTTGCAAGAAAATCTTTTCAAATCCTCGAAGAACCTGTACGGGAGTGCCTTTTGGGACTGTGTCTTGGGGCAATGACACGTAAAGCTGGGGTACCGTCGAGCCAGCAACATGCCCCGTATTAGTAACACGGGCGGTAAGGCGTATCATGGGTTCCCAAAGTTCCGGGTTCCCGCCTGGGATATGAGGTGCAGATGGGTTCGGTGTAGCAGAAACGCTCCGAACAAGTTGCCTTATCTTCAAAGATGGCTGTAATTCGAAAGTGGTGTAACTCAAGCCAAAGCCAAATTCATACAGTGGATCAATGCTTTTGGCGTCTAGATGCCGATAGTCGATGTACAGGCCCTCCGTGAAATCGGCTTGCCATGCTGTGGGCGAGGATATCTCGGCCTCAGTAAGGTTGACGACCGGGATGTTGGTGTCGTTCGGGTTGGCGGCGATTGAATACGGCAGCTTCCCAGAAGGACTGACCTTCCCCCAGAGAACATCGACAATGGAGTTACCAGATTCCTGTCCTGGAAGATGGGCTGCTAGGATGGCTGTGACGTTGGGGTTACTAGCCCATGGTAACGTGTTGATGCCAGCCGAGTGTGTCACGACGACTGTGTTCGGGCATCGCCGAGCGACATTCTCAACAACTAGCGTCGAGTTCGAATCTGCCTCGATGTCTGTCCTATCGTAGCCCTCAGAAGCAAACGTGTTGAGAAACACGAGACAAACATCTGGGATAGGGTATAAGCTTCTGAAGTCGCCTGCAGCTAGGACCTTGTTGTTCAGGATGTATTGCACCCGTGCGCCATTCTCACGAGCGTGAGCCTTGATCGCTTCGAGAGGCGAAACCAGATATGTGTGCCGGCCCGTCCCAGAACCACCGCCGATTGAGAGTGTGCCAATCTCAAACTCAGCGCCAAAGACAAGCCCGTCGGCCGGGTCTGCCGCATCGTTACCGAAGACGCCGATGTTGGAGGTTTGCTTCAATGGAAGGGTGCCTTTGACGTTCTTTAGCAAGACAGTGGCTTCAGCACCGAGCTTGCGAATAATCTTGGAGTGATCGCGTCTGACATCGCGGCTCGGTGGCGGCCCAAATGGGATCAAGTGAAGAAGATTCGATTGCGCTGCGATGGTGAAGATGATGGATGGGTCAACCGTCGGGTAGTCGGCGCTATCCTGTCCAAACAGATAGTACTGTGTCATGATGCGTTTAATCATCTCGTCAAGACGGTCTTCAGTGACAGAACCGTCGCTGATCATTTTCGTGATGTTGGGTCCCCAGTAGGTTTCGCCCGTGAAAGTCTCGGCTTGGCTGATCGGTCCCGGCATGTTCATATCCAAGCCACCATTGATCGATTCCGGTCCCGAGTGAGTCGCGTACCAATCGCTCTGCACATATCCCTTGAAGGCGAGTTCATCCTTGAGAATTCCGTTTAGAAGGTTAGAGTTCTCACAGGCGTAGGTCTGGTTGAGCCTGTTGTAACTACACATAACTGTAGCAACGCCCGCGCGAATAGAATCGGCGAATGGCCATAGATACAGCTCATGCAAGGTGCGGTCATCGATGTTGGAAGAGATCGCTGCGATTTCGGTGCCGTTTTCCAGCCAGGTATTAGTTCGTTGAGTTTCTTGTTCATTGCCGATGAAGTGTTTTGCGCACGCCTGCACGCCAGCATCTTGCATGCCTTTGATGGTGAGACTCATAGCAATACCAGTGAGGTATGGATCGACAGAAAAGCCCTCCCAATTGCGTCCACCGAGTTGGTTCCGGCCCAGCGGTCCAGCCACTGGTCTAAGTCAAATGTTAGCGCCCTGTTATTCACCGTTGGAAGATTGCAAAACTCACCCAAGTCCAACGTGGACGCCCTTGTCCCGAAACTCCTCACCCAACGCCTTTCCACGCTTGTAAATTAAATCCTTGTCCCAGCTAGCGGCCGTTGTCAGGCCGGCCGGGAACACGCTAACAAGATCGGCGCGGTTCAGCGCCGTGGGCCCGTCGAGCAGGCAGAGGCCGCGGAAGCCGACGCGCTCGATCGGCGGGATGTTACCAATGCAGCCGCCGACCTCAAGACCGATACGACCAGTAACTATTCGGGTCTTTTCGGTAAGGTTGAGACGCGCCGTAAAAGCTGCGGCCTTGGAGGCCGCCGAATCCCAGTTCCGGACGGGTGAAGGTGAAGCAGGGGATTGCGGTGGTTGGCGGGCTGGCCAACGCCCGCTGCCGGCGCCGTATTGCCTGCTGGCATACCAAACCGAGATTAGGATGAGGCCCGTGAGGTACAACACGGCTCTGGTCCATGATTGGCGACAGCGGCTCGTACATTGTGGCGGAGGGAGGTTGACAAATCGCTGTTTCGCAGGATGGTAATGGTGCGGCTGCTGCTGTTGCAGTATGTGCTCTTGGCTGCTGTGGCTGGCGTCCTTGGTGCTGCTAGAGAGGTCGCTAGTGGTGATTTGGCTCTCATCGGGCATCATGTCGGTCGAGAAGCTGCAGGAATGGCCATTCAAAAGGAAAGAGATCTTCTCGTCTTCGGCAGCTCGGGGACGCAGCGCATTGATGTGCGTTGGCTCCCGGACGTTCGAGTCCATGGCGGCGGGTTCGCTTCTTGTCATGTCGTTCGTCACTGTCAACGTGGGTGCACAGTCTGGCGATGCTTTAACTTATGGATTGGACAGAGCGGCACAACCGGGCGAACGAGAGATCAAGTTTCAAGAATCTGGGGTAGAAGGCCAGTTGACGTGAGCGCTTTCTTTGGTGGACTGAGAGCCCGTGAGCTCGTCTCCGCCTGGTCCGGATAGGTGACCGTGTTCTTCAGAAGTGGAGGTGTTCAAGCGATTGAAAGTGAAGGTTTGCGGAAGGAAAAGAGGTTTGAGAAAATGGGAGAAAAGCAATGGCTTGAAGGACCGAACTCGGGGGGAACGCCGTGGGGCGGGCAGTCATTGCGTGATGCTCAACTTACCAGACTTACTTTTTTGGGGAATATGTTGGAGAAGCTCCCCTCAATGTGCCTGGTTCCTGGAGCGTCTTCGCTCTGAATGCCGGCGAATAGACCAATAGCGCCGTTGCGGAGTTTCGGGTTCGGATCCGACAGTTACTCAAGCACGTCATTGCTGATCACCCCTATGCACGTATTGATGTCTCTCAAATGATGCGCTGAATTACCTCGCGATCTTGCCAGCTTATGAGATCGTGCTAAAGGACCTGAGAAGAAGAAAGTTGTGCACGCTCGATCTCACGCCTGTCCAATTACTATGCTTCTTTCAAGTCATATGATATATGTTGTACACCGATGTCTTGCGAGGCTTTTCAGTTCTGTCTCGGGTAATACTCGGAACTCAGACACTTGCATAAGAAGGCCCTAGAATATTCAGTATTGATGCGCAGAGAGTTCCCAACCAGGCAGTAGATGATGACTTGGTTGAAGTTAGCTTATAACCTGGGCTAGGTGCGATGAACTTGTGCCCTGAATGCTCACTAAACACAACATCACATTATCGCAAGCAGACGCAATATTGCCTTGCTATTCTATACTCTATTCTTTGGCAGCCATACCAACAGCACAACATACTAAGAGCCCAATCGCCAATCTGGAGTTCTTTGAGGCTTGACGTCTCTCTCAACCTCAATGTGGGGCCGGAGCAAGCTGCCGCGCAAGGGTCCGTTGAGCCACTCTTTCTCCGTGACTCATTTCCATCTCCACCACCGAATATGAGCAGGGTTAGGGCATCAATTGTCAACCATCCACAACTGGTCGGTTAGCTCAGTTGGTTAGAGCGTGGTACTAATACATCATCAGATGTGTTGAGTAATGCCAAGGCCGGGAGTTCAAGCCTCCCACTGATCATATCCTTTTGCTGCTCGATGCTTTGATTTTTGTAAGCGTACGCTGTTCCCCAACCCACTGCTTGCTATCTTTAGACTCACTTTGCGACCGAATCCTCTAAGTGTTGCGGACATCATCTAATTTCTTTTCGCCGTGGAACATGAAATCATCTTTATCTTCGCTGATGCGCTGCTACACAGGAACAATGCACCCACCGGACATTATGGCAGTACGTGCTGAGCTGTAGACAATAGCGAAGGCTAAATCGTTGTACGGAAAACAGGTCGTTCACTCTTCTCGGCCGAGTTGTCTAGATCTAGACATTCTATGCGGAACTCAACGGTGGTCATCTGAACTAGAAACACATGGCGAGGAAGGTACAAGGTTCCCATCGTCCACGTTCTGTCCCTCAGGGCCATATGGCATGCATTTCTGGCAACCGTTACAGCGTTCTAGAAGTTCTAGAAAAGAGGCTTGAGACGATGATAAGTCCGCAAAAGAATCATTTCGGGTTTTGCGATTTGCATTGATACTCTCATGACCGAAGGTGTACAGAGGATCCTTGTTTTCGTCTATCCGCTTTAGCTTGTGCGCATATGTCCTGATGTTTTCGTCGTTTAGGTTCTCCAAAGATTTCTTCTTTGGGAAACTAGCAAACGAGGCCAATGTGAACCGGCTATCTTCATAATTGAGATGAACTGACTTGGCCAATCGTCTCTATGCTCACAGTTCCCGGCAGGAATATGCTTGAACACTGATGTCCGAAAGCTTAAATTTGATTGGGCCCAGGTCTCAAGTCCTCGATCAAATCTCAACGGTCGTGCAGGTCGGGAAAAGTCCCTGCCGTGAGCGCACTAGCAGAGAAACATCAGCCAGAGCCGAGCACCTCCCAATCACATGGTCGATGCACCTCTGTCGTGCGTCGCTCGCTCGGCCATTGCCAAGAGATGAACGTGTTTCTTGACAATACGCCGTGGCAAGCCATCGGCAGGACGCCGGGTGCTTGCGGCTCGGGGACGCAGGGTGGTTTCGCTTTTCAAGAGAACTGCCAACAGCTACTTGACAGGAAGCCGTTGTCGCCGGCTGGTTTGAGCCCAAACACTGTCCAAGCGTTCGCCGCCCATCAATACCACCCTTCAAATCACGGGAGTGCGTCAGAGATATTCTCGGAAGCTCGTGGGGAAATCCAGGCAGAAATGACAGGCTCGTCCCATAATGTGAGACAAGGAAGCCTCGTATGTCGCGTTGCGAAGCCGGCCAGGTTCAGCGTTGATGTGATGAATCGCCGTTGTCAAATGCCGCTATGAAAATACAAAGGCCACCTCTTGTCCTGTTCGTCATCATTCTGAATCACTCTCAACAGAGTCTCGTCGCCTTGGATGAACGGTTTTGGGAGCCATTGGGTACTTGGGTCGCTAAAACTTCATTGCTTAAGTTTTTCGGTCACCGATCAAGTTCCTTGATATGAGCAAGGTCCATGTGTCACTTTTGAGGATTGTTGCCAATGTTCATTTTCTTTCGTATACAGAATCGCATGATAGTTTGACACGCTATGGGCAGAAACAGACAGCTGTCGCTTGCTTGTAGTTCACAATCTCTTGCTCTCGCCACTGTCGTCAGTGCCGATTTGTTCATCCCTGCTGCCAGAGTGACGTGGTCTGGCCTTCGACGCTGACCTTATCAATAGCAGCTACCTCCTCCTCGCTCAATCTCCAACCAAGCGCTTCAATAGCCTCTCTTGCCTGCTCAGCTCTACGGATGCCGACGACTGGAACAGCGCCTTTGCCGATGTTGTAGTTGAGAGCAACAGAAGCTGGGCTCTTTCCTCGCTTCTCTGCGATCTCTCGTAAGGTGGCGATGGTCGGCTCAATATCCTTCATATCGTAACTGCTGAAGCGGTACTCCTTAGGCGGTGGGTTCTCGGGTGTGTACTTCCCAGACAAGCGCCCCTGCCCGAGGGAAGAGTACGATTGGAAAACGATGTCGCTCGCCTGACACTTTTTAATGCTACCAGTGATCTCGGGGTAACGACGAAGGACGCTGAATTCGCACTGGTTCGTAGCCAAAGGCACGTTGTGCTTCTTTAGCTCGTCTCGGATTGTGAAGACATCTTCACTGTCGTAGTTTGCAACGCCCACAGCTCGGGTGAGACCTTCCTTCACGCACTTGGCCATTCCTTCCGCAATGTTCGAGAAGCTCTGAGGATGTATAGGCCCATGAACGAGGTAAATGTCGACAAAGTCGAGGCGCAGGCGCTCCAAGCTGGCCTTCAAGCTCGTCACGGGTGCGTCGACGGGGTGGATGAAGTTCTCCGCCTTCATGGGCGTGCTGAAGAACTTCGTCTGCACCACGAAGTTATCGCGAGGAAGACCTTGCACAAGATCGCCCACGATCTTCTCGCTCTCGCCGTTTCCGTATGCTTCTGCGGTGTCGATGAAGTTGATGCCCGCGTCGTAGAGAATCTGCCATGCCTCCTGGATTTTGATCCACTCGCTCTCGTCATAATGCCATGTCGGCTTGTCTCCCCACGGCCAGCCTCCAATGGAAAGGTAAGAGGCCTTGACAGGGCCATTGACTGCGGGAAATGATAGACGGTCTTTGGCAGTTGGACAGAAGCTTTGAGGCAGAACATTTTTGCCGGCCAACTCTGGATCCACTCCCTTTGGCTTGTTGGAATGGAACCCAGAGACCGAGGATAGGCCGGTGCTGAGTCCGGTTTGCAGTGCTTGATCCATGGTAATTGACGTAGGTAGGTGCTATGAGAGAAAAAAAACTTTCGTTCTTGATTCGTAGTTGAGCAAAAATTGGGCTTTAGTCGATGAGCACTGCAAACTTTTTGGTTATTTTACTGCTTCGCCCGGTACATCTGGCCATTTCATAGGTAGCAGCGGTCAGAGATGGTTTTCTTCCATTCTCTTCATCATGGAACGACACAATGATTTCATCGTCGCGACGAATGCCTTTGAGGTCAGTTCAGCGTCATGCCACGATCTTCCCCAGGTTCACGAGCCCGATGGTCCACCTTTACCCAGATATTTTGTTCAGGCCTCAAGCGATTGGTGAAATGCGCTTGCCAACAGATGGGTCAACATATGTCATTATTACTGTCTTCCCTCTACTCCATGTCCGCGTGGATCCACCGCGACGATGCTGACTGCGGGATATTCTGCCCCTCGATTGAAAGACGCGGCGACGCGATGTTGCATTCCTGTTCAGCCACATCGCGATGCACAAAGCGCACTTTGTGGCTTATTCCATCACATGCAAAATCAACACCAAGAGACCGTGTACCATTATGGCCCGATCGCCCAGTCTCAACAATTCGTGAAGAGACACTGACGTCACCATGAAGGGGTCATTGAATGTGAGACAGACACCAAGCAATCACATAGCTCCATAAAACCCGGCGTCGATCGCTTTTCTAATACCTCCGTTCTGAGTGGCTCTCACTACTTGCACACATTTTTGACATCCTTCACCATCATGGCTACAGAAGGGCAAACGTACACCAATTTGAAGAAGGCCTCCAACATGCTTGGGGAGCCGGTGATCTCGTCTATCTCGGAGGTCCCAATTACCACGCAGCGGAAGCCGTTCCTGCAGCCCGAGGATGACCAGAGACTGTCCCACACTGGTAGATCATTCTCCCTTGCGTTAGTCGAAAAGTCGAGTTAACCATCGCCAAAGGCACTGCTCGGGCCAACATCGCTGCGACGCACGATCGTCCGAACGGCACGACGGAGTATGATTGGAACAAAATCCATCGTCATCAGACTGTGAGTAATCTTTCCTCAGTGACTTGTTTGAGATGCGACCTGGTAACTAATAGACATAAACACAGGTATTGCAACAACACTGCGAGTTCTTCGACCGTGTAAGTATCATGCCATCCAATCTCGTCAAATTCTGGTATCCTAATGTCTATTAGGACCAAGATGGTGTCATCTGGCCACTGGACACCTTTGTTGGATTTTACAAACTTGGCTTTGGACTCATTCTCTCAACACTCTCGGTCTTCATCATTCACGGCAACTTCTCCTATCCCACAGTGCGCGGGTACTTACCCGATCCCTTCTTCCGCATATTCATCGACAACATCCACGGGGATAAGCACGGAAGTGACAGCGGCGCGTACGACACTGAGGGCCGGTTCAGCTCTCAAAAGTTCGAAGACATCTTTGCCAAGTATGCCGAGGGCAGGGACTACATGACCATTGGTGACATCTTTGCCATGCTCAAGGGCAACCGGGTAATTCTCGACCCTGTTGGCTGGGGAGGTGCCTTCTTTGAATGTTAGTAATCGTTACAATTTACTGTTTATGAATGTCACTAATCCTAGGACAGGGATGGCCACTTATTTAATGCTCTGGCCTGCCGATGGCCGAATCTGGAAAGAAGATGTCCGTGGGATTTACGACGGCAGCCTGTTCTACACTATTGCTGCCCGAAGATCCCAAAAGAAGGACGTCCAATCTAAGCACAATTAGTGTATGTCGTTATCTGATCGGTTCATCAGGCATTGCTGTCTGGGATCATGTGATCACCTGCTTTGCATACTCAATACCTTACATACGCAGGCTACGTAGCAAGAGTTGATTTGTACGGGTATCTCACTGGATGAGAGCCTTTAATCTGTTCAAGAAGCTTTGCATCTCCGTTTTTTAATAGAGAAAGTCTAGATAATTAGGTGCACCAAGAGATCGGAGACAACATATCTCCCTCACTGACACGTACTCTGGGCGGTTGCATTCTATTCTAATCTGGTCACAATTCTGTTCATTTGAAGTTCATCCTGGGTTTTAGAATAAACCAAATCAATCGCGTATGTTGCAGCATGTAAGGTGGATCAAACTGAGCTGGACAGGAGCAGGTTGTACACGCTCACAATAGAAAGGCCGATGTTCAGGAACAAATCACAAGCAGTGAAGTCGTTTGCGAATCAAAATTTAGTAATCATCCCATGATTTTGGCGAGAAATTCATTCATGGGTGCCTACCCCGCGTCACATCAATGCACCAACCTTCCTCCCCCTTCTTCGGTCGCCGAAGCTTACTCGGCCGTGCGGAGTGGGTTGATCATTGGCGGCAGTGACTATCAATTAACATCTCGCAACATCAATAGCAGCATGGTTTGGACGCGCCCGCCTCAGTTTCTGCTAACGGCTGAATTTGAGGATATCAACGAAAACGTTCTAGTGCGTTATGCGTCCATCATGAAGCTCAACACGTTGATTTGAGATTATTGCAGCTTGATGGCTGCCGGCTCCGAGGCAGCCGTGGGGCGTTGATGAGAACACAGTAGACCATTCATTGTCTGTGATTGTCACCATCGAGCAGCGTGGTTGAAGATTTGTTGTTGAAGGTCATGACATCGTAAATTAAATAATCTGAGTCGGTATCTAAAATCTGTTTCTTTCTGATATAATCCCATGGCCCAAACCCCCAAATCGTAAGATCGTCAATAAATCGACTGTGAAGGAATCTCTGCCGCAGTTGCGGGGTCCTCCATATAAGGATCAGTCGGATAAAACTCCATAATGATGTACCACTGAATCAAGGCAGCCATCAGAAACCCCAGTCCACCGGTCAAGAATAACGCCGCGATAGCCACAGCCGCAGTCTTTGTGAGAAGGGTGACAACACCAACAGCCAAGAAAGCACCAGCGCCGACCAAATTCCAGAGTCCATTCTGCCAACTGGCGTCGAGAATCTTGGGGACGTACCACTTGTCCTGAGACAAGTAGATCATCAGAAGACCGGCGATCACGAATAGACCGCCGCCGATGAGGAGAGGTGATGTTACGAAAATGATACCGGCGCTAGGGTGTGAGAGGTCGAGGACGCCCGGAATCCCAGAGACGGCGGAGACGGTGAAGGAAGACCCGGCAAGAAACTGAAGGATACCAGCTCGGAAGGCCAAGCTAGGCAGGAAGACAGTTCGAAGTTCGTACCAGTTGGCCCACCACACCCACTCATCGCTGCCGAGTAGTGCTGGCTTGTACGCATCAGGCGCATCTTTCTTCGGGTCCAACACGCCACGGTCGACGTTGAATGCTGCCAGCAATCCCATGAGACCGCTCAAAGCAAATAGCGCGCCTCCCAAGGTCTTTGTTGTTTGAATACCAGCGTCCTGTCCCGGGAAGTCCAGAGCAGGGCTCAATAGAGGAATGAGAGTGAAGATGCCGTTGAGGCAGAAGCAGATACTGCCGGCAATGAACACCATAGTTACGAGCCATCCCATGTCGCGGTACGGGTAAATAGTGAGCATGGCTCCTAGTCTCGAGAATCCACTCCGGTATGATGATGCTGTTACTGAGAAGACGTCCGCGTCCCGCTCCGGCTTTGCTGCTCTTTCCGCGTCACAGGCCGCTTTGTATGCCGCGTAGTCGATGTGGTTGAACGTGCGATGCCAGACGGCGGACGCGAACCGCTCGTCGGCTGATCTTGTTGAGGGCGGGTATCCGATGGAGCTGAGCGAAGGGTAAGGCGATACCCAAGGCTTGGGCATGCCTCCCGTCCCCGGAGCCCTCAGGTAGGACACCCGACGAGGGTTGTAAGCGTTCATGATGACTGAAGTTGATCGTCTTGTGATGGAGTGCCCCTTATTCCATTTTTCTTTTTCTGGGCACGCCCTTGATGAAGAGTGCTGATCGTTCGGCTGTGTCAACCGATCATCGTCATGAAGAAGAGACGTGGGAACAGGTCCCTTATTTACGCCTCACGCATCCTTCGCCGGAACGTCATGATCCCTCATCGGGCTTCTAGCTTCGCACCATTTCCTGCAAGCCCAACCCCTCCGGTGGCCTGAGCATGAATGTTAGCCCACATCGTTTCAGTGCGTGCGTATTGGAGGGAACAGACGACATACGGGGGACGCGCCGGAGGAGGACCCAAAGGTTCACGCCGTAGAGTGTGTTGGTTCTAGGCGATGGGACACCTGAACACTTGATCCCCATGTCGCTCTCGGCATGCACGGGCGGTATTTTCAGACGACGTGCGTCCCCGCGTCCCCTCTCTGCTTCCTGGCTGCCTGTCTGCCCAAGGGACGCCCGACTTCTTCACGACTGACCCTTCTCTGAGACACGCATTGCCTTGAGTCCGGTTGATAAGCTGTCGTCCAGAAGTTTAGGACAGAGGCTGGGGGAGGAGGGCCGACGGCAGGGATTGGCCGCGAGCGGCGAACTCTGTCCGGGTTTGAAACAAACCTTGGACCCCCCCTCTTGATGGACCTGCTGTCTCTCACCAGCAGTAAATAGTAAATTGCATTGCTACTCCTGCGTCTGTATGCGCAGTTGGTCCGTGATGTCACGCCGACTTGGTCGCACCAAGGCCGAAGAAACTTCCCAGGTGAAGGTCCCCGACTAAGGCGGCGCATAGCATGCAACACAGCAACCAACACGCTGCGCCTTCTCCTCGAACGGCCTAGCGGCAAAGCGGAATAATTCTCACTAGCTCATATTTGGGCCAGCTAAGAGGCCAGCCTACCAGTCCGTTCCGGCGCCCGCGCATGTTTTGGTGTCGGCAGTACGCCGTTTAGTCTTTCGGCCGCCGCCTAGTGTCCGCAGCCCCTTGCAGGAAAAGGGGAGAATACAGGGGAAAATCCCACGTTCCTCTCCAGATCGCCAGATCGCCCTGGATCCAGTATTACCAGTCGCATTTCGATAAGTGATTGATCTTCGTCGAAGAAATCACGAACTGGCGCGATTTTGACTCTTGAGGTTGAGGCGGCGGTTGATTGAGGCCCAAATGTTAGTTCGCCCTGAGGCTTCGCGTCATCCAAACAAACTGCCCTCCTTATCCGAAGTGTCCCCAACTCTGACTTTGGCCCTCTAGTCTTTTCTACACTTCCTTCTCGCTCTCGTGAATGAGGCTTCCTCCTACTAGCTAACTCCCACCTGAGAAAATCCGAAGCCACCACAGTCCAGGAATGCCTAGCTTGTTTCCAACCCACATGTCGCCTCACGCTAGAACAAGCCGTGAGGGTACATTTTCCGCCAAAAATGATTTGTTTTGAGTTCGGACTTTTCAGCCACCTTGTACACGGATCCCTGTCTAGAACATCGGCCACCACAGCCGGCGCGCACACACGCACGTTAGGATCAAAGGTTGGTGCCCGTGGCTCTCTTCCTCTTTCCCATGGCGACCAACCTTCCCCCGACTCATGCAAGACGGGCGCTGGCCAGAGTCTACTGCTTGCGAGCTTCTCGGTCTGATGTTTTTGTCGAATGCTCCCCATCTTCCGCCCTCGGCCGCTTCCGCGACAGAGTGGAACGCTGGCTAACCGGCGCCGACGGGTAGCAGCTTAAACGCTCAGGGGCAACTCTGTCATCTCGGCTCCGGTCGATCACGAAAACGCAAAAGATAGCGAGAACGAAAAAAATGCATCGCGGGTAGTATTGTGCCGTTCGATTTGGCATAGGTGTCGTTAGCGAATTCATGTTGGCAGAGAAGCGTAACGTCTTGTCTAGCGCCAAGCTGTGTTGCCTCCCCGTTATGAAGATCTGCGCTTGGAGGATTATTTATGGAAACCTCCAAGCCTCAAGCGCCAAGCGCCGCCAAGCACAGACTGAGCGCTGTTCGCATTGCTTGATCTGAGGCTCTCGAGGGAGTGTTCGTGAGAATCTGCTGCCCGTATCACGCCGCCAAGAGCACAGCCAAGGCGGGTAGACAGCCTTGGCGGCCACGAAGAGGAAGAGAGCGCCGCCTCAACGCTGGGTGACAAGGTTGGGCGGCCATTCGATGAGACCAAAGGCACTTCAAGACAGGTCGGAAATCCAGCTTCTTGGTAGGGTGTCACTCGCTTTCCTAGGATCACTCAGGGACTACCACGCTGCGACAAGGGTGACCGCTGACCCGGCCCCCAAACTCTATGAGATCGCGATTGCACAACGGCCTTGATGATCCGTGCCGGCGGACGCAGCCCAGGGGGGAGCCAACCAGATGGCCTTGGTTCCTGGAGACTAGATGAATTCAGGCATTTAACGGTCGCAGGCTGTAATTCTTCGACGCGCTAAGGATTTAAGAATGAAGCTTGGTTGTTAAGATTATTGGTTAAGATTATATGTTTATATCGATTTGGATTTTCGGTGCCTTGTTCCCGAAGGACTAGTCTGCAGGGTGGGTAGCTGAGTTCCCCCAATCATCTGGAGGGACGACCTTGTCCAGACGTCAAGCTTTCCTGAGGGCGGGAAGTGGGGAGGTTGCCAGCTGCATTGAGCGTTGAGCAAATAACGTTTGCCTTGAAAGTCAAGCAGGTATGTGCGCATGAGCAAACAAATCTGATTTCAGACGGTTACCTGACAAGTGTCTGTCAATTCCAGAGTCTTGGGCTTGACTCGAAATCCCCTCCTCGCTTACGCTTAACGCCAAAGTTGAAAAAAACAGGGCGGATTCAGGGCGTTCGATAGCACTTTGGTGAGGCTTAGACACGTAAGCTGCAGATAACAGAAGACTTTCCCCCATGCTGACGGAACATAGCTTAGTCGCTCTCGAGATAATGTAAGAACTAGCCTATTGTTGAAGTGGCCTATCATTCGAATGGCTTCATAGACCCTCAAGGCTCAGACAATCGCAAACATTGTCCCAAACCAGGTGTCCACATGGGCTGATCCGACATTCGACGGCAGAAGCGGCACTGTAGAACTTTGGAGGGTAAACGGCTGAAGGGTGAAAAAAGCTTGCGGTCCGCCGTCTACCCGTTTGAAGAAGGAACTTGCCGCTTGTCATCCGAAGTTGACTGTTCGTCCTGGGGGAGAGGAAAAGTGGGACACCATGAATCGACCATCTCCTCGGGCTCACCACCAGGTTCTCCAGCTCCTAAATCTCGTGAGAATGGTTGTGGATAGTTGGACATAATGAGCAATCTGTCCTGAGAAGGTGCGATAGGGGTTAGTCAGCAACCGGAATAGTTTCAATCGAGTAATTCACTGTCTGCTTTGAGCAGCTTTGATGTGAGGCCTAACAAAGGAGGTTATGAGGCGTGGAAAGGCTTTTGGTCAGGCATCAACAATCACCAGCAACCGCGCCTTCCCTTTTGTCTACTGTTCACCTATGCGCTGATGTCTGCTCTCCTTCACAAATTCCCTTTTCTCAAAACACTGTCTCCTTCACAAAACACAATCTCAACGCTTTGCTGCCACGGCTGTATTGTTATTGCCAGTCAAAGTTGTTTTACAAACGACGGCATATCGAGACACGTCTCGTACAATGCCCCCCTGGGCAATTTGAACAAGTACCCAAACCATGGACCGAAAAGTCGCAAACGAGAAGAAGACCCGAGAAGCCGCGACGATGGACTGGCCCAAGATGCCTGACCACTACCCCAAGGTCAGCTCGAGCTGAGACAGCCTTCTCCCCTTACTCGTACCTCCTGAGCTGACAGAAGGTCTTTCTTCAGGGAAAGACGGCCAGCTTCGATCTGTCAGAGATGCCAAAGACCGCGAACTCAGCCGCCAAGGCGCAAGCGCCGCCGGCACCCCCCACGCCCACAGTCACCATTGGTGACAAGGTCAACGAGCTCCTGCAATGGCGCGAGGGCGTTGACCAAAAGCTTGATGAAATCAACTTCAAGCTCGATCATCTGCTCAACGAGACGCTAAAGTCTCGGGGGCTCGAGAGTCAGGAGACAGCGATGGGCACGAAGCTCGGAAACGCTTGTTTCCGCCTCGACAGTCACCACGAGACCATCCAGAGCATCAGCCAAAGCCTCGCGGCGGCGAATAGCCAGGTCCATCGCCTGACGAACGAGCTTCGAAGTATCAAGGAAGCAAATGAAGTGACTGTGACTTTCAAGTCTAGCCGACCGTAAGTGGCGTCCCAACAGTTGATCGAAGCATCCAGACTAATGTCCTTATCAGACAGTAGAATCGAGATGAATTAATGTTTGGAGTTTGGCACAAAAAGGAGCACAGCACAGGAGTTGTAAGGGGGAAGTCTGTTTATTTTGACTCGCAAGCGCTTTGGCATCCTGTTCTGTCAGGTTGCACGGATTCGTTCGCCCCAGCGTCGGGGTCATGTCACGAAGTTTGGCATTGGGTGTTTTCTGCGACAGGTTTTGCATAGAGAAGGGTGGAGATCATTGCTGGTCCGGTCTGACTTGGTTTGGGAGCATTCATCTTCAGACTTCAAGGCACATAGTTCGGTTTTCTCAGTAGTGGGTCGTAGCGAAGAGAATACCGTTCGCGTCAAGAAGGATAGACATTTTGTTAAAACATGGAGTCTGTACCAGAACTATCTTTGCCTTGCGAACCAGATCGACGCTCCAATGAGGGGGACGATCAGGCTTGCCATTTTGAGACCAGTCTTCTTCCACGAAGCGAACAGGTCCATTGTCGCCAGCCTTTGGAACTCGGCGGTGTCATTAACTCTGGGGTAGGGGACATCCGGAATGTCTTTGCCAATGAAGGGGCAAAGCTTGTCCCAGCCCAGGCCATCCTCCAATCTGACCACAAGAAGCTTCTCGGGAGGAATCAACTCCTTGACAGCTTTGTTACTGTGTGGCCGGTTAGCTTTCCGACACCTGACAGCCGAATTCCGAATAATTGACGGCGATCACGTCCGCGCGCGCGAACGATGGGCGGGAATAAACTTACTGCGCGTTGTACAGCTCGACACACTCGTCCAGCTCCCTCTCCTTATCTCCACCCATGTAGCCTCGGTAGAGGACTCGTCGGAAGCTGTGGCCGAGCTGGGTCAGGTAGTAGGTGTAGGCGTCGAACATGCCAATCAGACGCACGGAGGGCGTCGTGAAGAAGGTCGCCATTGGCTGGAAGGTCTTGGCCACGGAGCGCCGCCATGCCTCGGGGTCCCGCTCGGTCAGGACGAACTTGGCGTTCGGGTATGCCGCCACGAGCTCGGGGAGGAACCACGCGGGCACGTCGGTGACGCTGTCGTAGTCCCCGAACCACTTGTCAAAGTCCTCTCGGGTGAACTTGTTGCCCTCGCCCAGGGACCCGGCACGGACCGCGTCGTCCATCATGCGGATGTGCGACACGCCATTTTTGAAGACTTCGACCTGGTGGTACGGTTTGTATCCGAGGATTTTCAGGGCGTGGTAGAATCCGTTGGTTGCGTTTCTAGAAACGACATTGTCAGATCGTTGGGATGCATTGGGGGCCGTCCCACTTGTTAGTTATGGTATGGGGTTGCGTACCGTCCGAAACTGAGTAGGATGACCTCCTTCTCCCGAGGGTTTGGGTGAACTGGTTGGCGGTCGATGAATCTAGACATCTTTGTCCCTTGCTAGTCTTCAATTGCGTGATTGCAGGCAAAGATGTCGTGATCGAGGAAGCGCGATGGTAGATATTATGAACGGGTGCAGCTCCCGGAGGCG
The DNA here is from genome assembly GCA_027406105.1 of Colletotrichum endophyticum. Taxonomy (NCBI): domain Eukaryota; kingdom Fungi; phylum Ascomycota; class Sordariomycetes; order Glomerellales; family Glomerellaceae; genus Colletotrichum; species Colletotrichum endophyticum. The sequence goes on from JANVYF010000005.1 coordinate 1,455,441, forward strand.
ACAGGGTATCTCGGAAACCGCCTCGTTGCTGCTTACCTCCGGCCATTCTCGATGCACGACGTGGTCGACATATCACATACCCCGCGGCTGATCCTCAGCGCTTATGCGGTGAACAACGCACATCGTCGGTCGGGGGAATCGTTCCGCTTGGTATATCGAACCACTCATGCAGTCTTCGTGGGTCTTGATGTGGTGTTGTATATGTCATGTTGCATTATCTACGAGGGTTGCTGCAACCAACGTGTCGCGAGTTGTGGGGCGCGGAGTAGTTTTAGGTCAACAGAAGCGACTATTCGCAGACATTGTACGAGCTTCACACGAGGGCGAAGGGTACTTGCATGAGAAATGCTACACATATCCACAATTAGATGTAAAATGAACACGCGGGATTACAAAGATTTGAAGGTACGGAAATCATGAAATATCCGAAGGCCGAGACATTTATGAAGAAAAGAGTCCGCTTCGCTCGCGTCGCGAGCTCAGCAGACTCTGCGGATTGGTAGACGAGATTCTTTCTCAGTTGCTCAAACCCTTGTAGCTAGATACCAGTTTCTTTGTAGCGGGACTATGATATCCAGATGATTTATTGGCTTCTCTTGACATGATGAGAAGCCAGAATGTTATGATCGGAATGAACATGGTAACAAAGACCCAGGCAGTTGTTTTCCTTGAAAGTTGCCTTTGTCTTACGAATAATGAAAAGACTCAAACTGCAAAATGGGTGTATGGGTCAACCTATCATAAAGATTGACGCTCCCACTGGCACTTGTCGTCCTACAGCGAACGAATGTATTCAATTAACCAAATTCCATAGCTGAGCATTCAATTCCAACCTTCCTTCTTTCTTTTCTGAATGAATGTTCCAAATTAGCCTTGTGGTTGCCCTGAACTATCCTACGACAGGGCCGGCACCGCCCAGGGCGACCAACTGTCAACATTGAAGTTATTGTATGTTTGATCGGTCCGGTAGACACTTGTCGAGCCGCCAGACTGCTTCAAGAGGAACTTGTTGATGAATGCAGTCAACTCGCTCTGCTGGGAGCTCGGGAAGCTGCAGTGCGCATGATTCCCAACCTGGCTGTATCCGAAGGTATCAAGAGACCCCAGCGCCTGCCATTGCTTCCTAGCCCCTCCCATGCAGCCATACGTGCTCATTGTTCCCAGCCACTCGTAGTCGGGGTTCTCCATGATGTAAACCGGTCTGGGTGCAATCAGACCAGCAAGCATGTGGTGGTCAAAGGGCAGCTGGTTGACGTTGCTCGTGTACTGATTGAAATTGGGACTGAACCACGGGTTCTCGGTAACGATCTGTTTGGCGTCTTGGACCGTGAATCCGTTGCGGTTCTGCCAGTCGGCGATGCGCCAGCATCCCGCACCGCCGGCACCGGACTCCTGGGGCAAGGTAAGCGCGATGCGGGAGTCGAAGGCGCCGGCGACGAAGGCTCCCTTGCCGTTGCGGGAGCAGCCGGTCACTCCCAGACGTGTGGGATCGATTCCGACGGATGGGGTGAGCTCAAGCGCGTCGATGATTCGGGAGACGGCCCATGACCAAGCCATCAAGGCACCCGCACTGTGTCCGCTGCCGTAGAGGTCGTAGAACTTGCCCTTGCCGCGAGAGGAGCCGCCTTGCTGCTGCGCGATCTCGTCATTGTTGAAAGTGATTGTGCCGACGGTGGATGGGACGGGGATGCTGGCGGCGCCGTAGGCGATGATGGCCGGGACGCTATTTCCACTCGGCTTGGAGATGGTCACGGCGAAAGAGATGGACTTTCCACCGTCTGAGACGTTGATGGTGAGCTTATTGCCAGAGTAGGAGGCGGTCACGGACTGCGGCTTAGGCGGCAACGTTCCAAGTTCCAAGCGCTGTAGCTGTGAACCTATCTCGGCTTGGCGGCAGCTCCAGTCGGCTTTGGTCGTGACCTTGCCTCCGTCCTGGAAAGTAAAGGGGTCCGGCAACACCGAAGTGGATGCGCCGAGCCCGTTAGGCAGAGCGGGGCAAGCAGTTCCACCTCCCCCCGGCGCAGTGGAGGTACTGGTGACGGGGCTACCCGCCGAGGTAGTCGACGTTTGCAGGGTGGTCGAGGGGGGCTGCGGAGCGGGAGAGGACGTCAGGGGCGGACTTCCGGGAACGCATTGCGAGTACCAGTCGTTTGTGTAGCGACAATAATAGCCGGTGATGCAGGTTGTTCCGCCAGTGTGCCCAATTCCACCACATTGAGCCCATGCTCCCTGTTGCGCAACTGCGTGTGCGCTTAGAACGACGACTGCCGCCGCGAGTTGAAGATATTTCATGTCTTATTTCTTCGAGGTTTGAGGTGCAACAGCCCATCAATCAATTGTGAACAACCTCGCGAGATTGCGAACTAATTTCTTCATTTCTTGGGACTTTTTATACCCACGTCTGCTTGTTGCCAAGGCGAACTTTTTCACGATAATGATCAGAAGAAGAACGGAATGTCACATTTTGTGAAGAATTCTTTTGTGAATTTTTGTATGACTACAGGGAACATGAGGACCCTTTTTTCCTCCACCCCAACCCAGGCTAGTCTTCTTGACCACCACATCATGACTTAGATAAGGGCAATGATGGCGATCAGCTCTTGGAGCCATTCGCTATGCTTCTTGTCGAATATCCTGTTGATCTCCCTCGCGTTGTTCTCATCCTTCGGGTTCTTGGCGATCTTTTTGAATCTCTACTTGACTTGACGGAGAGCTTAGTTCTAAGGGTCTTCCGAGAGCCTAATGTATATCATGAGGAGGCACAGAGATACTACGTCGTTGTTCTTAGCCGCAAGGACATAACCAAGCCATTATTGAACATGTAGCAAACCGGTCTCTTTCAGACGTTTGATGTCGCTAGTAGCAAGAGCTACGTCGATTAGGTAGGGGGTGTATATAAGATTCATCTTAGAGGGCTTTAAATTTAGGCTATAGTGTGATAGGGGGCCGCTTCTACTTAGCCAGGCAGCTCAAAAATCCCCTTCATATACCCCATGGGTTAGCCATAGAGGTTACGCTGTGACCCTCCACATATTTCCCCGTCAGAGTCATACGGCAGTCAACAAGGTGCGCCTCCAGGCGGCAAACTGCGAAGAAGAAAACTTAGAAGGGAAGAAAGGAACGGAATGTCAACTTTAGCGTACCAAACATTCGCCCACCCCGAATAGGACTTGGGCTGAAAAGCAGTGCTGTAGACATTCTACTATTGGGACATCCCGCTTGTTGCGTTGCATTGAACCGATCGCGTGGTCTTCCGGGAAAACAGCATTTCAGGCTGAATGGAACAGTCTGTCTTGATAGTGCCCCAACACTCCAAATGCGGATATATCCATGGTAGAATGGTGTCAGCTGGCCAAATTCAGCTTTCAATTTTGCCTTCTGCAACAACTGAGCCTTTGAGTTGAGATGTGTATGTGGTAGGCAACGCTCCAGATGTTGTGTGGCATGATCAATTGATATGCGCCAAGTAGACCTCAGGCAAGACTTGGGACCTGACTCATCTTTATTAAACTTGGTTGGCTGAAGACTTTGAGGAGGTGCACCCTGGCAATATGTAGGCCTTTGACACTGGGCGCCCATCCAGCCGTGAGTTCCCGACCGAGGGCTTTGTTGTTTATGCCGCACGCAGTAATTCTCGGTATGGAGCGTCCCACAAGTTTGGATGCGCCGACCTCATAACCGCTGATGGCTCGGACGAGCGGCTGTGCAATTGACGCGCAACTGCCAGCTTGTAACCAATTTTTTAAAAACAAGGTTGCAAGGCCACCAGTATGTCAAGAACTTGCTCATGGCTCCCCACATATTCCCAAAAAACGTCCGAAATTCCCAAGAAACGTCCGGCAATCAATTTGACGCCGAGCAGGTCTTTTGCCAACACGGCAGTGACGGCAGTCTGAGTTTAGCGGTCCGGCCAAAGGCAATGATCCCAAATAAGGGACTCTGGGCAGAATCTTGCTTTGGGACATGACCCACATAAATGTGCAGTTGCTTCGATGTTCCTATGCGGAACATACCGTCAAGTCATCATACGATGTCATTCTAGTCGAGCTCCAGTCGGAACAAGTCATGAGGTGGAATACGGATATCGTGACTAGACTAGAGCGTAGACAGGCTTAAAGGAACTTCGTCCTGAGTTAACTTTCACTTGGAGTCATCATCCGAGCAACCACAAGGCCAGAGTAGGCAGGTGGTAGCTTTACAAGTAGAGTTTACGGAGTAGTCCACTAGCATAGAGTTAACTCAGCAATTCGGATAAGTTGCCTTGTGTTTATCCCGTAATGTGGCGGTTAGGGATTAGGAGTTCCGGTAGCCGGCCCCTAAGCCCTAAGTCAGCCTGGAGATGTTTTAGGGGGTGGCTGTTTAATCCGGAACAGGAGTTGATGGAGCTCGGGCACGGCACCTCCGGAAAGGGGAGGTTAAGCATGTTCATCCGACGTTAAGGTCGCCCCGTCAGCATTATGCCGAATTCGCTTGCGGCTCTGTCGCCAGTGACATCTCATGCCACTGAACTTCCAACCTATGATGACATGAATCGCAGGTCGAAGCGGTCGTGGACCTGCCCGAAATTTGGATCTGCGCCTTTGGAAGGAAGATGCCGATGGCTGGAGTGGGGCCATTCCGAGTCCCGAACCAACATGGCGCGGTCTTCCTCGTCGCCTTTCGATCACCTCGTGTTGAACTATCACCTCTTCAAGTTGTTTTGAAATCTTTGATCAGTTTAATTTCATCCAGCCTATTCAACAATCAGATGAACACATTAGAAGAAAATGCTGTCTTCACTGACTATTTTCCTGTCAAGCAACATATGAAACTGGAAACCCCTATGTTCCGCCTCTGTGCTCCCCGCAAACCACTAAAAAGGTCGGACGATTCATGCGCTAACCCACAACTCCACAACTTCTGTTATTTTAGGCTTCCCGATAGACATCAACCTAGTCTCGGCACGGGAATGTGGGAGAATCTACCCGAAGGGCCGAAGGCGATGGGCATTTTTACACATCAGTCAACAATCATCTGAGTTGTCAAACTAGCACTACATGCAACCTCGATCGGGCCGCGATGACGAATCGGACAGTGTCGGTTCCTGAAAAGTAATCTATTTAGCGTCCTTTAGAACAAAGCTTGGCACCACATTGATATGCGTATTGTTCCGTAGTCCATAATGAGCCCACCGCTTTTGGCTGAGACTGCGGGGATCGTGGGATAGCACAGCCCTGCCGGGCTCCTCGCGGGCTGTGTTCCGGGTCTGTGTGTCAGTGTTCCATCCGGAGATGATTTCCCAAAGTCATCGGCCCCGTAGATGCGCAGGTTTACAGCACGGGTGAGGTTGGCGATGGGGGCAACGGCATGAGGTGGGAGGAGAAAACAACGTCATAAGAAGAGAGAACATATGACGGTGAAGTTTCTATAAAGCAGGCGAAGATTCTCCTCCTTCAGACGATTTCTTTCCTCATCAACTCAAACAACTCAGTCAACAGTCACTCATTCGCTACCAACTCACAAACCACCACACTCTTTCACAACCAACAACCACTCTTTTACCACATTCAAAATGAAGTCCGCCGTCATCTTCTCCGCTGTCGCCCTCTTCGGCGCCGTCTTCGCTGCTCCCCTCGAGTCTTCCAACGAGGCTTCCAACCTCTTCGCTCGCGTAAGTTACACACGGTCTCGATTTCACATCGTCCAGATTTGCTGACAGGTCTGCTACAACAGAAGCTCTGCGTCTCTGAGGATGGCATTGCCTGCTACTACGACAACAACCAGTGCTACTGGCACGACTGCTCTGACTGCAGCTGCGAGGACGTCTACAACGGCGCCAAGCTGATCCGCCGCGACTGCACCGACGCCAAGGACGCCGCCACCTGCCCCAACGTCCCCGACCCCAAGGCTGCGACTCCCGCTCCCAACCCCAACCCCCCCAAGGCTTAAGACAATGACTCCGGTTTGATGGACTCTGTTGTGGGGACCTTCGACTGGTTGGAAATGGGGCTTTTCTTTTTCTCTGATAATCAATAATACCTGAATTGAAAAATTCTCGCAACTGCATGGAAGCTCTTATCCCAGTTCTGGTGTCAATATTCCGAGATCTGATGGCGCTGACACAACGTGAAGTTTTGTATTTTGACTGATTACAATGTTGGGGTATGAAAAGCGATTTGTAACTGCTGGGCCACCTCACTGACCTCTATGTGTCTCTGAGGGAATGACAAACACGATTGATACGATCTCAGAATGTCTTCCGAGTTCAGCCGGCCTTATTGGTACACAGACCCTAGCAGAGAGGGGTTCTTGTGATGACTTCTAGAATTCAACGCACGATAAGCTGTCACATAGTCAGGCACGGCAGACGTTCTGATTAAACATCTGTTTTCAAAAGTCCCAAACAGATTAAGCAGAGAGGACCTGCTGCCTAACTGTGCCGCTCGCAACTGGGACTAGCGTCGTCGACACAACATTGCAATCTAAAAAATCACAAATCGGATTAGGCAGGCAGGCCTAATCGAGTCTGAGCCCCGCTATTTGAATTGTCTACTTAAGCTTCATTGTTCCGACGCCTTTATTTCAACCACAGACGCTTCACAAACTAAATACCAGTCATGGCGAAATTGACTCAGCTCCCGGCAGAGCTGCTGCAAAAGATTCTCTCGAATTTCCTAAACATCAACCACCATGTCGCTTACTTGGTCCTTCCCCTGTTCGAGCCGAACGCTGCCGACTTAGCCACGTTGAAAGCAGCTTCACGAACGTGTCGGGTCCTTCGCGACGCCGCTGAACCGCTCATCTGGAGACACCTCTGCCTGACGAAGCCCCGGCGTCAGGGTCACCCGACGACGCGGCAGCTGACCGGCCTCATTCGGCTCTGGCACAATCGACCCGAGCTCGCCGGCCACGTCCACACGCTCTACTTCTCCGGCGACGATCTGCCCTTCGGCCCTCAAGTGATCGACGAGGACGACATCGCGTTTTTGTCGCAGGTTCTGCAGGAATTCGGCTTCCAACTGTCGCAGCCTTGGGTGCAGGTTCCGGGACAGACACCCGAAACACAGCCGTGGCATACAGCGTTCAACAACCTCAGCTTCATCACGGCGCTGATAGTCCTCATGGCTCGGAATGTCAGAACGCTCGACCTCTTCGTCGGCGGCGATTTCTTCAAATGCATGCCCAGCCCAGGGCAGACGTCCGCCCGCCTGGAGCTCTTGAACCGTTTCCGGTGCCACTCGACCACCGGCGAGTCCATGGCCAGCATGAACCCGCTCCTCCGGCTTGCTCCCAACCTCAAAAAGCTCCAAGTCTGGCGTGCTCGCCTCGGTCACGACGAAGACTTAGACTGGAGTGGGTTCACGTCGCTGGAGCTCACGGACGCCGACGTGAGTGAAGCGGCGATCGCCAACGTCGTCAGGTCCTGTCGTGGGCTGCGGGAGTTCACCTTCTCGCCGGACACAGGCCACGCCCCGAACGAAACCATGGCGGCCCTTTTGATGCACGCTGGTACCCTTCGAAAGCTCGACATAAACTTCGGGGCGGAGGGGCAAGAAGATGGCCTTTGCGTTGGCTCGGTTGCAGCCTTCACCAGCCTCGAGGAACTTGGCATCTCAGTAGGGGAGATGGGGTGGGATGAAGAATGCACCCTGCACATGTTACCAAGAAGTCTGAGGTCCCTCGAACTTCACGGATACCCTAGAGACGACGAATGCCGCCAAGAGATTGAGTGGTTGGCGGGCGCAGTTGAAGCAGGGACCTATCCCAACCTCAAAGAGGTCTGGTTATCGGGCTGGGAGTGCGACACCGATCATCCAGGGCCGTGTTGGGGCACTTATGTCGACGAGAATAATCCGTTCATGGAGGGCGTCGACCAACACGGATCCGACTGGGAGTACGACAGTGACGAAGAGGAGGACGGATGCGATGGCGGAAGGACGGTGACTGAGCTTCGAGCGATTCTCCTGGAGGCGGGTGTTTCCTGCAAAATTAGACCGCCGTGAGACAATATAGACTCGAAGGTTCGATTAATAGTTCCAAACTCAGCATGTTGCATAGCTGTTCTCATAGCGGTTTTCGTGGAGTGTGACGGAAATGATATGCAGTTGTGTTTGTCCATGTGGGCTGATCAAGACTTTTGGAAAGCGGCAACGTGGAAGCTCCTTGAAACTATCACCGGGTAGTCGGGCTCTCATTCATTGACGTGTTGAACATATGTTCACCGTCAAAGCGTGATGATTTGACTCCAACAACTCAAAGAGCCAGTGCAATTGGTAATGAGAGCAACAGAGAGGACAAAGAAGCTGGTTCGATAAATTCGAGCATTGGCGGTATTTATTTTCGCCAAGAGTATCAAATTTCGCTGCGATGTACCCCACCGGAGACAAGTGATTTGCTAGAGGTCCCTAAGATCCGCAAGAAATACACCTCTATTTCAGATTTCCAGACAACTTTGATTCTCAACCGCGGCGTTGGAGAATATGTTAGCAATATGTTACACTCAAAGGATGAAAATATTGAAGATGCCCAGAAAAGAGCAACAAATAAATCGATAAGCTCATTGGAAGACTTGCCGCCAGAGCTGATCACGGACATATTGAGCGCAGCAGACGACGCCACCACCATCAGCCGCCTTGCTCGCACATGTCGCGGCTTAGCACGAATCGCCAAGTGGGCCCTCTACCGCCCTCCTTTCCGAGGGACAGATCCAATGACGTGGGCCATTGAGCGCGACCGTTTGGGTACTCTAATACAGATATTGAAGCATCGGTCAACACCGAAACAGGCCATCACTCCCCAGGACCTACATACAAATTTCGCAGAAGCGTTGAGAGCTGGCAGCTTTAGGATCGCTGACGCCCTCCTTGATGCTGGGGCGGAAATAGTATACAGCCCTGGCTCGAGGTCAAATCTCCCCAACGAAGAAGTTACAATACGGCACAACGAATTTCACGGGCACTTCGGATCCCTCGCACTCGCCGCCCGCAGCCGCTATCACCTCACCTTTTGGTACAGACCTACCAAGCCGTATACCTCCGAAACTGAGTATTGGAGATGGAAGAAACGGACGATGATGAAGATCCTGGAGCGAATGAGGATTGATGTTTCACGGAGCCATATGGAATGTCCTACACTCTCCTTCGATGGATACCGCAGAGAGCTCGACATCGCGCTCATCGAAGCTGCAAACGCAGATGCCCACTCGATCGAGATGATGGAGTTTCTCCTCGCCGCAGGAGCAAACATCAATGCTGAGATGAACGATCATTACGTCGGTCAGGTCTGGCGCAACGCTTTGGACGAGGAAGTTCCTAGCTTGTTCCGCGCCAAGGTCGAATTTCTCATGGAGCGCGGTATCAATACGAACAGAGTGTGGTCTTGGCAGGGGCCTCTGACGCCGGCAGAGTTCTTCCTGAAAAAGCTGCATTGGAGTTGTCTCTTTTCGGCGGACACGTCCTTTATCGACCGCGCCCTCTGGATGATGGACCTTTTGGAGGGTCGGAGCTGCTTGGAATGGCCACTTGCTACCTTCGAAGCCTTCAACACATGCGAGATGGCTTTGCAGGGGAGCGAGTTGGCTGGTCTCGAGATGGGTGCAGGACGTGAGCTGAAGATGATATTGATTAATACGGAGGAATCTTTGAAGCCGCTACAGGCGGCATTGAAGCAGCATCTCAGCCGAAAGTTGCTCAAGAAGCCCTTGGTGACTTTGAGGGAAGATCAAGGTTCCGAAATCATTGATGGCCATACTAGCAAGCCGAATTTTGTTGACAAGGAGGGTCTGCCGGAAGCAATATTGCGGCTGGAAGACTTACGCGAGGAATGGCTAGCTGAAAGCTGCTCGGAGATGTGAAAAGTAAGCAAATGTCCAAGCCATTATGAAGCCTGGCTCTGTCATTTCAAAGTCGCAGGACCCAGCAGAAGTTGTCCAAATCACATTTTAATCGTTCAATCTTCGCATGCAGTCCTTGAAGCAAGATCAAGACCGTGATGTAGCTGTATCAACCCCAAACGCAGGCCACGACTCGAGAAGCTCGCACTAGCTTGCCCGAATGAGCCATGTGGATTCACATTCGCGGCACGTCATTGGCGAGGAGGCCATGTGGAAGCAGCTGCAGAGTCGGGATAAAGCCTCCAGACGCATGAAATACCTCCACATTGCACGCGTTGGATTCATTACTTTTCGAGGGGGGAAACTGGGCGTTGTATTTGGTTCAACGTAAATGATCACAGGGAAACCCTGAGGCATTTTGCACACGCGACTTCAGACTCGCCTGCAGAGTGGTCGACCGGATGTTTGGTTTCTCATAAGCCGTGTGTGCTGTCCATTGCGGGTTGTGTTTGGACAGTGAGGCTCCACAATGACTCGCACGCGATGTTTCCACTGCTTGTGTTCCCATTGGCTGGACGATACGCGGAAGGATGCAGTGGCGTCGCGCCGGGCGGGCATGCGCGCTTCACTGCTGCAGGTGAGATTGATGGTTGAGACGAGATGCATGTGGAGGCGTTGTGGTGCAGGACGGGATTGTATCGTATGCATCATGGATCCTAAGGGAAGCCAAGGTTGAAGCTATTCGCAAAGTTCAGTTCAGGATCGCGGAAAAACAGAATAAAAGTTCGAGGTGGATGAATGTCGGCCGAGTTGTATGACGTAAGGACCCTTTCTCGCCGTCATTGATTGGGCAGCTGCGTCGGGCTGTTCGGGCGAATGACCCCGGGCGGCACGGGTGGTGATAAAGGCTGCCGCTGACTGACAGGCAACAGGGGTTCGGTCACAAGGAACCCGGTCATCTCCTCGCGACTTCAACGGGAACGGCATAGCGGGATCCATGGATCTCTCTCCCACGCCGATTACACATCAAATTTCCACACCTGCACCTGCACCTGCGCTGCACACTGCAAGAGGGAGGGAATGGGACCCAACAAGATCCCGTCCGTCCCGCCAACGCCCGCCTGCCCGCCCACCATGTCAAAGTCCGCAGTCCGCCTCGAGGCCGCCGCCGCCCCCGATCTTTTCCAGAGCGACCTCGCACACCTTGCGCTGCTTGCTGACGCCGGCTGACGGAGGAAATACGACCTTTTGTTTCCCCAAAGAGAAACCTGCCTGTCACACACCGCCGACACAGATCCGACATCACATCTCGATAAAGGACAGACAAGAAAAAGAGCACGATAAAACCACACACACCGAAAAAAAAATATGGCCGATACCGCGACTTCCGACCCCGCCTCCAAGGTGAAATCCCACGCCTCGACTGTCGTCGCCGAACACGGCTACCCGCGCGGCCATCTGGGGCACCTCAACGAGCACGAAGAGGCGCAGCTCGTCGCCTTCAAGAAGCTGGTCGAGGAGAAGGGGCTGTACAAGCCAGGCCCGCCTGCGTCCCACGACGACCAAACACTTCTGTGAGCAAACCCTCTCTGTTTTTTTTTCTCTTTGTGTTTTTGCGCCGGATGTCCCGGGACATACCAAAGCTGACTGCTTTCCCCCTCCAATAGGCGATACCTCAGAGCCCGCAGCTGGGTCCCCGCAGACGCCCTCACGCAGTTCAAGGACACGGAGGAGTGGCGCGCCGGCAGCGACATCGACACCCTCTACCACACCATCGAGCTCGACGCCTACGAGCAGAGCCGCCGCCTGTACCCGCAATGGACCGGCCGCCGCGACCGCCGCGGCATCCCGCTGTACCTCTTTGAGATCAAGCACCTCGACACCAAGGCCATCGCCGCCTACGAGAAGTCCGGCAAGGAGACCTTCAGCAAGGCCAAGTGGGACGGCAAGACCCCGCAAGGCCTGCTGCGCCTGTTTGCGCTGTACGAGAACCTCACCCGCTTCAACCAGCCCTTCTCGACGCAGCTGCAGGACCGCGACTTCAACGACACCCCCATCACCCTGAGCACAAACATTGTCGACATCTCGGGCGTCAGCTTGAAGCAGTTCTGGAACCTCAAGAGCCACATGCAGGCTGCCAGTCAGATCGCGACGGCGCACTACCCCGAGACTCTTGACCGTAAGCCATTTAATTACAGTGCATCCCTGCGCGCGCAGTCATTGACGTCACCCAGGCATCTTCATCATCGGCGCGCCCGTCTTCTTCTCCACCGTCTGGGGCTGGGTCAAGCGCTGGTTCGACCCCATCACCGTCTCCAAGATCTTCATCCTCTCCCCGCACGAGGTCCTCCCGACGCTCGAGCAGTTCGTCGAGCCGCGCAACATCCCCAAGAAGTACGGCGGCCAGCTCGAGTTCTCCTGGGGCGACCAGCCCACCGTCGACCCTGCGTGGGAGGGCGTCGTGCGCTGGGAGAACGGCCACAAGGCCTTCACGGGCCGCCCCGCCGTCTGGCGCGAGACCGCGGACGGCGCCCGCGTCGAGTGCTTCGGCATCGGCTGCATCAACGGCAAGGAGCAGGAGGAGCTCATCGCCTCGGTGCCGCGCACGTGGCCGCCCGCCAAGACGAACGGTGTCGCGGTGGAGACGACCACGACCGTGCCGGTTGACGAGAAGGACGGCGCCGTGACGGAGGGCACCCAGACCGAGCCCGTCAAGATTACCGAGCCCGAGGCCGCGACGACGAATGGCGTGGACGAGCTGTCGAAGCTGTCCATCTCCGAGACCAAGGAGATTACCGAGAAGCACACCAACGGCAGCACGACGGCGCCTGTAGGTCTGGCATAGAGGAATTCCGAGTAGAATATAGAAAAGAGGGGGATGCATATGCGGCAGGAGGCGATTGCTTTTGGGTGTGGTTTGGGAAACGGCTTTTATCATATATATACCCCCGAGGGTTCGATGGTCCTATTAATTTACATCTGGCTTTGGTCAATCGTCGGACGACGGAGCAACAACATGGGCTGGAGTTTTTAGTTCTGAAATACCAAAAAAAACATTGTTTGATTTCATCTCTAGAAGTGCATGGTATCAAGAAAGACGTCGCATCATCTCATCTGAAGCCGGAAGACCCTGAGATCAGATCTCGGTGTGATCGCCCCGTCCCGTCATACGTCTGGCGAACCCTCCCCGCGTCCGTGGAACTGGGATGCCCGAAACCTTACCGCCCCCAACGCCTCTATGTACCGTTTTATCCTCGCGTGTAGATTCTATCGCTCTCGCCGTCGTCAATCATTCTCGTGCAGCCACGGGGTACACACACGCCCTAGCCCGTGTACCCCCTCCTCTTCCTCCACTCCGCCACACCCTTCTCAATCTCCACCCAACTCGTCCCGTCCCTGACCAGATGCATCGTCACCCCCAAGCTCTCCGTATCCCGATTCCTGCTCTCGTCATCGAAAAACAGCATCTCCGTAAACGGGATCCCCGTCTTGCGGAAAATCGCCTCAAAGTGCCGGATCTTACTACTCGGATAGATCTCCAAGCCCCCATCGAAAAACTCCAGCGCCTTCCGCGCCTTCTCCTTCTTCCCGCTCCCGCCCTCCTCCGCGCTCGGCGGCGGCACGTGCAGCAGCTTCAGCATATCCCGCGCCAGCTCCGGCGCGCTGGTCCTCGAGGCGACCGCGAGCTTCACGCCCGCCAGCGGCAGAGTGTACAGGATGCGCGGGACGTCCTGGTAGAAGGCGAAGGACTCGCCGTGGCGGTCGGTCGCGGCGGAGTGCGCGGCGTTCGCCTTGAGCGGGCCCGAGACGTGGGTGTCGACCCAGAAGGGCCAGAGGGTGTAGTCGAGGTCGAAGACGATGAGCTTGGGCAGCGGCAGGTCGTCGGTGAGGATGCGCGGGAGGGAGAGCGAGGCGGTGGTCGAGGTGGAGGGCGTGCCGTTGCCGAGGGTGGATGTGCTGCCTCCTTGCGGGGTTTTGGAGAGCTTTTTGGGCATTCTGCGGAGGGAGCGCCCTCGTGGGACGTCTTGTTTGTGGGAAAATGCGAGGTGCGTTGGATCGGCGTGGGGGATGTCGTGGACGCAGAATGAGAGTTGGGGTTATCGTCGTTATCGAGGCTGGGTGGGTTGTAGATGCTGACGGGAATTATTGTTTGGAGGGGCAGAGCGATAAATTGCGGCGGGCGGTTTTTTTCGTCACTGCCGGGGGAGCTAGCGCATTGGCTCCAACGGCGGGGTCCTGCGGGATTACAGCGGTGATTTGACCCCCGGGCCGCGCATCGAAAACTCTCGGCGGACAGGCCGCACGGGAAGCAAACGAAACAGCTAGATCGGACGAAGAACTTGGCGGAATGAAATCCGACATATTAAGTCAACTCAGTACTATGGTGGCAGCAAGCAAGTGATGGTGGATGTAAAGGCAAACAAGCAAAAAAGTCGACGTTGGCCTGATTCGAACAGACGCTCCCGAAGGAACAAGATTTCTAGTCTTGCGCATTAGACCACTCTGCCACAACGCCAAATCGGTGTCCGCTGATGCGGACCTGCTCGAGGTGCGGAACTCGTAGACTATGAAGCGCACCGCCCACATTCCATCATCATCAGAGACGAACTCGAGACATTGACCCTGTTCGATGCCCAATTCCCGACAATATCACGCCCGTAAACTCTTCCTTTGGATGTGAATCCCTAGCACTCATACCCTGTAATCTCCTGGGCATGGTTCATGTGCTCTCAGAGGTCGCCAAATGGATCGTAGTCGTCCGCCAACATCGCCTTTTGCACAACCCTCCTCCTGACGCCCTGGTTGCCGCCGTCAAAGATGGGCAACACGGCCGCCTCCTGCACAAGTCTGGCAAATGGGTACTCGTTCGACCAAGAAGCTCTGAGTCCCCGTCAGCAATTCCACCAAAAGAGACGTTCACAGCAGACACTTACATCCCAATGGCCCTCATCGCTTCCGCAACTCCCTCAACCGCCACCTCAGACCCGTAGATCTTCGCCTGCGAGCACAGCTCCACCGCGTCCTTTTCGCCATTGTCCACTGCATGCGCCGCCTTCCAGCTAATCAGCCGCGCCGTGTCAATCTTCGTCTTCAGCGAGACCAACAGGTCCGCCGCAGACTGCCTCTCGAGGACCTTGACGTTCCCGCCCTGATCGTTCTCCTTGGCGAAGCGCAACGCGGACCGGAACGCCGTGCGCATGATGCCGGCGCCCATGGCCCCGACCATGGCCCCCGTCGCCGCGAACGCCGTCTCGACAATCCGCACCGCCTCCGTGCCCCTTGCGACGACGTACTTCTCCTGCACGCGCAGGTTGGTGAAGGCGACGTGCGGGCCGCAGTGCGCCGTGAAGCCCGGTGTCTCGATGTACTTCACCACCCGAAACGCGCCCTCGTCATTCTCGTCTAACACGGCGCGCGGGATCGCGAGCAGCATCGCCGAACCCAACAGGTCGCCGCTATCACCATCGCCGTCTCGGCAGAACACAGTCTGCACATCCGCCCCGCGCCCATCCCACCCCGTGCAATTCCCCGCCCAGATCTTCTCGCCGTTGACAACCCACCTATCACCCTGGCGCCTTGCCACCGTCTGCGCGCCCCTCCCGCCCTTCTCGAAGAAGTTCGCCGTGCCGCCGGGCTCAGACCACTGGAACGCTGCCAACGGGGCCCCCTCAGCCGCCAGAAACGGCGCCACGAGCTCTTTCTTGAGGGACTCGTCCGCGGAAGAGAAGATCAGCGGCATGAGCCCCAGACTGTCCGTCAGGAGATTGAGCGCGATGCCGGGCTCCACGGCGAAGAGCTCCTCAGTGACGAGCGCCGACTCGAGGAGGGTGCCGCCCGTGCCGCCGAGGTGCGGGGGCACGAGGGACTTGATCACGCCGGCGCGGACGGCGGTCTCGAAGAGGGGCTTGGTGGAGAGGAAGCGGGTGACGCCGTCGTTGGGGAGTTTGGTGTAGGAGGCGTAGGCATCGTGGAGGAGTTGGGAGGCGAAGGCTGCCGCGTTGGTGCGGGCTGTGCGCTGGGAGTCGGAAAGGGTGAAGCCGATCATTGTGTTTTGGGTTGGCGATGGTTGTCGCAATTCGATTGAGGAAAATGGCTGGAGGTGAGCTGTCCTAGGTTATGTAGATGTACTGTCATGTTGGGCTGACCACCATCGCTAACCTCCTGGTCGATCGCAACGCAAGAGGATCGTGAAGACGTAGGTTGACTGCATGAAATTGATGCTTCATGGCTCACTAGGGCCTAGATGCACCAATCTCTGTTCTGAACGTTCCATCAACATAGCCAGTCGCTGTATAGCTTTGGATCAACCATGAGGTCGTCTGCCAGTCAGCGTTGATTTCTCGCTGTGGTGAATTCTGCGATGGTGCGTGTTTCCTCAAAGGAGGCATTCGTATCGTTGAACTGTCATCCCAAAAGCCATTTCTCGAACTTGGCAATGTACTGTCTCTCGATGATCTAGGTATTTTGTATGAAGGTGGTCAGCAAACCGGAGCTGCGACCCAATTGGAGGAGCAGAGATTCTGCTTGTCGACTAAAGGCCCGCAATAGGACATGCAGAGACTCCATAATTGAGCTGACGGCATTGCCTCTTGGCCAGTCTTGGCCTTCAGAAAAGGACATCAATCCTGTCATCTAGAATGAATCAGTGGGAGCGTGCCCCAGTTCCCCACGTCGACGAGAACTGGACTGTAGTGTTGATATTCTTAGATTACATCAGACCCGGCTGTCCACGACGCCAGTCCGCATCACATAGATTGGGGTTCTGAGCTGCTCGAGCAAGACCTGGGGAGATTCAGAAACGCGGGGCTGGGTATGTCTTCCGCGTGTCCCGGCCCCAGCGGGTACGATCGGCACTGTGCCGAAACGGGCAAGTGGAGGTGATGTTGCGCGGGTATGATGACCGTGTTGGTCTTGTTGATAGGCTTGCGGTAGGATGTACCAAATCACGGCGCGACATCGATTGGTTTCTCTGCGGATTATCCTGGGGCAACTTTGTATATTCGGCGGTGTTCCCGTGCCGCGGCCCGGGACCGGCCCCACCTCTGCCCCGTTAATCCGGCCGTAAAAGCCGGTATTATAAGAACGCCGGGGACCAGATTTCACTCCAAAAACGTCATTTCGGTCGTGCAAAGAGCCGAAACTTGCGTTCAAAGAATAACCACAACATTGAAGAAGAAGACGGCTTGTATTCCGTCTTTTTTGCTATATCCCCAACTGCCTCGGCAGAAGCTCACCCCATCTCCAATCACGCACTGTTTGTAAACCCGTAAATCCGTAAAACCACCATCACATCGAAATGTTTAAGAAGCCGATCCCAAGCAACCACAGGCCAAACCTTGTGTGTCGCATCTCACATCGGAGGCTACTTTTTGATTCCGAAGCTATGGCCACACACATGACAGCTCCCATAGCTTGAATGAGATGAGGAAGCTCTGATACACACGGTGTGCTTGTCCCGGGAACAACGGCCGGCAATTCCACTCAAGCAAATTTGCAAACATCTCCTGACGCCGTTTGTCACAACCGATGGGAGAGCTTGCAGCAGCCGCAGATTCAAACAAACAATACCTTCCTCGGCGTGTTCGGGAACCCGGGCAACGACGCCCTTCCTCGACCAAATGTCCGTCCCCGACGCCACGCTCCCATCAGCCTCCCAGCGGTCTGAGTTTCTCGGCACTGCGCCATCTGAAGTTACCCGGCCACAGCAGCCACCACCACGAACGCCACTTGATCCATGAAAAGAAAAACAAGGGGTCTTGGGTTGGTTCCCGCGGCGCCGGACTGTTTTAGTGCCACTGCGCAAGTACCGAGCGCTGCGTGACGTCCGATGGACTGTGGTGGGGTAGTGCGGGGGAATTAAACTGGCTGATGTCCTCCCACCCCTTTCCCTCCACATGCCCCCCGTTCTCCAACGGCATTTGCGACGTAGTGTGAAGGGACGGATGATATAAGAAGACCCCGAAGCTTTCGAAGACTTCTGGTTTTCATTGACCCGGTCGCGATTTCCGCCCCTTAAGCGTAACCTATCCTTCCTTCATCACCACATCGCATAACACGAAGACGAGAAGTACACAATCCGCCCACCATGTCTCGCAAGATCCAACTCGTGCGCATCGCCCACGTCTACTACAAGCACAAAAACATTGACGCCGCGCGCGCCTTCTACGACGACTTCGGCTTCTACGAGACGGCGCGCGTCGGCAAGCGCACGTACTACCGCGGCTACGGCACCGAGCCGGTGGTGCTCTGCGCGGAGGAGGCGGATGAGGACGAGTTCGGGGGTCCGGCGTTCGTCGTCGAGTCGCTCGACGACCTCGAGCACGCGGCCAAGACGCTGCCGGGTGCGAGCGAGATCTACGAGCTGGGCGAGGTGCAGGGCGGCGGCAAGTGCGTGACGTTCAAGGACCCGGTGGACGGGTGGCCTTTCCATTTGGTGTATGGGCAGACGGCGGTGGAGAGGAGGGATCCTGGGTTTCCGAATTTGAAGTTCAACTTTGTGAGTTTCTGAGTGATGCCTTAATGTGGGAGAGAACGGGGAATGAAAGGGGGAAAGTGTTTGCTAACGTGCTGGTGTTGGTAGCCGACGGAGAAGCATCGCGAGGTCAACCACAAGCAGCGCTTCACGAAACGGCCTGCGCCGGTGCACAAGCTGGGCCATTTTGGCGTGTGCCTGACAAACTTTGACAAGGCGTACGAGTTCTACACGAGCAACTTCAACTTCTACCCCAGCGAGGTAAGAAAACACCTTCATCTTCGCTTAAGACTTCTGAAGGCAAAGAGGGAAAAGGGAGGCGTGAAGACACCCAGACTGACTGGAATCTGCGCAGCTCGTACACGCGCCCGACAACAAGGACAAGAAGGTCACCGTCTTCTTCCGCCTCGGCCGCGGCAAGGAGTACGTCGACCACCACTGCTTCTTCTTCTTCGAGGGTCCCAAGTTCCACGTGCACCACTCGTCGTTCGAGACACACGACTTTGACGCGCAGGTGCTGGGCCACGACTGGCTGCGGCACCAGGGGTACAAGAACTGCTGGGGCGTGGGGAGACACATCATGGGCAGCCAGATCTTTGACTACTGGTGAGTTTGTGTTGGATAGAGCAGAGGCTGAGAATATTGGGACTGATGAGAGACACAGGTTCGACCCGTCCGGCTTCATCATGGAGCACTACGTCGACGGCGACTTACTCGACGACACGGAAGAGACGCATCATAACCCGGCGTCACCGGATAACCTGCACGTCTGGGGTAAGTGTGTGTTGTTGATAGCGCGGGAGTTGTTACTGACACTTTGCTAGGACCGGAGGTGCCGTCCGACTTCTTGCAATGAGTTCCTTGCATGATGTTCGACTTTGGATTTTGGTGTTAGCCAGTTGGTGGGATGGGCAATCTGCTGAGAAGATGAAAGTAAATGCGTAGTCAACGAGAAAGATGAATAGCCATAGTGAATAATTGCCAGCCGTGCACATGGCCAACCTGATGTCGCAACCCGAATTAGTTCACATGCTGAAGATGGCCCGGTCCTTGCCCTTGTCTGTCCTTCCAAATTCGTGCAGTGACATCGCCCAACTCGGAGCAAGGCGCAAGTTCCCTTACCTCCGAGCCGAGGACGACAGACAGAGACGACATTCCATCAATTTTCCCGAAAAAGAAGGCGTTGCACGATGAATCGTAGACTGCTGCTTCGTATTGACGATTATTTTTGCTCTGAGTTGTGTGGTTGTCCCCGGCACCCTGCGATGTTGGCGTCCTCTTCGACATATCCCGCCCAATACTACACGGTGACTATCACCAGCTGGGCGAATCAGCTCTCCAATTGACGTCACTGAAAGTGGCACATGAGACGAGCCTCAGCATGGCTGGTGTGGCTTTGCTCTTTTGCCATCTGCCATTAAGGGAAGAAGCACAGGCCAGGAGTCGGGCTGGGAGGCCTTCGATTCGGGGATGCCGCGGTTTCAAGAGTTGGCGATTGCTGGTCGCGAGCTGTGCTGAGCGGAGACCCGGGCTCAGCTTTTGTCTAAGTCGGATCACGGCAGCTGCTGTTGAATCGTGTGCGAAGTCGAGAGAAGAATAATCAACGATTCTATCTGTAATCAATGTCGAGATAGAGTGCGCGACTTAATGAACGGCAAAGATACCCGAACAGAAAAACAGCTTCCTTGCCTGTCTAGCTGTCAGCTCATCAATCGCAATTAATATCCAAGATCGAGAAACCTTGTTGCTTGCTGACCACGCAGCACGCTAGACTTTGCCATGTTTTCCCCATATCTCTCACGAGTCAATCACGATGCAGAATACAACCGCATGTTCAGAAACGGCCAACCCCCCAAGAAACTATTAAACCCGCTGGCTACCGTTGGCATGAAGAGTCCCGCCATCATCCCTGCGCGCAGCGAACGGGAAGCGGTCCTGACCCCGGTCCCTCCCGTCCACGGTCGCATCCTCCATCGGCACTGCCTCCCCCTTGCGGCATCGGTGGCCGTTGATTTAATATCGACATGTCGAAATATCGAGAAGGTCATCTCCAACGACTCCAACAGGCCAAGACCCACGTGAGCAGAGCTCCGGCGAATGGCGTGCTTTCCCCGGGGTGTCAAACAGGAAGCTCGTAGTGTAGCTCTCAGCTGCGTCCAGTTATTAGTTCGGTTCGTTCGGTCGCGCTTTGGGGTTGGGCTTTTTGAGGGGGCGGACAAGGTTTCGTGGATTCAGGGGCGCCGCCGCGAACGCATCCTTCATTGGATGCCGCTTCTGCATCCCGCATATTGACCAAGCCAATACAGAATACGCTAATCTTCTCTTTGCGTATTCAGCGTACGAGGCCAAGCTCAATGATCGCCGTATTCCCTTCTACCGCTTGCAGATGCGTCATGCACCTGGGGGGTTGGGCACTTGACAGATGATTGACAAGGGCGGATGAGGAGGGATCACCGGTGGGCGTAGCTGTGGGCGAATGGCACGTGTCAGGCGTGGTTCGTGGAGAAGCTTCTTCTACCAAGGATCTTAATCAACCGGGGTGCCGGCCTCCATGGCCGTTCCAACTTGCCGTAGTCCGTTTACTTAAACTCGGCCGATCGCCGGCGACGTTTTGTGTCTTGTTTCTACTCACGCCTTCAAGCCAAACGCCCTCGGCCTCTCACACACTCTCTCAAACCCCTCCGTTCCTCGAGCCGCCACTCTGCCCACCTCATCATCCCCGTCATCACGATGCGCGCCGCCACCACCTTCGCGCTGCTTGCGCAGGCCCTCGCTGTCCAGAGCATCCGCATCGTCCAGTCCAACGATGACGGCTGGGCTGAGCTGTACGCTCGCTCCTTCAACCAGGCCCTGAAGTCCTCCGGCCACAACGTCCTCCTCTCCGCCCCGGCCGAGAACAAGTCCGGCTCCGGTACGTCCCCCTCCTCCGTGACACTCACATGAACCCTCCCAACTAACCCCAACCCAGGCTCAAGCGACGCCGAACCCGACCCGCGCACCGCCGCCTGCCAGTACGACAGCTGCCCCGCCAACAGCGGCCCCGTCGGCGTCAACGAGACGCAGACCGACCTGCGCTGGGTCAACTCGTTCCCCGTGACCTCGATGCGCTACGGCATCGACCAGTTCGCCGGCGAGGTCTTCAACGGCGCGGCCCCCGAGCTCGCCGTCTCGGGCCCCAACGTCGGCTCCAACCTGTGGCTGTCCGTGCTCGTCTCCGGCACCGTCGGCACCGCCGTCTTCGCCTCCAACGAGCGCAATATCCCCGCCATCGCCTTCTCCGGCGCCTCCACCGGCACCCTCGCCTGGAACACCTCCCCCGTGCCGGCCCGCAGCGCCGTCTACGGCGAGCTCGCGAAGCGCCTCGTCGACAAGATCGTCAGCGGCGGCGCGCCGTACCTCCCCGAGAAGGTCTGGCTGAATGTCAACTTCCCCGCCGTTACCGATACCGCATGCAACAACGCGGACGACTTCAAGTGGGTGCTCAGCCGCATCAACCCCGTCACCCTGAACCCGGACGTCGGCACCTGCGGTAGCAGTGATAGGTTGCCGTGGGAGAACACGGTTGTGGGCACCGCGGGATGCTACATCTCCATCAGTGTTGGTGACTCAGACAAGTCTACTGCGCCTAAGGAGAAGCAGCAGCCTGTTCTGGACAGACTTGGAAGCTTCCTGTCATGCCTGCCGTAGGGTGTGAATGAGAGGGACGATGGTGAACATGAGATGTAATGTGAGAGTAATTTATGAGATATGAAATCAAATACATGAGAGCACCTTTAAATGGCCAGAGGATGCCTAATTGCAATCCTCCTTTTGTGACATCGCAATGCATTTCCCGATTCAAATATCCCGAAACCCCTCATTACTCTTTGCATGGCATCTTTTCCTCAATGGTAGGAACCTTGTCCGACTCTGCCTCAACAGCTTGAATAGTTCGAAGCTGTCTCTGCCACTCCCTTGACCTCCACGCAGGGACTCTCTCCTCAAACAGCTTATCAATCTGTTAAAGTCAGTGACAGGACCAATGAGCCAGGCCTGAAGACATGGGCCTTACCTCCGACCTTGAAAGCCCCGCAAGCTCCGGAACGCAGGTGTAGGCCCACACAAGGGACAGCACGGTCATACTGAACCAGATATAGGAGACCTTGACCCCCAGGTTTCCAGCAGTCTCGTCAACCATGTACAGCGTGATGAAGCCAACGAGCCATGTGATGATCCAGTATGCCGTCAGAACGATGGACGATTGGTAGTTTCTCGCGCGGTCTGAAAAGGGCTCTGCCATTAGTAGCCAACCTACACCTACTGTCAGCCGATTTGAAATAGCGCCGTTAGTGGTGCGGGTCTACTAACCCCCGATCCCCCAAGTCGGCGCGTAAGATGCGATGAAGAACACCGCGCCAACAACCAGCATCGTCTTATCCGCCTTGCTGTCCGGAGCAGCGCTGTGAATGATGGCGGTCAGTAGTTGGGCGAGACCCATGAGGACACCGCCTCCGATCAGGGATCTTCGTCTTCCCAGACGCTCGATGAGATACATGGACGGCGCCGTGAAAACGCAGTTAGTGATTGCTAGAATGAGGGATATCAAATACGAGTTATCAACGCCTGCGGCCGCAAAGAAGGTCGTCCCGTAGCCGAACCAGAAGGTGATGCCAGTTGATATCGTGAAGAAAGACATGGCCACGCCGATGAGGGTCCGTCTGAGGTCCGTCCCTTGAAAACATTCAACAAACCGCGCGCTTCCGTTGACGTGCTGATCTGCGATGTGGGTTTCAATATGAAGTATAGCCTCGTCGACTTCCGGTGAGTTCGTGTCTGCGTTGCGAAGGATGGCGAGGGCGCGCCGCGCTTCGGTGACCTTGTTCTTTCTGGCCAGCAGTAATGGTGACTCGGGACAAAACATCACGCCGACGAACACAGTCAATGCTAAGACTAGCTGGAACGCTATCGTGATGCCTGTGTTCTGTGTCAGACGCTTTTTATTGCACTGAGGTCGGGATGACTCACGCCAGCTTCGAGAGTCGGCATACTTTGAGGTACCAAGGCTGATCGCGCACGCCAAAACGTTGCCTGTGGTGAGGAACTGCGAGTAGCGCGCCATCAGCTGGCCTCTATTCGTCGGAGTAGAGCATTCCATCAGGTAGGCCGGGACCTGATGCACATCGTTCAGTGGCTCAGTATAAACATGGGAGGGGTGAAGGGGCCAGACCGTAACGGATATGAGACCGAGGGCGACGCCAAGCAAGACGCGGCCCACAATGAATACCGCCGGAGCAAGCCCTGCAGTTTGAAGAGCCACACCAACGGCGTAAGTGCAAGATGCTGCGTACAAGTTGCCTCTACGACCAACTGGCATACATCAGCAAGCTTCCGGCAACATGCACTGCCAACGAAACGGAGTTGATGAGCACTTACTCCTACTTGTGAGCAGAGGAACAAGTTGACAACCCACAAGAGCTCCGACGACAAACAACGCAGAGAACGTGCTGCGGGTGTAAGGCGTCAAGTACATGGCTCCTGTATCGCCGTCTCTGATGCCGTAGATTTTGGTGAAGTCTTGGGAGCCGAGCACGCCATTGAGGTATCCGGAGTCATAGCCGATGATGGTAGCTGATATCTTTAGCTAAGAAGCGCCAATCTCATCGAAGGGGATTAAAGCTTGCCAGAAGAGAAAATGATTCCGTACACGAGGACTTGTCTAGTGGACAACATATTGCACAAGGAAGGGACAAGTCTGAAAATATCTAAAAGCCGTGCATCGTATGATGCTGTTGCACTAAGTGCAGGCAGCCTGCTTTAGTAAGTTCCAGCCATTGATGTCTTATCTCTTTGAATGGCCGGTGGCTTTGAGAGCCGTTTTTGGCCGGAGTATGAATTGGGTAAAGTCAGGTTTGGGGTGTTGTCTAGAGATAGGAATTTGTATTCCGCCTCGAGGCGACGTACGAGGATTGGCGCTTATCTCTTCGGCTCAGGGATGTGGGCTGTGCAAGATTCAAGACCCCCAGCCCAGCATGTCAAACCCCGGGTTTGCTGCAACAGCGATAGCATATTATCTGTCAAATTTGGATTTTATTACTTCAACAAATCGCGCGGTCTCGTTGATTGATAGACCTTGCTATCCAAGCGGATATCCCTAAGTAGTTATCCACGCGGGTAATAGGCACAGACGATAACAGGGACGACAATGACGATAATGAGAACAGCGACGATAACAAGGACGACGACGACGACGACGACGATAGGGATGGGGACATGGGAAGGGAAAAGGCTACGGACGAAAGAACAATAATAGCATTAATTAAGATGTGAAAAAAAAATGTTTGACCTGATGTATAGTAAACAGTTCTTCGTTTTATTAGCTAGAAGTCTTTTCCCGAATAGCAAGATTCTTATTGATAGCTTGCCAAGGCCTGGTTACTCATATAACAAAGAACATGAACTTGCAGATAGGTTCATACAAAACACGTAAACAGGATTCTCCTACGACGCAGTTAACTACGAGTCAAAAGATTTGGGAGTGATTGGCGATGTCACCGGTAAAGGAAGTGGATGACAGCTTTCCGCAGCTACAGGGTTATTGACGGTCCTCGGCGCGGCCTTCCCAGCATGAAGCAAGAAGAACACCTTAGTAGTACGGAGAACCAATCAGCTCCTATGGAATTCGAGAGAAATTTCGAGACAAAATCATGAAAGACTTGACCAATACACCAAATCACTCATCACATGTCCTCAAAGCCCCAACTAGCAGAACAGAGCCAAGGGACTCGCCAAAGCGCACGAGTGGGGTGACAGCACGAGATGCATGCCTAGCTCGCGGGTCTTCCCGGCCTGTCACGGGGATCTCAAGACCGAGAGGATTACCACATAGTTCTGCTACAGCATAGTCCTTTGCAACTGAGCTAGCATGAACTATCAAATTCCAGTGTAATACACAATGGGTGGGCTAGAAGCTCTGGATCGTGCTGTCGCCCCCTGAGTTAGCATACCGACGACCTTCTAAGCGATGAGAGCCTTAGAGATAGCGTTGTTAGATTGCCAGTTCTGCCCTGCCGCTCTTAGTTCTATCTCTTCTCACATCCTCAAATTGTAAGATATGACGGCGCCGAGCCGCTGCATACTGAGCGCGCGAGGTCCTCGGGAGCATTTATCCGCTGCCTCCAACCTCGTTGTTACACCGCGTTGAAAATCCCATCCCTTCTGTCTTCGCCTTGCAGTTCTACCCCTCACAGAACCGCCTCGTTCACTTGGCGAGATACGCATATAAATGCGACAGACGATGACAGCCGTACCACACCAACTGCTGTGTCCACGCAGACACTCGAGTGCTCAGCTGTCGCCTGTACTATTTCTTAGCATCCTGCCCACTGTAGTCGAAACCTGTCCAGTCTCGGAAGCGAGAGACACACATAGACACATACAGAAATATGCCTGAAGAGTTTGACTTCATCATCTGTGGGTAAGCAACTTGATCCATCCGTCGCCACAGGTCCATGGGTACTCCTGCCGAAAGTGTGATGCTGACTTCACCTGCCAGAGGCGGCACCGCCGGCCCCGTCGTCGCCGCCCGTCTGGCGGAAGACCCGAGCATCAGAGTCCTCCTGCTTGAGGCAGGCAAGGACAGCAAAGACATGGATAACATGCACATGCCCGGCGCGTAAGTCCTCGGAGCACCATCTTCGGAGGCAGTACACTGACTGCGTCCGCGTCGTCATGCAGCTGGGTTACCCTCCATCAAGGCGATACGGACTGGAATCTCAGGACACCCGCTCAATCTGGTCTGCAAGGCAGAGAGATCCATCTGCCACGAGGTAAGTTCTTGGGCGGTAGCAGTGGCTGCAATGGGACAATTTGCGTGAGGGGCGTCGAGCAAGACTACGACGACTGGAACTTTCCGCAATGGAGCGGTAAGGAGATGTTCAGGGCTATGAGAAAGGTGTGTGCCTTGAGTATTCTTTCCTGTCACTTGGATCCAATACTTCACGGAATACTGGCAACCTAACGTTGATGTGCTTCTCAAAACAGGCAGAAACATTCCATCCCAAGGATTGGTTCCCGCACGATCATGAGGCACATGGATGGGATGGGCCCCTACACATTGAGCCTGGAAAGACGATCCCACTCACCGACAAAGTCCTTGAATCCTACAAGTCCTTTGGGCTGCCGTATATTCCCGATATGTTCAGTTCGGGCGTGGCGGCGAATGGTTGTGGCCATGCCGTTAGGACCCAGCATAAGGGGACTCGATCGACCGCAGCAGACTTCATCACCAAGGGACAAGAGAAGCCAAATATTACTATCAGACTCCATGCAACTGTCGACAAGGTAGTAGTTGAAAATGGAGAGGCAAAGTACGTCGAGTACGTCGGAGATGACGGTCACAGACACACTATCAAAGCAGAGAAGGAAATCATTCTCTCTGCCGGCACCTACGGAAGCCCGGCCATCCTTCTACGCTCTGGCGTCGGACCCAAATCACATCTTGACGAGATGGGTGTTCCTCTTGTTAAGGACCTGCCGGGCGTTGGAGAAAATCTGCAGGACCATCAGCTCATCTTTGTCTACTACGAACTGAACGAGCCCGACCTCACTGACGATGCAAGGGTCAGCCACGACCTCAATGCTTTCGAAAACGGGTATAAGGAGTGGACAGACACCAAAGACGGCTGGCTGGCAAGTTTTCCCTTCGGCGGTTTCGCCTTCGCGCGTCTCAATGACCGTCTCGAGGCGGATAGCGAAGAGTGGCGCAGCTTCCCGCGGCAGCCGGGCCGTGACCCCATGGACCTGACCGAGACCCAGCCGAACCTCGAGTTCTTCCACACTATCTGCTACGGGGGCCCTCCCGAGTACACTGACTTCCCTAAGGCTGGCGAGTGGGCCTTCGCCATGTGCTGCTTCCTTTGCGGCCTCAAAGGCCGCGGCGAAGTTCGACTGCGAAGCAGGAACCCCCGCGACAACCCCTACGTGAACCCCAGGTATCTCGAAGACAGGCGGGACCTATTGATGATGGCTGAGGGCGTGAAATTCATGAACGAGATTACCATGAACGGAGCCGGTACCAAGGACATCGTCAAGGGCGGCTGGCCGGCAGGCGCCGAGCACCATCTCAACAAGACCAACGAGGACTGGCAGTCGCACGTGCAGAAGTATGCCTCGACGTCGTATCATCCGGGCGGTACCTGCAAGCTGGGTCAGGAAGATGACCCGATGGCCGTGTTGGACGGTTACGCGCAGGTCTACGGTGTCAGGAACCTACGTGTCGCCGACTGTAGTCTCATGCCGACTCTGAATAGCGGCCACACGCAGATGCCGGCGTACGGGATCGGTGAGCTTGTTGCGGAGTTCATTCAGAAGAAACATGGACTCAAAAGTAGGACGAAGCAGAATGTTTGATTGGTCCTGGATTTCAGAAAGGGCGAGGAGCATTGGGCTTCGTGGATGGACTCGTATTTCCTGCAAGCAACTACGCGAATAAGGGTTTGACCGTGAGATACTAGATTGGTAAGGTCGCACTTGGTGGCAATTAGTTGATGAAAAGTATCTACCCCGGATGTGAAAGGTTTGCATGATAGGCCGAAATATCAGGATTGATTCTCAAAACTATGAACCGCCCAGTGAGAAAGACAGACGATCGTGTCCTTGCCCACAACACAACATGCTTTATACGGCCACTGCTCATACAGTATACTCCAATATTATTCTTGTAGCCCAAAACTTTTCGCAGCATACATTCGTGCATTGTCTTTCACCGCCAGGCTTGACGGCAATAATTTCGGAGTACAGTCTACATCGGATGTTGAGTAGCTAATTTGCGGTTGTCCAAAGATGGCTTACAGTTGGTTGTGACCTGTGCTGCTTAGCAACATCCGTTGCGGGAGCAGCGGTCAATGATCTCGCAGCTGTATTCTGGATTGTTGTGGCAGTTGTCACAGCCAGTAAATTGGCGATTGACGAGTTTGTTCTCATCGTTTCCGACCGCGGCTGCCATTGCGCTGGCTGCGGCAACAAGAAGCAGGAAAAATCTCATTGTTTAAACTGTAAATGATTTCAAAGTATTGCAATCAGGTTTTAATGACTGATGAAGGGTGACGAGACTCGTCTTGAATCTCGCGAAGAAGGCTGCCTATTTATACCTGAACTCATGATCGACGGCGCGGACTTTCGGCCATTTGAAGGAGAAACACTACCTTGTTACCATGAGCCAAGACCTTAGTTGATATTCCCAAAGTCTGTGTTATGAGCCGGAGAGAGCAATGAGTTCAAAGTTGCCTATTCTATACTTAACAGGAAGTTTTGTAACTTATATGGTGGAGCACGTGGAGAACACGATGCTCAGCATCATCTTATCAGATCATCTTTCTCTTGGCACGGATTGTCTAGGTTTGTGGAAGGAAACTTTATCTCGAGTCATTCCAGCAAGGGCAATTTGTTCTCACAGGACGCATATATTTGATGGAATTTCACCAAACAAACACCTTCGGATCCCATCGCATTTGCCATATATTCTGCCCGCGGTGGAATAGCAGTCGAGCTGTATAGGGAGAGAAACTCACCAAGCAATCCAATATCATGTCAATCTCCCGACTACGTTTCTTCTTTTGTCCATGTGTACTCCTCAATTCAGTGTGAAACCCTGGTGCATATTTCCAAAAAAGTGGCCATCCTAAACCCCTTCACCCATAATTGTCCGAATATCCTGCAACGTACTTGTCTCACAAGATCTCATCTATGCCGTCAAATGTTTCTAGACAAGCAGGTATCTCAGACGATTGACCCAACTCTCCTTATTGTCCTTACTGCCTCAGTGACCCTTGATATTGTCGCCTGTGCACCATCCTTGCGTCTCTGTAGTCCCTACCGCACTGATAGAAGAATGCAATAGCGTACGCAAAGTCGTCACAACTCTGACTTGAGCAAACCAAAGTGGCAGACTTCGGTATAGCACCTGATCACCGACATCGCTTTGTCGCTTTGGTTGGCGCATTTCATCGTGCCGCATGCCCATACATCGCCAACAGAAAATGCTGGAAACCATGCTTCCTGGTCAGGGCAGATTTAAGCAATGCTGACGGTGTTGGTGTCAAAAAGTTTCTTTGATTCGTTGAGTTCGTGAGCGTAGTCCTGCCAGCACTGCGGCAGCGTCTCAAGGGGGAGATGTTTGCCTTGAAGAGGCTTCGGCCTTGAAGAGGCGCCGGGCGGCGAGAAGAACAGCAATAATGCTCTGCAAACGGAACATCACGTTGACTACGGTTTGATCTGGCCGACTTGTCTTGTTGAGTGTCACTCTAGTGTCTGCAGTTGATTATTGGTATGTTGTCAATGTGATATTTGGAAGGGAGTGTTGCTGTGATAATATGGAGCGTGGAGATTCACGCTAAGGTTTACGTTTGCTTTTGGATTTGTACATAATGGCTATTTGCCTTTTCTCCGCGTTATCTCATTAAGGTAGGTGGTTCTGGCAGCAAGGTGATTCGAGTATGGCTTGCGGTCGCACTTCAGACTTTCAGGCCCAGCTCTAAGCCGACTTCGAACCTTGTCACATAGTAGCGAAAAAGACATGGCTTGGGTTGGCATTCGAACACCATCGCCGATTCTTGACACCGGATGTGATCCAATTTGAAGAAGTCAGCACACCTAAGCTGAGTATGCCCTCGAAATGATGTTGGTCTTTCCATATCTTCCCCTAAAGAACACTTCAATGTAAATTTTCAATGAAAGGCTGATAAAAACGCGCTCCTCTATTATCGCACTTTTCAAGTTGCATTGCACCGGGAGACCTCAACGAAAGTAACCTTGATTTCGTCCGATAAGAGACTGCAATTGCCAGTCAAGCTTACGTCGCAGATTGACTCAGGAGTTGATGCTCGCCACAACATTGGCTAGCTGGAATATGTATTCCGCCTCGGGTTCGCTTTGAATCCGCTGATACTAGCTGATATCGCAAGACCCACTCACAGCCGTGTCATCGATAGAGGCCGGTATCTACAGCGTTTAGCAGGACGACAAGTAACCGTCTATTCTCTTTTCATGGTCGAATGGAAGCTGAATTTCGTAGATAAGAACAGAGCGATAATGATATTGCTTGAGTTTATGAAGTCGAGTGACGTAAACCGATTGCAGTAGGCGCGACGAGCGGATGATGGCAATCGACTCCATCGGAAGCTCGAGTGGAAAATATATTCCGTCTGAAGTCCCTAGCGTGGGCTTACATTTGTATACTTCTCTATTCAGCCCACCTCGAATAACTCTCGATTTCTAGCGCTCTTAAAAATTCCAATTGACTCTATCACCAAAATACAACCCTCCGATTCCTCTGGACTAATTCTGGAACAATGTCGCACTTGAAGTTCTTCGCATATGAGGGGCAGGGCGTCGAGAAACAGCAAAAGTTCTCGTATAGCCAAGCAGTGCGAGTTGGTGATCGCATCGAGTGCGCAGGACAAGGTCGGTCTTCCGTGAAAACCTTACACTTTGTCGACTTCTCTGACTGGATACGGGATCGCAGGGGGCTGGGATCCGATAACCGGAGAGTTTGAAAAGGAGATCAACGCACAGATTGACCTTGCTTTCGAAAACGTGGAACGTTGCCTCAAGGATGCTGGCGGAAAAGGGTGGTCGCAGGTCTACCGAGTCAATTCGTACCATGTACCTATCAATAACGAGGCACTGGCTGCCATGGTACGAAACTTCCGGAAATGGATGCCAGATCACCAACCCCTTTGGACCTGCGTTGGTGTGCCAAGGCTGGGAGAAGACGATATGCGGGTGGAGATAGAAGTCGTGGCACACACTGGATAAGCTCAATGGCGTAAAACAATTCAGAGGCCCCTGCATCCGTATTCCATATCATAGTCTGCTAAGAGTCGCCTAAAATAGTTTTTTGATGACAATTTATTGCGCAAAATACATGTTATTATCAATCAAATCGTCAGATTGCCGCCACGTTTTGCAAGAACTCCGGGCCCACGCGATCGAGCTGTTGCATGGTTTCTAGGTGGACGCAGTGTTGACTACGTCTTGCGAGTTACAGGCGCGCAGGTTATTAGGAATAAAGGTGTATTATAGGAGTAACTATTTAGAAGAGTAGTCTATATTATAGGCTAATATCTATATATATAGCTTATATAATACTATATATTATATAATAAGTAGTAAAGCTATAGCTTAGATTAAAGGTATTATAATATACCTCTTTAGATATTATAAATAACTAAAAAACCTATTCTTTACTACTATATACCTAAAACCTATTTAAATTTATTATATAAAATATATAAAAATAGCTTTTAAAGTAATAAAATAAATAAATAAATAAAATTAGTATTTATAGTTATATTTATAAAATATAGGAGTACTTAATAAAGTTACTTAATTATTAAAATAAGTTATAAATATATTTAGAATTAATAAAATTTCTTAATATAGTTAGTATAAGCTATTAAATATAAGTAATAGAAATAAATAAGACTTTTTATACTTTCTTATAATTAAATTTTTCTTCTTTAAACTATTTATATTTTATAAAAATAAGTTTTTAAAAATCCTAAATTACTTACTATAATATTTATATATTATTAAGATAATTATTAAATTATTTAATATAATTATTAAAACTTTTACTAACTATTTTATAGATTAAAATTTATAATACTTTATTTTAGAAAAAATATTATTACTTTTATATATAAAGTATATAAATATAAGAAAGCTACTATTACTAATAGCTCTCCCCTTATTTTTAATAATAATAATAATAATAAAGAATTTATTATACCCCCTAGCTCCCCTATATTTCCCCCCTTCTACCCCCCTTATCTTATTATTAAAGAAGTTAAAGATAAAAATAAGTATAATACTTTATATATATACTATCTAGAGTAGTTCTAAGTATTAGAAGTATTATATTAATTATTTAGAATAGCTTTCTAAAAACCTTTTTATTATAAAGTCCTTTATAAGAGGTACTTTAGGTTTATTTTTATAAGTAAAACTTAAAGTTACTATTATAACTTTATATTTATAGCTATTAGTATTTTTAATATAAAGTGTTATAAGAAGAATTAATATATTTTATATACTTCTACCTCTTATAACTATTTTTATATCCTTTTAGTACTTATTATAATACTTTTTACTTATTACTTCTAAGAAGTTATAAAGTTTAACTCTACTAACTAAGCTATAAATAATATACTTTTTTAGAAGTATTTTTTAATTTTAAAAGTATTTTTTTTATTTTAGAAGTAGTTTTTTAATCTTTTACTAACTTTAAATATAAAATCTTAATTACTAAAGAGCTAATATTTAGTATATTTTTACTTTTACTTAGAGTAATATTATTAAAACTTCTACTTTTATTATATTTATTTTTATATTTCTAGCTATTTTTACTTTTATATTTATTTCTCCTCTAGCTCCTATTATACTTATTATACTTACTACTCTTCCTATTATATTTATTACTCTTAATATTACTTTTATTATTTTTTCTCTACTTAATAGTAAATAAAAAGTCCCTTCTAGCTTTATTATAGCTAATAGATTTCTTATAGCTACTTTAGCTTAATATTAATAAAGCTAGTTAGATATATTTACTACTACTTTTTATACTTATTAAAACTAAGTTTTATTATTAAGTTTAAAAGGTTTTTATATATATTTAAGGTTTTAGTTTAAAATAATATTTACTTTTAGGTATTTTAAACTTATTTTTAGGTTTTTATAAGCTAAATTAAATTTCTTAGCTATAAAGCTAAATATAGATTTTTTAGCTACTATACTACTTTATTTCTTATTATTCTTATTTTATATCTTTTATAATAAATATATATATATCTATTAAGTTTAATAATATATAAAAATATTTAAACTTATTTCTAAAAAGGTTCTTTATAAGACTATTAATAGGTATTAAGTTTATAAGTATATAGGATATATTAAAACTACTTTTTTAAAACTTCTATTATAATTATATATTTTAGATATCTATATAATAGAGATATATTATAATATATTCTTTATTACTAACTATAAGTTAAATTATTTATTAATTATTATAGTTAATCTTCTAAATATCTTTTTTTATATTTAATACTATATTTTAAAAGAGTTTTTTAAGTATTATTACTTCTTTTATAATATTCTTAAAACTTAAAAGCTTTATTTTTATTATAAATATTATAATAATATTTTAATATATAGCTTTTTAATATATTATACTTCTAAAGAGAAATATAATATATTTTTAAGCTAATCTTTATATTTCTTTATTATTAGTAAATAAAGTATTACTTATAATCTAAAGAGCTTATATATTTTTTATATTTTTAAAATAAAAAATAAGGAAATATATTATATAGAGGTATTAAATTATCTAGTTAATTACTACTATATAAGTTAATAAAAAGTTTATAAGAAACTATAAAAAATATATAGCTATAAAAGCTATATTTAAATATATTATTATTACTAAATAAAATATAGAACTAACTTTTTTTTAATACTCTTTTATATATATAAGAAAAGTTTATTCTTTATTCTTTTTAAATTTCTTAAAAAGTAATAAAATTATAAAATATATTCCTTTTTAAAGATTAAAATACTTAATAATTTTCTTAATATATAAATTATATACTAAATAGACCTTTTAAACTATATAATTTCTAACTACTTAGATTTTAAGATAATACTTAATAATATTTTAGTTCTTAAATTTATATTTAGCTTTTAACTTATTAATAATTTATTTTACTTTAGAAAAGTAATTTTAGTAATATAAGATAAGAATATTATTTATATAAAATAAAACTAAAACTTAATATTTAAAATCTTAGAAAAAATATATTTCTTTTAAGTTTAAAATAAGTTTTAGTTTCTTTAAAGTTATTAAGAAATACTTATATTAGAAGAGAGATATATCTCTAAAACTATATAAAGCTTTATTAAGTTTTATATATTTTCTTTTATATTTAAAACCTTCTAAGAGTTAATAGTAAATTAGAGGTTTATTTAAATCTTTCTCTATATTTAGGAAAGTATTATTTATATTAAATTACTATACTTTAAGATTAAACTAAATAACTAGTATTATTATAATATAAAACGTTTTTATAATAAGAGTTACTATATATATATTTTCTAAGATACTTTTCTTCTAGAGGTTTCTTTATATATAGATTTTAGTTTTAAAACGTTTTAAATTACTATTTATATTAACTTTATATATAAAAACCTATTTTAAAAGTAAAGGTTTTAATTATATAGATTATTAGTTAATTTCTTATTATATTTCTTTTTCTTATAGTTTTTTAATTTTAAATTTTACTACTTCTATAAAATACTTATATAGATATTTTAAAAGTATTAGAAGTTTTTTTTAGCTTTAAAAAGGTAATTAAAGCTTAAATATATATATATCTTATTCTAAATCTTTATTATTATATTTTTATTTCTAACTTTTAATATAACTTTAAATATATAAATAAAGTGTTATATACTTAGAAGAACCTTTTTCTATTACTTTCTTAGTATTAAGTATAAATATTATAAAAGAAGCCTCTTAAGTATATTAGTTTTTAATAAAAATAACTTTTTTTTAGTATTTAATTTTAAAAAATAGTTATTCTAACTTATTTCTTTTATTTATTACTTTAGAATAAGTTTTTAAGATATTATTAATAAATAAAATAAAGTTTTTAAATTACTTTAGAAGCTATTAATTATATTAGCTTAATTAGCTTACTTTTCTATAATCTTTCTAATTATAAGCTTTTTTTAAAGCTTCTTTTAAGCTTTTTATTTTAAACGCTTAGTTTATAACTTTAATTACTTTATTTTTTAATTTAAAAAGGTTTTTAAGAGGTATTAATATTATTTTTTTATTATTTATATTTAGTATTAATATTTTAAGTTAAACTTAAGGTTTACTATCTTTACTTTAACTTTTATTAAGAATAATATAAATACTATTATCCCCTTCTAAAATACTTATAACTTCTTTAGTTTATTTATAAAAGTTATTATTAAATATATTTAATATATTAGTTTCCTCTTTTTAATTTCTAATTATAACTTAAGGTCTTAAAGTATATTTAGAAGTAAGAAGACTTCTTAAAACTTCTTTTTAAATCTCTTTATATATTATAATATCTTATAACTATATAATTTAAGTCTCTTACTCTTTAAAAGTATTTTCTATTATATTATTAGCTTATTCTTATATATCTAAAAACTTAAGTATTAAGTTTAAGAATAACTTAAGCTTTAATTCCTCTTTAATAATATAATATATAATCTTAGCTAGTATTACTATATATTTATCCTCTTTTAAGTAGAACTTTAACTTATTAAACTATATATTATATATTATAATTACTCTTTTAAGTATAAATACTAGAATAAAATAGTAGTTTATATAAAGTTTTTAGTATACTTTTTATACTTTTATATCTTAATTAGTAAGTAGTTATCTTAATTAAAGTACTTTAATAAGAAGCTTTAGTTTCTAAAAGGAGATAGTAGATTAAATAATATTATACCTTTCTTTATACTTTTTTAGAGTATTTATAAGCCTTTAAAATACCTCTTTTTTAGATTTCTAGCTAGCTTAATTAAAGTATAAAATACTAGAAAAAAGTCTATCTATTTAGTAATAAAAGTAACTTATTAGATTATTTAGTAATAGTAAAGTATTAAAATAACTTTTTAGCTTAAAGTTTAAAAGCTTTTATTTTAGACTTTTAGCTATTTAAAAACTCCTCTAATAATAAGTTACTCCTAATCTATTACCTAAAAGTATATAATATAAATAGCTTAATTAGAGTAATATAAAGAGTATTATATAAGTTAGATAGTAATAATAATAATAATAATAATATTAATTAAAAATAATAGATATTAGTAATAATAGTAAATAATAATACTAATTAAAAAGTATAAGATAATAATACTAATATAAAATAATAATATTAGTATTAAACGTTTAAAATAGATAAGATTAATAATAGTAATACTTTCTTATATTTCTTAAAACTAAGCCTTTATATTATTCTAATAGTACTTTATAAGTAAATTAAATACTTAATCTTTTTATTACTAATTTTATAAATTAACTAAAACTAAAAAAGAAGTATATTATAGAGAAAGAACTATAAAAAACCTTAAATAAATTAAAAGAAACCCTTATAAATAAATTAAAGAATATAATATAAGATTATTAATCTAATTAAAAAATAAAGTTTAAAAAAGAAATTAAAACTAAAGTTAAAAAAATATAATAAAAAAGAAAAGAAGTTAGATTAAAGTAAGGGATAAATAACTATAACTAAGTAAAAAAGGTAAAATAAGCTAATAAAGCTAAAAATTAGAAAATCTAGCTAAGTATACTATAAAACTAAGGATATAAAGGTCTATTTATATTTACTTAGATTTCTTATTAGCCTATTAGAAGTTATAATTTAGAGATATTATTAAAAGTCTAAAAAGCTTAAAATATAATCTATTATATAAGAATCTCTTTTAGAACTTAATTAAAAAGTGCTATAAATATAAAAACTTAATAGCTAATTTAGTAGCTAATAATAATAGCTTTAAGTTATTATAAGAGAGACTTATTAATTAAAATTATAATATCTTTATAAGTTATTAAAGAGGGGAATAAAAAATTAAAATACTTAATCCTCTATATATTAAATAACCCTAAAATTCTTTATTTTTTAAATAATAAATTACCTATTTAGATATTATATTAACTATTATATTTACTAAAATTTAAAAGTTTACTATATATTAACTTAATTATAATAAACTCTAAGAATATTATATTTACTACTTTTTATAACTTAATTATTTATAATTCTAAAGATAATAAAACTAATTAAAATTAATCTTTAACTTTACTAACTCTAAAGTTAATAAGTTTATCTTTAAGAAATTTCTTAATAAAACTTAAAAAATCTAATTAGTAATATTAAAGTAATATTCCTTTAGTAACTAAATATTTAGTAACTTTATAAAAGAAAGCTCTAGAAGCTTTATTTATAATTATAACTATAAAGATCTTCTATTAGATTATAGTAGTTTATATATCTCTATAGTTTAAAACTAATACTATAATTAATATAAATAAACTTTAAAAAAAAGAGATAAAAGCTTTAAAAATACTTACCTTTAGATTAGCTAAAATGCTAAAGTTTATAAATACTAATATAGTTAGTTTCCTTAAAACTTATAAAGATTAAATAGATATAGTAAAATAAATAGCTAAATAAAAAGCTTTATTTTTATATCTATATATACTTTTTAAATATTATACTATAATAAAAAATAAGTTATTTAATACTAATTAAAAAAGCTATAAAAGTTATATAATAAAGATATATAATTACTTAGATATAAACTATATAATATACTTAAACTATTAGCTATAGAGACTAATTATAAAGCTATTTATTTAAGATAATTAACTTAAAAAAGCTTATAAATTTTTCCTTAAAATTAAGAATATCTAAGCTTAAGTAACTACTTAAAACTAAATAGTAATATTAGATCTAAAGCTAATTAAACTAGTTATAAAATATTTTTTAAAGAAAGTAATAGAGAAAATTTTAAATACTTTAAAAATAATAATTATAAAGCTTTTTAATTTAAGTAGTTTTAAAAACTATAAAATAGCTTTATTAAGCTAGATTAGCTAAGAATAATAATTAATATTAATATTTAGAAACTTAAAAACCCCTTATTTATAAATTAAAATACTTAAAAAAGTAAACCTTTTTATATTAAATATACTTATTTAAAATAATACTTTTAGCTAAATTATAATATTACTAAAACCTTAGAATATACTTAAACTATAAAATACTTCTTATATACTAAATAAAATAAATAAATTAGCTAAATAGATAAAAGTCTAAAGATTTATAATAATAATAAATATCTAAACTATAATATATAAAGAGCTAGTTAATTTATAAATAAATTAAAGCTAAATAAATACTTTAAGATTATATATAATAAGAATAAAATACTTTAAAAACTTAAACTATAATAATTAATATATAGATAATATAAACCTTAGTTTATTATTAAGTTTTATATTTAATCTAAATAATATTTATTAATATAATAGTTATAATATTTTATTCTTCTAGAAATACCTTTAGTTAAAAATAAATATTAATATAAATCTAATTAAGTATATAGCTTAATAATATAATTATAAATAGAAAGAGTATTTCTACTTAATTATATAAAATATTATCTTTAAAAGTTAAGCTAGTAATAAACTTAACTATAAAATCTTACTAATTTATATAAAAAACTATATAAAAAACTCCTATTTATATAGTTTAATAATATTAGTTATAAAAAGATAACTTAATTAACTATTTAAAGTAAATTTAAAGCTCTTAAAACTAATTAATATTACTTTAATAATAATAAAAATATTATATATTATTATAATTTATTTTAAATCTTATTACTTTAAAATAGATTAATAAGTAGTTTTTATATATATTACTACTACTTTAGTATATATAAGCTAAAATAAATAAACTTCTTAATAAAGATAAATTATTTATAAATAAGTTATATATATATTAATATATTAAGAGCTAATATTATAAATAAAAATTAAAAATATTACTAATTACTTTAAATAAAAAAAGTAATAAAGTTCTTTACTAATATAGTAAGATATAATAAAAGCTAATTATTATATTTCTAATCCTTAGAAAATACTTACTTCTCTACTAAAAAAAGAAAGAGATATAAAAGAAATTAAAAAAGTATAAAAAGATTATAGTTATATATAAGTTATAAAACTAGTTAATTAAATATATAGAAAAACTATTATTATACTTATAGATATTACTTAGAAATACTAGTTAAACCTAATTAAAATAGAAAAAGTAAAATAAATAGTAATAAATACTAAAAAATATATTTTTATTAAAATACTAAAAGCTTTAATAGAAATAATATAAAGACTAAAGTTATAATTATAAACTAAATAAATATTAAAAGAATATAATATAGTTAAAAATCTAACTTAATATAAAATAATCTATATAATAAATATAAAGTTTAAGAATTAAAATACTAGCTTTTTTTTTATAAATTAATAGTTATTATATTTTAAACTAAATATTAAAATTAATAAGAATAATTTTAAATAGAGTAAAAAGATCTTTATAATCCTTAATAATAATTCTTAAATAAATATCTTTTAGAAGAATATTATAAAATAATATAAAGTATTAATAATACTAATAAAAATAAGTATATAAACTCTCTCTTTAAAAGAATCCTTTTTTATAAGTAATATTATTACTTTTTATTAAATTATTAGTTTTAAAATATTAATTAATTTCTTTATTATAGATAATAATAAGATAGACCTAATAGTATTAATATTACTAAAAAAACCTTTTAATACCTAAATATTATAAACTTAAGAATATATTATAGATTTAATTTATACTATAATCTAAATTAATAATAATAATATATATTTTAATAAGTTTTATTTACTTAAAAGTAAAAGAGGATATAGAAAACTTTTTCCTTAATTAATAAAACTATAAAAAAGCTTTAGCTATAATTAAACTTCTAAAAAACTAAAGCTTAATAAGACTTCTAAATATCTAACTAAAAAAAGTCTACTTAAATTAAAGTAAACCTTTAAGCTATATATTAAAGATATTATAGAAAAAAATAAGAAGTAAGTAACTAAAACTAACTAGCTTAAGCTAATACTTAATAAATAGCTATTTAAACTAAAAAAAAATAATAAAAAAGTAATCTTAATTATAGATATAACTAAAGAGGAAGTTTTTACTTTTATAATAAAAATAAAGCTTAAACCTTAATTAATAGCTCTATATATAGTAGTAGCTATAATAAGTAAATATAAAGATAATTATATAAAATACTAACTAAGAATATATAATATACCTAATTAAACTAATTAAAAACCTTTTAGTATATAAGTTTAGTTTATATTATCCCTAAATAAATAAAAATACTATATAAAAGAATAAATAAAAAGAAAAATAATTAAAATAATAACTATATTAGTTTAATAATTTAATTATTTTTTATAAAAAAAGAAAACTAAATTAAATAAAGATTATATAATACTACCTTTAAGACTAATAAAAGTCTTTATAATATATAAACTAAAAATAAAAAAAGTTTATTTAATAGATAATAACTTAATAAATAGATTAATACTAAAAAATAACCATCTTTAGAAAATAAAGAAAATAAAAGCTTTAAAGCTAAAAAACTACTATTAAGTTAGTAGATTTAAAAAACTTATTATACTAAAATTTTTAATAATTATAAAAAGATCTTACTTAATTAATAACTATTTAATTAATATTCTTAATAAATATACCTATCTTTAGCTAAAAAAGAAAGAATTACTATAAGCTATCTTACTTAATAGAAAAGCTATACTAGCTTAAAAATAAATTAAAGCTAGTTAACTTAATCTAATAATAACCCCCTTATAGTAAATTAAAATAATACTATATAAAGCTTAATAAATAAAAAAGATCTTAATTCTAAGAGTACTTAAAGATAAAATTTTAGAAATATTATATAAATAGATTAAAAAAAATATACTAAAGGAAAGTTATATAGCTTACTAAAATACTTAGTTCTTAATATAAAAGAAAAATAATAACTATTAACTAATTAATTTAGTAATAAAACTTAATATAATTACTATTAAAAATATTTTTATTCCCCTAAATATAAATAAGTTTACTAAAGAATTTAGAAGCTACTTCTTATTATTACTTCTAAACTTCTTCTTAAAATATAATTAAGTCCTACTAAATAAAAAAAGCTATAATTATATAATATTTACTACTCCTCTTAGCTTTCTTTAGTTCTATTTAATCCTAATAAGAAGGATAAACTTAATAATATAATTTTAATAAATTATAATATAAATCTTATATAACTTAATTCCCTACTATTATAAAACCTTCTTAAATAATATTATAATTAAAAAGCTAACTTTATACTATAATAATAAAAAACTATTAACTTACTTTAAAATTAAAAAGTTTATTTATAAATATCTTTAAAACCTAAATAAAATACTAATTAATATAAAGCTTTTAAACTATATAGTTTTAAAAGAGAAGTTATAATAATATTAAAAATTAATAGTTATTATTAGCTATTTATATAAGCTTAAAAGATATAGCTTAAATTAAGCTAAAGTTTATAAAATCTAAGAATAATATTTATATAAAAATATTAATAATATTTACTTTTTTCTTAAAATTATAATTTTCTACTAAATATAAGTAGAAAACTTTATAATAATTATACTACCTCTTATAAAACTTTTATAGAAAGCTATAAAGTTTATATAAAAACTAATATAAGTAAAAGTAATAAAATAACTAAAAAAGGCTTTTATAAATTTATTAGTTTTAATTAAACTTAACTATAGCTTAAATATAAAGATTATTATTATTTATATAAATATAAACTTATAAAGTTAAAGTATAATATTATACTAAATAATTAATAGTAACTAAATAGTAACTAAATATAAAAATAAGATTTAGAAAAGCTTAAAGTTATATTATAATATAAATAAATTAGAACTTTATATAATTTTTATAATACTAAAGAAGTTTTAAATATATATCTATAAAGTATATTTTAAGTTTAAGATAGATACCTAAGTTCTAATAGTATAGCTAAATAATACTACTTCTAATATATTAAGCGCCTTAATTATATAATAAATTATATAAATTTAACTTTTTAACTTTAAAATTAAATATATTCTTAATAAATTAAATATTACTACTAATAGTTTCTTAAGAAAAGCTTTAAAACTATTAGATTATAAAGAATATAAACCCCTTAAGAAAATTAAAAAGTTTATTAATATAAATATCTTCTATATAAAGATCTATATAATATAATCCTAGTATAATACTTCTAATAAGATAATACTATATATAATACTAATAAAATAGTTATAAACTAATTAAGAATAATTCTAAAATTCTTAATAAATTATATATTACCTAAAGATATTACTATACTTATATAATATTACTTAATATTAATTTAAGAGATTTAAATACTAAGCTTAAAGGTTTTTAATAAAAAATAGCTTACTATTTAAATAGTTAATAAAGAAATATTTATAGCTAAAAAGAGTAATTAATAAAGATTTACTATAAAAGTACTTTATTAAAGCTATTTATATTAAGTTAAGATATTATAATAAAGATATAACTTTTTATTACTTATTTATATACTACTTTTAAGATAAGATATATAAAGATATTTATCTATTAGTATAAAGCTATTATATTTACTAAAAAGCTTAGTTAGCTTATTAAGATAATTAATATATAGTAATCTACTTAGAAATAATACTTTTTTTAAAGATTTTAATAGATATCTAATAGATTAATAAGTTTACTTTAATTAAAAGATATTATAACCTAATAAAATAGCTAGAAATATAGTAAAGTATTATAATAAACTTAGATATAATAATAAAATTTATTTTTAAAAACTTTATTTACTAATATAAAGTTTTTAAGTATTTAGTAGTAAATAGAAGCTTAAAGAATATAAAAATAATAAATATTCTAAATAAGTAATATAAAATTTAAAAAAAAGTTATTTCTACTTATAATATATAAGTAAATAAGCTTAAAAGAAAGAGTTATTAACTAATTACTTATATAATTTTAACTTAATTAGATAGAGGTTATAAGGTCTAAAAGCTAATACTTCTAACTACTTTCTTTACTAATTAGATAACTTTAAAAAAACTTATTAATTTTATACCTTTTTACTTAATATATAAATAAAAAGTAATTACTCTAATTAAATAAGATATATTAATATAATAAGTACTAACTTAAAATAAAGTCTAAACTCTTAAATAAAAATATCTAATAAAAGTTTAAGCTTTTAAGTAACTTAACTAAAATAAAGAAATAATAATAGCTATAATAATATAAATTTAATAGAAGTAAATAGATTAATATAATATAAAATATATTAAAACTTTATATAAAGCTTAATTAGATATAAAAACTTTAGTACTATTATATAATAAGAAATAAGTAATTAATAAAAATAAAAAAAAAAAGCTTTAATATTACTAGAAAAGCTTTTTTTAAATATAATCCTAATTTAAAACT
Organism: Colletotrichum endophyticum; assembly: GCA_027406105.1. Classification (NCBI taxonomy): domain Eukaryota; kingdom Fungi; phylum Ascomycota; class Sordariomycetes; order Glomerellales; family Glomerellaceae; genus Colletotrichum; species Colletotrichum endophyticum. The sequence goes on from JANVYF010000005.1 coordinate 1,498,921, forward strand.
ATCTCTTTATATATATTAAAAACGCTTAGAAAGAAGCTAATTAGTAGTACTTATAGTAGATACTAGCTAAAACCCTTTTTTAAAAATAAAAATAAACTTTAAAAGTTAAAAAACTCTAACTAAACTATAAAAACTTTAAAACATAAAATATAAGTTATTTTCTTTATTTAAAGCTAAGTAGCTAAAGATATTAATATAGGTATAAGTATATTTAGGGGCGTAGTATATATACCTATATAGTATAAGGTTATAGATAGGGTTAAGTTATAATAAAAAGTAATAATCTTAAGTATTTATAGGTATTTAATTATATAGATAATAATAAGGGAAGAGATATATTATAATAATTCTTATTAATATAGTTAGTAAGTTATTCCCTAGAGTAGGGAAAAGTGAGGGGAAAGATAACCTAAAATATAACCTGCTAAACTGCTAATTATATAAAGTACTTATGTAAATATATATATTATATAATTAATATTATAGTTATAGGTTATAATAAATAGAGTATTTTTATATAAGGTTTTATACTTTAAAGTCTATTAGTTTATTTTATATAGAATATTTAAGTAAGTAAGTATTATTATAAGTATTATTATTATTATTATATAAGATATTATATATTAATAATTATAAGTATTATTATTATTATATAAGATATTATATATTAATATCCCCTCTTAAAGTATATATAGCTAATTTATAGTATATAGCTTACTTACTTAATATATATATATATTATAGGTATAAAAAACTTAAAAACCTTATAAGAAAAATAAGAAAAATATTCCTATATATATAATATATTTATATAATTAGTTAAAAAACTCTTATTAAAGAACCTTATAGGTAAAAAGATAAGAGAAAAACTAGTAAGTTATTTCTTTAATATAGTTATTATTATTATTATTATTATTATTATTATTATTATTATATATTATATTTAGTATATTATTAAATATAACTTTATTTAAAAGCTTAGTTAATATATTTATAATATTAGACTTAATATCTATATGAAATAATATTATATCTTTATTTAATAAAGATTCTCTAGTAAAGTGATATTTTATATTAATATACTTAGATTTCTTATGAAATTTAGGATTTTTAGCTAGTCTTTTAGCTACTAAATTATCTATAAAAATCTTAGGTTTATTTATAGTATTAAAACTTAAATTAGTTAAATTAAAATTATAACTATTATATAGATATAGGGTTTTTTTTACTACTTTAGTTAAAGCTATATATTTAGCTTTATAAGTAGATAAAGCTATAGTTTTTTATTTTATAGTGCTATAAGATATTATATTATATTATCCTTAGTAAAATATATAAGCTAATATAGATTTTCTATTATCTAGGTCTTTAGCCTAATTAGAGTCTGAATAACTTATTAAATTTTATATTATATTATTATTATAGTTATAATAAATTCTTTTATTAGGATAATTATTTATATAACCTTATAGATAATTTAAAGCTATAAAATGCTCTTTAGAAGGGTTTATTATATATTTTAATAATATTATAACTACTAGAGCTATATTATATTTAGTTTTTAAAGCTAGATATAAAAAGGCTCCTATCTACTATTAAAACTATAGAATTTCTTCTTTAGTAGTAGTATACTTATTTATATATAATTTTATATTATCTCTTATAGGAGTTATAGATAGATTTATATTAGTTTTATTATATTTATTTAATATTTTTTATATATATTTAGTTTAATATATAAAGAAAGACTTATTAAGTCTATTTATATTAAACTTATAGCTTAAAAAGGTATTAAGCTCCCCTAATAGTTATATTTTTATAAATTACTTTAGTTTATTATATATATAGTTATTAGTAGTAGTATTATTAGCTACTAATAGTATATTATCTATATAGTAATAAATTATAGTTTTATAGCTATTTTTATTTAATATAAATACTACTTTATTATAAGGTGAAATAATAAATCTTAATTTTAATAAAATAGCTTTTAAATAGTTATACTATAGTTTAAGGCTTTATTTTAACCTATATAAAGCTTTAAGAAGCTTATAGTAGTATTTACTATTATTAGACTTATAGTTATAATTAGGATTAAATTCTAACTTATTTATAGTTTTATTATATAAAAAACTAATTAGTAATATTATATATATATCTATATCTATATTAGTATAAATAAATACTATAGTAACGTTATATTATAGAAGAATTTAGTTTTTTTTTATAGTAAATATAACTATAAACTTATAGCTTTTAGGTCTATAAGTAGTAGAAAAGGTTTCTAAGTAATTAATATTTAAATATTAATTAAAACCTTAAGTAACCTATTTTACTTTATATTTATAAATATTATTTATTTTATCTTTTAATTTTATAGTATATACCTATCTACTACTTAATAGATAAATATTATTTAGTTTTTATATAATTTCTTAAGTTTTTATATCTTCTATTTAAGTTACTTCTAATTATATAGCTTAAATTTAATTATCTTTATATAGAGAATTTAAGACTTATTTTATACTAGAAGGCTCTTTTAATATAATAACTAATAGTATATAAGAAGTTTTTTCTATAGAATTAGTTCTAGTAGTCTTATTATTATTAGTTATAATATTATTATTTATTTTATATATATTAAGAGTAGGGTAGTCTTAAATAGTAAATAATAGTATACTTTTAGTATTATTAACTATATTATTAACCTAATAGTAGTCTTTTTTAGCTTCTTCTAATAGAGAGGGGATCTCTATTAATAACTTAAATTTTTCTTTATTTATTTCTCTATTATTAATATTAGTAGTTTTCTTACTATTATTATATAAAATACTTATATTAATATTAGTATTATAGCTATTATTATATAAAATAGTATTATAATTTTTATAGCTATTATTAATAATATTATTATTAGTATTATTATTATTATTTATATTATTATTACTATTAATAATAGTTTTATTACTTAGATTCTTAAGAGCATTATTAGTAGTAGTAATATCTCTACTTATAGTAGGATTATTACTATAAGAGATAGATTAACTAGAAATATCTCTTAGTAAACTATTTTAGGTAGTATTATATCTATTATTATTAGGTATAATATTACTATTAGTATCTTTAAAGTAGGTATTTATACTTATAGGAAGCTTTTTATAATAAGAAATAAAGGTATTTTTTAAGACTTTAATATCTTAAGATTATAAAGCTCTCTTTAGTTATATATTTTAAATTTTATACTTATTAGATCTATAATTAATTATATAACCTTAATATACTTTAACGTTTAATTTCTTAATTTTAGGATCTTTATTTTTATAGTAGTATATACTACTTTATACTTTTATATTATTAATATTAAGTTTTATATTATTTTTTATTTTATAAAGCGTTTTATATTTTATAGAGTTATAAAGAGTTTTATTATATATATAAAGAGTAGTATAAAAGGTTTTACTTTATAAGTAGTATAGTAAACCTAAATTATATAGTATAATTCTTATTTTATTAACTATAGTATATATAATATACTTTATAAGTCTATTAAGCTTATATATATAAAGAGGTCTTATATTATAGATAATCCTACTACTTATATATATAGGTTTAATATGTTTATTATTAAATTCTCTACCTCTATTAGTAGATATTTCTTTTATTCTTTTATTATTATTATTATTATTAACTTTAGCTTAAAATTTAAGAAAAGTATTAAGTATAGTTTCTTTAGCTTTATCTCTTAATAATTTTCCTTATATAAAATAGGAATATTTATTTATAAAGATAATAAAAAAATTATATTTATTATATATAGTAGGCGTTATAAGTTTATATAAGTTTAAAACTATATAATCTAGATAATTTAGATTTTTATTATAAACTTATTTTTTATTTACTTTAGTAATAAATTTACTTTTATAATAGGTTTTATAAAGTAGTAATTTATAGTTATTATTATTATTATTTATATTTATATTTATAGTAGTATTATTTTTTATTTTTAAAAGAGTCTATAAATATATATATCTAAGATATTTATATTATAATTAGAGGCTATTATTATTATTATTATTTATATTATTATTAGTTATAATATTATATATATAATAATTATTATTATTAATAGGAAATTAGAAGTAATATAAGTTATTCTTCTTTACCCTTATAGTAATAATATAATTTTTATTAATATTATATAAAATAGGTTATTTCTATATAATAGAAGTAATACTTAATAAATCTAACTTAAATTAACTAAGTAGATTAATACCTAGTTTAAGTATATAATAAATATCTTTTAATATTATATTATTATTATTAGGATATATTATTAAATTACTTTTTAAAGTAGAAGTAAGAGTCTTTACTTCTCTTTATTTTATTATTTTATATATTTTTATAGGATTTTTTATTAGGTAATAATTATTAACTATATGAATAGTAGCTATAGTATTAATATAAAAATTAACTATTTTTTTATTCTTATTAGTATAACTTCTTACTTTTCCTTTTTCTTTAATAATAGATTAGTTAATTAAATAACTTAAGGAAGGATTATTAGTATTTTTATTTATATTATTAGGAGTTAAATAATATATATTTTTAAAAAGAATATCTCTTTCTTTTTTATTAGAAAATAAATCTATTAAATCTATAGGATTTTTAGAATTATTAAGAGATATATAGGGGGTAATATTATCTATAGTAGTTATATTAACTACTTCTTTTTCTTTATCTTTAGTATTATTAGTACTAGTAGAAGGTTTTTTCTACTAGTTAGGTACTTTTTTAAAATATAGAAAAGTATAGTTTTCTTTAGTATAGTTTATTTTCTTATAATTTTTATAGTATAAACTTTTCTATTTTTTCTAAGGTTTTTTACTTATTTTATTTTTATTTTTATTATTATTATTTTCTTAGTTTTTATTTTATTTTTTATTTTTCTTATTACTTTTAGTAGTAATATTATTAATTATTTTTTTACCTCCTTTTCTCTTATATTTATCTATAAAACTAGTATATAAAAAGTTTAAGTTATAAGTAGTAAAGTTAATCTTAAGAAACTAAGTTATAGAAGTTATAAAAACTTTATAAGTCTTATTTAAACTATTAAGTATATAAGCTATAACTACTTAATTAAGTAATTTAAGCTAATTATAAGATAAGTTATTTATAAGTTTTTTTATTTTATTTATATAATCTTTTATAAATTTAAAGTTATTTAAAGAGGTATTAAAGAACTTTTTATAAGTTAAAAACTTATTTATAAAACCTATAGACTTATATAGGGTTTTTAGGTACTTTTAAGCTATATAAGTATTAGAATTATCTTTTATAACCCTAAGAGGCTTATTATTATAGAATAACTATATATAGTTTAAAACTTTATAGTTTTTATCTTTATTAATAAAAGAAATAAGCTTAATAAAATTTATAATAATATCTTTACTATATAGTAAAGCTTTAATATATATAGCTTATACTTTATAGTTCTTAAAACTTATAAGCTTTAGGAACTAAACTTTAGGATTAGTTATTATTACCTTAATAAGTTATAGTATATAGTTATAAGCTTTATATAAGATAAATAATAGTAAAGTTATATAACCTAAAAGCTATTATATATATAGTATAGTAGTTCTTAGAGTAATATTATAAGAGTTAAAAACCTAAAGGGTTAAAGTTTAACTTAGAAAAAAAAGTAGTTTTTTTTTTTCTTTTTAATTAATATCTTCTTTAATTAGACTTCTATCTAACTAAGAAGATATATATCTTATATAGTAAATTAATTAAGAAGAAGTCTATTATACTATAAATATAGGTTTAAATTAGATTAGGAGTAGATTAGAGAATAGTTTAAAAAGATAATTTAAAGGATATAGATTAAATAAAATAGTAATAAAAAACTATCTACTTAGGGAAAGATTAATAGAAGTATAATTAATTTATATAGGATTAGATATATAGATTTATAAAAAGTATATCTTATAGAACTAAACTATTAGTCTAGCTAGTATATTAGCTTCTATAAAGGTAGTATAGATAGAAAAGCATTTAAAAGATTAATTTTTAGTATATATAATTTTTAAATAGAGGTAGAACTTTATAGGAGAGTAAGAGAAAGATAAAAAAGTAAAAAGAATAGAAGTTATTTCTAAATTAAGCTTATAACTTATTAATATAAGTATAAGTATATTTAGGGGCGTAATATATACGCCTATATAGTATAGGGTTATAGATAAGGTTAAGTTATAATAAAAAGTAATAATCTTAAGTATTTATAAGTATTTAATTATATAGATAATAATAAGGGAAGAGATATATTATAATAATTCCTATTAATATAGTTAGTAAGTTATTCCCTAAAGTAAGGAAAAGTAAGGGGAAAGATAACTTAAAACGTAACTTATTAAACTACTAATTATATAAGGTGCTTATATAAATATATATATTATATAATTAATATTATAGTTATAAGTTATAATAAATAGAGTATTTTTATATAAGGTTTTATACTTTAAAGTTTATTAGTTTATTTTATATAGAATATTTAAGTAAGTAAGTATTATTATAAGTATTATTATTATTATTATATAAGATGTTATATATTAATAATTATAAGTATTATTATTATTATATAAGATGTTATATATTAATAAAAGATAAAAAAGATTAAAAACTAAATAAGCCTAAATAAACTAATTTAATATTTTTAACTTATTTATAAATAAAAGAAAAGTAGTTATAAAATAAGAATAATAAGTTAGAAAAAGAATTAAAAAAGTAGAAAAAAAAAAAAAGTAGATTAAAGTTATATTACTTTAAATATTATTAGAAGATTATAATTAATATTAAGCTTATTTAAATACCTAAGTAGTTAGTTATTTTTTATAAAGTTTTATATTTTAAGTATATATAATATATAAATAATTTAAATAAAATTTAATTTAATTTAAAGAAGATCTAACTATATATTTATAACTTTTTTAATAGAAAAAAGTTAAAGAAAAAAGAGAAAAGAAGCTAGATTAATAATAAAAAAAGAGTTAGAAATATATATAACTTTATTTAATTCTAATAATAATAACTATATATTCCCCTTTTCTTTTCTTAAGATTAATACTTTTTATACTTCCTATATACTAAATAGATTAACTTAAATATTATTAGTATAATAGTTAAAAACTTTATAAAAATAAAAAGTTCTAAAAAAACTAAAGTTTTAATTTACTACTTTAGCTAAAAAGATAATAAATAAACTACTATTAAAACTAATAACTTTAAACTAATTAAAACTAATATTAATAATATAATAAAAATTAAAAAATATTAAAAAGGAAGTATTAATATTACTAAGAATAATAAAAAGAAGTTTACTACTACTATTATAATAATTATACTTATCTTCTTAATTAAATCTATAATCCTCTTATATAGCTTAACTTATTTTAAAATTATAATAAACTTTAGAATATAAATAGTTACTATAAGAATTACTTTAAACGTTAAGTAAAAAGATATATTTAAAGTAAAGCTATATTACTTAAGTTTAATTAGAAGTATTATTATTATACTTTTTATAATACTTAAAGTAATAAAAATAAAGAAAGTAGTTATAAATATTATAAATATAAACTAAAAAACTAATTAAACTTAATAATTAGTTTAATTTCTAATATAAAAAACCTTAAAAACTAATATATAAATACTTAATAAAGACTTAATATATTTAAAATAAGCTAAAAGATAAATAAATACTAAAAGCTACTTTTATATTACTAAGCTACTTAATAATATTCTTAAAGTTAGTAAAAGCGCTTTAAAGCTATATATTTATATTAATCTAGTTATATTAGAAATTAAGACTAACTAAAACTAACTTATTATAAAGCTCTCTATAAGAGTAGTTAAGTTATTTCTAGCTAGTATATATAATAAACTAAGATATAAAAAAAGATTAATAAATAGTCTTAAAAAAAGATTAAAAAAAACCTATATAAATAAAGCTTATATTAATATAGCTATACTAACTAGCTAACTCTTAAAGGATAAGCTTAATAAGATACTAAAGCTTTTTAGTAATTTTAAAATAAATAATAAAATTATAAACTTTATAAAAAAATATAATAATAGAAGTTTAACTAAATAAAATATAATAAGCTAAGTAGTAAAAATAAAGAAAAAAGAAACTATTAAAGATAAATTATAATAAAGCTAATAAGTTAAGAAAAATAAAATAAGAGAAAAAGAAGTCTCTTAAATAGACTAAAGATTAATACTAATTAAATAAGAAAGTAAAAATATATTACTACTTACCCTCTCTACTTTAAATAATATTAAATAATATAACTAATTAGTAAATAATAAATAAAAGTAATAACTAGTAATAATATAGTAGCTATTTAAAGTAATTATAATAAAAAAAAAGTTATATAAAGATACTATTTAACTAAAATAAGTTTAAAAAAATAAATAACTCTATTTAAAGGAGAAATAAATTACTATTTTAAGAATAAAAAGGTATAATCTTCTTACTATACTTACTTAAATAATAGCTATATTTATTATAATAACTTTACTTTTATTTAAACTAATAAACTATTAATATAAGTATTAGCTATTAATACTCTTAATAACTATTACTTCTAAAATATAAAAAGAAAGCCTTTTTCCTTTAAATAACTAATTCTTAACTTTATATTATTATAATAACTTACTTTATAAGTTAATAATACTTTTATATTACTTTTAAGTACTAAGCTTTCTTTTTATATAACTTTACTTAATTAATAATAACTTTATATAAGTTTATACTATCCCCTTTATAGCTTTCTAATAACTAAAGCTAATAACTAAAATTACTACTACTCTTACTCCTTTAATTAATATCTAAATAACTCCTACTTTTCTTCTTAGTTACTATATTATACTTAAACCCTTTCTCTACTACTCCTCTTTATATATTAGCACTTTTAGTTAATATATAGACTAAAAAGATCCTTATTATTAATATAATACTTTTATAAAGTAATTTTAATAATAAGTAAATAATTTATAACTTCTCTAAAACTTAGCTAACTATAACTACTATAAACTCCTAATTCTATATTTTAAATAGTAAGTAAGTATTAATTAAACTACTTTAATTCTTATTAAACTTCTATAAATATAAAGTATTTAATAACTAAACCTCTATAAGTATATCTAATAGATTACTTTAGCTTACTATAAGAAGTAACTTTAATAAACTACTAATTAAATAAATTTAAAGTAATAAGTTTAACTATAATAATATTTAAGATAGACTTCTAAAAACTTAAACTTTAGAGCATATTATAAACCTCTATAATTTCTAAAGTTATTTTTAGTATAAAAACTAAATTAATATAGATAAGATATAATAAATAGTTTATTAATAAGTTAGAAATATTAATTAATATTTACTTATTATAACTTATATTATACTAAAACTTTAAGATATCTCCTCTTAATTTTATACTACTTTTAACTTTAACCTCCTTCTTCTAGCTAAATAATACTATTTTAAGTATACTAACTATATATTAACATAGGTATAAGCGTATTTAGGGGCGTAGTATATACACCTATATAGTATAAGGTTATAGATAGGGTTAAGTTATAATAAAAAGTAATAATCCTAAGTATTTATAGGTATTTAATTATATAGATAATAATAAGGGAAGAGATATATTATAATGATTCCTATTAATATAGTTAGTAAGTTATTCCTTAGGGTAGGGAAAAGTGAGGGGAAAGATAACTTAAAATATAACCTGCTAAACTGCTAATTATATAAAGTGCTTATGTAAATATATATATTATATAATTAATATTATAGTTATAAGTTATAATAAATAGAGTATTTTTATATAAGGTTTTATACCTTAAAGTTTATTAGTTTATTTTATATAGAATATTTAAGTAAGTAAGTATTATTATAAGTATTATTATTATTATTATATAAGATATTATATATTAATAATTATAAATATTATTATTATTATATAAGATATTATATATTAATATCCCCCTTTAAAGTATATATAGCTAATTTATAGTATATAGCTTATTTACTTAATATATATATACGTTATAGGTATAAAAAACTTAAAAACCCTATAGGAAAAATAAGAAAAATATTCCTATATATATAATATATTTATATAACTAGTTAAAAAACTCTTATTAAAGAACCTTATAAGTAAAAAGATAAGAGAAAAACTAGTAAGTTATTTCTTTAATATAGTTATTATTATTATTATTATTATTATTATTATTATTATTATATATTATATTTAGTATATTATTAAATATAACTTTACTTAAAGGTTTAGTTAATATATCTATAATATTAGACTTAATATCTATATAAAATAATATTATATCTTTATTTAATAAAGATTCTCTAGTAAAGTGATATTTTATATTAATATACTTAGATTTCTTATAAAATTTAGGATTTTTAGTTAGTTTTTTAGCTATTAAATTATCTATAAAAATCTTAGGTTTATTTATAGTATTAAAACCTAGATTAGTTAAATTAAAATTATAACTATTATATAGATATAAAGCTTCTTTTACTACTTTAGTTAAAGCTATATATTTAGCTTTATAGGTAGATAAAGCTATAGTTTTTTGTTTTATAGTGCTATAAGATATTATATTATATAATCCCTAGTAAAATATATAAGCTAATATAGATTTTCTATTATTTAGGTCTCTAGCCTAATTAGAGTCTAAATAACCTATTAAATCCTATATTATATTATTATTATAGTTATAATAAATTCCTTTATTAGGATAATTATTTATATAACCCTATAGATAATCTAAAGCTATAAAATGCTCTTTAGAAAGGTTTATTATATATCTTAATAATATTATAACTACTAGAGCTATATTATATCTAGTTTTTAAAGCTAGATATAAAAAAGCTCTTATTTACTACTAAAACTATAAAATTTCTTCTTTAGTAGTAGTATACTTATTTATATATAATTTTATATTATTTCTTATAAGAGTTATAGATAGATTTATATTAATTTTATTATATTTATTTAATATCTTTTATATATATTTAGTTTAATATATAAAAAAAGACTTATTAGGTCTATCTATATTAAACTTATAGCTTAAAAAGGTACTAAGCTCCCCTAATAGTTATATTTTTATAAATTACCTTAGTTTATTATATATATAGTTACTAATAGTAGTATTATTAGCTACTAATAGTATATTATCTATATAGTAATAAATTATAGCTTTATAGCTATTTTTATTTAATATAAATACTACTTTATTATAAAGTAAAATAATAAATCCTAATTTTAATAAAATAGCTTTTAAATAGTTATACTATAGTCTAAGGCTTTATTTTAACCTATATAAAGCTTTAAGAAGCTTATAGTAGTATTTACTATTATTAGACTTATAGTTATAATTAGGATTAAATTCTAACTTATTTATAGTTTTATTATATAAAAAACTAGTTAGTAATATTATATATATATCTATATCTATATTAGCGTAAATAAACGCTATAATAACGTTATATTATAGAAGAATCTAATCTTCTTTTATAGTAAATATAACTATAAACCTATAGCTTTTAGGTTTATAGGTAGTAGAAAAGGTTTCTAAGTAATTAATACCTAAATATTAATTAAAACCTTAAGTAACCTATCTTACTTTATACTTATAAACGTTATTTATTTTATCTTTTAATTTTATAGTATATATCTATTTACTACCTAATAGATAAATATTATCTAGTTTTTATATAATTTCCTAAGTTTTTATATCTTCTATTTAAGTTACTTCTAATTATATAGCTTGAATCTAATTATCTTTATATAGAGAATTTAAGGTTTATCTTATACTAAAAGGCTTTTTTAATATAATAACTAATAGTATATAAGAAGCTTTTTCTATAGAACTAGTTCTAGTAGTCTTATTATTATTAGTTATAACGTTATTATTTATTTTATATATACTAAGAATAGGGTAATCCTAAATAGTAAATAATAGTGCATTTTTAGTATTATTAACTATATTATTAACTTAATAGTAGTCTTTTTTAGCTTCTTCTAATAGAGAGGGGATCTCTATTAATAACTTAAATTTTTCTTTATTTATTTCTCTATTATTAATATTAGTAGTTTTCTTATTATTATTATATAAAATACTTATACTAATATTAATACTATAGCTATTATTATATAAAATAGTACTATAATTTTTATAGCTATTATTAATAGTATTATTATTAGTATTATTATTATTATTTATATTATTATTACTATTAATAATAATCTTATTACTTAGATTCTTAAGAGCGTTATTAGTAGTAGTAATATCTCTACTTATAGTAAGATTATTACTATAAGAGATAGATTAACTAGAAATATCTCTTAGTAGACTATTTTAAGTAGTATTATATCTATTATTATTAGGTATAATACTACTATTAATATCTTTAAAGTAGGTATTTATACTTATAAGAAGCTTTTTATAATAAGAAATAAAGGTATTTTCTAAGACTTTAATATTTTAAGATTATAAAGCTTTCTTTAGTTATATATCTTAGATTTTATATTTATTAGATCTATAATTAATTATATAACTTTAATATACTCTAATATCTAATTTCTTAATTTTAAGATCTTTATTCTTATAGTAGTATATACTACTTTATACTTTTATATTATTAATATTAGGTTTTATATTATTTTTTATTTTATAAGGCGTTTTATATTCTATAGAGCTATAAAGAGTTCTATTATATATATAAAGAGTAGTATAAAAGGCTTCACCTTATAAGTAGTATAGTAAACCTAAATTATATAGTATAATTCTTATTTTATTAACTATAGTATATATAGTATACTTTATAAGTCTATTAAGTTTATATATATAAGGAGGTTTTATATTATAGATAATCTTACTACTTATATATATAGGTTTAATATATTTATTATTAAATTCTCTACCTCTATTAGTAGATATTTCTTTTATTCTTTTATTATTATTATTATTATTAACTTCAGCTTGAAATTTAAGAAAAGCGTTAAGTATAGTTTCTTTAGCTTTATCTCTTAATAATTTTCCTTATATAAAATAGGAATATTTATTTATAAAGATAATAAAAAAATTATATTTATTATATATAGTAGGCGTTATAAGCTTATATAAGTCTAAAACTATATAATCTAAATAATCTAGATTTTTATTATAAACTTATTTTTTACTTATTTTAGTAATAAATTTACCTTTATAATAGGTTTTATAAAGTAGTAATTTATAGTTATTATTATTATTATTTATATTTATATTTATAGTAGTATTATTTTTTATTTTTAAAAGAGTTTATAAATATATATATCTAAGATATTTATATTATAATTAGAGGCTATTATTATTATTATTATTTATATTATTATTAGTTATAATATTATATATATAATAATTATTATTATTAATAGGAAATTAGAAGTAATATAAGTTATTCTTTTTTACTTTTATAGTAATAATATAATCTTTATTAATATTATATAAAATAAGTTATTTCTATATAATAGAAGTAATACTTAATAAATCTAACTTAGATTAACTAAATAGATTAATATCTAGTTTAGGTATATAATAAACGTTTTTTAATATTATATTATTATTATTAAGATATATTATTAAATTACCCTTTAAAATAAAAGTAAAAATCTTTACTTCTCCCTATTTTATTATTTTATATATTTTTATAGGATTTTTTATTAGGTAATAATTATTAACTATATAAATAGTAGCTATAGTATTAATATAAAAATTAACTATTTTTTTATTTTTATTAGTATAACTCCTTACTTTTCTTTTTTCTTTAATAATAGACTAATTAATTAAATAACTTAAGGAAGGATTATTAGTATTTTTATTTATATTATTAGGAGTTAAATAATATATATTTTTAAAAAGAATATCTCTTTCTTCTTTATTAGAAGATAAATCTATTAAATCTATAGGATTTTTAGGATTATTAAGAGATATATAGGGGGTAATATTATCTATAGTAGTTATATTAACTACTTCTTTTTCTTTATTTTTAGTACTATTAATACTAGTAGAGAGTTTTTTTTACTAGTTAGATGCTTTTTTAAGATATAGAAAAGCATAGTTTTCTTTAGTATAGTTTATTTTTTTATAATTTTTATAGTATAAACCTTTTTATTTTTTCTAAGGTTTTTTACTTATTTTATTTTTATTTTTATTATTATTATTTTTTTAGTTTTTATTTTATTTTTTATTTTTCTTATTACTTTTAGTAGTAGTATTATTAACTACTTCTTTACCTTTTTTTCTCTTATACTTATCTATAAGACTAATATATAAAGAGTTTAAGTTATAAGTAGTAAAGTTAGTCCTAAAAAACTAAGTTATAGAGGTTATAAAAGCTTTATAAGTCTTATTTAGACTATTAAGTATATAAGCTATAACTACTTAATTAAGTAGTTTAAGCTAATTATAAAATAAGTTATTTATAAGTTTTTTTATTTTATTTATATAATTTTCTATAGATTTAAAGTTATCTAAAGAGGTATTAAAGAACTTTTTATAAGTTAAAAACTTATTTATAAAACCTATAAGCTTATATAAGGTTTTTAAGTACTTTTAAGCTATATAGGTATTAGAATTATCTTTTATAACTTTAAGGGGCTTATTATTATAGAATAACTATATATAGCTTAAAGCTTTATAGTTTTTATCTTTATTAGTAGAAGAAATAAGCTTAGTAAGGTTTATAGTAATATCTTTACTATATAGTAAAGCTTTAATATATATAGTTTATACTTTATAGTTCTTAAAGTTTATAAGTTTTAAGAACTAAACCTTAGGATTAGTTATTATTACTTTAATAAGTTATAATATATAATTATAAGCTTTATATAAGATAAATAATAGTAAAGTTATATAACTTAAAAGCTATTATATATATAGTATAGTAGTTTTTAAAGTAATATTATAAGAGTTAAAAACCTAAAAAGTTAAGGTTTAACTTAGAAAAAAAAGTAGTTTTTTTCTTTTTTTTTAATTAATATTTTCTTTAGCTAGACTTCTATCTAACTAAAGAGATATATATTTTATATAGTAAATTAGTTAAGAAGAAGTCTATTATACTATAAGTATAGGTTTAAACTAGATTAAGAGTAAACTAGAGGATAGTTTAAAGAGATAATCTAAAAAATATAGATTAAATAAAGTAGTAATAAGAAATTATTTATTTAGAGAAGGATTAATAGAAGTATAGTTAATTTATATAAGATTAAATATATAGATTTATAAAAAGTATATTTTATAAAACTAAACTACTAATTTAGCTAGTATATTAGTTTTTATAAAGGTAGTATAGATAGAAAAGCGTTTAAAAGATTAATTTTTAATATATATAACTTTTAAGTAGAGGTAAAGCTTTATAAGAGAATAAGAGAGAAGTAAAGAAGTAAAAAGAATAGAGGTTATCTTTAAACTAAGTTTATAACTTATTAATATAAGTATAAGTATATTTAGGAGTATAATATATATATTTATATAGTATAAAGTTATAAATAAGGTTAAATTATAATAAAAAATAATAATCTTAAGTATTTATAAGTATTTAATTATATAGATAATAATAAGAGAAGAGATATATTATAATAATTCCTATTAATATAGTTAGTAAGTTATTCCTTAAAGTAGGGAAAAGTGAGGGGAAAAATAACCTAAAATATAACCTACTAAACTACTAATTATATAAAGTACTTATATAAATATATATATTATATAATTAATATTATAGTTATAGGTTATAATAAATAGAGTATTTTTATATAAGGTTTTATACTTTAAAGTCTATTAGTTTATTTTATATAGAATATTTAAGTAAGTAAGTATTATTATAAGTATTATTATTATTATTATATAAGATATTATATATTAATAATTATAAGTATTATTATTATTATATAAGATGTTATATGTTAACACTATATATTTATCCCTCTATTTAATATAAGTTACTATTATTATATTATAATAATTATAAATTAGTAAAATAATATAGTCTATTAGTATAATTTTATATAGAATAGAGAGTTAGAAAAATACTTTATTAGTAATATTTAAACTTTTAAAATACTATATAAGTATCTAAGTATTAGTAATAATATACTTTATACTATTAATCTAACTACTTATATAGTTAATAGCTTCTAATAGCTATAAAAATAAGAATATAAGCTTATAATATATAAGTAGTTTAAATTAATAACTTAAAATAGCTAGTATAACTATTAATTTATAAAAACCTAAAGTAAGCTAAATAATATAATAAATAACCCTTATAGCTTTTTAGAAAGTATATAAACTTAATAGATTAAAAAGATTTCTAAAGAATTCTATTAATCTAAGCTAATTAACTTTACTTTATATAAATAGCTTACTTAAACTTAAAATTTATATTACTAGTTATAGTAATTAGTTATTACTATAAACTATAACTTAGAAGTAGAGGTTATTAAAGAGTAGTTAGTAACCTTTATATAACTTATTTTCTAATTAGCTATACTTATACTACTTATATTTATACTATAAAACTTATTAATACTTAGTTAGTCCTCTAAGTTTATAGATAATAAAAATAGCTAATAAGAAATTATCTTAAATAATAAGAATAAACTACTTAAGTTTTAAAGTAATTATACTTAGTATACTAATTAAAGTACTTTAGTATAAAAGGTTAGATATTTAGCTATTTTAATATCTAATCTAAATATAAACTTAAAGTTTTTAATAAACTTAATCTTTAGCTACTATAAAAAAGTAAAGCTTAATCTAACTATAGATAAAATAGTAATATAAAAGTAGAATAAAATAAAGTATTTTAAAACTATAGAGAAGTACTTTATTAATAAAAATATAGCTAATTAATAAGCTATAAACTTTTAAAAGAACCTCTTAAACTATAGCTAAGATAATTAAGTTAAATACTACTATAATAAAGTTATATAAGTTACTATTTAGACTATTTAATATAAACTTTTCTTATTACTTACTATAGCTTCTAATTTTAAAAGTTATATCTATTAAAATACTTATTAATAATAACTAGCTTTATAAGTTAGATTATAAAATATACTTAATAACTAATTAGTATTTTTATAGTAATTATAATATAAAAACTACTATAATACTTAGAGAGATAGTAGTTAGTAATTAAAAAAGAAGAGTAATTAAGAGGTTTTTAGTATAATAAAATAGTTTTATTTATAAAAAGTAGATTTTTAAGAAGTTTTTTATAATAATTTTATTAATATTTTTACTTAGATTAAGTAAGATTTTTAGGTTTAAAAACTATAATTTAGGGGATTTATATATCCTACTATAATTATTTAATTTATAGTATAAAATACTTAGTAAATTAAAGAAGAATAATTAGAATAAAGTAGTAGTTTATATAAAGTTTTTAGTATACTTTTTATACTTTTATATCTTAGTTAATAGATAGTTATTTTAATTAAAATACTTTAATAAGAAGCTTTAGCTTCTAAGGGGAGATAGTAAATTAAGTAATATTATACTTTTCTTTATACTTTTTTAGAGTATTTATAAGCTTTTAAAATACCTCTTTTTTAAACTTCTAGTTAACTTAATTAAAGTATAAAATACTAGAAAAAGGTCTATTTACTTAGTAATAAGAGTAATTTATTAAACTATCTAGTAATAATAAAGTACTAAAATAACTTTTTAATTTAAAACTTAAAAGCTCTTACTTTAAACTTTTAGCTATCTAAAAACTCCTCTAATAATAAGTTATTCTTAATTTATTACTTAGAAGTATATAATATAAATAGCTTAATTAGAATAATATAAAGAGTATTATATAGGTTAAATAGTAATAATAATAATAATAATAATACTAATTAAAGATAATAGATACTAGTAATAGTAATAAATAATAATACTAATTAAGAAGTATAAGATAATAATACTAGTATAAAATAATAATATTAGTACTAAACGCCTAAGATAGATAAAACTAATAATAATAACACCTTCTCATATTTCTTAAGGCTAAGCCCCTATATTATTCTAATACTTAAATCTTATATATATTATATATATTATTAATATATCTAACTAAATATCTAAAGTATCCCTATAGATATATTTTATAATATATTCTTCTTTATCCTTTTTCTTATTCCTTTTTAATTAAGTATATATAATAACTATATATATATATCTATCCTTAGTATAACTAAAAGTTTCTCTTAATTATAAATATATAAGAAGGAGCTTATTAATAGAAGTATTAAGTATATTATTCTTCTTTAACTTAATTTAATAACTTCTAATTAGTTTTTTATTATAAAGATTAGTTAAAAAGATAAATCCCTATAAGAGTTAATTCTAGCTATATTTTTAGAAGTAGATTAACCCCTTCTTATATCTTAATATTTCTTAAGATTACTTCTTAGCTAGTATATTTTAAATTACTAACTAGCTCCTTTATATCTACTAAAAGTATTTTAAATATAATTTTATTATTTTTTACTTAGTATTAATAATATATACTACTATTAATAATAATTATAGCTATTTTATTATCTTACTATATAATATAAATTACTAATCTATATTACTTTCTAACTTATTATTTAAAGTAGAAAAATATTATAAAAACTTCTTTAAATAAATAGTATATTAAAAAAAAACCTTATAGTTTATTTAAATATTTATCTTTAATAATTAAGATATAAAAAGTTCTTAAGATTATTTTAAAAAAGTAATAGAAGATATTTTAGAAGATATAATAATATAAATAAATTATTTTATTTTTTAACTTTAAATATAAAATAACCTTTTTTATATAAGTTCTAATATATATTTTATATTATATTTATATTAAGCTATATATCTTTACTTCTTAAATATTTTTAACTATATATTTAAGAGCTTTAAAGCTTAAGTAGCTAAAATAAAGATATTATAAGTATATATTATTTAATTAATCTCTATAGTAGTTATATATATCTTATCTATAAAGAGCTTTTACTAGCTAAGTTATAGTAATAATATATATAAAACTTATTAATATATTTTTAAGAAAATATAAAAAAAAAGGTTTATATTTAAAGAAAATTAAATTATATTTTTAGATTAATATAATAATAACTATATTTTAAATAAAGTTTCTTATATATAATATATAGTTAAGCTTATAAAACTAAATCTTCTATATATTAAAATAACTTTTAGATATAATATTAATATAAAAACCTTTAATATAAATAATATTCTTAAGTATAAAATTACTTAATACTTATCTATTTTAGCTTTTAAAGATCCTTTTAAGAATATAAGTTCTCTAGTTTAAAACTAAAATTTAAGTTATACTTATTTTTATAGTATTTTTTAAATTAAACTTTATATAAAAGTTATTTAATAATAATAATTTATTATTAACTAAGTATATAGTATTATAATTATTATAAATTATATTATATAAAAATATATATAGTAAAATAGATATATTAAATAAGTATATCTTTAGTATAATTATTTTAAGAAGGTTTTATAGAATAATTAATATAGCTATAATATTAAATAGAATTTTAATATTTAACTTTTAGCTAGATCTATTATTTTAACTACTTTTTCTATTATAATTTCTATATTATTAGCTTCTTCTACTATATAAACTACCTCTTTTATAATTAATATTACTTATTTAGTTTAAAATTTATCTTTTATATATAATTATAGCTTTAATATTTATCTACTTACTTTAATTAAGTTTAGAAAAAAAATTTTAAGTTTTATTATTATTTATAGAGATTTAGTAAAATTTATAAAACTTTTTATAAATATATTCTAAGTATTTATATATCTTAAAAGTTTAAAAATACTCTTCTCTATATAAGTAGTTATTAAGATATATATTAGAGGGGTTATTAAACTTTTTTCTTAAAGTAATAAAAAATATATTTAATCTCTAAGAACTTTTAATAAATAAATACTTATAAACTAAAACTAAAAAAATAATTTTATATTATTCTAAAATATATATTAAAAACCTTAAATTAATATTTATAATAAGCTATATAAACTTAATATAAGCTTAATTTAAAGTAAGTTAATATCTAACTATTTTAAAGAAAATTTATAATATAAGTTCTCTTTAGATTTCTAAAATATTAAATCTTTTTATTTCTATATAGTAATAATATTATTTTATATATTAAGTAGAAAAGTTAATATTAAAATTAGCTTTTTTAAGTAAATAAAAGTAGTTTTTTTAAACTATATTAGTAATTATAAGTATAATAAATATAAACTATCTCTTAATTTTATATATAAAGGTTTATAAAGTTATTTCTAATTAAGTTTTATTATTTAAAATAGCTAATTTAATATTAATTAGAATAAAACTTAAAACTATTTTATTAATTTATATTTAGAAGTTAAAATAATATATTAAAAAGGTTTACTAATTTAAAAAGCTTATTATATAATTTTTAACTATTATATTATATTCTAACTTAATATTTTTATAAATAGTAGTTTAAAGTATTTATAAGAACTTTAAAAAAGAGAATAATCTTATTATTCTATTAAAGATAATACTTATTTCTTCTTTATTTCTTAAAGTTTTTATAATTAAATAGATATTTTCTAATATATTCTTAATAACTTCTATTAAGTATTTAGCTTCTTTTAGATATTATTTTATTTATTTATTATATTTTTTTTAATATTTTATATTTAAAAGGTTTTAATATTTAGTAATAAACTTAGAGATTTTTAAAACTATAGTTATTTATAAAAAGTTAGTATAATTATTTATATTTAGGTTAATATAATCTTAAAAACCTCTTAAATATATATAGAACTTAAATTAAATATATTATATAAACTAATTACTTTTTAATATAAGAATATCTTTTATAAAAGGAATTTTATTATTAATAGAGGATATAATAGATAAAAATAATAAAAAAATTAATAAAAAAAATAAGAATAGGTTTCTTATATATAACTTATAATAGAAAAGTAATTTAAGTTATTAATAAAGCTAAGCTTATAACTCTTATAAGTTATAAGTATATAAGTTATTAAGAATAAAAGTATATTATAAGAGTAACTATTTAGAAGGGTAGTTTATATTATAAGCTAATATCTATATATATAGCTTATATAATACTGTACGTTATATAATAAGTAGTAAGGCTGTAGCTTAGATTGAGGGTATCGCAACACTACGGATAGTCTATATTATTAGATGGCAATCTAACGAGATCACTAAAGTTGCTTTCGAAATATTATGTTGTCCACGGGTGTTGCTGTGTTGCGTCAGTAGTCGCAAAATCCTCTGGCCTTCGGAAAGGCAAATCACGTCAGAAGTTCATCATAGACATCATGATAATGATGACGATGCATAATTGTCAGTCAGGAAACAAGCCAGTCAATTGCACCCACATCTCTACAAAGGAATATCATTAGCTATGGTGCTTTTCATGGTTTGCTGATCACGGTGCCTGCCGAGCTGTTATATCAGAATGCGAACAAGGGTCAGCTGACGTTGCGGATTCAGTGTCTGGATATTAGTTGCAAGTTCAATTCGTAACCTTTCGTAACGGCACTCGTGTACACGGCCATAGGAAGCTTGAGTGCAACGAGCTCCCGTGGGCACCGACTGGGAGGAATGGTAACTTTAGGGCATCATGCGGGGGCTTTTTCGTGGTGGAAAGCTGCTTGAGCGGTCAAGTCGTAGGTATTATGATTTGTGGTACTCTATGATGGCCCACGGTTGTTTGTTGGCTTGAGATCAATGTAAAGTGCAGGTTTGAAGTTCATATATAGGAGACAGTCAATTTATGGAAAAAGAAATATAGAGTATATTTTCAAGACTTCAGGCATGTAACACTGACGGACCAGGCCCAGTATGGTACAGGTACACGTCGAAGTCGAATATCTTCAACCCGCTCTATATCGCTGCATAACTCCACGTTCTCAAGAATCGACGAAAGAACTGTCAATCTGTTAGCTAACATGCTCCACATGTAAGATGGGTAAGAAAATGAGACATACGGATACTCTTTATTTGCAGTTGTTACCGGTTCTGCAGAAGCCGCAGCAACGCTGACCATCGATTTTGCTAATGCAGCATTGGCGAGCAATCAGCTCGCCGGTCTCAGATAGCGGGTCCACGCCAAGAGGGCCGGCGGCGGCAACGGCAGCAAAGGCAGCGACGAGGAGGACCTTGAAGTTCATGGTGCTGGTTTTCTGGTGGTGTTGTTGGGTTTAAAGATAGTGATGTTTGTTGTTGTGCAATGAGTGATTGTGATGGATGAGTAGCACAAGAGACCTTCGAAGCATGCAACGTACGCTCCTTATATACATCTGAGGCGCCTAGTTCAGTCTCGTAGAATCGTGGCTGTAAGTTCCAAACTGGGGTAAAGTCTCTACGCAAATGACCATCGCTATCGCTAGAAGTCTCGATGTATCCTTGGTCTGTGTTTGAGTTAATTAGGGGGTATTTCGTCTCAGTGGGCCTAAACGATCCCGTCGGGTTCTAGTCATTCAGCCGACGGGATGTACGGGGTTGCCGACTACGTCGTTCCCTAGAGCTTAGAGTCTGTAACAATCAAAAAATCGCCGTGCATGTCTGCGGAGCCCCGCAGGCGTCTCAGACCCCAGGCCACCTCTAAAGGCAGCGGTTTTATTGATAGAACCTGCGCCACTTAACCTGTGTCTATGTTTTTGTTATTGGATGTTGATGTGCTGTTGCCGTCTGCTCTTTGAGCAGAGCTTTAACGCTTCTCTTCTGCGGCCTGGTTGAGTGCAGAATGATGAGCTTCATTTTCATCGGGCTGATGAACTGCTACGGATGGGACATGAACTATGCGCGTGAAGTCTGTCAAACTCGCATTAGGATGGTTCATCTGACTTTCCGGTTACCGCCAACTCGGAAAGACGGCACTCGCGATATGACGATTGCGAGTCAAGAGATTGAAAGCGGGCTGATTCTGAGGCGGATGTTGTCGATCAGTCAGTGCCATGCCGGAACCTCCCTGCAAACCTAAAAATGTCAGCGGACATG
This sequence comes from Colletotrichum endophyticum, assembly GCA_027406105.1. Classification (NCBI taxonomy): domain Eukaryota; kingdom Fungi; phylum Ascomycota; class Sordariomycetes; order Glomerellales; family Glomerellaceae; genus Colletotrichum; species Colletotrichum endophyticum. Next base: position 1,522,076 of record JANVYF010000005.1, read on the forward strand.
ATCGGGATGCGCGGCATCCAGATGAACGCCCTTTGCTCGCCGATTATTGAACATTTGGAGCTTGCTGTTGCGGCCTGATCCATAAAAGTGTGATTCTCGCTATAGAGAACCATTGCACGGCCAGGCACAGTGCTGGTGAGAAGAAGCTGTCGCAATGGACTCCGAGACATACCGCGAAAAGGGCAGGTTGCTCACGTGGTCCGACGATGACTCCAATAGCGACGACCAGACGCGCAGGATAAGTCGACGATCTTGGGCGCCGATTACGATTATTGTACTTTCATGTTCAAACCTTTTCCTCGTTGCTTTATGCGCGTGCCTCGCACTTCGAGGGGTCGGTCAACCAACAACACGCACCGGTCCAGACTCAGGGCCCTCATGGCTTCCACCACAGAGTAATGCAACTTCCTACTATCTCTCTTCCTGTTTCCCATGGAGGGAACAAAGGTCATAGACGTGTTCTAATATTGGCTGTGCTACAGTACCGATTAAAAAGACTCTCATTTCCGAACCTATATACGGAGGCCCAGTTACGAATGAGAGCGAGAAAGCTTGGGACGATTTGATGCCGCGTATGTTCCCCCAGCAACAGGAAATTCCCCATCGCGTGAGTTGACAAGTCATTCCAGTCGGCCGTGGGTTTGTCGTCATCAAAAATGAGACCGCGCTCCCGCAGATGCCCAAGTTCAACGCGACCATGGGCGAGTACAAAGGAGTAATATCAGTCTTCCACCAGCTGCATTGCGTCGTAAGTACTCAGCACCCCCTGCACCTTGAGTCCTTGAATGGAAAGACCCGCGTTTCTTGAAAGGTTTTGAGACATTGACAACTTCAATAGTGGGCAACTAGGGAGGCCTTCTTCAAGTTGCTTCGGGAGGGTAATTCGACCGAGATCGATCTCGGACACCTGAGTCACTGCTGGGACTTCGTCAGGCAAGCCATCCAGTGTCGCGCTGACACCACCATAGAGTGGCAGGTATCGGAAGAGCTCGGGGGAAGTCTGGGATGGGGCTACCAGCATCAGTGCTATGATTATGAAGCCCTAAAGGCCTGGGCGGAGGACCACAGCTGGGGTGATGACAACGAGAAGAATATCCAGTAGATGATTCTCGAAATAAAGAGCAAGTGGATCAAGACGAACGACCCTACTCGTATAATACTTCTCGAACCAGGCTGTCTGCGAGTGTTTGATTCACAGCTAGGCTGGGACGAGCCTTCCTGGACGTTTGGAAGTGGTGATGATAAATGGAGAGGAAAGACAATGCAGACAATAACTTGTCTCCCAACAACCTCCAGGGCTACGTCAAAGACAAGCAGGCGATTCGTGACTTTCTCAATCAGGAGCTTCAGCGCATTGAAGCATCTGTTCTAAAAACCTTTCCGGCTGGTCTAGCAGGAACCAGACTTGCGATGTCAGCCTAGGCAACCGATCGATCAAGGTTTTACAGGGCTTAGATTACTGCCCTGCCTCGCAAGTAGATGAGGCCATCACCGAGAACCATTAAGATGGACTACATGCTGTAGGTAGTGAGTGAGCAGCATCTGAAGTGGTGATCGCAAGATGCACAAAGGCCAGCTGCCATCAATACCCATCACGTGTCAGCTGCCAATCATCCGCTGTACCAACGTAGAGAAGACACTGAATGCTCTATTCGTCATCCAAGGCAGCGTGCCTCGACTTCTAGTACGACATAGATGAGAGGTCTAGTATGCAATTCATGTGATGCAACCTTGAAACCAAACCGAAAGCCTGGGAAAAGACTGAAAAGTTGATGAAGGGAAGGGACACATATCAAACACACGAGATGAAATCAGCAGTCAACATGCGGCTCAGCACATCTCCCACAACGGGCGTGGCAAGACTGTGTGCTTGCGTGGGCCGGAGCGCTTGCTCGTCTCCTTCACTGTAACATAGACTACGCGGCGCTCGGGGTTGCCGGTTGTGACAGACCGGGACTCGAGGCCATAGTAGTCGGAGATGGAGTGCGTCAGCCATCGCCTGGAACATGTTAGCAACTGACCTTCCAATGAAGGAATCTGACGGCGGCGTTGGACATACTTGAAGGAGGCACCCTCATCGTCGCCTAGTGAATCAAAGACCATGCCTGTGTCAACCTCCTCGCTGCCAACCTCACGTCTCGCCTTCTTCCAGCCCTTGCCAGCGGCACTCATCCCCTTGCGCCCGACAAAGACAATCTCCTCGTCCGAAGAGTCACCCTCCGCATCGCTCTCCTCGTTGCGCTCCTTGAGAAAGTTCCTCACGGGCTCCTCCAGAACGCGCACCCAGCCCTTAACAGCAGGTGTGCGCTTGGCCGTCTCACGCAGGTCGCGAGGGACTTCGCCAATAGCAAGACCAGTGGCCGAGCCGTTCTTGCGCTGCTGCTTCTTGCGCTGAGCCTGCAGCTTGGCCGTCTTGTCCTCGATGCGCTGGCGGAGGCCGGTGTCCCAGAACTTGGCAATGTCGTAGGGGACGACCTGGACGGGGTACGTGGGGTGGACTTCCCAGTCGCTCGGGAGGGGAGGCTGGGCGTTGGGGACGCCGACGAGACGGTCTGCAAAGACGGGCGGAGAGGTTAGTAGAGGACGGAGACGCTAGGGCGGAGAATGTGGTGATGTCATCTGGAGCGGGTGGGCAAGAAAGGGGGTCGACCGACCATTCTCCCATCTCCGACGCTGCCGGCTGCCCTCGTTACCCTTCAGCAACTGCTCTCGCTTCTTCTGGCTGTCCCTTCGGCTCAGAGGCCTGCGGATGGGCGGCTGCTGGACGGCGGCTGCGTCGGTGGCGATAGTCACCGATGTCTTCTTAACCTGCTCGTCGATGTTGATGGCGAGCGGTGTCCCTGTGCCACGAGCGATCGGGCTGACGCTGAGGGACTCCAGCGCCGAGATGGTCCACGCTTCGATATCGATTGCGGTCGTTGATGTCTGGGAGGGATCGAGAGGGGCGGGAGGGGTCTGCGTCGGTGGCGGGGGAATCGGCTCGATCACGGGGGCGGCGGCGACGGCGGCCGAAGCGTCAAAGTCCTCCGGGGGAGGGACGGCACCGTAGATAGCCATGCTGGGCGAATCTTACGTTCGAACGGGGTCGCGTGCGCGTTGGAGGTGCGGTAGAACCTCGATGAACGGTCGTCGTTGAGGTAAGGTAGGGTTCAGGGCTGCCGATAAGGGCGGCGATCGCGGGGTGGAGGCGCAACTGATAACTGATAAGACGCGCGCGTGGTGGAGAGGCGAGGAGATGGGACGGATGAGAGCTCAATGCAGTCTAGATGCTGTTCTAACGAGGAGAGGGCGGATTTCTAGAATGAGGATGCAACGAGACAACTGGCGGGGTGTTGAAAGAGGAAGCGAGGTGAGGTGGAAATGGGCGACGGGGGGTAGGTCGACGCGGACCGGGATCGTCTTAGCTCCGGGGTAAGAGGCATGACACATTCGACTCGTGAGCTTTGGCCAATCAGAACGCGAGCGCAAACCACGTCTTCGGCAGGTGATTCACGGGCCATTTGTTTCCTCACCCTGATTCACTTCGAGTCATCGCCAGTCATTTCCAAATATTGGCCTGTATTCGGATACACACCAGCGAATAGCAGAAAATAAGAAATGAGGCACATGACCAAACATAGTAATGCGCCGCATACATTCGCACCCTATCTAAGAACCCGGAGAGTGTGCCTCTCACTAATTACCTCAGGAGAGCATGTGCCACTCACATCCACGTACCTCCTTTTTATGGTATATTGCTGCCTCTCATATTCATTCATTTGTAGTGACGATGTGTACTTATACTTAAGTAATCCTGCATGTACGCTACGATAAACATGGAGCCTTCACTGTTATAGTTGAACGCAAATCATTTCAGGCTTTCAGATTGTGAGGGGGAAAAATGATCCATCAACGCGGAAATGGGAGAAACACAACATCGAACCAGAAACTCAAGTTCCTACCCGCATGTTAACCTTGAAGGTGCCACCGCGACCCTGCTTGATTTATGGCTATGAAGTATTTCTCACCGATGAATTATTTCGGCAAGACGACGAGAGTTGCTTATTGTAGCAAATACAATGTACCCAAGAATAAGGCCTAGGTAGGTAAACAAACGAAAGCATCCAGTAGAAAAGCCTTATCGCGTTGATTGATCATTTGTGGTAGATGTGATACTACACTGGTTGACTTTGCTAAACGCCGATAGCACTCATGCTTCTCTCCTCCGTGTTGTCATTCATAGACGGTGCGGCTTCATATGAGGATATTCCTCGACAACATCGAACTGAGGATGACTCGTCAGGTCATAAGCGCCTTGTAAATAGTCTTGCTATATTTCTTAAATCCTCTCTTGTCGAGAAAATGTATTCTTAAACCGTACAATAGTCATCAAACACGGCGTATAATGTCGAATCATCCCGGGGCAGAGGTGAGGAAGGGAAAGATGATTGAGGTGTCACTGCCTCGTGTAAAGTAGTTCTCCGTATCAAAGGCTCCGGAAGATTGAACGTCACGTTATATGAATGTTTCGTAAAAGTAGGTGGTGCAACAGATTGGAGCTTATTGTATCCTGCCTTAGACAATATTGAAGTGCCTCAATCAAGCCAATTTATACTTACTTGGTAATAAGAATTAGAAACATACTGGATCATCATGCTTATCGGCAGTGTACCTTAGTCAAAGTATCATCAGGATCCGTGGCCCGTTCAAAGCAAATCCCATATCAGGCAATGTTCGGAACCGTAGACCGTCTCGTATGTGCAAATACCTCGTAGTGGGAGCCAGAGATGATACTACCTCTGCAGTTGGCGCACACTGTGCCAGATGCGTTTTAGCTGTTTAGTGCGATTCTCCGCTGCTGAACTCATAATGTAGCAAACATGCTTCTCTATCTTTCACCCTTGACTGCACTTGATAACCTAATGAATAAACCACGAGCATTACACGAAGGAGCCAGCTACTCACATACCATGACATAAAGTAGACCTGGTCTTGAAGTTACCGACCTCAAAGATTAGGCTGATAAGTCGCAAAGCCTGACAACAAGGCCAGGGCTTTTTCAATTTGGGGTTGCCTGCTGCTGGGTGTCTAGGTTCTGTCCATCCTAGGGGCCTTTTATACAATCAAACGGTTCAGAATGCGTCCGGGTATCTCTAAACCCAGCAGTTCCATTTCTTTTCAAACACTCGTATGTATCCCCAGCATACAGCTCATCCACCACAATGTAGCTTTCGTTGATATCTGTGGTGTAAATCTCCAATTCAAGCGTGAGCGCTGGATAGACTCGTCGAAGCCATCAGGCACGCACACAGCCAAACAAAACGCATAATCTTTCAATCTTACCACCGTCAGTCGTTTCTGTCCGGAGTTTATTCACAAGGCAGTTCACGGACTGCTTGGTCGCGACCAAACCAACTCCAACAGCATTGGCTATGGTTCCCAGGCGGCGTTGGACGACACAATATGGGCGACTTATCCCCAAAAAGCGATCCTCCGCACGTCGTCTCCTTCATTGGTGTCTCAGCAAACCATACCATCAACTCATATCCCCAGCGACTTTATACCCTTAGCGAAGCACACGTCGCATAGGTCCGCAAAGCGTCCACCACAACAGAACAGACCACGAAAAGCACCACCCACCAAGGACCCTTCCCAGCGTCCCTCTCCCGCAAAACTTCAACGTTGCCCATCTCACCAGACCAACCCTGCCCATCTTCCCTCAACCAACCCTCCCAAGGTCCTCTCACCAGCCAAACCTACGCCCAAGCAAAGAAGGGTCTGCCAAGAGCACCCCTCCTCCCACTCCACAGACCAGACTGAACGGTAAAGACCAAATCGCGAACCCTCCCACCAAAAACACAAATCTCACCATCACCTCATAAAAACGTCACGAGCCTTCTCTAGTTCCGGCCGCGGTTGCGCATCGGTAATTTGTGCTTGTCTTGTCTTCATCTCATCATGCCTTACACGGCGTGCCCGGCCGAAGGGGGTACGAACACAGTTTACGCTCGGATCCGGCGTTCGCCAAACATTGACCCCTCGGAGTCATGGGCAGAGTTATCTTACAACGCCGTAGTTGGGACTGTGATAATTCGATGGTGCGATTTCACAGATCAGAATTGTCGAGAGACAGAGTTTTCAACGGGCAGGGAGTGTCAGAAGAGTGGATGTCATCTGCATAGCACGCGTGTCACTTGGCTGTCACAACCGGTTTGGCAAGCAGATAACGGCGGTCTATGTGCAATAAAGTTATTTGGAGGGGCTGTTGCGATGCAAAATACTATTAAAAATCCCAATCCAAGGCTAAAAGAGCATAATCCGGCCCGATAGCCGTTCCTTAGTCATCTTGCGTGGTGTTGTAGTTTTTGCGCGGGTCTCCGATGCCGCCCGGGCGCAAGAGAGGCCTCGTCTCTCTTTCAACCTGCCTCTCTTCTCTATCTTGCAAGTGCTCTAGCTCCTCTTCTGTATCAGCGTACCTTTCGGGATGGGCCGTGTAGGGACCAGGTAGACCCTGTTCCCAGCCTTCGGAGTAGGTTCTGATGGGGTTTGGCCGTCTGGGCTCGTCGACCGAGGTGCGTGGGGATTGCGGCGGCTCGGCATGATGCTCCTGGAATTCATAGTAGATGGCCATGGCAAGAAGCACGCCCTGCATGAGCGCGGTCAGAACGAAGACGCCCCAAGTGCTCCAGCCCTCCCAGCCCAGCCTTGCGAACAGGCTGCCGGCAAAGAGGAAGCCACCAGGGGTTTGGATGCACATCATGGGAATGCTCAGACTGCCAACGTGCTTGATATGGTAGGTCGTCCAGATCTGGGGGACATATTGGATTCCCGCAAGAGCACCGGCCATGACCCCGAGAAAGTTTGCCCAAAAGTCGAGGTGGTCGCGAAGAGCCATGCTGAAGACACCAGTAAGGATGATGACCAGTAGTCCGTGGATCAGGCACACGGAGCCGACCATGATGGCGGTGCCCTTGGAAGGGGGGTCGTCGGCAAGCTCCTCATCGGGGACATTGGCGTCCTCGTAGCGAAAGTATACGAGGAAGAGGACGAGGCTGCGGGTGCAAAGTTAGTTTCCTGTGGACGCTGATAGGCATGAAGGACGTACATTAGAGCAAAGGAGATCCATTGCACGCCAAGCTGAGCGATGCCCAAGAGACCAGCAGCGCATTCGAAAGTTCCAAGCTCGCTGCAGCACTGGATATCTCGGCGGGACGGTGGGACAGTCAGGATGTTGGCAAAGCCCGCGGTTGCTGAGGTTGTTCCGAGGAGGACGAACCAGGGCGAGATGCCCTCGGAAGTACCTCTGGCGACAATTCGATAGTGCTGAGGGAGGTAAGAGACGAGAAGGCCGACAAGAATGATGCTGGGGGAGAGAGAGTTAGCTGGTGCTTGGCGCATGGGGGATCTCCCCGGAGCTTGACTCACATGGAGATTGTCAGGTTGAGGAAGCCAGGAGAGCGCAGCTCCTGGCAGCGGTCGTCAAACAGCGTAGCAACCATTCTGGGCACACTCAAGGCAAATCGATTGTGGCTTCCGTTGGTGCTTCACGAGATTTTGACTGTCCAGGCAGGCTAAAGTAGACGGCCGAGGCAGTCAATGTGGCGGATGGTTGAGCAGTGTCGCCGTGCGCTGGTGGTCCGTCGGGTCGCGAAGCTGAGATGGCGGTGTTCCGGGAGCAGGCAGAGCAACAAGATGCACGAGAAAGCGCAGGGCTACCTGAGCATTGCGTAATCGTCGGAAGACTTCAATGGCAACTTGGGGTCACGAGATAAGCTATCACTTCGCTTCGCGTCGGTCGAGCGGTCGGTGATTCGGACGGGGGTCGAAGCCGAGATGAAGGAGGAGAGAGGTCGACAGACGGGAGCGTTGAGTCGGGGAGGAAAGCTGGGACAGTCCGCGCAGCTTGGACGAAGCGGTGGTGACGGCGGACGGGAAAGAGAAAGACGAAGAGCTGCTGGAGCTTCTCAAGCGTCGAATGCCGCAGCAGAGGAGCGCCCGGCAGCGTAGATGGTGATTGTGGAAGCTGAGAATGAAGCTGCTAGAGAGGAATAAAGTCCGGATCCAGCGGGGTTGGAGATTGAATGCGACTCTGTGCTGGGGAGGAGAGGCGGGAAGGTGGAAGCAGACGGGTGTTCAGTGGCAGATGTGTAGCGGGCACCTTAGGCAGGTGGGCCGTTCCTAGCGGTGCCCTGGTCGCTGGAAGGCAGGTGCCGCTGGTGCCTGGCCTGGTGTGCCTGCCCGCGGTGTGGTCAACCAATTTGGTGGGCAGTTGAGGTGCTCAATGCTCACCTCAATCAGTTCAGTGCCAGTGGACGGCTCCAGCAAAGTGTTTGCTGTTGCAGGCGGCAAGTCCCACGCCAATCAGCGCTAGGACCAGGGACATGCGGTTCCCAGTGCCGGCGGACCCCATGACGTCGAGGTCTCAAGCTGGAAGTCACTTTTGGATCGCTGCAGTGGCTCTCAGCGCTCTCAGTGGTCCATCCCGCTGTGCGCCTGCCCAAACAGGTACCCGACTCGAAGCCTGAAACTGCGTGCTTGGGGGAGATCTGTGTGAGGAAACTGCGGGTCTACAGGGAATCGCAAGGGAAGCTGCAGCGTAAATGCAGCATGCCCGACCACCGCTCTGCTGCGACCCTGATGCACTGAGCTCGTGGAGGTGCCGAGGCTGCCCCATGTCCTCGCCATGATTGGCCCTCTCCCGTCTCCACATACCGCCCGGAGCCGGAGGTGAGAGCTTCGGTGAGCAAGTCAGGTGGAAGGTGAGACACCCAAGACATGCCTCCTCACCGAAAATGGCCCCCACCACCAGAAAAGCGCAGGTGCACTGGCCGTAAATTGTACTAGGTAGCTGCAACTCGTTTTCATCCACCAAGCTCGCCTCCAGCAGGTCAACCACATCACAACACATCACCAACACTCGTTTTCTTTTTTTGATGATCGACACGTCGGGAAGCCGCCCGCATCTGCACTCTTGCAATCTGCATCGTTCGCTATCTCTCGCCACCGTCGTCGACCTGCGCAATCTCTGCTGCTGCATTTCCTTGATTCTTCAACGCGTCTGCAAAAAAGCTCCCGCCTCACTTTGCGCCTCCAATCACGCCCTCGCCCTTGAGTAATGCTAGCGCATCTCGGTTCACTCCCGACCGCCAACCATGCATCCCGACGGAGATCAGCCTGCCGTCTCCATTGTGACGGCCGCCGGATCGCCCAACCAGCCAACCGATCCCTATCCGCCCAACATGGACGTTGTTGCTACTACCGACTTAGCCGCCGCTGACGCTGCACACCAAACAACAACGCCGTCCAGCTTCTTCCGCCGCGTCCAATGGTCCGCTGACGGTACTACGCTTGTTGCGTCTGCCTCGGACAACCGCATCTCGGCCTACGTGCTACCGGAGGACCTCCTTGACTCGGCCGGCAGACCCCGGACCCTGAGACCCCAAGGCCACCTGCAGCTCCCGGAGCCCTCCTACTCTACCGCCATTGCCCCTTACTTCTCACTGTCCGAGCCGCAGTCCCAGCTCGCCCTTGTCTCCTGCAAAGACCACCCGCTCCAACTCTATCACGTCTTTCCCGCGTCCGAGTCGTCACCTCCGCTATGCTCCTACAAGCTTATTCGACGAGAGACGGAGGAGTACATCTGCGCCGAGTCTCTCCTGTGGTCTTGGCCCGGAACCCATTTTATGACCGGTTCATCCAACCGACTTGATTATTTTGACGTATCACGGACCGGTTCTGATGGCCCCATTCTCACCATCCCCACCATCCCCTCCAAGCGGCATCTTCTCAAGGGCGGCGGCGTTGGCATGAAGGGCATGGTGTCGTCACTGTCGAGTCAGCACCCTGACGAGTCCGGCGCGACAATCATTGCCGCTGGTACCTGGACACGCTGGATGGGACTGTACGACGTGACCCGGACAAACAAAGCCATTGCAAACTGGAGCATCCAAGGCGTGGCCGAAGATCAATTCAGATGCAACGTCGGCGGGAACGGTATCGTGCAAACCATCTGGAGCCCCTGTGGCCGCTACCTGGCTATCAACGAGCGTCAGTCCAGTGGTATTCTGGTCTACGACATACGCGGAACCGGCCAGCCTCTGAGTCTGCTCCTTGGCCGGACCGCTGCAAGTCAGCAACAACTGACGTGCGATGTCTTCCCGGGCGGGGACTCAGCCGGGGGCTTCGAGCTTTGGGCGGGGACACAGACCGGAGATGTCTTGGTGTACGAAGGTGTTGGCACCCAGGCAGGCGCTCTTGACAAGTCCTGGGATTGGGCGGCTCATCAGTCACCCGTGGGAAGCGTAGGAGTTCATCCTACTGGGTCAGTGGTTGCAACCTGCTCGGGCGCGTGGACGAGCCACGCAGATGGTGACATCGACAATGAGCTGGGGGCTACCGACGACAGCGGCCGTCCACTCTTGGCATCGACACGCATCACCCCGGAGTCCTCTCTCAAGGTCTGGACACTGGCGGCCAACACTACCGAACCCGCCGCGACCGAACACGGGACAGAATGAATCGCAAGGGAATAGAATCCTTGGACGCCCCTGCAGGCGTTTGGCATCACGGAACGACAGCATCGACGCTAAGCGTAAGCGAAACTCATGTTTTTTTGGCCATGATGCCATTTCAGACCCATACAGCGACTTCAACAGGATGCAGCTAGACCGGCACAGTCCAACCCGTGAAAAATAATGCCCGCGCCGTCTCACGAGAGGTTCAGCATTGGCAACTGTATCACAAATTCTTCTCACGCGAATAACTTCGTGGTATCTAGAAGGATCTCTCTGGCAAGCACTTGCATCCTTTTGGCATGGGCTCCAGAGCAATAGCGCGGCTGGGTGCTGGCTCGCCCGAACGGGTGGGATCGATCAAAGGTACTTTCGGATGGCTTGAAGCCAAGATCCACGAATAACTCAGAACGCATCCTCTTCCTGTAGCAACACTCCCACGCTAGGAGGTCGAATACGGATTGGAATGCCTGCTCTCGCGAACCTGCAGCTCGGTCAATCAACGATCACGACGACCTGCAGAAGCAAAATCGCCAATGGGCGGCTTCCGAGGCGACTATTCTCAGCTCATCCGAAGTTCTCCATTGTCCAGACTGCCCAGCCACACGGGTTCTATGCTGCCCGATGCATCAGATGAAATTCCAGAGGACAAGAGTTGGGAGTCGAAACTGGCTCAGGCCGTGTTGTGGTAGAAGGGGTCCGAGGGGTGGTCGGCGGCCTTCCGGCTCAATAGTCGCACGTGATTCACAGGCTGCCTCTGCCTTGCGTACCCGAGTTCATCTCACGAACATGACGATTCCACGCATGCGAGGCCGAAAAATAGGCTTCACATGCCATCGTATTATTGGACATGCAGATATTCCATCAGCCGAACGGTGAACATCAGCCCAATCCTAGAGAAGACGATGCTGTGTTGTCATCGCCGATAGACCGATAGCCGACAGATCGACTGAGCAAACCCAACGTCAGCTTACCTTGCAGCAAACATTCTCATCAATCTCCTTACCCTCGGTTTCCATCACGATTCCCCATCTTGGCGAGCCCTGAACACAGACCCACCCCGAAGCACTCAAACAACCAGGCCAGCGTGTCTGACTTGAACGGCGCCGCGACCAAGCGTTCCTTAACCAATTAAACTATTTCCCAATCTGGACACGTTTGTTCCTGACTAGCAGCCCCCATGCTGCGGTCTCAGCCCAGCAATTCGGAATTCGGATGAGAAGACCACCATCTCGAACCCTTCCTCTCCGTCCGCTGTGTAATCGGCAGCTCCCCGTTGGTCCTTTGCACCGACTTGCCCATTTTGGCCGTGCATATTCCTTCTCGAGCCGGTTGTGATCGGCTGCACCCCTGGCTGAGAGCGGATAAGGCCCAATTCTGATCGTCGTGGGATTCGCCGCTGGACAAACAAGGTCTTCATGCTATGTCTGGCGCCACAAACGAAACAAGCTTGATAGCGCGGCCATGTTGCGGTATGTGCCGTATCGACGGCGCAAACTTGATATTCCTTGGCCTGGGGAAACCGATTTCTGCCAATCATCTCAACGGACTAACAAGTTTCGACTTCCGGCCGAAAGCGAGAAGACTTTCCTAGTGTCACATAACGAGAAAATGCTTTGATCCTCAACTCAACGCACGTCTCGGCGATGTGATACATGGACGGACTCTGGCGACTCAACTGTGCAGCTGCTCTACCTGCACCTCCCCACGTCAGGAGCCTGACTTGAGATTACTGCATCCAAGCGGCCGGCAATCCGCGAGCCGGAAGCTAAAGAAAGAAGCCTCATCGAACAATCTCTAACACACCTTATATCGCATAAATACAACCGACGATGCCAGCCAACACCATGAAGCTTTTTGCATGCCAGCACCCATCTCTCGCTTTCAGCTTCGGCATCTTTCGCTTCTAGCCTCTGCAGTCCTGACCTTCGGGCGGGGTGTTCGATTCGTCACAGTCGTTTATCAATCCACTTTTCTTGTTCTTGTTGTTCTTGATTTTCTCAAGTCTAGCAATCATGAAGACCACGTCTTTCATCACCGCCCTCCTGGCCGGCGTCGCCATTGCCCACCCCGGCATGAACATGGAGAAGATTAGGGAGGAGGCCCGCCTCCAGAACCGCCAGTCCGGCGGCGGCGGCGGTTCCACCGAACTGATTGGAGATCTCGCTACTCTTCCCGATGCCAAGCTCACCAAGACGGGCCGCGAGATCAAGGCCATCTTGACCCTCCAGTCCAGCGGCCAGGACCAGGCCTCCACCTATGAGGCCCCCGGCAAGAAGAACTCGGCTGAGTGCAAGGCAGACAAGTGCTGCATCTGGAAGTTCATCGCAGACGACATGGTCAAGCAGATGGTCGGCAACGCAGGCCGCTGCAACAGCGTCGCCCGCGCCTCCGTCCGTCTCGGCTTCCACGACGCCTCATCCTGGTCCAAGACCTCGGGCGGGACCGGCGCCGACGGCTCCATCATCCTTGCCAACGAGTGCCACACCCGCGACGACAACAAGGGCCTCGAGGAGATCTGCGACACCATGCAGGGCTGGTTCGACAAGTACAAGAAGTACGGCGTCTCCATGGCCGACATGATCCAGTTCGCCGCCAACGTCGCCACCGTCGCCTGCCCCCTCGGCCCCCGCGTCCGCACCTTCGTCGGCCGCAAGGACACCACCAAAGCCTCCCCGCCGAACCTGCTGCCCTCCCCCTTCCAGAAGTCCGACGCCCTGTTCAAGATGTTCGCCCAAAAGTCCTTCACCCCAGACGGCCTTGTCGCCCTGCTCGGCGCGCACACCACCTCCCAGCAGCGCTTCGTCGACCAAAGCAGAGCCGGCGCTCCGCAGGACACCACCCCCGGAGTCTGGGACGTCGCCTTCTACGGACAGACCCTGAACCCCAGGACCCCGCCCGCCGTCTTCAAGATCCCCTCCGACGTCAGCATCTCCCAGGACCCCAAGGTCATCGACACCTGGAAGGCGTTCGGCGCCGGCCGTCGTGGTCAAATGGCATGGAACCAGGTACGCATCTCCCCTCTCATCCCTCTTAGATCCCCATGTCTAACACTTCCCAGGCCTACTCTTCCGAATACGTCCGCATGTCCCTCCTCGGCGTTCCCAACATGAACGATCTCACCGAGTGCACCAAGGTCCTGCCCCCCTTCAAGGGCGCCGACTTCCAGATGCCTGACCAGTCGGAGCTTGACAAGTTCATGAACGGCATCCTCAAGTCGCCCCAGGCCGTCCAGGCGCTCGACGCCGGCAACATCATCCCTCCCACCGCCCAATAGATTGATGACATTTTTCACTTAAAGAGCGCGCATTACACAACATCACGTACATAATGTTTCAATTCGACCTTTTCTTTTCCAAATCATAAGCCTGTATAATATTACATGTAAAAGCCAGCTGATCTCAAGGGCGTTTTTGGTGTTCGATATGCATAGAATGGGAAGCATAACCACAAGGGCCGAGGCTGGCCGGAGCCTGGCGATGCGGCGGTTTGTGTGCGGAAGGGGGAAAACTCCATTAGCCTTGTTATCGGATGAATACCTTCTTGATTTTTTATTCTTCAATAGCACTCAAATTTTATTGCATCTACCTGCATCTGCATGCACCTTATTTCGGCATTCCAAGAAATATAAACGTCCTACAGACACAGTCGGCCCCTCCCCGAAGAAACTGCAGACGCGTCTCGCGTCTCAAAATCGCCCCAAGAAAGAAAATTGTGGACATGAAGTCCGATCTAGATCACATGAGGAAAGTAGGTTGAAAAGAACCTTGTTTTCTTCCCGCCCGAGCCAGCAGGTCGTGTCTGCAACGTGATGCGAGCGCGCACGTCCGCACGCACGCGGCGACCACTGCTACTCAAAATCGTCCGAACGGCGCTGCAACAGCCGCAGATGGGTTCGTCGGCTTCCGGGAGGGCGTGCTGTCGTATTCCAGACGCGCACTGACTCTGTTCAGCACGTCGTGTCCTCTCTCTCCCAGGTATCGCCCAAAGACCTGTGCCTTTTGCGCGGCAGGCATCCTGAAGAATCGTACGAGTGGTTCTTTTTCTTGGGGCCCTAAACATCCTCTGAACAAGGAGATGATGAGCTGTGCCGCGTAGACGTTCAAACCCACGTGTCGAAAGAATACCTCCCACTCGGTCTCATCCATCATCAGCATGTATCGTGCGGTTGGGATATTTTCCTTGACGTATGTTGATACCAGGGCGCACGTCCATGTCTCAAGGGTATTGGGACCGCCTCCAATGTAGATGACTCTGATGACGCAATCGGTGGAGATGCCAACGCCAGATGCGAACCCGACGAAGGAGTTGTAAGAATCAACATTGCTCTTCCCGAGCGGCCCGACATATTCTTCACTGCTGCTTTCCGATACCATGATGATGAGACGCTGGTAGCGTGGTGCGACTTTGGTCACGCGTTCACGAAGCTTCGACATCTGTTGCCCAGAGTTCAATGGCGCCTTCTGGCCAACTTGGAGTATGGTGGTAATGATGATGCCAGTTGCTGGAGATGGTATAATGTCGGCTTCAAAAAAGAGCGGAGAAATTGCTGTCGACGGTTGAGCGCTGTTTGATGACCAAATGGTGTTGTTGTATCGGGAGAAGTCTCGGTCTATACTTTCTATGCCAGGAAGGCTGTCGATTGCGGCCATGATATTTCGAGGAAGGGTAGTTGAAATAACGATATGGGTTTTGCCCTCTATGGTTAGAACCGGAGGGAGAGGGGCAACTGTACTTGGTAATTGCCGTTCAGGCTGGGAGGTCGGAAATTTCAGTGAATTCTCCGGGTTCCTTGCTCTCGTCATCGGTGATCTAGTACCTCGGTCTGGTGTTGGAAAGAAGTGGCTCATCGTCTCCGAGCGGGACTTGTTTGAGGGATGTAGCAGCAAGTGATTGTCCAGGAGTTTGCTTGTAGCATTGGGCTCGTTCTCGCCCAAGAGCAAGCATCCGCTGCTGTCTTTCGTTGCATTTCGACGTTTGCTAGTGCGGCGGAACTTGTGTCCGACAGTGGGAGATTCAAGCTCAGCATCATGTCCGCCAACGAGCTCCGCCAGCTTGCGCTTTTTGATGACGTTCAATAAGTCGATTGCTCGGCCGTTTTCGAAAAGGTCCTCGTCGCCCTCATGATAGGGCATAGGCAGCTCCTCGTCGTCGTCTTCGCGAAGGATCTTCAGCCCTGACTCTCTACGGACGTAGTCGGCGCTAGTGGGTAGACGGGCGCCGCGGCAATCGAAGATTTGCTGAAGAGCACAGTCATCGCCAACTGTCTCTTTCAAATTGACAGAACCCAACGACGCGTTGAAGGGTTGCCACTTCAGCTCAATATTCTCAGACCGCATCTTGGGCCAAGTTGGCGCCTTCCTTTGACCATCAAATTTGAGGCAGATCCAACGGAACATCTCAGACGCCCCTTTCGCAGGAATCCCAGACCATTGTGGCTCTGGGATACTGAAATCGACGACCGGGGGCTGAAATCTGGCAATGGCATCAGCAACATGGATCTGCTCTTGCTCTGCCATCCTCGTCAACTCTGCGTTCCTGTCTTCGAGTAACAGGCTGAAGTCTTTTTCAAACTTGGCGTCTGCCTCTTGCATGGAATCGCTTTCAACGTCTTCATCTTTGGAACCCAGGCATGGAACTGTGTTCAGAAGCGCTCGGCAAGAGGCTTCATCTTGATTGGCCGATGGAGGCTCTTCAGGCTTGCACAAGATGGGCACCTCCATCTTCAGATCCTGGGTGGGCTTTGGAGATGGAAAAATATCCAGAAACGGGGGGTCGGATGGAAACCCAATCATCTCCGTCACATCCACGTCAGGTTGGATCGTTTCCATGGTCATCTCATCCATCAGTTTACCAGCTGTGTCCAAGTCATACTCAATGAGACTGTCGGGGTCGGACAAAGGCTCTAGTATACAAGCCTCGCTGGTCGGTATGAATTCCTCTTCCGGCTCCGAGGCAAGTGGCGGTGGTATCAGAGGAGGTGTCATGGATTGGACTCGGTCCTACATGGGATATCAGCGGATTCTCTTCCTCGATGGCACGCGTCAACCCACGCGCTTAGATATCTCGAGGAAGATCAAGCCTTCAAGATCTTTGTTCGTCCACTCTTGATACACAGCTTCGGCCACGTACGTCAGGTCCTCTTCGGTGTAGTCGATTTCTTCGGGCTCGGCTCCTCTAGCGAGCTGATCATGGAAATGCCGAGCAGACTTGGGCAGCGCAAGGCCTTCGTCCTTATCCTCATCAACAGGCTCCATGACGAGGGGGTTTGGTCGGCGAAAGAAATCATGCAGCTTCGCCTCAGAGATAGTCTTGCTGAAGGCTTTGGAGTCGTGTCTCGGGTCGGATCGGAGAGACGGGAGCTCCATCTTGCTCACTGCCGTCGCAAATCGACGCTGAGGATAGCTTGCTTCCAGAGCCAGCTTCATCATGTCGGCCTCGTCATCGATCCCGATGATCTTGGTCACCGCATTGTCGAGCTTCCCCGTCTGGAAGTCGGTCTCTGGAGGAAAGACCGGATCAGGGATGGCCAGTGCAGAGAGGTCGGCTGCATCTTCGATGGTGGCAGTAATCGGAAAGTAGGGCGACTTCTGCAGCTGGTCAAAAATGGCTTTCGTCCGGGTCGAGATGTGCCTGTTCGCGCTGATGAACAGGCCTTCCTTACGGGCATATTCTCGTGGACTCGGCTCTGCCTCGTTCATGGCGGTGGATCGAAAGGGCCAGGACCGTGTCTTGATGAAATTGCAAGATTGTTGAGATGGACAATAGATGTATCGAAAGAATCGAATGACTGATCCGCGTCTTGGAAAGGGACAGCCGACGACGACAATTTGTTGAGAACGGGAGGAAAGGGTTCGAATAGTTTGGCAGTCAAAAGTGTCGTCATGGTGCAGACGAGTTACTTGGGCAAGAGCAGTTGAGCACCTTCCGCTCCATGGGAGGCAGCTCCTGCCCCTCGTGAGTTGAGTTGCGAGTGAGGAAAGAGCAGGACCCCGTTGCTTCTGTTCCTTCCCACTATTGACTGGTGCTGCATCTTCCTCCCCTTCCAAACTTCACCTTCACACAATAACGAGAAACACAGAAAGCAATCACGTCTCCTTGTAACCCGTCGTAAGTAAAATCAGCAACATCTCCAGGCGGTCGCAAACTGATTCTTCAATATCAACCGTTGTTGCAGGCCCCCAACATCTCGGCTCCGACTCTGCGAGTTGGCACCGGAGCCGATCATCACCCTCAACCCCCGACAGCCCCCGACAAACCCCGACTGGCTGATGAACAATGACCGCGCTCTTGTGATTGTGTTGCGGAGGATGCAGCCAAAAGCCGAGCGGGCATCATCTCCGACGGTCCGACCAACAGTCCCCGCTCCGGATAAAGAGGGACAGCCTAACATCCGACATCCATCGGATCTAAATCGTCGATCGGCGCGGTCGAGGTTCCACCAATGCCCCATTTCTCTGTCTCCCGGACTCCATCTCCACCACCGTCAAGCAAACTTCCACTCTCTTTCAGCTAGACTTCCCGCTCCCACTCGGCTCTTTGTGGAGTTTGCAAGCGATGCATCGGACGATGAACCATTTAGCGCAAGGGGCCGCGCTGGAGCCGCTGGAGACCGTCGCGACCCTCCGCGTTTGAGGTCCCGTGACGGCGCTGAGTAAGGCAAACAACTGCAAAAGACTGCAAAAGGCAGCTGTATCCAGAGGGACCCGGTCCTTGCAGGAGACGACGACATGCCTATTTCGGGCGCTTTGCATACAAAGTATAAATGGTCGCGATTCGCACCTCGCTCAAAGACTTAGCAACCGACAAATCCCCCTTCATCAAATCTGACCAGTCCGACTAACGACGCTTCCCCTGAACCTACAACCAACTGCGACCCGCAAGATTGAAAATGGCGACAAAGCTTGGCGATAAGAAGTCTCTCCGCATTGGAGTAATGCTCGAAGCCGTTCAGCTGAGCGACATCATGGGTATCGACCTGTTTGGAAACATCTCGCTCGAGTACTACGACAAGGTCAAGGCTTTCGACCCAGGTTTTGCTCCTTTCGAGGGACTCGCGCCCGAGATCAAGTTCTACTTCATCTCTTCTACTCTCGAGCCCGCCGAGATGACACCAGGCCTCAAGTTTGTCCCAAACATCACCTACGACGACTGCCCGCGCGACCTTGATCTTGTCCTCATCGGCGGACCTCTCCCCTCCCATAGACCACCCCAAGCCGACCGCTTTATGAAGGAGGCTTTTGCCAAGACCCGCGTCTGGATGACAACCTGCATCGGCTCGCCGTGGTTGGCCAGTGCAGGCGTGCTGAAGGGAAAGAAGGCGACAGTCAACCGGGAGTTCCTGGCGTTTGCGAGGCAGGTACACCCCGACACCGAGTGGCTTGACCAAAGATGGGTTGTCGAGGAGAAGGAGTACGACGGCAAAGGCAAGGGCGAGCTCTGGACGGCAGGCGGAGCGGGAGCTGGTCTGTCGATGATCATCGAGTACCTCAACCAGAACTTCGATCCTGCTTACGTCAAGAAGATTGCGTTGCAAGGCATCGGAATGGAGGAGATTGAAACGAACCAGTTCTACAAGACAACATACGGATCGGGCTCGGTGAAGCCTTGAGTGGCTGATAATATCTATCCATTTGATCTCATTATAATACAAGACCTTCATATCCACGAGCTTTAGCGTCCTCAGACGCCGTTGACAGGTCTCTACGCATCTACATACCGAACGAAGAATTCGGGTGAGTCATACCGGTCCCAGCCCTCAGGCACAGTCCTGTCCGCCGCGATCTTCAGCGCAAAGATGCTAAGACGGTACCATCCAGCCGGAACCCAAGACCCGTCAGCCAACGTACCGTCCCACGGGCTCGTCCAACCGATGGGTCTGCGATATGTCACAGGGTAACCCGCGACATTGCCCAGCGTGATGACCCCAAGCCCGTTGTCCTTCGCGTCAGGGTTCTCGTCTAGCGGTACAATCTCCACGCGGACCTCGGCGCTGCCCATGACCAACCAGACAAACTGATCAGGCAGCGCACCAACCGGCAAGACCAGATCCGTCGTGTTGAGCAGAGGCTGCGCCCAGTCGGAATGCTCCGCGGGGGCAGCAAATTGGAAGGTGGTGTTGGCTGCGACCTCAGACCCGAGCGGGTCGTCGCTGCGGCTGAGCCAGATACGATTGGAAGCAAGGACAGTCACGTTCTTCATGGAGCCCGCGGCACCAATGTATGGCACAGACAGCGCGATCTCGCCGTCGGCGTTGGTTCCGTTGAGGGCAACCCAGCCGGAGTACACGGGAAGGGAGGCAGCGTTGAGGCCCTGGGGCGGAACAACACTGATACGAATCTCACCCGTAGCGTTCGGCTCGAGGGTGAATGAGGAAGGCTCAAAGGTCAGACTGGCGTAGACCGTCTCCAGGTCCGGGGAGCTGCTGCGGTAGATGTCAGACAGCGTGATGGCTGTCAGAGCCGGGACGTGGGAGACGTTGTACGTGGCGGGCGTGTCGCCGACGTTGGTCACCGTGAAAGATGCCTCTGAGACGAGATTGTCGGTGTCGTTGAAGGAAAGGCCGGCAACATTGAGGACGGATGTGGCGTAGGCTGCGTCGTAGGCTTGGACCATGCCGGCGCCCTGTTGCGGGACGGGCCCGAGTCCGGCATCAATGTTGGGGACACCGTAGTTTTGGGAGAGGCTCGGTTTTGCGGTGGATGCGAGGAGGCGCTTGATCAAGTCGGGGTCTCTTGTTCCTCGTGCCTATCAATGTCAGCTGAGTTGTACTGATGCCTGTTATCGTGTTTTCAACGGCTTACCTGGGAGACGAGGGCGACAATGCTAGCCACAAGAGGTGTTGCCATGGAAGTTCCAGATGCTTCGGCATATTCACCAAGGGCCACCGGCCAAGTCGATAGAATCCCAGCGCCGGGCGCACCGAAGCTTGGAGCGAGAGTAAGCTCGAAGGTTGGGCCCCAGCTCGTGTAAGCGGACACCGTTCCGGGGCTGTCCGCACCCTGGCTCTGGTATGAAGAGACGGAGATGACTCCATCGCCGGTGCTCGGCGTGCTGATCCCAAACAGACCCTCGGTGCCGCCGACCTCGTTGCCCGCAGCGAATGTGCAAGGCACACCGGCATCCACGATCCTCGAGACAGTAAGGGCAAACGCCTCACCGGCCCATCCGCTTGGTCCGCCGATGGAGCCAGTGATGATGTCCGAACCATCCTCGAAGGCCTTGATCACACCGGCCATGAGGACATCACCCGTCGTCTGGCCATTGCATGCAAACGTTCGGTACATGCCCAATTTGACATCGGGGCTAGCGCCAGTGAAGCCCATGGGATTCTCCATTGCCGCAATAATGCCGGCAACATGGGTCCCGTGACCCAGGCAGTTCTCGAACGGGTCATCGTCTGGCACAGGGGTGTTGGTGCCGTCATACGAGTCACCGACGATGTCCTCGCCGTACTCTACGAGACAGCCGGGCCCAAAACATCCGCCCAGAGCTGGGTGGGTGTAGTCGATTCCCGTGTCGACAATGCCAATCTTGAGACCTTGGCCGGTGTACCCCTTAGCACGGAGCTTGTCAACCTGGGTCATGACATGAGGCGGCCAGGTATCGGTCGAGTTGGCCTGGCGCTTGTACTTTGAGGTGGTCGACTTGTCCTTTCCAGTCCAGGTGATGTCGAGCTTGGGCACAGAGATCAGAGGCACAGGCCAGAGTTGCTTGACCTGCGCCAGGCTGGCAATCTTCGCAGCCGTCTCGTCGTTGGCGTTCTCGACATTGACGGAGACACCCTTGAAGATCTTGGAGTTGAGGGTCAAGCGCTGTGATACTTTGGCGAGGCCTGCTTCCGACTCGAGCTTTGCCATGAGACTGGCGGCATCCTATACAAGTATTAGTATCATGTTTGTGGAAACGCTAGATGAACCCACCTGGTCATCGGCAAGCTCGAGGATGTATGCGCCCGGGACCGTAGTCTTCTCGATCGTAGGCGCAACCTCGTCCCTCTTCGAAGAGGCCGAAACGAGTGTCGCGACGCCGGCCAATGCCGCGACGGAGGCTTTCCAAGCAACCATTTCGATCGATTTTCTTCGCCGACTTTCAGACCTGAGAGTCTTGCAGATCAGGGCCTCGATCGCATTGTACCTGCATCTGCCGACCCCTTTATAACTTCCAGCTTACACCACCGAACATGCTGTGATGCCCGTCTTGGCTTCTGAGGTTGCATCAAGCACTATCGCCATGCCGCCGTAGACCCACCAACCCATCCCAATCTCGACATCTCGGATGGACGAAGCGACCTCGATGCGGGGCAATACGAGTCGGCTTGAGAGCAATTGAGCAAGATAAGCAAAAAAGCTCATCGCAGGCGAATCTTGCGCAGAATTAGCAGGGCAATTGCGTCCGCGATGGCTGCATTCGAAGGGATTGTTGCAGCGGCCGCTGCGCGGGTGGCATCATCGGACTCACGGGGGACGGGGGTAGAAGATGGAAGGTGGTATTTTGGAGAACCCTGGCGCTGCATGCGCTCGAATGGCTGCGTGATCTTGGCGCTAGAGAAGGAGAGGAGACTGCCCGGTTGGCGCGAGGGGCTGCTATCTCCGGGCTGGAATGGTAAGCTTATTTGCTGATCGGCGTGTTTTGTTTGCATGAGTGAGGTCCCTTGCACTGTCGTGTACAGTGCCTCGTTCTCGGTTTGGTGGACATGAGAATGCTTGGGAGTTGTTCAGTCCAGGTGAGTTCATCGACTCTCAATTGACAAGATAAGCTGTCCATCAGTTCTCTATATGAGACGGAACATTCGTCCTCATAGGTGACGGTGAACCCCAGAACACACATTACGTTGTTGCCACTACAGACAGCCTGATCAGATCTGAGTTGCGTTGGTCGCCGACAAAGCACCCTCAAGATACAGCTTATCAAGGGCATCCGCCGCGGTGACATTATCAACCTTCAGCTTCAACCAGAACTGATCCGTGACACTCTCGTCATACACCCACTCATTTGACCCATTAGCAAAGACGTGGTTGTACCCAAACTCATTCCCGTACTCAAACAAATCGCCCAGGCCCTGTATCGCATACACCACCGTAAGCGGGTCCCACGACTCCCTCGGCCGGTAGAAGTTGTAATACACATACGCCTGCCGCACCGGATCCGTCGCGGGGCCCTCCGCCAGCAGCCTCGCGCCGGACAGCACCACCGATCCGACCTCCGTCCCACAGAACACCACGCGGCCCTTCCAGTTGTTCACCACGTGCGCCGTCGCCGCCGGATTGTCCCCGAAGAAGTTGAACTCGCGGCCGGAGGGGTACCCGCCGCCCATGACGACCAGCTGCTCGACCTTGGCCGCGATCAGCTGCGGGCCGGTGAGGTTCGAGTACGTGTCGGCCGTGGAGTTGAGCAGGCCCGAGAGGTTCTCGAAGAAGCCGATGGAGGCGATGGTCACGGGCGCGTCGGCCTCGGCGAGGAGCTTGCGGTACAGCGCGACGGCGTCCCAGGCGTCCTCGGCGGCGCCGAAGGGCAGGGATCCGCCGGAGAAGTGGTAGGAGATCTTGCTGGCGTACTCGCCGAGGTCATAGGCAAAGGTGTCGAAGAAGCTCTCGTTTGTGAGCGGGCGCCGGGCGCCGATGGGCACGGCGGAGTGGTTGTAGTGCGCGAGGATGGCGGACGTGGCGGTGACGGAGTAGGAGGAGGGGTAGTTCACGTTCACGCCGAGCAGGTTGACCTCCGGGGAGGTGGCGGCGATGAGGAGCGCGCCGGTGTCACTGTCGCGATGTCAGGAATGATTTTTCAGTGAGACCGTTAGGAGGGGGATCTGACTCGCAGTCACTGAAAATGTCAGTGTCGATAATGAGGTTTTTGCGGGCTGCCAGGGCCGGCTGCAACAGGAGCGCGCTGAGGGCGATTTGCAACGTTGAGGCGAGCATCTCGTGATAGTCTCACCGGGCGCGTAGAATGGGACTAGTCCGGCGGTCTTCAAAACTTTTCGGATGAACTGGTGTTTGCGTACTTGTAGCCCGCCATTGCTTCTTATCTTGATGGATAACGGTTGCCGTCGTGTCGGGTGACTCCGATGTTAGGAGGGAAGTGGAGTCAAGTAATTTTATTTTCTCGATGATTTCCTCGGGAAATTCGTCAACGGCAAGGTTCACGGTTGATGGATTCGACGGGTTAGAGATAAGGCGATAACAACCTGATGCACGGCAAAGCTTGCATGTCATCTCGGCCAGCCTAGAAAGTCAAGTTGATGGCACAATCATAGGAAGAATCCAACAGGATTAATACAGGTCACGGAACAACGCAAATTGATCAAAGCATTGGTCCGTAACTCCGCGATAATCACCGCAGATAGGGAAAAATCATGTCGCCGTCTTTCGCCACGATTTGGTTCTGATGAGATTTCAACGATAAATTTTCTTCAATGTACTCGACGTGTCGATAGATCACCAGGTGCTTACAGTCTCTTTAAATTGCAGTGGCTCAGTGCTGAATTCGTCATGCCGAAGAGAGCGTCTAGGCTTGATACCTTGAGTGAAAAAACCGTCTTTAGAATGACCAGGCATTCATCATTCTTACAGAAGAAAATGCGCAATTTCATTTATCTGCGTATTCTTCAATTTCAGACGTAGAGCTCGCAGAACAGAAACGACTTCATCATGGATAGGACATCGTGTATGCGGTTGAAAGTCTCATCACGTTAACCATTTGAACTTGGTCTTCGGTAAGTGATCAACCCTGACTATACATGTATCTTTGCTTGTTCGAGGCAAGATCGCAGGGGCCTCACCCTGAGTCGCATAAATCTGGATTCATGGGCCGCTGCATTGTTACAGTGTGATGCAATAAAGATCACTGTGTTCTGGATTCAGCTTGTCTCAGCCCGTGTCAGAACAAGACTGATGAACAGCTAGCCTTGAAAGCTTAGCTTTCACGGCATTTGAAAGGTCGACAGCGTTGAGAATGAATGATTGGGTGAATCTCTAGCCACGCAGTCTTACCTGAATGAACCTTATTTGGCATTCGGGTTCTCCCGTAAACGAATAGCTTAAATCTCGGATGTTTTATGTCTCGAAAAGCAAGCCATGTCACTTCAGCTGAACCTCGCTTGCACCCTTTGCGTGCCGGCCAGCTGCCAAGAGTCTAGTATGCTGTGATTTAGGGAACTGATCTTCACACAGCTAGCCACAGACCCGTCCATCAATTACTCCAGCACGTTGAATGTCTGTGATCATCCAGCCATTTTGAAGCAGGATGAGACATCGAATAAAAGCGGTATCATTTGTCTCTTAACCATGACTAGGCTGCGGCGTTTCGTCCATTCATCTTCAATGTGCGTACATGCTTCTGTGACGAAAATCGGGTGGCTCATTGAGAGCTAAAGTAAATCTGGCGGACCAGTGGCTACCTGTAATTCAGACATTTGAGAATGTTTCGGTACATCCTCAGCATTCAAAGTGATCAAGTAGGCTTCTGGAAGGAAAGGTAAAGCTGGGGATCATAAATAGACAATTAAGCCCTGGTCGGGCAAACCTCTCCTCAAGCCAATCTAATCATTGACCCTCTCATATTAGACCAAAAGTTTTCGGGTTTTCTAACAAGATTCTCTATCATCATGTCAGCTCCTACTGAGTTTTATCCCATCACGGGAATCCAGGAGGGTCTGGAATCATCGACGTCTGATGAAGTTCGACAAGTCCCGCTTCGCATGGAAGTTGACGAATGGTTCAAGTCCGACAAAAATGTTCACGTCGAGCAGCGGGCTTTATTCTTCCCTGCGTTCTGGAAACTTTCCCAGATGAGCCCACAAGAGAAGATCTCTTGGTACCAGATTGCCGGTCAGTTTGTCAGTCTCCCTTGCGCATCATTAACTTACCGAAGAGCTCTAGGAATCCATGGTCGACCTTACGTCGCATGGGATGAAGAAAGCCAGAGCAAAAAGGAGGCAGGCTACTGCACACACAATAGTATTCTGTTCAGCACTTGGCATCGTCCTTACATGCTTCTATGGGAAGTAAGTGATGTTCAAATGCCCTGTCATGACTCCTGCAACCCTTCTCTGATCATTCACAGCAAGTCATCTATGAGCTTATGAAGGAGGAAGCAAAGAATTTTCCTATCTCCGAACGCGCATCTCTTCTTGGGTCAGCTAAGTCATGGCGATTCCCCTACTGGGACTGGGCTCTGAAGAAGGAAGATCCCAGCCGCCCTGGCACGTACGATTACTCAGTCCCTCTTGTAATCCAGAGCCCCAAGGTAACTATCAAGGGACCAATTGGTCCCCGGTTTAAAGAAGGATTTGGAGAGGTTGACAATGCCTTCTACCAATTCGCCATGCCAGGGAGGATTCCTATGGGGCACAGCAGCCTCGAGTCTCTGAGTATTAAGCCCGTCGATGTAAAAGACGGAAGAGGAAAAACCCTTTTCAGGCTCCGTGTGGGTTTTCCGTCGACGATGAAGATACGTGACTGATCAGTGCAGTTTGACAAATGTGTCACCACCACCCGGCATGTCAACAAAAGTGGCACTGAGAAGCAGTGGATTGACGGCGAGCAGAATAACAGCGGGATCGTCGAAATGCTTCGAGATTACAAAATGACGACATCAGATACAGAAGAGGTCTCGAAGAGGGGCAACCTCACAGCCAGTCTGCGTGATGCATTCTATCGCGTCCTAACGATAGAGAAATTTGGAGATTTTGCCACGAAGAGGAAGCCCGGAAAGGGTCCTGAAGTTCCAGACAACAACAAGAAATACGCTTTTGATTCGGCCGAGAGCATTCACGATAACGTGCATTACTGGTGTGGAGGCAAATTAGTTGGACCCGACGTCCACGACGATGCCTTCGTGGGCCACATGTCTCAAGTTGAGGTGGCTGCGTTCGACCCTCTGTTTTGGCTACACCATTGGTGAGCATTTTAAGGCATCACCTTCTGACAATGGCTTTCGCTGATACTTTCCTGCACATAGTAACGTTGATCGACTCATCGCGATCTGGCAGGTCTTGCACACCGATAGCTGGTTCGCGGAGAATGATGACCAGAACATAGACGGGGGCAATTTCTTCATCGAGAAACTTCACGAAGACAAGTCCACCGACGCTCTTCACCCATTCCACGACGGCAGTGGCAACTACTACACGTCAGATGCGATTTGTGAGGTGGCTGCACTGGGTTATACCTACAAAGACCTCGAGAAGTGGCTATATCTTGACGCAAATGGCAAGTACGACAACAAAAAGCACCTGCGGGAGCTAAACCCTAAGCTTCTGAAATTGTATGGTTCGTCTTGGAAGGCGGCCCAAGCATCCCACTTCTCAGATGATCCTGGGCAAAACACAGGCGTAGGACTGATGAGTTTCGACGAATACGAGAAGGATCCAGTGAACCTGATTGGAACTGACGACTATGTCTTTGACGTTGTCTACGAAAAGTGAGAAGTCCACATTGTTGTATGAAGCCTGAGATTGAGAGCATCAGCTGACATAAATAGGTTTGCTTTGAATGGGAGAACATTCACCATCCACGTCTTCATCGGCGAGGTGCCTACTCAGCCTCCATACGAAGGCACAGCCTCACTTGTCGGTCAGATAGTCAACTTCTCGACTATCCTTTCCAACTCGAGCTCCGTTGGCTGTGGAAACTGTCGCGCTCAAGAGAGCGCCCAAGCCCTATCTTCTGGACGAGTAATCTTGACCAACGCCCTGATCACTCGGTGGAAAAACCAAGTTTCGTATACTTCCCCTGGGCCCGAAGGAGCCACTGTTCTCAGGGGAATGGATCCGGACAACGTACTCCCATTTCTGAAAGACAACTTGCACTGGCGCGTTACCTCGCTTGGCGAGGAAGTTGACATTGCTGCCCAGCTTCCGTCGCTCAGAGTGTCTTTGGCGGTTGGAAAGGCTGATCACTTTGCTGATCGTTCGAAGATGTCGCGCTTCTATGACTACAAGGATGCGCATACTGTGACGGAGGGTCGTCCAGGGGGTGCCACTCATGATGAAGGTCTTCACTGGAGCCACTGGGATTGTGACGAGGCTTGAGGGGAAGGTTTGTTGACATTGACTGACAATGGTCAGTACCCAGACGAGACTAAATTGAATAACCGAATTGTTTCTGGTTCTACATTTAATTCGCATTGCATCGAGCTTGCTTTTGTTTCT
The DNA here is from genome assembly GCA_027406105.1 of Colletotrichum endophyticum. Lineage (NCBI taxonomy): Eukaryota > Fungi > Ascomycota > Sordariomycetes > Glomerellales > Glomerellaceae > Colletotrichum > Colletotrichum endophyticum. The sequence goes on from JANVYF010000005.1 coordinate 1,549,718, forward strand.
GAGACGTAAGGAATAGCCCGAGCTGGGGATCTCAAGAGAGGCCCAGCCGATAATTGTTAAGGATTCCCCGCGGTCTCAACCAAAAGTATGGGGGATTGGCGGTCCATCCATATGAACTGCCGAGGTCCACTGAGTACCGTGCCCGCCCCCGCAAGTGAGATCATCCGCAGGACTTGGACTCAGACTCATAATACCGTCAATTGAAACTGCAAATGATCCCGCCAAGTTTCTGGATCATTTGATAGATTGAAGCATACAGAAGTTCCGATCAAAATATCTCGATATGCCGTCGCAATCACACGAATCTGCGTGGATCCTAATCGCCCGCCGCAAGCAAGCCGACCGGGCAGCCCGCATCCCCGCAAAGTGGCACATCCCGGCCAGCGTCATCCCACGAGATCCACCTCATCTCCGAGACGGCCCCCAAAACGTCCTGAGCGTCCCCCGCCAGTTCCTCTCCGGGCTTGAGATCTCCATCACGGAGGGCTATACCATCGAGAGACTTGTCAGAGCCATATCGTCGCGGGCCTTTACCGCCCTCCAGGTCGCAGAGGCTTTCTGCCACCGCGCCGCCATTGCCCACCAGCTCACGAACTGCCTGACGGAGCCTCTCTTCGATGCTGCACTGGAGCGCGCCGCGTTTCTGGACAAGTATCTCAGTGACAATGGCAAGCTTTTCGGTCCGCTTCACGGCCTCCCCATCTCCGTAAAGGATACGTTCAATGTTACTGGCGTCGACTCCTCGATGGGATTGGCTTCTCTGTGCCATAAGCCGGCGACGGAGAATGCACCTTTGGTCAATCTCCTCCTCTCGCTGGGATGCGTAATCATAGCCAAGACGAACATTCCCCAGACGCTTGCTAGTTTGGACTCGGTGAACAACGTCTTCGGCCGGACCATGAACCCCATCAACCGGCTCTGCACTGCGGGCGGATCGTCGGGCGGCGAGGGCGTCCTAGTAGCCATGAAGGGCAGCATGATTGGCATTGGCACAGACATTGGCGGCAGCATCCGCATTCCGGCCATGTGCAATGGAGTCTACGGGTTCAAGCCATCCAACGGGCGCGTGCCGTACGGCGGGCAAGTTCGCACTGGGTTTGAGGGGATGAGTCGGGCTTCAGTGCAAGCTGTCGCTGGCCCGATCGGCAGAAGTGTTGAGGACATTGATACCCTTTTGAGAGAGATCATGCCGCGGGCATCATCATGGGGCGAAGACTGCATGCCGACGCCGTGGTCTCCAACTCCGCGCAGCATGAAGGCCTCAGGGAGCGGGAAGAATGGCGAGCTCGTCATCGGCGTGCTTCGCGGCGACGGAAACTGCGCAATTCACCCGCCGATCGCGAACATGCTTGATGAAGTTGCCGCCTCCCTGGCACATACAGCCACCATCAAAGTATTTCCGCTCGAGATCCCGAAGGTGCTTGCCGCAGCGCAGTCCGTCATGAACAAGCTCATGGGCGTCGACGGCTCAGTTCCGATGCTTGACATGATCGAAGCAACAGGCGAGCCCTTGGTGCCATGGACAGCGGCCCGAATCAAAAGAGGACAGCCCCAGCCACTCACACGCGTAGCCGAGATTCAAGCTCAACGGTCACAGATTGAACGTGAGATGCTCAAGATTTGGGTGGAGGACGATGAGTACGGCCGCCGTACGCAAAGGATCGACGCGATCATTTGCCCCCTGGCGCCACATCCTGTACCACCCATCGAAGGATATAACGCTGTCGGGCTGACCAGCAGCTGGGTGATGCTCGATTACCCTGCAGGCACCGTGCCTGTGCGAAAGGTGGAAGAGGGTGATCTGGAGCTTGGAAAGCCACAGGATGGCAAGGCGATTAGCAGCTGGGATGAGAGAAATCGGGAGCTGTGGGATGAGGCCAAAATTGATAGACGACTGTACTTGGGGACGCCACTCTGCGTGCAGGTAGTTGTTCCCAGGCTTCAGGATGAGAAACTTGTTGAGGTTATGGGCTTGGTGGACGCAGCGTACAAGGCAGATGGTGGAAGGTTGAAGGTGAAGCTGTAACATGCTTTTTGCAAATAGTTTATCTATACCAAAATCACTGAAGTAAGAGACTTCTGCCATTTAATGTCAGACCAACTCAAGGCAATCGCCCATCGAATGGCATGTACGGCTCCACAAAAGAAGCCATCGCTCCAGCGCCGGACCCAAGATCAAATCCGTTCATAACTGTGTCCCAGTCCTGAGGTGCCATTATGTGATCATAAGCCGAAAGACTCAAGTCACCTACGGGTAGTGGAAAGTCGCCTGCAGCTTGCTGGTCATACACACAAGCAGGGATGGCCGGTGCTTCCGGGGGCGTGCCTTCTAGAACCGTCCGTCTGGCAATGGCAAAGCTAGCAAGCTGGTGAAAAGTCTTGCAGACGTCGTAGAGCTTCTTCGCGGATGGCGAGCTGGTCGATGTCGGCTCTAACGCCGAGACGGTGGCGGCGAGAAGTGCTAGATCATCTATAGAAAAGGTCGCGATGGTGTTCCCAGCTAGCACAACGAAAGCAGCAAACGGGAGCATGGAAAACATTCTATCGTATTTAGCAATTATCCTGAACGAAGAGTCTTGAAATCTACGGTTGCAACGTACATGTTAAGCAACATGGCCCAACCTGTCTGGTTATCATTACCCCAATCGTTAAAGGCTTCTACCATTGTTGTCAAGGTCTTCCGGGCTGCGTCAATGCAGGCAATATTGCACTGAAGTGGGTTCGAGTTTTGTGCTTCGCATGGCACAATTCGATATGCGATCGTGACCAGGCTGTACATGATCATATCGAATAGCATCGTTGGAGCTTTGTAGATGTCATTTGTTGGGGGACCATCGTGAAGCGCCTTAGATCATGAATGTCAGCCATTGTTTTCAGCCACATTGTTTTTCTCCGATGTACCTTCTTAATATCTCTGTTCGTTTGTAGAATCTTTATGGCGAAGGACTTCGCTGTCTCGATCCTGCTCTGTTGTGGTTGTTGAAGGGCCGAAGCCGAGAAGAGCTGGATGTGCATGTCGCCAACGATTATGGCGTAATCTACATAGCCAGCATAGAGACTAATGGTTGTTTTGTCAACATCAAAATAAGCCTCGCACATTATGATCACCAGTGATGGCGTACTGTACCGGAACGCCAGGAACGTAGTCGTCCGGCACCGTCGGTTTCGGCGTCGAAACGTCACATGGATGGATAGACGGTGAACGCCCGAGGGTAAAAGCCATCCCTTTATCGTGTATATAGACGTGCCAAAAGATTTGCCGTTCCTTTGAAACCCTTGGTCCCTCCTTCGGAAGACGGTGCCAGCCAAGATCAATGCACATTCTGGAGGCGGCTGATATCATTTGCCAAGCGAGAGCGCTTCGTCCGGACTTATTGCAAAAAGTGTACTGAAGCTTCTGTCAGACTTGAAAAGTACATTGAAATCAACAGGGACAAACCAAAAGCGCTAGAGCCTGGCACGCTTCCATCGACGGGTCGTTACAAAGCCTCAAGGACTGCATAGCAGCCTCTATGTTATCCTTCAATTGCTGTGAATACTCATGAATAATTGCGTAATTGACTCCAATCTGTGCGTAAAAAGGCTGCTTCAAGTTCAGGAACATGTAGAACAGACCGATGTTTACGATTATCCATGACAAGATGGAGTAGTCATTCACTGCGAAGTAGACCCGTTGGCAAAACTCAGTGAACTCCTGCTCATCCACGACTGAGCAGTCCACGAAGAATCTCTGCTTCTCAACTTGCGCCAATCGTAGAAGCTTCAGGACCTGGTCGATAGGAGGAAGAGACCTCCCTTCCAATTCCGGATATTGGATCTTGAACAGCGAAGGTGATTTGCCATCGGAAGGTGGGCTGCTTTCTTCACTGTCTGCAGTCTCGTCGATCATGTGTGTCGTGGTAGTGAACGTTGGGTCGCCCATGGTTAACTCAAGATTTGATGCCGCGTCTCGCAGTGCATCCGTGACCTTGTGAACATGTGCCCTGAAGGAAGAGTCGCCTCGATAGCCCTCCGACATCATAGCAATATTTGATGGGTTGCTGCTGATGTATGATGCTGGAGAGTCCTTAGGCGAAGGTTCCGACCCTTTCTCGTTGATCTCAAGGAGCTTCTGGACGGCTTTTGAAACTTCGCGGAGAGATCTATCGACGTTTTCCATGGACTCATCATACCGAGGGGAGATTAAAACCCGCTGCCGCCTCTCAGTAGCTCGATGAGATATCCGGCAATTGAGACCGGAGGCGATGCAGCTTGAGCATGGTGCCTCGCGATCGCATTTTGTCTGAAACGTGGTATCAGTGTCGATGCCACGACGATGGGGCGTCATCAACTACCTTTCGATCTTTACATTGGTCGCACTTTCCCAGATTACCGGTTAGCTCCGAGTCCCGATTGAGTATGGGGTTTCCGACGCCTCACCGCAGGCCGTTTTCCGCTTGATGTCTCCATTTCTTCAAAGGGCGCGACCGCTTAAGAGGGCAAACATATACACAAAGTTGAAGAAGATGAATGCGTGCGTCGTACGCTGTCTTTGTCAAACCTGTGTTCAGGCAAATGCTTTTTATCCATCTCGAACTTCAACACTGCTGCCTGTTTGCCAACAGAGGGGCACACTACGCCTTACAAGGACTTATCTGGACAATCGGCCGCCACAAGTTCTGGATGTACTGCCCTGATGATTGCCACAAGTACTGCAAGAATAGCGACCAGAGGACTGTGATTGGACCGCATCCCTGTCGGTCTGTCAGAGATGGTGTCCAGCCTCGGTCGGGGAGAGCCGAAAGTAACACCGTTGTCGAGATGAGAGGCGTCAATGAGCTTCGGTGTTGTCTTAGTGCATTACTTATTCGTGAATTCGGAGGTCGTTCAAGGTTCGTACAGTTAAGCCTCCGTCTCAAAACTCAAAATCAACTACCATGAAGCTAGCAGACCAGCCTGAAGTGAATGTCGCCGTACTGGCAAGGGAACTAAACTGTCCTACATAAGATTTCACTTCGCGCTGGAACCAAAAGTCACATCGCGCGTCAGTGGTACCATATTTCCCTTCGTTCTCTTTCAGATGCACTAAGCTCGGAGGGCCCAGGAAGTTTTCAAATCTCGCCTCGAACGCGGTGAATAAACATGTTTCGAGGTCATCTGCACCTTCAACAAATCCTTTGATTCCATGCAGTTTGACTGGGTATCAACCCGAGGTGCAAGTTTGGTCCGATTGGGGGACTTAACGGGATCTTCCAACAATGTTTCCGGCCCCCCCCCCCCACCCCCGACCGGTTGGACATTGTTGAGAAGCACTATCACCAAAAAGGTAAACATGCATGCCAAGGCGCCGACTATCCAACGAGAACCACAGTGGAATCCAAATAACAAATACATGCGGTCTCTTCCATCCTTCATCGGGCGAACTTGGACGATCACCAGTACCAAAATAGGCAAATTTGCTTGTTCGTCACCACCATTTTGCGTCACGTCATGTGTATTTACAGCTGATGATTCAGCCATGCGTCGAATCTAGGCAACGAGGTTCCTAACCTTGATTCTGTCATGCAGTCAGCAGGTATGACGGACTAATGAGACCAGCTTATCCAAAACACCAACGGCTCTACTGCAAGACGACGCCTCTCTTTAGGGCCCACTTCGGGCCCTCGGGCCCGGAATGCCACGCTGCGCCGGGAGCTCAGCCCCGCAAGGCTGCTGACAACTGGTTGTTCGAGGCCGCAAATGGCCTATTCGGGGATCCTCTGAAGGGGCGGGTGCCATACCGATTGAGTAAAATGAGATTGCAATGGTCGGCTTTCGTTGCGAACTTCTTGCATTTGCGCCGCTGGACTACATGTCATCTAAGGTGATGTATATATCCTTTGGCTCTTGAAACACCCAGTATCCTAAGTATGCTGTGCAATTGCCTTATGCCCGTGTTCGCGGACCCGAGGAACCGAGAACGGGACTTTGAATGCGACTGAACTCAAGCCAAACCTTGTCGTCGATTTCAGGCCAGGATTTAGATATTTAAGTCGGGTAGTAGCCATGTCCTTGATACGCCTTTCGATGCAGCTTCAGTAACAGTGTTCTCCTTCCAAGCTGTTCTAAGATCAAAGGGATTCATAATTGCCTTTCTTTTCAAATTAGTAAAATAATGCTGCATCATATTGTCAATCTAGGCATTCTTGTGGGGTTAGTTGCTGCGACAAAACACATCTTGTCTAGTAACGGGACAACGCCAGAAATCTTTAAAGGCGGAACGCCTCCAGTAAGTATGTTCCATTACCTACGTCTCTATGTTGGCTAACTGCCATGAGTGTGACGCAATCATTGCGGCTGGTCTCACCGACAGGTTGCTTCTTCCAGCAGATTCTGCGTACGAAGATCAGATTAACACGTGGTGGGCGAAGAATGCGCGGCAACATCCGTGGTGTATCGTCCTCCCACAGAGTGCCGATGAAGTTTCTCTCACTCTCACAACCTTACTAGATACCGGATATGGAGCTGGCGATTGGCACATCGCAGTCCGGAGCGGGGGCCACGGCTGGCAACTCAACAACAATATTGACAACGGCGTTACCATTGACCTCACGCACATGAACTCGTCTGTCTATGACAAGGATGCGAATGTGGCTCGTGTTGACACTGGTGGCCATTGGCAGTACGTCTACAAGGACTTGGACGATCAAGGGGTCGTGGTTGTGGGTGGTCGGGATGGCAATGTCGGCGTTGGGGGGTTCCTCCTTGGTGGGGGCACCTCCTTCTTCTCTCCTGCTCGAGGATTCGGTGCCGATAACGTTGCGAATTACGAAGTTGTCCTTTCCAACGGTACCATTGTCAACGCCAATAAATCTAGCAACGCAGATCTGTGGAAAGCCCTCAAGGGTGGCGGCCCCAACTTCGGCATTGTTACGCGGTTCGATCTCGAAGCGATGCCCACACGGAAACTTCACTACGAGGTTCGCTTCTTGCCCGGAAACGCAACTGATGAAGTTATCAATACCCTAGTCGAGTTTGCCGACTACGACATGTCCATGGCGGACAATGCTCTCGTCACATATCTGACGTACAATAGCACGCAGAGCACGGAGGTTATGATTGGTAACATCTTCGTTAATACAGCTGGCGAGGGCAATGTCACAACTGCGTACGACAATTTGAGAGATATCCCTGCGCTTTTGGAAAGCAGTGAAAAGAAAACATTGGCTGAAGCCGCAGCAGAATCGCAAGTAGGCGGTGGAGTGTGGTGAGTCTTGCCCATATCGTCCTTGGGTGAGCCTTTAGTGTGCCTCACGGCTGACCGTAATATCAGGGCCTCTGGAGCTACACTTCTGTACAGAAATGATAAGTCGATACTTCAATACGCTGCCAAGATACACGAGGACTTTGTCGAGTCTCTCCAAAACTCGATTGGGGAGGATGCATTTGATACTATGATTTTTCTTCAACCAGTCACCAAGGACTACGGACGTATCGCGGAGAAAAAAGGGGGAAACATGCTTGGGCTCGAGAATATGAAGGGAAATGCTGTCATGTGGACGGCAGCCGTCTTTGTCAAGACAAACGAGGCAGATTTCGCCATTGCTGAGCAACGCCTAAATGAAATGTCAGGCTTAATGGACGACTTCGCAGAGTCTGTTGGTGGAGCTGAAGACTTGGTTTACCTCAACTACGCCAGTTCCCGTCAGGACTCACTAGGAAGCTACGGTACCAAAAGCGTCGAGTACATGCGCAAGGTTGCGGAAAAGTATGATCCAGAAGGCATTTTCCAGACGCGTGTTCCTGGAGGATTCAAGCTTTCAAGGGCAGCTTGAGCGGCATGCCAGGAAATTACTAGCTTCCTCATAATAAGGTTCTGTCGCATTTACCTCTTTGTATCCGAGAGGACTGTGACATCACATTCAAGCGCGGATCATCGCGGTATCTTAACTGGGCAAAAGTATGTATTCAAAGCTAGCCAATCTAAAAAAACGGTCCGGCGCAAAGATATTGAAAAATATAACAACGACAATGGGCCTGAGCGCAATAATGCTATTGCTACCGGCTTCACCAAAGTCTTGTAAGGTCGCAAGCTCAGCGATGTTATGAACAGTGCTAAGCTTGCACGCAAGCCTCCGGGGCCATTAAACCTGAGGAGTGTAGTCGTTGACAATGCCGAAGATGAACTCCTCGTAGTGACCACGGCCCTCAAAGGTCTCTTGGCCAACAATGCCTCCCTTGATAAGACCATTAGCACGCTGGTAAGCGCCCTTCTCATCTCTGACGATAAGCTCAGTGGTGATGTCCAGCGCCAAGGTTTCGCCGGTGGGCAGTGTGTAGTTGACCGTGATGCCCTCGGTCTCGAGCAGACCAGTCACAGGAGGCCAAGCAGCCTTGTCTCCCTTCTGGCGGACGACCATGCTGTCAAGGCTGCAGCTGACCAAGAGCACCTCGCCATCCTTGACGACGTAAGAGCGGCGGCTCTCGTTGCCGTTGTAGTCGAGGAGGTTGTACCAGACGACTGAGTAAGGTCCAAAGCGGCCGTGACCCCAGTCCCAGTAGCGGGGGCCGTCGATGATGGACTGGTTGCCCCAGTTCTTGTCATGGTATCCTACTCCATCGGTGAAGCTGATGGCGTTGTCCTTGACTGTGAGTTCGACGGTCGTGTCGGCGTCGGGAACTGCGTTGGCCCAGTAAAGTCCGGGGAGGAGGTTCTGGTTGGCACCAACAGCGCCGTTGAGGTCGCAGGGGTAGTGGGCGGGTGCGGTCTATTTCCGTCTGATTAACAATCCAAATCCAAAATACAAAGCAAAATTAGTGGGAATGCGAAAAAGACTCACGGATTTGAAGGTAATGTTACCCTTGATATCCATGATGGAAGAATCAATGTTGATGTGGTATTCAACATCAGGCTTGTCCAAAGCGGAACCATCGAAGTTGCCAACTCCCTTCCAGTCGCCAGTGATACCCTTGGGTCCATTAGTGAGAGTGACGCCAGAGTCAGCCAAAGCTTCGTAGTAGAAGTCCGTGCCGTTGGCATAGACACCGGAAACTTGGAGAGCGAGAGGGTGAGGGTATTGTTGGAATTCGCCAGTGTTGAAGAAAACAATGTTGAGAGTTTGGTTGGTGGCCTTGGAGAAGACATCGAAGTACCAAAAGTCGGCAGACTTTCGCGCAGCTGGCGTCAGCATCTTGAAGCCATCGAGGTTGCCAGCCACAGAGAGGTGCTCGACGGAGACAGTGCCAATGAAATACTGAGGGGCGAGCTCAAGGGTTCGAGTAGTGTCGTTGATGGCAGCTCCGAGAGAGCAGCCGACCATGGCGGACGCTGCAAGAAGTTTGTTGATGCCCATGATGTTGGAAGAGTTATGACGTAGAGAGCGAAATACTAAAGAGTGAATAATTGAACGAGTGGCGGATGGTAGAGACAGATGATGCTGTGACTGAAGGAAAAGAAAGAAGAATCGATTCCCATTGCAATGAATCGTCCCTATTTATATTGTCATCGTAGGTAGAAGATGTCAACTCTTCTTGCGTATCTCCATCTTTTCTCGGCAATCTTGAGCCATACGAAAACGCGGCAACAAGCAAAGCCATTCATCATAGCTACCTAATTTGCCTTATTGGCTCCATGCTAGTTAATGATACTCCTTGCCACGGATTGGATCTGTGGGGTCGATGGTATGGAATCGAGGCAGTGTTCCGCGTATTTTCAACGGGATCTCCGCGATCTAAACCTCTCCCATAATCTCCAGCGCTATGCATCGCTGTCAACTTACAGTGGTAGTCAAGAATTTGACAACCCCTATTGGGCGCAGCGGTCGATGCTCGGGTTTCGCGTTCAAGAATGCCGCGTATTCGTATAATTGGCCAGTGCGCTATCCGAACCCCAGCCACGTGTGCCACACGACATGAACCCAATCCCCTTTTCGAATGCAGTCATTGAGGAAAGACGCGGAGAAATTGAGGTAGAAGTAATCTTAGAAAGACAATGACTCAATGGTAAAGGATTGAGCTGCTCCCCGTTGCATGCTTGGAGTCAATAAGGTTGCGTGAGTGGGGGTTCCCGCAGAGCCTCCTTCAGCCTCCTTGAGCCCAACCGACTCCAATGCGAGTCGTATCAGGTTGAACTGTAAGGTAACGTCCTTTCATTGAATATCCAGAACGGTTTAAAATTGTCTCCAAATTTTCATTTTAGGTGCAGCTGAAGTTCAGCATTGTTTGCATCCATCGAAGTCATCTTCAACACCCGCCCCACCATCCACAGGTGCAAGTGTAAGAAACCCAGAGCAATTTCTAACTTTATTTGCCCTTCAAAAGTTGCAGCACGAGCTTTACCCGACTTGAAGTTCATCTTATGTGTTGAATAATGTCTACGCGGGTGCACTCCCTGACGAAATTCGCCTTGTTGGCAGACAGGATTGCCAGCTTTTATCCAGTACTACGGGGGATATTAACCGCCGGGACAGTCCACGGCCACAGTGGCTGAATCCACTAGAATAGAAACAACCCCAAAATAATGTGCAGCAAACTTCCTCATCATGATCACGGCCGAGATGTTAACACTCTTCGTGTAACTTGATGTTAAAACAAATGATCCAGGTTGATCTTGAAGCGATAGATTACCTCATCGTGGTACGAAACACCAGACTCGGGACATGTGCGGCATTATCTCATTTCGAGATTGAAACCGATCTGTCAAGAGCGACGGAAGAATCTTTATTTGATTAATCTTTCTTCCCTTCTGCTGCACTACAAAGGACCTGATCATGGGCCACCTGAGCGCCCTGCGGTGTCCACACCACCTTAACACAGAGACTGGACAGCCTTCCTGATCATATCGCCCAGCTCTGGAGAAACCCTGTCGAACATTTCTGCAAGGAAGGAACAGTAAGTCAATTAGTCACTGTGTGTCTGAGAGGATAAGCACTTACCGAAAGCCTTCTCATGGACCTCCTTCAGGGCACTTCCGAGATGCCCGGCAACATTGGAGATGAGAGCCTCCTGCTCCCCGGGCTGCTTACCAAGAACAGACCAGAATTGACGGGCTTGGACAAAATCATCCTCAGTGACCTGCGACGTGAACCCGCAAACTCTGCCAACCCACTCCTCGTGGCCTCCGATGGCGTAGCCACTCGCGCCCTGCTGGCCCACAAAGTTGACAGGCCGCAGGTCTGAGCGCACATAATTCGGGTCGGCGCCGTAGTTATCACCAAATGTCATGAACCCGTCGCGCTGATAAGGGCAGTATACGGGGGAGACGGCCCTGTTGCAGGGGAGTTGCTGGTAGTTGACACCGAGACGGTAGCGGGCGGCGTCGTTGTAGGCGAACATTCGCGCCTGCAGCATGGGGTCGGCGGAGGGAGCGAAGCCGAGGACCATGTTGGAAGGGGAGAAGGCGGCTTGCTCAATGTCGGCGAAGTAATTGGCCGGCTGACACGGGTGGACGGAGTTAGATGGGTGAGATATGGAGGAGATTGTGCGTAAAACTGGCGAATGAGACTTACGTTCTTGTTCAGGGTAAGTTTGCCCACGGGGATCAGGGGGTAGTCCGCATGGGGCCAGACCTTGGTCATGTCGAAGATGTTCCAGCGGTAGGTCTCGGCATCCTTGGGATCCATAACTTGGAAGTACACTGTCCACGAGGGAAAGTCTCCCTTCGCGATGGCATCGTACAGGTCGGCAGTGTGATAATCAGGCTGTTCCCCAGCAAGTTTGACCGCTTCTTTCTCAGTGAGGTTTTCGACGCCCTGGTTGGACTTGATGTGGATCTTGACATAGTAGAAGGTCCCGTCCTGCAAGACATCCATCAGTGCGCCATTTTTCGCCAAGCGTCGGAGATGAACTCACATCCTTGATTAGCTTGTAAGTGTGTCCGCTGTAAGAATTCAGATGCCGGATGCTCCTAGGCGTGCCACGATTGCAGAACAAGTGCATCAGGGCGTGGATTCCCTCTTGATTGTTGTTGTGGAAACTATACACGTCAGCAACTGCATGCAATAGTCAAATGCAAGTAGACGCACTCCCAAAACTAAAATCAGGTCAGCTTATGCACAAAGATTCCTTGATCGCCTCGGCTTACCATAGTTGCATCAGAGCAGTTGGTTGCGGGATGTCGCTTGTGGCTTCGGTTGACAGAGGGGAACTTGATTGGGTCGCGGATGAAGAACACAGGCTATCAAAGTCAACATATCAAATGTCACTTTTCTGACTCGACATGTGATAGCTTACGATGTCATTGAACACCCAGTCCTGGTTTCCTTCCTCCGTAAAGATCTTCATGCCCCAGCCGCGAACGTCTCGAACGGTGTCGGCGCTACCTCGCTCAGGTCCCACGGTGGAAACGCGGAGCAGGACCTTGGACTTCTTGCCAATTCCGTTGAGAAATTTGGCGGAGGTGAACTGGGAGATGTCGTGAGTCACTTCGAACTCGCCAAAAGCGCCGACAGCTCTGGCGTGGACGACGCGTTCCGGGATGCGTTCGCGGCTGAAGTGCGCCAAGGTCTCAATGAGCTGCGTGTCTTGGAGAAGCATGAGGCCCTTGACTCCATTGCCGCCAAAATGCTGAGCGGTGGAGGGGTCGGCGTAGGAAACGCCTGGAACGATATGAGCTTCAGGGGCTACAGGGCGTAAAGGGACGATTGCCTACCTTCAGCCAGAGTGTACGTAGGTGCGCTCATGATGTATTAAGAGGTTGAGATATTGGAAAGAGACTGTTCAAAGGGATGATCAGGTGATAGCAAAGTGAAAGGGCAATTGATAAGTTAGTTGGAATATTCGGTCTTCCAGATGGTGGATGAGGTTGGATTTGAAATGGTTGACACCAGAGTCGACATGTCCCATTATATACCCATTCACGACAATTCGACGTCACCGCTTCAAATTTCCGGAATATCTTATCGGTCATTCTTCACCCACAGTGACTTCTCACGAACCTAAACCTAGAATGCATTTGGACGGACTACAGTTGTGTCAAACCGGTTTGATGACGGTTGCCGGTGCAATTCCACAATGGGTTGACGCACATGTGAACCCGAAATTGACCTCGAAATACCGATGCGAAAACCACTCGAATGGGGACTGCGGAGTGCGCTAAAAAGCTGCTTGAATTTCTCGATGCCGAAGTCAAGAAGAAGCCTCTCGATATGTCTCAATGGCTCAGCGCTCAGAAGTATGCGGTCGAGGCTCGGCAAGTTGGTAAGTTGAAAAGTCAGCCAATAAGGGACCTGCAATACTAACAAAGTTGAATCCCGAGAATTCTCAGAGCTTAGGTAATTGTGCTTTCCGTCATGCTGATTGGCTGATGCAGCGAGAAAAACGCCGAAGAGCGAAGATATGCCGAGACCGGGCCCGACCATGTCGGAGCCGAACGCCGTGATCCACCCTACCGGCCCGGCTCCTTGCCCTACGTCTCCGTCAAGTTGTGCGGTGTTCACCGGAGACTACAATTTTGAGGGTTGACAGTCGGTCGGCTGGTACACATTGCAGATGCAAACCTTAATCACTCCCGGCGGAAACCGGCAACCCTGCCTTCGGCCTGATGAGTGGCCTGCTGCGGAGTTCCACATGGCCATGGTAGTCGGCATCAACCAAAGACTTCCTGTGATGATGGCCCCTTAGCGAGACAACAAGCTATGTGCTACGCTTTAGAAATTCCCGCAATTTGCGTTCGGCGTCTCAAGCTTGGAAACATGGCCCGAATGGTTGGCAGGATATCTCAGTTGGTACCAAGCCACCGGCGAGACTTCCGGTTGAAGGGTGCAAGAGTGCAGATGCCCCGTGCAGTCTTAGACTTCGGCATCACACGGAATGACGGCATTCGCACTCCATGTGTGTCCAAGTAACGCTGTAAATACCTTCACTGGTCCTCAGTTTCGCTGTTGTTGAGATGCATAAGTATGGCCTCAAGTTCCTGCATTTTGCCAACATCTGCCTCATCATCACACAGCTCGCACTCAACTCACATACACCTACCAGCACATCTTTCAAACACTACAACTTACCATCTTTGGAACCACACTTTCCACTTAATCATTATTCACCAAACCTTACCCAACATGACTGCTATCACCAACGTCAAGGATTTCGACTTCGTCGTCGTCGGTGGTACGTCTCTAATCTACGGCTTCTCTAACACAAACACAGTTATCTAACCCCTCATCAGGTGGCACTGCCGGTTGCGTCGTCGCCGGACGCCTCGCAGAGAACCCCAACGTCAACATCCTGGTCATCGAGGCCGGCGTCAGCAACCCCATCGACAACGAGGCCATCATGACCCCCGCCCGCGCCTTCGACCTCCGCGGCAGCAAGTGGGATTGGGGCTACAAGACCGGCATGATCGACCGCCCCGACTACACCCGCATCGAGAAGCCCAACACTCGCGGCAAGGTTCTCGGCGGCAGCTCCTGCTTGAACTACTACACCTGGATTCGCGGCAGCGCAGCCACCTTTGACGACTGGGCCCCCTACGGCGGCGACGAGTGGAACTGGGAGGGTTGCAAGGAGTACTTTGACAAGCCTGCCACATTCCACGACGACCAGGGCTTGCTGCCCAAGTACCTTCAGCATATTGGTACTGACGGCCCCATCCACGTCTCCCCTGCTGAGCTGGTCGCTGAGGCCGCCCCTTTCCGTGACGCCTTGAAGAAGGCCTGGGTCAGCAAGGGGGAGAAGCTGAACGACGAGATCTACGACGGCGAGATGCACGGTCTCACTACTGCTGTCAGCTCTATCTACAAGGGAAAGCGCTCTTCCAGCTGGCGCTACATTGAGGGCAAGAAGAACGTCACCGTCATTGGCCAGACTCACTCCAAGCGCCTCATCATTGAGAACGGCAAGGTCGTCGGCGTCGAAGTCCTCGGTCCCAATGGGGAGGACCTCACTTTCCGAGCCAAGTACGAGGTCATCGTCTCGTCCGGTGTCTACGAGTCGCCCAAGATCCTGATGCTTTCCGGAATTGGACCCAAGAAGGAGCTCGAGTCCTTCGGCATCAAAACCCTCGTCGACTCACCTCACGTCGGCCAGAACCTTCTCGACCACCCCATTATGCCCCACGTCTTCAAGCTCAAGGACGGCTACGGCCTCGATCAGCACCTCCTGCGCGCTGGCCCCGAGCACGACGGCGCTGTCTCCGCCTACCACTGGAAGAACAAGGGGCCCCTGAGCAGCGGCCTGCTTGAGCTCGTTGGCCTCCCCCGTATCGACGAGCGCCTCAAGAACTGCGCGGAGTACAACGAGTACCTCGCAAAGAACGGCGGTGTCGACCCCTTTGGTCCTGGAGGACAGCCCCATTTCGAGATTGACTTTGTTGTAAGTATCTCCCGTAACCGAAAACGTCAGTATCAGCCGAAGCTAATGAGACGTGACGATAGCCCATGTTCTGCGACGCCTTCCAGTGGCACATTCCCACGCCCCCCAAGGGTGACTACTTCACCGTTATCGTCGATCTTCTCCGCCCCCTTTCCAAGAACGGCACCGTCACGCTCAACTCCGCGGACCCCCTTGAGCAGGCCAAGATCAACCTCAACTTCTTCTCCGACGACCTCGACCTCATCGCCATGCGCGAGGGCGTCCGCTTCGTGGACGACATTATCATGAACGGCGAGGGCATGAAGGACATCATCGAGGGCGACTATCCCTGGCCTATGCCTCGCTCTTCCGATGAGGCCATGATCAAGATGATCCTGGAGCGCTCTCAGACTGGCTTTCGTGAGTGGAATTCCCCATTTGTCACTTGTGACAAGTTTCCTGAACTGTATTGAGAATTGTGAGACTAACGGTGGACTTTGACTAGACCCCTGTGGAACCACTCGCATGTCTCCCAGCATCGACCAGGGTGTCGTCGACGGCAAGTTGCAAGTCTTTGGTGTCAAGGGTCTGCGTGTGATTGATGCCTCCGTCATCCCGGTCATCCCCGACTGCCGCATCCAGAATGCGGTCTACATGGTTGGTGAGAAGGGATCCGACATGATCAAGGCGGCCTATCCTGAGCTGTATCAGTGAGCGACGACTGGTAGGGTATCAAGCCCTCACAGTTTCAGCCACCAGTGCGATGTCAGTGCGGTTTAGTGTTGGATATGAGTTCTTATTAATATATGAGTCTGATTATAATTATCGATGGTTCAGCATATCGCCTTTGTTGAGCCTAGTCAGATTGTGATGTTTTGAACCCACCCGAAACCCGAGTTTGAAAGAAGCCAGTGGGATCATATGCCTGCGCTGTACGGTTCAAAAGGAACCTATCCTCTCCAATGGTCCACCACACGTCTTGGAGGGGATTAGCGTAATTGAGATATTTCCACCTCGTACGCTGGTGCGTGGTGGCAGACCAGAGGAAGATACTGCTTTCGACTGCTCGCTGAAGAGCTTCTGTCAACAACACCTTGTGCTCCGGCGTGGTTAGTAGAGCTTCAGCCTGAAGTACCATACTCGGTTCGTAAACCGCATTGTTGATACCGAGAACATTCTCGCCGTGTCCCGCGTAGTTCGTCGGTAGAGGTGTCAAAACGAAGATAATCCGGTCGTCGTGGCCGAGAGTGTTCTCGAACTCTGCAATGAGGCTGTCGAAAACCTCAACAACCTTGCGGACCATGCTCATGGAGGAGTGGAATGTGAGTGTGAACCACACGTTGTAGAGCCCCAAGCCTCCTTCGAGCTGTTTCACGAGACTCGAGATTGGAGCATGAGAGCGCGTGTCGACGATGGGGTTCAAGTCTTCGAGTCCAACAAATGATGTCGAGTTCTCTACACCATCGACGTTCGCGAGGACCCATGCAGTTGAGGGACCCGTGGCAGGGTTCCAAGATAAGGACACGAAGCCGTTCTCTGCGGGGTTCTCTGGGTTCCTTCGAATCATTGCATCGAGCTTCTCTAGCACGGCTTCAGCCTGGTCGTATGAAAACGCCGTGATACCACCGTAGGCGTCTTGGGAAGGGAACGTGCGCATCTCGAATCGCGTGACAAGACCGAGGTTGTTCAAGCCGCCCTTGAGAGATCGCCAGAGATCATGATGATTGGTAGAGGTCGCAGTAACCACGGTGCCATTGGCAAGAACCACCTGTTGAATATGTTAGCAGGGTTAGATTCATGGCATTTGTGTCTTCAGCACATACCTCATAGCTGACGACGTTGTCGCAGGCCATTCCATGCTTACCAGACTGCCAAGCAAAGCCTTTGGAACATGTTAGTCGGTGCCTTCAAGGCTTCAATCAGTCAACTGACCGCCGCCGAGAAGAAATCCCCCAACACCAACATGACCTTCCCGTCCCCCCGTGACCATGACGCCCTGCTTCTCAAGCTCGGTGTAGACATCGCCCCATCTGGCACCGGAGCCGATTGAGGCAATCCCACGACCTCTCTGTTATCTCGTCAGACTCTGGCAACTGAAACAAACAACCCGAACCAATTTTCTTCTTCAAAACCCCTACCTCGGCATGTTCATCCTCCCTGTACGTGACCGAATCAAGCCGGCCAAGGTCAATCGTCACACCATTCTGGGCATTATTATTCGGAACAGGCGAGTGTCCGCCACTACGAATCGCCACCGTCCAACAGCCGCCATCCTCAGAGCTGAGGGCTCTCAGGGCGGTCGCAACCTGCGCCGTATTCTCTGGCTTGAACACGCACCGCGGGGTCACCTCCTGGACGGCTCCGTCGTAGTACGACTCCAGCGTCTCGACGTACTCGCTATCGGCCGAGAAATACAGTTGCGGTGAGAGGCCGGCGTGGACGAGAGCGGCGCACTGCAGAAAGACGAGGGTTTAAGCGTTTCTTTTGTCAAAAGCAATGACGGTGGTGGGGATTTCTTACACCTCTGCCCAGGGTCTCATTGGCTTGCCGAGCGACCAGCCGAGGGGTTGCAGATGCAAGACTGGCGAGGACGACTGTCGCAAGAGCGGACAGCCGAGGGAGTTGGGGAGACATGATTGTCGTGTGTTCACTTTGAAACTAATCACACACACTCGGTCACGGAGATTTCTGGGATAAAAAGAGGCAACAAGCCTTTTATGACCGTTATTAGGGGCGCCAACTATTCTTGTTGTTCGGGCGCGGGATCCATGCAACCATGCAGTCAGACGGAACCGAGATCCACAGGCCCTCGCTGGGAAGAGCTGGGAAACTTCGCGTGGCTTGCAATCACACTCTCGCGTGCTGCAAATGTTCATTGGCAAAAACCCGTCGACGATTCGTCGCATTCGCATACGAACAATCCCCGCTCCATTGCCCGGGCGAAAATCACGTCAATGGTAAGATGCGATAGGTGGAGTTTCATTGAGCAAGCCGGGCTGCCGGAAGGGTCTTCCGCCAATATTTCGACTACTGCATATGCGGCCCTCTTCAACGGCCTAGTAATGTCTTGCCTTCGAGCGCCTGTGCCTCCCGTCGCCTTACAAGGTCAAAAGGTCCTCGGCACCCCTGGGTCTGGGCAACCAAGATCGAACGATGTTCATGAATCGTTTTCTTGGTGAGGGAATGGGTTCAGTCGGACTCTGTTGGTTCTGCCCATGTGTGCTATTGGCTGCTGGTCGTGCCCGACTCCTCCGAGCCCGGAGATGGTGCTGCTCTGGTAGGGCGTCGCCGGGGTCGGACCGGGGTCGGGACCCACCCGGAGCGGCGTGGAGGGCTGGGAAGAGGGTCAGTGGTCTTGATCATGCATTCCTTCGTGCAGGCGATTTTATCTGAATTTTACGGAATGGCGCGTTCAATTTTGTCGGTCCTGTAAGCTGCTCGACAGCCATCATACCGGGCGTCTAGAAAACATGGATATGGTTGCGTGGGTTCCGTGGAGACCACAATACTTAATCTGAGATTCAATATCGTAAACTTCACAGCCCACGTCCTGTTGTTTCTTAACTTGCAAATAACCGAGGTTGCTGCATCTTGGGGTATCATAAAACATCATGGCCGATAAACCTTCTTTTGATGAAGGGTCGGCGGTCAACATTCCGAAAAACAACACACACGCAGCATCCTCTCTATTTCCCGCAGATTGTGCCGCTCCTGCAGCGACCGTCGTGGGTCTTCTCGCATCAGAGCCCCCACGAGAATCCTCGTCGCGATACTGCAGCCTGCTAGACAACCTTTCGCCTGTAAGACACAAGTGGAGCTCCCAGCCCGTATCAATAATCATCCAGTCCAACCGGATTCATCATTGTGCCGCCGCGCAACCTCACACATTGTGCCGACAGCGTGCTTAGGATTATTTCTGGGTCCAAAACCCGAGAATAAGGAAAAAGAAAGTTGAGACTCCATCGGCACCAGGACTGACAAGTATGACAGGCCTTACGTAAGGTGTCAAACCTGTCAAAGATGGAGTCTTGCTGCATAAGCCGTATCCCGTACAAATATGGCGTGTCTTCTCTCTGAGGAGCCCGGAGCGGCCAAAATGTGCCTCGCAATTTCCTGCTCAACGACGCCGCCACAATGTCGGAAGGTGCAATCATGTACCCGATGCCCTCCGGGGACCCTTCAGTCGCCACGATGGTCCTCTCCTCAGCCTGGACCATGGCCTCGGTGTCGACCATCTTCCTGGCTCTCCGCCTCTACTGCCGGGCCGCGCGGACGCGGAAAATGTGGTGGGACGACTACCTCCTGCTAATCGGCTGGATGTTCCTGATCCTGGCGGACATATTGCAGACGGTCATCTACCGGAGGGGGTACCTCGTCACGACGCTGACGGGGCCGGTGATTATGCCGGCGAACCTGGCTTCCGACACGGCGATGAAGCTCTCGCTGGCCTTCAGCAAGACCTCGTTCGCGCTCACGTTGTGCAGGTTTACGAGCGGGTGGGCAAGGTGGCTAGTCATCGTGGTTGCGTTCGTGATGGACGCGATGTGTGTTGCGCACTCGGTGCTGGTGTGGAGGGCGAACTGCGGCGCGCCGGATCCACATACGTTCCAGCCGTGTTGGTCTGCTGATAGCGGGCTTTGGATGAACATGGTCGGTTCGAGTGAGTAACAGTGCTGATGGAGAAGGTTGGAAAGTCAGAAGCTGACAATTCTGGGCAGTAATCTCAGCGCTTACCGACTTCATCTTGGCCATGGTCCCAATCAAGGTTGTCTGGGGGTTGCAGATGATCAAGCGTGAAAAGGCCGGAGTGGCTATTGCCATGGGAATCGGTTGCTTGTAAGTCAAACTCTAGAAAGTTGCCCAATCTGCACAACGTGTATTGATGGATCAACCACCGTGTAGAGCCGGAAGCGTAGCAATTGTGAAGGCAGTCGAGTCCTACTGGGCCGCGAGAGCCGTGGGACCTGAATGTGAGCTTCTCAAAGCACCCAATTGTCCTCACAGACAGGTGAAGGCTGACCTCACCTCCGTAGTCTCCCGTCGACTCGCGGTCCTGAGCATCTGGATCCACGCCGAGCCCAACGCCACCATCATAGCCGCGTCCATCCCAGTGCTGCGTGTTCTCCTCCGGGACGCCAGGGCTTACTACGCGCGAAAGTACCGCTCGGGCAGCAAGTACCTCAAATCCGAGGGCGAGTTCCAGAGCGGGACTACTTCGCATGCTGCGGCCAGAGCATCGGGCCACATCAGCGACGACGGGAGTGAGGCGATTATACTACAAGGGGGCAAGGTACGGAATACGGTTGAGATCACGTCAGGAGGGGTAGAAACTGTGTTTGAAATGAACGATCGTTGGGATCGCCGTAATTAGGTAGACTCTTAATCATCAATATGTTCTTCAACTTGACAGAGTGCATGGTAACCTCCCATCTTTATCTAATGTGCCTAGGCACAACTGCACCGAAATGCCCAAAGTGTGCCTCGGCTGCAGGACGAAATGAACTATCATGAACTTTTTCAAAACGCTTAGGGCTGACAGTTCATCATTCAGGATCCAAACGTTCAATACCATGATTGGACGTATTGCTTAAGAAATGGGAGTGAAAGGATTTCTGTAAGAACCCTAGAACACTCACCGAAGCCGCACCGTGGTGCGATCCAAAGTCGAAAATCATCCTGTCCAATCAAACAGAATTCTCCGATGCAGCGATGCCAAACACCGGTTCGTCAACTTCACTGGGGCACACGACCCCGAAGAGCAAGGATTACCTGCACCCATCCCGCGCGATCCCACCCCGCGCTGACAAGCCTCAACATCAGCAGCACAGCCTCATCTTCAGCAAGACTTCAACATAAAACCGTCTTGCACATCACACCCCAAAACTCACCTGTCGCCATGCTGTATCTCGTAATACGAAATCACTTAAAATGTGGCTAATCAACACAACAACGCTCAAACTCGCCGAGTTCCAGGGCGGGCCCCCGTCGCTGCCGTACGCCATCCTCTCGCACACCTGGTCCGACGGCGAGGTCTCCTTCCACGACATGGCCGACTTCGTCCATGCCTCCAAGAAACCCGGCTTCACCAAGATCTGGAAGACCTGCGAGATCGCCCGCGCCGCCGGCATCGAGTGGGCCTGGGTCGACACCTGCTGCATCGACAAGAGCAGCAGCGCAGAGCTGACCGAGAGCATCAACTCCATGTTCCGCTGGTACAACGATGCGCACATCTGCTACGCTTACCTCTCCGACTATCCCCCATCAACCTCGCAACCACGCAGCAGCTTCTTCCGGTCCGCGGAGCAGCTGTCTGCTACAGAGCTTGGGCAGTGCCGCTGGTTCTCGCGGGGCTGGACGCTCCAGGAGCTTGTCGCGTCGAGGGACATCACTTTCTTCGACAAGAACTGGAACGACATCGGCTCCAAGGCGCACCTCCAAGCCCTCCTCGCGAGCATCACCGGTATCGACCAGGAGGTCCTCGAGGACCCGGCCGCGGTGTACGAAGTCCCCGTGGCGCGGCGCATGTCCTGGGCCGCGCGCCGTCGGACGAAGCGCGAGGAAGACCGGGCGTACAGCCTCTTCGGCATCTTCGACGTCAACCTGCCGCTGATCTACGGAGAAGGCCGAAAGGCCTTTCTCCGTCTGCAAGAAGCCATCCTCCAGAACAGCACCGACCTCTCCCTCTTCGCCTGGGACTCGTCCGACGACGACACCCAAGCCTTCCGCGGCCTGCTCGCCCAGTCCCCTGATGAATTCGCAGACGGCTCGTGCCTCGTCCCGATTCAGGACGCAGCCATCCAGCAAACAGAAATCCGCATCACCAACAAGGGCATCCACTTCAAGCCCGACGTGATGCTCATCTCCCGGCAACACCTCGAACGCCTCGCCCCCGACGACAACACGCCCTTCGAATCAGGCGACTCGGACGCAACAATGGGCCGCAGCACATCCAGCCTCCCCTCCTCCCTCGTCCCGGAAGCCCTCCTCCCCCAAGACCGCCGCGCCTTCGTCATGAAGCTGAACCACTACTACCTCGCCCCCTCCCGCCCGCCGCCCGACATCAACCACCACCTCTACGTTTGCATCGAGCTCTTCCGCACGCCCGACGCCTTCGTCCGCCGCCGCCGCTGGGTCCTCGAGTGGTCGCGCGGCACGAACCCCAAGATCGCAGACAAGCGCGAGGTCCACATCCCACGGCATCTCTCCCCGCCACAGTCGCGGTCCGTCATCCGCGAGGCCGACCACAGCTTCTCCATCTCCTGCAAATCCCCCACGGGCTACCGCGTCAGCGTGACCACGGGATTCCCGGCGCACCTCTGGTTCGCCGAGACGTCCACCTTCTGCACGAAGGCGCAGCCCGGCTTCGTGGGCATGGTCAGCGTCAAGCAGAAAGCAGACGGCGACTGGGTCACCTTCACCCGCAAGAACGGCGGCGAGATCCACTCCCGGAAATGGCACTACCCCGACTTCCGCGTCTTCTTCGGCCTCGGCCGTCCGGGATCCACCCCGGAAACATCCTTCTCCTCCTCATCAACACTCTCGCTGCCTCCCCAGCCAGAAGCCTGGGTCTACGTCCCCACGCGCGCCGACCTCCTCCTCGGCCGGTCGACCCTCTGGGGCGGCTACAGCCAGAGCGAGCTCGACAACCCCGAAGGCCTGCGGCACCTGATCCGCCGCTCGTGGGACCCGAGCAGTTACGCGTACCCGCCGTACACGCTCGGCGGGACGCGGCAGGCGCCCGTGATCTCGGACTGCAAGGATGCGTCGGGCTGGTTCGTGCTTCGCGCGGAGTACGAGGAGGCGACGGGGATTGTGACGCGGGAGGACGCGGAGGTGCTGGCGGCCAAGTCGTTGGAGGTGCAAGCGGCGGTGACGTCGCATAGGTTTCCCAGCGGGATGACGGAGCATAGGCTGGAGAAACAGGCGCGGCCGGTGAGGGACCGGTTTGATGAGGTGTCGATGTTTTCGGGGCCGCAGGATATGTGTGCGGAGTATCTCTGTTTGATATAGAAAGATCACCATGAACCGGCTTCGACGACAACATGTTGTGAACCAACTCCATCATAGATAGCCTTAGATAATGTTAATCCTGCCTTCAAACCCACCACCAAAATCCTCAAAATCATCATCACACGTCTCACACGCATAAACCCACAGCCCCCAACTCATCCCATCCTCCCCCCAAAACATCAGACGACGCAACCTCCTCTAACTCCGGACGATCAAACCCAAGCCAACTACCCAATCGCATCCCTCCATCACCACCGTCTCGACATCAGACGACTTGAGTCAGATGAACATCAGACGAAGATCACGGTGACAACTCTAAACAACGCCAACCAGCCGTCTTCAATGCCAATGCAATCTCACCCGTCAGCTACCAAGCCGCATCTTTAAACAAACCCGCAAGAGACACCAACGCCCAGCACGACTCATACCCGCCCTTCACCAAGCCTTGCAAATGTCTTCGTGAGTGTCCAAAGCCTCAGAGTGGTGACAGCGTTGACCTGGTCGGATCGGAGGTGAGGTGGTGATGCCGGCTTGGAGGGTGCTTCTTGGGCTGGTTTCATCCGCGGACGAAGCCTTTTCCCCGGCGGAAGGGAGCACATAAACACCCCTATTAGGAAATCCCTTCATCTCCGAAAAACCAACGTTCCAAGACACACAGAAACACAATGACAAAAAATGAGCGTGGTGTTGTCATTCATTACTCGCGCGTCCAAGTACGACATGAACACAAAGACTATTTAGATGTTTACTTTTTGCCCTCACAATCATTCCTTCCCTCTCATCTCCCACTCATCACTTTCAATCTCATATATCCCCCGACTTTGCCTTTTTCTCATCCGTCCCCTGGTATCTCAAAAAACAAAAGAAAGTAACGGACAGAACCATTTCATGTACCCTGTCCTGTCCTCTCACCCTCGCCTCCCAATCTTACACACCATCCCCCTCAAAAGTTCGGCCGTGGTCATTACACAATCATCATCCTCCCCAAAACAAAAGAAATCCAAAAAGGTCATAACCAACACTTAGTCAGTATCAAAGAAGCTCCCCGTCCGCTTCAACATACTCAAATCAACCAACCCCATGACAATCCCATCCAACCGCCTCACCCTCTCGTCATAAATCCACCACAGCGCGCACCCCGCCACGCCCACCAGCACCTGCGTGACCCCCAGCCCGACCACCGTCGCCTTCAGCCCAGCCCACATCACAATCGCCCCGGGCACCGTCATCACAAACACACCGCTCAACAAATTCCGCCAGCACACCACGCCAGCATCCATGTCCGCCACATTCCGCAGGCACACATTCATGTTGCTCGAGGTGAACTGCGTCGACCGCCAGATCACGGGCCGGATCGCCGTGTCGAGCGTGCCGACGCCCGCGGCCAGCAGGCCCAGCAGCAGCGAGACGAGCGGGAAGGAGAGGTGCGTGCCGACGCCGTCTGTCGCGAACACGTTCGAAGGCGCGGCGGCGCTGGCAGAGACCTCAGACATGACGTCGTGCGTCTTGAGGCCGAAAGCAAGGATGCCCGAGGATGCGAGGACCGTTCCGGCGGCGAGTGTGCATGCGATGCAGTACGGAGTGTAATCCGACGCGCGTCTGCGCCAGAAGGCTGTGGCTACCACAGCGATGATGGCCAGGAGGAATGGCGCAGCCATGAGCGCGCCAATATTCGATTCGGAGAGCATCCACGGCATAGGGAAGAACAAAAGAGACAGGGACTCGGAGAGACCCCAGAGAGTGCAGTACGGTAGGAAGGTAACCACCACGAGCAGCCCTGTCGTCGGCGCAACAAAGGCTCTCGGCGCCTGCAAGATCGTCCGCAAGTCCATCGTTCCCGAGAACGACACGGGCTTCATCGTGCGCAGATAGGCCTTGGCGTCCTCAACGCCGGGTCTTCCGAGGGGCTTCGGGGGTTGCGACGCCCACGGCGAGGAGGTAACGGATCCGGGAGTCGGGGCGGGGCTGCTGCTGAACCACCGCTCGAACGCGGTCTCGGGTGCGCCGAAGAGAAGAAGCGGGATCGCGATGAACTGGAAGGCGTTGATGATCTCGAATTGCACGGTGAAGCGGCCTGCGTTTGCGGAGGCGAGACCGCCAAAGAGGGGTGCGCCCCAGGTCGTTGCGACGGTGAGGATGTTGTATATCGTGATACGAACATTGCGTTGATGTTCCTAGCCAGGGTCAGCACTCACTCCCAAGCAAGTTGAATCGGCAAACGTCATACAAAGTAGGTATCCTGGATGGAACCGAGGATGAGCGTGTCAAAGGCTCCCCAGCCGAACCCCTGGAAGACACGACCGGCCATGCATCCGCCAAAGTTGTTCCCCGCTGCCATGTTCGCTATCGCGCCGATGAAGGTGAGGACCATCGAGATGAGGTACACCGGCCTCTTACCCCAGATCTTGGACGCCACGACACTGAATAGGCCTGTGAATGCTGAGATGACGAGCGGCACGGCGGTGAGTGACGCGACGGCCGTGTACGAGACGTTGAAACGGACGGCGAGCACGCTGTTGACGCTGATGTACGCCGTCTTCATCCCGCCCACCAAACCGGCCGTCATCAAAAGCGCGACAAAGTTGAGTTCCTTCTTCCACTGTGGCCAATTCTGCGCACAAATGTCAATGCTGTTCATCGAAAGTCCGAGATTGGAAACCCTACCAGGGGATCGTCCGGGTCATCGGTAGGCTGAGGACTCAGCTCCGTCTGTGAATGCCGCCCCGTGCCGTACTTGATCTTGCGCTCGCTGTACGTCGTCGAGAACGATAATCTCCTCGTCGAGCTCGTCATCGGCCGGGGTACGTCTTCCTTCGGCGGCGGCGGCGGCGGCGGTCCTCCGATCGATACCCTCGCCAGCGACACTCTGTTGCCCGGGTGTACGGCAAGATGGCTCTCCCTCGGCCTCGCAACCTCGCCGTCCCCCTTCTCCACGTCTTTCTCCATCTCTTCGACTGTGTGTATTACCCAAGTTTATCCCCCCTCAAGTCGTAAAAAAAAAAGGTCGTATTCGTAAAAAGGTTTCGAGTCCAGCTCACGGTAAAGACTGAACCAGCAGTGATACACCAAGCAAACGTCGAAGAGAAGAGAAGAATAAGAAACAAGAAAAAAAGAAACAAGCCCAACCGGTGGAGTATGATTGAAAAAAAGAACGAGCCAAGCGAAGGGCAAAGAAGGGAATATGGTTGTTGAATTAGCTATCGGACGAGATCGGGGGCCGACATGCTCCAAGCCCTTGTTTGCCGTCCTGCAGCTGTTGGGGCGCAAATATTGCAAATTATTGCATGATGAAGAAAGAATGGGAAGATTCCACGTTCGAACGTCTCGGCCGGCACTGAAGAAAGAACATGTCAACCCAGCCAGGTCCCGGGCGGGTCACTCCCATGATTCCTCTCTCAACGGCTCCAAGCGACCCCGATGCAACCTCACGGACCTGACCTGGGCCATGAGTTGTGGTCGACAGGCGGCCTACGAGAATACCCCTGGCGGCCCAGGCATGATTGCTGCACGCGGCGAGGTGGGCAGAAGAGTCCGGCCCCTGTCACCGAGGGCATCATTGGACGAGACATGGCCTTTTGCAGGGATGTTAAGCCCTGTCAAACGGTCCCTCCATCCGATGCGTGCTTGGACCATGGCCGGCCTGGGCGGACTAGAGGCTGAAACCTTCCTGATGCTGGGACTGTCTCTTGGGTATATCATAGGAGTTGGCGACTGCTGTACTTTTCTGATGGGCCATTATTATGTGCAAGGACTGGCCACACGAGGCCGGCTCTCGAAGAACGAAGAGGCTGAAGAGGCTCAATGCTAGCGCGGGAAACGGGCGAACCCTGGGCACTTTCTGCGCCCGAACGTGCTTTGTGCATAATGTGGCCGATGTCGAAGAAAAGGTTATTTCAGCCAGCCGATCGTGGGCTTGCCGTGACCAAGACAGCCGCGCAGCCACATGGTGCACGATCAACAGTGATGGGAGTGTGATGCTTTCCCTGATCTTCGTAATGACAATTCAGCGGGAAAAAGGCCGCTGATTGACGCGCGTCCCAGCCAGATCGCGGCTCTCTCTGCACGCTCGGATGTGTGCACTACTGCAGGAGTCGTCTTGATCATGATGGAGTTCGTGTCGTCGCCATCTGTTGCCGTTGCATTTGGCGCTTGTCATCCGTCATGATGAGAGCTGTCAACGCGGCCCCCTCCCCTGGACTCCCAACACGTCTGATTTTGCCACGGCGACAACGTCTCGCTCCGCCCACGAAGCGAAATATCCGGACCGCTTTGTTTCTTCTGGTTCCGTGGTTCGTCGAGAGATTGGCCAAGTTCTTTCGTTGGTCCTCGGCTGGCTGGCCCGCTGTGGGTTGGGGGAAGAACCATCCGTTGCAGGCCGTTTCGAAAACCCCCCGAGGAACAAGGACCCCTGTCGGTTCGTGGGAACCTTCAGCCAGTGTCCCTGTCAACTTTGACGGCTTTGAACGCGATAACCTCGGATACAGCGCATAATGTCGAATTTTTGAGTTAAAGTGCCCTCTCGCCCGAGGAATCGACTCGGTTCACCCATGATGACTTTTCAACTTCGTGATATTAGGGAACCTATTGGTGGCGAATGATACATGCGCTGCTGAGACTTAAATGTGACCAATTAGCTTTCGCTCACTCGCCAGGTTACAGCCATCGATCCTGCAGCCAACGACCGCAGAGCCATGACGGCGATCTCGACATCACGTCAGTAACGTCCGACGGGATGCGACGGACAGACGAGTGAAAAAACGTGATGACCATGATTCCCTTGCAGCTCGCCGCCCTACGGCGTCGCGGCCGGCGTCTTCGGCAATGTAGGAGCGGCCCCCGCAGCGGCGATCATACAATGGAGCAGTCGGATGTGTATGGGGCACGCCAGTGGAAGCAGTGACCGAGAGTTCATGGCATATGCTTGCTTGATTCGGCTCTCTCAGCAGCCATGGCGATCCCGCGTCGTCAAAGGCCGCCGTGGGAGGGGGTCTATAATGTTCTGTATATCCTGTTGACCATCGCCCAAATAATTCCCGTCCGCGAAGGCCTCGAAGGGCCTTCTCCGCGGCGCATCCGTCCCGATCTAGATTTTCCTCCCAAAACGCCAATCCTTCAAATTCCCATTAGGTGTGTCCAGGGCATTTCCAGCCCAATGGTGGACTTTTGCCATCCTCCATTACTGCGAACGCATGATGATAATGCCAAGTCGCTGAAACGGTGACCTGCCGTTGTAATGCGTTGCATGGCTGGCCTGGCGGCCTCGACACGAACGACAAGTGAGACGTCTCGTTCGCCGGCGGCCCCGTCCGTCGAGTTCGTTTTCCGTCGGCGACCTCATTCCATCCCTCCAGGTCGGCCTCCGATCTAGTCCGTCTACTTTGTATAAAGTTTGCTCGAATCCCCCGAGAAGTGAAATGTCATCACATGACAACGACGGCCTGGGGGAAGAAGGGGCGCATGGCAGGTGCCATCAGAACGGTCTCGATTGCGTGGGCGCTCTTTGCGTCGAGCTGCATGACGAAACCTACAAATGGGGGATAATGGTGAGCATAATGATCAAGACTGTGTCCAAGATGTGTTTTGCGTATAATGCTGAGGCTGAATCGGTTCTTTGTCACATGGGTGGCCGCTACTAAGTGGTCAGACTGTGGGAATCGGTCCAGCCCAGCGGAGGGGCTGATCGGCCGCAGGTCAGGGCTGGGCCGGTGAAGGCCGCCCTGCCCTTGCTCCAGAGACCTTTCACCGGTAGCTCGGAAACCTTTATATGGCTAGTTCCGACGGTGGAGGTTGTTGGTAGCATTGGTCGGTAGTAAGTACTAAGGTGTTGTGTGTGTGAATAGTCGGTCCGGCCCGGTATCGGCCGGACGGAGGGAAAGATCCCTCAATAAGAAGCTATGACGATTGCTTTACCTGAGTCGACAATCTCCTGCACTGCTGACTTCTCCATGGCCAGCAACACTTGGCTTGTGCGAACCAGCAACTCTGATGTCATTGTCAGCTGCTTTGCTTCTCTCACATGTGACGGACTGAATCGTTGGAGCTCACCTTCGTAGCGAAGAGAGTAGGTCACAGGCGGATCCTCGTCTCTCGAGTGGAGGATAGGCGCCTGCTCCTGTGCGACCTGTGTTACGTGGAAGCGTAGCCCTACGTTCTTGCTGGCATCGGCCCACAAGATCGTGCTCTGGTCCCGCTGCGCCGGTGCGATGGCGCACTTGGCCGCCATGCGCTCGAGCCAATGCCTCCAGACACGCACCACACCGTCTTCGATGTTGCTGTGGCTCGCGAAGACGCCGGGTCTCGGGCCAGTCTTGACCAAGCTGGTTGTTGTGCAGAGCTGGGTGAAGGGCTCGCCCTCGTCCAGACAAAGCTCTTGGGTGACTGGCTCGTCGCCGGCGTCTTCCTGCGGGACCTCGGCGCCGGGCACGCGGCGGGTGTAGATCCTCCGCATGCGCCGGGTTTCCTCCGAGACCACCGGGCGGAAGTGCGAGTAGAGCTGCGAGAGGTCGGCCAAGTCCAAGTCGTCATCGCCGGACCATGTGCGGCTGTCAAGGAAGTCGACTCCCAGGAAGCGACACGACATGGAGGGGGTGGTCAGCTTGGCGCTTGGGTGGTAGCTCTCGAGCATCATCTCGTGGCCTTCCATCTCGGCGGTGTGGAGCAGACGGTGCTGTAGGATGGTGGTGGCTGTGGCATTGAAGCGGCGGTCGACGAGGGTCATGGGGAGCAGGGCGCGGGACTCGAAGGAGGACAGGATCGCGATCAGGATCTATGGGACGGTTAGCAAGGCAGTGACGGTATGTCGGACGGTAACCAAGGCTGACCTCGTTGGGTAACGAGTCTATCGGGGTAGTGAGCCCAGACATGATGATTGTTTGCAAAGATGTGATAATGGTAAAGATTTGGTGTAGAACAATGGCTCTTGCCGTTCAGGAAGGTCCGGAAACAGACCCGTTGGCCATGTCGAGGGCGGTCATATTTAAATGAATCGAATCATCCGTTGAAGCACACCGAGCAGCGTTCGACGGGAGATGGTGTGCAGGGATACGAGGCAGGCAGGCCAGGAACGAGAGACCTCACTCGGTTGGCGAGGTACTTGGGATGGAGATTGATGGAGATGGAGATGCCGAATGCCAGATGGCCAATGGACGGGCAGCAAGGGGCCGACGAAGATCCTGCTCGTGGATATGCGATGATGTGTGATGTGTCTGCTGGTTCGGGTTCTCTGGTGGCGCGACTGGGCTGATGCTGATGCGAATTTGCTCGTGCTCGCGGCCGGAGCGACGTGTGGATGGGCAGCGAAAGGGATGTGAAGCAAGGTTGATGGACGCGGGAAGAAATGGGCAATGGGTGGGGGGCACTTTGAGGTGCGGCGTGCTCGGTGGGCCGCGGTGACATGTCGGGCACACGTTGGATCATGCTTCAGGGACCTCCCCTTCCTGCAGACGCTGCAGGGCTATTTCCAGCGCAATACCCGGCCACTTCCACTCACTCCCGTCAGTGAAGGTTCCGCCAACCTGGTGTCGGTGCGCCACTCGGGTTACCTGACTGGGCAGACTCCAACGGTTTAGCAGCCACTCACCTTCAGGTACTCCGTAGGTTCAGTGAGCTGACGGCAGTGTGGCGCCCAGGAAACACTGGAAGCATTCCGGACGGGACAAGCTTTCCAGCGGGTGTGGCTGTCTGAGGTAAGGCAAGGCGGACGTCGGCACCCCCCAAGGGGACTAGCGCCTCGCTTAGGTGGCTGCCGAAGCGAAACCCGTGATGGCCGCCGCCCTGCACCTCTTGTTTTTCGCTTCTGCGAGTTCAGCCCAGATTGACGCTACCATCCATACCAACACAACACACCCTTTTCATGATTCCTTTCCCAGACCAAAAGATCCAAAACACATCTCTCAACTACTACACTATCTTTCGTTTCGAAAATCAAAGCCAAATTGCAGCTCTGCACGCATCAAAACTAATCGCAAAATACAAGCCTCTCCCCAGCAGTGCAACCCGGCATTGACCGCCGTCTACCGGTTTCGTCCGACCGGCCAGCGCCAGCGTCGACAATCAACGAGATAACATCATCATCACCCCATCGCAATCATCTTACGAGACCTGGGCCTCCCGAGTCAGAATCCACTTTTCCTCGATAAAGAAACAGGCGGTGGGCAGAGTCTAGCGTCAGGACAGAGAGCCTCATTGCCTCATTGTCCTCTCCAATCTCGGTATTCGTCCAAGCTTCGCCATGTTGTCTGGACCACCCTTCCCAGCCCAAAACTTACTGATCCCCCCCCCTCTTCCCCCCCTGCTTGTACATAAGGTATCCGTAGGCCGTGATGTTTGTTTTCTCTCCGAGTTTGGAGCGAAACCCTTTCCACACATCACCGAACTACTGGCGCATCCCTGTCGTCATTCCGCCCAGTTCCTGACCTTGCTCTCGCCCCCTTGTCGGCCCGCCAAAGATAACAACGCTTCGTGGCGTGACTTCCCGCCTACCCGCACCATCGCGACATTCGACGACGTCTTCTAGACTCCCAATACTGCCGAACTTATATGCAGGATTTTCCCCGAATATGCACGCGCTGTATCTCTCCCCTGTTGTCAATCGTACTATACCCACGTCCACCGACTCAGGAAAACAAGAATACGTAGGATGAAGCAAGCAAGAATAGGGGGTGTGAGAGGAACCTCAAAGCAGAAGCAAAATTTTCTGCTTCTCTATGCGAGCCAATCTCTTCCGTCACATGTTTCTCACGCACGCCCTCCCTCTCTCGCGATACATACCCAGCTCAGCCTCCACTTGTCCCAGACCGGAGTCCAGCCGTACACAAACCATCGCACGCACATCATCGCATCTTTCCCAACGTCTCCAGCCTGATCTTTTCTCTTAGATAGACACCACGGCAGGTCCCGGGATGGTGTCCTCGCTGAACCCGCCGCCCCAAATTTCGACCTGGATGCCGGGGTCCGCTGCTCTACGCGCCTGCCAGCCGGCGTCGCGCCGCCTCCGCCAAAAAACTCACACATATTTGCTGCAAACACCGTCAAAACGTATGTCAGCCTCAGTCACACCTCGCAAGGAAACACAGTACACCCACACACACCGTCTGAACCAGCCAACCACACACAAACAAACACCAAAACAAAACAAAAAGGTATCCAATGTAGCAAGCTCACATAGCACGTCACATAAAACTGCGCTCCGCCGGGCTGCGACGCCGTGTGCAGCGCAATGGCCTCGGCCCGGAGCTGATAGTCCCCGGCCTCAAGCGCCGGTGGGATCGTCGCCTGGACCCCCGTTGAGCAAGTCGGCGCCTCACGTCGCGTTCGCGGCCGCGTTGTTAGACCCGTGCTCGCCGATCTTGAAGAAGTCCGTCGATCCGTCTGCCACCTTGCTGAGGTACACCATCACGGGGCCGTAGTGGTTCCCCGCGATGGCGGGCTTCTCGCAGCTGTGCTCTCCGACCTCTCGACCGAGACCATGCTGCCGGCTATATCGGGTTCGCTAACTTAGCGAGCGGGAAACATGCGTTGCAGACGATGCATTGCACCCGCAACTGCAGCCTCCTCTTTTTCTACATGCATGTCTCATACCTAGGTTACGAAAAGGGGAGTACGTAGTGGGAACGATTTCCATCAAGAATGGAACCGGACGGGAAGGTCTCGGTGTTGTGGGGACACCTCACCTGGGACCTCGCCGGAGACGCCCGTGGCTCCGCCGACATTGCACCGTCCATAGATCGTTTGACGCGACGTCCGTGACGGGGCTGATGCTCGGCTGGACGTACGGTTATTCAGTGACAATTGTGGATCCCATCGCGACTCGGCCTACCGGAAGTCTGGCGCAGCTGCTATCCTGGTCTTTGCTGCCTGCCCATGGCTACTGGAAGATCGCATGGCCGAGAGCTGTTTACACGGTGCTTAGAAGTGCGAGTGTTGCGGTGAAGGTCTTCATTTTGACGATATGAGGATTGGCAGGGTTCATTATTTCGAAGAGTTATGCTTGCCGGACAGTGCCCTATGGCCATCCGGGCAGTGTCTAGTGTGTAATCCGCCTGCCGAGACCACTTGCTTTTCCTATACTGAAGCGAGTACGCTTCTCTCTTTCGTCACTACTATCCTCGTCCATCCCGTCGTCCTCCATCGCCGTCCCCCATCGTCGTCCCCCATCGGCGTCATCCATCGTCGTCCTCCATCGTCGTCCTTCATCGTCATCGTCGTTATCGTCATCGTCATCGTCATCGTTGTTATCGTCATCGCCGTCCTCCATCGCCGTTATCGTCATCCCGAACATGTCTCCTACGGCTCCTCCGGCTCCTGAGGCTTGACTGGACGCGGTCTCCCTCCATTGTCTCGCATGGTCATGCGAGCAATGAACCGCGCAGAATCTCCGTTGGGGTCGCTGCTGTTGCCACTTTCCTTCGAACGCGCCAATCCTTTTTCTTTGACAATCCATTGAAGACCATCACGGAGGATGGACTCGATCTGGTCGTAGAGAGTGTTGAAGAACTTTTTCGGGAGCCAGCGAGGGATAGAAACGGCGCTCCAGTCGCTGTGGGATCCCGAATGACTAGAGAAACTGGCGCCCAAACAAAGAAATTTGTGGCCTGATTCGCGCTCTAAAATTTCGAGCATGATGTGGCACACCGCGCAACATCTCTTGTTGACTGCCATGGGGATGGGCATCTTTCGGAAATGGTCAGTGATCTCTCGGCGAGGCAAAAGCAGAGACTTGTCGGCAGTCTCATGGTCAACGTTGTGATTGACCACCTCGTCACGAACCCGTGCAAGCACATGGGCACAAATTCCAACACCTTCTGCATGATAGGTCAAATCTTCTGAATTGACAGTCTTGTGGCCGTCAAAGAACTCAACCAGTGCAAGCTGCTCCTCGTTCGGCAGTGGCTTTCCATTATTGCCCTTGAAAGAGGCCAATAATTCAGCCGTGGACATCAGGTTCCTTTTCGTCCAGTCAGTTACAAGAGGCTGTATGGAGGTTTGCAGAACGAATCTCGCCACGTGGCGTGAAGCGTGCATGATGTGATTGAGGGAAGTTTGATGGCGGCACAGCATGCCCACAGCATCTGACACAGCCACTTCCCAGCCTGACTGGGCCGCCGTGCTCCCCAGAAGCCTACAATCATCAGTGCCCTCAGCATCAATGCCTGAGACCCTAGGCTGATGGGTTGCGTAGAGCCACGTGTAGTGCGACTGCAGAATGTCGCTGAAGTCCTCGCGAATACCCGCCAGGCAGGAGTAGGCACGAACGGCGGCGTCAACGACGTATTGAAGAGACTCGATATGGTATTGCTCCATGGCTTGCTGCGTGGAATCCTTGGTGCCTTTACTCGTTCTCCGGGCGTAGTTGGTTGCTTCTGTTTTGGCGTTTTGCAGTTCTGTGGTAGAATCTTTGACCGCTCTCATGACCCCAGATAAGAGCTTTTGAAACTCGGAACGACCCTTTTCGTCATAGAAAACATACTCTGGGTCTCCGTTCGCGTTCAGAGGGCTACGCTCCCAGGCTCTCTCGCCGTCTTCTGCAGTGCCGCGACCATACCGAACCTGCATCTCCTTGTAGATCTGCTAGAGCAGGGTGGATTGAGCTTGGGTCTGACCTTTCCGAAAGCAATGTTCAAGTTCATCTTGAGGGTTCGTGGCACCTCCTTTCTGGAACGGCATCGATTCGATCAAGTCCAGTTCAGTGATTGGGTCTGAAGTTGACCGAAGGGCCTGTTGCAAACACTTGCCCATGGAGGTCGCTTTGAATTGCGAGGCCAACTGATCGACGGACATCATGCAGATGGTGCCAAAGTTGTGCTTCTCAAATATGTCGATGACACGACCATGAAGCTTCTCGGTCATTCGCACGTAAACGAGATCATGCAGCAGGTTCAGCCAGTGAAGCCGCTCATCGGACTTAGCAGCTCCGTGAAACTTCTTCAACAGAGAGAGAAGATCCTGACAGTATTGAAAAGTGCTGTTGTTGCTGCGTTGCTCCCAATCCTCTTTTGCCAGCAACCGGTATGCAAACTTGATGACGGATAAGGAATCGGTGCTATCCGGAACCAGAGATCCGTTGATCTGTGGTAGAGTGAGCTGAGGCTCCAGTCCAGTGTATTGCTGCTTCGTCTTGTCGTCATCACGGCGTGGGTTCTGTGAGGCGAAGATGTAGTGCGAGCCTGTACTCGCATCCTTCAGACTTCTGTCAGCTCACTGTGACATGAGTATTTAACACACGAAAGACTTACAGCAGAGCCATCGGGGAAAAGAGCCAAGGGCTCAGGGCTCAAGGCGGCGACGCAGTCAAGGTAGTCGTGTTGCTTTCGAACAAAGCGTCTCTCGGCCTTTGACAATGTGAAATCGTCGCGTATGGCAGCTCTCTCGGGGCGCTCGAGATGCTTGCTTTGGATGTTGGAAAGCATGGCTATCATCTTCTCGAGTCTTTCGACCTCTTCGGAAGAAGGAACCTGCTGCGGGTGGGCGTACTCCGGGTGCGCCATGTTGTCGGAGGGTGACTGACGACGACGACGACGACAGAGATCCGGAATGATGGTAGAGATCAAGGACGACGACGGAAGCCCGAGAGGATCGCGCCAGAAAAGACTTAGACGGATTGATAGGCGAGGCTGGCAAGGTTGATTCTCTAGACGAAAGCTGCTCGGAAATCACAGTCGCGGGACTGTTGAGACTGAATGAAGGTGACTAGTCACCTTAGCCAATGCAGTTAGAGCGAAAAGGTTGGGTCAAACCGAACGAAATGTAGGTCCAGTAGGTGAATCTTGCAATGCGCACTCAATTCGGTCGTCATGAGTGTGATCGCAAAGAAATATTGACGAAGAGGAAGAGGTATTACCTGGAAGGACAGGCGAAGGGAAGCGGCGGTGTCGCGGAGTACCAGACTTTTACTCACCTGCCTACCTTCCTACCGAAAGAAAATAATTTTGCTTCCAGGTGGGGCAGATACAAGACGCGTGGGAAGGTACCTACCTAGGACCGCAACTTCCAATTCTGTCTGCCTGCCTGCTTCCTTCCTTTGATGTGGCTACCACATAAGGTAGATAGACGTGGACGGCAAGTCCAGGTGGAGACCATGGGAAGTGCGAGTGAAGGTTCACTGCAGATGACGGGCGGCATCATCCTCCACGTCTACAAATTCCCGCTGGAAAATCTCACTTTCCGGAGTTTGCCGTTGAGATTCCCAAGACACACATGAGAAGATTAGGAGGTTTGCTGTTCTGCCTATTCTGACGCTTTCTGTTCCTACGGAGGCAGTGGAATGGTTTGTTCATAAATGAGTCCTAACAACGAAGACATCCTGCTTGCTGTGTTCTCCCCCATACCTTCTACCACAGTGTGTCCAATCTGTTCTCCACCTTGAGCGGTCACAAAAGAGAACATATGCCTTTGAAAAGCATATACAAGTATGCGGAACAATAGAGAAATAGTTGGGCACACAGACGACCTTTCCAACAATTGATCTATCTCATGGTGCATGAAAAACCACTTCATCACGTTCTTCTTACTTGGGCGTCTGATTGAGAGCACAGTGTTTTGGGAGTAAATTGAAACTGCCTCTGGGGCGTACACGTTGCATGCCACGTAAGTATGATGTTTTACGAAATGTCTTAAGATGATAAAAAATAACATAATGTAGCAAGCCCTTCCAATATCTTTACTGCTAGTGATCTCCCAACTCTCGACTTGCCAGCTTCTCAATATCGGTATCGGGAACGCTGGCATTATGTGGCGGGCTACTGCAACGATGAAAGTTGCGGTGCGCTACTCTCTCCCGCTGGGCGCAAATCGTCAACGGATGGCAACCGCCATTTGACAAAATCCCTGTTGTAGCATGCCCCTCAACCTCCGATATTCAAAACTCGATGTCTTTGTCTCCATAGTTACAGCTCCCGCGGAGCTGATTCCGCAGCAGAGGCGCAAATGCGGGAAGAAGACATTCTCAAAGCAACCAGATGATCGACTTCCTCATCTAAGTGCTCCTCTCCGCCCGGAATCTCATGACGTGATAGAGTAGTGTGTACTCTGCAGCGTTGGGTGCGTTGACGATAGCGCCAGGCTGTAACAACCAACCTCCCTCGACATACGTGCAGCAGCCGAAGTTACTTTTGGAAGAATGACTGGAAAAACATTAAGATATTACAACGTGCCATCGATTGACCTCTGCACCCAATAATCTTTCCACTCATCCTTCGACAACTCGTCGGTGAATTCTTTGCCCGCCAAGACCTGAAGCTCCTCCGGCACCTCGCAGCAGTGATAAAACGTGGTGAGCGCCACCATCTGCTCCTTTTCACGAAGCTCCTCCATGGTCGGCAACTTCCTCCCGTCAAACCGTATCGCGTGGCGTTTGGAGAGTTTCACCGCCTTCGAAACCAGGCGGTTGACGTACTGCGCGTCGTTGTAGCGTTCGTTGTTGATAATCTTGTCCCGCAGATCTTTACACTCGGGGAGCAAGTACGCTCCCGCCTTCAACAAGGCGACCATGTGGTCCGTCTTGTCCGTCAAGTGGTGGCCGTCGTCCCAGAAGGCCAGGGCGTAATGAAGCGGCGTGAATCCTGCAAAATTCGCTGCGTTGACGTCAGCGCCGTGCTGTACCATCAGGCCGATCAGTTCTTCAGGGTCATCGTATCCCTCAAAACCGTCCAGGGCGAAGTAGTGCAGCGGGGAGTTGCCAAGCCAGTCTTTGACGTCTGTGTCTGCGTCGCAGTGCTCCAGCAGGTGCCTGGCGAGGTTCACATCTCGTGAGCCGCACGCCTGGTGAAGCGCGTGAATTCCCAGCGTTCTGTGCGTGATCAAGGAAGACCCGGCGTTGATGAGCATCCTGGCCGCCTTTCGACACTGTTGTCTGGTGATCTGATATTCTGGTAGATAGAGGTGGTCGGCGGCCCTGTAGCTGGGGATGAGGGCGAAAAAGAGGGGGTTGACTCCTTTGGCCAACAGCTGTGATATCTTATCCCTCCACAAGCCAGTGTACCGCAGATGGCGCCAAAAGATCGAAATAATGCAAGAAATGGGACCGTACAGTCCGGGTTGATAAGCATCCACCTCGCATTCCGCGTCGGCGCCTCGATCCAACAACATCCTCATGGCGTCCAGGTCACAATGATACGAGGCCCAGTGAAGGGCCGTCATGCCGTGATGGAGAGGCTCCCATCGAGAATCCTTCGACCTCGTCACCTCAGTCTGATTGACGTCGGCGTCATTCTCGAGAGCCCACATCATGCCATCCAAGCTGCCGTATTTCGCGGAAGACACCAAAGCTGAGCCGAAACCGTGCTCAACGTTCAAATCGTAGATGGTGGGCGTTATGCGATGGTAAAGCGTCTTGCAAGAAGCTGCCAGACTGACGAGGTCATGCCACACAGCAAACTGCAGACCCTTTTTAAAGACAACCTTTTTTACCCTGTAACCTTCTGCATTTGTATCGGCAAGTGTGGATTTTGTTCCATAGTTTTGAGCAATGTAACCAATAATGACGAGGATAAGTTCTTGCGGTAGATCAACGCAACTGGCGTACGTTTTCGTAATCTCGTTAGTTCCAGTGGACAAACTCGGCGATGGTGAGTTGAGCGGAATGGGGCTCAGCTCACTAGAAAGGAGAATGGTGTTATTGTTTTCATGGTCTTGCCAAGTCGGTGTGACGTCCGCCGCAAATGTGCGTTGAGCCGGATCCATGTTGATAATAGCAAGCTGGCCCACGTCGTGGTCCCTCGGTTCTGAAATGACAAGGAAATAGAGGGCAGGGAATTATGTAAGCTTATACGGGCACAAATGGCAATGTCAGAACTTCCGTACTGTGGTGTGGAAAGACAAGCAACCTATGGAAGGTATGCAAGCGTAAAAAGGTAAAAAGTAATGATCAGGTTGAGTGAGAGGAAAATTTGATTACAGACAACGGCTAGACCGTGTCCGCGGCCAGGTACTTATGAATTTGGTCTCAGCTTCGGAAATACATACACGAGATACCTTTACGGTTGAGCAAGTCATCAAAGAAAACCTTCAAGGTTAGTCACCGTAAATGACAATCTCGAATTATTCAAGGGACACGATATGACGAGATTTTGTTTTGGAGGAAATGCGTCAGCTCAAGAGAGTTGCAGCGAAATCGCATAGGTTGATCAGCGTGGATTCAATCTCAGAGAAGTGCCGTGAATCATTGCACAATCAACAGGAGACCAGTCTCTCTACTTTTCCCGGCGCTAAAGCGATTATGTTTTCTATGTGGTTTATATCGCCGTCTTTTCTCGTCGTCTTTTCTCGTCGTCTTTTCTCGTCGTCTTTTCTCGTCGTCGTTTATCGTCGTCGTTTATCGTCGTCGTTTATCGTCGTCGTTTATCGTCGTCGTTTATCGTCGTCGTTTATCGTCGTCGTTTATTGTCGTCGTTTATCGTCGTCGTCGCCGTTGTCGCTTCCATTCTTTTCACGGCTGTCGGCATAACGAGCCTTGTCCCAATAAGACTCCCAGTCATCCAAGCTCCAGCTGCTGATGTTTTGGGTTGGCTCCGACTGCCCAAATTTCCTACACCACAGTTTGCACAGTTGGATATTGACCGCATTGGCTTCCTCCTCGATGAGCTCCACCTCATCTTCATCCACATCCGAATCGTACTCGTCAAAGTCCGAGTCCGTCTCCTCGGTTTCTGAGTCTTTCTCATCTATCCTCGATAAGTAGATGTTTTGGCCTTTGGTTTCTGCGTCCAAGACTATTTGTTTCCTTTCCT
This sequence comes from Colletotrichum endophyticum, assembly GCA_027406105.1. NCBI lineage: Eukaryota > Fungi > Ascomycota > Sordariomycetes > Glomerellales > Glomerellaceae > Colletotrichum > Colletotrichum endophyticum. Next base: position 1,589,698 of record JANVYF010000005.1, read on the forward strand.
CGGACAAGGGCCTACGGCTCGTCGACAGATAGAAATCTAGCAAACGCCCCGAAATGATGTAAGCACCTGCGTCGAGAAACGCAAAGCATGCCTCAGTCTCAGCATTAGAGAATCTTGACCATTCAGAACGCAGAAAAGAGTGCAGCGGGGTGTATCCGGCTGCGTTCTCAGCGTTGATGTCCGCTCCATGGCGGAGGAGTAAACTGATCAATCGCCTCACGTCGTTTCGGTAGGGGTCGTTTTGATAAGGGTCATATGATGATTTGACGGCAAGCGCCATGTAATGCATCGGTGTGTTCCCGAGTGGGTCTTTGACGTTTGGGTCCGCTCCAACCTCTTCCAACAGGAACCTGGTCATCTCGAAATCGTAGCCGCAGCATGCTTGGTGAAGTGCGTGAAGTCCCAACCCGGTGTGCGTGATCAACGATGCCCCAGCCCGAATCAGTAGTCTCGCTGCGTCAGTCCCAGCATCCGCGCGGGCCCGAGATCTTTCCTCGTTCCTATCATAATAGTTGCAGCTGTAACTGGACGACCCCAGAAGGGTTAGATACAGAGCGTTGGCACCTTCGTCGAGAAGTGTCTCCGCTCGCTTGCAGGAGTAGAAACGGTCCCAACGCGTGTGCGATTTGTACACCAATTTCATCACGTTGGATGCGGGGCAATTAAGCCGGGTATCAGGAAAAGGCAACGTCACGGGCACCACGTCATTAGGGCTGGCGCCGCGTTGCAATAGAATATTCATGGCGTCCAGGTGCCGGTGGTACGAGGCCCAATGCAAGGACGCGAGCCGCAGAGCAGTTGGTGTTCGGGTGGTCTTTTTCTCGTCCAAAATCCACAATTCGGTGCAATCCGGAGAGTCGATTTGTGCCCCAAACTCCAAGGCTTTCAATATGCCGGCCACGTTGCCCCTTTTCGCGGAGAGGAGTAGGGCGGAAGAGTGGAAGGCATAGTTGTCCAGTCGGTAGATCATCGGCGTGATGCATTCGTGAATTCTTCTGCAGGTCGTAGCGAAATTGACCATGTCTCGCCAAATATCAAAGCGATGAAAGCGATCGTCATCGCCTCGTGTCTCTTTCTTCCGATAACCATTTGCCCAATCTGCCCCACGGGAGCCCAGACGCTTGAAGATCATAACAATAAGCTCCATAGGGAAATCTGCTACGGATACCGTTGGCTCAACCGTCTGTTTGTCCTCGTAAATGCGGGGTGGCGTGCTAAGCCGGATAGAGCTCAATGTGTCCGAAACTGAGGCCAGCTCCTCGCGCTGACGGGAAGCCGCAAGGGCCGGCCCAGATCCAGATGATAGTGGCTCCATCAGGGCTCGTATTCCGTTTGTTCGGCTTAGTTTCGGATTACCGGTTGATGAAGATTGAGGCGGGAAGTTTTTCGATCCAGCGATGGCGGGGAGTCTGTAGTGGTGTCACACAGCACCCGGCTAATGCAAGTATGCTGTTGGTATGCACACGGATGCGCGCTGGGGTGATATCGAATCATGGGCTGGAACCGAGCCCACGACAAGTTTTGATGCCCGCCCTTAGAAGAAATCTTTGGTCTCTACATCGGAGATATATTCTTGATTCAGGGCGATCTGGATGAGTCACACCGTCAGCAACGTCAAGGTGTGATGGCTGAGAGGTTCTTGGCAATGGGCAAACCTTGACAACCACTGAGTGAAGTGGGGCAAAGCTTTCTCCAAACACACCGTTGCGGTGCAAATTGGACGACATCGCCTGATCCTCCTGTGTACTAGGTGATTTTGATGAGGAGGAGGACGATAATAGACGACAACGACAGACGACGACGACAATAGTGGCAATAATAGAAGCAACGAGAATAGTAACTATAGCGGCAACGACGACAGAGACAACACAGTTCAAGTAGTCTCTCTAGCATAGGAAAAATAGAGGGTCTGAATTGGACGGCTGTCGTCCCGTCAAGTGTGACTGGACTACACTACATTGTGCGTCTCCAAGTTCCAACCACAAAATTACCTTGCCCCCTCAGGACCCTGATACCACAAAAAACCTATTGGTGCTATCCCCGCATGCCCCATGATGTATTCGTAATCCACTTGTACCTGGTGAGTTACCCAGCCGACCCAGTCCGACAGGCCGGCGCAGGATCGGTGTCAGGGGCAAGCCCAGAGAACGGAGTTGCGGTACAACCACTCGCCAACTTTCATTGAACGAACATCCATGATTTAATTCAGAGCTAGCTATCAGTTATCAGGTGATGCACTCATACGCAGTGCAATTGCTCTCAGGAGAAATTGAGGAGGTGAACGACATTCTTTGGTACTCTGGGTTGATTGCCAAATTACTGTCCGACACGAGCAAACACAATGCTAGTTGACGTTCCTGAAGAGACGTGGTGCACTGAAAGTCACCCTGTGGCAAGAAACTTTTGTTTGATTTGGATGGACACAAGACTTTTATGCCTTATGTGAAGCTATTTTACTGCTTGCCCAACTCGTCGGCGCGATCTGTCGCAGCCTTGACGGCGCCCTCCACGATCTCCTTCAAGCCAGCCTTCTCAAAGCTCACAAGAGCGGCATGCGTCGTGCCGTTAGGGCTGGTTACGTTCTTGCGCAACTGCGCAGGCTCATCAGAGGACTCGACGAGCATCTTGCCCGCACCAAAGCAGGTCTGCTTCGCCAGGCGGGTGGCCTGCTCCTCGGAGAGCCCGAGCTTCGTGGCGCCGGTGATGAGGTGCTCGACGAAGGCGAAGAAGTAGGCGGGGCCGGAACCTGGTCAAAATTAGCAATGTCCCGTTTCACATAATTGAGGGCACAACATACCAGACAGTCCAGTGACAACATCCAGGAGCTCCTCCTTATCAACCCACTCCGTCGCCTTGCTCACACTGCCCATCAGCGCCGTGGTCAACGCCTTCTCATCCTCCGTCACATCCTGGCTGGCATAGATACCCGAGGCGCCCTCTCCAACAAGCGCGGGCGTGTTGGGCATGACGCGGACAATGTGAGGCGCGCTGCCGCCGCTCTGCTTGAACCACTCGGCGATGCTCTCGACCTTGTTGCCGGCCGTGATGGAGATGACGAGGGGCAGCTTCTCCGCGCCCTTCCAGCCAGCGCCGAGCTCTTCGCACACCGTCTTGCACACCTGCGGCTTGACGGCCAGGATGACGATGTCGGCGTCCTTGGAGGCCTCGAGGTTGGACGTGGTCGTGCGCACGCCCTGCGCGGCCATCTTCTCGCGGTTGACCTCCCACGGCTCGGACACGAAGATGTTCTGCTTGGGGATGTCCTTGGCGAGGAGGCCGCCGATGATGGCGGCGGCCATGTTGCCGCCGCCGATGAAGGTGACCTTGGCTTGCTGGAGGCTGGGAGTCATGTTTGGGATCGGGTTTGGTGGGATGTGGAGGGTGGTGGGTTGATGTGAGGTGAGGTTGGAACGTGGGGTTAAATCAGTTCAAATCGAGAGAGTTGGAGACCCGATAACGGTCCCGCAGATCGGAATGCCCCTCCGACGATGAGTCAGCCTGTCAAGAGCGCCACTTCCGGTATTTAGTGGGCGATGATTGGTCAATGGGGAAATGGGGCTGGAGACTTTGAAAACTGCCCCCTCCACTTTTCTGAGTTGAACATCTCCCGAAGACTCTGCAACTGCAACTCTATGCACGAAGTAGAGTATGCATAGATGAGTATACAATGCAGTTCTGAGGTTTAACTCGTGGAATGTACATGCGATGCGATCTCAGAGTTGGCTAATAAAAAATATGGCAGCACACGTTACATCGAGGGGGGTTTCTTTTTACTTTTTCACATCATGCACATCACGCTCTCTCAACTACTCCAGCAGTCGCAATCCTCGTGCGCTTTCCGTAAAGCCACAGAGGAACTGTGAGAAGAGCAAAGATGCCCATCAGCATGCCAAATACTCCAAATGGCTCTGCGGCGCCCCGATCTTCGACCCAGTGCGACACAAAAAACGTCCATGCGAAAGCGATGATGGCGCGCATGATGGTGACGATGACGAAACAGTCTCCTGAGAGGCGGCCGTAGGAATCGATCAACTATTTTCAAATGTTTAGTACGAATGCGGCGTAACGGCGAAAGGTGTTTAACTCACGTAGTTGAAGCCAATCGAAGGGACTTGCATCAAACCAAATGCAACCATGGCGTATCCGAAGCACAACCCAACCCAGCCGTTCTTGGAAGGATACTGGGCCACGAACCCGAAAGTAAAGAAGCCGCCAGTCGCAATGACGAGGGCAGGGAACATGGTTGGCAGTCTGCTCTCGGGCTCCGCCAGTCCACCCTGCGTCTTAACCGTCTTCTTCAACCGAGCGTCGGACAGGAGATAAGTGTACAATGCACCGAAGAGAGTACCCAGAATACCGCCGACGTTGATGAGACCGACATTTGCGCCCCAAAGGTACGGGGGCTGGGCCATGATTTGGGGACCGATGGTCGAGATGGTAACGATGCCGCCAACCAGTCCTGCGTAGTGGAACATCACCACCCACGTGCCGGGAAGTGCGAGAGTCCTCCATGGCGCGATGAAATTCCGAAGGACTCCGCCGCGATAGTGAGTGAAGCCGAGGGATCTCACGAACGTGTACGGTTTGTATTGCGTGACTTGGCTTCGGGCGTCCTCGACGTGGCTGTCCATGCCCTTCTCGTCGATGACGGGCATCATGCCGGGGTCGGTCGGGGAGACGACGCGGTCGTACAGTGTTTCCGGGATGAAGAAGAAGACTCCGATGATGCATGCTGCGGAGATGGCGGCGCCGACCCAGAAGATGTAGGTCCAGCCGAGTTGGAAACCGATGTACCCTCCTGCAATGCCGCCGAGGAGAGGACCACCCGCGAGGAATACGGTGTAGATGGCCTTTGCGAAAACATATTGTTAGTGTGTATCAAAGAGACACTTCGTGTTCTTTGGATGTTTCAAACATACCATTGCTCGACCGCGCTCATCAACGAAAAAGACCTCCCCAATCAGAGCTGGAGCAACTGTCTCAGAGGCACTGCCACCAATAGCCTGAAAGACTCTCGCAGCGAGAACAGAGTTGTATGAAGTTCCAACGGCACACCAGATTGAACACACAGTCATGATGACGGTTGAGACAAGTAGGACTGGCCTTCTACCGATGATGTTGGACAACGGAACCCACCAGATATTCGCCGCGCCGAGAAACAAGGTGCTAATCTAGAACGAAGGTCCCATGTTAGTCGATCGAGGTTTCAACTTCCTCCTTGACGTCTTTGGATAACGTACGGCAATGAAGTAAGTCAAGTCGCTAAACGGCCGGTGGTCCGTGGGGAACTCCTTGAACCAGAGTTGAAGCGCGGGAGCGATGCTGGCACTGGTGAAGTTTCCGGCGAACGAGTAGAGGCCGACGGTCAAGAGAAGCCCAAACTTGCGCCATGTTGGCCAGTTGAGAGGGTCGGCCGGGTCTTCTGATGGCTGGGGGAATCGGATGAGCGAGGCTGATGATCTTCGGGACCCGCCTGAGGATTCACTTTCGTCTTGAAATTGTGTAAGTTAGTTGGTTGCAGGGCCAAAAGACTTTGATTTAAGAAAGGGTGTGATTATTAGATGCCGACTTTCGATGAAAGCTCATGACCAGCCAGTTTCACGATGTCGACAGCACAAAAATGACTCACACATCAACTTCGCCGTCCCAGGCGGTGTCGCCTCCAACACCTCATACTTGCTCAACGAAAAGGCATACTTCCAGCCCGACATGGCGTCGCTGTTTGTCGAATTCGATGTCAGTGTTGTTTGTAGTTCAGAGTTTGATGATTTTTCGAGATGACAAGTTCAAACTGTTGACCCGTCATGGGCTGATCTCGAAACTCTGGCTCCTGAGTCGTCCCTTTTTAATTAGATACCCTCGTCCTTCTGCAAGAACAAGTCGCTAGTCTGGAGCGAGAAAGTGTCGTACTCGCACTACCCCGGGTTCCCCAGGAGATCCACATTAGTCGCATCCATGCAACCTTAATCCAGTGGCTGCCGGAGTGGGGGACGAGGGGCTTCCGGTGGTGGGGGATCCTGGCCCCGGCACATCGCGACGGGAATGCTGGGCGTCTGAGGGTGATTTAGAGCTTGCAAGTTACCATTTTGATATTCTTGTAATCTTGATTGAGATGCAGTGAGCAAAGTGGCCGACAAATTGGCGATTTCTGGACGATATTTGCTCGCAACTACATCGCCGCCCACCGGCTTATTCCATCCGCATCACACGAAACATCCTGGCGGGTACCAGCACATGCTCTCAGACTACACCGGAGACATGGACCCTTGATGCAGTGGAGAGGCCAAGAGAACTATTGATATTCGCGCATCTGCCAGTAGCGCACATGGCCAATGGCAAGCCTGTCAGTCGAGATGACGTCGGGCTAATTGTCTAGGGCCGGCCCCGCTTGCTCACCGGCCAAAGGTGGGGTTCCGATATATTCCTGGCCTCCTTCCACATTTCTGCCAAACATAACAGAATATCGTGTAGATCAGGGCTGGTTTCATGGTAGCAGTCGTTTCAGAGGAGAGGGTTGGAACGCAGCATACCCGCGCAGCGTGGGACAGGCATGGCAAGGACCGGTTGCCGCGCGGGATGTCCAAGGCATTCGCCTGCAGCGTTCATGGTTCAGCGAAGATGATCGCAATCAGTACTTGGAGTAGCATTTTGAGGGTCGTGAACATGCGGATGTGGAATGTACGCCGTTATCAGTGATCAAAATGCAAACATCAAAGCATCATCACGCTAGGATTCTGCTCGGCATCAGAGTTCAAGAATACTGAGCTACCCCGGATTTGCCGGACCGACGGGATGAAATGAAGATGCGGGGAGAGTTTGCAGCTGGGAGCGAGGCTAACGCCTGAGCAGACTCGGAGCACCCGCCAGCGCAGCTGATAAGCAAGATCACGAAACCCTCAACAGTATGCCAAGATCACGAATCACAACACATCAACGCCGACCGTAGCCGTGCGTTATCACGCATCGTGGTCCCATCGCGCTATACATCACAGCCTCAACGTCCCAGTATCACTGCTTCGCAAGCTTGCAAGTTGAATCTTAGATTCGTCGCCAATCTCCCGTCGAAGATCCTGCCATGGCAGAAACCATCACGTCTTCCCCCACCGTTCCGGCAACTGGTTGTAAAGGGGCTGGTGCTCGACTGTGCGGGTCTGTTTAGGTCCTAAGGCATCCAGCAGGATTGGCGTCTGAGGGCCTGTGTTGCTGTCACGAATGAACTAGTTGGCGGCCCCACGGGGACTTGGCCACCTTCTGTTCGAAGCAGTGGCGGGGCCGGGGGAAGTAGATATCCATACATATGACAGGGGCGTGCCGTCGGATTAGAACTGCCGAAGACATGGTGACGATGTCACCTGCCGGATGCAGGGAAAGAAATGCTGTTTGGCTTTAGGGGAGCCAAGAATCTGAGAAGTGAATAAGTATCTACGGGGTCCTCTGTTCTTAGTTGCATTGCCGTGACCTGCCAGGCGCGTGCTATCATGTGGAGCCTTGGCGCAAGATAGCCTCAAGATGTACACATTGTTGTGGGCTCCTACATGACTTCGGACTGGGCTAGCAACCCGACCCATTTCGGCTACAATTCTGTTGTTGCACGGGGAATATCACAAAGCCGAAAAACTCGGGGCGTTTCTTCCTGAACTAGAAACAATTGTGAGTACGTAAGACGCATCAACAAGCGTCATCCGCTTTATCTTTCTCTTGCGTTTGGTTTCAATCACAACTTCACGGCCTCTGGCTCTCACTCTTTCTTATTGAGCCAGTGGATACTAGTGCAGGTGCCAAGATGGACGCGAGTTGATGTGCATAATCTCGACATCTTATGAGCCTGCCACGGCAATGACTGGTAATGATTGGCGCCTACGACGCCGACCCACAACGAAGAATATGCCTCAGTTTCATTTCTGAAAAGGCAAAGAAAGACACCCGATCAAACACCAAAGTAAAGCATGACTCCGGATTTTCTGGATTTAATCTGTGTGTAAAAACACACAGTTGCCAGCTGAAGTAACGGGGTTATCGTGGCTATCGTCAATGGCCACGTCAATCACTTTGTATACGCCTCCCCGAAAGTCACACTCTTGCACAATTATCAACAAACCTTTCAAAAGTCGCTCAGAATGGCAAGAACAATGCCGAAAAGACTTCTACACCTCGGGTTAAAGTTCACGAGTCAATTATCTTCCACCAGAAAAAGGCTTGCATCAATCTGCAAGTACATCCTACAAACACCGAGCCCCAGGCAACCTCTCAGCGGAATCCCACCGCTATTGTACTACTCGGCGAAACAGAGACCACCAGTGTCTGTGGCGACGAGAGCCCACTTTCCGGGCTAAGTATAGCGTCCCAATGAGGCCGGAAGACATCCTCACCCTGCGGCGTCTCCAGCCAAAGCACGCTCTTGACGTGAAGGAACACGTCATCCCAGCTGCCCAGCTCCAGAGAGGCGGCCACAACCCATGCCCTTTCTACGAACGAGTCATAAAGGGGCGTGCCGGCCGCCGAGACCATCCCTATCGCTTGAAACCAGACATCGAGAGAGCTGTATACCCGCGGTAATGAGTCAAGCTGCCTAAGCTGCTCTGTGAACCGCGTGACGATAGCGTTTAGTATTACTGCGTGTGAGTAGTAGGTTGGTCCGTGGACATTAAACATGTAAAGTATTGTGGCGTAGCGTATGCATTCGGTGAGTGGCGATGATGCAGGGTCGCTTGGATCTGGCGCCGAAAGTAGGAGGCGGTGTATTACGAAACATGTGAGATCGTGAAGTCGAGTGGTTGGGAAGGGAACCCGCCTAGCACGCTGGAAGACATTCCGTAGCCGGATGAAGACATTTAGTACTGTGCAGTCAACTTCCTGATCGGCAAAGTTGAAGAGGTCGTCGTCGTGAACAGTTGGTGCCTGTTGCCACTCAGGGATCGGTGGTATGCCATGTCCAACGCCGTCGTCATCCTGTGTTTCGAACTGGGGATGACCTTTTACAATCATCGATACCCTTTCACAGACATAAGCACCATGACGCTGGAAGAGATTGAAGTTGACTTACCAGCTCACCATTCGCGCGGTAAGTGGGCTGGTCTGCCTCACGGAGTTGATACCGCCCCGCATGTTGACTAGTCGGGCTACACCGTCAACATGCATTTCGCTCACTTGAATATTTCCCTTGCCGAACTGCGTGACATCAGTAAATAGTGCGTCTTACGAATGAGATTTCGCGATGAGAACAAGCCCGGGCAGAAGGAGCTCACTTCAATTGCTGCCAACGTGATGACAGAATTCATTGTTCCGTCTTGCACGGCTAAAGATGTGTCCTCAACCTTGCGACGGAGCAATGCGACCGAGTCAGCCATGAGAATCTCGGATGCTTGGAACCCTTTTTGAGCCAACATCTCTTCGTCGAGACATGCTGTTTGTAATGAGACGTGGAATAGTGCGGGATCGCCCAGCGCTAGCGGCCACCAAGAGACGAGGAACGGATTTGAGGTTGCGTTCAGGTCGAGCGGGTAGTACTGAAACGCGATCTTGTGGAGAACTGAATTGGTAAGCCGGCCATCCAGTCCCTGACCAACAACTACTTCCATGAGTTGAGCCCCTACGTACAGCTATGAATCAATCGTTGAACATGTTCTCTAGGGAGTCGCGTCTGCGGATATGAGTCGAAGGGATCAAGCGACCCGATCCTGTAGCTGGTCAAAGCGCCGGATCCATGGTGATGTCTCGCGGCTCCGGTAGCATCCGGCCCCGGAGCAGCCGGAGGCGGCGGCGGCGGTGCGGTCAGGGGTTCGTTGGCGTAGACGCACAGGATCTTGCGCTTGACGCAGCGCGAGCAGCGCGGTGTGCGGAGATCGCAGCTGTGTTTTGATTTGGCGCACGTATCACAGGATCGGCGGAGAGTTTGGCGCATCGTTGGGAGGGGGAAAAGCCACGAGAGATTGAACAGACGGATGTTAAGGCATTCTCGAATGTCAGAGTGAGCAAAGGAGGAAGAGTGCTGGTGGAGATGGGCTGAGGAGCGAGCCAGAATACGTACGGGTCCCCATCGAGCCCTTTTCCGAATGGGGACTAGACTCCGCTGGGAGTGTCGGGTCTCTGGAACGTCTGCACGACTCTCGGAGACTAAGCCTGATGCGGTAATCTGGGCTGCTCAGGTACGATCTGGTGGGAATTGAAGGATTGAGAATCCGCAGGTCCAAGCGTCATTGAGGGACAGCTAGATGGTGATTGGAGTAAGGGATTAAGACGGGGATAATTGTGATGTTGACGCATTCCGATTGGCCGTCACAGAGCCTCTGGATATTGAATCAGTAATGATTTTGTATTGTCAAGAAAGAAATGATCGTATCATCAAGCCCAAAATGGCAAGGGACAGAAATGAAATTGAGCCGTATGATGCGCCCAATGCTTCCCGGTCTTTATCAATCCTGACCAGGCAAGGACCACTGCTCAATGGCTTGATCACACGAATCGCCAAACGCCAGCTTCCGCTAGCCAAATTAGCTGGGGGGCTATCTGATGTTTGTATAAGATAGAAACGATTGCCATAGTCTTTCTGTCTTCAACGAAACAAGCTCTTCAACTCGAAAATTGCGCACGCACTCGCTATGGCTGCTGAAGTTTTGAGAAGCTCTGCGTCTCAGCCAGAGCTGAATCAAACATGGCACTCGAGTACTTCGCAGTTCCAGACTTCCCTACCTGACTTTCTTGCTGGATGGTCAACCTGGCAATATGTTGTGACTATTCTTCTCGGTGCAGTTGTCTACGACCAAGGTATGTAATTTGTTTACCCCGGTGCCGTAAGACATTAATTAACGTCTTCCAGTCATGTATCTCAAGCGAAAAGGCTCCATCGCCGGACCAACCTTCAAGATCCCGATTATGGGCCCCTTCCTCCAGGCCATCCATCCCAAGTTTGACGAGTATCTCGCCCAATGGGCCAGCGGACCCCTGAGCTGTGTCTCCGTTTTCCACAAGTATGATTTGAACTTCATCCTTCATCCACATGCTAAGACGTTTTCCTACAGATTCGTCGTTCTTGCATCCGATCGCGACATTGCCCACAAGGTCTTCAAGTCCCCTAAGTACGTCGAGCCATGCCTAGTGCCTGTTGCCAAAGATATCATCGGTCACAAAGCTTGGGTCTTTCTTCAGGGTAAGGACCATGCAGAGTACCGAAGGGGTCTGGCTCCTCTGTTCACCAATAAGGCCATGGCGACATATCTCCCGATCCAAGAAAAGGTGCTAGCCGACTACTTTGGAAAGTTTGTTGCAGACAGCACGGCAAATGGAGGTCGCCCCAGGGAGTTCATGACCCTTTTCCGCGAGATCAACTGCGCGCTTTCGTGTCGTACCTTCTTCGGCGACTACATCTCCCAAGACGCCGTCAAGAAGATTGCCGACGACTTCTACCTCGCGACTGCTGCACTCGAACTGGTCAACATCCCTCTCTCGATGTATATCCCCTTCTCCAAGGTCTGGCGCGGTAAGCGCGTCGCTGATGCCGTTCACGTCGAATTCGCCAAGTGCGCGGCCGCTTGCAAAGCCAACATGGCGACGGGAGCAGAGCCTAAGTGCGTTGTCGACCATTGGGTGCTGCACATGATGGAGTCTGAGCGATACCGCGAAAGGCTCGCCGCTGGTGAGACTAACGTGGAGAAGCCGCCCAATGTCATTCGCGAGTTCACCAATGAGGAGATCGGCGAGACGCTGTTCACTTTCCTCTTTGCGTCCCAGGATGCATCGAGCAGTGCGACGACGTGGCTGTTCCAGATTCTCGCACAACGTCCCGACGTGCTCAATCGTCTGCGGGAGGAGAACTTGGCTGCACGGAATGGCGACAGGAACAAGCCTTTCGACCTCCCCATGCTGGAGTCGCTGACATACACTAATGCGGTCATCAAGGAACTTCTCCGTCACAGGCCTCCAGTCATATTTGTGCCTTATCTCGCAACCCAGGACTTCCCCGTCACGCCCAACTACACTGTTCCAAAAGGTGCCATGATCATCCCGTCATGCTACCCGGCCCTGCATGATCCAGAGGTTTACCCCAGACCGGACCACTTTGACCCCGACCGATGGATCACTGGAGATGCAGAGTCAAAGACCAAGAACTGGCTTGTCTTTGGCTCCGGAGCTCACGATTGCCTTGCGCGAAGATATGTGCCGCTCTCCATGGCAGGCATGATTGGCAAGGCGGCACTGGAACTGGACTGGGAGCATCACGCTACCGAGAAATCGGAGGAGATTAGGGTGTTCGCGACACTGTTCCCAATGGTAAGCATTAACCAGAATGCATCATGATACTTGCCTGGCTATTCCACTCACTGACAAGCGAGCAGGACGGGTGTCCATTGGTCTTCAGGAGACGGCCATAAAGAAGTGCCTGCGATGCTGGGCTTGCTATCAGATTCGATGCTCAGAAGGCAGAGGTGCAAATAGAAAATGTTGTATGATGCAGTCATTCCGGGATATATAGATAGATAATGTTGTCAATTCTCAAGTTTGGTTGGATCAAAACGTTTCATACTGAATCAATCTCGTCGTTCTCCACACTGCAGTTTGGCACCCACGACCATCCATAACGCACAACCATAACTCACAATCTACGAGCCTGCAGACTGCTGGGACTGTAAAAAATACCACAACAACCATGAGCACCTTTGTCACCATGCCAAAAGATACAACTGGCCCAGTCTCCTGCAAGTCAATCTTCTTTCACGCTTGGCAGTGGTGGCTCTTTCCAGTATCAAAATGAGGGCTTCTTGTCAATCCTGTATGTGTAGGTGACGGTCCCAGCGGAGGCCCATCCCACAGTCATCATATTGTTTGACTGGCCACCTGCGTGTCCGCCTGTGAGCCGCGGGCGTATTAGTCAAAGTTGCCAAATATATGTTCTGCGGTTACTCACATTCTGACATTTGGAGGAGGTTATACGCCTGAGTACAGCCCTCGCTCTCTGCATTTGACGATCCCTTCTTCCTCAGCGTGACCTGATAGTCAGAGTATGCACCCAGGTTTGGCGGCGGAGTCCTCCTGTCCACGTCCCGCTTTCTATTGCTCTGACTATCTAGAGTCAACTCAATTTCATTAGGACCTTTGTCGGCCTCTTCGCAGAAGTTCTGAGCGATGACTTGAAAGACATTCCAGGGCATGACAGAAACAGATGTCGCATTGCAGTCGTACTGCCAGACCCCTATCTTTTTGACTGGGGGGATGTCTACAGGGCTGGCATTTGCGACAAAGGCGAGATAAGAAACGGAAGTGATGATTGAGAGTGACTTCATTGTAAGGACAGAGCCGTGGATTCAAGAAGATGCTAAGTTGCAGTGTCTCCGGATCAATCTTACTTTTGGGATGGCGACTATTTATAGCTTATAGCTCCCAAGAAAGGCACATGTGAATGATCGTCAAAATAGACAAGACCCTGTTCCACGACCTTGGCGCAGAGCTGATATTCACTAGACCCCAATATGCATCATCATCAGCTGAACTGACAGAGCCTGAGATATCTTACAGTTATTGATGGATGTACATGTGCCTTGGGACGATTCCACTTCTTCATCCGAATAAGAGGCAGGCGCCAATTTTCATCGGGTTGGGGTCGAGTTGGTGCTCGACAGATCACATCCTTTTCTGGCGTCCCCATTGGTTCTGTTGGCAGGTGCAAGTGCGTTGGCCCCTCGCCCCCAACGACGCCCACGACCCCATGGTCTCTTGCTTGCAGAAATTGCAACCTTGCTACAGATACAGCCCACATGTGCTTTCAATCTTTCTATTTTTACCTTTTATTGTGGCTGGTTGCAAGTCAGCTCATGTCTCAGCGCACCAAGGGCTGTTCCCGTATCACTTCAATAAATTGTGAACGGTTATATTGACTGAAGATTGAATCAACATTTGAGAATCTCGATCTTAGGTGTGTCTGCTGTATTAAAACCAGAACGAATCTAGCGCGCTGCGTGGTACCTATAGACGCTAACGGGTGATAGAGGCAACAACGTAGTTGCGCAAATGTTGAGGTTTGGTAGATACAACAAACATAGTATGTAATGCTAAGGTGCGGACAGGTATAAGAAGAATCATAGATAATCGGACCATAAGTTGAGGAATCCATGGTTCATGCTTCACCTAAATAAATACCTGAAAGCTCCCTTAGTATCTGTGTTAGGAATTTCGGCGCGCGATACTTATAGACTGACTGCAGCGATTGACTAAGCGATTCGATCAGTATTCCCGTCTACCTCAACTCAGCGGTTTTTTAGTCTCCTGTTTTACTTCTGTGCTTCGTTCGTGCATGGCGCTTGGGACTAGTAGTCATGCTGCTTTCTAAACGTTTTACAACCAGCTAATTCTATTACGGCTACGTAAGAAACAAGAAACTCCACCATACCAGCCAGTCAAGTCAACCACTACTGATCAAGCTACTTACAAGCCTTCAAAGGATGATCAGGTGAGGAGGCATTCCTGATAGTGCGATTAAACAAAGCATAATTCAAGCCTACGTAGGATAAGTCAAGCCTACGTAGGAGAGGCTTTTCGGGGGCACATTGACAGGTCTAATAGACCTATTCTTATTTCTGAGACGCCGCACACTTTGGATCCTGTTGCCGATTATGAAACCACCCAATAAACTTGACTCCCATTCTCCAGCCTAAGAGTAATAAGCCCCAGGAAGGAGGTTCACTCTCCATGCTCAACTCCTCACACTTCTCGGTCAACCAACCTCTCCCTCGAATGATAGTCTCTGTGCGCGATGCAAAGGCGTCGCCGGCCGCTGTCAGCTTTTTTGATTCTCCGAACGCATGGGTCATTTTGATTGAGGCTGCCAAGACACGTATGTATGCAAGCCGTTCTCTCGTTAAGATTGCTCTGGTTTTGCAGAAATAGGACAGCTTGAAATAGGCACGGTAAGTCAAGGTAGCCTATGAAGACGTCATTCCCTCAAAAGCACACAAGCAGTCGTACTATAGCTTATCCATGCGAAAGAATGAGTACGACAGGAAAGAATTTCACTGTTCAACGTGTGTACATTGCACAAGAGTAGACTGGGCCTCCAGGATGCGAAAGACGGGTGGGCAGCGGCTCGGTTGCCTCCCAAGTCTAACAGCGGTGCCTCTAATATCAACACTCAAAGCCCATGGCCAATCAGCAATGGAAACAAGCTTAAAGGACCTTGCAGGTGATGTTTGAGTTCAGATTGGGCGGCTGCATGTGAGGGCCTGCATTAGCAGATGTTGTTCCACTGCTAGCGTGGGTAGCCTGATGCCGACTGGCTCAATTGCAGCCCATCAGCCAATGTCGATCTTGAGGTACATTTTCCCCCAAGCAACGATCATAAGAGGCTGCATTCACCTTAAAAAGTTGGATTTTGCGGTGGAGTATTTGTGCTAAGCTCATACTTCTCTGCCTCAAACACGCGTGGTTTCCATCAGCTGATTACTTCACAGCAGCGGGTAGCACAGAGATCAACATGGATTCACGACTTTTACCAACCGCTTCACACACATCGGAATGTCATGGCGACGGACGGGAGAAGCGGTCGCTTCCATGCTACATGCTTGGGCTTCCGGGATTTGCGTCTTCACTTGGAATTCCAATGGTCGTTAACAACGTAGTTGGACCACCCAGCTTTTCTTCCTCAGTCCCAATATCCAACAACATGAAGCCTTCTCGAACATCAAGACCGAGTCACGGCATGGAAGCACCCTTTAACCTGACGCATGTGGAGACAGAATCCATTTCCACAGTCTCTCAAACACAATGGGAGTGTAGGAAAGAGGTCATCCGCGCACTCTACTTGACCCAAAACCTGCCACTGAAGCAAATCAAGGTCATTATGGCTCGCACTTACTCTTTCTGTGCCACGTAAGTTGCTCACAGCTACCTTGGTGAAGGAATCACTAACAGCGAGGTCGTTGAAGTGAACGAATGTATAAAAGACAGTTCGTGAAGTGGCGCTGGAAGAAATACAACACGAAAAAATCCCAGGATCGGCAAGCTGTGGAAAGACCCCCCGGAATTCAAACATGTCGCAGGCCGCCCCGCCGAGACGTCAAACAATGTCCTACAGCCGAATGTCTGTGCTCACAGTGTTTTAAACGGAGATCATGCTTGTCCGTTCTATTACTGAACCACGCCAGCACAGAAAATCAAGTACAATATGCTTTGTTTGTCAGTTTACGCGATCTTATATTGGGAACTACAAGTCGCGACCCCAGCTGGTCCGAACGAAGGAAGCTTTCGTCACACGAAACAGCCGGCGACCGCTTATTTAATCTTTTCAGAATGGCGGATAGTCTCTACATGTCTGGGGACTCCGCACGGGCAGGGGCAACATTCCGACAATGTTTCTGCATGCTTGAAGAGGTCATTCGAGACGAGCCCATAGATTTCTATCAGGCCTTATTCTTCAACATTCCCTTTCGCCTTCCAACAGAGGAACTTCTCAAAGTCTACCTGTACCATCTTCATCAACTATTCAACCTCAAAAGATATGGGGAACCTATCGCTCGTATGGCCGCAGCGACCCATCTTTTAGCTACAGAAGCTGCATGCCACCTTCTACCGAGCATATATCGAATGCACGATATAACTGCTGATTACTACCGAAAGATTCGTGGCGAGACAGACATGGAAAGCCTCGAAGCACGAATGGACGCCCTCATATTGAGCGAAGGGGAAGACAAGTCACAGGAATGCAATCATATCATCGAATGTTTTCGTGAGCTATTGAACGACACTATCAGCCAGTTTGGAACATGTTCGGTAGAAGCGATCTTTGTGGAACACTGGCAAATTGATGCGGCCACTAGCCTCGTTGCGCCATCTGACGACATCGTCAGGCTCTGTGAGGATCACATATCTCGACTCATTGCAACTAATGACGATCGTCGGCTGTGTGACTGGAGTCTGCTTTCGTTGGATCGCTATGAAAGCGTCCAATACAACCTTTACAAGGTTTTTGTCGAGTCAGGAGACATGCAACGTGGGATATTGCATCTGAAAGACTCCATTCTGGCAGCAGAATACGCAGTGTCAAGGGCAGTTGACCATGATTGGAAAACCAGCACCGCTTGCCAGCTGCTACAGAATCAACTAGAGCTTGTTGACTGCTTGTCTGTTATGGGGCAAGTCGAAGAAGCTGATGGGATTAAAGCGATGATCGCCGCGTCTGAGTATTTGGAAGAGGTTGTGCAAAATGACCTGGGGGAGAACTTCGCTGAACTTTTAGCTTGCTAACGACCTGTGTGATGTCTTCGGGCTCTCGTATCATTACTTTCCATAGAATTTAGCCCAACTATCTTAAGATCGCAAGGAGCAATTGAAAATCATAGTCTCCTACTGTCCTTTGTGTGACGCCTGTTGAGTCAGAAGATAGCCTATGTTGAAAGAGAATGTCAATTTCTTCGGTCACAGTCTGTACAAGCATTTCTGAAGCCATTAGATTCACGGTCCATGATCTATGCAACCGCATAACTCAAGACTTCTTCTCCATATGTGCTAGGAAGCACGGGCAACGAAAGGCATAGAAAAGCAGACTCAAACGGCCAAGAGATTCATTCAACGAATAGTTAAAGACCGACGGCGACGGACCGCTGCCCTAAACCTGGAGATGGGTGTTTTCAAGATTGTAACGGAAAGAAGTTTCGGCTGATCAATCGTCTTCACAGAGCATCTGCGTCGCTTGCTTACTCTGATCAGTTGAATGAGACACCACCAACAGAACCCTGCAGGTGTACTCGCTTGTCAATGGCAGCTGCTGCATGCGACCCAGTTGCCTTAAACGCATGATGGCTCTGCGAAGTCTGATTTTAAACAAAGAGAACCTCAGCACTTCCTCCTGAATGACGTGGCATAGTTAGCCAGGAGTCTGTGGGAAACTGGGTGCTTAGGAGGCAACTGCGTTGTGGTGTGTGCAGTCTGCATCGTTGGATCGCTTCACTTGGGGCGCCTAGTCTTTGCTGCCTAGACGCCTTAATCTGAATTTGCCAATTAAAGTGCTAACCGACGCCAAGAAGGAAGACAGAGCTCAGCGATTCAGATAAAAGGACCTGGAACACGTTTCCTGCAGCTGACATATTAGGCAGGCAGGCTGGATTTCAAGGCGAAGCATTTCCGGCTTGCGCCCGCGCTGCACATATTGCACCTCAAGTCCCTTATATGCAGCCCAACGCCTACTTCTGCTGGCGGGACTAGGGGCAAACAGCCTCGCTCAGCTGCGCCCCACGAAAAACATCTATGGGACTTTTATCCGTATGCAAGGTCACAGTCGGATCGGAATGGGGTTAACTGTCGGCCGGCTGCGTAATCTTGCAGGTAAAAGTCCCCTGCGATGCTGGGGTAAAGATCGGAAGATGCGGTGTAGATTGCTGGGCTCGTCGCCGTCGCCTTCGGGGCCAGCATATATGGGTTGAGCGTTTCTGTCTGAGTTCTTGTGAGTCTCGTATTGCTCGTCTGTTTTCCTCAATACTACGGCCCCAAAAATCCTCTCCTTTTCAATCGCAGGCATTTTCGTCCTTAGTTATCGTCTACTTCCCATCAAAGATCATGGGTTCTGTGGGAGATTTTGTCAATGACCTAGTCGACTTCGACGAACCTCCCCCCTCCGTACTTTCACTATTATTTCAAGATAATTGTACACGATACAATGCCCCCGGGATCAAAAGCTCAATGGATCACACAGCCATCGATGGTAGCAATTTATCTGAAGAAGTTGGTGTTGCGAGTCACGAACTGATCCCTTCAGTCGCCATTCACGACGCCGAAAGCCCTGGTACCCTTCCTCTGGCATCGACCAACTCTCCGCATCAAGCTGAAGAGAATTGTACCCTCGTCGTTTCCCCAAAAGCCTCTGAGTCGATTCGGTCCCCAAGAGCTTTACTCTCCTCGCATCAGCATCTGGCTCTACCGCCGACGAATATTTCAGCGGGTAGTCCGGTTTCTGTATCTTCTGAGGGCAGCGAGGACCACCCATCGTCACATCAAGTGACAGAAGAAGAATGGAGAGCCCGGAAAGATGAGCTTCATAGGCTATACATGACCGAAAACCTTCCTCTGAGAGAAATAATGGAAATATTTGGGCAACGGCAGTTTTTTCCAACGCAAGTTTACGAATTATCAGCTGTGCGTTGCCCATTAGCTTATACTTGACGTCACAGGCAAAAGATGTACAAGTCTTGTTTTAGAAGGTGGGGTTGGTTCAAAAATACCACGAAGAAAATCCGACAAAAGCTCAGAAATGGCGAGAAGGTTGAAATGGCTCAAGGTATGACTAAGAGACGTCGACGAACCCCGAAACTCTTGGGCAACAACCGGAATTCGTCCGCTTCACCGAGATTCCCCCACGAAATACCGGCACTTGCCAGCAGAATATGGTATACAAGCGATAACCTTCGACGGATCGAAATGCTCTTCGGCAGCTTGAGAGAGATGATCGACGCTTCCGCTAGCAAGAATCATATCTGGGGTCAGGTTTCCCGATTTGAATGCCTTCCGGCATTTGGCCAGGACTTATGCTCTCAGATAGCTCTGGCATCCGAGCTTTTCGCGACTGATCATACAGCTACAGGGACCGCCGTTCTGGAGAAGGCGTTTGCATACATTGGACAAGTCGCTCAAGAGGAAGACATTTTCATTTACGGACAGCTTTTCATCGATATTCCCTTTGTTCTTCTTGATTACCAGCAGCACCGCATCCTTCAGCGTTATTTGAGTCATCTGTACGGCGTACTGGATACTCCCGAGAAACGATGCCACCCGATTGCGCAAATGGCCCTATTGATGCAGCACATCACCAACGAAGACGATGACAAGGTTCTCGAGAGTATCGAACGACTTCATTACATCGCAGCGGATCGATATGATGCAATCCACCACGCTATTAACTTCAACAGCATTGAACGGCGGATGGAGGCCGTGCTATTCAACGGAGCTAACGGTCAAAGCCAATCTGGTTGCGATAGGGTGCTTGCAAGCTTCGAGACCCTGCTTGAGGAAGCTGTTGAAGAGCATGGAGAAGTTTCTGAGACTACAATTGCGATGAAGGTATGGAGAATTGAGGCGTCTAGGCGGCTCAAAACCGTAGACTCTGCAGACTTTATTGCCCGCTGTCAGAAATTTCTCCAACAGGTCTTTTCAGCGGCTGAGGGACGGACCTCATTGACAGAATGGAGCCCCTGGCTTCTCTGGAAGCTTGGTGAGGTCCATTATGAGTTGTCCAGATTCTATATCGACGAAGGACATCATGAAGCAGGTCTTCGTGAGCTCGGTTCTTGTGTGACACTTTTTGATGCAGCTATTTTGGGTGGGGATGCAGAATTAACGTCGTTCTTGTCTCCTAGAGTATGTCAGTATAGGAATCAGCTGGTTCAGCACTGGATGGATCTTGGAGAGGTAGAGATAGCGAGACATTTGGAACATGAGCTTTGCTCCAGTGCATATCTGCAGGAGACCAAAGAGAGATATGGAGGATAGGCCCTAGTTTGTCATATCTAGATTGATGTCTGCGGTCGGAATGGCTGGGCCTGAAGTATCAAATCTGGGTATCAAGGAAGGTGTTTGATTTAGAAGATATTGAGATGGTAGTGTTGGCGCAAATTAAATTACATGTAGATATGTACGATGACAAGTGCCGTTCCTTATTTATTTTGCCTCATACGAGAAACACCGCTGCAATTGTCAAAGAGCCCGGAACCCGAAGGGGTGGTGATGGCGGGAAGGTAGATGGCGGGAATCTCACAGCACCAACAACTCTCCGTCTCTGTGGGTAAGCCTCATTTGATCATTTGAATTGTCCACACACCGTATGATTCAAAAGAGAGAATAAGGCCTGGAGTGCACGATATTGCCTCGTGTCATGTGTCCCAGGGCCAAGCCCTGGCTCAGGTGTTTTTCCATTTGTCGGATTGAGGTGAAAGCCTTGCTAAGCCAATTCGCATCGCGTGAAAAAGGCCCGGACAGGTGGCAGCTTGGGGGCGATGAGGTGTTCGCACCAATAAGACATCACAAAGGGTGGCAAGGAATGCGAATGCAGGGAGACGTATGACTATTAGCCATACCAGAAGTGATTGTTGGGGCTGAGGCTTTGCGACCCAATAAGCATGGGACGCCTGCATAGCCAATCGACCAATCGATCGCACAGTATTCCTTCCATTCTACCTTGCTTTCAGTGAGGCTGATAAGTGACCCTTAAGAACAGTTCTCTCGAATCCCCATTTCTAAGCCATATTTAAGGTTGTTATCCAACGTCGGTTCTGCAACTTTTGCGAACATTTCGCATTCTATGAATTCCCTTGACATGTGGAAGGTCACTTACTTGAACTGCATCATTATACCTATCAGTCGCTTGCTAGGAGCTGCTGCTTGATGCCAGATTGGCGTAAAAGCTGCGCTCGGCATCAACTAAAACATCAAACATGGAGTTGGCTTCGGTACTCAATCCTGCAGAGGAACAGCCCACAGCTTGCGGATACAGCTGTTACGGACATTATAACCCAGACATTCCGTTACAACCAACAATGATAAGCCGTCAAAACTCTACACTGAGGCCAAGTGACAAAGACTGGGAGAGCAGAAAACATGAACTGTACAAGCTCTACATGTTGGACAACATGAACCTCAAGATGGTGATGGAAGAGATGACGGGAAGATATCTATTTTGCGCGAGGTGAGTGACACGAGTACTACGTCAAATATCCACCCAAGGTCTAACGATTTCGAAGTCAGAGGATGTACAAGAGACGATTCATGAAGTGGGAGTGGTTCAAATACCAGACCAGGCGATCGCAGTCGACGTTGTCTCAGCCAGGCAGTCAAGGCAAGACTTGTCACGGAAAGACTACACGACAGAGCAGCAGGCGCAACAGTATGCAAAGCTTCAAGAACCACGGAGCACATGGGGCTTTTGCGGAGGATGTGAGCTTCTTGCCCGGAGCATCTATGCTGGCGGCAACAAGACATCAAAATTAGAAACAGAACGTGGTAATTGAAACGGTATTTTGGCTGGGTTGACAACGTCTCCAAAGACGATCGGGTGACTTTACATATGGGATGTTTGGTATGCGCATTCTATCCATATTTCGTCCATTCAAGCTCTTTCTAACATGAGAAACATGCAGTTTGACCGAAGAGAGCCCCCGAATCGTCTGCCGAATAGAAATTCAGTGTGAAGTCTACAATATCTACCAAGCCAATGGCAGATTCTTAGAGCGCTGCTACCTTGTAAACGCATCTGTTCAGCCTCCTTTAACGACAAACTGGCGAATGTAGCCGGTAGGGTCAGAGTATAGCCCATTCAGTTAAACTTCTGGACTTGTCAATGACGGCTGCGATGGAACAGTTTGAATGTTTTACATATACTCTGTGGGCTGTACAGAGGGGAGACGTCATCAACAACAGAGCAGCTGTAGCGGGTAGAGCGAGAAGTAACATGAGAAAAATGTAAGATATGCATTCGCTGTTAAAAGACTCCTAACGCAGGCATGAATCAGGTCTGTCTCAAGCAGGCATAGACTTACGCCCGCTGGGTGAGATGAGAGGCGGTCTCTTGTAGTCGATGTGACTCAAATCGTACATGTGGCATTCTTCGTAGGTGCTGACCAGCATATCAACCTCCTCATATCTCCAGCCCACATACCGCTTAGTGCAACCCTCGACATCAGGCCATACATCCTGTCGGTTCCCAGGGGCTTTCTTGTCAAGCATGACGGCAACCAGGTTAGACTGTTCTCTCAGCCATTTCGACATGAAGTAGTCCTCAGGCAAATTCGCCAGGGTGTCAAGGCATTTGCGGTCTACGTAAACGCAGTAATTGAACCGTGGCAGGCGCCCAGCTCTGGTGGCGCCGGGACCGTCACGCTCTTCACTCCTGGCGTCGCACCAGGATTCGAAGTGCTTTCGTACGTCAGCCTTGGACGCGCCGTCGAGGGTGGCTTTATCGGAGATCACCGGCCCTACATCGGTCAGAAACATGTCCCGAAAATGGGTCAAGAGGGTTTCTTGCAGTCCATGTACTGTTCCAGAAGCACATCGCCTCCCAAATAGTCGAGACTCCATTGTGCGGCGTGCTTCATCACCTCCAGGTACCGTTCCCAGGCTGCATCGTCTTCGTATGTTGTTCTATAGATGACGAAGCCCCAGCGATGAAAGCGCGTCCTCTTCATGCTGTAAGCAATATTGCCAAGAGGGTGGTCCGCCCACATGCCGCCCCCTTTGAGATCCTTAAGAGTAAAGCTGTAGGGTGCCGCATCAGAGCTGGTTGGTTTGCTTTCGGTGCTCATTTTTGCTAAATATTTTGAACCACTGAGGCCGGACTGTGATGTTGATTCCCAAGAATTGTAAGTTGCCTGATGGTGGGAGGCAGTTGGGTGGGAGGAGCGAAATTGACCCCTGCAACAGGCAGCAGCACGTGGTAGAATTGAAATTTTCATGTTGTGCGCGTTGAACCAACAAGAGCATCACAAGGCCATATTTAAATATCTCTAATTACACCCTATACCCTAAACAGTCGATCTTCGCTTAAAATTGAATTATTCTGGAACTGTGAAATAGGTTCACCAACCTGAACTATGCCTACCACCCAGCCCGCCTAGCGACAAGTGTTGAGTATGCCTGCCCGTGATCTCATAACTGGATCATTGTGCCAGCGCACCACAGCGCCAGATGCAAGCAAGGGCTTAATAGACTGCGCGTGTAACTTATATCAAAAGAATATTAAAAAGAGTACAAATCCCCTCTTTTCTGATTCGCACTTCATGTTCTGCATACCTCCAGATTTTCAGCTTTGAACGGGGAATAACGCTATAAGAATGTGAAATGTTTTGAGATTGCATCTGTTTAAACATCCAAATCAACTCTCCTAAGGTACTAACAGGTCTGGCTACACTTGTCTTATCTTACATCTTGCCCCTCGGCGTTTATTCACCAAGACCATTTATTTTCTTCGTGGTTCAGTGTTACAAACGGACACGAAGAAGTGACACGAGGGAATTCGGCCATTGGATTTGTTGCATGTGTCACTTCATGGATCCTGAAGGATTGTAGGAACCGTTGTGTTCACAATCCTGACCAACCGTAAGCTCTCCCTCCATGAGTGCTTCATGATTGTTTTAGGTACCGCGTCCCATTGCGTGTGATGCTATCTCATGCGTAACGTAACAAAGTGTATCTGCCTCGTTGTTGGCGGCTCCCGCACATCGCACATATGTCGCGTCCGCAATATCCTACGTATAAATGACCCCGTTTCTCTTCCTTTGTTCAATTTCATACTCATTCGACATTCTCTCATCTACCAGTGTCTCAGCCTGCTCCCACTCGAAATATTCCGGATACTCTTTCACTCACAGTCGCATATCAAAAACATGAAGACAGTCTCAATCCTAACTGCCTTCGCCATGTTAGGCACAAACATTGCAACCGTCTCAGCCGGCTGCTACACTGGTGGAGATACGTGGGCAAACAAGGGAGATGCAGTCTACCACGCTGGGAGAGCCTGCAGAGGTTATGACGGCAACCAGGGGGTGTTCCAGGGTTCGTTCGCCCCCGGTGAGGTGAAGAACCTCTGCTATCAGTACGGCGACCAGAAATGGGAATTTCAGATTTTCAATCTCAACACGGGTGCAGGCTTTGACCTGAATGATGACGACTGTGCGAATGGACTCTCGAGGGAGATTATTGGCTGCGACAGCGGCGGACAGTCGGACAATGCCGGCTGGCGGTTTAGGTGAGGGGCATCTTCGGGCGACATCCTGACACGCACTTGCTGACATGAACTACGAATTCCCAGAGCCGACCCTAACACTGGAACCTGTTGAATGATGCGTGTTCCTCGATTATGAAGATTCGTTTAGTCGTAAGAACACTTTCTGCATCCGACAAGAGTTCAGCCGACTGGAGAGAAGATATCACAGTACTTCGTAGGTCACTGGCTGGAATGTTACTGGACGTACTCGTTCGAGGTTTAGGGACCTTTCCGGTCAGAGCAGATCAAATTGAAATACCTTCACGATTAATAAAAAATCAATCAGAGGGGTTGAAACAATATTTGAAGTAGGCCTGACATGACGTTAGCCCTGGGAGGAATTTCTGGCTATTCCAAATGCTGTTTAATAAAAAAAAGCTTGGACGTTTTGTTCTAAGTGAGGTTTATGTAGATATCCATTCTGTTCCTCACCACACGTGATAAGCGGGTTCACCGTTATCTTATCTACAACCAGCCCGTGCAGATACGCAAGCTGCAGCTCCAGTGACAGCTGTCACCTTTTGATTAAATGATCTCCAGTTCGCTCCGGGGAAAGCTGGACCCGGATCGCTCTCCGTCGCGCCCACCACTCCGAGTCAGGCAATGCCCCGGTCTTGCTAGGACACCTTAAATCCTGCCGGTTGCCCTACGTCAACCTCGCGATTCATCTCCATCATGCCTTCGCTATCGCATCTTCTGCTGGGCGCCGCCCTCTGCCTGTCAAGGCTAGCTGCAGCCAACCCCGAAGATGGCCTCCCTTCCTACCACTATGGCGCGCCCATCCACGTGGAGTGCATGAACCGAAGCTCGTGCGTACTCTCCCTTGGCGACCTTCCCCAAGCCCTCATCAGTACCAATGGGCGCAATATGCCCATCAGGCCCTCTCGCGGGAATGTCGCTTGGACTTGAACGGCCCGGCTGACACTCATCGCAGCGAAACAGGAGAACACGTCGAAAACTCCAACCACGAAATTGAATGGATCCCCTTCCCGATCTGCGAAGAGACGAACAAGCCCCTCGAGTTCCAGTATGGCCACGAGGGCGAGCTGAACTGCACGATCCCGATGATCACCGACCCCTTCTTCCACCTCCTCGAGTTCTACATCCACAACGACGCGCCCCTATCCTGCCGCCTGCCCGCCCGCCCCAAGCCCCACGTCGAGACCGTCGGCGAGAAGCCCCACGTGCAGGAATACATCCCCCTCGTCTTCGCGCTCGCCGGCACGCTCCAGCTCAGCCATCTGCACGTCAGCACGCACATGAACGTGCTCCTCCACAGCATGCCGAAGCACCACACCCGCCCGCACGACTCGGGCGTCCTGGACTCCGGCACGGCGTACAGCACGAGCCCGCTCAGCCACATGGACGGCACGCATACGAAGAGGCTGGTGATCGGCGACCCGCTGCCGTTGACTTTGTCCGTGAGGTGGTTCCCGACACCGAACCTGCCCAAGATTGAGGGGCACGTCGAGTGGCAGGGCATGGGCGGGCACGTGTACGCGAGCACCGTGTTCTACATCATCACCTCCTTCATGGCGGGCGTGCTTGTCGCGGGGACATACTTCTTCGGCGTGGTCCTGCCCAAGAGGCTGAGGGGGCGGGGACTCGGCGGCGCCACGCCGTTGGGATACGGGCTGAACGGTGTTGGTAACGGCTGGGGATACTCCAAGGCTGCCAAGCGTATGGACTAAGGCTTTTTTCTGGCCTTGGACGATGATGGTGGACGAGTTGTATGATGTGGTCCGATTCATGTATATTTGACGCCGCTCTTTGAAGGCCTTTTCACGACACATGCTTGGAGTTTCCTGTTTGGTGGGCAAGGGAGGGAAATCATTCTGGCCTGGAACTGAAATGTACACATGGACGTATAGGGGAAACGGAGTTTGGATCAATCATCTGGATTACGCGCGCGGTCTGACCGAGCATGGATGTACGATATCCTAATGTAACAAAAATGCCCGGAGGCCCTTTTCTGTTCTACTGGATCTTCTTGGTCTTGTCGGCGGAGTTTGCGCGGTTGAGGATGCGCAGGCACATGTCCAGTCCCATCAACGTGGCTTGAATCACTCATCAGTATCGAGCAAGTGAACTAGAAAGAGAGCGACTTACGGATGACAACCCAAGGTCCATACAGATTGAAGATGAAGACGTTCTTCTGAGCCTGGCTGTACACGTTGGGGTCCCAGTAGGAGACGTCGAAGATGCAGGTCAACGTCGTCAAGGCGCATTCCACACAGAAGACGAGAACAGCAAGCTCAAAGCCCACGGTGGTGCCAGTGCCGCGTGAGAAGCGGTAGACCATCCACAGGGTCATGGGGAGCTGGTAGAAGACCTCGAGATAGGTGAAGAGCTTGTACCACGAGGGCTGGGCGTCGTGCGCCATGACGAAGAAAGGGTCGTTGTAGGTCTTTATGTAGAAATCGCGCAGGAGCTGGAGGAAGTGCAGCGGTGACGACGGCGTTGCGTAGAGCGAGGCCGGGTAGAGGGGGACCAGATCAACCACTGATGAGAGAGTTAGTCTGGGCTCATGTGAGGTGATGCGAGGCATCAGATGCCGGATGTCGCGTCTTGCTCTTCGGAGATGACATCAATGGACTGGATATGAGATCTTTCGTGATTTACGTAGCGATCCATGAATTGTGAAGGTCATCTTATGAGAGAAGAGACATGTGCAGGGGTGAGACTCACTGAGCATGGCGGTCAACTGGATGCCTGAGATGACAAGATACGCGCTGTCGCGCCACGTCTTGGGGTAAGCCGACATCCTGAACAAATGAATCAAAACACCAAAAGAGTGTAGTAAGAGTCAGTTCCGTAGAGGAAAAGCGTCTTTGGATGAGATTGAGTCCCAAGACGCCGGAGCTTTCGGTGATGACCACAAAACTCAATCCCACGTGTTGTGGCTTCACGCGATGTCAGCCGTTGGACGGTTGCTTTCAGGGGTCCACCAGAATTATTCAATAATCCGAGTAGATCATACTATGCATTGACCCAGTACAGCGGATAGGCAGAATGCACTTAACCCAATTATCGTTATCCTACTCACCAACACCAAATCACAACGCGGAAAGCAACCGGGCGGATCTCCTCGAACCAGCAAACCGCACTTTCCTTATCGGGGCCTTTCCGCCATGAATTCCGCCACGCCCACCACTGCGGAGAAGCAACCCAGCTTGCTGATGCACACGAAGGAGCGTTGCATCACTCCCGTCCAGCGCCTGCATTCCCGTTGAGCCTCTTTCTCAAGACCCTTCGCAGTGCGCCAAAGCACAGAAATTTTATCTCATAATTGCTGGATAGTCGTTGAGCAATGTCGAACCCGCACGACACCACCGCCAGCGGCAAGGTCCAAAAGCGGAAACGGGTCCGCCCTCTGCCCGCGCATGTAAATGCGCGCAACTTGGCCACCGAGAAGAGGAAACGGTGCGAGATGAAGGAGAACATCATAGTACATCCCCCCTCCAGAGTTCATAGCTCCAGAAGATGTTGGGGCATGTTGACTGACTTGTGGAACAGGATCTGGCCCGCTTGGTACCGTCACTCGCCAATGCCCGTCGTCTAAACAAAGTCCTCATCGTCAATGAGAGCATCAAGCACTTCCGTAACCAGCGGGACATGTGTCTAGACGCCGCTGAGGACATGCAAGACCTGATCGCGGAGAACCGGCGTCTTGCGGCTGAGATTAATGCGATGCGCGCCCAGACTGGGCAGCCCCTCGTTGAGCCGAGGCCCGTCTCAGAGGCGATGACGCAGTTGATGAGCGTCAAGGACGAGGTCTATGGTGTTTTCAATAATGGATTCGGCGACAACTGGGCTGCCGAGACCGACGAGAACCAGCGCTCGAGGAGCGGTACGGCAGACCAGGACCTGCAGACGGGGTTATTTCCACCGGGGGAACAGACATATCTTGCGCAACTGTCGCCGCCGGATGAGCTTACGCTGGGAAACGACGTTCCGTTCACGATGCCGCCGCCATTTCCCGCACAGCCAGAAGTACCTTGGGGGCTTCCAATAACAGATCTTCCAGGGCCGGTGCCAACAGTCCTGGGCCTAGATATGTTTGGGTCCACGACGGTTCCCGAGAGCCAGGGCCTGGGAGAAACTGCGTATCCAACAACATTTGACACTCTGTCACCATCTTGGACGCAAGGTGTCGAAATGGGTGTGACCCATTCCATGCCATACATGACTCACGGAAACCAGGATCTTGAATCCTTTGGACTTAGTCAACCATGAATTACTACTTTCGAAGCACCTCAACTACGCCATCTTCTCAACATGACCCTCTAACTCCGTATGGATATACGCAAATAACGCCTCCTGAAGCTCGCGGTTCTGGCTCGCCTTAGATCCCGACTCCGCCTTCCCCACCGGGCCGTAGTACTGCCCGCTCTTCGCCTCCGGGCTGACAGCCGCCCAGATCTGGGACAACGCGCCCTTTTCGACAGGCGTAGCGAAAGCAATGGCTGCATACAGAAACGGCCGCAGGAAGAACCCCGCCGAGGCGTGGTGGAGGTTCGTCGCGACCATGCCGGGGTGTACGGGGATGATTTTGACATTCTGCTCCCTTTCTGCGAGGGCCTTGGCGTAGTGCAGATCGGCCAGTTTGGAAATCGTGTAGCGCTGCGTCGTCGCGCGGTCGGGCATCGTGGTGCGGAATTCGGCAAAGTTGTAAACGTTGCTCGGCGCCATGGAGTGGGATGCAGATCCGAGCATCACGACGCGTGTTTCGCGGTTGAGTTTGGCGGTCTCGCGCATGGCAGGGAGAAGCAGCTGGGTGAAGAGCGCGGGGCCGACGACGTTGGTGCCGGATTGGATCTCGTAGCCGTCTTTCGTGAGGCCCTCTGCGGTCATCATGATACCTGCGTTGTTGACGAGGATGTCGAGGCGGGTTTCTTGGGAGAGGAAGGCGGAAGCGGCGGCTTTCACGCTCTCGAGGGATGCGAGGTCGAGCTTGAGGAAGCTGATATTCTTT
Organism: Colletotrichum endophyticum; assembly: GCA_027406105.1. Lineage (NCBI taxonomy): Eukaryota > Fungi > Ascomycota > Sordariomycetes > Glomerellales > Glomerellaceae > Colletotrichum > Colletotrichum endophyticum. The sequence continues at coordinate 1,619,400 of JANVYF010000005.1, forward strand.
GCGGCGGGGTTTGCCGTCTGGATGTCCTTGATGGCTTGCTCGGCTTTCTCTTGCGACCTGGCGGCGAGGTAGATGCGGGCGGCATTGCGGGATGCGAGCTGCTTTACCGTTTCGAATCCCAAGCCTGCGTTTCCGCCGGTGACGATGATGACTTGGTCTTTGAGTTCAGGAATATCTTCCTGGCGAAATTGAGGCATGATGGCGGTGTCGAGTTGCAAAAGTCTTTGCAGTCAGGAGTAGATCACAACAAACAGAGAGATGAACGCCAAGAACTAAATTGAGGTCACTTGAAAAATATCATAGAGACAGAACTGGATGTACATTGTCTAAGGTGGCACTCGACTTATATACTACGGTGCCATTTCAAATTATACACTACGAGTCTATGCCCCTTGGTACGTATACTACGATATTCTTAGTGGATAAAGCAGTGGCTGAAGTGCTTATACTGTACTTACCTATTTTGTACCCTTTTCCAGAATCCAGAGTGGACTATGGAACCTACCCAACGCGGGTATCACGAGTCTATGACACAAAAATTGAAAATTCAAGGCACCAAGTACATGACGAGGCAGGACGACTACAAGCGGAGTTTGAACATGGCCGGAGCTATCCCGAGGTAGAAAGCCAGTATTTTCTGCAATGTAAATACAGAAAAGGATACCAAGACTGCCAGCGGAGTTTGAACATGCAGCTAGCACGCCATGAGGCTGAATAGTTCCTGCACTGTCCTCGGACTTTGTCTTCGTCCCGACTTCCAAGGTTGAATGGGGGCCAAGATCTCATCTCGGGCCCACGCTAGACAGGGGAGTAAGCAATCCACCTGAGGCCCAGGGTCGAGCAGGCATTACCGCAGGACCCAGGAAACCAACATGCCTCTCTCACTCCCCATTGGTCATGATGGATGTGTGTCTCAGTTTTGACTGCTTACGCCCCTGCTGCGGGCTACATTATCGAAATCATGGACATGCATGAGAGCTCCGATCTATCACGTGCATGGCCTCCCGTCCCTGGTACCTCTGTCTTCCTCCCATCGATTTTCTGCTTTCTTCCATTAATGTTCTGCTTTTTCCTCCTCCAACATCGTGCATTCCCACTCTCATTGCCACCATGCATCTCATACTCACGGGGGCCACCGGCCTCGTCGGATCCAGCGTCCTCGACGCGATGCTCAAGTCCAAGGACGTCACCAAAATCTCCATCCTCAGCAGAAGACCGGTGCCCATGGCAGGAAACAACCCGAAAGCCAACGTGATCATCCACAAAGACTTTGGAACCTTCGACCCGAGCGTCCTTGCCAAGGTCGACGATGCCGACGGCGTGGTCTGGGCGCTGGGCATCAGCCAGACAAAAGTCACAAAAGAGTATAGTCTTTGCGCCTTTGCAATCTGCATCGTTGGTTGCTGACAAAAGCGCAGTGAATACGTAAAAATCACAAACGACTATCCTCTCGCGGCCGCAGCGGCCTTTTCGAAAATACCGTCCACCGATGACAAACCGTTCCGCTTCGTGTACGTCTCGAGCGGCGGCGCGACTGCGACCCCGGGGCTCTTCACACCGTACTACGGGGTGGTGAAGGGGGAGGCAGAGGTGGCATTGGCAAAGCTGCGGACCTCGAAGTTCAACGTCGAGTCTGTACGGCCTATGGGCGTTGATCCGTCTAACCATGAAGCCATCCAGCCGTACATCCCAGATCCCGGGTTCACGTACCATGCGATGAGTGCCGTTCTCGTACCGATCATGAGGTCAGCGCTACGGCGGCAACATACCCCGACGGAACACTTGGGACCGTTCTTAGTTGATTTGGCTTGTGGAAAACATGATAAACAGCTAGGTGCGGGTGGAGATGGCATCACGACGGTTAATGGTTCGAGGATTTTGGATAATTGGGCATTTAGAAGGTTACACGGACTCTCTTAGAAAGATGATACCTAATCTGCCTAACTCAGTACAAATTCAAGACATCTTGCACCCCTCTTTCGCCTCCAGTGGTTTGTCGATTCCAGCACTTCATCGCAGCCATGTAGCAACGGACCCCATTTTGAAAAGAATTCCGCGCTAAACTCCCATCCCGTGGCATCCCAAGACTCACCCCACACGACGAGAGCCGCGTTTGTCCCGTCCTCGAGATTCAGCAGCTCGCAGCAGAGCGTTTCGCACAAGACGTCCTCATCATATATACCCGCCTCAATGCCCCGCAGTATGTTATCCCGCATCTTGGGGATGGGGAACAGGTCCAGCCATGAATAATGCGTCACAGTCCTTTGCAGTTCGGTCGGACGTAACGTTTCGGGAAGACTCGGCCGATCTGGTGTATTAGGCCCTTGATAGTTGAACAGGGAACAAAACTCGTCCGTTTCTAGCATCTCGAATGGTATTTGCAGCATCAGCGCGTTGCGGGCCAGCGCGTCAAAGGTGTTTAGCCGCGTCACGAGCGGCAGGTCGCGCGCCGCAGGCAGGTTCAGGCCCCAGTTGGTAAACGCCATCTGCAGGAACTCCTTGATTCTCTCGTGGAGCCCCGTACACCTGACGAGGATCAACAGTGGGAGCTGATCAATGACGGCTGTGAAGAGCTGAGCTTGCTCTTGGCGGGAAGTCGTAGACTGGATGACGGCCGAGACGCTCGGTTTCGGGCCACCAGCCGCAGCAGCTTTAGACGTCACGTCGAGACCGGCATGTAGTGCTACAGGGAACTTCTCGAGCCGCTTTTTGGCACCTAATTTCGATGTTGTTGGTACAACCGCCTGCATACGTACGTCGGTACTTCGACCACTATCCGAGGTCGTCGCATCTCCGTCTGGGTGTGGGTAGCACTCACGATACGCTCGTTGGTGGAGCCGGTTCTGCCGTTTCCTTCGCTCTCTGGAGCTGCTCACTCCAGCCCATTCGTCATCCTTGTCCCAGATGTTTGAGGATTCCGCGGACATTGCTCCTTATTCCCAGAATCTGTGCGTTTTCGTGTGTCAAAGCTGGATCGAGATGCTGCCTTAATGCGGGTGCGAACGAAGTTGGGAGAGGGAGAGGTTGGTCATTTCTCGGAGCAGGCAATATGAGACCTGTGGAACCGGCGGACGCTAACTCGTTGGGCTGAGCCGTATGTGGACTCATGCGGATTGCTTACGCCCCTGTCAGTTGGAAGTGGATAGGGTATCCTTGTTTGTGGACACAGCCAGGTTGGACTCCCTCCCCGCCAAGCTGGGGTCTCGCACGCCGGGTGGGGGCTGGATCATCCGTACCCCTGCCTCATGACTTGGACCAGTAGCGGAGAAAACATCTTTGTCGCATCTCCGATTCCTTCCTAACTTCTGCATCTGAAGCTCAAAAGCTCCTGCGAGTACACTGACTGCAGGGCTATTAGGCCGTCCTAATTCGGTGTCACGAGGCTCCAGTTGGACATGAGCTACACCTTCGGAAGAGTTTATGCGGTCTTTGGTGTGTACAATACACCCACCCCTGAATGATTGTTAGTGTTTGAATTTGCCCTGGCAATCTTCATGGGCTGAGCCAAGGGTTCTTACTAACAATTTCTTGAAATGTATCGTAGATGGCACCGGCCATTTCTAACGGTGGGATGAGGAAGAACATGGTGCGGATGCCGAACTTTCACAGCCAAGATACAGAGAAGATGTGTTGAAAACGTGCCTCACCTTACGACGGAACAAACAACATGAGATCTGAAATTGCCCTCTTTGTCGTGGTTGAGATGACTCAAAGCGTTTGTCGTCCAAATGGCCGAACTGAAGTATGATGGACTCAGTTGAATGAAGATGCGAAGCACGTTATTTCCATGGTAGATGCACGTGTTGAGATGATTCCCGATAACCCTCAAAGTCCCTGCAAGTCACTTTCAGAGCCTAGAGTATTGGCCATGTATGTCTGAGAATCATTCTTGACTAGACGCGGTCCCTTGTAGATGGAGTCGGGCTTATGCCGAATCAGACTTATACCGAAAGGCGCCAGAAACTTCGAGGGGCGGGGACGATCGCAGGCTTATACGGGTTTGAATTTTCACCAGCCCAAGTGGGCAGAGGAGATTAATAGCAAGACAAATGTGGAATGATTGAACAATCAATCTAAGCTACCCTTTTGGATTACCTATTCTCCCTCAGAAGACACTGATACCTCCATCGACAAGAATGTCCGCCCCAGTTATGTAGCTTCCGGCTTTACTGGCCAATAGGATCACAGCTCCCGTCAGCTCCTCCGGCTTGCCCATCCTACCGTAAGGGTTTCTTTGCTTCCAAGTTTGCCGATGCTCTTCTAGCTTCTAGGCCCTCCCCCTCATTCAGGATGGTGTCCATATATCCGGGACTGATACTGTTGACCCTAATGCCGTACCTCGCCCACTCTGCCGCAAGCGACTTCTTGATGGATAAAATGGCTGCCTTCGCAGCGTTGTAGTGAACCTGCGGCTGTGGAAAGTTCACAATATGTGCCGAAATGCTCGCCATGAGAACGATGCTTCCACCACTCCCCCGGCTCACCATAGACTTCGCCACAGCTTGAGCGACAAGAAAAGCGCCGGTGGTGTTCACCTCAAACATCTTCCGCCACTGTTCCGGTGTGATATCCAGCGCATGTATGGCAAAGGCAATGCCCGCGAAGCAAAAGCACAAGTCAATCGGACCGATGTCACGTTCGGTCTGTGCAACCGCCTGCGACACTGCCTCAGCATCTGTCACGTTGACCTTTGTAAACGTGATTTTGGCATCGGGAAACTCGGACTTAAGGTCGTTGATAGTTGCCTGTCCTGCATCAGGGTGAAGGTCAAAGATGGCGAGACCCTGGAGGCCGTGCTCCAACAGAGCTCTGCAGGCGACGGAGCCGATATCGCCGGCCCCGCCGGTGATGATGGCGTTGCCGGTGACTGCGAAGCGGGCCACGGCCCGCTCGGCTGGCGTGAAATTGGAGGTGGGTAGCGGGGGTGCGGTCTTGGAGGTGGCGGAACCATCGCTGAGTTGCATGGAGGGGGGAGCCCGGAACTTGAGCTGGTCGCGCGGGATGGACATAGTGTCGGTTTGCAGGAGCGAATGAGCGCTTAGGGCTTGTGAGACTTTCGATAGGGATAGACACGCAGGCAATAACCAATGTTCAATCAGTCTTTGCAGCGGTTTTCGAGATGAACCTGAGGAGAATTTGGCTTTCAAATGGCCTGTTCAGTTGGACGGGTTGTCTTTTTGAGCGAGGTTTCTTGTACAACGACTTGTACAAAACTCATCGAAATGTCACTGTCTCCGCTTTTGTGATCCGCGAACTGTACAGTAACGGCGGCTTCGTGCGGAGAAAGTTCTTCTGATACGGCCAAATGGTGTTTGCCATGCGGTTACTGTACAGTACCTGCAGCAAGGAGGCGGGGATGACCCTATCCAGCAACGCGCTGATGCTTTGTCACTGCAGTGTGTTGGGGCCATTATACGCGAAGGAGCTTCATCAATATATTCGCCATGGCCCAACGTAGTGCTGATTACAGAATTCCCCCTGACCATCTCCGCGTAGAACATGACGTCATTTTGGTGGTGTTCGCTTGTCAAGACGTTTGGCAGGCCTATTGACTCGCCGTCGACTGTGCTACGATTGACAGTGATAATGTTAAGAGGACCTTATCAGCCTTCCGATTGGACGTAGCCGAAATGTTACTGTACAGTAACCGCATTAGCGTGGTCCGACCGGGTCACCGTTCAGCTCGACCATTCACATGCATAGCCGAGTTGATTCTAGGCTGACTGGAGACGAGTGCAGGGGCCCAATCGCCGTTCACTAAATGTTCCGTTGTCCGCAGCAGCAAGTCAAGTTTATACATGGATAAAAGTGACGTTCTAAAGTAAAGCAGGTCTAGTATGAAAACTTTCGCAGATGGCTTCAAGCTCTAGCAACGGGCTTGAGAAGAACTTTGAGAGGCCCCTTGTCCCACAGAATGAAGACCTTCTGCTGTCCTACCCAGTCTCGGCTCTCTTCCGCAAGCTCAAGGTCAAAACTCCAAATCAGACGAGCTAGAATTAGGCGCATCTCGACATACGCCAAACTGCTCATGTCAGCTACTGAATTCAACTCTCAAACAATACGAAACGTGGTGATGGCAGGGGTGATCTCACTTTCGTCCCAGGCAATTACGGGCTCCGATGTGGAAGGGCTGGAATGCGTCTCGGTTATCGGAAGCAAACTCTGGGTCGCCGAGAAATCTCTCCGGGCGGAAACTAAACGGATCCTTGAAGTAGGCTTCGTTGTGATGTATCGCCCATTGATGAATGGCGACAGTCATCTGTTTAGAAGTCAGTCAGCATTACAGCTTTAGTGTTGGGAATGTACTCTTCGGACAGCTCACATTTCCAGGTATGAAGCGACCGCAGACAGTAGCGCCCTCTTTAGGGGTCACTCGTGGTAGACCCATCGACACAGGAGGGTAGATGCGGAGAGCCTCATCCAGGCAAGCTAGCATGTAGCTCAACTTGTTGACCGATATGATGGTGATGTCATCTTCCTTTTCGAAGGTCGAGCGAACCTCAGCGACTAGCTTCTTAAGGGTGTGTTGGTTTGTGAGTAGATAATAAGTCACGCCGGAGAGCAGAGTCGCTGTTGTTTCTGATCCTCCGATGACGAGCGTGTTGCTGTTGGCAGCGAGCTGGTCGAAAGAGAGACCCTGGAGTATACAAGTAAGTCAACGGATACAACGTTGTTGATGCATAAGGGCTACATCAGAGGACGACAGGTTAGGGCTTACGAGTTCATCCTTCTTCTTCAGCAATCCTTCGATGAGATCTGGTCTGCCTCCCTTACCGCCCAGGTCCATGCGTCGCTGAACCTTGTCTCTGGCGTTGTTGAGATTCTTCCCGCGACTCGCTCTTGCGGACTTGGTCGCCAACAGGTTGAGCATCAGCTTTTTCAGCCAGGGGTAGTGGTTGGCAGTTTGGACAACCGTCCCAAGCCGAGCTGAGATGAAGATTGTGCGAATCCAGGGATGATAATCTGACCTCTCGAGACATCCGAACGGTTCACCAAACGCAAGATCACCGATGATGTCGAACGTGGTGAAGTTGTACCAAGCCATCAGGTCAATCGGTTCGTCTTTGACGCAGTTCTCGTGAAGACGCTGGATGAAGAGGTTCACATACTGCATGATAAGGGGTTGCTGATCCCGCAGGCTGCGCTCGCTGAAGCCATGCGACATTGATCTCCTCAGCAATGCGTGCTCCTTTCCGCCAGAGCTGACAATGGTAGAAGGGATCGTCGTGACCGGGCGGTAGAACATCTGATATTTCTCAAATTCCGGCGCACCTGAAGATCGGTGGCCCATGATATCCTTCCAGGCGCTGACATTATTGAAGGCGAGTTCGTTGGGCGCTACTCGGACAATGTCACCGTATTTCTTATGCAGCTCCAAGATGTCAAACGGAAGCGTGCCTTTGTTGAGTTTGTAGCCGAAGCCTAGTCGTGTGGCTCGCAGAAGAAGAGGTCCCGGAAAGTTTCGCAGTGGATGAAGATAAAGGTTGTAAAATACTGAAGATGCGAGATAGACCGCGATCTTGGCAAATGTCGTTAGATGTGGCCGTTTCAGATGTCAAGGCGGCGGACTCACCAAGCCAAAGAAGGCCAATAGGCCTGTCCAAATGTCGATCTGTAAGAACATTCTGCCTTCTTCTCTGAGTGGAAAAAGACTGTGATGTTTTTTCGACCCGTGTTTGCGCCCATCCAGCGATAGGAAAGGGGATTTAAAGCATGTCTTCAACATCGCAAATGTGCCCGAAAATGCATGTTTGGAATGCTCTTCGTCTCAGTGACACGATCAACCCTTGTAACCCGAGAAATACGAGTATTGGAAGCCGAGTCGATGCGGCCGCCAGTGCGCCTAATTATCACTGCCCGGATTGGTGGGCTCCGGAATGGCAACGTCCGGGGGTACCCCTGACGGCGCTGGCACACGGCGATGGCAACACTGACGAATCATTGGGAGATGCGAAAACGGGAAAAGAATGCGAGACGAAAACGAGATACCCGGCACTGAGATCAGCCCGGGAGATCAGACGCAGCCTTTTAGGGCGCCAGCTTGCTTCATTCGGATGAACCAATGAGCGACGGGATTGGGCGCTGTCAAGGGGGAACGAATCCCGTTGTTCCAGCGTTAGAAATCCGGGGGTAATTTCGAGCTTGTGTAACATTTTTTCCAATTGACAGCGCCCACAGATGGTTTCGTTGGGATCAGAGTGCGGCGTAATGCACGGCCAATCTGAAGCCAAATTGTAGATCTCTACGGGGTTCGGGCGGGGGAATAGGTACGGCATGTTCTCGGGACAAGATTTCAGGACCCTAGGCGTGCGCTGTGGCGGTCAAATACAACTCTGCAGAAATCGTAGGGCGTATCATCCGGAGGCTAGATGGCCTTCGCCCTGCACAGCCAAGCCTAGAAGCGAAGCTTGGAGCCAAGTCCCTTCCCGCAGATACAGACAGGCTAGCTCGCAGATCTACGGAGCATCTCGTCGTCGTTGTCGTTATCGTTTCCGTGCTGATGGTTCCAGACGAGAACGCGAACAATGGTGTGTCACGTTGTAAGTTATTAATGGTTGTATTGAAGCTGCGCCGTGTGGTAGACTTTGACAATCTAGAAGTAAACCCAGGCTCTCTTAGGCGATACGTCCTGTGTGAGCCCCATCAAGTTTCAGCAGGTGACGATGGACGGGGCCGGCTGACGAATGCCTTTCCGTAGATGGTACGGAATTTCACGTACGAAAAGAGTGTGAAATCCGAGATGAGATCCATAGATCGTTAGCTAGGTTGCAATCCCCAGAAGCGAGACATGTAGGATACCGCGAAAAGATAGAAGAAAAGGACCATGGAATAAAGAATGACCTGTGCTTAAACCAAGTGGTCGCGTTAAGTCCAAGAAGGTACCATTTGACATCGACAAAACCAAATGGCGGGAAGCTCTGATACCGAAAAAGGGACTTCTGGTCTCTCACCGACAGTCCCCGTTACTCGTCTCTCTACTCAGCAATCCGAATGCAATGGACAAGATGCAAACCGGATACTCGGCGATGAAGATGCTCTTGAAGACCACAGAATTGTTGACTGGAACGGGCCCGACGACCCTGATAATCCCATGAATTGGCCAGAGTCGCGTAAATGGGTAAACCTAACGGTAATGTCAATTTTGTCAATCATATCGTGAGTAACGTCTATCACCTAAGTATTGACAAGCGTTAACGAATTACAGGCCTCTGGTAAGTTGTAAGACTGCGCCGTGTTGTTCACTGCTTATTGGAGACAGGGTTCGTCAATGTTCGCACCTGGTGTTCCGAAGTTGATGGCAGAATTCGGCAATAGCTCTCCGATGGCATCAACATTCGTGGTCTCAATCTACTTCCTCGGTTTTGCCTTTGGCCCGCTTTTCATCGCTCCCCTCAGCGAGATGTACGGGCGGATGTATGTTTACCATGCGGGAAACATTGCATTCACCGCATTCAGCATTGGTGCGGCGTTGAGTGTGAACTTGGACATGCTAATGGCCTTTCGACTTCTAATGGGTGTTTCTGGATCAGTCCCTACGACCGTCGGAGTAGGAAGCGTCGTCGACGTGATGAAACCCGAGAAGCGAGGCAGGGCAATCTCCTTATGGGCAATAGGGCCTCTGTTAGGCCCTGCCCTTGGACCGATCGCAGGAGGATACCTTATCGAGGCAGCCGGTTGGCGGTGGGTCTACTGGCTATTGGCCATCTTGGTGAGTGCTACTTCTACGTTGATATGACCATCGTTGACGGAGACAGGGAGGGGCTTTTGGCGTCCTCGCACTCTTGGTGATGAGGGAGACATACGCACCTGTTTTGCTAGAACGGAAAGCAAAGGCGATGCGAGAAGTAACGGGCAACTATACTCTTCGGAGCAAACTCGACACAGAAGGGCCTTCGCGAATCAAGATGGCCCTCATTCGACCACTCAAATTCCTGTTCCGGACACCTCTGGTCTCGACAATCGCGGTCTACGTTGGCATTGTTTACGGAATATTCTATCTCCTTGTAACCACGTTTTCGTTCGTCTACTCTTCACAGTACGGCTTTGACGAGGGAGACACCGGGCTGTCTTTTCTTCCTGCGGATCTGGGCATGATGATCGGGGTGTTGAGCTTGGGACACATACAAGACTATCTGGTGCTGCGAGCCAAGAGAAATTGCGATGACGATGGAAAATACAAACTTGAGGTCAAGCTGACACCTTGGATCACTGTCCCAGCAGGGTTATTGATGCCCGCCGGGTTGCTACTCTACGGATGGGCAAGCCATTACAGAGTTCATTGGATTGTCCCCATGATTGGCGCCATGATGTTTGCGCTTGGTTTGACAGGAGCAACGGTAAAATCTGCCCCCTAACTGAGAAGTCTTGTTTTAAAGCTAACGGCTATTCAGATGTCTCTTCAAAGTTATCAAATGGACTCGTACCCGAGACACGCGGCATCAGGTTCTGCCGCGGTCATATTGTTGCGGTCCCTGATCGGAGCATTGATGCCCCTCGGAGGACTGAAGATGTACGATGCACTTGGCTTGGGATGGGGAAACAGCCTTTTGGCATTGGTTTGCTTACTTCTTGTTCCCGTACCGGTTGGGCTTTATCTTTTTGGCGAAAGGATTCGGAAAAGATACGACCCAGTTCTTTAAGGGGAATGTTGTTGTGTTGAATTACAACATCTGTTTCATAAGGTATCCGGCGCGGTTTAATAAACATTATAATCTTTGTTTCCCCCAATCGTAATTACAAGCTCGTCACAGCCGACAAGGCAGCGCACTAAAAACCTCCAGCATGTGCGATAACGCTTCTTTGCTATTCTCCCCGTACCTCTCCATGGCATACGCGTGCTCCCGCGTGTAGTTCTTCTTCTTCTTGTACCTGCCGGCGCTCATCACGCTGTAGCTCAGCTGGCCCATCTCGCCGTACGTCCACATCTGCATCAGCTGTTCGGCGGCCGGGTGGCTGCGGCGCACCTCCTCGACGACCCCGTGAGCCCGCCCCAGCGTCTGCATCGCCAGGTCGTACCTCTTCGCCGTGCTATGGAGCCCGACCAGCGCGAAGAGGCATTTACATTCGTCCTTGAGGCGTCCCACGTCCGCGTAATCCCTGGCGGCCCGCGTGTACATCGATACTATGCGCTGGAAGTTATTACCTCCTGTCTCTCCAAGCGCCTCTAGCAGCTGGCACTGAAGCCCGTGGATCCAGTTCATCGTGACGTTTAGCACGTCCAGCCTCGTCTCTAGGTACAGCGAAGTGTACCGAACCATAGCGCTCAGGATGCCGACACGGTCTGCCACGCCGGCTGCTCTGATGCGCCGCCAAATCAGCGTGAGGGGGTGTCGCTCCCCGAGCACCGCGGTGTACATGCCGCAGGCGTACGGCACGAGGACGTCGGATACTTGCGGGGGCTGCTGTAGCACGTTGTAGCACAGGAAGTAGGTGAGCTCCGGGTCCGAGTTCTGGACGATCCACTTGATGAAGTTATATTCGTTCTTGAGGATGGCGGTCGCGGCCTCGGTCTCGCCGCGGCCTAAAAGTTCGTACACACCGCCCATGACGCCGCACCACTTGTTGAGACGCTTGCGGCTGGGGCGCCGGCCGCGGGTGCAGAGGGCCCCGTCCACGACGGACCACACGCTGTCCTGGAAAACGCCGTCGAAGAAACCGCCCAGGATGCGGAGGATCTCGTCGGCGAAACGGAGGCCGGGGGCCGGGTCGAGCGGCTCGGGGACGGGCGAGGGCGTCCTACAGACGACATCGAGGCGAGCGACGGCCTCGAGGTCCTCCCGCAGATCCGGTCTCTCGCTCAGATATTGGACGACACAATCCCATTGGACGACGGACTTATCGGAACCAGCGGCGGCTGACAGGCGCAGGGTGTCCTGCAGGTCGGGCCTGCGCTTGAGGTAGTGGACCACGCGGCCCCAGTCGACGTCCTGGTTGCGAATGGCGAAGCGCGTGTCCTTGCCGACGGCATCGCGGTCCCGCTTGAGCTTGAGCATGGCGAGTATCTCAGCCTCCTTGAACTTCTTGTCGAGGCCCCAGCGCTTGATCCGCGTCTTATACATTCTCTCCCTATGTATTCGGTTGAAACCGTCAGTCCGTAACGTTCTGGATTCTTTTTAAGGTCGACAATCCTGGATCTCGTGTCTCCAAGTTTAGACGGCAGGCTCTTAGACTTACGTCGCGAGGAAGAAGTACTCAGTCTCCATGATCTGCTTCACTTCTTTTAACGGCCTGTTCTCGTCTTTGTACAGTCGGGTGATGACCCCTTGATGACAGGTCCATAGCTCCTCCGTCGTCGCGTAGATCCTGCCCTTGGCCACCGGCGGTGGGGCTTGTCCGACGTCGTGATGAACGATGTCCATAGCGATATGATACGATTTTCCAAAGTCGAAAACGTTGTTCGGATTTTCTTGTACCGCGGAGATCCGTTTGCTGCGGCGGACACTGTAAATCGTGGGTGAAGTTCTGGATCAGGCTGAGGCTCGTTCAGGGATCGCCGGCGGCCAACACTGGTGATCCCCTTTCCTGGAAACCCCTCCCTGATCTTCGCCCGCGACTGTTATTGGTTCAGAGCAAAAGGATCTTGCATGCAAGCGAGTTTCTGCGCAGTGTCCACAGGCTGCAATGATTCCCGATTGGGGTGATTCGAGAGTTTCGACCAAACAAACCCTCTCAATTTACCATACTTCAGCTGTTGATGTCACGAGGAAGAGGTCCTGCAAAGTATTTATCCAGGAACGAGACGAAATGAAGGTTCAATGCGATGATATATATCTCCAGTTGATCTATCCAAAAGCGAACTTCAATCGACAAAAAAGCAAACAAACTCAAAGACTTGCGCTCCGATTTCGAAGTACTAGGTTACTACGATGTAGATAGTCGTGTTCCGAAAGCTTCCTTGGCCGATATCTCAATGTAAGTGCAAAAAGAAAAGCGGCAAATACAGAAAAGGCACCCAAAGCCGTGTAAGCTCTTCCCACAAATTCGTTTCGTCTTCCGACCGCTGAGCTTGTGGAGATGATGACAGATTTTGTTCCATGATTCTTGTGGATCGGGAAGTCTGGTTGAGCAAGTATCAGTGGTTGCTTGAATCACAGAAACGGTCCCAGTGCCTTACGTGTAATGACTTCGATGCGGTACATTCCTCTTTCCATGGCGTCGTCGTTATTGCGCATGGCAAGCTTCGCAAACCTGTTCCCGGCCGATGTTCGCATCCAAACCATGAAAGATTCATCCTCCGCCGGGTTAAACATGTTGCCAGCATGGTATCCGTTCGGAAACCGCTCGACCCATCCAGGGGGAGGAACAATTATAGTGCCATTTGCGCTCGCTTCCGCAGGTATCTGGTAGCTACTCGGTCGATAGATTGCCCTATCGATGTCTTTGGCGATGCCGGTTCGGGACATATTGTATGTATGCGTCTGATTTGAGCCGCTCGAAGAGGGCAGACGGATCGGATCGTGGAAGGTGTCGTTGAAGTACGAATTGGCAATCATTCCACAAGGGTAGATGATCTCCTCCGACCCGTCCTCTGTCTGGCGCGTCTTCAGAGGCCCACAATCAGACGATTTGATCGCGTTGATGCTGACACTGTCGCCCATCAACTGTTTCTTGTCACGGGAGTTGACATACTCGCGGTGATTCTGATGGAAATTTGTAAGACGGTAGTAATACAGCACAGGTGGTTGCAACTCTTCAGGGAGGAAGAACTCCATGGTGCAAAGTGTGTAGTTCTTGGTGACGCCATCGAAAGTGAAGGATTTGTTCGACCGCTTCCACTGGTCCACCAGCTGTCCCGCGGAAGATGCTTTGAACTTCTTTTCCACATTATATGGTGGCATCACCTCGAGCTCGTCGTATGATTCGATCTCGTGGCATTTCGTATAATCCAGTCGGATTTCCCTGACCTGTGACAAAGATAAGAATTATGCGAATCTCAAGTTCTGGCAGATCTAGTCGCACATACCTGATCGTTTACGACAAGCCAGAAAATTCCGATGGCAAGAAAGATAATCCCAATGAAGAGAAAAATTCTGATTGATGTTTTCGGCGTGAGAATGGGCCTGGCCAGTCAGCAGGAGAGCATGATGCGTGTACCAGATTCTACATACTCCCATGCCTTCATACGCTGCTGTTTAAAAGGTGTGTCCTTTGGCTTATTTGTCTTCTCACCCGCAACTTCCTTTCCAGGTCGAAGGCGCGCCATTGCAGATGTGCAGAGGTGTTTCGATGAAGAGTGGCTGTCGTTCTGAACGGAATATAAAGCGGGTAAAGTGTGCTGAGGCTTTTACAAATGCAACTGGCAAAGGTCTATGAGAGTAGCCACCTTCAGAAAGATGGAAGCGGTCGAGACGCTGGCGATAGGGTACATCTATGCGTGTTCATGACAAATGTCCCACTCATCGTCGACGTGAAGATGTTTGAGATTATCCCGTGGCTGGCTATGCTCGTGTCTCATCAATTACGGACCTCCACTGCTCAAAGCAAAGTCTCGAAAAGCAATATGATAAGAATCAAATTCAGTTTCGATCGCCCGCTAGGCGCCGCCTACGTAGAGAGGGTGAAACCTTAACCATAGGCAGCGGCGAAGCAAGGGAGAATACAAGCTGAAAACGAGTCAGGACAAGAGGTAAATTGAGGCAGGGGTGGATCTTCAAATGTGCTGTTGTTGCGGTATCGAATGCCGATGCCGTCCACATCCCGTGTAAATCAAGCTGGTAGCGACAGAGACCGCCCGAATTGTGGCAGTGTTTGACGTTACGGAGGGTTACGCGCGTTTTTGCTGCGCGAAGCTGGGCATTACAGTGTCCGCTAGTGATCGGCAGAGCTGAGTTCGTCTAACGCCAACCAATCGTGGTTACAGTGCCAAGAATCTCGTTATCGTTTTCTCTTTCGAAATGCCTTTGGCCAGGGGCTGGTTCGTGCGGAGGATGCAGGGATTCGTAGTGCAACTGTATCGGAACTATTCTTCGACACGCCGCAGTATCCTTGGCTTGCGGGCCGGACAACTGAGCAATGTGTTTAACGAAGACGAAGGTAAAATTGGTTTTTGTCATTGAACATAATGAGATCGACTTTGAATCAAATTGGAAATAGCCTCCCAGGTCCTGTCATCTAAATGCTTATGCTGGCCGTTATCATTAGAACATAATCTCGAGAGGATTCAAGTCCACCCAACGGGCGTATCATCAGAAATCTCTACTACACATCTACGGAATCTTTCCAATTTGACAGTCTTCAACCGGCAGTCTCATTCTCCCAGCCCAAAACTTGCGACTCTGCTAGCCTTGAGCTTACAGGCCCTCCATAGAGAAGACCGCAACAATGCTGCAGAACAAGAAAGGCTGGTCCATTAGTTCGCTTTTCCAAAGGCGTCCATTGCCTCCTTCTGCAAATGGTCGTCATATCCCCATTGGGCTAAATCACCGACAGCCCCTGCAAGACGAGCGTCGCCGAAAACCATACATATCGAACGCCATCAAGACATCAAAGTACAATGTCTTCGACTTCTTACCGCGGCAATTATTGTACCAATTCTCACGCTTGGCCAACGCCTACATGTTGGTGATATCAATACTGCAGGTAATCCCTGGGTTCAGCACCACCGGCAGATTCACTACCCTCATTCCCTTACTTATCTTTCTTTCCCTCATCATCGCCAAAGAAGGCTACTACGACTGGAAGAGATTTCGACAGGACGTGGCTGAGAACAACCGTGACGCTGTCGTTCTTCGAGATGCTGCGTCAGGTGCGAAGGGCTCGCTGCCAATGGGCGCGCAGTATTACGGCGGATCCAATGCGACTGCGCTGCGATGGATGCGGTCGACATGGAGAGATCTGAAAGTCGGGGACGTCATCATGCTTTCCAGGGATGACGATGTCCCAGCTGATATCGTGCTTCTTCACGCGGATGGCGAGAACGGATTTGCCTACGTGGATACGATGGCGCTCGACGGCGAAACAAGCCTCAAGGCGAAACAACGACCATCGACGTTACCCGACTGCAGCACCATCGAAGGCATTGCAGCATGTCCAGCACACCTGACCACCGAGGATCCTAATGCGGATTTATACCGATTCGATAGCAAGCTGACTGTCGATGATCTCACTCGCCCCTTGACGATCAACGAAGTCATTTACCGCGGCAGCACGATTCGGAATACCTCTTGTGTCGTTGGGATCGTCATCAATACCGGCGAGGAGTGCAAGATCAGGATGAATGCCAACAAATCGACGAAGCCGAAGCGGCCAGCGTTAGAGAGCATGACCAACAAGATTGTGGTTTTCCTCATGATGTACGTGCTGCTCAGTTCGGCTATTGCGACCGTGGCGTATGTTATCTGGAAGGACAAGCAAGAGCGGTTTGCATGGTACCTCGAGAGCACGTCAATCCCGTTCCTCGACATCTTTGCTGGCTTCATCATCATGTTCAACAACGTGATCCCATTGTCTCTCTACGTGGGTCTCGAGGCTATCAAGCTCGGCCAGATGAATCTCATCGGCAATGATCTGGATATGTATCACAAGGAGACGGACACTACCGCTGGCGTCAACAACACCAATAACCTAGACGACCTTGGTCAGATCAGCTACGTTTTCAGCGACAAGACAGGTACTCTGACTGACAACATCATGAAGCTACGGCGTATCAATATCGCTGGCACGAGCTGGCTGCATCGGATGGACCTTGCAGCAGACTCAGACGAGTTTGGAGACCAAGCAGCCGATCTTACAACCGACGATATGCTGGAGTACATCCGAGCACGACCGAACTCTCCATTTTCCACCAAGGCTATGCGATACATTCTTGCGATGGCGCTATGTCATACCTGTTTGCCTGAAAGGAACGAGGATGGAGAGATGGACTTTCAGGCCTCTTCTCCGGATGAACTTGCTCTGGTCAGGGGTGCGCGAGATCTGGGATTCATCGTCACGCAACGCTCATCGCAGTCGGTCACTGTACAGATGCCCCACGTCGATGGTAGCTCTTCTCAAACTATCTACGAGATCTTGGACGTTATCGAGTTCAGCAGCAAGCGGAAGAGAATGTCCATCGTCGTTCGCTGCCCTGACGGCAGGTTATGGCTGATTTGCAAAGGCGCCGATAGCATCATCTTGCCTCGTCTTCGATCTGCTCCGTCGGACATGACAGGAGCCCCTAGCAGCAACGAGGGTGGTTTCAAGGGGGCGCGAACCATCTCTGCTCGTTGGAGCACACATAAAACGCCTCAATTCGAAGAGACTATCGCCGAGTTGGGGGATATGGACGATCGCTCGGAGTATAGTCAACCGTCAGCAAACAACGAAGACTCGTGGATCCGTCTTCAGCCTCAGCCGCTCCGCGCCAATGCGACGAGGTCCACAGCGGGACAGCAATCTCGGTTTCAATTTTTAGAGAACCCTCAATTACTAGATGACGCTCAAAACATTCGTCAATGCTTTGCGCGAATTGACGAGTATGCCACGGAGGGTCTGAGGACGCTCATCTACGCCGGCAGATTCCTGGAGCCAGCAGAATACCACAACTGGAAGCAGCGCTATCTTGAGGCAGAGACTAGTCTCGAGAATAGGCAGCAGCGTATCGAAGATGTGAGCGATCTGCTCGAGCAGTATTTTGACCTTGTTGGCGCATCAGCTGTTGAGGACAAGTTGCAGAAGGGCGTTCCCGAGACCATCGAGAAATTGCGCCAGGCGAGGATCAAGATATGGATGCTCACCGGTGACAAGCGAGAAACCGCAATCAACATCGCACACTCCACGCGTATCTGTGGCCCGGATACCTCCCTTTTCGTCATCGATGTGAAGGAAGGTGATCTGGAACTGCAGCTGACAGGCATCACAGATGCAGTTCAGTATCGCCTGGGACCGTCGTATTCTGATCCTTCACGTGCGCACGCAGCGGTGGTCATTGATGGAGAGACTCTGACTTGCATTGAAGAGCCTTCTGCAATCCGTCTTCGCAATCTTTTCATCTCTCTCATGACCATGGTTGACTCGGTCATCTGTTGTCGCGCCTCTCCTGCCCAGAAAGCCCTACTTGTCAACACAATTCGCAAAGGCCCACCAAGCGAGGCATCCGGTATATTTTCTTGGCTCAAACGGGGACCCAAGAAGCCTTTGACACTTGCAATCGGTGACGGAGCCAACGATCTGGCCATGATCTCCGCAGCCAATGTCGGAGTTGGCATCTCCGGTCGCGAGGGACAACAAGCAGCGCGAGTCGCGGACTTCAGCATCTCTCAGTTCCGATATCTTTCAAAGTTGATGTTGGTTCACGGTCGATGGAACTATTACCGCACGACCCGCTTCATCCTTGCGACGTTTTGGAAAGAAACATTCATCTACTTCCCCCAGGCCCTGTTTCAGGAGCAGACTGGGGCAACAGGGACGAGTCTCTACGAACCAGGAAGTCTCACATTCGTCAGCTTCTTCACGGCAGTGTGCATTCTCGTCCTCGGAACTTGGGAGCAGGATCTCAAGTCGCGGACTTTGGCGAAGATTCCGGAATTATTCAGATATGGCCAGAATGGTGAGGGGTTGAATATGGCGGTGTATCTCGGCTGGGTTGGCAACGCCCTCATCGCCGGTCTCATTGTCTACGCCGGTTGTTGGGCTGGATATACCGATTCAGAGATGATTGATGACGACGGCCTCTACGCGCAAGGTCTTTTAACTTTCATTGCTTGTGTCATCTGGATCAACATCAAGCTTTTGTAAGTCAAGTTGAAGCAAACAAGGTGAATGTCTTGACTAACGCCTTCAAGGATCGTCGAGCTACATCACAAGACGCAGATTGCCTTCTGGGCCATTTTCGGCAGCGTTGCTGGAGTGTGGGTCTATGCTTTAATCACTGCAGTCGCCTCCGGCCCCAGTTCAGGTCCGTATTCCATTCGAGGCGGCTTGCTTCTTCTTTTCGGTCGTGATCCAGCCTGGTGGTTCACCTTGCTGCTGGTACTGGGGGGATTGAGCATAATGGAAATGGCCACTCAAGCTCTAAAACAGAGTCATGTCTTGCGGGCCTGGCTGTCTCGGTGCTGGTCTTCAGAACACAACACGGAAAAGAAAGGGGGAGGGGTTCGCGAGGGTTTCAAAGACTGGGAGCCACGTTTGTGGCAGGAGATGGAGAAGGAGCCGGGTGTGATGAGTGTCCTCGCCCAGTTGCGCCGGCAGGAGCTCGTTGAGTAGCAGCCTTGTTTGTAAACACTGGGCTTTTAGCCTGCACTTTTAGATATTGAATGAATTTGCCTGTCACGATAATCGATACTCTCGAAACGTTGAAACTTGGAAGTTGAAGGTTTCAATGACGACCTCAGCACGTATGATCACCGTCGTTGCGGCTTTCGAGAAACTCAGGAGTCGGTTTTAAAAACGACGTTCCCCGCCAAGTCGGCTTCCCCTTAGTCTGGCATGCATCTGAGATCTACCCGGCCGATTTGAGACACTTCTCAGTACACCCACCGGCCTTACCCGACGGCACCTTTGAGTGAGTGGGCCTCCACATGCTCAAGGGAGGCGTTGGGGCTTGCGGGTGGGTTCGATCTTCCGGAACCACCGGGTGGCAAGGGGCGGCTAAGGCAGGCCGGAATGCGGAGTGACGGCTACACAATGATCAAGTTCTGGGACCATACTGGCGTCGGCCGTTGAGTGGCTTTGGAGTCCAAATATGCCCCCTGTAGCCGAGCCGTTGCGATCCTAGCTTGGAATTCATTGCTCGCAAATTTCAGGGGGCCTGAGTAGGAGGAATTTTGGACTTGAATAATGAAAGGTGGGACTACCCCCCTTTGAAACGGACGATACTTTAATGCGTTTGGGTACTAAGTATTAACAATATTCGAATTCGATGCTCGTAAGACTTCAACGGTGCCCAACCCCATGGTGCTACGAATACTCCAGCGACCTCTTCATTGGGACGGGTGATTGATCCGCACCGCTGACACATTCCTTATTCTCTATTCATCATAGGACATCCCGACGCATTGCCCGACGCTCCAACATGAAGGTCGCTGAGCTCTTTGGCGGTCATCTTCACCTCTGCGGCAATAGCCTCGTCGAACCTGGTCTCAGGATCGACAGTCTTACCGATGGGATCTTTCCTTACCACCCCGTTGGGAGCAATTTGCTGAAACATCTGCAAAGAATCGAACTGGGTATCTACCGCCTGAAGCCGAAGCTTCTCGTCCACCCGCGCAATCGTGACACCCTGGATGTCGATGGGTCCTCCGTGCGCCTTTGCGGTCACCTTTTCTCCTTTGCTAAACGAAATCGTCAGAAAATTAACTCAAATGAGAAATGATGGATGCATACTTATTGAAACCCACGTAGTCGTTCTTCATGACGCCCCAATGGCGCCACTTGAAGGCGACAACAGGCGGCCCGCTGTACACCTCGAGAACCTCCCAAGCGAAAGTAGGCATCATTCTCTTGAAGGTCTTGTGGCTGGATGCGAAGTCTGAGTAGTCGGGGCTATAGTACTCATTGGGCGAGATGACGGCGTTGTAGGTGCCGACCTTCAGCATGTGCTCGCCTGACTGCGCTGCTCCGCCGTTGACTGAGAATGTGTACTTCTCGTGGTCGACAGTCCTCCAGTCTTGAAGTCTTGTCTTGAAGGACGCTTCAACCTCCCAGTTCTTGACCAGGTTCTCGACCAGCTCCGGCAAGCTGCCAGCAGCGTGGTTCATCTTCTTGCCTAGACACAAGATTAGCTTCCACCGTTCGCGTTTGAAAGCACAGAGACACAATCTTACCTTCTCTCCAGACCCTCCGTGTCTTTGTGTAATCTGGCGCTCTGCCATATCGCCACTGGACGCCCTCGTCGCCAAACACAGCGTTGGGGGAGGTGACATAGTCCGGCAGGGCAGGCGATGCCGCGGCCTCAGCCTTACGGTCTTTGGGGGTTTCCACGATAACCATGGCGGCGAACTGGTTCGAACGAAGAAAAGAAATCCGGACGAGGGGCGGAATGAGGCGTTGTCGCCTAGTTATGGTCTCTGGCTTCCGGGGATTGGGGCGGAAAGTCGCTGTGCCACGAGGGGGTGAAATTGTCTTAGATACGCGTGGGAGAAGAGAGACAACGGTGATACAAGTATTCCCGCAGTTGTCAAATCTCTAGCGGTGGCGCTGCTTCCTCACGGCCGTTCCGTCTCCGTCTGAAACGTATAACGCGGCGGGAGAGTGCGTCCCAAGAATCCTACAGAAACGTTCGGTCCTGCAGGAAAGCAAAATCTCCTGCACGAAATGGCGAGCCGAAGTCCGAGCTCCGGGAACACAATTACCTTTTCTTCTTTCGCCAGGCGCAGAACGCACGTGTGTATTGTGTGTCTGTGGTCGGCAGAACAGGCCTGGGCCAGCTGAAGTACCAAAGCGACAAAGGTTATGTGACACGAGGTGGCCACCCGGGAGCAACAAGTTCAGATTCTGCACTTTAATTTGCTGGAAGGGGTCCCGACAAGCGAATCCTGGCTCATCTGACTTGGTCAGCAAATTGATTGATTCAGATATCCCGATGACATGGTAGGGGGAGAATGGAAACGTGCATGTTACCAGATCCGGCGTGATGTTCGATCCTTGCGCAACCTGAGTTGAGCGAGGGAGAATTTTGTAAATCAGAGGGGAAGAGAGATTTCAAGAGAAGACAATTGCCCGGTCAGACTGGAGGAGTGAAACTGAGGAGCAAAGTCTATTATCTCATAAACACAATTTTCCCATGTGGCGGCAGCATGGCGTTCTTTATGTGAAGCGGTGTAGCCCGGCTTTTCCGGTTCAGAAGCCTCACTATCACATCTCATTATCAAAAGTCTCATCAAAAAGTCATCGTCGGCACTAGGGAGGAGGGAGAAGGCTTAGCTCGTGTTGAGAGGAACGCAGGGAGGAAGGGAGGCTGCAATCCCGCAGCGTCATTGGCTCCATCGAGGGTCAGTAATCAAGCGCATCGCCGACTCTAATAGACCCCTGGAAGTGTCTCTCTTCTAACGCGTGGCTTCAATGTCTTTGATTGATCAAATCCATGTCTGTTTTGGTCCAAATGTCTCAGTTCGGCGTGCCACGCGTATACAAAGCAAGCAACTTTCCGATGTCTTGGCGGCCAATCGTAAGCTATCGACAGAGACATTTTGACGATCTGTGGGGTGTCTGGTTCAAGAAGAAACGAGGCCGACATGCCCGTGCTACCTTACCTCGTGGTCTGGCACGCTGAGAGGTGAATCATGTCCTTTTGCCACGCGACAACAAATGAGTCTTGTCCTACTTCAATGTCATCATTATCGGGACGGAGGAAAGAATCCTTGATGCCGAAGTTCCCCAGCCCCTTGCCTCCTGGCATCTGGGTAATTATGTGTCGGGAGCATGTGAACCGACAACTTTTTCAAAGACCGCCCCGTTCTCTGAATCCTTGGCGTGCATGATCCAACAAAAAGCTAGGGTTTTCAAATTTTTCAATGTGCAGTAGACCGATTCTTAAATATACATAAGGTATTTGTATTCGGCGAGCTTCGCCGACTCGGCAATGCACCCAAGGAACGCCGTTGAGAGAAGCAAAGAGATGTACGTTTGAAAGTTTTGTGAGACGAGCTCGGTCCGGAGCTACCGACAACAGCATCGTCATCCGGTGCATTTGTCACCGATGGTTTCCGGTTCTCAAACGTGCGGGATGCGCCGAGACACCCACTATTATCGGCCGAGGTCTCAAAGTGGAACCGCGTCCGGGTTCCGTGGACAGAGCGGGGAAGGGCACGATTCTTCGTGGAGGAATGTTCAGGCGGAATGGCAGGGCGAACCTTTGGTGAATGCTTCATTTGGCAGCTACATCTTTGTGAATACCACCGTGTCATTGAAACCCGGCTCAACCGAGAGGTCTAGAGTGACGATCCCAGAACTACCTGGACACACTAATTCACCGCACAACCCATCATCTCGCTGTCTAAGACAGAGGAAGCCTCATTTGGGAATCAGCTTGCATGCATATGCTGGTGCTTAGTATTACCGTTACTGTCCTCGTGGGATCGGTCGCACTGGGTCCCATGGGACGAACAACTCACAGGTGATTCCCGTTGAGGTACATGTTCGTGCATGATCGCACTATCACCGCGCGGGTTGTAATACGATGCAATGGAGCCAACTGCCTTCCTGGGGTTTTACGCCCGAAGGTTGCGGGGCCAGACAACCGCTTCGGGGCGGGAACATCCCGACCTAGAGCCGATCTGTGGAGAGTCTGCAGGTACTGTAGCATTTGCATCGAAAGACATCGGATCCCGCCGGCTATTATCCCAGCCAGGCTGTGTTTGTTTGGTGGGCCAACGCCAACTACAGAGTCATTGTTGGCTGTTTTCTACTACCCCTCTTCTCGGACCACTCTCACATCGGGGCTTCCATGTAACCATGCTTAAATGAACTGCCAAAAAGCTTCAAAGTCTCCACGTATAGGACCAAGGAAGAGCATGCTTTGTCACATCGTAATCAGCCGCCGAGAGTCTAGAAACTTGCAAACAACAGGTAAATCACAATTGACGGATGCGATCTGCTTCCGAATAGAAGTTGCGGTAATGACATATGGTGTGGCCAAGACATAAATACCAGGCAGAAGTCCGCAATCATGTACACTCCATTCTCATCATCACAAGCTCCGACATCAAACTGCATCAACTTTGACACAACCCTATTGTCAAACACCTTCCAATCGCCACCATGCAGTTCACCATCCTTTCTCTTGCCACATTGGCCTCTTGTGCCGCTGCGCAATTCTGCGGTGTCGTCACCTCTCCCGCTCAGAGCTACATCCCCTGCGAATCAGAGCAATTCCCTGCCATGGACGCTGCCTGTACCGCCATTGGAGGTACTGTGTCCGGTCACAACCGAGAAGTCG
Organism: Colletotrichum endophyticum; assembly: GCA_027406105.1. Taxonomy (NCBI): domain Eukaryota; kingdom Fungi; phylum Ascomycota; class Sordariomycetes; order Glomerellales; family Glomerellaceae; genus Colletotrichum; species Colletotrichum endophyticum. The sequence continues at coordinate 1,643,254 of JANVYF010000005.1, forward strand.
GCAACCAACTCTCCAACTGCATCACATACTGCAACAATGTCCCCGCCGGTGGACACGACACCAACGGCCTCGCCGGCCGCTGGAACTACCACCTCTACGTTGTCGATTCGTGCACCAGCTGCGGATACTGTGGCGGCCAGTAGACGTCGCTGAATCTTCACGCGATCGGCCCGTGTTGGTCACTATGAGGGCGAAGGCCAAATGGTAGATGGTAGAACACCAGAACGCTTGAATACGGCGACTCTGTCACGTTGTTCCCAAGATCGAGTTACTGGATACCAAAATATTCATGTACATACTACAACATGCAGATATAGTTGGAGATGTAAAAGGAATTGACATTTCATCACATATACACAGTTCCAATTTGTTGAGGGTACTTGCAATTTATTTTCGTCATGTGGAAGCCCCTCCGATTTGATCGGGAGTCTTTGCGTACAATATTCGGCAGAATAATATGAAATACATCAAACTTGCACATGTGAAAACCAAACCAGTCTAAGATGCCCTTCCATTAACACTGTCCTCGCGTCATTCTCAATGTGTCCTACAAGGGGTATTACTCCAAAGTGCACGACACCAAGGTCAGCAGACGCCCTCAATCTCAAGAGATGGGCTTTCTGGGCTCTACCCGAACGCAAAAGCCCCGGGGCTTTACGAACCACGCGTTGGCGGTCGTCCAAGACCCTCCAGGCGCTGCCGCATCTCCGTCAAGCTTGAAGTTGAAATCGCGGATGATTCTCGGGATCAGTTTTGTCATCTCCAAAATGGAAACATTCTTTCCCAAGCACGTCCTCGATCCCAAGCCGAACTATTTCAAGATTAGCCAAATCGCTAATTCAAAAGCTTGGAGAACCACACTTACCGGCATCCAGTTTCGGTTCATTAGGGAAAGCTTGTCTTCGTCGTCGATGAGCCAACGCTCAGGGCGGAACTTATCGGCATCCTGACCGAAGATACTCTTGTTATGATGTTGAACCCAGCTGTTGATGCCAACGACAGACTAAAAAGGAAAAGAAGTCATTAGTAAATTGACGGATTACCCTAACCATCATCAATACGTACACCCTCGGGAAAGAAACGGTCGGCGATGGTAGCGCCTCCCTCAGGAACGACTCGCTCCAGCGGCAGGCCGACTGCAGGGTGCATGCGCAACGCCTCCTTGATGACAGCCTGCAAGTAAGGCATGTCCTGACCCTGCTTGAATGTGGGATTCTCCGAAAGCTCGCCCCGGCTGCTGAAGTCGTCGATCTCGACACGCAATTTTGTGACGCAATCTGGGTTCCTGAGAATATGATACAAGATTCCAGAAAGACTAATGCCGGTTGTGTCTGAGCCCGCAAACATATTGGTTGCGCAGCCAATGAGAATGTGGTAATTGGTGAAGGCATCGGGGTCCTCAGAGTGTTTGGCAAGATACTTCCTCAGGAAAGTCTCACCGACACCAGCGCCTTCAACGTCGGTTTTTGACTCAGCCACTGACTTGGGTGCAGCTCGCTCTTCCGTGATCCTGCTCTGAGTGAAGTTCATCACATACATGATGCGGTCGGTTCGGAAAAGAGGACCCATGGCTGAAAGAAGCGGGGCAATATATCGATGGAATGAGGGGAAAATTCCGGCGAGGCTTGAGTAGACCAAGCTGGCGTCAAGGTTCTCGATAACCTTGCCAATATCATCACCGCGGTCTAGGAAACCTAGTCGCTTGCCATATGTGATGTACGCAACGGCATCAAAGGCAAAGCACTGGAACCAGTGGCCGATGTCAACGGGTGCGCCCGCCTTTGAGAATTCCAGCATGCGTTGGGAGAAGATCTCGCCGCACTCATCAAGATACGGCTCGTAGTTGACGAGCGATGTCATCGAAAAAGCGTGGGCAAAGAAGCGTCGGTTGTGGGCATGGCGTTTGATGGACTGATCGGAGAAAATGTTCCACCAAGTGTCGTTTGGCTGAAAGGATGAGTACCAGATCGACTTGGGGAATTGAGTTCCGTGACCGTAGATAGTCTTCGATGCCTCAGCGTCATTGATGCTGTATCGGTTGGGGCCGTATCTGACGATGGGGCCTAGTTGGGTGAATCTCAATTAGAAATTGCCACGCAAAAAAAGGTCCGGCATATCTGCACATATACATACCATACTTCTCATGGAGAGAAATGTTGACTTTTTCAAAACTGCCTTGCTTGATGCGAAAAAAATACCAAAAGTCCGTAAAGCGCGCCAACATAGGCCCAGGTATGGACCGCAGAGGAGAGCGCACCCAATTGAACAACGCTGCAGCAACGTATAAAAATAAGGCAAACGCCGCCACGGCTAATAAAAGTTGATTATTCATGTTGCGAGGTCAAAGATGCTGAAAAGATTGGATGAACTGCTTGCTTGTCAAGGCTGGTGACATGAACTGGATCGATGCAGCTCTGAACATTCTTCGCGAGGAGCTTTATAGTCGACGGCCTGTCTCATTTTTTGAGTTTCATTTCTCCAGGTCTCGTATGGTTGTGATTGCTTTTGCGCGGACTGATACGCAATTGATGCATCACGTCCATGGGTTGCCTGTTGCGTAAAGGCGTACGGCTTAGAACACCAATTGGTCGTTGGCGATGGTCGAGTCATAGCGCCCCCGAAAAGCCCCAAAAAGCGGACGGCGTGGAAAATGAGCTGGCCCCATACGACGATGGCCGGCGGCGAATAGTTGATAGAACAATAATAATACTGGTGCTTGGCCTGAGACCTTCGCTTCAGCGAGTGGATCATACAGCGGCAGTACAACCTCGGGTGCTGATCCTTGGCGGGCTATCGTCGTCAACTTACACACCGCCAAACTTTCCACCTGGGTTGTGTCGAAGCTTTCATTACGTATCAGTGATGATGACGCTCTATGTTTTCTCAACAAAGAAGCCTGGACTGAGAGGCAATCCGCTGTCCGCAGTTTGCGAAAGCAAGGACGAATTGGTGGCACACTGGTTGGATTGAAGTCATCGGATTTTACCATCATCTGCCGAAGCTGCACGGAGCGCGTCGCGGTGATGGCGGGCACATAACTTTCATGGAGGGGCCTGGGGCAACACCCGGAAAACGAAAGTTGTCCGAGACCGAGGTCGACCCGTCTTATGCTTGACACTCATGAAGGCGGGCTGGCCCCGCACGGGGTGCTCCGGCGAGTGGGGCAGCGTTCAAGCCGGGATTGCGGACCGGAGGCTATTGGATGCCGCGACCGAAGGTCAACGGTCATTGACTACTCTCGACCCCCCGCTACACTTTGATTTTTCACAAGAGTCCCATTTTTAATGAGCAATGGAAACTCGAAAACAATGAAAGGAAGGAGCCTCAGAATGTCATCCCTGGCGAGCTAAGTGTCCTGAACTCAGCAAGCGGCGTCTATGGAAGCGGAGACGATGGTGTAACATAGTAAAAGCATCCCTGATACGAAATCGGCAAATTGATGCAAAACTTCACCTGGAATACTCCTGAGGCTAAAATTCGACGAATGACAAACTACGTATAGATACTTGCGAATTGCCAACGCTGGCTGGCGGACCACGGAGACCGCGTACATCACCGGCTTTCCTCTCGTCTTTAGTACGTAGCCGGAGTAACACTGAGCCGGCCACCATCCGTCAAGACGCAGTTACCATTGCAGTATGCGCCGGCTCGTGAAGCCAGGTACAGTAGCGGTCCCATTATATCTTCCGGGAGACCTGCTCTCTCAGCAGGTATTTGATCCAGGGGGAAAGCTCCCTCAATTGTCGGATCGGTACCTTGAATCAAGCTCGTCGTGAGGTCAGTCGGGAACACTGACTTAGTTAGCAATTTGACCAGAGATATTTCTTGTTGGGTGGAAACTTACATCCTGGGCAGAGTACATTGGCTCTGATCCTGTGCGGCACCAAGTACGTCGCCAGCACCTTCAACATCATTGTCGTTGCCGCCTTACTAGTGCCGTAAGCAAATCCAGCCGTGATCTTTCTGTTGAAGCTGCCAATACTGCTGGTTGCAATGACCTGGCTCCTTCCACCCTGATAATTAGACCGATTGCCTTTGTCCAAGAGTCCCAAGAATGATATCGCTGTGTAGAATACAGCAGTGCAGTTGACGTGGTACGTGTTGGTGAATTCCTCCACAGGGATCTCCAAGAGAGCGTCTTGAACTTGCGCAATCGAGGCGCCCGGAGGCACGTTTCCGGAAGGCCCAGCAATACCTGAATTGGCAACGAGCAGGTTGATATACCCGACATCTTTTTCAATCATCGCCACTGCGTCTTTGAGGCTTTGGCGGTCTGTCACATCGCATTGAATCGGCACAATATTGTCACAGCCCTACCATAAGTACGTGTAGTCAGCGGCCATTAGTCTAAGGGCGATCGTCTGACGGTACGCACAATTTCTTTAACAGCATCTTCCAGCACGTTTCTTCTTCTGCCGAGGATGTAGACTTTCTTTGCGCCGTTTTCTGACAACGCTCGTGTCATGTAAAGTCCTAGCCCTACAGCAATTGTGCTTAGCTAGCCAAGTGATTGAGAGCCATGTTGAATGCAGACATACCGCTGCCTCCGCCCGTTACGACAGCTATGATCCCTCGAATATCGAAAAGATTGCCTGATTTGTAGGATCCATCTTGAGACATGGTAGGTTAAGTATAACCTCGAACCGGAGGCTTTGGTTTTGGTGTGAAAATGTGTTTTGGTGGGTCGAATTGAAGATGGAAACTCACGGAAAAGTGAGTAAATTCGCAATCAACTGTGTGAGATATGTTGATGTTTGGCCTCCATTTATTTTAGAAATGACTGCACCATCTAACTTCCTCTTTTTTACATTGATGGTCCTCGTTCGCGGTGGCCTGCCGAATCCGGTCCGAGCGACCCCCACACTACTACTCCAGGCGTAGTCGGCCGAGGGCAAATGGAGGCTAGCTTCCTATGTCTATCAGGCTTGACATAAGCCGAGTAATTTCACACAGAAACCTCTCAAGTGAAGTCAAAGGAAGGTCATCGCGACCCTCTCAGTTGTGCAAGCGCGGGGGTGTGGGTGTTGTGGGGGAACCCCGGGGTTCGGGCTGAGACCGCGGCCAGCTCCACTTTGCGCATCGGAGGAAGCTAACAAGATTGAAGATGACATTATCCGAGACTTTGAAGTTCGCCATTTATCTTCCGTCCGAAGATACAAGAAAAGGAAATAGAAAATGAGGGGCGAATTTTGCTCATCGGCGATTGATAGCACTGAAAATTTGTGTTCATTCAATTGTATTTGTAAGCTGGCATTTTTATCGGCACACCGAAGCGTTGGACGTTGCAAACTTCTCCTAGAACTCACCATTGCATAATGTTGCCTAGAATGAAGTGATGTTAGGAATTCCTTTTCTCTTCAATGTTTGGTACTGTCTATTAGCACCTTCGATGCCTCCCTTGCCGACGATACTGTTGCTTTGTAAACAACCGCGTCGAGGGCCTCGAATGGGCGGGCGGCTATTGTCGTCTCAACACCAATACAGCAGTCTTCGTCATACAAACAAGCCGCTACACCTAGACACCGCTTCCATTAGTTATTTCCCTCTTTTTGATACAGATCTAAGGTGATCGAAAACAACGTGAATGTATTGATGTTAATCGTCTTTGACGCTTGTGCTCCTACGAATATCTAACCCGACCAAAACTCCTCGCGTTGATAGACCTCTCCAGCCCCAGCCGATAACCCGCATCAGCAGTGCCACCTCCTAGTTTAGTTGCGTCCGGTATCCACCGACGTCGGAGAAGAAGCTTAAAGCGAGCGTATATACAGGAGCAACCTATAAATACATGCAATTTGTATTCGGTACCTCTGCGCTAAAAGTGCACACTCTTCGTGGCACCACCTTAAGCGACAGGGGGAAGGGCCAAGTTGGCGGGGATCCTTCCGGCGGAGCCACCGGCCACGTTCTTTGCGGGTACGTTCTGCTGCGATCCCTTGGCGGCCATCTTGTAGGCCTGCACGTCCGCGTCCGCCTTACTATACTGCTGTTAGTACTTCTCCCGTCCGCTTCTGCATGCGTGAGTGACTTACGGGTTGATGATCATAACCATGCCGAGTTGGCAGTGCATGCCCTGGGCGCAGTACAGAAGCATTGGCTCGGTGTTCTCAACCTGAACGTTGAAGGTTCCGATGGGGGAGCCATCGGTGACACCCGGGATGAAGCCACTGTGAACAGCGTTGGGCTGCATGTCCCCAAGAGGCAAGCATGGTGCTTGTACGTTCGCAGCCTGGGTGACAGTGTGGTTATTGGGCCAGAATTGGAACTGAACGATGTCGCCGGGCTGAGCTCTCACGATCTCAGGGTAGAAGAGCAACGACTTCTCGCGGGTCGGGCTACCGACGAGGACTGGGATGACCTTAGGAGTAGGTCCGGGAGGAGCACCCGCGGGAGGCATGGGAGCAGGTGGTGCCTGGCGCTCTGCAATAGAGTCAGCTCGGGGTCATAGCACGTTGACCTCATGGCTTTGTCTGCTTACCCTCAATGGCAGCAGCCATGGACGCGCCAATGATGGCGGAGAAGTAGACGACGACCGTGTTGAACTTCATTGTGGCAGACGGAGACCCGTGGGCTGGATGTTAATTACTAGAGACGTTGATTCGATATCGCAACAAGAACGCTAATGATCCCACGCAGCAATGGGAGGTTGGAGGAGGGCCCTGTGATATTTAAGCTACTACTCCTTTGCACTGCAGAATCTAAAACGAATCGCACTCGCAGGAAAGCATCGCTCCTGCACCCGCTGACTAGAACGAAGCTTTTCTCTTAACCTTCCGCACTGGGCTAAATTCTCCCGATCATGAGACCGACTAAGCCCTTCAAAACGGACGGACATTCATCTTTTTTCTCGGTTTGCTGCCGCGATCAACAGGGGTAGCAAGTGAAGCTTGGGGCTCCCGAGAGATGGGATGACCGAACTGCCCAATAGGACGTGCTGAGTACCTCAAACGTGCCTTGTTTCGTTTCTTCGGCCACACTCCCTACCGAGCTGGCTTTCTGCTTAGAAATGAAGAAGAATATGCAGAGATGCTGCTTAAACATGCGGTGGGAGGGGCGGCACTTCGCTCTTTCGGAATGGAGGGGGAGCCGGCCAGTCAATAATCTGTCTGGCTGTGTCAGGGTGGCCCGAGATTGGACGACAAGCGCAAGGGGCGAAGCTGCGAGGGGTAGCTTATCCTCGCTCACCGGCCGCGGGCTTGCAGGAGTTAGCCATTTTGACTATAGAGTAGAGTTATGACCGGATGAAACGGTTGCGGAGTCGTTTCGAACACTCACGAGGCGTTGGCCGCCTGCTGGCTCCATCACGACTTTCCGTGGTGGGGGATCTCCGAGCGCTCAGGAGCATAGGGGAGCGGGAGATCGGCACAAAGGGCACATTAACCTGCACATCTTATGGCATTGCGGCTCCCGGAAGATACTTCCCACGCGCGCGGGAGACAAAATTGGTCTTGACGTCAACTGAGTTCTTGGGCTGAAAGCGGGAAATGGTTCGATGTATGTTAGGGTCGTGCGCACGTCTTGATCGTGTCAAAATCACGATTGTATTACCATATGCGATCACTTCAATCTAGTGAGCCTGATCTATTCTATCCAACATGTACGCCATCTAATTGCAATATCCGGTAACTTGGAACCACCCTGTTCCAAAAGCCGATGCCCTATTATTTCTCCGTATCTCCGTCTGTTTGGCTTTTTGCATCCGTCTTCGGCTTGTTCTCCTTGACGCTCTTCCACTCGAAAAACCCAACTCCGAGGACCGTTAAACACCCGAGAACGGTCGCAATAAGAAACACGTTTTGCAGTGCCCTGTTGTACGACTCAATGATACCGTCCACCGAATCCGGGTAGGTCTTGCGCATAGAGTCCACCAGCCCCGATGCTCCGGCGTTGATGACCACGGCCGGATTTACGTTGGGGACGTTTCGGCGGAGCTCGGCGACGAGTCGCGAGCTGAAGATGTTTTGCGCAACAGCTAGAAACACAGTACCGCCCAGGCTCTGGAGGAACACTAAGACCGAAGTAGCGAGGGCGATGTCGCGCCCCTTGAACACGGTTTGCGCGGCAATGATGCACTGCTGCCCTCCCAGACCCACTCCCAATCCCATTAGGACGAGTGAAGCAGCCCTGAGGCAGATGTTAGCACTTTGGGCAGACTGAATCGGAAAACGTAACAGGCCATACCAGAAAGCCGTGTCAGTGTCAACGGTAAACGAATAGATCAAGCCACCAGCCACGGAGGAAATGACAGATGACGCGATGATTTGCGGCACGTAGTAGCCAATTTGACTCGTCTAATGATTTATCAACATGAAGTGTCAACGTCGTCAAAACGGCGGAGGGACCTACCAAGATCCCGGACACGATTGTCGCGACAGACATCGAGGCCGATGATGCGAGCAGGTCGATGCCACTCTTGTAGGCTGAGTGATTCTTGACGGCCTGCAACCAGATCGGGATGTAGTAGACATCGATAAAGAGCAGAGAGAACAGGAGTAAGATTGTCCAGCATGAGGCGATCATGGTTCGCTGAGACATGATGCGAAGAGGAACCGTTGCCTTGTCGCCTTCGCGATATTGGACGAAGCCCCACAAAAGAAAACAGACCGCGAAGATGCACCAGCAGAGGATGATGCGCCAGTTGTTCCATGCGTACTCGGTTCCGCCCCACTGTAGAGCCAGTAGAAGACAGATGACCCATGGAATGAGGAGCAGTGTTCCGACAACGTCAAAGTTGTCCATGAACTCTTTGAAGCCTCTTGGTTCTTTCTTTGCCTGTTCGGGAAGCCTCAGAAAGAGGAGAATCACAGCGAAAGTTACACCTCCCAAAGGGAGATTGATCCAAAAGCACCATCCTTCCACAAGTCAGCGAACAGTGAATAATTGAAATTGTAGCAGCCAAGATCATACTCCAGGTAGCCTTGTCAACGAAGACGCCGCCAAGGGTCGGTGCGATGACCTGGGAGACTCCGGCAGCGGCACCAATCGCGGCGGTGAAAGTGGGCCGCTTATGAAGCGGTACACTCTTGGTAATGATCTAGATCCTTGTCAGCCGATGCTTGCGGCGGCCGTTGAAGCTCCCGAAACCTACAATTAAAGCCCCGGTCATCAGGCCGGCCGCACCCACTCCGGAAACCGCTCGTCCGACGATGAGGACGACGGAGTTCGGGGCCGCGGCACACACCACTGACCCCACCTCGAAGATGGCCAGCCCGATCAGGAAGATCCACTTGATGCTGTACTCGGCATAGAGCTTTCCGAAGAGGAGCTGAAAGGAACATTGTGTGAAGAGGTAGGCAGACCCGTACCACGCTACGTCGGACAGCGAATTGAACTCTGAAGTGATTTTAGGAATGGCAGTAGCCAAGATCGACCGATCCTATGGGAGAAGAGGTGTCGGCAAATTGATAACACTAAAAGTTGCTTGGCTGTCGAGAACTTACTAGGCCAAAGCAGAGAATTGCAAGAAATAGACCAATCGAGATCGCCGTAAGGGCCGGGCCGCTGGGATAGACTTCGATTATTTCGTCTTGGCTTTGGGCACCCTGTTCCGACTCCGGTTTATCCGTTTTCTCTGAGGGTGTCCTCAGTGCTGGTGTAGCGTTGACCGGCCTGGTGTGATGTCACTCGTGAGCAGGTGTTCCGCTGCCGAGCCGCTAAGGACCTCCGCAAACTTACATGGTTTCGGCGGAATATGCCCCGGAAGACGCCATTCGAATGAATATTATCGTTTGCGCTGGTGTTCAAATATGGGGATTTAGATGTTCGGTATCTAACACTAGGTTGCCTGTGCTTTTCGAGTATTTGTACTACTCTTGGCCATCTCGAAAAACAATCCCATCTTCTTGTATTGATCCTCATGTATGAACATTCTGACTGCCCTCGACATCGGTCCGTACGGGAAATAGCCCGTCAGCAAGTGTTGGTAATTAGTGGGCTAATCCGAGACCCGCTCCCATGAGATCTCTAGGGACTTTGGTCTGCTTCTACCCTTTGAGCCCAGCCACTTCCAATTTGTGGAGGTCTGCTCCATTTTCGCTTCAGCCTCGACAGGCAGCAGGTCTCTAATTGTTGCAGCAAAGGAGGTCACGTCCGAAGGAGCTCATGCAAATTGGTGGAAGATGCTGCCTAGCGCTGACCCTTGTCCCGCCAAAATGGCTCCCTAGCCGGGGTTAACACGGGCGAAAGTGGGAATTTGCGTGTCCATCGGCGGTCGGGTGGTAAGTTAACACCCGACTCCGTGTTCGAATATCATCATCTGCCCAATCAGATGCTGCCATTGTCACCCGATCTTCAACATACGGGACTTAAGACTGACACCGGTCCCCGGTCTTTGACAGCTTTCGTCCGTTCCCAGCTACACCGTCATCCGCGACGTTTTTCGATTTTCCCATTGCTTGTGATATGCCATTTTGAGCGCCAAATTCACAGAGCACACGCCGTCATTGTTGTTTTATCGGCCTGAAGATGACAAATATTTCTCAAGAAGAAGAGGGCAGTAGCCCGGAATTCATCGCGAACGCGAAAAAGCTCCGAGCTTGCAGCAATTGCGCGCGCCTCAAGATCAAATGCAGGTGGCCACCGGCCACGGAACATGGTGAACCAACCGACTGCACAAGGTAGGGAGAGATTGCAGACTCCATTCTGGGCACTCCAAGAATGACGTGCAGAGAGCTAACACAAGCTAGATGTTCCCGGATGAACATCCGCTGTCGGGTGCCGGAACCAGTACCCAGAAAGAAACGGGGAAAGTCAAGGTAGGCTTTTTTTTTGATGTTCTTCTGGTCCCTTCTCCAGTGCCGAACTAAGATATCGCTGTGTCTTTCTGGCATTGAATATCAGTTGCATTAACCATCTGTGATTTCTTGACGCTGACAAGTCGCCCCCAGTCGAGTCACCGAGCTGGAGAAGAAAATCGATGGCTTAGTCAATCTTTTCCAGACTCAACAACAGGCGAAGCAACATGGAGCTCAAGCTCTTACTCCCGCTACCAGTTCATCGACTTATGAAGAAAATCAACTGCGTGGACTTCTGCCTTGCACCGGGCTGCCCATGCCTCAACCTGATACCGAAGCATCCTCCAACGCCGTTACCCCTGACCCTCACTGCAGCACCCAACACACCCCAGATGTCGGTCCTTCGAATACCTTGCAGTTGGTCCCTGGACTCTCACTCACCATGGATCAAGCCGAAGAATACCTCAATATCTACCGTACTCGCATGGTCCCACACTTTCCCTTCATACCCATCCACGTCAATGTGACGGCGCGGGAGCTCCACTCCCAAAAGAGGTTTCTTTTCTGGTGCATCATGCAGGCTCTTATTCCTCAGGAAGCCCCTGTCCAGAAGGCGGTCGATGACTGGATCAGGCACCATGCAGCAGTGCATATTATCGTGAACAGGGAAAGAAAGCTTGAGCTGCTTCAGGGCCTATTGATCTACATTGCCTGCTATGCTTGGTGGGTGCATCCCCTCTGAGTCTTGCCTACTTGAGGTTGCTGACCTTTGTCCTCGTATACAGGGGTGACATCCATATCCACTTGGGTATGAGTGCCAACGGCCTTCTGCAACTTGCCATAGGCATGGTCTCAGACATGAGCATCAACACTCTTGCTGGACCACTAGCCTGGATGCCCAAGACCATGTTATCGGATGCATGGGCTGTTATCAGCAAAGGAAAACACTTCGAAACCCCAAAACAGACTCTCGAAGAACAGAGAGCGGTCTTGGGAGGCTATTTCATTGCATCTAGGTATGAGCCTCAGTTCTAACCCCTTCTCGCTCCGAATGAATGCTGATCTAGTGATTCAAAGCGTGGCCATCTCAATGCGAAGAAGCCCCCAAGTACAATGGTCAGCATATATGGCGCGATGTTGCAGAACAATCCGCGAAGCAGGGGAGTTCGCAACAGACTCGAGCTTAATTGCCTTCGTCCGCATGCAACACATAACCGATCGTCTCAGAACTTTGTTCCCTATCTATGACAGAGACGAGGACACACCTGCTCCATTCTTCAAGGAGCACTACAGCGCAATATTCTCGTCCGTACGGAAGGAGATGGAGGACCTTCAAAAAGAGGAACCTGGGATACACAAAGATAATCGTAAGTTGCTCTTTCTCTATCCATGCAACATCCGCTTACCGGATTCCTCCGCGCAGCGCTTGTTTGGTGTCACTACGTGACCCTCGCAGTCAGACTCTACGAGCCTGCACTGGGTATGCGACCAATGAGCCCAGCAGATACACCGTCGCCGACCGAGCCATATAGCCGAACTGAAGCCCTCTGGAAATGCCTCGAATGTGTTCAGGCCGCCATGGATGCTTTAATGTCCATACCCGCAGAGATATATGCATACCTGCCCTTCACTCTGGTCTCCAGCACCGCCTTCGTAATGATGGCAGCGAACCGGCTTCTTTTGGAAGACGGCAGCCCCGACTGGGACGTTACTATCGCTCGGCAAAAAATTCCACACGCGGAAAACGCACAACGAATGGCGGACAGATTCGAAGAGGCGGATAACGTCGCCCTTGTTGTCGGCCAAAAGAGGCGTCTGTTCGAAGATCAGACGTCTAGATGGGCGAATTACGCCTACCGTGCACGATGGATGAAGAACTGGTATTTGAGCAAAGTGTCTCCTCCGCAGCGGGAGCCATCTGCCGAACAACCACTCAACACCGCGGAGGGTTCAGCGAACGACCCGAGCATGTCTTGGGTGGATGATGTCACCATGGACAAGATGTTTTGGGGACAGATGATTGTGGACGGGTTTGGACAGATGCCTTATGATTTTCAGTTTGGTAACGATTCCATGCAGACCTTGCAGGGCATCATGTGGCAGGATGGGATGAGCACGACTGAGACGATGGCCATGGCGAACATGATACCCCAGTAGTAATTCGTTACAAGGCGATGTTACATGAGTTCAAGCTTGAGATCTAAGACGCTATTGCTGGCCAATGAACTAGCCGTGATTGAGGTTTATAACGAGTGCAAACGACTCTGAGATAGGTTTCACTGCCTTGTTGTAGCCATCACTAGCTCACCGGAACTGTTCATCCCTCACGGTTCTTTGTGGATTTGCTGAACTCTGAGGAAGGTAAGCATTCAGCTCCATTTCTTTTGATACTCTATCAGCTAACACAAGATATCTTACTTAGCCACATTAACACGTGTCAGCCTACAATACTTGGATGGCGTAATCTACCACCTCCTGTTACCTTGTTCTGGGCATAGTCCGTTGCCTCAATGGTCTTCTGCAAGCACTTTTTGCCAGCGTCCGTGTTGTCTGACGTTTCATAGAATCTTGCGATAAAGCTTGAAGCCCTACCATTCAGCCTCAGCTACCACCTAACCCAGTTTTGTAAAGGGGCGTTGTTGTTTGCCGGAGATGAACCAGAAGACTTCTACTATCCAAGCCCGAGGATAATGGTGGATAGGATAACGGAATACTAATAAGGAAACTTATGAAGATAAAGCTATGATGATGAGATAATAACGACGATTGAAACAGTAGTGATGTAGTCATAGCATAAATAGCTACTGCGTAGGCAAGAGCTTTTAGTAATAATCCGCCCGAATGGCAACTCAAAAAGAAAGGTGAGGACAGCAGAGAACTAAGAACTCCGTTGACTTGCGATTCATCAGTAATGTGAGATAGTGAAGTCGCAAAGACACGACCATGCTCAACACGAGTGCCCCCGGGACCATAAAAATCAATTACAAAACCTTTTCTCGGAGACACGGCTAACTCCGTACCTGCTTGGTATGGTTACGGGATATTATCGTCTCAACTATGATCTCTCAGCTAGCAGGGATTCGGACCATAAGGTGCGAACGTAAGCATCCTCGGTCATGTGCCGAAGTAATTTGACGTGTTCGAATTGATTCACTCGGAGGCTGTCTCGGCGGATCAAAAATACCCCTGTTTCCTGCAATGTCATGGGTTCAACATGCGTATGGGTGCACAAGAACCCAGTTATCTGAATTAAGGTTCATCATCTGCGGGACCTCTCGGATTTTGTATTCTTGGCACTCAGCCTGATTTGGCCCCTGTATCTACCTTCCTTCCCCTTCCCTGAACTGTGTTGAAATTGAAGGCGTCTGCTGCCACTCTCATTTCATTGTCACTTGACTGATGGATAAGAAAGTTCGCACCAGCGGATTCCAACGGGCGAGGGCCTCATTATGAGCCTATCCATGGAAATCTCCGAGTACCATCCAAGTTCTTCGGATGGAATGGGGCCTGAGCAGAACTACGGTCGATTCAGAAATGAGAGGGAGCATGAATCATAACTCCCTTCCCTGGTTCTGGGCTCAGATAACAACGTGGGGGGTATCCACCATTGCTGCACTTTGGATCCTTCAGCTGCGAAGGCCTTTTGACCCCTGGTCGCTGTTGCTTGGACACCGCAGCTTGACATCTTGGCCCCCACCGACCATTGTAGGCAACTCTTCTCCATGGACCTTCCTCGAAGAGGCCATCATTAGCGCACTAGTGAATAGAAGGGATTGCTGCCATAGATGCGTTTGAAAGCGCATATTCTGACCAACATTTTCAATCCCTCTCGCCTTTGAATTAATGCTCTGCCCATGATGTTGTTCATCTCATGGGTTTTCAGTGTCTCAAGTATCATGTTACGTCGTTATTTCAACAAGAGAGCATGCAAAACGACTCAGCACTAGCAGTACCATTGGATCCGCGAAAGCCTAAGAAATGTCTCTTTTTTTTCTTCTCATTGCGATACAGAATAGAACTTTGTAATGAACCATCTATAGAACTCCCCAAATGTGTTAAAGTCTTTGCCCTCCTCCATGCTTTGCTTATCACTTCTCTCCAAAACGTGTCACGTTCGGCCGCACTCTACCGGATCGGAAGACGCAGCAGACGTGTCTCACGCAGCATCTCACCCTCTTTCTTATTGAAGTATCGTCCAGTCCAAAAGCTGATAGCACAGTCAGAAATGTTTAAAATGAAGCGCAAGCCAGATGAAGGGTGGAATTGGGATAACATGGAGCCTTACCTCCACAAAAGACTACCCAGGGCAATGTCGCGCAGGCCTCCGAGGTACTTGAGCACAACGCGATCCTGTTTGGATCCCCAACTCGGCATTTGAGCCAAAGCCTCGTACCAACGCCGGTATCTCGTATCAATCATACGCCCTGCCTCGTCCATGGCTTCCTGTAGTGTGTAGCCTTGAGAACACAGGATACCGATGACGGACAAGTCCTCTCCCTCGATCTATTGAAAGCGTTAGCATCTCAACAATACATTCGCATACGCCCGTCACCATGCGGGCGCAAGGTTTGCACGGGGAAATCATTCTATGGAAGGGACCCACCACGTCCTTCTTGTATGAAAGAATATCGTTGTCGCTAGAAATCGTAGTGTCAGTGCTGTAACATTGGGTGTGAATATCACTTCAGTGTTTAACTAACAGGAGCACCAAGTCCACAGCTACTTCCTGACAAGCCTTGATCGAGGGATGGCTGATGATGTGTTCTGGGACTTCGATTCCAAGCGCATATCTGCAAGGTTTGAATTAGCTATACTCCTTTGCTTACGGGGGTGATGAACAGTCATCTTTTCAAGTATTCTTACTCGACTAGCACAGTGCAAGGCATGACCCCTATGGTTCCGCGTCGAAAAACGAGAAAATCTTCGATGGTGAGACTTCGGGCGTTCAATCTTCGCGAGTGAACTTGGCCGAGTACACCAAGCATGTAGTGTTTGAGATCTTTATCGGTCAATGGATAACGCGGTGGGGCAGCAGATTCGGTATTCCGACTCACAGGCTTTGTATCGGTGTTGAAGAGCTGTGGCATTGTGTTAGCCCCTTATCTCACTTTCAGTTCGACCTGGAGAAGGCTTCACATACTAGGCGATGCGCGCTGTTGGGGTTCATGTCAGTCATCTGCTGTCCGTCTGAGCCTGAGGGATGGTAGTACCTTTTGAATGCTCCGCCAATTTACTTGACAGGCGTAAGCAATGGGATCGACGTCACGAGATACAAGAGGATGACAGTCATCCAGTATCGATGTCATGTTGATTATGTTGCAGGCTGCAGCGTGAAGGTCTTCTTTCAGATGACCCTCGTCGAACTCTGTGTCGGAGATAGTATATCAGCTTAAATGCATATTTCGCCTCAAGTAGAGTTCGTGTAACATCAAAACAAAAGTAAAGGCTTTGACTTACGGTCATCCCAAACAAATGCCTGCACCCCATATAATCACGACGTTGTTAGCCAACTCCCACGGTATGTCTCGTTATAGTCGACAAAAAGAAGCTTTTGACTGAGCCACCAGAGCTTACCCAATTCTGCCAGTCAACCATGGTTCGTAGGGCCTCTGCATCGCAGTTTGGAGCCCACCAAGACACCAAGTAAGCGAAGTCTGCGCGAGAGTGACGAGACTTTTGTTCATCGTTCAGACCTAGGGTTCTTGGAAGAACAGGAGTGTTAGGTCACTCTTGAATCGTGCTTACATGGAGTGTGGAGTGTTAAATACTTAGCAATCCATGAATCCGCTTCCAGCTTGACTTGGGCGTAGTGAGCGTTCTGTACAGGCTCGACAGACAAAATTGATGTGAACATGTCAGGTACAAGCACCTCACGGTCGGTGATTGATGCAGATAGGGCCTGGCTTGTCGTCGACTCATCGGTAGCAGAGGTTCGGGTCTCAATGAACAAGGTGTCATGGGTCTTGCCCCACTCTGAAGTCGTTGGAGAAGGTGGGAGACTAGGCGCAATGTGATGTCTGCTGTTCTGGTCTCTCTTTCTGGAAGGCATGATGACAGATATGGCAACAGATTTGGCACAGACTAATAGTGTGATGATCGACCTCAGGGCAGAGATAAGGGATTGTTGTAGCAGTAGGCGACCTTGAAATCCAAAAGACGAATCTTTTATGGATTTTAGAAACGTAGTTCGCATATTTATACCTTTTGAAGCAAGTCTCCGCCCCTCCAGCCTTCTATCTGTGGACCACCTCACTTCCATGCGTGGGTATGACCACCCCAGTATGGGAGGCCCGCGCCTCAGACGGGCATCGCCATGGATACTGAAATAGTACTGCGACTTAGACAGTAATGGTCTGTCATCATTACCTTAGGCGGCATTCCATAAAAGGTTGGCATTTCAAAAATGAACCTAGCTATGACGTCCACCCAGCAATTATGTGCATGCTTCTTGCTGATATTGAATTTGCAAATTGTTAACAGCCTTTGGCGCACCTCGTCGTTATGAAGAGTGTGTTTCGTCTCATGGCAGAGTGTAGGGAGTGGCCATCACGCCCATGTCGTTGTATTATGGCTGGCGTGATGGTGTGCTAAACACACCGACAGGATGCTGAGTTTACGTACCACTGGTAAGCGAGGATTCACTTGGGACTGCAGGAAACCAGAAACCCCTAGTCCACTTACACGGCATAGCCGTTTCTCGATGACAGTCGGGACTCGGACGTAAGATAAGGTGTGGCGGAGCGGGTAGAAGCTTCTCGGTTTGGACAAGTCTGACCAGGCCCAGGAGGCCAAGAAAATATGCACATCCCGTGATGAGGGGCCATTTTCCAGAAGAAGACATGTCATCTTCTCTTGCATGTGTCGATCGCAGCCAATCACTTTCACGGGCGATCCGGAGCCAGCGGCACATATGCCAGGGTGATCAGGCTGAGGTGCGCTTAAACGGGAACTAGAAGACGACTATTTGCGGGGTCTCCAAGAATCATGGGCCCATGATGCAGGCCTTGTCACAAATGATTTTTTTTAACTCCAAGACAAGTTTAACAGCCTGACTTGCGGCCGAGCTGAGATTTTCAGAGTCGCCGGGGTTGCATGGCGTGTTGTGTCTGCCTCCTTAGGGCACAGAAAAGGCAAATGCATCCATTTCAACGTGTCTACGCAACCCTTTTTGTCACGAGCTGATGAGTTCTCAAAAGGTGTTTGGGCAATTACCAACGTATTTGGCGCATCTCAGGGGTCCGACTCGCCACTTGTTATCAAGCACTCAGTCAAAACCCTAAGGTACCTTCCAGGCTGTCTGTAGGAGTGTTCCGATTTTAAACGGTATGTGGCATATGACATAGATGGCATAACTGCCTTGGAAAGTACTAGGTACGTAGCAGCTGACAATAGAGAGATGCTGCAAGATCAAACATGTTTTCTTGTTTTTTGTTCAGTCACGATTTGGCTCCCGTCCAACTTGTTGACCTCAACCCCTGAACTCCAACATCACCGCATCAACCCACACATGTGCTCATTCAAATACTTCCGAGATAAGCAGTTTGTTTCAGGTGGCGATGACATGAGATGAATGCCGAAAAGTTAAACAGTGGTCAATTCGAATGTCCGATCTGGGTTCCCACTTACGGCGAGTAGATCGCGTTCTAGAAGCACAGTAGCAATCAGCCACCGTCACAGTGGACTCTTCCTACCACTTTTCAACCATGCTAAGCCGATCTTTTGCTTTTATGCGGGCAACAAAGTCTTGTCAATACAGCCCTGATGAAGCATTGAGCGTCCCGTAGGCTTTGTCCACGATCTGCGCCTCGGTACACTTAGGGACAGGGCATCAATAAACTATGCGACGCACCTGGAACTATATAGCTTCCAGCTAAATTGCTAGTTCATTACTTAGATCGTTGATGATTGCGAGATTTTATGGAGTTACAAATTCCTAATTAATGGGCGGATGCGTTTAACTGAAATTTTGTTGATAACTTGTCTATCAAAGTCTGAAATCAACGGTGACGACAGCAAAAAGAAATGAAAGGGGCGCTTGTGCATTGCTTTGTCTCTTAGTGCTAACTCCGAGACCGAAACCACAGTGGTTCCAAAAGTCTTTGGACCTATATGAGCTCCCCTATGTACCTCATGATGTGAGCGTCTTCCATCACTGCTTCCGCCTCATCAAATTTCTGCGCTACGGTAAGGATATCCGAAAGTTTCAGGCGAACCCGTAATAACTGTCCAGCAAGATACAATTTGATAACGCCGTTGGAAGACACCTCCTGGGCACGCTCAAGTGTCTCGATGATACGCATCAAACACAAGATGCCCCCATCCAAGTCTCCATATTGTATCAGACATTCATGGATGAAGAATGTAGCCACTGCGTACTGCGCGAGGTCGCTGATACTTCGACTTGTCTGAAGAAACGCAGAGTGATCATCGCCTGCCATCAGCTCGGCGAGGGACCTATCGCTCAATTCCTTCAACGCTATCGGTGCGTGTGTCATCTCAATGTTGGCTTTAGTCCGACAAACCTCCACGCGGCTCATCTCGTAAGCAAGCCCGCCAAACTTAGTGGTAGAGTTGCGCGCCAAAACCCCAAAGCTGTCGAGGCATTCCAGGTAGCTCTGTGAAACGTCACATCCGTAATTCTGCTGCAAATGAAGTGTTCTCATACGTGCGTTGATGGTGTTGTAGTCGATGTCTCCTCGTATTTGAGTCAAGATATCTGCAAGGATGAGATGCATTTGTCGGAGGTAGTACAGTAGGGCCTCGGGGGTACTAATACTGATCGCATGCAGCATTTCAGCCATTTGAGTGATTGGCTCTTCTCGCTTTTTCGCTTGCAGCATTTTCCATAGGTAATGTGTGTAAATCCGCGTCATCAGAATGTTTCCTGTTTCCAAAAGTCTGAGGGGGATCTCCAGGAACAGCGACTGGAAGATCGTCAAGGCGTCTTTGTCAATGACATCTTCGATACCGCGAAAAGCCTGCCGAAATGCATGACCGCCCAATTTGATCTCTCCAGTGTTAAATCGGCGTATAGCCAGGATAGCCACGGATACGAGATGCTCTCCTGCATCAGGTAGCCACCAAGAACCTCCTACTTGTCTCCATCGAGGATTGATGCGAGAAGTGCCATGGAGGAGATCTCGTAAGCCGAAAAATAGCCCACTGGCGCGTTGGTCATCTTTGCAACCAAATAGTAGTATATTTGGAAACGTTTCATGGTACTGAAGCCGAGATGAGGATTGGCTTTCAACTGTGTGCCCGCGATTCTGGGTTGACTTTGAGACGGTAGAATGTCGACACCGAATCGGTCTTTTGCCCATGAGCGCTTCAGGGAGCTTCGCCGCAAAGCCTTCGTTCCATTGTTTCATCTCTTTATCTCGCCGAGTGTATTTCTTCCAATTCCATGCGGCAAACTTTACTTTGTATTGTCGCTCCCTACATGTAGGTAGAGATGTCAGTTGTGAATCTTCAGGTGAACCGACGTCAGCTACTCACGTAGCCGAGAAATGATGCTTCTCCGTCATTATTCGGGCAACATCTTTTAGGGACATATTTTGGGCAATGTAAAGGTCTCTGATCGTTTCCTTCCGTTCATCCCAGTCCCTTGTAGTCCGAGGTTTTATCAAGGCAGGTCGAGTTGGAGCCTCTGTCGAGCAGCCCAATCCAAGAAACAGCAGGCCGTAGAGAGAGATATGGTTGTAGTACACAGTTGGGATTGCTGAGTTGATTTGCGCTCCATCTTCCCTTGGTGGGTACTCGTACTGAGGGTTTGTGGCCATGATGAGCTGTGAGATGGCGTGCTGCCTCGGATGAGCCTGTCAAAGCCTAGGAAGATACAAAAACGTGATGCACCGTAATTGCTTTTTCTGGGCGCTAGTGAGACTGAATGGCTTTGATTGAAGCCGTAACGCGCTGACGAAGACAGCTGTGCCCGAATGATAAATTCGCGCTTGCTTTAGGGCAACGCGGCAGGCAACTCGATGTTTAGGCAACTTGACTTTCAATCGCCATGACTTCTGAGGACAAGGGTTTGGTTGGCTACCGTTGGTGAGCTCCAGTAAACAACATCGGTGGACGAATGAAACCCATGTATGCAGTGTCTCGGTGGGAATGAGGGCTTGGCGGATCGGGGCAGTGTCCCATCACATGACGCCTGATGACCAGGGAAGAACATAGTGAAGACTTCATTTCGCTCTCGGTATCTGGTTGTTATCAACATACAAGGCACAGGAGGCGAGTGTCGAGGCTTTGGTCATCACCGCACTGTTCCTCTCTATCCCGAGCGACCCTATTCTCAAAATTGCGCAAAATGTTTAGAGCCGGATGGAGAGCGCTTCGTTTCCTCGCCGTGAGATGTGTGGTACGGGTACAGTAGCACTGATCCCAGGCGGAGCACGTTGCATCGGCTTGGTCGGCCCAGGATGCGATTTTGGGGCATTCACATACAACGTATAACAACCAGTCAAACGAGACTTGAGTACCTTGGGGCGGGAACTATTCTCGGGTCCAATCGAAAAGTGACAGCTTCTGCCAAGGAAAGGGACCAGGCAGCGATGGAATAGGTGCGAATGCTACTGGAGCTGTGATCTTGTACTTAATGATGTACCTGAACATGGAGTTGGGGGCTTACATCTCGGGCTCTTGTCGGGCTCTTGAGCACGCCCTGCTTACTCCGAAGCTGAAGAATCATTGCAAACTACACCGTAATTGGATAAATCTCATCGCAAAATTCGTTGAATTCTTGATCTGTCACCGAATTTCCCAATGCCGCGCCTTGACAAAGGAAAATTGATGGCAAGGCTCACACACTAACGACTACGCCGCAGGACGACGCCCAGGTTTCGTCCCTCAATTAGGCATCGCAATCTCTCTTGAGTCCTTGGTATCCGCTCACTTGCATGAAATGAATCAAATGGAGGCTGTACGGATACAGAATAGGTATGCAGATCGTCGGCTTGGTATTGGAAGTAGGCCGGCCCGCCCCGACACTCGCAGCCCGAACTTGGAATCCCCGCAACTCCTCTTTTGCGATAATAATCACAGCCCACCACCTTAATGAAAACTTTCGTCCAAGTCGTTACTTAACACTTCTTGTACGTACCTAGGTGCAGCAACACTCTTCCTTACTTCCTCTGCTTCGGCTACTCTGCCTAAAGCATCCAGAACGTCCACCAAAAATATGCGATGATGCCACAAGGTACTAGCATACGAAGCTACGTCCTCCTCACTTTCGGCGATCTCATTTGCCAATGAGAGTGCTTTCATAGACTCCTTCAAGCATGATATTCCACGATCTATGTCTCCCGCATGAGCAAAGGCGTCGAACATGCGATCCTTGGTCTCGCTGTATCTTGATAGCGACCATCTATCCCACCTCTCCAAGTGGGAGAACCTGTTTGCTGCACATATCCGGGCGAGGTGTCTTTCGCATAATTCAATAAACCCCCCTGCAATCGATAAGGCTTCCATCCGCACTGCAGCTGAAATCTGTCGGCTTTCAATCTCGATAACTCTCTCCGATGTCTCGCCGAACATAGCTGTGCTTGATTCCAAGAGCTTCTCAAATCTTTTGAGAAGATGGCTAGATTCGGACTTTGTTGGGTTTCTCTTGGTGGAGAGGAATGACTCAAGGGTTGCCTGTATGCTCGCCAAGTCATCCAACCCTCTCAGCTGATTATAATTGTGCGCAGTAGTACTAAACATTCTCTCCATAACGTCCATCAATAGGTCAGAGCTTTCAGAGCTGATGGCTTCCATTACTCTTGCTATCTTTGCAATTGGGTGCTGTTTCTGCTTCGCCTCGAGAAT
This sequence comes from Colletotrichum endophyticum, assembly GCA_027406105.1. Classification (NCBI taxonomy): domain Eukaryota; kingdom Fungi; phylum Ascomycota; class Sordariomycetes; order Glomerellales; family Glomerellaceae; genus Colletotrichum; species Colletotrichum endophyticum. The sequence goes on from JANVYF010000005.1 coordinate 1,665,795, forward strand.
ATGCCGCAAGTGACCAAGGTATGTTCGAAGTATGTCTCTGTATGCACTAGGAAGATAGTACGGTATGTGCAACAGCAATACCTGATGGATCTCGATCGCCTCTCTGTCGACCACATTTTCAAGGCTTCTGAAGGCTTTTCTCAAGATAGCGCCGCCTTGTTGAAAGTCTTGAGATGTGAAGAAGCGAATTGCTAGATTGAGTTCGGAAAGAACACTTGCGCCAGCTGTGAGAAGCCCTGTAAACTTGATATTTTCCCCGTTCCAAACCGAGTCTCCGTCACAAGAGGCTCCCTGTATCAAATCCTGGAGACTTTTGAGCAGTATCTGTGTGTTTTGGTCATTTCCACTTATGTATTGAAGCCCTTCCGGCAAGATGGAATTGGTGCTTATCGGGCTTCTTGCGTAGTTGTGCACACAAGCTTTCTTGTTCCTGGGGGATTTCGAAATCTGGGGGTTTCTGTGACCTTTGGGGGGCCTTCTGCAAGTCATCTGGCCATGAGGTCGCTCAACAACCTGACCGTCCATCTTGCATTTCTGCAAGCCTCTTGTGTTGTATTTTCTCCAGTTCCACCTCTGAAACTGCCTCTTGTACATCCTGTCGCTAATTTCGAGTTTAATGTTAGCCACATATCATGCGAGAGCCATGTCAAACGATGAGTGAGACTTCACACTAGGTAATGTTGTAGGCTGGAATATGCTGGCCACTGGTGTGATACCGATGGAAGGATCAAAACAAAGAGGCACTTACGTAGCGAAAAACGAATGATCTTTTGACATGATGGTCGTGATCTCTTTGAGTGGAAGATTCTCCACCAAGTAAAGCCTCCGAATAATTTCTTTCGCCGAATCCCATTCTTTATGCGACGTTGGACGTGATGGTTCTTTCCGGATGACGGATATTTCTGGCGTCATATGTATAAGTAATGGCGCAAAAGCTGGGTCATGTTGCCCCAACAGTCCACGGACATGACTTTGTGATGCACCTGTCGAGTCTGCTTCGGGGCCGAATTGAAGTTCCAGTGGGATCGTTTCCTCCCGGCCGCCGTGCCAAGTATCGAGACACCCGACACCCGACATCTTCTACGTTTTGTCGCTTGCCCAAGAAATTCGCAATCGCGTCGCGTGAGGCAATGTAGAGAATGAGTTTGCTATGAGGCCGGACCTCAATGATACCAGTGGTCCAAAATGAGAGATCGAAAGTCGAAACTCAATGGGCCCAAGGACCTGGGTAAAGTTATATTACATACTAAGACTCCCTGCGGCAATTATTTAAAGCACCAAGGCTCGAAGGCCTTAGCGGCAGAAGCTGGGCCAAGGATGTGAGAAAGTGAAGCTGCTAACCCCAATCAGTACATATGCTCGGGCAGCACTGCATTTGTGGTGCATTCGCTGAGATGGGTTCGTGTTAAAAAGCCCTCGCATGAATCTAAGGGAAGGCAAACTGGTGTGCCTTGTATCACGTGAAATGTTAGGCGGACCACCTGTCATGACATAACTGAGCACAGAAGTCCAATAAAGATTTAAGGTGCTCATGGCTTAGATGGATAAGGTACCTAAGCCAAATACACTTTTGAAACTGGCTCTCAATTTCTGGACAAGTCACTTCCATGACAACACCTGCCAGGCTCATAGTTCAGACGTAACGAATCATTCACTCATCAACTTCGAAAATCATCCGCCCCCAAGATCTTCAAACCGCAGATATTTCATCCCGCGCTATTCCATCCGGAGAGTATGGCTATGAGATTCTTCTCGGGACGAACAACTATTACATTAAATCTGATGAGTTGTTATATGTAAAAAATTAATCAATCCTGTCGTCCCTATCCCTATCGTCTTATGCTCGTTACCCTCCCGGATAGTAAACTACTCGCTATTAGGGCTGATACTTTCAGCTCAACAGGCAGAACCCTACCATTACAAGCTAAATGATTATCGCCCTATGAATAATATGAAATATAGGTATACATACGTATTGATTTACGCTATTGTCCTACTTGCGTCGTCTTCGCTGCGACTATCGTCGTCGCCGTATGGTATAACAACTAAACCCCTAGATAAGTCGCCAGGAATACCCGTTCAATTCATGTCTTCTGAACTAAACAACATCTTTTGGCTCCTCCCCTTGCTTCAACGTGGTTGAGTCCCCTTCGATGCCACAGTCCGGGTGCCGAGAGAAAGATCCCCTCCAAACTTCCGTCGCTTCTTCCACCCGTCCTAAAGAGCGTAATATTTCCCTCCAAAACAATCGATTCCGCCGTGAAGTACGATCGGGCGAGTCCACGCTGCCTAAAGCCCCAGCTTGCTTATTTGCCACCTCAAGCGCCCTGTCAAGGTCCTTCGAATATGTCTTCTTTGATTCCAACCCTCCGCAGTGAACGCAACCTTCATGACCACGACTTCTCCCGACAAAATATCCCGAATCTGCACCACAATCAACATGTCTCGAGATGGATGTTTTCTCTGCAGCACTGACTCGCCCAACATGCTTTCTGCACAGCTCAATGATTTCCGGATCAGTGGGGGCTACCAATAATCGTGCTGCGGCAGTGATCTGGCACGCTTCGATACCAATGGTCGTCTCTGACGTTTCTCCAAACTGACCCGCCGCCTCCTCGACCAAGCTCCCGAGCTTTTGAATGACGGTTGTGGATTCCTGCGACGTATTCGAGCATCCCTTCGCAAGTAGAAGCTCGATTATAGCTAGAAGTGTAGAAAGGTCTTTCGTCCCACGAAGCTCGGTATATGTGTCCGCAGTGATGCTATGCAACCGCTCGAGAGCCGGGCCCAGGTGCTCTGGAACATTCAATTGAATCGAATACAACAGCTTTGCCAACTGAGAAATCGGATCATGTCTCTTCTTGAGGTTCAGCATTTGGGAAGTAAAGTGCAGCCAAGCCCGTGTGACATCCTTATATCTACCGGGAAGATAAAACGGGATATACAGCAGAACGACATGGTATATCTCAATAGCATCTCTTCCCATAACATCCTCCAAACTTCGAAAGGTTTCCCGCAACATCATGCCACCTTGCTTGTGGTGCTTGCTTTCGAACAGGCGGATGGCTTGGTCCATCTGGGACACCAGGAGCCTTCCGGTAGTCGGAAGCCCGGTGAATCTGAGGTTCTCGTTCGACCATTCCGCGTCATCGCGCCGGAACGTGCCATGAATGAGATCTCGAAGGCTTATAAAGAGTTGCAGATTCCGTTTGTCATCTCCGTCCGCGCAGGTTAACTTGGTTGGAGGCGTGATGCTTGCGGTTGGTACTCTTGCCGAACTGCGTCTTCTGATAGCCCAAGCAGACTCTATGTTGATGCTTCTTTTACTCCGCATCGGCCGTCGGCATGTTGTCTGACCCTGCGACATTTCAATAACCCGCCCAGTTTCCTTACTTTCCTGGACCGATTGGGTGTTGTACTTTTTCCAGTCCCATCTTTTGAACTGCCGCTTATACATCCTTTTACTAAAGTGCGACATTAGCGTTGGCCGTCGCTGGCGTCCGGTGGTTATTCATACGTAGCTACAAAAGAGTGCTCCCTAAGCATGGTGTTCGCAACCTCCTCAAGCGTGAAGTTCTCAACTAGGTAAAGTTGCCTGATGATGTCTTTCACGGCGTCCCACTCTTGCCGTGTCTGCGGGCGCCGTGGCTCAGCTTGACCAGAGGACTCGGGTGATTCTGAGGCGCGGAGGCTAAGGCTCGGTGTAATACGTTGATGTGGCTTCGGAGCCAACAGCTTATAGCCGGGTGGTGTTTTCGAGACATCCTGAGAGGTTCCCCGCGCAGGAATTTCTGGTCTGTCGTCGATTTTGTTGAGTATCATTGCAGCTTATGTTTGTCGCCGATAAACCCAATAGAAGGGAGCACAAAATGAACTTCACGCCAACGAAGAAAAGCCTTCGCAAGACTAGATCGGACCAGCCTCAACGTCAATGCCCAGCTCGATTAGGTTGAATTTGCAACTGTTGGTTGGCACGAAATTGTCAGCTGAATCATTTAGGCTCCCCCACACTACTTTTCACAATCGTTGTTGGTGGTTGCCTTACCTTACTTACCCTACCTTCCGGCCGTAGCCCGCCTCAGCCGCTGTGGAATCAAAACGCCTTGTCTCACATCAGCACGTATCAACGACGCAGAGGTCAATCAATTCCATTTTACGTGGTCCAGAAGAAAAGCCTCTGGGTACTACATGCCAAGCCGCTGCTCGGCAAGGAGAATACTTTGCGACTTGGCAGCATGTCATTGTGCATGCATAGTCATGCTCGTCTATCTCGTCTCTCGCCCTTCTTGTCTGGGTTGTCCTTCGCATCTCTGTCATCGTACTGCGCATCGAGAATATCCAGTCTTGGCAGTGTTCATCTCAAGTAATGATTACGCTCCATGTTGTCAGCTGAAGAATCGTATCTCCAATCGTACAGAAACATCACAAATGTGACACCATCACCGAGGGGATAAAGAATGACGCCCTATTGTCTGACGGTTGACTACCACTTAAATCACTCACCAAATCCATATACCGCATCTCAGGAACCCAATCCATTAAGAAAAAAGAACACCAACTAAATGTAGTCATTCAAAAACCTAAGCCTACATCGCCAAGTCCCAAGCCGCGCGCGGCCTAAACCCCAACACACCCCGGGCAAAAATACACACGGTTTTTTTCGGTCGAACTCTTTGTACATGATTTATCTTTCTCCTCCTTCCCCCGACTGACGGAATCTCTCGAGACGAGAGCAGCGCGCTTTCTGTTATCAGTCTCCTAGTTTATCTTGTATTCTTCCTTCCTCGACCCTCCTTCTTTCCTACTTTATTGCATTCACCCCGGATCATTAGAACGTTGTTCAGACATTACATGAAGCGCAAGCTTCCCGACGGTCCTCTCTCGACGAGACCCTCAACTTCCCTCCTCACAGCACGCAGACGTCTGCGCACCTCCGCCAAGTCCGCACCGCCAGGGTTCGAGCCGTGGCCCGCAGGCGGCAAAGACGATTCACACCTGCTCAGCAGATCCTTAACCCAGGCACCGATAGCGCCGTCGCCCTTCAGAGACGCGCCACCGCGACGCTTCACCTCACGCTGCCAGACATCGACCGCGAAGACGATGAGCTCGATGATGCGGTTACGGTTGTTGCCGCTGAACCCGTAGTCTTGTGTGTCGAAGACGCTCTCGAGAACGCGCGTGACCATGTCGTGAGAGACACCAAGGCTGATGAAGAGCTGGACGGGCCATGTGGGGTCCGCACCAATCTCAGCATCCTGGTGATACTCGACGGCGTAGCGGCAGACTTCGGGCAGGAGGACTGGCACAGGGAAGATGAAGCTGTCGAGTGATGTGCGGTGGGCGATGTTCTGGACCTTGACCGACACAGACTCGTACGGCGACGGCAGGACAGGGATGCCGGGGCCGGCCTCCTCCATCCGGTCGACGGCCTCTTGGTGGATTTGCTCAATCAGACTGACCCATGTTTGGGAAATCGTGCTAGGGTTGCGGTAGTCGGCACTGTGGTAGATCAAAAGACACAGGTCGTAGTAGTTTGCTTGGTCGGCGTATTGGTTGAAGAGCTGAAGCAAGTTAACTTTGTTGATAAGCACATAGGGAAGTGACTTACATCTGACAGCGACAGTATCTGGCCGTCGAGAGCCTCTTGAATCTCCGCCTTACGCTCGGGTGCAATACGAGTATCAGCCTTGAGCCTCTCCAGCAAATCGTCCTGGATGTTGGCGATGTCGAGAAGCTCGCTAACCTCGTGGGCGAGGACCTGCTGTTGTTGCCTGCCGATGCCGGCGGTGGCGACGCTGGCGTTGCCCTTGGCTTTGCTGAGAAGCACAATGCGCTCCTTGATGCCGAGGTCAAAGTCGGAGTTGGCGAGGTCGGCCTGGACCTGGGCTGCCTCAAAGTATCTCTCTCGCTGAGTATAGAACTTGCAGAGAAGCTCGGCGTGTCCAACATTAGACCTGGCGAGGCTCTGGAGGTATGTGATAACGTGAGGTGACTCGATGGCCAGAATTCTGTCGGTCCAACCCTGTTCGATGTACCACTCATAAAGGTCAAAGTGGAAGACCTCATCATCCGAATCGTTCACCACACTGTATGCCTCCAGGCGCTTGGTGCCAATCAGTGTCAACCTGCCATCGATCGTCTCCGGCTCCCTGCTTGAGGCGGCGTCCAAGTGCTGCAGAGCCTCGTGAATCAACTCGTAGCACTTTCTACGTTCCGAGAAGGCATTAGCACGAGGGTCGTTAGGAGGCTTGCCGTCGTGGACCCAGGAAAGGGCGCTGTTGCCTCTGTCCTTCTCGCGAGCAACGACCAGGCAAAGCTGGATTGCGCCTGCATAGTACTTCAGCTCAATGTACTGAGCCACAGCGTTGTGCAGGTTGGCGAAGGAAAGGGCGTTGGCGACGCGCTCGAAAAGCCTCAAACTCTCATGCAGCAGTGTGCGTGACGGGTTGCTGTTCAAAGGCTGCTCGGATGCTCTCTTCAACTGCTCTTGGGCCTTGAAAATGACAACATCATCAGGGCTGCAGAAGCTGCCGCATCTCCTACGCAGGGCATCGGCCACAGTCTCCACATTGGAACCGCTCTCGATGTTGCGGTTGACGATCGACTTAACAAGCAGCTTGGCCAGCTCCTTTCCAGGAGCCTGCGAAAACAGCTTCTCGTATGTGAGCTCCTTCAGTTCTTGTTGCGCTTGGGCGTCAAGTCTTGTGAAGATGTCGCTAACACGCTCGTCGAACAACATTGAAACGAAAGATATGCCCTCTGAAATGCTCTCCATCAGCTTCTGAAGCGCGTGCAGGGCCTGGTGCTCGGCCTGGAGAGCAACCTCCTCTTGCTTGCTCGCCACTCTTTGAAGATCAGAGGGGCCAGACAGGCCTTGGATGAAGCTCTTGTTAGCCTCGAGGAATCTGCGAAGGCGCTCGAGCTGCTCTTGAATCGACAAAAGCTTGGCAAGAGGCACTCTTGATCCGATTGTGACGCCTCCGGTGGGGCTCACGGCAGGGACAACCACATGGTTCTTCCAGAGGGTTCGGATCAGGCGAGTGATGTACACACAGAGGGCGTCATGCCTAGGAGAAAGGCGGACGGAGGTGGTGTTGAGTTGTGTGCCGTCGGTCTCGGTGATTGAGGGCTGTCCACCGTAGTCGACAAAAACAGTGCGAGCGCGATCTTCCGTGGCCTGGTCGATAGCACGAGCGGCGCCAGGTCGAGCATCACCGCCGTGTCCGCAAGCTACTGCCAGAGCACAGGAGATTGTCTCTACCCGGCCATATCGCTGGATGAACTTCCGTGTCTCCAGTTCCAGTCCCTCATCCCCCACGGCACCGCGAATAGCAGAAGCAAAAGTGTCGACCAGTCGGCGGCGGCGAATGATATGCACACCAGTATTCGTGAGAATGGCAAATTCGGTCGAAGGCTCATCAAATTGAACGGCGAGCTCATTTCCGAAACCGATGGGTTGGTTCGCAGCAGCAAATGGCTTCGTGACCAAACCAACATCTTCAGCTCTACTTCCAATATCGATCCAGTTGCCGTGTTCGTAGTACTTGAGTTGTTGAGATGATGCATTGGTCTTGATGCGGCCGGTCTCGGGGGCAGAAACGAAAAGCTGGTCGTTGTTGGGGTCGGACTCCTTGACGACGAAATCCAGGAAGTAGCCTGGGGCAAAACGAGCACCGAGTCTGCTCATCGCCAGGGCTTTTGAGGAGAAATCGATTATGGTCTCGCCGGCAGTATTCGTGCTGGCGCGGGCAGGGTTTTCCGCCGGAGGGAACTTGATGTACTGAACCTGCATACTCTGAGGGGGGGTATTAGAAGACACGCCGCCAATCATATAAGAAGCAGAGCTTGTTGCGCTAAGAAATAGTCGGCATCCGGTGTTGGTGAGTGCCATAAGATGCAACTTCGAGGCCTCTCGGGAGGGGATAGCACTAATCGAAACGATCGTTGTGCGCTCGTTGAGCAAGGGCGACTGAGTGATCATGTGGGTAATGTCACGTAGACACGCGTTTCTCTCCTTTTCGATAACCTTGGTGAGCTTGTTAGGCCCGTCCATGTGGTACGTTCGAATAGTAGACCTGGTAGACAGAGTGTAGACCAGTTTCCGCGAGTCGTCAATGACGATGCTCTGAAGGCCCTCGGGAGACTTGTGCTGCCAGAAGCCACTCTGAAGGGTGACCACGGAAGACCAACCGGGGTTGGTGTGGTTGATCTTGCCGCATCTGTTCGAGAACCACTTCTCCTCCTGCTGATAGTACAGCTCGTGAATATCGGTATCGTTGCTTCCGCCGAAGAAGATGCGACCGTCCGCGGTGCCAGCAATGACTCGGACATCGGTGCCTCGCAGCGGGAGGTTCAACTTCGTGCTGTAGAGCGAAACCGTCTTCGTTCCGGAGGGGGTCGATTCGGCAGAAAGACCGAGGAGAATCATCTCGGACGAAGTCGCGACGACAAGGATGTGGGTGATAGAGTTGACGAAGATGCCGGGCTTCGGGGACACGAGGGCGACTGCGTGGATCGTGTGAGGCTGGTCCTCGAAGCCGATGAGCTCAGGGTCAGGGTGTGTGTAGTCCCAGAGGAACAGCGAGTTGTCGATAACAACCCATGCGTGGTTGATCTCCGCGAACAAGCCCATCAACGTCTGCAACTGGCCGGTGTTGTAGTGGCTGAAGACCTGATTCGGGATGGGGTACATCTGCGTCTTGTGGAAGGGGGCCCACGCCGAATCGAGCGAGCTGTAGTCATACTCGGAGGATGCGCCTGCTGTTTGGGGGTCAGATATGCCATCGAGGGGGAAAGGGGCAGTGGCAGGGGAGACGACGTACGCCTACAGTACGAATCCAGTTCCGGGTAGTTCTCATCGGCCTGCAAGAATTGGTTGACCGCCTGCGCAGCTCTTGTGACCGGCGGCAGGTTTTGCTGGGGAGCTTGCGACGTCGAGACCAGTCCGCCGCTCGTACCGACCGAAGAGACCGTCGCAGGTGCGAAGCTCGATCCTCCTACCAGGGCGCCGCTGGTTCCAGTCGTTGTGCTTCCCTGGGCTCCGTCACCGTCCAAGAACAGGCGCCGTCTGACGGGCTCGTTGTCGTTGCCTGCAAATCGTGAAGCTGCTGGCGTGTTGAAAAAGGCGCCGGGCACCGGTCGCGCCGGCGTCAGCTGAGGGTATGACATCGTCGTCGGGATTCGGTTCGAAGCTCGACGGAAGGGTGCTGGTTCGGCGGGCAAACGCGTCGCAAAGATGCGGCCAGTAGGCGGAAGGAGGTCGCGCTATTGAATCATCAACGGGCAGTCGCAGACCGTTCAATTGAAGGCTGTCGGGAAAAAATCGACGCTGGATGATGCTTTTCGAAGCTTGTGCAGCTCAAGCCCGACAAAGAAAAGATTACGAGCTGCGGGAGCTCTCGGTGTGGAAAAGGTGAAGTGCAGTAAACAATTTCTGGAGGAGCTCGACGAGAGGCTGGGCCAGCACTTGGAATTTTCGCGCCTGGAGGAGCCCGGTGGTCCCACGCTAGGCCCAATCAGGACACAAGGCTGAACCTGACGTTTTGGCAGGAGCTTCACACTCGATTAAAGCTTTCATTCATTGTTCACTGCAGAAATGATACGCGACATGATCAGATGACAGAATTAATTATATAGAACTTTTATATATCCGTAGCCTTCGTATGCAGCCACCCAACAAGGCACTGCCACCGTCACGACTTCCACTTGCAGCTCTCCCCTGAAGCATTCCGCATGCGTCCAAGCTCTTGCACCAATCATCTTCTTCTAGCTTTCATTCCTCATGTCCTGCATTTCTCCCCACGTTTTGCTTATTCTTCCTCCCTCTTGCAACATGGGAGAGTCATCTAGGTTTATTCGCGGCTTTCTTAGGCCTTCTTGGCCTCACGGGCCGCCTTCCTCAGGGCACGGGTGCGGATATCAGCATGCATCTTCATGTTGACGGCAAGAGCCCACTCGTGAGCGACACCAATGGTGTTCTCAACAATCCACAGCATCAGAGCATGCGTCCACCACGGCGTGTAAGTGTACGCAAAGTTCTGGTAGATGCCAGTGCCGACCTTGCCAAGCGCCGCACGGACAAAGTTCTTGGGGTTGGGGATCGCAACGCTCGTCTTGCGGACCTTGCTCATGGCAGTCGTCACGAGGTAGCTGACAACAAGCTGCACGTCGATGCCGTCCGACTTGAGCTCCGTAGCGAGAGAACTAGACCAGTGCTGCAGGAACGCCTTGGAGCCGGAGTACGTAGCCAGGTAGGGCGTGGGGATCCAGCCAGCGAAGGAGCCCATGGTGAGGATGAGGCCAGACTTGCGCTTCTGCATGATGGGGGCGACGACCTGGGTAGTCTTGAGGGTGCCGAGGCAGTTGATGGTGACGATGTTCTGGAGCTCCTCGCGGGCGGTCTCGACGAAGGGAACGGGGATGCTGTGGGACTGGCCGACGTTGTTGACGAGGATGCCAACGTCGAGGCCGGCGATGAGCTGGGCGAGGCGGTCGTAGTCGGCGCTGTCGTCGCGGGCGTAGTCCATGGCGAGGACCTTTACCTGGACCTTGCCGGAGAACTTGGCCTCCAGCTCGTGAGCGAGGGTCTCGAGCTTGGACTGGGTTCGGGAGACGAGGACGAGGTTGAAGCCCTTGCTGGCGAGCTGGTAGGCGTATTCCTTGCCAAGGCCGTCGGAGGCGCCGGTCACGACTGCCCAGGTGCCGGGCTTGCCATACTTGCGGAGCTGTGGAGATTGTCGTTAGCAACGCCCTCGAAGTAGAAGAGGTGACGGGGGTTTCGTACGTTGTTACCGCTGAGGACGAAGACGCCGAGCAGGAACTTGACATAGGCGAGGGCCTTGTTGGCGAGGAAGAGAGCGCCGACGCTGGCCAGGACGAGCTGGACCGGCTGCGGCAGCTGGCCGATATAATCTGTGATTCCCTGCATCTTCGAGATATTCGAGCAGTCTGGTGCGCGAAGATGGTTGTGCGGGGAAGAAGAGGCCAGAGCTGACAGGATTGCGTCGGCGACCTTTGGATGTGCAGCTCGACCACACGACAGCACAGACAAAATGTTGGGATAGGCAATTTGAAAATGCATGTCGAAAAGCACCAGCCACGCCTCGGCAGCTCCCAACGGTTGGAGGGGCTTGAGCTTCAGCCAATCGGGAATCGACAGGTCCTGAGCAGCCACAGCTTGACAGCATCAGCCACAGGGACCTGCCGGTAGACAAGCTGCCCGGGTTCGTATTCGGGAAGGATTGGCAGCTACGTTAATATTCTTAGCGGGAAGCCGGTGCACCCATCGAAAATGTGAAAGGCGGCATCCCACGGTGACAGGCCATTTTCCACTCTTTTACTCCCAATCCCTTCTTCATGCTCTGTTTTGATGTCAATTGACCTCTTCTGTCTCCAACATCTACAGAGCAGCCAAAATGGTGTCTCTCGCCGACTTGCTTCCTCCTGCGAAGGGCATTCTGCCCTACTACATGCTCTTCGTAAGTCTCTTGTCACTTGTTATAACACCACGCGCAACATCGCGAAGCTAATACACTACTGCCGGCAGCTCTCCCTCCTGGCCATTGGCAACTCGGCCCAGAACTATCTGACCCTCCACTACTCGCGCCGCGTCTACAATGGCAAATTCGTCAAGAACCCCGCCCTCCCTCCTCGCTCCGAGAAGTACAACCCCGAGGACTCGGTGAAGAAGTTCGTCCCCGCGCCCGCCAGCGCAAAGGAGTCCGAGACCCTGGACCAGGGCACGCCGCTCGCCGCCCGCTGCTTCGGCACCTGGACTCTGTTGACGAGTGTCGTCCGTCTGTACTGCGCCTACCACCTGCACTACGCGCACATGTACGACCTCGCCATCTGGACATATGTCATCGCGCTGGGCCACTTTGCGAGCGAGCTGTTCGTCTTCAAGAGCATGACTTTTGGCGTTCCTCAGGCGTTCCCCTTCACGCTCGCTACTGTTGCCCTGATCTGGATGCCCCAGGTTCGCAGCTTCTACGTTGAGGCCCCTTAAGCAGAGAATGATCAGAAATGCGGAAGCAGCCCCCGCCCCCCAACAGCTTCACTCACATGCCCACAAGCTCCGGCTACTATGATCATGATTGCCATATAGCGTTCTTGTGGGCGGGTTGCGAATGCATGGGACCTAGGGTACTCTTGAATGTCTAGCAAATTCAAGTAGATAATTTAATAATCATGTTAATACTCAGATGTTTGGTTTTTTCAAAAATGCCGCCAATGATGCCTGACTCCTCAACTCTCCCCTATATGCGTCCATACTCTCTTCTAAATTGACTTGCGGTACAGTTGCCCACCCATATCTCTAAGCTTGGCCGCAGCCTGCTCGGGAGTGATGTCTCGCTGCGGCTCGGCCATGAGCTCGTAGCCGACAAGGAACTTGCGGACGGTCGCAGAGCGAAGCAGAGGTGGGTAGAAGTGCATGTGGAGGTAGCTGTTCTCGGCCTCTTCTTCGGTGGCATCGAGGGGTGCCTGGTGAATACCGGAGCCTGCAGTCCCGTGAGCGAAATCTTCTTGCCAATGATGGAGACCACTTACTGTAAGGGAAATGTGTCTCAAAGAGGTTGTCGTATCTCCTTGCGACCTCCTGGATTGCTTCGGCAAATTGGACTCTCTCCTCTGCGCTCAAATCCACAAGCGCGCGAACATGCCTCTTGGGCAGAATCATGACCTCAAATGGCCAAACAGCCCACCAGGGACACACCACAATGAAGGCATCGTTCTCAAAGACCGTGCGCTCCTTCTTCTCCATCTCGACCTTGACGTAGTCGCCCAGCAGGTGGCGCCCAGCGTGCTCGCTACGGTACTTGGCCATCTGGACAAGCTCAGTACCGGGCTCCTCCGGCATGGTGGAGGTGGTCCAGATCTGGCAGTGAGGGTGCGGGTTCGAGCATCCCATGGCAGCGCCCTTGTTCTCGAAGATTTGCATGAAGCGCAGCTGGTCGCGGGGCGCAGGCACAGTGCTCGCGGGGGTCGGAGGGGGCAGCTGGAGAGCGGCGGCGACCTTGGAGAGGGGGTTTGCGGGGGAGAGGTGGGAGGCGTAGATGTTCGTCCAGACGTCGATCACGGGAGCAATCTCTTCGGTGGTCATGTCTGCGAGGGTGACATGGTGCTTCTCGGAGAAGGTGAGGACGTAGCATTTGCCGGTGGCAGCCTCAGCCTTGAGGAGGGATGCGGCAAGGTCTGGTATCGTCAATCATGATGTCCACGTAAGAAACAGAGAGGAGTCTACCATCGCTGCCTTCTTCGGGCTTGTACTCGGCCTGGTCCTCCTTGACGGCGCTGTAGTCGTTGACGAAGACGAAGGTGTTCTTGTAGTCAGGGTTCGTATCGCCAACAGCGCGCGAGTTGCGGGGGCAGAGGTAGCACTGCAGAGGGTCAGAAAATGCTTTTCTTCTGCAGCTTGAAACGGCTTGCCTTTGGATCGTACTCAGGAAGCTTCGTAACAGTGGGCGCCTCTTGTTGACCTCTGTCCACCTTAGCGCATGTCGCATCACGTAGCCTGGCCGAAGTGATCTTACTGCCAGGGGCGCTTGGTCCTGTGAGGCGAGACCAGCAGCCAGGTGCCCTTGAGAGGGTTGTACCGACGGTGGGAAATGTCGTCGAGAATCTTGTCAGGCATTGCGATGGATAATGCGGTACACGAAAGACAACAGTGATGTTGGAGAAGATGGCGGGGTAGTAGCTCCGCGACGAAGACAGCGCGGGGTTCGTCTTAATGTCAGTCGCAAAGGTCGCACTCAACCAGCCAAGAGGTGGAAAAAATGAGAGAAGGCTCGAGGATAAGCCAGTCACGATTATTTAAAGAATCACGTTGTTATTTTCTCCATACCAATCTGGCTAAGTACAAAAGTCCAGCCCTCGGCAGGTCGCGGCCGAGGAGACAGACGGGGAAGCTGCCACAAAACAGCTCACCTCTGGCGGCTGGTGGTGACGTCCGATCCCTGCAAATGCGCTTCGTGCCTCGGGGATGTTGCGCCAGAAGTCGTGGAGGGACAGTGAAGAATTGCCCCGCGAAACCCCACCATCGCAGAGGCGCGCCATTGTTCTGGCGGGCTCGATGCGCTGAAGGGCCGAGCTAGCGGCGGGAAACTGGCGGAGAAACTCTTTGGGGGCCGCGGGTGACGACATGTGGAACGCGACAGTCCTGGCTCGGGTCAATGGCTGAGAGAGAGGTATTTGCTGACTGGTGTCTACACTGGCAGCAGTGAGATTTTCTGCTATGCAGCTCTTCGCCCGCAGGTCGGCATATTATTCCACGACGCCGGTAGCCATCGTCTTAATGTACATATACTGCAGGAAATGGTTGCAGATGCAAACAGCCGGACGATAGTCCGTTGGCCGAATAATGAATTCAGGAATCGGGGATGACGGAGCCGTTTTGATAGCGGCCAGCATGTGGCTTAGCTCCAGGCTAGCCATGTGGCTAGTGCTTTGGTTTTACCAGCCACACTCACCTGGCCCAAGCGCGGCTAGACTTCGGGTCGGGTCAAGCACGTCTCCAGATCCCCGGATTCCTTCCATTGGAGCCTGGCGTTGTTTCGACGGCGAACCTTGAAAACGTGGATTATCAACAACGCGCATCGGCCCATCCGAAATCCATCGAGTCCATCGACGACCGTCCCATCCGCACCAAGCACACCACGCTTCTACATTAAAAACACAAAGTCCTACACGATAAACCACCGTATGCCCACTTCCGCATCGCGATAACTCGACCGACTCCGGCTGAGCCTTACCAGGGGCTGGCCTCCACGTCCCCACCGCAGCCCTGGACGAAATGGGCGTCATTAGAAAGAAGACCGTCACACGGGGCGGCGAGGGTGGTGTCAAGTACCACTGCGATATCTGCTCTGTAGACATCACATCAACGGTATGTTGTTTTGTTGTTTTGCCCGTCGTCGCGTCCCTCAGCCTCGCTGCCGAGCTCCGGCGCAAACATCATCTCGCGCCTCGCGCTAACGCCCACCCTCTGTGTCGATAGGTACGCATCAGATGCGCCCACTCCGCCTGCAACGACTATGACCTCTGCGTCCAATGCTTTTCGCAGGGCAAATCCAGCTCGAACCATAAGCCAGAATCACATCCATACCGCGTCATCGAGCAAAACTCCTTCCCCATCTTCGACCGGGATTGGGGCGCCGATGAAGAACTTCTCCTCCTCGAGGGCGCGGAGATATACGGCCTGGGATCATGGGCTGATATTGCCGATCACATTGGCGGTTTCCGCCACAAGGACGAAGTCAGGGACCACTACCTGAAGGTCTACGTCGATTCGCCCAGGTTTCCGCTGCCGAAACGCTGCAGTCCAGGCGACAATGAGCTCGCGAACGAGATTTCCAGGGAGGACTTCCAGGCCAAGAAGAAGCGCAGGATAGAGGAGCGCAAAGACGCTGCAAAGAATGCGCCCACATTACAGCCCAAGACGAAGCCGACTGCCTCCGTACCAGCATGTCACGAGATTCAAGGATACATGCCTGGCCGTTTGGAGTTCGAGACAGAATACGCAAACGAGGCAGAAGAAGCGGTGCAGCTCATGCAGTTCGATCCAGGCGATGGCCTGAACCCTAGGACTGGCGATCTCGAGCCGGAGATGGAGCTGAAGTTGACGGTCATGGACATCTACAACTGCCGTCTTACCCAGCGTGTCGACAGGAAAAAGGTCATCTTTGAGCACAACCTGCTTGAATACCGCGAAAACACAAAGGTCGAAAAGAAGAGGAGTAAGGAGGAGAGGGATCTGCTCAACAAGGCCAAGCCTTTTGCACGGATGATGAACCACGACGACTTTGAGAGCTTATGCCAGGGTCTCATTGACGAGCTCAACCTCCGACAGGCTATTACCCAACTTCAAGAATGGAGGAGTCTGCGCATTGGTGACCTTCGAAGCGGAGAGAAGTTCGAGACCGAGAAGGCGCAGAGGGCACAGAAAGCGATACCAATGGGCTCAATGGACAGAGAGCGCATGGCGTCGGCCCAAAGGTCCAAGGCGGCCGCTGTGCCCGACCCCCCAAGCGGAGCCGCACTCCTTGTCCAGCCCGAGCTGCCAATACGGACAGCACCGCCATCCAATGGCACCAACGGCGCGGACGCGAAAAGCGAGCCTCAAACCAACGGCAACGTCAATGGGGCCTCAACAAATGGTACCGTTATTGTGGCAAACGGTACGGGCCCGTCAGGTCCTGTCACACGACAGAAGTACATGGCACAGGCTCTGCCAGGCGTCACACCCCTTACCCTCACACAAGAGGCCGCGCCAGACTTGCACCTGCTCACGCCGGAGGAAGCCAAGCTCTGCGAGGTGGTGCGGCTGCAGCCCAAGCCATACCTGATGATCAAGGAGCAGATTCTGAAGGAGGCCCTCAAGAGCAACGGTACACTGAAGAAGAAGCAGGCCAAGGAGATCTGTAGGCTGGACTCGCAGAAGGGCGGGCGCATTTTTGAGTTTTTCATCAACGCTGGCTGGGTTGGCAGGGCATAGTATGCTGCAAAGTAAGCAACCAGCGCAGATGCTGGGTCTGGCTTGGGCTCTGGCTGAAAATGCGATGTTCTTACCTCAACTGACTTGACTTTGGAGTATCACCAAAAGGGGGCGGTGGGTCTGTTTTTTTTAGGGGAGTAGGGGAACATATTTTAGTTTGAAGTGTATCAAGATACCAATCTACGAGCGCAACTCTTTGCCTCCAATTCTCACAGCGGACGTAGCGTTACAAAGTTCATGTAGCTTTTGTTGGATAGATGTGTCCGCGGGTAACTGCTTTAGGTTGTGCATCAACGGTGAAGGGTGAGGCCCGAATCCAGCGAAGACGGACCGAAACTTGACTCATGGTTCCAAGACACACTAAAAGATGGCTTCAGCAACGCCTCGACACGAACGCATGCCAAGCTGGAGCTATGTTGGTCTATTGAAGCTTCAGGATCAACTTGATGGAGAACATTAGGTAATCAGGACCGAAGGCACCGACACCGGGGGACGTTCGTTCTGCTGCCTGCGTGGATCATCCCATGTTTGCTGATCGGTAGGGAAGGGACCCATAACATTGCAATATCACGTTGCATCGACCCGGGCCTCCAGGGGACACTTTAACAGATAGGCCTTTCTTCAGCAAACTTCAGAGCTTTGGCCACTGCATATCCGTTCAGCTCCCAGGATGAATATCATAAGGTCGTCGAAGCACAGAGAATCCCCATAGGAGGTTGAAATAGAGATTAAATGTCGACCGGGTATATTTTACTCCCCAAAGTGTGTTTTTAAGGTTAAGTTACAAGAATTAATTACAGGTAAAATTTAAGATTTTAATTTCTCCTTCCGAGAAACTCTAGGTGGGAAGTTGGAGACCGTGAGATCCCGACCCCAGCGGGGCGTTCGTCTTCTTTAACGGCTCTTGGCGTGGTGTTGCTTAGAGCATAACGGCACCGACGATGCCGGCAGCAGCAGCCGCAGCGGCGACGAAAAGACCGGTCTCCTTGGGCGCGGCGGCCGGGACGGCGGTGGTCGAGGCAGCGCTGCCAGACGCAGCAGAGCCGGAGGCCGACGCAGAAGATCCAGCGGTACCAGTCGCAGTAGCACCAGAAGCACCGCTGCCGCTGGACGTAGCCGTGACCAGCCCCGTAGCAGTCGCAGACGCCGACGCAGACGCCGTGCCGTCCTCCGAGGTGATGACCGCGGCCGCGCTCGTGCAGATGGCGTCGCCGTACTCGGCGAGGATGCTGGAGAACTGGGGCACGTCGGAGCAGGCCTGGTAGAGGGAGCGGATCTCGGTGATGTGGGCGTCCTGCCAGCTCTGGAGGGCGGAGGAGTAGGAGGTGATGAGGGCGCCGGCGGAGCCGGTGATGGAGGGGAACTGGCACGGGTCGGTGATGGTGGGGACGTCGACGTCGGTGTAGGTGGCGAGGGCAGTGGGCAGCTCGGGAAAGTCGTCGACGACGGTGGAGTGGGCGGCGTAGGCGGACAGGCAGGCGGCCTCGTCGCGGGCGGCGAGCTGGGCCTCGGCGCGGCGGAAGGCGTGCGGGAGGGTGCCGGACAGGTCGCGGACGGCGAGGACGGCGGCCGGGAGGGTGGCGGCGAGGAGGAGCTTGGACTGCATTGTGGCGGTGTTGGTGTTTTGGTGGTTTTGGTGAAGGGGGGGTGTGTGAGCAGGTGAAGCTGGTGAGACTGGTTGAAGTCTTTTTGTGGGATTATACGGCAGCTTGGCTTTGGGGCTGGAGAGAGGAGAAACAAGAAGACATGGACGATGGGGGGCGGGATGTGTTCAGCTCTTTAATATCATGTCACCGGCTGGATTCATGTAGACACCCTTGTTCGACGATTACTCGATTGGAGATGGTTCAGATGGGGTGTGGTGTGTGTGTGTGTGTGACTGGGTGCCCCAGAGAATCATTCACTGGGTCTGACTAGGCGACCTGCCTACGGATACAGAAAAAATACAGACATCGTCAGCAAGGCCAAGCGAATAAGGAAGGGAGCCAAGCCAACCAAGACAGTCGGGCAATCTCGTTTGCCCCCCTGTATTGGCGCCGAGTGTGCTGTGTGTGCCTGCTGCCTGCTCCGGCCGGGCGAACGCCGCGGCAGGGCGTGATGCAATGATCGCCCGCGCCCGGTGCCGTGGGTCCGCGAAGGGATGATGGGTCGACGGGAGAGAGCATATTCGTACCTCCCGTCGAGAATTGGACCGAACTGGACTCTTGTCTTGTGCCTGGGACAGGGGGGTTTGTAGGACGCTAAACTACGGCGAGGATGTGAGAAATTTGGGAGTGGTGGTTATTCGGAAGATAATGCACAGCGGTACGGGAAAGGGGTAAAGAAGAAGCAGCAGCAGCAGCAGTAGCAGCTGTCATTCATCGCTTTACCGCTTGGCATCTTGAAGGTGTGCAGTGCGGTGTGACGGTATCTCACAAGTACCTCGCCTTCTGCCTGCAGCCTGTGATGGATTGCGTCCCTTGTCGCTCACCCGAAAAGTGGGAAATCTCTAGTAGGATGGTCTGGGCGCGTCGTGGGTTTCGCGATGTGGTGCGGTCCAGCTGTTCGGCCTCGAAAAGGGCGAGCTTTTTTGCGCCGGCAGAGTTCTGTTGATTCAGTGATTCTGCTGTGTCTGGCTGTCTATCAGAGATACGGACAGGGATGAACTGCAAAAGTCCTTTTCCACCAGCGACCAGAAGGACATGACATCCCTGCTGAGCATCCTCAGGTTGAGTGTGGCTCCGCCGTTTGCGTGATGCCGCGCAACCATTTAACCAGTAAAAAGCTCCGACGAGGGAGATTGCGAGGACCGCTTTTCAAACGTGGATTTTTTTGGTGGTAGTCTGCACTGTGATTTGTTGATTATCGAGAAATATGGGACGGAAGTGGTTTTTGCTGGCTTTGAAGGATTCACGCAGGTCTTGGGGTACCCCAGTTTCCTGTTCCTACTGGAGAGAGGCAGCAGAATAACGTATGGAGGTGACGAAAGTCAAGAACAGCATCGTGAGGCTGAGTTGCGAAGGAACCGGAACAGTGCTTGGCATACGCGAAGTGCCGTTCTTGCAAACTGAACAGGAGCGATATGTTCCATTGTCTGCCTCTACCCGCCGTGCGTTCTCGAATCTCCCGAAGCCGGGGTGGCCCATCTCACGTCCAAGCGGCCGATGTTCTCCTGCAGGCAGCTAAGCGGCACGGTACTTTTCCCATTTAACTTGTGCCATCCGAAGAACCGAATATTTCAGCTAGCCTACCAAACTTTTTTTGCTTCCTTTTGCTGTTGTTTTTTCTAGGTATGATTTTCAGCTCCCCACGTCCTGAGTAACGGCTCCAACGGCATTTTCAACGTTACACTGGTTCATCCTAGACACAGCCTCGATGCATTACACACCGCGTCGCGCTAGTGCTGACGGCGCCAGACGCCGTCTTGCCTGTCGTTCGGAGCCTGTCCCGCTGCAGGGCTTGGCGTTTGCCCCCCTCCCGCCTGCAATGTGTCAGCCTGAGATTGGCAGCTGGGTTTGCTTGAAGCGTGACGGAGTGACTCCGGAAGGAATGCGCTTCGGTGGGCGCTGACGTTGCTTTACATTGTTGGCATGTTCGGCGAGTTGAAGATGTGCAGGCCAGGGGAGGACAATAAGAATCTCACTGGTGCAGCTAGCGACTGTCAAATTCTGGCAAGTCGTAGTTTTCCTGCGTTTGTGCTGAACCTTGATGAGGCATGTAAGTGAGATTGAGAATCCCCATCTTCAGGTGGGTTGTTAAATTCCACCGGCGGGAGTCTATCTCGATCCGGCCCCGGGACTTTTGCCTTTCAATAGAACTTCGGCATCCCTTTCGAAGATGGACATGATCTACGGCCCCGAGTCATTCCGCAAACAATTCTCGGGATAATAATACCAGCTGAAAGAAGGTTATTCAGACTTGCCTTCGGAGGACATCCGAAGCATCTAGCTCGCTTTCAGCCCAAGCCCGAAGGAAGAACAGACCGTAGCATCAAAACCCTAAATTGCCCCGAACCTCAAACAAAAGTCATCCTCCTCAACTCAAAATCAAGCCCCGTTTCTCTTCTGAGGATGACAGTGTCCAGAAGCAGCCAAGTCCCCCCCAAACACCGAAGCTCCAATAAGCAGCCTGCGCGGCGTAAGCCACCGGCTCAGCCATTCGGCGCCCGGTCTTCGGTAGGGCTGACGTGCGTTTTCTAAATCCAACCGTCTTCGTTCGGTCCAACGGTGCATGTGTGTCGGCACAAAGAAGTTGTGGAAAGCCATATTTGGCAGCTCGTGCTGATGCTGACATCGCCTCCATGCAGAGGCTACGTCAAAGGATTCCCCGCAGGGTATCCGGGGAGGCTCTGTGATGGATTGTTGTTTATAAACGTGGGTTGTGCTGGTGGATCGGTGTTTTTGTTGAGTACTCTGTCTATACCTTGCTCAAATATTGAAGGCATATCAACATGAAGAGCGCATTCACACCAATCGCTGCCCTTTCGGGATTGTTTGCGTCCTTAGCAACTGCACATGTCGAGATTTCGTATCCGGGATGGAGGGGGAACAACATCATTACGAATGAGACGTTCCCTTTCGGGATGCAATGGATGTATCCGTGTGAGTTTTGCCAGATCCTGCGCCTGCGTGATCAAGTCCAATGTCTAGACATCTGACATGGCATCAAACAGGTGGCGGCCTCAACGTGACCCAGAACCGAACCCACTGGCCCCTCGAGGGCGGTGCCATCGCCCTCCAACCCGGCTTCAACAGCGGCCACCAAAGTGCCCTCATGTACGTCAACATCGGCTTGGGTGAAGTGCCATCAAACTTCACCACAGTCATGGTTCCGATGTTCCACCTCACCGGTCCCACGAACGAGGCCTACGACGGCACAGTCTGTCTGCCGCATGTTCCTCTTCCGGGAAGCGTGGAGCCGAAGGAAGGCGATCTGGCGACGATCCAGGTTGTCCAGGCAGCGAGGCATGGCGGTGCTCTTTTCAGCGTAAGTCTTCTTCCAGAGTTATTGATGATGCCGGATAGCCTTGCTAACTGGACGTTAGTGCGTCGACATCATCTTCACAGGCGATGAGTCCAAAATTGCCCCAGTGAACGAGAGCAACTGCTTCAACTCGTCGGGTCTGAGCATCCAAGCTGCGAGTATCGCAATAAACGAAAACTCAATTACGGACCCGTCTCCTACGGTCGTTTCCACTCCTTCTCCTACGAACGCTGCGATCCGCATGGTGGCGCCGGTGTCGGGCTTGATTGCTGTGTTGTTGCTTCTGGTATAGAATAGTTTTGATATGCGGGCGGTATCCGGCTAACCAGGCAGACTGCTATTCTCCTATCTATGTAGTAGCCATAAATACTACATCATTCAAGTTATGATTATTCTCCTTCTTATCGAATATCGTCGTCGTCGCCGTCGTCGTTGTCTTCGTTGTTATTGTTGGTATACTTTGGCATCATCGTCGTCGCTCTTGTCGTCGTCGTTCTTGTCGTCGTCGTTCTTGTCGTCGTCGTTCTTGTCGTCGTCGTTCTTGTCGTCGTCGTGACTATTATTATATATCGTCGCTATTTAAATGATTATTACCTAGTACTATTATCCTTTTATCCGATCCGCCCGGATACCGAAATTCATAGAATCAATTCACCGAGATGTTAGTAGTCAGGTAGGTACCTAGGCGAGGCAAGAACGCCAAGAGTATTAGGGAGGACAGGGGCATCCAGCCAGTGAATGGAGATCTTGTCAGCCACACATGTAATTGGTCACGAGTTTGCGAGGAGTGGAATCAGACAAAAGAGTGCAGCCT
The DNA here is from genome assembly GCA_027406105.1 of Colletotrichum endophyticum. Taxonomy (NCBI): domain Eukaryota; kingdom Fungi; phylum Ascomycota; class Sordariomycetes; order Glomerellales; family Glomerellaceae; genus Colletotrichum; species Colletotrichum endophyticum. The sequence goes on from JANVYF010000005.1 coordinate 1,688,060, forward strand.
GATCGCGACTGCCTGATATCACGAACCTAAAAACACATCACTAGACACGTTCCCTAGTATCAACCAAATCACAAACAATATGTCGTTTGTATACACTCCGCTGAAGGCCTCGTGTCGGGAAATTCGTCTCATTTCGATCCATCCAGACTTGCACAAGCCTGACAGGAGTGGTATGCCCGAAGACAGCATTCCTGATGGAACCCTTGTGTGCACTATGAAAACAGTATCTTTGAAAGATCGAACCCCCGACTATGCCGACTTTCGAGCCAAGGCAATCGACTGGCCCTACTCGCCCACAAATCTCTACGAGGAGTGGGAACATTTCTCGCGCGAGAAGAATGGTTCTATGGATGACGAAACACGCCCTCCTGATAGGTTCGTGTGGGGAGACTACGAGACCATCAGCTACACATGGGAGAATGGGTCAAACACACAGCACACTATCTACGTCAACGATAGGCCATTCGTCGTTCAGGATAATCTCTATCTGGCACTGCAAGAGTTCCGGAGAAGCAAAGACTTCGTGGAAGGCCGGAAGCGGATGCTTTGGGCGGATGCCATTTGCATCAATCAGGATGACTTCAACGAGCGAGCTACCGAGGTCAAAAGGATGAATGAGATTTTCAACACTGCCATCAAGTCGACGGTCTGGCTCGGCCCGTCCCTTGGTGTCAACGGTTTAGATACTCAAGAGTACTTTGACATCATCGACGGTCTCATAGACACCCTCAGCTCGTCGGCATTCACAAATGACTCGTCAACTGACGGCCTACAACCAGCATCAACTGAGCTGGCCTCATCTGAATTTGGATCGCTGGGTAAGCATAATCCGGAAGATCACGAAAGCCGAGGATCGACAGCGGACGCTCTTGCTGTGTTTCCTCAGTTCGATCTTGCAGCGCGCCCTCTGATCTCCGCCCTCACGAAGCTGTCCACCTACGAACTCCTACTAACCATGCTGTCTCCCATGTTTCGCCTACGGTATTGGACTCGTGTTTGGATTATTCAGGAGCTCACTATCAGCTCTAGCCTGACAGTCGTACGAGCAGGCTCCTCACAGATTCCGTTCGCGCGATTGTCATGGTTGGCAGAACGAATGGCCCACGTGTTATTGCACCCAAATGGGCCACATGATGACGAGTACACGAGGACCACCTTCGACACTCTTCTTCTACTCCGAACGGTCCGTCGACTTCAATTTCAACTTATGCCCGACGATCGGGTGACAAATACTGAGTGTTTTTTGCTTCTGCAAGGCCTCATGCCTCGATCGTCTCTGCCTCTGGACAAGCTATACGGAGTGCTAGGCCTGTTGCAGCCTTCTACATATCTCAGAATTGAGGTTGACTATATGAAGACTGTTCGACAGGGTTCGATTGATGCATCGATCGCAATGATTCGGGCCGGGAAGGCTATCAGGAGTTTCGACATCCGCAGAGAACTCCAAAGCTTGCAGGTGCCGTCTTGGGCAGTGGACCTATCGGTGAATCACGATCAACTGTGGAGTAGGCCAATATACTTCGATCCGAGGACTCCAGCTGATACCCCGGAGGTGGACTGGAACGCCTTTTGGGAGCGTCAAGTTGGACTAATTGACCAAGGCATTTTGAGTCTCAGAGCCACGTACCTGGACACGATTGATGGAGTTGCGGCTTGTGTGTCTGTAGAGAGTGGAATTCTGAAAAACTTTCACCAGAAAGTTGCTCTGCTACGAAACATCGATGGTTCAATAACAGAGCCAATGAGACTTCGTCACTCATACAGGGATGACTCTGAGATGCTCGCTCAATTGGACGCTATTCTACGCAGCATCCCAAACTGGCAGACAAGTGGTTTCAAAAACAAGTATTATGTTAAAGGATCACCTGACGCCTTCAAACTTGGTACGCTTGCAGTGAGCGTGGAATTGGGCAGCAATGGTTCGTCAGTATCGAACCCCTTAGGAGTTTCGGCGGGGACAGCGACGGAATTGTTTTTTTTCAAGCAGTTCCTCCATGCCAGCGCGGACTTCAAGCTTTGGAAAGACAAGTTATCGTCGTTCTTTCCCGGCAATGGACAGAAGACAGGGTGCTCAATCTCGGCATCCCAACCTTCAGACGCAGCAAACCTTTTGGACACAGATGGGTCAAAAGCACTCGAGAAGATGATGAAACATGTCTACTTATGGTCACTTCTCCAGGTACGACTGATCACTACCACAAGTGGATATCTTGGTGTGGCTGCTCAACTTGTGAGACATGGCGATAGGGTTTATGCGGTTGAGGGCTACGGATGCCCTGTCATCCTACGACCTATCAAGGATGCGGACACCTTCGAGTTCGTTGGTCTGGCTGAAATCTGGAGCCCGGCTGTCAGTGGAACTTGGGAGAACATGTCATTTGATTCTGTTGTTAGACTACAGTGACTTTTGCTTCGAGAGGAGCTTTGGAGGATATCTAGTCATACTCTAATAGAGCCTAGATCTGTGATAGTTAACAAAGGCTCAACTTCATGTATATCTGATCAGAGAGCAAACTTCTTTATTCTTTACACTTGCACAACTGATAGTTAGATGCCCTTGGCCCCGAAGCGTGAGTATACAACAGCAAATGGGACTTTTCGTCGTTCGAATGGAAGTTTAAATCGAGATATCCTTAATAGCCACAGTACGGTACTGCCAGAAGAAGATCCATCAGATTCCGCCCGCAGGATTATTGCGAATTTGAAAACGTTGCATTGTTGGTCCAATATGCAGCGGAGTGGGAACTTCCAACAGCGACCCCTACTAGACCAACAGCTGCTTGAGAGGTCTCTTCGGGTACTGCCGTGCATGTTGATAAGACTATAGTGTAGCATCGTTGCTTACTCTGCATGACTGACGTGTTTACTTTCACCAATCCGTACTTGTTTCCCTGCTGCATACCCTAGTTCGGACGCGACAGAGCGCCGATCGTTTGTGAAGCAAACCATCGCCATTGGAGAATCGAAGTTGGTTGCTTTCAGCATACTGCAACAATCTTAGGATTGTATGCACCGAGGTGGGGTTGATTGAGGAGATGGTAGGGATAATACAACGAATATTACCGTCGCAGCGCGTACTCCATGAGCCGCCTCGGGAAATCAGATCCGGTGTATGGTAATGAAACCCCGCAGCCTTCTATTCACATCTTTGCTACTGATTCATTGTCAAACGACTGCCACCTCTGCCATACTTACACCACTTGACCTCCCTACCTCCCTGTTTGAATCATCAATTCCCCCGTTACAATTTGTATGCAAACATATTTATCAATCTGACTACGGGCCTACGGCACTTGATATTTACCAATATTTAGTCGGCATTAGAACCCATCAACCATGACGTTCGACCTTGAAGAAGCCAAGTCTCATCTCAGGGAACACGGCTGGGTGCGCGTACCCTCAATTCTCACAACGGAAGAGGCTGCGGCTGCTCTCGATCGACTATGGAAGGTGAAGGCTGCCGCAGAGGCCCGCGGAGAAGACACATACCTATCGTTTCTCGACCCAAACCCCAGCAATGTACGCGTTTTCTACCTCATGGAGCTTGACAAGATCTTCCGAGATCTCATCTCGCACCCAACCGCCATATCCATGGTCAAGGCAGTGCTTGGCGAGAATTTCCTTATCAGCAACTTTACTGCCAATATTGCTCGCCCCGGATCCCAGAGTATGGCTTTGCATTCCGACCAGAGCATTGTCTTCCCCGATCCGTGGCAGGACGTGTGGGCGCTGAATGTCATCTGGTGTCTGACAGACATCAACAAGGAGAACGGCGCGACACAGTATATTCCAGGGTCTAATAAATGGGTGTACCGCAAGCAGGTGCCTGATAATGCGCCTGAGATGCTGGTCCCCTTTGAGGGCAAGGCTGGCGACATCATTGTCATGGACGGCCGCGTGTGGCATACCTCAGGCAGCAATACCACGAAGGATCAAGATCGGGCTCTGTTGTTTGGCTACTACACTGCACCTTTCATGCGTCAGCAGGTCAACTGGACTGCTAAGCTGCCCAAGGAGATCCAGGATTCGTGCAGCGAGGAGCTCAGGGAGTGGCTTGGCCTCAATTCCGTTGGAAACATTGGCATGACGGGGGATCTGCGATACATGTCGGTTCAGTACCCTGAGGGCAAGACAATTGCTAGCGAGACGGTATCCAGTGGTTGAAGTTAGACTTATACTGGAGTCGGATCTCACAGGGCCACCGTCTCATCCTCTGAGTTGATACAGCTAGACGAAATACGGGCTCAGACTATAATGAAATCGGGTGTGATGTAATTTCCTCGCAATACGCACGCCAAAACATCCCTCGCATGCACATAAGAAAAGCCCCACGAGAAGTCACTCTCGGCGGCTTCAAGATTTTTCAAGGGTTGCTAAATGTAAGGTATTGTAGTATATTCGGCTCACATACGTGATCAATACATGTAGCTAACCAAGTAAAGTTTTTCATTACTGATATTGTCTGTGTTAGTCTCATTAGGATGCTTATGGCCGGTGCAGCTGTGGTCTCCGTCGTCCCGTCGTCCCTGTCGTCCCTGTCGTCCCTGTCGTCCCTGTCGTCCCTGTCGTCCCTGTCGTCTCTGTCGTCTGTGGCCGCCAAATTAAAAAACACTAAATACCGCATACTTGTCTTCTCAACCCAAAAGTATGATAAAGACCTCGATGTCATGAGACTGGTTGAACTTGTCTTAAGTCAAAGACGCCTGATAACAATCATGAATGGCTACTTAGGAATGGGAACGATGCTCGCAAGACTAAACGATTATTTATATTCCGTAGGGAAGTTTCGATTGTCTCATACAGATTTGATGACAGTCCAGCTGGAGGCGACTTAGGTGCCGCAGTACCATTACTCGCTCTTTCCTGGAAGGGAAGCGTCATTGTTGGTTGTATTGACTTGCCCAACCTCAAGGCCAACCCGCCCAAAGTCTGCGAATATGACGTAGCAGATGAATTAATGGTTCAGCTTCACCGGAATTGATCTCCAGTACTCAAGAGCCTCCCTTCTGATACTATCCTCCTCCAGCCATGTTCCATTGGGGCTGACATTCACTTGCCACCCCAGGCCATCTGATCCTGGTTTCGAGTACAAACTCCACTCAGCTGCAGGCGACGCCTTGAGGGTGTTCGGATCACCGTTAACCACAAAACTGGCATAGTATCTGGCAAGTATCTTTCCGGCTTCTGGATACTGCGTGTCAGGTTCAGCCCACGCGTATGGGACGTCAGAGCCGTGAGAAATGCCAAGGTAAGGGGTGATGCTGTTATTGGTGTTCCAATGCAACTTCCAGACGGGAATATCAGCCGCAGAAAGACGAGACGCAATCTCTTGAGAGGCACTGATATAGGACGTATCGCCGTAGACTGCGGTGAGACGTGTGAACTGCGCGGATTGACCACGAGCATCCGCGTAAGGAGAGCTTGAGTCGGCTTGGGGATCAGGGTATAACCGAGAGAATGCCTCGCGATCGCTGCTATCAAGACCCGGATACAGATTGGACAACCAACCCCAGGCCTGTTCATCAGTGGTAAGATTTGTCGGTGCGTACATACTTCCTTCATCGGTGATGAAGGAGGTGAGAGCTGGGACGTGATTCCACTCCCCAGATTCCCAGGTCTCTGAGGGCAGACGAGGAATGATAGCAGCGCCTGAGACGGCTTGGAAGGGATGAGTGCCGTTGTACCGGTAATCAGCCAGTAGCGCCGTAGATGTGTGCTCAATGAGATCAACATCAACTTGTCTCAAACAGGCTAACAGGTCCTCGGCAACGCCATTATCCTGGCATCCCACTCTTTCAAGGAACTGCTCGTATTGCTTGACAATGATAGGCTCAGAAGCATTTGGGAAAGATCGTCCAGTTGGGCCACCAGATTGGAAGATGGCTTGATGGAAAAGCTCCTCGCCCTCCGCGAATGGATTTTGGTAGTGGAAACCGACTGAATGGGCACCGGCGGACTTTCCTCCCAGAGTGACACGATCAGGATCTCCGCCGAATGACGAGATGTACTTGTGGACAAAGCGAAGAAGCTGGTGTTGGTCTTGCAAGCCCAAGTTCACCAAGTCGAGATCTGCAAGGAGAGGCGATGCGAGAAACCCGAGAGCAGCGAGCTGGATTGACAACAATGTCAGCTAAAGAGAGAGTAGATGTGAGTGGTAATAGGATGAACTAACCCTGTAATTGAACGTGACGACCATCAGAGGTTCAGGTGATGAGGCTACAAATGACGCGCCATCAAATATAATACCAGCTCCATTGCGGAACAGACCCTGGCACAGATTAGCTTCAGTCTATCTCATAGGGGGGAGAGTTATTTGGAACGTACGCCATGGATCCAGATCAAAACAGGCAGCTTCTCCTCGATGCTGACCCCAGCTGGTCTGTAAACATTGAGGTTCAGGCAGTCCTCGCCGTACTCCAATTCAGTCTTGATGTAGGTCACCAGATTCGAGTTCCCAGGCTCTTGAATGCAAACTTTGCCATAGACCTTAGCATCGCGAGTTCCGTTGAAAGCCGGCGGCCAATCCACAGCCGAAAAGCGCAGGTTTCCAATTGGTTGAGTTGCGTAATTAATGCCGTACCAAGCATTGACCAGCTTTGAGAGGGGGTATCCCGAAGTCGTAGAATCCAACGTTGTACCGGTAAATGAGCCATATGAGGGGATAGAGACGGTGAGCGTCTCATTGAGGGGCAGTGGGCTGGCACGGGAAGCAATAGCCAAGAGAAGAGAGGCGAAGAGGTTGGCGTTGTGCCAAGAGCTCCCAACAGAGGGCAACCAAACCATGACTTTCCGAATTAAGGCTCAAGTGCAGCACTATTCCCAGACCGCAAACGAAGAAGAGACTGGAAAATCTACAAATTCACAGGCTCGACAATTATTTATTCCGCTTAATAAGTCGGCAGATAACTAGCCGGTGCCGATCAAATACCGGTAATAACCCCTCATACTGTCATGTTACCCTGGCGAGTCCCCCACCGAGACGATAAGAGTCCCCGCTAAGCAATTAATGGTGCAAGAGTAGTTTGAATGACGAGATTCGTGCCTTGGAATGGCGAACAGCCAAGAACTGTCGGTGGTGGATAAATTGGATTGGATCATGTCGACAAATATTGTAAAGCCAAGAATGATTATGTAGAAGTCGCATTTGAGTTGAGTACCTGCAGTAGTTTGGCCAACTGCCGCCAATGAGGAAAGCCGCTCACAACTGTCATGTTGATTTTATGTTCACAGCCTTCATTGGATGCTCCTGAGGTCGCAGGACATTTCGAATGGATTTGCTTCCTATTATCTCGAAGTCGTTGTGATTTTCGTACCGTGTTCGCGTTGATGCAGCAATATTGCTCTCATAACATTCTCCGGGTCACGCGGGGAACACGCCAAGGAAGCCGAGTGGGGAACTGGTCGGGGAAAGTGCGACGCATGAACCTAGTCGTCGGCGCCGGTGCCGGTACCGGACTGGAAGACGGGGTGTGTCGGCTCATCCCCCAGCGAAGGCTTTTACTGCAATTCAGAGCGGTCAGATTGAGCTTTCGCTGTATCAATCATGCAGTGTGGCGAAAGGGTCTTCTCTACTTAACACAGTCATCCAAGTAGGCTATATCAAACGGGCAGCCTACGTCGCGGCTACCACTATTGCAGTCGAAGTACTCACGGTGGACCGCTTCCATGTACGATCTTGCTCACGCGGCTCGAATGCCACCATGAATGGGGAAAAGGACAGAATAATGACTTGCTTGTTTTCGCTTCCGAACCTTCCAAAGGAATGTTATTGTACACAACATATTGAACTCCTGATTTGTAACCCTTTTAGTTCCTCGTTCAATCATCAAATCGTCGCCCAAGTTTACCTACATCCAAATAAACATGGATGTAAACAAGGTTACGAAGACGACACATGACCCTGCTTGGATCAAGGACGCGGCGTTCTTTCCGTTGCCGCCATTACCGCCATTATTACCGTTGTTTCCGTTACCATTATTTCCCCCGTTGTTGCCGCCGCCACCACCTCCTCCATTACCGCCGTCCTTGGCCATGTTCAGTGTGAAGAATGTGCCGCCGATAGGGCGCTTGAGACCGGCCATCTTTCGGAAAGACGTCAACTTGGTAGTGTTAGTGGGTGACATCCATGATTATACAGGGAGGTTATTCTCACGTTGAAGTTCTTACGGTCCTTCATATCCATACCGACCATATCAAAACCCATCCTATTCATCTTCTCGGGCTGGACGTAGAGCAGATAGATATATCGATGCATGCCACTGCCGGACTTGGGCTCGGGCGGCATGTATTCGGTAAACGCTGCTGATGAATTCTTCATGATCATTGAAGAATTTAGTACCGCCGACTTGGTTTGTTCGACAGTAAAGTTTCCAGCCAGATAGTGCCTTATGTTTCGCTCGCTCGGGTTCTCACGCGAAGGCGAGTCGGGTCCAATCTAGTTCACCAATGTCAGTCAAGCCATTCCGCATCAAACCCCACGAAATAACCAAGACTTACCATCAAGACGATAAACCGAGAGTTCCTGGTCACATTTTGTGCCATGCTGATATTTTCCACGCTGAACTCAAAGGGCATCTTGACCTCCTTCATTTTTAGCTTGGAACCAGGCATCATCAATGCCTTATCACCATCGCTAGCCATGTATCCTGCGTAGAAGGAGACCATGGGGTCAAATGATCCCATCACTTCTGGGACGATACCACTCTCCATAAATGCCTGGTGGAACTCGGATGTCGACATGCTCCTCGGCGGCATATCGCCATGGGCGACATTAGCGGCTGCGAGTGGGGCGAACAACGCCGCGATACTGAAAATGGCCTTCATGTTGGTGTCTGGTGGTAGGTTGCCGTACAGTTACCAATAACTTAGCGCGTGGCGGAAAGAATGGCGTCCTGCACCTGATGATATACAAGAGGGTTGAGAGCGAAAGTGACAACAGGGCGAATCGGGCGCATTGACGAGTACACGAAGCAAGGTTGGATCTAAGGAAGTAGATGATCTTTATGTTCTGCCCAACTCATCACTTTACCACCAACACCCCAGTATTGGGGCATCACGGGCCAAACGTTAGACTGATATCCTGAATCTCGAGCTGCACCAAATGTACCAACATGCTCTGGCGATGAGACAGAAACAGTGAGGCTATTAAGCTTCGCGACATTGCTCAGAAAGGCCGGACGTGCGCGGGGTACCGCAGACTTTTGAGCTCAAAGTTTCAGGAACATGCACGTCCCCGCACTACCATTGGACCTCCTCGTTGGTGGACTGGGAACAAGCTTCTGAAGACCGGGTGGGATGTCAATCCTTATCCTTGCAGCATTGAAAATGCGTTGCGAAATGGTTAGAGTGCTCAGAGAAACATCCTGTCACCATCGCGCACGCACAGCATACCGGCCCATGGGGAGCTCGCAACCTTCAAATTTGTTTTCTTGCAATCACATCTCAGTGTTTCTGAGTGGCTGTCATCGACTTTCGCATGAAAGACCCTATGGTGAGAACAGACTCGGCCATATCTTGAGCTATCGTGTGCCTCCAGACGAATTAACGGACAGACAGACCCTTTCCTAGGGACCAAGGGTCGCTTATGCCGCGTACGCCAATGATATCATGACTTGAAAGTTGAATTCGTCCGGGTCTTAATTGTAGAAATAATGGCTCAATAGCCCTTGTCTTGCCCAACAAGCGAGAAACACGTCGCAATGCTTCGGAGAGGGCTCCGACTTGAACCTTTGAGCCGCATGGTCACATTCGGAGATTTCCTCCCGCCAAAGTGCGGCGACTTCCGAGCATCAGGCGGGGCAAGAGGAAACAAGTTCACGGCTCGGGGGCCTCCGAACTAGGAGAAAGCTTCGATAGGACCAGGTGAACGTACCTGTAGTGATTTGACAAGGTATATGCTTGACGCGACATCCCCAATCTTCACGAGCCGGAATGTTTCCCACGTGCCCGGGTCGCTTTATCAACCCGACTAACACCCCAAGGCCAGTTCTTCACCACAATTTTCCTCTGGATTGAGGAATGAACGCCGAAGGTACTTGTTTGCTGCTGGATTAGGGATGCTAGACGTATTGGATGCCAAGGTCAGAAAGGCGCCGTTTCAGGGCGCCAAGAAACTCAGAGGCAAAAATAGAGTTTGAAGATCACCCATAACCCGTTCCGGTGCAAGACTACGCGAGATGTGATTCTGAATGGAAACAATAAACGTCTTCCTCCCTCTCTCAATTGGTTTGAGTCTGTTGACTGTTCACCTGTTCGGGTCAGTGGTCGGCATCTACGGGTTTGCACCGTAAGGTTGCTCGTTTGAGCGAATCGCAAACGGATGCGACTGCGCTGATGTTTTCGACCTCGCAACCACCAGACAGTGAAGGGATCCTGGCGCGGATTCATGTGGACAGTGGGACTGTTTCTGCTTTGTGCTGAATTGAGGTTGGTATCGACAGGGTTTTGGGCGGTTGAGAATATGCATACGATCCCAATAGAAGGATCAGAAAATGAGATGGCAAAGGAACGAACACAGATACATGCAAATGTGAATACCAGGGATGATACAAAAGAAAAGCTCCATGTAGTGCTCAAACTGGAAGCCGGACTTCTAGTAAGTTCCATATGAGATCAAGCATTTAACTGTGATTGATCCTTCGTTCGGTATCCTATATTGAAGCTTTGGAAGTCACCGACGAGGCGTCAAGTTGAACAGCCAAAGCCTCATATTCTCCATCAATATTTCCTCGTTATATTCCAACGAAGAAATAGCTACCGGGTCTAGAATCCCATATCGGATCATTGTCCAAGAAACCTTGACTGTTCCACGTCGTTCGAGCCACACGGTCAAAAGGATCGACGACGGACACCGGCAACTTAGTTGAAGATCTGCTGTAACATTACAGTTCCAACGATAGGGATTGAGTTAGTGTTACAGTTACTACAGAGGAGCTCATCCCGAATTGCATCGGATATACGACGGTTTTCCGATTGATATCAAAGCGCTACGCGACTACGCAGTACAGCTGGAACATCAGATGGAATGTCATCGCTGTGGACGCAGTGAGAAAGTTCTGTGTGTGAAGTTTATTGCCAATCATTTAGGTCGAAGGCTGTTTGCTTGGTAATGTGCATGGCCTCTCAATCTTCTTCTCCGTGGATTTTTACACTCACATTTTCTGGTTCCCTCATACTGGGTCCTGAATTAGGAAGAGCCGGAGGCGAAAATTACACATACGGCGCAAGTCATGCCACTGTCCATGGAAATGATAAAGTAGGCTAAACTAAAAATCATGAGCGGGCGCTATCCTGCGATCTCATGGCCCACGGCAGGGTGCAAGTACAATCCGCAATCGATGAGTTGAACTGGTTACTGAAGCTCTAACCCAGGTTTTCTATGAGATCTAGCTACGGAGAAACGCTCTGTGGCTGTGAAATGTGCCACGGCGGCGCAGAAGGCGGAATATCACATGCCGAACACACAAGAGAAATGGCCCCCGCCCAAACTGACCCGGTTCTTTGGGCACGGTCAATATTGCCGATTTATGTCGGGGAACATCGGTGTTTGCCCGATATTCCGATACGCAACGGCCAGTGTACCGAAATGCCGTGCATACAGTCAGTGGCCAAAAGTCTGAGCCCACCCACCCCACATACGCAAATCTCATAACGCACCCTAACCCACCCCTCCTTCTACTACCTACACCACCACCATAAATATCCCTCTAAATAAGGCAATTCAGTACTTAAATTAGTAGTAATTAACGAGGTAATTATAAACTATTACTAAAGCTATACATAATAATATACTTAGTAGTAGTATATAGCTAAAGTTAGTACGCTATTACTAAGTACTTCTATATCTCATATAGAGTAGTATATTAAACTATTATACACCTTACTAAATAACACACCTTTAAAAACTTACTTTATATAAGTAAAGCTTACTTACTAATAAAGCAAGAGATTTAATATATATACTATATAGCTTAAAAAAACTTTAAAATAACTACTAAAGCCCTCACTAATATAATTAATAAAAAAGTATTAGCTATTACTATATACTAAGCTCTCTATACTTATAACTACTATAAATAGAGAGCTATAAAATAAATCTTTTTTACGCTTAAAGTATAACTTAAGTAGCTATATAAGGTATATTTTTAATAAGGTAAAGATAATAAATTAGTTAAGGTATAATACTTAACGTATAGTATATTTTTAGCTAACTTTTAAATTATATATATTAATAAGTATTTACTATAATCTACCTTTTTTTATAAAACTATATAAGTTTAGTATTACTTCTCTAAGAAGTAGGATAAAGTTTTTATTAATTTAGACTATTATAATAAACTAAGAATTACTATAATATACTAGAAGGCTATTTAGAAAATAAAGAAGTCCTAACTATTAATATATAATATTTTATATAATAATAATAATACTTATAATAATACTTACTTACTTAAATATTCTATATAAAATAAACTAATAGACTTTAAGGTATAAAACCTTATATAAAAATACTCTATTTATTATAATCTATAACTATAATATTAATTATATAATATATATAGTTATATAAGTACTTTATATAATTAGTAGTTTAGTAGGTTATATTTTAGGTTATCTTTCCCTTTACTTTTCCCTATTTTAAGGAATAACTTACTAATAATATTAATAAGAATTATTATAATATATCTCTTCTCTTATTATTATCTATATAATTAAATACTTATAAATACTTAAAATTATTACTTTTTATTATAATTTAATCTTATCTATAACTTTATACTATATAAATATATATATTATACTTCTAAATATACTTATACTTATATTAATAAGTTATAAACCTAGTTTAGAGATAATTTCTATTCTTTCTACTTTTTTACTTCTCTTTTATTCTCTTATAAAGCTTTACTTCTATTTAAAAGTTATATATACTAAAAATTAATCTTTTAAATACTTTTCTATTTATACTACTTTTATAGAAGTTAATATACTAGTTAAACTAATTATTTAGTTCTATAAAATATATTTCTTATAAATCTATATATTTAATCCTATATAAATTAACTATACTTCTATTAATCCTTCTCTAAGTAAATAGTTTCTTATTATTACTTTATTTAATTTATATCTTTTAGATTATTTCTTTAAACTATCCTCTAGTTTATTTCTAATTTAGTTTAGATTTATATTTATAGTATAATAGACTTCTTTTTAACTAATTTATTATATAAGATATATATTTCTTTAGTTAGATAGAAGTTTAGTTAAAGAAGATATTAATTAAAGAGAAAGAAAAAATTACTCTTTTTATTAATTAAACTTTAATTTTTTAGGTTTATAATTATTATAATATTATTCTAAGAATTATTATACTATATATATAATAGTTCTTAGGTTATATAATTTTATTATTATTTATTTTATATAAGGTTTATAACTATATACTATAACTTATTAAAGTAATAATAATTAATCTTAAAGTTTAATTCTTTAAACTTATAAACTTTAAGAACTATAAAGTATAAGCTATATATATTAAAGCTTTACTATATAGTAAAGATATTACTATAAACCTTATTAAGTTTATTTCTTTTATTAATAAAAATAAAAACTATAAAACTTTAAGTTATATATAGTTATTCTATAATAATAAGCTTCTTAAGGTTATAAAAGATAATTCTAATGCTTATATAGTTTAGAAATACTTAAAAACCCTATATAAGTTTATAAGTTTTATAAATAAGTTTTTAATTTATAAAGAGTTTTTTAATACTTTTTTAGATAATTTTAAATTTATAAAAGATTATATAAATAAAATAAAAGAACTTATAGATAACTTATCTTATAATTAGCTTAAACTACTTAATTAAATAGTTATAGTTTATATATTTAATAATCTAAATAAGACTTATAAAGCTTTTATAACTTTTATAACTTAATCTTTTAAAATTAATTTTATTACTTATAACTTAAACTCTTTATATATTAATTTTATAGATAAGTATAAAAAAAAAAGAAGTAAAGAAGTAATTAATAATACTACTATTAAGGGTAATAAGAAAAATAAAAAATAAAATAAAAACTAAGAAAATAATAATAATAAAAATAAAAATAAAATAAATAAAAAACTTTAAAAAAAATAGAAAAGTTTATATTATAAAAATTATAAGAAAATAAACTATACTAAAGAAAACTATACTTTTCTATATTTTAAAAAAGTACTTAGTTAGTAGAAAAAACCTTCTATTAATACTAATAGTACTAAAAATAAGGAAAAAGAAGTAGTTAATATAATTACTATAGATAATATTACCTTTTATATATCTCTTAATAATCTTAAAAATCCTATAGATTTAATAGATTTATCTTTTAATAAAGAAGAAAAAGATATTTTTTTTAAAAATATATATTATATAACTCTTAATAATATAAATAAAAATACTAATAATCTTTCCTTAAATTATTTAATTAATTAGTCTATTATTAAGGAAAAAGGAAAAATAAAGAGTTATATTAATAAGAATAAAAAAATAGTTAATTTTTATATTAATATTATAGCTATTATTTATATAGTTAATAACTATAACTTTATAAAAAATCCTATAAAAATAAATAAAATAATAAAATAAAGAGAAATAAAAACTCTTATTTCTACTTTAAAAAGTAATTTAATAATATATCCTAATAATAATAATATTATATTAAAAGATATTTATTATATACTTAAACTAAGTATTAATCTATTTAGTTAATTTAAGTTAGATTTATTAAGTATTACTTCTATTATATAGAAATAACCTATTTTATATAATATTAATAAAGATTATATTATTACTATAGGGGTAAAGAAGAATAACTTATATTTCTTCTAATTTCTTATTAATAATAATAATTATTATATATATAATACTATAACTAATAATAATATAAATAATAATAATAATAATAGCTTCTAATTATAATATAAATATCTTAGATATATATATTTATAGACTTTTTTAAAAATAAAAGATAATATTACTATAAATATAAATATAAATAATAATAATAATAACTATAAATTACTACTTTATAAAACTTATTATAAAGGTAAATTTATTACTAAAATAAATAAAAAATAGGTTTATAATAAAAATCTAAATTATTTAGATTATATAGCTTTAGACTTATATAAGCTTATAACGCTTACTATATATAATAAATATAATCTATTTATTATCTTTATAAATAAATATTCTTATTTTATATAGGGAAAATTATTAAGAGATAAAACTAAAGAAATTATACTTAATGCTTTTCTTAAATTTTAAGCTAAAGTTAATAATAATAATAATAATAAAAGAATAAAAGAAATATCTACTAATAGAGGTAGAGAATTTAATAATAAATATATTAAACTTATATATATAAGTAGTAGGATTATTTATAATATAAAACCTCTTTATATATATAAATTTAATAGATTTATAGAATATACTATATATACTATAGTTAATAAAATAAGAACTATATTATATAATTTAAGTTTACTATATTACTTATAAAGTAAAACCTTTTATATTACTCTTTATATATATAATAGGACTTCTTATAACTCTATTAAGTATAAAATACTTTATAAAATAAAAAATAATATAAAACTTAATATTAATAATATAAAAGTATAAAGTAGTATATACTACTATAAAAATAAAGATCTTAAAATTAAGAAATTAGATATTAGAGTATATTAAGGCTATATAATTAATTATAGATTTAATAAATATAAAATCTAAGATATATAACTAAAGAGAGCTTTATAATCTTAAGATATTAAAGTTTTAGAAAATACTTTTATTTCTTATTATAAAAAGCTTCTTATAAATATAAATACCTACTTTAAGGATACTAATAGTAGTATTATACCTAATAATAATAGATATAATACTACTTAAAATAGTCTACTAAGAGATATTTCTAGTTAATCTATCTTTTATAGTAATAATTCTACTATAAGTAGAGATATTATTATAACTAATAATACTTTTAAGAATCTAAATAATAAAACTATTATTAATAGTAATAATAATATAAATAATAATAATAATACTATTAATAATAGTAATAAAAATTATAGTATTATTTTATATAATAATAGCTATAGTACTAATACTAATATAAGTAGTTTATATAATAATAGTATAAAAACTACTAGTATTAATAATAGAGAAATAAATAAAGAAAAATCTAAATTATTAATAGAGATCCCCTCTCTATTAGAAGAAGCTAAAAAAGACTACTAATAAGTTAATAATATAGTTAATAATACTAAAAGTATACTATTATTTACTATTTAAAACTACTTTACTCTTAATATATATAAAATAAATAATAATATTATAACTAATAATAATAGGACTATTAGAACTAATTCTATAGATAAAGCTTCTTATATATTATTAGTTATTATATTAAAAGAGCTTTTTAGTATAAGATAAGCTTTAAATTCTCCTTATAAAGATAATTAGATTTAAGCTATATAATTAGAAGTAATTTAAATAGAAGATATAAAAACTTAAGAAATTATAAAAAAACTAAATAATATTTATCTATTAAGTAGTAGATAGGTATATATTATGAAATTAAAAGATAAAATAAATAATATTTATAAGTATAAAGTAAGATAAGTTACTTAAGGTTTTAATTAATATTTAAGTATTAATTACTTAGAAACCTTTTTTACTACTTATAAACCTAAAAGCTATAGATTTATAGTTATATTTACTATAAAAGAAAACTAGATTCTTCTATAATATAACGTTATTATAGTATTTATTTATACTAATATAGATATAGATATATATATAATATTACTAATAGGTTTTTTATATAATAAAGCTATAAATAAGTTAGAATTTAATCCTAATTATAACTATAAGTCTAATAATAATAAATATTATTATAAGCTTCTTAAAGCTTTATATAAGTTAAAATAAAGCTTTAGACTATAATATAACTATTTAAAAGCTATATTATTAAAATTAGGATTTATTATTTTACCTTATAATAAAGTAGTATTTATATTAAATAAAAATAGCTATAAAGCTATAATTTATTACTATATAGATAATATACTATTAGTAGCTAATAATACTACTACTAGTAACTATATATATAATAAACTAAAGTAATTTATAAAAATATAACTATTAGGGGAGCTTAGTACTTTTTTAGGCTATAAGTTTAATATAAATAGACCTAATAAGTCTTTCTTTATATATTAAACTAAATATATATAAAAAATATTAAATAAATATAATAAAACTAATATAAATCTATTTATAACTCTTATAAGAAATAATATAAAATTATATATAAATAAATATACTACTATTAAAGAAGAAATTCTATAGTTTTAGTAGTAGATTAGAGTATTTTTATATCTAGCTTTAAAAACTAGATATAATATAGCTTTAGTAGTTATAATATTATTAAGATATATAATAAACCTTTCTAAAGAGTATTTTATAGCTTTAGATTATCTATAAGGTTATATAAATAATTATCCTAATAAAGGAATTTATTATAACTATAATAATAATATAATATAGGATTTAATAAGTTATTTAGACTCTAATTAGGCTAGAGACCTAAATAATAGAAAATCTATATTAACTTATATATTTTACTAGGGATTATATAATATAATATCTTATAGTACTATAAAATAAAAAATAGTAGCTTTATCTACTTATGAAGCTAAATATATAGCTTTAACTAAAGTAGTAAAAGAAGCTTTATATTTATATAATAGTTATAATTTTAACTTAATTAATCTAGGTTTTAATACTATAAATAAACCTAAGATTTTTATAGATAATTTAGTAGCTAAAAAACTAACTAAAAATCCTAAATTTTATAAGAAATCTAAGTATATTAATATAAAATATCACTTTACTAGAGAATCTTTATTAAATAAAGATATAATATTATTTTATATAGATATTAAATCTAATATTATAGATATTTTAACTAAGCCTTTAGGTAAGGTTATATTTAATAATATACTTAATATAATAAATAATAATATTAATAATAATAATAATAATAATAATAATAATAATAATAATAATAATAATAACTGTATTAAAGAAATAATATATTAGTTTTTCTCTTACTTTTTACTTATAAGGTTCTTTAATAAGAGTTTTTTAACTAGTTATAAATATATTATATAATATAGGAATATTTTTCTTATTTTTCCTATTAGGTTTTTAAGTTTTTTATACCTATAATATATATATATATTAACTAAGTAAGCTATATACTATAAATTAGCTATATATACTTTAAGGGGGGATGTTAATATATAATATCTTATATAATAATAATAATACTTATAATAATACTTACTTACTTAAATATTCTATATAAAATAAACTAATAGACTTTAAGGTATAAAACTTTATATAAAAATACTCTATTTATTATAATCTATAACTATAATATTAATTATATAATATATATAGTTACGTAAGCACCTTATATAATTAGTAGTTTAGTAGGTTACGTTTTAAGTTATCTTTCCCCTCACTTTTCCCTACTTTAGGGAATAACCTGCTAATAATATTAATAGGAATTATTATAATATATCTCTTCCCTTATTATTATCTATATAATTAAATACCTATAAATGCTTAGGATTATTACTTTTTATTATAACTTAACCCTATCTATAACTTTATACTATATAGGCGTATATACTACGCCCCTAAATACGCTTATACCTATATTAATATATTAATATATAACATCTTATATAATAATAATAATACTTATAATAATACTTACTTACTTAAATATTCTATATAAAATAAACTAATAGACTTTAAGGTATAAAACCTTATATAAAAATACTCTATTTATTATAATCTATAACTATAATATTAATTATATAATACATATAGTTACATAAGCACCTTATGTAATTAGCAGTTTAGCAGGTTACGTTTCAGGTTATCTTTCCCCTCACTTTTCCCTACCTTAGGGAATAACCTGCTAACAACATCAATAGGAATCATTATAATACATCTCTTCCCTTATTATTATCTATATAATTAAATGCCTATAAATACTTAGGATTATTACTTTTTATTATAACTTAACCCTATCTATAACCTTATACTATATAGGCGTATATACTACGCCCCTAAATATACTTATACCTATATTAACACTAACTTATCTTTATAAAGAAAGACCTAATTTCTAAGAGGAATAAGTATATAGTATAAAGTTATATATAAGCTTTAGAAGAAGGTTTAGTTTTAAATTATAATAATATAAGGTATTTTTAGTAAAATAATATATCTATTTATATAATAAGAGCTTTAATAAACTAGCTATATACCTAAAGTATTAGCGTTATTACTTAGCTAGCTTATTTATTTAATCTTAACTTTATTAAGTATATCTAGATATATCTAAAGTAGTAAGTATATAGAATATTCTCTTATATTACCTACTTAAATAGTGATATAATAAATATTAAAAAGTTAAAGTAATACTTATATATAGTATAGTAGACTATACTATAGGGGTTTATTTAGTACTTATATAAGTTATTACTACGCTACTAAAAAGCTATTTAAAAAGCTAAGAGCTTATATATATAATATTAAACGCTAGATTTCAGGCTTTTAATTAATATAACCTATTTTACTATACGACGCTATTTAATAAATTTATTGAAGTTAGGGGGTTAGGTGTTAGTAGCTAGGAGAGTTCCTGTGGGGTGGGTAGGCTCAGACTTTTAGACAAGAACTGTACTAGATCAGGAAAGGCTTGAATCCCTCGGTGTCTCCACTTATTCGGCCCTGTCAACCCCCGCTTCGGTGCCGGGCCACCGGTGAGTCGCCCGTGAGCCTCCGTCCACCAACAAATCCGCTCCGTTGACATATGTGGCATCCGGGCCGGCCAAAA
The DNA here is from genome assembly GCA_027406105.1 of Colletotrichum endophyticum. Taxonomy (NCBI): domain Eukaryota; kingdom Fungi; phylum Ascomycota; class Sordariomycetes; order Glomerellales; family Glomerellaceae; genus Colletotrichum; species Colletotrichum endophyticum. Next base: position 1,708,019 of record JANVYF010000005.1, read on the forward strand.
AGGCAACAGCACCGGCAATATCGTCAGGGGTCCCGATACGGCTGAGAGGAACGCCCTTGATAATACCCTCCAACATCGATCCCGCGGCCGACTGCATCACCTGGGCGATCATTGGGGTCATGGTGACACCGGGGCTCACCGTGTTGATCCGATTCCCTTGACGGCCCCAAGCAATTGCAGCATGGCGAACTCGAACTATGCAGCCTCTTTTGGAAATGGAGTAAGCATCGCCTGGGTCTCCGGCAAGGTTGATGTCTGCATGGTCGAGGAGCTCGGTAACAGAGGCAGTTGCGAAGTGGTCATCCAGAGCAGAGTTCGGCTTCTTCATGTGACCTGCCATAGAGGCTATCACGGTCAAAGAACCGCCCGGAGCCATCAATGGCTGAAATGAGTCTATGATGAAGGCAACGCCGAGGAGATTTGTGTTGTAAATCAACTCAGCATTATTGGCTGCGTTGGACACACCCGCTGTCACCACGACAGTCTGAATCGGACCCAGCTGGGCTGCAGCCTCCGCAAAAGATGCCACAGATCCTTTTTTGGAGACATCGATCGACTGGGCCGTAAATGAGTGGCCGGCAGAGCGGAGCGAGTCCTCGGCGTTTGAGAGGGTTGCAGGGGAAAAGTCGGAAATAAGGGTATGGTGGGACGGACCGAGCCGACGGGCAATGGCAACGCCCATGCTGCCGGCGCCAATTGCGGCAAGAACGGGGCGGCTCGGGGACATGATGGGAGAATAGACTGCAAAATTGAGATGAAGTGAAGAGTGTCTGCAGAACTTCCTCATTCAAAGTGTCGATTGAGAGTATTAAAAACGACAAAGCTCGCGTTGGCGGTCTGCGAATCTCGTTTTCGGCTCGGTTGAATAGTCGCAGACCAAGTTGCCAAGATATGAACCGTCGAATCAGAAGTTATCGCGTTCGGTTTCGTACCTCGTTCAGGTCGGGCATCAGGATGCTACGTTGAATTGGTCAAAAGTGGTCCCTTGCATTAACGTGGCTTAGACCAATCCAAGTCGTCTTGTCATCAAGCTCTTGCAGGTCCTTCTCAGTATATCGACTACGGATACCAGCTTTATGCAGTCCAATACACGGAAAAGCGAGGAGATTTACATTAGACTTACTGTGGGGCGCGGCCAATCAACTCCCTGATTGACTCTTTGCAACTCTGGTAAAAGTCATTTCAAGTTGGTTGTTATTGGACGTTGCTTTGCATAGCTGAACGATCTTAAACTTTCCTACGGGCTTGCCTAGAAAGCATCTGTGACACTCATATTATCAACTCCGCTTAGGTACTTTCGGATTTCGGAATGACTCAGCAACTCATTCAAGGTCGTCAATGATGCTGGATAATCAATAGTGGTGCTGACAATGACTGTGCCCTAGTTGTTGTGGAGTTTACATTGTTAGTACAGAGTTGTTGATTAATTAAGACAGGTAGGCGAAGCAAAGCTTGGATTGCGGACATATGATCGGAGATTCCGCCACGCGTGGCATTCCCGTGGTATCTCATGTAAAGCTATGCAGAATCTACTTGGTGACGGACGAGCTAAGCGCTGGCATCTTCCGTTTCCACTCGTCGGCCTTGTCTTCCGCTGCATCAACAAGCCACTTTGCCAAGGCCCCTCTTTTCATCGAAGATGTCCAGCCAGACTCTCCGATCCAACCGGCGAAGAGATTCTCCTGTCTGTCTTTCTCCCAGCTCTCGGTATCCGAGTCCCCTGGAATTTGAGCGATCCGAAAGACCGTCCAGTCCAGATCCTCGGCCTCGATCTCAAACAACTTCGCAAGATTCAGCATGTTGTTGTAGATTGGGCCTGCAAAGAGCGACATGAAAACGGTTACCATTGTCTGAAACATGGTCCAATGGTCTTCGGGTCGTTTGATGGACAATGTCCCCATGGCGAAAATTCGCTTGAGTCCGTGCTTTCTCATTGCAGGAAAGACAGATGAGCGGTAAATATCTGCAAAGAGCGACGGATGGATTTTGGTATTCTTGATGTCGGGCCCCAAAAGCGAAATGACAATGCAGCTCTCTGCCATAGCAGAAGACAAGGCAGCCGAATCACTCATTTCACCCTTGACGACCTTCACTATTTTGTTAGCGCTTGTCATAGAAACTAATATTACAGCGGCAAGAAGTTTGAACAAATACTTTACCTGGATAAGTGGGTTCGAGGCCAAGTCATGAGGAATCTTCGTAGGGTTCCTCGCAAAGACCACAGTCGCATGGTTTCGAAAGATGAGTTCCCGAAGCAGACAAATGCCCGCCGGCCCCGTGCCTCCGAGAACGAGAATTTTGCTGCCTGGCATTGCGATGAGAATAAAATGAGCTGGATGCAATGACGGCGTGGCTCAGACTCGCCCAGTGACTCTCATACGATATAAGACACATTTTCCTCCGCATCGATCCGTCTCCCTATTCCGCAGCCAGACTTACATGTCACGATGGCTATCCAGCAACTGCATCAAAGTCCGCCGCCGCGCCATGGCCCAAAGTCCGGCGCGCAACTAGGTTCCCGCGCGGAAACCATTCCGGGCGGGAAACTTTTGCGCGCGGACCTAAGTCGTGCGGACCGCGCCCCGAGCGGGTCTCTTTAAGACCTAACCGTCCGAGTCCAAGACCAGGCGCGCGGAAATCCTCACCTCCTTTTTCAGCTATTCAGCCATATCTTGTACCACGCCGCTTCCTCTTTCGGAAAATAAAGGGAAAAACGACCGAAGGGCCTGATCAAGTCGAAAACATGCCCCGTGGCACGTCGAGCTGCTGGACATGCCGCATACGCCACAAAAAGTGCGACGAAACGCTGCCGGTGTGCAATGTGTGTGCCGGCCTCGAGATCAGCTGCTACTCCGACCAGGAGGTTCCAGAATGGATGGATGGCGGCGCAAGGCAGCAGGCTATGGCCGAGAGGCTCAAAACGGAGGTCAGAAATGGAGCCAAGCGCCGTAGGGCTAGACGGATCTTGCAGCGCATCATCGGAGACGCGGATGACATATCTAGCGACATATTTGTATTGGATCCTCCCGCGCATATCAACTCCCGTCCGGCGCCTCGTTCGGCGGACAACGACAACGAAAGACACGATGCACCCCGTACGACATCCCGCCGGACTGGCACGCCATCCAGATCATTCACCAATAGCCCTGGCTCTGATTACCCCATCGACCCTCTCCTGCAGGAAATCACGCCGCCGTCTTTGCCCAACCTCCCTACGGAACTCGAGCAAAGTTACATCATGTCTTACATCGACTACATCTTCCCTGCAGTATTCCCGTTCTACACGCCCAGCGTTCTCGAGGGTGGGCGCACGTGGTTGCTTATTCTTACCCTGGCCAACAAATCACTCTGCCACGCTGCTACTAGTCTGTCATCCTACTTCTACTCCGTGGTACCCGTCCAACAGCGGCCAGAAAGACGGGAATGCGTACCCGAGGCCGAAAACGAAGTACAGAACCAAACATGCATGGCCATGAGGAAAGCCCAGTTCGACCTGAACGAGGTCAGTAAGCACGGTGTACACGGGGATTTACTCACAAGCGCGCGGCTCTTTGATAGCATCGTACATCTGATGTGTCTCGAGGTCTCCATAGCCAGCAATGAAAACTGGCAGTTCCATTTAGACGCTGCGGTTCTTCTGTTCAAGCAGATGTTGGAGTTCCCCGGAGACGTTGGAAGCCATCGGTCAAAGTGGGACGCCATGTTGGAACACATGAGACGACTCGCCCACCCCGGTATGGACAATCCGCCTCGGTGGCCAGCATGGACAGTGGACCAGGCCGCCTTTCGATTCTTCTCTGGTCTGTTGATTGTTCACGACATCATCTACAGTACAGGAGTCGAACAGATCCCACGGCTCCAACCCTTTTACCCTCTCGTCCTAGCAGCCGAGGACGAGCTGAAAGAAGACCCAGATCGGAACTGTCGACTAAGGTTGGAAGACTATGTCGGCTGCCAGAACTGGGCAATGATACTCGTCGGCGAGGTGGCCGCTCTGGACGGCTGGAAGAAGACCATGCAAAAGAAAGGAGCGTTGTCATTGATGCACCTCGTCAAGAAAGGGGCGGACATCGAGCAGAGTCTGCGTGATGGCTTAAGCCGATTGGAGACAATTGACGCAATTGCCAGGGACCATCGACCGCCATGGCTGGCCGACTTCAATCAAGCCCATGACGAGGCAGAAGCCTCCCACTTGGTCACGCAGATCTGGGCGCACGTAGGGCTGGTATACCTCCACGTGGTGCTTTCCGGTTGGCAGCCAGCCAACATCGATATCGCCGACTCTGTCACTCAAACCATTGAGTTATGTAGGAGACTAAGCACGCCACGGAGAATTCATACGCTTGCCTGGCCGTTGTGTGTAGCGGGATGCCTGGCGCAACCTGAGCAAGAGCCTGCATTTCGAGACTTGTTCTCACACATGGGTCCCTTAGGTTCATTTGGCTCCACAAAGCTAACAATAGATATTGTTGAAGGTGTATGGCAAAAGAGGGAAAGTATCGCGGCCGACTCTTGGGACGTTGCGGCATGCTTGAACAGCCTCGGCCGTCGAGTGCTGCTTGGATAAGGACGTGTTGGAAGAGACACACCAATCCTAACGACGGCAGGTTGCCGGCAAGTAATTGCTCCGTTGCGATACTTGCCATTGCGGCGGCTATCAAAAGTCAAATTCTCAGTCTCCTCATCGGCATGATTTGTCACTAGTCATCCACCAGAAAGGCATCGACTACGGACCGAGGGACGTTTCTCAAAGCATCCCACCGGCCCAGCCCCGCGGGATCGCGAGGGTACATGCAAGCAAGAAGGATCACTGGTTTGGTCAGAGCAAAGGTATGCCTGCAATAAAAAGTTACATCCGTGTTACATCGGTACTGCGACGTGAACAATGCTGACGAGCGAGATACACAGGACTTGTACGATTGAGGTTTCTACAACCACAGGCGTTCAAGCACCTCTCTACCACGAACGATACAGCGCAGAGTCCTCAAAACATTTCCCGAATCTATCGATGGCGCAAGTGATAGCCTGAATCGAACCATCACAAAGCGCGGCCCGTATACGACTCGTACGCTTGGTTCATATCCTTGCTCCCCTTGTGGTCCAAGGGCACCATAGCGATGTTTGTAGACTCTTGCTCTTGCTTAGGATTCAACTCGGGACTGTATCGACGTCCAATAAGCGCCGTGTCGTCATCAAAATCCCCATCTCCACCTCTGGTGTTCGCAAGATTTCCACTGCCGCCCCCGATGTGGACATACTTGTGTTGGCCCCAAGTCTGAACCCTCTTCAGCAGTGTCAGTGGCCTTGGGACACCACCTTGGACGTTGCCGCTTTTGATATCCCGTCCACCAGTGATCATTCCGCTGGTGGAACCCTTCGGTGCTTGGGGGTTGTGTATCTTCATGCCCATCAAGACCGATGCGAGGAGGGAGAATGCGACGGCGATCCAGGTCGGCACAAACAGCAACCCGAGCGTGGAAGAGATGCCGATATCGTTGAAGTCTTCATTGACAGCGTCGTCTACCTTCTTGAAGATGACTGTCGCTGCGATTGATGCCGCAAGAAGACAGATTGTGGCCATCGCAGACAGGACGACACCCGCGAAGCCAACCCTGCCGCAACGACCGCTGATCACCGAGACGATTGGAGACAAGATGGTCAGAACAAATGCGAAGATGTACGCAACGACGCAGAATGATGACGTCTTGGCATAGCTGTTCAAGGCGTCATTGAGGATCCCGGAGAAATTCCCCGCGATCGAGGTCGCATCAAGCTTGAGGTCGCTGCGTGGGTCAAACCAATATCCGACCAGACGCGTGGTACAGACCGTCACATCATTGATGTGTCCGCAAGATCCTAGAAGTGTTATGTAGTAGACGTCGAAGATCTGAAGGGTTGCTGGGGTTGCATCTTGTCCGACAAGGTCGGCGCCGGAGACCCTCGAGAGATCTTGAAGGTACTGCGATCCGCCAAGCTTCGCTGGAATATTCAAGTTCGTAGCATCAACCTATTGGGTCGTTTAGAGCTATAGAGGCGTTGCCAAACAAGCATAGGATATCACTCACCCGAAGAAATGAGAGTTTATCACCAACACCGGGTCGCGAACCTGATGCAATGATGACCACAATCAACATGGCCACAATCATCGATGCCAAGATTGGCAGAAAGGTGAAGGCAGGCACCCTGCGAGTTGGTGTATTGTGTGCCATACCTGCAATACAGAGGCCAACAACACGGAATGAGTCGAATAATCGAGTTGATTTCACGACGTTTGGAATGTGGCGGGTTCAGTAAGCAGAGAAAGCGGACAGTCCAGCTACAAGTACGTGAAGGTCTCCAGCCCTGCCGAGGATGAAGCAGGCAGCCCGGAGGCAGACACCAATCCCCGGAATAACGTTTGATGGCCTCGGATCCAACGAACCGTTAGGCGCGATGCCAAGGTGGAATCTTTGAGATGGCGCATTCACGGGAGATGAGGGGCGGCTGATCGCTTCCGAACCAGCTTACTGGGCGCCCGTTGGAACAGTGGCATTGGCTTAGGTCTTACGTGAGCTCTCGTCTGGTGTCCTGTCTCAGTCTGTGCGGCCATGTTCTTGTCGTGTTTTCACACTTCTTCATGCTTAATTCACTTAATTGGTATTCGTCAATCGTCTGAATCTGTTGGATCAATAACCTAAAATGGAATTCAGCCCAGCCCATCTTCGGATGATTATCAGGCCGGATGAAGGATCGCAACATCACCGCTTGGCAGGCAGACCTGATCTCGAGGTCATCTAGGGGCGCGATCGAAGGAAGCGCGGCAATGCCAGGAAGCTCGTCATTCCGTAGCAAGGGTTCGCTCTGTCACATCTCGGACCGCGGAATAGACTGCATCCGCGTGGCACAGCATCCGATGAGCATTGGCTCAAGAGGCTGGGCAAGGACCGGGCACTGGGCTTAGGGGCTCACGTCTCAATTGAATTCGCCCGTCAAACAGATCTTAGATGGACCAAGGGATCAAGAAACTAATACTTAGCCGCTGCATGGTCAAAATGCTATTCTGGATTCTCATCCTCTCCCGAGACACTTAGACGCTTTGTCAGCTCAGCCCTAGCGCGACCCCTTTTTGTCTTTGACTGGTGCGGGGAGCGTGGCGTAGACTTGGCGTTGACCTTAATCCCTGAAAGCTGTTGATTTTTCTTATTGGTGTCACGATCAGTTCTGATCTGGCCCAAAATGGCTTGGGAATTCCGAGCTGGCTCGAGGAGGGAGCTTGGCTTCAAAAGAGTGTGAAATATCACAGCTATCCCCGTGTGGCATGACAGACAACTATTCCTGAGACGATGCCCATCACGAACACTCGAGACTCTTGTGTTTGTCTGCAAACATGAAGTCCATACTCTTGTCACTGGCCTTGGCTGCGGCGCTTCTAGGCGTGCAGGCCGCGCACTTCGACGTCAATGTTGGAAAGAACAACCAGCTCAAGTTCGAGCCAGAGACACTCATCGCGAACCGCGGCGACACAATCACCTACCACTTCTTCTCCAAGGAAAGATTGCTTCATTGAATCTGACATGAATGCCAACTTTGCTAACATTTTCTCAGAATCATTCAGTTACTCAATCTTCATTCGATAGCCCCTGCAGTCCGCTGGCTAGCGGTGGCTTCTTCTCAGCCTTTGTACCTTCAACTTCCGATTCCGAGTGTGCGAAAACAATCTTCACGATCACAGTGAACGACACGAAGCCTATCTGGATATTCTGTGGCCAGGGAAACCACTGCCAGCAGGGGATGCTGCAAAGCATCAACCCACCATCGTCAGGAAACACCTTCGATGCGTTCCGTGACAAGGCGAAGGGTGCCGGTCCGAGCAGCTCTCCTCCCGATGGTCTTCCTGTCGGCGGCAAACGTATCTCGCGGGTGGACGTGGGTCTCAACGGAGCTCTAACTTTCAGTCCTAACGACGTCAAAGAGCCGCCGAGGACGTACGTCGAGTTCAGCTTCAACCCACGAAATCACTCAGTCACACAATCATCTTTCGATAAGCCATGCGAGCCATCTGCCAACGGCTTCAGCAGTGGTCTCATTCCCACAGCTCTTAGTCCGTCCGGGGTGACCTTCAGTATCTTAGTCAACGATACCAAGCCGTAAGTCCCAAGCCTTTGATGAAAGATACTTGCCGCTGATGGGAACACAGCATTTGGTTCTATTGTGCGCAGACAACTGGAACTCACTGCCAAAAGGGTATGGTCGGGGCCATCAACGCTCCAGATCAGGGCAACAGCCTCCAAGCCTTCACAGACCTCGCCTCCAAAGCACCCCCAAGCACTCTGCCTCCCGTGGCCCCTCTCGGCGGCGTCCTCCGCGCAAACAGAACGGTCCTCCCGATGGTAAATTCCGCCGTCGTGAACGTATCCGCTCTTACAGCAGACATGATCGCCTACATCCCCAAGCCGGGTGACAACGACCAGTACATGATGGGCAAAGCCGGCGGCGGCGCAATCACGAACTGGAACTTCGGCACTAACATCAGCGACGCGGCCGTGGAGCATCTGCAGCTCATCCAGTTCCTCGACAACATCCTTCTAAAGGTCCTATTCGAAGGGTACGAGAGTCTGCAGTCCGGTGGCAAGTGGGCCAATGTCTACCCCGAGACTATTGTCGAGACGATCGGGACAATGGCGGCGCAGGCGTGGGTGCATCGCGGCACGGCGACGGACTCCTTGCAGCACTTCTCCAAGACAGTCTTGAAGGAGTGTGCATACGCTATTCCCGATCTTGACATCGATGCGTTTTTGAGCACGACGCTTACGATATTGCTGTTGGAGATTGGGCTGATCATTGACGCGACGGCGCTGCTGGCGCCGTCGGACCCGTGGCTTATCCCAGCTCTCGCGACATCGCTCGGTGCCAAGTCACGTATGACTGCCGTTATCAATTTGATGCAGAATCATATTGCCGCGGCTGCGCCTCGCGAGGTGTCTATCCCTGCTGACTTGGTGTACTCGTATGCCATGCACCACTACGTGTCCTCGTGCCCGGACAAGTTGGGCTGGGACAAGCCATTTGCGAAGTTGGATATCAAGGGTGAGGGGTTAGACCAGGCCCAGAGGTTGATGGGCGTTGATGTGCAGTGGGAGGGCAAGCATGATGGAGACTTGTTCCTCGCCTGGCTTGGTGCGTGGGGAGAGGTTAAGTTCTCGTCCATTGCTGATGGTAAGTCGTCCGTGCCTGACGGTTTGTATGGTCATGTTTGGGCTGTTGTCACGTCGAAGAAGGATATCAAAGCCTCGGAAATTGCGGGTGCAACGATAGCTGGACCTGAGATGATCTGGGTCACACAGCCTTAAGCAAGGTTGTCCTGGCGTGGTTTGACATAACATTGAAGTATATACAGAAAGAAAAGAAGCCATCGAGCAAAGTGACACAACTGGGGGAAATGATCATTGGTGGAAGAGATCAGATGCCATGCATTTACACTATCATTACGTATTTCACATTACTGCTCCCCGGACGCGTTGTAATGCGTGCCTAACTAAGCAATACTTCAAGCAGCAGCTGTTGCGTTTCCGGTCGTCTGGTACTTAACGATGAAAGGAACCGTCGTGAATACATCCCAGTCTTCCTTCTTCTCGCGATCTCCGTAGATTCTGAGCGCGCTAACCTGCATCTTGTACACCCCAGCCTCGAGAACGGTGCCGTCGGCAAGCAGACCGTTGAAGTACGCCCGTTGGTCAACGCGGGTGACATACGGAAGAGGCCAGCCGGCCAGGCTTCCGAGGTTGTCCTCCTTTCCATTCACAACTGAGAGAACGTCCACCGCGAGTGAGGCGGTACCCACGGTAGGTTGGATGTAGACGTTGGGAGTGGCAGACTGGTCACCGCGATCGGTACGGGGAGGGTTGGCAGGGTCTGGGCGAGCGATGGTGTAGGTGCGGTTCGCGGGGACGACGCCATTGTATTCAGCGAGGTATGCTTGCGAGGCGGTCAGGACTGGGGTGCTGTACATGCTGCCGACCACACCGAGGTACGGCACGTTCAGAGAAGGGGCGTCGGTGGTGCTCGTGAGGATGATGTATCCACTGTATACAGGAAGGAGGGTCGCGTTGAGGTTGGATGGGGGCGTGCAGATGACAGTCAAGTCAACCGAGCCACCGGCGGGAACGGTCAGCTTTCTGTGAAGGGCGTTAGTCAAAGGGACACGGAGATGGGGGAGTCAGCGACACAACTTACTCAGAGCTGAACTGGAGTTCCGCCCACTCCTCGACGATGGGGTTGGGGAAGGCGGCCGCTCTCAGGCGGTCGGAGGTGGAAATGAAAGTATACATGGTGACGGCCTTGCGGTGGCTGACGTCAAAAATAAGGTCTGCGGATCCAGTGTTCTTGATGCTGACAGTAGCGTTGCCGACGAAGTTGTCTGTGTCGTTAAAAGAGATGGAATTGACGCTGAGCTCGGCGGGGGAGCGGGCAGCATCAAATGCCTGGACAATACCGGCGCCCTGCTGCGGGACAGGGGCGACGATGTCAGAGTGCGCTGCGGTACCATCATACCAGTCGAGCTGCTTCGCGGTAGATGAGAGGAACGAGGCGAGGCGCTTGGGATCCTTGGTACCATGAGCCTCGGCAAGAAGGGCGTAGATGGCAGCAGTCATCGGACACGACATGCTCGTTCCCGTCATGACTCGGTAAGAGCCAAGGGCAACAGGGTAAGTAGACAGGATGTTGGCACCAGGGGCGGCGAACTGAGGGCTCGCGTCCAATTCCCAGGTCGGTCCCCAGCTGGAGAAGGTGCCCATATAGCTGCCGCTGCTGTTGTTCTCGAGGTTCTCCAGGCGAGTCTTGGTGTTGTTGGAATTTGGGATGGAGACAGTGACAGCTCGGCCTTGGTCGAGGAGAGACAGCCACTGCGTAGACTGATAAGGCGGAACAGACGCGACACCAAGAATGCCATCGGAATAGACATACTGCTCATCGCGCATGGTTCTAATACATACGTTAGTTGATTAATCATGGCCATCACAGGTGCTGACAACTCACGTGTTGTCATTGGTGTAGTAAAGGATGTAATTTCCACCCTTCGCGGCAACATTGTTGCCTTGGTCGTTAGGGTAGCAGCCGGTCGCTCGGGAATCGGGGAACTGCAACAGGGCAATCTTGTTGCTCAAATCTGGCGTGTCTTCCGGCAAAGCACTGCAGGCGTCGCCAGTCCAAAGCTGAAGGGACAGATCACCAGTCAATTCGGGAACACCAGGTAGGTAGCCAAACTCGGTCTTGCTGCTTCCAGTAGAGTTCGAGTCAACAGTGAAAGTGCCGGCGTTGAGAAGAGTGGGGAACAATGCGTTGGTAACGGCACCAATGCCGGCAACACCTCGGCCGGTTGCTGGAGTAGAGGCGTAGAACATGCCCGTGCCGCCGTCGTTGCCCTCGGAGATGACAACCGGAACGCCGGCATCAACAATACGGGACGCAACAAGGCCCCAAGCATCCTCAGCCCAACCGGAAGCACTGTTAAACTCGTCAACACAGCGTTATTGATGAGTAGTCACCGGGTATAACTTACTCTCCGTCAGAGCAGGAAATAATATCAGCTCCCTCCTCGAAAGCCCGGCTGAACGCAGCAATCAAGATCTCGTTGGTCCCCGAAGCAGCGCATCCCCATGCACGGTAAACAGCCAGCTTCACCCCGGGAGCGGCGCCAGTGAAGCCATACTCGTTGCCTTCAAGCTGAGCGGCAATAATTCCAGCTACGTGGGTTCCGTGGCCCACGCAGTCGTCCATGGGGTCGGCATCGGGCTGCGCAGGTCGGACGCCAGGAAGAAAATCGTCGCCGGTAAAGTCCCACCCGGCTTCGACAAGGCAGCCGGGGCCGAAACAGCCTCCAAGGGCGGGATGCGTCCAGTCGACACCGCTATCGATGATTCCCACACGAATGCCCTTACCAGTGATACCCTGTTCGCGCAACTTGTCGACCTGGGTCATGATGTGAGGGGAGAAGGTGTCCTTGGTCGAGTTGCCGGGAGCACCGCCCTGACGCTTGACGCGGGCGTTCGCAGTTGCGGGGCCTTGGTTAGGGGCACCGTTATCCTCGGGCAGGTCGAGCTTGATGGTCTTCACGGGCCAAACGTTCTTGATACGAGAAGAACCCGCCATCTGGCGCCGGAAAAGCGCGCTATCATGGTGCGCTGCGTTTGACTCCTTGACTTGGAAAGAAATGCCCTTGAAGAAGCGGTAGCTCATTTCCATACGCGTATCGGCATCAATGCCATCAGCCTTCAGAGACTCAAGAAAGCTGGAAGGGGTGTCGTTGTCGTCGGCGAACTCAACGATGTACGCGCCCTGGAGCAGCTCGCTGCGGCTCTTCGTCGTCTGGGTGTCGTCGGATTCTGCTCTCGGGAGGTGAGCCGGCGCCGGGGCATCCGCGTAGATGCGTGGGTGGAGCGGCTTGGCCGTCGCGGCGTTGGCGCCCAGGATGGCCGAGATGATCGCGTGCGAGACCCTCATCTTGACTTGATCACTTGCTCACGGGATGTAGGCTAGCGGGTGAGGAGACGAAGAGAAGCAGATCGGACGCCATCGCGGGTGCAGCCGTTGATATACACGGGTAGCCCGCACCTCGTCATGGGGTTGTTTATCGGTTGATGGAGCAGATGACACGAGTTGGAGATGAAGAACGGCAAATACGAGCTTCGTTCGTGATCTAGCGCGCAGATCCCCGGCTTTGCAAGGGGCGGCCCCACTGTTGAAGGTGTGCCCCTCGCGTGAGCCGAGATCCCCGACCTTGGACTCTGGAGAACGATTGAACGAAGGCGTAGTTTATTGTAGAATGAACCGAAGGAACGACTACCCGTGTATTGATCCAAGTCATGGGTCGACATATAATTACATTGTTAGAGGTCTTCAGAGCCTATCGCCTGCGATCTTTCGCTCGCAAACAATGACTCTGTGCAATGTTCTTGTGTGGGTCCTCTCAGCAAGTTTACAATGCGCAACTCTCTTGGCACTCCTCCGTATTCCGAGGGTATCCATTTAAATAGAGTAAGGTAGTATTCGCCAAAGTTACCGAGCCGTCACTTTACTTGCTTGGGCAGGTGGGCAGAAGGGGCATCTGCCCACGAGGGGGATGTCATGAAGCGCCCTAGAAACTGAAGACTCGACGTCTTCGATTCGCATCGGAAAAACGACCAAGGCCTATTGATGAGACGAATGATAACTACCAGAACTCTAAATACACCTTAACTTGACTTCGCCCTGCGAAGTTGCATCTCGAATGAAAGCTACCTCAACCCCTCCAGTCTCTCGCATCATTCAATAGGGCTCCGACCTCATGCGTCCGGTCATTCGCGCGCTCAATCACGTCGTATTCATACATAGCTTTCCTCCAGTCTTGGATCTCGTCCACGAGACGGTCAGGATTCTCTCTCGCTGTTATGGTGATGTCGTCGAAGAATTCCTCCAACCTCTTCCGTCTCTGCCGCTGCGCTTGCGCTGCTAGTTCACGCTCTGTGTGCTGGCTCTCAAGCTCAGACCTGAGCCTCAGAATCAAGTTATCGGCTCGTTGTAATCCCGCATTCTGATGGGCAAGACAAGCCCGGAAGGCCTCTCCTGCAGACATTTTCTGGCCCTCAAAGTTAGCATCCGCAAAGCACTTATCCATCTGTCTTGTCTGAAGAACTTCGCTTGAAATTTCAAACCGAGAAGAGTTGTAACTCGATGAGATGTGCGACAGTGCTGGAGACCCGCCGGAGGAGCTTGATGTCAGATTCGAGAGTAGGTCGGGGGGTGGCGGGCAAAGTGCTGAGCGCATGTCTCGAACTACCTCCTGCATCAAGGGAGATGGACCGTGTACCTTTTTCGGCCCAGCGCGTGGCTGGATCTTTTGGGATCTGTCTGTGATATCTGCACTCCAGGTATTGACATCACGGCGTAAACCCTCTTTTGCCCTCGCAGAAATAGGCTCTCTGGGAATCGGGCTGGGATCGTATACGGTTGGAGTTCTGTTTGTATTCGCCTCAGGGAATGCCCTCTTGGCCTTTTCGGTAGCGTTGAGCCGGGGCTCAACACTTTCATTTGTACTCATTGTCGGTTTGATTGCGAAGATTGCTAACCAGCGTAAGAAGTTATGACGATGGTTCCTCGACAGCTGCGGTGCGGCGTTCACACTTATGTATCAAATCTAGAAAAGCAGCGCAGGGAAGTGTCGGGAACAAATACATTGTGAGATCATACACACAAAGAAGCAATCACAGTGTCTTCAACGGAATGGTCCATCCTGAAAACTGCTTCTTTCATCGTTCTAGCTCGAATTGCGCGACCATGGCCAGGTTTACGCTTTACCTTGCAGTCTGAAAGGACTCGGTCAAAGGTACAGGGGAATTGGCCCCGGCTTCAAACCTGCTCTTCAGCATGTCTTCTGCAAGACCTTGGATTGATATGATAAAGACGTTGTGTCAAATTTCTCTGGTTACTCACGTTCTCGTCGCTAATAGTGACATGCGGTACTTTGTTTCAAGATACATAAGCTGAATAAGACCAAGAATACGTAAAGAACATCCTTACGGGCCTTCAACGAGTTGGCCACCTGGAGATGTTGTTATGCTGTCTCATTTGGCACATGCCTTTTACTTCCACGCAATAGTTGCTCCCGTGTTGTGCGACTCTCTTGCAAGCTCGATGATCCTGATCGCGTCTCGTGATTGAGTGGCCTTGACCTCGAGCTCAGCTTTGCCATTAATAGCGTCGGCCAAATTCTCATAGATACCCAGCCAGCGCCCAGTGATGCTGGGATATCTGCCAGTGTACTTCTTCGTCGCTTCATCGTACTTCTGAACCGTTCCATCAAACTCTTTGTATGTCGTGAGAATACCACGCAGCTCGGCTGGCTCCTCGCCGAAACCGGGCTCAAGCGGCTTGCGGCCCTCGGCAATTTGCTCCTCCTGAGGGCAGGTGCTTCTTTGTTGGAACTGTGACGTATCAGCGGACGATGTTTCGTAGAAATGGCGGACAACCAACCTTGAGCCATGATCCCTTTGTTCCCCTCACGAGATGTTTGAGTTGCTGGGCCATGGGCGTGGTGACCGAGGTCTTGACGGTCACCAGGAGGTCCTTCTGCGCTCCGTCGTACTGCAAGACGATTGTGAACGAGTCTTCCACCTCGCTGTCGATGCCGCGCTGGGCGCGGAAGAAGCCAGTCACCGACTTTGGACGTCCGAAGAGAGTCACTGCCTGGTCGATGCTGTGTGTTCCTGTATTTCGACACGATTAGAACAGCGTTCTGGGGGCCTGAACTCGATGTTCAACTCACCCAGACCGAACGCCATGCCATCGCCCGGAGTGTACTCCTTCTTGTTCATTGAGCTGAGCCAAGGAGGCGACTCGAAATCATAGTGGATCTCGGCCTCCTTGATGTCGCCAAGTGCATCTTCTTTGATGAGCTTGCGCAAGGTTTGGAAGTCGCCATCCTGCAGTTTCAATCAGTCAAAAACGTTTCACGGAGAAACCTCCGAACACCAACCCATCTGCGGTTCTGGAAGCAAGTCAAAATGAGACCCTTTTCCTGGGCAATTTCAATAACGCGGTCTGCCTCTTCAGACGACCTTGCAAAAGGCTTGTCGGCGATGGCTTAAAAAACGTCAATCTCCGACCATATAATCAGCTGCGTTGTATAGTGACTTACCATGTTTGCCCGCCAACAGCGCCTTTTCTGCGAACGATGCGTGCGTATCAGTGTGGGTGGCAACCACGACGAGTTGAATGTCCGAGTCGGCGAAGAACTCCTCCGCAGTCCGGTAGTGTCTGATGTTGGGAAAGTCGACCTTGCAGTGAGAGCCCGCAGGCGCGGATGACAAGTCGCTCGGAGCTTCCGCTCTCTGCAAGATCGCAATCACCTCGTAATCCTTGTTGGCAGTGATGAAAGGCAGGTGGAAGCTCTTGGCGGCGAAGCCGTAGCCGACGACACCGACTTTGATGGTGGACATGATGTTTCTGGTATCGATTTTCCGTTTTAACTCTTGGGTGACTGGACAAATCTTACAGACTTTCGAGAGTTCTGAAATTAAAGAGCTGACTGCCTTCATTTATATTACATCTTCCAAGATGCGGGGTGTTGGTGCAGCGGCGGCTCGACGGTGCGGGATGACGGGGTGGGGGGGCGGAGAGGACCCACCTCAGGCCGACACTCCGCGGACGACTGGAACTTCGTTTTCGTGTAAGCAATTGTACCGACTTCAATCATTATACTTTAGTTTAGTATCTAATAATTTTCCAACTAGAATCTCAATAATATCGGACACTTCCCAACCATCCAATGCTCTTCTATTGATTGTAGGGAACTTTTGAGTTGAGTCTCTCTGTTCTTCTCGTTTGAGATACATCGTCAAATCTCCTTCGCACGCATGGTACCGAAATCTAGGCAAAAAAACCTCCACCCGCACACGACCAATCATCCATGACATGGTTTTAGCCGCATCGCATCAAGCCCCGCTGATTCCCCAACTGCTAGACTTTCCCGATCGAGACATGACTAACGATGAATGACGTTATTGAAGCTATCCCTCACATTTACTCCAGATATTTACCGAAGACCAATGCAAATTGGATGGGTTCCACTATTGACCCCGGGTGGTATTGCCCGGGCTGCCAGTTTGAATCGTGGAACTCACTCTAGTGAACATAACCCGGTTTCTGTCCGTATACGACAAAGCTAGACACAAATAATCAGCAGAAAGCCCGGTTTGCACGGAGCGGTACAAGAGGGGTACTTACATGTCGAACAACAAATGCATATCCCCCTGTTTCAGCTCCTTCCTAACAGCCGCTAACTCAACCTCAACCTCAACCCGCGATCTTCCCAAGATGTCGCAAAACAGCTTCAGAGTGAACGCTTCCAGCCCTTCCAACGTGATCGCCAAATTCATCATTCCAAGATCTTTGTAGTACGGGTCCCTCGGCCAGGGACCTATAGGACACTTGAACCCCCGGGCGTAGACGCCATTGAAACCTACCTCCTTCACCATCCCTTCAATTTTGGCCGCTGGGGAAGGGTCGCGGCCCATGCTTCTGCAGGCGTTGGCGAATGCCTGGTTCCACTTCCAAGTCGCATGTTCGGTAGTGTATGTGCTGTCATCTGAGTAGAATTCGGTGTCCATCTCTTGGAATTCGGCAAAGCCTCCCGGATTTAAGTGGCTGATTCACGGTCAGCTTTTAGAAGTCCCTGAGCAGCACTACCTGCTAATAGTATTGAGACTTGACGTACTCGTAGATATTCTTCACCAACTTGGGCCAGTCTGCGATGGACGCAGCCATATACCGACACATGATGAAATCGTACTTCCTGTTCGCAACCCAATCACTTTCCACGTCGTCTACCTCAAACTTCACGTTCGGGGGAACCCTGCACTCCTGCATATTAGTCTTCGGACAGCCTTTTTAAAGTGAGGTGACTCACCATTCTGGCTGAATCGGACTCAGATCGTTTCCAGTGACCTACTCCGCTTGTCAAATTCTTGAATTCGCAACACAGGACGAACTGTTCATCTGACCTCTGCGTTCTGGAAAATATCACCCATCTCCACCGCCCCTGGGGATGATCAGCCATCTCTCAGGTGTTGGAATGAGGATGCTTAGCCACGTACAGATTCCAGTGCCTGTCCCGATGTCGAGCATCTTGTGTATTCTCTCTTTCTGCAGTGGTGCAAGATAAAGTCTGTTACCAATGGCTTTAACAATCATGGCATGAGCTAAGTCGAGGCGATCCATTTCGCACTACACAGGTCTCGTCAATTGATTGTAGTTTCACTAGGATAATGGATAATCATACGTCGTCGTTTGGGAATGCGTAGGCTGCGAATCGTGAGCGTTCATACCTGCGATGTAACTTGCATCGGCGGAAAACTCGAAGCCGACTTACTTCCGGGGCGAAACGCATGATACCGACGGCCATATTCAACAGGATAGTCGACGACACTTGAAGTCAGCGACGCGCTGTAATTTGACCTGATCTCGAGTAAGCCTTCCTGATCCGCGAGTCGTTGGAGGCTGTTGAACTTGCAGTCTCTCATCAATTGATGCGGTATCATCTTCTCCCTGAGGCAACATTAGTACGGAACCCGAGTCGAAATTGAAGTGCTAAGGAAACGTACATAAGGCCGAGCCTCAGCCTCAAGTTGATCCATCTCGCCAGTCGATGCAGTCTCAGGCTGCAACCTGCCAAGTAGGACGGTAGAAAGAAGGACTCGCGCATCAGCGATAAGACGTAGGGGAAGTGGTGTTTCGCTCTCTGCGGGGTCGCAGAACGTACGCGGCCGCCGTGCAGAGTTCACGAGTTGAGTTCGTCTGGTGTTTCCAACCGCCCGTTTCCTTCGTAGAAACATGTTCGCTACGCTGTTCAGCTAAAGGTGTAATAAATTCTAAAGCGGTTTCCTCGGACCCTTACAGTAGTCTACTGACTCAGGTCTCACGCATTTATCGAGCCACTCAGTTGAAGGGTCGCAAAGCTGGTACAAGAACCTGTCTTTTCCTTGTTACCGGTCGCGCCATGAAGGACTAGGAGGGTAAACCAAAGCCCACTTGAGGCAGTTTGTGGTAGAACAAAGCACATCGAACTTTCTACGTAACATCGCAGCAATTGTGTTGGTTTCCAGGGAACAATTGATTCTACAGTTTGTTCATTTTCATTGAGATAAATCAACTGAATCCTGTTGAGCAAGGCCTTTTGAACGACAAGCTCGGATATTGGGACTGAGCTTTATTAGTAGAAGCTCTTTTCCGCGAGTAAACCTTTCTAGCTAATAGCGAAATCAACTTCCAGCAATTCCCCTCAAAAAAAACAGCGAATATTTCCGACTCCGCCAACAACCTATTTCAACCGAAAGAGCCACTCATAATATTCCAAAACACCACCTTACAAACGGAAAGAATGGCCCCCCACAAGCCAGCTTACGCCCAGGCCCTCGCCCACGCAAAGGTCCTCTACGACGACTTCCAAACCGAACTCGCCGCCTTCCGCCAGAATCTCAGCTCGCACTGGGACAGCTGTAAGGATATTCTCGAAACCTTTGAAGAAGGCGCGCTAACACGCGAAAACCTCGCTACACACGTCCACGCCATCGACGCGCTGCACATCCGCCTCTTCAACCGGTATCTGGCACTGCGCGAGGGCCTGCATGATCTCATTGGTCCCCTCTATGTGGGTGCGGTGCATCCAAAGAAGGGCGAGAAGGACATGTTGTTGGGGATGTATTGGGCCTTTGAGCGAGTGCCGCCCTTTGATACGAGAGATGGGGATGAAGTGATTGGGGGTCGGGAAGCAGACCGTGTAGAAGTGCAGAAAGGGCGGTATATATATGAGCCCGGGACAGGCCAGGGCAATGGTGAACAACCTTGGGTCTTTGAAGAGTATGACCCCGGAGCTTCAGGCAAGGCTGGCCCTGATGAATGGTGGGAGGCTCCCGAGAAGAAAGAGGCGGATCTTATTGATCTGATCTAGAATAATCATGTATTTCAGCTATGTGCTGGGATAACTTTGGTGCAGTTAGCTAGCCATACGCTCTTACCCCCAAACCTCAACCTTGAATAGACCACCCGCTAACTCTCAACCAAATTCCCTTTCAGCTCCCTATACTTGTTCTCCGGATCCGCCATCTCCTCCTCCACCGTCTGCAACTTCTTAATCACCCTCGCCGGGCTGCCCACCGCCACACTATACGCAGGCAAGCTCTTCGTGACCACGGCGCCGCTGCCCACCGTCGTGCCGCGCCCGATCGTCACGCCTGGCATGATAGTCACGCCCCCGCCGATCCAGCAGTCGTCCTCGATGGTAACCGGCAGCCCGTACTCGACGAACTTGATGCGCGAGAGGACCGAGGTGTCGTGGCCGGCGGTGTAGATGCTCACGTTGGGGCCGAACTGGACGCGGTCGCCGATTGTGACGAGGGAGACGTCGAGGATTGTCATACTGTCGGTGTGTCAGATTTCTCACTGCATCAGTGGAAGATGGTAACGTACTTGAAATTAGCAAAGCAGTTCTTGCCAAAGATGACGTTACATCCGTAGTCCACAATGAACGGCGCCTCGACAAAGGTGCCCGCGCCGAGCTTGCCGACCATCTTGGCCAGCGTCTCCGTCTTCAGCTGGGCCACCTCGTCGGCAGTGTGCTTGCGATGATCAATCTCGTTGAAGTCACGCGCGAGGCACCTGCCTTGGTGGCGGCCGTCGACTAGGATTGGGTCGACGGGGTTGTACCTTTTATTGCGGTCAGCAATGGGTAACGTGGTATTTCTAGAAATAGCGCTCACATCATCCCAGAAACCATCTTCTCGTACTCCTCGCACCAAGGCGTGTTCTGGAGTGTGCGGGCTACCGCGATGATTTCGGGGTCTTTCTGGGACTTGGCCATTTTTGGTTCGCTGTGTTGTTGTGTTGTTGTTTTTGATTGCTGCACGGGAAGGTGAGATGGGGAAAAGAAGTGACGACGGTCAAATGAGAAGCTGCAGAAGAGAAACAAATGAGAGTCCGGTTATGGACGGTTTTAAGAAAGACAACGATGAAGTATATCGTGTCCTGAAGTCAAAGAGTCGTTGGTGTTGTGTGTAAGTGGCGGTCGATGCGGAGACTCCGCCGGCTGGCTACACCACACATATGCGTGGAAGGTGCAGGAGCACCCTGGTATGGGGTCCTGCCATTTGTCGCGATAATTTTCACGACGACTTCTAAGTGGCTGGCATGGGTAAATTTCGGGCAACACAGCGTGGTTTGCGGAGCACATTGTCCACGCGGTGGAGGCTGAGACCGTGGTCCCGGGACGGCGAAGCGGCCCGAGAAACACTAGATCCAGTCTTCCTGGCCCCGTTCCGGAATATATATCCCGCCTAGGTCCATCTGCCGGTAACCGGGTCACGGGTGAAACGACGGCTGTCCGTGGATTCTAGACCTATTCATATTGGAAAAGTTTGTCATGTCTACTGACCAATGAGGTCGTAACTCGTATGCTCATATCCATCTAGAGAAGTATGTATGGAATCCGTATACCCAGCGCCTCGCATAGCCCCAAATGCCAATTCGTGTCTCGCAATTACACCCCATGCGCCTCATCCGCTGGCCGCATTCTTCCTGCGACTTGCCAGCCGCTGTCTGGAAGCTTGCAGCCTCTCCTCGTCCATGGTTGACCGCCACGTGCAGTCGTCCGCAAACTCGCACATGCGGCACTTGTACGCCTCCTCAATCTGCACGCCCCGCGGCTCTCGATCTGCGCGCCACCACTCCAGCGTACTGCCCAGGTAGAGATTCAACGCGCGGTCGTCCATCGGGAACACCTGGCTGTCGATGAGGGAGCCATCGCCGCGGTACCTGTACTCTACGGCGAGCAGTCGACCAACGGAGTCTGCACCGTGGGCGAAAGTCTCCTTCAACTCAGATCTGAGAAGCGGAAGGAGTTCGCGGAGGGTTCTGTACTTGATGAAATCTGGCGTGTGACTTGTGGCTCCATCCGCGTCCGTACCGCCATTTGCCGCACCAGATGATGGCGGGACGTAGTCACCATCCGGGGATGAGTTGACGTCGAAGAACAGCTCGTCGTGCAAGCTGCCAATCTGCGCAATGAACGAATCCGAGAACGGCACATCCGGGTCGAGATTATACCGCCTGAAGATTCTCAGGTAGTCCAACTTGTCCGCCGCCATCTCTGACAGGAACCGTTGGTAGAGAAAGAGCTGCACCTTTGCGGGGCGCAGAAGCGCAGGGCTATTGGGCGCCTTCATTGACCCCCGCGTCTTGACGTCTGTCAAGTAAATCTGCGGGATCTTCTCCTTGCCTGCATTCTTCGACGGAAAGTAGTCCGTGATGCTCGCCTGGCTCTGAACCTCCGACTCCTGGCTCAGCTGCTCCTCAAACTCCGGGTCCGGGTTCTCGAAGCTCAGGCCGTCGATGACGCCGTTGACGAGATTGCCGTCCGCGAAGCCCCATACCTCGAGCTCGCGGGTCATGCCCGTTTCTCGGAGCGTTCGCAGGCCTTGGATGAGGTTCCACATGCGCAGCCCGAAGCCATCCTCCTTGCTGGCGATCTCGACGCGCACGGTGGTGTGGACCTCGTCCTCGAGATCCTGGTGCACCTTGGTGCCCTGCTTCATCGCCGCGGTGCGTGTCTTGCGGCCGAAGGGCAGGCGTGTGAGGGTGTAGAAGTATTGCAGCTCGCACCATGCGCCGGCCGTCAGGTCGGTGACGGTGAATGGCTTTCGCGGGTAGGATCGAAATCGTACGAGGGGCGATCGGGTGTCATCGTCTGGTTCTGGTGGGGGAGTGGTCTTCGGTTTGGAGGGCGAGCGCGAGGATTCGCTTTTGGACAGAGCTTTGCTTACTAGACGCTTCCCAGTCAGTCAGTTTCCGATTAACGGTCCTTTCCATGCGGTGAACTCACGATCCGGGTAGTTGACGATGCCGTTGCCATTCGACGGCGGGGTAGCAGCCGTGTGCTTCCTGCTGTCGGTGCCAAACGCAGCTCTGCGGCGACTGCGAGGAGACCGTAGTGGCGCCTTGGCCGTAGCAGACGGCTCGTAAGAGAGGGCATTGGAGGGAGCATCGTTCAGACGGAACTCCTCCTCGGCGACGGTGTCGATGCCCAGGTCTTCTGCAAGGCCGGCGGCTGCAGCAGGTGGTGGTGGTGCTGAGGCGGCGTTGGGAGCTTCGGTGATGAGCTGGCTTAGCAGAGATTCGTCTTCAAGCGTGAGATCGTATCCATATTCGTCGTCAGAGTCGAGCGAGAGCGATGCTGCCATTGTTGTGCGACTTTGGAGTCATGTCGGTGCTTGGTGGGGTGATGAGAAGTCCTTCTGGTGAAGGCGTCACGACTCAGCGGGGAGATCGCCGCTAAAAACACGGGAGACGCGTTGGATGAAGTCTGGTGGCAATGGGAGGTGACGGCGTGGATGCGATTTAGTGCTTGCAGATGCTGTAAGCGGAACTTCGCCGCCTGTGATTGGGCGCTGGGGCTCGGTGGTGCCTGGCAGCCCCTGCACGAGAACAGGCAGCGCTGCCATTGAACAAAGAGAAAATACACAATACAGATTTAAGAGGATGCGGTTTGCAAGCTTTCTTTGAAGACTTTGAGAAACTGTGGATGCCCGTAGTCGCTGAGATCTGAACTCCACATTGTGTAAGGTAGGCATGTTGATGCCACGAAAGTTGAGAAATAGGAACTTGAGTAGGGGCTTGTTACTTTAGTTGTTGGTTGAAGTAGGACCAAAGGAGGATAAAGTGAAATATGGAAATGGAACTGTGTAGATTCTAGTCTCGGAATTATCTTACGTTCATGATTTATACCTAGGTAGCTTTCACCGCCGTCACGTTGTTCAAGATTTGCGATCGGAAGAAACCATGATTCCAGTCTTAAGCTGCAAATACCTCCCTCGTCTAGGGGTGTCTATTTTCGTCCAAAACTCCTGAACGCCTAAAACCGATTTTCTTTTCCGTCGCGACGTGTCAAAATATTCGTGAAGCGTTTCCCGCAGCGTCTATCTTTCCCATTAGAAGAAGAAACGTCCAAGAAATCTCTATCCCGTGTCAAATCCGAACCTCATCATCTTCAATTCTCCCTCCTCCATGAATTTCAGCCTTGGAGGGTCGGTTTCTGGCAAGCCTTCAGTCTGCTATCTCAGCCAACATCCCGGGCTTTTCGGATTGTTGTATTCATGCACTCAGATTGTTGACTCGCTCAGTGAGCGTCTCCCGCAGCTGTTCCGCCAAAAACTGGCGAAAATCCCTTCCCTTAGCAACAACCAACTGACCAGCCCACTTGACAAGATCGTCCCAGCCGTGGGTCGGAGCTTCGTAATGAAAGGACTTAATATGCCCTTACGAAAGGTCTTGCTTTCACTGGCCGCAATATTCGGCAGGAACTGCATCATCTTGCACAGCTTTGTGGTTGTCTTTTGCATATTGGCAGCGTTCGTTTCTATAGTGATTTGGCGCTCAACTTCGTGCTGAGCCTCGGCAGCATTGGTCTGACTGTTGACAATACTGCCAACAGCATTACGACTCTCTTCGCCGTGAGACCCGGCATGTTGGCGTGGCCGCTTGATCGCGGGCTTTACTTCTTCGTCTTCCGACTTGATCTCGATGACCTCAATGTGACCTTGAAGTGTGGCGGCTGATTCATTTTTCTCCGTGCGTCTTTTCTTCTGCCCTGGACCATGTGTGACGAATGTTTGTCTTCCTGACGCCGTACAACCGCCAGATTCAGCAGACCAAGAGGAGGTCTCCGGCGCCTTTCTCTTTCGAGAGTCGTCTTGAACGGCCTGCCTCGGCCCAATTGCTTTTCCAAGACTTGGCCGAGGACCTGTTCGCGCATCATCATTCTCGGTTCTAGAGTTGTCGTTATGTTGAGGCCCGGCAGACTGAGCACCATACATCGCTCTCTGCAACCCCTCCTGTGAGTAGGTGTTCACGCCAGTGATGCAATATATGAGGTAACTCGCCCCCGCATAGCACTGCCTGAAAGTCGGATGGTTTAGCCAGGTTTCGGGAAGGTTCATCTGGAACCTCAGGATGGCAGAGCACACCTGCCATTTCACAACGGCCTTTTCTCCTTTCTGCATTCGTCGTGCCAACGAGACTGTGCGGTTATTGTGGCAATCTCCGGATGGTCCTCTCTTCTCGCTATTCGTCAATTCTTTGGAGAGATCATCAATGACCATGGTCTTCTCTTGTCGGGACAAGAGAATGTCGTGAATGGCCGAGTTGAAGATTCGAATTGCCAGCTTGAGGTACTTAATCTGGTAGGGAAGGTGGTACGGTTTCTTCGGATAGCGGTACCTGGCATGAGCAGGCGCCGCCATGCCTGGTTGTTGGTTGCTCATGTTTGTGGCCCTGGGGGATTGTGAATATGCTACTGCCGTTTCGGAGATAGCTGGCTAGGGTGAAGTTCGTGGGGTTGCTTTTATAATCAGCTCCAGAGGAAGGCGTTATCGTGATGAAGTTACCAACGAAAGATGTGTGCTGTATTTGCAACCAGGATGAATAGATTGCCGACGAGAACTGAGATATAAATAATCTAAAGGTAAGAGCGATGCGGTCTTGGATTGTTCTTGAATATGTTGAAAACGAAAGAAAAGAACTCTTGCGATACTTTCGTTGTCGAGTTGATGTTGTGTTTGGAGGAGACTCGGTTACGCCAGGAGCCGATTTCAGATGGTGAAAATAGGACGGGTGGGTTTGTTTGACGGAGGGAAGGTGACTCAAGAGGAAAGTGAATTCGTCGGTGGGTGAAATGAGTTTAACTTCAGGAGATTTTCGATGAGTCCAGAACTAAGAAGATGCATGTGGTGGTTGCTCTTTACTTTGCGGAGAGAACGTGTTGCCATGAGAAAATAAGAAGGATGATATGATGCGGGATGATATGCCGCAGATGGTGAACCTATGGGTTTTGGGAGGATGATGTTGAATTCAGATCTAGGAAGTTAGAAGTTGAGTTGAAGTGTAAGGCTTGGCTTGTATTTATAGCTGCGCTGACACGGTGATGTTGGGACACAAGCTAGCTCGCTATAGAGAAAAGTCCCTCAGCCCTCTTGTAGTGCCATCAATCCCCAGTGCCTCCTTCTCATCGTCACCCAGTACCCCCAGTGCCTGCCTCCTAGTAGGCGCATTTGCATCAAAGTACGGCTTCTCCGCGAGGGAAGTCACACGGGTGCCATGACGCGGATGCTTCCCCTCGTAATCCCAGCTGGCGTTGTGAATGGTGATCCTGTAAAATCGTCAGCTCAAACCTTTCACAATCATTCTTGTCAACCATCAACTGACCTGTTGTCCCAAAGAGCACTAGTGTTCGGCGTCCACTTGAACCGCACTTGGATATCCACATTCTGCTCGTAAACATCAAACAGATATCCCAAAATCACATCGCTCTCCGCCTTGTCCAGCCCGACAATGCGATCCGTCATCGCGCGGTTCACCCACAGCGCCTTCCACCCAGTCGCAGGGTGCACTCTGACAAGCGGGTGTGCGCGCTCAATGTGCTTCGGCCCGGCCTCCTGGTTGTCGCGGTCGAGATACGCGTGCGCAGACTTGTACACGGCGTAGCGGCCGTCAATGATCTTGCGGAAGTCAGGCGACAGCTTCTCGTACGCAGCGTAGCCGCTAGCCCAAAGAGTATCACCACCGATGGGCGGGACGGTATCGTTGTGCAGATGCGTGATGCCCGCGGGCTGGCGCTCGTGGACGAGGTCGGTGTGCCAGCGGGAGGCGCCGCCCGGGTTGCGGAAGTTGGCCGGGCGCTCGGTGGCCCACAGGGCCGGCCAGATGACGGAGGCGCCGAGGACGCCAGGGACTTGAGGGACTTGGGGCTGAGTTGGGGAATTTTGTCAGCAAACATGGATATAGGAACACCGAAATGGCTTCACAACGACTAACATGAACTTCGACCTCTCCGAACCATTCACCGAGCTCTTTCTGCTGCTGAGGTGAGAGATCCTGGTCTCTGAAGAAGACAACGCTGCGCTCGGCGATCAAGAGCGCGAGCTCATCCTTTTGCTCAGGCGTGAGGTCCTTGAGTTGCAGACCCTCGATTTCGGTACCGATATGCGTCGTCAAGTCCGTGACTTTAGTTGCGGCACCGAGCAGGTTCTTCTTGGACTTGTCGGCACGAGCGCCGGCGTCGACGTATTCGCGCTCCTTGTTGCGGATGTTGATGGCATCCTGTAGGAAGAGGGGTCTTGAGGGGCGGTACGGGTAGCCGTTGGAGAGGTCCACGCCGGCCTTTGTCAATCTTGCCTTTGCGGGCTCGGGGAGGCCGAGGGTGTCCTTCCGGGGCTCTGCCACATCAGTGATGGCTGGATCAATGGGGGCGGGAACCATGATTGTGACTTTCCGCGTTGGGTTTTGAGGAGATCTTAATTCGGACGGGAAATGATTTGGATATAGATGTTGTTTAATCTGTTGGCAAGATGATGGAATCTTGGCAGAGAAGGAACGAGCTGCTATCATAAATGTCCTTCAAAGCTGCAACTGCCTTCCTTTATACTGGACAAACAACGTTATGTCCCAAGCATCCCTCCAATGACACGATCACCATATGCAAGCATCACAGCGCCAGCAAATGCTCACCAATCGAGCTATGATTACCAATAATCGCGGGGTCGACTGCCATTTAGACGACTTATCTATGGCTCAATCTGCATCAACAGTGACGAATCCAGGGACCTCTGGGCGAGATCGAACCACTCGAGTCACGGATCTCGGGAAACGACTCGCGAGCCAAATCCTTTGGCGTAGCACGCCATACAAACCAACCAACAGTATGTTCTCTGCAACACCGAGATGCAACACTCCCCGAGATGGTGTCGTGAAATATCAGCAACAACGAGTGAGCGGGGTCCCTCTCAGCTGCCCCCCGCGCGGCCGAATTGGACGTTGGGGATATGTCGCGGATCCGGGGTTGTCAGCTTGCCGCGCAAGTGGGGGTTGCGCGATACAAGGGGCCGATTGTGTGCTTGTGGACCAACGGCAGGCCAGGCCCTTTGTGACGCGATCGCCAGCACCCAACTCAGCATTTGGATGCGCTTCGGAAGCTAAATAGGCGTTGGCTAACCCGTCTTGTTTGACGAGATGCTGTCAGCTTGGGTGTTCGCCTTATCTCCGCTCCGTTGGAGCTATCCTTTGGACTTGTGAGAGAGTCTCCAAGAAACCAAGGTGCCAGGCGGCGATCTCCCGATGTCCAAGGCTGGGCGATTTGTGCTTAGTCTTGGTGCCTCATAGAATAGCCAAATTGGCACCTGGGAAAGCAAGAGAGGTGAAGATGGTTCTTGAAGGCAAGAATTCCTTCACACACATACATGAGAAACCGCCGCAATGGACCATATTTTGCCTTGAACAATCCCATCCCGCTTTATCTTCGCGGGATGTTGTCGGATGTTGCCCGCCACGGGTACCAAACGGCAGCAGCACGCCATCGTATCCAGAATCATCGTCAGCGGGAAAAGCCCAGTTTTTGGCCTTGCCGCCGCGAACTTGGCCGATGTTGCTCCGATGAGACCCCTACATCGAAAGAAAATTCACATCCGATGGGATGTTGATTTGCATGTATAAAGCGCGATGCGCTTGCTGTCAATGTGGTACTTGGTCTAGACTACTGTCGATCCTGACGAGCATCGTGCATTGTCTTTGACTCAATCGTCGTTGCCTCCGCTCCGGAGCCCATTCGTTCATAATGGCGGTCACCGAGGTCAATGAGAAGACGGCTGCCGTCGACTCGCCGCGGAGCAAGTCCCCGACCTCCGTCGATGCAGACTCAGCCGCGGGGCATCTCGTCGAGGAGAAGCCCAAGCTCACTTGGAAGTCGTACGTCTGGGATACCCTGGACAAGTCCCCCGAGGAGCGCAAGTTCATGTTCAAGCTCGATGCCATCATCCTCACCATGGCATCGCTCGGGTACTTCATCAAGAACCTGGACCAGATCAATATCAACAACGCGTTCGTGTCTGGTATGAAGGAGGACATGCAGCTTTTCGGTAATGAACTGAACTACATGCAAACTTGTTGGACTGTTGGATATGTTCTTGGGGAAATTCCAAGGTCAGTTGCCTATACTTTAGATAGTGGACATCTGGCGTCTGGGGGATATGGCTAACACGAAAGCACAGCAATCTGCTCCTCACCCGTGTCCGCCCCTCAATCTGGATTCCCGCTTGCGAAACAACTTGGGCTGTCCTCACCATCCTCATGATCAAATGCACAAACACCACTCAGCTCTACGTCCTCCGCTTCTTCATCGGCCTCGCCGAGAGCACGTTCTACCCCGGCATGCAATACATCATTGGCTCCTGGTACCGTAAAGATGAACTAGCCAAACGATCCTGCATCTTCCACGCTAGTGGCAGCATAGGTAAGCCATGTTCTCCTTCCATCTGGCATTCATACCTCGGCGAGGCCAGGTTGTACCCATACTAACCCCCGCCTCCAGGATCAATGTTCAGCGGTTACCTCATGGCAGCTGTCTACAACCTCGACGGCGTCCACGGCTGGAAGGGGTGGCAATGGCTCTTCATCGTCGACACCGTCATCTCCCTTCCCATAGCTCTCGCCGGCTTCTTCCTCCTCCCAGATGTCCCCGAAATCGCCAAGGCGTGGTACCTCAGCGACGACGACATCGCGCTCGCCCAAAAACGGATGCAACTCGAGGGCCGCGCTAACCGCCAACCCTTCACGAAAGCAAAGCTTAAGAAAATCTTCACCAGCTGGCACCTATACACCCTCACGGCGCTGTACATATTCTTCAACAACGGCTGCGGTCTTCTTGGCCAGCCGGGCTTCCAGCTCTGGCTCAAGGGCGCGGGTTACAGCGTTAAGGAGGTCAACACGTACCCGACCATCACATCCGCCATCGTGGTCGTCACGACGCTGATATACGCGTGGTCTTCCGACACGGTGTTCAAGGGCGCGCGATGGCCGCCGATTGTGTTCTCGGGTCTGGTGCAGATCGTCATCTACTCGAGTCTCACGGCGTGGGATATCCCGATCGCGTGGAAGTGGGGATGCTTCCTTTTGGCAGGGTTTGGGGGTGGCATCAGCGGGTTGACATTTGCGTGGGCGCATGAGATCTGTAAGGATGACAATGAAGAGCGCGCGCTGGTGACGGGATCGATGAACCAGATGGCGTACGTGTTCCAGGCATGGCTGCCGCTGCTCATCTGGCAGCAGGTGCAGGCGCCGCAGTACCCGAGGGGATACCCCACGATGGTGGCGCTAAGTGTCGGGCTCATTGGGACGTCGTTCTTGATTCGGTATCTCCATCGAAGGGAGCTGGGAAAGAAAGTATTGGCGGTTGCGGCTTGAGATTGGTTTGAGTTATCATAAGACAAGACGCTGCAGTAGCAAAAGATCGAGGTGCAGATTGTTTGAGCGACGTACGAGGGGATCGTTCGATGATCCAGTTGAACAAATTGGAAAAACCTATGAACTGCTCGCCCTAGATCTCTCTAATGCGAAAAGATTATAAAACTATGGGTATATATATAGACATATCTAAAAAGAACAGGTTTCTCTCTCAGCGGAGGCTTCTCCAGAGTGGTGCTCTCAGCCTCGAGTTGACCCGCGGAGGTCTACGCGGTGGGGGTACGCCCGTCAGAGGGCTGTCGTGATAGTAGGGCGCCCGAACGCAGGCTGCTGAGCAGAGGGTGCTTAGCGTGAGTCAGCTTAAGGCTCTATACTCCACGGCATGACCAGACATACCTTCAGAAAATCAAGACCGAGCCTGGCTTCTTGCCGATGTTGCGCTTCGAAGGCTTGTGGCTTTTCCAGGGCTCTTCGCCCCAAGCCTCGTGGTCTGGAGGGAAGCCAGCCAGCTGGTATTGCACACCACCATTGACCGCCAACCCATACTTTGCTTTGTCATAGTTCTTGTTCTTGGTCGAAGTTCCGAGTTTTCTGCCATTCAACGGCCTCCACGAAACGATCTGTTCATATTTGATACCCCCTAAGGCCGCCCATTCGCTTTCTTCGTCGAATTCGCTGTACTTGCCAAGAGTCCCAACAGTATCGATCAGGTTCGGAGTAACATGGATCTTGTAAACGTAGGCGGAAGGCTTCCCGTACACAAAGACAGCCGCCACAGACTCGCTGGAACTGGTTGAGACGTATCCGTCTTCATCCCGGCTCCCGATGTTATGGGTACCCTTCATGTGGTTGAAGAGGCTGGTGTCTTGGGTTTGAAGTTCAAAGCTTGTTTGGCCTTTGGGTAGAAACCCCCCAAGCATTTTAATCTCCTCGGGCGACCTTGTATCGCCACGATAGACGTGGAACACTAGGAGAGGCGCTGCATGACAAAGAAGACACCACAAATGGGCCCCCAAAAAGAGGAGAAGAAGCGGGCGTTGTCCAAGCATTTGGCCGAAGAGGATCAACACAGTGGAGCAGAGTGGTTAAGTCGAGAGTGAGTAAAAGCTGGGAGGCTGCCAAGAGATGGAAAGGAGTGCAGCAAAAAAAAGCCTAAAAGTATTTGTAGTAAGGGTGTAATAAGCAAATCAGAACAAGCAACAAAAATCAATCAGAAAGCGACTTTTAGAAATGGGCCGGGTTTTGCTTGCATTGTTTTGCAATTTTATTTAATCACCTCTTAAGGAGGTGCGGGAAAAAAAGCAGAAAAAGTTTAATTTTCAGCATGAATAGGCCCAGTCTTTCGGATACTTCACATCCCTTTGTCTTCCCTTTTTCTATTGTTTTGGAAACAGCCCAAGGGATAGTCTTTCATAATTTTCGTTAAGTTATGTCTGAATTCAAATGACAGCTTCCATTGCATCCCTTCGTCATCATGAGAATGAACAGGCCGATGTGGCACTTTCCACGTAGCCCGATACAGCGGTGTCACCGAACTTACGGGCGGGCTTTTTCGGTGATGCCGTAATCATTCAACGGGACCACCGAGCTTTCGATGCCAGCCATTACAAGTTCAAAACTTTTCGTACACGGGGGCTAATCGTGCTCTGTCGTGGTTCGCTAACAAAGCTAAGAGCTAGCAGCGAAGGCCAGTATCCTTAAGCCCGGCGAAAGCTTTCTGTCAGTGAGATCAATTGAGTCTTGCTATTCGGGCAGTGTGAGAAAAATATCCAGGCAGTACTCATTCATTCTCACAATAATCGCATAACTTCAACGCCGCGCACAAATGAAGCCATCGCGGCCATGGTTAGGCGCGCGTAATTAATTGACGTCTTCTTGCCGTTCTAGCAGTTTTTTTTTTTTTTTTTTATAAACCCATCCGCTGAAGATGTAACCTATAATGAGCGACTTCTCCGTTCATCAGGCCATGTACGTAAGCTTGTCCTATGAATTTGTACTTGTTGATGAGGGGAAGAAAGAATTTGTACTTTTTCGTTGGAGCTGGAGTCCCGTTGGTATCATCGCTATCTATGAGTGGCCGTGCTACTTATAACACAGAGCGTCCGACCAGGAAAACGATCACATCACCACGTATGGTCGTGTTTGGAACAAGATTTATCGAAACGTCTGAGGCGACTGCGACTCTTCGTGACAGAGTAGACAGACTTATGAGGGCTATCAGGTTCCGATCGGAATCCGCAGCTCTATCAATAACATAGTCTGCAAGACGGTCCTCTCCTTTTGGTTTGGCCGCAAGCACGGTACTTGACAGCACTTTCTTGGTAGTCTCACCAGTAAGTTCGTAGACCTGAGGGAGGTCGTCTAGGAGTCGCGTCCAACCCTTAATATGTAAAGCACCTTTCCGAAAACTGTGACACCGACTGCCTCTTTAGGTCCCACTGCTATAATGCGTCAAAAACTTCGATGGTGGCACCGAATACATCCAGGCGCCCTTCAATTGAATCTATTGAGCAGGGATACATTTCGTTGAGAAAAGCAAAATCCATGAGAGGCGCCGTATTTTCGATGCTCCGTGTTCCATTGTATCTTGAACTTTGACCAAAGTTTCCCTCCAAAGCGTGGTATTCAACCAGGACGTGAGTTTGTGTCCTTGATTACTGACAGGAGGTCTTATTTCTGGAGAGTGGCTTGTTTGTGTCAGTCCCCAATAGTGAGTTGTTATCGTCCGCAGGATATCTGCCAGTCAGGATGTCTAGATTTTGGCTTTGGGGAAGGTGTGCCCGTATAGTATCTATATGAACATCCTGGATAAGCCGTTATTAATTAGGCAAAATGTCTACTCGCATGATGTCGCAGCAGATCCTAAGCAGACTGTAAATCCTATCGGAACCAGTATTGCGACGCCGACGCCGGTGCAGGACGGCATGGTCTCGAACTGTAACAAGTTCCACAAGGTCGCCAGTGGCGACGAGTGTTGGGCGATCGCTGACTCGAACGGAATCGCCTTAGATGACTTTTACTCGTGGAATCCTGCAGTTGAGACCAACTACACCAGGCCGCTGGCAGATGTATTCGTGTGCGTTGGTTTGACAGCGTCTCCGATGAATCCGACTCCTGCCACAACCACCGCTGCCGGGGTTTCGACACCGACTCCGATCCAGGATGGCATGACTGCAAGTTCTTGGTATCAGCTAGTTCTCAATCTGCACCCCACCCCTTCTGAATGCCCAATCTTATCAACTCTTCTCGTGTGGCGAAAGGCCGTTCGAATCTGGGCTCGAATACGTCCCTCACCGTGCCCACGCCTTCCAAAACCGTACGCATGCGCGGATCATCCGGATAAGGGTTTTCACCGCTGTCGTAAAGAAACTCCATGACCTCTTTGTCCATGTGGATTGCTCGTCCGGGCAATGTAAGCTTCTTGTCATCTCGGATGATGACCCGGGGCTTCACGGATCGGCTTCGCCATCCGAGGTCATCGCGGATACGAAGAAGTACGCTTCTGTATCCGCCACTGTTTCTCACGAACCACAGAAAGCTGAGCTCCACCGAGCGGAGTGTATCTGGAAGCGCTCCGAGAAGTTCGAGAAGGTCGTTCTCCTTGACCAAGAATCGAGACAGTCCAAAATGTCTTAGGTGCGTCCATGCTTCGACAGGAAAGATGGAGCGTAGTGGTGTGAAATGGTCGACGGGATTCTCCGGAGGCCAGGGTCGGGAAAGACTTAGGTTCGTGACTTCATCGGTTTCCAGGGCGAAGGACTCCAAGTTGGCGGTCAGAAGTTGCCTCAAGCGACCGTTGCGAAAGGCAGCATAGTTCTGTTCGGCGTGCATGCCCACCATAATGCTAAGCTTGAGCATCAAGAAGCCAGGTTTCCGGACGAGAGTAGCGAGGTTCTTGTACTCTTCACATGGTTCTTGCGTTGAGAAAATCTCACATGTAAGTCCCGAATTAATCTGGGTGCCATCAATGACCACCTCTGGGACGGTTGCGTACTCTTGCTGGGCGAGAAGATGAGTGACAATACGGAAGCCGCGCCATTTGTCCTTGATGGCTTCATCTACCCAGCTTTCGCAGGGGATTCTGGCTCCGAGTGGCGGCGTAGGCCAGCTTCGAGGAAGGGGGTAATTGAAGCCGTATGGGAATGCACGGATCATAGGCGTAGGATACTGAGGGAAGAAGAGGATACCATGAGCAGCAGGCGTGATTGTAACTCTCCGTAGATTGGGAAACCGTTTCTCGGCCAGAGCCCATTTAAAGGCGGCACTATCAGCCGCAGTAGCGAGAACCTCTTCCTGATCACGGACCAACTTTCGATAGTATTCGTAAGCTACGTCGAGAGGGAGCTGGGCAGCAAGCTGTTGTGCGGTTTCGACGTGCTGCGGCAGTGATTCGACGTCCCTTCCTCGCCATTTTCGCAGATAGTCTATGTTCTCCCGACATGCTGTAACGAACCACAAGGGAACTCCCTCTGGCACAGGCGTATCCTCGGATTCCGAGTCCACAGCGTCGTATCCGTATCCGCTGTGGTAACCTGACTCCTCCTCCAAGGAAGCCATGAAGCGTGCATCGTCCCAGACAATCTCACGAACGCCATGGCGGAATGTCTCATGACTTGCAATATTCCTGAAGACTTGGATATTGTGGTTGCTTGCTGACATAAAAACACGCTTAAGGCTGAGGTGAGGGGTGACGACTTTGGAAAACCATCTAGAAGCCAAGCGCAATTTCTTGAGGTCGGAATTGGGCAGATGCGCGAAGACGGCCAAAGACAGCTCTGTTGAAAGCCCAGTAAGAAATTCCCCGATGGTGCCCGGTTCGGCCGGGGTTGAGTCTTGGTAAGGAGTTGCCATTGGAGGCTGCGAAGACAATGGGCGGGGAAGGCGAAAAATGGTGCTGTGTTTGGTCGGCGAGAGTGCAGCCACTTTCTTGTTTAAATATACGGGATCTGACGTTCGTACCCTGGTAGGCGTGGTAGCTGCTGCAGGGATCTTTGGTGGGCTCGACATTGTATAGGTTCCAGGTTGTAGTCGGGCACGATGTCTCCTGGCATAACATCAGAGCAGATGCCGAGTAAACTGTAAATCCTATCTCGTGGGTCAAGACAAAGCCTATCTTTAGACCTGATGAGCAGATCCAATAGGTTGACCTTGGTTTTGCCGTTATTTTTCGATCGATCCAAACGTGTAACCGTCTTTCTCAAGTCCAAAAAGTCTTTGATCCAGCCCCACCTGCAACCCCAATCGACATCCTCCGGTGGAAGCAGATATCTCGCTATCAGAATGAGCCAACAAGCAACATTACGTAGCTCATAATAATTCATGAGACGAATTCCCGAATAAGAACTAGAGTCGATGTGCAAGACCGAATTCTTGCAAAATCCATGCGTGTAGGATGAAGTCCATTCGACCCTCCCGAGACATTGACGCCAGAGAATTCCATAAGCCGCGCAGGATACCGTCTGCGAATGGGTCATGTTGCTTCGCCAGCCGATAGAATCTGATTATTTGGGAAGATATTACCGGATGGTAAGATGACAAGATGGCGAGGAGACTGAGACAAGATATCACCAATAGAACCATAGTCCAGAAAGACCTACCACGCCCAACTAGTATCTACCAAGGCAGTGCTAGGTACACAAGTCCCCTAACGCAAGAAAAGCTATTTTCATTCTTTGCCAAGATAGCCAGCCACCCCAGTACCTACATAGAGACGCTCCAAGTTTGACAGCTGACATTGAGATTTCTCATATTGGTAGGGCGTAAATCACTGTGAGTACGGCAGTTTCAAGGCAAATGGGGAGACCATACCAGTTCATGCAGTTTCCCCGTGCCATATTCAAGTTATGATCATCTCTATCTGGATCACACTTGCATGAACATGGACCAATCAGCAGATCCGCCAGGCTGCCACAGCCGATGACATCGCGAAGTGTGCACGGACCATCTTCCATGCGCCACAGCAAACAATTTTCGTCTACTCATCAACTGCCCGCACTCATAATTACCCATCTCACAACGACGTCGCCACAGGCATTGTCTCGCAACTTCCGGTGGCATGAGACGCGCACTCTTAAAGATGAGCAGGGTTCCCACAATAGCAACCGTCGTCCGCGGCGCCAGCGTCAACATCGTGCTCAAAGCCGACCAGCCCACAGGCCGCACCGTCTCGGGAACCGTCCAGGATGTCCTGACCCGCGGCAACCACCCGCGCGGGATCAAGGTGCGCCTCTCCGACGGCCGCGTCGGACGCGTACAGTCGCATGCAGGAGCCCAGCAGTCCGGGACATCATCTGCCGACCAGCAGCAGGACTTGTCCGGCGAAGCTGGGCCCGCCTTCGGAGACAGGCGAGGACCGCGGGGCCGGCAGGGCAGGCGGCAGGAGCAGGATGCCGAATTGCCCTCGGCGCAGGTCGGACTAGATGCGTATATTCGGCCGGCGAAGCAAAAGAAAGGGGTTCGCGGAGGTGCTGCGCAGGCTGCTGCTGCTCCGGAAAACGAGGAGACGGCAGCGGCTGCGCCCTCCGAAGTCGTCACCTGTCCTGTGTGCGGCACGTTTGAGGGCGATGCAGCTGCGGTTGAGCATCACGTTGCCAGCCATTTCGACTGAGGAGTCATGTTTACTTCTGTCGTACACTCCTGATGGTGGCCTTGCCAGCTTCGAGGCTGTTCGACGACAAAGGCTGGTGCTTACTCCAAGCAATCACGAATGACGCGCGCACAACTCTCATAGCAAATGGACACGATTTCACGTTGACATAGGGCGGCCAAGATGGGGTTCTTGAAGGATGATTTTGCCTCCGCTGGAGGGGATCTCTAGCCCCCAAGTCTGCCATTCGCTGTCGCCACGCTAGCAGCCACAGCAAACACCATCTTCTACCATCCGGAGTGCAACTGTCGCCAAAATGTCACGAAAGCGACTACAATCTATATCTAAATCCGGCAGTCTTCCAGTCAGTCACGTCCTCGTAATCCTCCGGACGCAGCTCGACCTGGTCAACCATGTCCGCCACATCATTCGCGTTGCCATCAGCCTGCATCACCTTCCCGCCACCAACAGCGCCAGCTCCTCCAGCACTGCCCTCAAATCCCTCCTCCCTTGTGCGCTTGGCGTTGACCCACTGCAGGTAGAACCGCAGGCAGAGGGCAAGCACCACGACGAGTGAGTAGCAGATCATGATGGTCCGGAAGGCGGTGTTGTAGTGCGGCTCCTCGCTGGCCTTGAAGAACTGCGGCCCGGCGATGTTGCCCGCGCAGTACGCCAGAAACAGCAGCGCCGACATGGTCATCTTCTTGGTCACGCCGCGGTAGTTGGCCTGCACGAGCGACATGGCAAGCGGCATCGCCGCAGGGCCGGGCGAGAGGAGGAAGTACGCAAACAGCTGGACGCCGTTGCTCACGTGCTCGCGCGAATAGATGATGGCTGCTCCCGTGATGCAGGGGAGCACGATCAGCGCGATGAGGATGCAGTTCATCTTGCGGAAGCGACCCGCGACCCAGCCCGTGCCGGCAATCATGCCCGCGGAGAGGAGCGAGTAGGGGATGTTGATCAGCGTCGACTGCAGACTCGTGAAGCCGAAGGACTTGATGACGAGGTTGGCAAAGTTCTGCGTGCCGCCGTTGGGGATCTGCGAGATCAGCTCGAGGCCGAAGATGAGCCACGTCTTGGGATCGATGAGGCACTCGCGCATCTGGTCCCACTTCCAGTGCGTCTTCTCCGTGCGCCCAGTACCCGCAATAACAACGCGGTCGCCGGCGTACTGGCGCTCCTCGGGCGTCAAGAAGCGTGCGGAGGAGATGGTATCGGGCAGCCACAGCCACAGCACGAACGCCCAGACGAAGGTGACGACGCCGAGGATGATGTACATCCAGCGCCAGGGGCCGATCTTGTCGTCGATGTGGCCGACGCCGAAGGCGAGCAGCGAGGCGACCAGGCCGCCGACGGAGTTGCCGGCGAACCAGATGCCGGTGCGGGTCGGGATCTCGTCGCGGGTGTACCAGGTGGAGGTGAGGAACATGAAGGCCGGGGTGATGGTGGCCTCGGCGACGCCGAGGAGGAACCGCACGGTGAGCAGGCCGCCGTAGTTCTTGCAGGCTGCGGTGACGGCGACGACGGCGCCCCAGAAGAAAGTGTTGGCGGTCATGTACTTTGCGACGGGGAGGCGGGCGATGAGCAGCGTCGTGGGGTACGTCCAGGCGAAGTAGCCAAAGTAGAAGATGCTCGAGACCCAGCTGTAGTTCTGGCCTTTCAGATGCTATCGCGGAGGTATCAGCACACATGCATACATTTCATCGCCTCTCATTTATCATGGCAAGGATCTCTTCAGGAAAAGTGGTGACTACTCACAGTATCATCTCTCAACCCAAACACACTCGCGCTCGACAGGATGGTCTTGTCCATGAAGTTGAGCATGTACGTGACGAAAAGCAGCGGAATGACCGTGCGGTCAATCTTCCACAGAATCTTCTTCGCCATCGCGGTGTCGACATGCTGCTGCTGTTGCTGCTGGTCCCCGCCCTGCGACGGGGCGGGCGCATCGTCCGGAGTCGAGCCCATATCGTCGTCAGCTTCGAGCAACCTCGTTCTCTCGTGAGCGTCGTCTGCGCGGTGCGGTCGCGAGCTGGACGCTTCCCCCGCCCGAGGTGCAGCCGCCGCCCTTTTGAAGAGCCCGGCCATTCAGCGAAGAACCGGTCGCACGCGCGGTTACCGGGGGGCTGCTTGCCTGTTCTTCCCGCGGCGAAAAACGCAGAGGGAAAAATCAGGATGGGGACCTTATCTGCGGCCTTGTCTGCCGATGGCCGATGGGCCACGCAGTCGCTGTGACCCGACCAACCACCACCGCGAACCGGAGGGGCGGGGGAGGGCCGCGGGGCGGGAGATAAGCAAGCGACTGGATGCGAAGGACGAGCACCGCTAGACTCCGCTGAATAGAGCACTACCCCCGACGAGGAAAAGGAAAAAGTCGTTCCACTCTAGGGTCGGTGAATATCCGAACCGAGGATGCGACGTTACCACGCTGCATATGGCTTGGAGATGAAAGAAGCAGACGTTGAATGGGCCTGACAGGCCGGCAAAAAGAAACAGAGAGCCGCTTTGATACCGGCTGGGCGGTTATGGTTGGCTGACGGCAACTTTGGGGAATAAGACGGGCCCCAGAAGATTAAGTGTTATCGGATCCTTCGTGTTTTTGGGGTCTCCACATTGCTGCGAACATCGGCCATCAAGACTCCATCAAGGCTCATTTGATTCGCGACTCTTTGGATGTTTGATTTGCAAAAGGGCATTCAACCAACAACTTACGAGATGGATATTTGTGATGTTCCATTCACATCACCCGAGAACTCGGTCGAGGCGTTCGAGTTTTCGTGGTAGAAAGACAATGAACCAGTGAGAAGAAAGAGAACGAGGGACGGTGGGACTCTAAAGAGTGACATCCCGCAATACATTAGATGACAGCCGACAAGGGGCAATTTAAGACGTCGGGACCTGTCCGACATAACGGAGCTGCACGTCAGTCACCACAGTCCGATCGGCCAACTTCAGTCTCACATGAAAGCGAACATCTGAAGCTTCATCACAGCAACTCAGAAATCGCTGCCAGTTTTCTACTCCCAGATCAAACTCACCACCACCTCCTTCCGACTCCTCGTGGCCCAAAATGAACGGCCTAGAGATCTCCCCATTCATCGCCTCCCTCCCCAAAGTCGAACTCCACATCCACATCGAAGGCACCCTCCTCCCCTCCCTGCGCTGGAAACTCGCCCACCGCAACAATATCCCCCTGCCCTACGCCACCTACGAAGATCTCCTCGCCTCATACACCGTCTTCTTCAACCACCGCCCCGAGATCAACGGCCGCGTCCCCGGCATCCCCACCTTCCTCGAGGCCTACTTCGCCGGCTGCGAGGTCCTCCACACCGAGGATGACTTTTACGAAATGTCCATGGACTACCTCCGCCGCTGCGCCGAGATGAACGTGCGCTACGTCGAGCCCTTCTTCGACATCCAGGCGCACACGCGCCGCGGCGTGCCCGCGGCCGACGTGCTCAACGGGTACCTCCGCGCCCAGCGCGACGGCGAGCGCGAGCTCGGCGTGCGGTCGAACTGGATCTTCTGCTTCATCCGCGATGAGAGCGTGCAAGATGGACTTGATGCGTACGAGGTCGCGCGGCCGTGGGCGGCGGGGAACGTGGAGGGGGGCAAGGGGCTTTTTCATGCTGTTGGACTGGCGAGCAACGCGTTTGAGAGGCCGCCGATGCTGTTTGAGGAGGGGTACGCGAGAGCAAGGGCGGATGGCCTGCATGTTACGATGCACTGCGACTTTGGACAGAAGGACACGCACGAGCACGTGCGGGAGGCCGTTTTCGAGGTTTGTGGCGGCAAGGGGGCGGAGAGGATCGATCACGGGCTGGACGTGGCGGACCGGGAGGAGCTGATTCAAGGCATCTTGGAGAGGGGGATCGGATTGACGCTGTGTCCGCATGCGTATCACCGTAGGACGCCGACAGAGGTGTTGTTTCCCAAGATCCGGGCGCTGTGGGAGCGCGGGGTGAAGTTTTGTGTGAACAGCGATGATCCGGTGTACATGCATGACGTGTGGGTTGATGGGAACCTGCAAAAGGTGTATACGTATTGTGGGATGAGTAAGAAGGACATGGTGCAGTTGGTGAGGAATGGAGTTGATATGTGTTGGGCAAGTGACGAGATCAAGAAACAGCTGTACAGAGAGCTTGATGAGATTGATGTTGCAGAGTAAAGAGTTGATCGAGGTACGTACCTAGGTAGATAGGTAGTTAAGGTGGTTACAGAAAGAAACAAAAAAGGATCAAGATGTAGGAAATCTTGCAGATTTGAACATCCAAGTATTTACAGGTTCAATTTGGCACTTGTCTTGCACAGATGCCCATGTTCTATTCAAGCTCTTTGTGG
The DNA here is from genome assembly GCA_027406105.1 of Colletotrichum endophyticum. NCBI lineage: Eukaryota > Fungi > Ascomycota > Sordariomycetes > Glomerellales > Glomerellaceae > Colletotrichum > Colletotrichum endophyticum. The sequence continues at coordinate 1,748,739 of JANVYF010000005.1, forward strand.
GCAAACTTATTCGCTCTAGCTACCCTATTCCAGAGTTTTGGTAGAAATGGACTTTGAACAACTAGTCGCATATTCCTGGCTGAGAAACAGGCGGTCAAATGCCTGAAGCTGTTTGGCCAAGCTTTGGGAGTCACTACTGATGAAAGATCTTCCTTCAGTCCTCACAAGTCTTCGTCATTCAACCTTGGATCGCCGCCTTTGAACGATATCACAAGCATTTTACCGCCAATCACAACTGCAGTCCAAAGTTATCGTCCTTTACAGAGATAAATTGATCTCGAATATTCAAAGTGTTTAGAAATGATTACTCTGATGTGTTCTCATCGCAGCTCGGTCCGGAGGTAAACTCACAACAGTCAGCGATGCGTTCGTTTCATGTTAGGAAACCATCCTCCTCGGGCCGTCGTTGGCTTTCACTGGAACAAGTGGCTCTCTCTCAAGTCTACATTAGTCGCCTTCTAATCACCGGCCATTAATATTGCTACACTACCATTGAAAGTTGTCTTCTTACAAGCTCAAAACGACTCAACTTCCTGCCTATCCAAGACTCTGGAGCGGGCTTGAAGCTAGAAATAAACGTTCCGAGGTTTTGAATCCAACATCTCACCTTCCTGGACAAAATTATAGTGCCTGTCCTGGAGATTCCACCCTCACAACCTACGCTCCTTCCGACAAGTTCTCGGGTCATTCCTGACACTCCATTGCTATTTAACCAGTCGCATCCCAAGCACTCCGCTCTTCTCCTTTGCACTTTCAACATCAGCCAAATTTCACATTCACTTCGGCTCATCACAAGTGCCTTAATTATGCGCCTTCGAAGGTAGGAAGTAGGATACGCCGCCCGTTCAACCTTAGTATCACTCGTACCAAACACCAACATCCCGACCATCATCAACCTGAGAAATTCTCCCACTAGAGTCCGCGTCCGTACCGCTCAAATACACAGCAAAATCGAATATAACGCAGACGCCTCGACTTTCTGACGTCGATTTTTTGGCGTACTTACTGAAGCATCTTCGGCCTGCGTTGCTGTTCGTACTTGCCCCGTCCGCACTCTCAAATCCATACTTCTTTCTTCATTACAACACAAAAGTACAACACAAAAGCCGACGAATATCGGTCGATTGTGTCTCCAAGTCCACAAACAAGAGTTTTTACCTCGGTCAACAACGGATTCACTATTTCTTTCTATCCGGGAAAGTCCAAGGACACTTAATTACGCCTGCCTCCAGAGGTTCGTGGTCATCTAACCGTCTGACCGTCTGCCACCGGCCGTTTGACATGACTCAACTCCAGAGCATCATTCAGAGAAACATCTAGCCAACAGACGGGACTACTTGTTCAGCTGCTTCTCAAAGTCATTTCCATCAATTGTTGATCTTCGCCCTAAATCGACAGCTCAATCTTCTTCGAACATCAATATTGACAGTTTTCCTGTCGACCACGGAAAGCTCTACAACTCGTCCCTCCATCATCGCCACTTCCTATCCGGCCTTTCTTTAGAAAGTAACAAACAGTGCTTTTATCGCCCGCAGACTGCAACAATGGCTCGACAGGAACGTATTAAGCCTTGGTACCTCGGCTCGCTGGACCACTACTTGATTGACGACCGGGCTGCGACAGTCGACCGCGACCCCGAAGCGAATTTTGTGCCGGGTGTGACTCAGTACGCCGATGACGAGTATAAGGATTTGCAGCTGCCTCCGAACCCGAGAGGACGGCCAAAGCACATTACCAGACCCTCCCGTGTCTCGCAGCGACAGGCGTCCAAGAAGGCGAAGGAGAGAACATCCCTGCTCTACGAGGAGTACGGACAGCCCGCAGATGAAGACGAGGGCTCGAGCGAGGACTCAGCAGTTAAGAGCCAGAGTGCAGAGAAGGAGACTGAGGTGTTCATCGCAACGATCAGACCTTGTGAGACGGCCGCAACTTACTCACGAACCCAGAAGCCCGGCTTCGTGTTGATGACTCGTCAGGCACCATCCAGCTGTACGCCGTATGCACCGACCGAGAGCTCAGGCAAAGTCGGTCGAAAGCGTCGTGGTGAGACCAAGCCTGCCGCACCACGAAAAAGAGCACGTCGGGGTCCGCTCCAAGATAAGGAGTATCTTACCGATGACAGGGAGGCTACTTTGGGACGAGAGATTGGTGGTAGAGTCGGCATCGACGTCGCGGAAGTGGGCAAGGTTGAAGAAGTCATACATGTGGCAGCGGCCCCAGTCACACAACCGGCGCCCGTGAGCGCGGCCACGTCGCAGTCGATCCCCCTCAAAGCGCCGGGATCGGTGCAAAGCCAGCCAGGATCTATTCCAGGACACGACGGAAAGAAAACACAGCACAACAAGACGGATAATCCAGGCACACCGGTTGAAAGCCGCAGCGGATCGGTCGAAAGCCGCATCAGTAGCATCAGTCTGCAATGGGCCCAACTCGAGGAAATCATCATCCATGAAAGGTTCGTGAACGCAGCGTATCTGACGGTGGCGGGACTACGGAGCAACATTGTCGATGACTTGGCGCGCGAGTTTGGCATCATTGACCATGCCGACATCACTGATCATCTGAACGAGATCCGGCGCAACCCGCACCAGGGGGCAAGAGTCGAAGCTGCCAGAGCCCTCGGAAAATTGGTAATGGACCGCATGATTGTTGGTATGTGAAGGTTCCAATGCTATTGGTATCCTCAGACTCCATAGAGCTGACATTCTACAGCAGATATAAAATTGGAGTAAGGCAGACCGGATCAAGTGTCAGAGCGGGATATAGAAGTTTTTGGAATGACGGAGTGATACAGCTTCGTTGGAAATCAAGTTATGAGGAGTTAAGGGCGCCCAAAAGTTGACACAGTCTCCTCACACAACAGAATCGGGGATTGGTATCAGGGGGGACAGATGCCTCCCCGACAGAATGCTGAGTTTTCAATAGAAGTTTCGCATTCGGTATGCCAAGTTCACTAAACATAAATTACCATAGTCGCAACAATTACTCAAGTCCAAACCAACGATCATCGTCATCTTGATACGTTACTTGATCATCTATGGTGTATCAGACCTGATCCATGCAACTCTAGGTTCTAAACTCAGTCTTGGCAGGCAAACCCATGAAAACTTCGCGCAAACCCCTCTCCCCGCGAAGCTTACCTTCACAGGGCCTTCCTGACCATGATATTGTAATCATGCCACACGTAGTCGTTCCCAGCGTCCCTCTCCCAGACAAAGGAATCCCTGTTCGCCATCTCCATGTCAAAAGCGAAAGCGACCTTCGCCACGGTCAGCCGAATCGACTGCAGGGCCATCTCGCGCCCAATGCACACTCTCGGCCCGACGAGGAAGGGACGATAGCTGGTCCGGACATCGTGCTCAAAGGCCGTCCCGGGTCCATTATCAATCCACCGGTCGGGACGGAATTTATCGGCGAGTGCCCAGTAATCCGGGCGCCGCTGGATAGTCCAGATGTCGGCCGAGACGTTGACGCCCTTGGGCACGTAGAGCCCGTCGATGGTGGCGCCTGGGGAAATGCGGTGCGAGCCGCGGCCGTTGATGGGCGGCAGGAGGCGCAGAGTTTCCTGCACGCAGGCATTAAGGTAGGGCAGGCGGAGGACGCTCTGGGCTGAGATCTCGGCGAGCGAGGAGTAGGCGGCGCGGACCTCGTGCTGGATCTTGTGGTAGTGGTCTGGCTCGCGCAGGACATGGTAGAACATGGCAGACAGGGTTGTAGCGGATGTGTCGTAGCCTACCATGCTGTTTTGGATTCAAGAGTGCATGTCAGCAAGGTGCATCTGGGAAGAAAGCATGAAAGATGATTGGCCACTAACGCGAATAAGGCAGAATTGCTCAGGATCTCTGCCTGAGTCAGGCCTGCGGACTCTTTGGCCGCCAGGATGGCGGTGAGAAAGTCTTTACGGCCGCCTTGTCGGTCGATGCAGCTGGATAACCATGTTAGAGTTTCTGTTCGGTCGGTTGGTACGTGTTGGGACGACGCCGGGCACTGACTCTCTCAGTTGATTCATCAACAGGAAGTTCTTGGGAACTCTGAAGATGTGGGGCACAATCATGACGGGCAACTTGGCCAGGCCACCAAAGATTGGGATTTCTGTGAGAAACTGGAACAGTTCCAGGAGAGGCGCTCCTTTTCCATAGGTAAACTTAAGCTTTTCGTATGCGCCTGATTGAATAATTAGCGCGACGCCTAGCAACAGACCGGTAGTGACGGATATTTACTCATTTGGTCATGGAGCAGGGGCTCGCCGAATGCCAAGTCACCAACAATGCTCCAGATCATCCTTGCAAAGTGGTCGCTGATATTGATAACCTTCTCTTCGTTCAGTGCTTTTCCCAAGTTGTCGACCGCCCTGCCAACATGGTGCTGGACAATGTCCTCTTGTTCCATGAGAGCTTTGGCGGTGAACGCTGGCTGCAGGGCAGTGCGGAGACGCTTGTGCGCTGTCTTATCTGTCGTCGTCAATAGGTTCGGCGCAGCCCAGATCAGCTTTGCAAGCAAGGACTCGATAGTGCCCTGTTTCGTAAAGTGTCCGCCGTTAGGGCCTGGGTTGTGGATTGTCTTGAGAGCATCTTCGGACGCGAAGGACAGTTCGTTGGGACCGATCCGTACCACAGGGCCTGATAGTAGTCCATTAGTTTTAATTCGGGAAGCGAGTATACATCTATGATTGTTTACCGTATTTTGCATGAATTGCTTCGATGTCATTGTTGAGCCTATGCCCCGATACGGACCGGATGAGCCAAATCTGGCTACCATGTTAGTTACATCGAGATGGGCTGAGGATCAAGGACTCGTACAGGAGATATCACCGCAATAAAAGGGCCTTTGACGTGTGCAATTGGATGAAGATAGTAGTTGTAAAGAGCTAATAGTACTGGGCACACAATGAACTGTACAGAGGTGAGTCGGTTAGCTGACCACGCTCGGTGTAAGTCAAGGACACACTCAGTGACATACTAGAAAGCCGAAGTACACCGGCATGTTCCCCCATGACAGCCAGCCATGGGACGGGCGCAAGATCCACAGTACAGCAAGTGTGCTAACCTTGTCTTGGGGAAACGCATTGAGTGTTGCGTCCATCTTCTTTTGCTATGCAGTTTCAATATGATGTCGTCCACAAGAAGGCCGCAAGGAACTTTGTCGTAAGTTCAAATCGAAAGGCTGCAATGAAGGTTGAGCTCCCAGGTATCCAAAATGTGATTATCTTCTCCATCAACTCATCGGCTGGTGCTTTTGTCAAAGATGGACCTGTCGACCTCCGAGTCTCTAGTTACAGTCCGCTCATTTTCGGCCAAACTCAACGGTCCTAGGACACATGCTATCAAACTTTCTGTAGTTGATTGCTTCGCCTGGGCTTGATTCGTAAATCCATCCCCCGGCAACGGTCCGATTCGGTCAATACCTAAACACCGCGGCCGGCTGAGCAATTCCCCCACATACCGGCCGACCTCTTCTGGGCGGCTCCGAAAGTTTATCATCTGAAGTGGCACGCCGTCCGAGGTCATCGCACGCTTCGGCGTTAACTTTTACGGCATAGTCTTCGGTCTCGGTTTCCTTCCTAAACGAGGTTACACAACTGACCCGCGTATCGACAGCTGAAACGGTTGACATGGAGAGATTGACGATAATCACCCACCGACTGACACGACTCCACACCTTTGGGGTATGTTCTCGCCGACTGCTTGCCGTGAGCCCACTCTCGCAACACCTCCACATTCACACCGAGAAGCTAGGAGCTCTGGTCCCTCCAGCGTCCAAGCATTGCTTCTCACTGCTCTGTTTCCACCATGACGATCGGCAGCCAAGAACGACGCATTCACTGGTAGATAAGGTTCACCCACTGTGAGCGGCTGCCCACATAAACTCTCCGAGGCTGTTTCGATCGCTGTCAGACCAACTATTGACTATTCCCGCCAGCGAGCCGCCCCCGCGGGTCACCCCAATGTCGGGCCACGCTCGCCACCTCCCCGGACTCAAGCCACGTTTTTCAGCTGCAGTAGCTAGTCGACATTGGACAAGTTTGAATCTTACCCCTTGCCAAGATTGATTTAGGTGAGATGGCATCCTCAAGCCACGAGATGTGCATGCGTGTAATTATTTCCCGCGCTGCAGATTCGGTAGTTTTTTTCTCGTGTCCTGGCAATTTCGAAATGCCGTGATAGGATACACAAGTCGACAGCCTTCCCGGCGGGATGTCTTCGGCTAAGTTGTTTGTACGTCTTTACTTGAGTCGCGCTCCTATAGCACATGACTCGCCTGGTCATATCTCAATGGCGGATCATATCCCCGAGCGTAGCCTTACCTGTATCATCTATCGTTGGCGGCAAACTTTAGACGATAACCCGCGCATTCTTCTACTATTCTGCCAAGCCGCCTGGAGTAATCCATGGTGAGAGTGGAACCGGCCCACTGGATCAATCCAGCATTTCAACCCTGACTTGCCTCTTCAAGACCAGCTTCCAGCACCTGGTCGCAACCTGTGCCTTGGCGGGGTGTCGGCACTGAATAACTCGCCGTGCTCGCGCCATCGGCAAGATCCTTGAGGGCTCTATCGCGCCACATTCCCGTTTGACAAGCTGACGCCATCTCCATTCCTCCCAGGGGCCTGGTTTCAGCTGGCATGTGGTAAGGCTGGGTATCACCGGGGCTTAACTCCCCTACAACCAGAATGCATACGTGCCTCTGCTAGCTTGAGTTTATTATACTCTTCCAATCGTCTAGAACACCATTGGTGAAGCATTTGATTGCCCGGCTACATTGCCCTGCTTCTCTAGGTCCGTAACTTTCTTTCACGCCGCCTACCGTTGCTTCCTGCAGGTCTAGACTTTCTTTCGGTAAAGACCCAACCCTCCCACGTACCTCTCCTACGGAAATATGAACCACTCTTACCAAATCCGTTTAATCGTCGGCAGCATATCCGCATGATTGGCCGACCTCAGATAAATCTTGTTTGCCAAGGTTTCCTCAGACATTGCATCTGCTCCCTCGAAGGTTGTAACATGCATTCTGCGAACCGCCCAGGGTCGTGTTTGATCAATGGCACGTCAGCGCAAGAGAGCAAAAGGCCTTTTCCCCGATGAAGCCTTAAACCCTTTATACCTATGGTGACTTGTCAGCCAAACCCGAGGAGACGCGATTGTCTGCTCGTTCTGCTCGTTCTAAAAACCGAAACTGTGTCCATTGGTCACCACGCTATACTACTTTTATGATTTGCTACTTGATCGCCCGCAACACACACACACCCGTTCACTAATTGGTCGGATTATCTGCTCGACGTTTTCTAGAACAAAGCAAGATGTTCGGTACTTTGATGTATGATCTACAGCACAACGAGCCCACGTTTATCGAGAACAATCCCGAGGCGGTGATCAATCGGAACCGACGGGGCAAGCCACACATCGCATGCGAATTTTGTCGCGCTCGCAAGGTAGGCTTTTCTCTATGAGCGGCACTTGAGACTCCTTCTGATTGCGTGAAGCTCCGATGTAATGGGAATCCAAACGGTTGCGACCGGTGCAAGTCAGCATCCAACATTTGTAAATACCCAACAAACAGAGGCGTTATCCGAAAACGAAAACAGTCCACCGCCTCAACCAAAGACTCGTCACAACCACGCCAGTCTGCCCTTGGAGATACCACAGCACCGCAGTCGCCAACACTTTCCGACCACTTCAAACTTGACCCGGCAATGATGTTTCACGCATCAAATAACGAAGCTGAGAAGACCGTCGCGCTGGGTCAGTTGCATCGGCAAAGCAATCTGCCCAGTCCGGTGCTTGATCTGCCAGCCTGCCCCACCGACTTGATGGGGGAGTTGACCAACGGGCAGAACGAGAAGCATGAGCAGGATCAGATCGACCAATGGCTGGCTTCATGTAGCCTGTTATCGCCCAATGGCACAATCGATATGGGCAGCCTGAAGACAGGGGACTTTACTTGGCAAGAGCTGAGCAAAGACATGTCATATTTTGACAATGTGGATGACAGTGGAGATGATGGAGCGAGTTCTCAAGAGACTCAACTCGAGGACTTCGACATGAACGGTAAGCATCCTCTGCAACCAACTTGCAGTTTCAATGTTGTTCATTCGATAGCTGATTGAATTGGTAGATCCCGCAGAAACCATCGACGATTCATCATCAACTCCATGCCTATCATCCTCAAGCCTGGACATGCTACTGGACGAGAACTTCCCCACAAATACAAGCGCTCCCCTGCCGGATCCCCCATCGAACAAATGCCAACAACCAAGCCGCAAACAGACCCCAGTAGCATACAAGATGTCCGCGCCGGCACCAAGCCCACTTACGGCGCTACTGGAGACGGCCGAAAACACCTACAAGAAGAAGAGCGAGTGCCGCTGCCTCCGGCTAGCTGCCCACCTCCTCGAGCAACTTGGCAATGAGGGGGCAAATACGGAACAGCCGACGATGGATGGCTTGCTCAACTGTTGTCGAGAGGCCATCAAGGGCTGCGATTCCATCCTCAGCTGCACATTGTGCAAGTCCCGGTCAGAAAGCATGATGCTTCTCGCCATGGCGGGACAGTATCTCAGCAACATTTGCGAAAAGACGGTGCGGTGCTACGTTGACGTCGTCCAGCAGCCCCGGCCGGCGAATCCCCCGGACGGAGGCGTTGCCATGTGGTTCCGCTCCTACAAGATCGAGAGCGCATCGGAACGCAATCAGGTTCTCAGATGCCTCGTTACAGGACAGTTGACAGAGTTTTGCCAACTGATCAGCAAGATTAAAGCGCGGGTGGGCACGAGAAAGGCACACCTGGCGCCACTGCTAGGAGCCGAGCGGAAGATACAGTGCATGCGAACCATGTTGATGCAGTGTGAAAGTTATGGAGGATCTAGAAGCAACAGTAGCGACTCGCCATCACTAGCATAGCGTAATCAGAATATGTCAGTTGTCTCACTAGCGCTGCTGTACGTGAACATGTTGAAGTTTCTCTTTACGAGTGTGTCGGCTTTCTCCCGAGCGTTGCTGGGCGTTCCTGGTCGCGAAGACTTTTACGACGCATGCATGTGCAACGTTGTTGTGGTTCGCCGGCTTTTGAGTTCGTAGCTTGAGACGAATATGCGATTACCTTTAGTCACACTCGTCCCAACTCGACTGAGGAGTATGCTCGGAGTAATCCTGCTCAGATGAAGTATCTGGGATCTCGACAGGCAATGTGTCAAAGCGCATAGCCCAGCTTGATGGAGGCTAACAGACCCAACGGCTAAAGTTGCCTGCGCCTAATGTGCCTAAAGCGGCATGACAGTGCGCCGGCAGCCATACCCATACAGCAGCAAATGGATCACGGAAACAAGCAGTCATCAAGTCTGGGTTGCGGCGCAAACAGGCTCCTATTTCAGCGAGCAACTCGGAAAACTCGGCCAATTAAATACACATGCGATGGAAAAGCATCAATAAAGCTAATACGACCCTTGTTCTATGCTGCCTTCACAAGCGTCGAAACATAACGACTCTTTTCTCCAATTTTCTCAGCCAATACGCTCAAGCTCGGGCTGTGAAGCACGTCAAAAATGCTTGTCGTCTCGGCTCCCGCACTAGATACGAGCCAGTTTCTGAGCTCTACCGCAATGAGCGAGTCGACGCCGTACTTGGACACGGGATACTTCTTGTCAATCTCCGCGGCGTCCAATCCGAACATCTCGCCCAACTTTGAGATGATCGCGTCGAGGATGAGGACCACAGCACCGGTGCCGCTCGTGGCAGACTGCAGAGAGTCCGAGAGGCGGGCCGTCGCTTGACTTTGCTGATCACCTCGTCCACGTGGACCGCCATGTGCGTTGCGGGTGACTTGGACAGCCGTGAATCGCTTGTCGTTGACCCACGCAACCGTTGATGCCTCGTCGAACTCTAGGATACCCGTGATGAGCTGGCTGAGGTCGACCGGGCGAAGAGGGTGTTGAATGGCCGTCTCAACAATCTTGAGCATTTGCACCTCGCTTATATCGGCAAGACCGGTTTTGGTCAAACGTTCCGCGACACCCTCGGTATTAGCTACAAATCCGACCTCTTGGATGCTGGCCAGGTCAATCGACACCGCAGGCAGACACTGAGAAGTCCGGAACTTAGCAAAGGCGTCCTGGAATGTTCCGCCAGCAGAGTAGTTCGCCTGGCTCGTATTTCCGCCCAGGCCAGTCAAGGAGGACAGCATGATGAAGAAGTCAAGGTTGGGAAGGTTATTGTGGATGTTCCACGTGGCGGCGACCTTGGGACCAGTTGCAGCAAGCCATTGGTCGTACGTCATATTTGGGAAAATAGAGTCCTAAGTTGCTTTAGGTTTATGCTTACTTGTGTTGACAAAATGGGAAGGGAACTTACGTTGAGGGTCATTGCCGCCTGGATCACGCCACGAACCGGCGGGAGACTTTGGCTAGCTTGGTCCAAGACTATGCGGAGCTCCGCCTCGTTCGATACGTCGCAATTCCCCAAGAAGGCATTGCACCCCGTGGCTTTCAGATCGGATATGAGAGACTCACTGTCTGGATGCGTCTTGGCACTGCGAGAGAGGATAATGAGATTCTTGCAGCCGAGGCTGCGGGCCATCCACCGTGCGATGGATTGACCAATCCCACCCATGCCACCCACAATAACGTACGTCGCATTTGGTGAAAGACGGGCGGGCTTAGGGGACGGGATTACCTAGTGAATAGTCAGAGACCGTGTAATGTGATCGGAGGGAAAGTGCGACAGGAAACCATACCTTGACAAGATCTGTCTGCTTGGGTGTTACAACAATCTTGCCCAAGTGCTTGCCGCTCTGCATCAACCTGAACGCCTTGTCGACCTCCGAGATGGGATAAGTTGTCATTGGTGCCACTACCCGAAGCTGTCCATTCCCGAACATCTCCATGACGCTTTGCAGGACATCTTGGACCGCTTGCCCCTTGTATTTGCCCAGTTGGAAGAGATCAACAGCAGCAAACGAAACGGCGCGGCACAGAGGGCTCATGTCGAGATGCTTTGCAGCCTCCATATCACGCTTGCCAATCTCGATAAAACGTCCAAAACGTGCCATGCAGTCCCAACTCTCTTTGAGCAGTGCGCCCGAGAGGGAGTTGAGAACAACATCAGCGCCTTTGCCGTTGGTGGCCGCCATAAGTGCAGGTCCGAAGGAGGTATCTCGGCTGGAGAATATGTGATCTCTCGGGATCCCAAACTCTTTCATAACAAAGTCACGCTTGGCTTCGGTGCCGACGGTGACGAAGACGTTGGCACCGCGATGTTGAGCCAGCATCACTGCGGCCTGCCCGACTCCACCGGTAGCCGCATGGATGAGAACGTTCTCGCCCCTGGTAAGCCTGCCGATGTCGTACAAGCCATAGTAGGCTGTCGCGAATACCATCGGAACGGTGGCGGCTTCTTCGAATGACATGTTGTCAGGGATGCGAACAGCACATGGCCAGTTGATGGTTACTCTTGTTGCCCAATGTCCGCGAAGGATAGCGCAGACACGGTCACCAATCTTCAGATCACTGTCTCTCTCAGCGTCTGAACCAAGTCTGGTGACAATTCCACTGCACTCATAGCCCATGATGGTTTCATCAAGCTGACCTAGAGCAACCAAGACGTCTCTGAAGTTCAGGCCAAACGCGCGGGGCTCGATCTCGATCTGGTCAGCACCAAGAGAGGATTCGTCACGCTCGACTTCCCGGAAGCGAAGGGTGTCGAGCAACCCAGCAGTGCCAACTTCCATCTGCAGATCGAACTTTGAGTCCTTGGCATCAAATTCTCTCATCTCTGTCTCAGGTTCACTGCCTTCGGGAGCGAATGCCTTGTTCTCGTTGTCGTCATTATAGATGCGGGAGACATGAATGAGTGAGTTGTCAACGGCGTATTCGCAGTCAATGTCTTTTGAACTTTGTGAAAAGTCGAATGAAGTCGCAAAGACATCGGCGATGAAGTCCACATTCCTCTCCGACCATACCGGATCCTTGGTGTCAAGATCAAGGGAGACGTAGCGCCTTCCGGCGTCTTCCATCCGCAGAGTTCTAAGAAGACCAGAGTGCATGGCCATGTCGGGCTCCAGGCCCTTGATGAGACTAGCCCTTGTGACCCAGAGAACACCCCGAGCGGTCGTCAGCAGACGCTGTAAACTCGCAAACTCGTCCTTCGTCAGCCGACTCAAGAGAGGCGCAACCATCTCGACGAGCATGATGCAAACTTTGTCCGTGGCATCCACCTTCTTCCAATCCTCTACGGTGGTAGAGGCTCCAATGTCACGTTGAATGCTGCTCTGAAGGCTCTGCAGCCAATGGGCGGGTGCCTTCTCTGAGGGCGAAAGAATGGTGACTTCTGAAGGATAAGAAGTCGGCGCCGCCGCTGTTGAAGTCATGACGCTGAAGGAGTAGTTCGCCTCGTCTTCCATATCGCGAACCTCCAAGTCAATCCCGGAAAAGCCGCTTGCCTTCAACACCCTGCTCCAGTGGTCGACTGTGAGATTGGGGCCACCCTTCCGTTCTGACTCTTCTGCAAGCCACCAACCTGGCAATGCGCCGAAGATCAGCTGGACGTCCAGAGTATCCTTGGTGGTCTCCACCAAAATGAGCTTTCCGCCAGGCTTGAGCAGAGAGCGAACGTTCTTCATCGTCTTTTCCATATTCTTTGTGGCGTGAAGAACTTGGCAGGCGATGATGAGGTCATATGAGCCAGGCGTGAAGGACTGCTCGGTGGGGTCGGCCTCAATGTCCAGCTTCTTGTAGCTGATCATATCACCATACTCGCCAAACTTCTTCGCGGCTGCTTCGAAAAAGCCAGCAGACACGTCAGTGAAGGTGTAGGATGAGAAGCGGTATCTGCCGTCTGGGGTGTTCTCGGTCAATCCCTTGAGGACGGATCCTGTGCATCCACCGGTACCACCTCCGATCTCCAGAACCTTGGCTCGCGGGTTCTTCATGGAGTATAGATGCACTAATTCCTGGACCTGCGCGTAGGAACGGTTGCAACGCAGAGCCTTCTCATAGAACTCATATAGGAGGTTGCCTTCCATCATGACTTCAAGAGGAGCCACCTGCTTCCGGAGGATCTGAGACAGATTTCTTCCAATACGGCACAGAAGGCGGCCATTGACGCTCTGAGAGGCAACTTCGTCGAAGAGCATGTGTTTCATTCCCTTGCTTGCCTTAGCCCAGGAGGCGCTGCCACGAGCAAGACTGCCTACGAGACCAGCCTCATAGTTGGACTGCATCCAATTGTACAGGGACTTATGGTACCACTCCATGTCGGCGAGAGCCTGTTCGTCTGAGCTCAAGTCCTGGATGGCGTCTTGGATGAAGTGCCAAGCAGCCCGGACGAGCTTCTTATTGACCGACAGTTCCTGTGCGCCAACTTCGAATCTCAAGGGCTTCACGATTGTCTCAGTAGGCATCAGCGTCATATCAGGATGCCACAGCATCTTGAACAAGAGCTTGGTGGCATTCTCTGATGCGTCGGTGTTATTCACACCGCCGACGGCCTGGCAGAAGAGCCCCTTGACCTCCAAAAGTGTTGTGTCAGGATGTTGTGGATCGGAAGTGGTAATGGTGGAGCGGAATCCTGAGCGGTCCTGTTTGTCCACGGTCGCAAGAGACTGGAACTGGCTCCCAGGAGAGGATGACAGGGACTGAGAAACAAAGATCTCTCCAATGGCGCGAGGCATGACCATGGAGTTCTGGTATGCGTCTGATGAAAGCGCCGCATAGGCCCCCTGGAATATGGAGTCCAAGGTTGTAGGATGAAGTACGTGAGAACTGGCAGACTTGACGTCCGCAACCTGGAAATGGAACCTCGAGCCGAAATCTTGTGCTTGAATGCTGATCATGTTTTGGAAGGTCGGTCCATGCTGCAGTCCCATTTTCCTGAGACGACCAAAGAGCTCGCTAACCTCGACGGGTCGTAGACCGTTGTCATGCACACCGCTTGACAGGCTTTTGGAAGCCTCTACCGGCGTTAAAACTGCATTTGTCTTCTTTCTTTGTGAGATGTAACCGTGAATGTGCTCAATCCATGATTCTTCATCTGTGGTGGGCGACTTGAGCGAGAACTCGTACCATCCTGACTCCAGGTTCTTGTTGTCGCATGGATGAAGATAAAGTTGGACCTCAATTCCGGCCTCCGTGTCCGGAATAACAAGTGCATTACTGATCTGGATGTCCCTCAGGCAATAGCCATCAATTGTGTTCACGTCAGCATCAGAGAGTTGCCGCATAGCCTCAATCGCCATCGCAATGCCACCAGCACCCGGGTAAACGATGTCAGACTGAACCAAATGGTCCCGAAGCCACGGCAGCTCGGAAGCCTTGAGGAAATGTCTCCAGGCAGGGCTCGTCGCTGCTGGCCCGGAAAGCAGTGAGCCTAACAGCTCGTGGCGAACATGTTTCCTGTTGCGATGTGCAACATTGAGCCGTGACTCTTGCCAGAAGCTGTGAGTGTGGTTCCAGGGGTAGGAGGGGAGGTCCGCGACAACATGGTAGGCCTCGTGATGATTACGGCGATTAACAGCGGCCAGATCTACAGGGTAGCCCTTACACCACAGAGACCCTGCCGCAGTCTGCATAGCAACCGCCGCGTTCTGGCCTCGAATCAAGCAAGAAGCATACGGCAAGCTTATATCCTTCAACGAAGGAGTCTTGCAGATTTGTCTGATTGGCCCAGCCAACGCGGAATGAGGGCCGATTTCGAGAATGAGATCGACGTTGGTTTCGTTAGAGGCAGTGTCCACGCACATCTTCTCGAATGATTGCGAGAAGAGCACCGGCCACAAAAGGTTGTTCACCCAGTGTTGCGGTCCAAGCTTCTCGGGACTTTCAATGAGGCCTCCTGTGACTGGCGAGGAGTAGACAATTTTATTCCACTTCAGCTTTGGCTGGATGACGTCTTTCAACGCCTTCAGGTATTCATCGGCCATAGGGAGCATATGGTGGGAATGGTATGCCGACTTGACCTTAAGCTTTCGAGCGAATATCTGGTCATTTGCGAAGTCCTTCTCGAGGCGATCGATTGCATCAAGGTCGCCGGAGAGCGTAACGCTTGAAGGGCTGTTGACGCAGGCCACTGTTACCGTGCCCTTGTCAACCCCATGCTCCGCTAAATATGACCAGGCTTCGTCGGATCCAAGACCGACAGCCATCATTCCGCCCGGTGCTGAAGAAGCAGTGTGATATTTTTCGGTCAGGGCACCACGGAAGTAAGCCACACCCAGGGCCTCCTCAAAAGTAAGAGCTCCCGCAGCATATGCAGCCGCAATCTCACCGCTCGAGTGACTCGTTACCGCACTTGGACGGATGCCCCAAGTCTTGAGCAGGTCTACCAAGCAGATCTGAAGCGCAACGCAGACAGGCTGACTTAACCTGGGCTCGTTGACGCGAGTTGACTTCTCGTCACGTTGCAATTCTTCCACCAGAGACCAGTCGGCACCATAGTCGGCGAGGACAACGTCGGCGTGGAGAAGTGATTTCTGGAAAGTTGGATAGACGGAGATCAATTCGCGTCCCATCGCATGCCACTGTGCTCCCTGGCCGTTGAACACGAAGCCAATGCGTGGGGGCTCCTTGGCGAGTGTGACCGCTTTCTTGACAGGATCGTCTAGGGCCTCAATCAAGTCCTGCTGCCAGTTCAAACTCGAGATGGCAACTCTCCAGGGGAAATGCGAGCGTCGAGTGTCGAATGTGTAAGCAAGATTGTCAAAGTCAATGGCGGCACCTGTTGACTTTCGGCTTTCCAGGTACGTCTTCAGGTTGGAAACCATTTGTGTCGTGACCGTGGAGTCCTTGCTGCTGAGAACGACAAGCTGGGGCTCTTCTGTCTTCGTTGTTGTGGTAGCAGAGTCATGCAGATGCTCATTTGGACCGTCAATGATTACATGACCGTTGGTTCCTCCGTAGCCGTAGTTGTTGACAGAGACGCGACGTGGCATACCCTCAGGCCAGTTCTGGGAAACCAGTGGGACGCTGACCTTCAGAGCCGCCATGTCGATCTTCGGATTCCCCTCTTTGTAGTTCAAACTAGGGGGGATGATGCCATGCTTCAGCATCATAACGGCTTTCACAACTCCAGCAATTCCACTTGAAGCCTCCAAGTGTCCCAAGTTCGTCTTGATGGAACCAACTAGAACTGGGTTGTCGGCAGTCCGACCCTTGCCGAATACCCGACTGATCGCACTGGCCTCTATCGGATCGCCAGTCGGTGTTCCCGTCATGTGGGCCTCAACATAAGGGGTCTTAGAGGGATCCAGTCCTGCTCTGCGATAGCAGGCGCGAATGAGCTCTTCTTGCGCCTCTGATGAAGGTGAAGTGATTGTCGGGGTCTTTCCATCTTGGTTGATTGCGGTCTCCCGGATGACAGCATGGACTGGGTCCCCATCCGCCAAGGCATCGCGCAGGGGCTTCAGAAGCAGGGTAGCGATTCCCTCACCGCGACCGTAACCATTGGCACGGCTGTCCCATGCAAAACATCGACCATCGGCCCCAAGAACGCTGTGGGAAATTAGCTTAGGCTTTGGAACCTAACACGGAAGCGGCCTCCTTGACTTACCCAAGACTTGACATGACGATAAATGGGTCGGGGTTCAAGAGAAGGTTTGATGCCCCAACAACAGACATCCGAGACTCCCCATTACGAATGCTCTGAACCGCCAGGTGAAGAGCAGCCATACTTGCTGAACAGCCAGTATCAGTCGTTAAGCTAGGGCCACGAAGGTCAAAAAAGTGCGAAATTCGGTTCGACATCATTGCCACACCATTGCCTGTCAAGGCAGTTCTTGGCAACGTGTCTGGATCTCGCATAAGACTATCGTGGTAGTCTCGGGAAAATGAGCCCATGAAAACAGAAGTGTCAGTTCCTGCCAACTTATGCAGAGGAATTCCGGCTAGATTGTCAGCGAGGTTAGCTTTTTGTTGTCAAATTTCGATCGATATGGTTTACCATTCTCAGAGGCTTCAAAGACGGACTCTAGAAGCATTCGAATTTGAGGATCCATGGCCTGGGTGAGAGAGTAAGCTACGTGATTCAGCCTTGATAGCAAATATCAGGGCAACTCACATTGGCAATCTCCGCAGTGAAATTAAAGAACGATGCATCAAATTTAGAGACATCATCGCGAATGAAATGCCCACCAACCACGTTGGACTAGTTGGTCACTTGTTAGCATTGAAGCTACCCTTTTATGATGGATGAAGACCTCGTACCATTCCAATTTTGGCATGATCTTTGTCGTAAAATGCGTCCGAGTTGAATCTCGACTTTGGAATAGGAGACCATCCATCGCGTCCGTCAACGACAAGTTGCCACAGCTTCTCAGGTGTTGTTGCATCGCCTGAGAACTTGCAACTCAAGCCAATGATGGCGATGGGCTCTGCCGGTGCCCCGCTAGGTGATTGGACGCTGTCCACTGGAGAGCTCAGCTCTGAGGAGGTTGCATGACTCATGTAAGGCGCCATTGTAGGTGGTTGTTGTGATAGGTCTCTGTGCTCAGTTGCTTCACACGGGCCACAGTAAACTGTGTCTTGGTTATGGCAGAGAGTTAACTGGGACTTCCAAATGGTGGGTACCCGTGATGGTAAGAATCGTCGATGAGCGAATGGTTACTAAGAGGTTCTACTCATTCTACAGCTTGCCAAGTATGTTGCCAGACCTCTATTGATACAGAACCGGACTGGAAAATTGTGTCTCCAAGCTGTAAATCCGAAGGTTTGGCTATGAAGTCTTCACCTCAGCAACCGGATCGCCGAAAAGGATGAGGCCCGAACGACTCGGCCTCGAAAACAATCTCCCACCTTCCGCCAATTTTGATTAGCCCAGATCTAATCTTGGCTACGCAATAAGGCACTTCCTAAATGGGAAGCGCCGTGCCCCTCCCACCCCTCCCCGGAGCAAAACACGGGATGAAGCGGGAGGCACAGACGCCCCGGAAAGTCTCGTAGCAATTGCGGCAACTCTATTTGATGGGCATGTCGCTAGACTATCTAGGGTCAGGGGTCTGCGGTGAAAGCCCCGGTAAAGTTCATCACGACTCGTGGCACCAACGGCGGTGCAACTTTGGACGATGAGCTGAGAGTGACACGCGAATGTAACCACTGAAGGCTGCAGCGCGTTGATGATGCGACCCTAGAAGGGTAACCCGATTTGTAATGCCATGTGGGAAGCATTTGCTGCATTACGCCTGTTTGGCTGCTGAATGACTACCCAGGACTACTCGGAACACATTGAAATCACTGGTTCCTGTCAATTGCTCCTACTAGTGTATGCAATCAACTCAATGATCGTGTTGTAAACATCGAATTGATTACAGCGTCACATCGGAAGTAACGCTATCAAACACCATTCTGACATTTTCGTCGACTTTCAGACAACTCCGATTCAACATGCCTTCTGCAGGAAACCTGTCCAAATGGGCCAAAATGGGCGGTCGCAAGTCGAGCGTCAAATCCGAAGAGCCCTCGGTCACTGAACAGCAAGTTCCCGATAGCCCGCCTGCAGACCCTAGTGCCGATGGTCCGACTGGGCTAAAGCTACTTGCGATTACACTCGGGTTATGCTTGACGCTATTCCTAGTTGGCCTGGTAAGGGACCCTGTGACCACTTACACCTCCCTCTCGTGATCAATGCTAACGTGGGCGTCATGTAGGATAACATCATCATATCCACGGCTATACCACGAATCACCGACGAGTTTCATTCTATCAACGATATCGGCTGGTACGGGAGTGCCTACTTGCTCACGACGTGCACATTTCAGCTCACTTTCGGCAAACTGTATACCCTTTTCTCTATCAAGACTACATACCTTGTCTCGATCTTCATCTTTGAAGTTGGATCAGCGATATGTGGTGCGGCTCCACAGTCCGCCGTCCTCATCGTCGGAAGAGCCATCGCTGGCGTCGGCTGTTCGGGGATTCTGGCCGGAACCTTTACCATTATCGCCGTCATCGTGCCGTTGCCCAAGAGACCTGCCTACACAGGACTTGTGGGCGGGGTCTACGCGATTGCCTCTGTGGTTGGGCCACTTCTTGGAGGCGCCTTCACAGACAAAGTGACGTGGAGGTGGTGTGTAAGTGTACTCCTCAAACCTTTGTTGACTTGTCCGTGACTAATGGCACGTAGTTCTACATCAACCTACCTATCGGCGCCGTGTCTCTGGCTATCATGATCTTCGTCTTCAAGTCACCGCCACGACCAGACTCTGACAAAGACCTAACTTTGGTGGAGAAATTCCTTCAGGTGGACCCCCTAGGCACAGTGGCGCTGATGCCGGCTGTCATCTGCTTGCTCCTCGCTCTTCAATGGGGCGGAACCGTTTATCCCTGGAGCGATGCGAGAGTGATTGTGCTCTTCGTGCTGTTCGGAGTTCTTGCTATCGTGTTCGTCTTCATCCAAATTCGCAACGGCGCAAACGCTACTTTACCCATCACCGTCATCTCTCAGAGGAGTGTTGCGGCAGCTTGTTGGTTCTCAGTGTGCACAGCCGGTGCCGACTTCACTCTTCGGCAATACATCCCAATCTGGTTTCAGGCGATCAAAGGAGTTTCGGCGGTCGATTCTGGTCTGATGAACCTGGCACTCATTCTGGCCACAGCCCTCGCCTCAATCGTCAGCGGTATCGGGATTACCAAAATTGGATACTACAACCCTTTTATGATAGCGGCTACGCTGTTCATGTCGGTCGGCGCTGGACTACTCACAACGTGGAAGCCCGATGTCCCTTCCAGAGACTGGATTGGATACCAGGTTCTTTACGGATTGGGCTCCGGCCAGAGCATGCAGACGCCATTGATGGTAGTCCAGACCGTCCTTCCGATGGCCGAAATCCCACTCGGCACAGCTCTTGTAATGTTCTTGCAAACATTCGGAGGAGCCATTTTCATCTCGGTGGCGCAGAACGTTTTCACGAATGAGCTACGCAATGGATTGGCGAAAGACTTCCCGAATCTTAACGCGACAGCCATCGTTGATGGAGGAGCCACAAGTATAAGATTGCCAGGCGTACTACCTGATGGGATGCTTGAGCCTGTCCTTCGTCTTTACAGCAAGTCTCTGACAAATTCCTGGTATGTCGCTCTGGGACTGGCATGTGCAAGTATCGCAGGAAGTACTCTAGTCCAGTGGAAGAGTGTGAAAAGTACGGAGACACCTCCTCCTGCCGAAGGAGATGGCAAGGACAAAATGAGTGGAGCGGCGGACGCGATGGAGATGAAACAACAGGACCTTAGCCCCACCGATTCCAACGCAAATGATGTGTTCAATAAGCGAAACGATGCTGTCTGAGGGGTAATAACAGAAAGACCGGATCGGCTGGTATTCACGGTTGTCGCATAGTTGTCTTATTTTTTATAGACTTTTAATTTGAAGAAACTGGTTTCTCACAAACGCTTGGCAGGTCTTCAATGTGAATGACATCGAAGAATCCATTCCTACATGGAGTCTTGCGCCGCTTTGGTAATGAGCGCCGATTTGGAGTTGATATTCTCTGTGAAACAAGACCCGCAAGTCTGTTAATCATTTTGGGGGTACGGACGACACAGGCCCAAAAAGTGTTTCAAATGACACGGGATGGCGGCGGGTGGCATATATGTGAGACGAAGGCGTGTGCTTCTCAAGATAGGGTCGTGCTGCTTATCACGCTCATCTTGTGACAACATAGGTCTTCTCATGAATCTCAAATTCAGTATCTATATGCCGGCTTTGCTTCCCATCTAGCTACGTCTGGTATCATAGAAATGATGGGGGTTGTCTGTAATACTGATCCACAGCCCACTCCATAGCCCTAACAACTGCCTTGATCTCCGAATCCTTCTTCGGGGGATGATGCCCACCCGAGTGTTGAAGCTTTTTCGAAAGCCTTGGGTCACACATTTGATATCCTACCTCATGCATGTCATGCATGAAGGGGAAGTCCCGTCTGCCGGCCACATGGACAGTCGGGATGTGAATGCGCTCCGAAAGTAACATGGGATGCAGAACCCGTGGAACAACACCACCCACATCCCGAAAGAAGTCTTGATTGAAGTCGGGCAAAACTGCTCCAATCTTCAGAGCTGACTGGAAAGTGCGTACGAGACAGTCGTTGAAGACTTGCTGCCGTGGAGGGAGATCTACGGCGCTTGTTCCGGTACGGCGATATGCACAGAGCTCCTCTATCTCAGGTTCGCAATATGTTGCGTCGGCCGAAAATGGTACTACTGAGGAGAAGAGCACGGCAAATTTGAAGTCAGGCTCCTCGCCATTGACTTGCTGGTGGTAGATGTAAGAGAGAGCGACAGAGGCCCCTTGGCTGAAGCCCAATATTCCATCGAATGGACCAAGCTCGTCGACCGTTGCGGCGATGTGTTGATGTGCAGCCTCAATTTCTCGGGGTGAATACCCAGTAAGATGTGAATAGAATGGCCCCGGAAGAGCCGGGCTCATA
Source organism: Colletotrichum endophyticum (assembly GCA_027406105.1). Classification (NCBI taxonomy): domain Eukaryota; kingdom Fungi; phylum Ascomycota; class Sordariomycetes; order Glomerellales; family Glomerellaceae; genus Colletotrichum; species Colletotrichum endophyticum. The sequence goes on from JANVYF010000005.1 coordinate 1,770,141, forward strand.
CCTGAAAGCATATTGTCAGCTTCGTGTATTTGCAGAATGCAGGTCATTCCTTAGGTGTTCGCAGAATGCAGGTCATTTCTTAGTTCAACTTACCAGGTCCTCGGTGAGAGGGAACCGGCCCATCAACCAACACAAACTCGTAGCTTGCATCGACTGATTTCATCAGCCCTACAAGCTGGCTCTCTAGAATCTTGGCAGAACTGCCGACGCCGTGCAATGCGAGAATCCTCATGGCTTCTAGAAAGAAATGACAGCAGTGAGTACGAAGTCAATAGGAAAAAGTAACTTCCAATGCACAACTTCGCGGATGCAAGATAAGAAAGGAAATAAAAAACCGAATCCGACGTTATCTTCTGGAGCTCTAGCTGTCAGGTCCCTTGGCATCCCATCTGATAGTTTACGCGGGCCGTCCGGTTTGGGAAGTCTGTGTACAAATTACCTATCTGGGAGCACCGATACTCATTTTGGGGTAGGTAACAGACTGCTGGATCAGGTCCCGGACAGGGATTGGCTGTGGATCCACGATAACGAAAGAGGCATTACTTGTATGGCAGTGCGTAGATTTGGCTGTAATGAAGCGAACGCGGATTGAGAATAATGGCAACTCTGTGCTGCTTCTAAGCTTCGATAACTATTCCTCACATTACAGGTTACACGCGTAGACACCATCGTCGCTTAGGTAACTTACACACATCGAGCCCCAAAATTCACTATGAGTCCGTGCAGCGAGCAAGAATCAATTGCCATCATTGGGGCAGCATGTCGCCTACCCGGTGAGACGACGTCACTTGGGAGATTATGGGACATGATCAGTCATGCCAGGAGCGGCCACGGCAAAGTTCCATCTTCGCGATGGGATGCAGATGTGTGGTATCATCCTGATCCAGATCGCAAAGGATCAGTAAGTGAGACCTTCTTGTGTGAACACAGCAGTGTGTTAACATTCCTGGCCGTGAAGATCAGCGTGAAACATGGGTACTTCCTGGAAGAAGATGTCTCTGTGTTCGACGCCCCATTCTTCTCAATGACAGCGAAAGAGGCGGCGGGTATGGATCCTATGAAGAGATTACTTCTCGAAGTGAGTTATGAGGGATTTGAGAATGGTAAGTTCAACGCTCTATCTTGTGCGAAGCTTTGTTACTGAGACACTGTTAGCCGGTATCCCTGTGGACACCCTTATGAACTCGCAAACTGGATGCTATGTTGGATGCATGACGAACGATTATGAGCAACTATCGACTCATGAGATTTACGACGTTGGAGATGTTGCAGCTTCTGGGATGAGTGAGGCTATGACAGCAAACCGAGTGTCTTGGTACTTTGGACTACGAGGACCCAGTCTAACCCTTGACACCGCATGCTCATCAAGTCTCTACGCCCTTCACCTCGCTTGCCAGTCACTGAAATTAGGCGAGACCAATATGGTAAGACGTCAACTCGCAGCAAAAAAAAGAACAGCCAGTAACACTTTTTTAGGGACTTGTTGCTGGTGTTAACTTGATCTTACATCCCAACTTTATGCATCAACTCTCGTCAATGCACATGCTGAGTCCCGAGGGAATCTCTCATTCCTTTGATCACCGAGCAAATGGGTATGGTAGAGGAGAGGGGATTGGATGTTTAATCGTGAAGAGACTAAAGGACGCCCTGAGGGATGGAGACACAATCCGCGCTGTAATCCGCGGCACGGGCACCAACGCAGACGGAAAGACGCCTGGAATCACACAGCCAAGCTCAGAAGCGCAGGCGGAGCTGATCAGGAGCACATACGAGGCCGCAGGCTTGCCTTTCTCTGACACACAGTACTTTGAGGCCCATGGGACTGGTACTCCTTTGGGAGTAAGAAGATCCGAGTCTCATTCCCCATTCGCGAATGCTGACCGTTATTAGGACCCCATTGAGCTATCAGCAATTGGCGCCACACTAGGCACTGGCAGAGCCCCCGAGTCAGGGCCACTTTTTGTGGGCAGCATCAAGGCAAACGTCGGCCATACCGAGGGATGCTCCGGGCTGGCTGGTGTTCTCAAGTCCATTGTCTGTCTCGAAAAGGGCATTCTCGTTCCCACAGCTGGCATCGAGAAGGTGAACCCGAAACTGAGGCTCACAGACTGGAACTTGGCCTTGCCTTCAGAAAATATGTCCTGGCCTTCCAAAGGACAGCGCAGAATCAGTGTCAATTCATTTGGTTTTGGTGGTGCCAACGCCCACGTCATCCTAGACGATGCTCACAACTATTTACGAAACCGAGGTTTGCTGGGCAATCACAATACCACCACCTTGGAAGACGACTCATCAGAATCTGGCATCAGCATGGGGTCTGAGTCCCCCAGACAGGAGTCGCACAAAAGGCTTTTCGCCTTCAGCACCAAAGACCAGACAGGAATCGACCGCCTTGGCCCTCTCTTTAACGACTTCTTGTCAAACAAGGAAGCCACATCAAACGCAAGATTTCTCGGTGACCTTGCTTACACTCTCGCGGGCCGCCGCTCTCATTTTGAGTTCCGAAGCTTTGCTGTCGCTGAGTCCGTGTCAGACCTACAGACCCAGATCGACAAGGGCTTACCAAAGTCCAAACGCGCTTCCAAGCACGACAATCCTATCTTCGTCTTCACTGGCCAAGGAGCTCAGTGGCCTGCGATGGGTAGAGAGCTTCTCAACAACTGCATCTTCCGAACGAGCGTCCATAAGTCGCAGGTCCTACTGGAGCACTACGGATGCCCGTGGGATTTGATCGATGAATTGTCAAAGACTTCTGATTCCAATGTCGATCTTCCTCAGTACAGCCAGGTACTGTGCACGGTTCTTCAGATCGCGCTGGTGGACCTTGTGCGGGCCTGGGGAGTCATCCCGAAAGCTGTTGTCGGTCATTCAAGTGGTGAAATAGGTATGGATCAGTTTCGAACGGGGCTATTGGACAGCTCGCTAATATTGTCATAGGCGCGGCCTACGCTGCCGGACTCATCTCTCGCTGCAATGCCGTTAAGGTGGCATACCTGCGTGGAATTTGTTCCGCCAAGGTTGCCGATATCGTGAGCCCTCGAGTCGGCGCCATGCTAGCAGCCGGGCTGAGCGAAGTGGAGGCAGCCGCATATTTGGACCAAGTACCTCCAGGTTCGGCTGTGGTTGCATGCGTCAACAGCCCTTCAAGCGTGACACTATCTGGAGACCGTGATTCTATCTCTCAGTTGTGCGAGCTGATATCGGCCGATGGCAAGTTTGCCAGAATGCTTCGCGTCAAGACGGCTTATCATTCTCCTCACATGAGCACTGTCGCCAAAGAGTATGTTGACCGCATGGGAGTAATTCTGCCACTTGCGGATGAAGATCAAGTTGCGCCCATGTTCTCATCTCTCACTGGCGACCTCGTTAGCTCTAGAGACCTCGACGGCTCCTACTGGATGAAGAACATGTGCGAACAAGTCCGCTTTTCGCAGGCCATGGGCAATCTGTTGGAACATTCGCCTGACGCCTCCAAGGGACGAAGTCGTAATCGCACGGCATGGAGCGCCTTCATCGAGATTGGTCCCCACGGCGCGCTGCAAAGCCCCGTTGGCGAGATTGTCAAAGCAAGCCACAGCAAGGCCGCGAAAGAGGCACCCTATTTGTCTGCTATCACGCGTGGAAAAAATGCTGAGTCTACCTCTTTGCAACTCGCGGGACAGTTATGGGCCTCTGGACACGCTGTGAACCTTCTTCATGTCAACGGCATCATACCTGAAACTTTGCCAATGGCTTTGCCAGATCTCCCATCATACCCATGGAACCACAGCAAGAGCTACTGGCATGAGTCGACAGTGGCGCGTTCAAACAGGTTCCCTTCCGGTCCACGGACCGATCTCCTTGGCGTTGCAGTCGATTTGCAGAACCCAATGGAGCCAAGGTGGCGGAACTACCTGCGAATCTCGGAAAACCCCTGGATTGAAGACCACAGGATCACTGGAACCACACTTTACCCAGCAGCTGGTATGATCGTGATGGCAATGGAAGCTGCTCAACAACTGGCTGATCCCGAAAGACGACTCAGGGGAATCACCTTTCAGAATCTGAAGTTTGAGCGAGGTCTCGTCGTGCCTTCGAGAGATCAAGCGGTTCAGACTGAAGTCAGTCTGCGCCCAGACGACTCGATGCCCTCGACTTGGAGCTTCACTGTTTACTCCACAGTTTCGGTGGGATCATGGACTAAGCATTGCTACGGATCCCTTACGCTCGACTACGAGAACGATACTCGCAACGGTCTTGGTCCTTCGGAGACAGAATGGCGAGCCTTCGCTGTCGAGCGCCAAGACATTGAGCAGAGTGCGTCCGAAGAACTTGACATGGACTCTTTCTATGATGACCTAGAATCTGTCGGCGTCGAGTATGGCCCAACTTTCAGAAACGTCTTTCAAGCTGCAGCCGTGCCTGGAGAACACACTGCTTGCGGTTCTATCGCCATCCCTGACACCAAGTCGGTTATGCCCTCCAATTTTGAGTTCCCCCATCTCATCCACCCCGCCACTATGGATGCCATCTTCCACCTCCTCTTCATCGCCTTTACCGATGGGAAGCAATTGGAGGAAGCAGCAGTCCCGTACACGTTGAAGCACATGTACGTCTCGACAAATTTGCCTCGGGGTGACGGCAGTGTCTACACTGGCTATGCCAAGCGCCTCCGAACCGACGGCCGTGAGACATCTGGTGACTTGATCGTATCGGATGAGGACTGGTCGGCGCCAAAGCTCATCGTCCGCGACTTCGCCCTCAGACAGGTAACTTCATCTAGAGATGCATCATCTCTGACTAGCGAGTCTGCTCGAAGGGTATGTGCCAAGCTTCGCTGGAAAGAAGACTTCGACTACATTCGCGACCCGGTCGCGCTGCAGGGTTCGCCTTCAGTTGCGGATTTTGGAGAAGTGACGGCAGCTGTCTTGCAGCTATTGGACCGACTGTATCACAAAAGGCCAAACTACAAAGCGCTCATCGTGGTTGCGGATACAACCGACTGGGCTCAAAGGCTGCTGCAAAACCTACTTCACCCATTCACTACTGCCAGCGAGGGAAATTTCAAATCAACCAACAAGCTCGCGTTAGCCACAACAACGAAGGACGCAAGCAAGATCATTAACTGTCTCCCCAAGTCTTCTCAGCATGTTATAAATGCGCAAGAATGGCCTGCTCAAGATGACGAGCCACTCCCGTTCTCAGACGAGAGCTTCGACTTGCTACTTGTTCTCGACGACTCATCCAAAAGCATTCACAGCTCAGCTGGCTTCTATAGGCTCCATGAAGCATTGCAGCCGAAAGGCTACCTTGGCGTGACTGGGCCCATCCTCGCGCCTGACTCAAGTGGAGAGACTGTGAAAGATACGTCTGCTTCAGGCCTACAGACAAGGATCGCCATCTCTGAAGCAGAGTCATGCCGTGCTCTTGCCCTCTCCCAGAAGTCTCCTGCATCGAAGTCCGCGACTGTTCCAGAACATGTCTTCCTGCTACATAGAGCTGGTCCGGTTCTGCCTCAGAATCTGCAAGCCATGTTGACGGCCCGACTCAACGCGCTCGGATGCCAAGTCCATCCAGTCACACTAGAGCAGGCTCATGATCTACGAGGAAAGCATGTCATATCGCTTCTCGAGGTTGAATCTCCATTGGTGTACTCTTGGACCTCCGAGGAGTTCCTGCAGTTCAAGACATTGGTCTCCGGTGCGAGTCACCTGTTTTGGGTGACCCGTGGTGGAGAACTGCAGAACTGGAATGGCGGGCTCGAGTTCGCGCCTTCTCAAGGACTCCTCCGAGTGATGCGCACGGAGTATTCTCACATCACCTTGCCACATCTGGACCTTAGCCGAGGTGGCTATTTCTCGTCGGAAGCAAGTTCTGATGTGATCATGAGCGTCTGGCACACCTCCCTCGCGGATGATTCTTCGCAGCTTGAGCTGGAGTACGCAGAACTCAACGGGACGATCTTCGTGCCCAGATTCGTGGAAGATGAAGGTATCGACATCGACTTGGGTCCAAGAGATCAAAGTCTCAAGCCAATTATGCAGGCTCTGGGAGACGACCATGCACGCACACTCTCTGAACAAGATCATCGACTTGTTTGGGGTGATGACGATATGTCGGCATCTCTCGCCTCCGCGGAGGTTGAGATCAATGCTGAGTATCTGGCCGTACAGAAGAGCAGTGCAGATTCTTCGGAGACCCAAACCTCCGTTATCTCCGCCATGGCCGTCACGGGCACTATCACTGCGGCTTCACCGGAAGTCACGTCTGTTAACGTTGGGCAGCGTGTGATAGCCTTGCATTCAGGTTCCTGTCATACCATGCCTCGGATTCAAGAGACACTGGTGAGAGTCCTGCCTGACACCATGCAACCCGAAGAGGCCTGTGAAATTATTCCTGCTTTAGTTGCAGCGCAGTATGCGTTGTCTCATGTTGGAAGACTTGAAGATGGACAGACCGTTCTGATTCACGGGGGAGAGACGTCCGTTGGTCAGATGGCTGCCCACCTTGCACGCTTACTGGGGGCGACTGCTTTTGTGACTGCGGAGGGTGCTTCCGAAAGCCGAAACCTGACTCAAGCCCTCTTTCTTGACTCAACACGCATCTTCGAAGACATTTCAGACCATTGCAAGAAGTCAATATTGCGACAGACGGATGGACGAGGTGTGGACCTCATCTTAAACTGCCGCCAAGCTCTCCCGACTTCAACATGGTTCGAATGCCTGGCAGACTTCGGTTTCTTCATTGATATCAGCGGAAAGAACGCTTCTCATCCAGTCAACACAAGCCCGGCCCGAAATGCCACAGTCGTTAAGGCCGACACATCTCAACTTATTCAAGCGAAGCCGACACTTGTAAGCAGACTTTTCAAGAGGGCTTGCGATCTCATCGAGAGCGGTCAGATCAGCCCAATCATTCCGAGTGTCATACGGTCTGTTTCCGAGTTCACCAACTTTGAAGACGCTGGCCCCACAGAGTTTGTTCTTCGACTGGATTCAAACCACAAGGCCCTTGTTGCCCCATCAAGGCTCCCTGAACTCAGGCTGGACAGTGACGCTACGTACATCCTTGCCGGTGGTCTCGGCGCTCTCGGCCTTCAGATTGCTGAAATGATGTTCGAGCATGGCGCTGGTCACGTTGTGTTTCTTTCACGATCGGGAGGGGACAAGGCCCAGGCTGAGCTCGGCGTCTTCCGCGAGCGAGGGTTGAAAGTGGACGCATTGAAGTGTGATTTATCCGACGCCGCTCAGGTTGAAGCTGCGGTGAGGGCCTTGATTCAAAGCCATCGTCGCATCAAGGGCGTCATCCAGTGCGCAATGGTTCTAGAGGTACGTATCTTCTATTTGCTGGGTATATACCGTAGACTTGACTAATATCACCAGGACGCCATTTTTGAGAATATGACATACGATCAATGGCAGAGGTCGACACGCCCCAAGATACAAGGTACCATGAACCTTCACAACTACATGCCGAAAGACGTAAACTTTTTCATCCTTCTCTCTTCCATCACTTGCGTCATCGGCAATGCAGCCCAATCGAACTACGCCGCCGGCAACACTTTTGAGGACGCCTTTGCTCACTACCGCCGAAGCAAAGGTCTCGCTGCCACTGCGATCGACGTCGGACTCGTAACTGACTCAGCCCACTTTACCGGAGACTTTGACATGGACGCCTATCTCCAGATGTATGAGCATCGTTGGGATGGTCTCCAGACAACCCAAAAGGAGCTCGACACTGTCCTGATGGCAGCTATGCGAGGCCGCACCGCCGACGGACGACCAATTGAGCCCCAGATTGTTCTCGGTCTTGGAAGCTCCATGCCGACCGGAGCCGCCTGGACCAGAGATCCCAAGTTCAGTCATAGAGTCAACCATGATGCGTCAGCTAGCTCTGGTGCCTCGGAAAGCCAGCAGTCTGCCTCAGAGAGGATGAAAAAAGCCGCGACCTTGGCTGACGCCGCGCTCATCTTTGAGGATGCGCTTAAGACGTATGCTGCGCAAGTAATGGACATTGCTCCCAGCGAGGTAGATCCCGAAAAAGCATTCTATGACTTTGGTGGTACGTTTGACCTTTGCTCCACAAACCTGTATTTATCGTGCTTACTAAAAGGGTTTGATCTAGTGGACTCCTTGAAAGCCGTAGAGCTTCGCAACAGGATCTTCCGAGATCTTCAGTCAGACATGTCCGTGTTTGAGCTGTTGAGCCCATCACCGCTGTCCAAGCTGGCGTTGGAAATTGCGACTAGGAGCAAGTTGATGGCAAACATGACAGAAAAGGCCCCTGCTCAGTAGAATCTATATCAATGAGAATGATTAGAGGTTTTTTTGGAATTCGGATCTAGACTTGAATTGCTAGTGACCGAAATGTTTTATTTCAATCACCGTGTCCGCTTTACTTTACGAAGCCATCTTCAGAGCTAGTGAAAATGCCAATACGGCACCAGGAGAGAATATTCCGCTCGCGACTGTAAGTACAGCCATCCTCCCTATGAATGAATCCATAAAAGTTGAGAACCACTTCCGCCTTCTCAGTCGATGAAGCAATGCCGATGATTTCAGCACTTGATCCGCAAACGGGACAAGCGCCGCTGTAATTACAAAGATGTCCCATTGAAGAAAATCTCGTGCTCCATCTGCAATGACTGTAGTTGAGGCCTTGTCGATGTACTCGGCCGGCCAAAAGACGCGACGCAAACCGCCCTCTGACGGGCCCAGTAAAGCCCACAAGTGCCCAGCTGCGGCAGCAAACCCCGAAAACATCAAAGACGCCATGGTGCACGCTTTCGCACTCGTCGGCGCCGGCTTCCACGCCAAGTATGCCGACAATTTCCTTTGGGCCCAACAGAAAGCAGGATGAGCGACAGCCAGGGCTAGAGGGGTAAAACGATAGAATGCGATAAGTCCTTGTCGTTGGCCTGTGGTGCAAGATGAACTGAACATGGGATAGAGGAGCATTGCCGGGGTGATGGCACCCAAGATGGCGGTTGGAACCAGCGCGAATGCCTCGTTGACATCTGACGGGCCGACGTCCGACTTTTCACTTCCGTGGGCGTCATCGAGAAAACGTTCGATATGCGTGAAGCAGTAGAGGGGATACACAGCTGCAGCGCCCCAGGCTTGGTTGAAAACGCCCCAAGATAGATGCTCTCTGTCCATCGATCAGCAGGCTTTTCCTCTTTATCGCATGGTGGCACACGCTCACAGGATTGCCAAAGGCGGCCGCTTCCCTCGGTCCCATCCCAGAACTAGCATACAGTGCGACACCGTTTGCATCGTTGTGAAAAGACTGACGAGCAGCATACGATCGCCTGATGATCCGTTACTAAGAATGTTGTTGTAGAAGATGACAGCCGGGACAAGAAACTGGTCAAAGCCGGATATCCCGGTGAAGCTGGTTCGGAGAACATCGCCGTTCGGAAAAGTGCCAGTTCTCTTCACTGAACCTACAGACCCGGCCACACCACTGCGGATCATCCTCCCCCAAAGGACATCGTAGCCTACAAGACTTAACCCGAGGAAGTATGTGTGCATTGCGAAATTGATACTTTTGGACAATTCCAAGGAGTGTGCAGCATATCATAATGATTGGGGACGCGGCGGGTTTTAAGTTCGGAGTCACACCTTCGCCCCGACCTGTGCTAGTATATGCGAGTCATGCCCCACTTGTAAGCTTTTGTCCGATTTACTCATCTCATCTATCCATCTCAGATATTGACCCTATTTGCCTTGCAGCTGAAGTACGAAGGATACTCCCATACCTCCTTGTAGTACTCCAGCGTCTTAGTAAATCTAGCATACAAGTACAAGTACATGCTCAAGCTTGCCAACGTTGCGAGTATAATTCCTGTCCAAAATGGTGACGACACGTTCCATACAAATATGAATGCTGTCTTCTCATAAGCTTGCTGATTCCGGAGCAACCACCGGCTGGCGATCCCCGCAGCCAACAGAAGCGTCACCGCCACGGGCCAGCCAGTCACCTTTGACTTCGTGAAAGCATTTTGAAGTTGCGCTCTTTGAGCTTCCCATGCTTGAGAAGAGATCGGCGCCGCTTCGTTCGTCTGCATCTCGAGTCAGCTGGCTATTCGCAGAACACCTTGGATTATCATAACTCACCTCTCCCTCCAGAACGCCGATTTGGAATTCCGCGAGCGTTTTGTACGCGTCTTCGGAATGACCAACATACTCAAAGCTCTCGGTGCCGTCTGATCCTGCGACATCCTTCAAGACCTCGACACCGCCAGGGTGGTCATCCACGTAGCTAGAAACATCGTACACTGCGGTCATCAGAAGTCATTTCCAAAATATTGTGTCGCGATAAGTTACCTTTGCCTCGGATAGAAACCCACAGATTATGAACTTCGTAGTGTTTGGCAAGCTCGGACTCAGTGATCACGTCCATCATCGATCTTGCTTTGCCAACGGATAGCGACTCTCTTTCTCAGGCGTAGCCGTCGAATTGGTGATCTTCAAATTTGCTCATAGAGCAGCCTGCCGCTGGCAGTTTCTCGCCCATCTCATCATCCCATATCGACGAGCCGGCGGAGGGACTAACAACGGCCTAGAAGAGTGGGTCCGGACAGCCGAAAGTGGCAGCAGCAGACGTCCGGCCCGAGCGGGGGTTCCCGTTTCGGCCTTCGGCTCGATGGTTTTGTCTTTCGCCGATGGGGTCTTCCAGGGTCATCCCAGCTTCGCATCACCCAAAGAGGCAAGAAATGGAAGCCAAGCGATTTTGAGCATCGCAGGACATTCAGGACCTCAAAGTAAACGACTGAGCAAAAGTCTTGGTGCGTTAAGATCCACTGTCACGGATCGTCAGTCCTAGCTTTTTGGCCTCCCCCAGCCAAAGATCATCGTCAGTTGAGGCTCAACCCTCGACTCTGCATCACAATGTTCCAACAACAGTTCACGATTGGCCACGGCCCTTTTGAGCGATGTCATACCTTGAGTCTCCCGAGCATCAAGAGCATGCAGGAGCTCAAGGCAGGTATCGCCAAAGTCTTTTCTGTCTCTGACTGTGATTGTAAGTTTTAGGTGCCAAATGTGTCAGTAGCTTGTCGCTGATCATGGGAAGCTATCTGCTTTTACAACAGAAGAGACGTTCTCACGTCACTGGATGACATCGAGAAGTGCGATGCTCCAGTGCAGATCAGGGTCAACGGGGAGATCGTGAGAGAGCCCTCCGGACCAGAGCCATTGCCCTATGTTGGAAATCGCTATGAGCTGTACCCCGACCCACTTGGCAACTATGACCGCCTGTTCGACAGATACGGGCCAGTCATTAAGACGGTCAATATGGGAACCACGATCTATCTCACCAACGACCCAGACGTGTCTCGCGAAGTTCTCCGCGAGGGTCAGTTCTTCACCAAGATAACCTCAGATCCCAGTCATCCGTTGTATTACATGCGCAACAATGAGGCTCTGTTCACTTGCGATAGTGATGCCCCTGCATTCAAGCTCGCCCACAAGTTCATCCCTCCAAGTCTGACACCAAAGGCTGTCCGTCATTACACGCCAATTGTGCAGGCCTGCGTGGACAGGTCTTTCAAGGTGTTCGATGAGCTTGACGACAAGGAGCTCGCTTTCAATGTGTACCAGTACACATTCAAGATGGCCGGGGAGATCATCTGGAAGGTCATCCTTGGGATGGATCTGGGGCACTTCGACTCCATCGATTCAAAACCCCATGAGACCATCAGATTGCTTGGCGAGTATCTTTCCCTGATGAAAAAGACATCTCTCCGAGGAAGTTGGTACGGGTACCTTCCATTCGGTACCCCGAAGCGACTTCGCCTCGTTCGACAATTACTTTGGGACGGTGTTGCCAAAGGTATCGAAGAATCCATGCCAGCGGAGACATCCCCAGACCTGCCAATGAAGGATGCGGCGCTCAACGCGACTTGCGTGGCAGATTATTTACGCCGCGCAACTGACGACAATGGGGAAAAGCTCCCCGAAGACATTATGCTCAGCAATTGCGTTATCCTGGTTGGAGCTGGATTCGTCACCACATCCTCCCTGCTGGCATGGCTGATTTACGCGTTGGTCAGGTATCCCGGAAACCAAGAGCGTCTGCTTCAGGAGCTCGTCGACAATGGAGCAGAGGCGGGGAAAGAGTGGTCATACGACGAGCTGACCGAGATGCCGTTCTTGGATAAGTTTGTCAAGGAAACGCAGCGGATGCACAACCCGTCTTTCCAGACGGCGCGCAACGCAAAAGAGGATGTTGTTCTACCGGGCGGCTACTTCCTGCCCAAGGGCGCCGTCGTCATCCCCACGTTTCCATCTATACACAAAAACGCGGCGCATTGGGACAATCCCACCCGGTTTGACCCCGACCGGTGGGAGACCGAAGCTGTGAAGGGTAGACACAAAATGGCCTACACACCTTTTGCGGCCGGAACTCGGGGCTGTGTGGGGTACAATCTCGCACTGCTGGAGGTGAAGAGCGCCATGGCGAAATTGGTTCATCGGTATCATTTTGAGGATGCATCGACGGAGGCAGTGGTGTATGATCCAGAGTTCATTGTTGTGCGACCATTGAATTTCTACGCCAGAGCGGTGAAGCGGACGAAGTGGCCACAGAAGCAAGCATGATGAGGCTGGGTTGTCATGGTCTCATTTCAATTTGATTTCATTTTTCTTTCAGTATTCTAGCGTCACTGTAATCATCGTCATTAGTTTATTGCATTTTTAGTCAGGCTGCTTCAGTCATTTTGAACACATCACTCAAATTGAACGGATGAAATAGCTCGCGACATACGTTCTCGTCCCTAATTCTAGCCTGTAATGGAACTTCTCAAGGAGACATTTCACGGTTCCCGTGTTTGTCTAGGAGCATTGGCACGATGCTCTGCAATACGATTTCCTTATTCGGTCAGCTCCGGCCCCGACTTGGGTCATCCCGGCTCAAGCTCTGACCAGTCCGCGGCATTCTGCTAGACCAGGCAGAAAGAGGAGACCAGTATTTGTTTGACAGCGGTACGTGAAATACGACACGCATACTCTCAGTGATCTTAACAAGGGCCAACATTGAAATCCTGCATTGGATACCATCAGATTTGTCACAATGGCGACCAACACATATGCCACGACATCCACGCATATTGGCGTCAACCCGGCCAATAAGACAACTAGCAGCGTGACCACACAACTGAGCGTCTTCGACCTGATTCCGCCGCGAGTTTACATCAAATTCATCGTCTACCTCCCACTGCAACCCAAAGTCACCTTCCAGCAGGCCTTTGCGCACCTGCAAGCCGGGCTCCAAGGCACGCTTCGCCAGTTTCCGTTCCTGGATGGTCGCATTTTCCCGAGAGATGAACGCGAGCCGGGTTGGAGGCCGGGGCACTTGATAGTGTCGTACGACCCCTCGGGGTCCAGCGACAGGACTAACCCCCCGAGACAACTGGTCTTCAAGGACCTCTCGGAAGTCCTGCCCGACTTCGAAGACCTCCGCGACGCAGGCTTCGAGTTCTCGGCGTTCGACGACGAGCTCGTCCTCTCCGCGCCTTTCGTGCCGGATCTTTCTGGCGGCGCAAATGTGTTCTTGGCCCAGGCCAATTTCGTCAACGGTGGCTGCATCCTCGCGACGGGATTCCATCACTCTGCCAGCGATGCGACCGGCATGGTCACCGCGATGAGGGCCTGGGCAGAGCACTGTCGAAACCTGGGAAATCGTGACAGCAATGTCTGCGACTGGCTTGCTCCGGAAAGTTTCGACCGGACCCTGCTGGAAAGGCTGTGGAGCAAATCACCCGCGAAGCCAGTTGCGGAGATCCCGCGCGACACGTGGGGCTTCCTCGGATTCCAGCCCCCGGATGCGGAGGATGATCCGGCGGAGCATGCCGTCCCACCTCCGGCGCCAACACGGACGATGGAGTCGAGTATCTTCTACATCTCGCCTGAGAATTTCAATGCACTGAAGCGGGAGGTGCTCTCGGATGGTAACGATGGCTCAGGATTGTCGGCCAACGATGCACTCCTGGCCCTTTTCTGGCGAGCCCTGATGAAGGCGAGATACCGTGCAGCTATTGCCGCCGGGCAGCCCACTCCACCAGATGAGGTGTCTTACCTCGAGTCACCGGTGGACGGTCGCACAGATTTCGATCCCGCTCTTCCGTCATCTTACGCCGGAAATCTCGTTATCGTCAATAAGGTGCCCATGCAGGTCGTCGACCTCGCGGCACCCACAACAAGCCTTCGCGACGTGGCTCTGAAGGTGCGCGCCCAGGCCGCCAAGGTGAACCCAGGGCTTGTGAAGGATGCATTCACTCTTATGAGGGAAGTTCCGGACTACACCAAGTTGAAGCACGCGTTCACGCGGCTCGACGGCTTCGATGTCATGATTACGTCGGTGCTGCTTCTGCCGCTGGACAAGATCAATTTCGGGGCTGACATCTTCGACAACGACGGCAAGCCTGAGTCGCTGCGGCCGCTGATGGACGCGTTCAACGCCAACTTTAGACTTTGCATGGTCCTGCCGATGAAGAGTCACGGTGGCATCGAGCTGCTCGTCAGTCTGTTTGCTGATGAGATGGACCAGCTTCTGGAAGACGATGAGTTTGCGAAGTTTGCGGCGTTTTGCTGCCATTAATAGCATATGACGAAAGAGGTAGAAAGACGAATCATTGAATTGTCAGTTAGAACTGTGTGTCGGTTATGTCATTTCAGTTTGATCGCCATCTGAATACTGCAGTCCGTGAGACGAAAATGAAAGACAAAAAAGCCGATGATGAATCTTCAGCGCAATTTCGAAGCATCGGTTGAAGGCGACGGTCTGAGCGCGTCTTGGAGTCTTGGGCCAACTGTAGCCGGTGTTCCTGATGCACGTGCGCTGCGAGAACGAAGTTCGGGCGGCCCTGAGATCTCGCGTCGTGTTAGTTGCGAATCAACGTGTTGTCAATAATGGATCGATTGTTCTCCCATTCTTTCGGGTGCGACCGGCTTCGCACTATGTCCCAAACGCGTGGGAGGCGGTGAGTTGGACAGCCTGTCCGGACCGACTTTCCACGTGCGATGCATAGGCCAGCTGCTTAGCTGCAGAATACGGTCGCGTGTTCTCCCCCAGACTTGATGATGACGATGCAAAAGTCTAACTTCTAGCTTTCAGAGCGTTTGCCGTCACAGCCGCCTAACCGTCTCAGCTGTGTGTGGTGCAGATTATGCCCAGACGCGCGAACTGAGGCATTACTTTTCACCTTCTTAAAATACAAAAAGACCTCTTATCTGGAAATAGAGGTCATGAGATGTGTTCGTGGGGGCGCTGATGGATCCTTTGAGGCAGATGCGTTATGCCGCAACATCGCGAGCGCCCGCTACGAGGTGTTGTTGCTATGAGGCATTTGAGTGCTGCGTCGCTGATCTTACCCGTCGACTGGTTGGGGAGGAGGAGCCGGGGGCTGTGGTTGTGCGGAGGAGGCAGCCGAGTCAGAAGATGGGATTACTTCCGTGTTACATGTGAGAAGCCCGCAAGAATGGGGGACGGAAGCTTGGCTGGAAGTGGCTTAAGCTCAATTTTCTTGAGGCGAGGCGTCGTCGTGTAATCTGTGAAGAAATCGGCTTCTTCAGATCCCAGGACTGGGGGCCGCGTTTCCTCCGCCGGCACGAAATTCCCTCACGCTACAGTCTGCCTGCGCTGCACGTCACCGTGTTTTGGGGGTTCACAGGCTCGACAGGGGTTTCGATTGACTGGATTTTCCCCAGGTTGCGATTGTGATAGTCCCTTGCGCGGTGAGGTATTGGGCCGATGTCTGAAAACCTTAACCTGACTCCGCCGCTTTTGAGGCTGTGCTAAAATATTAGTTCAAGACACCCGTTCGGTCGGGCAGCTTTTCAATCTCTCCTCGACATCGCCATCACCGTCTTTGTTTTCTTCAGCATCCATCCTTACCACATTATCTGAATCCATGCAAAACACCGCCGGTTGCCTTATTGGACTCTTGCCAAGTCGCAACTACATCAACCGGTCGATCATGAGACGACACCTGATGAGAAGGTGAACCGCAGAGACCTACTGGCATACAACAATCATCTCCGGCCGCTCTTCTGTCTTTCTGAACAACCCTTTGAGAATGGCACACGTTTCTCGTCAACCACCATAAGGAGCTTCAAGATTCTCTCGCCAGATTGCTTCATCGAACTTACACCACTAGTGTGCCATCTCGAAAGAGAATGGTCCCCCAACAACACCTCGCCCATCCAACCTACCTTCGGATCTAATCTACCAATCCTCAATCTTCCAACATGCCCGAGAAAGAGACGACCAAGCCCATCCGGGCTCACGACGCATCTGCTCCCCTCTCTCCTCTGAGTGCTCGCCAAGCTGGACCCAGCCCGCGCCCTCGCGATAGAAGCGCCGACCACGCCTCCACCCGCGAGGACATTCTCGACGCCTTCCTCGGCTCGCCGTCGATGCAACCCCTAAGCCGCCGTCCGACCTTTGACTCAACTCGGCGCACGGTCTCGCCACCGAACTCGGTCAAGGCGTTCGCCGCAGCACGTCGCCGCGGACAGGAGCACCGGCCGGACAGCGATAGCGAGGACGAAGACGGCTACGAAGGTGTCCCAGACAAGCCTCTTGGCAGTAGCCGGAGCTGCCACAGCCGCTCACACAACACATGTGGCCACCGCAACTCGTTGGGCTTGGCAACGACGGAGGTTGACGGCACGCACTCGCGAGACCAGGTGCACCCCAAGGATAGGTTGTACATCGACTTCGACTACCTTGAGACGCTGGCCCATGCGGAGGATGGAGACCGGCCTGACAGCACGGATTTCGCGAACCTGCCCGACAGTGCGATGCCGCATAGCTCGCCCATGTTCACTGCGGACGGCGATTTTATCGACGTCGTTACTGAGCGGGTCTCCATCTCGCAGGAGAAGGCGGATGCTGTGAGCAATGCCCACGTCCGTGTCAGCGAGCAGCACCCCGAGCAGAGCCGATTCAACTTCTTCTCGTCTGCTTTGGAGTCGACCATCCACGCTGCGCAGTTTGGGGACCTCGTTCTTCCCGGTGAAAATATCCGGACCTTGTTCGACTTCCCGGATGAGGAGCCGGACGGAGTGTGGTGGCTCAACATGAACAACCCGACTGGCTCCGAGGCATGGACCATCTGCAAGGCGTTTGGTATCCACCCTCTCACCATTGAGGACATCATCCACCAGGAAAGCCGGGAGAAGATTGAGTTGTTTCCGTCGTACTATTTCGCTTGCTTCAGGTCTTTCGCGACTGTGGACGAGCCTGATGGTCATGGAGTTGACTATCATCCCTTCAACGTGTACGTCGTGGTGTTTCGAGAGGGGATCATCAGCTTCAGCTTCACGCCAAACTCACACGCTTCTCGGGTCCGTTTCCGCATTTCGCAGTTGAAGGAACAGGTGTCGCTGAGCAGTGACTGGATCTGCTACGCATTGATGTAAGGACCATCCCAGAAACAGCGTATACCCCTGTCTTGATCATGACTAACTCTGTCCCAGTGATGACATCGTCGACTCATTCGGCCCAGGCATCAACCAAATCGAGCACGAGGCAGACGCAATTGAAGACCAAGTCTTCATCACGCGCCCCGAAGACAATCAGGTGTTCCTGCGCCGCATCGGGCTGACTAGGAAGAACGTCATGAGTCTGATGCGTCTGCTCGGCGGCAAAGCAGATGTCCTGCGCGCATTCACCAAGCGTTGCACCGAAGACTACGATGTCACCCCACGCATGGACATCGCCTTGTACCTCAGCGATATCCAAGACCACGCGGTAACGATGATGAACAGTCTGGTGCACTTCGACACCATGCTCTCGCGGTCGCACAGCAATTACCTCGCCCAGCTCTCCATCGATAACATCGATATGGGCAACCGGACCAACGACTTCTTGAGCCGTGTCACTGTGATTGCGACTATCATAGTTCCGCTCAACGTGGTATGCGGTCTGTTTGGTATGAACGTCAAGGTGCCTTGGGGCGGAGATGAGAATTTGAACGCGTTCTTCGGCATCATGAGTGGCATAATCTTGTTTGCTGCTATTTCGCTCATGGTGGCGCGACGAATGGGATACTTCTGAATATTTGAACTGAAATGTACCAAAATAATAGAGGAAATCATCATAATCAGATCGAGTTGCAGAAAAGACGCTCTGGTTTTCACAATTGCCAAGTGCAATCTTGTCTTCAAAGCTATCGTTTGAATGAAGTGCCTGACAAGGTCTTGCATGGATGACTGGGTTTCTGCCGGACCTGCTGCCGAGACTTGCCCCACTTCATCTCCCGAGATGCGGCCCGCTTTCCGCGCGTCTCTCGGGACAAGGAAGTTGACGGCGGCGGAAACCAATCACAAGCGACACACAATGATTGGCTTGAAACCGATGCTGTCTTTTGATACTATACTAACAGTGTGGGATGTCAGCTTCCAAGTTCAGATCGCATGCCCTTTAGGTGTGGCCAGACAACAAAAGAACCACCTTGATGGCTGCCCTCTCTCATATCGTTCGGTTCACCAAGTGAGACTCACCTTCCGCAAGCGAACGGAGTGATTTTCAATGGCAGCAGGAGGCACCTACCCAATATCTTGGGCTGTACCGAAGTTGGGGGTAGAGAACTTCCTCTTCTGGCAAGGTAGATTGCCAAGACATGCGATTTCCCTCTTGGCTCTCTCTTGGCGGCGGGTGAAGTCGCATCAAACTCCCCGCGCATGCCCCAGCTGGAATATCACCTACCGCTTTAGCCTGTCACTTCCGCAGTCTGACGAGGGAATTTCTTTTCAGTGCTCTAGCTTGTGACGGAAAAATGTAGAGGAAGACGCAGCATTCAGTCACTCGTTCTCATGCTTATAAAATGGGGTCCTCTCAGCGGCGAGATCCTTCGGCAAGGCCTTCCTCACTCTTCGTGTCAAGCCCCAAAGTCGCGACTTTTTGCCAAACTCGATCTTGGCTCCCGTAGCCATTTCCAGTGTCGCGTCGACGTCCTCCATATCCTAACTCACCATGAAGGCTTCCATCCTATCGGCGGCTGGGTTTTTCACCCTGGCCTTGGCCACTGTGGTGCCCAAGTCAACCAAGGTTGACTACAACGGCTTCAAGGGCCTTCGCATTACTCTTCCTGAGGACGCAGAGGGTGTTGCTGATCAGATCAGCGAGCTTGCGGCTGCGATTCTCAACCCCGGGTCCAAGGAGAAGCTCGATGTGGTCGCGTCTCCCGAGAATGTCGATGCCATCTCCCAGCTTGCAGTCAACACGACGGTTCTCGTCGAGGACATCGGTGCCGCGTTCGCTGAGGAGGAGACTGCTACAGTCTACGCTGGTATGTTCGCGATCTGTGCAGCGATCTGACTGGTCGTCCAACTTTGCGTATTGTGAATAACCTCAATCTTCCTACAGTTCCTAGCGAGACGTGGTTCACCGCGTACCACAGCTATATCGACCACCTTCAGTTCCTTAGAGACCTTCAAGGAGGCTTCCCTAGCCAGTCCGAAATTGTCACTGTTGGAACTTCCGTCCAGGGTCGTGCTCTGACGGGTATCCACATCTGGGGCAGCGGAGGCAAGGGTTCCAAGCCGGCCGTCATCTTCCACGGCACAGTCCACGCTCGCGAGTGGATCAGCACCATGGTAACATAGCACCCCTCAGGACTCATCTGTATCAGTCTAACGCGGCAGAAGACCACCGAGTATATGGCCTTCCAGCTCCTGACCAAGTACTCCACCGATTCTGCGGTCAAGGCTCTGGTCGACAAGTTTGACTTGTAAGTGCGAATGTCTTGAGTGTTTCTTAGTGCATGCTTTGGGCAAAGACATTAGCTGACACACAATTCAAGCTACATCACTCCAGTCGTCAACCCTGATGGCTTCGTCTACACCCAGAGCACCGACCGTCTGTGGCGCAAGAACCGTCAGACCCAATCCGGCAGCAGCTGTGTTGGCCGTGACCCTAACCGCAACTGGCCCTACAAGTGGGAACTCACGGGCGGCGCATCTACCAATCCCTGCTCCGAGACCTACAAGGGCGCTGCCGCCGCGGACACACCCGAGATCAGGGGCCTAAAGGCTCAAGTCGATTCGCTGAGCGCCAGCAGGGGCATTCAATTCTACATCGACTTCCACTCCTACGGACAGTACATTCTTTGGCGTAAGACTCTTGCCCTTCTTCAATTGGAGTATATCACTGACATGATCAATCGCAGCATACGGATATGACTGCAGCTACGTCGCCCCAGATGACGCTGCTTTGCAGGCAATGGCCCAGATCGGTGCCACCGGTATTCGAGGCGTGTCCGGCACTTCTTACACGATTGGAAACGCTTGCCGTGCGCTGTACGCCACTACGGGCGACAGCACCGACTACATCCACGGTGTTGGCAAGTCGAAGTACACATACACCCTGGAGTTGCGGGATAGGGGAACTTACGGGTTCTCTCTCCCTGCCAGTCAGATCCAGGCTACTGTTCGTGAGACCTGGGCCGGTGTTCTTGCGATGCTGAGGGCTGCTTGAGGACACCAAAACAAGGGCTCTACGAGACTTTGCGCTGCAGTAACTCTTAATTAGTTGAACAATTAACGTTGCATCGAATAGCCCAATTGCGCCTGCGAATGATCGCTTGCGAAAGTCATTTTGTCATCGTCACTACGGATTAACGCGAGGTCTTGCGCAAGGAGCACTAGTCATGCTCATCATGAGCCATCCTTTCAGCAACAAGCAATACAAGCTTTGCGTCCCGCCCGATATGTGAGAATCCGACTCATTGCTTCGCGGGAAATCAATCGCTGTTTTGGGCCATTCAATGCAATGAAGAGCGGAGACTCGAGTCATAAGATTGTTATACTTTCCATTGTTGATTGAACAGGAAAGATCACGGCGGCAATCCTCATATCGAGCCTTGGTCCACTACTGACGTGCCGGCCAACCTACATGTCCTTAAAATCTACTCGATCGCATAACAACACCCAACAATTAGCGCGTACAGGGCTTTTCATGCAGAAGTCAAGTCTGGCAAACCCCAGATTTTAAGCTTCTCAGTCCCGGCCCTTCCCCATTTGGCCCCGGCCCGACGGGATAGATCCACATCGGGCCCATCCGCCCGGACCCATCTCCACACACCCCGAAAGTCTCAGCCCCACGGCCCGCGCCGGAGTCGGGACACCTGTCATTGATATACGACGGCCCAGAGCTGTAGGTGCTATTGCTACAATCGGTCATCTCTGAACAACGCACGGAGCAGAAGCCCGGACCGTTCTTGACTCAGTCATCTTCACGAAAGTTGCATCGCTGATCAAACACTCGCCAACATGTGCGGTATCTCGGCCTGTCTCACCCTCCGACCAGGGCAGCACTTCCATACCGAAGCTCTGAACGGATATGCCAGCGGCACCAATGGTGCGGCAGAGGCGCAGGCCAACGAAAAAGTCAAGGCGACTCAGGACCTCAGGGAGCAGCTGAGCAAGAGCCTCGAGGCGATCTCTCACCGTGGACCAGATGCGCAAGGGGCTTGGGTCAGTGGGGATGGGTTCATCGGTCAGTGCAGAGGTGTGAATGTCTGACAATCTGTCATGATAGCTGACATGTGTCAGGACTGGGTCACTGCCGATTGGCCATCAATGACTTGACGCCCGACGGCAACCAGCCTATCCACAGCCACGATGAAACAATCCATGCCATCGTCAACGGGGAGATCTACGATCACGATCGTATCCGAGAGGAGTGCAAGCAGCGGGGCTACAAGTTTAGAGGTCACAGCGATAGTGAAGTGATCCTGGCCCTGTACAAGGCCTACGGCGCTCCTCAGTTCCTTGAGCATCTCCGCGGCGAATTCGCATTCGTACTGTACGATGAGGCAGCTGGGAAGGTTATCTTGGGCCGTGATAGGTTCGGTATCAAGCCTCTGCTATGGACGATTGTCCGCCAAGAAGATGGTACAGACAAGTTGATCGTTGCGCCTGAGGCAAAGGCATTCCTGCCCTTGGGCTGGAAACCCCAATGGGACGTGGGTGCCATTGTCGATGGCGGATGGATGCAAGATGGCCGGTCATTATTCAAAGGCGTGAAGAAGGTGCCACCAGGACACTGGATGGAGATTTCGAAAGACGGCGTGATGCAAATGCATCAGTACTGGGATGCCGACTACAAAGACAAGGTAACTTTAATCGGTAACATCTTGAGCGACTACTGCTAACATGTCGACAGACCGAAGGCGAGACAAGGAGCGTGGATGAGATGGTCCTCGGGCTCCGTGAGAGGCTTACTGAGGCTATCCGTCTTAGACTTCGCGCTGACGTGCCGATTGGTATTTACCTCTCAGGCGGTATTGATTCATCCCTAGTCGCGGGAATCGTTACTCACCTTGTGAGAGATGAGGGTATCAAAATCGGCAACAAGGATGCAACCAGTCGAATCAGTTGCTTCACTATCCAATTCCCCAAAGAGTCAGGCTTTGACGAGTCCGGTATGCTCCTAGGCCACCTTGAAGCCCATGCACCACTGATTGAAGTTGTCTAGATATTGCAGAGAGAACTGCACAACATCTTGGAGTCCAGATACAGAAGACGCAAGTCAACGAGAGCATATTAGCGGAGAACTTTGCCGATTGCGCATATCATTGCGAACATCACCACTTTGATCTGAACTGCGTTGGAAAGTTCACTCTATCGTCGCTTCCAAACGAGAATGGTGTCAAAGTGGTTCTGACCGGTGAAGGCGCCGACGAGCACTTCGCCGGATACGCCTTTTTCCCGCCGGATTATCTGCGCGAGCCAGACTTGTCGATGCCGGGCTCACCTCTGGTGATCGACTCGGAACTTCGTCAGAATATGCAAAGATCCACTGAGCGGGACATTAAGCTGCTCATCCCCCGCGCCGGAGCCTTCGAGCACGGTTGGGAGTCTACCCCGGCGATGAAGAAGGTCAACGACACTCTTTTACCCCCGTGCATCCTCGCTTGGCACCCTAGCATCGACATCTTCTCTCCTTGGGTGAGAGAGAACAGCAGATGGACAGACCTTGACTGCAAAGACGTCATCGTCAAATCTTTCAAGCCAGCCATCCACGAAAAGATGCAAAAGAAATGGCACCCTCTCCATACGGCGCAATACATCTACAGCAAAGGACCCCTACCTAATGTCCTCCTCAGCTGCCTTGGCGACTTGACGGAAATGTCCCACAGCGTCGAAGCTCGCACACCGTTCCTCGACCACAAGCTGACAGAGTACATCAACAACTTGCCGCCGAGTCTGAAGATGGCGTACACGCCCGACAAGATCCCGCCCGAGCGCCACCAAGGGCCGTGGTGGGAGGGCATCGGCGTCGCGTCGCAGGCTCTCACTGAGAAGTGGATCCTTAGAGAGGCGGCAAAGCCTTTCATTCTGAAAGAGTTGTACGAGAGGCAGAAGCATCCGTTCACTGCACCGATTGTGTGGCCTAAGCGTGGGCCGTTGCACCAAATGTTAGAGAAGACACTTACGCAAGAAAAGGTGGAAAATTTGGGATTCGTAGATTACGAGCAGGTCAAGGAAGCTTTGGATAGAGGTTTTGGGGACAAGGCCGATGTTAAAGCGTTTAGAATCTTGCTTTTTGTGGCCGCTTGGGTCACTCTGAGCGAGCGCTTCGGGATTCCGAAGGCGGTGGTTGGGGACTGGTCTTGATTGAGCACCTAGTAGACAGCTTAATTGACTTATCAACCTATTTATTTGACATTTTAAGGCTACTGCTTTCGAATCGGCCAATGCTCTTGAGGTAGCCTTCCAGTTTGGACACAAGTGCCTTCGAATGTAAATTACAAACATGCGTGCATAGAATTGTCTTGGTTTCAATCCCACATTCAACATTCAGCATTCCAGCGAATCCAAATCCATTTCTTCCTTACGTCTCCGAATCAGGAACCTGACGTTGGGATCCGGCAATAACGCCATGCCAAAGGGCACAGGCGTCGGGTCTCTCGTCTCATCCGCCAACTTCCAGTCGTATTTGAGCAATAGATGGGCCAGGGCAATTTTGAGTTCATTCGCAGCGAAGAACCTGCCTGGACAGGCATGCTGGCCGTAACCAAACGCGGTATGCTTTGGGCTGGCGCTCACGAGATGGGCATGCTTCTCGTTATCGGTGTTGCGCATGCGCAGAAAGCGGTATCCGTCGTATTGTTCCGGATTATCATACCACTCGTCGTCCCACATATGTGTGTTGTTGATGATCACGCGCTGTCCCTTGCGGATGACGAAACCGCTGGAGAGCTCGATATTCTCAGTGGCCAAACGACGCCATGTACCTGCAAGTTACAAGTCAGTGACAGCTCTGCGGAACTGATTTGATGGGGACATTGAGCTTACAAAGTAACGCAGGCTTCAGCCTCTGCGACTCCTTCAGTACGCTGTCCATGAGCTTCAGGTTGTTAAGCGCCGACTTTCTTAGTCCCTCTGTTCCCAGTACCCGCACCAGTTCTTCGCGTAGAGGTTGGAAAAGCTCTGGATGTTGAGCCAGATCCACCATCGTCTGCTGAAGCAGATCACTTGTAGTATGAATCGCGACCAGGGAAAGGGTAATCTGCTGGGTAGCTGGGTCGTAGTTATCCTTGAAGATTTGACTGAACCACTCAATCGCATCGTCGAAGGTTGCAGTTGTTTCGCCGGATGCGACAGCTTGTGCCTTTTTGGCATTTCGTCTCTCGATGTGGGGTTTCAGGACCTGACGTGCGTGGGATAACAGCCGGCGGACTTCCCAGCACGAGGGAAGGAACCAGTGGATCAATGGCCGGGACCATCTGGGATACTGTCCGAGCTGATAACCGACGCCAAATGCAGTGACAGTGTAGTCGGCACAGGCTCTCAACCACTCTTCATCGCGACAGAGCTCTTCTCCCATAAAGACTCTGGTGGATAGACGGGAAACAATTTGGATGATCTTCTCTCGGGGTACGAAATCATGCCAATCTAATAGTTGTCATCAGAAATGTTGCAGAATCTTGTGAAAGAGCTGAGGTTGGGATTACCTGTTGCATCAGTCATGACCTGGCGCAGAACAATGGTGGCTTCGTCGGAAATGGGCTTGGTCAGTTTGGCTGAGAAGATCACGAACGTCAGCATCAGCACATCTGTGAGAAAGCAAGATCATACTAACTGAGGGCTTTAGTCAGATACTTTGTCACCATTTGTGGATGGCCTTCCTTCGCCGTAAATGGATCAAAACCCGGGATATAGCTGTGCCCGTCCTACTCAAATTAGCTATGTAAATTGCAGAGCCAAGAACACTTACATCGTTCGATGGCGTCATAAAGTCTAAGCGCGGATCATTTCGAAGCTCCTGGAGAAAGTCCGCAGGAAGCACCACAAGACTGCCCCATTCAGAGAGTATCCTATATGGATTCTTCCCAAAGGTCGCTTTAGCCTGAATCATGAGTTGTTTCCCATTGTGAATGAAATCGTTCATGCGACGCCTGTTAGTAACCTCAAGTGCCTTGCGAGGGTTGACTTCTGGGAGACTTTGGTCATGGCCGGTGACTGTGTAGAAAGCCAACAGGAGCAGAAATCCGGTAACGATATAGTGAATAGGTTTCTCGGTGGGAGTCGACGCCATAAAGACGTCTGCGACGAAGCTCGAGAAATGATTAGTTGGCATCTTCGCTGGTTTGTGAATGGTTGTCATGAGTTTAGAATGCTCTGAACAGCTGTCAGGACGTTCTGTTTTATATATCTAGCTCAAAGGAAGGGGTTCCCCACGTGAACCGAGTTCAGCATCAAAAAGCTAATCATCACAGGCGACAGGCGAAAGTTTCCAAGTCTGTTCAACTGGCGTGCTAAATGATGCGGATTGAGTTCATGCAGAACGAATCTTCAAATCCGATGCTTTGCAAAATTTCTCCTTGCTGAAGTCCGCACAACTTTTCCGGCGCCGCACATTGCTGCGTCCGTATCGTAGCAAGACGGATGCCGTCAACTCCCCGAACTGCCGTGGTTACCACTAATACTTCGGAGACTTTACGTCGATCGTGCGGTCATTCGGTCGGGAGTTGCGCCGGCTACGCACGGTGGTTCCTCTCCAGGAGGACGGTAGTTTATGGGGCGAGGCTTTGAGTTTCGGCGACTAATACCAACTTTGCCAGCTGAACCCCACTTTTGCCGGAAGCCCGGCCGAAATTTCCTTTCTCGGCGCCGTTGTGATATGCCAGCTCCGCTCCGCATGCTCCATGGTCGCACCCGCTGCGCGATTCCTCCGCTTTAGTTGGAGGCATAGGTTGAGCGGACTTTGGAGATGTTCAGATGTTGCAGAGCCGTGGCAACTCAAAACATTGTTGCCGCACGAGACTGTTTTCCATAAATTGGCTCCCGTCGGTCCCTGTTTTCAGTCTGTATCAGCCAAAGTCTTATCAAATTCTCACTCTTTAGTCCAAAACCCTGAACTCTTAGCAACGCCAATATGACTTCGTCCCCCAGCTCTCAAGAACCTTGGTCACTTGTTGGCAAGACTGCCATCGTTACCGGAGCATCTCGTGGCATCGGAAAGGCCACCGCCATTCACCTAGCCCGTAAGGGTCTTTCCAAGTTGGCTATTACTTTTGCAAGCAACTCTCAAGCAGCACAAGACACTCTGGACGAGTGTCGCAAGCTCGGAGTCGAAGCCGCCATCGCCATCCAAGCAGACGCTCTCGACCCTTCGTTTGGAACAAAGGTCGTCTCTCAGACTCTCGAACACCTTTCCGCCGAGTCGATCGATATTCTTGTCAACAACGCCGTCCTTGGCGACCCCTCCAAAGTGCAGCCAGTCAGCAACACAACACTGCCGGTCTTCCTTGAAGTGATGCAGGCGAATGTCTTCGCCCCCATCTCTTTGACCACCGCTGTCCTGCCGCATTTGCCATCTTACGGGGGCCGAGTTATTACCATATCGAGTGTGCTGGCTTATCAGGCCAACTTGGATCCCACCATGACTTACGGAGCCAGCAAAGCTGCCCTTCAGAGCTATACGCGCTCGCTCGCTGAGCAATTCGGCAAGACCACCAAGGCTACCTTCAACAGTGTCATTGTTGGTCTGACGGCGACTGATACGATCAAAAACAGTCAGGATCTGCTTCCTGCAGGGTATATGGAGGGGCAAATTCGAGACACGACGGCGGCTGACCGCATCGGGGTCCCCGATGATATTGCTTACGTTGTTGGGTTTCTTGCTAGCGAAGAGTCCCGTTGGGTCAATGGGGCTGCTGTTAGTGCCAATGGAGGAAACCGCCTCGTTATGTCTGCTCTCGGATAACACATGCGCATGCTTTAGAAGTTAGAGCATTTAACTTAATACTACCAAGAGCAGTAGTAGAAGCATCAGGCTAATTACAAAGATTCTCTTCTGATATCACAAAATTGAGGCTCAATTATCCTGACCAAGGTCCTGCTGTCCCACACTGCCTCACGCATGCGTGCTGAGCGGAGAATATTCAACGCTCGTCGTCGATGCCTCTCTTCATCGCTATAAAAGCAGATGAATGACACGGATGGCGAGATGTGGCTCTCGAGGGTGAAGATGGGATGTTTCGAGGAGAAGAGTCGCAATACAAGTTCAGCCTGCTCGAGAATCCTGTCTGCTTGCTCGGGGGATCCGCTGGGAATCTCTTCGAGATTAGTTTCCCATACGCGCCGCCGTAGTTCGAGCATTGCGATCTCATGAATTTCGCGCTTGGTTGGCCCTCTCTTTTCGGCCTGTTGGACCGTCTTGTCGAATCGCCGCCTCCAGATCCTGAATCTGCTGATGACAGGGCCTATGTCGAGGCCGTCCGCGTACGATGGGCCATAAGTGGCGTAAATTTCTGGAACGGCAGCCGTTGGGTCCAATCCGCCCACATAGATCGGCGGTTCAGAGGCCATTTGTCGGAGGTTCTTTTTGTAAGCCTGGGCTAGAACAAATGCCCTGTTGTGGTATGTGGCAAGATCGATGTCGAGATCGTAAAGCGAGTCTCGTGCGACAACGAAATCGCCAAAGGGTTGCGACGAATCATAGGGTTCTCTCTCGGTGGGTCTTATGTAGGCCCTTAGATCCGGTACGACCTCGTCTTCTTTGTACAGAGACGCTTGAACGCCAATGCGGGCAAACAGCCTGGCGATCTCCTCTATGGAACTCTCTACACCTGCGTCCGTCTGTCCGGTCTGGGCCACGAGATGAGGAGGACGGGAAGTGATCAGTCTTGCACCAAATCTTAGATGCTGTATGGATTCATCTGGACGACCTCTCATGTTCTCGAGGCAGTAAAATAACAAGGAACACGTGA
Organism: Colletotrichum endophyticum; assembly: GCA_027406105.1. Lineage (NCBI taxonomy): Eukaryota > Fungi > Ascomycota > Sordariomycetes > Glomerellales > Glomerellaceae > Colletotrichum > Colletotrichum endophyticum. Next base: position 1,798,348 of record JANVYF010000005.1, read on the forward strand.
CGATTGTTCGAACGTCCATCACCCCCGATGAGGTTGCATTTGGGAGAAGATGGCCAATGGCTTTGTTATACTGCTGAACAGCAATGTTTTCCAGCTGTTCTCTTGCCTCAGATGCTGAAGGGTCAGAAGCGTCCAGTAAGAAGGCTCGATGAGCGACGCCGAGAGCGGTGGCGGCACATCTCACCGCCGGGACTGCGTTACCCAGAGGCAGAATGTGCCGGTCCCAGAAACAAGTGGAGTAGGGCGGCAATGCAAGATCCGGGAGAGTGCATGTTCGAAAGTGGTGAAAGAAGGCCGAGCCTGTGTGATCCCGTAGAACATCAGGGTCCAGGCATGCCTGAGGTAGAGGCAAGAGAGATGACACTTCGTTCCTTGGGGGCGCGCGCGTCTTTCGTGACCTTTTCTGGGGGACTTGCTTATCTTCCGTTACGGGATAGCCGTCGCATACCACTTTGCTGATCTGGCCTGTTCTTGATTGGTCCAGCCGTATATATCAAACGATGGGTTATATTCGACTCACATTTCTTGCAAGTCGGTTTGGCCTCGTCACATTTCACGTGGCGGATCCTGATTTTGGACGAACGGGGTCAGGATTACGGAGGACCCAGTAGGATAGAGTTACTCACTTGCTGCGAATGGATATGTACGGTCAGTTGTGTCGTTTCTAAGCAATGGTGTGGACTGAATGGGCCGCTACCTACCATGTCAGACATCCTGTTCTAACCTTGGGCGCTGAAGCTCTAGTGTACTTCGGCTTCGGCCGAACATCCATCGTGCCACTCATCTTGGAAACAATGTCAAATTATCGCAGGCTCGTGGCTCAAGGGGTAGGGTCTTTTTTTGCTGCACAAAATGTCAGGTCCGGAAGAGTTGCTGTCGCCAGCGCAAAATACTTATGATAATCGGACAGAGAAAAAGTGTCATTAGAGGCCGGGCCGAACTGCTAAGCCTTACCGAACCTGTCTGTGGGTCGCGGTAGGGCCGATCGATCCACAGCACACAAGCTTAACAGCTACGGCGTCCTCCCATTGGATGCGTCGTAAAAACAGGGGTTTTTCCAAACCATGTTTCAGGCGGGCTACAAGTGGCAGCGCCATCTCGAGCTCCACCATCATATAATTATTGTGCCCATGAATCATGAATTCAGTAATATGGATCGGTGAACGTCAAAGATTCCTCTCTCCGGCTGACTTCCTTCCCTTCGATACCCACCGTGGAGAGGAGAATCCTGTCCACGAGCTATCGTGGTTGCTCTAAATGCTTATGTTGTCGGTCATTAGCCTTCGCATGAAATGTTTGCGGGGCAATTCCGGTCCCTCGGGAGAGGCTAACGGAGCACGCCAAGAGATGGTGCCCTTGATGGAATACGGGGCGAGGCGACGTGTCGATTCCGCAAGTTCGCCTTGGAAAACAACGATGAGACCTAAGTTCTGATTCCAGCTCACCGTGGAAAGAGTATATATGTAAGCCTCCCCTTGGGGAGGTAGCCTGGGAGTTAACGACGACATTCCATCGTTAGAAACTCTCTCTTCATAGCAATGATGCTCAATGCCCTACTTTTATCGCTGGCGACTGCACCGACACTGCTGCTCGCGGCGTCAGGTAAGTCGTCTCAACCAGAATTGCTGCCCCAGTCACATCCAGCTGACACTCGACGGAACAGCAAACAGCTACGGAACTACGACCATCGACTGCCCCGTCAACGAGCGGCCCGCGATCAGGGACTTCCAGTCCCTCTCCGCAGACGAGAAGCTATGGACCCAGAAACGACGGGCTAATACCACACCTGCCTTGCGCGATCTAATCAAGCGACTTAGCATCACCGACTTCGACTCGGACGGCTATTTTGACAGCGCGAAGAATATCTCTGTGTTGCCCAATATCGGCATTGCCCTGTCAGGCGGCGGGTGGCGTGCCCTCATGAACGGGGCCGGAGCCATCGCCGCGTACGATCAGCGCACGTCTGGTTCTACCGGTGCGGGACAGCTCGGCGGTCTTTTGCAATCCGCAACATACCTCACGGGGTTGTCTGGTGGCGGATGGCTCGTGTCTTCCCTATACGCCAACGACTTCCCCACGGTGCAGAGTATTGTTGACACGCACAACTCAACCTCCATTTGGCAGTTCCAGAACTCCATTTTTGAGGGGCCCGATATGGGAGACACCGGTTCTTCGAATGCTGGAGCATATTTTGAGGCGATCGTTGACCAAGTCGCTGCAAAGGTTGACAGTGGTTTCAATACTACTCTCACCGACTTTTGGGGCCGGGCATTGTCGTTCCAACTGATTGATGCTTTTGGGAAATCCGGTAAGTCTTGCGAACTTGGGCTCTGCATACGACATTGACTTATTCGTCCTAGTTTCGACATTTTCGTCGATTCAGAACATGACTGGATTCGCTGCCGCCGAACATCCCTTGCCAATCCTCGTGGCCGATGAGCGCCAGGAACACCAGTCCTTCCTATTCCCGACCAACACCACCAATTACGAGTTCACGCCGTGGGAGCTGGGGTCCTTCGACTCCGTCGGATTCGTTCCTCTTCAATATGTGGGATCAGACTTTGAAGCTGGCAAAATCGCGCCTCGCGGAAGATGTGTGACTGCATTTGACCAGTTGAGCTTCGTCTTTGGAACCTCAAGTTCATTGTTCAATCAGTTCCTACTCCAGATCAACAGCACCGACATGGTACCAGCCATACTCAAGGATTCCTTGACCAACATTCTTGTCGGGCTGGACCAAAACCGTATGGATGTAGCCGATTGGTCACCGAGTAGGTCCCATACGATTACCTGTCTGGAACGTCGGCTAACTTTGGTTATAGATCCATTCTATCACTGGAACAACGCAACGAATGCGAATTCACAGACGAAACAGTTCACTCTTGTTGACGGCGGCGAGGACCTCCAGAACATTCCTTTCACACCTCTGCTACAGCCCGCGCGCGAAGTCGACGTCATCTTTGCCGTCGACTCCTCCGCCGACACACTAGATCGCGAAGGGCTCAACTGGCCAAACGGAACTGCGATGGTGGCCACCTACGAGCGTTCGTTATTCCAAGACCAGGGTACCACGTTCCCCCCAGTACCTGATGTGAACACCTTCGTCAATCTGGGGCTAAACTCCCGTCCTACCATGTTCGGATGCGATGCCGCGAACCTGACCGCCAATAGCACCGCGCCGCTTGTTGTCTACCTCCCCCATTCACCTTACGTGTTCAACTCCAACGTGTCGACCTTCACACCAAGTTACCAACTCGATGTTCGGAATGCCATCATCCGGAACGGGTATGATGTCGCCACGAGGGGCAACGCTACGGTTGACGCGCAGTGGCCTACGTGCGTCGGATGTGCCATCATGTCCCGGAGCTGGGATAGGACAAATACCACTGTACCCGGGGTGTGCCGTGATTGTTTTTCGAAGTACTGTTGGGATGGAGCAACAAACTCTACGACACCAGGTCCGTACACTCCGCGCATGCTTCTGGAGGCAGTCAAGGTGGAGGGCATCGCCGGGACGATAAAGCCGATGTCTGGACTCTCCTTTGCTGCTACAGCTCTAGCATTGGTGATTCTTGGGCTCTAGAATAAGTAAATGGAATTTTCAGGAATGAGGAAGGGTCCGCAAGTGGTAATCCATGGGTCGTGTAGGGGGGAGCTTTTCTTTTCTTGAGTGCAGCCATTCTTAAAAGATGAGCACGCCCTAAGAGTGTACACGTAGCTTTTTCTTTTGTCAGAATAGTATACAGGTACAAAATTGATAGACAGAAGGATGAATAACAGAAAATAGACAGTCAAATGTAGGAAGAATCATCTCGTCTGTGTCAACTGTGGTTGGAGCGAAACTTCGGTAGACGAACGATTTGTCCCAGTGGACAAATGCGTTCTCTAGAGGTCTCTCATAGATTTTAGTCTCGATGTATTCTTCAAGTACGCTGTGCCGTGATTCTGGTGCGTAAAGTTGCGAGGTCCGGCAGTCTACACGACAATCAACCTCATGCCTTAAGTAGTCATATCCTTGGGATTCGTCACTAGGCCAATGTCAAGATTTGATCGAAATTTTCTTGATACAAATGAAAGACTGTCCAGCGTTGATTGCGCGTTAAATGACGTTGCCATCGAGAGACCCGACACTTCTGCCACCTTCGAAGAGGAAGCTAGCTGACAAAGGAGGTGCAAGAAATTAAGTTCACTGTACCAACAAGTTCAAGCTGAGATTGCAGGAACACCTGATCGAGTTTTCGGATTTCTCTAATATACAGTCTACTCCTCAAGTGGCGCCCTCTACGACTCCAGATCAGGCCCCAGTCCCGTCTCCTCTGTCCTTTTTTCCGCTCCAATGAACAACGAAACAAGCGTCTGCTCAAGTTAGGTCATGACTTCTACCACATACCCAGCTTCTTCGCATAGTGACTTACAGATTGAGCCAGGTAACAGAGCGCAAATCGTCAACAAAGTACAGATGAGCGTCTCAGAGCCGCAGCCGCAGCGGAAAAAGACTGCCAGAGGCGGGAAGAGCAATGCAAGTATGTATGCGCGAAATTTGCCCTGGTAGATCTAATATTAGCTGGCAAAGTCTTGCAAGCCGCGAACCTGCACTCTCAAGAAGGCCCCAACACAGGATGCGCAGGAATGGGCAGGAAAGGTCCAGGTAAGTACTCACCATTTTGAAAGTAATGAAGCTCGGTCGTTGGAGGACAAGTACCGGGGTTGGCTGACAAGGCAACGTAGCGAATGCGACGAATTCGTGTGAAGATGGTTGTTGAATGTTATGGTCAAATCGTGCAGAGTGCTGGGTAAATGGCTGGCTTTTATAAGAAGCGGCTTTCTTTTGAATTGCAAGCCTCAATGATTCTATGAAGCTGAATCTTAAGATTAAACCTGGGACTTTCTCCACGAGGTCACGAACGTAGGCTTGGGCCATCCTAGTACAAAAGGTTCAGGGCTGCTGTGATTGGCTGCATCGTAAAAGTCCATAGGAGTGTTTCGCCGCTACCTTGTCCTAGGCCCGTAGAACAAGGTGGGGCCATACCACTTCTTGTCACGACCGAGGGGCACACCATGAGAGTTCCAAATGTACGACGGCCTCCTTTTTGATGCTGGCTCGAAGAGTACTTCTGCAAGAACCCTTAATCTCAGTGTCACGGCATGTCCGATTCCCATTTGTCGGCGACTGCTTATTCTTAGCCGGAACATTCATGCGACGCAGGTTCCAAACTTCGTGGCCGAAGATTACATCGCTGACCTTGGGAATGCCCACCGAAATATATCATCGGCTCGGAAACGAATCTCCTGAGCTTTTGAATGAATCCAAGCAGAGCGAATTTCAACTTGTATGCCCCAGTAGACGGTGTATTCAAGCCACAAGAAGGGAGGTTGCCGAAGGTGCTCTTCAGCGAATGGGATCCACTCCTTCGTACTCAACAATTGTAATCCATGTCACCTTGAACCAAATTCTAAGTCTAGATGGTTTTACATGTCTAGTATTCGCCAAATTCCTGTTTATGTTTCTTGGAGGTGGACTTTCCTGTGTTGCCAGGTGGTCTCGTTCAGGAAGGGGACAGGTTTGAGTGTTTGTTCGTTGGAACTAACGACGACATTACCTCCTGTTCTTCTCTTGTGGTCAGCAAATGCTTGAATGAGAGTAAGGCTTATGATAAGGGTGTTGGCACCTCTGTCATTCATCTGAAGGGCAATAAACAGGCCTCTTCTAATATCACGGGAACGAGAGAAGTCACAATTATAGAATTCATTAAACGTAGGGAATCTCTCTTCAATTTGGTATCATGTAACACGCGTCTGCCCTTTAGATGACGAAATTCGTGACGGAAACTTTGCAGCGAAATGCACAAACAAATGCAGCATCCATGGATACGCATCAAGGATGCCACTGCCTACCTGCGAAGGATAGCCCACAGTTCCCCAGGTTGGAAGTTGGGCTTTTTGGTAAAATACAGGCGCAGCTGGCGAGGCGTCTGAAGAATCGCCCTGAAACATTCTGAACAAATTTGATATGCATTGCACTAATGAATGCCGTCGGCTTCCACTGTTGAGTGCCAGCAGACACTAGTCGAAAATGCCCTGCCGCAGCACATGCTAAGCCTGCAATTCTGTGCAGGCGCGCTGGTGTTGTATTCCCAGACAGGCAGATCCGCGAAGATCAGATAGCACGCAGTAGCCCATGCACGTGGCACCCAGGCCGGCCAAAAGATGGTCAACGACCAAGTCAGGGTCTGACGTCGGCTTAGATTTTCAATCCCTGCGCCACCGACCTCATTTTTGCACTTAGTGCGGCGTCCAGTGATCGCCAATAGGCGGTTGCCGCTGTCTCACCCACCGAGTGACTTTGTATATCTCTTTGAGGATTAGTGGCTGGTGGCGCTTGGCGCCCCCAGCGTATTTGCCAAACTGGGAATAGCATCATCCTGCTACTGGGAACGTCACTGACGCCCAAACCTGCTATATAATTCTTGCCAAGCGACCTTCAAATTCACATCCGTCTGGTTGGAGTCACTTCAACAAGAACACCACCGCTTCAACTTCGTTAACACTGGGCGATAAACACACTTAAGTTCCTCCCTCGACAATATCAAACTAGTTATTCAATTAGGGCACGGTATTGAGGCGTGCTATCCACATCATCCTTGTACCCTCTCAATCATGAGCTCAGTGTCGTCTGGGAACTCCGACTACGGTGACGCGCCTCCTGGCTATAACGAGTCGCTCGCCTCGGGAACTTTCGTATCACCCAGCGACAGTGGCATCATCAGCCAACTTGACATACAGGCCATTGGTTACGACACGAACCAGGCCCTCACGGGCAATGTGCTGGAAAACATCTCCGTCTACCGTGTTGGCTCTGGCGAGCTAGAGTACACATCCATCCGGCTGAAGAAGAACTCCAACTCCTGCGCGCTCGTCCGCGGGCCCGACTCTAGCCAAACACCTCTGATATCAACCATTTACCGTTGGGGTCCGGGTCGGCGTCCCAGAATGAGGATTCTCTCCCCGGGAGCTGCTGCCACAGTGGAAGAGGCAATCGAATCAGACCATCTCGTGTGCGAGGTGGTCGAAGTCAAAAGTCGCAACATGATGTCGCGTACGCAAGAATTGAAGACGTCGTTCGGAACCTTCGAGTGGCGCTATGGTGGGCGCGACGAGTGCAAAGAAGCCTCCGAGGCATCCTCACTTCTAGTCTTGGAACGCACCGACGACGCCGCCCCGGCTTTGTCCAGCAATGGCAAGGCGGGCAAGCATGGCGTCCCGATCGCTCAGCTTGTGCGCAACGCGGATCTCCGCACTCCGGGAACCAGTCGCTGGATGGGTGGCAATGGCGGGCGCTTGATCATGAACCTTGGGATGTGGACGGATGACAAGAAAACGACAATCAAGGACGCCGAAGCTTTCATCGTCGCCAGTTGCATCCTAATGCTCAAGCGCGAGGCCGATCGCTTTAAGGACAACACGATTGCTGCTGTGGTTTAAGTCAGGCAAGCCAATGATATGACTGCAACTCAATCGTGACTTGATGTGTTCACGATGAGACAGCCGAGTAGAGATTTGATGAGCGCCAAATTATGTTTATTACGGATGAATACCAGTGAAAGCAAGTACTCGAAGAAGAGAAAATGACAGAGGAGTTAAGCTTGTGCCATTTTAACACTTTAAACAAATTTGAGAGCGAAACATGCATGTACAAAAAAGCCAATGCTGTTGGCAACGATGGTGAGGGTTGTGTAATACGGATTTGAAACGCTGCAAATCCCCCAAGCTTGGATTTTAACATCCGGCTGTGTCGCCATCCGCGAATGATGTTCAAAATCGCCAAGTCAGGGTGAGAGCCGCGGCCAGGTTCGCCGATAACTGCACCGAGACGCGGGGAATAGCCATCCCAATCGGGAAACGGATAGCTCCAGCCGACGAGATCGTCGACGAAATGCCCGAGTAGAATGATTACAGATTTTACCGCCAGGCACGCCATTTGACATCACGATCCGTATTAAATGATAGGAGGACGCAGCTTCTGTTCCTGGTTGCTGATCACTCTCTCTGCATCTGATCTTCTCCAATCGTGTAGAGCGATTTCCCTCCCAACGCATCAACGGTACCAACATCATTACGTTGTTGAGGATGCGGCTTTCTGCACTACTTTGCCTGGCGGTGGTCGCCGTAGTCTCCGCCATATCCATTGAGCCTGAGTCGCTTCGTACAGAAGGCGTGACAGTGCCGCTGGGCATCCATGCAACCAATCCGCTGTTGTCTTGGCGCCTCCAATCTGAACGCCGCGGCGATAATCAGACGGCCTACCAACTTCAGGCTGCCTCGACCTCCGATGGTTTCGATGCGCCTGAGTTGTGGGACACTGGGAAGCTGAGCAATACTCAAGCTTTTGCGTCTTGGAACGGCAGCACTCTAAGTTCCCGGGACCAAGTATACTGGCGTGTTCGAGCCTGGGACGCAGACGATGTTGCGTCATCATGGAGCGAACCTTCCACCTTCGAGCTCGGACTATTGAAAGAAAGCGACTGGACTGCGCAGTGGATCGAGAACAATGAGTTTGCCACGGGTGTCAACTCCCTACCTCTCTTTGCCAACGAGTTCAAGGTCAGTTGCACCGCAACCAAAGCCCGACTCTACATAACCGGACTTGGCGTATTCTATGCCGAACTCAACGGCAAGTCAGTGTCCGACGAAGTCCTCGGCCCCGGATATTCTACCATCAACCGTACCGTGTTGTACCGTGCCTACGATGTCACCGACCTTCTCACTGAGGGCGACAACGTGATCGGTGTTTCTATTGGCAAAGGCATATATAACTCAGACAAGCCCCTGCTCAACCGCTAGTAAGTGCAGTTCGATTCAGCCTCCCCTCATTCTAAAAAGGACTCTCGATAACCGATTGTCTTCAGCCGAAAGTTCACGACGTCGACCAAGCCGCCCATCCTCAAATCTCAGCTCGAATACACGTGCGATGGTGTCAGCAACTCTGTGGTTTCTGATGGTACATGGATCACTACCACCAACGGCCCGCTTCTGGAAGCTGCGTGGTATGGTGGAGAGGAATACGATGCCAGGAAAAACATCGCCAACTGGTCAAGTTCTCAGGGTGACCGTTCAGATTGGAAACCTGCCAATATTTCAACCGGTCCGATAGGGGGTGCTGGGAAGCTATACAGCTCCACCGCGCCGCAGCTTAAGGACACTGAGACGATAACAGCAAAGTCTATGACACAGGTTAGCACTGATCCGTTTCATTTCACCACAGTTGAGGGTTAACTAATCCACAACTTCCTTTCAGAGATCATGTGGCTATCTCTTTGACTTTGGTGTCAACTTTGCAGGCTGGTATCAATTCACCATGAACGGGACGGACAAGGCAGGCACTCGAATCGTCTTCTGGCCTGCAGAGAGGCTTGTCGGCGGGAATCCTTCACAGTCGAATACTGGGAGCCCGGTGTTTGACGGATATACCCTAGCAGGCAATGAATCTGAGACTTACGGCGTTCGTTACCGTTATCATGGGTTACGGCATGTTTGTGTGAGTTTGCCCCTGCTATTTTGATTTGTCAATAGGGGAAACACTTTACCTGGATTACATCTAACTCCTGGCTGGCAGGTAAACACAACGTGGGCACCGCAACTCACTGATATGGTCGGCTACGTCATTCGAGCAACGAACGATGAAGTTGGCACTGTTCAAACAAGCAACGCGTTTCTGAACAAGCTTTATGAGATCACGGATCGGTCGATGAAGGTATGTTCGAGGACGGCTCCTTCCTCGCTGTACCGTGCGCTAACGAGACCACTAGAGCAACATGTATAGCGTGCTGACGGACTGCCCTCACCGAGAGAAGCTTGGCTGGTTGGAACAAGATCATCTTCTTTTCGACTTACTGGCCCGGCGCTACGACCTCCAGGCCTATGGATACAGCCTAATGCACACCATCGCTGACGCGCAAGCTCAGTACGGTGTCAACTCGGAAGGCTTGATCCCAACTACAGCACCTGTGTACGATGTGTTTCCCGACAAGTTTCGCGACGACCCGAACTGGGGCTCGGCCATCATGCGAGTTGCAATGCACTTATATCGATATTATGGCGATGCGAGGATTTTGAGTGAGAATTACGACATCATGGTTGCGTATATGGACTACCTCGGCCGCCGAGTGACCGACTCAGTGATCGAAGGCGTTGGGCTGAGCGACTGGGGCGCCGGCGACGGGAAGACTCCCACCGTGCCTGTCGGGTTGACCAATACTTTTGGCTATCATCAGGCTGCGACGGCCATGAAGCAGATTTCCCTCTGGCTGAGTCACTCTGAGGAGGCTCAGAAGTGGGAGCAACTGGCAAGCAGTATTGGTGAAGCTCTGCACAACAAATGGTTCATCGATGACACCAACGGCACCACCTCACAAGCGTACTACTCCGGAAACATCCAGGCATCAAACGCTCTTGCGCTCGACTTGGGCATTGTCCCGGAAGAATACCAGAACTTGGTGTTTGACTCGCTTTTGACATCGATCGAGAACACTACCTTCTATCCCACGGTCGGGGAGATCGCGCTTCCTAGCCTCCTTCGCGTACTCGAAGACCGAGGCAGGAGCGACGTTATCTTCAAGATGCTCACCGCTCCAGGCCTTAGCAGCTCAGGTCTCGCCAGTTACTCCTATTCCATCGAGCTAGGGGCCACAAGTCTCTGGGAATTTCTGTGAGAACTGATAGTGCCATTGTGCTTCTTTCCATGTCAAGCTAATATTGCCTACCAGGAATGGCGGCCGTGGCTCGTCGTATAATCATTTCATGATGGGGGCTCCGGGCATATGGATTCAGCGACTCAACGGGCTGGACATTGCGGCCGACGCCGTTCGATGGAATCTGATCAACTACGAACCCATATTGGAGGCCAACCTGACCTCGGCTTCTTCTAGCTATCTGACGCCCACTGGACAAGCCAGCGCCGCCTGGGAGCTTAGCAACAATGTCTTGACTTATGACATTGTGGTTCCCGTAGGATCCGTTGGTGTTGTCTCACTGAACGCTACCCAAGTGCAAGAAGGAGGCCAGGATGTAAGCGTTGAGCAGGAAGGCGTCTTGGCGGTGGAGTTTGACCAGGCTGCTGAGGCCAATTGGAAGATCCGCGTAGGATCCGGGTCTTACCAGTTTTCGGCCATCACGGCCTAGCACTCTGAGTCCTTTGCAGCAGAAACCTTGAACCTTGTGAAAAACATAAACACCAATGATAGTCTCTCAGAAGCGGGGTGTGAATGTTCAATGTCTTGAGTGGCTGCTCATTGTGGCTATGCTATCGATGGAGACTGTGGCTTCACACAACGGCCAAGATAGACTCGAAGATAAGAACCTCGGCAAACTTGACAGCTTGACAGCACAGATAACATGCAGAAATTTCCGGGTCATCAGGCCATTGCCACGAGAAGTCTTGCAGGCTTCGGGACAGATGCAGTTTGCTTTCTTTTTCTTACTTGCATTGCCGTACATACACACGTGGTAAGCGAAATCCCGAGGCTCTGGGATGGCAACCACAATCATCCCAACCAACCTATCACAGGTTGTGCGCACAGTCTGGCATCAAATCAGCCTCTAGTTCAATCTCTTGCTTCAAAAAGATCACAGACAGGACTTTATGTTTGAGACGGATAAATGGCCCGCAGACTTCAACAGAATATAGCTACGTCGGGATATGCATGCTCAATTGAGCATATTTACTAATGTCGAGGCGCTGATTAGATATTTTTGCGTGACAACACAGTCATACACTTCTGAACACTCCGAAGTCGGCATTTCTACAGAGAAATTGAAGAAGCAGTGAGGTTCCTTTTCATTCCGTCGAACTGGACACATCTTCTGCTTCCACTCTAAGCAAACATTGGTGAACGCGTAGAGGAGGATTGAGCACCGACCCTGGACAATCAAATGGATCTTCCCACTTACTGCCAAGTTTCTTGCTTACCTTGACTTAAGTAAACCATGACCTCGACGCTTAAAATTACTGAGCTGGTCCCAGAGACATTTTTATCGCAAACATGTTCCAACTCGCGACCGAGTATCCGGCAGAAGCCGTTGAAGAATTTCAGCGAGGGGGAGACAGACAACAAAACCAGCCCCCACATCTCGAACTCAATTGGGAGATCAAAGCGTTGATCTCTCCCGCGAACCCCAGAGGCAGACCCACGGACGCCTCACTCGCGTATGTACGTACATGAGTCGGGGAATGTGACAGCGGGAGCATCGACTCAAAACGGAGCGAAGTCCCAATCCCCCGCCGCCAGCCACCAGCGGCATTTGTCGTAAACTGGGATGGGTTTACCGTATTGGCCCTGGACTGTGGGCGGTGACAACAGTCGCAGGATCTGGGATTCATGGGCCTGGGCTCGAGCACGGATGGGCTTTCTGCGTTGGGGACAGCCCACCAGGAGTGCCACATTGCACATCCACTAGTGCCTGATATGTGAATGCACAAAGGGTTTACCCCAGGCGCTGAAGCCGTCGAGATGGCGGCGGCCCTTTCCAGTCAGGAACGTCTCATTACCAATGGCCGCCAGAGGTGGGCTTCGAGGGCGCATCGCGGGTAAGCATTACCCGCGATGAACATGGAACATTACTTGTATAAAGCCCAAGCGGCCCGGACGTCAAGCAGCAGCCGGGTATCGTAGTCACTCCTGTCATTATCAGCCGATTATTCCTGCCGAGAAACCGCAACCATGCTTCGCTCCAAGTTCCCTACCGCCCACCACTTTACGGTGTCCATTTTCGGAGCCCAGTACCACGCCGACTCACCTTCGGAGGAGAAGCTTGCCCTCATCAACCGATTCGACGGACTCATCAAGGGCGCTGCGATTCATGTCGAGGAGCTCGAGCAGAATGACCTCCCCTCCAAGGTCTGGATGAGCTACTGGGCCTCGCCTCAGGCCTTCAAGACATGGTGGGAGAGCCCGAAGACCGCCGCCTTCTGGTCCGCCCTCCCTGCCGATGCCGGATTCTGGAGAGAGACCGTCAGCATCCCCGCCACCCGTGGCATGTACGAGTCCAACAAGCCCCAAGCGTCCGGCTTCGGCCACTGCGGCGAGGCCATCCCCCTCACCGCGAAGACCGGCTACTGGGGTGCCTACCGCTCGCGCATGACCCCCGATTCCCCGGAAGACAAGTTCGAGTCTCCCCTGCCCGCCGTCCCTACACCGAGACCCCTCACCGATAAGATCCGGTCCGGCAGAGTCAGAGTCTCCAAGTTCCCCGACAACATCAACTTCGTCGTCGAGGGCCAGGACTACAGCTACATGAACGATAACGAGCGCGGACACTGGAACGAGAACTTCGACGGCCTGACCAAGCAATGGGTTACTAACGTCATGAACGCTGGCCCCGAGAAGGGCATGGTCAACGCCAGAGCTTGCCATGCTTTCGCCGGCGACAAGCAACCCGGAGCGACGAACGGCGCTGTCAACGGACACGCTACGAACGGAACGAATGGCGTGAACGGCACCAACGGTGTCAACGGTACCAACGGCCACACCAACGGCACTAACGGCACCAACGGTCACACTAACGGCCACTCCAACTCCATCTTCCCTGGTCTCGACTACATTCGCCAGGCCCAGATCCTCTTCTGGTTGGATCTTTCAAAGATGGAGTACATTGGTCGCTACGACAAGGTCCACGTCAAGCTCAGGAAGGACTTTTTCGCTGCGTATGGACCTGGTGGAGTTATGGAGGGCGGTGATTTGTTGCTCTGGGTTGACGTTGCAATCCTGAAGGGTGAGGAGATGGACGCTGAATATGTGGGCTGCTACGACGGTACAGGGTTCCTGGCGTACGACGATCACCCGTCATTCGCTAGCGAGGTGGTGGAGGCTTCGCAGCTCCCGTCCTTCTTCGACAAGCCCATTCCGTCCCAGCCTATTGAGTGGTAACCTGGTAATGTAATACGATTAGATCTATGAAGATACGAAATTTTTATGCCTCCACTCAGACTTCTTTTCTCGAGAGATTGTTGCTGGCACAACGCGTCATAAACGGAGGGTTGATCCAATCTATGCAACTGCAACCATGTTCATCCGTACACGTAAGTTCGACACGAAGACAAGAGCTTCCATAACAGCACTTCCATGCTTCCGGCCAATCAGCACCCGTGTATTATGGTCGAGCGAGTCAGTCCTGGTCAAAATAGAGTTCAGCGGCTGGCGGTGTATGTCAGAAGTTTAACAGGGGCCCCCAGCAAGAGACCCATCTCCCGGCTCCCCTCCCCGGGAGAGACCGTCTCCAGCTTTCTCCACTTTGGGTATTAAAACGACGCACTTGCCGGCCGGAGCAGTCCATGACTGGAAAGATGCAGAAATGAACATATCCATGTTTTGCGAGAACCTACAAGGTTGCACGAATACCACAAAATTAGACGAAGAGGTCAGATCACTTGACAATCACTTCGAGTTGGGGAATGGAGTCAACGGAACACGGACGTCCCAGACTCGCGGTTCAACGGCCAACAAACATATCCAGAGTCCACCAACTCCAGAATGCATATTGTCATTGCGTGATCGCGTAATTAGGAATGCTACTCTTGTGCAGTATCTGCAGCGGAGCTCATCTTCTAAAATGATACCACAACCTTCCATGTTCCTTGCAGCGCCGCCACTGGCGGCAACGCATTCACGATCCGGAGGTCAGTGCGAACTGGACCCCCTGACGTGACACTTATTCGCTTGATCACTGTGAGATTTCACGGCATCGCCCTTTAGGCAAAATTTTCGCTGATCTCGTCGCTTAGAAGGCTCTTGCAAAGAGCTGTTGGGTGTCGAGTGTTCCCCGGACGAAAGAGAGAGAGAAAACAGGAAAGGGGTAATACTCGCCAACGGCCGATACATTCGCTGTGGACCCTGACATTGAGCTCCATCTTCCCTCAGGAACCCCCGGAACTGTCTCCGTAGGACTTCAAATTACCACCTCAGCCCACATTCATTTCGTATTGGATTGGCCCTGCCGTAGGCTGCCGCGATTCAGGAACCGGGTGCTTGGTCGATCGCAACTGCCGAATAGAATCTGAAGGCCAACCCGGAAGAGCGTCCGAGTTTTGCAATTGCACTTCAAAGACCTTACAGCGTCCCGATTTGGATTGTTTGGAGATTCCTCCTGCTTGTTGATAAACCTCCTTCATCAGTCGGACATTTCCCCTCCACCTTGCGTTAGTCTTGGGCCGGACATTTTTAGACCTTGTTTACTCATCTTTTTCTTTGATTGTCGTGAGCAGGAAGACGGTCGCGACCGCACGCACAGCAGCCAACATGGGATTGGTGCCAGAGTCTCTATGGCCCACCGTCATTGAGATGTGGGTGGAATATGCCATCGGCATACTCGTCCTGTTTCTCCGCGTCTTCAGTCGGTGCAAGATGGTTGGCTGGAAATGGCAAGGCGACGATTATTTGGCGATTTCAGCCATTCTATTCTTCACAGTATGTCACGCGACACAGCGAGTGAGCGCGGCGAGACTATGGCTGACAACCCCTTAGTTTGAGGTCATGATGTGCCAGATCATTGGTAATTGCGCGACCCCCGTGACCATCTCGTAACTGCTCTAACACCGCGACTTCAGTTGAGAAAGGAAGCATTACTGGCATGACAGATGCAGTCGCCCTCACATTGACTCCCGAAGAGTACAAGAGTCACGAGACCGGCGCTAAGTGGCTGTTTGCGGCGTGGTACATTTACGTCAGCTTGATCTGGAGTTTGAAGGGCATCATGCTGTTTTTCTTCTTCAGGGTCACGTAAGCCAGTCCCAATTTGGACGAGGTTACAGAATATCGTAGTCGCTAACACCGTGTGCAGCAAGTCTCTGCCCGAGGAACGCCTGGTCAAGGTGGTTTCTGTTATCACCGTTGCCGCATACTTGGCAACTCTTGCAGTCATCACTGGTCACTGCCGCCCGATTCACAGGCTTTGGCAGGTATACCCCTACGCCGGAGGTACGTGATAACATCCTGATCATTATTCTGGTTAATCGAATTTGACAATACTAACATCCGCCCGAAGATGATTGCACCCAGAATAGGTCCAAGTACTACGCGCTGGTCACAACAAATGTCTTGTAAGATTGAGTGCTGCATTTCTGATATGCGTAATTCCTTGGCTGACTTCGTATTCAAAAGCACCGACATCTTGATCATGTACATCCCGATCCCCCTCTTGTGGAGGTTGCAAACCACGTTGAAGAGGTAGGTTTCGTTGATTGTTGCCGACACTATGGGGCACATACTAATGCAGCATACCAGGAAACTGTCTTTCGGTTTGATGTTCTGCGCCGGTTTCTTCATTGTCATCTGCACCCTTCTCCGCTGCATCATCTGCCTGCAGACGCCCGAGAGGCTTGATCTGGGTTTGAACTGGTCGATCCGTGAAACCGTAAGAACTCACCACATTGCAGTCACTAGGGAGCGCTCTTCTAACATCTAGACTCCCAGGTTATCGGTATCATCTGCACCAACGCGCCTTCGATCAAGCCCCTCTTCCCCAGCCGCCACAAGGGATCGACCGCGAACAGCCATACCCCCACCGGACTCGTCACCTTCGGCGGTACCGGCTCGAACCACAAGCGATCGCGCTTGAGGGAAGACCACGAGAGAATTCCCGACGACGGATCGGTTGGTAGCCAGGAGCACATCGTGAAGCCGAAGGGGGGAAACCAGACCAGCGCGTTCGCTGACAACCGTAGCGACGATCGCAGCTTCGACGATCAAGCGAGGTATAATGGGGGCATTCAGGTCAAGAGCGAGTACAAGGTTGAGGTCCGGTAAATCGGTTGAACAGGGAACAGCAATCCAACGTCTATGTTGGCTCTCTCGTCAAGGAAGACAGGCGCACGCCTAAAGATGCGTCTAGAGGCATGCCACGGAGAGCAGATTATGCGAGAGCTCTGGAGCTCCACTCTGTACCCGAGTGTTGATCTGGATCAACATCGTCCTCGGTGCATTTGTGTGCGAGATCATTAGAGGCTCACAGAGGATATACCTAGGCAATACCCAGGAGTCTGGAAGAGACTGCGTGTTTGATGAGAGATATGTAAACCACGAAGATAATGTACTATAGTTTAACAACAGAGTAATGTGGTTACCAAGACAAGATTTCGCTGCCCTAGTTCCAAATGTCAAGTATCCATGTTCCCAACTTGTGTCTTCTTTGACATCTCGACTGGATCAATGTTGCCTTTGCCCACCGAAGAAGCTTGACAGCTGGCACAGGCTGTAATCTGGCCATATACCTTGTTTCCTCCATTTTACTGCTCGGTTCTGCCCCGTTTCCACTCAGTCATTGATAGCCGACGAACCTCTTATCAGAAGAACAGACGGAACTGTGGGCCATTACGAAAAATGGATTTTCCGCCAAGTCGCGGCCCTTGATTGAACCCACTTCATTGGCTAAACCGAAAACGGTTGCATTTCCGGGTTGACGAAACCTCTTCCGAACCCACATTTCGGTCTCGCCTCATCAATGCAAGCCTCGTATCAAGGCCCATGGGCTTTGCGGAGTACAGAGTAGCATTCGACAGAGCGCCTTGCAGTGATGTTGTATCCTGATGTAAAAATCTGTACGGATACAGCGCCTAAGCATGCAACACAGAGGCTGGTCTGCAGACTAGGGACTGTCTGGCAAATTTGGTATTCGTACAGAGTATCTAACATAAGAATGATATTTTGATCTCAACCGTGCCCCGGTCTTGCACACTGGCGATACTACCTACTCCCTTCATAAGGTAATGGTTTTCGATCATGGATATCACTACCTCATTTCCAAGTTCGCCAGGTGCTCTTCTATCATCAGCTCCGAGCACAACCAAGTTTTTGAAAATGAAAGCCGACCTCCATTTAGCAAAAGCTGCTGCAGGCTGCATGTGATTCAATTGAGTATATCAAAAGTCAGCGGGAAAATCCAGGCCGCTGACTAAACATGTCCTTCGTTCACGTCCTTGGTTAATGAAGATCAGTGTGGATATGCTGCGGAAATTTGATCTCCCGTAAAAGACAGCAGCAGTCAGGATGGGTTCCTGTAGGAAATTCGGGAAGGATTGCTGGGTATCGTCGAAGCATAGCATACACAGAAAGGCTCTTGTCAATCTTGCCCAGTGAGGGTAAGTCTTCGGCATAACAGTGAGAGAAAGAGACACTGAGACACATCGCACGATGTCTATCGGCCGAAAACAAATGGTTCGACGTTTTGACAGGAGGTGATGGCACGGAAACGAACACGCAATGGCATGCTTGATTGGCTGGATATCAATGTGAGACGCTTGCGTGCCAGTTTTCAACGCTTGACACGGCAATCCCCCATTCCCGCCTCTGTCTTCCAGGCTCCAGAACGAACACTATTGGCACAGTTTAAAACAAGCGCGGGCAGCTGAAAGATTTCAGCTGCTCAAATGCGCGCTTGGCTGAGAGTCGACCGTTCAACCCCTCACCTGCATCCGTAGATCATGGCGGTTGGCTGGCTGCATTCAGGCCAGTGGAAATACCGGCTCGAACTCTCTTCTGATGTTGTCTTATTGCGGCACGGAAAGCCGCCCTTGGGTTATTCGCAGCCACGTGCCGGCCCGTCCCTTGCGTTGAACTGGTGGGAGCCGCCATGAGGAACGGATTTCCACTCCGTGATTCCCATCCTACATGACGAGGATGCCCATGGCTACTTTTCCCGATGCTGGAGTTTTTATCCCATTCATCGCCCAATAGCCCCAAAATACCTCTAAATGCTTCGTGTGAGCGCAGTCAATAATGGTCATTGTTAGGTTCTGAGGGTTTGATCTGCATTTCGCCACCATTTTGCCATCACGAAGGATTTCTCATGCTGCACAGGAATTCCTGGGCAGCGCCCCCTCGAATGACGGTTTCGAATGTGACGAAAAGCGCCACCAAGTTCCAGCACAAGCCCATTCGATTTTGAGTTCGCCCTTCGCAAGCCTTGATGTGTCGTCGCCAGGACAATTCCTCGGTACGTGAAAATAGAGGACATTGGTCAACGTGGAAATGCCTTCTGTAGAGGGGGAATGTCCATTTAAAGGCGCTCAAATTTCTCTGTATCTAAGCTTCTTACGATGCACAGCCTGAGAAACAGGCTCTACCTATCTCTCAGTTAGCAGTTCATCGAGCTGCATGAAAACAACTCAACATGTTGTCACTTCGCCATGTCTGGATCATCGTCACTGATGTTGCCAACTCGCTGTTCGGGTCGCCTTTCCTTACTCAAGGGTCACAATACCCAATAGGAGCTAAGTTTGGCTTGTCTCGGCCTGACATCGACGGTATCAAACCTGGGCATCCCATCTTCAGGCCTCCCGGCAGCAACATCGATGAATTCGTCTGCGACTATTCGAACATGCCTGGCTTCAAGCCATGTGGAACTCCCGACGACCAAAGCTGTTGGCTGCGTAACGCCCAAACAGGCCAGGAATACAACATCACGACCGACTATGAGAGTGTTTCCCCTAAAGGCATCACACGCGTATACTATCTCGACGTCACGGACGACACTATTAACGCCAACGGACTGGCATTCGGTGAAGCCAAAGTCTTCAATAACTCCTGGCCTGGTCCGCTTATTGAAGCCTGCTGGGGAGATACCGTAGAAATCCACGTGCGCAACTCTCTTGCTTACAACGGAACTAGTATCCACTGGCATGGCATCCGGCAGTGGGAGACCATGCACATGGACGGTGTGAATGGCCTCACGCAGTGCCCCATTGCCCCTCAGTCCGAGTTTGTCTACCGATGGAACGCGACGCAGTATGGTACTTCGTGGTACCACAGTCATTACTCCGTGCAATATGCCGATGGGCTACAAGCCCCTATCGTAAGTCTTCTGGCTGCTCTTCAATGGCGATCTTGTATGTATTATACACATCATGGCTGACTAGCAACTGGCAGACTATCCATGGCCCAACCTCTTACCCGTACGACGTTGCTATCGAACCAATTACGGTCACTGATTGGGGTAGGTAAATTGTTTGTGTTGTTGACTTGTCTGATGCTATCCGTTACTCCCACCCGCTCCGTGAAAACGGCTGACACTGGTACCGCAGCGAATAACAGTGCGTTCCAATTCATCTTTCCACACGCCAAGCCAGATACTCAGGATATTCTCTTGGGTGGATACGGCAACATAACTCGGTTTTCGGGCGGCAAAATTCAAAATGACGAAGAGATTCCACGTGGCTTTGAGATTACGTTTGATGACGCGGATCCCAACCCAGCGACCAGGGCAAAGCGATATCTCCTTCGTTTGATCAACACCGCCTTCGACAATACTTTCGTCTTTTCAATCGATAACCACAAGTTAATAGTGGTTGAGGCCGACTTCGTTCCCGTTGAAAACTTCACCGTCACCTCAATTCCCATCGCGATCGGCCAGAGATATAACGTCATTGTTGAGGCAGCACCAGTGGTCAACAGCTCGGACCCCTCGTCCAACCCTCTTCCAAAGGACGGCAACTTCTGGATTCGTACGTATGCTGCCAGCTCATCTACACTTCAACGTGACATCGGGGACCAAGACAACTACATGAAGACGGGCATTCTCCGCTACGACAGGACCAGTACAGCTGACCCCTCCACCAATGCATGGGATGTCGATACCGCCGAATCTGATAAGGCCATCAATGATCAACTGAAGCCCGCTTTGCAGTGGCAGGTCCAGCGCCCGGCGAATGGTAAGGTGGGGGAGGTGTTCAACGTTGTTACCGAGGGTTCCGATAACAAATACGCCTTGTCGTTCTTTGCTTTCCAAGGGGAAGGCAACAACGATGTGACGCCGTTCCAAACGACCTACGGCAACCCTACGTTCTTGAATCTAGACAATGTAGGCGATGAGTGGCCGACCGGTTGGGTTGTTGTGCCGGAGAACTACACCGAGACTGATTGGGTAAGCGCATAACTGTCGAGTTCCGGAATCTTGAAGTGTAGCGGCTCGTTGCATCTGAACCGTGTGTGAATAGTCTTGTCACTAACCGTGATTTTCAGGTTTATCTGGTTATTGACCATCCAAAGTTTGGGCCACACCCAGTAAGTTTTGACCTTAACCTGACAGCCTCAGAACATTGAAAAGGCTAAGTCGCTATTAGATCCATCTTCACGGCCATGACTTCGCCATTGTACAACAAGACGACAACAATTACTTTGACCCTGACAATTTCCACCCTAAGCTCACCAACGTCAACTTCCCCCGCCGCGATGTGGTACTGGTCTCGGCAGAGGGGCATGTTGTCATTGCCTTCAAGGCCGATAACCCCGGTGTGTGGTTGATGCACTGTCATATTGCGGCACACGCGTCTAGCGGTCTCTCATTGCAGATCTTGGAGCGTCAAAAGGCAGCAAACGGGATTTGGCCTCCGGGAAACTCAGCTGCCCTTGATGCAGCCCATACGCTTTGTGCCAGTTGGAACAGTTGGGCATATGACTGCAAGAACTTGTGGCCTGGAAACACGAACCCCACAGGCAAGCCGGTCTATCCTTCCTGTGACGACTCCACCAACCTTCAGAACGATTCCGGTGTGTAAAGGTAGTGCAGTATCAATCAATGGATGATCAGGAAGGTGCGGTGTTTTGTCTCAAAGCCGATATGGACTTGAACAGGTCGCGCGTAGGCCGGACGCTCTGGAAGTATTTTAGTGGACACTAAGGTTCTGGCGAGACAGCATAGGAAGTGTATGCTCGTAGTTGGCCATGTAGCGGATCCATTAGTCTTGGAGGGACACCAACAGATCCACCTATGAGCTACGACAAATATCCCGTATCTTGCGTGGCAAAACACAAGGTTTATATGATGGATGTGACTATTTCGCGCAATCAACCCTCAATCAACGTTAATGACTTCCGATTTCGATATAAAAAGGACATAATGTCCATAAGAGAGAAAGGTCTTGCTCCGCATCGGTCGTCACAGACTGATTTCCCCAAGTTTCATCAAGACCTTTTCTATAAATCTTACCCCTACCAAAATTCCATCTTCGTCCTGCATATCATCTCCGTCAAAATCATCGCTGTCTTCATCCAGACAAGTGAGACAAGTGATTACCACGGAAGCATACTTGTCCCCCATTCGAGCCGGCAAGCGGGCCTTCGCCAGGCTCACCAGCTGATTCTTGATCTTCTGCGTTTGCTCAATATTGCCTGACTGGAATTTGAAATCGGCCAGGCTCAACCCTAGTCCCATCCCTGGCAACCTTTTACTGCTGGCCTCGCCCGCATCGGAGTTGTATTCCACAAAACTGTCCCATAGTCCAAGCTCAAGAAGACAAACCCCGAGGCTGTAGACATCATGTTGCATGATGTACGCTTCCTGGGCCTGGATGCCCTGGCGAGTCGGGTGCCTGTATAGATTCCTCTCCCACGCATCGTCGCCAACCTTCAGCGTTTGGAAGTTTACATTGCGGAAAGAGTCGAATCCAAGGAGGTATGCCGAGAATATCTCGCGAGACTTGTCGGAGCCGTGATCGGGAAATATTAAGACAGTTTCGGGGCGGATGTTCTTGTGAACGAAGTCCAGGGTGTGGATGAAGCTAACCGCTCTGGCCAGCTGTTTCGCAATTTCCACAACTCGAGTCAAGCTAAGCATGCGTTCCTGTAGCAAAAGATTTCGTAAGCTGATGGGAGGTCTGCGCAAATCGGTGCCAGGTAGCTGGAAGGCCAAGCTCATTGACGCAAGCCTTTTCGTCTCGGGGCTTTTACGCTTGACAACGCCTTTGCATGGCAGAAGACCAAAGAGCTCTATGCCCTTTCTTTTTAGCTTCTTGGCAAGGCTCTCAGTGTCTGTTTTCAGGCGGGACAGGTCGTAGCTACTGTCGCAAGCAATGGTGTCTACTGCATACAGCTTGTCGGAAGCTTTCCTACGAATCAAAACCGTGCTAGAGTATTTGATGGCCCAGGTGCTGGCCCAATCCAGACCATCTTCTGGAAGTGTGACATGCATCTCTTTGCTCCCGTCTCCCTTCACCATGCTTCGGAAAGTCTGTGCAGATGCTAGCGTATTGCTAGATTTGGCTGCTTGCAAGAACATCATTTCGTTTTCTGTGTCGCTGTGCTTGGACAACTCATTGTCGATCAACTTGTTTCCCATCCGAAGTATAAGGTACCACGTTGGGTCAAAGATACTTTGCCATTGCTGAAGCTGTGTAATTGAGTCGTCGATGGCCTCTCGAATTCGTGCATACTTCCATCTCTTGACAGATGACTCGGGCCCTGATTTGATCACCGATTGGATTCTCGAAATTGCCAAGATCAATTTGCTTTTGAGAACCTCTAGGACTTCGACGTGAATGCGACAATGATCTTCCTCCAGTGCGTGGGCGATTCTTTTTACAAACTCGACTTGAATGGCAGTCTTGCTCCAGATGGCCTCTACGATAAGCAGTCTGGATTGGACAGCTTCCGTGGCACCTCGGACATCCCGATAGGCTTCGATTAATCTTTTTCCATATCTGTGTTCAGTGAGTCAAGCTTTTGCACTTGGATAACTGGAAGTTCGTAACCATACGTGAGACATAGGTCTGCAGCCGAAACGGCAGCTAAAACCAACTCAACTGACATCGTTGGGCAGTAGTAAGCCTGGATCGGTACACAACTGAATGCGGAAGAATAGCAGCAAGGACGAGGTAAATTCAAGGCACAACAAACAGGCTGCCTTTTTGTATCTAGCTTGACTGGGGCTGGCGGGTCTGGGTCCCGCTGTAATGCAGGTGTTGGCGAATACAGATACAAGGTCCCATGCAGGCAGGCCTTACGATCAGGCTGAGGATTACGGCCAAGACCCCGCGCGTAAAGCTGAATACCCGGATTGACGATCAGACGAGCACTTCACACCCACATTCGAGAAATTTCCGAACCGAAACGCTATTTGAGAGTTGTGAGTACGTGTGCCCATGTATGATTGTCATTGGCGGCTAACTGGTACATTCGCCGCAGAAGAGGTGATCACGATATGACATTGTCAAACAAGAACCCTTGACGACCCCGCATGATTCAGCATGTCGCCGTCGTCGGACCTGGTGCAGGAATCGAAGCTCGAAACAACGTTCTCCCCGGCCTATACTCAACATACATTTTACAAGCGTGGGACATCCGGACGCGAATGGAAAATACGGATACAGGAAAAATGGACGCGAAAGAGACGGTTAGGTCAAGGTGCCTATGGCACAGTGTGGCTGGAAACATGCGACCGACCCGCTAGACAGTATAGCCCTACGGTCAGAGCAGTCAAGGAAATACCGATTGACACAACTATAACGGACAAAGTGGACTACTATCGGGAGCTAGAAGCTGTCATGAAGTTCTCACAGGAGCGGGTAGGCAGTATTCATGCCGATAGCGGAGTGCTACGATCAGTTTGAGCAGTGCTGATGTTCATCGACAGTACACGCCATCATTCGTCCAGTCCTATGGATGGTTCGAGAGTTCGGAGGCTATGTTTATCGCTATGGAGTATGTACCGCACGGTGACCTGCAAAACTATCTCTCGAGCCCCATTCCGGAAGACGAGGCGAGGATAATTACCCGCCAACTCGCTGAAGGTCTTCATCATATGCATATGAATGGGTTCACACATAGAGATTTGAAGCCAGGAGTACGTGACTAGTGTTGGTGTTTGGTAACGAAGAATCGCTGAACAGAAGACTTGCAGAACATTCTTGTGGTGTCTCGAGGTCCCGACTGGCTTGTCCAAATTTCCGACTTTGGCATCAGTAGACGCTTGCGTCCTGATCAATATACTCTTGGCACGATGCGAAGGGGCACCTTGGGATTTATTGCGCCAGAAATGCTTGGATTCATTACCGATCGTACGCATCCTTACGCCGTTGACATTTGGTCGCTGGGGGCTGTTGTGTTCACGATGGTGACCAAGACGCTTTTCATGACCGACTTTGGTTTGCTCCAAAAGTATGTCACAGCTGAATTACAATTTCCATCACAAGATCTCAGTGCTTGTGGGGTTACGGAATCGCTGGCAAGCTTTCTACAATCACTTTTATCCCCATTGCCCAAAGATCGACCGACAATAACGGAAGTCATGAGTCATAACTGGCTTCAAAGTTCATCCAACGCTTCAGACAATCGTTCTTCAGAGGATGATTCGGAAGACGATTCGGAAGACGATTCAGAGGAGGATTTAGAGGATGATTCTTTGAAGGATGATACTTCAGAGGGTGGTATTCAGTCTGAAGATGAGGTTGATCCAACAGACAATACTGGATCCGTTGCATCCGCGGCATGGAGCACCGCAATAATCTGCGCGACAACTGCCAACCAGACACATGAACCGTCTACAATAACAACTATCCGCCAGAAACATACACCGTCTGGAATTCCACCTGGCCTTAAGGAAAATGGTTTAACTGGTGGCATAAGGCTTATGCTCAGCAAGACAGGAGGAACAGAACCAGAAGATCCGCTTCGCCCAGCCCGTTTCCTCGTGGACGAGGCTGGCATAATACACAGGACTGAGTACGATATGGCGCACTTTGACGTTTATGGAGAAAAGAAACCGGGACCGGAAGGACAACGTAAACGTCTTCGTTTTGGTCCAGAAGAGACGCATCAGCCGACACTGCGTTCACGCGAACAGAAGACCAAATCAAGACAAAGAAGAGACAAACCCAAGAAGTCGCCCGATCATGTTTCGTCAAATCAATCGAAACTGAGTCTTAATAAACAACGAAATCCCCCAGCTCCTGCCACAACATCAGCAACGTCGAAAAGGCAAAAAGGGAACTGGGTAGGTATTTGGCCTTGGTCGTCAACGTCGTCCTTGAGAACATCGTCTTCAAAGACATCGTCCTCGAAGAAGTTATCTTCCGCCTCAAAAAAGCACACTTCAACCCCCAAAAAGTCAAAGGCAACTACACAAGAGACTCTAATCATGGATCAACCAATTTTGCATGCCGAACCCTACATCAACAAGCCAAGGGAAATTGCAACAGTCATCCGCGCACAACCAAATGTGGAGGATATATCAACTGACGAGGCTTTTACGAAAAACGACACGAAGTCAGATGGCAAGGTAGAGGAACGAGACTGTTTTCAAATGAACAGTGCTAGCGGGCAGCGAGTTGTACGATTCGTTGCTACTCAAAGCGACGCGGGGAAGTACCGAATTCCGCCAAAATACGATCTTTCCAGATGGGACCCCAGGAAAACGCCTTTACTATTCCTTTACTGCGTCTTTGACTTGATCTCCATAGGAACTTGGTTCAACGACACGATCATGAGCTGCCGACAGTATGGTCAATCAATCGGCGACAAGGACATGGAAATGATAAAGAGCCTGGCCATCTTGCTGGAAAAGCTTGACGATAAATTATCGAAGATTGTACAGTATTCCACCCATGTCCAAAAGGCAGATGATGGGGAGACGATCCGAGATCTCACCGACGGTGGTGAAAGACTGGTCATAAAGGTGCAAAAGTTTCTCCAAGCGTGGCAGAGCATGATGACACACGAAGACGGATTTGAAGCCAAGGAGTCCTGGGAGGGATATCTTCTGGAGAGCGGGGCGATGAAGCATCTTGGGACTGAGAAACTGCGCTCTAGGGTAGAAACCCTTGAGCAAAGTTTGCGCGTATGGGTTTTACGGTATGATGCATACAGCTCCGGAAAAGTCAAGCATGCCAAAAGTAAAAAGCGTGCGGGGCGTATTTAGAGTCAAATCCACTCCAATCAGGTCCAACGACACAACAAGTCTTGTTATACCGAGTTTCGTAGCCATCCTATCGACTGCTGCATGTTGTGCTCGTGCACTACCAGACATAAGCGGTCGGCACCTATCGCCACACTTATTAGTACTCAGATGCATTCAGCATTGGATGCCGTAGAATTGAAATGCCAAGTGACTAAAACCATCCCCTTTTTTACAATTCGCAAGTAGGCAGGCCCCAGCGCATAGTTAGGCGAACGCGGAACATCCCTCCAGCTCGGAATGTTGCCTGATGACCGCGCCACGTTGAATTCCGAATTCGGCAAAGCGGCTCCTGAAACCAGCCACACTAGGAGTGTGCCTGACGCTGACAACGCAAAACCGCTGCCCCTCCCCCGGTGACGGACGGACTGAAACTTCGTATCTGACGCGCTAGGAGCGCTGCCACGCTACAGGTGTCCTCAAAACACCATTCGAAGGCAGCAGGATTTCTGGCTACATATTTGGTTGGCCCTCGCAACCCACAGCGGCGTTAGATAACCTTTGTTCTTCTTTCACAACGCTCGACAAAGAAGTATTGCCTTTTACCCGCGCACCGTTATCCAGCCTAGATCACCTCATTTACAACGCGGCGTTGCCCCGTTTCATCCCCGACAATGGAGACTTCCGTGTCTCTCCGACGACCCACCCCGGGCCCCGCAGACGCCCGAGGCCGGCACTCAGAATGCAAGGCGGCGGATAGCATTCATGCCGGATTCACCGACTTGCCTCCGGAAATCCATCTTCTCATATCGAAGCAGCTCATTTACCCCGATGCGCTCTCCCTCAAGCATACCAGCAGCTACTTTTACTACCTCGTGGACACTGGTGTCCGATTGAAGGTGGAATGGCTGATGGAACGCCGGATGTTACATCTCGAGTGTCCCAACGATAAGCGATGCGATCTTGGCAGCGATCTACGGTTTTGCAGGGGTAGCGTACCGTATGCATTGCCTCTCACTCGCAAACGCTCAACCTGTTGACTAACGCTTGTTAGACTCTTGATGCAACGACGACGAGAACACATGGAATGCGAGTCGAGGCCGGGCCTGGGCTGTCTTGTGTACGGCACGTCGGTTTGCTCTCACCGCAGGAAACTTGGCGCGAGATGTCAGCGCTGGCTTAGACGACGCTTGACGATTGAGCTCTGGTGGGTGTTGATTGCGTTGGTACCGATCATCTTCTGCTGGCTGTGGATGGCCGAGTTTGCCAAGTGGGCAGCTGGCTCATTCTCGCATTCTTCATCAACTTTTACAGAGTCATTGATGAGGTGAAGGGCCATCGTGATTTCCGTCTTTGTATCCAACGAAACCCATTTAAATAGCATGCCACATAATGTTTAATTGAGAGAGGAATGATTAAGTTACTCCCGACGACAAGAGACCGCTAGAATTTCAACGAAAAAAGTTACTCTTTCTTAAAGCATTGTAATTCGATGCCAGACTCCAGATCTACTCGATAATTAAAAATATTTTCTGGTCTAATTCAAGGACATGGTCCACTATCCCGTGTGGCTTTTGTATATGGGTCGTGCCTTCCCCGATGGTTGCTAACCCTACAGTCTGCCTTCCATTTCCTGAATAGAACCCAAAATGTACTTCTATCTTATTCGGCAAGTAGCCAGTGGACTTTTGCACTTTCGAAGATGGGAAATTCAACGATAAAACATCTTCTGTTCTATAACCATATTCATATCCTTGGAACATCAAAATCGGGGATCTATCTGACTCCCCATCTCATCACAACACGCAGTGCAGCACTTGCCCTGGGTTGTCAGAACATCGCACCTTCCAACATTCAAACGCCAGGTACGACAATCAATAAGAGTCTATCCCATCAATCTTTCCTTGTGCCGCCTTTCCTTCCACTCTCAACCTGGAACACGCAAAAAAAAGCTCCTCAACAGAAAACAATAAACTAGCTTTACATATCTCGTATATAGCACAGCTTCACCATAATCCTTTGTCAAGTTCGAACACATCAACTATGGCACTTCCCTCCTCAGCCAGCGTCAAGCCCGGCATTGCCCATTCACAGGGCCATACTCACTCGGTTTTCAAACCAAAGGTAGTTGTACCTTCCCTCAGATATTATGCTACGGCTTCTAATCATTCTTTGTAGAACACGTCCGCTCCGTCGAAGGTAGGGGCGAAGTCAAAAGGCGGATCATCTGCTGCGAAGCCCTTGCCGTTTTGGGCAAAGGCCAGGGTCGGAAGCAAGACCCCAGAGGCATCCCTGCCTGACAAGAAGGTTAAGGACAACAGTTCTGCTCATATTCGGAAGACGTTTGTGCCCGGCTCAGGCACCCAAATTAGATCGAAATTTGGAGGAACCCAACAGCCCATCAAGCACCAAGCGGGACAGATTGCCACGACGGGTGAGAAGAGGGCACATGGCCAAATAAGTGGGGAGCGTAACAAGACGTCGAACAGCTCCTCTGCAGATGGAGCACCAAAGCTTAAGAAGAAGAAACTGGAAGACCCTAGGGTGTTTGTCACCCCGGCCGTGTCTAAACCATCGCAGACGCAACCAGTTGGTACTATGCCCCACTTCAACACGGCCACGCAGCTTGCAGAGTTCATCTTCAAGCCCGACGCCGAGAACGGGGTACTCCCTCGCCACACCAAACTACGGGTATGCAGCATCTTAACCGTCCCGGGTGTCACAATGGACGTGTATCTCAACCGTCTCGCTTCCTCCCCCGAGTTCAAGACTGTCACCCAAAAAGCCTTGAAGATCTTCCGGGGACAACTGCCCATCGATGAGATTACTGTTATCACATTCATCATCGCGAACCCCAAGAGACTTAACAAACGCCGGGATGACTGCCCCGAGGCAGACATCTGGTACAACGCACAGCTTCAGATGGGCCTGGAAGCCGACGAGATACGTTCATGGGAGAACAACCCCATTTTCAGGGCATACCGCCGCGTCCTTCGGTACTTGCAGCAATGCGGCACTGGTCGTCTTCGCTATGAGCCAGAGTTAGGACTTGGTCTTCTTCAAGACGCGCGGGAGATCAGTCGAATGCCCACAAACAAGGCATGCGAGACAACAGAGATGACCAAGGCTGCGGCGGAAAAGCAAGTCCGAGAACCTCCGCTGAGATTCCTCGGAACATCAGACAGCCAAGTTGAGGTGCCCGAGTCCATCGAAGACCAGGATGCACTAGGAGGTAAGGTGGATAAGTCAGCGACTCAAGAGATTCACTCTCGCATTCAGCAACCTCTATGATAGCAGCACTTTGATGCGCTAAGCCCAGATCAGAAGGATGTCGTGTGATGAAGGATCCAAGGACAAAGGCTAGGGGACATCGCAGAG
Organism: Colletotrichum endophyticum; assembly: GCA_027406105.1. NCBI lineage: Eukaryota > Fungi > Ascomycota > Sordariomycetes > Glomerellales > Glomerellaceae > Colletotrichum > Colletotrichum endophyticum. The sequence continues at coordinate 1,828,378 of JANVYF010000005.1, forward strand.
TCACGGACTCGCAAAGCAACGATGCAATCACCAGAAAGTCAAGATTGACTGGGTGAGTGGGAAATGAAGAAGTGCTCTGGGTTTCTTTCTCATCGCCGGGTGCAATTCTTGGGACGGAACAATACGAGGAGCGATCATCATCATCAAGAAAAGATAGATCAGAGACACAGGAAATACTTAGGAAGAATCATTGAAAAACTTGAAACAGCACTTGGCCGGTCCAATGAACACCTCGCATCGAGCCATCGTGTGTAATAGAGTCGAATCTGGGATGCAACCCCCGTACAGCTACTCGTGACCATCGTGTAATTGATAAACTGTGACCAAAACTTTACAAGTCACATCTCAAGACGCATTGTCCTGGATCATAGGCTGCAGCGGACCCAGTCGTCCTCCCTGGTTTTCAACCTCCCGCATCACCTCTTCAGCTCGAGCCAAGTCACGGGCGTCCAGCAACCTCAGCCAGTAGGAGAAGTAAGACCCCAGACCCGTGACGCGACCATGACCAGGAGGGCTGGCCAAACCAAGCTCTGCGAGCCGATGACGGTCCCAGATGGCAAACCCCAAAGCCCTATAAGGCTCAAAGCCCGCGTACTTGATCGGCGAGTGAGCGCCTCGACTCATGCTGTCCACAATCCAGAGGCCGTCGGCTGGTAGCACCAGCGACGATCTTCTCATGGCACCAGTTGTTGGTACCCGCCTTGATGAGGGTTGGATATCCTTCGCAGGCCAAGTCAGCTGGGGCAGTCGATGTGTCTCAGACCCCGAGCTGTGTCTTCTGTCAGCCTTAATATGCCGGACGTACTCAATCGCTGTCATGACTTCGTGGTAAGCGACCTTGAGATTGCTGTTGCTGCTGTCGTAAAAACTTTGCATGTCGAAGTCGTTCGCGTGATCGCTTATCCCAGGAGTGTCCCGGACTCGGGACGTAGTTACCGCCAACTTCAGTTCGAATATGAGCTGCAACCGCCAAAAAGCGCGGAGAACCCGCTGCTCTTCCACCCATGACGGCTTCCGCGCCCCTTCGTCTTCAGGAGCCCACTCCAGCCGTCCCCTTGTCTTCGCATCAATCAGCTGTTGTAGGTGATGATCAATGCACGACCTGGTCAAGCAGTGAATCTGAGATGCTGTCGAGAGGACGGTGCGTAAGACACTGAGAGATGGGGCTTTTGAGGCGTCGCGATTTGCGAACTGGTAGCCCGTTTCCTCGCTTTTCCCGAGCACAATCCCAGCCTCGCGGTCTTTGATCTTCCGCATAATTTCGTCTAAGCCCGTCTCCTTGTGGGCGCCGGCGCGGAGTTGTATCACAAAACGAATGATATCCTGTGTCTGCGGCGTGATTATGCTCTCTGAGATGGATTGCCAGAATATCTCGGCGCTGTATTGATTGAACACGCGGTATGAGGCGGGCGAGGAGGTGATGACGTTCCACAGGCAGTGCACATCGTCTATGTGTGCGAGGATCTGGAGTAGCACCTCTGTGGGGAGATTCTCCAGCTGTGAAGTGGATTCGGCTTCATAATTTTCGACATCTGTCATCTTTTCTTGACGGTTTTCTGGGTTGAAAAAATTGGTCGAGAGAAGACGTTGTGTGAAGGCGTTCAGAAACGGTGGCCGTTGGACCCCGCATTCGACCCCGAACTGGGTACCTCGGATTCCGAGCCGTTTCCTGCAAAAGGCAAGGTTCCCTGAACTACCGTCGATCGATTCCGGGTCTTGACGTCAAGCATTTCTGAAGTCTATCCTTATCAGACCCAATGATTAGATCTAAATTCCCACAGCATCCACATTGCCTCACTGCTCAGCCCTCATATGTCCCGTTATTTGTTAAATAGAGGTCGAGCCACAGTGGCGTAAGGGCCAAGAGTGTGGCTGGCAAGGCGTCCATTATGTATAATAGGGGCTTCACGCCCACCTCTATAGAAGGACTTATTCTAGTTAAGCAATCAAGTATTCATTCAATAGGTTATAAGCCTAGAGGACTACTAATTAGAAACTAAGCTAAGTATTTCTCTACTCCAGTGCCTCATAGCACTATACCTCTAAGCCCTCATAACTTAGCATTATTAAAACGCTAAAATTAGTAGTAAAGGCTAATAAACTAGCACCTATACCTAATACAGGCCTATATAATACATAATAGTAGCTATTACTATACTACTTTAACGAAAAACTCTATTATAATAACCTTACACGCTTAAAGTTACTTTAATAAACTAAATATATTATAGAATAAGATTACTTTTAAGATTATAAGATATAATAAACTCCTCTTAACTAGTTTTAAATAAATAAATAAGTTTTAAGTTTATACTTAATACTTATAATACCTATAGCGTACTAGTAATCCTAAGTAAAGAGCTAAAAATACTAAATAGAGCGCTAAAGTATTAATATAACTTATAACTATACCTTATTATACTACTATAGATATATTAATTCCTAAATAAACTACTATTTCTATACTTTATAAAAGAATTTAACTATATATAAAATAATAAAATATTCTTCTTAGAATAAGATAATCCTTTAAACTATAGCTTAATAGTAATAGTTTTAACCCTAATTACTATAACTATAAGCTTTATAGATCCTAATAGTATTCTATTAACACTAAATAAACTAAATATTTTTAGACTTATAGTATACTCTCTACTATATTCTAAATCCCTATATAATAAAGTAATATAATATAGTAACTATTTAAGCTCTAAACTTTTAGTATACTCTATTCTAATACTTAAACTTTCTATAGCTTTTAAATTATTAGTTAGTAGCTATAAATAAAAAGTATAAAATAGATATAAAAAACCTAAACTAAATAAGTATTATAAGTTTTACTAAAGTTATAAAGCTTAAATCTTCTAATAAATATATAAAATAGAATTAATAAATAATAAATTACCTCTAGATAGTAAGCTACTTAATATTATTTACCCTTTTAATAAACTACTTTAGCTTATATAATAATAAAACTATTTAGAAGTATAAAAAATACCTTATTATCTAAATAGAAAAATAAAACTATACTATAAGCTATATATAATCTTACCTTAGTAATAGCTTAAAATAATACTTTTAAGATAAAATTACTATATTTAGAATATTAACTAGTAATAAAAGTAGATATTACTTTACTTTTTAAATAATAATAAATACTTTTAAAAACTAATATACTCCTAAAAGTATAATAGTTTTTAATACTCTAGTTAAGTACTATAAGACTTTAATACTTATAAACTATAGAATAATTACTATATTTATATTTTAACTCTATAAAGCTTATAGTAAACTTAAAGCTTTATACCTTAATATTAAGATCTATAAGCTGCTATTTATTTATAAGTTTCTTATTAAACTTAAGCTTAACTATACTATTTTCTTAATATCTTTTAACTAATCCTATAGCTTTTTACTAAAGTAGAATATAAATAAATTAATAAAACTAGTTATTATATTTAAATAAGCTCTAATTACTACTAAATAAGAGGAATAAGCTATTACTTAGTAATATAAATAGCTTAATATTACTTTACTTATTAGTAATACTTACTTAAAGTATACCTACTTATTATACTATAAAGAAGGTTATATAGAGGCTACTTACTTTAAAAAGTATCCTAATCTTCACTAAGAATATAAGTAGTACTATAAAGATAAAAAGGCTAAATATACTAAATTTAAAGCTAAAAGGGCTAAAAAGGATAAGAATAATACCTTAAATATAAGTATTAAACTCTCTTTTTAAGCTATAACTTAAAATCTACTTTATTATTAGTAGTACTAACTTATAGTTTTTTAATAAATACTATATACTATATTCCTCTCTTATCTACTATTCCTCTAGTTTATAAGCTTCTTTAGTTTCTAATTCTCTATAGTTATAGCTAAAAATTCCTCTATTCTAATAGGTCTATCTCTTATTTAAATATCTAGTATACTAAGATTTATTAATTTCTAGTTTATAATATAATATTATAACCTAAGTAAAGCTAAAACTTCCCTTATTTTAGAACTACTATAAAAAGTTTATATTCTTAACTTTAATACTTTATAATATATATCTTATATCCTTAGCATATTTATAGATATCTAACTTTTTACTAATAAACCTATATATAGCATAAGAGGTATTATTATATCTAAAAAGGTTAGAACTTATTAACTAAGCTTATTAAATATAATATTACTTTAAATTATACTAAAAGATATTTATTACTACTTATAGTTAAGTATTAACTTAATCTCTATCTCTTAACTAGCTATATAAGGTGTTATATTTATTTTTAACTAACTTAGTGCTATAGTAATATTTAATAATACTATAATCTTTATTATAATACTATAAGGTTACCTATATATTATTAATAAATAAGACCTAATACCTACTATTAGCCTTACTTTATACTTTATAAAATTACTAGCTATAGAGATTTAGTATTACTATATAGTATATTTAGGTTAAATAGGCCTATAGTAACTATAGGAACGCTTAACTAAAATAATACTAGAGCTTATAATATACTTCTATACTATATATACTAGAAGCTACTTTATAGCTTAACTATACTTAAGTAATATAGCAAAGAATATAACTATACTATTTAGTTAAATCTATACTAATATCTATAAGCTATTTAAGTAGAATAGCATCTAAAGTAAGCGTTACTAAGTTATTTTTCTTTATATAATTACTAGTTTTTTTTAGGTTTTCTTATTATAATAAAAATCCTAGTTCTTATAAGTTTTAAAAAACTTCTTAGCTTAAAATAAACACCCTAAATAATAGTACTATTACTTATATATAGATTAAAGTAGTAAGAATATCTTAATAGATGTTATTAATTATTACTATATAAGTAGTATTATAATATAGCTAATACTAACTAAGTAGTATTAATTAAATAAGCTTATAGAACGCCTTAACTAAATTCTTTAGGAATATATTACTATTATACTTATTAATAGCTATTTACTTATAAAGTATTAACCTTTCCTATTTAATACTATTAACTATTTATATACCTTTAGCCTATCTAATAAGCTACTAAGTAAAATTATACCTTATAAAGCTTAATATAACTTAAAACCTAACCTTTCCTACTTTTAGATTATTAGCTACTTTATATACGTTCTAAAGATAATAAAAAACTACTATAAGCTTATTAATTACTCTAAGAAATACTACTTACTAAGCTACGCTAGCCTTTTTATTTATATCCTCTTAGAAGAAGCTTTAGGTTATATTTTTAAGACTAATAATATTATTTTTAATAAGGAAGTTACTTACTATATTATACTAGTAAAACTATCTATAGAAACCCTACTAGTAACTAATTAGCTTACTAAAGCCTAATATCTATATTTTATAGGAGTTTTAAACCTTATACTAGAGATTACTATACTAATAGGAGATTTATAGCTACCTAATAATAATAATATATCTTAATACTCTTTAGTTAAAAACTTTCTATTTAAAGATAATAATAATAGCACTTTAGATATTATTATAATAAATATAAGTATAAAACCCCTTTAAGCTATTAAACTAGTAGTAGAATAGCTTAGAGAATAATATATATTAGTTAGATATATTAAACTTTAAAGTAATATAATCCTTAAACTTAATAAAGCTTTTAGTTTAAAATACTACCTTCTAAATATTAATAGTAAGTAGCTCTTTAAGCTAGTTAAACTAGAAAATATTTCTAGCTTTTTACGCTTTAATAATCTATATTTCTAGCTACTTATAGTATTAATTATATTTACTACTTTTACTATAGACCTTATTAAGCTTAAAACCTATTATTAAGTAAAAATAAGTTATTAGTAACTCTAGTAGTATATTATAATAAAGGATAAAAAGAAATCCTTAGTTAATAATAGTACTTAAGAACTAGTTAACGCTCTACTAAACTATAATATCCTTAGAGGTAAATAGATCTTTAAAATTAAACGTAGCGCTAATAGATAACTACTACACTATAAAGTACGCTAAGTTATTAGAGGTTTTAAATAAAAAGAAAGTATTAATTATAATAAGATGTTTATATTAGTAGTTAAGCTTATAAGCTATAAAGTTATTTTTACTCTAGTAGCTATACTTAACTAAAAACTTAAATAGATAGATATAAAGATAATATTCCTTTATAAGCTTATTAACACTAAAGATCTATATATTAAGTAGCTATATAGCCTTAAGGAAAGAAATAATAAAGTTTATAAACTAAAGAAGGCGTTATATAGCTTAAAGTAATTACTATAAATCTAATATAAGACTTTCTTATAGTTCTTTAGTAAACTAGGTTTTAAGCTTTTAGTATTAAATAGTAGCATCTTTACCTAAAGAAACCTTCTAATTATAGTATATATTAATAATTTTCTTATTATTAGACTAAATAAAGCTAAGATTTAGAAGCTAAAAAATATACTAAGCTAGCGTTTTAAGATATTAGATCTTAAGCTTTATTACTTCTACTTAAGTATATTAGTATACTATAATAAGGTTAAGAGAACTTTATATCTAAGCTAGTAAGCCTATATTAAGAAGATCTTTTGAGATTTTAACTTTATAGACTATAACCTTATAAGTATACCTATAGATAATAGTAAGAAGTTTTAAAAAGCTCTAAAAAGTAAAGAATTACTAAAGGAATAGAAGAAGTAGTATACTTACTATATTAGTTCCCTAATATATATTATATTTAGTATATAACTAGACCTAGTTTTTATAGTATTAATACTTAGTTAGTATATAGTAAATCTAACTAAGAAGTATTAGAAGGCTGCTAAGTATATCTTATAGTACTTTAAAAGTACTATAATATTTAAACTAGTATATAAAGGGCTTATTAAGTTATTAGTTAGCTTTTTAAATAGTAATTAGGCTAGAGATATAAATACCTATTAGTCTATAGCTAGCTACTTATTTAATATTAGTAGTAGTATAATTAGTTAGTATTTAAAATAATAAATAGTAGTTACCCTCTCTTCTTATAAAGCTAAATATATAAACCTTATATAAGTAATAAAAGAAGCAATCTAGCTTAGAGGCCTAATTAGTAAAATAAATAAAGTTAATACCTTTATTACTATAGTAGTTTATAGTAATAACTTAGAAATAGCTATAATACTATATAATAATAACTAAAGCACCTTTATACTTAGTAAAAACCCTTAGTTTTACTCTAAGATAAAGCATATTAATATTTAGTACTATTTCCTTTATAAATAAGCTTAGAAAAGTACTATTAACCCCTAATATATATTAATAAGCAAATAAATCGCTAATAGACTAATAAAACTACTAAGAAAGGTTACTTTTAAGAAATTTAGAAAAGCATTAGGCCTTAAATAGAGGCTCTAAAGCTATAAAGCTAAATAAGTATATATAATAGACCTATTATATTCTTAAGTAAGCTAATTATTATACTAGCTTTATAGTTTATATAGAAAAACATATTATTTATTATAATAAAAGATTAATAACTTTAATATATAATATTTTAGTAACTATTAATATAATAATATTATTTTATATACTATTTAAATTATCTTTTTATACTCTATAAGCTATAAATTATTTAGAATTTTTAGCTAATATTAAAAGTAATAAACTACCCTTTTTTCTAGCTAAAAATATATAACTTTAACTTATAATAACTTAATAATAATTAATATAATAAGATTATTTCCTTTACTATTTAAACGCTCTTTTTAAGGACTATAAGTTTAAATTTACTTAGAATTCTTAGCTAGCATTAAAGCATTTTATTATAACTTCTAATATTAACCTATTACTAAACGCCTTTATACTATTTAATCTACTTAAAAACCTTTATACTATATTTAACTATATCTCTAATACTTTTTAAAGTTTCTAACACCTTAATAGCTTTTATATTTATCCTAAAGTTATTACTTATTTTAAAGCTTTAATAAAAAACTTATAGTTACTTTACTTTAAGGATACTATTACTACTAATATTATTAGTAATTTCTTTAGAATACTTAAGGCTAGTAAAGCTACTTAGCTAAGTTTCTTTAATAACTTATACTAAAACTAAGTTAATAGAAGTAATAAATAGATAAAAGATTAATAGTACTACTAGTATAACGTAGGGGCTTAGCCTTAAGAAATATGAGAAGATGTTATTATCGTTAGTCTTATCTATCTTAGGCGTTTAGTACTAGCGTTATCATCCTACACCTTCTAATTAATATTATTATCTACTACTATCGCTAGTATCTATTATCCTTAATTAATATTATTATTATTATTATTATTACTATCTAACCCTCATAATACTCTCTATACTACTCTAATTAAGCTACTTATATTATGCACTCCTAGGTAATAAACTAGGAGTAACTTACTATTAGAGGAGTCTTTAGATAGCTAAAGGCCTAAAGTGAGGGCCTTTAAACCTTAAACTAAAAGGTTATTTTAGTACTTTACTACTACTAGATAGTCTAATAAGTTACCCTTATTATTAAGTAGATAGACCTTTTTTTAGTATTTTATGCTCTAATTAAACTAGCTAAAAGTTTAAAAGAGAGGTATTTTAAGGGCTTATAAACGCTCTAAAAGTATAAGGAAAAGTATAGTATTATTTAATCTATTATCTCCCTTAGAAGCTAAAGCTTCTTATTAAAATACTCTAATTAAGATAACTACCTGCTAACTAAGATATAAAAATATAAAAAGTATACTAAAAACTCTATATAAACTATTACTTTATTCTAATTATCCTTCTTTAATTTATTAGGTATTTTATATTATAAATTAAATAATTATAGTAGGATATATAAATCCCCTAAATTATAACCTTTAGACCTAAAAACCTTACCTAATCTAAGTAAAAGTATTAATAAAACTATTATAAAAAACTCCTAGAAAATCTACTCTTTATAAATAAAACTACCTTATTATACTTAAACCTCCTAATTAGCTTTCTTTTCTAATTATTAACTATAGCTTCTCTAGGTATTATAGTAGTTCTTATACTAGGATTGCTGTGAGGATACTAATTAGTTATTAAGTATATTTTGCGATTTAGTTTATAAAGCTAGTTATTATTAGTAGGTATTATAGTAGATATAACCTTTAAAGTTAGGAGCTATAGTAAGTAGTAGGAAAGGTTTATATTAGATAGTTTAAGTAGTAACTTATATAACTTTATTATAGTAGTGCTTAACTTAATTATTTTAGCTATAGTTTAAAAGGTTCTCTTAAAGGCTTATAGCTTATTAATTAGCTATATTTTTATTAGTAAAGTATTCCTCTATAGCTTTAAGATGCTTTATCTTATTTTACTTTTATACTGCTACCTTATTTATAGTTAGATTAGGTTTTGCTCTTTTATAGTAACTAAAGACTAAGTTTATTAAAGACTTTAAGCTTATACTTAGATTAGATATTAAGGTAGCTAAATATCTAACCCCTTATATTAGAGTATTTTAATTAGTATATTAGGTGTAATTACTTTAAAACTTAAGTAGCTTATTCTTATTATTTAAGATAATTCCCTACTAGCTATCTTTATTATCTATAAACTTAGAGGATTAACTAAGTATTAGTAAGTCTTATAGTATAAATATAAGTAGTATAAGTATAGTTAGTTAGAAGATAGGCTATATAGAGGTTGCTAACTACTCCTTAATAACCTCTATCTCTAAGTTATAATCTATAGTAATAACTAGTTATTATAACTAGTAGTATAAATCTTAGGTTTAAGTAGGCTATTTATGTAAAGTGAAGTTAATTAGCTTAGATTAATAGAATTCTTTAGAAATCTTTTTAATCTATTAGGTCTATATGCCTTCTAAGAAGCTATAGGGGTTGCTTATTATATTATTTAGCTTACTTTAGGTTCTTATAAACTAGTAGTTATGCTAGCTATCCTAGGTTACTAATCTAAACTACTTATATATTATAAGCTTATACTCCTACTCTTGTAGCTACTAGAAGCTATTAACTATATAAGTAGTTAGATTAATAGTATAAAGTATGTTATTATTAGTGCTAAAGTGCTTATATAGCGCCTTAAAGGCTTAGATATTACTGATAAAGTATTTCTCTAACTCTCTATCTTATATAGAATTATACTAGAAGATTATATTATTTTACTAATTTATAATTATTATAGTATAGTAATAGTAACTTATATTAAATAGAGGGATAAGTATATAATTAGTATACTTAAGATTATACTATTTAGCTAAGGGAAAGAGGTTAAGGTTAAAAGTAGTATAAGATTAAGAGGAGGTATCCTAAAGTTTTAGTATAATATAAGCTATAATAGGTAAATATTAGTTAATATCTCTAACTTACTAGTAGGCTACTTATTATATTTTATTTATATTAATTTAGTCTTTATACTAAAGATAACTTTAGAAATTATAGAGGCTTATAATATACTTTAAAGCTTAAGCTTTTAGGAGTTTATTTTAGAAATCTTTATAGTTAAACTTATTACTTTAAGTTTATCTAATTAATAGCTTATTAAGGTTACTTCCTACTATAAGCTAAGGTAGTCTATTAGATATACTTATAGGGGTTTAGTTACTAAATACCTTATACTTATAGAAGTTTAATAAGAACTAAGGTAATCTAATTAATACTTACTTACTATTTAGAGCGTAGAACTAGGAGTTTTTTATAGTTATAGTTAGCTAGGCTTTAGAGAGGTTATAGATTACTTAATTATTATTAAAGTTACTTTATAGGAGTATTATATTAGTAATAAGGATCTTCTTAGTCTATATATTAGCTAAAGGTGCTGATATGTAAGTAGGAGTAATAGAAGAAGAGCTTAAGTATAATATAGTAACTAAGAAGAAGGGTAGGAGTTATTTAGATATTAATTAAAGGAGTAAGGGTAGTAGTAATAGTTACTAGCTTTAGTAGTTAGAAAGCTATAGAGGGGACTATATGAACTATATAGAGTTACTATTAATTAAGTGAAGTTATATAAAAGGAAGGTTTAATGCTTAAAGTAAATATAAAAGTATTATTAACTTATAAAGTAGGTTATTATAATAATATAAAGTTAAGAACTAGCTATTTAGGGGAAAAAAGCCCTCTTTTTATACTTTAGAGGTAGTAGTTATTAGAGGTACTAGCAGCTAATACTAGCGCTAGTAGTTTATTAGTTTAGATAAAAGTGAGGTTATAATAGTAAATATAGCTATTATTTAAGTAGATATAGTAAGGAGATTATGCCTTCTTATTCTTAAAATAGTAATTTACCTCCCTTTTAAATAGAATTTATTTATTCTTTAAACTTATTTTAGTTGAAATAATATCCCTATATAACCTTTTCTTTATTATGATTACCTTAAATAGCTGCTATATTACTACTAGCTATTACTCTTACTTATTATCTACTAATTAGTTATATTATTTAATGTTATTTAAGGTAGGGAAGGTAGGTAGTAATATGCCTTTACCTTCTTACTTAACTAGTATTAATTTTTAGTCTATTTAAAAGACCTCTTTTTCTCTTACTTTATTCCTCTTAACTTATTAGCTTTACTATAACCTATTTTTAATAGTCTCTTTCTTCTTTACTTTTACTACTTAGCCTACTATATTTCACTTAATTAGACTTCTACTATTATACCTCCTTATAAAGTCTATAATCTTATTACTTACCTTAAGACTACTAAAAAGCTATAATATCTTATTAAGCTTATCCCTTAAGAGTTAGCTAGTTAGTATAGCTATATTAATATAAGCCTTATTTATATAAGTTTTTCTTAATCTTCTTTTAAAACTATCTACTAACCTTCTCTTATATCCTAGTTCGCTATATATACTAACTAGAAATAACTTAACCGCCTTTATAAGGAGCTTTATAATAAGCTAGTTTTAGTTAGCCCTAACCTCTAATATAACTAAATTAATATAAATATATAGCTCTAGAGCACCTTTACTAACTTTAAGAATATTATTAAGTAGTTTAGTAATATAAAAGTAGCTCCTAGCGTCTACTTATCTTTTAGCTTACCTTAGGCATACTAAGTCTTTATTAAGCGTTTATATACTAGCTTCTAAGGTCCTCTATATTAGAAGTTAAACTAACTATTAGGTTTAATTAGTCTCTTAGTCTATACTTATAGTATTTATAACTGCTCTCCTTATCCTTACTACTTTAAGCGCTATAAGGAGTATAATAATAATACTTCTAATTAAGCTTAAGTAATATAGCCTTACTTTAAATACGTCTCTTTACTTAGCGTTTAGAGTAATTTTTATAATAACTACTTATACTTTAAGGTTTATTATGATTTTAAGATAAGCTAGGTTATATAGGAGGACTATAGATCTAATTAGGAGGATAAGTATGATTATTATAATAGTAGTAGTAAACTTCTTTTTATTATTCTTAGTAATATTAGTACTTCCCCTCTAATATCTTTTAACCTTCGCTATATTATTAATATTAGCTCTAATTAGCTTAAGGCTACTAGCTTTAATAGTAGTCTACTTACTATCCTTTTAGCTAAAGTAGTAAACTAAGATTTTAGTCCTTTTAGAACTTTTCATCTTTATAAGGTTTTTAACTATTATACTAATAACATTTAAGTTGATCTATCTAGTATATAGGAGGTATAAAGGGTATTAGTCTTAAGAAGGGAAAAGGAGAATATATAGTTATTACTACTAGAATTAGATAGGGTTATATATATTTCTAGCTCTTTCTTTGCTACTAATTTAGCTTCCTTTCTCCTCTTTTTTAACCTTTTTCTATTAAGAAGGTTATAAATATATAGCTAGATCCTCTTTAAATTAAACTAAATTTTACTTAAATTATTTATGCGTTATATATACTTAAAATATAAAACTTTATAAAAAATAACTAACTATTTAGGTATCTAAGTAAGCTTAATACTAATTATAATCTTCTAATAATATCTAAAGTAGTATAACTTTAATCTACTTTCCTTTTTCCTTCTACCTCTTTAATTCTTTTTCTAACTTATTATTCTTATCTTATAACTATTTTTCCCTTACTTATAAATAAGTTAAAGGTGCTAAATTAGCTTATTTAAGCTTATCTAGCTCCTAATCCTCTCTATCTTTAGCTACTTAGCTTTAAGTAGGGAAGATAGCTTATATTTTATCCCTTAAAGTTTTTATAGCTTAGTTAGGGTTTTCTAACTCTTAAAGTCTATCTTTATTTTTAAAAAAAGGCTTTAGCTAGTATCTACTATAAGTATTACTAACTAGCTCCCTTCTAAGCATTTCTAGTATATATAAAGAGATAGTTTTAAGCTAGGATTATATTTAAAAAAAGCCTTTCTAGTAATACTAAAGCTTCTTTTCTTTATTTTTATTAATTACTTATTTCTTATTATATAATAGTACTAAAGTTCCTATATCTAGCTAAGCTTTATATAAAGTCTTAATATATTTTATATTATATTAATCTATCTACTTCTATTAAACCTATACTATTATAGCTACTACTACCTCCTTATCCTAATTAAGTTACTTAAACGCTTAAACCTTTATTAGACGTTCTTATTTAGAAGTCTAAACTTTATCCTAAGCTAGTATTTACTATATTAATATATCCTATTTAATTAGAGTAATTATTTCTTATCTATATATTAAGTAAAAAGGTATAAAACTAATAAGCCCTCTTAAAGTTATCTAATTAATAAAGAAAGTAGTTAGAAGTATTAGCCTTTAAACCTTATAACCTCTATCTAACTAAGCTAAGATTATATAAGTAATTAGTTAATAACCTTTTTCCTTAAGCCTATTTACTTATATATTATAAGTAGAAATAACTTTCTTCTAAGCTCTATATTACCTATTTAGAACATCTACTACCCCTATATTCTCTAAGCCTCTATCTACTACTAGGCGCTTAAAAACCCTATACTAGTAAATAAAATCCTTAAAAATAAATTTTACTATTATATCTAAGTTTACTATAATGCTTTACTATACTTCTAGCTATCCTATTAGGTTATAATACCTCTTAATTAAAGCGAACTTATTAATCTACTAGACGTCTATTAAGATCCTCAAAAAAGGTATTACCTCTAGGTAGATTACTATATATTAATTATCTTAATAAGCTAGCTAAGCCTTCTAATAGATATAGTAGCTTTATACTAATAGACGAACATCCTTATATATCCTATCCTAAAAGTAGTATGTAAATAAGTAATAGAAAGTTATATCTCTGCTATAGTATCTTAACTTAGTATAAGTAGCCTTAATAAGGCGCTTTTGTAATAGATCTCTATTAATTACTCTTCTTAGCTATAGATACTTCTTTATTAGCTGTCTAAATAGTAAGCTATCCTTTATTAAAAACCTCTAAGCTTAGTATTTAAATCTCTTAAATTAATATTAAGTAATACTATATAGGTATAGTAGTATCTTTAAGTAGTATATAATTTATTAGAAATCTTAAGATTATTCTTAATTAGCTTATAGCTATCTTATTAGTATTATATATAGTATTATCTTATTAGAAGCGTTATACTTAGATTATATTATATAGATCTTTATATAAAAGATATTTATATTAATAAACTTTTTAATTTTCTTAAAGGTTTTATATTCTTTATAATCTAATAGTCTTAAAGCTTTTCTTAAGAAGCTATTAATAGTAGTATTTAATTTACTAAGAATATATTTAATTTTAAAGTTAAAAAGTTAGATCTATATAATCTATTATATAATTAAAGCGTTTAGTATATTAAAAGTAGCACTATTTAGCTATACTACTAGAACTTAAGTATCTATCTTAAGCTTAAAGTATACTCTATAGATATATATTTAAAGCTTCTTTAATGCTATAAGGATTATATAAAGTTCTAATTTACCTATATTATAGTATAACTCTAAGCTTTTCTAAATCCTACTCTTATATCTAGCTACTACTTAGTTACTATTAATTATCTAGTATAATATTATACTTTAACTTTATAGGCTTATATCTATATAAATAATAATAATCCTTATATCTAAGCTATAGTTAAGCTTAATTAGGACTAGTAAACTTATAAAAGCTTTTTTTAGTTATTCTATTACTTCTGCTTATATTAGTCCTTATATAAATCTTATAGCTTTCTATAAAAGTTCTATAAGAGGTAGTATAATTACTATAAAGTTTTCTATTTATACTTAGTAGAAAATTATAATTCTAAAGAAGGAGTAAATATTATTAATATCTTTATATAGATGCTATTCTTAGATTTTGTGAACTTTAGCTTAATCTAAGCTATATCTCTTAAGCCTATATAAATAGCTAATAATAACTACTAATTCTTAATATTACTACGACTTCTCTTTTAAAACTATATAGCCTGAAAGCTCTATATTAATTAGCACCTTATCTAAGTTTTAAAGATATTTATAAATAAATTTCCTAATCTTAAGGTAGGTTAATAGTTCTTTATCATTATAGCGTGAAGTTAGCCTTTTAATTATAATATTATCTAAGAAAGCTTTATAATAGTAGGGAATTAAGTTATATAAAATTTATATTATAATCTATTAGAATTATGCTACTAAGTTTATCCCTCCTATTAGGATTAAATAGAACTAAAAAAGGCTAAGAGAGGTAGTAAATATTATATAATTATAGCTTTTCTTATCTAATAAGACCTAATTATATCTTAAGAAGAAGTCTAGAAGTAATAATAAGAAGTAGCCTCTAAATTCTTTAGTAAACTTATTTATACCTAGAGGAATAAAAGTATCTCTAATAATAACTATATTAAGTTTTATTGCTAAGTTAATTAGTTAATAGTTACTATCTTTCTTTTATATTAAAAACTAAGTATTTTAGTAAGCTATATAACTCTCTTTTAGTATACCCTTTTTAATCTATTTTTATAGTATTTCTAAAACCTTATCCTTAAGTACTCCTAAAATTAAGATCCTTTTTACTTACTAAGCTTTATATAGTACTATTTTAATTTACTATAGGGGGGCTATTACTAAATTAAGTTAACTAGCTTTAATTTATTCTTAAGCTAGTATAGCTTCCTTATTAAGTAAGATAGCTTATAATAGTTCTTTCTCCTCTAGCTAAAAATAAGTATACTTATTAAGGATATTAATTAAATAGTTATTAGTTAGGTAGGATCTTTCTATAATTATTAAAAATTTTAGTATAATAAGTCCTTTAAATCTACTAACTTAATAGTAGTTCTTTAGCTTTAAGGCTTCTATTTTTTTTACTTTCTAAAGGAGGTTACCTTTTAGTATTAATCTATCTATTAAGTTATTATCTACTAAATAAACTTTCTTTACTTTTAGCTTATATATTATAAAAACTTTTGCTAATCTTAAAGGTAGCATTATATAATCTTTACTTAATTTAGCCTTCTTTTTTTATAAAAGATAGTTAAATTACTGAGATAATATAGTTATTATCTTAACTACTTTTCTTTTCGCTTATTCCTTTATATAGTATTCTTACTTATTTAGGGATAATATAAACTAAACTTACGCATTAGGGGGTTCCTAATTAGTCTAATTAGGTATATTATATATTCCTAGCTAATATTTTATATAATTATCTTTATATTTACTTACTATAGCTGCTATTATATATAAAGCTACTAACTAAAGTTTAAGCTCTACTTTTACTATAAAGGTGAAGGCTTCTTCTTTAGCTATATTTATAATTAGGATTACTTTTTTATTATCTTCTTTTAGTTTAAATAGCTACTTATTAGGTATTAGCTTAAGCTAGTTAGCTTTAGTTGCCTACTTCTTATCTTCTTCTATAATATCCTTAATAAATAGCTTAAGAGTTTACTCTAATCTAAATAGACTTCCCTTAGTTAGATACTTAGAAGTCTCACTAAGCTCTAGTTTTCTAGAAGTCTAATTATAGCTAAAGCCTTTTTATAGTTCTATTAGTTAGAGAAGAAGTTTTTTATATCTTCTTTTACTTCTAGGTAAGTAAAGCTTACTAAGATATATATTACTATATTATTGATTTAGATTATAATATAAATTAAATTTATAGTATATTCCTAGGTTTATAATATCTAAGTATTAAAAAGTCCTCTTAATAATATTAATATTATTAAGTCTATCTTATTATTATCTATAATAAAGAAGCTAATTAGCACCTTAAAGCTAGTAATCTAATAAAAAGTAATAGTATTACTTATAAAAAGGGATTCTCTTAAGGAGAGAGTTTATATGCTTATTTTTATTAGTATTATTAATACTCTATATTATTCTATAATACTTTTCTAAAAGATATTTATTTAAGAACTACTATTAAGGATTATAAAGATCTTTTCGCTCTATTTAAGGCTATTCCTACTAACTCTAATATCTAGCTTAAAGTATAGCAACTACTAGCTTATAGAAAGGAAGCTAGTATTTTAATTTTTAGGCTTTATGCTTATTATATAGACTATTTTATACTAAGCTAGATCTTTAACTATATTATATTCTTCTAATACTTATTTAGCTTATAATTATAACTTTAGTCCTTATATTATCTCTACTAAGGCTTTTAGTACTTTAATAAAGATATATTCCTTAGCATCTATTACTACCTACCTTACTTCTTCTGCTCTAATTAGGTCTAGCTAGTATTTCTAAGTAATGTCTATAAGTATAGTAATAGTTCCTCTATATATCTAATTAACTAGCTTTATAACTTATATATAACTATAATCTCCTTATACTCTCTTAATTTCTTCTATATCTCCTTCTTCTTCTAGTAGAGAGGTAAGTATCTTCTAAAGATTAAAAGTATAATAATTAGCTTCTATTATATCTTACTATATTAGTAAGGAACTTTATTACCTTTTTTATTTAAGGTAATTAGTAATATCTTTAATTCTTATTTATAATATTAGCTTCTAGCGTGCTAATATATATATAACCTACTTATGAATAATTTGTTTTTATTAGGGGGCTTATTTATCTTAGCTTATATATACTAAGGTAGTAGTAGTATATATAAGAGCTACTTATTAGTTTATTCTAAGGTAATAGGATTTAGGATAAATTATAATAATATATAATATTTTTGCTACTACTAAAGTAGTATTAATCAGCCTTAAGGGCTTTAAGTTTACTTTAAATAGTTAACTAAGTTATCCTTTTATAACTAATATTGCTAGACTATATAAATAGGAGTCTTTTATATAGTTTCTTATATAGATTAATAAGGTTTTATAGTTAAGTCTATTACTAGCCTAACCTTTAAAGATAATATCTTATATAATTAAGTAGAAATGCTCTCTCTATTTATAACTATATTATTAAGCTATATATTTAATTAGATTTATATTAATATCTATCTTCAACTAAAGGTATTTCTAGAAGAATAAAGTATTATAACTATTATACTAATAGATATTATTTAGACTAAATATAAAACTTAATAATAAGCTAAGGTTTATATTATCTATATATTAGCTATTATAGTTTAAGTTTTTAAAGTACTCTACTCTTACTATATATAATCTTAAAGTACTTATTTAGCTTTAGTTTGCTTATAGATTAGCTAGCTCTTTATATATTATAGTTTAGATATCTATTATTATTATAAATCTTTAGACCTTTATTTATTTAGTTAATTTATTTATTTTATCTAATATATAAGAGGCGTTTTATAGTTTAAGTATATTTTAAAGCTTTAATAATATTATAACTTAGCTAGAGGTATTATCCTAAATAGGCATATTTAATATAAAAGGGCCTACTTTCTTAGATGCTCTAACTTATAGGCGAGGGGTCTCTAAGTCTCTAAATGCTAACGCTAGCTGTTATTCCTAGCTAATCTAGCTTAATAAAGCTACTTTATAGTTTTTAAAGCTGCTTAAATTAAAGAGCTCTATAATTATTATTTTTAAAGCGTCTAAAGCTTTCTCTATTACTTTCTTTAAGAAGTATTTTATAACTAGCTTAATTAGCTCTAGATTTAGTATTACTATTTAGTTTTAGGTAGCTATTTAGGCCTAAATATTCTTAACTTTAAGGAAAAATTTATAAGCTTCTTTAAGCTAATTATCCTAAATAAATAGCTCTATAGCTAGTCTTTATAGCTAGTAGTTTAGGTATATTATATAGTTTATATCTAAGTAACTATACATTCTTATTATATACCTTTTATAGCCTTCTTAGTTAGTATTAAGTAACCTACTTTTTATTATAGCGTAATATTTAAAAGGTATATATAGGTATAAAAATAAAGCCTTTTACTTAGCTATTTATTTTGCTATATCTATTTAATCTTTATAAGTTTTAAGGAAACTAACTATATTAGTATTTATAAACTCTAGCATTCTAGCTAATCTAAAAGTAAGTATCTTTAGAGCTTTTATCTCTTCTTCTTAAAGCTTACTTATATTAGCTATAGTATTAGTTCTAAGCTATAAAGATATATAAGTTGCTATAATCTAATAGAAGATCTCTATAGTTATAACTATAAGTAAAGCCTCTAAAGCCTTCTCTTATAAAGTTACTAAGTACCTAGCTACTAAAGAAATATTATTTTAATATTACTAACTAGATCCTCTAGGTTTTACTAAGGAGCTTCTTAAGAATAAGCTTACTAGCTTTAAAGTTAGTAAAATTAGAGATTAATCCTAACTAGTCTTATTATCCTTAGAATTATAGATAACTAAGTTATAAAAGGTAGTAAATATAGTATTCTTAGAGTTTATTATAATTAGGTTAATATATAGTAAACTTTTAAATCTTAGTAAATATAATAGCTAGTATAATGTCTAAATAAGTAATTTATTATCTAAAAAATAAAGAATTTTAGGGCTATTTAACGTATAGAGGACTGAGCATCTTAATCTTTTACTCCCCTTCTTAATAACCTATAAGGATACTATAACTTTAATTAGTAAGCCTCTCTTATAGTAACCTAAAGCTACTACTATTAGTTACTAAATTAGCTATTAGGCTTTTATACCTATAGCACTTCTTAATTAAGTTCTAAAGGAGATTCCTATATAATAGACTATATTTTAAGCTTTTTAGATTTTTAGTAATATCTTTAAATTATAGTTTCTAATAAGCTAATAAGAAGTTTAAGTAGATATAGATAGATCTTTATATCTTTAGTTTTATAGTATACTTAGTTAGATTCTCTAATCCTTAGTCTTATTAGCTTACTCTACCCCTCTTATTTAGTTATAGTTATTTATCCCTTATTTTAATCTAACTTTTTTCTCTTTTTATTATATTTTTTTAACTTTAGTTTTAATCTCTTTTTTAAACTCTATTTTTTAGTTAGATTAATAACCTTATATTATATTCCTTAATACTTATAAAGGTCTCTTTTAATTTATTTAAGGTCTTCTATAGTCCCCTCTCTATAGCGCGTTTCTTCTTTAGTTTTAGTTAATCTATAAAAGTAGTAATAAGGAGATTAAGTATTTAATTCACCTATAAGGTACTATTAGTATAATATAGGGGCTTAGTTTTAAGAAATATAAGAAGGTATTATTATTATTAGTCTTATCTATCTTAAGTATCTAATATTAGTATTATTATCTTATACCTTCTAATTAGTATTATTATCTACTATTATTGCTAGCATTTATTATCCTTAATTAGTATTATTATTATTATTATTATTACTATCTAACCTTTATAATACTCTCTATACTACTTTAATTAAGTTGCTTATATTATATACTCCTAAGTAATAAACTAAGAGTAACTTACTACTAGAGAAGTCCTTAGATAGCTAAAGGTTTAAAGTGAGGGCTTTTAGGCTTTAAGCTAAAGGGTTACTTTAGTACTTTACTACTACTAAATAGTCTAATAAGTTACCTTTATTATTAAGTAGATAAACCTTTTTCTAGTATTTTACGCTCTAATTAAACTAGCTAGGAGTTTAAAAGAGAGGCACTTTAAGGGCTTATAAACGCTCTAAAAGTATAAGGAAAGGTATAGTATTACTTAATCTACTATCTCCCCTAGAAACTAAAGCTTCCTATTAAAGTACTCTAATTGAGATAACTACCTACTAACTAAGATGTAAAAGCATGAAAAGCATGCTAAAAACTCTATGCAAACCACTGCCCTGTTCTACTACTTTACTACTTTAGTAGTAGTAGATAGTAAGAAAAGTAAATATCTAATTATCTATAATAATAATACTAAGTCTAATATTATAGAAAATAGCTAAATTTTAATAGTTTTTTAAAGATTATAGAGAAATCTCTATAATTAGCTATAGGAATACTATAAGGAAATTATAGTATAATATTCTATAAACTCTATATATACTAAAATAAAGAAATACCTAAAGTATACTATCTATAAAGCTTAATAATAGTTACTTATAGAAAATAAAAAGCTATAATATAGTAATAATAAAAATACTAAAGTTAATACTTATATTTAAAGCTATATTAAGTTAATAAAGAAGTAACTTAATATTTATATAATAGTTTAGAAAAAGGTATAGCTAATAGACTCTTTTTCCCTTTAGCAGCTAGTTATTTTTCTTATAAAGTTTTTAATACTAAAGTTTTTAATAAAGCTAGTAGATAAGACTTAATATTATATAGATAGGGCGTTATAAAGTCTACTTTACGCTTACCTTTTATTTCTTTTCTTTTAGTTAGCATCCTTAGCCTACTACTCTAAATCGAGTAGGAGTGTTAAATAGAGGTCGAGCCACAATAGCATAAGGGCTAAGAGTATAGCTGGCAAGGCGTCCATCATATATAATAAGGGCTTCACGCCCACCTCCATAGAAGGACCTGTTCTAGTCAAGCAATCAAGCATTCATTCAACATTATTGCCTAGTTCCCTCTGATAGAGCCCGGCACCTCACACGCCTCAAAGTGAGTAAACAGGGGCCTAGAGCGGATCATCATATGATTTCAATAGCAGTGCAAGGCAGCGAGGCAACCTGTATTATCAGAAAACAACCTGCCATAATATCCT
This sequence comes from Colletotrichum endophyticum, assembly GCA_027406105.1. Lineage (NCBI taxonomy): Eukaryota > Fungi > Ascomycota > Sordariomycetes > Glomerellales > Glomerellaceae > Colletotrichum > Colletotrichum endophyticum. Next base: position 1,850,300 of record JANVYF010000005.1, read on the forward strand.
CTTTTCTTACATATGCTCTAGCACCCAGCCCATCTACAGTAGAAGCTACAATAGGGGATAATGACAACGGGGTTTTTATATCAAAGCCCTTGTTTTGTGGCGCAGTTTGGTACTCTGACCTACTTGTAACAAATACTAGCAGCGATATCTTCTGCAACATGCGGTGATGATCCAATGACACCGAGACACGGCACCTGAGCTTGAGCTATGTGACATTACATGGATTCAGCTCCAAGTGCCAAGTGCACCGAGTGTCCCTGCCCATAATAAGCTCCCCTCCGCCGCGAAGTAGTGTAAAGCTTTGTAAAACCTCCCACAAACATTAGCACTTTGGTAGGCTCTTGTGTCTCATGCTTCCACCACCGACCCCATCATTATTTCGACAAGCGCCAGACATTTTGGCGAAGGGAAGCATTCATGGTTCAAAGCATCACCCCAAAACTTTCAATGGATTCAACAACCGGTTTTCGGATTCTCGACCTGCTGCCAGCTAACTACGATGATGATTTACGCTGCAACATACGCAATCTGGAGCTCGGAACTTGCGAGCCATACGAGGCCCTGTCGTACGTCTGGGGAGACCAGTTGAACTTGGAGCCAATCCAGGTAGCAGGAGCAACAGTCAAAATCACAAAGAGCCTCCAGGCCGCCCTCAGACGCCTTCGGAAGCCCAGTATGATACGGCCCCTCTGGGTCGATCAGCTATGCATTAATCAGTTGGATTCGCGTGATAAGACGCGACAGGTCTCCATAATGCGCCAGATCTATAAGAACTGCTCGAGATGTCTGATCTGGCTCGGCGAGCTTCCTGATACGCTCGCTGTCAGCGATGCAGAGGGAGCATTCGACTTCATTTGCATGTGCGCGGGGCAGTGGGGTGACTCGAAGTTCATCCCTCCAGGGCTTTCGACTCCTGATCGATTAGCAAGGGCCCACGGCGCCTTCAAGGCTCTGGTCCTGGATGGAAACCCTTGGTGGTCGCGGATATGGACGGTCCAGGAAGTCGTGCTCCCATCTAATGCTCTGGTTATATGGGGCCCGCTGTGTCTGCCCTGGGCCACGTTCAAGCAGGCAGCACGGAGGCTGTGCTCAGGGCTCTTTCCACGCTTGCATTTCACTATCCTGGACACATTCCACGATATCGTCAACAATTTCACAGGGCCAGTTCGTGGGCTGGAGATTGCCGAGGCCGGGGAGAGCCCGCTGAATATACTCCAGCGATGGCGACACCGAAAGGCGACGGACCCGAGGGACAAAGCTTTCGCACTGATGGGCATGTTTTCACACACACCCATCCCCGGTGTGCAAATCTGCGACTACGACATGTCCGTCGTCAATCTATACAAGAAGGTTACCACGGGGCTGATACAGAGTGAGAAAGGCCTCAGACCACTTGTCGGCTTGCGGCCGAATAGCATCCCAGATCTCCCTTCATGGGCGATTGACCTGTCACAAACACCTTGTGACAACACTCCCCATTGGTGGTGGAATCACTCCCACCGGTACAAGAAGTTTGCGGCTGATGGTGGGGAGGATCTGCAGTTCACACCGCCGTTGCATGAAGGCAGCCTGCTCTCTCTAAGTGGCATATCGGTAGACAAGGTACAAAAGGTCGGAAGCCCACTGAGAGGAGATGGCCCGGAGAGCATTTTGAACGAGCAAATCATCGAATCCACGAAGATCTGGCAGCGGCTCATGGAACGATCGCTGGGAGACCGGAGGTATCCCAGTGGTGAGACTCCAGCTGATGTATTCTGGCGAACCATGATGGGAGACCTTCTCATGCAAGAGTTCCCGCTGCGGAGGGCCAATAACAACGACGCTCGCCTTGCCGCATTACAATTCCATGGAGGCAGTCCTTTGAACAAACTCATCTTCAACTCCGTGCGCATGATGATAGCTGGTCAGACCTTCTTTGTCACGGAGAGAGGATACGTTGGTGTCGGTCCACCGAACTTAGTCCAGGGGGACGAGGTCTGGGTGCTTTCGGGCGGCAAGGTGCCGTTCATTCTGCGGCCATCCATGGGCGACAAAAGCCCTCGAAGTAGTGCGATTCCTCTATTCTCCCTGATAGGCGATGCTTTTGTGTATGGCATTATGGACGGGGAGGCAATGGCGTTGCGCAAGAGCGGGCCGCAGGCTGTGTATCTACACTGATTTGCATGAAGTTCATGGCTTGTACTGCAGTTTCATTCAAGAGTTCTCAGGCGTGCGATCCTGCTTTTTCCAGCCTCACCCACCTTATATGTTGCAAACAGCTTTTGAAAGATGATCTTGATGGCCAGCTATATATATGACCACCCGGAGAAGAAATCCAAATCATGAAGTTTATTAGGCCTGTCGGTGAAGATGGGATTGTGTTAATGCTAGTCAAGAAGATCACGCGGGGCAAAGGGCGCAGAATGATCAAATACCAGAGTCGTACATGCGTTGCGCTGATCTCGTAAGATGGGTTGTGTGGAACAAAAGTGGCAGAACTGTTGGTTTCGTTGTAGACACGAGTTTCCAACCAGTTGGGGTGCTGGCTAGCGAAAGTATGTAGTGCAGACCAAGGCATGATGATTAAGGATAGCGGCTTTGTCATTGCTGAGGCTCTTGCTTTATGGTGCAGTCAGTTGCCCTGACCTGCTTGTAACGCAGGATACTTCCATTGACGGAGGCTATGTATTTGATTGCGACTGGGCACATGCAAAAGAAAATTCCACCGGATTGTTTACACTCAGGAACCTTGGCATCTAATTGGCATTGGAATGTAGCTCATATTTTGGGACTGGGTACTAGAGCGAGGTGAAAGCCGACAAACTATTGATTACACGCAAACTATCATACTTAGGTAGTCATCTGAACTTTCGGCTCGAGACGTTCTGTAGATTGTTGAAAACCCTGAACGGTAACGTTCTTTGACTTCTTACTCAACGTATGTAACGGGTACTGCTTGCTCTAATAACCACCATAATCGCATACTTTGGTTTCTATTCTTCTACATTCTTCGCTGCCATAACCTGACTCAGGAGTTGCAAACCTTTTTGACTACGGATGAGTGTCGCCGAAACAGAATTCGAGCTCCATAGTATATACGTTCAATTACGTTATCCGAGTTTACAGCTCTAAATATCGTGGCCACTCAGCGCATGCGCTCGCCATATTGGATATCGTGTTGACATGTTGCGTTCCATTATTCAGACCAAAATATTCCATAGTGATCCCATTACATCAGACTTGAACACATACCCAGCGAAAAGTCTTTGAGTGGGAGAGTCCAGGCGTTGATGCGCACGCTGTGCTTCAGACATGACCTGTCAACTCCTGTATGCATCTCGCCTGAGTGATCGTGAAATGTGGATCCTGGGCAGCATCATTCCGGGAGAATCTAGTTAACCCTTACTACATGGGGAAAACAACTGGCTTAGAGCTGCGAGTATTGGGCAACTAAGGATAGCTCTGATTTTGTTGCAATCTTTCATTGTTTAAACTGCACTTATGGCCGATATTCCCTACGCATTTGCATCTTGTTTTACGTGACAGGTGACGATGAAATTTGTTTTGGGGCTCAAGTTTTCAACCTCTGGTAGTGCATGATCCTTTCCGTAAAAGGATATGTAAGCGCCGCCGTGCTTGAAAGACTGACTGGGATCCTCGGGTAATTCGGGTGTTCAGTATGGCGCTGCACACTAGCCACAGAGATGGCCAACGTTTGGGTTAGTGCTCTCCTTTTCCACGGCCAAGCCACAGTCATAGTCCGAGGGGCTCGGACTCGGACAATAATACGAGATGTACGAATGTTTCGGCTTGCCCAAATAGATGGCTTTCAAAGATTCGAGTAACATGATTATTGGTTACGCTATATACAAGTGCTGCAGCTGCTTCTTCCGGATTGTTTCTGTTGTTTTTTCCTCGCTGTCATGCGTCAGACTGTCGGGGCATCTCCCGGGAGCCTCGTCCTCCCAGGCATCGACGACCCATACTGACGACATGGGCCTCGTGCAAAATCTTCACGCTCATTGGACCTCGTCGAGACACTGTGACGTGATTGGCGGAGCCAAAACGAATAATCAGGACAGTACTGGGCGCCGCGGAAGCCCGAAAGAGTGGTTGAAGAAGCAGCAAATGTCTGGTTTGTCGCTCCGTGGTATTACTAGTTTTGTTCCCCTAACCCTCTTTGCTTGAAGCTTCACGGCAGTATCAGGCGTTAGTCTTCGCTGCAGCTTGAAAGCGTTGGAACGCGTACTGGCGAGGACCTGTTCGAGTTGAGTATCGCCAGCTGCGTCCCCCCTGACAACAGGATCGAACCTAGGGGTTAGGATCTCTGGCATTCTACATACTGCTTGTCGCTGATTATTCTTCGCCACTTCCACAGATAATGTTACGAAGCCTGCTCGGCTCTCTATTTGGCCAGACGCCCCTTACATCCGTGTCTTGCCTTCAGTCCCGCGGGGATGTTGACGATGGAACGCGGCGATCTCGCGCCTCCTGTTCGAAATATTCCGAATCTTTGTCAACGAGCAAAACCACTCGAGCTTCTACCTCCTACCTCCTATGCCTACCGTGTGGCTCTAAACGACGAATTCGAATGACAGACGAGAAGAAATTTGACACCGCTATCCGTTGGGATCCAGACAGCCGAAGTACAGAGCTTTAGGGGAGTTGAGAAGACCGGAGGATTGCTGGCTTTGCTTTCTCCACAAAGTCTCCCAGGTGATTGCCAAAAGAACGTCGACAACAATACTGTCATCGAGCGCGTAATATCCATCGATAACATCGAGCAAAGCAAAATCGCACAAGGCCCTGGCCTATGTTGAAGAGCGCCTTGCAACTCTTGGTGCAATTGGCCTCCCACTTTCCGGACCTTTCTTGAACACGGATAGAAACCTCACTCGTTACAACATGCTCTCCTCAGCCTTTGTCGCTGTTCGAATCGTTGAAGTTACCTTCGATGTATTCTCGGCGTAGGCGACCCGGTTACCGAATATTTAGACATGGAAAGAGGTGGCTGTCAACCCGGAGGCCGCGCTTCCCGCGGACCAAGTGGGCAGATAAAAGAAGCACCAACTGCTACGGCGTTCGGAGATTTTCCACGCGACATCGTGGTATCCACATCCCGATTGCGGTATGGACAATAAACAAGTGGTAGATCATGGATCACGTAGGGCTGGCCATCTAGAAGATGCCTTTGCCGCGCGTAGCAGGTTTCTCTGGGAGAGGCTGATATCACGAACAGATGTCGCTGAATTCCATCGTCGGGTCCCTAACCCACGGCCTATGCTCGTCGTCCAACGATGCGTACGTCTTTCCGTACAGGTTATTCGACCAAGCGTCTAGCCACCACTGACTAGGCAGCTGCTTCAGCAGCATGCAAAAGTACAGGAAGATCACCAACGCCTTTTGTCTGGAATCCCTCAACAACGGCAGAAAGTCATCAGCAACCATCGCAATCCAGACAAATACATCCGTGATGTCCTGTGGCTCCGTGCACTCGTAAAACGCTCCGTACGACTTGTAAAGCTCGTTGATAGCATGGTTGTAGATAGCAAGTAATCCATCATCTCGCTCGGAAGCGTTGATGTTTGCCTCAAGGTCTCCGAGGTGCGTATGATGATACGGCCTCTCGCGCGTCTGGAAGTGCGCTAGAGTACGCGTGATAATGGGCGAGATCAGGGGGTTATCGTTCGGCTCTCCAACAAGATACCTGGTCCCGCAGAATAGGACGATCCAATCCGGCGACTGCTCAGTGCCAGCCAACGGAGCGTCACTATGATATTGCGAGTTGGCTAGTACTGGATATCAAATCAAAAGTCAATATACGTTTCTATAGTTCGTGCAAAATCACTCACCGATATAAATCGTCAACACGGAGAAGATGAACAACTGCGCCTTGTTGCTCTCTTGGACCTCCTGCATTAGTCCAACTGCTGCTCTAGACGACATCTCGTGATGCATCATGGACTTTTCCAGCAGATGATCTTTTCTCTCGGGGCAAAGGTGCGCGAGGTGTAGAGCTGAAACGGAGAGAATGCTCCGCATAACATAGTCACACTCGATTCCGAGCTTGACGACATTTAAACGCCAAAACTCGCGCATCAGGGAGTTTTCTGATAAAGTGTAGGCCGTGAAGTTGCAGTAATGATGCAAAAGCTCAAGATCGAGAAAGTTCAACCCTCCCGGGTGCTCCGCCAACGAGAACGTGGGATCTCGTGATGAAGATGATAAGAAGCCGCAGGCGACTCCGTGTTTGATACAGTTCTTGCATGCTGGCCTCTGTTCATCACACTATAGTTGCTTTATTAGTCGCTGTTTGGCTGCTGACGATGATATAGAGGCGTTCATCCCGTCAGCCTGCTAGCCGCCGTTGAGCATTAGGGGCACGGGCATGATGGCTTACGGGAGCTAGATGATAGAGCTCCATGTTGCCAGTCTCCCTGGCGAAAACCATCCCAATGATTGTCGCGATATCATGAGATATTGTGTACTCACCTTGATCTTTCTTGACTTGCAGGTTTTACAACCAGTTCGGGTCTTCGGATGCGATCGTCGAGAGAGATTCGACTGCATATTCGCGAGCTTCGTACTCGGAAGCTGTCAGGGAGTTGCTGGGCGGTGACGCGTAGAGCCTCGAGACAGTAAGCAGAACAGCGCAGGATTGTGGTTGGCATCTCGGCAGTGATAACCGTCTTCATAGAACAATCACCGAACCACAACCTCAAGAGTGCGAAGTCGTTCTCGGGTGGTAACACAGAGGAATACAAAGGGCGATTAATAGAGGGGGACGCACAACCCACACCACGTCCGCGGAGCCCATCGTATATCGGTCGTATTCGCACTTCCTCGGGTGTTCTAAGGGGCTAAGTGTACGGACTAATTCAATTGGGCCGCCCGGCGCCACACTTGTCTTGTACACGACCTGGATCTTTCGCTGACGTCCGCTGAGTCATACGTAACCCTGTATTAAAAAAAAAAAAAAACAGGACCAAGCAGGATACTTTCCTTCAGTAATCTTGGGACTGTGATTCTGGGGTTGGCGATATCTGGCGGCCGCCGACTACGACACAGTTGATCCTGAAGCCCCCACTCAACCTCGAACATGGCATATGCCATAGTGACGATACCCGTTGTCGGGGCAGAATTGTCTGACAGGTAGAACTTTGAAACCTAGCTACCATACCTATCCAACCAGATCATGGCGTACATACCCGTTAAGCTACGCCTGAGCAGGGTCTATTCGTGTTAGGTCGGCTCGACTATCCGATCACACCACCAACTCCCGGCAGGCAAACCTCAATGCACTAACACATCTCCCGCATCAATGATCCAACTAACAAGGCCGTGTTGTAAATCCCTGCGCTTCCCCAGACGTTCGCGGGTTTCTCTACAAAGAGAGAAGCACGCGTACGATGATCTCGGCTTACGTATGGATACAGTCTCCATTGGTTTTCCCACGGACCACGATGAAGTCTCCAGGGGTGGCTATGGCCATCATTCTGGACAGCCGGGCCATATGAATCTCATATGCTAAACGCCGACAAGACTATCTGGGTGCGTCTAGCCTTTTGGGGCAATTGCTTGGACATACTCTAGCAATATTAGAAGGCCGCTGATAGGTCGCTACAGGTGTATCGTTGACACCGGCCGAACCTACGAGTCATGACTCTGCGTGGGCGGGGGCCCATACCGTCCGGTAATCGACATCTAACAGTGCAAAAGGTGTCTGTCCTCATCTGGTGGCCCCATGCGGCAGCTGAGCCGCCCGCACGTTTGCTGCACGGCCACGTTTTATATCTGCCCACCCTGCTCGCGGCCGACCACGAGCCACTGACATAACCTAACTCCCCGAAGGGGTGCAGCGGGTAAAAAGCTTATCCACCAACTGTGTAAACCGTGAGACACATTTGTTGTCTTGTTAACTGACATTGGAGGAAGGCAATAGACCTACATGTTTAAGCTCCAGGAAAACTCGTCTCAGAACTCGGCCGAGACATCGGGGTAGTTCTTGCGAGTGATTAAAGACGACTTCTTTCCAAATCATATGAGACATGCTTAATCTTCCTGTGGCGTGAACTGATGTTGGGTTTGCGTCTCCTTTGGATGAAAGCTGAAAACAACAATCGACGATCACAACTACCGTGCCCCTCCAGCTAGTGTGGACAAGTGCCTCGGCTACGGGAACTATCCCAATGGGGACTGTACAAAAGGGGAATGTCCCAAAAGATGAGGGCACAGGCGGTTCGTTGTGGGGCGCGTCGTCCGCCAAGATGCGCATTGCTTAGTTTGATGTTGTAGTTCGTGGCTAGCGTGACGTTGAAACCCTGAGAGTCCGGGAGGAGTCCGGTGCGTAGTCCAGAGCTCCGGCAATCTCCGGCATAATCCGGACGGGCCCCGACCGAAATTACCCACTTTAAACCGGACATCGTCACAAAAACAAGAGCGACGGCTAAACGGCTCTATGAGTTGCCGCTAACGTCGCCGCGAACTTTGGCACGATTCAGCCTTCGTACGATCTTGTGCCTCGCCTCGGCAGGCAAAAGGTTTCTGTATTGATCTAGCCCGGACTTGAACCGGAGACCTTCAGTGAAAGACGCGCAGCTTCTCAGTCATGTGAGAGAAACTCGGCATGTTAGACTGACGTGATAACCAACTACACCACCAGACCATATGATTAGGCACTCGATGAAGATGGCAAGTTGGCTGTGTGGTGTTCGTTATTGTGGATGCCAGCGGATGCCCATAGAAGCGGAGCTGGCGATTCTCGGGTGGGAATCGAGCCCTAGCAGTGGAGACCTCCTGGCCTCATCTCGCGCGCTGGTTGGCTTGAAGACACACCAGGTGCCCGAGGTCGCCGAAGATCGTGGCGGACATAGCTCAGTTGGGAGAGCGTCAGACTGAAGTGGGTTTCGATCCTGTAAACTTCAATCATCTTATCTGAAGGTCGTGTGTTCAATCCACACTGGCCGCAATCTTCCTTTTTTGTCTGTGAACGAGATTGAAGATCGTAAATTGGGCTCCCTGTGTGTGCCTTTGTTAGCAGAGAGAGAAGAACCTCTTCGAATAGAAAACCATTTGCCACCATTGTGGGTATCTATTCAATCTTCCGAAGAGTCAATAGTCGAGATACACCGCAAACACGGAAGCATCTCCACGAACACGATAATTCCGAAACATAAGATGCAAAGTAGAACATCGGCGTGTGTTGTGCGCCGACACAAAACAAAAGTTCCAGCATATGTGTTCATCCACCAATGTCCTGTCGCCAAGAGCGAGATACGACGCGCCTCGGAATCCTCACTCTGTCCTTTGCATGTAATGAATGAATGTTGAGCCGAGAATACGAGACTCGCGGAGTATGTGATGTTGCAAGTTCCAAGCAAGTGGCTGGCGTCTTGTCCCCTGTCAGATCATCATTCCATTCAAAGCTGATCAGGAGTCCCCCACATCGGTTTACCCGCATCCAACCAACTCTACCAATTGCCGACGTAGTTCTATTGGTCCTGTGAAGGGCTCGAGATTATCCCTCTACAGAATGATTCCTTTGCGAGTGTAATGACGAGTGCGGGCTAACAGATTATTATCATTTGCCGTCAAACTTTGCGTAACGCTGTACCATTATGTTTGTCCAGAACGCTTTTTCCCCATCAGCCGGTTCTGCCTTCGAGTAGGTCCTTCAGCTTAATCTTAAATTGATCGATCCGTAAGCTGAACAAGAGTTGACGGAAGTATCATCAGCATCCAAGCCTACGACAGTTGACTACCTCACGATCAAGCCGAAGACGCGTCAGGATGCGCGCCGACGCCTTCAGCAAACCCCAGAATCAATAAAGACATTGAACGCGACGCGAGACATACAATACCACCCAAAAGTGGTCGAAACGAGAGCATACGCAATACGAACAAGCAAGCGAGGCATCGAGGGGAGAAGAAAGGGGGAGAGGAGTTTATCCGACGCATTGAACAACTGGCATTCTGACTCAAATGAGACCACGCTGTGGAGCAATGTTTTGGCTCTATCAATACGACATGCTCGTTGCAAAATGAGAGAAAGGCAGAAACAAGAGCTCTACACCAATTTTACCTTTGTCTCAAGATACTTGCCGGATGCGAGTGCCTCCCCATCCATGACTCCACTCACGTAGGCGTCTCCGACCATCTCGTACATTCCGGGTCCAGTCGGCCTGAGAACAAATGGCACCTCCGACCCAAGTAGAAGACACACCAGATCGCCTTTTCTTCCCTCCCTCGGTATCATGCAGAGTCTGCCCTCTGCCGTAGTCGAAAATCTCCTAGGCATCGCCGCGGATAACACGCTCATCTCGATCGACTGCCCAGAAAGCACGAACCGAACCCGAGCCCTCTCCGCCTCCTCCACGTCCTCCGAGTTGAGCCACACCTCCATACCCTTTATCATCGTCTTCAAATGATCCGACATGTCAACATCGATACGGTCGCTGAGCTGGCTTCTCTCGCAAGTCATAGTTCGCCAAAAAGAGTCGAGTCTCTTCGGAGACATCTCGTCGATATCCTCGGAACCGCAAGCGAGCTTTACACATTGTCTATAAAAGTTGAGGGACCTCCACGCGTTGCGAGAATGATAGCTGGCCAGCCGATCTAGTGGGAATGGCACGCGCTTGGGCTTCGGTGGGAACGGCAGTTTTGGAAAGAAGATACCGTCTTCCTTGACCGTGTCGATGAACATACCCGTACACTCCAGGATCTTGTCGTCTACGATTTCGACTCTTCCCGGCGTAGCCCCACCAGCAGAGAACTTCCCATATCGGACGGTATAACTCGGCAGTGTATCAATCTCCTGGTTTCGCAGATCAGGAACCCACGAGGGCAAGCCTGGAAGACGCCGCTTCTGCCATCGGATATACGGGCGAAGATACCAAGGGGCTAGTGCGTCAGTGATGAGCTTTTGTGGCGCCAACGCCAGGACGGCGAAGTTATGCTTCTCCAAAAGCTGGGAGCGGGCGAAGCGCAGATAGCACTCTTGCACTGATAGCGAGTACAGATTGTCCTGAGAGATGATGCTGTCTTTTTCGACATCTGATGCGTGTCCTAGAATACCAAGGATATGGTCTCTAGGGTTGCTACAGAAGAATGACCTCGTCGCTTTGACCCCGTCCATCAGCGTTATCGGCTTGGTTCCCCGATACCAATGGCTGAGACGCATCATGGAGAGGTTGTACAATCGCCCAGGGATAAAAGCCACCGTCTGGTCCGAGAGCGAACCATCATTCGGTAGTGCCTGGATCCCAAATGTTGCCATGCGCAAAGCAAGTTCTGCCATCGGCTCGAAGGGCATCTCGAGCTTGCCGCAGTACAGCCATGTTCTGTCGTTAAGCACTGCCTCTTGATAGACCCATTTACGCTCGAACCAGCTGTGATTCAGGAGCGACCGGAGAGGCTTCCAATCGAGATGTTTCGTCGTCGACTTGTCCGCTTCAGACCCCTCAGCGTTCCGACGCCCAAGGAGTTCTGCGCTTTCTCTATTTTTCTTCGGGTCGTCCACAACTTCGGGTATGAGTTGCAAAGCCTGATCGATGAGTTCCACTACGCCATCCACGTCTCTGTCATTGCTCCCGAGCCAGATCAGAACAGAGGCAGCTCTCGAATAGATCTCCGTCATGCGTACTATCTGGTGCGTTTTCTCCATTGTGTTATGCTGGTCGATGCAGATTGAGTCTGCCCAGAGCGTGTACACCTTATCTGTGCGACGCCATCGTTTGAGTGCCTCAAATAGCGTTTTCGTGATTTGTATCTCGCTCCCATCGCAGGTGATGTATGCGTTGTCCCTAAGGTCACCCCACGCATACGATACCGCGTGATACTCCGGCGGGTCAGAGATCGAGGCGACAGTGAGTTTCACCTCAACGGGATCGCCATCTCGTCCTGGAAGAAGATGAAGCAGCCGGAATGAGCCTTCATTCAGTTCTGAGTGGATATATCGGGGAGCTCGCCGCACTAGTCTCTTCAGGGATGACAACAAATCGCGGTCACCGACGCGAATGAACGCGTGACAGCCGATCGGGGCTGACAGGACCAGTGTCACCCCAACCGCAACAACTGTCAGTGGACCGAACTTGAGGCTGTCAATGAATAATAGCATTTGGGCTGACACAATGAATCCGGCAGGCTGGAAACCAGCTCGGGCCTCCGGGAACTGTCTGTTTCTGGAAGTGCGGCTTGTGTGGCTGGAAGTATGTGTCTGGTGGCAGAAAATTGGGAGACCCCGGCAGATTGCGAACGGGATTGAGACGAACGGACGTGCATACGGGTCCGAATCGATGATTATCTCGACCAATCACGAAGAAGATCGTTCACGTTGAGTTACATCCACTTTCCGCATTGGTAATGATGTCAGAAAATCGTGTTCGGCATCGCAAGTTGGAACGATCTAGCCCGTGCCGATTCGGTTTTGGCAGCTTAAGCGCCTATGAAAGACAGAACGTGATTCTAACTTCAAAAATGGCGTTATTATCTGCAAGCAAGGTTCCCGTCGAGTTCAGTTGAAGTTGACTCTGTCGAGCAGTAATCCAAACATCAGCAGCCATCGCATCTTTGAGTTGCGATTGGGCTGTCAGAATTTCATAGGGCTGTCGAGTCCGGAACGTGGGGCGCAACGTTCCTCGATCCCTCCACGTTCCGCTGAAAGTTTGTCCGCCGCTGAAAGGCAAGATCTCTTGAATCAAGCTTCTGCACACAATCTCACTGCCCGACACATCCGTTGGCTGCCAATTGAGCATCTCCACGGCGGATGACTCAGCGGATGGAACGGCAACCCAAAATAGACACCCTGGTAGCTGCGTCGCAGATTCATGAATAAGGCACGTGTTAACGGGTGAGATATGCCAGGGCATCGTGTCTCACCACATCACAGCTGAGTTACCAATAGCGACGACCTGCTGTGGTTGTTTGTAGAAGGAAACTTTCGCCAGTCCGTCTTCGACTAATACGTAATCACGCGGCAAAACTTGCGCATGGAATTCTGCATGAACAGGATGTAGCCGATATTTCACCACGTGTTCAAGTACTATCGAACATAATGTGTAGGTTCTCCGTTACTGTCGTTGCACCTAGAATAGTGAACAAGGAACGCTAATCCAAGCCCCCGGTAGCAAACGTATCAGCACGGGGACTGCAAGCTAGCTCCTGACCTTTCGGAGAATTGACTGATTGAGGACTCTCGTACCTACCTTGTGCCCTTTCACCTGCTGACCATAGCTCCCAGAGGTGAACAGGCAGCATTTTGCTGATGGCGAGTTTATTGTAACCAAACGATACGATACGACTGTAATTTGAGCTTGTTTGCATTGGGAGAAATCTACTCATGTTTGGGACATATAGCCGTATCTCGTGCTGCGTGAGGATGTAGAGTGTTAGATTTCTTGTGTTCCACGGTTTAGGAGCAAGCACGCAATTCACCGGAACCCCGCAAAAGGTTATTTTTGGGTTGGCTCAGGTCTTCGTGGGGACATGGCCTCCTCTTCTCCAGTGCCTCGGTAGCCTATGATCTGTCTGGGTAGCATGACCCTGCATTGATGCCCATCAGCCGATTCCTGTTGTCGGCCAGATTCGTGCCCCACATATCCTGACCCCACAGGTCCAGGAGACCATGTTCGCTCGGTATCAGTCCGTTGGTAGGGACCTTTCAAAGTAGTATACGGACGTACGTGAAGTTCATTGGATCGGAAATATGTAGGGTAATTGTCCATCAGAGTTGCAATGCCCTGTCCTTGGTCCTGGCTTCAGCTTAGGATCCACCCGGACCACCTAGTAGCCATCGGATGAAAACACGGCTATGAAATTGTGTCGACTGGTTGGGATAATGATGGAGAATCAGAGCCAAATCAGGCAACTTGCAACAGGGAACTCCCTCTCCTCCCATATTGCTTATGATCTCGAGAGCAACGGTGGACAGCAGCAAGTTGGTGCTATGTTTCACCATCAAGCGAGCTCTACCACAAACATTAGCAAGCACCGAGCCGTATATATCGCAGTGGTGTCGGTATGAATTAAGTTGAGCTCATGCCCCTGTACACATGTTTCCACATTACACAGAAATCCAAAGAGCAGACGAAAATGATGATAACAATCCACAGTAGCTCGTATTACCGATTAATTGAAAACCGAAGCGAGCTGCCTTAACTCAGGCGTGGTAATTGGACCCTCGAGGGCTAGATCTCATGCCTGGCTATGGCTCGGGATGTCATCCTTGAAGCTCCCTAAGTAGTTAATCCTCCGATCTGTATTTCCTTGCTCTCGAAGATTGAGCTCTTGTGATTCGCGGTGTCTGGAGAAGGTTGTGAGTGTAAGAACTCCACCAATACTTTGAGGAACACATCTCGTCAACCAGTCACCAGCCTTGTTACGTTCTGTTCTCAAAGCTAAATGACACGCGAATATTTCATCCACCTGGCGTGGGCTAGAATACGTGACATTACCCTGAAGGTGAGAGCTGAATCGGATCGCATTTGATGCCTTTCTCTCGCTTGATTCGTCTGGCGTAGTTGACCAGCATCCATCGGTCTCTCCAATAGAAGACAAGCCTCTATGACCCCATTGCCTCTACCCCCAATACCTCCCGGCCATATCATGACCGCCCCTTTCCAGCATTTCATTCCCAAACGTGGTCTTGTCTAACGGACAAAAGCGGCCTATCGGCACGCAAATAAACTCAACCCTGTCGGACCACAAAAGTCTTAGTCTGGTCTTTATACTCATCATCGTTACTACATGCGTTCTCTCCTGATTACATGGACAATATGATCTGGCTGGAGGCGATGTGGGGGTCTGCTTCTATTGGAGACTCCATGTTGTTAGGGCCGGCTTCAGGTTGATATCAGCACCCAACGTTGACATCGTGGAAAGATTTAAGATCAATTATAAAACTGGCTTGCGATTACACTATATGCTTACAGCCAAAGCATGTTTTGAATCATTCCTTCTTTACCTTCAAAAACGCCATTCTTTTTCTTCTGTTTTGGAATCAGTCAGTCTTTTGTAAAGTCTTTCTTTTGAAAAATGCTTTCTATTCTTTCCTTGAAGCAATTTGTGCTGGCCACAACTCTCCTCCCAGCCTTGGTTCACACTTCTCCTGTTCCCCAACCCAACAGAGTAACCGTCCCGGCTTCCTTGCAGACGACTGCACCCAATATTGTACAGCATGGGCCCCTCGATGACGCCGCTTTGGCACGTCTACAAGATTCATTGACCGCATCCAATCGACCTACGCCGTCATCGAAACCAAGTAGAGCCAAGAGACAAGCGGCGTCATCTGCGACCGGGAACACGCTCACCATGGCTACGAGTGACGCATTTGTGTCTGTGGATGTTGGCGACATTAACCTCATCGACAATAACCCTGCAGACTGTCATTCTGAGACTCTGAACGGTCCTCTGCAGGCGTTGCAGGTGTTCATGGGCGCCGCCAACATTCGCGCTATGAACATTACAGCCTCTGGAGGCAATACGACTTCAATCACAAGTGTAAGTCATTTTAAAAGAGCTGTCACTCATGACCACTTGACGCTGATATGGTTCGTCGTCTTTCAGAAGCTAGATGGCAACGCAGATGCCGGCACCTTCACCTTCGAGAACAATGAACGCATCAAAGAATTCTGGATTATGGAGCAAACTGGGACTTTCCTGGGTTTCAACTTCACCACCGAAACTGGCAAAACCTACTCCGCTATGGCCCAGACTCTCCGTGACCCGCCACCGATGACCAAAGTTCCAGTTGGGTCTGGCATTCTTGGTCGCATCCGCGTCCAGTGGTGCGACATCGGGCTTATTGGTCATGTCGGATGGGATTTCATCGATGATCTGCAGTCGGTCAGCATCAGCAACCTGGCCTATTCTGGATTCACCGACAACATCATGCCCTCGGGCCCCGGTACCACCGTCACCGTTGGTTCTCAGATCCTCGACAACCGCAACTCCAGCACAGAGCAGATGATTACCATCATGACCATGGACGCGGTCACAAAGTCTCACACAGTCAGCGTTGCAAATATGTGGACTGTCGGCGGCAAAATCGGAGTCGAGACCGAGGCCGGCATCCCCTTCATCGGGAAGTCCAAGGTGTCCACTGAGTTCAACTGGCAGGTTGGGAAGACCACCACTGAGGAGGACACCCAGTCCGAAACGTTGACCAAGTCTTCCACTGTCAATCTCAAGTGCCCTGCCAAGAAGTACTGCGTCGGCTCTTCCTTCTATACCAGCTTCAAAATGGATGTGGACGTCACGGCCACCTTCCGCGCGACAACAAAGACTGGCAAGGACTTCTTCTGGGAACAAAAGGGCAAGTATTCTGGGGCGGACTCTCTCGCGCTGCAGTTGCAAGTAGATGAGGCCGACGGCGTGATCAAGCGCTCGGCCGCAACGATTAAGGCGTTTTGATATCGCCACGCTTACGATGGAAACGGATGGCAGAAATGAGTGGGCCTACCTGGCGTGGAAGATACGTTCATTTGTTTATTCAAAATCATTGGACTCAGACAACAAATGACGCCGGCCGTCTGAAATCGACCCATATTATGAGACCCGCGCTTTCCGAGCTGTGACGAATTAACATATTGTGAAATCTGAACTCCTACTCAGAGATCTAACAACCTAGTTCGACGCCTTTCAGAGTAGTGTTTGTTTTGATGACAATTTACGTGGCGACTAATGGGCCGAGGTGCACCCCTACAGCGAATTCGTCATACCGATACAAACTAATTTGTCATTTCAGCTGCAAGCCACCTATCTGCAGTCCATCGCTGGATATTCAAGATCTTACGTCACAGGTAGTACAGACAGTTTAGAAGTTGGTGTGTTATAATCAACCAACCAGATGGGAGGGTGAGATCTTGTCCGCCGTTGGGGTCTGTATGCAAAGTAAGCGATCAGCAATGCCAGAATTGGCGAGGGTGCAACCGCTGCAATGATCATTTGCTAGCCTTGCCGTACAAACACCCTAACGTGGAGGGATACAAACACTTGACCCATCAATAAATGTTTATTCGTCCCTCTAACAAGACGCAAAGTGTCATCACGTGGCAATCTTACTGTGAAGCCGATGAGTTCGAAACTGGATACGTATTTACATACACCAAGGCGAGCAATATAAGTATATCTGCATTGTTATTTACGTCTTCTCCTTTCTTCTCTTTTGTTTCTTCTGAATCTCTGAGGCTTCCCTACATGCTGCCTTGATGCTGATGCCAATCTGTCGCGATTCTAACCCCTTCTCGACGTCGAAGCCCTTATTTCCCTCCTAATGCCGATCACCCAAGCCCACTCGGGGCTGCTTGCCCGGGCTAATGATTCTTTCGAATGTGAGACTGATGGCGCAGCGGACTTCTATGGCTTTGGGGTCCGACTTGGCATCTACTTTGCCTGGGCCAATGCTTACATCGCAAACACGCTTCTACCCTCCGAGATTGCCGGCGCATCTGACACTAACAACATCTTCTTACTGGTGATCTTGATCGCCATGATAAACTGCAGCGCCAATAGCATGCTCACCAGTATCGATGGGCTAGTCCTGATGCATCTCAGCGGCGGCTTTCTCTTCGGAACTCTCAGCATCTGGGGATATCGGACGCGGCAGTACTTTGACAACGGGCCTCAAGGGATCCGCTTCTTTGGTGGTTTCGGAACACACTCGAGGCTTATTGTCAGCCTAATGATAAGCGCTTTTGGGTTGTGGTTTTGGACATTCGGCGTGATTGATGGGCTGGTGCACCCAGGGACGGAGGAGGAAATCGTCGAAAAACCAAACCCGCCGGAATGCGCGACTTTGTATACGTTCATGTTTGCCAAGGTGCGAGCTGACGGTGGGATCCGCATCTTTTACATCATAATGTGTATTGGATGTATAGTCTACTACGGCATAATGCTCCTCACCTCCGGTATCGCAGCTTGGGCACGGCTGGGGAAAGTGCTGCATTTGTACAGGGAAAGGCGGTGGGCTGAGACGACACGCCTGCATTTTGCGACAGGCTTCAAGTACGGAGAGTGAGTCTGCATATGTCATCCACCTGCAAGAGTCACCGAAATCATGCTGACGTCTACTAAACAGATTAGAAACCATTTTCCGATGGCTCCGCTGGCTCAATCTTGCCTTCTTACTCTACTCGATGGTACTCGTCGAATGCACCCTTAATTTCAACCATGTTGCTCCGGTCCTGGGAGGCGCGGGCCACGACAATGAGATTAGTCTTCCAGCACAGCTGCTTCCTCTCCTGATTGGCGCTTTTGGTTTTGTGCGAACCTGTTATCTCCTTCTGGAAACTTGGCGATCACCCGACGACATTGACCCGTCCCTTTCTGCGCCTCCAACACCGCTCCCTACGCGCACAATGCATGTCAGGGACGTGTTTCTTCTTTTTTCTCCTGCAATGAGACGCAAGTTTACTTTCAGACATGACTCTGGAGAAGCGGATGGTTTCGCGAAAAGTAAAGGAAGACCTGTCAGGTATCTGATTGCATGGCTCCCTTGGTTGAGTTTGCTCCGGAGCTTTCAAGGACGATCCGAATTGAACTATTCTGGCACTTATAATTCTAACGAAGCCGGTAGTAACAGAATGAACCAGTCTTGTATGGCACAGGAAGGAGAACAGAGTTACAATGGGCAAGACAATCATGACAACAGGAATGGCATGGAAGGCGAGGACAGCAACGGGAAGAGGTCCCGCCGAACCAGTGATGCGGGAACATCATGATTCGAAAGCTCATAGCATGTCTGCTTTTCAAATTCAGATTATAAGAGGGGCAGCAAGCAATCTTGGTGAAACATGCTTTGTGGGAATACATGTACGTCTTTGTAAGCGTCAGTTGATGCATTCAAGAGACTGGCTAGAACAAAGCACATAATAAATCTGAAGTTCTTCTGTCTTCTTAAATTCCAGATTCTGTATTTCTTCATGCACACCTAACCAATTGCCGAGAGGGAACCATTACTCGTAGTCTTGGTGATGGGGAATCGGGTTGGCGCTGACTCATCTGAAGCCGCTCGACCCCTCTCGGCCAAGACGTGTTCAGCTGGTAAACCACCCCAATCCTCTTCCGGCCGACAGTCCCAAGAATGCAAGGGGATGAGAAGCGCCGTTCCACCGCATGCGGCTGTCTCCACGGGCACCAACCAATTTGCAATCATCCGGGCTGAGGTTTTCATCTTGAAGCTCTTAGAAACATGCCAAGCTCATATTCCATCTTTCCTTAGTCCATTGCTGATGTGATTGCAACCTGTTCGACGAACGCCACAAGCTTGGGATCCTGTGCAACGCCGCCAGAGACGCCACAGTTGAGGGCTGACCCCTCTCTTCCTGTCTTCCAAGAATCTTGGACGACTTTCTCTCATCTCATATCTCACTTAAGCCCGGCACTGTAGTTCTCGGTAAAGATCTCCATAATCATGTCCGACTCCACGACATCGAGCCCCGCTCCGGCGAGCGATGCAGGGGATATGGACTTCGAGCCACCCGCCAGCTTTACCGATACCTATTTCTTTCCAGCCTTCGCTCAGCTGCAGTCAGAATACCACCTCGGTCAGCCCATCTATGAGGAGGGAGAGACGTGGTGTCTTCTCGCCGAGATTGATGCCGCGTCTACATCGGCTGGCAATCCGTTCTGTCTAGTCTGCCATGATCGCAACGGAGACAATTTCATCATTGGATTTGACCTCAGCAAGGGTCTTCGCTTCACGCCGAGTCAATTCAAGGTTGGATACACCATCGCGGTGGTGTATGCAAAGAGGGTCAATTTTGTGGATGGCACCAAAGGTGTCCGGGTTGCGGACTTGAAGACTTGCCATGTGAGTGGGCCCTGACAAGACCCCTTGAGAGGAGCAAGGAGTTGAGACATGGTTCACCTGTTGACTTCATCAGGCATTTCCATTCAAGCTGGATCTAGTGCTCAGTATGAACAAGGCCCTATGTGATTACTGGGAAACACTGGACGAAGAAGGCGTGACTAAAACATGCCATGCCTGTGGTAATGAAGGGAAGAGAATGAAACAGTGTGATAGCTGTCCCTGGTACTTTTATTGCGGAAAGGTAAATTCCCGGCTGCATACCCAATTTTCTTGGAACGACAATCGTGCTGAAAGATTTGCCAGGAGTGTGTGAAAGCTGGAAAGGATCGCAAGCATAATGACGACTGCAATGCACTCAAAGATCCGAATATGGAGGCCCTTCTGCGCATTAACACAAGGGACGCTATGGAAGATACCCCGTTCGAGTTTCCTGGTTAGGTGATGTATCTTTCATTGCCGCATATAGGACAGTGAGGTTTGTATAGCTTGGCTGTACGAGAAATTCCGTTAGGAATGTCACCCTTTAGTTCAAACACCTCGGGCTGGCGTTCGAGTAGAAAGCAAATATGACTATTCATTCAAATCATCAGCCTTTAGATTGTATTTTTCACGTTGCATGCGTGCATAGAAGTCAGAGATCATCGAGGCCAGCCTATCTAGGCTGCAATGGACTCGGCCGAGAATGATGACAGCCCACGGCTCCAAGCCATACACGTCGCAGTAAAGTACCTACATAATTGTGAAGTTGCTAGTATGACAATATCCTTGGAGCCCACGATAACACTGCCGTTTTTGGACACTTGTCGGTATGCTGCGCATCGACGCTCCACAACTGCAGCCCGCCCACATTACGACTTGGCGCATCTGGCAACCCGTGCCCACGATGTCGAGTCAGAAGGCACACCTCAGGTACTCTCTGCAGCAGAAGGTTTGATGTGGATGAGTTGCAGGATCACCCAAAGGAGCTTTTGGCATCTAGTTGAACTAACATCAAGTGAGGATCAGGCCCAGGACAGATGTCCAGAAGTATCGTAAGCCAGACCTAACCGTGATCTCCGGTTCACCCTTGGTGCCAACCTCAGAGAATGGATGAGCAGCGACAGAGTGCAATAAATGATAGAGGCATTGCAGAATGGGCTTCAGTTGATTTTTGATACAAGCTCATGACCTACCTTCCCACTACCGATGCGGTACAGGTCCGCAAATAAAACTTGAGACCTCGTAACTCACTAAAGTCACCGGACGACGTTTTGTTCGAGAGCGATGTTTTTGACATATGGTTAAGGTACTAACGGCTGATATATATAATTGGATGCATGATCTTTGGAGGAACGAGCCAACATTCGATACCAACTCTACCTCCGCGTGAAAGCTTGTGAGTTGCTATTTGCCTGTGCCAACAGCGAGAGGCATTGTATCATGAGATTTCCGTTTCCTCCTCACTTCCATTCTCCACAGACAGAACCACTGAGACTACGATTTACAGTGATCATAGACATCTCGCCGCAGTCCGAGAGCAGTCGCTGCCTGGGCAGCTGAGCTTCGAGACATCCATCTTTCAGCTTCGGCTATTGCTCTACCGAGCAGAGACCGGGGCATTGGTTTGGTGCTGCAGCGTTCCCCACTCCTATTATTTTGCCCACGATCTGGTCCGGAATCGGGAACTTGATCTGCTTGTGCTCGTGTATTTGGACCAACCCAGACTGGCGCTAATGAGGCGCTAACCCATCCAGCTAAATGGCGGCTACTAGCCTAGCTCGGCTAAATATTCACACTCAAGTGGCTTTAGCTCGAGTGCAACGGTCTTCTAAGCCCTGCTGCTTCAGCTCTAACTGGTAAGACATGTCTCGAGCTTCGCAGCTGACAGCTTCTCTGTCTCCACCGGGCTCGAAAGTATTGGGGGCCGGTGGTGCTGACAATACCGACATCCGGAGAAGAACTTGGAGTTGATATGATCATGTATCAAGAGCTTCTGAGATTGTTTTGCTCGAACAGGAAAATAACTGGGGGATGAGGTGGACGTAAGGCAAGGGGGGTGGTGATGAAATGGACCCGTTTTCTTGAGAATTTACATGTATGCAGAGTTGGATACCGCCCCACCAATGATGCTGGGAGATGCCTCTATTCGGCCAAGGTCAATGCCACAAAAGGTAGGGGGATGATCGGTAAATGAGCCGGCATTGAAGACACGATCAAGCATTAGATCCAGCCATTGAAATGATGCATTGAATAGGGAAGGCTCAGGGTAAAAGACAGGTGGCGATGTTTTTCTCATTGTAGAGATATTGAACACGTGACACACACGGCGAAGAAGATGCGGCATATTATTTGACATTACTACGAAAGAAATGGGTGATAGGCGAATAATGCATTACAAAGTGCGTTTTCCCCCGCCTTGAGATAGACCAATAACAAAATCCAGAGTTCCAGTCGTCTAATTCGATGTTATGGCGAAGGCTTCGCAGAAGAAGTCTCATTGATTAAACCAGTGTACCGGCCAACATGAGTACGACCGAGTACAGTAGGGCATGTACGCTCCAGAGATTTCCGATGCCGCGAGAAGCGGAGGCGGAGGAGACTTGCACGCGAGTTGGCTCTGGCTGGCTCAGATTGCCTCTGGCAGACGTCGACCAGACCGAGGTCTCAACGGAGGACGAAACAGGGTTGTGGTAAACCGTAGTGTTGCTTGTAGCGGAACCCGGTTCAGATCCAGCCACAGAAGGTTTGGTCGCGAGGGCATTGGCAACGCCAGATGTCGATGATGGCTGACTCGTCTTTTCGATTCCGATGGACGGACCCGCACCAACGGAGACACCCTGCGTAGGTCGTACAGATGCGTCTCCATCTGTGCCGTCTTGTCCGGGACTCTTAGGTGGCTGCACAGCTCCGGAAGAAGAATGTGGGCTGGAAGTACCGGAGTGGATGTTGGTGGGGTGAGTCGTTGGACCCTGGCGGTGGCCCTCATCCCCTGCACCAGTAAGGGGCGCAGAGGGAAGAGCATTCTGGCCGGGGGCATCCGTCGGTCGAGTGGCCGGGTGGTCAACGCAGTTTGTGCAGGGAGAAGTCTGCGCAACACTGTCAACGGCCTCATCGGTAAAGCTGTTGATTGAATGGCATTGCGCGCCCTGGCAGGCGCCTGGGAGCCCCATGGTGCTCGGCTGGCCGGTGGTGTCTGGGCCTGCAGGGGAGGACTTGACTGCAGACGGTATTAGATGAGGCAACTGGCACCCGTCACTGTGGGCCGCGTTGACCAGGAACGTCTTCATTGGGGCGAGAAACGTGTGTGTGATTGCGGGGATCGAGGTAGTTGTCAGCTCGCAGCCCTGTTCGTTAGGGCTTGCGCCAGACGCTGCGAGTGCCGCAGGCAGTAACAAAGCTAGAGTGATGAAACGCATGATGGGAGTTTTGAACGAGTGTCGGGGAGTAATACTGAAGATGTCAGGGAGGCTGGGGATAACGAGAGAACGAGCAGTGTAATGAGATGGCAACGCTCGCGTTCATTATATACTCCGTGGAAGAGGTTCTTTCCACTTTCGTTAAACACGAGTCTTTGATCCAAATGCCGAAGAAAAAGTCTTCTCGGCAACAAGCATGACTCAGTTCAAATCTTGTCTTTTCCGTAGTTTGATGCTACTGAAGCTTTCTTCATCCTTTCCAAGCAATCAAAATCACATTCTCCTCGCGAATGAGGACATTTGAACGGTTCGAGAGCCGTTTGCGTTCATGAAGATATCGGACATCGTATCATTCGGCATCTTGAAGGCGAGATTACTGACTCGAAAGGAGATTGAAAATTCAACAAGATCACCAAATCTTGACCCATTCCGTCCAATGCCTGTAGCTTCTTCAGCTGGTTCATCCAAGTCCAATTGGTTATGGCTGAAAGCGGAACATCGAAATAACCTCAAGGTGTACTATTCCATGATGGATTCCTACTTCATGTGTGGGAGAGCATGTTGTCTGTTGACCAAGAACGTGGATGCTGATTCGGCGGTACCCACTCTTCATGAATCCTATCGACTGCATGCGTTCCTGCCCACGACTTCAATTACCAATGTGGGCTCATCAGTAAACCTTTCTCGATAAGATTGACTTTCAAGAATGCTGTTTCCTGGTCTGGATCAGCTTTGCGGAAGAGGCTCGCCATCTGAGGAGACATAAAAGTCTTCTCGGGGCCCGGGTCTACAGAAGAGAAACAACCAAGCACACTCGTTCAGTATTCATCTTCTTGGACGACTCTCTAAAATCGTCACAATCAGTCACATTCGCTTTCCAACTTCAATTATACCATCACTGTCATCATGCGTTCCCGACGGTCTCATGTCACTTTGGGCGCCTTATCCGTACTGCCTTGGCTGGCATCGGGATCTCAAGGTTGCCCGTCGGCTGACGACGCAGGAGCAATCACTCAGGAGTTTGTTGTGGTCGATCACGTTCCCGTACATCTCAGCGCTGCCGTCTGCCACAACACTGTCATCGATGTTGCTGGCACAGCTGTATCTGTGACCAACGCTCCTACGGTGCTTGTGTCCGACTTCGTTGTCCAGAGCACCACGACGTTCACGTCGACTCTGTAAGTCAGCTGCTTTTCGCTTATTTTATTTCAATGTGACCCTTTACTCACTCAAACCAACAGCCATCCATCTGTGGTCTTTGAAGGCCCCTGCACCACTCTCTTTAGAGATGGCCCTCCCGGTTCCGAACCCACTACGCTAGTCTTTCCTCCTCGCGGAGACGACGTCAACGGAACGAAGATCATCTGTGTTCCAGCCGAACCCAACTGGTACGAGGGCCTGGGCCCATTCATGACCGGTGATAGTGACCCCTGGGGCATCACGAGACCTGCACCTACCGGGACGGACCTCATCGACCCTGCCACCATCACGCCTCCCACTACCACCTTCACTGGACCGTTTACTACACTCACTGGCGCTTGGACTGGCACAGTCCCGACAACTCTCATCTTGCCTCCTGCCGGTACTGACTCAGTCGGAACCGAACTGGTTCTCCTCCCCGCGACTACTCCTTTGTCTTTCACCGGGCCTTATGTCACGCTCTCGGGACCCTACACCGGCGCTACACCGACTACTCTGGCACTGCCTCCGTCTGGGACCGATACTGTCGGAACTCAACTGGTGCTGACACCCAGTCCCGTAATCACCTCCTTCACTGGGCCGTACGTGACAGCGACCGGGGCGTACACCGGCACGACAGCCACTACTCTGCTTCTCCCTCCATCCGGTACGGACACTATCGGAACTCAGCTCGTTCTGACTCCTGCCCCCAGCATCTTCACCGGGCCTTTTGTCACGGAAAGCGACATCTGGACTGGTACCTTCACCAACACCCTTTCCATAGCACCGGCTGGAACTGATGCTACCGGCACTCAACTCATCCTGTACCCGACAACAACGGCCAGTCAGTTCACTGGTCCATTCACCACTCTTACGGCCCCCGGCACAGGCAGTGTGGCAGCAACTTTTACGGTCCCGCCCAATGGAGCAGATGGCACTGGCACTGTCATCGTTCTGGCCCCCACAAGCGCGGCACCCGGTACCTTTGCCGAGTCTGTTCCGAGTTCACCATCAGCATCTCCTACTAGCGCCCCAGTTCTCGGCGGATTATTCACCAGCACGTACACCGACTCAACTACCTCAACCTCGGTCCTACCTTCAGGCCCCAATGGAGAGCCAGGAGCAACCATAATCTTCGTCCCAGGTCCCGCAGCAACAACCTCAGCTCCCGCTTCTACCATTCTGCCTGCTGTTTACACCACCATCACCAGCGGCTACGACGGCACAGTAACCTCAACCTCAACCATACCCCCAACAGGCACCAACACCGCTGGAATCATCGTCATTCTGGAACCCACTGCCGTATCAACTACCGCGGCGGCAAGCTTCACCACAGTGACCAGCGCATACACTGGCTCGGTCACCCTAACCTCAACGATTCCTCCCGCTGTCTCCGGTCAACCTGGCACAGTTGTCGTTCTGGACCCAAGTCTGATATCATACTCGACGTTGACGAGCGGTTACGATGGTTCAGTCACCACGACTACCACCGTCTTTCCTTCTGGAGGTGGCACCGTTGGAGCTGTTATTGTTCTTGTGCCAACGGCCGCAGCATCATCGATTACCTCGTCGAGCGCGGACTCTTCAACCTCTGTTGCAACTACTCCAGCGACTTCTGCATCTTCGTCTACCTCTGAATCATCAACCTCTGCGGTGGTCTCAACTCCTGCGGCCTCGTCTACTTCTGAGGTCTCTTCCACTTCTGAAGCTTCCTCCTCTTCTGAGGTCTCCTCTACGTCCGAAGCTTCTTCAACGTCTGATGCTCCTCCTACTTCTGATGTATCCTCCACTTCCGACGTGTCTTCAACTTCACAAGCCTCTTCCACTCTGGATACCACTTCGGCTTCCAGTACTGCCCCGACCTCCTCCACCTCCGAAGTCTCCTCCTCGTCAGTACCAACCTCGACAATCGCCAGTGTCCCATCCACGACTTCCTCTCCATCATCGTCTAGTTCATCATCCCCTTCCGTCTCAACCACACTGCCCGGAACCCCAACCACACAAACTTCCCAATCCTCCACCTTCACAGGCTGCCTCGTCACATCCTCCGCCACAGCCTCCGCTTGCAGCGTCTCCCTCACCGATTCCTGCGCCCAGCTCTCCTCAACCAACGGTCTCGCCCTCGCCCCCATCATCGCCGCCTGCACCCTCGAACTCGGCCCCTACGCCGCCGGCAACGTCCTCACCTGCCTCTCCACCACAATCTCCCTCACAACCACAGGCCAGAGCATCGCAAACTGCGTCACCAACGCCCTCGCCGCAAGCTGCCCAACCACCCTCCCCGACGCCTGCGTCAACCTCCAAACCTCCAACGGCCTCGCCCTCCTCACCGACATCCCCCTCTGCACCGCGGCCCTCGGCCCCTTCGCCGTCGGCACCGCCGCCACCTGTCTCTCAACCGGCGCCATCAGCGCCCTCACCCAGGGCTCAAGCGTCTTCGAATGTCTTCAGGTCGCCTTCGGCCTGGCCCCCTCTGTCGTCACGGTGACCAACCCCGCGCTCTGCCCGACACAAGCGCCGACAGCTACCCCTTCAGTTTGCGCCACGGTACCGGCGCCGTGCGAGTCCCTCTCTACCGTGGACGGCCTGGCCCTAATCCCTGCGATCCCGGCCTGTACCGCGGCTCTCGGCGCGTTCGCTGTTGGCAACGCCGCGACGTGCCTCGCCACGACGGCCATCAGCGTGACGACCACGGGCTCCTCGATCGTGTCCTGCCTGGAGAATGCGCTCAGCGCCACGTGTATCTCGACGCTGCCGCAGGCCTGTCTCGATCTCGCAGGCGACGATGCAGTGGCGCTGGCGGTGGACCTGCCGCTCTGCGTGACGGCATTGGGGCCGTTTGCGACTGGTGCTGCTCTTGTGTGCACCACATCCGGGCTGACAAATGGCGATTCGGTCATTCAGTGCTTGAACAATGCTCTCTTTTCTACGAGCTAGCTGGTTGCCGGCTGACATTGATTACTGGTTGTCTTTAATTGGTTTTTTCTCTCCGTTTGTTTAGTCTATACACGTTTTCTTCCTCCCTGCAATTTAGTTTGCTTGTTTTTGATATTTTCTCATTAGCCTAGTCGCTGGAGTGATACGTCGTCGCGGGGGCAAAAAGCTTAATGTGAGGAATCACGATCAACATTTCGAGAAGGAGCCCGTTACCCATAATGCCAGCTAGTACCATGTTTGACAATTATATACACACAATTCACATTATGGAATGTTTAAACATTTGAACCTGATGATGATTTCGACGCAGCTCTACATAATCCCTGATCATAAGGCCTTCAAGATTCCTTTGCCTCCAGAACCGCAAACAACACGGCCGCGGTATCAATGTCTTTCGACTAAGAGGCCGAACGGATTGTAGGGACTTGAAACTCTGATTATCCCACAACCTTGACACCCAAATCTTTCATCATTGAGATGTCGCGTTCTAGCCCCCACAACATTTGCAGCTGGGGGTCAAGAACCGCGCATGACATCATGTAAGGCCAAAGGACCCACGTACACAGTCACAATCACCTTTAAATGTCGTCAAATCTCACTCAAACCCATGACCAAGATCGGAAGGCCGATCGAAGGAAACAGAAAGTCGCAGTCGATAGGCACCGCGTGCAGTGCGTCCCCCGCTTCTTGCTCACCGGCCCCGGGGCTCGGCATCCCCGACACCCACATCCCGGCAAGCCGGCAGACAGGGCAGACAGGGCGGGCCAATCTGCGTAGGTTGAAGCTTAATCATGGCTGCCTTCCTCCGAACCAGAACAACCGTAAAACCTTCATCCGATGATCCGACCTTCCGCTTCAGGAGGCGAGCAGACGGCGACTGGTGGCCCCGGCCCGGCCATAGTTCTCGTTGAGTCGTTGTATGTACGGAGCAGCAAAAAAGGGGGCCGTTCTGCCCTTCGGTTTCGGTCGGCGATAAGTCAGAAAAGTCTCAAAGAAGAAGCCCGGCAGGGATCTGCAGCAGCCCTCCCCGCACCTGAATCTGTCTATCTGATCCTCCACCTAAATACCTTAGTACGGGTAGCTAATAGGCCCCCCGGTTAGTGCCGACGGTGCCACGATGCGCGCCCGCCCCTTAACAGGAAGCTCTTACGCGTCTCACTGGCTGAGCGAGCTCGCATTTGCCCCATAAAGACAAACATAAGACTTGCACCATGCCCCCCCGTCTGCTCCATTGCGCCCCCTTGAACTGGCAGGATTTTCGAACCTTCTTGTCCTCTTACTCAATCTCCCCCAACGACAGAGTGCTCTTTTCTCTCCTCCTTTACCCATCCCGCCGGCCGTTGCAGCTCGTTCTTGCCCCTCTTGCCTGTCAGATTCGCTGTTCCATCTGAGGCTAATCCCTTGAAGGCGCCAAGTGTTCTTGCTTCTAGCCCATCGTACAACCCTACCTGACCTGTCTTGCCCAGTCTTGGACAATCAGGAGATTCTCGGTAAAGGAATTCGGGAGTCTACAGCAACCCGACGGCAATAGTCAATTGAGAACAGCAGAGAGAGGTGAGAGTGACGCCAATTAAAGATTTGATTTACTCCCCGACCGCCACCAAAAAAAACGTTTCGGTCTCGCCCCACTCTGGAGACTCTCCCACGATCTTCGAGGGGGCCTCGGCGCCGGTTTCCAGTCGTTGAGCCGCTGGAACAAGGCACATCAATCATCCAAAGGAAGCGAAACCTCATCCAACACGGCGCCCGTCTCAATATCGCTACGCCCGATAAATCATGCCGCCCCGGAAGGGCAGTCCAAAGGTCAAGACGGGCTGCCGGACATGCAAGTGGGTTTTCCCCTCGAAAGCTGCCGCCGCTCCCTTATCTGAACTTTACTGCCAATGCCCTTCTTCGTCTTCCTCCTCTCACACCCCTCCCGTTCCTCCTTTTGTTTCTCCCCGACATCGAATCAGTGTTCACATAATCACCTCGTCACACCCATATCACCATCCCATAAGCCCGCAATGGAAACAAGACCAAGAAAACTAACCCAGGCGCCCTTCTCCCGCACAGAGCCCGCAAGGTGAAATGCGACGAAGCCAAGCCGAAATGCGTGCGCTGCACATCATCCGGCCGCCAGTGTGCCGGCTACGAGCCGACCATCGAACACGGTCTCGCCTGGTACCGCCCGCAGCAGCTCACGGCCCACGACCAGCGTGAGGGCCGCGCCTTCCAGTTCTTCTCGCACATGGTCGGGCCCGTCCTCTCAGGCCCGACGGACTCATACTTCTGGACGCACCTCGTCGTCCAGTTCTCCCACTTCGAGCCCGCCGTCCGCCACGCCGTGCTCGCCATCAGCTCGCTGTACGAGGACTTCCACGAGGGCGAGCGCGTCACCCGCCAGAAGAAGGGCAACGCCTTCGCGATTAGCCACTACAGCGCCGCCATCGAGCGCATCAAGGGCACCCAGGACGAGCAGCTCATGCTGCTCGTGTGTGTGCTATTCGTGTGCGTCGAGTACCTCCAGGGCGACGTCGAGGCCGCGCTGCGCCACTGCAAACACGGCATTCTGATCCTGAACAAGGTCGGCTGCCAGTCGTGGGCGCGCGAGTACGTCATGCCCATCTTCCGGCGGCTGAGCTTCATCTCGTTCTTCCTGGGCGCGAAGCCCTCCGAGGACGCGCTCGTGCCGGGGCTGATCGGCTTCGAGGCGCCGATGCCGCCGCGCTTCGAGAGCGTCGAGGAGGCGCAGAGCGCGATCGACGACATTACGGTGCACGCGATCGAGCTGCTCGCGAAGGGCGACGAGAGCGGCAAGCAGCCGCTGCAGACGCGGCTGCAAGAGTTCCACGGGAAAGTGTGCGAGCTGGACGCGACGGTGCCGCCGCAGGAGAGCTCGAAGAAGATGGCGTTGTGCGGGATGAAGATCAAGGCGGAGATGGCGCGGATACAGGTCAACACGATCGACGGCGAGGGCGAGATGCGGTACGACGAGTGGGCGGACAGTTTCCGGCGGATCGTGGCGCTGGCGAAGCAGGCGGCGGAGATGAAGGTCGCATTCCCAAGCGAGCGGCCGCGGGCGAGCTTTACGTTTGAGCAGGGCTTCCTGTCGATGATGGGGTTCGTGTCCATCAAGTGCCGGGACTTGCAGACGCGGCTGGAGGCGATTGACCTGATGACGAAGATCCCGGCGCCAAAGGAGGCGCTGTTGGATGTCGGCACGTTGTACCGCGTCGGTCGGCGCGGCGCGGAGATCGAGCACGGGGTGTTGCTGGATGACGGCGTGTTGGAGCGGAATCCCGTGGCGATGGCGAAGCTGTCGTTCCCGCCGGAGGAGAAGAGGTTGATCGGGGCGCCGATAGAGCACGAGCTGGACGTGATCAAGAACGAAGATGGCACGACGTCGTATCGGAGGACGGTGCATTTCCTGAAGAAGGATGCGGACGGGGTGGTTCACGACCAGACGGAGTACCTCCTGGACCAGAAGCCTGGCCAAGTGGTGGTGCCGGATCTGCCATGTATGAGATGTTCGAAGCCTTTGTACGTGTAGTTTTCCTAGCGATACTCTAGTTTTTTAAAGATTCCCCATTGTCCTTGTAGTAACAGTCGAAGCACCAGACGTGCATAATCGGGTGACTTGCATGCAGGTACCGTATGTTGGTTGCAGCAGCAGAAGCACCCCAGAGGGCCACAACTTGCAAGGTCCCCCGGAGCTCCATAGCCGATTTAAGTCTAAAATCTAGATCAGCCCGGTGGGATGCGAGATGTAAACGGACCCCACAAGGCGCTCATCGGGTCGTTCCTGAATGTTTTCTGTTTCTTGGCAGGCTTTGCTCCGGGCTTCTCCCGATGCTACGTTCTTACACTCAAAGACACCAACAGCCCCGAGCCCTCGGCCGAGCGTTACGCAGCATCTGAACGTCCGACATGTCGGTCAAACGGCGATGATGAATCGTCCAAACATGTCCATCAGCAGCAAACACGCGATGACACCTCGAGGCATCTCCAGACGGTCCCGGTCGGCCGGGATGAGACGACGGGGCGGGGCGGGGGCGGGTGGGGCCAGTCCGACTCGCGCTAAATTGGATCCGGCGCGTTCGGTCCGGGCCCACAGTGGGGCTAACCCGAGGACTATTAAACCCAGCCGATCGCCGCCCCCAACACGACCTACCATAAACACATGGCAAAGGAAGTTCACTGCAAAGGGACCTCGCACTTGGCCCGCATCGCTCAACACCTCCCAGACAGCGGCGTGCCGAGAATTCAGACACGGCCGCAGCACTCGGGTCCCGACGTCGTAATGCGCGTCAGTTGCAGTGCAGAATTCGCCGAGATTTGAGGGATGATCGAAATGGGGAAAAATATCCAGTGCCATGGCGAGCACTTCGGAATTCCCGGTGGTCGGTACACGGCTGCCGGTTGAGGCAAGACATTCAGATATAAACGCCTCGCCTCTGCTACCCTCACCGTCTTGAGCACCTCTCGACTTCAGCCTCTCACTTCATCTCCTCCTCTTGTCTCTGGTAGCCAGACAACTTCCCTACCTCACCCAGGCCACACTCCCCAACATGCCCTCCTCCCTTCGGGCCCTCGTGGCAGCCATCGCACCGGCCGTCGTCTACGCGGCAACCCTGCAAGATGTCTGCACCACAGAGCACGCCCAGCAGGCCCTCCCCGCCGCGGGCACCATCCCAGGCGTCACAATCGACTCCGCCTCCGTCCAGACCGCCGTCGTCACCGGCGCCAACGTCTCCTCGGAGTGGTACCCCTCCGCCACCATCGACTACTGCAATGTCACCTTCGCCTACTCCCACGACGGCCTCGCCAACGACGTCGTCCACGTAACCTACTGGGTCCCCGCCCCGGACGCCTTCCAGAACCGCTACGTCTCCACCGGCGGCGGCGGCCTCGCCATCAACTCCGGCTCCCAGTACATCCCCACCGGCATCATCGCCGGCGCCGTCTCCGGCATCACCGACGGCGGCTTCGGCGACTTCAACACCCAGTGGGACGCCGTCTTCCTCGCCGCCAACGGCACCATCAACTGGCAGTCCGTCTACATGTTCGGCTACCAGGCCCACAACGAGCTCGCCACCCTCGGCAAGCAGTTCGCCCGCAACTTCTTCGCCGTTCCCGCCGAGACCAAGCTCTACTCCTACTACCAGGGCTGCTCCGAGGGCGGCCGCGAGGGCTGGAGCCAGGCCCAGCGCTTCGGCGACCAGTTCGACGGCGTCGTCGCCGGCGCCCCCGCCTTCCGCTACGGCCAGCAGCAGGTCAACCACCTCACTGCAAACGTCATGGAGACCACCGCCAACTACTTCCCGCCGTCCTGCGAGCTCGAGAAGATCCTCAACCTCACCATCGCCGCCTGCGACCCCCTCGACGGCAAGACGGACGGCGTCGTCGCCCGCTCCGACCTCTGCAAGATGACCTTCGACTTCAACACCACAGTCGGCCAGGCCTACTCCTGCGAAGCCACCACCGGCAGCGGCACCGGCGGCTTCGGCGACCTCGCCAAGCGCCAGGGCCCACCCTCCAACCCGGCCCCCGCCCAGAACGGCACCGTCTCCGCCCAGGGCGCCGCCCTTGTCAAGCAGTACTACGACGGCCTCATCGACTCGCAGGGCAAGCGCGTCTACCTCAACTACCAGCCCGGCTCCGCCTTCACCGACGCCAACGCCAAGTTCGACTCCGCGACCAACACCTGGGGCGTAAGCATCTCCGGCCTCGGCGGCGAATGGGTCGCGCGCTACCTCCAGCTGCGCGACACCTCGACCCTCGAGTCCCTGACCAACGTCACCGCCGACACCCTCCGCGACTGGATGCTCTACGGCATGAACAAGTACGCCGACTCCCTGCAGACGACGCACCCGGACCTGTCGGCGTTCCAGTCCGCCGGCAGCAAGATCCTGCACGTCCACGGCGAGCAGGACGACTCCATCCCCGCGGCCTCGTCAGTGCACTACTACGAATCCGTGCGCAGCATCATGTTCCCGGGCCAGGGCTTCAACGAGAGCTCCGCGGCGATGGACGAGTTCTACCGGCTGTACCTGGTGCCTGGCGGCGCGCACTGCGGGGTGAACTCGCACCAGCCTGGCGGCGGGTGGCCGCAAACAACGCTGCAGACGGTGATTGACTGGGTCGAGAAGGGGGCTGCGCCGGACACGCTGAACAGCACCGGGGAGGGGATCGGTGAGCTGTGCAGGTGGCCGCAGCGCCCGCTGTGGACGGATAACGGGGCTGGGTTCAGCTGTGTGTATGACCAGGCGTCGATTGATACCTGGAAGTACACGTTTGATGCGTTCAAGATGCCTGTTTACTAAATGATGAAGCGGGAGTATCTGTAGTAGACGAGTAATTTCGTTGAATGATGTAAATTCTTGTACATATTGGAGTATACATATTTGTATAAACACACTTAGCTCACCTTTGTTGACTTTGTGGTGAGTAACCTGGTAGTCATGGACCGAAATTGGAACGTTGACTAACTCTGTTCATTGGCTCATGAGGTGAACGGTCCTTTGCCTTGGGACGTTAAGATTTGATATTGTTAAAGTTGTAGATATGAGGCCCGCAGTGAACAGGAAGCCCTCAGAGTCCGATGCTGGTGCTGAGAATATTGATATGATTTCAAATGCTAGGGTATACTTCGTAGTACAAAGCTATCATTGTTCACCCAACAGGCCACAATGCCCTCACTGTGGCTTCTGTCCGTAAACAACATAACTAGACCCAGGGTCAGTCTGCAACCGTTCCGCACCAGTTGAACGAAAAACAGGGTTACTCACATAGGCCAGTACGAATGAATCGCAGTGTTCTTCATGTCCTTCCTCACCTCCGCCAGGAAAACGTCCACGCTCTCTTTACTCCACCCAAGAACGCGGGTGTAAACCGCCACGCTCAACGCCTCCAGTCCCGAAGTGATGTTCTCGAGTGTCCACATACCTACGCCAGACAAATACAGTCAGTCAGATCAAAATCATACCGTCAAAAGGGTACATCCTCATCGACGACTCACCAAGCTCCTTGTATCTCGGATCCTTAGGCCACCTATTCTGCGGCCACTTAAACACCACCTCCCGCACATTCACAAACCCCGCCTCCTCAAGCTGCTTCTTATACAGCTTCGCGCCGTCAAACGACCGCCCCACCGCCTGCGTGCCCTTGAGCAGCTGATCGCTCCACCGCCACAGCGCCGTCTCCTCCGTCAGCGTGCCGTCGTCCGAAGTGATCGGCGTGATGTCCGTGACCTCGATCCACCCGCCGGGGTTCAGGTTCTCGTACGACTGGCGGAACATCTTCGGGAAATCCGCAATCGCCGAGGTCATCATGCGCGAGTACACGAAATCAAACTTCTGCGAGAACGTCCACGGCTCCTCCTCGATGTCGTCGATCTGGAAGTGCACGTTCGGCGGGACGAAGGCCGGCTGGATGGGGGACAGGTCGACGCCGATGATGGTCGCGGACGGGTGCAGGTCGCCAAAGTCGGCGGCCCAGATGCCGGTGCCGGTGCCGATGTCGAGCACGCGCTGCGGGGGCTTGGCGGGGTCGAGGGGCGCGAGGTGCAGGCGCTCGTCGAGGGTGAGGAGGAAGAGATGGTGCTGCAGGTCGAGGCGGTCGGACTCGGTCTCGTCGTTGGGGATGAGGTAGGCGCCGTCTTTGTAGGCGTGGTAGGTGCGCCCGTTCTCGTGGCGGTACTGGAGGATGGAAGAGCGTAGGGAGGCGGTGGAGGATTGGAGCTCGACGCCGAGGGAGGAGTCGGAGTCGGAGGTGTCGGGGTCGTCGGTGTTCGGGTCGGTGGCGGGGGTGCCGGTGGTGGGGGCCGGATCGGCCTCGAGGGCGGCGGGGGGAACCGGGGCCGGGGTCGGGTTTGGTGTTGGGGCGGACATTGTGTAGGTTATCGGGCGACTTCGAAAAGGAGTCTCTCGGGGAGGTGTTTGGGAGAGAATGAGAGGCGGAGGGGGAGAGGAAAAAGAAGAAAGGACGTGGGTTCAAACGGGGACGGCGTAGTCCTGGTGGAGGCATTTGTTGTGTCTCGGAGGGTTTGCGGCGATGCGGCCAGTCCGGATGCGGATTGCGATTCCGGAGGGTGGGTGGAATGCATGGCCAAAGCCTATGTTTTCCATAATATCAATCTCGCTGAGTCTCTACCTGATTTTTGAACCGGGGTATGAATTGACTGCAGCAGGATTGAAAGACCATGTCAACTAGACGTTGAGTCCTCATGGGGTTTGATGCATACTGAACTGGCGGTCGGATGGAAATCATTTGGTCTTGGCATGGCTGGCCAATGAAGGTCCAGGCATGGCTGTCGAGATGGCATGATGCACCCACGGCGACATTTCAGAAAAAGGAAAGGCGTCATGCGGGCAAATGACGCGGGGGAGGTCTGGCATGGGGTTGGTGGTTCCAGACGGCTCCATCGTCGTGCATGATGTTTTGTTGGCAGATGGGGCTCCATGTGATGTGTGCATGCTGAGATGACAGTATCCGGGTTAGCGGTGCTGTCGGCGTGCGGCGTCGACAATCTGGGACGTTGGTTGGCTGTGCGAATTGAAGAAACGCACCGGCGAGCTTTAACTTGACGATTCACTTGTATCTTTGATTCAATTGTCGACAGTCAGTGTGATGATGAACTACTCTCAACTGGATTCTGTCGTCCTTTGCAGATGACGCTTCAGTGGGCTCACCGTTGCTGCATACAACCCAAGAAGCCAACCACCTCGTACATGTAACAAAAATGCTGACGCTCGCCATGAGTTAGTAGATCATGAGATACAAATAAATGGAAACTGTACGTCAATCAGCGAATTTCATTGCTTTTTGAATATAATTTGGTTCATTGTGTTTGAGTTAACATGATGCCTGACTAAACCCTGTTGCTCGTGTCGGTCCAAGCCTCGAATCATTTATTCCGCAATAGTCCTCGATTGACCTACGACTCATATGTGGTTGTACTTATGCAGCATCTAGATTGTGCCAGTGTCGCCTTTCGAACGCTCCCTGTTGCACGTTTTCATAGTATCATGCAGAGATAGAAAAGAAGTTGAGAAACGTGAATGTGACTGAAACTCCGCGCTGCTTGCTTTGATCAGTAAAAAGCGTCAGTTGAAATGCTTTCATTCGAAAATTCAAGTCTGGCACATATTGAGTAGCACATATTGAGTGCTGTATGATAAAATTTGTTTAGCCCAGTTGACAACGTCACACGCCACAAAATAGCACCACTGATTGTCTAGCGGCTAGAGTTCGAGTTGCTGCCTATTTGTAGATTCCACTACTCTGGGATCAGTTCTATCATTACCTCTATTTGCCTCATCTGGTGAGACATAACCGCTAACGTCTATGAGGTTCTCCAAGGCCGCATCTGCTCGGCACGTCTGGCGATCAGGCCCCGAAAGTTGCAAACATTCCTAGTCCATCCCTCGCTTCAATCCTGTCAGATGACGCCACTGTTCTGCTGTCTGGTGGTCTGGTCCTAACGTTGCCAGACCCCAGTATTCCGCATTACAAACTAGCAAATGTATTTAACGAAACATGCCCCCTCCGATCTCTCCATACTCACTGCAACAAGAACCGCAACTGATTGGCATTCTTCTCACTTACAGCACCACATCAGATAGAGAATCTTGTTCATCATGACGAGTTGCGATGTCTATCGTTACCAAAGGCTTTCAAGTCCGCGATTCATTCGTCTGGTGGTGCTCCATCGAAATGCGAATCTCAGCCCCGCCCAGCACCTTACTTGTGACCTTATTGAGGCGAGTGTGGATGCCAAGCCACCTTACCTTGCTCTGTCGTATACATGGGGCGGAGAGATACCCAGCGAACCACTGATCATTCAAAACTCCTTCGCTGATAAGACATCCGCTGGCTTCACTGATACCCGTAAAGCAGGAGCTACTCGACTACTAATCACTCCCAACTGCGCGATGGCTCTGAGTCTGTTACAGAGATCCATGAAGGGAAGATTCAAGACACGTCGCCAGATTAGTGTTTGGGTCGATGCGATTTGTATTGACCAGTCGAGTAGCGAGGAACGTAGCAGCCAGGTGGCCATGATGGCCGAAATCTACGATCGCGCGAAGAGAGTGATTGTCTGGCTGGGCGAAAACTACGCGCCGAAAAGATGGAACAGCCTGGCGGTCTCCAAACCATTATCGATGCTTCCTCGGATCGAATATGATCACAATCATGACCAAAGACTTAAGCGCTGCACGGCGAAGATGGCGCTGAAAGGTACCTAGTATCATGACCCATCTCTTTCTTGAACCAATGTGCCCACTCTAAGGACAATCTTTTTTGCCTGTCTGACCAATAAATAGTATGCGACGAAACCACCTTACACCGTCTCAGATTGGCGCCATACTGGACACGGGTCTGGACCCTGCAGGAATTCGCGCACAAAACTGCCGCGATACTGTGCTGCGACTCGCATCTTCTCCTCTTCGCCAATCTTGCTCAACTCCTTGCGGTGGCCTCCAAAGACGAAACCATGCCAACCCAGCAAGGACTAGATTTGCATGTGAACCTTTATGAGTGGCAGGCAACAACAGACCGTCCGTTTCGTGCGGCAACGAATCAACTGCGACGGGTGCTTTCGATGAAGGCTTCGGAGCCACGAGACAAAATTTTCGCTTTGCGGGCGCTTTCACCCGGCGTCCTGGGTAAAATGACGGTCGATTATCAACAGCCAATCGGAGAGGTGTTCCAGGAAGCTACGAGACTCATGGTTGAGGAGGAAGACAGCCTACGGGTGCTATACTTCTCAAACAGAGAGAAAACTACAGCTGGTGTTCCTTGGGACATGCTGCCTTCGTGGACCGTTGACTTCGCCACAGAGGACGCCGAAATGAGAGGCTCACATAAGTACTACTACAAGAGCCTTTGCGCTGCCTCTGGAGGAAGCAAGCCGATTTTCGCGTTTTCGAGAGACGGTAATAGTGTTCATCTCCGGGGAGTGCGTGTTGGGCGTGTCACGAGTCCTGTGAGCGACATATTTCCCGCAAGCAGCAAGTGCATGGAGGGCACGGGGTGCGTTTCGGAAGACACGATCAAGGACGAGAAGGAGAAGCAGTCTGGACATACGTTCCAGCACGACTGTCAAAGTCCATATCTGGATGTGCTAGGGAATTTTATGAAGGATTTGGCTTGTCTCAACGAGCCGGATGCTAGATTAGCGAGAATGAGCATCAGTCTTTGCCGATTACTGTGGTGGATTATCCAAGGCCCAAAAAAGTCAGAATGGTCGTCGTCCGCGCCATCTTCAGTTGCAGTTCAGGGTATGACGGCCGTGTCGTCGCTAGTTCAGTGGGACTCACGACATTTTGGAAGCCAGTGCAGAGCCGCGCTTCGCGTCGGGAGGCTGTTCTTCACCTCGGATCAGATAGCTGGGTTTGCTGTCACTAGCGTCCGTGAGGGCGACGCAGTATGCCTCATTGCAGGGCTGGATCATCCTTTCATCTTGCGGCCGCGAAAGGAGGACTACGGCAGGTATACGCTTGTCGGTCCGACAGTATTTGCAGGTGCCATTGGTGGTGAGATGTGGCCCGCCGATGAAAACGAGTTGGAAAGGTTTGAAGTTATCTGAGGCTTTCTACATGAGTTAATGCACTCAGTGCAGGCGAAGTTGGACGGAAATCGGTGCCGAACGCCGATTACACAGTAGACAGGCACGGAAACATATATCTACTTTGGATGATATTAGACTTTTGCAAGTAGTGTGGTCAGAAAGCTCTGCGAGTTTTAAGAATAGCTGCACATGCCTGGAAAAAGTCGTGACGGTTCAGAGCCGCAAAGGGTTCTTCTTGGGGAACGGATGCTTCAAGAGCGGCACACCTAAATAAGCACGGGCATTGACAACCTCATTGCGAGAGGGGGGAAAGAAGGGCAGACTATAAAAAGATAAACAGCGTTTCTAGTTGGAGACTTGATTCCCTCAGAGCGCTCGAGAGGCTGAAGTGTTATATTAACTGGCAGACTTAGTTGTGACGGCGTAGGTCAAACATCTTCCGAATGTGGACTAGAGTCTTCAATTAGTCTCCTCAAAATAAGGTTCACGACGTCACTATTCCGTCGACTTGGTGAAATACGGCGGTAAGCCAACTGGCCTGCGTCAAACTCCATTTCCAGAGTTTCGTTTCCGGGAAAACTTACCATTGGCGTGGGAAGTGGACTAATGATAATCGATTTCCGCGCGTTCCACGCAAATCCCCCTCACTTGTCCGGTACCCACACCAAAAGACTCCCGAACTCATGAGCCATCCTGCACTTTAAAAAGCCACCTTCGCGTCCTTCCTGATTGCATTTTTGTTTCTAAATAGAACCGAAATTTCGCTCTCAATTACATTTCTTCTCAGGAAGTCATTCGCTCACAATGTCAAACTCCAGCGAGCGCAAGCCTGTCCCTGACCAAGCCGAGGATGACGCTTGGTTCCCCTCTCCCTTTTCTTTAACACAATACACCGCTCCAAAGACCGACTTCGATGGCGCCAACTACCCCAACGCATATAAAGGGGGGAAGTGGAAGGTCCTCCTCATTGCCACGCAGGAACGGTACCTGAAGATGGCCGGCGGCGAGTTCTTCTCGACGGGCAACCATCCTGTCGAAATGCTGCTTCCCATGGTTCATCTTGACGCTGCTGGCTTTGACATCGATATCGCCACCATCTCCGGCGACCCTGTCAAATTCGAGATGTGGGCTTTTCCCAAGGAGGACGAAGCTGTGAAGGGCATCTATGAGAAGTACAAGCAGAAGATTCGCAACCCTCTCAACCTCGAGGAGGTGTGGGGGAATGGTTTCTCAGCGGACACGCCCTACATCGCTGTGTTCATCCCCGGAGGCCACGGTGTCTTGAATGGTGTTCCGGATTCAGCGACTGTCGGAAATATCTTGCGCTGGGCCCATCAGAATGAGCGATACTATATCACTCTGTGCCACGGACCGGCCAGTATGCTTGCCGCAGACGTTGGCAAGCCTGCAGGAAGCAAGTTCATATATGACGGCTACGAGATTGTGGTGTTCCCCGATTCGCTTGACTCGGGTGCAAACATCGACATTGGATACATTCCCGGTAAAATGGAATGGCTTGTTGGTGATCGCCTGCGAAAGCTTGGCGTCAAGACGTTGAACGAGGGAATCACTGGTCAGACACATCAGGACCGGTACCTGCTCACCGGCGACTCGCCGCTTGCGTCCAATAATCTTGGGAAGCTTGCCGCCGGCGTCCTGTTGAGAGACGTGGTCGGTCGGAAATAGGACTTCGGAAAAATATACAAGGCTCCTTGATTGCTCACCGCAATAAGATAGAACCATGCTGATGTAGAGATTGTAGCTCGACTTTTCAAGATCTTCTGGATTCGGAATGGAAAGAAGCAAGCGACAAACGCTCAATTACAGAATAGGCTCAGTCAAATTCTAAGCACCCAAATACTCAGATTTGAAGGCAGGTTTACATTCCGGCATGCTTCAAGTCTTCTCGAACTGTCCTGTTGTTGTTCTCCTCAATGTCTAGATAATCGTGAACCCTGCTAGGGCTTTCTGGCGTAGACACAGTGTCTTATTAAGCTGTCAGTACCAACCATCAGAGCCAGCGATTTCATGAACTTACATCGGCCAAAACGCATGAATTCTCCTGTCTCGAATGTCAACCCTCGCTTCATCGCATAGCTGACGCACTTTCTGCTCGTTCCATCCCATGCCTCTCGTTAGAAGTGCCAATGACAACCCCTCCAGCCCCATTTCCAAATTTACGCAATGATTCATTCCAATCTCTTTGAGCTTCAAGTCCGCCGGCCACCCATTAATAGGCCAGGAAAATGCCTTACAAGTGACGTCCACGAAACCCACTTGGTGTATAACGTCTAGATAGCTAGATGGGCTGATGATTGGACGTCCGAGGTAATCTGACGCCTGATAAAGAGCATCATGCCATCTGGCGATGGCAGAATCTTCTCTAAGAGTGCCGTCATGGCAGCCCAGAGGAAGCGAGAGGTCGCCGAGTTCAAACCAGCCGCCAGGGATGAGGTTACTGTTTTGGAGCACGTAAGTCAGCTCAAACTTGTTTTACCTCGTTATTATTTTTGAAGGAAACTGTGCAAGTAGCGGCAAAGGTAATACTCGTATATCTTCCGAATCATTGCTGGTACGTCGGAAAAAGAACCCGCCATAGCTCGACACATGATGAAGTCAAATGGCCGGCTGAACTGCCAGTCCTTCTCGAGATCGTCTATCTCAAACTTGCAGTTTGTCGGGACCCTGGAGCCAGAGATTTAGCGTCCATACGTACACAATTTCAACAAAGGGCCTGGTGATTCGTCTTGCGTACCAATCGGGTTGTATCGGGCTTAGGTCGACTCCAATTACCTGAAAAACATCGTAAATTCAGACGCTCAGAAACCGCACAGCGATAATGATATCTTACTTCTGCCGACGGAAATTCGTCCGCTGGTGCGACAAAGTGGATCAGCAAGTTTCTTCCGCGCTATTTTGAACTTCAAGATCACAGCCGCTCAACGAACCGAAGTCGATGGCCCAAATTCCAGTACCAGTGCCAATATCCAGAACGCGCCTGGCACTCTTGTGCCCGGGATTTAATGCCAAGTTGTCGTCCAGGCACAGCAACCATATGTGATGCTGCAAATCTAAGTCATCCGAGATTCACCCCTTTAGCAACTGAACCTAGTAGCACGGCGTTTGATCTCGTCTTGTCTTACCTAAACGCTCGTTTTCTGTCTGAAAGCTCTCGTGGTTACCATGTGCAGTCGACTGTTACAGATATCCGACGTCATCAATAACTTACATCATCGTTTGGATAATTGTACTCTATCGTTTCCGTTAGCTCAGCTTTCTCATCAGAGAATCCATGCTCGGTGAGCCATCATACTGCCCGCACAGTAAGAATGGTAAGTTCTGCCATTCTCCCTCTGGTGCTCCCGTATACTCGATCTGAGGGACTTCAATGTCGATCTCTCGAGGCTCTGGGATCGAAGTCAGCAATCTCTCCAATGGATTGTGTGTAATAGCCCCCAAGCAAAGACTCCTAGACGTTTGCTTCCAGGCCTGTTTCTAGATCTGATCCCTCTGGGCCTGGGGCTGTCATTACCTCCTCATAGTCAGACGAGGGGTCCACCTCAGCGGGCTAAGTTGTCGCGGGGTCAATAAATCGGCAAACATAAGAGTGGAAGACACGAATTCGCACCGTTTGCGCGTCATTAAAATCCCCCATTGGTAATTCTTTCGTTTGAGGTTTTCAGGTGCTGTTTCTGTGGCAGCATGTTGCCCGGGAGAGTGGCCAAAGTTGAATCCCGATCGTCGGTTAAGTAGTGGAGAGAAGCATTTTAAGACCGCGTCTGTGACCGTCTTCGCGTCCAACACACCGCTTTGTTTGGGTGAACCCCCCAACAAGCCACCAACGAGCAAACATGAGCAGGGGACCAAAGTCCCGTTGGCTCATATTCTCGCGTCAGATCCCAAGATAACCCTCCTTCGACTTTGATTGGCTCGCTTCAGCAGAATGCAGGATCGATACTGGTCATGATTGGACACATATTCCATAGTGCCCCACGGCTGCAGATGTTTCTGGTTTGCGAGGTGACTGCTGCATGAGCTTGCAGCTGCATCCACGTTCCGGCCATTTTACCCCTCTGGTCCAGACTGAAAGCGGAGACGTCACAAACATCAACTCGTTGGAACACTTGGATATAGCAGTTTGAATGTGGTGTTGAGCGAAGCCGTGTTGGCTATGACTACAATATTCCGGCGGAACCTTCTTCGGTCAGGACAATCGAAGCTAAGCAGCCCATGCGCTTGCCGAGGACGACGTCAATTACCATGCAGAAAGTCCATGTTCCCTCCTCTATAACACCTCATGGACGACACAGCGCGGAAAGCGATCGCGACTTGTGAAGACGATGCACAATACCTTGCTCCACACTGAATTGAACGCAAGTCTTGTCAAAGGAACTGAAACCCCACCTATGCCTCCTTCTCATCATGAGGCTTCTTAGCGTAAACGCAATGCCTGCACTAACTGTCAGCTACCGATGCCGCTCAGTCAATACCTCATTTGTACTTACACTCTCCAGTACGCGTGAATCCTGCGATCGCGCGGATGCTTCCGCGCCAACGCACACAGCGCGAGAACCTCCTTCTGGCTCTAGTCCAGGGCCCGCAGGACCGGTACCTACTGACGGGCGACTCGCCGCTTACATCGAATAACCTTGGAA
Source organism: Colletotrichum endophyticum (assembly GCA_027406105.1). Taxonomy (NCBI): domain Eukaryota; kingdom Fungi; phylum Ascomycota; class Sordariomycetes; order Glomerellales; family Glomerellaceae; genus Colletotrichum; species Colletotrichum endophyticum. The sequence continues at coordinate 1,893,806 of JANVYF010000005.1, forward strand.
AGCTTGCCCCCGGTGTCCTGCTGAAAGATGTCGCTAGTCGGGGTTGAAGGGATGAAACTTGCTGAGGACATCCAAGAGAAATATATCACCAGAGCTAGTTTTTTCAGCAACGCATAGGCATAATGTGTTCGCAAATGAAAGATAATTAGTTGCTTGGGTACATGATCATCGTGCCACTTAAAACTGTGTCCATCTCACTGAATGCTGGTGCGGTTGGTCCGAAGACCATATTCGACACTCCTACTCCTCATCCTCTTCTGTCTCAGGCTTCCTGGCATACAAACACTGTCTACCCACAGCGTCAGCATCGTCAGCATCATGAACATCACTGAAGCACACGCGTCGCACTCACATCCGCCAGTACGCGTGGATCTTGAGACTGCGAAGCTCCTTCCTCGCCAAAGTGCACAGCGCAAAGACCTCCTCCTTGGTCCAACCCATTACGCGCGTAAGGAGAGCAAGTGAGATTGCTTCGAGGCCCATGCTGAGGTTGTGAAATTGCCAATCGCCGAGGATCTTTAGGTGCGGGTCCTTGGGCCACGGGTTGAGAGGCCATTTGAACTCGTGCAGCTTCACGTCAATGAAACCCGTCGCTTTCATGGCATCTATGTAAACCGTCGGACTGTCGATCGGTCTACCCATTTGCTTCGATGCCTGATAAACAGCATCGTGCCACTTCCAAAGGGCTGAATCCTTGGACACGGTTCCGTCGTCGCAACCAAGGGGGAGGACGAGATCACCGATCTCGTACCAGCCACCAGGGGTGAGATTACTAGAGAATTAACAAGCTCATCAGTCTATCATCTGGGGAATAAAAGCTGCAATGGATGGTAGGAAGTGGAATCCGGGAAGTGATAGCCTTGGCCTTTCACCAAACCTGCGATACGATGGGGTAGTACTTACTCATAGACTTTTTGAATGATGGCAGGTATGTTAGCGAAGGCACCAGCCATGCTGCGGCACATGATGAAGTCGAAGGGTGTTTTCCATAGCCATTCCTTCTCAAGATCATCAACCTCGAAGAAGCAATTTGTAGGTGTCCTGTGAACTCCTTGAGCACAAGACGCACAATTGGCATTGCTAGCTCATTCTTACCATTCGGGCTGGATCGGGCTGAGGTCAACGCCAATAACCTAACATGAGTACTCTTATCAACTAAGTGAACAGATTGTTTGCTTGTTATTGCTCCTACCTCTGCAGCGGGGAACGCGTCCGCTATCGTGTAACGTAAGCTAGTGGCTCCAGGAGATGAATTGATGCCAGTGTTTCGGCTTACCATAGTCAATGGCCCATACGCCCGTCCCCGTCCCAAGGTCAAGAACTCTTTTGGCAGTCCTATGACCAGGATTGAGTGCCAATTCGCCGTCAAGGCACACCAACCAGACGTGGTGTTGCAAGTCTGCAAAGGGCGTGAGTTACGTAGCGCAGGAAGAGGCCCCAAGGGGCTCCTGTAGAATGACTCACCATAACGTTCGCTTTCTCTCTTCAGTTCATGCCGCAGTTAGAAAGTCCACATCATATTAACACGATAAAGGGGGCTTGAAGCTCACGTCATCGTTGGGATAGCTATATTCTGTATTGCAATGTCAGCATTAATTAATCTTTGGCCGTGTTCGGGTTGTCCTAATGACATACTCCCCGCGCTTAAAGAATGATAAGTTCTGCCATTCTCCACTTGATTCTCCATAATGCTAGACCTGAGAGATGCCAACGATGAAGCCTCGTGGACCTACATTTGGTCAATATCTTAGATTCTTGACACTGTGTGCTAAGAGGTACGTAGCGGGGCAGAGGTGTACTTACGTCTCCAACCTCGGACGCGTCGTCCGCATTGATAGGCTAGATTGGAAGCGAGGACTGTCAGCAAGGGTTCGACGACCTCTACAGTACAAAGAGTCTGTCCTAAATGGAAAAGATCATACATTCTCTGTGTCCGGTGGGGCCTGCATTGTCGCGAGGCTGTAGCCAAAGTGGCGATAATTCAATTCACTGTCTTGGCGTTTGGTTGCCCGCTCGATTTCAAAGTCCGGAATGCTTCGCCTACCCTGGCTTGGGACATGCAAGTGGAAGACAAGCTGGATCTCTGTTGGAAGGGGCCTTTCCCCTAAATATACCCGAGTGTAACATGGGGGTTCCAATGGACAGCCCCACTCACAGTTCACGCGAACCAACAACAATGAAAATGACACATGTTGCAACAGCGGTTGGAACTCCTCGGCGGGCGCGGGAATTGCGCTTCGTGGAAGAAAACCCGCTGCGATGTGATTGGGAGGGAAAAAGAAGTCTTGTCCCTGGGATGTGGGCGAGTTGCTCGGCGTTGGATCTCGATTGGCCACACACCCCGGTGACTTCTGCACCGGGGCAGCATCGCCTGCAGCCGCTGAGAAAAGGTGACGATTGTCACAACCCCTGCAACCGTTGCCTTTCACCATCAAAATCTGTTCAAGAATGCTGGCGAGGATCATTACCCTGATACTCTGCATCGTTCTTACTGATGGATACAACTGGGGGAGAGGGGGTGAATGAGAAAGAAATAGGAAAGAACGTCTCAGACATTTTCTTTCGTATCCGTCCCGGTCGCTCTGCAGGCCCCTCCAGCGGTGAAGCAGTGTTCCTTACGGAAAGACGACGATGGAAATAGGGCATTCGTATTGCTGTAAATCTCACGACAACAAAACCTCAAATCTTCCAATAACGCTAAGTTTCATGTGTATAATAAGTCACCATAGATGAGCGATTTGACGTAATTTGGTGAAGCACGCCTACCTTAAGCAGAGGCCTGTCTATTCCTACGTCTTACCACGTGTTGATGGTGTTTTGAAACATTAAAGTTATAATAGATCAACGGCATTGCTAACCCAACTAAGTCAACTTCTCCTCTACATTATTGTTTTCTTACAAAACTCTCCATGAGATGGAAATTGTGTGACAAAAGCTGAATCAGGATCTTGAGTACTGGTTGAGAAATTGGGTACTACCTCTTATTCTCATTGTTAAACACATCAGTTCATTTCCTTGTTTTTCCCTTTTTTTTTTTTTATTTACTCCCCAGTTTGGTTTCGCCGTCTCTAAGGTGTGTATTGTCCGTCAAACGCATGAACAACAATATTGTGAGAAGACATTGACAGAGGTGCGGTCTTTGTGCCACAACTGAGTCAAAAACAGTCGTTCTACGCCCGACTACCCGGCGCCTACACCTCTTCTCAATTCCCCCAGCATCTCAACACCAAACCTCCTCCCATCCACTACCAAACCACCAACCCCCCAAACCCACCCATGGTCCCCCGTCCCCCCCGCCCCCGCCGCACCTCCCCCTCCATCCCGCCTCCCTCCCCCTTCCCCACCGCCGGCGTCGCAACCTACCACTCCCTCACCGGTCCCTCCATCGCCCTCACCCCCTTCCTCCTACGCCTCCACCGCCTGCTCTCCGACTACGAATCCGCCCAGCCCCTCCTCTCGCCCACCGACCTCGCCCGCGACTGGGACACCACCTTCACCCCCTCCGCCCTCCCGCGGCCACCCGATCAACCCCTCCGCGTCGCGCAGGCCGACATCGACACGGAATGGGACCCGTGGAAACTCCGCGCCTTGATCGCCGCGACGTGCCAGGATATAGAGAGATTACAGGCACATCTGATCGAGGTCGAGAGACGGGTTCACGACGTGAACCGCGACATTGAGGATGCGAAGCGGCGTGAGAGGGGGCGAAGGGGCGGCGTGGAGGCCGGCGCGGGGTTTCTTGATTTGTATGCGCCGCGGGTTGATGGCTACCGGAGGCGGAGGAGGAAGCTATTGGAGGTTGACAAGTATGAAGTCTGCTCGGACTGGGATTTGTTCAAGCTCCGGGACGTGTTCTCTGAAGCTCAGACGGATATCGACAAGCTGCTGGATAAGCTGGAGGACTTGGAGACTGAGGTACGGGAAAAGAGGCGACTGCTGGGCAGTCTGCGAAAGTATAGGTAAGTTCTCGGTAGATGAAGAAAGCTGACATTGTTTAGGAAATGAACGACAAGTTGATTTGATGCGTACAGAGGTAACCTCTGGGTTTCATTACAAGTGGTATCTATGTGCTCCTAGCAGAATGTGGTATCATAATCTCATGACCTGAGCAACACAACTCCGTGAGCTTTTCCTTCCGAGAACCGTGACCTACCTGCTGAAATTCATAGTCATAGTTCTTCCAAAGCCAATCAGTCCATGTTACTCCGTGCCATGATGTGCAAGTGTTCGCCCCGGTCGAGATCAGATACAACGCCCCCTTTTTCACCTAATCTTTCAAAGCTCGTCGTCCTCGTCGCCCTCCATCTCGAGAAGCTCCAACAAACTAGGATGGGGCTCTCCGCAGCAAGGGCAGACACCGAGCTCGTCGTCACTCATGTACTCCTCGACATCCTCCATGGGGTAGCCGCTGCTACGACAGAACTCAGTCCACTGGCGCTCGTCCCCGTCCCTAGTCTTGGGGACTCGCTTCCAGATCGTGAGATCCTTGCGGCTCGGAGTTGACTTTGGGTGACCCGTTTCCCGTGGCGCAGGAGGCATGATGGGCTCACGGGGGTGATGGTGGTCGTCAAAGTCCATGTCCGAGTCCGAGTCGTGATCGTCACCGTCTCCTTCAGTCTTCTTGGGCTTCAGCGTCTTCCAGGCCCTCACAACACGCGCGCAGCTGGATATGCCAGAGAGGGCCTTCAAGTTGTTCTTCAGCTGGACGAAGGAAGGCAAGCCAGCCAAGAAAAGGCCCTCGTCTCTGAGCAGTCCGGTAAGCTCCGCTGTTGCCTTGCTGCCCGCGTCATCTATCGGCAATCCAGTCACCTGCAACTCGTTGAGCGAGCATCCCAGCTCATGCGACGCCATGTCGTGAAGGTCGCTACCAGGCATTGGCAGAAAGTCGTCCATGAAGTTGACGAGGTCGATGCGGAGCGATTCGAGGTTGGGAAACAGCCGAGGTCGAACAAGCTTCTTGTCGTGCTTGGGGTCGTACGGGGCGCGAAGAGCACGCAGGAAATCTGTCACCTGGCCCCATGTGTAACAGCGGAAGCCGGCGCGGGCGTAGGTGTGCTCGTTGACACGGGGAATAGTCCGAAGGGTCACGTCATTCTTGAGAGACGGATGGTAGGACCGGTCGAGCTTGTGCTTCCGCTTCTTGTCGTCAAAGTACTGTGCTATGATGCGGAAATTGACGTGCTTCACGTTCTTGCGGTAGGCGAAGTCGAGGTCTGCAAAATTGCGGACTGCATCGGGGTTGGTGAAGACAAAGGTGTTTTGGTTCCACAGAATGCGGCTTCCCTCCTCGTACATGGCCTTACAGGTAGCCAAAAAGTGAATGGCGATTTGATTGTCGCGGGTGCGCTCGACAGCAGTGAGGTTCTCGGGCTTGAGCTTGGACAAGGGGTCAATGATTGGGCTGTTAGACGTCAAGGAGTACTTCAGAATTCGCAGCAGGACTTCGGTCGGCAGGTACGGATACGCGTGAGACTCGGAGCAGATGGAAGACCGGGTGCGTCGGCCGTTGGGACGGTGATGCTTCTGGTAGTTGGCTGAGACGGGCGACCAGGAGATTCCGTTCTCGCGAAGCAGCTTCTTGAGCCTGGCATTCTCGTCTGTAAGTGCCTTGTTCTTGCCGCGCAGAGGTGCATTGAAGTGAGCCTCGGCCTGGTCCTCCACATCACGACACTCCCAAGGCATGACGACATCCTGTAGCCAGGTCAGTAAACTGCAAAACAATTGCAAAAAGAGAAGATGAACCAACCATGTCGCGATGCGCCATCGTGAAGGGCTGGCGCAGTCACCGGTATGAAGTTGGAATGACGTTGAATTGGTTAGTCAGCTTGCGGGTCCAGTGCAAGCGGAACTCGTCCGACAAAAGTGACGAATGAGACGTTGGTAGAAATTTGGCAGTTGATTGAGAGGAGCCGACGCAGGCAAGTTGGGCGTCGCTGCAGGTTTTCAGGTCAAATAAGCGGCGTCGAATTCAATCGCCGAAAAAGCTCATCGGGAAGTGAAAAAAATTCGCAGCGATGAAAGCTCGGGGCAGAGTTTCGATGAGGCAGGGTATGACCGCTGAATGAACAAAGTCGTGTTTGCGATACAACCGACGGCTCAATGAAGAAAGGTGAAACGAAGGTTTTGGGAGGGATGTGGGATGGGGCGTTCGTCCTGACGTTCGTGGAGGGGCCGATTGGGGGTCAGGGTCAGACAAGCAGAGTCAAGATGGAGGAAACGGACAGGCGAGAGCGAAGGATAAGAAGGAAAGAAAGTCGAGGCTAGGCGTATGAGTCGTGAAAATGGGGAAAAAAATCGAGCGGCAGTTGCGGATGACGATTCCAGGTGGCCGACGACGGTCGAGGATGGAGTCAGACGAAAAGCCAACGGGAGGCAATTAGTGCGGAAAGATGGCGAGGAGAGAGCGGATTGAAGTGTGAGGTGCTCTCTCGCTCTCCTGAGTCGGCGCGGCGTCGTATCGGTCGTGGGATTTCCGTCAGCGCGCTGTTCCGGGGAAACTCCGTGAATCAGTCGACAGGGGCGAGAGATTGCGGGCAGAGCGAAGACGGACTGGGGCAGTTCAGTCCTGGACTTTTCTGCATCGAAAGGCGGGATGAGGTGGAAAGGGTGAAGATGATGAGAAGGACGACGTTTGCTGCAAGGCGGGCAATCACGAGGAAAAAAAGACTGTGACTGACTGTTGGCAGAGGAGACGGAAGGGGGGAGGGAGGCAATGGAAGGCAGGAAGCGACAAGCGACGGAAGGTATGGCTGCAGGCAATGAATGATGAATGGGCAGGTGGGCAGTGGACGGTGGTGGTCAGTGGCAGGCGGCGCTGGTGCTGGCCGGATCTGCATGCATGGGCAAAGAAAGAGCAAGAGCCCGCCCAATGCCCTTCCTTCCTCCACTGGCTGAGGTGCTGGCACCTACCTGAAGTGTACAGTGCCCGTCCAGTGAAAAGCCGTCTCAGCTTTGACGGTGCCGACGTCCGCCGAAACTCCGACCTGAGAGCTTCTTTCCATTCGCATTTAGGCTCCTTCCTTTGCTCTGCCGCTGGGAGGGAAGCTGCAAGCACTGGCGATGCGGGAGAGCAGGTGCAGGAGCTGGAGCAGCAGCAGCAGCAGGAGCATCTACCTCAGTCCTGCCGTCCACCTGCCTTGATGCTCCCTTCACCCACGGCATCTACGGCTAAGACTTGTCTCCTCCTGCCTCATGGCTCCTGCCGTGTGCCTCCTGCCAATGCGTCCTGCCTGAGGTGCAAGTGCAGAATCTGGTGCAGAGAGAAGGAACGAGCCTGGAGGGACTGCCACGAATTGACAATGCATCAGGTCGGGGCAGGCAAGGGCAGCGGTGCACCAATTGTGTTGGCGACCTCCCGACAATGTGGGGCGGCTGCACCTGCCCGAAGATTACTCGCATCACAGCTGCATTGATGACTCTGAAGATTTCGATGCCCAGCGGGATGGGGGAATGACGATGCGTGTCCACGGATGCGCGAAGGGAAGGGGCCTGGACCTGGACCTGGCCGGGACCTGGAGCCCGGAGCGGGACAGTCTGGACGGATGGTGACGAGGGAGGGGGAGGGGCAGCCCAGCCCGCCATCCATCAGGCAGGTCGGCAGGCAGGGGTGCGTGGGTGCGTGGGTGAGGTGTCTTATCTGACGACTTGTTGTTTGGTGCTGGTGTCTCTCTCGCCTGTCGTCTTCACGGTCGGCGCCGGTCGTGTGGTACGTGGATGCTGCAGGATGGCGGAAGGCTCAACATAGTTGCGCCTCTGCAAACTCTCAATATCAAAGGCGCTGGACACGTACTGGCGGACGGCTTGCAGTCGTCTGCTCGTTGCTACAGCGGGAAGCTCCTTTTTAGACTCAAGTTGCCGCTGCGCCAGACTACTTACTACAAAGTGCGAGAGCTTGAAATGACCCTGGCACGCCTGGCATCCGAAATTCAATGGGCATGACAATTGCGGGGGAGAGACCCAATTATGTACAACCTCTGTCCTATGGATGTAGCTTCCCGCAATGCCTTACGATCGCTGTTTGATCGCAAGATCGGATCGCGGAGCTGTCACGGCGGACATGGGCGTCGCGTCCAGTCTGGTCTTCGCTTCGTCTGCGCTTCGTCTTCGCAGACGACCCCTCTCGTCCATTAAATCCGGAAGCTGAAGCTCGGCCGAATTGCCTAGCCTGCTGGCTGTCACTGTCTCTGGCTTGTCTTGTGTCTCGTGTCCGTGCGATGGCATGCACAAAATGATTGGCATGAGCAATGAGCGGGCAGAAAAAGAAACAGAGGGGAAAAAAAAAAGACGAGAGGCACAGACCCCGACAAGCTGAGTGGCACTCCCCCAAACGGGCAATTCCTGTACCACGCGACGTGGTGAATGGCTCCCTATCATTGGGTACAGGAAAACTGCATCCCTACGCTGTAGGTAGGCAGGTAGCTCAGACCTCTCAATGTGATGCTGCCTTCCCCTCAAAATCATCACCCCCAAATGTCACCCACTCGTGGCCACTGCCCAAACATCGACCGGCGCACGTTCTGGACCAGCGCCTAGGAGACGTACTACAGACGATCAATGATGAATTATCCCCATAAAATGCGTCCATCGCAGTGCCCCCATCGTGCCACATCCCGCTGCGATTTGTGCACGTTGTGCAGCTTGTGCAGGAACCGCAGGTGCTCCCTCCGCTCTTGACGTCATGATGTCTTGCCCATTACAGCTCAAGCTCCCCAACGCCGGGGCAGCAGTCACGTAACGAGCGCCCTTCTATGATGAAATGGCCGTTCCTTCTGCAGCTATGGCAGCTATGGCAATGAGGTCAGCTTCGCCATTGGGGTTCAAATAGGAGGAGCTGTCCAAGACCGGAGCTGGTCACTTTCGCTCTCACCTACATCACTTCACGATACCAGCAAACGAAGCTTCATCTGCGTGCTTCTCAATTGACCTCGTCTGCAAACAAATACCAAATTCACCACCACAAACCCGCCACAATGTCTTTCTCCAACACCTCCACCGGCGACAAGCCCGCCGACCCCTACAAGGCCACCAACAAGGACACCAATGTCTCTGTCAAGGATAAGGTCGAGGACCTCGTCAACTTCGCCAACAAGAGCAAGTTCGGCATGATGACGACCAGAGATGCCAAGTCGGGCGCCCTCGTCTCCCGCTGCATGGGTGTTGCAGCCACGGTAAGCTTATTCCCGCCTCATGCTCCTGGGCGGCACCAGAAAATCCTAACGCCACCCAGGAAAACGGCGGCATCGATCTGCTCTTCTTCACCAACACAGAGTCCCACAAGACGGATGAGATCGACAGCGATCCCCACGTCAACATCGCCTTCTACAACAGCTCTGGCGACTGGGCTTCCATCTCAGGCATCTCCAGCGTTCTCACCGACCGATCCATCGTCAAGAAGCACTACAGCTCCTCGCTGAAGGCGTGGCTCGGTGACCTCGGTGACGGCAAGCACGACGGCTCTGAGAATGACCCCCGTATCGGCGTCATCCGCGTCAAGACGGTCAGCGCCACATATGCCATCAGCAACACCAACATCGTTGGCAAGGTTGCCCAGGTCGCTGAGGGCATCGTGACCGGCAGCCCTGCCCATGTCAACAAGCTTCGCGAGATCTCGTCCTCCGAGGTCGAGCAGTACCGCTCGGCTTCCTCTTAATTGCGTTAATTAGGGTCAATGGAAAACATGTACATTAGAAGCGTCATTTGGGGGAATGAGGGAAAAGAACCAGCACCAACCAACCCGTATAACGGGAAATGAATGATGACTATTGCTTCCCATAATCCGCCTCCCAGCTCTTGTCAAAGGTCTCCTTGTTGAACGCAAACTCGCGAATGTAGTCCCTCTCAAGCTCATGCGCCCGCCTTCCGAGCAGAACCATGCTGTGCAACGGTCCTCCCAGAATCTCATCCGTATCGCACAACTCCTTCAGCGTGCCCGCCACAAACTTTTCCGTCTTGCCGCCCACCCTCGCCGCGCCGACCGCGAGACTATCCGGCCCGTACACGCCCTCGCCCTTCTCCTCCTCAATCTCGAGCATCTGCGCCGCGCACTGGCCCACCGTCATGTACCGCGGCGGCTCGTAGATCTTGCGCCCACGCGCCATGTTCTCGAGGCTCTGCTCCTTGACCTTGATGTCGAGCAGCACGAGCGTGTGCAGGCCGATGCTGCGGTTTTCGCGGATACGATCATAAAAAGAGGCCGGCTTCCAGTTGTCGAGGAAGAAGACCATGGAGACGGTCTGGCCAAAGTTGTAGAGCTGCAGGCCCGTGGCGCCGATGCCGGACATGATGGAGGCGTTGGGGACGGTCGAGACGGGGATGGCGAGCTCGCGCGCGCGCAGGACGAGGTCGGTGTGCGTGGTCGCGCCAAAGGGGTCGCCGACGACGAGGAAGGCGACGTCGACGGTCTGGGCATCGCGGAGGATCTCGTCGCTGTTGGACTCGACCATTTCGCGGTCGGCGATGACGACTTCGCGGCCGTAGTAGCTCTCCTGCGCGGGGTGATTGACATGTCAGTTGGCCTGGCCCGAAGCAACGAGTGTAAAATAGGTGGGATTGGAGTAGGACGCACCAAGATGGCCTTGTCCACGAGTAGGATGCTGGTGTAGGCTTCCAGGTAGACCCTGGAGGCCTTCTTGACGACCTCGAGGCCCTTGACGGTGATGTCTGTCTCGTCAGAGAGACCGAGACCGACGAGGTACAGCATTTTTGCGGATCTATGGGTATCAAGAGGAGGGGAGGGATAAAGCTGTGTTGCTCTCGAAGTCGCAAAACCAGAGGGATGAGTCGACGCCTTCTAGACCCAGCGCATGTCCATTTACTTTTTTTTTTCTCTGCGACTTTGGAGGGGGAGGGGTTGGAGGGGTAGGCATTTTTTAGCGCTGTAACCCCACCATCGAGACGCCCCTGGACCATGTCTCGTCCGCCCCTCCCAATTTTCCCTTGCCTGAATCCCTGCAGCCTCGTCCGCTAATCAGGTCCCCAGTCAAGCCATATCTCTCAGACACCAAATTTCATCATCGACGCGTCTTGGGACTGTTGGCCGCGCTCTCCGAACATCAACCATCCTACGACCATCGACCACCATCCATCTCCCCACATCATTCCATCGAAACCTGCGACTGGCGAGGAGACAAACTCCCGACCGAAACGACGCGTTCACGCACCGAAGCACCACAAACACACACAATGGCCGACAAAAACGGCAGCGCGTACGGCGCGCCCGCAGGCGACACCGACTTCCGCAAGACGTGGGACCTGGACGAGTACGCCGCCAAGGCCAAGGACCGCGAGGCCAAGGAGAAGGAGGAGTCCAAGGCGCGGTACGAGGCGAAGCTCGCGGGCAAGAAGTACCACAAGCCGCTGACGGGCAACGAGACGATGACCTCGGCGCGGCGCAGCGTGCTGGACCTCAGCGCGCAGGTGGGCAAGACGCAGCTCGTGCCGGCGGGCGCGGGCGTGGGCAAGCGCGGACGCGGCGCGGGTTTCTACTGCGAGGCGTGCGACCTGACGTTCAAGGACAACAAGCAGTTCGTGGAGCACCTCAACACGCCGCAGCACCTGGCGAACACGGGGCAGACGACGGAGGTGCGGCGCGCGACGGCGGAGGAGGTGCGGGAGCGGATTGAGATGCTGTGGCAGCGGAAAGTGGACTTTGAGAAGGAGAAGGCGACGAGTCTGGAGGAGAGGCTGGCGCTGCGGGAGGAGGAGAGTTTGAAGGAGGCGGAGGAGAGGAGGAGGAAGCGGAAGGAGGCGGATGAGAGGAGGAGGGTGAAGGCGGAGGAGGCGGAGAAGGTGAAGACGGAGTATGGGGAGGATGTGAGGATTGAGGGGGAGCACGACGAGGATGATATGATGGCTGCGATGGGGATTAGCGGGTTTGGGACGTCGAAGAAGAAGTGATTGTTCGTGGATGGTTGGTTCAGGATGCAACAAAAGAATGATACCCCCTCCCTCCAGTCTGGTAAGGGTTTAGAGTTGAGGATATGAGAATGAAAGTAGGTGAAATATGGTCATGGGTCATGGAGTTGGTGATGGCGGTATCGGTGGTCGGTCAGGCATTTGGGTGTCTTCACCGAAGCTAGTCGGTGAGCATCGGTGAAGACGCCACCCCCGGCCCCCTGCAGTTCGGGTAACCCCACACGCATTGGCTCCGATTTCGACGACCTCACCACACGACAGCTCCGTTTGCCATCTTTCTCCTCCCCGCCATCCACAGCAAAGCTGTCGTCGACACGCGTCCTCGAGCCTGCGAAACCACGGACAAATCCGTCCTCCTGCCACACTACCTCCCGTCGAGTCGTCCATTCTACGCGTACCTTAGCCCCTCGCCGATCAGATCAGAGTTCCCACCTTGGCCCTGCGACACAAGCTGCCTTGACGGAACCGAGGAGAGAGAACCCGAATCGATTTTACGTACCGAACGAACACACATCTACAAACAAATCGCACCGATGGCCTCGTCGTCCGCAGCGGCGGCCTCGTTGCTGCGCCGCCAGCTCAAGGAGATGCAGACGGGGAAGGACATCCCCGGCATCTCGTGCGGTCTGGTCAACGACAATAACATTTTCGAGTGGGAGGTCATGCTCATGATCAGCGACGACTGCAAGTACTACGGTGGTACGTTCTCTACCCTCTTCACCCCATGCTTATTCCACACCAGCTAACGCTTCCCGCCCGTACAGGAGGAAACTTCCGCGCCCGCCTCACCTTCCCGCAGACCTACCCTCTGATGCCGCCATCCCTCACCTTCCAGACCCCGATCCCGTTCCACCCGAATATCTACTCGGACGGCCGGCTGTGCATCTCGATTCTGCATCCGCCGGAGGAGGACCAGTACGGCTACGAGGCGGCCTCTGAGCGCTGGAGTCCCGTGCAGAGCCCCGAGACTATTCTGCTGAGCACAATCAGCCTGTTTCACGGGCCTAATGACGAGTCGCCGGCCAACGTTGAGGCTGCGCGCATGTTCCGCGAGGAAAGGGAGGGCAAGAACAAGGATTTCCGCAGGAGGTGTAGGGCTTGTGTGCGGGAGAGTCTGGGTGAGGACTAAAGGCAAGCGGTTGAGATTGGTGTGCTGGGAGGGTTTCCGGCGATGGTGGAGAAATATGGCTGCATGGTGGCGTTTGGTGGTAGTGAAAGCATTTTCTAAGCTGAGTTGGTATTCAAATTGACGCCTGTTCTTGCGCTCTGTTCAAAGTGGACTCGTGAGGGGTTCATTCCCCATTCTCAGGTCATCGGGGGTCCCATCATACTGAGAGAAGATTTTGGAACGGCATGTAACCTAAGGATACGGTAGATGCTGCAAAGGCCACCCTTACTCGAAGCTTGCCACGTCCGCATGTTGAGTGATTTGTCCCCCAAATCACGAGATACGGTTCGAAACATGAAGCCCGCTCAAATCAAGGCAATGCCATGCGATCTTCAGCTGAGAACTTGTTGACATAAAATCAAATGAAAGGCTAACTGTGGTTGCGTGATGGCCAGCATCAGAAGACACGTGCAGAAATAGAAAACTAACGGCCCTTATATGAACAACATTAGGTTCCCTCTAGATTCTGGTTTTTCTCTTGCGGTATGCATGCTTCCTCCTTTTCTTCTTCGAGGGCCTTTCATCGGTGGACACCTCTGGAGGAAACAGTTTTTCAAGCGCCCCAATCTCATCATCAGTAAAAGGGTTGGTCTCCCTAAGATACTGAATCACGTCAACATCATCCTGGCCGTCCAATTTCAACCATTTCGCCGCCCCGTTTCTGATCATTATCTGACAAGCTTCGTACTCAATTCGTGGTCTGGTGCCGGGGGCCAGATATGCGAGCTCTTTGACAAATGTTTCCCAGACGCTGCATGAACTAGAAGGCACGCCGTTATATGGGCGTTTCATAATATGTTTTTTAAATCCGTCCATCTGGAGTAAATTGTTCAGTAACTCCAAGTCGTTCGAATCGGATAGAACTGCCTCAGGCCGGTTTCCAACTTCAACGTGCCCCGATCCGTGGAGAACTTGAAGCAGGATAAAAGCGCTGTTTCGGTTCTCGTAGTATTGAACGTAATTTGTGCGAGAATATCTCAGTTGAAACTGGTGTTTTTGAACCAGTATGCGTGCCTGGCAAATTGCCAGCAATCGAAGAACTCCATCCAGAATGTCATCCTCGTCTCCCAAGAGCGAACTCTTGTTGTTGTTGAGAATCTGTTCGAGCTCTTCGCATCGATGAAAAAGCATATAGCCATCATGTTGGGCCGGATAATTGGTAGCGGTATCTGTTTCTTGGAGAATAAACAGAAACCATAGTATGAAGTCCCTGTTGACAGCTTTGTCTGTTGCATGGAACTCAAGAACACAAAGGCAAGACCTCGCAAGGAAGTACCGATTGAGGGAAGTTCTGTATCTTATTATGGGCCAGTTACGTTGGAGAAACTCGACGACTGTTCGGTGGAGAAAGCCCAATCGAATGCTGTGGAGGTGCGAGTTGGTGGATTCAGGTGACCAAGCCTGGACTAGATCGCGACACCACGATAAGAGCTGGTCTCTGAACACGAGAGGATCTTGATCTTTTGTTCTGTCATTGAGAAAGTTTGGTATGCTGACCAACTCGCTAATACCGGGATCACCAGTATTTAGCTCGTCATGGTGAATTGGAGATTGGTTGCTGGCCATGTCTGGGGTCTCTCGCATTCTCTTGTGCCAGGAATGTTGAGGCACTGTAGACTTGAAGTAGCTCATCGAGGTCTTCGACTCCAGCGTCTGGATAAGCTTGGAGTCTCGTGCCATAAACAAAGTGAGAGGCAATGGTGCTTTGGCCATTAGCAACATGGAGAAAACTTGATCCACCTGATCCTTGTACACATCTTCAATAGAACCAATCATCCTTTTGAAGAATTGTTCAAGGTCTGGGGGAAATTCGGACACTCTTCTTTGCAAGGTGTCAAGTCCGTCGTTATTATAAAGGCCTCGCACAAGCGACTTCACCACTAGTGAAACCCAGAAGAACACTCCTTCAGCTTTGGCGCAGATAGAGTCTATGAGTAGTTCTTCCTGAGCTTCTTGTGACGGCTGAAGCATCTTAAACCGTTTATTCTGACGCAGGGTGCTTTGGACGTAGAGCCGCATATCCTCAGAGGTGAGATCATGCATTTGAATTCGGCCAAATGCACCGATGAATGCGTTGCGGAACTCTTGCCACGGTCTACTTGCGCAGCAAACCTTGATATCAGGCGACTCCGTAATGGCTTGGAGAAATTCCGTTAATTCGTCGCCCTGACCACTGTATTCATCAAGCCCATCTACAAGGATTAATATGCGACAGGGAATGACCGGAAGTGCTTTAAGACGCTCAAATGCGTCAGAAAGTTCTTCGAGGCTCCATGATTCTAGGTATCGAAATTGGCCTAAGATCCGACCTGGCAACAACTCGCTGATAAGTTCTGGAGAGTTGGATAGGATTTGGAATAATAAGCTTCTCAGCAGACCTTCTTGAGATTTTTGTAGTGTTGTTCCCCCAAACCAAAAGAAGTGACTAGCGACAAGGAGTGGTTTACGCCCGGCCCAAGTGTATGCGAGATCCTTCATCATCTTGTGGCCTAAGATGAATTTCATCAACGTCGATTTGCCGGAACCGGGCTTTCCTGTAATCCAAAAGATGCCACTTGACTCCCGTAGCCAATCTGAAAAGTTTCCTTGGGCCTTTTCGCTAAAGATCCACTTGAATGTGTCTTTGTGCGCTTTGGGGATTTCGTTCTGCCGTTCCTTGATTTGAGTGAAATGTAGACTTTCAAGGATAGCCCTAGTGATGCCGTGGGACTTTGCTTGCTCGGCGAATGCTGCCAAAGCTTGGGCCAAATGATTGACTCCACTAGATTGTGTCGCCGAATCTGATTTTAGTAGGTCCTTGACCTGCTGGGCCATGACGGCCAATTTCTGCTCGGTCACCCTGTTCCACTCCTTTGACGCTTCTCCCCAGGCGTCAACTGATTTCCTGAGAGTTCGGTGATGTTCGCTGGAGATCTGTAAGTTAAGTTCACTGTATCTCCGCGGTGGAAGAGGAAATGGTATACGTACTAGATAATCCCTTGGAGCCTGAAACATATCTGTTCTCTGATGTCGCTTAAATCGGCCCGGAGGCCTTCTACCGTGTTGCTCTTCCAATAAGACATGATCGACATTTTCACTTTGGTTCTTTTCTGGTGCCGCTTGGAGTCAGGGACTCTCAAACGGCCAATCTCGGTGCTCAGTTTCGTCGCGGTATTAATGCATCTTGTCACAAGCGGTGCCAAATCAGCGTCCTTCACTACAGCCTTGTCGTTCTTCAGCCTGGAGCAGTGCTCCTCAAAGTCGGAACATGTAGAGGCAATTTCCGCGTTGCGCTGGGCTAATCCGTCAATATCAATGTCGCGGTAGGTCGTGATGATCGTTTGTGTGGTTTTGAAACCAGGTTCGAGAAATTGAAAGATGTTGGCCGCGATGCCGAGCGCTGCGAAGGCCTCGGCCATGACGGAGCCGATAAAATGGATGGCTAACGCTGTTGACTAGCAAACAAATGTCGGGCTTTTGCCCGTAAGATACGAAGATGTCTAGAGGAAGAGAATTATGTTAGTCAATAGGAGAACGAATAGTGTAGAGAAACAGAGCCTGATGATATCTGCGCAGCCTGATTGCGCAGTCAAATACATCAGCTGACAGGCGTTCCTGTGCCACACAACCCCTAGGTGGCTTTCGAATCTCACCATGTAACCATTGGCTCGCTTATGTGCCTGATGCTAATGTACATTGGTACAAGACGCCCCAGGTTCACATTGGAGCCAAGGAAAATCCTGCCCCCAACGATCAATATCCACCCGACTGCAGATTCCGTATTCTATTTACGACACTGTAGAAGGCCTGAGAAGCAACCATACCGATGCATGAATGTCCTCACCCATGCATTATATCTTGTCGTTCACGTATGATGGCCGGGTTTATGGATCCTTTCTGGATGGATTTATCCTACACGTCCTGTACCCCAGTCCACTGGCGGGGGATGGAATGTTCGCGGATTCGTGAAAAAGTCACAGCTATCATTAGCAGATTCAATGGACTTATCAACTGGGTGGCCAAGGTTGTCGTCTGGCCAACGCTACGAAGAGATCGCTAACGTAAGTGGGGGACATCTCTGCTGCATAGAATCGGAGTGAATGTGGCTTCCAAATATTTGACAGCTTTGTTGGATATGAAATCTGACCACAGTAAGGGATTGTGTTAAATATCACTGATGCTGCGCCGCAAATCTTCAATGAGTTAAAGAAAGAGTGGAAATTTAATAATGTAAAATCCCCATTGCGGAATGAAGGAATTCCCTTCGGAAAGCCACACACGCCACCAAGCCCACGTACAATTCTTTAAGACAGATGTAACAACTCCTTAGCTGTCTATCCCTGACCCATCCTTGAACAGATACACGGTATCTTCTCTTGCCCTCTTCAGGATCCTTTCAAGTCGATCGCACAGTAGCCCCGCTTCGATTCTTTCCTCGACCTTGACCTTGATCATATCTTTCTCAATAATATCTAGTAAATGCCCAAATGCCGTGTCTTCGCCACACTTTGCAAGACTCCTCAGATCTCTGAACGCGTTTTGTACTTCATGAAGTACAACTGGCTCATTCTCGACTTTCTCATAAAAGTAAGCTTCATCACCCGGTGTCTTGGCCTTCCTAACGGCATCAAAAGTCTTAACGGCTGTATTCCTGCGTGCGATCCACAAGGTAAACTCCAAGAAGATACATCCAAGTGACCAGATGTCATATTTACGCGATCTTGTCTTTGAAGAATCTCCTTCAGGGGCTTGGTAAGCAGGAGTCGTTGCTTTAGTTGTCGTTGGGTCGTTTCTCTGCAATGTTCCCAGAACATGTACCTTGGAAATGCCAAAGTCAGCGACTTTCAAGATGCCGTAGCCTCTGGTTTTGAAATGAAGAATATTTCCAGGCTTCAGGTCTCCGTGGCGACAGTTTTCCTGGTCTCTCATCTCGTCATGGAGAGCCTGGAGGGCCTCAGCGAGGCCAAGCATCTGCTCTAGACCCCATAGCGCAAGTTCTGGCGATCTCTCTTCGACGTCCATGTTCTCCCACACGTCGACAAGATCCCCGCCATCTGCCCAGGGAAAAATGATGTAGTTCTTGTTCCCTTGCCTGAAGGAGTCAAGCTTCTGCGTGATGTGCTTCGCGTGCTCTAAATCACGTATCTTATCGAGGTTGTTGAACTCCTGTTGAAAATCCTGCTTGTACTTGAACTCTTTCAGTGCCACTTTGAGTCTTGGGGTTTCATTCTGTCAACCATATCAGCCATTCAGAACTGATAAATCATTCGCGAAAGAATTCAACTCACCTCAAATCCCTTTTGGTGAGAAGGGTGAACCATAGCCTTGAATACAACATTGTTGTTTGTACCTTTCACCTCGTCTACGGACGAGAAAGGAAGAGGGCACATTGGATCAATGGTTTGATGATTGCCTGTGGTACTGAAGACAGGCGCCAAAAATAGCCACTGTTTGTCGACGAACACGTCCAGCTTTGGTAGCTCCCAATCGGCAGGCCAGTCGAGCCGCTTGCTACCACTCTTCTCGCATGTTAAGGAATTACCATTCTTGGTCAATGGAAGATCATGATCTGTAAAATGGGCGTCGAGGAGAAGCTTGACGCCCCAAGGCTGGCTGAGATACACGCAGGTGGCAAACAACTTTCGTCCCTTTTCCATAACTCTCTCGGCTAGCTTTACCCTAGCTTGTCGTTTTGCTCGAAACAAGGAAAGCATTCCTCGCTTTTGTGTTAGTCGAAGCTCTTCTTCGACGGTCTCTTTGGTAACGAGTTGCTCGAGCTCGCTCCTTGCAATGTATTTGCGGTTTCCCAGTTTATCTTCGCTATAGGCCTCGCCTAACCTTGCAAATAAATCCATGGGTAAGAAACCTGACTTTGTTGTATCTTAAGATTCGGACAATGAGAGTTGGTGCAAGATCTTGTTGTAAGCCAGGTGTGCCAATTGTGCTCGGATGCGACAAAGTTATCTACCACTAGGTAGTGAGCTGACGGAACGCATTGCTCTTATAAAACTACGAAGAATGGCTACATGATTGATGTTCGGGACCTGGACTACGCGCTTCACTGATCCTTACCTGCCACAGCCTCGTCAGCAAGAATTCTTCCCGGGAATAGCATGGTATTGTGCGGTAAATGCCTCACCATACCACCAGGCTGGGTTATGCAACCACATTGTGAAAGAAATGGTGGCTGCGTCGGTGGACCATGTGACAGTCATTATGTGGGCAGTGTTCTGCATACTTGGGAACTAACACATGCGCCCCCGCAGCCTGCGTGGTGACTATGTTGGTATACCGACAGCCCCGAAATTTCACGTAGTGGTTGCATTATGCATGATCAACCATTCAAAATCCGCATCTGCAGCAGACCAAGTAAAAGTCCGCATGATGCATGCAATAATTCGTACATGGTGCATAATGGCTATATGCCATGCTATCGACCTAGTACGTCCCCAAACAGCTGCCTCAATCGTTGGCAGCCATATTTCATAGATCGTTCCCCCCAAAATAAAGCTACGATAGGCTGCCTCGTTTTTGTACTGGACACAGTTTGTTGGCGCCATAAGTCCTGTGCAGAAAAAATACCGGCTAAATGGGCCAATGGCAGTGGGTGCATAAGTTGACCTGCGGTTGCTTCGCAAAAGGAGAGGAGCAAGTCATACCAAGCAGCGGGCCCCAGCCTGAGGAGGTCGGTCTGTCACATACAATATCCTTCCGAAGGACCCCAACAATAAGCTCCCGGTCTCCGACATTGGCCACAAATCTTAGCCGTATCAAAACAGCCTCTTCGAATAGTACAACTGGCGGGCCCAATCAGCGCAGTCTTTCCTGGTCTCAACGGGTATCTGGTCGCAAAATTAGACCCCAGCTATCCGGCACAATGTCAGACAGCTCACCACAAGGCAGGATACTCGCAGCGACCGTCCAAACGACGTACGAACAGAGTGAGGGACCGAGATCCCCAGAAGTGGGAGGTCAGAATGGAAGAGAACCACAAGGTAACCTGGAGGACGAGGACTCTGAGCTGGAAGATGACGACTCAGAGCGTGTATCACCACCGTGGATTCCATTATCTGAGGTCAAACACGTGATAAGCGCAGCAGAAGATGAGCTGAAGACACTTCAGCTCTCACGAGTTGATCCCGATAGGTTGCAAACATTCATCAGCAAGGCACAGCGGCTGTGTGCTCTTCTCATCCATATCGACCGCCTACATTGGATCGAGGCCTTCTGCGAGCAGGATTTTGGAGATGCAACATTTCCAGTCAAAATTGTGCAGAAGAACAAAAACACATGTACAGTGCGGCGATTGAAGACCAAAGCAACCTTGTCTGAGGCATCAGTCGACATACACATTGCAAAGCCAGATGATAGAACAATCATTCATACGATTGAAGATCCCCACCAGTGGTTTTTCTTCCCTCCCGTATTTGCGAAAAGCGGCTCTCCCTATACCTTCGACCCCCGATGCAGGCTGCCATTCCTGAAGGAAATCACCCACAGAGCAACAAATTTCAGTGCGGTGACCGAACGTGTCATTCACAAAAGTCACCTGGATTTTCCGAAGTTCCCAAATGATGACCAAATTGTAGGTTATCTATAGTCATGTACCTTTTGATTGGGGAGCAAATAAAAGCTGAATGTTCTACAGGGTACTGTGGTCGATGATGATGGAAATCCTCACGTCGCTGTGAAGGAACTCACCTCGGAAAAGTGGTTCGGGCCGCGATTCAAGGAAGTTGTCAAAAACGAGGAGGCAGTTCTGGTCCACTTTCAAGAGAAAAAGCACGACCACTTCATCAAGGCCATTGCCAGATACACCCAATCCCGAAAACATTACTTTGTTTTCCCGTGGGCGAAAGGCGGAAATCTTCACGACTTCTGGGAGAAGCAATCTAGCTTGAGCGACGACTGCCTCAATTTCAGTCGCGAAACCTGGAATACCTTCATCAAATGGTTCTTTCGGCAAATTCTTGGTATTTCTGGCGCCATGAAGAGCCTTCATTTCCCGGTCAACAATCCAGGTGGTTCATGCCGCCATGGCGACCTCAAGCCCGAGAACATACTTTGCTTTTGCGATGTCGTACCTGGCCCAGGTCAGGTACCAACTAACGTAAAGCTGGTGATTGCCGACGCAGGGCATGCGAAAATCCACGAGAAAGCAACAGAGTTTCGGCCTGACCCGACGAGAACCCCGCGTGGGACACAACGATATACTCCTCCAGAGGCTAACAACCCAGGCGAGACCAAGAAGCCCACATCACGACGATACGATATCTGGTCTCTCGGATGTATGTATCTTGAGTTCCTCGTCTGGATTCTATATGGGTACAAGGGACTTCTCGATTTCTATAACGACGTTGGTAATGAGTTCTTTTCCACCACTGGAGCAAACGTTCAAGTGAAATCTCAAGTTCAGGACTGGATCGACGCCATCAAGATTGATCCGAGATGCGCGCCTTTCACATCAACCACAGTTGGGAGATTGGTCCACCTCATCGAAACCAGGCTATTGGTCGTCAATATCGAGGTCGAACCCACAGACAACACTGATTTCCAAGAAGTCATGGATCTCGGAACGATGGGAACTGGCCCCAAATTAATTATTCGGCCGCCGACTATTAAGATCAACCCTGAGCCGACACTGGCAAGAGCTGATGCAAAAGAGATGGTAGAAGAGATGGAAACCATTGAAGCCGCAGCGGATAAAGGTTCGATTGAGTGGATTAACTGGGATGGCATGGAACAAGCATCCAAACTGGGAACACCGCAAGCATCCGATACCCTTCTTTCCGACAAGCAATTGAAGACAGGCAAGCAGCGGCGCCATAGCTTATCAGTGGTTTGGAACTTCCTGTCATTGCACTCATAGACGCTCACTAATACCATCTACAGACTCAGAAAAGTGAGGTAGGGACCTCTCCAAGTATATCCTCACGTTTGAGGTAGTTTCGTTCTTGCTTCGTTGTTTCTGGGACTGACGTAATCCGTGTGACGTTAAAAGAGAGTAAGTTACTTCTATCCCTGGTGTATGACCTGTGCCCCGCTATATATTGACGTCGAATTTAGTACGTACGTAACAGCCCCTAGAATGCAGCAGAGCGGGGCTAGGCTTACAACTGCTCGTGGGTTTCTTGCAGATGGTAATTGTTGATTTCTCCTGACCCTCGGATTGACGTTGCTAATGTCGCTTTGTCTTATGGTATCGAAGTTTGTATGTGATATTACTCCTGTCTTTACTTTCACAGGCTTCAAGCTGATCAGCACTCGTTCAGACGGTGGGTTACAGCCCTTCATGATCCATGGAACTAAGTCTGAACACCATAAACTGATAGTGTTTGGATTCGTCAATAGCCGGTAAGAAACCCCCTATGATTTTGATGAGATCAGGATGCTAAACGTCTGTAAATGACTAGCTTGACAACAGCTGGAAGTACACTGCAGATAGCAGCCTTGCCAGTTACATTGTCCGTCAAACTCCAAATACAATCCGACACCAGCACGTGATTTCCAAACTCTGCGAATATTGCGAGCACCATCGACTTTGGCTGCCTGACTACAGATTCTCTGTGAAGTTGCTTGACCTTGTGAGGAGGTCTGACCGGTGCAACTTCTGCAGACTTTTACACAGATGCATGAAAGATCGAGCAGCGCTCAGCCGGGATGTCATCACGTTTTTGAGATCAGACTCAAGCTCAGCGCTGACCTTCCATGAGAAACACCTTCGCCCAGTATTCTCCCTGTGTACTACAATTAGTAAGTGGACTCTCTCGTATGACTGTTTAGAGCCTTTATGTATGTCGGCCTGTCCAGCTGGGGAAAGGTCGAACCCTGCTGATTGATAAAGGCTCAAAGCGGCTCGCAGAAAATGACGTCCATATGGGGTTTCCTACTCTGTTGCCTCCAGGCAGCGACACGCACATCAGAATACTTGCGGAATGGCTCAGTACCTGCGACAAGAAGCATAAACACCACCAATCTGGAGGCGATTTTGTCCCGTCTCGGCTCTTGGACCTTGGATACAAGGAGTGCAAGAAAGTGCGACTCGCGTCCAGTTTCACGGACAAGACCTCTATGCGCTATGCAGCCTTGTCACATAGGTGGGGCTCCCCGAACGAAGCAAGACCGGAGAGTGTAACGTTCCCTGTCACAACATGTGAGAATCGACACATCATTGAGAGCCCCCAGGGAGTGGATGATATTGTACTGCCCCAAACCTTCCAGGATGCCGTTTGTATCACCAGAAGCCTTGGTATACGGTATCTATGGATCGATTCCTTATGCATACTTCAGAAGACTGGGAAGAGCCACGATTCAGAACACGTGGAAGACTGGAGAAGAGAGTCACAACGCATGGAAAAGGTCTTCAGTTCCGCGTACTTCACGATTGCGGCTAGCTGCGCAGATCATATGTTTGATGGGTTTTTGAAGACACGAAGCCCGAGAGATATTGTCACCATGACTACAAATGATGGTGAAAAGTTTCATGTATGCGAAAATATCGACGATTTTGATCATGACGTTGAACAAGGTGAATTGAACAAGAGGGGTTGGGTGTTACAAGAACGCGCTCTATCACGTCGAACACTTCACTTCACGAAGGGTCAGACATACTGGGAGTGCGGCGAGGGCATAAGATGCGAGACGTTCACTCAGACCACGAAGTAAGTTATCCAAGATGATAAAGGAGCCAATATAGTAATAACTATGTCACACAGTCGCAAAGCAGCCTTTCTTGGTGACTCGGACTTTCCCAATGCCGTTAAGTCCGATAAGCAAGGGAGACAGCTTAAGCTTTACCATGAGTTTTACGAAAGATACTCCTCCTTGGACCTTTCCAACCGAACGGATAGGCCGATGGCAATTGCAGGGCTTGAGAAAAGACTGATATCAGCCTTGTGTTCTCCGGGAGGTTACGGTATCATGCACTTGAACTTTCCCAGAGACCTTTTGTGGCAACGTCAGGACCAGAATCGTTCACTAGAGCGCGTGGCGTTTGATCATTCGTCTAGAGTACCGTCATGGTCATGGATGGCTTTTCATGGAGAGATAAGATATATGAACGTTCCATTGGGAGACGTCATTTGGGAAGAACGTATTATTTCTCCTTTCCATCTCAGCGACTTGGCCACAGACACAGGTTACGATACTCAGCATCCGCATGAGTTCAATGCCCCGATATCGGTGCTGACGAGGGAAAGAGAAACTGATCCGACTACAGACAGACCGAGACTGCTGATACAAGACGATATGACCTTTTCGCTCCAAGAACCAGTCAAGTGTATCGTCGTCGCAAGAGGCAAGAGGAACCTACAGCTGTACGCTATTCTCGTGCACCTGGTTAAGGAAGAGGATGGAGTTCAGATTTTCGAGAGGTCTGGCGTGGCGTATCTAACGAAGAACGACATCGCAGTTGAAATCAGCGCAGAGCACACTTGTATAGGAAGGATTCAATAGCAATGGGCAAAACCGTTAGTCGGGGAGGGGGTACCTAGCGGTTCGACATCAGAATATTCAAGATCCGGGGGAGAAACTTTCAACAAGCCGTCTTCCATGATTGTTTCGGTTATGTCATTGGGAAATAGTGATTTTAAAATCAGCAACTACAGATTGATCGCAGTAGCTCATTTCCCTTATCTTTCTAGCTGCAGAGTGCTGTATCGTTTTGTGCAGAATTCCTGTGTAGATTCAAGTATGACCAGGGATACATGATTGGGATACTTTAAGCAACACGTGCTTAGAACCTCATTTGTAGTATGGATCCACGCCCCTGCCCGTGTCTTGTCTGTACAGTACGGTTTGAGCTGACTTGAGGCTACTTTTGGTTCATTATTATGATCTTGATGTTCTTCCTCCCGTGCTGCGCCTCGAATGCCTGTGCAGCCTCGGTCAGAGGGTACGTTGATGTAACTAACGGCTTGAGATCGACGAGCTTTCTCTCCAGAAGACTGATCGCGTCTGCAAAACAGCCCGGCGTATACCGCACAGTACCTGTCTCATTATGAGAATAGTTTCAACGGCAGCAAAGGGTCATGACTTACCCCTGATATTGATCTCCTTGGCCGTGACCAAGAATAGGGGCACCGATGTGAGGGGTTTTCCTAACCCGGCTTGAATGCAAGTTCCACCTGATTTCAGCATCGCGATTGCCATTTGGATACAGGACTCTGCTCCACTGGCCTCAACTGTGACGTCGAAACCGTTGCCAAGTTCGTGTTTGGAGTTGAGTTCCTTGGCGTATTGCTGATAGAAGGAGAGGGAATCTACAGATGGGTCTTCGTTCTTCGGAGGGACGATACCGATGGTCGCGCCGTACGTCTCTGCGAATTGCGTTCGAGATGATTCAATGTCAAACATGATGACCTTCTTGACACCGTATGCCTTTGCAACAGCAAGTACTAGGAGACCCAAAGGACCACATCCACTGAAAGAGAAAAGCGTCAGCATGGCCGGCCATCCTGTATACATATAGAAGACCATACAATATAGCCATTGTTTGGTGAGCGTTTAGAGAGGCTCTCCTGGCGAGTTGAACCGCAATGGCGAGCGGTTGGATCGCGCCTGCCTCCTCCCAGGAGATTGAATCCGGGATGGGCACCGTCATTGAGGCCATGCAGGTGAAATACTGGCAGAGTGTGCCATCGGTGGGGTCAAGGCCGCAGTACTTCAAGTTCGCGCAGATGTTCGGGTTGCCCTTGACACAAAACTCGCAACTATTTCAATTAGCGTCAGCACTTTTCGTAATTGAGATTAAAGACAGATGAAACCTGAAGCCATACTTCATGCAAGCAAAACCTGGCTCCACAGCCACTCTCTGTCCGACCAACCGGTCCTTAACACACTTTCCGACCTGAATGATGATACCCGAAGACTCATGACCAAGAACGAGTTGGCGAGATACCTTGTCGCTTTTCCAGTTGTGGCAGTCCGAACCGCAGATACCTGTCGCAACGATTTCAACGAGCACTTCATGATCGCCTGGTGGGTGTACAGGACGTTCTTGGATCTCTAATTTCTTTGGTCCAACCCAGACTACGGCCTTGTTCGATGTGGGAAGGCTCGTCTCCGTCATTGTGTCAGTCGACTCAACCTTATATCAAGGTAATGAGTCCGTTAATTGGATACGGTATGTTTCCTGACGATGCGAATGACGATCGACGTGGCTAGACAGTGTACAAATTGAATGACACTGAAATCGAAACGTGACTTGATTGGTCAAGCTTGAATTTGGCGGAAACACATAGACAATGCGAATTCGTAGAGTGTGTTGTTCGCCCGAATTGAAACTTTCCCTTGAAACTTTCCCGACAATGAGAGACGCATACCCATATCTTAAACTTGGAGCCGTTTGTGGCATGGGAAAATACAGCTCCCCCTCGCCTTCGGCATGGATCACGGGCCGAAGGTCGGTACGGAGCTCGGCGCTGCGGTACGGCTCCCGGGCCGCAAGGGATGCAATTAGTCAGCTGAACGCTCCTTGGCTTCATATGCCCTGCTATTCCCCGTGCCCGACAATCAAAGCCTTGTTGGGATGTGTTGTGCGACGCGAGATAGCCCAGGTGTTGGTGTAAGGACCCTTGCTCCGAGATATGAGGGGTAGCGTACCAGGCAAACATTAACCATTCTGCCTCTACATCGAGCGGTTGGCTGCAGATAGCAAGCAGAGTCTGGGCATCAAACTGCGATAACGTATCAGTCAGATATCTTACCTAGCAAATGTCTGAGAACTGAAGCTTGCCTTTCGTCTCTTTAAGAGGCCAAAGCTCGCCGCCCTCTGTGACCTTGTCCATCAATCTAGTATGTTACTGCGGGGGTTTCAAGGTCAGGTTTGACAAGAATGGCCTCCGATCCAAAGCGACCAAGCCTCAGGGCGACTACTTCTACTATGATCCCAAACTGGGCTCCAGCTACAGAGAAAGCTCTCGTACGAAAGATCGACCTACGCATCTTTCCCGTCATGATCGTCCTCTTCATCCTCAACTTCATCGACCGCAATAACTTCGCCAACGCCCGCCTCAGCGGCCTCGAAAACGACCTTAAGCTCACTGATGTCCAGTATCAGACCTGCATCTCCGTGCTCCTCAGCGGTTACGTCGCGATGCAGATCCCTTCCAACATGATTCTGAACAAGCTTAAGCGACCAAGCTGGTATCTATGCGGCTGCGTTGCCGTCTGGGGCGTCATATCGGCGGCAACCGGTGCTGTGAGAGGCTTCTCCAGTGCTGTGGTTTGCCGTTTTCTTTTGGGTTGCGTCGAAGCCAGCTTCTTCCCCGGAAGTTTGCTATTCCTGTCGCGTTGGTACAATCGGACAGAAATGCAGCTTCGTGTGACAATTCTGAACAGTGGAAACCTGGCGGCGCAGGGGTTCGGTGGACTTATCGCTGCCGGAATCCTTGCTGATATGGAGGGTGCCGCTGGATTACGCGCCTGGAGGTGGCTCTTTATTGTCGAAGGTGCTGTCACCGTTGCTCTCGCTGGGATCGCACTCTTCATTCTGCCGGACTACCCCAAAACAACAAGTTGGTTAACTGAAGAAGAGAGGCGAGTGGCGCAGGATCGTTTGGCGCTTGATGAGGGGTTGGCTGGAGGATCTGCCGAAGACGAAGATGTTTCCGCCGTTCAAGGACTAATCATGGCATGCAAGGATGTCAAGGTGTGGCTTTTGGGGCTGGCATACCATGCGACGATCATGGGTTTGAGCGTAAGTTCAGCTTTCTTAGCGATGGGATATTTTATTGACTTCAGATAATGCTGATCATGCTCCCATAACAGTTTGTTTTCTTCTTTCCCACAATCACGCAAGGCCTTGGGTACGGCCAAACAGTGACACTACTGCTGACTGCGCCGCCCTGGATGTTCGCTGTGTTCGTGTCCTTACCGAATGCCTGGCACGCCGACAAGACGGGAGAGCGGTTCTTTCACTACTTTGTGCCGCTGTTGACGTGTATGGTTGGATACATCATATCTGCCACGACAACGAACACAGCCCCGCGCTATGTATCTTTGTTCCTCATGACCGGTAAGATTTCTGATCTTCACTCCACACTGAAGGCTGAGCGACTAACAAAACCTTTACTCAGTGGGATTCGCATCCGGTTTCGTCATTCTTGCGTGGATATCCAACATCATACCGCGCCCAGCAGCCAAGAAAGCCGCCGCGATCGCAATGGTCAACGCTATGGGCAATATCGGGAGCATTCCCGGTTCATACATCTGGCCGGCTAAGTATGGCCCGTACTATGTTGAGTCATTTGGTGCAGAGATTGCATTGCTTGGTTTCGCTGCGATTGCTGCTCTTGGGCTACGGTTTTACCTCCGTTCGCAGAACAAGAAGCTTGATCGTGAAGAGGCAATGCAAGACTCTGTTGAGGCTGGTGCGAAGGACTTTGTGGGATATGATGCCATGACTGAGGTCAAGAGTTTTCGTTATTTGTATTAGGACGAATGCATTTTGGTAGTAAGAGTGGTAATAAACTTTTGTACCTGCCTCTTAGTCGGGTAATCTCTAGAAAACACTCAGCCATATGTCAGAATGAGAACGCTGTTGCGACAAGTTATCACTCTGGGCTATTTAAACTTCTCTCTGATCTGCAAAGCTCCTCACCGTCTACTTTCAATACCGAAAGCTGCAACGAGCCAGAAAACATCGTCGATTGGTAATATTATTTCTCCCACGTGCAATCCATATGTACTGCCGATATCTGCTGCTGATAACGGGACATTTGGGACAAATTCGGCGAAAGCTCCCCATGCCGGATTATTCCTATCGTACTGCCCATTGCCCAGTAAAAGGTGCAGCTTATCTCTCGCTCGTCCAGCTCCCAATCGAACCAGCAGGGGCCTTGAAAGGTACAGTTGCCCCTTACGGACCCCTTTCCAACAACCGTCGGCCCGAGGTCCGTACCGCAGGCCAAGAGAGGCCTGACACCGACACGGGACATGCTGATTGGTTTCCTCCTCATGCCCTACGTACAAATAATACACAGATCACGTTATTGAAGTTGAGGGAAGCCTATTCTGTATATTGAAGACGAAAACTGACAATTGTTGGATTTTGAAATGACATAAGAAAACGGATTTTGGCAAATTGCTCTAAAGACACACCCACGCAAGAATATTCGCGCAGTAAATCATTCATTGTCCAGTAGGAGGAGCATCAGGTCACTAGAAATGACTTCTCAGTAGGCTGGATGACATGTCTGGATCCAAATTCCAAAAGACTGTCCACAGCCCCAACTCAGATTACAACAAAGCCTGGCTAGTCAATCGCAATCTGTGATATTGCTTCTATTCCTAAATCTAAGGATATAGCCAATGGGTTTCCTAGTTCTATTTACTCATTTCAACTCAGTACTGAAGAAATCCATGTTTTGGAAGCCTTTTTCGTTTCCATCATGATTTTCTAAATCGATGGATGCCAGGAAGCTTTCCATGCGACCGGCGAGCGAAGCCCCACAATGCTCATGAGAACACGCCCTTTGGCACAGGTTACCCCACATGGGCGCGCCTTTCGACATGTTAACTTTGTCTTGAACTTGACAAGAGCGGAATACAGGGAAGTCCCCGAATCATGCATTTTTTTATTCCAAAATACAAATGTCACAATGATCCCCTCTGTTTGGATCCTTACTTAGCTAAACATTAAGTAGTTAGCCAGAAAGCCACGTCTTGCGACACCACGCCGAACATGGAACGCCCCCCGGAACTCATTAAACTCCGAAACCACCGCCCAGGAGACATGACTTACATCGCCCACCGTCACGCAGTGGTGTATTATGCGGACTACGGTTTCGAAAACTTATTCGAGTCGCATATGTCTAGATATACGGCTCATTTTCTCGACAACTTTGACCCATCGTCAGAACGTTGCTGGATCGCTGAGAGAGAGGGGCAGTTTCTGGGCTGCATTATGCTTACCAAGGACCGAGAGGTGCCAGGGCGTGCGAGGGTTAGGTGTTTCTTTGTTGAAAAGACCACGCGAGGTCTTGGGATTGGCACAATGTTGGTCGAAACGTGTCTTGCCTTTGCTAGACAGGCAGGATACGAGCGCGTTGGACTCCAAACGTACAAGGAGCTTAGCGGTGCGAGGCGGCTGTACGCCAAATTTGGGTTTCAAATCATGAAGACGGAGGAAGAGCGTGAGGAATGGGGAAGAAAAAGGGTTTCAGAAATTTGGGAGTTACTCCTGTAAATGTGTCAATTTCGCCGCGGTAGGCAGAACCATCTCTGATTGCAAGAAATTACACTGACAAACACCACAAAGGATTTCAACTGTGCCTATTATCATGGCTCATAGGGCAAGCCATGCATGATGGACATACCAGCAAGACTTTGAATGTAATATAGTCGGTGGCAATCAGCCCATTCTGTCGTCTTCTTCCATTACCACAAGTTATCAATAGAAGAGCGACATCATGCCCAAGTCAGCCCGACGGACGTCTGCCATGTCTAAGCGTAGTATGCACCAAGTTGAATGGTCTTATTATTCACTAGCCTTATGGTGGTCCTTGAGGCTTCCTTCCTGTGATGAAGCGATAACTTGTGATGAGCCTGTAGTCTTTGCTCCTGAACTCCCTCTTTACACCTTCCATGAGGACTCGTGCCTGGTCCTCACTGAAACCCAATACTCGCGTGAATAGGGCAGGGGTGTGTGATTCAACTGACATCTGCATGTGCGCCAGCTCATAACGACCCAGCTCTTTCAAAGCAGGCTCTTTTGCCCATGGGCCGATAGGTATCTGCAACGGTGTTAACACGAATTCCAACGAACAAGAAAGTGGGTAGGGCTCGACTTGCCCTGTAAACCAGTTCTTGAACATCCTCGAAACCAGCGTCAATCATCCACTGCTTGTGAAACCTCGCAACGTTGATCTGTTTGCCATATGTCTTACTCGCATCGTCGAGCTTCGTGACCCACTCCTTCGTCCAAATTGCCCGATCGAAGCTGTCGTCGTCACTAAAGATCCAGGCGTCGTACTCTTGCATCTCCACCCATCCACCAGGCTTCAACCCGCCCATGACCCTGTCATAGAATCGCGCCCAATTTGATGATGTGCCGCTTAGCGCACGGCCATGGATGTAGTCGAATTTCTCATCCTCACGATACGTCCAGTCGTCTTCATAGTCGTCGACATGAAACTTGCAATTCGTGGGAACCCACTCAGGCTGGATCGGGGATAAGTCAACGCCAAACACATCCGCTGTGGGAAACTCGTCCGCTAGATCAATGGCCCATATGCCGGTGCCTGTGCCGAGGTCGAGTACCCTTAGCCCTTCAGCTGCTTCGCTCGCCGGATCCGGTAGAGGCGCCGTGTAGGTTCGACCACCCAACAGCAGGCGCCAGATGTGATGTTGAAGGTCCAGGCGCTCCTGCTCCTGGTCGTCGTTCGGGAGGACATACTGCCCCTCGCGATACGCGTGATATCGCCGGCCGTTCTCATACTGATAATGATAAATGGACGATGTGATGGACGACGTGTACGCGGACCCGGCGTCGGAGCCGTAGGCCGAGTCATGGTCATCTCGGCGGATGTCGTTCTGTCCGATAATCACGTCAGCCTGCAAACGTCCTCTTCGGTCCGGCGGAAGTCTGATGTGCGGCGTACGTCAACCTGCAGCGGCGCGACGGCCTCGTTCTCAACGGGGTTGAGAAGGAACTGGATGCTCGTCGGACCCGTGTTCCGCGGAGGCGAGGGTGTCCGCGGTGTCACAGTAGTCGCGGGTGTCGGCGATTCAGTCGACATTGGGTCGGCACTAGGGTGCAGTCGCTGACCCGGGCCCGAGTACCCGGAACTGGAACCACCGGTACTAGAGTGATTCGACGTCATTGGAAGAGTGTCAAAAGATCTGCAGCGTATTTTTTGCCTGTGCGACGCGCCGTGGTGCTTTTCCAATTCAGTTGCGGCTTCAAACAGCCGCGAAAAGCCTAAAAAGATCGCGGGCGGAAGCGTTGAGAACGGGATCAATCAAATCATCAGCCCACGTCACAGTATCATTTGATTCCCCGGTTGCAGAGAAAGGATGAGAGAGAAGGGGGGAAGTGCGGATCGGCCGGGAACCCAGCTTGAAGAATTTCCTGGGAGGAGCCTTGCTCATAAACCCCTGGGCACCCCATCCCTGAGCCGACTTGAAAGCGTGGCAATGAGTCGAAAATATCCCCTAGTCCTCATTCAGCTCAACGTCCGTGCCTCCCCATGTTCAGCTCTCCAGTCGGTGTCCACTAGCGGAACTATTCCATTGATATGCAATAAAGCATGATCAATATTTGCGAGAAATATCGCTTGACGATTACCAAGGGGAAAATAAGAATTGATAGGACCAATTCTCTGTTGGGGATAATAACTTGGACCTCTGAACAGATCTGACCGGATCAGATTTGCCTCATATCACAGAATTTACTCTACCATCCAATTTGATACAAGCAAAGTTTCAATTTCCATTTACCATGGCTTTCGTTATGTAATAAAATTGTGTTTTAAGTCATTGAAAGTATGATAAATTCATGTTTATCAGACAGCATATGATCACTGACTCACTCGATGAATCATCTCATGAGGTAAACTCTCTGACATGGTTCATCCGACTTCTTCAATTCTGCGCCATAAGACCCTCGAGAATTTCGACATGACAAGCTGGAACTCAACGCAAGTTCTGTCCCGAGTTCTATTGCAACGTGAGACCTTGGGCGCTCTGCCCGTTTCCGCTCTAACACAATTAACGATACCGTAAAGGTCGGGATTACATCTGATGTACAATAAGTGAGATTGACTGAGGTCAATCTCTAAACGCTAGAAACAAGATCTCATAACGTCGTGACTGGGCCCAGAAGAGAGGTATCACCTGGTGATTCTCAGAGTCGCCTAGCCGCCTTCCTCCATTGACCTCATCATCCAGGCAGGCGGCATGTCTATTTTCAAGGTCGTCTCTTCCGCCACATCGTGAAGGTTCTCAGTTCTCGGGGGCACCGCTACACCCACAGCCTTCCAATAATCGTTCAATAATTTCCAGTCCAGCTCGATCCCTACTACCAGATCATCAGCCCACACAGGCTCTGGCCTTACGCCTTGAAAGATAACTTTCAGTTCGAGCCGAAAATACCGCTTCTTACGATGTCCGAGTACGACTAGAACCTTCCTGCAAAGCCGCGATAGACCTGAGCCTGCGGCGTCGATGGCTCCGTCGCGACCGCCTGGAAATTGTGCCCAGTAATTTCGCACTGCATCCAGGGCCAACCAACTAAGTTCGAACTCAGTCTTCCAGCCCGACTTTGACGGATGGTAGTCGATTGTTGGCGATGCGTCGATGATTGCATACAGCTGAATGTTATAGACGTCACCGCCGTTGTAAACGATGATGTGTTTTGTAATAGATAATATAACTGGAGTCCAAGTATTCAAAACTTCCTCTAAACAACGCGATGGCTTTTGAGGCTGCGGGTCTGGACTCTCTGCAGACTACCAAAAATTAGCGCAACTCCGTGGGCAAGAATCAATTGGTGCTCTTACACTAGGCGTCGGAGAATAAAATAGTGCTTTCTTATCATCGGCATCGCTTTCGCTTGGTAAAACAGTTTCCAAATCGCTTTCAAAATCGGTGTCCAAGTCGCTGTCCCATTCGCTCTCCGAGTCACTCTCCAACACCACACGTCGGCGCGATGGAGGTATTGGGATGATCTTGGGCCGGATCTTGGGACGCGGATAACGCAGGGTGACGATCAATCGCTCCGGTGGCTCCGGCGAACGACTCAGTCTTGAATGAGGCTTCGTGCAAACATAGATGCAATCTTCGGCTTCTTTGCGCAGTCTAATGGTCACGAGGAGTTGCTTCTGTTTGCTTCGGGGGTGACGCCGGCGTTCCACGTGAACTCTCGGTAGCATCGGCGAGCAGTGTCGCTGCACTGCCATCGCGACGAATGAACATAACTTATGATGGAATGAACGTGCTATCAGATAGTGGAAAGCCTACTAAGCTTATACATGGAGATGGTGGCTGAGACTAAGTTTGGTTGATGGGTGTTGCGGCGTTCTTCGTGTTGATGTTTGTCGCGTCGTTGTCGGGGTCCGTGTTGCGGACTTGTTGGCCTGATGCAAGCGAAATGAAGACAAACGGCTGCCGCGGAGAATTTTTTTCCAGCGTTCTGTTTGCTGCCAGCGCCGTCGTAAATGGCCCTCCGCTGTATTCATACGGCCCGTGCCGTGATACGCGTTTGTCGGCGGGTCCCTGCATTTCTTTTTTTCTCACTATGCTACATTCATCATTGGATGTGCCCGCTCTCGTCAACATCAAGCGCCTTTTGTTCACCGTTACCTACCGTTCCGCGATTTTATCTGTACGAGGTAAATGATACTTGGGCTGAAGTTAGCTTTTTACTTGGAGGAACACTGGTGATGGATATGGCAATGCCCTCGCGTCGGAGGGCATAGGCAAGACTATAACACGGATAATAACTCCTCGGCACTTTGTTAGAAAGCATTTTTGCATCTCTGTTAGAGTATGTCATTTGATCGCCTGGTAATGTTCTTCGATGAGTATGCTAGGTATAAGCGTAGGAGGAAGGATAAAGAGAGGGCAGATGCTTAAGAAACCTAGATAAGTTGTGCCCTCTAAGGCACGCCAACAGGAGTGAATCCGCATATGACGTGAAACAAATAGTTGATATGGTGATTCATTTGGAGCTCGACTGCAGTCCCATAAGTACAGCCGATCACCCGACCATTCTCGACGGTGCGGCATCGCAACTTCCCGTGGATGGTGCACAAGCTAGCTTACCATCATCACCTCCATCTGCATCGTCATCTTGTCCAAAATTTTGTCGAACTAGAGGAGAAAAGAACAGAGCTGCGAAATTGCGAGTGGTTCAGTAGACAGGACTTAACTATCGGAGGATGAGAAAGAGCAAGACATGGAGCATATGGATACCGAACTAAGCTACGTTGTCTAGATAAGACGACTCCTGTTGAAATCAGGAGAGGGCGTCCCCATCTCCCCGAAATCTATCCATGACGAGACTGTCCAAGCAGAATAGGTTGCTGAGTATGGAGGTGATCATAATCGACAGCATCCGGGATGTCGCGCATCTTCACGGGTTCTCAAAAGTTCGCATCCGCAGAGCGCTCCTTCTCTGCTGCAAGTAGCATCTTTGCCGGGTCTATTTTGCAACAAGAGCGTCGTCGAAGAACCGATTCCTTTATCATCGTCTGTTACTAATTCATGCCCCTCTCCCCAGTCGTCAAAGAGGAAGAGCCGAAACAATGAGAGGGAATGGAGATGCTATATCTTCATGTCAAATGAGGAAGAGACGACGATTCATGTAGAACTACGTCCCGGTCGTCAGTGTTACAGGGCCGGAACTCGTCCGGTATAGCTCATCCACCCGAAAACCCTGTTGCAGAAGATTGCATTTCCTGCCCAAGAGAAGGATCAGCAGCATTCACCGTGTGTAGATTTTTCTACAGGCAAAAAGTAGTAAGCCAGGAGAACAGCGAGGCAGAACCAAGAGCCAGAGGACTGTTATACAAGCGCAGTGTTGCTCTAAGCGACCGACAATTGTCACGCATTTGGCATGCAGTTGAGGACTAAGACTGAGAGTATTAAATGCAGAAGCTGGTCGGTGACTGTGTATTGGCAGGTATCACCGAAGGTTGACTACGACGTGTGGCTAGGCGAATTCGCTAAAATAGAAAGCAGCAACATTGACCAGGTTCATCGTGATGGAAAGACGGAGTGCTGATGAATGATAACGAAGGAAACCCGATAGGAAATGGTAAGCTTGAAGTATGAAATGCAGAGGGAAGGCAGATATTGCGGTAGCCGGCGGCATGTGGAAGCGCGGCTGCTGAGGTTGCGAGCGAGGAATGAAGAAGAGTGGCGAAGTAGAGGGAACCGAAAATTTCAGCTGCAGCACAAAGCGACATCTGCGAAATGGGTTAGGATCAAGCACTCCCCCAACACAGATCATTCCATGTGATGCAGGGCTTTTTAGTGAAATGCAGCGACGTATGCTCTCACGTTCCTGACCAAGTCCTAGACTCGAAAGCGATGCACTAAACTATACTCCCTGCGCTCCGCCCACGGTTCACTCGCGCCATGGCGGAGATCTCCTACCGGGAGAAGCTTATGGCGAGACACAGCGTGGCACATCAGTTCCACCATAATTCCTAGGATCCCTTCCTAGATTCCATTCGAGATTCCTTTGCTAATTCCTCACACATTTCTTTCCTCATTTTGAATGCGGGCCTGTGAGTAGACCTGATGTAATCAAGGGAGACAAAGAGCCACACATGGACAATGTTAGCATCCAGTTTACTTCGTGCTGCTAAATCGAGCTTATCCCATCGAGCGCGAGTTGACGCTGATTTTGCCAAGGTGCGGAAAATGCCAATCAGTAACTATGAGACAACCCTAACTCTTTTTTGAAGCCGCTCAGCACTTCCTGTCCACATGGAATTTGGAGAGAAAGCGGGCTAGTGTCTTGTGGCGTTAACTCGCACTCGATGGGATATAACATCCCGGGAACATCACTCTAGATTCCATGTTTTAGTTGATCTGACTTCTCCTACTGTATCTCTAGCAGGTGCTGAATCTGTGTTTCTTACTCTAATCAATCCTCATTATGCACTTCCCAAACCCATTCTCTCACCCACCACAAGACACGTACGAACAATACTCTCTCATTGCGGAGCACAATGGCCAACTTGCACGGACAACAGAGTCGATGGACGAGACGAGCGACAACACAAGTCATAAATACGCCTCCTTCGTTTTGCTAAGATCTGCGAAAGACTCAGTTTTATCTTTCCTCGACAAGCATCAACACTCCACTGGTACCCTCACATGGAAGGATCGCTTTCTTTCCGCCCTGAAGCTCTCTGCACTTCTACTGCCTGCCTTCGTCGTCAGCCCATTCATATGCTTCACCAGGCCCCCTAGCAACGAACCTCAGCGAAGAAGGCTTAGCCACACAGCATATCTCGATGGACTCCGCGGTGTCGCAGCCTTTGTCGTTTACATCTTCCACTTTTCTTACCTCTGGTTTCCAGACCTTGGCTGGGGATATGGCTTCGAAGATCATCGCATGTTCTTGCAGATGCCTATCATCCGGGCTCTACACTCCGGACGAGCTAGCGTCACTGTCTTCTTCGTCATCTCGGGCTTCGTCCTCACCCTCAAGACCCTGACGATGATTCACAACGGCAAGGGGGACCAGGCTCTGACTACACTGGCTGGATCCGCGTTCCGCCGCCCTTTTCGACTGTACCTTCCCATCTTTGCTGCAACATTCATCATCGCTCTGCTGGTATATGGGGGGGAATATATGCGGGACCCGTCGGGAGCAGCTGTCCCGCCGCGAGGAGAGACCTTTGAGGATCAGCTGCAACACTGGTTCTGGAGCACGGTCAATCTCATGAACCCGTTTCGACCTATTATCAACAGAGAGAACATGAAAGGAAGCGAGTATGACGGGCATTTGTGGACAATCCCTGTCGAGTTCAAAGGTTCGCTGCTCGTCTTCTTCCTTCTCCTCATCTTTGCTCGGACAAAACGGTGGATTCACATGGTCAGCGTTATGGGCACAGGCTTGTGGCTGGTTCACACCGGCGACTGGGACCAGGCTCTTTTTTGTGCAGGCCTGTTACTTGCAGAGATGTCCATCATCCTTCCCAACGGCAGCCCGCCGTTAGAGAAACCCGAAGACGAGTCCCTCGGCTACAGAAAAACGATCATTACGAATTTTGGTTCCAGGATTGGCCATGTCTTTCGCCACGCGGGCACTTTGGCTCTCTTCTTCCTCGGCATGCACCTTTTCTCTTACCCCCAGAATAACGGCTCATCGACTCCGGGTTTCATTACAATCTCCCAGTGGGTGCCTGCCTACTATCAAGCTTCGGAAGAACGGATCCAGCTCTTCTGGATCTCCATTGGCGCCATTGTGTTCATCTTTGCCTTGATGTACTCCCCGACCGTATCTTTCGATCTCCATGTTCCGCTCCCGGGGCTTTGCAACCTCCGCCTGCCTTGGCACCAAACTAGTGCTAGCCTCAATGACGGAGACAAGGAAGAATTCGCAGCAGCAACGTTTTCGGATCACGAGGCCGCCAGACCCGAACCTCTTCTCCAGCGGCCGTTTACAACGAGCTTCGCCCAATACCTAGGGCGCATCTCGTACTCTCTGTATCTATGGCATGGTGCCATAAACCACACGGTCGGAGTGAGATGGCTGTCTCCGGCGTACGCCGCGCTACAGCAGGCTCAAAGCCAGGCTAAGGCACTCACAGAGAGCGGCGACAACGACGCTGCAATAGATCTAATGCAATCAGCTTTGGGTGCGCACAGACTTGAGTTCTTCTGCGGGTTCCTGGTCAACACACTTGCGCTCTTATGGGCAAGCGATGTCTTCAATGCGTTGGTGGATGTAAACGCTGTCAAGTTGACTCGTTGGCTCGATCAGAAGTCTTGGAGGAGGGATTGACTAAACTCATTATCTTCTCCTTTGTTCCTGCGTTATAAGCATCAGAAGCGAGCAAACTATTTCTCAATATGTCCCCGTTAGATAATGCCGAAAATTACATCCTCTAAATTAAAAACCGGCAAGACATGTGTCGTAATATACAGTATATATCGTAAAAGTCGGTCCTTCTTCAGTATTCTCGTGTCTCTGACAGAAGTGAAAGCATGGTAGTCATGCTAAGAGATGTGTTCAAGGTTCATCACTTAAAACATCAAAGTTTACTCACAAACCGCTGTAACGCTACAAATACTATTATTCTCAGAAACATCATAGAAGTAACGCGCCCTAAACAATAGCTACCCGTCCTGAAATTCCGGTAAAGAGCTGAACAGAGAATAGTTGTAACAAATAGGGTCAATGAAACTGGGGTCCAGCTCCGGCACTAGCTGAACTTGCGCTACCGCTGGTACGGCTTCGGCCGTGGGGCTGTTGTTCTCTTCAGACTCACGCGGCGTTGACTGTGTCAACACTGCAGACTTTGACAGAGGTTCAGAGTTGAGCTTGTCCATCAAGTCCGATATCAACCTCGCGGCACATGAACGCACCCGGTGGTACGCAGGCTCGGCCAGGTGCCACGTCCGCTTCATCTTCTTCAAGCAGCCCAGTACCAATGTTACTCTGTTGTAGTGGTGGTCGAAACATTCTTCAGAGTGATTCTTGGACGTGGCGAGTTGAGTGAGGCCAGCCATTGCGAGGGCCGGGATGATGAATGGTGTGTGTTTCTGAATGTTTGGACATAACGAGATGTAGTCCGAAAGCCGTCTTGAAGCGTTCATAGCCTTGATGCTCTGTACGAGCCGCGTTGACGCTGATGAAGAGTGAAGATGCGTGTAGGGCATGAAGTCGTCTTGGGGGCTTGATAACAGAGGGTAGAAGCGGCTTCGTGGCAAGTGGAGAAGCATACTTGCATGAGCGATGATGACATGCGCCTGGAACATCATCTCATCCATGTTTCCGTACGGATCCACAATTTCCATCTTCTCCATCGGCAGGTGATTTGACCAACTGACGAGCGCGTTTTCGATGGCCTGCAGATGGTCGCGGTGGTAATCTTTCAGACGATTGAGAACCAGTACCCGGCCAAGGATAGTTGCAGCTTCAATGCGGTAGCTGAAAGAAGAGAACACAACGTCTTCTTCGAGCAAGATCCTCCTCTTGAACTCGAGAACTTTGCGTGGCTCAGGGAGCTCGCAATTTCCGGTATATAACGACTCTTCGCATGGCAAAGGAACCTCTGGCGAGACAGCACTGCACCGAAAGGAGATAGTCTTCAGAGGGATCGCCATCAAAACATCCGCGACGAAGAGCTCCCACCATGTTCTCCTCAAGCTTTCGGCCTCGACTGAGTTCTCTGGGTGCCTCGAGGAAGCAAAATCTGCACGGTTCATGCCGATTTCCAGGGCGATTTCAGCACACCGGCCAAACGCGATGTGAGCATCGTCGATTTCATCTCGGGAGAACAGAACGATGGAGTAAATCAATAGCGCCTGGACTGCGCAGGTTGAGAGTTCTGTGTTGGCAGCCAGCGCTGCTTCAACGTCACTTCTCAAGTTTTCGCTGGGAGTCGTCTGGGAATAGTGGGAACCGGCAAAGTCGACGGCAAGGTGAAGATAGTGAGGGTAGGCTCGAGAAGCGTACATCGACGCGGGTACGAGAATTGGATGCGCAGTATGGAAGTTTTCGTAATAGAGCCGGCGATATCGGTCGCTTTCAGAGGAGGGCCGGTGTGAAGTATCTGTGTGAGAGCGGATACCATTGGACGTATCCCTCGGTGTTGGCATAAACCACGATAGGTGATCGGATGTCATGTCTGAGAGATATGAAAGTAGATCACCATCGGGATTGACTGGAGGAGGCCCATCTCTTGAGTTAGGTGCGACCGGTTGGATTCCCATGTTTCGGCGTTCCGATGTTGGAGCCTGTAACTGTCCTCTCTCCGTTACCGCACTATCAGTAACAGCAGTTGTTGTCGGGGAGCCATCACCAGATAAGGAAACACATGTTGAGGCTTCTCTGGACGTGGTCGGCGCGATTGTTGCATTGATGCTCGACCCATCCCGCATTTGACGATCACCGGACATCAGGGTGCCTTGTCCCTCAGATGCAATTGATTGTGGGCGAGGCTTCCTTCGTCCGCCTCTCCTAGAGGGCTCATAGTAGCAAGTCTCTCCGTTCTGGATGCATCTCGAGCACACTGGCTTCTTCGCATCGCATTTCAGGTGCTGCTTTCTGCATCCAGTGCAAGCGAGAGCGGCCAGGCCCGTCTGCCTGGTGCTCCTTGCTGGAGGCACGGTCATGATAAAGAAAGACTTCAGGAAACGCAAGTCTCAGCAAAAGATGCGCACGTTTAGCTTGACCTCGGTCGGCGATGGCTAGACGTCGTCCTGACAAAGGGAAAAGAGTACAGATGAACTTCTCATTTTCTCCTGGACGTCGGCTGAGTCGCCGATTGACTGCTCATGGGGTCCATCCAGGTCATGACTCGGCATCTATGATTGGCTAGTAATCTTATCGCACAGGCTAAGACCCTGTAGCGTCAGCCAAGCTGATGCTGTTCCTCGGGGATCGCCGGGCCACGTTGAGCGCGGTCGGGCTTTGACCGTGGTAACGGCTGCTTCACTGAGTGATGTAAGGGGTTTATCATGGGACGTTCAGGTCCCATTTATATGACACTAAAGCTTAATGTTGTCTTATCATCTGACAATCATTTTCGTGCAGGTGGTCTTGTTAGTTATTGCGGTCTGGATGCTGCTGCTTGTTACTTGGCTTTCGTTGATCGGCGATTGACTGGCGGTCGGCGAATGCGCCCTCAACATACACAATCGACCGCGAGATAAGAGGTAGGCACAACAGCTCTTATAACAAACCCATTGCAATTACACCTATTGTCCAGAGGTGTTCACTTGGAAGTACAACTCATTTTTTTCGTCATTCAACCCTCTTTTTAACAATAAAGACAAACCATTTCTTTGCGGAAGCAGCTCCACACATTCAACCCCTAACCGTATTCTTAGCATCATGTTCGCTTCCACACTATTCGCCCCACTGCCTCTGATGCAGGCCGGTCCGCGAGATCAGCCATTATCACACCCAGGCCCCGAACCTACTTACAGTCTCGAGGACCTTGTAAATGACATCAAAGAACATTTGGGAACTTCATCTGGCATTGGTTCGGAGGATGTTGATGAAGATTACTTAATGTCTCTCGTCAAGAGATATGCCACAAATCCCAACGATTGGGCCCGATACTACTACAACTGCCCGGGAAAGAACTATACCCGCAATGCCATTGAGAACATTAACCACAAGGCAAATATAGTAAGTTTTGAACAACCCGATCATTTACAATGCGTTTTCTTACCGAACTTGGCAGCTTCTGTTGGTTTGGAATCCTCTCAAGGGTTCTCCAATTCACGACCATGCCAATGCCCACTGCATCATGAAGGTCCTAGCGGGGGAATTGACTGAGACGGTCTATCATACCCCTTCAAGCACGGATAAAGAGAATGGTCCTCTCAAAGTCAAGAGTGAGAAGACACATCAAGCGGACCAAGTGACCTATATATCCGACGACATCGGTCTTCATCGCGTACACAACCCGCATCCCCAGAACGTTGCGGTTTCGTTGCACTGTAAGTTCCCTTGGAAGGCAAAGACACTGGCCATTTCTGACCATCGATGCACAGTGTACACCCCACCTAATGCTGCGGATATTGGGTACAATATCTTCGATGAGTCGACAGGACGTGCAAGCTTTGTTTCACAAGCCAAGGCTTTTAAACCATCCTCATGAAGTCCAGCTTTAATGTTCTTCACTGGCGGAGCATTACGCGGGGAGCGTTACTTGGTTGCATTTTTTTACGGAGCATATAGCTGGCAGGGATTGATTTTCAGTGATACCAAATCGAATTGATACCTTTCGACTCATATCAAGAATCGGCAATGATTGGACCTAATTATGTCATCTTTGATCTTCTAGTCTGCGCTGGACTTCAGATTGTTCAGACCACAACCTAAGGTCCGGTGCATGTTCCACTTGCGTGACGGCTAATGACTCTTGAGCTCTTGGACATCCACGTGTCAATTGTCCGGGGATTCGTTAGTCGCCATCCATGTCTGTTAGACCATGGCTCATGAGACTAAATGTTGTTGACCCGGTCATGAAGGGGACCAAGTTCAAACTTTACACGCGCCAACCCTACCGGAGCCGCTTTTGGCGGGAGAGCTTACCCAAGGAGGCAAGGTCAAGGCCAACAATTATCGCACCTTGCATTCAATGTGGCCCAGCGAAGCCTTGAGCATCTCGTGAAAGCTGCGATTTCACAAATTTGGGAGGGCTGACTAGACATGCAGCATGCCGACTACAGCCCTCGTGTCACGGAAGGCATCCAATGGTAGTGGGGTAATATTCGCCATATCGTACCTTAGGTAAGTGCTCAACACACACCCCACGTCAGCAAGCTCGCTGACCCCCATCCCACATGCCCTTCTTGTCGATGGAGCGGGGGCACAGAGCGGAATTTAACTAGACAGTTCCCATGCAAGATACGAAAGCATCAATCACAACATACATAGTTTGTCGGCTCACCCTCAATCCTAGCGACACTAAGTCATTTTCGCAAAATGCCAGAATCACCAGCGTCTCTGTCTGATTTCCCTAGCCACAGGCTTCGGTACGACAGCCCATCGCCGATCCATAAAATCGCTACCCTTTCAGCCACGGCAGACTCTGATAACCAGATCTCTATCCAGACATGGATCAAGCGCGATGATCAGTCTTCGCCTCTGCTGTGCTGCGGTAACAAGTATCGCAAGCTGGAGTACATCATTCCAGATGTTCTCGCGAAGCCTGGCGTCACCACTATCGTCACCGAAGGTGGCCTGCAGAGTAATCATGCAGCCCAGACTGCTGTTGTGGCAGCAAAGCTCGGCCTTGAGTGCGTGCTTCTGCTGAACGAAGAAGCCGGAGGCCTGAAAACTGCCGAAAACCAGACAATCTTCAGAGCGACAGGGAATGTACCAGTGTTCGATCTCCTTGGCGCAAATGTCCATATTCAGCGTGATCCTCACGATAAAATTGCAGTTCTACAGGCACTCAAGGCTGAAGGCAAGGTGCCTTACTGGATACCGATGGGCTCTAGCCAGCATCCCTTGGGCGGACTCGGATATACCAACTGCGCGTTGGAGATTCAAGAGCAAGAAAAGACACTGAAACTCGAAGGCACGGGTCGTTATGATTACATCTTTGTCGCTTGCGGAAGTGGGAGTACACTTGCCGGGTTGGTCGCTGGGTTTAAACTCCTTGAATCGTCGCTGCCCGACAAGCTATCTGTGCCCGAAAGACAGCTGATTGGAGTCATGGTGGCGCCCATAACAGGCCAGGAGGAAGTGGTGTTGCAGATTGCCAGGAATGCCGGCAAGTTGGTTGGGCTGGATCCGGAACGCGACATCGTGGCTGAGGATATCCGCCTTGACCATCGTTTCGCTGGTCCCGGATACGGTGTGCTGGATGAAGAAACCCGAAAGACTTTGAAGACTTTGGCTTGCCGCGAAGGAATCTTGATGGATCCTGTGTACTCTGGAAAGGCTGCCAAAGGGCTGATTCACTGGGTCAACAGTGGCGAACTTCGGAGCGACGCTTCCAAAGTTGGCCATCAACCGGGTGCGACAGTCAATATTCTGTTCATTCACACTGGCGGCCAAAATGTCTCTTCTGCGTATGCCGC
The DNA here is from genome assembly GCA_027406105.1 of Colletotrichum endophyticum. Classification (NCBI taxonomy): domain Eukaryota; kingdom Fungi; phylum Ascomycota; class Sordariomycetes; order Glomerellales; family Glomerellaceae; genus Colletotrichum; species Colletotrichum endophyticum. The sequence continues at coordinate 1,938,096 of JANVYF010000005.1, forward strand.
TTGATTTTATAGGAGTTTGGTGTGTATGGTCAAGCTGTTTCCGTGAATATCCGAGGATTGTGTCTTTTGTTCAGCATACGAGATGGTGACATGAAAACTTTCACTTTCCAATCTTGGAAAGGTCGAAAAGCATAGTGGCCGCGACAACATATTGCGAAGGCGTACAGCATGAAAGCTAATGAGCATCAAGATGACTGCCAGCTTTACGTACAAGAAGGTGTGTTTGAATTGATACGCATGGTCAGACAGATGTGTGGGTGGCATCCATCATACTTACTAAACTTTGCTAGAAACAAGAAAACCTGTGAAGTAACCAGCTGCAGGCTGGGCGTGATACGGTGGTTCCGATCTACACTATTACTTGTACCGGCATAGCCACAGTTCTTGACGAACATAGTAGACCTCAGCGAGGCAATAATGTTCAACCGTGAGTACTAAGGTACGAATGATAAATACCCATTGATTCCCTTCTATGCCTCTGATCTTTAATCTTCCATCTGATCCTAGATTTACTTAAACTCCCTCTTACTCCCCTAGCCTGAAGTAATTTTAAGATGAAGATCACAAGCATCATCCAAGTCCTTTTCGCTGTTGCGTTGGCCATTTGTGTCAAGGCTGCTCGAGCTCAGAGTGAAGGTGGAGCTCCGTGGCCCCCGATTGAAGCTTCCCCCGAGTCAGAAGTCGATAACAGAATTGATCAGAGGTCTAGCGAGTCTGGCAATCAGAAGCGATGGAGGTTTAAGTATATCGAGAGAGATGTCCCTGGTTAGTCCTACAATTCTACCCAGGATGTTTAACCAAGGCTGAAGGCACATCTTTAGGTGCTAGATTCTACTATCCGTCTATCGAGAAGCGACAAAACCTGAACAGCGACATGGAGGCGGAGGTAGAAGATTCCTGGAAGACCTCCCAACGATCCCAAGACCAGCAGGTGGATTATTGCAAGTGGCATGTTCATATTTGAGAAAGTCAAAATACTGACTTCTTTAGATTCAACTGGTCAGACGGCTGATTCAGATGTGGAGCCTCGCGGCATCCGCGGCCGCAGTCGTGGCCGCGGTCGTGGTCGGAGGATGGCCTGAGCCTACGTCTCAGGAACTGGCAGGACTGCTGAGAGACCGTGCCACCAGCGAAATTTGGAACTGATGGGGTTCCTGGAAAGTTCGGTGACAGTCAGTCTGGGAGGTGGAACGCGAGAGTTATATCGTATGGTATTGAACTGGGGCATTTCTTTCTTGAATTCTTTTGTCACTCACTTTGCAACCATGGAATGGCCGAGACCTTAAGCTTCTGGCCGAATTTACCATGTACGATGGCATACATGAAAGGCCACATCATGATTAAATACACTCGTTTGCTGCATCAAATTCGTCATCGGCTGAGCTGAAACCTTTCAAGAGCCTCGTGGTTGATCCTTTTTTTGAAGACAGGGAACGGTCTGTCTCTAGATTACCTTGATCCATAGCGATCTCTTCAACCTGTCAGGCTTTTCTTCCGACCGATGAGTCAACTACGGAATCATTCCTGCTGGTGAACACCGTGACCCTCGTAAATCGGACTGTGGGAGCTCTCTTCAAGGCCTCGGTGAAAAGTAAACAATTACTCGCTCATCTAGCGTCTCGTTCAGCCCAGCACGATCAACGTGGCTGCTGGTGGCTGGAGCATCATCATGTTTATCGCTCAGTTATCACCCAAGTTCACCAGTCTTCACACCCTTCAAACACAGTGTTGCTAACTTATGCCAGACTTAGGCTGTACAACCACCCTTCTAGGCGTAGTTGTCTCATTTACTAGGTTGGCAATTGCAGCTTTTGGAAAGTGGGCCAATAGGATCTTACAAAAGACTGCTCAATTCTCAGCTGTGTCTCTAGCTGCTTGTTCATCACAAAGCGCCTTCCATGTCATTGGGCGAAACACACAAGATCTGTCGCCTAGGCTAATGCCGTAGCAAAGCATGAACGAGGCAACCACCAGAAACTTTGCCGTCTTCATCACAGCCTGATTTCTATTTTCTAGCTCTCACGCACTTGCGTGTTTTCTGTGTCACTCCCGCCCCTCTCACCTACCCATCGAAGGATTAATTGCTTGTTGGTGTCTTGGCTGCGTCTGCAGACACTGGATACGTTCAGCTGACAGCGTTTGTGCAGAATGTGCGTCTTGCTCCCCGTAATGAGTGAAACATGCATCACCTGAAAGGAGATTACATGTGGCATGAATGTTGCTATTCAGAATAATGAACTTTGACTTAATTCCTGGAGGTTGTGACGGCCTGAGTCTTGCGGCCTGTCTCCAAACCTCAGCTTGTAAACTTGAGGGTGTGATTAAGTTCTCAAGCGGGAGCTGGGCATGAGGTCTTGTTCTTTGTCTGTTTGACGGTATCGACTGATGATTTGCAAAATCCTGAGCGTAATTCTGCAGGGGCTCGCCCGTGTTGCTAGCGCTGAGAACACCAACGAATTACAAGAAGATATAAGAGTACGCATGCGGGGACAGTATCGTAGTTGTGCTGCTTGAGTGGTGACTTCTGATTTCTCTTTTCAGCGAAGCTGTGTGTCTGATGGTGAATATTGTGACTGCGCCCCAGTATCGTCACACGGTGCAGCCCAGGGGCTGTTTACTTCCAGGCAACACACCCAGGTAGATATGCGCGCCGCATGCCTTTGTCGTTTTCGTCTCTGTGGATGCGACTTTCATGATGGATTTTGAAGACTGCGCCACGCCATAGTGGAACCGAAAGTATGTACGGCATCATAATCGCAGCAATACTAGGCTAGTGAACACCTATTTCATGATAGTGCTTGATCATCGCTTATATTGAATTGGTGTGATTCTCCTTTGTATCTATTTTACCTCTTCAAACGTACCACACATCGCCTTCAGGAATTCTGACCACCCATTCCTGGCATCCTGGATTCGCCGAGGAGCCTTAAGTTCACCAACTAGATGCAATCCAAACCGACGTGGGAGCAGTTGCTGAATAATCTGATAGATACGGTGGAGCTTGAATGACTTGGACCTTCTTAGGAGACTACACCCACCTGCAAGATTTGTGAATATAAATATGGAGTGTGATTTCTTCTCATTGACAGTTTTCATCCTCACCAACAAACATCCGAAGCCATCTCAAGTCCTGTTTTAAGCTTCGATACCACCTTCACGAGCCAGCTAACGGATCGTTCGTAACAAACATGAAGTCTTTTCTTATCATCCATCTCATCTCCCTCATTTTCTGGTCGACCAATGTCCAAGCTGCTGCAATTAACCCCGGACACGTCCTTGCTGCATTGAAGGTCGATTCTCGAGACCTGCATTACCCCGTGAGACCTCCTCCTTGGCCATCGTCTCAGCTTTCAGAGGCGCCGTTGGATTCTGCACAAATCGAGCAGTCCACTTCCGACCTCGAAGCCAGACAAGCAAACCATTTGACCGGGCCAGAATACAGCGTTGCGTACCACTACAAAGAGCAAGGAGCTAGGTCCACTGAGATAGACCCAGCCCCAGACAACTCAGCGGGCATACTAGTAGACGAAGTAACAAGAAGCCTATTGCGAGATGAGAAACGGGCTGAAGGTAAGAATTTCAAGGTTTTGCTCTCGATTGTCCGAGATATCATTGACCTGTTTTTCCAGATCTCTTGGAACGGAAGTGGCTGCCTCCCAGTCGAAACCCGAGATCTATTTGTAATGGGAGGGTTTGCGTCCCAAATAGACCCACCGACAAGCCTCGTGCTATCGCCACGTCCGACGGCGATTTTTCAGTTCACAACAATGCCGAGAATTCGATTGAGCCGTCTGATATCCAGCAATTCCATGCTTCATGGGACAGTGACAAGGCACGAAGGACCGTTCCCAACGGGTGGAGTAAGTACTGTCACATCTGTTTGTCTGCCGAACTTTGCTAATAAAACAGTTGTCACATTGAGGGAAGGAAAGTCGCCCTGAATTTATTCCATTGCCGTCGGTAGCGGAGACTTTCTACACATCATGCTGTTCTGAAATTCCTGACGCTCGTTTTATCATATTATCACAGGTTTGCGGGGTTTACGCAGTTCATCTTTATTGAATTCCATCCATTACATATGTGGGAGCACACACAATTACTCATACTTAGAAACAATTACAATTTTTTTTGGCACATGTCATAATTTCTTATCGTTTAACACAGTAACGAGTTGTCTTCAGAGTGAATCTTGAACACTACTCAAAATCTTTCCAAGGGGCACCTTCATCTTGGACTTACTTTGAGGGAGGCGGTGGAAATCGTAGGCGCCACAGTCCGCGTACGGATTTCTCAATCGATCGCTGGTGATTGTGGTGATCTGGATCTGGCTGTCCAGCTTTGTTTCACCTCGGCAAAGTGCTGATGCAGCCCCATGTAAGGTACATATGAAGCCTCACAAGTTGTACAATCCAAACATCTAGTACGATCAGCAGACTTTGAAGAGCAAGTCAAGTGAAACGGAGGTTGATACACCGAGCGGTCTGACCCTTCCAAGGAGGTTGAAGATGGCATCATTTGTCGAGAACAGAAGGATCATGGCATTATGCCATCAATGATGCAAGTCGCTCGATTAATTCCGCACGCATACCTACAGTGCAGGTGTACATGTATTACTTCGTAGCGTTTAAACCACCAGATTGACGACACCTGACTATCATGGCTGATGGCACAGCTCCCTGGCAATCACTACGTCGTGGAGCTGTGGACGAATGCGATTTCACCAAACAACAAACCTGCAAGCCCCACCGCGCAATTTAGACACTTGAAACAAATGCCTCGCCCTCTTTGCCACATCATCAAAAACAACGTCTGAGGGGCCACTAAAGCAACAGGCAACTGGTAAGGCAAACATCGGGATTGGATTTCATCTGCAGGTGTGCAGCGTGTTGCCCCAAAACGGTGAGACATGCATCTGACTACACCAAACTGTGCGTGAGTAGTCTTGTTTTCTCTCACTGTATCTGGGAGAATTATAGCATCTTGGCCAGAATCCTGGCAGTATGGAATCCACGCAGCAGACAAGTCTTGATAACTTGATGTGTCGAAACTGACAAAAGTTTGATCTGTGAAGAAGTAGTTCAAACATTTGCCGTCAATAACCGACCATCCTTGCCCCACTTGCCCCCTAGTGAGGTTTCTCTACTTCTTATCACACCCACCCATTTCAATTGCTATGGATTGCTAGAACGAGGTGTAGCTTGGACCCCATTAGCTACTCAGACCTTTTACAAGTAACAACATCAGAAGGAACCCCTGAAGGTCACTTCATTATGCTCGGCCTATCTGCGCGGCAATCTGTTCATTTTGAGCTTGACTGACATGTGATTGTGACGAACGCTCGCATATCTAAAGACGTAGGAACAAGCGTTTGCCTTCTTATTGCCCCCTCTGAGGGATAATTCCGTCCAAAATACATTATGGAGGTTGGCAGGTTCCGAAGCCAGTCCAAGGATGGCGTTTAGCCTTTGCCCCCGGGGGGCTGCTACATTCGAAAAGATTGAAATGGTTGGAACTCTGTAGGCGGCATCCAGGATGATTGCTGGAATCCACTCAAAATAGACCAGGTCATCAGGCCACGGTCTTCAGCTAAGCACGCTCCTTCTCGCCTTCATTCTGTGAAAACATGGTCCTTCAAGGGCTAATGGCGAAAGCCAGCATTGTCAAACTTTGCCTTTTCAAGATATTCTGACCACCCTTTCAGGATGAAATGGCCAGCCAGCCTGGGCCAGACCAGCAAGTTTACTGCGCATATGACTGTGAACTGCAGATGACTTCTATGATTAGCAAGAAAAATGACGAAGCCTACAGTCTCTATGGAAAGTGGCGACGGTCGATAGTTCTCATCCTCACAGCATAGAAAACTACAAAAGGCAAGCATTTGTCTCCTCCAATCTCGCCTGGCAAATTCTTGACTTAAGAATCACAGCCGTGACAAAGGTGTCTTTTTTTCACATCTTCACTACAAACTTCATATCAAGAACTTTGGCTTCGTTGCGCTCTACTGAATATGAGGTTTGCAAACATTCTCCACATTATTCTCACCGTCGGAGAGGCTGCTGCCTGGTGTACGAAGCCCGGCCAGCCTTGCCTAAAGCGTGCTGTCGAGACAACGGAGACGCTCTGGCCTGTTCCGGTCCCCACTGTGAACCAAGGCTCCTGGTACCAGATACAAGACAGTCAACATCAACGCAGGTGGAATACTTGGCCTCGCCAATCTGGCTTCTCGTCTGAGGAGCTGCCCGACGTCTCCGAGGTATCTACGAACCCAAATCAATTGCACGAGCCCTCGAACAACTGGAACCGCCGAAGCAACCAGCGTGAGCAGTGCAGCTGGATCAAAACTCGAAGCTTTCCTTCGGATACTCTTGATGAATCAGACGAGAAGCAACTACTCAAACAGCTCAAGCCCCAGCCATCAGCGAATGTTCTCACCCGGGTTTTCATAGACACGCAGAACACTCAAACTCCCGGCATCCATGGTGAGTAATGTTTATGGAAGATGGACTTTATCACGTTAACAAAAGAAGTCGAAGGTATGCCATAACAAGAGGCCAGTGGTGTCGGTCGGCGTGATTCCGCTCCAGCTCCTGCAGATTGTTTCTTAAAAGTGCAAACTGGTGCGGAGTATCACGCAGCTCCCGCTCTGTTCTTAGGCAGCGAGACTACGATATAACTCCCCTTGAAACAGGAATCAAGAGCTATGTTACAGACATGCCAGTCGCAAATCCTGCTGCCGTTGAGCGCCGAGGAGATCGTAAGGTCAAAAAAACGCGTAAGTTGAGAGTACCGCACGAAATAAGCGAGGTGTGCTGACGGGGTATGTATAGATTGGTAAGGGGGAAACCACAGGGCAAACAGACGAGAGTATTAGTATTCATGGTAGTTTTTGTTGATGTTGGATCACATGTTTCCTTCCAAAGTTGATTTCGGTGCCACTCATTTCGTAATACATGTACATGAAAGGGGAATTGGGATGCTGATGCGCGTTTCTCTTTTGCTTTTGCTCTTTCTTGATTCTTTTTTACCTTCCTTTTTCATTGTCTTTCCCATCTTAGTCCAAACTTGATACGTGCACGACGGCATGTGCGGTCCATAGTTTCGATCAAGATGACCACGCTCTTTTGACTCACATGCTATCTCAACTCATTTATCGCGAATGATCCTACAGCTACCTTGTTATTCTTCAACATTATTCGAAATCTTATTAAGTGATGTCCTTATCGTGTATTTGCAATAAAACAGAGATAAACTTTAACCGAGGCAGCGGATATCACACCCTATTCCGCGTCCGGATTGGCGTCTGTGCCGCCCCCGTACTTCGGCATTATAGTGTCAACATGCTAAACCCACATAGGGATCCGCTTCCGATGCGTCTCTGCATCGATGGGCAGATGGTATGACGAGATCCACTCGTATCACATTCCAGCATTTTTTCTCCCTTGGGCGCCACTGATACCGTCCACACTAGCAATTAGTGTTTGCGACAGAGGCGGCGTCTAGGCCTTGAGCATGTCGTGAAGCGGCGGGGACGGGACCGCAATGGAGGAGGGGCTTCCGCGAACTTTCTCCAGAAGCTGAAGAACTCTTCATCCGCCATCGCGAACACTTCACTCACACCTTTCCATCAGGTTCAAAAATAGCGGCAAATAAGAAAACCGTTTCTCGAATACAGTTCCTGAACCTTTTCATTCCGACCCCATCCCAGCCGCCAGATCAGCCCACGATTCGCTCGAGCTTCTCGAACTCTTGGACCCCACCTCTCACCGCCTCACAACTCTGCTTCCCACCATCACGGACCTGTCGACGGGGTCGCACTGCAGACAATGCCCGAGAAGCTCATCGCCGTCGTCGGCGCCACTGGAAACCAAGGTGGCTCCGTCGCTCGCCGCTTCCTCGCCGCGGGGTACCGCGTCCGAGGGCTCACCCGCAATGTCTCCTCTCCCGCCGCCACGGCGCTAGCATCCCTCGGCGTGGAGGTTGTGCAGGCGGATCTGGAAGATGTAGACTCGCTGAAGGAGGCCTTTCGTGACGCCAACGTCATCTTCAGTGTGACGAACTACTGGGAACCCTTTTTCCGGCCGGACTGCCGCGCAAAGGCCCAGGAGCTTGGCATCTCGTGCCGCAAGTATGCTTATGATGTTGAGTACCGTCAGGGACGTAACATTGCTGATGCCGCGGCGACAACGGTGGACACACTCGACGAGAACGGCTTCTTGGTGTCGACGCTGAGTCATGCAGAGAAGTGCAGCGGTGGCAAGTTCAAGGAGCTGTACCATTTCGATGCAAAGGCCGACATCTTTCCCGGCTACGTGAACGAGAAGTATCCCAGTCTGGCTGCAAAGATGTCGTGCATTCACACGGGGTACTTCTTCACAAGTTACAACATCCTGCCAAACTCCTACTTTGGAAAGGTGAGCCACTTTTGCGCGGCTATTATTATCTGAGTTTCCTGCTAATGCCTCATCAGAACCCTGACGGCACGTTCACAATGGCATTCACCACTTCCCCGGAGAAGCCCGTGCCTCACTTCGACCCATCCGGAGATATGGGCAATTTCACGTACGCCGTCTCTCAAATGCCACCCGGCAAAGCCTACATGGCTGAGGGATCAACCTGCACTTGGCCCGAGTTTCTTGAAACGTGGGCTCAGGTGACGGGAAAGACGGCAACTTACAAGCAGGTCACCCCTGAGGAGATGATTGAGGCCACAGGAGAGCGCGATACCGGCATCGAAGTTGCGTACATGTTCTCGTACTCCTCGGACCCTGGATACGATGGCGGCATGGACCTGTTGACAGCCGCTGATATTAGAAAGGTGAGATCTATCAGATTCTACATTAGTGATCTATTCTTGTGGCTAACACTCTTTAGGCGGGCATCGACTGCCATTTGACTAGTTGGCGAGACTGGGCAGCGAAGAACGACTGGTCTTCTATATTAAGCAAGTAACAGCTGCATTTGATAGGGGCTGTAAGTCATGTTAGTGGGGGATCTATGTCCAGTGTTTAGCGAGGTATTTCACCATAGTTGGCTGATGACCTTTTGGGAACGCTCAATACGGGCGTCCTAAGCTTACACCATGGGCATGTTATGCGCGTATATCATTATATTTCAATCCCATTATGCGGGATCATTGACTATACACGCCCTTTGGGATAGCGAGTCTCCCACCTTGGATAATAGTCCGTCCCGTCTTTTCAGTAACCGTACTCAAGAGTCTAGCCGATGGCCTCTTACTAGATGCCCAGCATGAACGTCACGAAAGCTGCAAACCCAAACGCAAATACCGCTTGCCCACTTCCTGGGCCCGTTGCAAAGCTGCTGCTGTTTTTCGGCACCGGCTGGTTGGACAAGACCCCTCTTCCAGGCTCCATTGACTGCGGGAACATGATGACGGTTCCGTTTCCAACGTCACCGACGGGCATGGAGGCGTTTTGGTCAATGGTCAATGGCGTCGTCGACTCGAACCCGTCCCTCCTACCAACCAACACTTCAAGACTTCGGAATGCGACTGAGGGCATGTCCGCGGCGACAAAATGACCCGCCTGGGAAACGGCAATATATGTCAGTCCTCGTTCCGAGTGTACCGTACCCATGACACCAGCCCCAGCAATGTTCTCCGGGTTGTCGTTGGAGTGGTAAGGAACGTAAAGTGGCGCCGTTGGCTTCATCTGGAACCCCATCTGCCCACCCCACGTAAGGTTCTGAATCGTCAACAATGTACCGTCGTCGATGAGAACATAGTCCCTGGTGCCATGGGCGAGGATGACGTTGCGGGTTTTGTCAATGACGTTGGGAAGAACAGGCTGGCTTCCAGGCCCATCCAAGATCGAGTTGTCTGTGCTATTCTGGAACACGGGGACATCGGTGCAGAACTTCCACTCCTTATCCATTGGCGCGTTGATAGCTTTCTTGACATCATCGCGGTTGAAGTAGGGTTGTCCGGAGCCCCTGGGTCGGTAATTCGCACCATCACTGAAGCCGAGCGGGTCATACTTCAATGGGCACCCATCCGTGATCGTATACACGCTGAAGCAGGGGTTTGTCTGCTCCGCAGCTTCCCCGATCATTGTCCAAATGTCGCACTCCGTCTTGACCTCTCCGTTACCGTCGACGCCCGGAGGTACAGCGGGCTGTAGACCGGAGGGAGGGAAGACAAGGTACTTGCGCATGTAGTCGGCGTAGCCGCATTTGTCGTTGACGTCCCTCAATGTCTTGCGGAAGGTGTCGTTGAAGGCGAACACGTGCTCCCAACGGTCTGCAAAGGCAAGAGCGGGAATCTCCTCTCCGATGCTGTCAACTGAGTACGTCCCGTCGAAGATCTGCATGCCGCCGACATTGAAGTAGTCCTTGTCGTTGGAGTCGATCATAGCGCTGGCAATGTACGGGCAGTACATGCCACTGTATGAAGATCCCGTGACATAGATCTTGAACCCCTTCAAGTCAAAGGTATCGATGAAGTTGCGCCACCAGCTAAGGAATTGGCGTGAAACGTCGAACTCGTCTTTCGCCGTGGGTGTACCCGTTGAGAACCCAGCACCAACGGGTTGGTCAATCCAGACCACATTCGTGATGCGATGCCAGCTCCATTTGTTCCTGATAGGCCTAAACATTCCTGGCTGCCAGAGCATAGGACCATTTTCCGAAAGAAGCTCGCCAGTCGAAGAGCAGCCGGGCTGAGACAGCAGAGTTAGCGCTATTAATTTTCCCGCGAACATCCTGACCTACACCACCAGTGAGCCAGATCACGATTTCCTTTTCGGTCTCTTGATTCTCAGACGGGAAAAACCAAAAGTACAACTTCTCGCTCGTGTCATTATTGGCGTGAATCGGGATCAATCCCGCATAGGACTCGCCGACATCCCAGTCCACTTCGGGGATCTTGGTGCCGTTGACGACGAATTCTGGGAGATGCGTCAGTACCTTATCTACGGTGATCTTATCATATTCTTGCAGGTTTACTTCGAGTCTTATCAGTGAGGAATTTCGGCTCCCTCGCCGCCTTAGAATTGGAAATGACATTTTGCACCACGTTCTGCTGGCCTCCCGCCGGTTCCGGAAACAGTTTCTTCGCCGCTGCAGGGCGATACTGCTGCAGATTCAACGTCGCAGTGACGGCCGAAGGCAGCAAGAGAAGCGTCTGAAGCCAGTGCATCTTGGCGGATCTGTGGTTTCGTCGTTCAAGCTTCGTCGTGACTTCTTCCCGTGCTACATCGACATCTACAACCCCCTTAACGATCTCACCCAAAAGTCAAAGGAGGCCACTGGGCTCCGCGGGGACTTTTATGAAAGGCAGCACCCCAGGAACCTTAATCATCTTCGGAAGGGTGCGATGCGCGTTTCAAAACAGCCGATGAAGGGTTTAAGCTCGGACGTAGGAGCCCGGAAGAGACACATATCAGTGTCACCTCAACTTGCGTTTCGACCGAGCTTATCTCACATGGCGTCGGATCGTCGAGCGGGGGTGCCTGCCAAGAGCCGTGATTTGGGTAAATACTTTCGCTGTTTTCGGGAGCGATTTGATGGGTCACCCTTGATCGCGGCCTTCGAAACGCCGTCATTTTGTGGGATTCGACGGGCAGTTGGGCCCTGGGGAGCAACCATCACAATTTAGCTTATTTGGACCCCAAACCCGCAACGTTTCGATAGACGGCAGACGCCGCTTTTCACCGAGGGGACATTTGACAGAACTAGCGGACACGGGTTGCTCCCGGTGAAGTCGGGATGAAGGTTCGCGGGGATTTAGCGTGGAAGCCAATTGCCGCCGCCCGCAGTCCCGTTGTCTGAATTTCTCACGATAACCATAACGATGGGTTTCACTAACCCAAGCTTGCCTATCTTGGCTATGAGAATCAGCATTCTATTGCAAGTGCCGGCGGGAGATGTCAAAGTTCGGTTCCGATGACCTCTACCAGACCAAGCCTCGACAAAACTTGCGGCCACTGAGCTACCGTCCGATCGGGCTCTGCATAGTCGCCACCTCTGTTATCCGAGGGTGGACAACTCGTCCCATGATTCCTCCATGTGCACACCTTCCCATCCACCTTTCGATAACACGCTTTTCGGAATGCGAGATGTAAACCGCCTCGTTTTACTCTAATTGAGAGACATGATCTAGCCGCTGATCCCGTATGCGATTCAAAAGGCAGAGAAAGTCTAGGCTCAACATAATTTCTGCCCAATAGCTTCACGATAGTACCTTCATATCCTGTCTATCCCCACGTCACATCGAGATCGACCCAGGAGCTCTTGGTATCCGAGGCTGATTATTATTCAAGGCCCGAACCGTTGGATCAACGAGCTTAATCACATTTGGGTTTCATCAGCGTGCCTCCAAGAAGACGACCTGCGTGGACAGGCAACCTGATGAGAAAGATTTAGCCCCATCAAAGCCGGCAACATAAGGTTTAGCGATAGAAGAGCCGCAAGGATGACTACTTTGCCGTACAATATGGGGATACTGCAGTGATTCTAATAGGTTGGCGCTTTTCTCACAATGATCACTAATTGAACCACATGACTCTATACAAGCCGAGATCAGTATCAACTAGAGTTTTACTACGCGGTAAACACCCTTTTTAGTCTCCCCGTTGGGCGTAAGACGCTCTTTCACGATTCAAACTGGCCAATTACAAGGATTAAAGCAAAATACTACCAACAAATTTGCACCTATACGTACTCACACACACATTCTCCAAAACTTTGATCATTGAATAATAGGCGTAGGCGTAGTGAGGATGCTTTCGTGGTTGTAGACAATCTATACACTGCTACCACAACATCACATGAATCAACGTCACAGCCCGCAACCGTAGAAGAAAATAGTTTGCAAGTTTCGAATAAAAAGATCAGTAATACAAGCCTGTTTCACGCATGAAGGGAGAAGAAAAGATGGATTTGTCATTCATACTTGTATTCTCGCCAAGTACTGTCAATTGCATAGTTTTACTAGTCAGGCCCTTCTCCCAGTAACGGCCCTATCGCCTTGCCTACAGTGTCACAGTAACGAGTACATAGCCTTCTCAAAGGTGTGTACAAGCCCCTCTTCGATAGGAGTGCTGTATGGTGAAGTCTGGAATGCCACGATGGTGCATAGTCCCGCTGCAGGGTCGATTTGCTGTTCCGTACATGTAAGCCTTTGAACCCCATCCTCACGAAAGGAAGCGCAGTACTTACCAACCCAACGTTCCATCCGCAGTTGATGGACATAGACCCTTTACGGCGCCACTTATCTCCGTCCAGATCCTGCATGATCACAATGGCTCCGAATCCGAAGTTGCGGCGCAGAGTAGGCCACTGCGGCAGCGGGTAACCATAGTTGATAAACCGGATGACTTTGTTGAAGTGCTCATTCATCCCGCGCTCCATCGTCTCATTCAGCGCAGGCACAAACATCTGGTCAACTGTCTCGGGCTTCAGGAGGACGCCGTCGCGCTTCAGAAGGGAGTGCATCACGGCCATGAAGGCGGCCGGGCTGGCGAACATGCCCGAGCCGGCGTAGCACTCTTCCGGGAACTTGCGGAAGAAGATGGTGTCGTCGTAGTACAGCTTGCCGTCCTCGGGGTTGCGCTTCGTCAGGTCCGCCCGGCGCGCAAGCATCTCGGGCCGCTGGTGGAGCTTGAACGTAATGTCGGTGATGCCCAGCGGCGTGCAGATGTTTTGTTGCATGTAGCTCTCCAGGTCCATTCCCGTTGCTCGCTCGACCAGCTTACCGGCCCAGTCGATGTTGGTGCCGTGGACCCACTCGGCGCCCGGGTCGCCGACGGGGGGCGCGGCCAACGGGTCGGGAATGTCGGTCTCACCACCGATAGGCAACGGGTACGTCGAGTACCCCTTGGCGCAGTACTCACGCAGGAGAGGACTGATAGGCACGTGTGAGATGCCCGAGGTATCCGTGAGCATGTGCCTTTTTGATCGCAAAAAGTCAGTAATGGTCGGGCGATGAGTCTCAGTCATGGGTGAATTCACCTAAGAGTGATGATTCCATTCCGCTCCCTCATGATGGGCTTTCCCTCGGCATCGAAGCCAGCCAAGACTTTCATGCTGGTCAGGTCGGGAAGGTACTTTTCCACGCTTTCATCCAAGCCAATAAGACCGCGCTCGACGCACTGCAGCGCCATGACTGTGCCGACGAGCACACTAGCTTGACCCATTCTCATGATTGTGTCTGCTTGCATCGGGGGCAACGCCCCGTTCTCATCCGGTCGGACGGACCTGGCTCCGAAAGAGCGGACATAGTCAATTTTGCCTGAGAGCAACGACCCGATTGTCAGCTAACTTGCCATGGTCTCAGACTCTTGTCCACGAGTCGGGTGTGATAATTTCGCTAAGTGAATACATGTATGGGGAGCCTACCGGTCACGTCCTTCGCAATCACCACCGCACCCGGAATCTGGCCTGATTCTACACTCGACTTGAAGGCCGACTCCATTTCTGAGATCATGTTTCCGCCTGCAGTTGTGGCAACTGCCTGTTCTGCGGGTAGGGTTGTTGTAGAAGCCATTCTGGAAATAGATCGCAGCAGCTACTTGCTTCTAGTCGGTCAATGTGATAAGCCTAAGAATGACAATGCTGAGTTGAGTTGCGTATGCGACGGGTAGAGAGCTGTGGGTTGAGGCAATCGAGCCCCAAGCAATGATAGTTGCTTTGACACTCTTATGCCGGGGAACTCGCAATACTTCGTAAACCTCGCTCCACAGATCTACGAATACATTGAGCCTCTGACCGCACTTTCCGAGCCAAGGTTGCTGCCCGTCCCGATGCGCCCACCTTCTCCATGCCAATCTGTAGCAAATGAGGGCTTTGGAACTCATGTAGATAGTAGTGAGTCAAGTCCCTTGCACGTGCTTGTAAATGCCTCTGTAACCCAGTGCGAACCAAATGTCACAACTCAGTTGTACGGTTCCTCATACAGACCCAACGATACCCCTGATGTTTGTGGTTGTGGACTTACGAAAGCGAGGCTCTTGCACGTGCTTACACAGTGGCTGTCATTTGAACGAGTCAATCACAGAGACAGCTGTTGTACCGGTACATCTTTCGGTTTGTATGGGTCTTGGAGAGACTGGGTGCAGGGGACCCTCCACACTTGAAGATCTGCAGTCGCTCTCCCCGGTGAGGGGCTCTCGGGGGACTGAATTTCTACCGACTAATTGTCCGTGCCTTGGTGCACCGAGAGGCAGTTCCCGATTTTTCATATCGAGGAATCAATTCCCGAAGAACTGCCAGATATTTTCGGCATGTACAAGTTTCTATGATGAGAGGTCATTTGCGACAATTAAGACTGCAGATATCAACGTTTCAAGGCTTGCGGCCTTAACAGGAAAATATATTCCGTGAACTTGACCCCGAAGTTGACATGGGTGAATTATTTACTTAGTTCTTTCTCAATGCAGTTTGGGTATCGCAGAATTTCATGGTAAAGACTTATGAGTTATAGCCATTGAGCCCCTGACTCGCTGTACACCAATACCTTGAACAAACGGGGCCGGGGTCTCGGTCTCCGAGAAGACCGGGAAGAAGATACAAAGAAGTCAGCCAGCCTTGATAGAGGCCACCCACCGTATGTCTTACAATTAGTGTATCTCGACGTCGGTTTTTGTTTCTTTTACCGTAATCTTCCTCGGTGTTTTCACGCAGTTCATCACAAAATGGGCCAAGGTCACTCGAGGCCCAAGCCGGGCACAAAGTTCCGTGTTATTGGTGCTGGCATGTACGTATTTCATCATCATTATCAATCTCAAAGGCCCCATGGTCAGACGAGATCGCACACGAGCTAAACATGTGAATTTGGTGATATGTTAGGTCCCGAACCGGCACCAAGACCTTTGCACAAGCCCTAGAGACGCTCATCGGCCCTGTTCATGACGGCGGCGCCGAGGGACTCGTGGGCACCGCGGAGGTGCGGAAGCGGTGGCTCGAGGTCATGGAGTTAGCGACCAAGAAGGACAAGACGCTGCCCGAGAAGAAGCGATTGGAATGGCTTCTTGCCGAACTCATGGAGGGGTACTCCGCGGTATGTGACTGCAAATTTGTGGCAAATCACAGCTTGACGTGACCAATTCTTGCTGACCATTCCTCGGGGCCAAAAGACCGTTGATGCTCCATGCATCTGGCTCGTACCGGAGCTTCTCGAGCTGTACCCAGATGCCGTCGTAATCGCAACCACCCGAGACAAGGAGTCTTGGTGGAAGAGCGCGCAAACAATTTCCAGCCTTGTCGATTGGCCATGGCTACCCTTCTTTGCACGACCGCTTCCTGTGCTGAACTCGTTCGTCACGTATGTTCTTCTCTCTCTTGTTAGGAACCGAATCTTGCTGACTCTTTCCGACAAGATGGGGCCCGCTCGTCGAGAGAACTTGTGTCTCCCGCCTGGGTTTCAAGGGCTTCCAGTGCGCTGAGGTACTCGAAACGCACGAAGCTTTCTTGCGTAGGGTTGTGCCGCCGGAGAAGCTCTTCTTCTACCGCGTCCGGGACGGCTGGGGCCCGTTATGCGAGATGCTTAAACTGCCGGTGCCCGCGCAGCCGTTCCCGCATAACAACAAGCCCGAGGACGTCAAGATGGTCGGCCGCATCGTGGTCGCAGTCGGATCGGTGGCGTGGGGAGTTGTCCTCGGGGGTGCGTTCACATGCACCTGGGTTGCTTGGAGGTTAGGGTCGACGCTGCTGAGCAAGATAGGGACCGGGGGGTTCGTGAAATTGCTTGACACGATCCGATGACCACCGAACTCTGCTCTAACTTCTAGAAGAGATTGATTCCATACTGATAATTGAACTTGTTGTCATTGCAACTTTCGTACTACAAGCTGGTCCCTGTCACATTCAGATAATTTACTCTTGCTAGTACTAAAACTGAAATGTCATAGAAAATTGCCAGACTTCATGATCAAAGACATATTTCAGAATAAATTAACCAAGTTAAAGCCTCACCAAAATACACTACTATCTAAAAAAAACCTCGCTGACCAGATCTCCCTTCATTAAGCTGTTCATTAAGTTGAAGAGCCTTTCTTTCCAAGCACAAACCTGACACCCTTGTCCAACGATTCCGCCAAGCGATGCGCCCCCGTAGGAGCAATAGCGTCATGATGGTCCCCCTCAATAGCCAAGCACACCATACTCTTGCCCAACTCGCCGTCCTCACCGGCGCCTACATACTTGTCCCAGCCGCCGGGGCCCAGGTCCGTCTCAGTCTTCTTGTCCGGCAGGCTCCACGCCACGGCGCCCAACTTAGGGTTCTCCATAAACCCTTGGTACGGCTCGACAGGGTAGCCCATATCGGCGAGCTTGGCGACGAGGTCGGGCCGGCGCCGCCTCAGACGGCCCACCATGCCTCCCTTGCACCAAACGACGGCGGCGGGAATGCGAAGAACTGGTCCAGCGTCTGCTAGGGATGGCGGGTGGTAGTCCAGGACGCACGTGAACATGGCGCGCAGGTGCTCCGTGATATCGAACCCTGGGGTGTTACCGATGAAGTGCTCCCCCGAGGTGGTGAAGAAGACGGGCCAAGTTTCCTCGTCCGACCACGCTGCTGCTGATGGCGGCGGCGGCGGGAGAGGACAGCGCATGTCCAGTATCACAATTCCAGCCACGCGTCGCCCTTGTGCGAGGAGCTGACGGCACATTTCGTAGCAGAAGAGAGACCCGCCGGAGAAGCCACTGATAACAATAGAGTCCTCTTCAGCGTCGGACAGGCCAGCATTGGGCTGAGTCTCGATGAGAGCTTCAACCATGATCTTGGCAACGCCGACAATGCCAACCTTTGTCGTCATTCGCGACGGGCAGCGCAGGAAGGGTGAGTCGATGCCGTAGACGGGCAGGGGGAACTGGCGGCGGAGCAGATGGATGTAGGTGGCGATGCTACCACCGCCATCGCAAACCAAGTACAGACGTCCCTTGCCGGCCTGTGGTCGGCCTTGTAGCATGGTGATTCGGGCTTTTGGGAGAGGCTCATCGCTGGTGGTCTTTTCATCAACTACCGACGAAGACGAAGACGAATCTGGCGTGCGCTCGGCTACAGGTGTCCCCCCGGATGCCGTAGATTCGCCAGTTTGAACTGAGGGCATGGTCGACTTTGCCTTTTGTTGTTCCTCCTCTTGCTCTTGCTCGACTGGTGTTTCTTTCTCTTGCGGCTTATCTGGTTGTTCTTGCGGTTCTGTTGTACCAAACGAGCGGACAAGGTGACCTATCGTCGGATACTCCAACATGAACAGTGGAGACAAAGGATAATCTGACTTCTCCTTTACCCGCGTACAAATCTCCACGGCCATGATAGAGTCCACGCCCAGGTCAGCCAACGCGGCATCCTCTGTCAGCTCCGTCGTGTCCAAGCCTGTCTCTTCGGCAATGCTGTCGAGGATGACTGGAAGCAAGCCGGCCTTGGCCTGGCTAGGGACTTGTTGGCTGCTACCATCGTCAAGACCTGGGTCTTGATCCCGGAACACAGACGCTTGCTCGGCTCTCGTCTCATGTTCCGTCTCTGTCACCATCGCATCGGAAATCTCTGCCGGCGGGGGCTTCTGTACCACCTTCGCGGCGCCTCCACCGATCTTCACTGACCAGTCCCGGCCCTTTTGCTGTCTGCTACCTGCGCCGGGGCCTAGGTTCTGCAGCAAAGCCGCGTTGGGTACCTCATGGAATCTCATACGCCAAGTCCTCATGACCAACTTGTCAGCATCATCAAAAACAACGACCTCGCAGACGGCTGAGTCGGCTCCTCGCTCAGAGACACGCGCATATGTCCAGTACGACCGGCCAGGCTCGATTTTGGCCATCTGTTCGAACCGTTCGAGGCTATCCATGATGAAACTCGAGTTCGTGCCCTTCTCAGAAGAGAACCGGCTGGGATGGCAGTTGACCAGGAAACCGGCCAGATGTGCCAGGGCCTCGCCGCAGTAAGGCGATCCCGCCATGAAAGTCACGTCAGTGGGGTCTCGGACAGGCACAACCTCGGCCACCGCCTCCGAAAAGTCGTCTGAGACGAACGCCTCCCTGATGCAACGGTAGTTGTCAGACGCGTACTGGACGGCACGCGAGAACAGAGCGTATAAGATGCTCGCTGGCAGTCTGCTGCTGCAAGACCGCTGCACCTCAAGCATCCTGGCCCTGATATAGAAGGAGTCCGAGTCAGCATTGGTTTGATTGCCGTTGCGGACAAGGACGTTGCAGCGGCCCAAGTCGAACGAGCGTGCTGATGACCGAGACAGCGCCTTGAATGAGATCTGGATTACACCTTCCGACGCGACGATAGCTGTGGCGTGAAGCTCCCCGTCCGGGCCGGCGATGCTAGCTGTGAGAGGACGTCGCAGATTGGCATTCTGGAGACTGAACCGTTCAATAACGTTGAAGTTGTCGTCCATCTTCTGGCCGTTGCGGTGCTCTAGTGCGCACTTGGCTGCCACGAATGCGGCCTCACTGAAGACGGAGCCAGGGCAGAGACCCACGCCTTGCATGCGGTGACCTTCCATCATGGCAAGGAGTCCTGAGACTGCAATGGAAGCGCCGACGGTGACGCGGGTCTTGCCATCCTTGTCTTTGGTCTTGCCCACGATGTACTGCGCACAAGTGGATATGATGGGCTGTTGGCGGGCAAGATGTCCCGGGGCACCATCATCACCAGTAGCAGATCCATCTACTAACTTTTTCTCCTTGTAGGCAATCCAAAAGTCCTTGGTATCCCAGGAGTACGACGGCAATGTGAGTAGCTGGAGGTTCTTCTCAAATGGCGCGTGGAGCAAGAGCCAGTCCGGATCGCAACCGTTCACGTACAGGCTGGCCAGACACTCGGAGATGCCCGCCCAAGGACTTGAACCGGTACCCTTCAGCGTCGAGACGACATGGCCAGTCTGCGGCGAGAGAGTCTCCTGAATAAATGCGCCGCACACCTGGCTCGGGCCGATCTCGAGCCAGACCGGGCTGCTGTCCTTGAACTTGGCCTTAACAGCATGGAGCGCGCCGACAAAGTCAACTGGGTTGCGTGCCTGCTTGGCTAAATACTCGGGGCCAAATTTGAGACCTCCTGCGGCAGTATCTCCGTCTACAATAGAGGCTAGGAGCGTCGAGGCTACAGGCACCTTTGGCGGCAGGGAGTAGGTGATGCCAGGACCCGACGCGAGCGCCACGAAGTCGTCCAGGATGGCGTCGACCTGGAATGAATGAAAGCCGAAAGGTAGCGGAAGCACCTTGGATCGCGTCTTCTGCTTCATGAGCGCTCCTTGAAGTCGTGCTACGGCGTCAACGGTTCCGCTGACGACCGACGCGCCGGGGCTGTTGACGCAAGCAACGGAGCACTTGTCCGCATCAAGACCGATATCCCTTAGAAGATCTCTCACAGCGTCTGCGGGCGCCGCAATAGCGAGCATGGCGCAGACACCTTGGCTGTTGCACTTCTGCATGGCCAACACGGCGCGAGAACCGACGAGGTAGAGGGCGTCAGTGAGTGAGAGCACGCCGGCCACATGGAGGGCAGCATACTCGCCCAAGGAGTGTCCCATCACCAGATCCGGCTCAACGCCTAGTCGTCTCCAGAAGGTAGCGAGGCCGATCTCCAGCGCCAGCACGGCGAGCTGCGTCTGCGCCGTGTTCCAAGTCCCACCCCCGATTCCGGCTCCGGTCCGTGCCCCGCTTCCGGCCCCGGTAATGATACTCAGGAAAGGGGGGAATCCGAATCCGTGGCAGATATGTTGGCAGAGGTCCACAGTGTCCCTGAAGACGGTGCTAGTGCGGTACAGCTCGGCGCCCATGCCAGCATAGTGTGAGCCCTGGCCGGTGAAGACGAAGATGACGGGCGATTTCTTGGTCGTTGTGGGTTTTGAATCAGACTCCAGTGCCTGGATAAGTTCTTTCGTAGAAGAAGCGGCACAGGCAAAGCGGAAAGAAGGCTGGTGAACCCTTCGGGCTGTGGTTGTGTAGGCGACGTCCTCAAGACGAACGGACGGATTAGCAGCAAGCCATTGTGCCAGCCGGGATTTGTTGGCTTGATGTGATGCGGCTGTATGTGCCGAGAGCACCACAACGTGTGCTGATCGCGGGTCATCTTCAGGGCCAGAGGTTACAGAATTTGTGTCCGGGCCTTGGAAGTCTTCCACCACCAAGGCCGTGTTCCCGCCCGCAGCGTCGAAGTTGTTGATCAGAACACGCCTTCTCTTCCCACTCTCGGGGCGAAACGGAGCGGCCTTGCTCAAGATTCTGATCTTGTTGTCTTCCAATGATGGGAATTGCTGGTTGAGAGCGTGTGGCATCCCGGCCTGGGGTGGCATCATCTGTTTCTGGAACATGAGAATGGCCTTGATTACCGAGGCAACTCCAGAAGACGCCTCGCTGTGGCCGATGTTTGCTTTCACAGATCCAACTGTTAGGGGCTGGTCGGCATCTCCGCTGTTGACATCCTCCTTACCACCGGCCGGCGTCCTACGTCTCCGGCCCAACACATTCGCGACGGCTGTCATCTCACATGGGTCACCAACAGGAGTCGCAGTACCGTGCATCTCAGCGTACGCAATATCTCTCGGACTGAGTCGCGCTTGTCGCAGCGTCTGGCGCAACACACGCTCCTCGGCCCCTGAATCTGACTGCGTGAGGAAAGCTGAGTTACCGGCCTGGTTGCGCGCTGATCCGGGGATGACGGAGAGGATACGATCATTGTGGGCAATGGCGTCAGAGAGGCGCTTCAGCACCACGACACCGACAAATTCGCCGCGACAGTATCCCTGAGCGTCATCCCGGAAGGTCCGGCAGTTGCCCGTGTCCGAAAGTACGCCGGCCTTGCTTAGGAGACACCACCCATGTGGCGATGCCAACACGTTGGCAGCGCCGGCAACTACCATATCGTGGTCCCCTGCAAGCAGACCTCGGCAAGCCAGGTGAATTAGCGATAGTGAGGTTGAGCAGGCCTGGTCGATAGAATATGTCGCCCCCTCCCAGCCGTAGTGGAAGGCGACACGGCCGCCTGCGAAGGGTCGCGCCAGGGCTTGCAACGTGTAGGCGTCGCAGCCTTTTTCATGGTGTGCCGTCTCATATCCGTCCACATTGCTCTGGCCGAAGAGAACGGAGATTCGGCTCGGATCTACCGCTTTGGTTGTGCCGCATGAGTAGCCTGCCGACTCGAGAGCCTCGTGGCACGCCATCTGGAACAGCCGACTACCGGGGTCCATGATGAGAGCCTCGCGCGGCGAGACGCGGAAGAAGCGCGAGTCGTAGTGTCCCGGCTTATCGAGGAAGCAGCCCATCTTGCAAGTTGACACGCATTTGGGGCTCTGCTTGGATTGGAAAAGGTCGTCGGCGTCGAACCGTCCTTGGGGGATCTCGCGCGCAACATCACGACCGGATTCGATGATCTTCCAGTATTCCTCCAGGTCGTCGCACTCGGGGGCACGCGCGGCCGTACCCACCACGGCAATACGCCCTTCGTAGCTGTCTACAGCTTCCTGCGATTTTGATTCATGATTCTCGTTTCCGAGCTCGGTGTGCTGGGCGACGGAAACTCGTCTTCCCGTCGCTTTCAGCTTGCTGGTGAGAGAGCCGGCGAACCACGTCGGACCCATTATCAATAGTTGCACGCCCTGGCAAGACTCTGCGCCGAGACGGTTGTTTAACCTCTTCACCATCTCCACCAAGTCAACCGGTCTTGAGAAAGCGTAGTCTGCCACGCTTAGAAGTAGCTGGCCCCAGTTCGCGTAGCTTGGAGGAACGGCATCGTCGTCCTCACCGGAAGCCCGAAGTCCCCAAAGTCGGAATCCCGGGTGGACAGAATTGGAATGAAGTGCAGATCTTCCGGCAATGTACTCGCGATGTGATTGTGAAAGCTCGTGGTTGTGCTGCATCGAGTAGATAGGGAGCCTCTGCGTGGCAACATCTCCCAACCTAGAGTCCTTCAAACACGCGTCGAGCACCGAGGGAGGGCCGACAACGGTGCCCCAGTGGTCTCCTCGGATGCCCACCCGCGCTCTCTTCAGGCTTGGGACTTTGCTGCTCTCCTGGATCTGGTGGAGGATGCCGTCCAGCTTCTCGGGCGTGATGCCCACGACGGCACATCCCCATGAGGAGCTGCTGCTGCCGCCGTCTTCCACGGCTCGTGAGACCTGCCCGGCAACCTCGCATAGGCGACACACGAACCCGGCAGTCACCACGCTGGCGTTGCGGAGAGACTCGAAGTCTTCTGAGATGGCCAGGACCGCGGCGTTGATCAGACCTCCTGAGATGCCCAGTCCCTCGGGCCTCGGATTTGCTTTCAAAGCGTCTGGTGAATCATGGACCCATCTGACTTACAGAATTAGCACCTGGACATGCAGAAGGACTCTCCTCTCGCATATATCGTACGCACCTTAACAAGATCACAGCCCGGACAATGTAGGACATGATGCACTGCACAAACCCAACATCGTCATCATGATTGCGGTACAAGTCCGCAACCTCCTGAACGTTGGAAAAGATACCACTAGGACCCAGACTGTCCCGAATCTTGGGGTGCATATGCCGCGTCTCCGCTCTCACGACCGCCGCCACGTCGTCGAGGAAGAGTCGCAGCCAGGCACATTTGCCGGCCTGCTCGTGGATGCGGTCGATCGACTCGAGCCACGGCTCCGTGTAACCACCAAAGAGGAGGATCGTTGGTGTTGGCGTCACCACCGTCATTGTGTGCTCACGTATGTGGTGATTCTTGTCGTGGGGGATCTATCTCTCTCAGCAAAACAGGCTAACACCTAACGCTCTTCAAGAGTTGTTGATATTGTTGGTGGAAGTGGGTTGGCGGTCAAGGTCGAAGCTCGTCTGCACGTGTTGTTCGTTGTGAAACCACCACTGATCAGCACCAGGGACGTTTGCGAGTCCGAAATGTGCGAAGTCGTGATAAGTGACAGCCGGGCTCTTCGGAACTCCGAAGTTGCTTAACAAAAGAATAGATTAATATTCGAGTCGTATCATTTCAAGCATAATATTCGGCTTCACGTAAGACCCCCTTACGTTCTGCAGCATCAAATAGCCCCATGATCGACTCAAAACCTTCATGGGTTCGATATCAATCTGCAGAATAAGGCCGGCAGGTTGCCTACGCAATCGTAGCTTAATTCCCTATCAGTTTTCACAAGAAAGAGGTTCCACAATACCACTGACTCTGACGGGCGTATCGTTACCGCTTGTGAACAGAGAACATCTTGAGTTGTAAAACTAGCTCAGGACCCAATTTCGATGGAACCCACACGTGTTAGCTATGGCCAATTACCAGCACAATATTACCCTATGCGTAGGGCGTAGTCGCAAGCAGATTGCAACCCCCCAGCTCTAGTTGTAGGGAGGAGAGCCAAGCACTCGGACTGGACCCGCAGCCGGCCCGAGCAGCCGAGTCAGGCATGCAGAACTTCTACTGCCCCAGGCCCGTGTACTTGCCGTATAGTACGCCCGTGGATTAGAAAGTCCGGGGCGCATTACTCGGCGAAACAGAGCCCCATTCGTCACGGACAGGCCGTTCAAAGGTTGCCCTGGTCGTTGTGGGGAGATGTTCCCGTTCACACTGTGGAATGTATGTGTACTTACACAGCTTCGTGAACCATGGGCCCTAGGAGAAAGAACAATCAACATCCACTTTCAATAACCCCCTCCTACCCGTAGTACTACCCCGTACAAACGCACTGTTGATCGTCTGAAACTCTATTTCCACCAGTTGCAAGAAAGAAAATTCTACCGATTGATTGCCCGTGCCCTGTACAGCTCTTCACCGAGGTGGGAGGTTGTCGGACCCCGAGAATCCATAGGGTTGAAAGAGATACTAGATACAGAACCTCCCGCCGGGACATCACAGCGGTCGTCCCGAAGGTGGAGAGCTGCCGGCTGGTATTCGCAGATCCCTCTCCCGAAACGGCGTGGTCTCTTGCCCCGTGCAGGTCGTCTACAATCTAAGTGGCCATGCTAACTCGGTGAGCCCCTCGGGATATAATCTCAGGATCGTGGGGTCTGGAAGTTTGACAATGAATCATGTTCGATGATAGAATGAGAGATTCCTGAAAGTCATCGTGGAACTTGGGGTATGGGACCCTCTCTGCTTCTGCGACGCACGTATGCAGTTCTGGTAGCAGGGCCTACCCTCAGGATACCTGGCCGAGTTCATGTTGACATTATTCGCTCAAGATAGTCGGCCACCACGAGTGGGCATCGAGGGGGCCATGGAATGCGTTCCCAGTTGCTGTGATAAGTGCTGCTGGTGCCCATCGACGCTGTTGGATTTAGGTAGCTTGAGAGAGTTGTTCGCGGTAGCCTCGTCAAGACCAATATACCATTTGACTTTTCAGAGTTCTTGTTTTCATTTTCATCATGGTGTCTCACAACGTTCGTCGGGATAACATCCCCATTGCTGTAGTTGGCCTAGCCTGCCGACTTCCCGGCGATGCCACCAGCGCGACAGAATACTGGAACATGTTGAAGGAGGGGAGAGGTTAGTAAAGCTCACACAACTGGCTCCTGGGACATGGAACACCGCAACCAACCGGCTAGCCAGGCAGAAAGACAGACCGCTGACACATATCACCAAACCGCAGATGGCTACTCACCCGAGACAAACCGCTACAACACATCGGCATTCTACCATGCCAACCCCAAAGACAGGCAAAACGTGCTGCCGACCAAGGGCGGGCACTTCATCAAGGAGGACCCCTACGCCTTCGACTCGTCCTTCTTCAAGTTCTCCGCCTCCGAGGCCGCCGTCCTCGACCCCAAGCAGCGCATCCTGCTCGAGGTGACATACGAGGCCCTCGAGAATGCCGGCCTGCCGCCGCCGCGCATGGCCGGCACGCGGACCGCCTGCATCATCGGCACCGCGTGGAGCGACTACCGCGACGCCCTCGTGCGCGACTTCGAGCAGTGGCCGCGCCTGTACCTGATGGGCGTCAGCGACGAGATGGTCAGCAACCGCCTGTCGCACTTTTTCGACCTGCGCGGGCCGAGTCTGACGGTCGAGACGGCGTGTTCGTCTAGTCTTGTGGCTATTCACCAGGCGTGCGAGAGTCTGCGGTCTGGCCAGGCAGAGGTGCGTTTATGAATCTTTATCACACGTCTTGTTAGCTATCTTGTATCACTCACACGACACCCAGATGGCCGTCGCAGGCGGAATCAACATGATCCTCGGCCCCGAGGCAACCATGGAACTCAACAGTCTGGGCGTGCTCAACCCGGACGGCCGCTCCCTCTCCTTCGACGAGGGCGCCAACGGCTACGGCCGCGCCGAGGGCTGTGGCATCGTCATCCTCAAGCCGCTGGACCAGGCCGTCCGCGACGGCGACCACATCCGCGCCGTGATCCGCGGCAGCGGTGTTAACTCGGACGGCTGGACCAAGACCATCTCGACGCCGTCCGCCTCCGCGCAGGCCGAGCTCATCAAGCTGGTCTACGAGTCCAACGGGCTCGACTACGACGCGACGCAGTACGTCGAGGCACACGGGACCGGCACCAAGGTCGGCGACCCGATCGAGCTGGGCGCGATCCATGAGACGATCGGCCGCAATGCGAGCGAGTCGAGAAAGCTGTACGTGGGCAGCGTGAAGGCGAATATTGGACATCTTGAGCCTGCTGCTGGTGTGGCTGGCTTCATTAAGGGTGTTTTGGCGCTGGAGCACGGCAAGATCCCGCCCAATGTTCACTTTCACAAGGCCAACCCGAGGATCCCCTTTGATAAGTGGAATATGGTGGTGCCAACGTCGCTGACCCCTTGGCCTGAGGCCGAGACAAAACGCATGAGTGTCAGCAGTTTCGGCATGGGCGGAACCAACGCCCACGTCGTCCTCGAGGAGTTCAAGAAGACACCAAAGCAACTGACGAATGGGGTTCACATCAATGGTGATGCGTCCTCTAAAGACGTCGTTGTTGATAAGAGACTCTTCGTTTTCAGCAGTCACGACCAGGCAGGTATCAAGCGCGTCTCAACCACGCTGGCGCAGCATCTCGACAAGGTTCGGGGTGAAAACCCAACTTGGACACCTGAGAAGGGTGAGCCCGAGTACCTGGCCAACTTCGCGCACACACTTGCGACCGCGCGCTCTAGTCTGGGATGGAAAGCCAGTTGCTTGGCAAGCAGCTTCTCACAACTGCAGTCCCAGCTGACGGCCGCGCCTTCGGAAGAGATCTGGAAGATCTCGCGCGCCTCATCCGATCCAAAGCCGTTGCGCGTAGGCTTCGTCTTCACCGGCCAGGGCGCGCAATGGGCCGGCATGGGCATCGAGCTCCTCTCGCGCCCCGTGTTCCGGGCCTCGGTCGCCCGGTCGGCCGCCATCCTCGAGAGTCTCGGCTGCACCTGGGATCCCGTAGCCGAGCTGTCCAAGACGGGCAAGGAGTCCCGGCTCGGCCAGCCCGAGATCAGCCAGCCCATCTGCAGCGTCCTGCAGATCGCCCTAGTCGACGAGATCCGGTCGTGGGGCTCCCCGGTCCTCAGCAAGCCGGCCAAGGTCGTCGGCCACTCGAGCGGAGAGATCGCGGCGGCTTACTGCATGGGGGCTCTGACGCACCGGGACGCGCTAGTTGTGGCATACTCCCGCGGCACGGCCTCGGCCTTGCTGCCGACCGTTGCGCCGCATCTTAACGGCGCCATGATGGCGGCGGGATGCTCCCGCGAGACGGCCGAGGGCCTCATCGAGAAGCTCGGACTGTCTGAGCAAGTCGGCGTCGGCTGCGTCAACTCTCCATCCAGCATCACACTTTCCGGAGACTCGGCCGCGATGGACACGATAGCTGCTGCGTTGGACGAGCAAAAGACATTTTGCCGGCGGCTCAAGGTCCAAGTGGCCTACCACTCGTCCCACGTCGCGACTGTTTCCGGCGAATACTACCAGGCCATGGCCTCAGAGGGTGTCGAGCCCATCGCTGTCACTGCGGACGAGGGAGCTCCTCGTATGATCTCCAGTGTACTGGGCGACGAGGTGTCCTCAGAGCAGTTGGGTCCCTTCTACTGGCTGCAGAACTTCACCTCACCAGTATTATTCTCCGACGCTCTGAAGAAGCTGGTCCTGCCGGAGACCGAGACCGAGAACGAGAACGAGCCTGACGTCGACTTACTCGTCGAGATCGGGCCCCACAGCACCCTGGGCGGGCCCATCGAGCAGATCCTCTCGCACCACGGCGTGAAGAGCGGCGCCGTGGCCTACCAGGCGGTCCTCCGCCGCGGCGCCGACGCCGCTGAGACGATCCTGAGGATGGCTGAGCAGCTGTTCCACCTCGGCATCCCGCTGGATCTGGCTAAGGTCAACGGCGATGAGTCGCCGGCGGTCGACCTGCTCACGGACCTGCCCCCGTACCCCTGGATGCACGACAACAAGTACAATGCTTATCCGAGAATGCAGAGGGAGCGCTGGTTCCGAGACCAGCCCGCCAAGGGCCTTCTAGGTGCACCGACGCCGGTGATGCGGGAGAAGCAGCACGTCTGGCGCGGCTTCATCCGTCTCGATGACGAGCCGTGGCTGCGCGGGCACACCGTCGGCGACACAGTGGTCTTCCCTGCCGCCGGTATGATTAGCATGGTACTCGAGGCGGCGCAGCAGCTTGCCGAGCCTGGAAAGGCAATCTACGCCCTGCGCCTACGCGATGTGTCTGTCATGGCTGCAGTGTCAATTTCTGAGGGTGTGGCCACAGAGGCGGTTGTCAACATGACCCGCGCTGGGTCGGGTCAGGGCCCTTGGTGGGAATTCACATTGTCATCAGCCAACAACAACACCAACTCCAGCCAGCTGCGAGACAACTGCCGCGGTCTCATCGCCATCGACTACGCGGCTGCTAAGAGCGAGCACATGGAGCGCGAGGAGGCTCACGTCGTCGCACAGCGGGCGGCACAGTACCAGGAGGCCGTCACAGAGCTCCATCAGACCGTTGCCAAGGACGACTTCTACTCGCAGATCGCGCAGGGCACTGGCTTCAAGTACGGCGAGCTCTTCCAGGGTGTTGAGGACCTATTCGTCGGGCCGGGCAAGACCCACTTCCGGCTCCGGGTCACGGACATCGGCAAGACGTTCAGCCAGGGGCAGGTGGGTCCGGACTCGGCCCAGAATCGGGACTCGCACCGCGGCACGCGACCGTTCCTTATCCACGCGGCCACACTCGACGCCATCTTCCAGTGCTGGGTCGGCGCCACATACCATGGCGGTGTGCTGGGCCTGAAGCCGTTCGCGCCTACGCGTCTCGGCGCGATGGAGATCAGGATGGACGTTCCTGGTGCACCAGACGATATCATGGCCGGCTTCAGCACCAACAAGCGCCACGGCTTCCATGAGCAGACCAACGACATGTTTCTGTTCGACCCGAAGCTCGACAAGATGTACATCGCGATTGAAGACTTCCGCATCTCGGAGCTCGACGTTGCTGGCGGCCAAGAAGAACAGGACGGCAGCCCGGACACCGTTCTCGACGGGCCCGGCGCATCCGTTACGGCCGAGGTGCGATGGAATTACGCCATGAGTCTGCTGGAGGATTTTGACGTCGCAAATGCCGTCGCAGCACCCCAAACTCAGCCTGAGGAGGGCATGGCCAGGCTCATCACCATGCTGCTCCACGAGAAGCCCTCAGCGGCGGTGATCGAGCTGGTGCAGGACTGCAAGGCTTTTGCCCAGGACCAGTCCATCATGAACAATGTCGTTGGCCACTCGCTGCCGAATGGCGCAGTGCCCCCCTCCAACATTCGCTACGTGCTGGCGCAGGGTGACGGTGTCGCCGAGACCGAAGCCGCTGCCACACTGTTCGGTGAGGCACTGCCGCTGGAACAGGCCACCCAGGACGCTGCGTCTGCCGATATCTTGGTCATTTCACCGCCTCTCTCCCAGAATTTGGTGGGTGATGACAACACCCTGCTGGATTCTTTTGTCGGCCTGGCCAAGGCGGATGCTACCCTCGTCCTCTCCTCGAATAGTCGTCAGGCTCTCGCAGCAAACACACTATTGCTCCAGTCCAAGGGTTGGCGAGTCGTGTCAACACTTTCTGCAGGTGATGACAATGCGGTTGTAGCCCTATTTAGATGCAGCCTAGACGCAGAACTGCATAATGGCGAGACAACATCGGCTCACAACTTCGTCATTGTCCTACCCTCCGAACCATCGCCTGCCACTCAAGACTTCTCCAAGACGCTCGAAGACAAACTGATTTCCCAGGGAGAGACCGTGGTGGTGAAGTTCTGGGATCAAGTCGCTGGTTCTGCATCAGGAGTGAACGACAGCGACTCGTCGTCTCCCGCCGTCGTCGTATCTCTGCTGGAACTCGAGCAGCCCATGCTAGCTGATCTTTCTGAGAGTGATTTCCAAGCCCTTCAAAGTTTGATCCTGCAAAGCGAGCGAATCCTCTGGGTAACCGGCGGCGGCGATGACCCGTCCTTTTACGTCGTGGACGGCCTCGCACGAACCGTCGCCAACGAGAAGGCCAGCCTGCGTTTCCAGACACTCCATCTCAGTAGCCCGTCTTCAGCAAGCGGACCGTCGCTCGCCGGCCGGATCCTCGCCAGCAACACTCCCGACAACGAGTTCCGCGAGGTACAAGGTTTGCTGCAGACCTCTCGCGTATACAAGAGCGCGGTGGGTGAGCGCCGCATCGCCCGCCACCTCAAGGACGCTACGCGTATCGTGCCCTTGGCCCAGGAGAAATCACCCGTCCGTCTAGCCATCGGCCGCCCTGGTCTGCTAGACACGCTCCACTTTGTTAAGGACGAGCGTACACTGGAGCCGCTTGCAGACACAGACGTCGAGATCAGCGTGCGCGCCTCTAGTATCAACTTCAAGGATATCATGGGCGCCATGGGCTTGGTCCCGGTGCCGATGTTGGGCTTGGAAGCCAGCGGCATCGTGGTCCGGACTGGTGCGGCCGTCAATAACGTCAAGGTTGGTGACCGTGTCGCTGCTCACGCATACGGAAGCCATGCCACTGTTGTCCGGACACACCACGCCGTCGTCCACAAGCTGCCCGATTCGATCACCTTCGAGCAGGGCGCGGCCATCAACCTGGTGCACGTCACGGCGTACTACGCCCTTGTACGTCTTGCCAAGCTGCGTAAGGGCCAGTCTGTCCTGATTCACGCCGCGGCCGGTGGTGTCGGGCAGGCCGCCATCCAGCTCGCTAAGTACCTGGGCCTGGTCATCTACGTGACCGTCGGTTCCGAGAGCAAGCGACAGCTCATGCGGGGACGCTTCGAGATCCCTGAGGAGCACATCTTCCATTCCCGCGACCTCAGCTTCGTCAAAGGCGTCCAGCGCGTCACCGGCGGCCGCGGCGTCGACTGCATACTCAACTCGCTCGCCGACGAGCTGCTGCGCGCCTCATGGGACTCGGGTTGCCTGGCTCCCTTTGGCACCTTCGTCGAGATCGGCCTCCGCGATATCACAAACAACTCGCCCCTCGACATGCGGCCGTTTGTCAAGAACGCGACATTTGCCTTCTGTGATATCCTCAACTACCCCGTCGAAGACCTCGGCGGCGTTCTCGGCGAGGTCTACCACCTCGTCGAGCAGGGCTATCTCTCTCCCGCCTACCCGCTCAAGGCGTACCGCCCTGGCCAGGTCGAAGAAGTCTTCCGCGTCATGCAGCAGGGCAAGCACACCGGCAAGGCCGTCATCACCTTCAACAGCGAGGATGATAATGAGGGAGCCCCCGTCTTCCAGCGCGCTGCCGATCTGTTCCGTCTCGATCCGGACGTTACCTACCTCCTTGTCGGCGGCATGGGTGGTCTTGGCCGCAGTCTGGCCCGGAACCTCGCCGCCGCGGGCGCTCGCCATATCGCGTTCCTCTCGCGTTCTGGTGATGCCTCGGCCTCGGCCCAGACCTTGCTCAATGAGCTGACCACGCGCTGGAATGTGAAGGCCCGCGCATACGCAGCAGACGCAGCCGACGCAACATCCCTACAAGTAGCCATGACGGTATGCGAGCGCGAGATGCCGCCAGTCCGGGGCGTCGTTCAGCTGGCCATGGTGC
Source organism: Colletotrichum endophyticum (assembly GCA_027406105.1). Taxonomy (NCBI): domain Eukaryota; kingdom Fungi; phylum Ascomycota; class Sordariomycetes; order Glomerellales; family Glomerellaceae; genus Colletotrichum; species Colletotrichum endophyticum. The sequence continues at coordinate 1,970,013 of JANVYF010000005.1, forward strand.
TGCGTGACGTCGTTTTTGAGAAGATGCAGCCGGCGCAGTGGACGCAACCACTGCAACCCAAGGTGGCCGGATCCCGCAACCTGCACGAGTACTTCGGCGCGGACCGCCCCCTCGACTTCTTCGTGTTGTGCTCATCCGTATCGGGTGTCGTCGGTAACCCGGGCCAGGCGGCATACGCGGCTGGAAACACGTATCAAGACGCGCTGGCAGCATACCGCCGCAAGCGCGGACTCAAGGCCGTGGCCGTCGACCTGGGCGTCATGCGCGACGTCGGCGTGCTGGCCGAAGGCAACACCGAGAGCGGCGTGCTCGGCCGGTGGGAGGAGGCCGTTGGAATCCCGGAGCCCATCTTCCACGCGCTCATCAAGAGCGTCGTCCACGGCCAGAAGCAGGAGCAGAACTCGGAAGAGGCTGTCCCTGCGCAGGTAGTCACCGGCCTGGGCTCAGCAGACGTCTGGGCCGCCCACCGCCTCCCCCAGCCGTTCTACCTCTCGGACCCGCGCTTCAGCCCCATGGCCATGGCCACGTCAACCGCCTCGTCTTCTGATAGCAGCGCCGAGACCGCCGCCACGGTATCGATCGCCTCGCAGCTCGCGAGCGTGTCGTCGATGCAGCAGGCGGCCGAGATCGTGACCGACGCGCTCTCGAAGCGGACGGCCGAGATCCTGCAGATGCCGGCGTCCGAGGTCGACCCCGCGCAGCCACTGTACCGCTACGGCGTCGACTCGTTAACGGCCATTGAGGTCCGTAACTGGATCGCGCGAGAGCTCAAGGCGAACATGGCGCTGCTGGAGATCGTGTCGGCCGTGCCCATCCGCGAGTTCGCGGCCAAGATTGCTGAGAAGAGCCAGCTGGTCAAGATTACGGAGTAGAATGAAAAGAATGAAGGGTATGAAGTTATATGTGTTTCAAATTAGCGAACTGAGCGTATTTTACGCGTCAATTGGTCTGGGAAGGCGTTGGTGGCTCAAATTGCTTTCGTGAAAGCATCGATGGTGTTGTGATTGACGGTGGTGTCGTCGAACAAAATGGAGACGGGGTGGTTGAGGGGGGGAAGAACCATGCGTAAGGGCTGGTGACACCTGGCAGCAGGTGGTTTCCAAAAGTCTCGTTATATGTCTGTTGTATTCTGTCCAATTATTATATCCAACACATGTTTACTATTGTTCTTGTACACCTTTGCACTCATCCTACCGGTTCTATTCACAGCTTGAATTGAAGTGAAATCTAATCAAATGCTTTCCTATTTGGAGTACTTAGGTACTCTCATGTCAGCAAACGAAGTATGTATTGACATCCGCGTGCGGTACAACGGAACTTGCGTTTTCCGATTTGCAATGTAAATCAAGCTCGGCATCGGTGCGAGTACGAAATTTAGGTGGCATCACATGGTTAGCTATCCGCGAGGTCGTATTCCTCATCGCGGCTAATAAGGTGACGTAGTCGCATCTTGCATTGCCGCGGATACGCTCGTATTGCCATCCGTCAATACGATTGACCGGACTCACGGAGACTACACATCACCGTCGCATATCTTCGCCAGCAGCCAGTCTATCTAAATAGTTTAATGGATGGACCTCTTCAAGCCCTCCCCGCCCATTCATCTCATCGACAATCTAATATTCGTCTTAAACCTATATCCTTCGCTAACCTGTAGGTATGTCCACTAACGGCACTTTTATGAAGGCACCGGCAATGGTGCCGCAGTATGTTTCTGCCGGAGTGGGTATCCTGGCAGTCGTAAGTCTTCTTGTCCGCTCTTCCGTCCAACATGTACGCTCTCTCAACGGTTCCGCAACGTCTTCTAGTTGATCTTATGGTTCTCTCTCAATGCCGCCTACAACATCTGGTTTCATCCACTCCGCAAGTACCCGGGACCGCGATGGCAAGCGGCAAGCCGCCTCCCATACACAATTCAGATCTTCAGAGGAACAGCCACGCGAAACACGGCGTGTCTTCACGAGCTCTACGGTCATGCTGTTCGAATAACCCCCAATACCCTGTCTTTCACCAGCAGTCAAGCATGGGACGGTGAGTCAGAATAATCTTTCTCATACCGTTCCGCAGTTGAGCGTTAACACTCTAGTGGAGACATATACGGTCTCAGACGACAAAACGGAAGAGGAAACTTCCCCAAGGATCCAAGGTTTTACATTACACCTCCTGGAGAGGCTGACACTATCGTGCGTAATAACTGTTCTCGCGTCGGCGCGAACACGAGAGCTGACTCGCCCCGATAGTCCACAGCAAAAGATGCTGACCATCGCCGACTGCGACGAATCCAAGCGCATGCCTTTTCTGAGAAAGCACTATCGCTACAGGAGGGCTTTCTCAAGCAGTATACTACCATGTTCATATCTCGATTACATGAGAGTATTGGCCAGCCAGGCGGAGATGTTGTCAATATCACCCGTTGGCTTAGCCTCCTCACAACCGACATCATTGGTAAGCTTACATTCGCCGAGAGTTTCGAAGGTCTTCGTAAAAACCGGCCTCATCCCTGGCTGGAAACGGTCTTTTTGACTCTGAAAACCTTCACCTTTATACGGAAGCTGACTAGGCTGCCGCCTATCTTCATGCGTCTTACGTTGGCTTGCATTCCCGCAAAGATGCTCAAGCATCAGCGGGCAGCTGTCGCTTTTGGTGCCAAAGCTGCGAAAAGGCGAATGGGGCTCGGTACCGAGCGGCCAGATTTCATGTCGTATATACTTCGCCAGACGGGCGAACAACGGTACTTCGCTATACCATGAGTTCATTGCATTCCCAGCCGTTTTGCTGACACGCGGATTCCTTAGCATGACGGAACCAGAGATTGAAGCAAATCACATTCATCGTTGCGGGCAGCGAGACCAGTAAGTCTACAGTACCGTCCTGTCTCCTGTACTTCCTCAGCACTCGTCGGCTGATCCTACCTGAGCGGCCACTATGCTTTCTGGCACAGTCTATCTCCTGTGCCTAAACCGACCTGTCATCGAAAGGTTGACGTCTCTTGTTCGGACCGACTTTCCCAACGAGTCTGACCTTACCTTGGTCAAGCTCCAGCAACACGAATACCTCAATGCCGTTCTTCAAGAGGGGCTGCGCCTCTATCCGCCTGCGCCGGACAACCTCTTCCGAGTGACTCCAAAAGCCGGAGGATATGTGATGGGTCATTTGCTGCCCCCAAAGACGAGCTTGACTGTGAACCTTTGGGCGGCCAACCGGTCGGCGGAAAACTTTCATCGCCCTCTTGAATTTATCCCGGAAAGGTGGGTGAAAGATGCCCCAGTTGAGTTCTGGCAGGATGATAGGAACGCTATGAGACCGTTCAGCGTAGGACCTAGGGATTGTTTGGGGAAGAAGTAAGCTGCGATGCCACAAAGTCGCCTGAACTCATTCTGTGCCTCGCTTATCTAACCATTTCGACAGTCTTGCATGGGCGGAGATGCGCATGATTCTTGCTTATTTGGTTTGGAACTTCGATCTCGAACTCCAATCAGATAGCCAAGGTTGGATTGAGAGACAGAAGGTGTTCATGCTTTGGGAAAAGCCAGACCTGAACGTGAAGATTTCCCGGGGACATTGACGAGAACGGAGATCGGAGCATGTCTAGACAGCACTTGATGAGAACAATGAGCACTTTCTTTGAGAAAAATTCTGGGCAAGATCGCTACCAATACACAACCCAGCAAATTTTATGAGTTCTACAGCTTGATGTTTAATCGATGAACGTGACAGCAAACAGCTCCCGCTTCAAAAATACCAACGCATGGATGTCCCGATCTGCTACCCAACAGCAGAGGTTTTCCGACAGATAACAAGGGCACCCGTGGGATGGCTGAATTGGGATTCATTCGGGGAGAAACTTAGTGTGGCACCAACTGTCCAATGTATGATTTTCTCGGGACCTTGAACTCATCCGAGCACAGTGAGGTAAGAACCCGGCAGAGCGGTCCGATGCTAGCGATGGCAACCTCCCGGATGAGATTCAAGCCAGCCATTCATATCCACAGCACGATGCTTGCTTAGACTAAAAAAGATTCGCCGAATCTCACACCGGCCGAATGCCGTGATTCCCCATGGAGTTGCAGGCAGTCACACGCTCGAAATCGTCGCTTCCGGTTGGTGTTGAAGGCGACCCGGTCATCCCCGGAGGACGAAATTGCTACCATTCCCCCACCCCGGTCAGCCGGTACCCCCGCAAAGAGCCTGCTGATAGACGTCATGTTCCTGGCAGCATTCCCGGAAGCGCTCCCCGTCCCCCTCATCCTGCCCATTTCTCCTCACGATGTGGAGGCCCTGCGGAGTTCCTCCGCACCTCAAACCTATCAATCAATCGTAACTGCGCAACGTAGGATGAGATTCCTGAAGTAAAGTTTGCAAGTCTTGATGTTCTGGAAGAAAGGATCCTTGGCTCGGCCGAGGGACGCACCGATTCGATCGTCGCACCAGCGGTGAGCCGGCTACTCTTCGGGGATTTATATAAGTCCGTGTTGTTACATAACGTATTGAACGGGGCTTCAGTGACCATACATAGATACATAGGTACTCACAGCCATCGTGGCCAACGCCTTGTCTCACCACCCGACTTTTCGAGAGTCAACCCGTTCGGAATGTGGTCAACAGGAAGCTTGGCTGCTCTTGCGCAGCTTCTCGCGCTTTCGACAGGCGTCGCAGCCGTCGCGCAGTCGCCGGAGGTTTACCAGTCGCGTGAGTCTCGTTGCCCGTCCAACAACCCTGGGCGCGTCAACAAATCAACAACTGACGTAATTGCGAAATAGCATCTGGAAAGGGATCAGGAGTTTGGAAAGATGCGTACGCCAGCGCGCGCAAATTGGTAGACCAATTGACCTTGGAGGAAAAGGTCAACATTACTCGTGGATTTGCGAGCGATAATGTCTGCGCTGGCAATACGGGGTCAATCCCGCGGCTGGGGTGGCCTGGGATGTGCCTTCATGATGCAGGCAATGGCGTGAGAGCGACCGATCTTGTCAATTCGTATCCTTCAGCTCTGCACATCGGCGCCACTTGGGACAAAAACCTGACTTACCACCGTGGATATTGGATGGGAAAGGAGTTCAAGACTAAGGGAGGTGAGTGCAAGATAATTGACAACTTCTAATTTGAGGAGGTCATTGACGGTTTACTCAGTAAATGTTCTACTGGGACCTAATGCAGGTCCTCTTGGAAGATCACCTCTGGGTGGCAGGAACTGGGGTAAGAAACACTCATCTCAGCTGCAAGTTTCGTATCCATACTAAACTCGTGCAAAGAGGGTTTCTCGGTTGACCCGTACTTGTCGGGACAGCTCAACGCGGAGACTATCATTGGTCACCAAGATGCCGGTGTCATTGCCAACCTGAAGGTGCGTATTTACGCTCAAATTGCGGAAAAATAAGAAGAAAAAAATTTGTTCCTGACCTTATTCGATAGCATTTCATCGGAAACGAGCAAGAAACCTACAGAAGGCCATACTTTGGTGTCGAAGCCGCATCGTCCAACATCGACGACAAGACCCTGCATGAGTTCTACCTCTGGCCCTTTGTCGATGGTGTCAAGGCCGGTGCTGCATCCATCATGTGTTCCTACAACAGAATCAACAACACCTACGGCTGCGAAAACAGCAAACTCATGAACGGCGTCCTCAAGGGCGAGCTCGAGTTCGATGGGTTTGTGCTCCTCGACTGGAACGCGCAGCACAACCTCCAGAGTGCCAATTCTGGTCTGGACATGGTCATGCCTCTTGGGGGAAGTTTTGGTCAGAACTTGACTGATGCTGTCAACAATGGTACCGTCGACGAGTCTCGAGTGACGGATATGGCTACAAGGTAATTCATCCCAATTCAAACAATCCAAGAGACGTCATTAACCTCTTCCAGAATTCTTGCGGCTTGGTACCTTGTTGGCCAGGACTCGCACTTCCCCACCCCCGGGATTGGTATGAAGAATCTCACAGAGCCTCACGAGCAAGTCGATGCTCGCGACCCAGACTCGAGATCAAACATTCTCGAGGGCGCAATTGCCGGACACGTCCTCGTGAAGAATGAGAACAATGCACTTCCCTTCGCTAAAGCACCCAACATAATCTCGGTCTTTGGGTATGATGCCACGGTACCCGACACGAAGAATACTGACAAGCTGTTTGAGCTTGGCTACTACTCCTCTCCAGAGATGGGCCAGGCCGTGCTAGGCACGGAAAGACACTTCGACCAAGCGGCCAAGGGAGGAACCATCGTCAGTGGAGGCCGCGCTGCCGCCAACGCGCCGTCTTATATCCTCGATGTAAGACAGACCTCTCCAAGCATCATCGGATCTAACTGACCCATCGCAGCCCCTCAGCTCCATCCAGCACAGAGCAGCCAAAGACGGTAGCTGGGTAAACTGGGACCTCACATCTCCCAATCCCGACGTCAACGCCGCCAGCGACGTCTGCCTCGTCTTCATCAACGCCATGGCAACGGAAGGCTGGGACCGCGACGGCCTCCACGACGACTTCAGTGACGGTCTCGTCCTCAGCGTTGCCTCCAAATGCGCCAACACCATCGTCATCATCCACGCCGCCGGCATCCGCCTCGTCGACCAGTGGATCGACCACCCCAACGTCACCGCCACCGTCATCGCCCACCTTCCTGGCCAAGACAGCGGCGAAGCGCTTGTCCAGCTCCTCTACGGCGAGGCCTCCTTCTCCGGAAAGCTCCCCTACACTCTCGCCAAGAACGAGAGCGACTACTCTGTCTACAAGCCCTGCGGGCGCGGTGAGACGAACACGACGAGTCCGCAGTGCGACTTCACCGAGGGCGTTTACATTGACTACCGCGACTTCGATGCTAAGAACGTCACTCCGAGATACGAGTTTGGGTATGGGCTGAGTTACACCAGCTTCGAGTACTCGTCAATCTCAGTCAAGAAGCAGGATACGCAGGCAGGCTTTGCGGCAAACTCTGATGCCTTATGGTCTACCGTCGCAACCATCCACCCCACGCTGAACAACACGGGGTCCCGCGCGGGAGAGGAAGTCGCGCAGCTGTATGTTGCCATTCCGAACAGTCCGCCGAAACAGCTTCGTGGGTTTGAGAAGGTGGCCCTTGAGAGCGGCCAGGGCGCGGACCTGCAGTTCGAGTTGACAAGGCGGGATCTGAGTGTGTGGGATGTCGTGGCTCAGAAATGGACTCTTCAGGAGGGCGATTATACCGTGTTTGTAGGCGCAAGCAGCCGAGACTTGCCTCTGTCGCAGGTTCTTTCGATCTGAGCCCGAGCATCTTCAGTTGAGGACTTTCCTTCCTTCTTAAATTCTTAATACTTAGTCTGATGATGAACATATGGTCAAGTTGTTTCGTTCTCCGTGAGCTTGAGTACACAGATGTGTACATATCTGCCTAATCAGACACTTCAAAGAGATGAAATACGGGGGAAGCGACTTCTCTGCTTTATCCGTGTACAAACCTTTGGAGAGCCCTGCTTCCCCCGAGAAATCATCGTATGCACTCTAGAGAAGTTCAAAAAGCAAAAGGAAGGTCCATCCAGGATTCGAACCTGGGCTTACGGAAGGTTCTGAGATCATCAGAATCCGACGTCCTAACCAACTAGACTAATAGACCAATTGAGTTGATCCAGCAGTGATGCGCTGGTGTGAGAGCTTCCGCACAAAATGTGGAATATGTTGCGTGGGTTTAGCCCTCGTGGACCTCAAGTGGGGGCAAGTTTGACCAGGACCAGGATTGGCACAACACAAGCCCAGCCCCATCAACAGATTCAGTTCCCTTGTGAGATCTTCAATCTTTAAATATGACTATTTATTGTGAGCCTTGTGGCTTCAAAAAGAACGTTGCCATGAACCTGCCCCATTGTATCAATACCCGAACCGCTCCAGGCACTGAATCAACTCACTCTCACCAGCAGCCCGCATCTCCACAATCTGCTCCGCCGTCTTTCTCTTCAACATGACTGGGTGATGTAGCGCGAATGGAGCAAGAAGGCTCTCCAGCTTTCGAAGTTGTTCGAGCGCAGCCATGCCAGCAATTTCACTTGGTCTCAGCGCCCCTCTCTCAGCCAATGCATCATCCCATGCCGTTGCCCTCGCAAGTTGCCCGAACGCCTCTTCTGGAAGATCGGGGATGTCGAAGTTTCCCGCCAGCATTGCTTTGGCAATTTTACCATCGCTCAAGTCGGGGTCCCGTGCAGTGCCGCCGTTCGTGCTGCCTCCAATGTCTCCGAAGGAGGTGAAGAACTCATGAGCGGGATGAGAGACGTAAGCCCAGTCAAAATCAAGAACCCCCGTGATTCGTTTTGTTATAGGGTCGTATTGGATGTTGTTGGTAGCTGATTTTCATGTTAACAAACATATCTCAGGAGAGCAAGAGTCCTCCGCCCCTGACTTACTGAGGTCGCCGTGAATCAGCACGCGTTGCGTCTCATCGACAACAGCTCCAGCAAGATACTGGTCAAGTCCACTCAGAATGAACTTGTCGATACGTTCGCGAACACCGTTCGGTTTCCAACCTTGCAAATTCGAGCTCCCATCCGCATCGCGCAGGCCAAATTCCAACTTGGACTTCCAAAAGTCGGTGTATGAATTCCATGGAGCCCCTTCAAGAATCGTCATCTTGCCAGCCGCGATGTTTCCAGACTCATCGATGGTCAATCCGCCATGCGACTTGATGCTCTCTGGCAACGGCGCTCGCTGAATGCCCGTGAAGACATCTGCAATCTGATCAAGTACAGTCTTCTTCTCATCATCTGGCAGGTCTTTGAACTTGGTGTCAAGCGGCACGCCCTCCTTGAACTCCATCAAAGTCCAACTGTACCCATCGCCGACGCCTTGAGCCGACTTCCATGCGAAGATGGCCGGGACGAGCCCGACGACGTCAGGTTTGAACACTTGGAGGCCCTGTCGAGCAATATACATCGCTGCGACCTCGTTCTCAACTCGATTATCTTGGATGATGTCCATGGCCTTGGGGTTGGCTAGTCGCATGACGATGGTTGAGATACCTCCTTCTGGCGGAAGCGTGGTGTACGAGCCAGCATCAAGGAAATTGTCATTGGTGGCTGGCCTGGCCAAAGTGATTTTGTAGATGAAGTTGTTGTAGGGGAATGGAACGTCCTCTTGGTACTCAACAGGTGTGATCTCGGTGGGCTGTGTTCAGTATCAATGAGCTGGCCTTTGAGTTTGAGTAGTGGCTCTTACCTCGAGACCGAACCCAATCACCGTGTTTCTGACGAAGTCAAGACGCTCTTGAAATTGTTCGTGATTCATGATGGGGAGAGACGACTTGGCAAAAATATCGTTTATTGTTGTCGTTGAAATAAGAGTGCGGGGTTTCGTAGTAAATGGAACTTGGGATTGTCTTAAATATGCCACGAGTCTTTTGCTATTGGGTCTGGAGAAATTCTTTTCCATCGCACTCCAGATAGCTTTTACCAAGCCAGTAACCGCAATCGACTTTGCTCCTTCCCTTGCAACATGTTGAGTCAGACCACCAATTTGGAAGGTGAACCCCAGAAAACTGCTCGTCGTCTCAATTGGGATGTTGCATGTTCACGATGTTGAAATATGAGGTTTTACAGTTGAAGCGAATCGGATCCCATCCGATTTCTCCGGTACCAATCAACAGCACGCTCTTTGGCTAAGCCAAGCCTTTTCTAGTCGTTGACTGATGCCATTGTCAGCTGTGATCCTTGCCAAAAGCCCGTTGCTGCCTAGAAATACTGTTTCAAACCACACGTGAATCAGCCATTTCTGCCTAAACTGTGCCGCACAGATGCATTCAAGACGCGTCTTCAGAGTTCACCAAGACATCCACGTAGTTGATTTTCGTGAATTACTGTTATTGGCTGTGTGACGTCTGTATTGCGGCATTATCTTGGGATCACCCTCTTGTCGTGCTCAGTTGTTCTCATTCACATCAAACCACCATTTAATCATATATCGCAGTATTACGGATATGCTTCCCCATATGCTATTGAACAAAGATCCCCCCAACTTGCTACAATCAGATTAGCAGAATGAGATTCCTGTGATTATGGGTATGGGTAGGGTCTCGGAGACTCTTGATACTTGCAATTCCTGCCTACAGATGCCTCGATGAACCCACCTGTCTAACTTAGATTACAACCTCAATTATGGCTCGAGTCTTCGCGGACACCTCTGATCAAGCTTCGAACCTCGTAAACTCACTTCTCCACAAATACGAATAAGAAATCAAGAGTCTTTGGATGTGCAAGTGTAAGAACACATTTGTTTGCAAAAACTTTGGCCGATTTTGTCCTGAAGATGGAAATAAAGAGAAACAATTGGCAATCAGTGAGCCTCCACAATTTCCGCGAAGTCGCCAATCTCACCGTCCGGGGTATGAGTGGGCACTATCCTGGCGGCTCTTGTTCACTAACACGACGCGCCGGTCCTGTAAAGAGCCCTAAGAACCTGCGACCGTTATGATTAACAAACAATTCTGCATCTCGAAGTGTTCAAGTAACTGCTTCTTCTCAAACACCACATTCGCAGTTTCCCGTGCTTTGGCTGCAATCGCTCAGTGGCCACCGGCAATAACGGCAGATACACGAGATACGGTGCGGGTCGCTGACGGCGGATATTGGCCGCGCTAGACAGCAATAGGAAGCTCAGTAGCATCGATTCATGAATGCTGATCCCCCCCACGTGCCCGGGCAATCTCATTCTCTGGATGATAGCCAATGCGACTTCGGCCGCCACATGGATGAGCGTTTATCGGCTCGCCGCGTCAGCGCGGAATGATGCGTGCAAAGATACCGGTGGGCGGCGGTCGCCAAGAAAAGCTTGTTTGTGCGGGAGCTGCATCCTCATAAAAGCTTGGCTGCATGCAACATCCGCCCGTCGGGAAACGCTTGCATCTCCAGGTGGCCGTCGGTTTTCCTCTCGTTCTTTTGCGCGGCCTGACTCGTTCTTTCATTGGATCGGTCGTTTTAGAGTTCTCAAGATGCGTTTTACGAATACCATCTTGGCGTCGCTTGGCTTTGCCATCACCACCCCGGTCTTGGCTTGCGATAGCTGCGAACACCCCGAGAGGGATGTGGTGTTGACGAGACATGTTCGCAGGGCGCAACCTGATGCCCAGGCTGCTGCAGTCGCCCCTCGCGGCCCTCTGTCGTGGGGTCAATTGAACTTTCTCCATACGACTGGTACGTCGCGTTCAGTGATACAAGGTTGCGAGCATACAAGCTGACAATGGCGGTCCAGATACTCACGGCTGGTTCGTCCTTCATCGAAAATGCTAATGATCCCCCACTGACTCAATTATGCAGGCTGGAAGGCCACATCCGTGAGCAGAACTATGGAGCCGACTGGGGTGACTTCGTGAGCTTCGTCAAGCACATGCGCCAGAAGGCCGAGGACCTCGACGTTGATCTGTTGGTGGTCGACACTGGAGTATGTTGAAGCTATCTCATCCTCGGCGAAATAATATTGACAATATTAGGATTTGCACGATGGTGCAGGCCTCAGCGACGCCACTGGTGTTTCCACCTACGCGAACGGCACCGGCGTCAATGGCCAAATTTCGAACCCCATTTTCGAGAATATCGACTACGATGTGCTAGCCATTGGTAACCACGAGCTGTACATTTCCAGCATCGCATATGAGACTTTTAGTCAATTCGCCAAGGTCTACGGTGACAGATACGTCACTAGCAATGTCCAAATCCGCAACCCCAGCACGGGCGCGCTTGAGTACATTGGCAAGCAGTATCGCTACTTCACCACGCCGAAGGGTAAGTTGCTCTTATGAGACGCAATTACCGTTAAACCAGATTCTAATGAGTTTTTCAGGCCTCAGAATCATGGCGTTTGGCGTTCTCTTTGACTTCACCGGCAACTCCAATGCCTCGGTCGTCACCAAGGCCGCGACCATGGTCAAGCAGCCATGGTTCCTGAGCGCTGTCGATTACAGCGAGCCTGTTGATCTTTACCTGGTTATCGGCCACAACCCTGTCCGCCCGACACAGAGCAGCAGCACTCTGAAGACTGTCTTTGACGCGATCCGCGCCATCAAGCCTGACACGCCTGTTCAATTCTTCGGTGGACACACTCACATCCGTGACTTCGCCGTCTACGATGACAAGTCGACTGCTCTCGAGTCCGGAAGGTACTGCGAGACTCTGGGCTTCCTTTCCATGTCTGGCATCAAGTCCGACAACTATAAAGGCGCCATGTATCCCAAGGGTGTCCCTCACCCTGCCCAGAAGGCGGTCGCTGTGGCCACGACAACGTCCTCGAGCAGCCCTGCCTCTGCGACTGGCAACTCCACCATGACCTACTTCCGTCGCTATCTGGACTGGTAAGATCTTGATGGGACTTGAACTTGCAGATGACTAACAGGTTTTTCAGGAACACTCTGACGTTCGAGTACCACGCCGTCGGCAGCCAGGCCAAGGCCTTCAACACGTCCAAGGGCGTCAGTGTAACTCAAGAGATCACATCTGAGCGCAAGAATCTCAACCTAACGACTCTTTACGGCTGCGCTCCCCAGACTTGGTGTATCGATTGTGCGCCTTTCATGTCTGAAGGATCCATGTTCAACTTGACGACCACTGCCCTTGCAGCCACGATTATCACCGAGGAGAGAAAGTCCACGCCGAGAATCATCATAGCCAACACTGGCCACATCCGATTCGACCTCGCCCAAGGCCCCTTCGACTACGACTCTTCCTTCATCGTCTCCCCCTTCACCGACGCCTTTGAGTACATCCCCGACGTTCCGTGGTCGTATGCCAGCCAGATTCTCAGCAACTTGGAGTCCGGAGCCTTCCCTTCAAAGCGGAGGCGTTCCTTGACGAAGGACTCTCTCGGCTTTACCCAATTCAATCCTGTCCTGTCTTCTGTGGATAGCTGCATTGACCCGCCAGTCACCAGCGACCACTTTGCGAAGCGATCTTACGCTGGAGGCCGTATCGTTCGTCGCCAGGACATTACTCCGGGATACACCACATCCGATGATTTCGGCACCGACGGCGACGACACCGTTCACAGCGAGATCCCGATCTACGACTACCCCAACTTCTTCCAGGCCAATGGCAGCTTCCCTGCTGACGGCTCAATTTCAGATGACACCAAGATTGACCTGATCTTCCTGGACTACATCGCTGGTTCGGTCGTGACTGTTTTGCAGTCTTTGGGAGCCAACTACACCTCTGCTGATGTTTCCTACTATCTCCCCAGCGTAAGTTCACTCTCACGGCGTAAATGACGTTGGGAAAAGACAACTGAAGACTCACACATTACTAGACATTCACGACCAACTCCTACTTGCCCAAGTATGCAAAGGAGAGTGCCACATGGCAGGCTAACGTGCCTAACTGCCCTGTCGGACTTGGAATCGGATACAACACTACGAACGCTTGAGAGAAGCGACTGGGACTACAACTGGCCTTCATTGATTGCAGGCTTTGTACCTGATTCATGGGACGCATGCATCTGCTATGCGAACTCAAAGGAGTACTCGTAGAAACCATTTGTATGACTGCATTCATCAAAGAAACTCGGACATATCATCAACTATTTGCACATAAAGCTAAGCCCTAATAATAAACGGAACGACAATCAATCCTTTTTCCTTTCTTCAAGTGTTGGACGGGTTCCATCTACAACCTCAGATATTTGGTAAGGGAATTGGTCGCGATGTGAACAGTCGCGAATAGACTACCTGTAGGCAGTGAGAAGAATCAATCTTAGCAGCAACAGAGCCATTGTGGTCAATAATAGGCACTGCTCTTGGCACCCCGCGTGCTCACCAATAGGAAACAGTTGACGGCGACATCCATCTCCACATCTAAGCTTACATGTAGGGAGTCGATAAATTCGGCGCAGATCTCAACCCTGAAGGCTTTAGCTTGAGTTATCTGGTATTGATGGGCTTCAAACGAGAAGAATCTGACCTTGCGCTGTACTTGCTGCAGACGGGAGCAGATCTTGATATACCACGCGAAGACGGTTATTTGAAAGACGTAACACCTCTATCGTTTATAGACTAGGCCTCCCAGTCTGAAATTCCAAATATTTGGGAGTCGTCTGTGGAAATCTCCAAATTACGCAGTCTCCGTTTACAGCCCAAACAAAGATAATTTGATGTAAGATCGGTAGTTTAAACACATCCAGTTGTGACGTTGGAAAACATGTTTATTGCCAACGCTGAAGCCTGTTTATACGTCTTTCCACCCCCTTTCGTCATATCTGATCCTGCGATAATGGAGGCTTCCGTGACATTCGTCAAATAATAATCTAACGCCACTTAATTGTTTCATTGCACACTCCCGGAGCTCCATATCTAGCGTAGGCAAATGAGCTGGAAGAGCGACATCGACAAGACAGCTGCGAACGACAAAGCCGACAGTACATGTATCAATGGCCGCATGTATGAGATATCACCTTGTTAAAATAAGGCTCATGATTTGAATCGGTTGGAAAACTGATTATCGAGCAAGTTTGCACCGACATCAGCCGTAGATATAAGGACGAGATGTGCATCAGAGACATTGGTGATGTTGAGAACAGTCTCTCCGCGAAACTACATTTCTATCCCTTAAAGAACCTACCAAAGTGAGAAGTCTTGGCTTTTGCTACTGCCGGTTCCTTCTTCTCCATCATCCCCTTCTTCGCTTCATCTGTGCGTCGTCTATCAGGGCAGTTGAGTGGATAACTATACAGCTTTTCCATCGTCCGATCACTGACCTCGCCGCGGGCACATGCCGACGGTGGCAGCTTTGAGCCCTGAGGATTCATCCCCACCACGAATCCGTTACTACCAACTGTCAAAGACGCTTTCATCACTCGCCCATCCATGTAAGTGGACATGACCGGGCGCGGTGTAGGGTGATCCTCGCTCTGGAAGCCAATATGCCGCCCAGCCGTTGTCATGGCCTCGCACATAACCGGCAGCTTCTCCCGCTGCTGTTTGACCGGGATTCCCACGCCCTCAAAAGCCGATTTCTTGTCCGGTACTTGCATGTGCTTAAAGCCAGCTTTCTTATTGCCCTCCTCCAGCCATAGGTTGCCTGGACGGACGCTCGCATCGGCTGGGATAGGAAGTTCGCTTGTTGCAGGAAGATGCCATGCCCGCATGGTCTTCTTTGGGGTAATTTTGTGACCGTCTCGTTGAATATTGTCGATTACTCGCTTAGTGGACTCCGATTGCCTAAAAGTACGTGGTCAGTGAGTTGGTCGTGCTGCAGTCTTGGTATGGACTCACTGATAAGACATGGTGAATCGGTGGTAACATCAACGGTGTCGAAGAAACGTAGGTGATATTTGGAGAAGTAGAGATGAATGAATGTATGAGCATTGCCTTGCTTCCTTGATCTCATCTCTGCAATGTCATTAGGCTGGGATTCCTGCAAGATATACTTCTATTAACACACACCGAGCTTGTCAACTTACCTTGCAAGACTGTCCGAAATCGTAGTAACAAATCTAACCGCCTTCAGCAACTGGTTGGGACCGCCGGTTTGACGCCAGGCGATGGCGGCCTGGGCCATCACTTTCCAGGGGATACGCGCTGCTGGCGCTGTTGGTTTCATCGACACAAGCCCTTGTCAACACCAAAATATTCTGTTGGCACTGAGCGCCGATATCGTTGTGGGTGGGGAATTCTGGTCGCATCGGGTCTTTGTTGGCCTGAATTTCGTCCAGTTTCCTGAAGAATGTCCTCCTCGAGAGGCCCGTTACTGTCTCTGCTAGGTTCTGTTAGAACTTGCCGTTAGGTATGATCGAGGGGATTTATGTTGGCGCGCGCGACTCACTTTATCCCGAGATATCTCAAAATATCAGAAACCTTTCCTTTCGTCGTTGGTCAAGTCGGAATAATCCCGGCTGGTGAGCTATCCCTGTCAGTGAAAAGAAGAGCTGTTGGCGCTTAAATGATTCCACAGCCACGCCTCAGCCACAATGACTGAATACTAATACATACCACACTCCCCGCAGGAGGAGGTGTTTTCAGATCTGCATATTTTGTCTCAATCAAATCATCATCATTTTCCACAATGACTGACATCGCCTCACTCAAAGCTCTTATGCTACTCGCTCGATCTCAATCTACGACAATTCACTTCTCTTTAGAAACATCTTACGGCTTGGTGTTGGAGTACCAATCCGGCAAACAGCTGTGCCTCCGTCTTAAAGATTCTACAACAGCATCAAATACGCAATTACCAACTCAGTCTCATTCGGAAGGTCTAGAGTACGAGGCCTCGTCGGGATCTAAGCCGCTAGTTGTACCAGATCCACGCCCCGACGACTCGTCCAAAGCCCAACTCGATTCTGTTGGTCCAGGCCAACAAACCCCACAGTCTGGCTACCGCTACCTGATCGACCCAGACTATGGTACCACCGCCTTGTGGTATCGTCCAAAATGGCCTGGTAACCCCGAAGGCGAGTTTCACATTGACCTTCGGAGTCTAAAATATCGATATTCCTCTGCTTGGATTGAGGCCTTTGAGAAGTGGGAAAGGCGATGGACGGAAGCTTTCAAGGCCCAGGAGTGTCATCTCGGTTCTTACAAGGAGCCGTTTCCGGATCTAGAGGAGCGGAAGACTTGGTTCGTAGAGGGTGCGCTGCTGGCGGCCTGGCTTGTACTGCAGAATGATGTTGACCAGGTGGCTTACGATCCGGATGATGGAATATTTGAGCTACGGCGCGATGGCTTGCAGGAGACTTTGGCAGGGATGCTTTACGATTTGACCGATGGTATGAAGATTAAAGAGGAGTCGGATGCCGACTAGACCCTAGCCGCTGTTTCTCAACGCAACAATATTGCACTGCCTGGTTCCAAGGTTCGCTCGCGGGAAACGATGTGCTTTTTTTGTTGCTGAACGTATACGAAGACTAGATATGAGGTTAATGGTCAATGTTTTCAATGAGCAGAAATCTAAAAGTCTCATCACGAGTCGACACTTTTCAAATAATACACAGAATACTGTGAAACCCCCAATCAATCTGATTCTTACACAAATTCAGTGATAAACTCGACTCCGTTACTCTCGAAAAGCTCCCGTGCCTCTTCCAAACCGTCTAGAACAGAAACACGCACCGATCTCAAGTGCGGGAACTCGACTTGACAAACCCTCCCGAGTTCCAGAATCGCCGGCAGAAGGGTCCTCGTGCTGCATGTAGAATAACCGCACTCGATCCCCACAAGTCTTATTGAGTCAGGCAACATGTTCACCAGCGTCCGCGGTCCCATGTCTGTCTCATCTTCCTCGTAACAGGGGACAACCAGATATTGCGCGTCGAGCCGCAGCTCTTGTAACTGTTCCAACGCCCTCAATGACCTCATCATATCTTCATCAGTGATGCCATCGTCTCGATAGTACGAATTATCGTCTTCGAGCATCAAGAGCTTCAGAAACTTCAATCGCGGAGCGTGCTTCAGAATGGCCTCTTGCACATCACGCGCCCTTGGAGGTGTTTCCCCATCCATAATGCCGGCATCTCCACCATAATAAGTCAGCCTTTCCAGGCGCGGGAGTTGTTTCAGTAGTCGTTTGAACGCGTCAATTTGGAGGAAGCTGTTCCGAAGAGTAATTTCTGTGACGTTCGCCATTTTCAAGCCCATACCGACCTCGATCACGGCGTATGCAAAAACTGATGTAATGTTTGGTGCAGCAAGGAAGATCTCCGTCGCATAAGCGAGATCGAAACCACCGTTATCATCCCAGTGTGATAGGGAGAGCCTCTTCAGATTCCGCAGAGACCCCGGGGGGCAGAATGGCACGGGGTCGTAAAATCCGTTCCAGGTGACGGTGAGACATAGGTCCTCGATGTTGGTGCACTTGCCGATGAGCAGGCTCAAGAGCATTGATTCGTCCTCCTTGGGTTCGTCTTGTGATATGCGCAAGTGATCAAGTTGGTTTGTTACTTCTTTGAACAGTAGTTCATCGTTTCCAGACGTGAAGGTGAGCTCATCGTCCGAGCCCAGGTGTAGCGACTTGACATGCTGTGTGAGATCCGAACGCCACTTGAATAGTGTCTTCGCAAATGCGATCTCGTCCCTCCGGTGGAACCGATGATATAAGATCGGCGTGGCAACTGAGTTCAGCGGTTTGTTCGTCAGACAGAGGTTGGCAAGTGCAAGACGTCTCTCATGCTCGGGTCTTCCGATTGGGCAGCTGTCGTTGCAGTACATGCCCCAATAACTTGATGACGAAGGAGGAGGATGGCAATGCGAGCAGAATAGTGTGAAGATTTTCTCTAGAATGGAGGCTGGTAACTCAGAAATAGGAGACATGATGGGACATTATCGTGGAAATGGCTGGCTGAGTTGATAGTATCGAGGGATGTATACCAATTGTTAAGATAAAGATTCCAAGAGAATGATGCATAGATCGCAGCTGAAGCCTGCAGTATTTGAGGCGCAGTCTTGGATGCAAAATCTACGATGTACTACCAGCTGCCTCGGCTGTGATTTTCACATCGTGATGTTGTCCGTGTGTCTCGTCTGGTGCAAAACGGTATCCCCTGACGCACGGTACCTATGCCGCATAGGCAACAGGCCAGGGTCGGCTGAACGGGAGAATTCTGAGTGGTATAAAACTGTGGGATTATAGGGCTGCTTGACCGCATTTAGAACAACTGGAATGTCTCAAGTAGTGACAGAAGCTGCGAGAGTTAGGCCGGTTGGTTGAACCAGATCGCTTGCCGGTCTGGCTAATGTGCATCTACAAACTCTAAATTGCAGAGCGGCTTTCCGGGCCAGGCAGCCGCTCAGGGGTTTCGTCTCTTTCGAGCAGTCATGACGGTTCCCGTACCCTGGGTGCGCGAGTCAAGCTGGTAGGACATACCACCGCCGGGGGCAACACAGTGGAGCGCCTAAGCAGTCACCCACACAGGCTGTTGTTTCAATGGATGAGGAACTTTGTCCTTGCCATAATACGCGGATTATCTCCTCATTCTCACTTGCGCATTGAAGAACCGCAGAATCACCAATTACTCTGCTGTGCTTTCCTATGAAGAAAATGCACGGATCAGAGGCCACCGATTCCTTGCGTATGGTGGACTTTATGTCACGGATAGCGGCAAACAATAAGCACAAAGGAGAAGTTTCTCTCAAATATTTCGGCTTGTTTCGAAAATCCACGTCCAAGAGGCTAAGGCCAGAGAAGCTGTAGAGACGCTTCATGCTTTATAATACCTCTCTGAACCATTTCAATTGTTTGCATTCCCAGGAACCTCGGTGGAGCCATAACCGTCCATTCTTCCCCGCTTCGCCTCTCGGTCTGGCCTCCGAGCTGTGAAGGCCTTTCGGCGTCTGCACTCCGGGCCCCGACCGTCGTAGCTCACGCACGCACTAGAACCGGCGACAAAGGGCCGAATCGCGGAAACGCCGTGTTGTGCTCCGACCCCCCCAATGATCGTCCAGTGGTCGAGCAAGCGTCGGTCGATTGCTTTGGATGGTATCATTGAAGGTGCGTCTTGACGGTCGACGAATTCTTCACAAAAGGAGACCTCGGACGTTATTTGACCTGGATATAGCTAAACTGGACTTGTACAATTATTGCAAAAGCAGGAGGTTGATTACGACATGGTGTACAACCTGAGGTGACGAGAGTTGCGGAACTATGTATGGGCGACCGTTCAAGGTTCACATTCATGACTTCTGAACTGGACGTAAATTCGCCTCGGCCTTACTTCTTCGCAATAATATCAGCCAACATTTCCTTGAATCCCTCTTCAGATAATGGCTGTATCCCCAATAGTTGGTTATCAGTCTCTCCATACTGGTTCCCAAGCCTGTCACCAAATGCGCCCTTGACAGCGTACACGTGGAAAACGCCCATCTTGGACCCGTCCACAGTTGCCTGTGCGGCAAGATGCTTCTCAAGTTCGTCCAGGCGAACCTGTTCTTCGTACCATTCTCCCTCCGAGATGACTTCTTTCGCATGGCCGAGTATCTCCTTCTGGGACATGAGTGCTTCGTGGATGTAAACGGGCCGATTCTTCGTCTCTTCTGAGTGCTTCAGGACGGCGACAACTGCTCGCGCCGCAGCCGGCATCGTGATCATAGAGATCGCTCGTTCGCCTCCGTTGTAAAGACGCGCCTTTCGCCCTTTGAGGTCAAGGACAACACCGGCCTGGATCGACAAGTCGATGAATACGTTGTTGTAGATGTAAGTGTAAGTTATGCCGTGAGACCTCGCTTTTTGTTCCAAGTATTCTTCCACTTGAACCTTGTGTTTGTAGTTCGGAAACTTTCGTATTTGAGGATCTTGTAGGTTAGATCCGAATTCGGATGGAACGAATCTCTTGACGCCGGCGGTAGCGGCTGCGTCAATCAATGGGATTTGAAGCGGAATTGCCTCCCTTGAGAGTGCGCTCACGACAGCATCCTGGCCCGCTAGCGCCTTGACAAGACTCTCTTCATCGTTGTAGTCGACAATGGCTAGATTTGCACCGAGGCCGGCGTCAACTCCCTGTCCCCTACTCAGAATAGTGACATTGAATAAACCAGATTGGATTAGTTCTTTCGAAATCAAAGATCCGAGTAGACCGGAACCCTGTTCCTGGTTAGTCATAAGCTCAACAGCATATTCATTCCGGTGTTCGAATACTGACACCGACGACTGCAACGTTTCGGATTTCCTGGGTTACGGAAGCCATCGTCGCTACTCGAGACAAAATTTGAGGTGATTGGGCAAGCAGTTCTCTGTGCGATCTTGTGTATTCAAGAAGTCGCCATCAGTATTTGAGGCATTCCTTGTCGTGCACACCCTTTAATGGAAGCCGAAGGCTAAGCCGGCCGTCGGTCTGAAATGCCCGAGTACGGTGTCCGCTTCGGCAAATTCGCCAGGCCTATCCGAAAGGCAGTCCATAACATCACAAACCGCTGGTCGCTGAATTAGAGGTTCCTCGGCGTTGGAAGAATGTCATGTGGGAAGGCAAGTATTTCGTCAAGTGAAAGAACATTTCAGTTTTGTCAGGGAGAGCCTATAGAACCATCTACCTCATTTGAACACGACCTTGTTCGAAATGGATCCAATTTCGCTGATTTCAACATCAACTACGTCCCCATGGCCCAGCAAGCCGTTTGAAAACCAGCCAACGCCGTTGGGTGTGCCGGTCATGACCACTGTCCCTTGTTTGAGAGTGCGGTTCCTCGACGCGTAAGCAATCAGCTGCTTAACGCTAAAGATCATCTCCCCTGTCTTCGTATCCTGCCTTTTTTCTCCGTTGACTGTGGTTACCAGATGGAGTGCTTGGGGGTCGGGAATCAGCTTTGTAGAAGTGATACAAGGTCCAATTGGGCCGAAGGTATCAAACGACTTGGAATGGCCCATCTGGTTTCCCGAGATCTCCACTGGGACCAGACTTCTCGCAGAAACATCGTTGCCGATAGTGTACCCCAAAACATAATCTAGAGCTTCCTCCTCCTTCACATCCTTCGCATCTTTAGACAAGACGAAGACCAGCTCGCCTTCGTAGTCCAACATGGGTTGCGCATCATTGTGGGCGACGATGTCGTCGAGGGGACCGGTGAGCCTTTCAGCTGGCGTCATGAAGATGACGGGCTTGGTCGGGATGACGAACTGTCTAGACGTGTCAGTGATGCTTGTCATCTCGAAATCACCGTTGGAGACCATTCGTACGTTTGTCTCATTGGAGTGGAGCTTGTAGTTGAGACCAGCACATAGTACGGAAGGTGCATCGGGAACTGGGTTAAGCAACTATCACAGCGTTAACCTCGCACAACCTCAATTGGTGAAAGTGAACTTCTGACCTTTGCCACTGTGCGTTTCTCGTTTGTCCTGGTAAACCCGTACTGTAAGGTTCCGACCACGACAGTGACCTGGGTCCCAATTATCTCCTTAGCCGCCAGGGGCTTGGCCAAGTCGCCGTACGACGTCCTGCCTTCCTCATCCACAAAACGAATCAAACGGTCAAATGACATGATGGAATATTGTTCTCGTGATCGGGTGAGCTTGAGAATTAAGGGTAACACTTGTGTTTGTAGGTAACTCAGATGAGCCAAAATGATTATTGCAGCTTTTGAAGAGTACTTCTCAGGGGTACTTGCTCATATGTCAACGTCAATCAATCATTCGGGAGTCATATATGAAAACCCGAAAGCCCTTCGGAAAGGAGATCGTGTTCTCGGAGAGTTTGAGCGACTGCTCCGGCGGGTGCCGGGCTTCGGAGACGAAGAGACCGAGACCGATCAACGCGTGCAGGGGCTAGTCTGCTCGGCATCCGTCTCCCCGTTTCGACGCCATCGAGACGACTTATATCCTGGGCGATCATTAAGGACCTTCACCAAAGCCGCCCATGGGCTCCGGACCTCTTTCCAATTGCCACCTAAAGAATCCTTTCCATTGCTTCTAATTATCGTGGCCATGGCGTCACCGAGTCCTGAGAGAATCAACCTCAAGAGCCTGATGTATGTATGGTACACACATATGGACATCGACGCAGCGGACAAATTTCTGACCGACTTTGGCCTCATACGAGTGAAGGCAAGGCCAGACAAGATTTGGTATCGTGGCTTCGGTGAAAGCCCGGCCTGCTACATATCCGAGAAGTCCGCGGATGGCAAGCCAGCATTTCTTGGCGGTGGATGGAGTGTTGACACGTATGACGACCTGAAGGCTGCGGCTGAACTACCGGGCGCTTCCCCCATTTCCAAGGCCGAAGATGTCATAGGAGGCAACAAGGTCACCCTGACCGACCCTGCGGGGGGCTTGGTCCACCTTCACTGGGGTCATCACGAACGCAAGATCGCCCAAGACGAGGTGCCAAAGAAGCTGACCTATAACACTTGGGATACAAAGTCTCGGAAGGGGGAGTTTCAACGCTTTGACGACGGTCCCAGCGACATTCACAAGTTGGGACACTATGGTTATGAAGTAAACCATGACGATTTTGAGAAAGTCCGTCAATGGTATTTCGATACTCTGACTCTCACGGCAACAGACTCCCTCTTCAACCCACAGAACGGGAAAGACGTCATGACATTTATGCACCTTGACAAAGGTGAACAATACGTCGATCATCATGTAAGTTCCAATAACGTGTCTTTGATACACTGTTATTGACTGTTTTGTAGAGTTTTTTCGTCTCCGCTGGGAATGTCACGGCCTGCACTGCAAACCATTGCAGCTTTGAGGTCGACGACTTCGACAGCGAGATGAAGGGCCATAACTTCCTCCTCAAAAAGGGATGGTCACTCGTTTGGGGCATAGGCAGACACTTGCTTGGAAGCCAAATCTTTGACTACTGGTTCGACAACGACGGATTCGTGCTGGAGCATTACGCGGACGGAGATCTGGTGAATTGCAACAACCCACCCCAGCGAGAGCCAGCTTCCCCCAACAACATTGCCATGTGGGCGCCTATGTTGCCGCTGGCATTTCTTACTCGAAACAAAGAGGACATGGGAAAGACCCTTGGGCCACCGCCAGATGCAGAGGGGCCCCCAGCTACAGTCCCATCAGGATAGCTACCTTAGATCACAAGTACAGACGCTCATCTTACTGAGTTTGATTTATTCCGACTAGCCACTCCTTCTATTAGTAGCCATTCAGAACTCCCCACCATACACTCATACTTTCAGACCCTCGACCTCACCTGATGCCCGAACCTGGACGTAATGCAACAGAGCTTGTAAGCTCAGGGTTCGGCGTAATCATCCAGGTAGTCTGGTTTCCGAACTTTGTCATACAGAACGCACAAATGATCCATCGTATTCTCTTTAGTCCAATCGATTTTATTCTAAGTTCCACTGGTCAAGAAAGCTGTGGCATGGCTTCGTCCGAGGCAGGGAAGCTTCCATCCAATCAGTGAAGCTGACGACCTCCAAACATTCAACGAATCTGTTGTCACGTCATCCGATGAATGTTGGAAGGCAATTCAAACCGAACTTGTGGGACTATACAAAATCTATGTACACGAGTAAATGATGCAAATGAGATTGCATATCGGATCTTTGTTGCTACTGGATACGTATGCTCGCAGAAGCGCCCTATTCCTCTTGGGCCAAGGCATCGCGACGGTAATCGGTAAAGATGCAATGATTCAGTTCTCATACTACTGTGCGCGCAATACCTCCTCCAAAGGATCCAGATCCATGTTCCCCTAACGTCGAGACAATGTCAGTCGATACTTGACTCACGTAACATGAAGGCTGTTACCTACATAGACCTGCCATTCGGCCAATTCTTTCTTCCACGCCTCCTCGATCAATGACTTTCTCTCCGGCCTGACCTTCAAACTCAGCGGAAGCCTGCTCCCAGGGACTCCCGGAAGTTCTTTCTCCATGTAGTCGTCAGGATTCAACGGCAGTGGGGTGCCGGGGCGAACCCCAATTTCAAAGGCCCATACCGTTCGCATGATAGCCACGGCAAACGATCTTTCCGCAACCTGTACACCAGGACCTAGTAGATTTCATGAGTTTGTGAGCCTGGATGGAAGATATGGAGATGAAAAGCCCCAAAGGGTAAGCGCTCACAGAACCGGCGGCCAACTCCGAATGCAAAGTGGTCTCTCTGGGTGGCATCAGGTAGATTCGCCGACTGCTGGGTCTGGATGTCGCGTGCGCGTCAGGTTTGGCTCAAATTCTTTTGAGATTTCGAACAGCAATAAGACTGGGTCAACTCACTGACAACACATCGCCCTCCCAGCGTTCCGGTCTGAATGTGTCGGGATCTGGATGACGCTTGGGATCTCGACCAATCGCCCTGGGTGACAGAAAGTCAGCATCAAAACTGTTGTACCTTGACATGCCAAGGTCTTTCTGATGATCGAAGATGGAAGTCTCCCAACGTACCAAATATTTGGTCGAACAGTAGAGCCTGCAGGGATGACATAGTCTTCGTAGGCAATGTCGGCGGTGATACGATGAGCTAGGGCATTTCCAACAGGCGGGCGCATTCGCCAAGTCTCTTTCATGAGATGTCGCACGTACGGTATCCGTTCGATGTCTTCCCAAACTGGCAGTCTATCTCCTACGGCGTCGTCTGTGATGGATGATCAGCCAAGACTCGTAGCAACTCCACAATCACGGCGTTCTGGATTTCTTGCTCTTTGGAAAGTACGAACCTATCAACTTTCTAGCATGCAGCTGAACGCGAGGATTCATCATCATCTGCTCGAGGAACACCCATGTGCTCACGCGGCTCTAGAAACAATTATTGTTATGCGTGACATTGAATTATTTGCAATAATACTTACCGTGTCTGATGCGGCCGCTATCAATTTGAGGGCGACATAGGCAGCCTCAGTCTCACTAGCACCAGACTTATCTGAACTGGTGAGAACGCGTGTCATGAAGGAATCCGGAGCTGATCCGGAGTTTACAAGCTTCTTGGCGTACTGGTTCATTCATCAACATCGCACAAAATCGGAACCGACAGAACCACGGAGGAACAGATGGTCTTACATTCATCCGGTTCTGAACAAACTCAACGTCAGAATTGTGTCGTTTGATGCCATTCTTGGCCCATGGCTTCAAAGCCAATGGCAGGTAATCGAGCGCCGTAAAGATGTCGGCGATGTAGAAACCAGAGATTGTCGCTGATTGGGGTCTAAGTGAGCATTTGTGAAGCTGCAAATGGATGGCAGTTGACTGTACATGTAATCTCATCGATAGCACTTTCTGAAAACAGGTGAATTAGTGCCTGCAAAATAACCAAGTTGGGCGTTGAATAACACCTTACCAAAAATGTATTTGCTCGCTGCGCTATCAGGTTTTGTTATCTGTGATGAACAACCGCTATTAGTGTCAAGGCAACTTCTTGCATCTTGCTCTAACTGACCTCAAGCCCGTAAAGCTGGGATGTGAAAGTGCTATAAACGTAGCGTCCAATGCTATCCCACAGATTTATCTGTTTCTCTGTGCCTGCATTTGGGTCTTGCGCAACCTGATGTAGAAACTTCAGCGTTTCGTGGTACAAAAATGGCAGACCAGCATCGGCACGCTGGACACTGGTGAGATTCTGGAGCGCTATTTTCCGTTGTAACTGTGGAGATATGTCACGTCAGCAAATACGTTGTATCAATTACCAGATTCATGAATATCTAACCTTCCATCGAGGATTGCTGGCGTCCAAAAGATCCATGCTTTCATAGTTGGTGATGTATTTCTGTCCAACAAGCCATGCGGGCCGCTCGGATGAAATCGCTGCATTCTTTTGAAATATCGCGGCACAAGCGCGGTCAGAATTGATGACATACTCGGTATTGGGTCCAAGAACGACTCGAATGATCTCGCCATGCTCTCGAGCCCACTCAATCATCTTGAGATGTAGCAGGCCACCCGCACTCAGAACGTCCATGAGATTTCCCAGAAAAGGGTATCCTTTTGGGGCTGGAGGGAGGTGCTGCATTGCCGATCCCCTTGCTGTCCACAAGTAAAACGCCAGAGCCAGAATCGCAAGGGCAACAGTACTCGTGGTTCCCGAGGCAATACCTATGATCGCCGCTGTGTCAAGTTGTAGCAATCCCATCTTGACAAAAAGCAATAAGGGATATTTTTGAGGGGCTGTGATGTTGCTGAGCAATGCTAGGCACTATTTTCGGGAGGAGATTCTTTCACCTGTAGGAGGCGAAACCTGGAGGTCAGCGAGCATCAAAACACAAGGAATTGATTTACTCATCTTCCTTTGAAAGTGTTATGCGACCAACTTCCTTCGGAGCCGTACAAAGCTTGATTGCTTGAATGACAGAGGTGCCTGATTGATGGGAGTCGGTGTCCGAGACACCGAATTGTAGACACTCGGACTCATCGGTAACGAAAGGCCGAAAACGATTGTTCTACGCACAGTCGGCATCGGGATGCCGGACAAAGATGCAGTTGAGTTTGACAATTGCTGCCATCCGAAAGGATTTCGTCGCAGCCGAGGTACTCGAGGTTACGCACTGGTGTCTGCGCTGTACTAGGTGGTTTTCTTGGCCGGGCCAGTTGAGAAACTCCTGCCGCCAATGTGAAATCAATAGAAGCCTCTATAACTCTTTTGGTGTCGAATTCCTATCTTAATTCCATACTACATCGTCGGCTTGTCTTTGAATTTGCTTAGAACTCCTGATTCTCGCGTTGTCGATTGAAACAAAACCCATCGAGCCATGGACGCTCCATCGTCGTACGCGGCCAAATTGCCGTTGATTGTATCGCCGTTCCTTGCCGGCTTCTCGAGACCCAATGGGAGCAATTATGTCTTCGTCGCCTCATTTGCACTGCTGGCACTACTTGCCGTGTTCTTCGTGACGCGCGGCTGGAGCCGGTTCCGCCCCAACGTACCCTTCGCTCTTGAGGACGAGTTCCCCAGTCGGAACGAAAGGGTACAGCAGTATGTGCGGAATTCTCGACAAGTTCTAGTCAAAGGGTATTCAAAGGTAAGTAGCTGTAAATTGGCATCAGAGTCGGATCTACATATTCTAACTAGACTTAGCTCAAAGACCAAATCTTTGCCATTGATACCCCACTAGGTTGATATTATTCCCCATTCATGTTATGCCTAAATCGTGCAACTCGGGTGCTAAAGAAACGTTCTTGTATAGGCTGCAACATTGTTCTTCCCATTCGGTTCATGGATGAACTGAAAAGCAATCCCAACCTCAGCTTCAGCGCCGCCTTGAACGAGGTCCGAACACCCAAACTATCCCCGATGGTTCGAATATGAGAAACTGACGACACTTAGTTCACTCTTGAACGGTACACCAAAGTTGGTGCCCTCCCAGCCTGGTCAATCAAGCTGTTCTCGGCAAAGTTCAATCCGGCCTTGGGTAAGATCATCATTTCAGGCATTCCTATTCAATAACACTAAATCTCGTGTCAATAGATTCCTACGCCGAAATATTCCAGAACATGGCTGGCGAACACATTGCGAATCTGTTACCTCCGGCTCATGGAAAAGGTACGCCTTTGCCAAAGTTCTGACAGATAGAAATATTGCACACTTTCTAACTCGTCACTTGTCACACAGACTGGGCGTCCATAAATGTGTGGTCATCCATCATTCCCCTCATAACGAAATCAAACGTTCGAGGCTTTCTCGGTTCCGATGCCGCCGAGGATGAGGTCTTTCTTGATGTTGCAGGCACATTCATCATCAACCAAATTGTCTACTCAATAGGTGCAAAGCAGTGGCCGTCGTTTCTCTTGCCAATCGTACATAAGTACCTCCCTGGTTTCCCAGGTCTCGCCGAACAGTACAGCAACGGCGCAAAGGTGGTCTTGAGGCAGATGAAAAACAAGAAGGCCAATGGTCTCAAACCTCTGTCCGATCCCCCGAGCGTCTTCGATTACGTCAATGACGACGGTCAGTATCTGGACGATTTGCAACTTCAAATGAATATCCAAATGCCTCTGTGTGCTGCAAGCATCCACACCACAACATCAACAGTCGTTCAGTGTCTTTACGACCTGGCCAGTCGCCCAGAATACCTGCCAGCTCTCCGCCAGGAAATACAAGAGGTCACAAACGAGCATGGAGATATACTTACAAGACGCGTAGCTTCCAAATTGGAAAAGATGGACAGCTTTATCAAGGAAGTACAGCGGTTTTGCTCTCCTGACTTGAGTACGTCCCTACCATGACTCCTTCCCCACACATTGAGACTTAAGCTAATGCCATCATCACAGCTACGTTCCAGCGCAAAGCCACCGGCCCGGTCACTCTGTCTAACGGTTTTCACCTCCCAAAGGGTGCAAGAATTGAGGTTGCCACCGGTGCCATCAATGCTGATGCCGCGCTCTACGACAATCCCTCTGAGTTTGACGGCTTGCGATTCTACAAAAAGCGACAAACAGAGGAAGCCCGTTCAAAGTATCAAGTTTTAAGTGTGAGCAAAGAGGATTTGGCTTGGGGCTACGGGCGAGCTGCATGCCCCGGGAGGTTCCTCGCCGACATGCTGATCAAGATGATCCTCGTGGAGGTCTTGAAGCGATACGACATCAAGATGCCCGACGGTCAAGGCAGATATGAGAACATGGAGGTTCAAGGCCAGGTGAGATGACCCAAATCAGTATTAGAAAGACATATGCGGCATCAGCTGACATTTCCCACTTCAATAGACACTGCCAAATGAACAGGGCGAGATTTTGATACGGGAGAGGGATGTGAACGAATAAACTTCCGTAGCCGCCGTGGTTAAAGACAATCGCAAGGATCAACCCAGTAGGAGCACACTTCCCAGCAGCACTCCCGCAGCGGACGTCAACCTTAAATAGCAATCTTAATCGAACTTGGAGTCGCATGAGATCTGTTCACGTCATCCGTCTGCGTCTTCCCATTTTTTGTTGGCCGTTCCAGTACCATATGTGACGGGTAGATTTTGGTGCTATCCACCTTGAACACATTGAATCTGAAGAAGTGACCTTTCTTATATTGAGACACAGCAGGTGGCAAAAACTAGGTCAATGCACTGCCGCTTCAGACTCCAGTGCAGCCCAAATACTGATAGGGAAGAAAGTTCACTGGTGCGGATTGTCTAAAGATGCAGGCTTACACAGACTCGCGAACATTTGGATATCCCGCGGCACGTATACACCCAGCTATGCATTCTATTTACACCTTTGCCATCTTCATTCCTTCCTTCAAAAACTCTCCAATGAGACTGTTAACATTCTTGTCGCCGGGAGGCAACATTTGAGTACCAAATGCGCCAGCCAAGCCCTTTTCCCTGTTGACGAACCATGCCATTCCGGGCATGGCTCCCCAGCTCAACGTATGTCGAGGCAAAAGAGGAGTTTCATCGAGGGTGACGAGCCCACCAATGCCAAATGACAGCTTTCCAAGCGTCTTCTCGCCTCCAGTCAGATTTTCGTGCATGAACTAAGATGCAACCGATCAGCTTAGTGCTTTAGGGGGCTTCAATGCGAAGAGGCTGGGTGGTGAAGATATGCTTACCGGCATGTTCATCAAACCCACAGCTTGAGGGCCGGTCTTCGAGAACTGTGGTGTAAACATGGCATCCACGGAACTTCGCTTCAAGACTGTAGGATTGTCCTTCAAAAGGTCCGCCAGGACTTTGACGTGGTCTGCGACGCTGGTAACAATTCCGATCCCGCCCGCATCGGTCACCGCGTCTGCGGGATACCACGGAGCCGTCGAAACCAGCTTCCCTTCCTGGGTTCTCATTGCCGTATCCATAAGCTTTGCTTTGATCTCAGGCCGAGCATTCAGAAGAAATGTCGTGTGTCGCATTCCCAGAGGATCAAAAATGTTCTTCTGCATATACTCCCCCAGCTTCATATGGTTCAATCGCTCAATGATGACGCCGGCCCAGTCCAGGCCGCCACCGTACGCCCAACTCTCGCCCGGCTCGAAGACCAGAGGAGTGGAGAATGCCTTGATGACATCTCCGCTAAAGGAGAGTGCGCTCTCGCCTCTGGACTGTCGCCACTTCATCAACAGAGGGGTTCTCCCATCATATACGATTCCGCTTTGGTGGGTAAGGAGATGTCTGAGAGTAATTTTGTTCGCAGCCGGCGTAAGAACAAGACCACCATCTGCACCCTCGGAGAGAATATCGGGGTTCTGGAGCTCTGGCAGAAGCGAATCAATCTCATCGTCCAAGGTAATCTGTCCTCGCTCCACAACTTGCAATGCAGCTACTGTGGTCAATAGCTTTGTCCACGAGAAAGCCCAGTATGTGGTATCCTCATCGGGGACTTCATCGCTGTCGAACTTGACGCGACCGGCGCCTTTGCTGTAGAGAGTCTCCCCTAGTAATATTCACTGATTAGATCCACACACCGACGTAACATTCTAGCCATGGCATACCATTTTTGTCGACAATGGTCGCGAAAACACCGAACACGTCATCAGCATCCTTGGCGGTTCGGGCGGTGAGAATGTCGTCCAATGTCGAATCCATGATACGAATGTGATGTAATTATGTCCAAGCGGGAAGTTGCCTCTCAGAAGGGTGTTTATGAGCATTCTGGTCATTGACCATCCCTTTTTATCTGTTGGCTGGGCAGAAGAATGTCCACTCGCCACGACCATGGTGGCCGCGCACCCCGCAGACGGACTCAGCGGACAATTGTGTAAGTGACAACTCCGAACCAGCCCATGCCAAGTAGGCCAAACCGGCTCCCAACGGCTTCGGGCTCCGAACTACACGCTTGCATGAAAGAGTTGGTTTTCGAAGCGCTCGGCTATGGTGCCCCGAGACCCCTGGAAGCAGATTGATAAGGAACCTGGGTTATCTCGGTTGGCCCCTGGTCATGCTTAGTGATAGGCCTAGATCGATTGGCTCGACACCGAGATAAATCGTATTTTCTAGGTGCCTTCAGAATGAATCACCTTTCAACCTGTGTATTTGTGTTTACCAAGTAGATTTCACCTTGACATATTGCTTCTGGAAAGATTAAATAAAAGAACATGCCCCCTCCGCAACATGACCCGGAGGAGATGGAAGACACCATCGTAATCGCCCAACAATCTGATCTCGGCTCAGGCGCATCTGCGCAGACCACCGCTGTGCGGTCATGTTTGCTCTGCCGTCAGTCCATTTTCGTTATTTGAGTCAAATTTTCCTCCAAGTGATCTAGCATAAATATTTCTGACACACTGAGCCAATCTAGGTCGGAGAAAGGTCAAATGTGACAAGAAGAAGCCTTGCGACGGCTGCTCCAAGGCCGGCGTGGAATGCGTCTATCCTATGGGCCGCGCAAGTCGACGACAAGGAACTCCCGATCCTGAGCTGACCAACAGATTGAAAAGGCTTGAGGACGTGGTCAGGAGGCTTGGGTCATTTATCGGAGAAGAAGGAATACAGCAAGCCCTCCAAGCCGCCGCTCCGCAGTCGCCCCACGGACCCCATCAATCCGCTTCCGCTTCCGATAACAATCCCGCTGCCACTCCGCCGCCTGTGTCTCCGGAAAAAGATCATTATGAGAAGCCTCAAACGATAGCGGCGATTCCAGAGACAGGAAGACTGATAAGGGAGGAGGGGAAAAGCCGGTATATCAGCGGCTCTTTTTGGGCATCTTTGGGAGTTGAGGTAGGATGACCCTGGTTCAGCGACTGGGGACGTCAACACTATGAGATCAAGAGACTAACGAATCCTAGCTCGGCGGCGAACACGGTACAATTGAAGATCCAGGGTACGATGCTGATTTTGAATCTCTCGAGTCTCATGTCTTGGCCCACAACTTCGATTCCATCTTCGGGAACAGCACCGCGCAACCTGTGGATATTTGCACGTTGCACCCTACCTCTGGATCGTATCGTCGGAAGATGTGGTCTTTATACAAGCAAAATGTTCACCCGGTCGTCAGCTTGTTTCATCTCCCCTCCTTGGAGCAATGGTTCCACGAATCAACCGAGGTGGCATTTGGCATACCACGAAACATGGAACTCGCCATGTTCTGCATATACTACGGGGCTGTTACCAGTATAGACGACGAGGATTGTCAATCTTTGTTCGATATGGACCGCAGCCATCTCCTCGAAAGGTATAGGCTCGGTGTGGAGAAGTGTTTGGTCAGGGCTGGCTTCATGGATACAGATGATCGACTAGTCCTGGAGGCGCTCTGTGCTTTCCTGATTATCCTCCGCCGTCATGATGCGAGGCTATCTTGGAAATTATCAGGACTCGCTATCAGGCTGTCCCAGTCTGTAGGGATCCATCGTGATGGCTGCACACTCCATCTTCCCTTTTTCGAGGCCGAGATGCGGCGGAGGCTCGCATGGCAACTGTGCAACATTGATGCACCGGCTCAGGAAGATTACGCTTGTGATCCATCCATGTAAGTTTTAAACATACTGGCCATCCGTTGTAACGAGGACACAGGCTGAAATATTTGTGCACACACAGGCTCGAGATGAGCAGCTTCGATGCTGGCATGCCCATCAACGTGAATGATTGCGATCTTACTCCCGATTTGCTGGAGAGACCACCGGAGAGACATGGCTTCACTGACAGCACATTTCTTAGGGTGCATGTTGAGGTTACGCGTCTCTGGCGTTATGTATTCGACTCTCGACGGCCTCGAGACCGAGGCGAGAAATCAGTAGAATCCATGACGGATACCGAGAAGGACGAGTGGCTCGAGCAATGCCATCAACGTCTCCGCCAAGATTATCTGAAGTGCCTGTCACTATCGGATCCACTGCAATGGGTGAAAACTTATTCTCTTCCTCTACTCTCCTGTCCCTTTACGCTATCGCGATGATCTGGCTCCAACATTGACTCTAACAAATACAGGTCTCGGCATTGTATGTGCGGTGCATGCTTCTTGAATTGAAGCTCAATGTGTTCAAGCCGTTGCAGTACCCAGCGAGATTCAATACCGCGAGGCGAAACGAGCTTTTTCTTTGCTCACTCGAATGTATCGAAGCATCGTACCGACTTCAACATGACCGTCGCAGTGAAAAGTGGGCATGGTTTTTCAAGTCTTACAACCAGTGGCATGCTCTCGCCTTTGTACTTCACGAACTACGCGAACGGAGGGCCGGCAACAATACCAGTAATACATGGCGCGCGGTAGAGCGGGTCATGGCATCTAGATGGGAAACGCCGTGCGAGAATTACCGAGGTGGGCATCAGTGGAGCACTATCTTGCGCATGTGGGAGGCTGCCAGGGCAGAGAATCGCAAGGTCATGCGGTCTCCTCACCAAGACACCGAGACTTCTATGGGCGGTCTACGCCCTTCATCAGCGGCATTGGCTAAGACCAGTATGAGCCGAGCACCTCTGGAGGCTCCTACATTTACGACGGCATCTTCCGACCCAGCAAATACAATGTCCCTATCAGGTGGTACAAGATGCAGTGGCGTCGACTTCCAAGAGTATGCTTCTTCTGAAGAGATGCCATCATTCCCGAAACAGGCCAACTTCTCAATGATTGATGTAGAAGAGTCCCCTGAAGACAGATACAGCACCGTGTTTAGTGATAAGACTCTGGTAATACCGGGAGTAGACGATTGGACGGAAGGATTTGAAATAGACTTAGAGCTATGATTGGCCTGATGGTTATCTTGTCCTTGGTGCCTTTTTGTTCATGACTAAAGTAATCAAAATCCAGACAGCTTCTCAGGCGCCTCACAGTCGTGTCATGTGTATCACCAATATCGCGCCGCTTCGCCATCGAACCATGCAGCCCACGACGCTGTACAACTCATAACCGGTCAGGATAAAGAAATTTCCTTTGTTTCGACGTATATTGTTGACGAAGCGGAGCGGAGAAGAGCTGATCTCACCCGAGTAGGAAGGTGGCAGCAATGAATCTAGAAAATAGTAGTCTCGGACTCCTCGGCGTGGGGTCTCCGAGCTCGTTCGGACAAAAAACGCGGCAGCTAATTATCACAGCAACTGCCCCAGAGACGCCTTCGGACTTTTTCGGTCAATACGTGCGAACACTGCTTGCCACGAAACAATGCCAGAAATGCCACAAGTTTGTTCAATATGATATTACCTCACCAACCTGAGAAGCTAGCATATCACACGTAGAGATAAGCGTCCCGAGGCAAATGATATCGGGGCAAGGAATGGCGAAAATGCACGAGCGAACTGGATGAGATAAGAGATATCGAACGCATGGCCTCTTAAAGTAAAGCAAGCTTAGCTAGATAATACCAAAAATTGTTTTCCTCCCTCCATTTTGGGTTCTGCTAAGCACGTAAGGGAAGTGTTGAATTTAATAGCTTCTTAGCCCGATCGTTACTTGTAAAACTGCCCAATCATGGATTTACGAAACAAAAGCGAAATTATTGAAGGCCCTGCGGCAGAACATCCTCCCCGCGACTCTGTTGAGGGCACCGCAATCATGGATCCATCTTCCAGCCCCAGACAGCCGCAACAACTTCAGCAACGGTTTAATCTTTGGTCAGCTGTTGCCATGGGAGTATGCATCGCTGGGACTGTAAGTTGACGAAAGTTACGGAAGAAATGGAAGAAGCGCCGAGTGTCGTTCGATTGGTGCTGACCATGTTTTCCAAGTGGGAGGGCATAGGATCGGTCATACTACAGGGATTTAGTCTGGGAGGCGCCCCAACCGTCATCTGGGGCTATTTGCTCGCAGCGGTTGGCTTTACATGTGTTGCTGCGTCCTTGGCAGAGTTGTCGAGGTAAGATGTCTTGAAACAGGTAGTTTCACTGCCCTGCCGGCCTTGTTGTGGCTTCAAAACATTGGCTTACAGCCCGTTGTGAACAGTATCTGGCCGACGGCTGGGGCTCAGTATTATTGGACAGCAAGACTATGTTCAGACAAGTGGCGGCCATTGGTGGTGAGTCATTGCGGGCATACGCCATCTACTATAACTTACAAATGCATAGTCATATTATGTTGTCTGGGCAAGCCTGTGCGGGCTTCTTTTGTCCGCAGTGTCTGTGGCCGTGGGCGTCATACAACAAATTCAAGCTGCAGTGATGCTGCAGAATCCCACATACGTGCCTCAACGTTGGCACTTGCCGTGTGTTAGTCACAAATTTGCTTTTTTTTGACGACCATTGCATTTCCAGTAATTTTTAGTACCACTAGGACTGACTTCACCGACAGATGTACTGGGCACTTCTCACCATTCATCTGCTGTTGAACATATTCGGAGTTAAGCTCTTCAGCTTGATAAACTTTGCGGGTATTCAGTATTGCCAGTCATCACATTTTTTCGAGTCATGCTGATAGGACGCAGCCGCGTTCATACACCTATCATTTCTCTTCATTACCATGATTGTTCTTCTCGCCACTACTGAGAACAAGAACAGCGCTCAGAGCGTCTTTGTAGAGTTTCAGAACACTTCTGGGTGGCCAACCGACGGAATCGCCTTCTGGGTGGGCATCATTACGGCGTGCGCCGGATTTGGCGGCATCCATTCCGTTGTCATGTTCAGCCAGGAGACCAGAGACGCAGCAAACAACATCCCTAGAGCACGTATGTTACAGATTGCCACGCATCCAACGCCGGCACTAACGTCTCACAGTCTTGTACTCGCTGATTATCAACGCACTGCTATGCCTTCCATGGGTGCTCGCATTGCTCTTCTGTACCGGCAGCTTGGATTTGCTCCTGCAGTCTCCAGTCAGCTTTGTGAGCCCGATGGCGCAAATATACCTGAACTCAACCCACAACGTCTCAGTGGCAGTTTTCCTGCAGGTTATGACCTTTACAGTCGGCGCTGGTGCGAGCATGAACCTCGTCGGCTCAGCCGGACGCGCCATCCACTCGGCCGCCTTGGATGGCGCGCTGCCCCCGGTATTGTCCAAGATTCATCCAAAGTGGAATGTCCCAGTACGGGCTCTGTTGGTGACATTTGTTGCCCTATGTCTGATCTGTCTGATCTACATATGGAACACTACGGCCTTCTTCGCCTTTTTGTCAGCTTTTCTTATCCTACAGATGGTTTCGTATATCATTCCCATCGGGCTGCTGATGTACCGATCCATCGGTGGAGAGTTTGAACTGGGGCCCTGGCAAATAGGCCGGTTCCGTGTTATCGTTCACACCATGTCAGTGGTATGGTGCGCCCTCCTCATCGTTTTCCCGTCATTTCCGACTACGTTGCCGGTGAAGGCGTCCAACATGAATTACTCGATCGTTATCGTTGCAGGCATCTTCGCTTTTGCGACCGTTCTTTACTTCGCTTACGCTCGGGGCCGGTTTACGGGGCTGAAGTTGGAAACCTTGGTCGGCATTAGGGCTGGCCAGAAATAACCTATGCGCAAGGCAAGAGTGCCGGAAGGCAGCGGTTCAAACCCCGCCGGTGTTAGCAACTTTCTGGTCAATGATATCAATAAATCATCTTGGCTTGTCTGTGCCAAGTTTCCTTCGCGATGATGATGATGATGCAAAGCCTGGCATGTTCGCACTAGCAGGCTTATCTTAGGTGGAATTAGTCATATTTGATTAGACATTAAGATCAAGGAACGTTGGAACTTAATGATTCTCCTGTTCGAATGACTGGAGTTAGAATGCTTGTAGATCTCAAGAGTTACAAGCTGAGAGCAATTGACGCCTGTCACCTATGAAAGAAAGTATTCAGAAAGAGATACTCGGATGACACAAACTGTTTATACGGAAAACGCTACCGATACTGTTTGCATCCTATCTTATACATGACACGAGACAAACTAATCTGAGGAACTCTATGCGGTCACTGTGAACTCTAGTCTACCAGTAAACTCCTTCCTTCGGCAGCAGTGGGATCGCCAATTCTTCCAGTGTTCCCTCTTTTCCGCTAACGACATCCTCTTTGACCTTGCCGTACCATTCGTCCACTACAGCCTGGGCATCGAAGTCTCTAACCCGCGGAAACCTCTTCATAGCCCACTCCTTTGGGTTGGCCTGAATAGTGTCCCAATCAACCTTGTGGAACGCATCTCTGTGAACAATAGCGTTCGCGTGGAACTTGTTGGCGCGGTGGTACCTCAGTCTTTGGGCAACCTCGAGGGCTAACTTGACGTCGCCATCGGACTTCCCGAGACACGCGGCAACCGTCACGGCGTCCTCGATGGCCTGTGAGCCACCCTGGCCGGAGGTGGGAAGATGAGCATGGGCCGCGTCGCCAATGAGGATGATTCGGCCGCCTTTGGACGTCCATTTCTTGATGTGAGGCCGGTAAACCAGCTTGAAGTCAATCAAGCATTCAGGCGGGGTGCATTCCAGCAAAGCTTTGCACTCGGGGGCGAACACGGAAATGAAGGGGTCGACTGCGGATTTAGGCACGCTGTGAGACCAAGATTCCTCGACGTCGTTGTTGTCTGGGTGCATCATGACCCAGGCGACCTCCTTTCCGCCGTTCCAAGAATAGGCCAGGATGCTGAGGTTGTCGTAGGCCCAGGCTTTGATGACGTCCTCGCCGTTGCGGAAGAAGTTCTTGAGATCGGGATGGGCCAGGGCTTTCTCGCTCGCGGTGAAGTAGGACCTGAAGATGGCCCATCCGCTCTTCTCCTCTTCGTTCTCGAGACCAAGAACAGCCTTGCGTGCGAAGGATCGACTGCCATCGGCAGCAATGACGCAGTTGGCCCAGATAGTCTTCCCGTCCTCGAACGTGACGCCCGCCTGGTTATGCTCCTCGGATTCCTTGTAATCGACAATCGACTTTCCCAGTTCAATCTGGACACCCAGACGACGTGCATACGCCATAAAGATGCCATGCTGCTTGCCCCGATGAGCCGCGAAAGTTTTGGTTCGATCTTCGTCTTTCATGAACCAGGGAACAGGGTAGAGAAGCGTGCCGTCATATTTGTACATTTCAAGCACGTCGGATTCGCACCCGATGGACAGGATCTCCTGGCCCACCTTCCCATCATCCCATTTGGAGATGACTAGGCCGCCGTTGACGAAGAAGTCAATGATATCTGACACCCGTCAGTTCAGCTCCATCACGCAGAGAGAGATAAAGGTGCATGTGCGCAAGGGAAAAGAAAGAATGATGCTGGAAGGTTTTATTACCTCCACGAGTGTTTGAGTCGACGTATCTCTCTATGAGAGTAACTTTCATGCCTCGCAGCCGGCACTCGATTGCCGCAGACAGGCCTCCGAATCCGGCACCGACAACTATGACTTCGAGGGGTGCCATGACGTATTTAACTATGTTTAGGTGGGTGTGAAGATTTGATTGGAAGTTTGAATAATGCAGCCCGAGTAAGACGAATGAAGGCAATGAATTAACGGACGCGGCTTCTATGCTCCTCTAGGGAGACGATTTAATGACACATCTACCAGTGTATGTGCAACCATTAATTGGATTGGAAACATGCCGTAGACCGAATTCCGAATGTCACGAGCTTGAAATGCCTTTCACGAAAGCTCAGCCGGCAGATTTGACATTCGCGTCCGACTCTCCGCAGTTCCGAGATACGTCGCAACATCTTATCCCATGTCCGGAGCCACTTACCGAGAGCGCCGAAAACTGAACCTCGCGATTACAAAGGGCTTTTCTGGGGTGAGAGACCATTTCCACTGAGGCTTCAATAATCTATTGTCACGGGATACAGAAATTTGTTTCGCTTGCATACGAGCTTTGTTGGCTTCACTACCAACATTCACCATGGCTTCCAGGTTTGAAACACTGCAAATACACGCCGGCCAGGACACCGACCCGGTCACCAAGTCAAGAGCCGTACCTATCTACCAAACCGCGTACTTCAATTTTGACGACTCGGCACACGCGGCACGATGCTACGGCCTTGAGGAAGACGGACACATCGGCACCCGAACATCGAACCCAACCACTGACGTATTGGAAAAGCGCATGGCAGCGCTGGAGGGCGGACTCGCCGCCGTCGCCGTTGCCTCTGGCCAGTCAGCTGTATTCATGACCATGCTGTGTCTGGTCGGGCGAGGCGAGAGCATCATATCGACTGCTAACATGTACCACGGCGCATACAATCAGTTCAGCTTCCTGTTGCCGGACCTGGGCATTTCGGTGGATATCGTCCAAGAAACCCCGGAATCCATCGAGGCGGCGATAAACGAGACGACGAGGGCCATCTATCTCGAGAGCATGGGGCACCCACGCATGAACGTGCCAGATATCGAGGCTATTGCTCAAGTAGCCCACCGACATGGCATACCTCTTGTGGTCGATAACACCGCTGGGGCTGGAGGCTACTGGTGCCAGCCAATTCTCCACGGCGCAGACATCGTGACGCATAGCGCTAGCAAATGGATCTGCGGCCACGGGACATCCGTCGGCGGCGTCGTTGTTGACTCGGGCAGATTCGACTGGCGCAGTCCGAGATTTACGAAGCTCAACCAGCCCAACCCAGGCTTCCACAACATCAACTTCCACGAGTCCTTTGGGAAGCTTGCCTTCGTGAACCGATTCAGGCACCAGATCCTCCGCGACTCTGGGGCCTGTCTGTCGCCGTACAATAGTAGAGACCTTCTCATCGGGCTGGAGACGCTCAGCCTGCGATGTGAGAGGCACACACGAAACGCGACAGAACTTGCGGTGTGGCTGCGTCGCCATCCTAATATCTCTTGGGTCGACTATCCAGGGTTAGAAGACCATCCTGAGTATCTTTCCGCTACCAAGTATTTCCCTCGCGGCGCTGGGGCTGTCATCCTCTTCGGTGTAAGAGGTGGTGCCGTTGTTGGAGAATCACTCGTGGATGGCTTCAAGCTCATCACCCACATGGCCTCGTAAGTGTACCCATCACAGAGTACTTGATGCTTTCCATGGCCATTTCGGTTTTTCGTACCACCGATTTAACATGGATTGTGGAATAGATTCGGCGACGCCAAAAGTGCGGCGACTCATCCTTGGTCATCTACACACAAGCCGATGTATCCTAAGGAGAAGATCGATCTAGGTGTCACTGAAGACATGGTACGGATGTCAGTTGGTTTGGAGCATATCGAAGACATCAAACAGGACATACAGCAGAGTCTCGACGCGTGTTTGACAGTCTCTAAGAAGTAGCCTAGTGTTTCTAAATAGATTGCATACTCGTCGTTCCTTCACTCATTTCCAAGCGTTTCCGCCTTCCCAGCATGGGTTCAAAACGCGCGATAAACTTCAATGGTGTACTCCAAAAGAAAAAAGGGCTTTCACGTGTCGCATCACTGAGAACTGTGTGATAGACAATGTAGTAGTCATTGAGCTACAACAAAGTCAAGCCTGGCTACCCTGAAAACTGTTAACTGGTGCAATAGGGGTATTCCGTACGGCTCCTGTGAAGAAAATTTGCTTTGCGCCGACGGGTATTTCAGCCGCACTAAGAACTATCTTCTCAAACACACGGGAACTCATTTTCTTCAAACACCTGGCTGGGTGAAAGGTCGATGTGCGAATCTACGGCGGTTTCGATGCCGATTTCCCGCACAACGGCCTCGGCCTTCCGCAGTCCGAACGTTGACTCCGATATCTGAGCTTAACCTTGCTTTCTTAAACCAAATTCGGTTGTACCGGTGTTTGCTCTGGAATAGAAGTCGATTCGCAACTATGAATACCGAGTCTGGAGCGACTGCCTGGGCCGTCCCTTACGTCTCCAGGAAACCGCTTTTACTTGTCGTTGACGCTGTCTATCTGTATATATCAGTGAAAAGGCAATTTTCTTGCACTGAAGAATCCCAGAGCACGTCAAACAAACATGTCTCCTCCCGACCATCCGCAAAACGTCTCAATGCACGGCAAAACAGCCGTCATATCAGGCTCCTCAGCCGGAATCGGCGCCGCCATCGCCATCGAACTCTCCACGCGCGGCGCAAACATCGTCTTGAACTTCCCGTTCCCACACCTGCAGACTGAGTGCGAGCAGATCGGCGCCAAGCTTCACACGCCATGGATAGCCGTCTGCGCCGACCTGTCGACCGTCTCGGGCCCCGCGGCCCTGGTCTCCGCGGCCGTGGCGCGGTTCAAGCAGATCGACATTCTAGTCAGCAACGCCGGCATGGTGCCTCTCGGGCCGCTCGGAGAGGCGGACGCGGATACGTGGGATCGGGCGCTCAATCTGAACTCCAGGGGCGCGTTTCTTCTGGTCAAGGCCGCGCTGCCGCACCTGACGCCCTTTGAGCCGCATGCGAGGAAGCCGGAGTCGG
The DNA here is from genome assembly GCA_027406105.1 of Colletotrichum endophyticum. Classification (NCBI taxonomy): domain Eukaryota; kingdom Fungi; phylum Ascomycota; class Sordariomycetes; order Glomerellales; family Glomerellaceae; genus Colletotrichum; species Colletotrichum endophyticum. The sequence goes on from JANVYF010000005.1 coordinate 2,011,437, forward strand.
CATCAGCGGCCACTGGAGGCGGATCGCGAATCATCATCGTTGCCTCCGTCGCGTCGCGGATGCCGGAGGTGAATCAGAGCATATACGCTGCTAGCAAGGGAACGCTTGACGCCATGATTAGGGTGTGGGCCAAGGAGCTGCCTCCTGTGTACGGATGTACCGTCAACGCGGTTGCGCCTGGCCCGATTAGCACGGAGACGTTCCTCAAGAACATCAGTTCTCACTTCGATATGGTCAAACAGGACTTGGATCAGAGGACGCCGGTCGAGGGCGCCTTTGGCGATGTGAAGGATGTTGCGTGGACCGTGGCATTTCTTGCGGAGGAAAGATCGCGCTGGATTAACGGAGAGTACATACTTCTGACGGGAGGATGTTATATTCACTGATAGTCATGTTCTGTAACGCACTCTTATCTAATTGACGGGTGCTATGTGTGGTAATGAGCGGTTCCTTGTGAGGGATTGATGAGTTGACCTGCGGGGAACAGTCGGGGCACCATTGCCCACACCCCAAACTCTGCCCCACAGGCTCCATGAGCCAGAGTTGGCCCACCCCTCCCATCACCACATCACCTACATGGTGTTCAATGGTTTCGTGGTGTAGTTGGTTATCACGTCAGTCTAACACACTGAAGGTCTCCGGTTCAAGTCCGGGCGAAATCAATCTTTTGCCATTTCTGGCTCTGATGTGGCAGATTTGTATTTTTACCATTCTGCGATTGTGTGGAAATCATTGCGTACTTGAAATTTCAAAAATAGCACGTCTTCAGTCGACACCCAAGGATATTTTCTATTCAACTAAAAGGTATCAGCTATCTATGACTCCCACGACCCTGCCAACAACACGATCCCACTCCTCATCCCACCTCAAACTGCCTTCTTTAACAGCACCGGCCTTCAGTGTTCTCAGTTCGTCCTTGCCGTCCTCACTCAGCAGTCGGATGAGGACTTCGGCCAATTCGGTCGCAGTCTCGAAACCACAACCGTTCTCGCCCTCCTTGATGAGCTCGCTGAAGCTCTCGTAGGCGGAGTACGCCGCGACGGGCAGGCCGGAGCCGAACATGTCCACGACCTTCATCGGCAGGTCGACGCCAGAGCTGGACATGTGCAGACACACACCGAGGTCGGCGCAGGCGAGGAGGGTGGCGTACTCGCGCGTCGAAAGCCAGGCGGTGAGGATCGTGATGCCGGGTAGCTTGCCTTCCATGTGAAGCTTCCTGATCTTCTCCTCGTACTCGGCCTTCTGGGGGCCCTTGCCAGTGATGATGGCCAGGATCGGGGGTCTACCGATGCCGCTTGAGCTAACGGCCTCTTCGGGGTGTGCGTAGGCTACCAACGCGTCCAGCAGTAGGCCAAAGTCCTCGTCGGGCGTCCACGAGGTGCTGCTGACGATGAGGCGGGTGGTACCGTCGCAGATGCTGTCGGCGACGTTCTTGGTCTCCTTGATGCTGGAGAGGAAGGTCTTGCGTGCCTCGGCTGACTTGATGGGCTGGAACACCTGGGCGGGACGGTCGTGCAGGACGAAGATGGGCTTCTTGTTGTCGTAGGGCTTCTCACGAAGTTGACGGGCCATGGCGTGGGTGACGGTGAGGTTGGCGGTGGGGATGAGTCGGCCAAAGAAGATTTCGTACTTCTTGTAAAGCCAGACCAAGGGGTTCTTTTTGCTGCGGCCGGTGGCCATGATGGACCAGCCGTAGTTGTGCCAGTCGATGAGCAGGTGGCTTCCTCTGAGCAGTGAAACGAGGAGAGCCAGGTGCAGCGTGGGGATGGAAGGGGGGTTCTGGACCGTGTTAGATCGCAACTCATAAGTTGGCGGCTCACATACCTGAATGATGATCCATCTTGCGGGGGGTGCGGTGTAAGCCAGCACTTGGAAGATGGACCACATTTGCCAGACGACCTTGGCAGGCTTGTTGATCAAGAATGGCAGCGTATTCCACTTGAAGACTGCAGGCAAAGGCGGCAGAGGGTACAAGGCGACTCTCTCATTTCCAACGAGATCTGGTAGCCGAGCTGTCTCTTTATAACCGACAAGATCGACTCTCCCTCCATGCTTCATGACACTGAGTGCGTGGTACTGCATGCGCGGGCTCCGACCTATGTCGCCCAGCACCAGGATCTGGATGTGGTCATCCTTGGGATTCTCAGCTGCATGGTAGCGAGTCGGCAGAAGCCTTGAGAGGGAGTTGATGCCAAAGGCCGCGATGAGCGTGGTGAAGACGCCCGCGACGATGGACACCACCAGCGCCAGGGCCGACATTGTGGCTAGTGGTTGCACCGAGAGGACAGTTGCGTTGGGCGGGAGCGGTGACGATGCGAGCCTGGTGGAGTTTCAGATTGTCGTCGGGTCTTGGCTCTCAGATGTCGCGGCGGTGGTGACGCTTATGCAAGCTGTCCTGTCTTATGCTGTCGCGGTGCTGTCATCCGAAGTTGCAAGATCGCCTTAGCCCGGGCGCATGGGTGGGTGGGAGGTGGCCCGGGTAGTGGGACACGGGCAGCAGCTTTTTGTACGCTGCACCGGAGGAGCAATATCTCGTTCTTGGCGCTGGAGATTAGCAATGGCCTGTTGCGAAGGGATATTGGAAGGCGCAAAAGTGCTGTCGTCTTGGCCGGGCCCCTCTCCAAGGACGCTCCAGAGTCGTTCTGCTCGCGCCTTCCAACTTGGGTTGGGTGTCGTCTGCTGTTGCAACTGTGGTGCCAATCAGGGGATGCCGGCGGCGATAACAACGGGAAGGTGGCGGGTCACGTGACAGGGACAATGGAAATGGTACGTACCCACAAGCTTGCAGCGGTCGCCGGTCGACCTGCAGACGCCGTATCGCTGGGTCCACGTCCTGTTGCGTGGTTGCTTCAATTCAGTTCACATCGCCCATCAAGGCGGAACTGAGGCTGAGATGTTCTGTCGTCACCCAATTAAGGGGAAACCAGCTGTTGCACATGCCAGACAGAACACAGACCAGCCGCATCGACCACGCTGGTTATTAATGGGCGCATCTCCATCTGAGATTCTCAGACAAGCATGGCATGCCCAGACACCCAGAGACATGTCGCAATTGGGGCTGGGAATCAATTGGCCAGCTCTCTAGCCTCTGGATACCGAGTGACAGAGGACCTTCCCAAATCATGGCGCCTGCTCAGTACTTAGTACAGAGTACCAGTGGTCGTAAAAAAGACCGCAGGCACATCAGCGATTATCGGCCTAGGATCGGGGTCGCATTGTCTGCATGGGCAACTTTATGCAGCCAACTCCCAGCCCGACGCCCCCCTCTTGACGGCCAACACAGCGAATCAACAACAACGCGACCACGAACGTGCCGCTTCCCAGCTGCTAGCCTCCTCCCCACACGGAGCAATCTGCAGGGGCTGACCGCCGGATTCCTCATTGGGACAGGGACAGAGGGGGGAAGAGAGAGACAGGCTGAGAGGCATTCGTCTGAAAGGAGGCACCGCCCGGCGTCCCGTGGTCGGGTTCAGTTCAGCCAAAAACCAAAAAAATAACAACGCTCCGAGTCCCGGGTGTGCCACATCCCACCTTAAACTTTTGGCCTGCTTGTTTTGGTTTGAACGGTGTTCTTTTTTTTCTATCTACCTAAAGCTTCCCAGCCTACCTTCTTGCGTCCATCGTCGACTCCGTCTTCCACAAAGAAACCGTCGACGAGAATCCCCTCCATCTTGGCTGCTTCCAGCATCGGCTCGTCTGTGCGACTCGCGCCGCCGGCACGCCCATCGTCGATCAAAGCCTCCCACCACCCTGCGCAACGTCATTGACGGGGCGACTCCATTCCGCTCCTTTAGCCTGTGCAGGACTGCAGCTGTGCAAGTCCCCTGAACTGCCGCTGGGATAAGGCGAATCCAGCGCTAGACACGGGCACACGACTCCCGTCTGTCATTCTGCCGCTGCTACTATTCGTGCCTACCTCTGGCTATTCTTCCCTAGCACTCCCGTCGTCTCCGTCTCCGTCTCCTCTCCTCCCAGCTCCACGGCCACGGCTGCCGAACGTCCCACGACACCGCAATTGCTACATCCCATCGACACTTCGCCCCTCGCCCACGAGACACAGACACGAAAGCAGAGGCTCAATTCCCCGACCCATGACTTGGGTTGATTTGCGATAGGGGGTTACTGTAAAGGGTCCCGAATCGACGGGTCCTCGGTGGAGAGCGCGACAGCAACGAGCCAAAGAAAACGACATCAATTTCTCGCCTAGATCCCCGCCGATACCGACCACCGACACCGACCCCAGACCGACCCCGACGAGATTGCAACCCTTTCTCCGCGGTCAACATGGCCTCGTCCTACGCCTTGCCATCCTCCGCCCTACCGCATGCCCACCATCACCACATGCATTCTCACTCCCACTCGCCCCCGTCCCTCAATGCGCTGAAGTCAACAATGTCCAACGGTGGGCTGCATACCCACAGCCAGAGCCAAGACTCGACCGGCCACGTACACGACCATGACCATCAACACACTCACAATCGCCACGCCCACGGCCATGGCCACAGTCATTCCCACACCAGAGGAAACTCGAGCCAGTCGTCTCTGCGGGAAAAGGCGGTGCCGCGATCGCTCGCTGCCATGGACGGATGGAAGACGGACATTACCCCTAGCGGTCGACAACTCCTGACGCCCACGAGCGGCTCCTTCTCGGAGAACTTCCAGCCCCTCGACGGCACGGTGATACACGAGCACCACCACGAACATGATCACGACCACGACCATGGCCATTCGCACGGTCATTGCCACGGTCATTCTCATAGCCACAGCCACGACCACTCCCACGCCCACGATCACTCGAAGCCATCTTTGTTTACCAAAATCATCCTCAAATACACGCCTGCCTTGCCATTTTTGCACACAATTGTTGTAGAGAAGGACTCGCGGCGGATCTTTTACTTTATGACGTAGGTCAATAGGTCTTGTTGTGGTTTCAATGGCTGACGCGTATTTTCGCAGGCTCAATTTCTGCTTCATGGCTGTCCAGGCCTTCTATGGCTACGTCACCGACTCACTCGGCCTGCTGAGCGACACGATTCACATGTTTTTCGACTGTTTTGCCCTCTTCGTCGGCCTCTGCGCGGCCGTGACGAGCAAGTGGCCCCAGAGCCAGCGATTTCCTTTTGGTCTAGGAAAGATTGAGACGCTGAGCGGCTTCGCCAATGGCATTCTGCTGATGTAGGTGCACTGTATTATTATGGACAGGTCACGTCTAACAATACACAGGTTGCTGAGTGTTGAGATTATTGTGGAGGCGTTTGAGCGGATATGGGAAGGTCAACAACTCCATCGTCTCAAGGAGCTGCTCATTGTCAGCTTCCTCGGCGGCGTAATCAACCTGCTGGGCCTCTGGGGCTTTGGCCACCACCATCACGGCCACGACCACGGCCACGGTCATTCGCACTCCCACGGCGAGCACGATCACGGACACGATCATTCCCACGGCAAGAAGCACAGCCACGCGCACTCCCATCATAACGACAACATGGAGGGTATTTTTCTGCATGTTCTGGCCGATACGATGGGCAGCGCCTCGGTGGTGCTCTCGACCATTCTTACCTACTACACGGGCTGGACCTTCTGGGACCCCTTGGCATCATGCGCCATTGCGATTCTGATTTTCCTGGCGGCAATTCCGCTGATTAAGTCGTCGGCGCGCAACCTGATGCTGAACATCCCCGATGACGTCGAGTACAACCTGCGCAACACGCTGGCGGGCATCCTCCAGCAGAAGGGGGTGGTCAACTACTCTGTACCCAAGTTTTGGATGGACGACCGCAGCACCGAAGACTCGGGCGACAGGCTGCAGGGTATTGTGCACGTAGTGGCTGGACGCGGCGCCGGCCTCGACGAGGTGCGCGACCGAGTGCGCGAATATCTCCTCCGAAACTCCATGGATATTGTCGTTCAGGTCGAGAGAGAAGGAGATGCCAGCTGTTGGTGCGGCGTGGGCCGGTCAACAGGAATTGCTACAACACCGCTAAAAAGGGCGTTTTAGGAGAACGTACCACCGATGACACCGGTGCCGACGATTGTCGAGACGTTAGTGGAGCAGGACGGCCGCACGAAGCGGGACTAGAGGCGTTCGTTCGCTTATACTTCATTTCTATGACTAGACCACGGGACGGTGAAGACGATGAAGACGAGGGGACATACAGATGTGTGGTGATAGAGGAGTTGGAGACGTGGTACCCTTATTTTTCTTGGGGATTAGAACCAGCACAGTTTGGTTCGGCTTGTTTTGGTTTTCCTTTTCTTTGTTCGAGTACAGCTGTTCATGTCGGAGTCTGGGGGGGGAAACATTATACACAGGGACCTCGTATCACGGAAAGGCATTGCGACGGCATTCAAAGACTTTGTATGAGTAGACGCACATATTTTGCGCGGCAATGGAAGACTAGATACCCTTTCAAGCGGGCTGCAGATGATTCGGTGATGTGACCAGTGCGAGGGGTCGTGGATGTTCCGTCGAACCGAAGGGTGTGACGTGAATTGATGACCAAATACAGCCTCCATCCCGCGCCGCGAGGTCTGGGCTGTTCCGCCATAGGATCTCCGTCCGCCCGGAGGTGGTGCGCAGAATCTTGGCCAATGTGAGGCGAGATGAGTGAGTGCGGGCCAGCTGTCACTTGACGTGCAGGCGGGCTGGGGTGCAGAGGATGAGATTGGAGAGATTTGGGGGGGATGGATGCAGTGAGATGTTTGTTGTGGTGAGGGATCCTCTGTTGTGCCGGATCTCGCGGGGTTGAAGAACTGCAGGTTTGCAGGCTTGCAGGAGTTCAACTGGTGCCGTTTCTCCGAGGTAACGGCTGTGACGGTGTTGAATGCTACAGTTGAGTTGCGCACAACATCCCATCTCTCGGAATAGATCGTCGAGTTTGAATGTCAAGTCTGCGGAAGTTGCTCCGTTAATTTTAGAGGTGAAACTGGATTGTCTTGTAGTGGAACACACGCAGTGTCTCTGGCAATTCCCCGTCATCAAAAGACGCGATTTCACATGCCGGCGCTGCAAAGGGAGCATCGGGGAATTGAGTTCATCTCATGCTCTGCCCGCCCCCCACTCCATAAGGGTCACACGATGTTTGTGAATGACGACGGTTTCCGCCTAAAGAACCTTGACCTCCCAGCCAAAACGTGGGATTTATACCTAGATGTGCATCATAGGTTCAGGAACGGCGCCGTTTGGCCCTTTCGTCCAGAAGCATGCGCCTCATGGCGACATCCATGTGCAACCTCTGGCAGGAGTGGATACGGACGGGATACTGGATGCTGTGTCGTGGTGCACCCCCCAAAAGTTTAGTGCACAACCGTGAACGCAACCCCGCGGCGGGCCCGCTGCTGCTGCCGTCGCACCGCGCTCCCCCAGAACCCCGGATGAAGATGGAGGGGGGCACTGGAGAGGCGACAATGAGCCGAACGACCGAGGCCCGGGCGGGCACTTCCAGCATTGCAGACAGAGGGTTTCATTCTTCCCGCTGGCCGCCGCCGCCGCCAATGCTGGGATGAGCTTTTTGGAGAAAGTTGGGGAGGCACAGAAAAATGAAGAAGATGACGCTCTGTCCTTTTTATGTACTCTTAGTCAGGCACAGGTCGCCGTCACGCTTCATCAACAATCTTTTTTTGCAGTTGCAACTTGGTCAAGAGAATTACCATTTCCGCATACAGACTCGCATCACGAGGACTCTTTCTCTCCCAGTGGACCACTACCTACGAGTACCGCGCAAAGTGGGCCGTCCTTTGTAGTTGCCTCGGCTCAGTGACGTAGCGGCATAGCTTCCCCCTCTACCTCCGCCATCGCAAGCATCTCGAGCACATCCGGGGTTGCAACATCGACACATACACCAAAAAACAAAAAGCTCTCCACGGAGTACCGGCCGCGGCGCACATTTGCACGCACAGCAAAAACACTAGCACTCCTACCGCACACACTATTCAGCGCCAGGAACGGACCGCCCGGGCTTCCTCCTCAATTGCGCCAAAACCACCGCTAGCAGAAACAAGGGCAGCTTGCATCGCGAAACACGTGAAAGCCCTCCGGACTTCCTTCCTCTCCTCCCAAACAACACCACCCCTCCACCACCAACTCCTACTTCTCCCTTCTCACGACAACCTCACCCTCACCCTCACCCTCACCCTTACCTCCGCCTCACAACCCAGAACCCCCGGCACAATGGCCCCCTCCACGCCCGAAGACGCCGCGGCCGCCGCTTCCTCCCTCAACTCCAAGCTGCAGTCCCTCCCCGTGCCGACCCCCCACATCCCCGAGTCCAAAGACGAGCTCAAGGCCGACGCCGCCGCCGCAACCTCCGGCCTCGCCGCCCAGCTGCGTTCCCTCGCCGCCGGCGGCTTCGGCGGCGTCTGCGCCGTCGTCGTCGGCCACCCCTTCGACCTCGTCAAGGTCCGCCTCCAAACCGCCGACCGCGGCGTCTACTCGGGCGCCATCGACGTCGTCAAGAAGAGCATCGCCCGCGACGGCCTGCGCAGGGGGCTGTACGCCGGCGTCAGCGCGCCCTTGGTCGGCGTCACGCCCATGTGTAAGTCCCCCCGTTCCCTCCCTTTCTCCCCTTCATCCTCCGTTCCAACAAGCTAACCTCGTCCTCAAAAGTCGCCGTCTCCTTCTGGGGCTATGACCTAGGCAAAACCCTCGTCCGCACCTCCCCCGACGCGCCCCTCTCCATCGCCCAGGTCTCCGCCGCAGGCTTCTTCTCCGCCGTCCCCATGACCGCCATCACCGCCCCCTTCGAGCGCGTCAAGGTCATCCTCCAGGTCCAGTCGCAGCGCCTCCAGCCCGGCGAGAAGCCAAAGTACAACGGCGGCCTCGACGTCGTCCGCTCCCTCTACCGCGAGGGCGGCCTGCGCTCCGTCTTCCGCGGCTCCGCCGCCACCCTCGCCCGCGACGGCCCCGGCTCCGCCGCCTACTTCGCCGCCTACGAGTACATCAAGCGCCGGCTGACGCCCAAAGATCCCGTCTCCGGCAAGCCCTCGGGCGAGCTCAGTCTGTTGGCCATCACGGCGGCTGGCGCGGCGGCTGGTGTGGCGATGTGGATCCCCGTGTTCCCGGTTGACACCGTCAAGTCGCGCCTGCAGACCGCCGAGGGGAATGTCACGCTCGGCGGCGTTGTGAGGGAGGTGTACGGACGCGGCGGTGTGAAGGCCTTCTTCCCTGGTTTCGGCCCCGCGCTCGCGAGAGCCGTGCCGGCGAACGCGGCTACGTTTTTGGGCGTTGAGTTGGCGCACCAGGCTATGAACAAGGCTTTTGGACACTAGATGACGGTTTCCTTCAAACTTTTGGTTACGGTTGTGAAAGGCGTTTACAGGAGAACGGCAGGCAGGCAGGCACTCGTCACGAATCTGTTTCATGTAGTGTGAAGTTCCCCTTGGATCATCATGATAGACAACAAGCCTGGAGTCGAAAGATTATGTGTACACCCGTGTTTCGCAAAAAATACTTAGTATCGTGATACTAGAAGCGATGTTTTTGATATTTTGTGCATCTATCTTGCTTCCCTCCATGCTTTTAGAATGCAGAATGAATCGGATAAAAAGAGAAACCCAGCCTTCTCCGTCGCTAATGGTTTTTCAGTTTTGAGTGGTAATTACAAAAGTACGTTTTTGGGGGTTGCTTGATAACTGCCTGACTGCCTGCCCTCCCTTTTTTTGCGTTTGAAATCCCCCAAATGATAACGCCATGCACAATGATTCAAGTTGAGATGTGTTGTGTGTTGTATCCTTCGCCGCCCAAATGTATGTGTCTGTCATCGTATCTGTGTACGGGCGTTTCCGCTGTAGACCATGCCCATGCTGTCCTGTACTTGCTATGCGTCTTTCGCTCGCTCAGTCTGCCGATCATTTCTATCCTATTCGCGTCCATAATGCGTCATGCTCTGATTGCGGTAGTACCTAAGCGCGCTCGTTGACGGTCCATCGCCGTTTGGACGTCGTCATGTCGCGCATGATCTCCGTCTCGCCCAGTGGCCGCGGCGCGCCCCAGAGGCCGCCGCCGGTGGCGAAGCTCAGTGGGGGCACCTTGTTCTCCTCCTCTGCGCCGTCGCTCGAGGTCGGGCGGGAGATCTCCTGGAACCGCAGGGGCACCTTGGTAGGACCGCCGAACTGCGGCTCTTTGCGCTCGGGCGTCGGGGGCTTAACGATCTCGGGGCCCTGCTTGGAGAGGGCTGCGAGCTTCTTGCGGTGGTCAAAGTCGGGGAAGATGTCGTCGTCCTCTTCCTCTTCGTCTGCGTCCTTCTTGGGCGTGATTGGCGACCACAGGCCGGCAGACAGTGTAGGCGACGCATTCGTGTTGTTATTGCTGTTGTTGTTGTAGTTTGTGGTGGTGTTGGTAAAACTCGTGACGCCGCTTCCCACGGTGATGCCCGTTGTGTTCAGCGCAGGTGTCCGAGGAAGGGAGTAGGTGTTGTTGTGCGATGTGCGGCGCATGCTGCCGAGGTTGGCGTTTGCCGATGTGCTGCGGCTGCCCGGGAAGACGAACGACTCCGGGTTAAAGGTGATGGGCGCGGGCGTGTACGCCCCGTTTCCCGTCGCGATACGGCCACGGGCGCCTGATTGGCCATTCTGAGAATGACTTGAGTTGGACGCCGTAGAAGGGGCCCTGGAGAGGTTGTGTGTAGAGGATGAGCTCGGCCTCAGATGGTCGGTGTTTGCGAACAGCTTAAGATCGTAGTATTGGTGAACTGGGATGACTCCCGCCTGAGACATTGGGTCGGCAACTTCCGACATGGGCGTGTCTAGGGCAGAGGGCTCGGCCTCGCGGTTCGGCTTGCGGACAGCCATAGTCAGAGACGCCATACCGACGTCCATGAGCACCGGCTGGTGGGTAATGGCACCAATTAGAGCGTTGCAGCCGGCACCGTGGGAAACGAGAATGACAACCGACTCCACGTCTTCCTCATCGTCGTCGTCAATAGCGCATTCGGTGTCGCCGTTGTGAGACGTCCTCACCGTCTTGGTGACCATCTCGCTTGGACGCTCGGCCGTGGTGTACCAGTCCACGAGCTTCTGCACGCCGCGTCTGAACCGTTGGTGCATGGCCGTCCACTCCTCTCCGTACTTGCCGCCGTCGCCCCAGTCAAATGGCTCCCTCATCGAGTCCCACTGGTAGTCGACGTGCAAACAGGCGTCCCTCGCATGCGCCACGTAGCCGTCGGGGATCTTCACGTTTGACGAAACGGCGTAGTTCGGGGTCGGGGCGACGTATCCGTCCTTTGGGTTTCCCGGCTCGGGAACCGTGAAGCGGACACGCTGGCTGGAGGAGCTCGCAGCGCTGTCCGCCCGGCTTCTAGGCCGGCCGCTATCAAGGCCAAAGATGGACGGCGCGTTCGAGTCGGTAGAACCGGATCGCTCGGGGGTTGCTCTGAACTTGGGGCTGTTCCACAGCTGGCTCTGGGCCTGGCCGACCGAGCTGGCGTGGTGGTGGGAGTGCTCCACGATCTGGTCGTGGGCGCTGATGTTCTCCCGCCTGAGCAGATCTGCCTTCGCACCTGCCAGCATCATCGCGGAGCCTGGGGGAGGCGTGATCATCTCAAAGTATTCGGGGGAAAGCCACTCGCCCAGGAAGGCGTCGAGACGTAGCGTGGACCGCTTGATCTTCTTCTTGGGAGGCTCGGGCTTGATCTCGCTCGCATCGGTGGAAAGAGGATCGACCTCTTCGGTTACAGAAGCCGGGAGGACGAAGGGAGAGGCGGAAGGATTCGTGCTGGGCGAAGGCATCGGGTATGAAGGCGTGTTCAGGGGAGGTGCCTGGGCCAGGCCGGCGCTAATGGCCACGGAGGTTTGGACGCATCGTAGGAACGGGGAGCTGTGGAGGACGACCTTGAACTTGCGTCGCTTCTTCGAGTCTGTCGAGCTGTCACGACCGTTCGGGGTCCTGTTCAAATCAGCCTCGGCCTGGCGCAGGATGCTGGCAATCCGGACGCCGAGAGCCTTGGACTGCTGCCAGCCGCCATAGGTCAGGGGAGGGTCGTAGGGAGTCGGGGATGTCAGGTGCCATCTCTTGTCAGCGCCGTCGAGACGTGCGCCGTGCCTGCAGAAGCGTCAGCATCCGAAGGGAGATAGGCCAGGAACGAGGTCTACCAACCTGACAACGAAGATGTACGCCGGCGGGCGCCCCATATTGCTGGCGACGCGGGTGCGGATGGGAATGTCCACTCAAGCGGCGTTCGGGAGCAGACTTGGATCTAGGTGACGGCAAGAGGCGTGCGTGACACCTTTAGTGAGGAGGGAAAACAGACGGAGGATCAAATAATGGCAGCTGGGACTGCGGCTAGAGATACGTCGCACCAGTTAGGACCTCCAGGGGATCGGATGGCTTGGACGGGCGGAATAAGCTTCGGTCGGCGGCGGAAGCACGAAGCGCGAAGTAGCGAGGACGGACTGTAAGTTGGGGATGCGGCGTCTGTGTTGGCGCAAAACGACGAGCTGTTTATAGTCGATACTATCGAAATTTCGTCGGACTTTGTTGAAGGAGGAGACAATGTCGGATCTGAGGCAGACGCAGAAAAAAGAGGCAACAACGGCGGCGGCAGACTTTGTCAAGAGGATTTCATAATCGACGAGTTTTGCGTCGGTCATCCGGTGTTTGGAGCCCCTCTCTCCGACCAGCTGGCACCGACTTCGCAAGCGCTAAAAGCGAGGACGGGAGTGTATCCGTAGGTAGGTATGGAGACCCGTTGGACCCAGAACAGAATGGAACGGGCAGGGCAGTTGGCAGAGTCAGGGTCGGTCAGCCGTCGGTGGAGGGATGGTGTCGTGGAGAATATTTCGGTAGCGCGCGGGTTTCCTCAGTTCTGCAGATTGCAGAGACTAGCATAGCTTGCAGCGCGGGCTGGGCAGCTGGGAGTTATTATTGCGATCGGATACCAAGGGCCCAGGGCGCAAGCAGGGTCTGACAGGGCCAGGCGCAGTGCGGCAGGCAGGCACAGGCAAGCAAACGAGGCGAGCAGGGTTATTGTTTTGTTGCCGTTTGGTCCGTACGGGTATGGACGTGTATGTACGGATATAGATATGATGAGGGAAAGCCTCCAGAAGGGTTCTTTGTGCAGTTCCTCTCTGTGCTGCTGGCAGCTGCTGGGATGCTTGGGACTGCTGCCGTCGAGGCGCAAGGGTCTTGGGTGCGAGGTGCAGCGCAGCGCGGGGCGGGGCAGTTTTTCTTTGTTTGCTTCCTCGTCCTCGTCAAGGTATGATGATGCAAGGACCGGGGATGCCAGACGGCACAGGTTTGGTTTGGTTTGGTTCGGTTCTGTTTGGCTTGGGGTGTGGTCCGGCTGCACGAGACGAGTCGACGCTCCACCACCACCGGGGCATAAGCCAGAGTCAAGGGTCGCACTCAATGGTCCAATGGTGGTGTGGTGTCGCCCAAGCTGGCATCGATTCGACAAGTGACAGGCTGGGAGCTCACTGGCAATTTGCGAAGGGGGGGGCGAAGATCAATTGCCTCCGGTGTTGCTATTGCTGGAGCTTCCGTAGCTCTGGCTGCGGCCTGCGTCTCTATTCGCAGGAGGCAGCGCAATGGTGAGACAGGCACACGCAGGGTAAGGTAGCAAGGTCTTGCTTGGTGCTGCTACACTGGTACACCAGGCGCGTCAGCCGTTGGAGTCTCTGAGTCTTGGATGGCGGATGGCATTCGTCGGCACGTCGGTCCTGCTCGGGCGGGTTGCAGCGGGCTTTCTCTCTTTCCATTGTCTCTGGGGCAAGTTGTCACTTTTCCCCTCCCCTCTTCGCCAAAGTGGAGACTGGCAGAGACACTGCAGAGAGCTCATTTCGCATTCTGTGCATGTGATTGTCCCCCCTCAATGCTAGCGCCAAACGTCATTACGGCACGTGGGGAGGCTGGAAAAAATCGACGCGACACTGACCAGAAATGCGAGGTGCAGACCTGTGTGCGGTTAAGCTTAAGTAATCAGACTTTGGCGGGCCGGCAACCTAAGAACCTCTGCTAAAGCTTCGGACTGATTCCAGGGCATCCAGCAATTCCTGCTGTCGTCTCACGGCACAAAACTCAGTTCAGTGCCACACCAAAATGAGCCCGATGGTATGGAAACTTTCCATCGCCCCATCAACAACGTTTTCTCTGCTCAGCGGGGTTCGTTCGGTTTTCACTGCAAGCCGCATTGGCAGCGGTATCCTGATGTCTGCTGCGATGACCTGCATCCGGCAACTCCAGACCATCAGGTCGCCCAGCATCACACGATCCTGACGCAGACCGTGAACGTGATCATCACCAGCTTCACGCCCTGCCGGACGGATATGCGACGGCGGCTCGAGATCTCGGACTTGACTTCTCCGAGTCTGCTCCTCCAGACCCATCAACTCTTCCCGTTTCCAGCGGCCTAGGCCCAGCTTGTGTCCCAGGACCCCTCCACCCCTCTTTACCCGTCGGCCGCCGTCCCCACGTCCTCCACCCCAGATTCTCCCCTTCGCCTGCTGTCCTGCATATTTAGCTGCACACATTACGCTGAGGATCTCAATCGCAGTTGGAACTTTGGTTTTAAGACTCATCCAAGTGGCCGGTAAACAGTCAATTAAGCGGTCAATTCCTTGGAATTGAACAAAACATCCCAAGTGACTCTGACCGATGACTCTCACCACCGAGACAGGTTAAGGGACCCTAGAATGCAATCGCAAACAATTGGCCCGTGCTGCAACTTCCCCTCCATCTTGAGGCTCGAAGCTCGCACTTAAAAGCCCCTCCTCAATCCGTGCCAGTGTCAGCATGATCAATCACTCCGCATCTTACCTATTTAAACCCCATCTATCCCCCTCCTCCGTCAGCCTTTCCTTCCCCTCTCTCGTCATAGTCAAGCCGCAAAAGGGCGTCACTTGACTTTTACGGGGATACTCGCAAGAGCATCAGGCACACACAGGGAAAGACAGACACTCAGATAGTCTAAAGCCAAACCAAACCAATCCAAACAAACAAACAATCATAATGCCGGAACGCCCAGCGGACCAGCAGGTCGCCGTCGCCCCGGCGGACGTCAAGGCCCGTCTGAAGGAGTCCTACGACGCCATCGCTCCGGCCTACAACAGCTGGACCGACCAGCAGTCCTCTCTGCGCCTCGAGTACCTCGAGAAGCTCATGGAGAAGCTGCTCGCCGCAAAGCCCCTCGCCGGCCAGATGTCGCTCGTCCTGGAGCTCGGCTGCGGCTGCGGCCAGCCTGTCACCGACCGGCTGCTCACGACGCCCGACGTCTTCGTCACGGCCAACGACATATCCAGCGTCCAGATTGAAATCGCCAAGGAGAACCTCGCCAAGCACGGCCGCGACCGCGTCACCTTCGTTGAGGGAGACATGATGGCGCTCGAGTTCTCCGAGAACTCGTTCGACGCCATCGTCGGCATGTACAGTGTCATCCACCTGCCCCGCGAGGAGCAGAGCGAGATGATTCGCCGGCTCGCCAGATGGCTCAAGCCCGGCGGCTTCCTACTTGTCAACTTTGCGTCCGAGAACATGCCCGGGGTCGTCATGGAGAAGTGGCTGCACGAGAAGGGATGGATGTACTGGAGCGGCTGGGGTACCGAGGCGACGCTCGAGAAGCTCAAGGAGACTGGGCTGGAAATCCTCATCAAGGATGTCATTGACGACGAGGTTGACGCCGAATTTCTCTGGGTTCTGGCCAAGAAGTGAGCTGCCAGTCACAAATTGGCCAATTTTTTCCGTTCAGGAAGAGCAACTCTACGGCAACTTCGGGGGTTGCTGTCTGATGATGGATATTCCAAGCACCCAGCCGTCTGGTACATGCCGACAGGGGTCAATTTCGATTCAATCATGGTATCTGCAGGTACCTCCAACTCAACATGTTTGTCATAGTTCTTAGCAGTGTCGGATTTCAACAATTCAAAAGTGTATCTTTTATTCCAATTGAACCATTCAGAATACTGCTTGTTCGTTGAAACGGTCGGGATTTCTGAGTGTACGCATCACCAAACCTAGCTATCGGTTGTATACGAATAGGTCCAGGAGGTACCTGACACCGATCTTGTTCAGTGGAGCACGCCAACCGACCCGCGATTTACAACGCTGGGGCCCTTGGACCGTGCTTCCACCCGCAACCAACGGGCTGACTAAGGTCGGGTACCTGGCGGTAGTGTTTGTCAGGATGTAGCTCCGCGGCACTCCCCCTTACCAACCCGTTGCCTCCATCAATAACTTCAATCCCACACGGCCCCTCATCTCCCTTGATCCCCCGAGTTCAATCCGTTCGTTCCCCCTCAACACCTACGGGGAATCTGCGCCGACATGAAGCTCTCACGCCTCCTGCAATTGCCAGTCCTGCTGGCGGCCTCGACGCTCGCCCCGGCCGTCCTCGCCGAGCACACCAGCAACTGGGCCGTCCTCGTCTGCACCTCGCGCTTCTGGTTCAACTACCGCCACCTCGCCAACGTCCTCTCCATCTACCGCACCGTCAAGCGCCTCGGCATCCCCGACTCGCAGATCATCCTCATGCTGCCCGACGACATGGCCTGCAACCCGCGCAACGCCTTCCCGGGCACCGTCTACAGCAACTCAGACCGCGCCGTCGACCTGTACGGCGACAACATCGAGGTCGACTACCGCGGCTACGAAGTCACCGTCGAGAACTTCATCCGCCTGCTGACCGACCGCGTCGGCGACGAGATGCCGCGCAGCAAGCGCCTGCTGACGGACGACCGGAGCAACATCCTGGTGTACATGACGGGCCATGGCGGGAACGAGTTTTTGAAGTTCCAGGACGCCGAGGAGATTGGCGCGTTCGACTTGGCGGATGCGTTCGAGCAGATGTGGGAGAAGAAGAGGTAGGAATCTGAGCACCCTGGAAGAAGGTGCCACGAATGCTGACTGTTTAGATACCACGAGATCCTCTTCATGATCGACACATGCCAGGCCAACACAATGTACAGCAAGCTCTACTCCCCCAACATCATCGCCACCGGCTCCTCCGAACTCGACCAGTCCTCCTACTCCCACCACGCCGACAACGACGTCGGCGTCGCCGTCATCGACCGCTACACCTACTACAACCTCGAGTTCCTCGAGTCGCAGGTCCAGGACCTCAGCTCCAAGAAGACGGTCGGCGAGCTGTTCGACAGCTACACCTACGAGAAGATCCACTCCAACGCCGGCGTGCGTTACGACCTGTTTCCCGGCGGCGCCGACGCCGCGCGCAGCCGCCGCATCACAGACTTCTTCGGCAACGTACAGAACGTCGAGGTCGACGGCGCGAAGAACATGGTGCTGGACGAGGAGCTGCTGGAGCTCAGCCAGAAGATTGCCGCGCTGAAGAAGAGGGCCGAGGAGGCGGACGCCGCGGCGAGGAACGCGACACTGGCGGAGAAGGCTGCGCGCGGCGAGGAGCAGAAGGCGAAGGCGCAGGCGAAGAGGGTGCAGATGGCGAAGCCGCTGACGAATGACAACTGGTGGGAGAAGAAGCTGGTCGGTGCTACGGCATTGCTTGGATGCGCGCTGCTTTGGGCTCTCGGGTCGTTCCTGGAAGCACCGAAGAAATCGGATGATGAGGCCGAGAAGGCGAGCGGCCAGAACGGCCATGCAGCGGTCAAGGCATAACTCACCGTTCTGTTCCTCGTGTATTCTATATCTAAATCAACTTGATGAGTGCATCCGTAGCAAGGCGTTGAAGGAATTGGGCAGGTAACAGCATGATATTGGATATTTTTACCTTTTTTTCAATTCATCATTCCGTACACGTGAAAGATATCTTCATTGTAAGCTTACCTGCAGCTTGGTCTGAATTGATCTCGTTATGGGCAGCTGCCGTAACATCGCCAAGGTGCTCGAAGCTGGTGGAGATTATCCGGTGTAATTCCGGGACGTGCCTCTACTTCGTGACTACTCACCGAACCCCTCACCGAGATTCATGTTCCTCAAAACCTTTTGCCCCAGTGTTTAGCGAAATGCCTTCGAGACTGGCCGTTCCACCATAACGCACTGGGCTTCATGGATAGCCGCAGACATAAGATCTCATTCGAAAATGGATAAAAATAAGGTTTGTCTAATCATGTTCCTTCTGTAGAGTGTCATTGCTGCAACTGGCCGCTCCTTCCTTGGAATCACGTAGAGACCGCCCGTTTGTTGGATTGAGAAGCTGTAAGAGAACTCGGTATGGGCACATTCACCATGCGATGCACTTTCCTCGGAATAGGTCCATTCTATCTCTCTTAACATCTCGGTTCCATCCCAAGTTGGGTCTGAAGGAACAGCTGCTACCATTCTCTTGCGCCTTCCATCTCAACTCATTGTCATCACATGTACGCTCATCAGCCTACTCTCAGTGAGAGACACCCTCATCGGCGATCCTACATATTATCAGACGGCATGCCACCATTATACACTCAGCTGAATGCCTATGCATCTTAGTCATGGACGACCTCGCCATCCTCGACGGCACCTACTTCAAAAACTTGCCGCTAACAGGCCCCTCAAACCAGATCCCCCCTCTCAAGACTCTCACCCTCAAGTCTCGCCCTCTCGCAACCCACGCCATCGCCTTCTCCTGCGACGCCGAGCTCGCCGTAGCAGCAGACGACTCCGTCCACGTCTTTCTGCCCGAATACCCAACCCCCGAAGACCCATCCGCCCAAAAGCCCGCCGCCCCTGCACCCGAAACCGTCGACGACAACCCCCAAGATGATGCGCTCCCAGCAGCAGCAGCAGCAGCCGCCGCCGCCGCCGCATCCCAAGACGCAGAGAACAAGTCCCGCCAGCAGTACTACACCTACATCCTCCGCATCCCCCTCTCCCGCAAACCCGACCCGCGCATGAACGCCGCCCTCTTCGCCGCCCAGTCCCTCGCCCCGCCCGCCTACGAGGACGACTACGCCAACCCGGGCGATGTCGACCCGGCCTCCGTCTTCGAGGGCGTCGGCTCCGGCACCGTCACCGGCTACGGCGCCTCCCTCAACCAGCTCGTCGCCCTCGAGTGGTCCCCCGCCGGCGTCGGCCGCAACATGCGCCCCGTGCTCGCCGTCATGCTCACCAACGGCGCCCTGCTCGTCCTCGGCGAGGGCGGAGGTGCCGGTGGTGGTGGTGGTGGTGGTGGTGGTGGCGGCGGCGGTGGGAACATCGACTTCGGCGCCCGCATGCGCAACTTCCGCGACTGGAGGATCCTCTGGGGCGCCGGCGCGAACCTGCCGCTCCCCGACGCCGGCAGCGAGGACGGCGCGTACCTGCCCAAGGACAAGATCCGCTCGTTCGCGTGGGCGCGGCGTGTTGACACGGGGAGGGCGCTGTTGGCGTACGCGACGGACCAGGAGGAGGTCGTCGTGCTGAGCGTGCAGTATTACCTCCCCAACGAGAACGACGACGGCTCGGATGCCGGGGCGTATGTGTGGGAGGTGGAGGAGGTCGCGAGGTTCGACGGGCGGGGGCCGCATCCCACTCCGAGCGTGAGCCATTCTCATCCCAGTCTGGCAAACACATGTGGCTGCCCATTGCTAATATGCATTGCAGATTACAGACCCGGACTACACCCCATACTCATCTGCGTTCTCGCTGAAGTGGTCGCCCTGGCTGCTCTCCGACGACGCACGCACGGCGGTGATATCCTACTGCGCGCGCAACTACGTCGGCTTCCGCCGGATCACGATCCCCCGCGCCTGGGCACGCGGCGCCGGCGTCGAGGTCAGCGTGGAAGAGGCCGACGTCACGGGCATCTGCACGCACCTCGCCCCGGACGCGTTCGTGGAGTGGGAGGACGCCGTCTGGGATCACGACGGAGCTAAGGTCTGCCGCGGCGTGATTGCGAGCCCGTTCAAGGCGCAGCCGTTCCAGATCGCGCTCAACGGGCCCGAGGGGGCGGTCGAGGAGGGGCACAAGACGGAGGTGTGCGGGACGACGTACCCTGAGGATACGACGTCTTTGGACGCTACGAATCCTATTTCGAGTCGGTGTCCCCTTGCAGACTTTGTTATTGCCGGGTACATGGTAAACTGACGAATCGTGTGACAGGTCTCATCATCCATCCCCCCGACATGACGAAACGCACCAAAGCGCCCTCCTATTCCCTCGTCCGGCTCTCCGCCACCGGCAGCAACGACAACTGGTTCCAGCAGAACGCCATCGACACCCTCTCCGACACGGTCCTCCCCAAGTGGGCCGAGACCATCTCCTCGACCGTCAAGCTCTCTGTGCCGGCCGCGATGCTCGGCCGCGGCAGCGGGGGGGCAGCGGGGGGCGACGCCGAGTCTGCGGCGTCGGACGACGACGACTCTGACGATGAGGACTTCGAGCTGCCCGAGGACGCGGGCGAGCAGATCCGGCCGTACAGAGTGCGCGTGTGGGGGCTGACGGTCTCGCCGGCCGGCGGGGTGACGGCGGTGCTGGTGTCGCAGCATAGCACGCAGCAGCCGGAGAAGTCTGTTAAAACCAGGGTGATGTTTGGCGGCAAGGTTTCTTCGTCAGGTGGTGGCGGCGGCGAGATGATGGATGTGGACGGGACTGAGGAGGGGCGGCCTAGGCCGTTTTGGGAGAGGCAGAGCACCGAGGCCAAGATGTGGGATTGGATGTATGGCGGTGGGCCTGCTGTTCCGGGGACGCTTGCGACAGAGACGGCGGGGGTTGCTGTGGATGTTGACGGGGATGTCTCGTTGAAAGCGAGGTTGAGAGAGGTTAAGGAGAAGCAGAGGTGCGTGTTTTGCCAGACGTCGTTGAAGCAGATGGGCAAGGAGTCTGTTTGTGAGGGGGGGCATATCTTTGGTAAGTTTGCCTGGGCTCTTATGGGTCTTGAGGGATGTATGCTGATGATGATAGCTACGTGCGCTGCCACCGGGTTGGCGATCTTGGCGCCTGGGATCTCTCGGGCATGTGCTGTTTGCGGACTGCGCTGTCTTGTAGCCAAGGAGGTTGTCAAGATCGCGCAGGAGCATCTCGGCCCCGAGGTTCGTGTTGAGACGTCGGAGGAGGTTTGTGGTGGGTGCGGGGGCAAGTTTGTCGTGTGACGAGAGCTATGCAAGGATGGACTTACATGCTGTCCTCCCTACAGCTACGAGCAAAGGCTTTTTCAAAGACGACAATAGTGGTCAAAGCCTTAGGTGTCAGGAGAAGTAGGGGATTGGTTTTGGCGTTGTACGACAGGCTACGAGTGCCGCACTTGAAACGCACGGAAGAAGATGCTCTCAAGGAACTGAACGCGTTGCCTATGAAGTTGATTGCTTTCTGGACCGATGAAAGAGTTCTGATGCTTCCCAAATACTCCCGTGGCTGAATCTCAATGACAGTCTAACCAGCCTTCCATATTGACATAGAAAACCCCTTAAAACCACGTCTTCAGAGGTCCACCAAAGCCACTCACCACACCTCAACCATACCCATGATTCCTAGCCTCGTTGTCAGAAAGCTCAAAACAAGGATTAGAACTGGCGGAAGCTGCGGCCGCGCTTGGAAATGCGCTCGTCGTGAGCATCCTCAGATCGCTTTCCATTGCCGTCATCATAAGCCGGTTCCTCCTGGCTATCATCGTCGCCAAAGGGCGGGTTCTCGTCTCTGGAGAACTCAAGCGCGCGCGGCTCTTCAGAGCGTCTCTCGTTGGTCACATCGATATAGATATCCGGAGTGTCCGGAGTGCGTGGTGGACCATGGGTAGAGCCATCGCCGGGCTGTTCCACGGGATGGGGAATGTCGTCCACGGTCTTTCCTACAGGGAAAGGGAGCTTGACGGTGCGCTGTTCCACGGACTGAGGGACATCATCCAAAGTCTGTCCAACCGGGTAGGGCAAGGTGAAAGTCTCCGGCTCGTTGGAACGCTTCTTCTTGACGGGGCTGATGGGAACCAGGGCTCCTTCTTCCTTGTAGCAGCCGATCCTGCCGTTGTATTGCCAGATACCCTCAGCTAGCAGAACGTTAGTGATGATACGCGACACGAGACCAGGACAAAACAAGCGTGGGGCGCCGACAAGATTCGGAGGGTAGCGGAGGTGTAGGATACTTACAGAGGTTGATCGTGCCGCGGTTAACGTTATCCCTGCACTTGCATTCCAAGATGACGGCTTCATTGTCTTTGCGGGGAAGAACTTTGCAATCACTGCACCTGAAATTGCCCCTGTTTCGATATATGTTGAGTTCGGCCCACTTCAAAGAAATAGATGGTGAGGGAAAGGTGCCTGTAGTACTGACATGTAGGACCAATACATGGTGCCATGCGAGTTCGTGATGCATAAGTCAAGGTCCAACCAGGTGAAGACCTTTGTGCCGTGAAGATCCTCGCATGTAGCGCCAAGCATCCGTTCCATGGGCCCATATAGACCCATGACTTGATCAGTGATGTGGAAGTCTGTGCAAACCTTTTGTATGCATTCAGATTCAACAGGGCAGTCTCTAGCAACAACCAGAGTGGCAGTCAGAGAGCCGAGCGCGGCCAGGGAAAGGGCCTTCATTCTGGTGATGGGATGGAACGATGGACAGAGTAGTGTTTGCTTCCGGATTGGCTGGTGGACTCTGGATAGTCAGAGTGACAAAAGGAGTCGAGAGGAGAGAGTTTAAATAAGAGGCGAGAGAACGAGCAGACTTCAGGATAATTGATGTAGTGGCCATTCGACGTAACGTTTGAAGCAGTAAGGGGCACAAACAGAACTGGTTCTTTACGAGAAAGTATGTAGGGGGCGTAATAGGGCAAAGGTGAGCCAAGAAGGAATGATACGAGGTAGGAGCTTCATGGCCTTCAGTTTCTATATTTCATGGAACGCAGGGAGTATGCTATGCTACTACCTATTGTGACACCATTTGCCCGTCTGTCTTGCGTGACTCTCCATATGTGTAAGGCAGTGGAACGGTGAAAGCCAGTCATGTTGCTTGATATTGGCTGCATGATCCAACCCCAAGACTATATCTAAGATAAAGAATCAGCAGTAGAAGTTATTTGGCCAAGAGTTAAGCTTGAAAACACTTTTTATTGACCAGATCGCACTATATCTTCTTTCATGTCGTCGCAGCCAGTAATATTACTGCAATGGCTGTGATTCGAAGCTGATGTCCCAATTTCGGGGTTTTCAGATGGGAGAAATTACGTCTGTGACTTCGATCTGACTGTAACTGGTGATACCTTTGTCTAGAAGCACATCTAGCGCCTCTGATAACCGAAAAGCCTACAAAGCCGCGACGCTTACCGTTCAACATTCAACGACCGATACTTCATAGAAGCATTTGAGAGTGCCTCATCTGCTTGGATTCAAGATTGTCTGTGTATTATCTGTGAAATTAGTTCCGAGGAGAACGTCAAGGAACTTTTCGTGTGGTGATTTTGATCTTCAGGTTGAAGGCTGTCAAGATATCCTGGATGCAGCCATGCTCCTACATCTGTATGTGAGTGCGGCACTACGAGACACGTCTGTACCTATTCACTAAAAAGTATCGTGTCGGCAAAGTAGGTGGCGTTATTGTCTACCGACAAATTCGGATTGATTCTCTATGGCAGGCAGACGACAACTTGATGATTGGGGCAAAGGCTAGCAGCTGAGCCGTCGAAATTCATGACATCTACATAGAACAAGACCCAAGCACATCATAAAGCAGATTATGGTACTACACTTCAAACAGCTTCAAGAACAGCCGCTTCTTAAGCGCAAAGCCTTCGCTCAGCTTACTTTCCAATGGGGGCCTTGTGGCCGTTGGTCTTGAAGCAACCAATGACTCCATCGTCCACCCAAATGCCCTCGGCTGAAAAGAGATCGTGTTAGTTTCGAAACCTTACGCAATGAAACCCAGGAAATACATAGGAGTACTCACAGAGATTGAAGGTCGTCTCCTCAAGGAGGTTCCACCAGCACACGCACTGCATCTTGACGGGGTCGGAGGATTTTCGGTCCATGATATAGCAAGACGAGCATCTGAAGTTGCCCCTGATGAATGTATGTCAAAATAGTGTTATAATCCCAGAATGATCGGGGAAATCTTACTGGTATTGCCAATATAGTTTGTTATCGTTAGTCGTGATGCACTCCTTCAAATTCAACCAGGTGTAGACCTCCTTGCCTCGGCTGTCTTTGCAGATGGCCTCCAGTAGAGCTTTGCTGTCGTCTTTTTCCTCCATGGGAAGCATTGCATGTTTGTTGATGGCGAAATCCCTGCAAGATTTCTGCATGCAGTCGGACTCGGTAGGGCAATCTCTTGCCACGGCCAATCCGGCGATCAGAGTGTTGACAATGGCGAGAGAAAGGACCTTCATCTTGACGGACTCAAGTGGTGTCTAGGCAATGACCTTCGAGAATGTTTGACAGGATATGTAGTAGGCTGGAACGATCCTAAGATGTAATGGGCAAACTCAAGATGGAGTAAGGATGAAAAAACACTGGTGATGTCTTGCGAAGGTTGAGTTTAAATACCAGCGAACATGCCAAGTAATAAGTTTGGGTAGACCTCCTGAATTATCCCATCGGAAGAAGAGTCAGTTGAAGCAACGCTCGCTTGACTCCTAAGCAAGGGGGGATATGATGAAGATCGCAGCTTATGCGCCGTGGAGGAATGAACAAACAGTTCTCATGTGATGTTTGCTCAAAGTGTAGCTACTAATGATCCTTTGCGTATTCTTTAAGAAAGTCTTCCGCAGTACGACAGTGTCGTCAAAGTGAGGTTCACGTCCTGCATAACACCAAGCTTAAACTGCAGCCCGAAGAAAGACTCGATACGCGACGTAACGAAGCTTCAAGCTTGAAAACAAGATTGTACTTAGAATGATACGTCTCACTCTGCAATACTTGTCAAATGCAGGCTCTCTTATTTTACGATCGGATCCTATCTATGTGAATAAGCAAGATCCAAGCGATGGTAGGACGTCGATAACATTTCAGAACACTATCTACGGTGTCCGAAAACTGTCCAAATCTGGAGAAGTCTTCGGCTACTCAACTAAAAGGTTCAGAACGTTACTTCTAGACATGCCTGATCGGGAACCTACGGCTGATAGTATGTTGGCAGTTGATAACACGGACTTTGTACGTTGGTTGCATGAATATCAGAATTCTGAGCGTCTGTGAAGCATTTTCGTGTGACACTTGTGCTCGCTCGAAGCAAGGGGTCGGATGAACATAATCTCGAGTTTGGTAGAATAAAGGACAGGGAATATATCATATGATTACTTTTCGAAGTAGTATGAGGAGAAAAGGATGCAAGGGAGCATGGGCAATTTCTGGTTGTATACCTTGGGTCTGCATATCCGGGTGACATTGCCTCATTTGCCAACGCCTGCGTGTGATGAACCAACTGATACCAATCAGCTTGTGTCAATCCATCTCAAAGTCGGTCAGAAATCGTGAACTGCTGTGCCTGAGTCCTCTGGATACTTTTGGCGTTGCCACCATGACATGATGATGAAGAGAACGATAAAATTGTTTGTTTCATTTACATCTTGAAAATTTGAACCAGCTAATGCAAGGTTTTTCCTGAGGTGTTAAAGTTGATTAAGTTCAATACACTGTTTCTGGGGCGAAAGTGAGCCATGTAGAGGACCAGAAACATAGGAGGTGAGACCATGGCTGAGATTGAAAACTCACCGGCATCGATAATCAAGTTGGATGAGACTCCAATTAAAACGTCAAATCCATTGAAAGCGTTGAAAGCAGGGTAATTTCCAGATCTCACAGTTCCTTGCAATGATAAGACGTCTCTATCTATGTAATGACAATCTTCCAAGGGCTCCTCGAGAACCGGTTCTCTGGATCATACTTTTTCTTCAGTTCCACCAACCTCTTCGCGTTCTCCTTGAATCCTTCCCTCACATCGAGCTCCTCACTGACGTAGTTGTTGTACTGCCCCACGCCACCAGTCTTGCCAGTATGGTTCCTGCCCTTGATTTTCTGCGCCAGCTCCCGGTTCCATCCCCGAACTTCGCCATCCTTGGCCGGGTCCGTCCAGCATGTCAGCACCATGCAGTCGAAGTACATGCCACGGTTTGAGTATGCCGTCGCGCCGAATGGCACGTTTGCCACCTTATCCTTCTTGTACATCTCCACGGCTAACATGCTGGTCCGCATATCATTGCCTCGCGTAGTCTCCGCATCCACACGAGAGTAAAACTCGTGAGACATTTCTTCCCACTTGGACAGCTCGAATGGTGTCGTGAGGTTGGTGCCTCCAGTCAGTCTCCTGGCTCCAGGGCCCTGGAAGACGTCTACCAAAGTGTTGGCAACGGGATAGTCCATCTCTGTCGTCAAATCCACCAGCGGCCCAGCCTCGAAGAGACCTTTGAACAAGCCCTCCTTGACTTCCTCTCCGGTACCATTATGGAACGGCTGGACGACGATAAGCGGCTGCGGGTCAGGCGGCGGGCCATAAGTGAACCCCATCACCACGTACTGCCTCTCATCCATCCTCTGCACGAACTCGTTCGCCCAGGTCACCAGCTCGGGTAATTTCGACGTGGGATACATCAAAGGCCCAGACCACACTCTGCCTTGTGGAAAGACCCTGGAAGTGAAGCGCGTCACCACCCCAAAACTGGCTCCAGCCCCCCGCAAGGCCCAGAAAAGGTCTCCATTCTCTGTTTCTGAGGCCGTGACGATCGCTCCATTCGCAAGCACAACTTCCACCTCAACCAGGCAGTCAACGGCCATACCGTACATTCCACTGAGAATTCCCTGCCCACCGCCGAGGACGAGGCCACCAACACCGGTGTGCGAGACCGTTCCACCGACGGTGGCAAGGCCATGTTTCCAGGCTTCATCATCGACGTCTTTCCAAGTGCATCCGCCGCCGTAGCTGACGAGCTGCTTTTCGACATTGACGGAAACGCTTCGGAGGTAGCCGAGATGGATCACCATGCCGCCATCGGAGGAGGATGTGCCTGCTGTAGAGTGGCCGCCACCGCAGGTGGTGAAGGGAATGCTGTGCTTTGTTGCGAAGAGGATCGCGGCGGAGACGTCCTGTGCTGATTTTGGCTTGACTACGACGGCCTGGAGCTTATCAGTGCTGGTACTCTCAGTTTATTCGGAGGATTGGCTACCGCGGGTTTGATGCACACGAAAGACCAGCGTTCTAGACTGGCTTTGTAGCCCTCGTCGCCTGGCAGGAGGACATCGCCCTGAATCTCCGACCGAAGGGTGGGGATATCTTGTTCCCACGAGAAATTGCTGATTGAGCCCATGTTATGTAGATTCGCGCCTTTTCGGTGAATACGGAGGATGGGATGTAGTTGAAAAGTGAGACATGGAACTGGGCCGGTTCCGCTCTTTAAAGACCTGGTCTGGCGCCACCAAGCCGGACGCTGACCGGGCCAGCAATCTGTCGCTGGCCACAAATTGTCCCACGTCAGGCTTTAGTGAAGGTTGATCTTCAAACTATCGCGAAGAATTCAAGGCATTGATTGGATGAGAACCTGGAAGGCTATCCGAAGTCCATCCTTCTCTAAGTTAGAGTAAGCACTAGGTACGGAGAGTGCCGCAGGCTGCCGACCGGAATACGGTGCTAACCGAAGACGTCATTCGTCAAAGGTGAGTTGATCACAGCCACCCTGCTTGGATAATTGGTAAGACATACTGAACTCTCCATGTGAGAGTTTCGCTGGTAAAAGGTGAGACGAATTGGCTTCAGTATGTACCGGGGGTCGGAGTCAAAACATTAACGCGTGCAAAGTCCAAGGTAGAAAGAAGCGACACGAGCCGTATACACAATTCTGTAGCAACTGGATTATGGTGTCTTCCTTCATTCTCTATGAGTAATTGCCTCGCTTCCTCGCCATGTTGCAATGACATGATAATGGGGCACGTTCAGATAATTCGGACGACTCTTATCACCTACTCCCAAAATGAAATTCTTCGTATCCAAAGGAGTATTTAGGAATGAACTTCCAAGAAAATTGTTTTACGTTAAAAGATAGCCAATATCCTACCTCATGCCTCTAGGATAGCAGCTTAGCAATTGATTGCTTTTGCTCTCGAGCACGGCAAGATATGAAGGTATCGTATGTTGAGCGGCCGCCTCTGCAGAGAATCTCAGCTGTAATCATCGGTAGTAAGCTTCTTACCGAGCTCTACTAAGACTCAAATACACTCCAATAGGAATATCATGATTCAATTAGAGCTCTTTCATATCACAGCGCCAATCACAAGATTCACTGATTAGAGATGAGCCATGCTCGCGTACAACTATCGTGGCGAGTTAAAGACCCTGGATACGAACTATTTCCAGACTCGATGCAACACTCAACGAATCATGAATCGCTAACGCTACTAGAAAAGGACTGCGTAGAACATGTAAACACGGAACCAACTTCCAATCTCACCTACAACGTGCATTCGCTTCGCGGCCGAGATCTGCCAAGACAGCCGTTCTACCCCGCAGTAGCATTGCTAAAAAGCGCGTAACAACAACTGGCCGAGCTTTCCGGCAAACGAATCAGTATCCCAGCGGGGTCTAGATTGGATTAGGTATGCACGTTTATGTCACTATATTTCTTCTTAATTGGAGGGAAATTAGGTCTTGGAGGCAATACGGGTAATCGCTCACAGCGCCCGACACCGAGCCCGCGACTCCGCCTGCCCAGACCCGAGTGGCCCCATCGTCATTTCCGAGGGGCCACCCGGTAGAGACCCGATCGAGGGAGACGCGGGGTTGCGATGTACAAATAGGACTACATGTGCTATCATCTGTGTTTTTCGTGATGGATGCTAGGTACGAACGTCTGCGTAAGTCAACATGAAGGGCCAATCCAGCTGGTTCCTCTTGGGCAGCTTCGCCTTGTGTGAAGCGCGCTCTTTCTGGTCTTCAGTCCCGGCTACTTTTGGGGATCGAGATGGAGACGGATATATTCTCAAGACTGGCTACCCAGTTGGCAATGGTAAACTTGGTGGTAAGTCGGAGTAACTCAGATTTATGGGCAAGTCTGAAACTGTTTTTAGCAATCCCATTTGGCCCTCCCGGCTCGGAAAAGGTCAACCTGAACATTGACTCTCTTTGGGCCGGTGGCCCCTTCGGAGCTTCAGTAAGTTTCCACGTCCATGCAGACAAGAATTTTAGCTCAACTCAAACAGAACTACACCGGCGGCAACCCGACAGAACCCAAATATAAAGCTCTTCCGGAGATTCGCGCTACAATCTTCGAGAATGGAACAGGAGGTAAGCGGCTAGATTTTCACAATTGAGCCAGCGTAACTAATTGCTTTTCTAGATGTATCGCCGTTGCTTGGTGTTGGGGATGACTACGGCTCGAACCGCGTTCTAGCCAACCTGACAGTCAATATCGAAGGCATCAGCGACTACAGCGACTACCGACGAACTCTCGACCTCAAGACTGGTGTTCACACCACCAAGTTCACAGCGAACGGTGCGGCATTTGAGATTTCTCATTTCTGCTCGTATCCTGACCAGGTCTGCGTATACCATATTGCCTCGGAAGGGGCTTTGCCAGTGGTGGAGATAGGCTACGAGAACCAGCTTGTGGAACAGGACACATTCAATGTCTCTTGCAGTGATGATCACGTTCGCTTCGCTGGCGTTACTCAGCTCGGTCCGCCGGAAGGCATGAAGTTCGATTCAATCGCGCGGATCAACAAAGGCGCCACTATTACGAACTGCACGTCTGCAAACTTCTTGACTATCGCCCCAGAGAAGGACCAGAAGGCTCTCACGATCATCATTGGAGGCGAGACGAGCTACGATCAGAAGAACGGCAATGCTGAGAGCAACTACTCTTTCAAAGGCGAAGATCCCGGCCCGATTGTTGAAAAGACAACCTTGGACGCAGTATCGAAGCCCTTCGATGCAATCCTGAAGGACCACATCGCCGACTACCAAAAGCTGGAGAGTGTGTTCGAGCTGAACCTTCCGGATACTCAAGGCTCCGAGGAGAAGGAGACAGGACAACTGATCTCTGACTACGTGTACACCGACGGTGGCGACCCTTATGTTGAGGCTTTGCTCTTCGACTACTCCCGCTACCTTCTAATCACATCCTCTCGTGCTAACTCCTTGCCAGCGAACCTTCAGGGCCGCTGGACGGAGCAACTTTGGCCTGCGTGGAGCGCAGACTACCATGCCAACATCAACATACAGATGAATTACTGGGCAGCCGACCAGACAGGTCTTGGCGAGACGCAGACCGCTCTCTGGGACTACATGGAAGACACGTGGGTACCTCGTGGCACTGAGACGGCCAAGCTTCTGTACAACGCCAGTGGTTGGGTCGTTCACAACGAGATGAACACCTTTGGGCACACCGCGATGAAGGAAGGTTCGAGTTGGGCAAACTGTGAGTCGGCTTCCTCAACCTGCTTCCCGATGTTTTCTAACAGCTCTCAGACCCGGCAGCGGCAGCATGGATGATGCAGCACGTCTGGGATAACTTCGAGTACACCCAAGACCTCGAGTGGTTCACCCGCCAGGGATACCCCCTCATCAAGGGAGTCGCCGAATTCTGGCTCTCTCAACTGCAAGAGGACCTCTACTTCAACGGTGGCACGTTGGTCGTCAACCCCTGCAACAGCCCCGAACATGGACCGACGACGTTCGGCTGCACGCACTACCACCAAATGATCCACCAAGTCTTCGAAGCCGTCCTTCACGGCGCAACGTTCGTCTCTGAGGCCGACACCAAGTTCCTCGAAGACGTCACCTCCAGCCTGGACCGCCTCGACAAGGGCGTCCATGTCACGGAATGGGGCGGCATGAAGGAGTGGAAGCTCCCCGACAGCTACGGCTACGACGAGAAATCTACCCACCGCCACCTCTCGCACCTCACCGGCTGGCACCCCGGCTACTCCGTCTCCTCGTTCCTTGGCGGCTACACCAACGTCACGATCCAGTCCGCCGTCCGCGAGACGCTCATCTCCCGCGGCCTGGGCAACGCCGACGACGCGAACGCGGGCTGGGCCAAGGTGTGGCGGACGGCGTGCTGGGCACGGCTCAACGAGACGGACCGGGCGTACGAGCAACTGCGGTACGCGATCGACGTCAACTTTGCGCCGAACGGGTTCAGTATGTATTGGGCGCTGAGTCCGCCGTTCCAGATCGATGCCAACTTCGGCCTGGGCGGTGCTGTGTTGAGCATGCTGGTCGTCGACCTGCCGCTGCCGTATGCTTCGAGAGAGGATGTGCGAACGGTGGTGCTAGGCCCTGCGATTCCGAAGAAATGGGGCGGTGGTAGCGTGAAGGGGCTTCGGGTTCGCGGCGGTGGGGTTGTCGACTTCAGTTGGGACGAGAACGGGATCGTGAACGAGGCGACGGCAAAAGCTGGTGGCAACGTTAGTGGAGGGAAGGTGCGGTTTGTGAATGTGGAAGGGACTGAACTTACTGTTTTGTGAGTATGATTTGCGTGGAGAGTCTCAGTGATGGGCAGAGACAGGGTTTGAAAACCAAAAATAGTTGTGTGCGAGGATGCGCAGCATGGTTTTGCGAAAACCAAGATATATCGTAACAACTCGTGAGCGTGTCAATGTTCAGTGATATTTGTAGTCTGAGAAGCCTCAAAATGGGACATTGCACAATTCAAATCAGAAGGTGCGGGATGAGAAGGGAAACTTGCCTGTCGTCAAAAAGGCGTGGTGCGGTGGGCTGGCTTAGGCTGGCTGCATCGCGGTGCCTGGCACATATTCTTCCCTCGGTGGCTACCTTCGTCATATGCTCCTTCCCTCAATCTCGAGATGTAAGATATATAGGTAAAATCAATTCAGTTGCAAAATAACAATTGGCACCAGTTTTCGACGGGACGTTCTGAGGAAACGGGAGCGGATTCAGCGCTGGTCGCCGGCTGGGGTGAGTCGATGTATTTCGGACAGCCCGGCCCTTCTTTTTTATTTTTCTTCTGACTATGCTCATATGACATGTACATCCGTCCGCTCATTGTCTTGGCGTGCCTGGCTTGTACAAGTTCACCTGCCGCCGTAGAAACGAAGTGTTGATGCTGCTCACGAGAGGTGGGGCAGGTACCTCCGCGCCCGGGCCACGGGATCTGCGCGGTGTGGGTCCCGGTTGCGCCACCCCCGGCCTGCGAAATGCGGTTGCGGTGGGGTCACGGGGTCGGTGGTCTAACGGCGTCGAGTGTTGAGGCTGACTGATTGACCTGGATTAATTTACAGACGGAGGGTTCGAGTCATGGTTTTTATTTTTGTCAAGAATAATAAGTGCGAAGTCAAATCTCTGAACTCCAATCCGTGAGCGCTGCAGAACGGGACGGATAGACCTCACAATTAGAAGCCGCCAGGGATTACATTTATGCCCTCACATATTATTTAGCAATACTAGGACGACACTAGTGATGAAAAGCAGCATCATGCCGTAATTGTTCGGAGGGTGCTTTTCACCATCGTGCAGAAGCAAGCCCCGGCTCTATCTGTAGCACTTTCCCCTGGTGATTTGTTTGGTCTCGTTTAGTTCCACTGACTGCGCGCTCCGGCCTCAGTTGCCCTTTGGAGTGAAAAGGCATTGAATGGCTAGGCTACCTGAGTTTAAGTAAGAGGACTGAAACACACAAGATAGGCTGGTGATTTGTGAAGCCGATCGCAACCGAGACATACACCCAGTATATAAAGTAAAGGCGTTATGTCTGAGAGTACATGCCCTTCCAGCAATGTCACAGTGGGTAGCTTTGTGGACAGATATCCTTTAAAAGAGATACCTCAGCTCCTTCAACTTCGCTCTGCGCACCATTCAACGCCGAGGATACCAAGCCATTTTGCTCGTATATCGTCCGTCGTCTTTTTCCTTCTCTGTTGACGATGTATTCAAATGGGAATCGGTATCATAAGCCAAACTGCAGATGGCTGATTAAATCAAGAATCTACGCCATCGAGTTCCTGATAGGCAGTACCTTTGATCTAGATGTGCAGCTCACTTCAGCTGAACTCCACGGGACGTAATTCATCAATTCGCTGTTCCGAGAAACCGAAAAGTCCTCAGATACGCTTTGTGGCATTATAAGCTCTTCTCAAACTTATAGCACATCTCCGTGCACCGTCACATGGATGGAAATATAAATCGGCAACTTAGCAACCAAATTTCGAGAAGTCAAGCAAGCAATCAGACAGTGCGTCAGCGCGCGTTCCAGCTTAGGTTGTATTGTTGTCACACAATCCTCCTCTCAAAAGTAATTTCACGTAAGATCCTAAGCACATTTATTTCGGAATATTTCAGTTAAAATGCGGTTCTCCCGTGTTATTCGCTGACTCATACACACGTGGTTCAGACACTAGAAAGAAATACTGACGCGGTGAAATCTCTGCATCATGTCATGTCGATACACTCCCAAGTTACAGTTGAAAATGGTCAATGTGTCTCAAGTGAGGTAGCCGGGTCACTCGAGACCGATTTGGCGGGCTCGTGGCAGGAATCAGACGAGCTTGCTTTAGGTTTTATTTCATGCAGACATGTCAGAAGTCGTCCTCTGAGGCTTCATTTTTCTGGACGAGCTGCGAGTTGGACTCACAATAGATTACGAATATGAAAGTTCTCTGAGGCACAGTAGTCGTAACGATGCTTTGTAGTATAAAACTCAAGCATCCACGAGAAATGATGCTCTGCAGATTGCCGGCACTCCTGTGATTAGAAATGTAAGCTGCACTGTTCGCGTGAGCTGAAATTCCCGCGTTGAAACGAGGGGGACACCATGGTGTTAATCGAAAGCACATCCACCATAACCATGGTGTCGCCTAAGGCTTCTACCGCATATTCGCATATAAACATACCCCCACAATGAGAGACGATGGCGATGAAAAGCCAGATAACCGAAAAGACCACATCTATCACATGTAGTCTGTATAGTAGGATGTCTGCGATGTAGTCTCCTTCCATCCCTTCTCCCCAATGTACACATACGACCACCGAATGGATTTGCTCTTGAAGGAGCCAAATGGTGCATCCCCACCTCACCATCTATACTACTACAGCATAAGCGTTCGCGTGGGATCTGGACTGTACCAGGACATGGGTCACTCACGTTCAGATGCCCCGCTGAATCAGACGCGTCTGTTGCTATAGGGAGGCGAACACTACCCCAGCGCTATACAGTTCGAGGCATGAGTATAGGAACTCAGCATATCGAGAGATAGAATATATTTCAGCGCAATGGGATTCCATTCGCATACGTGTCGTGCTGTCGTATCATACCATCTCGTCTGACTACCTACGTAGGATCAATAGGTGGCCTACTGATTCAAGAAACATCACCAACCTGGGAGTATTCACTCCCCATTACAAAGATAAAACCCAGGATGGCGATGGTCAAAGACGATCTCGTGTCCACCTCTCCCTGAACCCCCTGCCGCCAACGGGTTAGACTTGAATTCTCACCAACATCACCACTTGCATCATATGGTTGAAACCTGTTGACTGCAATACACGCGTATGGCGGAAATGATTCTGTCTTCCCTTTTCAGTAATTGAAAGTTGCAAGCACACTTTTATACCTAAATCGAGTAAATGCGAAAACGAACCTCACAGCAGAGACACACACAGCCCCATTAATTAGATATAAAAAGCCGTGACATCATCCACTCAACGTACCCTCGCCAATCTCGTCTTGCGATTCCTCGTAGTCCTAAGGGGAAACGAAAAGTATTAAGCTCAACGCAGGCTCTCCGTTGTAACAGACCAAGCCTCACTTCATAGGCATACATGTCCCAGTAGTTGGACATCATCCCAAGTCCAACGCCTCCTCTCCCTTCTTATTCTGCCACAATAACCCAGGCAAGAAGATATGAGCAAACCGGCAGTAGAGGCGGAAGAAGTTCAATTATATCCTGGGTAAAAGTTGTGGCCTTCGTTTTGGCTCTCTTCGCACGATGAACTTCACGATGTGTGTTCACAGATCCGGAATCCCTTCCGGTCTCTGGCGCGGCTCCGTTCTGCGCGCGGAAGCCCCTTGAATTCTATTATACTTCGTCACTGCTAGGCGCAGACAGCAACATTATTCTGTTCATCCGCGACACCCCAATCGTCTCACTCAAGTCCTCATTAACAAGATTTCAACCTTCCCGTACAAGTCAGCCCCCAGCTAACTTGCTTCATTTGCTGGGGGTATTCGCAAGCGAAACAATTGTCAAGGGCGACAAACACTGAGAAAAGCCCCGAGACATTCAAACCCCAGAGACCTCCTCCCGTGAACCAGCCGCACATCTGCAACTCAGGCACGAAGGAAGGCACCCCGCTTGCGCCTCATCTTCAGAAACTTCAATACGCTGGCTAAATTTTGGAGAAACGGCTGATGATATCTTGTCAACGTGTTATTTGTACCAATGCAACACCTCGCTTTGCGTGGAAACCGCGAGCCGTCTGAGAGGCGAATACCGATTTGTCAAGTCTGTATCCTCAAGGGATGAAGCGCCTTGTGTGGCACATGGCACACAGACGGACGCTGTCATGCACTTAGACAGCTTAAGTATAAAACCTCATCTTCGCACAAGACACAGGATAATTCAACGCAATAGTAATACTGCAACCCTTTGGTGATGACAAGCCACAGAAAGCTATCTCCCGAGGCTAACAAGTTTAGCAGGTGCCGACGTATTCAAGATCCAAGATACATTGCGTCCTTCACAAACCGCCAGTCTTGAGATATTCGCCCCTCATGCGGCAAAAGGCCCGCGGGGTAGCAGTGACGAAGGCTGGCTTCATGTCCACCACTTCTCCCATGGAACATCTACCGCAGTCTCGACTTGGGAGCGACAACCCCCCTGACCTCACCAATCTCATTTGCATTCGTGCGATTTCGAACATCTCAATACTCCATCCTCATGGCTGTTGGTTTTCATCATCAACCGCAGATGCTCAGTCACCTTTATACCTCCAAAATTGGGGTGCAAAGGTCGATCTCACTGTGAAGACACACCCAAGCTCAACGGACATAAAAGCCGCGGAAGTACACCAAACTGAACACCTTCACCAATGAATCTGTCTAGGATTCTCGCGAGAAGAAGGTTTCCCGAAAGAGAAAGACGACGACAATTTGAATATCAGTTCTGACCTACCGTGCCCAAACCAAGTCCGACTCTACAGGCACTCAGATCCAACTAGATCCCAAGTCCGACGTCTCCGCTCCCGTCTTATTCTACCCACATACTCACAAAACGAATGTCCCAGTGGCCAGGAGAGGGAACGGAAAACTCGCATATTGGGTGGAAACGGCGGCTACGTTGTCGCTACCTTTTCCACCAAGACTTCCTGAACATTTGTGTTCGGGAATGCTCGCCAAGTCATTGTGAAAGCGAAACGCCGCGCCCATTGTGGCTCAACCCCACCCAAGAACCCCCAAGGCTGTTTTTATACTCTACTCGCAGGAAGTGGTAGTGACGTAGACAGGTAGATGTCCAACTTGTCAACTACAACAACCCATCGTCACAGTCATGTCCTCAATTCATAAGATTCCAATCTTTTCATTCCAAGTCAGCTCTCAGCCAACTTGCTGCACTCATATCTGGTATCTAATGCCATCCCACAGCATCATCCTGTTTCTACACCAGGCTTCTTTCTCTTCATTCCCTCATCCTGATCTGCAACCACCGTCAACGTGGGAATTTTCAAAATGTACAGTTCCCCATCAAGTCCTCGCTCACACAATCTTATATATACAACAGAAAAGCCACACATTCCATCATGTATGTTTTCCATGATCAAGAACAAGACATTATGGTCAATGGAGAAAAAAGAAGAAGAAAAATTGTAACAGCGCTCAGAAAAGGAATCTTTTTGTATGGGTCCAGACGTAAAGTGAAAAATGACAGTCGTAACGAGTGACGAAAGACGCTTAGCCAGCGACGTTCTCGGCGGGGTACCCTGGTTTTCATGTCAGCACTATTTCCACACATATGAGAATGAAGACAAAACTTACACCATGAACACACGGCAATAATGGCATACAGACAGATAAGCTGCAGCCCCTCAAGCCAGTGACTCTTGCCGTCGCTAATCAGGTAGTTCACCAACAGCACCGCCACAAACAGCACCGCGACCTGGAAAAGGTCAAAGCTCATCGTCATGTCGTCCTTGCCCATGCCCCAGCCGATGATCACCAGCAGCGGGATCAAAAACAGCGCAACCTGCATACTCGAGCCGACCGCCACGCCAATCGCCAGGTCCATCTTGTCCTTGATCGCAACCGTCACGGCCGTCGCGTGCTCCGCGGCGTTGCCCACAATCGGCAGCAGAATCAGACCGACAAACTCCTCGCTGATACCAGAAGCCTTCGTCACCGCGTCAATCGAAGAAACCATGGCCTCGGCGCAGAAGGCAATCAGAACCGTCGACCCGGCAAGCGTGCCGACGGCGACCAGGAAGTGCAGCTGCGGATCCTCCTCCTCGTCGTCGTCCTCGTCCTCCTTGGGGCGCTGCATCATAATCCGGCTGAGCTCGGCACGCTCGTCATGGTCTCGGACACCCGTCTGCGCCATGCGCGCGCCGGCACCGGCCAGTCCACGGCCAAGCGCGCCCTCCTTGAGCCCGCCGCGCGACCACGGCTTCGCGGCCACCTTCTGCGACTCCTCGTTGAAGACGGCCGAGTGCGTCTTGAGCTGAAAGAAGAGGTACGACGCGTAGATGATGAGCAGGATGACGGCGGTGCCGCGGGACAGCTGCGCGACGTGGGTCGGGTTGTTGGTGCCGTCGTTCTTGTCGAAGACGGAGGGCACAATCACGGAGGCGACGGCGAGCGCGAGCAGGGACGCGGCGGTCTGCGCGACGGTGGTGTTGAAGTACTGCTCCGGGCGGCGGAGGCCGCCGAAGAAGAAGCAGAAGCCCATGACGAGCAGCAGGTTCGAGAGGATGGAGCCGATGAGGGACGTCTGCACGATGAGGGGCTTGTTCTCGGCGAGCGCGATGATGGCGACGATGAGCTCGACGGCGTTGCCGAAGGTCGCGTTGAGGAGGCCACCGAGCGACTCGCCGGTGCGCAGGGCGATTTCCTCCGTGGCGAAGCCGAGCATTGCGGCGAGGGGGATGATGGCGATGAAGTTGACGACGAAGACGGCGATCTTGCTGACGTTGACGTAGGAGATGGCGATGCCGGCCGGGGCGGCGAGGATCAGGATGTTGATCCACGAGCAGAGCAGCGTCCTCTGCAGCTGGTTGGCGACGGTGAAGGGCTGCTTGGGCTCGACGTGGCGGATGAGGCCGGACTTTTGCTTCTTGGGCTTCTCCCGCTCCTCCTCGTCGGGTGGTGAGCTGCCCTGCGCGCCGGCGGCGTCGGTCTTTCGATTCCTCAGGCCGGTGTCTGCGGCCTCCTGCTCCTTCTTGTTCTCGAACATGGTCTCGCCGCTGCCGCTCCCCGTCCTCGTGTCCTTGCTCAGGCTGCGTACGGTGTCGGAGTCCCGGGGCGCGGGCTCGCTCTGGACGTGGTGTATCGGCTCCTCGGTCTCTGCGTCGTCGGCGGCTCTGCTGGGGACCTCGCGCTGGGCCTCGAGGTTGGCGCCGTCCCAGGTGGAGCGCTTGCTGGGGCGGTTATCCCAGGATACATGGCGGAACGGGTTCCATGTCTGCTCTGTGCTCTTGCGGCTGAGGCCGTGAGCTTTGCGTTTGATGTCAAAGTGGTTGACTGAGCCGACGAGGTCGGGCATTGTTAGTGACGGGCGGGACGCAGAGCAGCAGTGAGAGGTTGAAGAAGAACGGGTGAGGTGAGTGAATGTGAAGGGAGCGGTTCGTTAAGTGAGATTGGGTGATGACGTGAAACTTTCGATGTGGAGTGAGGTGTGGGAATGATGTGGGGAGGGGATGCGAGGCGACGGGGGGAATAGGCGAGAATTGGTCAAATCCGCGCTCGAGGCGACAGGTGATTGGGGGAAGATGGATAGACTACGGCGTCTAGAGCAGCGGTCTAAGGGGATAGCTTCCCACCGACGACGACGCCAAGAAAGGGAGAGACAGGAGTTCGTGATGGGGGGTGATGGGGAAAGGACGGGGTTAGGTAAGAGATGATTTGATGGTGTCTCTTTTCTTCTTTTCCGCCAAGGTATCGACGGGTGCAACGGTGACGGGGGGCATAGGATAGGAACGGGGGTGGGCGGGTAATAAGGGAGATGTCAATCGGATTCTTGGTGCCGTACTTACAGGTTGAGGAGTTCATGCTGACGACGGGTTGCCGGCTGAGCGCCTGTGCTTGCTTTGGAGTTTGTAGTGGCAAAGATCAGATCGCTTCAGATCAGCGCCCGAATGTTGAGACGAAACACGCGAACCGAGCAGTGGTCGGGGATGCTGGTGGTGTGGTTTGTGCCGAGTTCCTGGTTGGACGATGAATAACGTCGAAAGTGTCGATAGCACACGGCAACAGGTACACAGCAATATACGAAGAATACCGTGGCGCGGCGATGGGAGAGGCCTCCTTGGCAAAGGGTGGGAGTATTGATCGGACAATACCCGCTGCCGGCCGGAGATGAGCAAAAACGGGGCTCCGGTTGGCGATGGTGAGATTGACAAGCGGGAAGGCAAGCCAACACACAGCGAGACGCGCAAGCCAAGACTCGTTGTCAACTGGGGCTAAGGGGACTGCGGTGTAGACGGCGACGTGTCGACCGTTTGTGTGCCTGCAGATGCGATTCGGGCTGTGTCTCCTTCGGATGGAGGAAACAGAGGCGAAAAATGTGATCGGGTGGCCACCGGTGGTCCTGGTTAGTCGCGACGGCGGTTGTAGTAACCTAGCGCTATGCACCCTCGGAGTGACAGATTGAGGCTGTGTCTGCGGAAAAGTGGGCAAGCTCTGGAACAAGTGCGAGTCGTGCGTTGCTTGCGAGTAGGTAGGTAGGTTAAGGTAGGTATTCACTTGTCCGGAAGATGCGCAGTATCCGTAATCCGCAAGGTAGGTGCCGTAGACTGCCTTGCCAAACGTAATGTTGTCGGGCTTAGCTGGGCAGTGTGCGGTGCTTGCTGCTGCGAACAAAGCTTATGAAGCTACACTAAAGTAGCAGACGGATACCGGGGCGGTGGAGGGGTGGGTGGCCGTGGGAAATGGGAAAAGGAAGAGAAGGAAAGGATGGGATGAA
Organism: Colletotrichum endophyticum; assembly: GCA_027406105.1. Lineage (NCBI taxonomy): Eukaryota > Fungi > Ascomycota > Sordariomycetes > Glomerellales > Glomerellaceae > Colletotrichum > Colletotrichum endophyticum. The sequence goes on from JANVYF010000005.1 coordinate 2,051,325, forward strand.
AAACGAAGGGTGCCAAGAAGTAATTAAGCATCGACTCCTGGACGGTGGGCGATGAGGATCATTGTTTTCTTTGGCTGCCGCAGAGCACCTCCCTCGTCCACCATTCATCCACCAGTTTCAAGGGACAACGGGGGACTCCAGACTCCTACGTCAGTCCACTCTAAAGTGCCCCCAAAGGCCCAAAGAGCCAAAGAAGGCCTGCTTGCGCTACCACGTCGACGCGCAGCGCTAATTTCCCTGAATCGACTCCCTCACTTTCGCCTATCCCGTTCTGTGCAACAAGCGTGTCGCTCCCTACCAGTCTTTTCTTCTGATCCAATGCCGTTGCGCCAGGCCATCGCTTAAGCGGGGCCCGCCATTTAACGCCCCCTTTTTGCTTTAATGTTTTCCTCCTCTGCGAACCATTGGCTGCTATTGCTCCTTGGGATGATGGAATCCGTGTGTGTTTGTTTTCTGTGCGCGCAATTGAGTTGGGCACGGAGAAAATTGAGAGCTTCGATGAGCAGAAGAGAAAAAAGAAAAGAGAAGAAAATGAATAGAGGAGGGCATGTCGTCAGAGACCCCCGGCGACGTGCCAAGACGCGCCACTTGCCCCGAATCCCACTCACCACAGCAGAAACCGCCCAAAACAAGCTTCGCCAAGGAACGTAACACCTCGGCCAAGCACACTCAAGCACCTCGCAAATCCCCTGCCAAGTCGATCTGTTCTCTTGGCTATTGCTTCTTTTCTCAGTCGCCTCATTCAACAGAAGAATTGTCCGAAAGGAATCAACTGCACAGGATTGAAACTGCAAATGCCGACCGTTGGGAACGAATATGGTCGCCCAACCTGCGGCCCAAAATGGGAATACGGTGGCGTCGAGCTCTGATGGTCTTTGTCTCGACTACACCTGAAATCGAGGCTGCATGCAGAATGACATCAGCCACAGCACAAGCACGCGCGCACTCTTCGGAGTAGCCAGCCACAAGCTTCTTACACACACCACCACCACCACCAACGCTTTCCCCCTCTCCTTGGGGCCAGACCGTCATGGACGACGACTCGTCGACGCATTGCAAAGCTGACAACATGCTTTCTGGTCCGATGTCCATCATCAGCGCAAACCGGATCCCGAGCCTGAACGAGGCACAAGTTCGATGGATGGACAGGGGTAAACGAGAAGGCACATCTCCCGTAAGCCCAACTCAAATACCGCGACATCGCCTCGTTCAAGCCCTCGCCCGCAACGAAAGCCCATCCTTTGAATGGCAAGATCCGTCCGATGGCCTGGATAGAGTTTCGACAAGCCTCGCGGAGACGCGGGAAGGCTTGTTGTCAGGTGGACTGGGGTTTTTTGGCCTAAAAAAGATGCGTAAATTCGATAGCCAGCCATTTTCTTCCCGCCCGCAATTGCCCAAGCCACGGTTTGGGGCTCTAATTTGCTGAGCGTAAGTGGCGGCGCCGGGTGCTGGCCTCCCGCATCCCGATCGAGGGGATCCTTTGGGGTCATGTGACGCCACAGCCCGACAACACTCAAATCACCCCGGCGAAATGATGCTGCGGATGTTTCCGATCGTGGCGCAGCTCGCTCTGGACCCGCTTCACGCAAGCCACACCGAGGCAGACATGGCACCGCCACGACTCTTCAGCGCAAGCTGCCTCTTGTATCCATCTCAGCAGATGCAGTGTGGCAGTGAAATCACTGTCATTGATTTGCCATCACAATGAAGAATCCGGCTCAAAAACCTGATCATACTTGCTATCGAAATGACTGACATGCATTTTAGTTCATTTGATTCTTGCTGTACTGAACGTAAGATCTCGCTTCCGCTCTCGATTGTTCCCGCCTTTAGAGATATCGACTGATGAAACACAAAAAACGAAAATGAATTGTCTCCAAACATCAAACAACCAGACTTCGGCAAACGACGTGCCAAACTTCAGCACACTCGAGTGCTCCGTTCAATGTACTATTCAACGCACCAAATTCGTCTGCCTTCCAGCAGTTCTTAAATATCTAGATGATCCTATCCCGCTAGCATGCAGGATCCTGCGGACCAGAGCGGGTTGGGAGGAGCTTGTGCTTAGCAAACGCTGGTATGATCAAGACGTATGCTTCATCAATGCTCGCCGCAAGCTTTTCGCCACAGACAATTTCCGCGATGGACTTGAAAACAGTATTTTCTAACAGTCCCTCGCTGCCTTCACTCTTTCGATATATCTCCTGCGTTTCTCCGTTGACCCGGTCGATCTGCGAGGCCAAAGCGAGCATGAAGATTGAAAACAACTCTTGAGCATCTTCGAAAGCTTCTTTCACTTCTGGGCGTTCGGCGATCCACAACTCATTGAAACGACGTTGTGGAGTTGAGGGCCCCCGTCTGCGCGATCGTGTCAGCTACGAAAAGATCCATCAAAACTTCACTTGACACTCACGAGCATGATGAAAGAAACATGCCGAGATACGATGCGGAAACGACTTTCTTGACCGGTATTTTTGGCTGCTCCTCCTTCCCCACCCAGGCTGCTTTCGTTTCGCCCTCGATGTTTTCTTCCGAATCGGGAGGGTCCGAAATACCTCGCATAGCTGACAGTGTCGACCTCTGGACACGTCGTTCAAGCCACATCTGTATTTATTCAGCAAGGCTCTCGGCTTTATAATACGTACCAGAGCCGATAATGCGTTGAAAGCACCCATCATTGCTATCGGGAACCCACTCCGATACCTTTTCAGCCGCATCTTTCTGGTCATTGACGCACATCTGTCGGAATTCGTTGGTGTAAAATGACAAAGATATGGCGGCCTGAAGCTGGGATCGATTTGACACGACCCATGGCTGATGGGGACTGCGTTGGAGAACCATGGTAAAGCTTCGTTTGGTCTTACCATTCTCGTCGTATTCCGAGACGCGACCTTCGCGGATGTCGAACTCGCAGCAAGCCTGAAGTGGCTCATTCTGATCTCCGTCGTCGACAAGAGCTTGGATTGGCTGCTTCCAAACAACACCGTTTGTGCTGCAGAAAACAGTCATCACGTTTTCGATGACTCTACAGAGAGCCGACGCAGCTTCCTCGGAGTCGCGGTCTCCGGCCGTGGTGTTTGATTTACCGATGCGGGAAGCTATGTTTGCGTAGATTTCCGGCGGGCTTGCAGCGTTGGGACTCCTTTGATCGACGGGCTTGAGTGAAACTCCTTTCCGAAAGTCGAGGCGCACGTTCAATGGTCTCTTCACATTTGCGAGTAGTTTTCCCGAAAGATAGCGTGCTTTGCGTCTCGTGTAAGAATCAACTGCTGTTGGCGGAGGCTTTGCATTTTTATCCGCAAAGGCCGCGGAGCGGACGCCGGCAGTCTGCTCAGTATGATCGGAAACAAGTTCCCAAAAGAAAAGCTTCTCATAATCGTCGACGCTTTTCTTGCGTCCTGACTTGTTGCGAAGACACGGGATTAGGTGACTGAACCATCTGTGCTGGTTCTTCGCACCATCTTCCTCCATTTCTGCCTCGGATCTGAGAAGCAGAGCGAGCCAGGCCATTTCATGACCCTGTAAGGTCAAGTCGGATGTCTCTGGATTCCAGGCAAGGCATCTTCTAGCCCAGGCTCGAACGCCTGTCATTGCAATGGTCACCGCCAGTTGAAGAATGGTGGCTGACCAGTGGAGCGTCCGAAGCCCAACAAACTGGACAATGTATCCAGATAAAGCGAGAAAGGTCGGCACAGCAGCTCGGGTCCTATGAAAAGTTACTATAAGAATTCCAAGCATATACGACGTCTCATACCAGGCAGGTCCATGCATCGAATAACCTCTTCTCGAGGTTCTCAGGATTCCATCCCCCTCGGCAAGAAATATTGCGCATGACGGTATGTTTTGGTCGCCGATGGTTGAGTCCTCTTGCAGGCATAGAATTCTCCGGCCATTTTTCTTCGATTCTTCTGAAAGAACGAATTCAATCTCCTGCGTGGCGCCCTCAATGATGTGCCCACATAATATTACACCTATCGTCAAGCATACAGTACCCGCAGCAAAGCACGAGTAACCATAGTCGACTACAGGTATGTCGCCTTTGCTCCATTTGAAGTAGTACGTCGCCAGTCCAGGGTACACAGTCGCTATGGCTTGAAGACAAACACCGATTCCAGCCAACAACCACATTTCGGATTTCTTGGCAGGCGCAGACTGGGTGTTCAACGTCAGGTTCGTGGGTAAGGTCAAAGCGGTGTAGCTGGTGTCGTCCTCACTCGAACCGCCCCCGTTCCTCTTGATTTCGATGATGCCTTTCTTAAAGGCTTGGGGGAGAGTATTGATCGTGCCGTCGCTAGAAATGACAACAGTCATCACTCCTTTGGGCTCTCCAATCAGACGTATAATCTGCTGACCATTCCATAGTTCGCACACACTCGAGGACGTCGACGACAGAAGCTCTTGTTCAGCAACCGCCTGTGTTTCTCGGCCCCTGAGCGCGATGTCACCTCGTCAGATCAAAAGCCCCCCCAGGGCCGGATTCATGAGGAACTTACCGCCCAACAAGACGTTTAAGCCATCCACTGCCACCGATACGAATTGCGCTCAGCACGATTGTGATGATCCCGACGGGACCCATGGCCAGAAGAAAGTTGTCTGCCCAGCCCATGCTCATACTGAAAAACTGTGCTACGATTTCTTCTCCGAAGAGAGCAAGAAGGGGAGCCAGATCACTGAAAAGGTTGTTCGAAAACCCATCAGCGTCAAATTCCCCGGGCGAGGCCATCGTGGATTGGTTATGACAGGAGTCCTCAAGTGCCTAAAAGCGATTTGATGGAGCTTTGCTGATGTTCTAGCGAAGGCTGTGACGACGGGTTTGGACTTGAGAGTCGAGAGGTGTTTTATATCTCATCAGACTCTCCAAAGTGCACTTCCAGTACTCATTAGAGCTAAGTCTGTATTTTCTCATAGCCAAGACATCAGCTGGCGCGACTTTGCCATTTTTACTACAAGCAGCCGGTGGCCAAGACATATGACATAAGCGACGACCTGATTCAATACGCGATACTGTTCATTTCCGGCGAAAAGCCGTTTCCATTCCCGCTACCTGCCAAGCTATCACACTTTTAGACTGGTGGTTTAGTGGTGGGATGGATCTTCCCATTGCTTGTTCCGCGTCTATCCCTTGCTCCACGCTCAGCCCTGCAGCTGAGCCTTCTGAGACTTTTAGCCCCCATGCCTTTTTAGCTGCATCAACCTTTAGCAAATCCTCTAGGTCTCTTCATAGCCCTTCATTGATTTCTGTACCTAAGTTGAAAGTCTAGGTCGACCAGAAGAAAGCCAAAAAGACATAGAAATATGGATAGCCACAGGGTCATGGGCGGTTGTGAGACAGCCACTGCCGACGCTAGCATACCTGAGGATGCGTGGCTGGCTGAAAGTCGGATTTTGATGTTTTCCAGACGCCTCTATCACTTCAATCACAAATGGACTTGCGATCGACCGGCAAATGCTCCAATCAAGCACATCCCCGAGACAAGTGAAGTGAGATTCGACACATTCCCTCAATCTGACACAGCGAGAGAGTCGACTGCTTTGTCTTAAGATTTCTCGTTTTTCATTCCTCTCAAAAAATGTTAAGAAGCCTGAGGTGCCGCCGTATCAATCTTTCGAGGACAGAGACTGCAACATCCCATCAAGGACTACATGACACCAGTACACGGCTATGCAGGGTACAGCCATGCAAACATTGTTCCGAGTGATCAAAAGGTTTTTCTAGTGAATGAGAAAATTCTTCGAGGCCTAGAATTGGGGAAACTATAGGTATTCGGTGTACTGGTGCTTTGCAACGCTTCATGCCGCAGTTCATAGGATATTAATATTAATGGAGTAGGTTTGTGTAACACCGCTTTTATCAGTACCTCATTAACCGGCTTTGTGTAGTATTGCTGTGAAACAGAGGGCGAAATTTTCAGAGCTTAAAGCTGGTGTATTGGTTGACTTAAAACCTTCGTGAAGGCTACAAAATGTTTAAATAAGAACGTGATTTTGGTGGGACATTACCTGCGCTTCGCTCATAGTTCGCTTACGGAACATTCCTCTCAGATAATAATTAGCTAAACAACGTGGCGTGAGTGTACACGATCTTGCTTATATTAGTTGCCTAAAAAGTCGTCGAGCTGGGTCTTAAGTACGCTTTCCGTATCCGTATCAACTTTGACAGACGACAGAACACGTGAGAGGAATTCACGACCTCAGCCATGTCAGTTATAGCTCTAGCATTTCGCATCTCTGAAAATGTTGACTATGATAGGGTACCGTCAGCATTGAGATCCATTTTGACAGCTGGAGCAGTCGCGACCTAATTGCTATTTGAACTGTAGTGAGTGATTTCATTCCCAAAACGAATAAGACTAGGCCAAGCAGTTCAGCCCAGAAGTACCTCTTTCCAAACTGGTCCCGGTTCAAGAGACTCTTCCATGGCTGCTTGGAAGATCTGCGCGATACCAACCCTCTCCGCTACATCGCCGTCCCAACGTATCCACAAGGCCCAGAAGAAACAATCATCTTTGAACTCTTTGGCATATTCTTCGTTTGCTGGATTGCTGTTCATCTTTTCTCTAGTCATATCCCAAGCCCTCCACATGCAACCGGAATCCGAGCACTCAGATAATACAATGAGCTCGATTGGCTCCGATTCTTCGTTGGTAGCGTCAGTTGCAACCGCGTTCTGATACGCGCAGCCGCAAAAGTCGCCATTTCGATCAGATATGTGGGTGGTTCCTTGGTCTTTTCCTTGGTCTTTGGAGAAAGTGACGTTGAAGTACACTGAAACCGTCCAGAACTGAAGCAACGGGTAAGCATACCTGTTTTTGCCAATGAAGTACTGCCGTGGTGACGGTCTGGTGATTTTCGTATTGCAAGAGAGCCTAGTTCTGGCGCTGTTTGGCTGGAATGACCGTCTACTGCGGTATCCTATGTCATCTTCAGTCGCCTTCAGGAAGTTGGGATTCTGGTTGATATCCCAGACAAGCGAAACTGCTCCGGTTGACGGCTCGTATTTGTACCAAATGATCCAGGTTTGGCTGGAGAGCCAGTCGCTCTTCCTCGCAGGCCCCCTTTCGAACACTATCTGGGAACACCACCCGGCCCATGAGTAGCTAGGAAATTTTCGACGGCGCTCAGCGGGACTGTATGTAAGGACGCCGTTCTCTGGCACTCCTATGTGAAAAAGGAGGTATAGATCAAGGGCTGCAACAGGCATCCCCTGGAAGAAGCTGCATTTGCAACGGATGGATAATGCACGACCAATGCCAGCCACGGCATTGAGAATATCTGATTCGTATGTCAATTGCCGTTTTGTGTAATGAAAGAGCATCATTGTCCACAGATCATGAGTGTCGGCGTCGTCGTCCATCCAGAAACTGTTTAGTAAAGACAAATAGCTCTCGTCGTTCCATGAATTGCTGTTCAATTTTGTTCGTTCGGCATCGTCTTCGCTCCAATAGCATTCGCGACACACGTAGTAGGTTTGGCTATTGACGAAAATGATGCGTCGAGCAGATAGGAAATACTCCTGAAATCTGCAGTAGCCCGAGAGTCAATGGTCTGTCAAAGATGAAAAGCAGCCGTTCTTAACGTGACTCACGTCCATGCTCTTGTATCATACACAGTCTGCTTCATGTACGTGCTCATACCCTTTGTCAAGATCAAATTGACCCCTGGAAGCACTTCGCTGACCTGTTGTGGACGTCGGCGGATGATACCCCAGCCAGGAATACCAGCGTCTGCGTCTTTGCCACTTGCAGCAATAATCGTACATAGTGCTCTGCTATAAATGACATCCATGTGTTTTATGCCGGGGATCTTGTCATTGGCATCATCTTGGATCAGACACAACGTATCAACCCAGAGATATCTCTCACCAATAGCTTCAGTGAACAATAAAACATCTCTGATCGTACGAGGAAGCTTTTCCCAATTTTTGGTAAGGCCATCGAATTTCATCAGGTCCTTCAAAGTACCCTTCAACAAACGATAAGTATCCACTTGGCCCCAAACGTAGCTGAGAGCGACATATCTGATACTGTTTGGCATTGCGACGATGCATCTCTGGGGCACGTCGATGACGCGGAAATTTGGTATCTCAACCTCCGGTGTTGATTGATGTGGCAAGCAGTTTGAGTGATGTTCTGAACAAGTGCCTAACCATTGGTGTACACGAGAGATGTCGATCCTTTTATCAAGAAACCTGTGGTTCATCTCGAGAAAGTCGATCTTAGTTCCGAGGGGGAATTTCCAACAGTAAAACCGGTTCGCCCATATGATCTCGACATTGGAGTCATCTGGAGAGGCCTGTTCGAGTCCCTCACAGATCAGCAGACAAAAGGGGCAATATCCTCTGCTGCGCACATCTGACACTTTACCGAACGACCAAGATAGAGGATCCTGACTCAGAGAGCGTATGCCTCCTCCCTGAGCCTCCGCGCGGAGTTCCAAAAACGGAATGGTGGCACATATGTCGCAAAGTTCACTGTCGGGTGTCGATTGCATCTTGTTTGGTTCCGTATGTCATTCAAAGAAACGCTGCAAATGGGTGGTCATGTCTGGCGAGTGCCCAGGTATAAATGTCTCGTGCGCAAGTAGTGGCAGCCCAAATCCGTTAGGCTTACATGCAGAAAGTTGTGTGCCTAACATGCACGAGGAGCATCATGCATGTATCTTCAACCCCCTGGCCTCATGTTCACTCATTGCCGTTCCTCAGCCTGATGTGCTTAGCTATCGACACAAGTACAAACCCACATCATCACTTAGAAGTATTTCCCCACGTCCCTCCAGTGAATTCCACTGTTGGTTTCATTTCACAAAGACCATTCTTGGTCATTCAATTCAGTTTAATTCAACATATGTTAGTCAGGCTTCCGTTGGTCAGTGGTTGGTAAAGGACTCAGAGGACATTGATTGGTGTTCATCTGTCTTGGCATGAGGCAGGCTGAGAGCATGGAGGTGGGGATGAACATTCCGAGGCCAACGGAAAGGGACTAGTTTTATGCAGTGAGACGTGGAATCTTGGAAACCGACAGGGCAAACATCGCGGCGCGCGAGTTTGCAAGTTTTCGCGAACAGAATTGTGGCGGAAGCCACCTGTAGTTGATGACCCCACAGTTTCAACTGAAATACATCATACCGTATACAAAAGGTCTAAGCTATCAGACCACATGGAACAGAGACTTCCATGGTACTCCAGCACGCTGCAAAACATCCATCCCGAAGATGTCGCACATCCACTGAGAAAAGCCAAACCATTGACATCTAAATCGTATCATATGTTCATAATCTCATCATACACTCAAAAGATTACACTATAGACAAGTTCATGTCACTTCTCCCACCTTCACCCTCACTCACTCAATCCCTCTCCCTCTCCCTTCCCCTCGGCCCTCCCCCCAACCCAAGCCCATCCTGCACACTCGCCCTCCTCAAAAATCTCATCCCGTCCGCCGGACTCATCATCCTCGGCCCGGGACTCGGACTCCCTCCCCCCACACTCCCGCTCCTCTCACTCCCCACCAACCCCATCGCCCCTCCCGCTCCCCCGCCGCCCAAGTCCCCGAGCACGCCCGCCGGCATGTTCAGACTCGGAATGCTCGCCTCCGGCACCGCCTCCAGCGTCGTCGGCCGCATCGCCCCGGGCGTCGTCATCGCCTGCGGTGGGCCCCGCTCCAGCGTCTCCCGGTAGAACGCCTCCAGCCCCTTCTCGTCCTTGCAGAACCGCTCCACCTCGAGCAGCAGCGCGATCGGGTCCACGGCCGTCGGCGGAGCTGGCGGTGCGGCCTCCTTCACGGCGCCTCCCCGCAAGGCCGGCGAACCGCCCGCGTAGAACACGGGCTTCACCATCGGCGAGCTGATCGGCGTCGGCTCCGGGATCCCAAACGGCGTGTAACTCCCGACAGGTATAATACGCCCCGCCCTCTCCACGACATTATTCCCCGCTCCCCCGGCCGCGCTCGCCTCCCTCATGTCTTTCAGCTCCTTCTCCCGCGCCGCCGACGCGCGGTTGCTAAATAGCCGGTTTGCCAGCACCAGGAAATCCCCCTCGTCCGTGATCTCCGCCAGCAGCACGCCCGACCGGTGAATGTACTGCGAGTACTTAAACTCCGGCCGGCCCCAGCTGTAGCTCACCTCCACGTCCCTAGGAAAATCCGCCGCGGCCTCCATATCCAGCACAAAATCCAGCCGGCGCATCAGCGCCTTCTGGTAAAAGTGCTTCCCGGGCGCCGTCTGCGGCGCGAACGACCCGGGTTCGTAGTACGTCACGGGCTGCTGCGCCGGTGGCGGCGCCGCGAGCTTGATCACGTACGGCCGCCGGAAGGGGTTCACCTCCGTGATGGAGCAAGCCTCCTTGATGGGCACCTCGACGAGCCTCAACCCGTGCGTCGCCGCCTCGCGCGCCCAGCCCTCGACCACGTCCTCGATGAGCTTCGCCGTGACGTTCATCCAGTCGATGCGGATGTGGTAGCAGTTGTCCGGGTTGTGCAGTCTGTCGTAGTGCAGATCGATGCGTTCCGGGCGGTACGAGCGCTTGCGGTGGTCGACATCATACTTGATCACCTTGCTGAGCACCACCTTGGGCACCTTCTTGTTGTTGAACATGATGGACGCCGTCGGCGTGGTGGACCCGGAGTTGGGCGAGTTTTCCTCGTTGATGGACATGGGCCGGGAGATGCGGGGTGAGTCGCGCGGCATCGTCTCCGACATTGGGGTGGACGGGACCGAGAGGTCTTTGCGGCGGGAGTTGAACCACCCGGGCTGCGGCTTGGCGTACTCGCTAGCGATAGAGTAGAAATACTGTCCGTCTCTGAAGGGATGCCGGCGCTCAACGTGCTCAAATAGGCCCCCGCGGTCCTTTTTGTCGTCGGACCTCTCGTACGTTTCCACCATGAGCATCTTGCCCAGCTGTTCCGCCTCCTCGCGGCTGTCCAGGTCTTCAAAGTTGTCCATGAGCCACGTCGTCATGTCAGAGCCGATGAAGCAGTTGTAATGCAGTCGTAAATGCCACCGTCGGTTCTGCAGCTTCACGCCGCCGCTCTCGACGGGTTGCTGGATCGCCTCGGCCAACGCGGCAAGATTCAATCCAGACTTGCGGAACCGCTCCTTGGACGAGATGAGCTGCCCTCTCCGATTGCCATCCATGCCCTCGACCAGTGGGAGGTTGTCCAGCTCCGCCGCAATCACGACGGACGGGTCCTCCGTCTTGTACACAATGTCCAACGGATTCGGGTCCCGTCGCGTGTTCACAGTCTGGTACCGCCTCTCGGAAGGCGGGAGATACCGGTGCTTCTGCCACGACAGCGACAGCCTCCTGATCCCCTCCAATCGCACCTCCTCCGCGTTGTCACCGGCCTGGTTCCTGGGCACGGCAGAGTACCGAGACACCATCGGGATCAACACGAACCTCGCCCTCCAGAACCTCAAGTTCTCCGTCATCTCGTCGTGATGTCCCGCCAGGTAGGAATCGATGTAGTTCCAGTTTCTCTCCGGCTTCGGCGTCGAAATATCAACCTCCTGCGTCTGGTACCCGGAATCCATCAACGTCCGGATCGCAGGTCTGTATAGCGGCCCACCGGTCGCGTTCCCGCCAATCGTCGACGCCGCCGGTTTGCGAATGTAAATATTCACCTCCACCTCGGTCCCGTTAACGCACGAAAGCTGGTGAATCACATTCCCCACGCTCATAAATATGCTCGTCCCGTCCTCCATCGCCTGGTCCCGCGAGAAGATGTCCGCGATCCGGAGCAGCCTCTGCCCAAAAGCCTTCGCCACAGACGGCCCAATCACGACCTGGAACCCCTGAGAGAACCGCAGATTGATGAGCTCGCGCAGAAACTCCTCCCGCGACTTGGGCTCCTCGCTGAGCTCGTCGTCCGCGTTCTGCGCAATCACGTACGGCTGCCGCTGGTACTCAGTGTCGAACTGCGTCTTGCTGGGGAAGTACTCCGTCGTCAGCGGCACCGCGGCGGGACAGCACAGCGCCTTCCACTTCATCACCTTCATCTCCGACGTCCGCGGGAACACGTGCTGCCATCGGCTGTAAAGCACCGTGTCGTCGACCTTGTTGCGGTCCGGGTTCGACGGGTTCAGCACCGTCAGCCACGGCGAAATGGCCGTGGTGGGCGACAGCGTAGACGGCAGCTCCGGCATCGCCCCGGCTCTGAGCTTGCTGTTAAACATCTTCTGGTTATCATCCTCTGCCCTGAACACGTTCGAATGCCGCTGATCGCGGTCCTCGAGGAAGATCTCCTTTCTCGCCAGCGACGGCGGCAGTACAGACCCGTACTTGTGCTGCTGCGCCACCGAGCTCTGACTCCGCCCAGAAGACTTCATGTTGATGGGGATGCTCGGCGTGCTCGGCAGATCCTTCAGCGTATCCCTCGAGTCAGACCGGAAGAGCCCCGGCGTCATCGACAAGGCGGGCTTGATGACCTGCGGCGACGACGGCCGCGGCATGGTGGACATGACGAGCGGCGTCGTCGGGCTCGTGACGCTCTGCTCCGTCAACGCGCCCACCGTCTCGAAACTCGCCTCTGCGGCCACAACCTTGGGCGCCGCCACACCGAAACCGCGAAGACCCAGGCTGATCTGCCGCATGAACTTAGGCGCCTTCGACGGCGTATTCGTGCCCGACGTCTTGCCTGCGGTACTGCCAGAATCCGGCGTCGACGAGTTCGTCGAAGACGAAGTCGTCGTCGCGGCCGCCGTCGTCGTTGGAGGGTGAGCGGCCGCCCTCCTCGCAGCGGCCACAATCTCCGCCTTCTCGCTGTCTCCAATGTTCACGCTCAGCTTCCTCCCCGCAGCGACCGCCGCGAGGCTCTGATTCGGCACAATCTTCTTCTCCGGCAGACTCGTCCCAAAGAGCCCCGCGTCCTCCATCAGCTGCCTCCGCGTCGTCTCCTCCAAGTCCCTCGACGCTCGACTGTGCGCCGGCCGCCTGCTCCTCGGCAGCTTCGCCCTCGTCTCGTCGTACTCCTGCAGCTGCTTCCACAGGCTCTTCTCCCCGGGCCGTACGAGCCTGTCCGGGACGAACTTCTGGAACCCATATACGTGGTCGACCAGTCCGTCGGGGTGTCTCTTGGGCGGGATCATGGCAATCTCCTCCGCCCCGACCAGCCTCGCCTTCTGCGACGTCTTGGTCTCCGTCGTCGCCACAGGGAAAAGCGGGTCCGCCTGCAGCGGCGTCGTCTCGATCTCGTTCGTCTCTAGCACGCTCCTCATCTGCAGATCGTACATGCGCGCGCGGATCGCAAAGTCCTCGCTCGCCGCGTTCCGCCCCTGCTCCTCCTCCTCCTCCTCCTTGGACACACTCAGCGCGATGCCTTGGTACGACAGCGCCTCCTCGCTCGTGCCCGTCCAGTAAGACACATGCAGCCACTGCGGGAGCGCGTACGACCACTCGTCCTGCGGGTTCGCTATCCTCTCGATCCGGTGCGCGAGCTCGAGCCCCTTGGTGGGCGACAGGCTCTCTGAGAGCGACTGGTAGCTGCCGATGACGGGTGTCGCCTGCTGCTTCGGCGTGCTCTCCCGGCTCCGCACGCTCCTTGTCCGCGACAAGCCGTGCGAGTCTCCCGCCGTCTGCGGATTCCGGTATCGGAACAGCGGTACCGAGTGCAGCGGCATCTTCGGCACGCAGATGAGGTCGATGCCGATCCCGTTGCCGACGAGCGCCTCCGTCGTCCTCCGCAGGCTCTCGTACTCGACCTCGAAAACGCCCGGCCCGGGACTGATGACCACGATCGAGATGCCCGTCCGCATGAGATCGCGGTCGACGTAGTCATGCGAAAACTGGCTGCTCGCGAGATTGATCGCCTCCAGGAAATTCCCGTACATGGCCAGACTGCTCTCGGCCTTGACGCGGTTACTCGCGACGCCCCGACCCTCCTCTGCCAGCGGTACAAACGCGCTCCCCGCCATCTGGTGGTGCAGACTAATATCCCGCCGGAAAAAGTTGAACTCCCGCTTCAGCTGGTACAGAATCGTCGTCCACTCCCCACTCGCCATCTCGCTCACCACAACCCGGTAAAAGTCCTTGTACGGCCTCTTCTCCCCCGAGATCTGCGTGCCCGTGTAATAATCCCCGTGCACCGTCCCCGCCAGCTCCGTCGTCAAGCCTGTATCGTACTCCACCCTTGCAAACAGCACGATGCTCACCAGGTGCTTCGCCTTAAGCTTCGCCCACTTCTTGAACAGCGCTGGCAGGAACCCGTTCACCACCTTGTTGAACAAAATCTCCCCGCTCCCCTCGCTGTCAAAGTCCCACATCTCCCGCGCCATCTGTATGAACAGCACGTACCGCGCCGACTCGCTCCTAAAGATCGGCCGCGTGTCCCGCGTGAAGAAGGCCGAATGCGTCTTGCGCCCGTCCACGTACACCGCCGTCACCTGCGCCTTGATCGTGCCCATGAACAGGATGCTCTGCCCCTTGTACACCGTCCGCTCCGTCAGCTCCCCGATCGCCAGCCGCCACATGTCCGACCGCGAGAGATACTGGTCCTTGAAGCTCAGCTCCACGTGCGACGCCGCCGTCGCGGGGCTGTCTGCATCCACCGGCGTGAGCAGCACCTGCGTGCCCTTCTTCATCCCGAACGCGTCCGCAATGTGCTTCACGACGTAAATGTCCACGTTCGGCAGCCGGCTCTTGAGCTCCTTGGACATCTCCTTGGCGAAGAAGAAGTACTTTTTCCCCAGCGCCGCCGCCGCCGTGCTGCCATCTGATGTCTGCGCAGCCCCGTCGCCCTGACCGGCCCCCGAGCTCGCAGAGCCGCCCCTCGCGCCCGCTGCGGCATGGTCCTTCACGGACGTCTTGCCGTCCTCCGTCCGGATCACCGTGATCGCGACGAGGCTGCCGGGCCGGACCTCCCCCTTGACGAGCTCGGGGCTCAGAAGGACCTCGTCGCGCGAGTAACCCTCGTTCACGCCGACGACGCAGCGGCGCTCGAGGCGGCGGTGCTTGACGGAGCTGCTCGAGTTGTCGCCGCGGACCGTGGAGGCGCTCGACACGGTGTCCGGGGAGCGGGGGGACTCGACGGAGGAGGCGGCGGACGCGGTTGCGGAGGGTTCGAGGGAGGTCCTACTGAATTGGCGCAGGTGCGAGGGCCAGTTTGGCGTTTTGCGCATCGAGGCGCCGCTGCGCAGGGGCGGGGGAGGCATCGCGGGTGTCTAACTCTATAGATCTTGCGACGGAGCGCTTTCACTCGTCGTGTAAGGTGAGGTATAGGTTCGGTTTCGCAGTCTACTTCTTGCGTAGTCTTCTGTCGGCTCGCGGTCACGGGGGCCCTGTTGTGTGGCTTCGCAGTGGCATTTCGTTCTCTCGAATCGACGGTCTTCTTGCAGTCTTTTTCGTGTCGTTTTGTAGAGCTGCTATGAGTGTGGCCGTGCTTATCAGTCGCGCAGGCGAGCTGTGATTGTGGTGGTGTGCATCATGCTGGGGAGCTGTCGATTGCGACGGCAGAATTGTGGGTGAGCTCGAAGGGTGGGGTACACCGCCTGCTTCTTTGGTGTCTTCCCCAGAATTTTGACGTTTGCAGGACCCGCTGTGTCTCGGTCTGTCTTACCGGCGGCCTAGATGACACTTGCGACGCAACTTCGTGTGCAATTAATTCAGTTAGAATCATGTTTGTTAGCTGAGAGTCATTTACACTAGTCACATATCTGAGTGAACATCGAGTGTCAGGAAGGTTTCTTATTATTTCGCCTTTGCTCCCAGCAGCTAGCTACCTACAAATAGTTGACAACCCAGATACGCCGTCTCCCATTCCACCACCCCTCCTGAAAATAGCGACTCAAAATAAAAGGGCGCTCGCTGTCCTTCTATGCCGTGCCATTCCAAAACGCCAGATATCGGGCTCGCGAGCCCGCATGTAAACCCGTCCCATGCCAGACAAATAGCTGGTGCTGCAAAGCAAACACCGCACGAGCACGCTCACAGAAAGCAAAGAAGTGTAGATTTTCTTGTGCTTCGGGGTATCAATTCGATGTATCTGGTCTCTCTCACACATTCTCTCGCTCTCTTCTGACCAAGGAAAAATTGGGTTTGGTGGTGGTACATTGTAATTGCAGAAATGTTTCTGCATGCTGACTTGTCATTACGTCGTAAAGCTCACGGGCTAAACGCCTTGCCCGTGATTTTGTTGTGTTTATTCGCTGGAGTCAACAGCGTCGAGCCACACGCGAACGGCCTCGCGGAGCGCGCTTTCTCGATCTCGGTCGGTGTGGCTGTTGGTGTCTCCGTTCTCGTGGTCCCGCTCCTCGATGACATCACGGATGATCTCGTCCAAGGCCGACAGTACCACTGTCTTACATTGATCGCGCGGCACCTCTTGAGCCGGCACCGGAATGCGAGTGGTATGGTGCGAGTCGACCGACGCCGAAGCCTCGCTATTGCTTCGGTCTCGCCGCTTGCTGGTTGATCGAGAAGAGTTCGATGAGCTTTGCTTGCTAACCTCACTGCTCTGAGCAATGACCCTTTCGACCGCTTCGATCAAGACCTCGTCCAAGCTCGCTATGGGCTCCTCGATGAATTCGTCATCCAATTGTGTCTCGTATGGGAGAACAGAAGGCGTCATGGGTGCCGCACTATACGAGCTCGAGCCAGCAGAGCCGAGAGGGGCCGCCCGATCCAAGAATGGCTTCGGTCGGATAAGGCGGCGATAGCGGATGCGCATGATTGTGTGTCTTGTTGTGTCCGCAATGAGGGCGCTGCTTACGTCAACCCATCGATCTGCGGGCTGCTCCATGGAGTAGAAGGGCTGTGTGATGAAAGGGGTAGGCTCAGCTCTCATAGACTTTCGGATGTCGTCCATCAGGTTGTCTTGAGGAGGCACGGCTTGAAGGATCATATCCTCATGATATCGCTGGAGAAAACCGGCAACATTCATAGGCGAGTCGCCGTCGATGGTGATTCTCGAGAACTGCTCGAAGCCTTCCAGTCCGCTGCCAACTCCCGGAGTGGAGAGATATCCGCTGCTCGAGGGCGAACTGACGGCCGTCTCAAAGGATGTGATGTAGTCGGGAAACGGTATGTCAACATCTATAACCCCGTCTTCGGCATTGATCGAGGTTTTGACGGGAGACTGAAAGTCACCATTGGGGTCGGGAATTCTCTCAGGGAAAGTGATCTTCTCGGGCGCGTCGTCTATGGCTTGCTCGTCGAAGCCCCGTGGCGTGTTAGGGCCGTTGCCATTGCCCTCGGTGTTCTGGGCGCGTTCTTCCGTTCTTCGATAACCTTCGGTTCTAACTTCTCGGACCATCTCGGCGAGCTTGTCTCGGCGGCCATGGATGGATTTTGTAGGGGACGTTGGCCCGCTGCTGTAGGGGTGGCTAGGTGTTGTTAGGCCGGTAGAGTCCCTCCGCTTCCCATTCCAGAGAGTGCTGATCACACTGCCCCATTTCGAACCTGACATGCGGGAGTCGGTGCTCGCGGAGCTAACATGACCGGAACTTTCGCCTCGTTTAAGCGTCCGCTTGAGGTCGTCCGCGGCCACGCTGCTGCTGCTTCCTGGTCGCAAGCTTCGCCGGTTCTCGAATCTCTGGGCGGTCGTGAAGTGCGGAATGGTAGTCTCCGGCGTGATGGTCGTGGTTGTCGCAGCGCTACTCTTCCTGCTGACCTGATCATTGCCAGGGATGGGCAAGTTCGATCGAATTGAGGTCGCATCCGAGACACGTCTTTCATGGCGGCTTTCCATGCTGAGTTGTGCCAACTGAGGAACACCAGACGCCCGCGTGCTTTGACTGACTGTGCGGGAGTGTGACGTTCTCCTCGGACCGGTTCGTCGGTTGATCTTGCGGCGCAAAGACTCTTCTCGAAGAATTGGGATGATGAGCGAAGGGGGTGACTGGGAAAAGGCACCGAAGGACGTGGACGTGCTCGGTCGATGCGTCCGCGACGATGAGATGTGCTGGTGTGATGGCAGGAAAGCTGAGAGCAGAAAGATCAAACGCCGCGCGAGCATCTTGTCTTGGGCGATAATGACTGTTCGTGCCGGCAAGGAAAGGTCTTCTTCACCCTTTGCCTTCTGCTGCTGATGGTGCTTCCTGCGATACCATGCCGGGCTCATCGCGTTCAACCAGTCGGTGTGCGTGGCGAGGAAGCCAGTGAGAAGGTTGAAAAAGAAGAAGCCATGCTCTTTCTCTCCCGCCTTTCTCGCCATCCATCTGGCCTCGTCCCTCCAAATGCCCCACCTTCCCTGTGCGGTGATGACGCGCTGAGCTCGTAAGCCTGTTACAACCCGCACCCTTGCCATACTCGCTTCCTGCACAATGGTGTCTTCGTGTTGCAGGCAGTTAGGTTGCAGCGCAATCACCTTTGCATTCGTTTTGGGGGGCTTGATGAAGTGAGGCTCGTCCCGCCTGCCACCCATGGATGGAGCTCGACCAACGTACGACGAGAAGGACGGAGGGTAAGGGTCAGGTGAAGTAATGTCTGCTTGCTTCAAGAGTGTGCCGAGCGTAGTAGCCACAACTCCCTGAAGATGCGTCAAAGTTCGCATAATGATATCCCAGTGCTGAGTTATGGTGTCCATCCTGTCGTCGACATCGGTTGAGCAGGACGAATCCAGGGAATCAAGAGGAAACCCTGATCCTGACATGGTCCAGCCAGACCGACGCGCAGAGCTCATAGATGACGGGAATGAAGACTCTTGGTCAGTGTAGGAGCTGGCCCGAAATGTCGATCTGATGGTGGAAGGTGGAATTGGCTGAGCGGACGTCGGGGGCAGCTGGATCACCAGCACGACCGCATACATGGGTGTGCGTTTCTGCTTGGGCTGCGGTTTCTTCTTTTTTGGTGGGTTGTTGTCGTCTGCAGACTGTGGAAAGGGGAAACCTGTGTTCTGGTCGGAGAATCGGCTCAAAGGAGTGTCACTCTGCGCATCGGCATCGTCGTTGGGCAGCAAGACTGGGAAAAGTCGAGTGATGAGGATTTTCCTTCTCTCAGGAAGAGGCCGCGAGTTTGGTGCCGAGGATGTGAATGACTGAGTGGGCTGCATGGGCGAGACACTGTCCGAAGTGTATGACTGGGCCAGTCTGCTAGAGCGCATGCTGGAACGGCCAATGGAGCCCCGACCATCGCCCATGTATGAGCCCCCATACTCGGGGCGACTGTCAGTGGGAACGATATGAACTTTTGTTGAAGTGCCTTTGTAAGCCATCAATTCTGAATTTCCGAAGACGGATCCGGCAAAAGCGTGAATCTCGTCGGTGTACTCGCGTCGTGCGCGCTGGAGGTCTGTCTCAGCCTGAGATTGAGTTCGACCTTGCATTGAGGCCCTTCGATCAAAAGCACCTTGGCGGGGCTGAGGACTGTCTGGCTGGATGACCAGAGGGCGCGATGTCTGATTTAAACTGCTTTTTCTAGGCGATGTTGGATTTCTTTGAGAATCATGAACAGTGCCGATGCCTGATACGGGCCTTTCCCTCGTTGCTGGCGGCTTGGGTGGGCCCGGGTGGCTGTCGAACAGAAGCTGGGCCGGGAACGAGGCCACGGCATCCTGCATGATGAGAAGGCGAACATGACGGGTGTCTAGGTCGATGTCTCCGTCGTAGTCGAAGGCACTTGCAATGGATGCCAGCGGGAGGGCGGAGGCCATGGAAAGTGGGAAGACCTGGTCATTTCGATGTTGATATAATGCCTCGGTGTCGGGGAACAGGAGGTTTCTTGTGTGGATGTCCTCTTGCATAGACTCGAGGGATTGTGGAGATTCTTTGTAAGTATTGTTATTCGTTTGGGATGGGTCAGGAGCGTTTGCCGGGCTCCCGGTGCCCAAATTGAAGAGCTTCCCCAGCATCTTGAACAAGACGGCTGGTAAAACGATGATGAGAGGGCTCTAGTTGCTCAGAGGTTTGGGGGAAAGGCCATTTTCTCAACACGGCACGCAGTGGTAAGTCAGTTGGAACAACATTGCTTCTGGCAGAAATTCCATGTGATTGAGGGTGAGCAATGTGAGAGACCGTGATGGTGCGGCTCAGGGTCGAGGCGGCGGCATGTGGTGGGTAGAGGCGGGCTGAGAGCAACAGAGTTGAGGGGTGCACGGTGTTGGAGAGGGCTAGCCGGGGTCTGAAGCTTAATGGTAATGAGTCGTCGGAAGGTGGTCGGAGGCTGGCAAATCGGGTCTTGTCGTCGTGTCGGGTTGTGGATGATGAGACGGTTTGCAGGCTCTCTCTTTTTGAGTGTATATGAGGCGCACGCAAGATAACTTGTCGTGGGTTGCAGTCTCCAGATCGAAAAGCCGGGATGGGTGCAGTTCAAGGTCGCGCGAGAAGAAAAGGCTGGGAGTCGCGATGGTGGGCGCGAGCGCGTCTTTGAGGTGAATGAGAAGCGGGGTGATCAAAGGAATGTTGGTGTAAGGGAGCAACGGGCGACGCAATGAGGCTATCGAAATCGGGAGGTCGGAAGGGTTGACGACGGGCGATGAAGGGAGGAGTTTGGTGGTGAGAGAGATGGATGTGACGCAGGCAAATGGGAACCAGATGCTCGGGACAAACGCGGCGAATGGCAGTGGCGGATCAAGAGGGGCCGGGGTGGTGGGTTGAGTGCTCGGTATTTGCTCGCATTCGTCGTGCCGACTGCAGGTTGTCGAGTCGAGTTCCCACGTCGAGTACTCTCAATCTCGGCCAGGACGGTCCGATACAGGTAGGCGAAAAGCAGCGGAGGCGACAAAAGACGGGGAAAGGCGGGCGTCTGCGGGGAGAGTAGGATTGCAGACGGCAGAGATGGTGTCGAAGTTGAGGAAAGGGTGGTCGAGAGACGGGAAGAAGGGCGATGATATTTGGTGCGGTGCGGTGCGGTGCGGCGGCGGACTAGGCTCGGCGGTGGAAAAGTCGAGACAGACAGAGAGCAGTCGGGGTGTCGGTATGAAGTAATGCGATGGATATGTTGTTTGGGAGGAGCGTCGGAGCTGGTGGTGGGCGTGTCGCTATGTACCTTGCCCTGCGCAGTATTCGTACCAAGTAAGGGTGTGGTGTCGAGGAGTCAAGAGTCAAGACGGGTAGACCTGGTCAACAGGCAGAAGAAACGAAGGCGAAGCTGGGTTCTGGAAGGGAGTGATGGTTGGTGGTGGAGGAGGTGGTGGTGGTGGTCGGGGCGAGCGTTGCAGTGTCAGGGCACAGGCTTAGGCTCTGGCTCAGGCTCAGACTTTTGGGCAGCTCGGGGCGAGGGTGGTGGCAGCAGAGCGAGGGATTGACATGGACATGGCCCGGAAGGGGGGGTGTGCGGGTGTGGCCAGTCAACCGTCAACGGCGAGTGCTGCGTATCCGGACATTGTGGTGTTTTGGTGCGTGGTGTCTTGATGTTGGTGGTTTGGGTGAGTGATGGCTGAGGGAAGGGAAGGTATGGAGGGGGAAAGAGAGCAAGAGAGAAAGAGACAGTAGGCGATGGATACCATGCTTAGTGGACAATGGACACCAGTGGAGGGCGACGCGGAAGTGCCGCAATCGTCAGTGGTCCGCTTGGTGGGAGGAGGTACGTACCACCGTCACTAAGGTACGCAGTAGGCTAAGTGGATACACTGTAGGTAAGGAAAGCACGGTGGATAAGATGCACCTGCCTTACCTTACCTTACCTACCTCAAGCAAGGTTCTATGTAGGTAATGTGAGGCAAGTGCAAGTATCCGTACCTGTCTTTACCTACGTTCCTACCAACTTCAGAATTTCATTTTCTTTTTTTTCCCTATAGGTAGGTAGCGAGGAGGGATGAAGATTCAGCCTGGCAATATGAATGCGATCTCTGTCAGGCTTGGTCAGCAATCATCCTTAAACACACGACGGAAGCTCAGCATCGAACGGCGCAACGGGAGCGGCAGTGGCAACGGCAGCGGCGACGGCACGGCCAAGGCGATGAACCAACGGCAGCCACCTCAACACCTCGCGTCACCCGTTACTGCTTCAGGCAGTGAGCTACCCCTCCAAGACTGCAACTTGCAAGACTGAGATGCCCTGCAGTGCCAAAGTGCGTCTTGGAGGCAACGAGACGGGGACACAAAATGCGGTGAGGACGGCCCCGGTCGTCTGTTGCGCATCTCATGCATCTTTAGCGCGCTGCGTGTGCCGTGCCTGTCGTCTGTCGTCTGCCCCTCCAAAACTGGGCACCTGCCTTTGTTGCATTACCTACCTACCTTACCTTACTTGAGCTAAGGTGTGTTAGGTACCTCAGCAAGTACTGCGTTCTTTATCCGTACAATGAGAAATAACGAGAAAATAGAACCACAATTCCCATCGACAAAAAACGTGCCTTGGACTGGGGTAGACCCGGCACCAAACACGACTTGTCAAGTCCCTTAGGTAACACGGAAACAAGACTCCTCTTGCGCTTGACCCCAATCGACTACGGCTCCCGTCAACTCTCCAGCTCACTGGGCAACGGCAGCGGAGAATGCGCGTGGTCACTGTCAGTGGTCACTGTGGTGTGCCCCATTCCTTAGGTAGGTAAGGTACCTAGCTTACAAGTTCCCCATTCCACAGGCCCCGTTAGTCTGTAAGAGGACGTGACCTGCCCGAGGATTGGACCCTGAATTCGAGGCGACAGAACTCTAACTGCTTCCTGACAGCACCTGCCGCATGCATTAACTCGACACTTGACATTAGATTTCCACCTTTACCGCACTTTCCTTCGACTTTATTATCGCAACTTCAACACGTACTGCCTACGCACCCATGGGCCATCAATAGCGGCGAGGACTTCACAATCACAATGGGTCCCCTCACGTGGTCAATCGGTCAAGGCAAGGCAAGGTTCGCATCGACCATCCCCGGACCTCAACACCATCGCCTCAGCTTCATCCACCGTGGACCCTCTCAGCCGTCCAATCCCGTGTCGTCTAATTACATCTCCAGGACCAGACCCTGCGCTTCTGTCTTTCTCCGTCTCTGCTCCGTCTCCCAACTCCGATGCTGTCTCTGAGGCTTCCTTCTTCAAGCTTCCAGTGTACCATCCGCCAGTCCGACCTGGTGCCTCGTCAGCCCTGTCGACGCGCCTGACGCTACCGCCAGCTCCTGCGAACCCTGGTCGCTCATCTCAGGGCCGAAGCTATCGTCCTCTCCTCCCTCAATGTCACACTTTACGTAGGGCACCAACGCCTGCGGCAATCATTCTCGTCGGGCCTCTTTCACCACCTTCGCCATGCCCTGCTGCTGCGCCCTTGTCTTTGTTGCGATTCACTGCCCCTGGCGGATGGAAGAAGGACCACAGTGCTCGTTTGCGGTAAAGTAGACGATTCTATTCCTGGACCGCACGCAGAAACGTTCGTCACCCGCGTCTGGTCTCACGGCACATTGCGCACAGCACTCGTCAGCGTCTCATCGTCGGAGCCGACCCGACGGAGCATGCTCCATCTTCCATGTCTGCGCCCACGCCTCTCCGATCGACACGCGCCAATCCTCTGTCTCTGATGGCTGATTCCCAGGCATACCCCTGCGGCTCCCACTGCACATCCAGCGCCCTCCCCTCCCCTAACCCGCCGAACCCCCAATTATTACATCAGTCGCTGACAAAGGGTCCTGCCCTCGACTAATGATCGTGCGGCCCTCGAGACTCGAGGGACATGAAGAGATGAGGGGCAGCGATGCCAGACTCCAGTCGACGTTGAGCGCCCACCAAATCGCTGCTGCGAGTGACCTTCCCTCCTGCTGCTGGTCATCGACGTGGGTGGTGCGGCAGCGAATACCTACGGATACCGTACCTAGGGCCATCATCATGTCTGGATATGGAATCCATGCTCGTCACTGTGGCTGGATTCGGGGCGGTGGAGAGTGCCCGCACATTGCTCCGGCCACGACACTCTCGAGCGTCGCACTCCAATATCCGGACAAAACACCTCGGTGAGAGACCGACGACCTCTCCGCCTTGAGCCAGTCCACGCCCTAGTCTTCAACCGACCCGACCTTTTCCATGCTCTTCCGCTGGGAGCTCGGAACCTCCGGCGCACTTGCACAACCCTCGCGACCGAGGCGACACGACACGACACCACAAGTGCCTGACCTACCGACCCATCTCCTCTTTCGTTGGCGTTGCGGCCCAGAAACCAGACGGACGCTGTTGTTACCCAGATTGGCATGGCAGGGTATATGCTACCCCCCGGATTCCGGAACCGGAACCTAGAATGCCCATCGTACATGGTTATCCCCGATAGCATCGATAGCGACCAACCAAGCCCAACAAGTCGCATATACCGCACCATTGCCGCTATATCAACAAATGACATTCGCATACCCTTTGACTCACCCAAGATGACGCCGTACACCTCCTGGCTGTTGTGTGTTGCACCGCCACGACTTTCGTTGTCCCAGAGCCTGCCAATGGCGACGACCTTTTTGTTCACGCGCCAAAGCCAAGTCTTTTTGCAGTGCCAGCTGCAGATGAGACACATCCACGTAGGGCAGCTGCAAGCTAATTACTGCGTCTGCTGTGGTTGAGATAGATGGCCATGTTGCCATGTGCCTCGTCGTGCCTTTCTGCCTGCATTCTGCCCTACACTGAGTAGAAAGTACAACGCAAGTCGGCCAACAGAAAGGCCCTGCAGACACACTCATCGACTGCTGCATCATCCTACATACCACCTCAGACTTACATCTCGCATATGAACACGCGAGGAACGCATCACATTGAACAGCTATCTGTCAGCGTCGCATATGAGACTTGCGCCGCCGGCCAGCAGAAACCTCGCCACGTCTCTCCCTCAGGTTTCGGTGCCCGGCGGCCTGCCTCAAGAGTTATTGTTGAGACTTCAGAAACCACAAAGACAAGGTGCAAGGCCAAATGCCCATGTCAACTTTTAGGGCCCGCCGATCAGGTCGCTGTTCTGGATGCACCTTCCACGATAGGCATTCGATCAAGACCCCTCCCCCTGGCGCAGTCCCTTGCAATCCTCTGTTGCCGAAGGGGCACGACCATCATCTACGAATCGCGACGCTCGCATTGTTTATCCTCGACACAGTCAACTGCGAAGGGGTCGGGAGCCCGACGTCCTGGCTCTTGGGCGCATTCGCTGCCCGGCCACGACGCCGTCGCAAAGGCACCGCACCGCACTCGAACCAACGCACGGTTCTCCGGGGATTCGTCTGTAGCCTTCCGTCGCAGGCTGGTTCGTCCTTGCAGTTCTCTCACTAGCAAGCAAGCCTCACCTTGGCTTTCGCCTGGCTCGTGCGATGAGTCTGGTTCGCTGCTCTGCTTCCTCCAATCTCCGGCGGTCTGCTTGTATCAAGCGGATGCCGGAAGCACCCACGCGGTGAGAGCGGGCGTACCTGCGCACGCCCGTCGCAAACCACCTCAGAGTTATTGAACAGGACGAACGGACGGGCTGCAAACCTTCGCCCTCGCGGTATGACCTCACCTCCCACAATCCCGGGACATATTGAACCAGTTTATTGTCCCCTAGTCCAGCAAAAGACAGCGGTGAGTCCTACCCCGGAGTCAAGCCAAACCCCTATCGGACCATTCACCATCCACATTCTCAGACAATGCCATGCCACTCGCACACCCGGCGGAACGGTTCCCCGTCGTCAATATCCCAGTGACATCAGCCATGGAAGACTTCCCCTTGTCAAGCTCTCCGATATTAATGTCTGTCGCATCGTCGTTCGCTATTTACCATCGGATCTTTCGTTTCGCTGCAGCCTCACTATTTGACCGACCCGGGAAATTCGGTTGGCATCTCCAGAAACGACACCAGGATTGTTACTCGCGCGACCGTTGTTACCACGCTCTCGGCGGACACCGCCCGTTCTCGTCTCTGATGATTGAAGCCGACCCTGATAATCCCGACCGCGTTTTCAACCATTCCTCTTTGGAGACCGCCGTTGACATCCCCATGTCGATGCAACCTCTGCTTACGCTCCGAGTCCTTTTTTTCCATCCGTCCAGCACGCGGGCCGGCCCTGCCCGGCTTATGGGAGCAATGTGATGATCTTTCTCAAAATGGCATGTCGGAAACGAAAGACCAGATAAGCCACTGGGTAAGATGATTGATACGTACTGCGCTCCTGGGTCGTAGCTTGGGTGACATCGACGGGAACGAGGCCATCGAACCTCGGGCTGTAAGACTGAAGAACCTGGTCAGGGCTGTGAACTTACCCTTCTTGAACGGTCACCGACGTTTGCGATTCCGAGAGTGCGACTGGCCAAGGAGCGAGCGCACGTTGAGTCACTGCGGATAATATGTATGTATGCCTTGACCTTGACGTCAGAGGCCGGACTCTTAATATCGGAACGAATGCGCCTATCCGTTGCCAGCAACGAGCCCAGTGTGACCGCCACATCAGGTACAATCAAAGGAGGCAGAAAGGGGTATTTCGAAGTATACCCAAACGATGGTGGCTACCTGAAGATGCGCCAGGCCCAGGATGTCGACGGCGAATTACTCGTGGTCTACAACGCCAAGGAGATCTTTGCCCGCCACCCGGGTTGCGGTCTACAGCACTCTTGCAGATGCACCCACTTCCGGTCGGCAGATTGACCCCCACGGGATTCGGGGGCGCCCACTATCCCCCGCAGAGAGAGGGGCCTTACCACGGCCTCGGGTCTCTGACTCTTCATAGATACAGATATCGTGAGGCGATATCGTCGGAAATGGCGATGGCCAATGGTGAAAGTCGCCCCGACTCCATCCCGCACACCGCAGTTGTCTAGCCGGCAAGTGCGGCTTGAAAGCTCGGCGTGGCGGCATCGTTCGTCGTCAAATTCCAAATGCGTCCCTTCTCGGCATATCTCTAGTGAGCGCGGCCTCTGAGGGGCGGCGGGAGATGGTGACAAAGTCCAGAGACTCACCGGTGGCATCTCACAGTCGTATTGCGACGCCTCCTTCGCGGCCTGTTCCAATCAACAAGCACTACAGGCGAAATGGATTACACTTCCCTGTCGCGCGCATTTCAACACCATCTTCACCGAAGGACGGGGCTATTCTCGTCCCTTGTCGAGGCGAAGGCGGCACAAAATCCATGCAGCTGACCGACAGCACAGTTCATAGGCTGCATCTGATCTCTCGACGCAGAGTGGCTTGGCCAGGGGTGCGATGAGCGATTGGCAGATATTGCCTTTCGAATTCTCACATCATCCACTGAAAAGTCACGGTAGCATTTCTGTCCCACGTCAGAACAAGAAAATCCAGGCAGCCGTTTATTTTGGACTCTACGAGACTTTGGATGAGGACGAATCATGAGCAGGAGAATATCTTGCATCCGCGGATTGGTCATGGGAGCGAGTGCGCTGCCTTGTGATTGGAAGGCCAACGATTCTTCAAGGGTCACGTTGCGGAGCCATTTCAGCAAGTAGATCAAGTCTAGGAAAGGCTTGTAACCTCACACACAACGGCAGATAACTATTCAAGGCATACAACGTGCAAGGCAATGGTGCTTTCGAGGAGTCGGATGATCTATTCTGCCGGGAGCTCTTCACGCGGTCCCGTCAGCGCCTGAGTTTGCGACGAACTCGACTGCACGGCGATAGCTTATGCCATGGAGTCGTAGATATGCTACGATGCGTTCCGGCCTTCTCTCAAAGTCGACCTTACTGTCATTATCCATGTGTACCTGCGCAGTAGTAACCGCCGTCTCCTGGCCGACACGCCAGACGCAGAGTTGCTCCAGCCCCTGAACTCCAGAAACCTAGTCCCTCATCAGCCTCTGGCTCAGCACCTTCGTATGTTTGAATCTTAAACTCATCTGGATAGCCTCCGTCCTCACACGGTGATGCAGCCCATGATGAGTTTCAACATCAAATCCCCGACATCTATCCCGTTCTGCTTCTGCCAGTTCATTGAAACCCACAATATGGTTTAACTCAGAAAGGTGAGGACGTATGGCTGAGATGGGTGAATTTCTCCATAGCTCGGGGTAGGATGCTCAACCAGAGCGAGTGACCCCGTCCGAAACCCGACGGCTAGCTCGGCGACGAAGAAGCTGGCTCAGATGGCGATCAAACCCTGCTTCTTCGTGATATTGAGGCAGGGCATGGCGGGGATGTGGATTCTGCGCGCTCTCTCGAAATCAGGCAGAGTGATTGATGTTTTTATTTTGAGTAGCGGCATGAATCATCATCTGCGTCTTCTTTTACTCAAAGATGTACTATTCCATCACAAAATGGTCCCTCTACGTCATCAGCATGGTTAAGGTGATATCAGTAAAGGCCGGAGCAAGTTGACGAACGCTTCAAATCATATTTATCGAATCTGGATTCCTTTTTATCTCGCGAACAGTTGCATCTTTTTGCAGTCCCCGTACGCATCTCACTTCCTATGCCCTCTGAAAATTTCCTGTCTTAAAGACATCTAGAAGTTCTGATTCGTCACAACTGCACCAAAAATCATGAGCATGAACGGTGCCGCTGTAGCTTAATAGCTCGCGACCCTAACCCCACCCTAGATATCAGATTTGGCTACTGACCATGTAACAACGAACACGGTGCTAGTGATGAGCACCAAAATCGACAACACGATGCTTATCGTCTTGCAGTGCCATGACTCCTCAAATGGACGCCCCACCCGAGCCCAGGTTATCCGGCTCGGCGGAGAGGGGAGTGTGCATCTTCACGAGGACGCAGAGGATTACCAGCCTCTGGAGGCGTAAACGTTCGTCTGTGTGCTGCGGAATTTGTCCTTGGTTCCGGGACAGGTCCACGTAGCATGGCTTTCAAATGCCGAAGAAGCTTCGGCTGAAGACCCGAGAAGTCATCGTAAAGTTTTTTGCCCCATTTCTGTTTCTGTTGGCATTGGTTGATCTCAATTGGAAGATGGCGAGCTTTTACGCACTCAAGTCTAGTGAATTATCTCGGCCACAGACGGTATGGGAGGCTCCCAGACGAGGCTCAACCAGTTTGGCGGAGCCCTTCGGCATACATCCTTCGTTCATGGTGTTACACATCATCCTCTCGGATGTCCTTGCCAACCTGGCCAACGCACCTCTCACTGAGGTTCTCATCTGTCCAACTCCAACACTTTCCATCTCGATCTCAGCAGTGAATACCTGAATCACATGGGCGTTTTTGAGATGTAAATGATTTATTCATAAATACAAATAAAGATGGGCTGGATGGTCGCACGAGTTTCGTGAACATAGCCGCCGTTAGTAGCATCAAAGCCATCGCTTTACCGTCCAAAACTCGAAGCCGATTCATCCCAGCGATGAAGGCATTTCAATGGTAGAATCGAAACGAATGAAAGGCTCCTTGAGCCCGACTTCACAGGGAGTCTCCGAATGCTTTCCTTGATCCGTATCCGTCGAGGTGAGTTGGCGACAATAGGCACAATCAACATTGACCGACAAAGGTGCCATAGCCCGTGCTTTGTCCTAATTCGGGCCTCCATGTCAAGGCCTGAGAACCAAGAACGGGTGTATGCTACAAGGGAGCGCAATCATGTTCCTTGTCTTTGTCCAGTACCAGCATCGTGACGACGGAACCTTGCCCATGACTGCACAGCGGATGGAGATAAAATGACTTGAGGGGGCCGTCATACGTTGACAACCTTTCCCGTGAGTTTGCCATAGGCTGTTTACCAGTTCTCTTTTCCTTCGTCATAAATATCACCTTACGTTGAAACGCATTCTTAAAGACTTGTGAAGAGACACTGGTACTTACCTCCGTCAACCGCCCAGAGCGTGTGACATGTCCCGTCGAGTCCCAGACACCATCACCCTTCCCACTTGGGAACGGGAACCAACACCACCGAGCCCAGACAGCTCCCCAGAAGTGCAGGTCCAGCCTCCACGTCAACCAGATCCGCCACAGCCACAGCATGAGAACAACTACAACAGCGATCCGTGGGCTGTAGATGGAGGCCCGCCGCGCCCGCACGCTTGGAACCCGCCGGCGAACTCACCCCCGCAAAACCAATATCAAAGTGCCTATCCGGATCCGTATCAACAGCCGCCTGCGAACCCGGGTTATTATGATGCTCCGTACGGTTATCAGCCGGCGGATCCAGCCCAACAGGCTTATGTCGAACCGGGAGCTACGCTCAACCCGGGTGCTGGGAGCGACTTTGGCAACCTGCAACAGGTCCTGCAAGATGCGAATACGAACTACCCCCTCGCTGGCCTGGATACGTTTCGTCCTGGGATGTATCAGCAACAGGTTCAACAGCAGCAGCAGCAACAAATCCAAGGACAACAGATCCAAGGGCAGCAGATCCAGGGGCAACAGCAACATAACCAACAACTCAACAACCCAGCACAGCAGCAACAGCAACAGCAACAGCAACAACAATCGCAACAAGGACAACAATACAACAAATCATGTAGAAACTGCCTACGCCTCAAGAAAGGCTGCAGCGGCAGTGTCCCCTGCACGAGATGCTTCAAACTCAAGCGAAACTGCATCTTCGACCCAAAATACTCCAAATCCCAGCGCAAACGCATGCTGGAGGACATCGCCAACGGCCAAGACCCCCAAGACGACGACGACGACGACGAAACAGAAGACGAAGACGGCCCTCCAGCTCCCAAGCGCGCAAGAAAACAGATGGGCCCAGACGCAAACGCCGTCTTCGTCCAGGCCCTCCAGCGCATTCGCCCGCAGCTCTCAAACCCGGACAACGGCTACTGCGACCACTGCCTCGCGGGCAACAACGAGGGCCGCGACTGCGACGCCAACCACGCCGAGCAGATCGAGTGCTCGCAGTGCATGCGCTTCCGCAACCTCGGCGACCCGAACCACGTGTGCCGCGTGCGCGGCGGCGAGTATTGGCAGCGCCGCTTCGAGAACTCGCGCCCGACGTACCCGACCAACCTGCCCGAGGCGAGCAGCTGCGTCGGCTGCAAGGAGCGCCGCAACGCGGGCTTCACGAAGCCGACGTACTGCGACATCGACCCCGCGGTCAAGATCGGGTGCACGCAGTGCCGCAACGAGGGCCGCCTGTGCGAGGTGTACAATGAGCGCCGCGCGGACGGGGATGCGAACGCGCCGCCGGTGCAGCCGTGGGAGCAGATGTGGAACCGCCCGATGCCGTATGACGGGGAGCTGATCGCCGGGCGGAGGCCGTGGTGGCGGCATACCTGTGGGGAGTGCGTGCCCGAGCTGTCGAAGAAGAGGAGCTGGACGCCGTGCTCGTGGACGAACGACGTGCGGCTGGGCGAGTATAAGTGCCTGACGTGCGTGGAGAAAAACCGGCCGTGTCTCGACCCGTGGACGAGGCGCGAGTATACCAATCCGTATCAGTGGCCCGGCCCGGGCAATGATTTGCTCCTGGCCACCGGGGGGACCGTTCGCCGCATCGGGGATAAGAGATGCACCAATTGCAAAGTCACCCAGTACACCTGCGGCGGTATGGAAGGCCAGCCGGACCTGGCGTGCACAAAGTGTACGTCGTGGGGTCTCACCTGCATCGTCGAGCGGGACGGCAAGGAGGTCACTCTGCCGCACCCCGACCGCAAGGCCATCGGCTGGCGACGGACCACGACCGACAAAGGGCACGTCTTCCACGCCTGCACGGAGTGCCGCCACTTCAAGCGGAACTGCGACCGCAAGAGGCCCTGCGACAGCTGCGTCAGCGCCGGGTCAAACTGCGACTTTCTCGCGCCCGGCACCAGCGGCGGCCGCGTGCCCCGCGACGCGGTGATGGGCGGCGACTCGGCGGATTACTACATGGCGCTCGGTTACGGGCCGCAGGGGGTGCACTCGGCCCGGTGGGGCACGCGGCCGGATGCGCTTGTGGGGCCGAACAGGCCGAGCTGGATTGTGCAGGAAGCGCCGCCGGGGCCGCCTCCCCGGCGACAGGAGGCGATGTATCCGGGGATGGGGGTGATCTCGCTACAGCCTACCCCGGCGCCGGTACCGGCACCGGTGGCCGCGCCACCAAGGCAGTTTGGGGAGGAGGCGGCTCCGGTGAGAAGAAACCCGATGCGGTCGGCCAAGAATAAGCCCCCGGCTGCGCAACCACAAAAACCGCCGAAGAAAGTACGCATCAAAGCCCCAAAGAAAGCGCAGCCTCAAGCTGCCTCGCCAGAGGCGGCGAGTTCCTTCCTCGAGGGGGATACGACGCTGGTCAACACGCCAGAGCCGGGGAACAACAAGTTCTTTGGCGATAACGACGCCGCGTTCGAGGCCATCAATAACGGCGAGCTATTCGAAGACTGGCTCGGAGACCACGCCGACCAAATCTCCCTCGCCTTCAAGTCTCCGTCGCAGCCTCAGGTCATGCCCCCCTTCGAAGGTCCCCCGCAGAACCTGGAGCAGATCCAGCAGATCGTCGGACAGGATCTGGTCATGACCGACGCGGACGCCGCGGCAGTCGCCGACGCCGTGATTGACCCCGAGCTGCAGAAGATAAGCAACCAAGCCGTCGCGGACGACAAATACCAGGGCATCATCAGACAGCACGTCTACCAAGCAATGACCACCTTCATGCAAGACAACCGCTTCATGCCCGTCGAGCTCAGGAACATAAAGCCGCCCGAGTACACGACGGATCTCCCCGCCACCGCGCTCGTCCCGCCCCCGGCGCGGATTCTCCTGCAGCTCGAAAACGCACCCGCCAGCGCCGAGGAGGCCAACCGCATCCCCCACGCCAGACGGCCCAAGAACGAGTGGGACAACCACGTCTTCAACAACCTCCTGCAGTGGAAGCGGCCCGTGTGGAACGCGCTCGCCTCCATTCCCGACGCGGCCAAGCAGCTCGTCACCGTGGACAACCGCAACCGCACCTGCGAGGAGTTCGACATGCAGCCGGTCACGGGCAACGTCTGCGGCGCCGCCGTGGCCAACAACGCCGCCTGCGAGAGCCTCGAGCACATGCCCGCGCGCCCGGCGCCGTACATGGTCTGTGACGGCTGCGACCTCA
Source organism: Colletotrichum endophyticum (assembly GCA_027406105.1). NCBI lineage: Eukaryota > Fungi > Ascomycota > Sordariomycetes > Glomerellales > Glomerellaceae > Colletotrichum > Colletotrichum endophyticum. Next base: position 2,084,076 of record JANVYF010000005.1, read on the forward strand.
AGACCCGGCGCAGCCTGTTCATGGGCACGCAGCCGCTCAACCGGGCCGAGTTCCTGCGGATGCGCGCGTACGCGTGCCGCGAGTGTTCGGACCGCGAGAAGCAGACGGCGGACTTTGGCGTGATCGGCAAGCCGGAGCACCCGGTCACGGGGTGCATGTGCGCCGAGAAGCTGATCGGCCGGCGCGTGTGCATGCACCACCGGTTCCGCATGGCGCGCGAGATGATGGTGCACACCATGTTCACGTCCGAGTGGGCGCTGACGAACTTCGGGCCCGACGCGTGCTTGTTCTGCAAGCGCGGGGACGACGGGCACAAGGCCGCCAAGACGGTCGACGACTTTATGCACCAGAGCCTGGTGTATCTGTGCCTCAACTGCCAGGGTGTCGTCGTCGAGCCGTGGACCTCCGAGTTGAGGGATGGGATTGAGACCATGCTTGGGAACATCGAGCCGATGACGATGACCAAGCAGGTTTGGAGGCTTGAAGGCGTGGACGTGGCACTGCTAACACAAGCCATGATCGTGTAGGCGGACTGCGGTGGGCTTGCGGGTTAGATTTCCCGACGGACCTGTATATGGAAGGAGCATGGCGACAGGTTGACTCTGGGCGGAAGAGACGCCGTTGGTGTGTCTGGGTCAGGATTGGATAGGAAGGGGGGTTTCCCACGGATAGACTTGTTTTTTCCTGCGTTTCTGTTAGTGATACCACCATGGCGGTGAGTGATGAGACTGGAGGCTTGCATTTGTGTTTCGGATGGTGTTGGAAAAAGAAAGTAATTCTCGTTTTTTCTGACAATTTTCTGGGCTGGCGGTTGGTGTCTCGCCATGTTTTGCAGGCGGGAAGACGGCCGTTGAGATTTACTCGCATGAGGTTGGCTGCATTAGCTAATGAGGCTGGGCTGCGTAGGTGTGTGAGTGGTTGAAACTGACATCGGAGTTGTTGAGAGGCAGGCTGAGAGCCACTTCAACGACCTCGAACAGGGTTGTCGGTCTTGACCTCACTTACATCCATCTTCATTACCGTCCTTCACTCTATGGTGTTTGAGATGGTTGCGAACATTCACCTGTTGTGACGGTATGAGATGGAAGCTGTCGCTCTATGCCTCAGCACGCAATCTTCACAAACAACACCAATGCTATTAAAGACGGTATTCTAATATCACAAGACTTCTTACTCGCATCAGGGCGTACACCATAACAGCTATGCCGTCTTGTCAACATCACATAAACTTCAAAGCAGACGGAACCTCTGGCTCAACTAACGACAAGGGAATTTGTATGACTTGACCACTGACTCTGACCTCGAAAACCTCGCGGTGTCTCGGAAGAAAGAAGAAATTACAGGTATGAAAAGAGAAAAAAAAAGGAGTACCGATATAAAGAAGAGACAGAGACAAGCCGATGTTTGGTCTCAAATAGCCCTCCCAGTGCGTAAAGAATCTCGAGTCCGCCCCTCGCGAGGTCTTGCGGCCAACAATTTCCGGGCCGACGAACCAACATGTCCGTTACCCTATTTTTGCCCTCCATGGCTCCTGATGAGGCCTCGCCAGAGGAACCTCATCTCCCCACGCCATCATCGTACAACCCAGTTGACACGGTCATGTCCATGAAGTTGCCCTTGAAAGAAACGCGTTCCAAAACAGCGCAGCAAGTCAGAACCCGACTCCCCGTCCGATGCAGCACAAACAAGTTTTTGATCATTGAATCCCGCGTCAACATGTCTTCTCGAGCCCGACTCTCCTGGGCCAGCTTGGACCGCCCGAGAGTCCAGACGGAGAAACCGTGCGTTCAGCATTTGCCAGCATCCACCGGCCAGTCAAGGTCCAGGTATTTCCACGTCCGTGGCCGCTCAGTTCGCCACTACCCCTCCCGCTCTCTGTCCGCAGTCGTGAGAAAACCGCTCACATTATTACGCACTTGGAGCAGCATCCTGCTTCTTGCTCGCCGCCCTCGACGTCCATGGGCTTCGGTGGGCCATTGATGCCCGAGGCGCCGCCGCTGCCGGTCGAGTAGCCTTGCATCTCGCGGTTGTATCTTCGGATCTCGCGAACAATGTCGTAGAAAGCCTTGTCGACGTTGATGCGGGACTTGGCGGATGTCTCGATGAACTTGCAGCCGAAAGACTTGGCGAGAGCCTCTCCCTCTGTTGTGATGGTCAGTTGCCGATCGACGTAAAATTGGGATGAAAGAAATGCAGCGACGCGGCGCAGCAGCAAATGAAAATCGTACCTTGTCGTGTGACTTCTCTCTCGCCCTCCAAATCGCACTTGTTGCCGACGACGACCATGGGAAAGTAGTCCTTGTCCTTCACTCTCAGAATCTGTTGCTGGAATGTGGTGATTTCCTCGAAGCTCTGTCGCGACGTGATGGAGTAGACCAGCAGGAAACCCTCGCCCGTTCTCATGTACTGCTCTCGCATAGCAGAGTACTCCTCCTGGCCGGCGGTATCGAGAACATCGAGAAGAGCGACCTCCTCGTCAATGACGCACTGCTTGCGGTAGGAATCTGCGATGAGAGTGGCGATGTTAGCACGCGATTGATTCGCGGTCGCGTATGGGGCTGAGAGCGACGAGCGACGCACCTTCGATTGTCGGGTCATATTCGTCGACGAAATGACTCTGGATCAATTGAATGGTCAAGCAGGATTTACCAACACCACCGCCGCCGACGACGACCAGCTTGTACTCCCTCAAGAACTGCGAGTAAGGGCGACGGGGTTAGCGAGCGATCTCCGGGGCGAGAGAAGGGAGACGACGGGGCGCGACGACGAGAGGACGACTCACCTTGGAGGCCATTGTGATGTGTGGTTGTTAATGAGGATGTCGGAGATGACGACTTGGTATCCTCGCGGCGTTTGTTGATGGCTTGAAGCGCAGATGTTTTGGCGACGCTGGAGTCCGGATGGCAAGTCAGGAGGAGCCAGGCGGATTGGGGAAAGGACCAGATGGCGATCGATTTGGCAACTGGACTCTTTGACGGATGGTCTCTTTCTTTCTGTTCGGTCCTCAGACGGGTTTGCAGCGAGCGAAACGACGGGTGGGAATCTGGGACGGCACAGGCCGAATTGCGAAGTTTAAAAGTGAAACGACGAGGTTCGATGGCAGGAATCCGGGACTGACAGCAGACAGTCTTTCGAGAAGGAGAACGAGAGAATGGGGTGGTGTTTCGTTGCTAAGGGGGGCTTTTTGGCAAAATGTGGAGATGGGGGGAACGGGTCGGTCCAGTGTCTGGTCGGGCCAGTGAGAGCAGAGAGGAGAGAGAGCGAGCGAGGGCGATAGGTGAGGTACCTTACCTAAGGTATCGCACTAAGCGGGAAGTGTGGCTACCCAGGGCAGCCCCCTCCACTCCACTCCACTGCCAGGTGCAGCTCACCACTCTAAGAGCTGCCAGGTGCTAGGTGCTAGGTAGATACCGGGGTACCTGCTCCTTCCACCCTGCCTGCCCTGCGAGTGTTCGCTGCTGCTGCTGCTGCACCTGCAAGCTGCTGCACGGCGGAAATCGCAGTGTCCTGGGGCCTCTTTCCCTACCTTACCTGGCACCTACCTCGCGCAGCCAGCGGGTACCTTCCCAAAAGCCTTGACCTAGGTGACTTCCGCTGCCCAGCTTCCTTGCTTTTTAGGCCCTCCCACTAAGGTAGGTATGATGATGTACCTTGCCTTAGATCGTCGGGTGGGCAGGTACTTCCATCATTCCATGTCCCGACCCCAGCATCCGTCCGTCCAAAGCCATCTCTCTCCCTCTCTGCGTCGTCCACTCCCTCCTCTCCTCTCCCGTCCTGTCTCTCGCTCGTCGCTCTCTCGTTTCCTCACCTTGTCCAGAAACGGTTCCCTGTCCGTCTCGCTCTCGATACAGTACGGTACCGTCTTAAGACACTGGGCTCCTCTCAGTCAGTGTTAATCTTGCAGGTTTCTGTGCCCCCCCTCCTCTTCCCATGAGACCTCATGAGACGAGACGGCAGACCCAATGCGCGCGGCTTCTGCCACACCAAGCGCCGCTTCGCTCGCTGCACCTTACCCAGGCACATTGACTTCCTATTAGTCGCTGTCTCGCCCCTCAAGTCAGACTGGGTAGATGCTGTTGGTCGGCACGCCCTCGTCGTTTAGCGCTGAGGCTATGATTTGACGGCTACATTTGCAGGCGGTCCAGGCACGCTCGAGGCGCACACCCACCAGGCACCCTCGCACACAACCATGGATACCACATGTGCAGTGCAGCAACAGCTCTCCTCTCACCACTGCTGTCGAGGTAGGATACACCAAGCTATGGGTACATACCTGACGGATATGTGACAATCGATAGGCATTTGAAGGGGGGAAGCGCTATTGCGACCATGGCGCCAACAGCAATGCCCAATTGACTGAGAGCTTGCATGGGCCGAGCTCCGAAGAGGGAGGATTCAGGATTGGGAAAGGGGGGGCTGGCCACGGATGCTGGCATGGGAATGAATGTGAATGGAACACTGGAGATGCGAGATTGGGGGTTGAATTGCCAGTCACTACCGAATGCAACCGCGTGTCGCCATGCTGATGAATGGCCTGCCATTTCCAGATGAATCAGAGTGAGAGGGCCACCAGAAGAATTGGACGATTTGCTGTAGGTATGGGTCCCGAGATGGCTCGAGTGGAAAATGGCATTTGACGACCGGGGATGAAAAAAAATAAAGAGCAAAAAAAATAAAAATAAAGGGACTTTCCTGGGCGAGTTTGTCGCGGCGGGCTTCTCGTGCAGTAGCGTCGGCAGGAACAGGGGGGGCCTGGAACCATAAAAAGAGGCCCGGCGCAGACGCCTGCAGACTAGACTCTCACTCAGCGGCGAAAGAGCGAGGGGGTCCAAGACTCCAAGGGGGGCGCGCAACGTGAGTTGTGTGAGTGGGTGACTGCGGTTCGCGCAACTCGAATTGGGAGATGCGAGTGAGAGAGGTGAGAGATGGGGCATCCCAAGGCGCGTGGTGATGGACCAAAGACAGGGTCAAGTGCGATACGTACCGATCTGGCAGGGGCCCAAGACTCAATGAACTGCAGCGGCAATTCCAAAATCGGGACAGGGGGCGGAGAGGTGGGGGTATGCACTTATCAGACAGATGCCTACTGCGGTATCCGTACACAGTATGACCTTACGAAGGTATGCCCCAAGTAGCGTCGCTAGTATGCATCTAACAGCTGTTGAAATCGATAATGCAGCCTGCCGTCTCTTCACCCAGATCGCGATGCATGGAAAAAAAAGACAGAAGCACCCTCTTCCTCAATGATGCAACAGACACTCTCTCCTGCGGGTGACAACGTGGCGCGACAGGGACTGGACTATGCACTCGGATCCGCCCCCAATTCTTCAGTCATCTCATATATCTCCCCCGTCACCGCGACACGACAGCAGTTGCAGCAGCACTGAATCCAAAAGACATATCGCATCCAGTCGTTTTACAGCCCCACCTTCGCTGATTGCTTTAATAACACGCGAGGTGAGGTGAGGTGACCTTCCTCGGTTTCTGCGTCCGTTCATCTCACTCTACTGGTGACAGAGAGCGCTCCTCATTACCGCCTTTTCTTGCCCTCGCTCGTCTGGGGTGCTCCTTCGCTTCGACTTTACCCAGCGGCCTGAGTGCCACCTGGGGGAATGGAAGCAGCAGAGACGAAGGCAAGAATTGCAACCTGGTACGGCTCTTGTGCGACCTGCACGCATTCGACCACCGAATCACCCATGCCGGAGCCGTCTCGTCATGGTCAACATCCGTCTTCCAGAGACACCCTGCAATACCACGCACAAAGAACAGCTGCAATCAACTCTCTCCCATTTGGAAGTGTTGACCACTGCGGAGTACGGGTAGAATGAGGAAACATTCATCCAGGGCTCAAGGGCTTCCCGACCCATCCACTCTCCCGTGCCTTGTCGATTGGCGATGGCCTGGGGCGGGAGGTCGGGGGCATGGCCGTATGTAGCTAAAGGGGCACCCGCCTTATCCCGGGCAACTTGGGTGTGGATACCTCAAAGAAGAGCCTTCCCTGCCATGTCTTCCTTCCCTGTCTTTTCTTCCTGCAGCAGCCAGGAGACGAGAGCTCTGACCAAACGTGCTTTCCATCTTCAAGCTGGCACTGTGCGTACAGTGTGTCACAGTGTGTCGCGACTTCCCACGTCGTCTCGCCCGGGATCACTGATGCAACTTCTCTCCCGCTGACCGCGGATCAACACCACGAACAATGATCCAAAACCACAATGCTTGACACCAGTTCAGGGGCAGCCCAGGCCAGACCTCCATCTCTTGCGGTGGTGGTGGTGGTATCGCCGGCTACATCGATCGAACCCTCCCGAGGCAAGCGGCAAAATACCAAGTAAGGTATTGGTGGCTAACCTTACTTTGCACACGAACATGAGCCAAGTTCTGGAAGCACAATCAAGGCTCGACTTTCCCAGGTTCGCCCCAACATCGTCCAAATTCGCCTCGTCGGCCCCTTGGCCATCCTGGAAATCTCGTCAAAAACCCCCCTCGCCGTCGCCAACATTTCGAACCTTGTCCGCTGTCTCTCAATGCGTAAAGAGCCTTGGGAGCCCCCAACAAGCTTCAACCGCTCCCTGCTCCTCGTCCCCGGTACCTGCGCCAGTCGTTGCTTGCTTCCACTCGAATCGCCACCATCTGGACTACGGATCCATCTGCTTGCGTCTGCTGCTTGCCCTCCTTCTCAATCTCGCACCCTCACCTCACCACATGAGCCGCCCTCTGCATTCCCCACGCCCACGTGGATGTCCGTTGTGCGGCTGACAACCGCGACAAGGTTCGTCACTCTCGTGTTGCCCACCCACGGCTTGCGCTACGAATATTACACGATCCCGCCCAGGGCTGGGATGCCGTCTTACCGATCTCGTATGTCAACGGGTGGCGATCGTGTTTGCCCAGCCCGTCTGTGAAGCCAGCCTCATTCCAGTCATTCCTGGCCTGTCATCCCGAACCGGCCCCTCGTCAGAGGCCGACAAAGACGGCTTCGTGCCGACGGCCTGCTTCAAGCCCTCGAGCCGCACCCGGCAATGTGACAAAGGAACTTCCACGACGTGCCACAGCTGCAAAGATGCAAGGGACGACGCGTTGGAACGCTCAACACGCTCGCCGACTCTTCCGCATCGCGTGCCACAGCCCGTCTGAAGTTGCCTTGTGTCGATGCAGGACGGCGACGCGGACGGAAATGCATTGTAACTATTTGATATGCTGAGCGTTGTCACGTCGCGAACAACTGCCCGTCGTGAATGAGATTACTGTGCTGCCTCGGGCAGTAAAGTCTGAATGCGGCCACTCGAGCAACACTCGCGAGGCTTGGATCTGCTCAGCCATCGCCCCTGACTGCACCGCAGCATCAACACGGCCGCATGCGGTCGAACCGGCAGAAGGGAGAAGAATGAAGCTTGTGCAAAGAGGACAACCCTCCTGCATCGGAGGCCACTAGCTGTTGTTCCAGGCTCCTGGCTTCTACCATGCTGATACTAATCCACAGCATACGGCGACCATGTCCATCACCAGAAACACCAGCCTTTGATTTGATATCAAAGCCGATGTTGAAATTCGATACCGGAGTCGGCTTACAACGCCGGACCTACCTGCCCACCTCGGATACCGTACACAGCCCCACATCACACGGTACGGCGGCGGTGATCTACACCTCGCATATGATGCCCTCGGTGCCCGATGCCTGTCATCGACGGGGTAAATAACTGCAGCCATTCAACTTCCTCCAAGCTGCTGCAGTTGATTAGCGAGCCATTCAAGCTGCCCGTTTCAACGGCGCGACAGAGCATGGGCTGCTGCACCCCATACAAGAGAAGGTGCTGGGCAGCTTCTGTCATAATTCGTAATGACACAGAGGTCGAGCGTGCATCCGCTCAAAGCCGCATAGAAGCAATGGCGCGTTGGAGCGTGCATGGATTGTCAACGTCAGTCTGGTAAACCTTCGCCGCAACAAAACCTCAAACTCCAGACCGGAACTGTGTAGCCTTCAATGACATCCCTGCGGCCATCCGTCCGGATATCGGCCATTTTCGCCTCGCCCTGACATCTCAACTTTGCTGTGCTTGGCTACCAGAACGCCTTGACTGCGCTGCGACTCTCGTCAGACAGCCGCCAGCCACGCCTCGTGAGCCGTCAGATCTTACAAGCCGTCGTCCATGCGCCGCCCGAAGGACGTCCAGTTCGGTGCGCGCTTGCTTTCAGACCATCGAGCTCTGTGATCGACCATTCATCACGATGGCGTTGTTGACTTGTGAAGAGCCAACAACCCAAAGCCAAAGCGCCGGAGTCCATGATGCATGGCGCTTTCCATGCGTACGGCTGCTTTTCCATTACCAGCCATCACAGCCGGTAAGATAGCGCAGATCAAGACCTCGAGCCCGTCGGCCAGCATTCGCGTCGATCTCTCAAAAAGCTGCGCTCAGGTCTCTTCCTTTCGCCCTCTCAACAACTTTCCCATGCCATGCCTTCAAGTGGAGTTACTAGGGGCAATCTCAGGCCATGGAACTCTCGGCAGCCATCTGGGGATGACTGTGTAATGTACGCCCGAACAACGCTGCAGGTCACCACAAGCATGGGCCGCTCGCCATATTAAAACCCTCTATCTGTCGCCAGCCGCGCTCCACGAAGGATTATCTAATGAAACAAATGTCTTTGAGCGAGCGTTGGCCCACAATCTCTTCGTTTCACAGGATCCTTTAGATATTTGACAACATTTTGGCCTGGACAACACTATCGGTGCCCCGGATTCGGGCGTCGGCACTAACACGAAGAACGACCTAGCGCACTTTTCGAGACGACAGGGCCTGCTGAGATTGCGTTGGCTTCTAGAAGGCTTGGCTCTAAGATCAAACCCCAAGACGGTCAAGGCCGCGACGGATTATCAGGAGCATTGCCATGTTGATAAGCCCGATGGACAGGAGGCGTCCAGAGCTGCCACGCCGTCCTTTCGTCCGCTCCAAGACCGTCGCAAAAGCATCAGCCTGGCCACGAACCGTGCTTCACCTCTGGCTCCTATTGTGCCCCCGATGGAACCATGGGAAAACGACCTCATGGTTGCGGTAGCGCACAGTGCGACGAGGGCTGGAAGAGATGAAATGCCCGATAGCCCATTAGACGGACAGCCAATCCATGTCTTTGGAGGTGACAATGCAACGACTGGGTTGTATTCGCAGTCAGGCCTGTGTGGAGCATGAACTGACCTCCCATCACGTCTTCACATTCGGCTGACTCGATGCAACAGGCATAGCGTGGCCGAAGCGGTTGCCAGAAGTCTCAAGAGGTTTCCTCCCGTGCGAGAGAGCAAGCCGTCGATAAGGATCCGCAAGAAGCGGCCCCATGTTGCCGTCACGCGACGGAGCCACAGCCAAACGTTGTCGAGCGTTCGTCCAAGACCTCAAAGATAGCACCGGTCCTAACCCACCCTCATCTCCCGCCGAAACGGAGCCAGTCTCCAATCGGTAGGTAGCCGGGACGCATATCTCGCTCTTCGTGCATCATCTTATTGGCGATTTACGGTGAGCGCGGTGAGCGGCTGCAGCAAACTCGGGTTTTCTAGAAGCCCTGGAAGAATCATTTCGAGTCAAACCCCTGACTTTGCTGCAGCATCGCAGCCTGCAGCCGGCGCGTGGCGACAGCGGTGGCGGCCACGACGGCGACGCGTCCGGCAAGGGTCCTGCGCGTCAGCATGCAGCGTTACGGATACGCACGCTTGTCATGGGCGTCATGGAGATCGCTTCCTCCATACGAAGAGCAGCGCTGGATAGCGCGTCTGCCTTGAATTGTGGGTTAGAATTACGGGATCAATCGCCTGCGACGTCGAGTCAGTCTGTGCGAGTTATCGTCTCCCGCTGCCGTCAAAAGATCTGCGATAAAGTCCACGTCTTTCTCCACATTGACCGAAATTGACTGCCAGGTTCGGCGAGGACCGTCCCCACGTGCGGTCTCTGCGCCTTTCCAGGTTGGCCGGGACGACTCGGGCGTTGTTGCGGCAGCCTACATCAAAATACGGCGACTAGCCCGAGTCTAGAGACCGAAGAGGCCGGCTTCGACTCATCCAGACGGTTGGCCAGCAGCGGACTATCGAGACTCTCGTGGAACGGAAAACAGCCTCATCCATGGTTGAGCAGAATTGCGACCACATAATTGAGATGACAAGGTTGCAGCCGGAAATCCCGACAAGGACATGTAATTGCCGCATCTCGACACCACGTTCTTCGGATCGTGGGGGTCGCTATCTAAGTGGTTGGGGGCTAAAGGAATTACTCGAGGGGCTTGCCTGCTGTGGCAGCTGAATCATCCTCGCCCTCCACGTACACACGCTTGCCATTGACACCCGCGACAACCTCATCCACGATGCTCTCGATGTAAGCCTGGTCCCTGCGAAGCAGTTAGCATTTGTTTATCACGATCTGGGCGGGGCCGCGAGGGATGAGATTAAGCTAGTTCCGTGCCGCCCGGGCAACGTCAGCTTACCTTCCGACCAAGGTTACGGTGCCGTTCTGCTCCCACCGAGGATAGCTGCCGACTTTGACGCCTTTCGGCTCCACCTTTGCGGCAAGCTGTGTGAGGTAACCGGCGACGGCGCTCTCCGGAAGCGGGGTGGAGATGAGCACACGGCAAAGACCCTTGCCGTCCGGATCCGTAAGCCGGGGGACGATGCCGGGCTTCAGACCGTCCAGAAGCTTCTCAACTACAGACGTGTTAGTCAGCCGCACCTTTCAATATGACCACGCGCTATGTCTTACAGAGCCGCGGGACGCCGGGCAGGATATGAATGTTGCCGTTGACAACGTTGACGGGTACCCAGAGGTCCTCGTGAGGGAAGAGAAACTGCTTGCTGGCGTCACGCTTCTCATCAGTGGGCAGGATGACCATGCGCAACTTGGCCTGCAGGGCGGGGGAGTCAACGTTCCAGTCAAAGTCGGGCTGGTTGGGGTGCGGCTTAGATAGTCTCTTCATGCGCTCAAAGGCATCCTGGTTGAGGACCAGAGGCAGGTCGAAAGCCTTTGCTATTGACTGGTAGGTGATGTCGTCGTGCCTGCCACTGATCAGCGATGTCCAGGAGTTGCCCTTGGGTAACCTACGTTGGGCCAATGCCGCCACTATGATGTCTCGTCAGCTATTGATGGCTTGAAGGCTTCACTTTGGAATACAAACCTGGTGACGACGAAGTCGTAGCGGTCACTCATCCGCCGAACAGCCTCGACGATCTCACCCTCGTCGTCCTCAATGACTTCAACTCTTTTCAAGTTCTGTCTCCAATCAACATCAACCTAGCCTTTGGGGTTCCGGAAGTCAACATACTATGCCGAGGTTGAAACACCACTTGGCCATGTAGGCCGAGTTGGTCTAGCCAATGGGTTAATACGGCTTAAGCCTTTCTGCCGAACCCACGGCGCTGGGCCGCACTCACATCAACCGTCTACGGATGCAATCACGATATCAGTCACCATCGTCAGATGTAGCATTGAGCGGGTTTTGTTGCTCTCTAACCTTTCCACCGAGGACTTCATCGCCGATGATCAGACACGCCGCGGTGTGGATGGTGCGGGTGTTTCGCTCGTCGGCAGAGACCATGATTCGACGGGCAAGACCGAATACCGGAACGGAAGGCTTGACGGGCTTTGCGATTGTGTAGGCCGAGGGGAGATGGCGAGATAGCTGGGAGAGGCGGGAGAACATGGAGTTCTCTGTCTTGTTGTCAGTCGATGTAGAGGGGAGGGACAAAAGAAGTGGTCCAGGTTACAGTGAGCGAGAATGAGTTGGGATATGCAACTGACAGCTGTTAGCTGCACCTCACACTCAAGCTGACTGGCTGAGCTGCTGCTACTTTATTGCGTCTTTTGGGGGGAGGCTGGCAAAGGTTGATGGATTTGCACGAATCAAATTCTCAGACGAAGCGGATACGCAGGAGTGAGAAGGAAAAAGGGACGGCAATTGGATTGCATCGAATCGCGAGCTTCGTAGGAAAAGCGCGGGAATGCCGCTCTTCGGAGGTGCGCTGGGAGAATGTCGGCGTCACTGACATGGTGGGAGCTCCACGCTGCTGCTGCGGGTTGAGTGCGGTCACAGGTGGGTGAGGTCACAGGTGGGGCGACCCTCTCACAGCTCAGTGGTGCTGTTGCTGGTGCTGTGCTCGCTGCTACAGTTGTTGAACAGCTGTGTCGGCTGCCCTGGCCTGAGAATGGCGGGGCGCGGGCTGGTCTCAACTGTCGCCCAACGGAGGGCGGGGGAGGGGAGACATGGACGAGGGAGGGGTGGCTTGACTTTTCGATCTGACGTTCTTAGTGTTGCGGCTCGTACCAAGCACTGGACCTTGGACCCTGGACACCATTTGTCAACAACGCCTTCACGAGGAGCGGCACGACTTTGTTAATCAATTTCGCTTTTCGCTAGCTGTCCAGCTGCAGTCCCGCCAGACTCTTTGTCGCATACCTCGAGCAATCCCGAATACATCTCCATCACCCCGCTCCGAAACCAGAAGCCATGGTGCGCAAGCTTCCCTCTCCCCCGCTCCCCGCCATCAGCCCTGTGCCGCCTGTCTCATCCGATTCCCCGCTGACCGTTGCGTTCTTCTGTGCACCATGTAGGCGTCCGAGTCGAGGCTGTATACCTTCTCGCAGGAGACCAAGGACCACCTGCGCAAGTTCCGTCTGGGAACCTCGCGGTCGAATGACCCGCAAGCTGTCATCTGTATGTACGTCTCCGTTGCTGGTCCGAAACGGGACGCAGGCCTTTGCGATGGGAAGCGGTTTGGCTAACGACGGTGGCGACCTCTTTCTCCCTAGACTACATTGACAAGAACACGCACGAGATCAAGCAGGATGACGACAAGGTTGTGTACAAGAGCCTCGAGGAGATTGGCGACGACCTGCCGGACCACAGTCCGAGATTCGTGTTGCTGAGCTACCCTCTCACACTGGTACGTTGCTCCCTGGCATGGCGCGCGGGAAGGAGACGACGAGGCTAACATGCGGTGTACACAGCCCTCCGGCCGCCTGTCGGTGCCGTACGTCCTGATCTACTACCTCCCCATCACCTGCAACAATGAGATCCGCATGCTATACGCCGGCGCCAAGGAGCTGATGCGGAATACGAGCGAGGTCGGCCGCGTGATTGACATCCAAGAAGCCGAGGACCTGGAGGAGATACCGTCCAAGCTGGGGTCTGCTGCGTAGGCTGCGTAGGCGGAGGAAGCATGAGGCGGGGACATACATACACAGAGAGGCATGGCCACCGACCAGCGGAGTTAATGGCATGCGATATGCACATAATGCGAGCCATGAAGTCAAATACTGCGTTTGCAGAAGAAAAAGGGATATCTTGATTGAACGCGTGAAACTCATTAAACGCCAAACATCCAAAAGCCTAAAAATGATATTTTACTCTGGCAAAACCTCCTTTTCATCCAATCCCATCTGCCTGCTCACGTTCCGCACAACCTCCTTGAACGCAACACACGCGGGGCTGTCGGGGAAGTTGTCAAAGAAGCTCTCTCCGTAGTCGCACGCGATGCCGATCCGCGGGTCCAGCGGCACGCTGCCCAGGAACGGGATGCCCATCTCCTGCGCCAGCGCGCGGCCGCCGCCGGTCGTCGCGCGGAAGATCTCGCTCTGGTTCGTGCACTTGGGGCACACGAAGCCTGCCATGTTCTCGGCGAGGCCGAGGATGCGGATGCCGGCCTTGCGGCAGAAGTCGATCTCCTTGCGGACGTCGAGCAGCGAGACTTCTTGCGGCGTGGTCACGACGACGGCGCCGTCGATGCCCGAGTCGCGCAGGAAGGTGTTGACGGAGAGGTGCTCGTCCGAGGTGCCAGGGGGCGTGTCCACCAAGAGAAAGTCGAGGTCGCCCCATTCCACGTCCTTGAGGAACTGCTTGATGAGGCCGTTCTTCTTGGCGCCGCGCCAGATGATGGCGGCGTTGCGGTCGGGCAGCATGAACTGGATGGACATGACGCCGAGGTTGTCCATGACCCAGACGGGGGACCAGCCGGCGCCGGAGACGTGGATTGTTTCCGCCTCGACGCCGAGCATCTTGGGGATGGAGGGCCCGCAGATGTCGGTGTCCATGATGCCGACGGAGGAGTCCTCGTTGGTGGCGAAGGCCTGCGCGAGGAGGGTCGTGAAGGTGGACTTGCCGACGCCGCCCTTGCCGGAGAGCACGAGGATCTTGTGGCGGATGCCGGAGAGGCGGGCGGAGATGAGGGGGATGTCGGGGTCGGGCCCGGTTTTGGCGGTCGCGGCGCAGATTTGCTGGTTGGGGCAGCCGTCGCAGGAGGAGGCGGTGCCGGCGGTCGGGGCCTCCGGGCCGGGACAGTGTTCTGGTTCCGGGGCGACGAGCTGGGGGGCTTGTTTTTGGGGGTTGGCGAGGACGTCGAGGGTTGAGGCGTCGGTGTCTGCTTCGAGGGAGGGTGCCATCTTGGAGGGGGTTGCCCGGAGGCGGGGTGAGAAGCGAGGTAGTTGGGGGTGACTGAAGGCGAGAGGTAGGTTGAATAAGATGTGAGATTGGCAGAGGTTTGATGTGAAATGGAGAGGTTGACAGGTGACTGAATGCCAGGCCTGGTCCGGGACCGGACTGAGGTTGAGTGAGGTGAAGTTGATTGATAAGCCGGGTTCAAGTCGTGTTCTGTCGCGGGGTTAGTAATGAGATCTTGAGAAGTCTGTTTGGGCGGATGACTTACCTGTTATGTTCTCCTTTAGTATATCCGTGGTTTGTTTCCAAGATACAGTTGTCGTGCCACTTATGTTTATGGCGAATCGTTCAGGTGAGAGTTGAAGGGTGACAAAAGAAGTCGCTGTGAGTGGTGGCGAAACCGAGCCTCACGAATCCGCGGAGACGGTTGTCCCCACTTAATAGAGTCACCAACCAGCGCTGAATAACTGCGAGACTGAGATGACAAAGTTTGCTGTCATCTGGTCTTGAGGAGATAACAGAGATCAAAGTCTAGCATAGAAACAGCAAAAGAGGAAAAACAAAACTAAGCATCTCATAGAAGTTCATGGGAATTGTCAAAAGAAAGGTCCATCCAGGATTCGAACCTGGGCCTACGGAAGGTTCTGGGTATGAATCAGAATCCGACGTCCTAACCAACTAGACTAATAGACCGTTGAAGGCTTATTTCTGCTTGTGTTGAGTGTCAGATTGCTAGTACTTGAGGCGTACAAACGCAGTCGAGTCGGGTCAGCTCCATCAGTGCCATGCTTGATTTCTTGCAGAAAAATGCGACTGTGGTGGGCAGTGTGGCCCGCTGTCGTCGGGGCTGCAGCCTGAGGGTGGAACCGTTACAGGGCCCTTCAGCGTTCCACAGGCAGCGCTGAAGTGAGGGGCAACCTTGGAAGATCTTATCGGGCGCCAAATCACCCCGCCGCTGCCCCTCGCAAAATTTCTACAATCTTTATCAGATCCGAACAGTGACTGACTAACGGACGCCGCGCCGCCGCACCACCACTACCGCACCTCGGAGGTAACTCTTTTCCCCCCCTCGTACGTAAGAAAGCCCTTTTCTGCTAGCAAAATCGGCCCACGCCTTTCCTTCCCCCTTCTTCGTCTCACTTTCCAGCTTTGATATTTCGTCTCTTTCTTTTCCTCTGACTCTTTTTCGTTTTCCCCAAGGCACAGATACCCCCATTAGACCAACAGCAAAAATGTCGCCCTCCGCCGTAGACATGCCCGAGTCCCGCGAGACCCTCGAGGCCCTCGCCGCCGCCAACGCCGCCTCCAGCGAAAAGACCACCTCGCAGACCGTCGCCGAGCTGCGCAAGACCCTCACCTCCGAGGCGAGCCCCCTGCCCATCCGCTTCCGCGCCCTCTTCTCCCTCAAGCACGTCGCCTGCAAGGACAAGAGCGCCGACGCCGAGGCCGCCATCGACGCCATCGCCGCCGGCTTCGCATCTCCCTCGGCCCTCCTCAAGCACGAGCTCGCCTACTGCCTCGGCCAGACCGGCAACCTGTATGCGGTCGAGCCGCTGCGCGCCGTCCTGCGCGACCTGAAGGAGGACCCCATGTGCCGCCACGAGGCCGCCGAGGCGCTCGGCGCGCTGGGCGACGCGGGGCAGCTTGAGATCCTAAAGGAGTTCAGGGACCGCGAGGGCGAGGACGTGTGTATCGTCGAGACGTGCGAGATCGCTATCGATCTTATTGAGTGGCAGAACTCTGAGCAGAGGAAGCTGGAGAAGCTTCAAAAGAGGTATGGGACACACAACACACTAGCACCGCAGACGAGAGTCTTTTCTTTTGGAAGGAAAGGGTATCATGTTGTTTTGTCTATGCTCTATGTTCGCTAACGCCGTGACCCGCGCAAAACAGTGACTTCACATCCGTAGACCCCGCGCCGCCCATGGAGATGTCGCAGCGCACCGTCCCGGAGCTCGAAAAGACCCTGATGGACGCCTCGCTGCCGCTCTTCCTGCGCTACCGCGCCATGTTCGCCCTGCGCGACCTCGCCTCGCCCCCCGACCTCCCCACCGCCGTCCCCGCCGTGCTGGCCCTAGCCAAGGGCTTCGCCGACTCCTCCGCGCTATTCCGCCACGAGATCGCCTTCGTCTTCGGCCAGCTGTCGCACCCGGCGTCGATCCCGGCGCTGACGGAGGCGCTGAGCAACACGGAGGAGGCGAGCATGGTGCGCCACGAGGCGGCCGAGGCGCTGGGCAGCCTGGGCGACGAGGAGGGCGTCGAGGCGACGCTGCTCAAGTTCCTGCACGACAAGGAGAAGGTCGTGCGGGAGAGTGTTATTGTCGCGCTGGACATGGCCGAGTTCGAGTCGAGCGGACAGACGGAGTACGCGTTGATTCCGGAGGGTGCCAAGGTGGCTGCTTGAGGAAGAGCACGAAAAAGGGAAGCGGGAGATATATAGGTAGTTCTTTTGGGTGTCGCGGGGTGGGATATAGATCATTAGTCGGGATAAGGTACTTAAAAGCGACGGGTAAAAAGTTTAGTGTATTTCAGTTGTTATGAGACCACCTGGAAATCGTCAGCATTTTCGTTCGTCTCTCTCACTCGGGTTCCCAAAAGTTGTCGGTGAGGAGGGCATACCTGAAGCCACAGTCGCAGTTGAAGAAGATGGTGCTGCCTTCGTCTGCACTACGGAGCTGAACGGCAGAGAAGCGGACCTCCTCTCTTCCGCACTTGGGGCATGTCTCCTTGATCGTGGCCTCGGTGCTGATGTTCTTGTCAAGGGCCTGGACGTTGGATTGGAGCTTTTGGCGGAGCTGGGAGGGGAAATCGGAGGGCTTCGTCTGGGTGATGATGGTCTTCGATCCGGTGTCTGTCGGAGTAGAGTGTCAGTTCTTAGTTGCAGCAATGAGCCAGCAATTGGCAGATCAGATCGAATGCGCCGGCGATCGACGTACCCTTGTTCTCGGCGCCGCAGCAATCGCAGATGAGCTTATTCTTCTCAGAGCCCATGGACGCAGGCAGCAGGTTGCCGCAGTCGACGCAGAAGACGAGGGTTCCAATGGCAGACATGGCGACGGTGATTGTTCCTTGTGGTGGTTGTGCTGGTTGACGTAGTACTGCTATACAATCTCCAAATTTGAATGGGCTCGGAAGTATCGCGCAGAGAGACCGACAAAATATTTCTGCTGGAAGATTTTCGGATAGTCTTATCGTTATCGGCCTTCTTCTCTTATCGGTTCTCTTATCGGTTCTCTTATCGGTTGGCGAGAGACGAGACAGGCAGGACCTGGAGCCTGCCAGCTGGTGCCGGATTAACCGACACAAGACAAGACAAGGCAAGGCAACAACCGCCCGCGCCCCTGGGAAAACAGGCAGGAACGGAACAACTGGCCACTGGCTGGGCAAAGCTTGTGCACAGACCACCCAACCGACAAGGGTCTTTCCACGCAAGGCTGTCGCAACCTTCCCACTTTCCCATCCCAATCACGACCTTGACGTCGACGTGATCGCGACTCGACATCTGTCCCGCGGAACCTGCCATTAATCGACGAAAATTACGATGCAACTGCCTATCTTCTGACGAATACCTTTTAATAGACTATTCCTTTCGCCTTCGTAAACGAAAGACCTTTCCCTTCACGTAGATGCGACCACCCTCGAGCGCGCGACTCGCCAACCGACCTTGACGTCCCACCGACTTCGATTTCTTTGGCCATTCCGAGAGAACATGTCTGTATGAGAGGATCAACGTCCGAGGACACTCGTCAAAATGGTGAACAGCCAAGGGGTCATGCCTAATGGCCCTCCCAATGGCGGCTACATGCAGCCTCAGACGGAGCAGCGCCCGATGGCGCGACCTTTCACTCTCCCGGAGGCGTTGCCATTCTCGCCACAAACCTCTGTCATCCCGTTTACCTCTGGTATGTTTGGGTTTGACGCTAGAAACAGCTGATTCTCTGTGCTCACGTAAATTAGATCTCATCCCAGATCCGACCATTGGTTCCGGCTCGCTTGCAGCGAGTGTATCACATCTCTTCAGCAGCCAGGAGTTCGACAACCTCAACAAAGAGGCGACCGGACCGAACCAGAATCACGGGTTGAAACACCTGAAATATGCCGTCGATCATGTGCTCCACGACCTGAAGCCGAATCAACGGACTTACTAGTGAGTGGCTTGCAGTGTCGGAGAGAGACGCTTCGTATTAACCACAATGGTCCGTACAGCAAGTTCAAGTCCGTACCGAAGCCGAACCTTAACTCGAATGCGAGCCCAACGGGTGGCTATCAGAGCTTGAGTGCGGGCTTGTCTCCAGTGGCCAAGATGATGTTCGACAGAGCTCCGACTTTCATCAAACCGCCTCCCGGGGCCGCTGGTCTTGCACTTCCGAACGGACAGGCGGCGCCTGCTCAACCGTCACAGCAGCCTCCGTCAACACCAAAGAGCTCTGCATCATATCCGAGACTTTCATCGATGCACCCAGACCCGCATCAAAGGAACAATTTCAAATTTGAGGTCGCGATCCCTTCTAAGAAATTCGATCCGAGCGCCTACGTAGAAGTTCCTGAGCATTCGGCACCACCACAACCCGTTCGCAAGTCGTCAAAAGAGAAGGAAGTCGCGACTCCAGCCCAGGCTCCTTCCGCGCAGCGAACACCCACACCCACACAACCTCAAAAACCTGTGAAGCTTGAGTCGGCCCAGCAAACTCCTCAGCCCGCACCTGCGCAACTTGCTGCCCAACCAGAGCAACCCGCTCAACCCACTCCTTCTCAACCTATCGCCATTCAACCTGCGCCCCCTCAACTAGCTCCTGCGTTGGCACCAAAGCAACCCACACCGCCCGGTGCGTCACGAACCCCTGGAGGCGGCGCATTCACAATCGAGCTTCCCCATGCGCCTGGTTTCAACAAGGACGAGTACCTTGACATGGCTGTTCCGGACTCACCAGATGAGCCGACTGGCTTATCCATGCGCAAACAAGACGGCGCCTACCAAAATCGACAAGACGAGATCAACACAAATCTTAACCAACGACAGCGAGCCGAAGCCGCCCTGCAAGATTTTGAGCGTCTCACCAAGACTGTTTTCGAGGCCATTAGAAGTGTTCTCGGAAGCGAGCCTGGTTATGAGCAGATTGCGACCTTGAACAGCGACAGCGTCCCCATCCTTACGGCTTCGACCCAGCAAAAACTTCAGACCTCGATTCAAAAGCTCATCGACCTCGGAAGCTACAAAGACGCATCCATCGACGACCTCCAAATGACCCAAAAATTGAGCGAACCAGGACTGTCGCATGTACGGAATCTCGATTTCAAAGTTGACGAGTCCTGGGGCGAGTCTGAAGTCTCGGGCTTTTTGAACCAGCTGCCAGACATCGAGATGGGGCTCAAGACTGCTCGTACGTGTCTGCGCATCATGTGTGGCGGCAGGGAAGAGAAGCAGGTTTACTCCGAAGAAATTATTCAGAAGTCGATCGATGTTTTCAAGAGTGTTGTCGAAGGCATTGTCACTCCTGTAGTTGAGATGCGCGGTTCCGGCTCAACATCTGCCCTTTTCAAGCTGTTGCAACCATACAAGAAGGCGATCGGGCCTGTTTTGACAAACTGCCAGAAGCTGTTTGCTCTACTCGCCAAACTCGTCACATGTATCGAGCTTTCCGACACGGCTCTCGGCACCTTGGAGTTCGCCGCCTCAAGCCTCCTTTTCGTCGACAACGCCTACTTGGAGAAGGATTCTGTCGTCGGAGTACAAAAGTTCGATGGCATTCGCCTCGTTGCGATGGAAATGCTTTGCCAGATCTTCCTCGCCAAACCCGATCAGCGCCGTGGCATTTTCGACGACATTCTGACCTCACTGGAGAAACTGCCTGTCGGAAAGCAGAGCGCCCGTCAATTTCGCCTGTCAAATGGCAGCAGTATTCAACCTGTATCAGCTCTCATCATGCGTCTTGTACAAGCAAGTTCTGGCAAGGTGGAAGAAAAGGGCACGCGCAGCCGGGCGATGATGGACGAAGATGAAGAGGATGAGGAGATGCCTCTTGCTGGAAAACCGAATGTGGTAGCTACCGTCAAGTCCGAAGAGTCAGGCGCCTCCCAACACGAGCTTGCCCTCGAGGAACTCAAGGCCGTGACGCTTCCATTGACTGAGGGCGCCACTCACAACGCTAATTACGTCGTCAACTTCA
The DNA here is from genome assembly GCA_027406105.1 of Colletotrichum endophyticum. Taxonomy (NCBI): domain Eukaryota; kingdom Fungi; phylum Ascomycota; class Sordariomycetes; order Glomerellales; family Glomerellaceae; genus Colletotrichum; species Colletotrichum endophyticum. The sequence goes on from JANVYF010000005.1 coordinate 2,104,643, forward strand.
TGGTCAACCGTGCCTTGAAGTCGACCAAGTCAGGCGATACCCCTTACCGCAACCTGCTAGATCTGTTCGTCGAGGACTTTACGGAATGTCTCGACTCGCCGGACTGGCCCTCTGCTGAGCTCATCTTGCGTCAGCTAACATTTTACATGATGAAGTTGTGGGATGGAGAAAGAACCGCGGCACCCGCCAAGAATATGGCTCTCGAGTTGCTTGGCGTGATGAGCGCTGCCATTTCCAAGCTACGATCGCATGTTCGCCGGACAGCCAACTCAACCGACGGTACCGACTCGAATGAGCTGTCCCGATATCTATCGGAACTGGCGACATCGGCTTTGGAGCAGAAGTCTCGTATCGAGCATGACATCTCCTGGTCAGGACCCTACCGAGCCACTCTAGAGCATCTTCAACAGCGACGAAGCGACGATCCTCATTTGCAAGGAGCCATTTCATTCATGATTGCAGACTGGGCTTACAGAATCTTTTCCGGATACGACGCGATGCAAGAGACTTACGATTCCCTCGAGCAAGAATTTGGCCGCCTCGCTTTCCGCCTGCGTATGATGATCGAAGACCGCCGATGGCTTTCCAACGAGTACACTTTCAAGGACGTTAACAACAATCACGCCAAGCTCTCATACGCCATCATTTTGCTCCGTTCGCCATTTTGCGAACATTTCCAGGCTATGCTCAACGTGCTCCTGAAAGCCATGGCCAGTGACCAGGCCACTGTCCGAAGCAAGAGTCTCAAGAGTATCAATCAGCTTCTGGAAACCGACCCAGCTATCCTCGATGGAGACTCTGTGGTTGTTCAGCTGATCATCAACTGCTCGAGCGATTCGTCCCCGCAGGTGCGCGATTCCGCCATTGGTCTCATGGGCAAGTGTATTGCACTGCGTCCAAGACTGGAGGACAAGATGGCGGAAAGGATAATTGAGAGATTCATCGACTCCGGTATTGGTGTGCGCAAGAGAGCCATGAAGCTGGCAAAGGACATCTACCTCCGCAACCAAAGCAGAGAAATTCGCAGTGCCATCGCCAACGGCTTGCTCCACCGTGTACAAGACCCGGATGAGGGAGTACGAGAACTAGCTCGCCAGATGATTGAAGAAGTCTGGTTCGCTCCGTTCTATCAGGTCGACGACACAGCGGCGTACAAGACATCACTCACAGACCATGTCGCTCTCATGATCCAGACTGTCAAATCTGGTAACGTGGGCGCCGTCCTGGACAAGGTACTTCAGTCTATCCTCGGTGGCCAGAACAAAGCCAGCTCAGGACCTTTCAGTGTCAGCATGAAGTTGGTTGAGAAGATGTTTGAACTCATCGATAATCTTGACTCGGAGGACCCCACGATCCCTTCAGGAAGAGACGCGCTGCAAGTACTTCAGATTTTTGCCAAGGCCGATGCAAAGCTATTCACTTTTGAGGAAATCCGACTCCTCAAACCCCATCTCGCCAGTTTTAGCGGCACCGATGATCTCACCGTCTTCAAGGCTGTGACGGTCATTTACCGCCAAGTGTTGCCGCAATTGTCCGCCAAGTATGCTGACTTCCTCCGCGAACTACGAGAGCAGCTTCAGAACTCCGTGGGCAGACTGGGCAAAGCCTTGCTTGACGATGTCATTGCCTGTTTGTGGATCATCGCAGAACTCCTGGACAACCGTGACAAGCTGGCTCACTTGGGTGCCTCCAGTCTTCGTGGTGTCGCTAGCATGCGCAACACGGCGATGGACGCCACAAAACTGCAGAAGTTTGCCAGATACTCGATCATCGTGGGCATGGTCGGCAAACATTGCGACCTAGACTCTGAGATTGCCGTCTTCAAGAAGATCTTTCCCAAATATTCTGGCTCTTCGGTCGCGAAACTCATGGTCGACAACCTTTCGCCCTGGGCGGACGCTGCACAACCCATGGAGGCAAGGAAGCATGCTCTGGATGCCATTGGTCTCATTTGCCAGGCGCACCCGCGGAACTATGTCTCGCCAAATGTGTACACCAAGTTCCAGCAAGTGTTCGAAGCTAGGCTTCCGGCACTTGAGAGCGCGGTTCTTCGTTCTTTCAAGGAGTTCCTCCTGACTGAAGAAAGGCGATCTGAAGCTGCTACTGCAGCTGCGGCTGCCGGTCCGGAAGGGGACAAAAAGCGTGAGTTGACAGTCATGGGCGGAACTAGCTTCGACGACGTGGCTAGCGCGACTACTCAGCGTTTCTTGAAGGAGATTACTCGCATCGCCCTCGCATCCCAAGACGAGCACGCCTTCCTGGCTGTGGAGGTACTGGGCAGCATTAATCGACAGGGTCTTGTGCATCCCAAAGAGACTGGTGTCACCCTCATCACCCTAGAGACGTCTTCAGTCCAAAGGATTTCCGAGGTCGCCTTTATGGAGCACCGAGCTCTTCACGAGAAGCACGAGACGGTTATCGAGCGAGAATATGCCAAAGCAATCCAGTCCGCGTACGAGTATCAGCGGGATATTGTCCACGATACCCGTGGCGCCACCGAGAACCCCTTTCAGTCAAAGCTTCATCTTTTGATGGAAGTGCTCAAGGTTAGCAAGTCTAAGAACCGTCAGAAGTTCCTGGAGAAACTTGTTGGCCAAGTGGATTTCGACCCCTCGAAGTTGGACGTATCCAAGCCATTGCCGCCCCACGTCGAGTTTGCGCGATTTATCATCGAGAACCTGGCTTTCTTCGACTATGTTACGGTCGGCGAAGTCTTGGTCACCGTCACTACCATGGAGAAGTTCTTCTCGTCAACTGGCTCTAGCATGGCTCACGTCATTGAGTCCGAGGTTTTCAACATGCGCATGGACTTGGACCAGCCAGCTGAGCCCCAGGCTGATGGACAGCCCGTTCAGCGACCTCAGCCAACGATTACTTCGAAGCGTTTGCGGCAGCTGACGTCTGGATCTGTTCTTATGCTGTGTCTCTGGGAAGCGAGAACCTACCTCCGACGTCTCTACGGCCTCAAGCGCGAGACGAAAGCCAAGCCTACTGCAAAGGACCTAAGCAAAGCACCAACTAAGGTGCAAGCTGTCACTGGCGACAAGTTCTGGGAGGAGGTCACGGCGCACACAACCGCTTTGGCGTCTCAAGAGCAGACACTGGCCATTGAAAAGTGCAAGGCCTTTGTCGAGCTAATGAACGTCGACAAGGAGTTTAAGGTTGCAGATGAGGATGAGCTTGATGGCGAGGGCGACGGCAGCGCTAGTGACGCCGAAGACGACGGGCCCGCTGCTGACGGCAGAGGCCGGAAGCGCAAGGCTGGCAACGCGGTTGGACGACCCAAGAAGCGCCAGCGCTCTACCTCACGTCCACGTGGACGTGGACGTCCCCGCAAGAACCCGGTTGAGGCTGAGGAAGACGCGGAGGCTGACTTCGACGACATGGATTTCGCGTAAAAGTCTTGACACAGCAGTTTGCTTTCGACGGTGTTTTACAATCGCGGCCAAAACTACTGCAACTATAGAACAAACGAAGGAGGGGAGGGAAACACCCTCCGTGTACATGTACATCATCGACATCTTTGCACACACGAAACAACATACATGGCATAATCAGTCCAAGGAGTCTGCATTAAGATGGGAAGAAGACTTTGGAAGTGGTCGAGGCATGTCTTCTTTTTTGCTAATTTGGTCTTGTTTCATTTCGCAAGGAATGGACTCGAGAGAGACGAAGGAAGAGAGATTTGAGTGTGCAGGACATGGGCAATCGATCAAAAAATCAAGGCGAGGCGTTTTTCATGTTATGAGGGGGCGAATGAGGAATCAGCGTGGGAGGCTTTTGAGATTATGGGATAAAATATCTTGTCTCGCCCTCTGCGCATATGGGGGTTTTTGCTTCTGGAATGATACCTACTCCTTACTGGCCTTTGCAAAGATAGTTTGCGAGGCAAAATGCGAGTTATTTGACATACTTGAAATGCGTCCTTCGAAGACATGCCGTGAGTATACAAAAAGCTTGGCAGAAGCCTTAAGCTGCTCTGAACTTAACTGATCCCGCTCCGTACGACGATAATGACGAGAGCAGGATTTTTATGCCGGCGCTTCTTGCTCTTGTGTCCGTGAGTCTCGTCCATTCTTCAAAGAAGAAGTCCAGTTAAACTGCATTTTGCACTCATCTTCCGAACCAACATTGGGAGGCCGCCGTGGTCCCACACTGAGTGCATGATGACCAATGGCGTTGAACAGCAGTGGCAACTAATGCATGGCAAATAGGTACACTTTCTCGCGGTGTGGTAGCGGGACTCAATTGGCTTGGTTGGAGAGATGATGTGCGGGGGTCGCTGCTGCGAGACGAAACGACTCGATAGCCTTCACGCCGACCTCATCCCGATACTGCCTCAAAGAGGGGCACGCCTTGGCACCCTACAAGCGGGATACATCTCCTGAAGGCATTGAATCTTTAATCACCACATGCTTCAACAAGTCGATAAGCACCATGGAGGCGGCCGCTGGCATTGTCGGGCTGCTCTCCTTCGCGGGTCAATTTCTCAATGGGCTAGTCAAGTTGAACGAGTACATCCAAGACCAGAGAGAATTCGACATTTGGACAGAGAATGTGGCACGAGAGACGGAACTTATGATTTCGACGATTACAGGGCTGAGGTCGATTCTACAGAGCGTGAAAGACAGCAAAAGCGCCAGTGATGGCACACGATGGGCTTCGCATGTTGTCACCCTTCACACTCAGCTCGAGCGATGCGGCCAGGATCTCGACGACTGGGTAGATAATCACAAACTACCTTCGGGGCCTTCTACAAAACGTCAGAAAGTAAGCGAGGTGTTGCAAAATCGGCGCGTTCGCGCAGTTCGAGCGTTGGAGTCGAAGCTTGTGTCCCACAGGGCCCAGATCAGTCTGAGCATTGGCGCTCTGAACATGTGGGTGTTCTTGTTTATGCTTGACGTGAGGATCTTGGGCTTATGAACGACAGGTCAGTTTCTCATCTTGGTCTGGAGAAGTTGGACCGGGTTCAAATCGGTGTCCAGAGTCTTACCGAGTCCAACATGAGGTTCAATACCGCAACTCAGGATTTTACCAAGAACGTGATTGCCGACTCAAACGCCAGACATCATGAATTGATGGATCACATATCCGCATCATCGGAAGACCAAAGGAACCAGGCCATCATGATCCAAGAGGAGACTTTGAACCACATATCTCGGATGAGCGACAATCTCTCGAGTATCGCCAGTGTCGCCAGCTCTCTTCAGCGGCTCGTCGGATCATCGCCATTACGACGGAGCGTCAGCGGTTCCGAGTACAGTGAGAACCATCTCTCATCCCCGCTAGGAGGAGGGAAGAGAAAGCGCCGCTTCTCCTGTGTCGAAAGGGAGCACAGTGACGCCATACCACACTTCGGATTCCCGCGCGCATCGCCCCAGGGTCATTGGTCATGCGGGGCTTTGATAGGAATCGACCAAGCTTTCGCCCGAGTATATAAAAACTTCTCGGTCCGTTGTCTATTCTGCGACAAGCCTTTCCACAAGAACGACTTCCTTTCGCGGGCGCGGCACCTCGTGGACCGCCACAACTTTTCTGGATGCGATCAAAGTATACTGTATACAACCGTCGAGGAGCTGAAAGACCACTTAGAGATTGATCATTCTGCTTCAAGGGGAGCCCTCGATTGCGAAAGCTTCGACCTGTCGCTCTTTGCTGCGAACGAATTCACCTGGGTCGACAGTCGGTACGCACTTTTGGCTGGAAAGCCAGATAATCCAGACTTTGTGACGACACACGTTCTTCTCAATTCGCAACTGAGAACACTGTTATCTGAAACACCGTATCTAGAAGATGAACGCTCTGGGCCAGAAAAGGATCAGACTTCGAGACCTGTGACTGGGACGAAGGCCTTAAATCGAGCCATGGAAGCACTGGCTAAAGACGTTTTCTCACCGTATGTCTCCTCACAGAGGCTGCCAAGCATCTTGTTCCAAGCCGCCAATCTCGAGCAAGAGTTGATCATCCGATGCAATCGCCCACTGCCTAGACGCTGGGCGACAGTGCCCGATTGCTTGCTGAAAGCGTCATCTCCAAGCCAATTCCACGCAATGCGCAGCCCCGAGACTAAGGCAGCGTTGAGAACCTCGCTTCACCATCGCTTTTGGCCCGTGAGGCCAGGTCTGCAATCGAGAGGTTACTCTCAGACTTGCCACGAGTGTTCGAACGAAGCGAACACGTACGGCTTATGTAAGAAACATCAAGAGGAGGCTTTGGGGAGCATGTATCCGCGGAGTACTTGGAACTGGTACTCGCTGGACCATACGCTAAGAATCTCTGCCATTTTCTTCAAGCTGAAGAAGTGGACGACTACCATGGAGCGGATAGATTTATGGATGCTCGATGTCCTGCATAAGTCGGACCACCTACTGGCCATGCTTCGATGTAGTGCCTTTCGCGAAAGTCCGACAGAAACGTCGGCAGGCTGGGAGTCAAGCAAGCCTCCAAGTGGAAATGAACTTCAGTTCTGGGGTCAGCAGTGGAAAGCTGACTTGTTGGGTGCTTTCGACAACAACTTGGCTCCGTATCACATTCACGTATCCGGGGAGCAATCAGACGGCGCGGTTGATAGTCGAGACGGGGATTTTGAATTCTTCATCCCTTTGCGATTGAAGACGGGACTGGCAGATGTCGCATGACTGGCATGAGTAGCTGGGCGATGATAATGATGAGGACAAGGGCGAGGACAAGGGTGAGGACAAGGGCGAGGACAAGGGCGAGGACAAGGGCGAAGACAAGGGCGAAGACAAGAACGGAAAAGATAATAGATCATGCGCATGTTATGCAATCACTATCGGCGAACACCTTAAGCCAACACCCATCCTCTCAAGAGAACATCTACAGAACACACTCCTGTCCAATCTGGGGAATCAAAAGTCAGTCTCCCGCAACCAATCCTCCAGCCTCCCAGTCCAAGGCCAATCAATCGCCCGCCCTCCCTCGGCGTCGACGGTGAAGTTCCCATAGAAGTCACCCACGTCCACTCCTTTCAGTCTCGGCATCTCCTGCTGTACGATAATACCCGCACGCTCCGTCGCCTCAATGTCATCCAACCGAACCTGGCGCCAGAGCCGTTGGCCGTCGTCTCCGTCGTACGCGTTGCCACACCACGGGCCCCCGTCGAAGTCAAGATACAAGTCGGCCGAACGCGGAAGATGAAGTTTATTGAGTTTGGAAAGGGACGCGAAGGTTCTCGTCATGTTCTGCTCGGAAAAGCGTTAGCCATCTGGTGGGATGGCCAGGGTGGAGATTGTGTGCTTACTCGAAGTGCCTCCCCTGGGGGAGGAATATGCCCATGGGTCAAGTGACCAACCCAGAGCTCCTCGAGATTCGGTAGCACTTTCGGGATGACTAGAATGTTGTCAGTATCCACCGACTCAAGCCCAAATCTAGAAGTCTGCCAGTTGACTTACGCTCCGTCATCTCAACCTGTTTATCCCACCAAATCCCCCCCAAATTCAGGCTCTTCAGCTCCTGCATCCTACCCAAGCTCTCCAACCACACAAGAGGAAAATCTCTCCAGTTGTCTGGCTTCGAATCATACCAGTCATCCCTCTCAACCTCCAACATCCTCAACCTCGGCGTCAAATCCCGGATCCACGAGGCGTACATATTCGCCTTCAGCTCCTCCACAGACCTCATCTCCACCCCCTGCCTGTAAAACTCCTCCCGAAAAGCCGCGTTCTCATCCCATCCCCGAATCGTCCAGTCAAGCCTCCTCAACCCCGTCATCCCGCCCATTACCTCCGCAAACAGCCCCGGCAACTCGCCAGGCGGGAGCACCGGCTCCCCACGGTGCGCAAATATGTCCACCTTCAGCTCTCGCACCTCCTCCAGCGCCCTCGGACACTCCTTCATCTCCAGCAGACGGCTGCGCGCGTTGGACCAGCCGTAGCGATCGATCCCGACGCGGTTGTTGTCGATCTCAAGCCGGTGGAAAAAGTCTTGCGGGACGTCGAGCCCGTTGAGCTGCCAATCATGGCTGCATTCTGGGTCGTGGTTGCTCGAGGCTATGACGTCTTTGAGAGGGGTGCAGAAAACGGATTTCGGGTCTTCGAGTTTGTAGAGCTCGTCGGCGTGGGTTGTGAGCCAGGGATGCCGGGTGTCGAGGATGAACTGCGGGATCTTTGCTTTAGGCGTGGTGTCGGCTTTGCGCCAGGGGAGGAGGGGGGTTTGCCATGCTGCTGCGAGGCCTTGGAAGAGGAGGGCGCAGGATAGGATGAGGAAGAGCGTTGATTTGGTTTTCATTGTGATGTCTCGGCAATCAAAGGAGGTTGCCTGTGATCTAGAGACTGGTTGGGCTGAATGCCATCCTGACGAAACTTTGAGGTGTATTTAAGCATGTTTGCGTCGTCGGACGTGTCCAGTCGAATTGTGGCTTCAGCCCAAAAAGGTCGAATAGACAGTATTCGCCGAAGAAAACGTGTTCAATTTTGCGGTAGGTCCTTGAAGTTCAGGCGAAGGATTAGTTGGAGTCATTTCATCCATCGCCCGACCGTTGCTGTGCCGCGGCACGGGCGCGGGGCCAGGCACCCCAAATCCACATCGAAGCCCGGAATAGAGGACAGATATCACCATAGGAATGAGTCAAAAGTCAAGCATCGAAATATCAAGAAGCTTTGCGACGAAATTGGGGAATCAAAAAATCATTAATGCAATGGATATCGTGCTCTCACATACAACCACCAGGCACAGAGGCCACCTTGCCTCAACCAGTACCAATGTTTCCCATTACCACCCCCATCCCAAGAATCCAGGATTTTCTAACATTTGCAATCTCAAACTCAGTATTTCCATCCCAGGCAGAAATCGTATGCCTTGGTATATGTTCCATAAACTACCCGAAAGTCTTGCCGGACTTCCGGGCCATGTGCGTCGTAAGGAGTGTCCGGGGGGTATCATAGCCATTCAAACCGTCCATTAAATATTCAAAAGCCCTTCAATGTGTTTACCCACCCATAAAACATGCTGAATTATTCATTATTCTTTAAGGAGTGTCGTGAAATCTGTCGTTGTATCATATCTCGCCGTTGTCTTTCTCGTGAAAACGCCATAATGATGATCGGCTCGGGGGCCGAGAGGGAGTGTAGTGAATGATGAAGCAAAATAACTTTTCCCACCTGAATGTATGAATCCTTGAAGAAGTTGAATCAAAATATGTGATCAGAAGGAGTGGATGGAAAGATTACATAAGGAGGAGAGCCACGATCGGCGCCAAGATGGCGAAGAAGGTGGAGGTCGCGGGCCTGGCGGCGGCAGCCGTGACCGCAGCAGTCGGGCCGGTTGGAGTGGAGCTCGGCTCGGTGACGGTAGATGATGCACTGGGGGCAGAGGATACAGCCCCGCTGGTTCCCGAAGGAGCAGCGGTGCCTGACTCCGAGGGGCTTGATGCTGACGGGCTGGAACCAGCGCCGGTTGTCGCGGATCCAGTAGACTCCGCGGCAGACGACGAAGAAGAGGCTGTGGAAGCTGAAGCCGAGACAGTTTCCGACGCACTTCCGGAAGCAGATGCGCTCGCAGTTGCAGTGGAGGTTGCGCTTGCCTCGGTGGACTCTGCGGTAGACTCTGTCGAGGATGCGCTTTCAGAGGCTGAAGCTGTCCCGGTTGTTGCGGTTGAAGGCGTGGCCGATGCTGTGGTGGATGCGGCCGACGTCGAAGACTCGGACGAGGAGGGAGTCGCAGGTGCGGACGAGCTTTCAGAGACGCTAGAGGATGCCGTTGTGACGGAAGTGCTGGTGGCGGAGGCAGTAGTCTCAGATACCGACGAAGGACCACTGGTTGGCGAGGACGCAGGCGTAGGAGTGGACGTGGGAGCCGTAGTGCTCTGGGCAGATGTGGTTGTAGAACTCTCAGTAATAGGCACGGGCGAGAAGCTAGTTGCCTGACTGATCTGGCTTCCAGTACTGACGGTTGGTGTTCCTGTCTCTACTGGTTCTCCAGCAGTAGTGGTCGCTGTTACTGTTGACTGGCCTGTGCAGAAGTCGAGGTATTGCTGGAACTTCGCATCGACATATGCAGCCTTGGTTACCTTGCTATCGTCGGCATACTTGTCGAAACATGCCTCGCATCGGCTGAGACCAGTCTTGAATGATGAGTTATCCTCGCAAATATCGGGGTCCTTTCCTGTAGCCTGGACTTGGACGTAGATGTTGTTGCAGATAGGATAGCAGGCTGCTGGAGCAACAGTGTCATCACGCTTGCTGAGGAAAGCCCGTCGCTCGTAAGTCTTGCCGGGCTTATGCGGATGCTTCTCATAAGTTTCAGCAGTACTTGTGGGAGCAGGCGCAACGGTGGTTGTTGTGGCAGTTACCGAAGCTGGTGGGTAGTGCGTCAACGAGGTCTGAGATGCCCAGTTGCCTGTGGTGATGGTAGTCGTCTTGTATTTACCATGCTTTCCCTTGATAGTCTTCGTGATGACTTCGTACTCAAAAATATCGTACGAAAGACCGAAAGCATTGGGGTTGAGATTGAAGTAACCTTCGTTGGGATCAATGTAGCCGGTTTCATTCTTCTCCCAGTCCAAATCGGAAAGGATGTAATCCGGGGCATCGACACAGTATTTGGGCTCACAGACGTACTGATCGACGGGTGAATCCGCCCACAGGTCACAACCTCCGGGCTTGGGAGGGTTACAGACTTGTCCGGGCTTGCAGCCCCAAGTGAGGTCCGACTTCGGGTTGTACGTAGCCGCAAGTCCAGGCGCGTTCGTCGGTGCAGGGCAAGCCTGGACGTCCGTATAGGTCACTGTCGTCGTCGTGGGAGGAAGGGTGAGAGTGACCGGAGGCACAGTCACGGTTGAAGTCACCACCGACGTCGGGCCAGGAATCACGCTAGTGAACGTGGTGCCATCCTCGGTAATCGTAACAGTAGAGGCCGGGGCAGTCTCGGTCAGAGTGGTAATTACGGTGGTACCAGGGAGAGTGGTTGTCTCAGGCGGAATAGTGATAGTCTCGAGGTCCGTCGTAGTGAGGGTCAGCGTGGTGCCCGGAAGGGTGATTGTAGTCAGCTCGCCAGCAATGGTCGAGATGATTGTCGAGCCAGGCAGGGTGATCGTCTCAGGGGGAGAGGTGATAGTGGCACCTGGTCCAGTGACCGTTGCAGTAGCGAAGATTGACGTGGGGACAGTCACGGTGGACGCCGGCAAGGTGATTGTAGTAAGCGAACCGGAGATGGATGTAGTCACCGTAACTGGCGGTATGGTGATTGTAGAAGCAGGGAGCGTAACAGTTTCGCCAGGGCCAGTAACTGTTGCGGTCGTAGGCACGATGATGGTTGAGGCTGGCAAAGTGATTGTTGTGAGGGAGCCCGAGATCGAGGTGGTCACAGTGACCGGCGGCAAAGTGATTGTGTCTGGCGGAGAAGTGACCGTCGCTGTTGCTGTGCGGGTATTGGTGCGAGTGATGTACGAGACGACGGGAACCTTGGAGATAATGGTGGTAACGTAGGTTTCCACTACAGTCGTATAAGAAGTCTCCCGGATGGTGCGGTCATTCGTGACAGTAACAGGTACAGTGACAGGATAGCTGGTTGAGACAGTGATAGTATCGTAGAAAGTCTTCGACACGTAGATGGTGGTCGAATCGGTGTATCGCTCAGTCTGTCGGTCTGTTACAGTGGCAGTTGCGGTCGCAGTCGCAGTCGCAGTGGCGGTCTGGGTCTGGATTTCGGTGTAAGACGCCGTGATGGTGATTGGCTTCGTGTAAGTCGTCTTGCTAATCCAGGTAGACACACTCCAAGCTGTCGTCGTCGTAGTGTGGTCCAGCGTGATGGTGTAAGGAACGCTTGTCGTGTAGACATATGTCGAGACGATGGTTGTCGGTGTTGTGAAAGTTGTAACAGACGTCACCGTAGCGGTGCGAGTAACAGGCTTCGTGATAGTGGCCGTGTTGGTCACTTCTTTGGTCTTGTCCTTAGTTACAGTCTGGTAGTCGGTGACTTCTTTGGTTTTATCCTTGGTGACAGTCTCGTAGTCCGTGACCTTTTGAGTCTGAGTCTTGGTGAAGTAGTAGTTGCTGGTCAAGACCTCCGTCGTCGTGAAAGTGGTTGTGATGTACTGAGTGACACTCGACACCACAGTCACTGGAATCTCAGTTGTCACAATATGTTTGGTGGTAAAGGTTGAGACCGAAGTGTAAACCTTGGTAGCGGTCACCTCCTGAGTCTGGGTGACAACTTGGGTGCGATCCTTGGTCTCCGTGTACTTTTGAGTTTCGACTTCCGTTTGGATAACCGTTGTGGGGTACTTCTGAGTAACCTCGATAGTAGTTGGCACTGGAACAGTCGTATATTCGGTGATGTACTCTGTTTTTGTTGTCGAGGTTACCACCGTCTTGGTCTCGCAGATCTCGTGGTTAGTCCGCTTTCTGCCGTACGTGGGGTACCCGGCTGGTTCTGAAGTGGTCGGCTCAGGTACAGGTTTGCAGCTGAGATCAATTAGTACTAAGATCCACTAGAATAGAGTCTTGATCCTGTAATCTGCACATTATGCATCCGATGCCAGCTCATAGAAGGTTGGGAGCTAAGACAGTGGATGATGGGATTCGGTCGTCTTCCCACTAGCGACTAATGACCCGAATCGTAGACGAGTAAGCGTAGAAGATGAGGTTTTCACTTACATGGCAACTGTCGTCGTAACAGGATACGAGGTGACGCTAGTCTTCACTACGGTTGTCGTCTCATAGTCAGTTGTGGTGTAGGACTGGGTGGTGAAGACTGTCTCGGTGCATGTGGTTCTGTATGTTTGTCAGAAACGTCGCCCTATATTCTCTGGTAGAGGCAGATAGACTCACGTGGTTGTAAGAGTGGTAGGCTTCTCCGTGGTGACAGTGGTCTCGATCGTCTTCCAAACGGTCTCCGTAGCTGTCTGCGTCTCTTTCACTTTCTCCGTGACAGTCAAAGTTTTCCCCCAAGGGCACTTGGAGCCCCAATGCTCGCAATCATCGGTGTTGGTGTTGTAGTCCTCAGTCTTCTTCGAATCAGTGGGTGTTGGCTCTGGCTGGGCAGCGTACGACGACGCAGGCTCAGCGACCGATTCAGTCTTTGCTGGGACTGACGACACCACCTCGACAACGGACTCCGGCGTGGGTGAAGGAGTGTATTCAGCAGAGCTTGCCGCATATTCCGCCGGAGACGAGTCGTTTTGTCTGGCATGTATGCCGTCCTGCGCGGCGGCACTGGCGGCCAAGGTCCCGAAGACCAAGAGTGATCTCAACAACATGATGGCCGAGTAGCTGAGGTGAACGAGAGGCTAGTTCCCAAAGGCGCCCACAGTCAATGGTAGTATGCGATGCGACGATCGACTAACGAGTGTGGGAGGGCGGCCTTTGAAGCTGGAAGGCGCGCTCAGAGGGTGCCAGGTGGGAGTTGGGGGCAGGACAAACTCAGGCGAGCTGGGAATGGTACCTGGGGGCTCATATGTATGTACGATGGGATGCAGCGAGGGGAAGGGAGGCTGAGAGCTGAGTTGGCGAGGCAGCCTTACCTGAGCTCAGAAGGAAGAGGGCTTCGTACAATGACAGGAAAAGATTCCCCGCTAGCTTTAGCCAGAGAGAGCAGTCCGTACCCCGTAAGCTAGCTGCGTGGTGTCCGCTCGGCGGGACCTCCGTCCGAGATGGTGTTGACAAAGATGGGTGGCCTATGAGCTGCGCATATAGCAAACCTCTCTCTCTCTCTGTGTCTCTCGCTCAAGCAAATGGGGAGGGCGTTAGCTAATTAAGCCAGCCAGCGAGAGGCCGAGGGCAGGGAAATGAGATGACGAAGGAATCCAGCAACATGGGAGCTAAGCTCTAGACTCCTCGTGTACTGACGTGCCACCACCCTGATGGGGGCGTGCCTCGGACGGCAGTCGGGGTGAATGGAGGCGTGGACTTCTACCATGATGCTTCACTCGAAGATCATTGGCGAATGCAAGATCGGGACAAGAGCAATGGGGCACAAGAGGCGACAAAGCCGGTGGAAGTGGGTATCGGAGGAGGGGCGTGGCCGTGTGGGAATCCACCAGGACCCTGGCCCGGGGCTTGCGAAGATGACGGCAGGGGTGTTGGCTGGAGATGGCAAGCTACTGCCTTTCAAGGCAAGCAGCGCCCGACTCGAAGATGGATGGGTCTCTGTGACAACGGCACACAGGAACGGCTCCGGAAGTGTGGTCGCCAAGATCAATAAAATGTGATGGCGACGACATGAACACTTGGGTACGCGTCCCGGAGGAGCAGCGCCTCGATACAGCAGTGTTGAAGGCTTGAGTTGTCAATAGCGAAGTGCGAAGTTACTTGCAGACCATCAGGCTGGCATCATAGCTACTCCCACATAAGAGAATCTACCTAGCTGCGATATGCCGCACGAGTGACGCGGGTTGTGGGTGATCGCCAGGGTTGGGCTGGAACTGTAGCAACTTGGGACCAAGTAGAGGTTCGTAGTGAAAGAGGCGAAAACGAAGAAGAGAAAAACGAGAAAATGGATCATCAAATCGTGTAGAGTGAGACAGTAGAGACCACAGCGTGGTGGGTGGTGAGCCAGACGACTCGCGACTCGCTCTGGTTCCCGTCTTGAAGCCTGGCCACATGGATGAGGGCATCGGCCGGCCGTTGTCGTTGTCGTCGTGCCTGGGTTGGGGGCGGGTGGCATTGGCAAGGGCCAAGACCGAAGAGCTTCCTGCACGCCCAGGGGACTTTTGGCGTGGGCCACGGACATGACTGGTCTGCCCTGGTCCCGCTCGCGCAAGACTCGTCCATCACGCTGCAAGCCAGGGTTAACTGCACATGTATGCCTGTGCTGTTGGATCGGCCTAGGTCGGAACGGGCAGAACGAGGTGGATATGATAAGTAACGTAACAAGTAACTCTTCAATGAAGAGGCGTTGGACCGACAAGAATTCTGGGGCCTAGACGTGTCGGGAAAGCAGTAGGGTGGTAGACATGCGGGATGCGAAGCGCCTGCGACGGTTGAGTTCCGGCGTGGGAAACAAGATTGAAGATCATCGACCCAGGGACGCAGACGATATTGCTTCCAGATTGCCAGGCACGCTGGAAAACTTGTTGGTCAAGGTGCCAGAACGTGGCAAAACTCGAATTAACAAGAGACGAACCCGAGCAGTTGTGCGACTGGCATGGCTCGACGGCAGCGTCCGAGTGTCCCTTGCGGAAGATCAATTACCGGGCACAAAGGAAACAGGCTGCCATCGAGTCGTCCAAGATGCTAGTATCCGGTCGATTGCAGCGGGAAGAGGGGCTGTGAGGCAATCCAAGTAGCACAGCATGAGCCCAGAGGTGCCGCTTGTGCGCACTGCGAGGCGATTTGAGAGAACAATTGGTGACAGGATTGTGTCTCAGGGAGATTTCGTGTGATGGGGTCGTATTGATGCAATCATCGGCGATGCGGTGCAAGCAGCGAGGAGAATCCGGGGCAAATTGGCCATGCGCCTGGCGATGTTGTGCCGTCTTGCTGTCTTGGACGTAGCCGTGAATCATGACTCGATCTCGACCACTGCTTTGGACATCTTGGAGGCAAGGCTGGTGACAGTGTAAGCATAACTCGGTCTCCGTCATAAGCAATGAGGTATTTGTAAGGTCTCAATATTGAACATGGCATGATGCATGGCCGGATTCGTGGCCATTTTGCAAGTGCTGATTGCTCGACCCATTGAACAGAGCCATGACATAGCCGTACATGGAAGTTTCTTCGTGAGATCCTTGTCGTAAATTGGATTCAATTGCAACGAGGGTGGTTGGGATGGTCAGGCTGAGGGAACGGCGGCCGGGTGGAAAAATGCGTGAAGGAGAAGAAGTCAGCAGAGAAGGATGAGATGGCCAGGAACAGGGGACAAAAACGCACTCACAATAGACGTGAGCTAATACGAATTAAGCTTAGCATCTCAGCATGGAATTTTCGCTCCTGCCCTATGAGAAGGACCGCTCAGAGCGGGCTTTCTTCTTTTGGCCCTGTTTGCTGATCTAATACTGGGGACGGAAAGAGGGGTAATGGGTGAAAGTGGGTCGCTTCCGTCCGTGCCTGCTCGTCTTCCAACCCGGACTTCCCATTGGTGCAAACGACGATTACCTCATCAAGCTAGACTGGGAGGGGCCTAGCCTCCCGGCCGCCGTTTCTCGCACTCTATTCTCCCGTCCCTTCTTCCCGCCTTCAAGGTCGTCGTCTCTCCATCCACCATCAATCAATGTTTCGCTTCCTCGGCGAGGACCGACTTCGAGGCTGGCCGCCACCTCCACACCCGACGACTCCATCTAGATGAGAAAGCCATCGGGTCTTTTCCAAGTTTCGCTCGGTCTGTGGCATGATTGCCCGCCTGTGGCAGGCTGGCTGCTATGCTCATCAACACGATTCATATTGCGGCATCGCCGCCAGAGTCTGGTGGTCGTCTTACGGTTCACCGACTCTTAATATTGTCAAGGATACGTCTTACTCGACCCATCCTACAGGGCTGACGCCGTCATCCTACCACACTTTATTTTAGTGAGCTTCTGGCTCTGCCTGTTCCTGACCTAGAAGGCTGGAGACTCGATGCTGGAGCTCGCCCGAGCTCCCTGGTCCCGATCCTGGTCGCAATCCACTGCTCCAACTGTGCTGGTCCCATCCAGGCCTTGCAGCTCTGCTTGGCGGCTCGTCTATTGACTGACTTGCAGATACCTTTCCCTTGTTTCGACCACTGCCACCACACCACCATGTATGCATGCTGATGCCGGGTCCGCTGCGCCCAAGAAGTTCATGAGAGGCACAGGCAGCAGCCATCTGCGTCCCGCCGGCAGAGCAGGCTTTTGCTTCCTTCAGGCTCATGACCCCGAACCATGCCACTGCCGTTGGTGCGCTGTCTCTCCTGTCGCGCAAGTCTGGTTCGCCTCAAGTGTCGGATTACTTGCCGCGAGGAGTAAAGACAAGCACTGGTGCTGACCAGATGCTGTGCCAGAGAAGTCAAAACTACGGCCAGGCAAAGCAACCACGTATCATTAGGGAAATTCCAATTCTTCTCACGCGGCAAACTCCTGAGGAAACTTTCTCCCCATTTAGCCGACAGGGTAGCATGTTTGTCTGCCACGGCAACCAACTCTTTGCTCTTGATCCCTTGAGTTGGTGTGGTTGGTTCGTCCCAACAAGTGTTGACAGAAGCCAGCTGTGTTTGTGCTTACGGTCGTCCCTGTCGGGGATGCGGTATCGCTGCCGTGTTGCCGCACACTGAGCACTGCCTGCCTGTGCCACACCCATTGTTGCTTCTATGTTGGTGCTGGGCAATTCGTTGCTCTCCTCAAAGTTTACACGAGACAATTACACAGCGCAAGCTGTGGGAGCGATCGACAAGCAAGACACTTCGAGCCTGATGAGAGAGACTTCGAGCCAGACACAGGATGCCTATCCCAAGGCGAAGTGCACTCTTCCTTCCATAGGATCAAGCTCAGTAGCCATGGAGTTCATTGACTAGCCCACTGAATGGTGAGGCTGAAGTCGCCATGTTTCTGCGATCGGCACCAGAACCAGTCGTTCTCCTCTGGGATGCCAACCCTCATCCCTCATAACCCACCAATCATGACGAGAGCTGCTTCCACACTCAAGAAAGTCGGTACGAGCTTCTTGTCCTCGTGAATGGCCCCATCCGAGAGTCCGCCGAGCCCGACCTGCCTTGTCTAGGGCCCGAAGACTTGCATAAGCACATCGCATCCTCTACTACCCTCCATCTTCGGTTGCCTCCTCCAGTAGTCCTTCACCCAGTGGGTCCAGCCTTACACACACACACTGAGTTGGGCAGTCGGACTGACTCTCTTTGTGGCAATAATCTTATCATTGTCTTTGCCGGCTTGTTGGCTCTCTCTCATCGTTCCCCGTCGCCACCGTACTGATCCGTTCTCTCGGACACCCGGCGAAAGCGACTCTGCGGGGTTGAGTCGATCTCGAACGTGTTCTCGAGCCCTCCGTTTTCATCTCTGTGCGGCTATGCTGTAATCGAAACGTCGGTTTGGAAGCCTTTCCTGAAAATTTGCACCACAGGCTTACCACCTGGTTGTCGGCCTCAATACGCTCGGGGAAGTCTGGCTCGTCTTGCTTCCAGACTGGTGGATCTTACCGCACTTTGGACTCCATTGCCCCCTCTGCTTACTCTGACATCCCGTTTTCTGCTTCTTACTCGGAAGACCCTTTGCCACTTGCTGCTGGGAGCACCGTGCTATCCCGCCCCAAATAAGCACCTGGAGCAGCCGTTATGCGCTGAGACAGCGACGACCTCCTTGAATTGCTGCATAACGTCTCAGAAGCCGAACAACTCGATCAAACGTCGTGGATACGATGGCTTCCTCTAGCTTCGTTCTGTTCGCGGCCTTCGTCGGCCTCACAGCCGCGCAGTATGAAGGATGGGAACCTACGCAAGTCAGCGCGGCAATGTGCTATTGGGAAGCACCGAGAGGTAGCAGCCCCAAACCTTCTATCATGGACGAAGACTGACGCCCTGAAGCTGCCGTTATTCGCGATACACTATGGCTTGATGGAGGGGATCTTACTTGGACGCAGAAAATGAGCAACGGCGAGAACGAACTTTCTAGTAGAAGTGAGCGCCTCGACCTACGGGTCAGAACTGAATCTAACTCTCGCAGACAATCCACTTGGTCTTATGTATTCATTCAACTTCAGCAAGCCATTCGATACGAAGACCAATCTCACCACCTTAATCGGCACGACGTCAAAGGCTCCTGGAGGAGCAGGCCCTGTCGGTAGTTATTCTCCTAACATGATTGACGGCGCACTTCTGTACAATGATGCCGAGTTCTACCTATACGGAGGCACTCTCCTAGCGGAGATAAAAGGCACAGAGGCACCAGACGCAGATAAGGTCGTATTCCATCGTGAGTACCAATATGGCGTGGAAAAGCCAGGGTTTCAGAAGGGCACCGACCGGCAGTCCTTCCCTGGCGGTATCACGCAATTCGTTGCCCACGGTGCGGCGGTCAGCGCACCGTCTGAGAATAAGGCATGGTATATCGGAGGCATGCGCTCACCCATCTGGGGGGAGATCTACAAGATTTACCAGAACGATACGCACATCGCCAACTCCACGTCAAGTACCTTGATCACACTTGACATGACCAAGCAACTGAGCGAGACGTTCTCCAACGAGACTTTGCAGGTGACACCGAGAGCGAACCCGTCAGCCGTCTGGGTTCCGGTCGGAGAGAAAGGTATCTTGGTCATGGTTGGGGGCGTTACGTTCCCTGAATTCACTACCAATGGCTTGAGAACGTCTGCCAATTCTCAGGATAGTGTAAGTTTCTTAGTCAAGTACCATGGCACATCTTCTTACATCTATCATAGGAAAAAGATAGCCCAGAATTCATGAAGACCATCGACATCTATGACATTGCCGGCAAACAGTGGTATCAACAGAAGACGGAAAATGGACCTGGTGCACTTACTCGAGGATGTGCCGTGCTAGCTACCGCACAGGATCGCTCGAGCTTCAACCTCTACTACTATGGCGGATATACTGGCGTTGACGCTACGTCAGGTTTCAGTGATGCCGTCTGGGTTCTGTCCATGCCGTCTTTCCAGTGGATCAAGTTAAACGATGGGACCGACAACCACGCCCGCGCTGGACATCAGTGCGTGATGCCCTATCCTGATCAGATGATAGTCGTCGGAGGATATGCGGCGATGGCCGGCGATGGCAACCCACCTTGTGTTCCAAACTTCTTCCACACTTTCAACGTCTCCAGCGGAGAATGGCAGGACAGCTACAGCCCAAGCAAGTGGTCCAACTACACCGTTCCCACAGCCGTTCAGAGCAAGATCGGCGGCAATGCACAGGGTTCGGCAACGGCCACGACGCCGGTGGCATCAGGCTGGGCCGATCCGAGTCTCTCGGCTGTCTTCGCCGCCGAGTACACCACAAAGATCAACACATGGTACCCCTACACCGAGGCGAAAGAGACTGACCGTCCCATCGTTGACGATCCTGGCAACGGTAACAACGGTGGTGGTGGCGGCACTCCAAAGTGGGTCGCACCCGTTCTTGGAGTTGTCTTAGGTCTTGTCTTCATCACTGGCATCTTGGTCGGCTTCTGCCTATGGCGTCGTCGTAAGGTCCTCAGGCGGGGCAATGGGACTGCAACCGCAACCGACGACAACGGATCGCGCATCATCTCCTGGATTAGAGGTCAACCCAGTGAGCCTGCGAAGGCGCCGACTGTTACGACTGAAGAGACCCCATCCACTTTGGACATGGCGGAGGTCCGCACACCACCCCCCGCCCCTGCAGCTTCTCCGGCGCCGGTTGTGGCCCATGAGATGGCTGATGATCACATTGCCGAACTTCCTGGTGAGTATCTTTCATCGACATTGAAAAAGAAGACTGCTAACCAGCCCTAGATACCTCACCTCGCGCAGAGCTTCACGGTGTAGGCCTCACCCCAGTCGAAATCATCAACAAACACACCCACTTCGGCACGGGCAACGGCTCCAACCCCGGCACAACACACCAGTCGTCCTACTACGCCTCCGTATCCAGCAACGAGAACGCATCCTCCCTATCACGGTCTTCAGGAGTCCTGGGCTTCCAGACCCGCGCGCAGTCTCCTGAACCTGGCCCGCCGTCTCCGCCTGTCTCCCACTCCACTCCTGCCGGTCGCCACGACTCCGATGTCTCGGGTCTCAGCGACAACGAGACCCGGCATCTAAGACACATTAGCCAGGCGACGGTCAGTTCGGCATCATCTGGCGGCGAGCAAGAGGTTTCCGGTGCGCAGCAGGGTGCTCGCGGAGTCCCCACGACGGTACCGGAGATGCCTACACCTGGTATTCCTGAGACACCGACACCAGGACACCCGAGCCCTCTTAGTCCGCCAACAGGGGCGTCCGATGGCGAGGATTACATCTCGGCGAGGATGTTGCCGGTCAGCCCCGCTGGAACGGGCACGCTAAGGAGGAGTATGTTCCACGAGAGTGAGGATGATCTTGGGTCCAAGAAGTAAGGAATCCGAGGATATTCTGGCGGCAATTTGCAAATGAGGATATGATATTTAGATATTCGTAATTTATTTCCTAATTCCAATTTTTTTGGGTTATTGACTTTCCATTCTCATCGCTGCATGTGTCGAACAGGTTCTCTCTCGTGAGGTAAATACTTGAAGCTGGGTTGTCGTACCATCCAGACCCTAGTCCCTAGTATTGAGGTAGAATTGGTTCTCTTTTCATTTCTTACCCTCCCGAGCGCAATGCTCTAGACGAGTTTCTCGCCATGTAAATAAGCAGATAGACGCCAAACTGCAGCACCACAACCCCTACCATCAAATAGTCAAGGCACACCGGCACTACTTCCCAGGGGCAGACGTAAAGGTGCGTGAAGGGCGCCTCCCAAGACGGCAAGAAGATTCCGATGGTGCCCAACAAACACGCAATTATAAGAGCGACGACAGTCGCGCGTCTTAGTGTGTGGCTTTGAGCCCAGAGCTCCGTCTGCTCCAGCTCCATGCCCAGCAGAAGAACGAGGGCCGCCTGGATCGGCTGATACACAAAGAACCATGTCATCATCTTGACAAACGCCCGGAATACCACGTAGTCGTTGAACGCGTAGACCATCAGCAGGAAGTTGAAGCCGACGAACAGATGCACCGTTGCTCGGGACGATGGAGCATCCCAGCATGCGGTGATGTGTGTCAATCTGACCCACTCGATGGGCTCTTGTCGCGCGTCTAAGCTCTCTGGTTCTTGGGGCTGTATTTCGAGAAAGTCGTCGGGGCGAGTGCTCGTAGCGCCACTGCGCCTAGCATCGGCGGCGTCTGCTGGCTCTTGACATGGGTGGTAGGTCAGTAAATCTGACAACCCGAGAGGCTAAGGAGGATGCAAGAAGAGGGGTCGTCACACGGAAAACGCACCCGGATTGAAAAACTGCTCAAAGGCTAGGCATAATGGGCTTATGAACAGCACCACGGCAGCAACTTGCCCAAAGCTCCAGCTGTTCTCATCCTCGGGGCCTTCTGCTCGTATCAGTAGCAGTTGTTTGAGACCCCATGATGCTGTGGTCACGACCCAAGCGACCTATGAAGGGCTTAGCAGCAATCCATACGCCATGAAGGCAGCAAGAGGCTATATGAAGGGGTTGGTAATTACACACTTCAGCAAGAAATGAGCTGCACAGCTCCAAATACAAGCGCCCCAATATCCACGAGACAGCCAACGGACGAGCGATGAATAGCGTATGCGCATGCTGACCTAGCACTCGACGTAAGCCAATGTCCTTCCCCTTGACTATGACAGCCAACTTCAATCGCATGAATGACCTATAGTGAGAGGTCCAGCGGGAGACTCCACGGCTCATCTTCACCGTTCTGATGATCAGGCCAAATACCAGCATAGACACTGAAAAGGTCGTGTCTGCGAGCATTGCTATTTCAGGCACGCTTCCGTTTGAAAGTCTCGACTCGTTGAACAAGCAAATTGCCCTATAGTCGGTGAGTTTGGTTCCGTCGGAAGCGTCCATCTTGACTTTGATTGGAGTGTTGATAAACATGGCCACGCTGAGCATCGTGACAACGCAAAAGATCAACACCAGTCTCCACATGAAGCGCTCCGGGTGGTTTGCGTAGTAGGTCCGGAGATGAGATAATGCTGCAAGGTGCGCCACGGATGAGAACCAGCTGCGGATATTATGTATCAGCGTTGATCTGCATTAGTTTCTTGTAGTGAGTTGTAGTAGGGAAGCTTACGCAGTGTAGACAATTATCATCCAGTGATAGGCAGAAATCATGCGAGGTAGCTCGTGGTAGCCGCTGATCAAGACGGCGAGTCCTGTGGCGATTTGGATGTCGCTCATCGCGAGGATACACTGCCTCAACGTCAGAACTGCATCGGAAGTACGCTATAACGCTCCGTCCAACTGTAGAAACTATCGGATAGCGAGCAAATGCCATACCTTGTTAAATTCTCTTTCTATAGAGGAATCTCCTCTTTCACCTAATAGCCAAGCGAAACTGACGCCGAGGGTTGAAAGCGCCCATCTAACCCTACGCAAAACTGCCACATCGATAGCGTTTGGTCTGTCCTGGTTCTTCATGGCATGCCCTGGCTTCCGGAGCGGGTCAAGTTTTGGATCAAAGACGAAGACGTAGTAAATAATTAGAAGTAGGATCATCAGACAACCAGTTCCTACGAAGCCAATAGACACCTGATATTTCATTAGTGTCATAGAAATTTGAAGGGAGGCGAAGAGCCCGCTTACCCCGATCCCACTGACATCAGGGTCGGACATGTCAGAGGAGTCTGGGGGATTTTCGCAGTCTATCATCATGTCGGTCCCTTGGACGTAACCTCTTGACTGACGGAAGACCAGTTGTTCACGTTGGAAATGTGCAGTTGACAGGGATGGTTCACAACAAGAGCAAGATGCAGCGGTTGAGATTGCAAAGCATGATTGCCGTCCAGTAGCTTAACTGAGACAGGTCTGCAAAACCACCCCTACCTGAATCAGCCACACTAGAATGCAAGCTGACGGTTAGAAAAGCAGGAATGTTGTACGACCGGGCTAATAGGATTTCGCGTGAATGTGTGAGACACGGACGGAAAAGGTTTTGCTATCCGGGCGGATACTTCAACTAAGGCGGATAACTACCTATGTTATGCAGGATAATCTATTTTTTACTTGAAAACTTCTACTATTACTGTCGTCTCTATCGTCTCTATTGTCCCTGTTGTCCTTGTTCCTATCCCTGTCCCTGTTCCTATCGTCGTCGTCGTCGTCGTTGTTGTCGTCCCTATCGTTATCTATGCCTACTACCCGCCTGGAGAGCAAAACTTGAGTAAAAGTGAGCTGAGAAGCGACAGCCCTCTGTTTAGAATGTTCTTTCTCTTTTTGAATCAATCGCACTTTTCAGGGCTCTCAGAACTAATACAAGCGAGTTAAAGGAGCAGCATCTCAGCTGATTCAAGCAAGTCTTTCATGCAGCAAGCACGCGAAATAAAACTGATGTATTCAGAACTTGAAGGCTTTCACTGCTACAATCTTGCCCATCAATTTCTAATCGCGACACAAATCCTCCCATTCCCTTTAGTAACTTTTGTGTGCCATGAATCCCAACACCGTAACTACCAAAGTCGCTGACGTGACGCAGAAGCTTGCTACACCCCAGCCGCCTGAGAAGTCTGACTTGACGAACCACCAAGTGAAGCCAAGTGCGGTGCTGATGATCATCATCAATACTGTTATGACAACAGATATCGTTTTCCAATGCCAATCCTCCTCAAAGTAAACGCCCCACCCGGTGACAGGTTTGCTAGCCTCGCCAACAAGTTGACTATCTTTCTTCATGGGCATATAGCAGATCACCGATGTTTGACTCGGATCAAGACATCCTGGGTTTCTGAAGTGATGGAGAAGATAGTTCTTTTCCACGCGGAAGGGTTCTGTGGGGGCTTCTGGGATATAGCGGTATTTCGAAATTGCAGATGAGGTTGGCCAGCAGCCACAGCAAAAGACCGAATCGGCAGGGCAAGCAATAGAGTGCCTTTGGAGGCTTTGAATGAAGTTACTGCAGTCCACGTGTACCTGTGTTGTTTCAAGTGTCAGCTAATGTCATCTGAGATGAGCGAGTGATTTACACACCATGCAGTTACCAATCCCAGAAACTGTCCTCAAGGAAACACGCGAAGCAAACTTCCTTTCTTGGTGAAACCTGTGCCTGAGAAATTTGAAGAAGTCGTTGTCACTTCTCAGCTGTGATGGTTCAATGTCTGCATGACGCAGAACCTTGGCAGAACCCTCCCCTCCAGCTTGGAGACTGAACAAGAGAAACAGGTTGTTTCTTTGTGTGCCCTGGCTGCTCAGCGGCTGGTTCGAAGGAGTCGAGACGGTCGGATTAAACTGTGGAAGGCTGGAATTTGTCGCTCGGTCGCGGCTGCCTGCATTTGCGACACTTGATAACACTGACACTGTCCATTTTGCAGCACGATATATCCATTCCATCGACGAACTTCTTCCATTTTGACCCTTGTGTGATTGCTTTACGTTTGGCCCGGACAGGAAAACCCTGAGATTTTCCAGCTGCGCCGCTTGGAGACCATGGTAATCGTCATAAAGTTTCTTGCCGCACGCCTAGGGTATCCATGTCAGTGTAATTACTTTGCCATCAATATGCCGTCAGTTCTTACGCAGGTCCATCTGACACGACTGGCTCCGGGAGATACCGATGGCTCCCAAAGAAAGTCAAACCACTGCGGACTCCATCTGTCGATGATTTCTGGCAGAGAGTGGCTTATTTCTAGCCACTCATGGAGACTTTCGTGAGTTTCTCCCATGTGCGTCTCAGTACAGTCTTCCCGACTTGCTTGCAGGGAGTCTGGTTGATCTTCTTCGGAGGCATCCTGTTGGACGACTTCTTGTGGATCGTCTTCCTTTTGGTCGGGAACATGTACTCTCACTGGCTTTGTGACTATTCCTGTTTCTACCACATGTAGTGTTCGAAGGCTTTCTTTGAAAACTTTCATGTGGTCACTTTTTATGATGAATTCTTCCATCTCTCTTTTCTTTTGGAGAAGAAGTTTCAAGTCAGCGTCTGTGTCGACTTCTTCGGAGTCACTGATATCGGAGTCATCTTCCATATCAGCCTCATCGCGAGACCGTCCTGAAGTCCCTCCGTGGGAAGAGCGCATTCTCTGCACCATACTGAGGAGATGTTGTTCTTGATCCTTCGCTGCCATCGGCGGCCTATCGATATTTAGTCGACGGGCTGCGAATTCTGGGTCACACCTTTTTCTTAGCGAGTAAGCAATGTACTTCGAATCAGCCCTGACGCGTTTTGCGCCATATTTCTGCTCTATTGCTGCCGCATCATTTCGCAGGGCTTTACCCATGAGACGCAGAGCGCGAGCACATAGTCTTGTCATAGCTTCACCCTCGATGCCTCTCAGGCCAAGTATGAAGGCATGCTCCAAATCCTCGTCGTTGGTGAAGAGAGCAGTTATGAACTCCCGAAGAGCCTCGAGTTCATTGCCTTGAACGGAAGACTTCGAACTGTTGCTCTGTATGTCAGAGAATATACTTTCGTTGTCGGAGATTATCGACTCGGAGTCCTCTGGTTCATCGTTAGAGGTATCTAAAGCTGGAGCTTCGCTCTCTGAATCGGAGGTGATAAGCTGTTCGGTGCGGTCGTCGCCAGACGCGATCACTGGCTTCTCACCGAACGTTTCGGCATCGATCTCAATGTTGCGATGGGATGATTCCACCGTCTCTTGAATCTCCTTGAGTTCGGCTGGATTTCGATCCCATATAGTCGCGTCGTTCTCTGAATCGGGCGTGTTGCGCTGTTCGGTGCGGGTTTCACCAAATGCTGTTGCTGGCTCGTCATCAGACGCTTCGGCATTCGTCTGGGCTGGTTCCCATACTTTGTGACTTTTCCTGAGCCCGGCTCTTTCTCCGTCCGATACGGTCACACAGTGTTCTGATCCAGAGTCATTTCGCGCTGCCCAATTCCCACGAATCTTCGCCCGGGATTTCCTCTTTTCTGAATGGGACCCGCCCACTCGTGCTTTGACTTGCTCCATTGGGCAGTTTTCGCATCTATAAAATTGACAATTCGGGCAGCCAGGTGTCCTGTTGCAGTTCATTCCCGAGTCCCCACACTGACACTGTTGTCTGTTAGCTGTAGTCTGTCAAAACCTTCCATTGGTATTGCCTACACATCTCCAAATCCATTCATACCCGTTTCCCTCACTTGATGACCACGTGGTCGACTCCATTTGTGCAACAGTACCCTGACTGCCGGGAAAGGATGAGAAGCTTTGGGACTGAAAAGTAAGATAACGTGATGAAGGTTGCTTTATGGCAAATAGAAAGATATCGCATTTCCCACTTGTCGTTGACTCGCAAGAATTGAAACAAAATTTGCAGCTGAAGCACTCGATATGCGTAGTCAAGGTCTTTCGCAGACAGGCTGCCTGGAAGAATGCCGTGATCAAGGTAATCCTACGGAAGAAGGTGCTATTTAAAACATTGGTCTTTAAGGGAACTCGACTAAGTGAAGGAGTACTTCAGATATGATAATGACAATGAAAGACAGAAAGTTCGTCAAACACTCGGCAGCCTGATTGAAAAGTTTGTCGCCAGCACCAGGCTGCAGATGACCAACGTCTCGGCACGAGGCGCAGTGGGATGCAGTGGCTTTCCAACCACGTTAGCGAATCTTTCTCATTCGTCGGTCCCGGCCACTCTGTATCCAGTCACGAGATGCAGCATGAATAAACGTTCATTGGTCGTTGTCATCTTGAATTCATGGATTCGGCCGCCTGTGGTCGAGAGGGATGGTTCGCAAGAGATGTCAGTCTATATCATGAATCAAAACAATAGATATGGCTACTGAAGTCCCTGAGACTCATAAAACCAGCGAAATGAACTGGGCCGCAAGGCCTGATTCGTTCATGAGGACGGCGGACTAAGGACCTGAGGCGCTTCTGCTGGGTCGGTTCTGTTGAGCGAGATTCGTTTACGACGGCAAGAAGCGTATTAGGAGCGCTCATCGTACATCACTGGCCACTATCAAGACAAGAAATAGAACATCATAATCAGACCTATGCAGTCAGGCAAGTAGGATGAGACGGGGTTTCTACTCAATTTTGACAAAGACTGTATCGCATCCTTCCTTACATCTATCTCTCCGATTACTGTGCATACTCCTTGCGAATGGCGGCACAGGATTCAATCTACCACCTTTGACAGCAACCGCAATAGTGACGCTGAGTGGACGGATGCTTGGGGAAGCCATATATCACATTGGCTTGAATAAATTGCCATGTATCTAATATTTAGTCCTTCCGTTTGCTAAGCAGTTCTTCAACATTCTTGTCACATAAGATTAACGACAAGCCGATCGGTGTGTCAATGCGCATGAGCCATGTTCATTTCTCATCTCTTCGCTATTTCCTCTTTGAATCATAAAGTAACATTACACCCAACATGCCACGGGCAAATCACGCCTCGCTCGCTTTACGGTGCTTCTCCCGCACAGAGTTCGCGGAAGAGCTGATGCTAGTCTTAGACGATGAATGCCGCAGCGACCTTTCCGCCACACTCTCAGCCCCGGAGCCGCTGTCCGTCCGCGTGACGCTGCTCTCGCGGGCCAGCGGCGACGGTATATCGGGCGTGACGGACCTCGACTCGATGTTCGGGCGCTTCGCCTTGGACATGGACCCGAGCTTCTTCCGCCTTTTGTCGGATGCATTGGAACCCGTGCTGGCTTTCCTGCTGACGGTGCCGTCTCCATCGTCTCCCGGCATGGTCGCAACGGAGGGCGTGAGGCTGCGCGAGGAGCTCGTCGAGCTGCGGCGGTGCGCACTGGTGGTGCTACTCCGGCGTCGGTGCTCGCGCTCGATGGCTGCGGCGCGGGGGTGAATCGTCGTCTTTTCGCTGCCGTGGCGGGACGGGGAGCCGGGGCGGAGGGTGTTGGCGCGGTCGACGCGGTGCCAAGGGAGCCACCAGAAGATGCCCCAGCGCTGCTTGGCTACCTGGCGATCGCGTGCGGCGAGCTTCTTCTGGATGAGGGCGCGGCGCTCGTTTTCCTTCTCCCAGTACTCTGTGCGGTAGATTTCCCAGTTTTCTCTAAATGTCGGCGTAAATGGCTTCGCAAGCATGAGAAGCTTCACGTAGTCGCCGCCCGGGGCGAGATCCTCTTCGTGGCCGCCCTTCTCTTCGTCCTCGACCAGGATGGGTAGCGTGGGGTGATTGTCGGGGTTGAGGCTAAGCTCCTTTTCGACTTCGCGCAGGATGGACGGTTCGACGTAGCGGTAGGAGGAGCTTGCGGTGTGGGAGAAGAGGCCGTAGGTCAGGAAGAAGCCAATGGTTGAGCCCATCTCGGCCCACCAAGGTCTGCGGATGATGACGAGCTTGCAGTTGAAGCCGCGCAGGCCGCGGTTTGAGATGGGGAACCAGCGTCGCGGCCAGCGAATGCCGCGCTCCCAGATGCCGGTAGCCCAGACGAGGATGGCGGTCATGACGCCTCCCATGAAGCATATCTTCTCAAAGGTCTCGACGCCCCAGTAGACGGAGCCGCCGACGCCGCGGCCGTCCTCGCGCGGGGCAAAGAAGAGGGCGTAGCCGAAGCCGCATATCCAGGCGGTGAGCAGGGTGAAGAAGAATGTGTGGTGGCGGCGGCGGGCGCGCAGCTCGAGATATTGCGCGCGAAGGGAGGCTTCGAGGATCAGGAGGTTCAGGTATACCATGGACGGAGAGCTCGGGGTATGGCTCAGCGGGTCGGTCGGCTTGCCAGAGTCTGGTTGTACGCCGGTGGTGCCGACGGGAGACTTGGATTCTTTGCCCGGAGGCGGAGCGCCTTTGACGATGGAGTCGACGTCGGCCATGGCTGCGGTATGGGTGCGTCCGAAAGGGGGTGACTGGGTGTGGTTTTCCCCCTTCGGCGGTGGTGGTCGGGGTGCGGTGCGGCGGTCAAGAAGTTCGATCGGGACGGAATTGGAGGTTTTTGGAGGGGCCTGGACCTCGGCGGCAGGCGCGTCAACAGATGTACGCAGGCATGCGCGATGGTAGATGCGCAGAAGATGTCGGATTGAGGTGCAGGTGCAGGAGGGAGCAACGACAAAAGCTGCAGCGCTGCACTGCCCTTGGAGTGGGAGGAGGAGGGAAGAATGTGCGGTGTCGAAGTTGGATGTTTCTGCCGGCGAGACAAGGGCGGAATTGGACGGCGGTGGTCAGATGTCAGACACTGGACGGTGGACTGCCCGCCAGAGCTGCTGCCGGCCTGCAGGTGAAGTGGGCTGGCTGGCTGGCCGTTGGCTTGTGCTTGCTGGCACTGGTGCTGCTGGGGTGGAAATTCCGCTCCGTTTGGTGGGTGAAGTGGCAGGTGTGGAACGTCATAGCAAAGAGCTGCACCTGCCCTTTGGTGGGAGGCGGGTGAAAGTGGTCCTGGCGTCTTGGGCGATAAGCGATATCGATAAGGATAAGGCACCCAGTTGTTGGGGAATGGATGCTACCACGATATCAATTGCTGAAGAAGTTGAGCCATGGCCAGGGGGGAGGGAGCTTTTGTTGTCTAACTGGCCTTTAAGATTTGGACCAGTTTAGACGCAAAAACGTCTCCAATGCTGTTGGCTCATTGACAACTGGCTTCAACTGGTGTAATTACGTGGCGTACAATTAGGAGCTTGGTCTGTGTGGTTGCAGATCCAGGGACTAGAGGCAATGGTTCAGTGATTTCTTCTTTTAGAGGGATTTGAGAGCTCGTGAAGAGACAATGGCCCGCCGCCCTGGAACTTGACATGCCTACGACGGCCATGCCATGACACCAGTGTCTGTCGTTATCAAGTTCATGGAAGAGCTGATGCATTGAAACAATTCGATGGAAACAAGCTTCGTCCCTTCTCGAAAACCCAATGCGCTCGGGCTACTGCAGGCAGACTCTAACGGCTCCAAGTGTTGATGTCATGCATCCAGTCCAGATCGCATCAAACCAAACCAGACAGTCACCTACAGCAGTGTTCTGTCCCAAAAATACCAACCAGTGACGCCTACTCGAGAGTACGGCTTAGATATAATTCCCGTGCTTACGTCTCTCGACTCGGCTCAGCCAGGCAGCAAACCAAAGGCTTCATTGTGGAAGCTTCCCCCGGGACATCGGAGTGTTGGTGGCCTCTTACCGCCGACACGGCCCAATGCAGGTGACCGGCCCACATTCAGCCCGCCAAACTCCGAGTGCTAAGTCCATGAACCGCTCCGCAGCCCACCAATCCCGCCCGTCCACCCCTGTCGCCCCCAACTGCTCTCAACAAGCTTGTCGAATTACGGGCCCTCCCACTGCCAAACTGCCTCTTTGTTCCTGTCCCAAGTCAGCGTCACCACCCGTCTGTCTCTGCCACTGTCTCTACACCCCCCTCCCCCTCCAACGGCCTAGCCCTCCATTGGCAGCGTTTCCGAGATTTCTTCTCGATTTTCTCAATTGTTATCTGATCCTCCGCTCCGCCTGCGCCTTACCACCCCCGGCTCTCCGCTGACTGATGAGTCGTCGCAAGTTTCAAAGGGCCCCCGACACTGCGCAAAATCCGTTCTCCGGACACGTACATCCGGCGCCCGCAGCCACACTGACACCAATCCCACGTGTATTGCGAGCCTTGCTGCTGCCACCGTAGCGTAGCTCGCACCTACACCTGCCTGCCCTTGTTCTGTTGTCTTGCCCGTCATTCATCACGTATATAACACGCCCACCCCTCCCTTTCGCCACCCCCGTCCACCCGGTATGATACAGCAACAAACTGCCTCTGCTGTGGTGAACGGGTCGCGACTGAAGCTTGCTTCTTCCATAATCACCTCGTCCTCCTCCAGCGTCAAATCGACATCCGCCCCCAGCATACGCCCTTCCTCAGAAGACTCAATTCAACGCCGATACAGCCAGACAATGGCCGCCTCCGCCGCACCTGCGCGCCCCGATGCGCGAAGCCGTCCCGCCGGCACCTACTTCCCTCTGGGATACAAGGACGCCGTCTACGAATGGGTAAGAACCCCTCAGAAGCATCGTGACACCTAAACCCTCCAGCAGACTAACATTCTTTCTCCTGCAGTGGTCCAGCGTCACCCCCCAAATGGCCGAGCGCAACGTCCTGTCCCACATCCCCTACCTCAAAGACACCCTCGACTCGAACAAGCACGACCCCTTCGGCAAGCGCGTGTGGTCCTCCCAAATGGTCGAGCTCTCCGGCAAGAACCGCGCCCTGAATGAGTACTCCGTCGAGCGCGTCGGCGAAAAAGTCGACAACACCCTCGTCATCGTCCACGGCTACGGCGCCGGCCTCGGCTTCTTCTACAAAAACTTCGAGCCCCTCTCCCGCGCAAAGGGTTGGAAGCTCTACGCCCTCGACATGCTCGGCATGGGCAACTCCACCCGCCCGCCCTTCAAGGTCCACGCCAAAGACCAGGCTGCCAAGACCGCGGAGGCCGAGGCCTGGTTCATCGACGCCCTTGAGGAGTGGCGCAAGAAGCGCGACATCGACAAGATGACCCTCATCGGCCACTCCCTCGGTGGCTACCTCTCCGTCGCCTACGCCCTCAAGTACCCCGGCCACATCAAGAAGCTCATCCTCGCCTCCCCCGTCGGCATCCCCGCCGACCCCTACGCCGTCAACGAGTCCATGCCCGAGCCCGAAGAGTCCACCCTCCAGAACGAATTCACGCAAGACCAAAACGCCGTCACCACCGACGACCACAACTCTTCCACCGCCGCCGCCTCCCGCTCCAAGACCTCCACAAACTCCACCAACGCCCCGAAGCGGCCCCTGCCAGGCTGGCTCGTCTGGCTCTGGGACGCCAACGTCTCCCCCTTCAGCATCGTCCGCTTCACGGGTCCCCTCGGCCCGCGCTTCGTCTCCGGCTGGACCTCGCGCCGTTTCAACCACCTCCCCGCCGACGAGTCCAAGTCCCTGCACGACTACGCCTTCTCCATCTTCCGCCAGCGCGGCAGCGGCGAGTACGCCCTGCCCTACATCCTCGCGCCCGGCGCCTACGCCCGCAGCCCCATCATCAACAGGATAGACGGCGTCGGCCGCCAGGTCATCGAGAAGAACGGCGAGAAGATCCGCGAGACCGGCATCCCCGTCGTCTTCATGTACGGCGAGAACGACTGGATGGACGTCGCGGGCGGCCTCGAGGCCGAGGAGAAGCTGAAGCAGCGCCGCGCGCAGGCGCTGCTGACCGCCACCGACGAGGAGAAGGCCCGCGAGAACGGGTCCGCCAAGGTCAAGGTCATTTCCAAGGCGGGACACCACCTCTACCTCGACAACGCCGACGAGTTTAATGACTTCATTCGCAAAGAGATGGAAGACGTCGAGAAGAGCAAATTATAGACTCTTGAGTTCGTGTGTGATTATTACAGCGGAAAGAGTTTAAAATGGGGAAAGGTCTGGCAAATGCTTCACGGCGCCCGGCTGGAGTGTGGTGGCATTCTACACGGCGTTTTTTTTTAATCTGTCTTTTTTTGCATTGCATGATAACTACGGTTTACGAGCCCAAGATGGCCGAAATGGAAATATCCAGTGGGAGCGTTTGGCTTAGTCCGCTACTAGAGTCTCCTCGTCGGATTCATATAGATTTTTAAATACTGTTCTGAATAGTTATTTCTTCATTGTACACTGAGAATTTTGCCACTGGGCGAGTGACGGAATCCTTCTGCTGATCCGGCTGTGTTCCGGTAGTGCCCGGATCTGCACCGGGCCTGATTGGTCCCACATCTGTACCCCAACTCCCGAGCCGCGGTAACGGCTTCGGCCGTGTTCCGACGACATGCGCATTTCCAGGGTAGGGGTTCAGGTCGCTAGTTGGAAATATCAAGCAGAGATACACAGAAATTCTTTGTCACGTCGATTCGAAATACTGCGAATTACAATGGAGGGCAACTCTCCATAGCACCCAATTCGTTCCCAGCATTGTACACGCAGCAATGCTACCCGGAAATCGTCAGCGAGTAGCCATTGGTGCGAAACATAAATACCGTTTAATCAGCTATTGATATCTTTCGCGGCAATAAACTGTCTCGACATGGCGCTTAAACGAGGCCGCACACGCAAAGGCTGAAAGTTTGTTATGTCAGGTTGAGGTTCCTCATTAACCGCCCTCCGCCACTCCGCTCAGCTACTCATTATCCGCCCTCGCTGTTCCTGATGTATTCCGAATAGAATCATATCATTGCGGAAGTCCTCGACTATGTCAACTTACTTTCGTGTTAGCTGACACCATGTGGATGTGGCGCCGTGTGGTAGAGCGGTAGAGCCAGCAAACCCACATGATCAATTTGAGGTGGCTGCACCTGTTTGGTTTATTGCGCTGTAAGGTCAGGTTCCATTCTCAGCCAGAGAGCCTAGCTTTATATACTACTTGTTGTTTAAACCCGATCCCCTAGTTCTTTGTGAGATGGACTGCCTGCGCAGTGCTTCAAAAAGTTTTAATAATATTCAATTACCTTTGAGAAGCTCCCCACGACAATCGAGGCCCAAGTCGTAGGGTTCAGATGGCAATGAACAGTCAAGAAGGCGATATGCTTACTTGGTCTTGTCTCATCACCCAACCGCCCTTTTCCTCATGATCCTTACTTGTAATCGTCCATCGTCAATCTCCGTTCTTCCTTGCGTATTCTGACTTCGAATAATTTCAAAGCCTTCAGCTGGCTTGTGATATTTTGTTGTTTTGAAAAGTTGAGACAGCATCTCACAATCTTTTGCAGAGAAACCAAGCAAGAATGGTCAAACTGACAACACTCGTCACAGACCTCAAGCCATGGACCATATTTGCGTCGCGGTGTCAAATGCTGCATCAGCGTGGAGCATCTGTCTTTAAATACATACTGCATTGGTAAAGTCACTCTTCAGTAGCTTGTGTGTGGCGGAATGGCACAGTCATACGGAGTAGCCACGCCAAGGTATTTAATTACCCGTCGTCCGATGTGCTATGAGAAATCATTCACGGCAGATCAACTTCTTCCATTCAGGCGTGTTCATTTGGTCTGGACCGAACAGACAACACCATGGACGAGGTATGCTAGCTAAGCTTTTCTGATCAGTCACTATTGCTTTTCCGCCGTGGGCCTTTCGTTTGTCATCACTGTTCCTTCTGGCATATTCTCAACTGTATTCGGCTCAGACTTGCCGTGGTCTCGTAGGGTTCTTTTGCAAGCGTAATCAGAGTCAACATGTCTCACGCCAAGTAATTTGAAGCGATAGGTTTGAGAACACAGACTGCCGAGGAGATACACTTTGTCATGTCGACAACAAAGCCTCCTGCGAATGTAAATTAAATAGTTCATTGGATGTGCCAATCTTGTCACCTTGACTTGACACGGGGCGTTGAAATGTCCAACGGACAGGGCAAGATCCATCAAAGCGACACGCTATCTTGAGTCATGGTATAAATAGTGGTGATGCGTGGCTACAGAAACAGCTTGGCCAGCAAAATGATCCTCCACTAGGCCCTGTTCTCTGAGCTGTGAAAGACCGATGTCTGAGGATTTGTGCTGGGAAAACAGTGTCAGCAACCTTCAGGACAAATCCAGCGATACTTGACCATGACTACCTCGCGGGAACTTTTCGTCGTTGCCAGTCGTCCTTGTCTGTGTATCATAGCGGGGAATAACACAAGCGAGAAGACTGAAGTCTGAATTGCGTGTGTGGTCTGGACAATATCAACGAGAATTCTCATCAAGCGAGACCTCAAAATCAGCAAACCTGTTCCTGGCTTTCCATTCACCGTAACAGGGTACGTATAACGACTATATGGATTGCTCTACAAACAAAACTCCCAAGAAATCCCTGCTTCATTATATAGTATGGTTGGTCTCTCGGACTCGTACTCGTATGGTTCGTTCTAAACCTTGAGGATTTGCAGCCTCCAGCATGGGCACACGCAAAAACCCTGTCAGTAAACATATAAGAGGATTAATGCAGCATAGGACGGTTCTTCAGCACAATTATACCCAGGAAGGCTTCATTGAATTCGGTGCACTTAGCAGTGAGACTCGTCGACGCAACGTATTGTTGGCTCGCCTTTGCGGCTGCTCCGTAAACATTGCGTCAAGCTTCAGCTCTCGGCACTTCTGAGTGGTGACTATTTGCTGCGAATATAAGCCGGAAGGCAATGACGTGAGTTCAAATCAAGGTCTCATCACGGCAGCGAGCCATCCCTACGTGAAATCGCCAAATTTAGGTCTTAGCTTCACGATTCAAGATCTGCACATTAAGCACACGCAAAGTTGCAAGCTATCCGTGTCGTTAAACTCATGAAATCTCACGGAAGAAATGCTTTTATAGGTTGAAACATTGAAATATCACACTGCCGAGACTCGGTGAGAGTGACCATGAGTTTTTTTGCCCGTGAGGACAGCTTCGATCGTCATGGTTTGAGTAACAGAATAAGTGATGCTATGCGGGTAATGTGAATTATCCGTGCAGTTCACTATATCATTCCATTCGTAGTACACCTAATACTTAGATGATAGATCAACACGATAGTAGAGAAAAAGACAACCACGCAGGACGACGACGACTAAGACAGTAAGCGAAGGTAACAAGCAACGCTACTAGACGATAATAGATAGTGACAACAGTGGCGATATACGGATTACACGGGTACGTGGTAGACACTGCCCAGCTAGCAAAACTCAACGGAGGCTTGTGGGTGGGAACATAATTTAATATAGATAAGTTTCTTTTCGTGAGAGATTCTGGACATTCTGCTTGGACATTCACGCCATTTCATCAATGTTCGAGGAGGTGGAAGCAAAGGCACCACATTCAGAAAGTATTCACACTTTTGAAGAGGAAACTTTGATCAACTCAAGGATCTCAACTGACTCTATTAGCTGGCATCGCATAATTTGCCAAGGAATAATTAGAAGTAGGATTCAGAATTGGGAGACGAGTAATGACGAGCAATACAAATCGCTTTCGTGGGAATTGACTCTTCGGATTCGTGTGCTTAGCCCCCTGTCAGGTTTCCCATTGAATTTTGTGATAGCGTTCAGATCAGCACAAATCTGTCGTCTATCTTATGCGAGGGGTTCCCACCCTCGTTGTTACGCATGCATAAAATGTCTGACAATTTCAGCTTCGTATGTCCTCATAGACAACCAATGGAAACAGTATCCAAAATCGGTTACTTGGTGCGTGGAGTTTGCACCCGGGCGGTATCGTACCTTGCTTGATATCGACAGGCTTCAAGGCTCAGAAAGACTTCAATTCCATATTGAAGAGGCTGCTCTTGCGAGAATAAATCAGAGATAGGAACAGAGAAGTTTGTGATGAGTTTCAGATGTATTCATCAGGACTCCATGCTCGGGAATTTGGGAGTCACCCAAGTGACTCTGCACAATTTTCAGCGTTATTGTAGCCGGCCTCATTCTCCTGATCATACATAGGAGACCAGGCAGTGATATGTCCGGCCGCTTCTTATATTGAGTGGTGCGCGGACAAGATGGACGTTTCGAGGCGTAGTTTATCATCGTTCAAACTGTGAGGGAGAAGCCAGCAACATTCAAGGCCGATTACCAAAAGCCACAAATTTGATCCCTTAGCTTGTCGCTATTCCCTCCAAACAAAGCTGCTATGACACTGGGCTGGAATGACTTCGGTTGACTGGAAAGTCGTAAAATCCCAGCTGTGTGCCGCTTTCTGGTCATTGTCGTTGGCACATCATTCCCATAGACTTCGTGCTTATACAGGAGTCAAGTGGTATCGGATGATTTGATGACGGGTAGACCTGTCACAGGACATAGTGGTATGTAGGCAAGTAAGCCGTCAAATGAGAAACTGTTTTACGCACCAGAGGCCATTTGTGTCTATGGGGGTCTCAAAGTCCAAGAAACTTCAATTATATAGACGGACCTCGAAGAGGTCGACGTCAATAACCACTAGTTGTTTGGCGATGGCTCGACGCTTATGAAGTTTGATCACACGATGTCTAAGAATTACCTTCGTTCACCAAGTCACGTTTGTTTCCTCGACGTTCCGCATCAGTTATCCCACGTCAACAAAGTCACATAGTGAACACCCACAAAGGCACCATCCCCGTTTGGAAGTCCTCACGGGGCTCACTGAGCAGCATGCCTCCATCTTTTGTTGTCCTCATGGTCGACTCGACGACTAGACGCCCCGTCATCCCAAGTCCTCCTCCTCACGTGTTGGCCTCCACGCGACGCGTTTTCCCTCAGCAGACCCAGCTGCCTCCCAAAACAGACTTCGATCCGATTTTCGTGCCTCAACAAAATTTTCTTCCAAAGGCAAACGCGGTGATTCGGTCGTGGGTCGTTCAGTTGTATAAGAGAATCCCCTCTTCCTCCACGATCACTGCCCCCGGCTTGCCATCACCACCATCACCATCACCACCAGCTCCAGTCTTTCCTCGCTTCAAAAATATCTTGGAGTCACTCGACTCACGGCTCTGTCGCATTCACAAGCAATTCGCCTCATTTTTCTGCTTCAACTCGCCGGCCCCTCTGATTCACATCCAATATCTCCCCAAACATCACCGACAAACACCCCTTGCAAGTCGTCACAATGACTCATTTTGCCTTCGAAGACGACATGATGGGGATTGACGAGCTCCGAAGCCTCTGTGCCAGTGCTTGGGACAAGCCTCAAGCCGACGGCCTCCCTAATATCTATGAAGACGACGGCTCGCATCTGTTCAACGATGCCAACACCTACTTCGGACCCCCTCAAGCACCAGCCAGTCCTCCCATGGAATATTCTGACTTCGCATCCTACTACGACAATGGCGACACGAGCGTCTTGGACCAGTTCAACCAGTTGCCCGTCTCGATGATCAACCAGGAGCTCACCCTTCCCACCTTCGAGCACAATACTCTCCCCCAAAACCAAGCTTCCCTCCAGAACCATGACCCTCAGCATGAAGCTCTCCCCCAGCATCCCACCAACTGGAATACCTCGGAGCAGCACGACAGCTTCACCCCCATCACCCGCTCGACCACCCCGGAGCTCCCCTTCACAGCCAACCTCTCCTCCATCAACACCAACGGCGCGTACATCGTCCCAGGCGGCTTCGCCTCCAAGCTCGCCTCCGCCCTGCCCATCCCCTCCACCATCCCCGCCGCCGAGCGCGCCGCCCGCGAGGCCGCCATGCTCGCCATCCTCTCCTCCCACAAGCCGCACCCCCTCCCGCCCCCCTCGCCCACCATCAAGCGCCTCATCCACCCCGACCCCTTCCGCTCAACGCACAAGATCCGCCTGGGGCCCTCCAAGATCTTCATCGCGCCCGTCTCGCCCAAGCCCGCCTTCGAGCCCTGGCTCGACGCTGCCTCCATGCCCGAGGGCCCCGAGCGCGACGCCGCCATGGCGCGCAACGACGCCATCGCCGAGGCCAAGAACGACTTCGAGCGGAAGCGCAACAACACCGCCGCCACCCGCTCCCGCGACCGCAAGCTGCGCGCCGTCACGCACCGCGCCGAGGCCATCTTCGCCCTGCAGTCGGAGGTAGAGTTCTGGAAGGCCCGGGCCGTGGGGCTCGGCGCCGGTGTGGGCGACTGGGAGGCACTCGACGAGAACGTGAAGCGCGAGATGGTGGCGGATCACCGCTGGGATGCGCTTGATTTCAGCAACGACGCGACTGAGGAGGAGAAGCGGTTGGCGAAGCAGGCCAAGGTGGCGGATGCGGCGGCGAGATCGAGGAAGACCGCTTCTCGCAAGAAGAACGGGAAGGGTGTTAAGAGAAAGGCGAAGGACATGGAAGAGTGATCATGCGGCGTTCTCATTTGTTTCAAGGACGCTTGGTTGTTTCGGGCGGTGGCTTCTTCTTGAGATACCCTTGGTTTCTCTGCTTTGGCATGGTTTGAATCAGTTTGCGAGAGAGGGTGAAGGTTTGTTGGACTACATGTAGATCTCACGAAAAGTTTGGAGTTTTGCTGGGTTTGCTGGGTTATTCAGGGCTTCATAGCTATCGATTCGAAAATTATCAGTACTAAAACCACCTGTCTTCCGTGCGATGCGATGCTATATCGGTCATTGGAGGTAGGCCAAGATCCAGATTTGACCGTTCTGTAGCGTTTCTTGAAGTGTAGTTTGTTGGCCTGCGTCCGATCTCGTTCCTGCTCACCGAGTGTTGCCAACAAGAAGGATAAAGTCGAACATTTCTTATTAGCTAATACGAGCCAGTGGTATCTCTATCAAAATTCACCAAACACCCAGAGAGCCTTTCCCTTGATCCTGACTCTGACGACTGCCCTTTAGTCGGGGGGCCTCCCTGTACCAGATCCTTTCCAACCACAAACTCCAGTCATTACCCAGTTCCCAGCGTCCTGAAGTCACGAACCATTCATTGCGATCCATCGTCGTGCTTGCAGTCGAAAGCCATCTCCCTTCCCATCGTCGTCTACTCAGAGTTCGACGACCGAGAAGGCTGCTTCCCCTCCGCCTTGAGACTAAGGCTCCCCATCTCAGCGCCGTGGCCCGTCGAGATACCGTAGCAGTCGGGGTCCGCGAGACATCCCTTGACGAAGTAGAAGAGAACCACGATCATCATGACCCTGCCGCTCGTTAGCATTGACCTCCCCCGAGAAAAGAGAAATCACAAGACTTACCAGTTCACAGCACCAACGCCCGCCGCCGCCGCCATACTCGCCCCGTACCGCGTCTCCTCCGTCGTCGGCCCAAAGCACGTGCTTCCAATACACGTGTTCCCCAAGAACAGCGACGCGATGCTCGCGGACCACGCCCACCCAGACAGCCAGAAGAGCACGTTGACGCCGTACGCGATCAGCAGCGCCAGGCGGAAGTAGAACTGCGGCGCGAAGCGCTCGAGGGCCATGGCGCCGCCCAGGATGAGGAGGGTGAAGAGGGACTGTCATGCATCGTCAGCCGACTTGTCTCTGCGCCTGCCCGACGTCCTTCCGCGATTGTCATGCGCAAAAACCAGGCAAAAGAGAAACCGCAAACTACAATCAGCGTTGATGGGAAAGGAGAAAACACATACCACAAAGAGCATGAAGCCCGGCGGACCGGCGTAGCTCGCCTGTCCGCCCAGCAGCGACAGGTTGTAAGCGCAGGCGGCGAGCACAGCCAGCGACAGCACCATGACGGCGACGCGCAGGATGGAGAAGAAGGTGGGCGTCGGCGGGACGCCCTTGCCCATGAGGCCTCGAATGTTTGCGCCGGCCATTTTTGTTTCTGTCCAAATCCGTCGTGTGCTATTAAATAGAGAGTCTCTTCTGTCGTCGTCGATATCGATCGAAATAGCTTCGATGGTAAGGTCCGAATAGGTATTAAGATTGTTCTCGTCCCTCACAACTCACAAAAGGTCAAGCAACATGAAGAAACAACAAATCAGTTAGACGACAGCATGCGCGCGCGCAACTCGCCCTTGGGGAACCTCCGTTCCTTATACCTCACCATCTCCTTCAAACACACATCGCCCCTAGTCCGTGCTACCCGGGGACCTGCATAAACAACCCCCCCCCCCCCCCAGAAATAAGAGATCCAAACGCCTTGTCTGCGCCACAAAAAAAAAAAAGAAGCAACAACCCGTCCAGGCGCATATCCCCTTTTTCTTCCTTCCTTCCCTTAACCTCATGCCTCATGCCTCATGCTCCCCCCCACAGTTCACCACTCTAAAGCCAGAAATCCATGCAGTCCCGGGAACGACGGTTGATCGACAGGGCCAGACAAAAGGGATGCATCACTGCATAAAGCACTTTAAATTCAAGAAGCTCCAGAGACATGCCTCTTCTCGCAGTCGATTGGCCAGCACCGCTCGGCAGTGCACACAAAGGGCCCCACTCCGCCGGGGCCCCGTCGATCACCCAGCACCCGGGCCCTCATTGGGCAGAGCCGGCAACCGGCCGCGATCCTCTCACGAGGAACCAGCTGGCTGGCTGGCTGGCCCAATTTTCGACCAGTTTCAGATAATTCACCAACAATACCGTTCCCAACCAGGGGGCTTTCACTCCTGCCAGCAAGTCTCAATGCGCGCAAAAAATCTGTTCGTTCGTCGTCGTCGATCCACGTCCACGAATGTATGAACTCCTATGCATGGCCCCTATTTTTAAACACTTCGGTTGAACAATGGCATGTCGCAAACCGGCACCCACTCATCGTCGTCCCTCCCCTCCATGACACTGACAGGCGAGTCTGGCATGAACACATCACACCAACATGAGACGACCTCCATCCTCCAGCACACAAGAAGCCCAGAAAAAAACGAAACATCGAGAAACACCACCAAGAAACGGAAAATACCAGGAGGATCGCGTGCCAAAACACAACATGTGCGAGAAAACGCCAGCCCAACCGTCCTCCTCCCCGTCAAGACATTACCTCATCCCTTGAATGGCTCGACGCGCGCACGCCCAAGCTCCTCCCTGTCTGTTTGGTACCAGACTCCCAAGACCGCGTCAAGAGTCGAGGCAACCTGCAATTCTGTGACGACACAGCCCCTCCCCTGAACCCCCCCATCTGACGTCTTAGCCACTTGGCTCGCCTACCCCTGATTACCTAACTCAACCGTCCTTACCACGTCCTCTGTCCCCAGATCAACCAGAGGACACGGACAGCCAAGGCCGTCGTCACCAGTAAATCCCATCATCGTAAGAATATCAGCGTTAAGAGAAAGCCCGATCGCAGCATAACATAGTCTTCCCGTGACCATGAAAAAAAATCGAAGCAGAGTTCACCCATCCAGCTTGTCCTGCCCTCCCTTACAACCTCACGCCAATCATGTCCCCCGCATACGAACCCCTCCACCCCGTTCATCCCATTTCATCAGACGCAGGAATGGCAGATCGTACTTCTCCCATGCTAAGACCGGGATTACGTTGCATAGCACCCATCCAGATCGTCGCTTCGCCCGAACAGGTGGGCGCTGACACGAGCAGATAATGATAAGCTTGAGAGCCGAGTGCCCCGCGCCGTGTTGTGACAACGCAACCGTGACATTGCAAAGTCGAGACGGTCACCTGTTAATTTGAACGGAACATCATGTGGATTTGATACAGATTCTATTGTGGCATTGAGGAACTAGCAGTCTATCGCATTGCGCCGTTCCCTTCTCGTGCATTACTCGTCAATTCATCCGACGATGATGATAGCGATGACACTCCTCCCAAAGTGTCCCCGCGATCTTTACTCCCTGGCTTGTATGATTTCAAAACACGATCGAAGCGAACATGACAAGATCCCTTGCCTGCCTATATCCCATAAAACTCGAAATACACTATACAGTCTATCGCCTTTTAAAAGTTTGCGACGGCGACAGCAATCGCTTGCGACTCCGAATGTGAAATGGAGACGCTAATGTCCTTCAGACCGACCTTCTTAGCGGCAGCGGCGGCATCACCGTGAAGCTGTGACAATGTTAGCCAGGTGCATCATTCAAATCATGTGGGATAAGCTTACCTTGACAACCGGGGCACCCGACTCGTCCTTCGCAATCTCAATGTCCTTCAACGGCGCACCGGCACCCTTGCTGGAGACACCAAGAGACTTGAAGACGGCCTCCTTCGCACTCCACCGGCCGGCGAATGAGCTCTGGGGGCTGGGTGCCGATTGGCAGTACTGGATCTCTCCAGCAGTGAAGTTGCGCTCGATGAACGTCTCGTTCTCGATATTGATAGCAGTGATGTCCTCAACGTCAACGCCGACGTTGCTGCTCTTGGACGCCACCTTCTTGGCCAGGGCCTCCATCATGTCCTGAGTGGCCTTGGAGGCCGTGGGTGATACGGTCTTCTCAGAAGCCTTCATGAAGTTGGAGGGGTAAGAGATGGTCGAGGTCTTCTTGTCCTCCGTGACGCGAGCGTCGGGGTTGAGCAAGACCTTGCTAAGCTGCTCGTCCGTGTACGGGGCGTTGGACTTGGCGACGAACAGAGTGTTGTTGATGAGGCCGTTGTGGAAGAAGCGGTAGGCCTTCTTCTGACGGGCCTGAACCTTGGCGGAGTACTCGTCGTACGTCTTCTCGTCAAGGGTAGCGAAGAGGTACTTGGGGTGAACACCGATAGCCTGGGCACCCTTCTGTCCGAAACCGAAAGAGGTGACGGAGAAGGCCTTGATACCGTCGGTCTGAATGCTGTGGCTGGGGTAAACGATCATGTCGAACTGCTCCATGACGGGGTCGACGTTGTCGGCGTTGCGGTTACCCGGGACCAAGCCAGTGTTGAGAACTTGCAAGCAGCCGTTCATCATCCAGGCACCAGCAGCACCCTTGGGGTGACCGGTGAGGTACTTCTGGAAGATACCCATGACGGCGTTACCCTTCTTGCGGCCAAGGTGCTTGAGCTGCTGGCAGATGACGGAAGACTCGTTCTTGTCGTTGGCCTTGGTAGAGGTTCCGTGGAAAGAAGCGACGGCGAGGTCGTCGATGGTAAGACCCCAGGTGGCGAGGGCACCACGCAGAGGAGCAATCTCGGGGTTGTTCTTCCAGAAGTTGTTGCCCAGGCTGCGGAGGACCTCCTTCTCTTGGCGGTCGGCCTCCTTCTTGATGTGCTCAGCACGGTTGTGGGCGTACTCCTTCTCGTTGAACTCGGAGCCCTGGGCCTTCATAGCCTCAACCTCGTCGTAGAGGTACTCGAGCTCAGACTCCTGCCACTGCTTGATCTGCTTCTTGCGAAGGGTGATCTGGCGGCGGCGGTAGTTAATGTCGAGCAGAGGCGAAGGGAACTTGCCGGCGTGCTCACGGGCAGTCGTGAGGACACCCTGGCCAGGAGCAGGGACGGAGCGGCCAATCTTGTCGGTGGCGGTGGTAGTCAGAGCCAGGATACCGTGGATGGGCATGCCCATGTCAAGGGCAAGCTTGGCAGTCATGAGCAGCTGGACACCGCAACCCTGGG
Source organism: Colletotrichum endophyticum (assembly GCA_027406105.1). Taxonomy (NCBI): domain Eukaryota; kingdom Fungi; phylum Ascomycota; class Sordariomycetes; order Glomerellales; family Glomerellaceae; genus Colletotrichum; species Colletotrichum endophyticum. Next base: position 2,148,927 of record JANVYF010000005.1, read on the forward strand.
ACTCCATGAAGCCGTTACGGGTGGTGGTGGTGGGACGAGACATCTCGGCCGGGGTGCGGCCGTGAGCAAGCTCGTCGACGGCGTTGCTGGTGGCCTTCATGTTGGCGAACTCGTAAGAGCCCTCCTCACCGAAGTCATCGAAACCACCGACGAATACGACGCGGGCCTTGCCCTCCATAATGGTCTCGTAACCAATGTCGACGGACTCAACGGCGGTGGCGCAAGCACCGACAGGGGTCTTGATGGGACCGGAGGAAGAGATCAACAACATGTTAACCCAGGCGGCCATGGTGTTGATGAAAGACTCCTGGAGAATGTCGTTCTGGACGGGCTTGTCCAGGAAGCGGTCTCTGTGCATGCCGCGGAGAGCGCCAGCACCACCCATACCGGAACCAATGCAGTTACCGACCTCGGAGACGTGGACGTACTTGTAGAACTCGTACGGATCGGTGATACCGGCGGACAGGAGAGTCTCGGCAACGGAGACGAGGACGAAAAGGGTGACGGGGTCGACCTGAGAGACAATGTCCTCGGGGATACCGTATCTCTTGGCGTCCCAACCAGTGGGGATCTGGCCCGCAACGAGTCTGTCGAAGCGGAGTGCCTTGGGAATCCAGAGAGCGGCACCCTTGCGCATGCGAACAGTGTACTCGCCAGACTCGGGGATCTCGAAGATCTCAACCTTGTCACCGTGCTGGCGCTTGAACTCCTCGGCGGTCTCCTTCGAGGCCTCGAAGGGCTCGAGGTCCTCCTCGATGACAACCTCGTGGAGAAGCTCCTTCTGGTTGGGGTCGTAGCCGCCGAACAGCTCAGGCTCGATCAAACGGATACCAGAGTGCTCCAGGATAAACTTCTCGTACTTCTGCTTGATGTCCTTGTCATCGACAGGCTCGCCAGTCTTGGCGTCAACCCAGCCGGAGTAGGGAGCAGGCTTGCCCTTGATGGGACCGTTGTGGTTCTTGATCAGGCCCATGATCCAGGCCATCTCAATGCATCCCTCAAGAGAGAACTCGCCGTGAGCCTCCATCTCCCAACGGGTGCGGGAGTTACCCCAAGGACCGACTTCAGCGAAACCAGTAACGACAACAACCTTCTCGAGGTCGACCATACCCTTGAGGCGGTCGTTGAGAGGGGCGATCTCATCGTCCCAGTCGGGAAGGGTGGGGAAGTCGAACTTGATGTTGGCACGGGGCTCGATGGTCTTCTTCTTGTACAGAGCCTCGGAGTTGGGGCCGTTGACGACCTTGTCCTCGATGGAGTTCTCCTTGGTAACGGCGCGGCGGACCTCGCTGGTGTCCATGATATCCTTGCGGAGCTTGGACATGGTCTGGTTGAGGTCAGGGATGAACTGAAGACCGCCGTTCAGGTCAGCGAAGACGGGCTCGCTCTGGCAAAGGTCGACAATGGCAGGCGACATGAGGCCGAGCAGGTTGAAGGCCATCTCCTGCTGGGAGAAGGTGCGGACGCCGAAAGCCTCGACACCCTCAGCGACGACGTTGTTCGCGCTCATGAGACCAGTACCACGGGTCCAGCCGATGACGGCACCGCAGATGGTGAGGTAGTGGCCCCAGTCCTCGGAGTGCCATCTGTTGAACAGGGTCTCCAGGGCAAGCTTAGACTCGGAGTAGAGACCATCGTTACCGAAGGTACCGTGGTTGGGGGAAAGAGGAAGGACAACCTGGGCGGGGCGAGTCTCGTAGCCACGCTCAGACTTCTGGGTCTTGACGCTACCGAGGATGCGGAGGAGGTTGGTCAACATGATGCGATGAGCAAGCTCAGAGCGGGAGTCAATAGTGTCGATCTGGCGACCGTTCTCGGGAATGGCAGCGAAGGGGACAATGAAGTCCAGATCCCAGCCAAGGCCGTTCTTGGTGTCGTAGATGTACTCAATGAGAGCCTCGCAGTCCTGCTTGGAACCCTGGTTGAAGGGAACAACGACAAGCTGGGAGCCACGGGCACCGAAGCGAGTGTACATGGACTGGTAGTACTCGGTGACCTCACGGGAGAAGCGGGAGGTAGTGACGACAACCTTGGCACCACCGCTGATGAGACCCTGGAGGACCTCAGCACCGATGGAGCCGGCTCCGGCACCGGTCATGAGAGCGTGCTTGCCAGCGAAGCTGACACCGTCCTTGGCAGCCTCCTCAAGGGACTGGAGGTAGTGGCCGGTGAGCTTCTTGCTGTAGTCCCAGCCGTGAAGGCTCTTGCGCTTGAGGTGCAAGAAAGGAATGGTCTCAACCTTGCCCTTGGGGCCGGTAGCAGGCTTGTCCTTCTTGGAGGGGCTGCTCTCATCGGGAATGATCTGGTTCTCGTTCATCGCCAGAGAGCGCAGGACATCGCCATAGAGGTTCTTGATCTCGAGCTGAGATGACTTGGAAACCTTGTGCTGCTCCTTGATGAGCTTGTAGATGCGGCGGAGATCGTTCTGGACCTTGGTGCGGTTGCCGTACTCGGAGATCTTGCCACCCTCAGCCATCTGCTGGACGTAGTGCTCCAGCTTGCGGCAGCTGGCGCGCGGGACCTCCTGGTAGTTGAGGTTGCCGCGGGCGTCGACAGTGGTCTGGGGTCCAGTGGGGACGGCAACGTCCTTGTAGACGGGGTTGGCGTGGAGGACCTCCTTGCAGTTCTCAATGAGCTGCTCACCGAGCTCCTTGGCGAGCTTGTAGGTCTCACCACGCTCGGCGGGGCAGTTGTCAATGTGGTACTGCATGAACTCAATAAGAGTGGGGTTGGCGCGGTTCATGATGCGCAGGCACTGGCTGACAATCTCACGGTCAACAGCCTTGAGGCGGCCGAAGATGATGTCGAAGTACATGTTGAGAGCATCCTGGCGCGCCCAGTTCCAGGAAGAGTCGTAGGAACGAGCCTTGAGGGAGCTGAAGACGGGGGCGATACCAGCGGCGTAGAACTCGCCGTGCTCGGCAGTCCAGAGGTCCAGCTGGGCCTGGAGGAGCTTCTCAGACTCCTGGGAGTTGATGTAGGCCTTGTCACCTGCACGGAGATCCAGCTTGAGGTATCTGGCAAGGAGCTCGAGCTGCTGCTTGAACAGAGCACGCTGGTCCTTGGTGAGGGCGTCGATGGCAGCGGGGTCCATCATCATGCCACCACCAGAGCCGCCGGCGGGGCCAGCAGCGGTAGTAGTGGTCAGGCTGATGCCGGCGCTGGTGGCGTACTTGTTGGTGACATCGTCGAGGAAAGCCTTGGCATCAGCCTCGGAACCGAGACGAGCAGCGGGCTCCATGGTGATAGCCAGTAGCAGGGTGCCATCCTGTCTTCCAGAGCCCAGTCCCCATCTCGTCTCGAGGTATTTTCTCGCAGCGGTGATGTTGAAGCCACCAGGCATCTTGGAGGAAATCAGACGGGCAATGAGAGCCTGGGACTGCTTGCCAAGCTGGCCGTCGAAGGTGGCCTGCATCGAGGCACCGAGCTCGTCAAGAGGGGTATCTTCAGGCTTCTCGGGGGTCGAGCCGAATTCCTTGCCGAGGTCACCGAGAATTTCGTTCTGGAGGGTGGACTTGCCTGGAATCACGCAGTTAGCCAATTGTTGGGTTTAGCGGTGAGCTGAGCTACTTACCACCAACAAGGTCCTTGATGGCCTTGCTCAAGGGCACCTCAGCAAGGGGCTTCTTGAGCTTCTGAGCGATCAAAGATCGCAGAATGTCGATGGCCTGGACAGGCGCATCAGCAACCGCAGCGGCCGGGCCGGCGCTAGGCGCAGGGGCGGCGGCGGCAGGGGCAGCAGCAGCAGCGGGAGCCGAGGCGGCGGGAGCAGCGGCGGCAGCGCTAGAAGGGGCCGCAGCCGGCTCGGGTTCCTCCTCAATGGGGTCGGCCTCGTAGTAAATCTCCTTTGCGTCCTTGTTGTAGCACAGGATCTGACGCTGGACGGACTTGGCGGCATCGTAGGCTTCGTACTTGGAGGCGAGGGTGCGCTTGGCCATCACACCGAGGGTGTCAGCGGGACCGATTTCGACCACCCTCTCGGCGGTCTTCTCGGCGAGGAAAACATCTTGGGTCTCAATCCACCTGACGGGAGAGGCGAACTGGTAGGCAAGGAGCTCGACAAGGAGCGTGTGGGCAAGCTCTTGCTCGACTTCGGGACGCATGTTGGGCAGCTGGGAGGAGCTGGTGGCTCAATTACACGGAGTTGGGAGAAAAACCGGGAAACCGAGGGTATCTTGTCGTCGACGAAGTGACGGTATTTTGCGGGAAATTGTCTCGTTGGAGCCGTGGGAGGTCGGATTCCTTGGAGACGAAGTTGTTGGTTTGTTGCCTGCGTGGGTATATGAGAGGAGAAGCAGGACAAGCTCGCCGAACTTTTTTTTTTTTTGCAGGACAGTCGGTGTGGGCTGTTCAAGGGAGGTTAAGTCCGCGCCAGAGAGAGGGAGGATCAATCCAGCGGAAGGCGAGCGAGGGAGATGGAGAAAGTGGGAGGAGATGTAGAACTGGCAAGAGCCACGGATGAAGGGAAGAAGTCTGGATATGATTGAAAATGAAAGACAAGGTCAACTAGGTGGCTCTGGCCCGTCGATATCGGGTCACTGGCACTTGATTGACTTTCTTGGGGAGGGGGGAATTTGAAGAGACACCACCAACTGGAAAGGGAGCGATTGGGATTGGCCGTGGAGGATGTGCTGGGCCTCTGCGTGCTGGGACGAGACCAGCAGGAAAAAGACGATTGTTGAACCAAGCAAGGGCCCCCACCGGCTCAGGGAAGCGGTGGTGAACTGGACTGGAAAGGGTGTGGACGTCGAATGGCAGGCACTGACGGGAAGGACTGGACTACGAAAAAGTGAGGTCGGCGGAGATGTACCGCTACCTGCCGACATCCCACTACGCCAGGAGCATGTATCGGTACATGATGAGGTACGTGTACCCACAATTGGGCGAGAAGAGCGAAGAGGGCCAAGTCTCGAGACATTCGACTGGCTGTTAGTGGTTTCTGTTTCTCTCTGATTTTTTTTTTCTTGGGAGGGAAGAAGGAGGGAGGGAAAAAAGAAAAGTGGAACCCCTGCCATGCTTCGCGATGGACTTCCCGGCGGCAGCACCCCCATGCAGGTGGGAAAGCTGTTGCTGGTGCTGGCGTTGGTATTGTCTGGTGCCGCAGCGCCTGCAGAGAGCTCCTCAACCATATTCAGACGCTTAACCCAATCGAGCATGGGACGATCAGGGGGGCCTTCCCCACAAAACCATTTCATTGGGGGAATGCAGGGTGGGACGGCGGGGCCTTTGGGAGGGACGCCAGGGAGGACGTCGTCACTGTTGCGAGGTTGACGTTTGGAAGTTGAGGCGCTACATGAACTGGAAAACAACCACCACACACCAGTCACTCCGGCCAAGATTAGAAGACATTTCCAATGGATGCTCGGCAATGGGATGAGATGAGAGGTCATCTGTCGTGATCATTGTGGTGCATCTATTCCCCGTGGAGTTGCAAAGATGCCACCATTGCATGAAGCTGTATGTCACGCAGTCTGGTCAGCAACACAGACCGGAGCCAATGCCGGATCTGTGCGAGGAGCTTCGAGCTGTCAGGCGCGTTATCACCATCATGCCGCTGCATGCATTGATGGATGATCTTTAAGTTGTCTTATCGACAATGTTGCCGAGGGCCTCCTTCCGTGCGCCTCGTCCCTTTGCTTTCTTCTGTGCCACCCCTCCGCTTTGCGCGAGATAAGTTCCATGCCGTGAGGCTGGGCGAGACACCTCCAGTTCTTGAGCTACCTTGAACGGATAGCTCTGTGGCGCGCCTTGTCTGAGCTCTTCGTGACTGCCACTTTCCTTCGCGTCCCTTTCCCGAGCTGTCGGAATGTTGGATTCGGCCTAGTGGCGCGAACCTGCCCCTCAATACCGATGTAGCGCACGTAGGAAGCGTTAGACCGGCGCGAGGCTCAGTGTCTTAGACCTTCAAGCCTCGCCTTACCGCTCGACTTTTCCCTAGCTAGCTCCCTGGGCATACAATGGGAATGTAGCTTTCGGCCAGAGCCAGCTCGATGTACCCGTTCCGACGACCCTCAACTCTGATCGGGCTCCCTATCAGCCGGCTCCTTATCGCCGCGTTCCCGTTGGCCGCTTGGTCCCAGTCGCGACACTCAACCAAGCAGACTTCGGGAGCTTGTTGGAAGCTTGGCGGGTTGGCGGGAAGGCTGATGGGACAAGGCTCGCCTCGACGGAACTCTGCAACTGGCGTCATCCACGGCCACGGATTAGTGATAGCGGTTGATCCCGAATACGTGTTCACTCGCCCAATATAGCAATACGAGTGCGGCAGGTTGTGAGAAAGTGGTGTCATGATAGCACTTTGGCCCGTCAACAAACGGGGACCCGGAAAGCAACAGCCGCATCGACGAGGCCTCTCATCAACGGGACCCCAAAAGTCCAGGTTGCAGCAGATTCTGAAGGGGGGAAGATGGGAAATGGAGGGAGTGGAGGGGCAAAAAAGTGGCCGCTGCTCCAGGAACCCGCCAAAGTTGATGAGGGGCCAAACGAGACGGGATGTAGCGATACCTTGAGGGCAAGGTGACTTGACCCAAGCTTTTTGGGGGGAGGCTCTCTCAGCTCCAGCCGACAGCCCTGAAGCTGTCTGGGAGAGGCAAGCTGACTTTTCGACCGTCCGTGCTGATCAAGTATGCGAATGTTGACATTGTCATCTGGCCTGGCCAATGCTGACCTTTGGGCTAACGGCGACGGGTTCCTCCAGTTCTTCAGTGGACATTGAGACCGGCTGCAACGAGAGGCAAGATGGCGGCCTGGTGGGAGGGTGGATGAACGCCTCCAGTTGACCCCATTGCCTGCAAGGTATTGTCCGAGGGGATCTGGAAACCGGATCTCACCTCATCAGCCAACAAAACGATTGTGATGCGCAGGAGTCGCAGCGGGATCGCCGTCTGTCTCTAGCCACCTCCAAGTTTTTTCGATGCCATCCAACACATTCTGGACGAATATTGATCATTAGCCACCTTGCCCACATAAAATTGCAGACTCTACATGCTTCGAATGCCAGCCTCCTCCTGCATCAGCTCATGCAGTTCCCTTAAGCTGTCGAGGCTTGTGAGGCTAGACTGGGCTCTCTTGATGTCTTGCTGCATGCGCATTTCGATGTCTGTGCCTGCCGCTACCCCTCGACAAGAAAAAAAAAAAAAAAAAAAAAAAAAAAAAAGTCGGCCATCGAGGGGCTTGCATTCCCCGACAAGCGTCCGCGTGGCATGGCAAGCGATAGCTCCCGCCCCAGCAAGCCAAGACAGGCCAGTGACTGAACGGATGGCGGTACCGATACCTCGAAATGGCGGGCGGTGTCGAGCATGTCTCCCTCCCTTTCTCAGGGTCCCGCGCATTTCTCGTCCACCCCAGCATCAGCCCCAGGCGTGGGGTGGAAGCGGTGGGGAGAGAAGGGCGGCAGAAAGTCCGTTACAACGCTGGCACCTTTGACCGCCTACCAACAGCCAGGGAGCTGCGGGAACATTACGGGGCTCCATGAGGTAGCCGGTACTTTTGGTTGGACGGATTCCACATATCTGGGACCTGCCCCTCCAAGTACCAATCGAGGGTCCAGTACTTTGAGGCACGACAGGGCAGTGATGGATCGCTGATAGGAAGAAGGGACAGCCAGACCTGACGTTCGCAGACCGCAAGCGCACGCCGGTTTTCTCGAGAGGCAAATCGAGACAGATGGAAGCGAGTAGAGATGTCGCGCAGACCCGACATGGCCCGCAAGTCGAAACACCAGGACAGGCGGCGTTATCGTCTGTTTTCTGCATCCGGGGTAGCATCTCGGCATCTTATCGGCCTGCACATCGAGATGAGGCAGATGGTTCGTGACGGTCAGCTCTGAAGAGCCGAAGATGCTGCCGTTTGGCCGAGCATTGGTGCGTCCATTGGGCCTGGAGTAATTGGTCGAGTGTCTGGGTGAAGCATGGCGGATGGACCAGGAACGGGCTGAAGGGTTGAGATACGCGGGAAAGATCCGGGCAAAAGATGGCCTAGTCCAGTGTGTAGTTGATGTCTAGTTGCCCCCAAAATAGGGAGAAGGCGGCCACCGTCCCGGCCCCGTCCAGCCGTCGAGGCGACCTTACCTCACGACAGCCAAGTCGTTGCGTGCCGCCAACAAACGTACCGGTACAAGGCCGGCCGTTCTCCAACGCGGCACCCTTGCGGATCACTCGGGCTGCATGAAGTCAGGGGTGGAGCTGGAGGGGTGGGCGTGGTGTGCGACCATCCCCAACAGAACTAAAAAATTTGGCGAGACATTGAGATTTGAGACTTGGAGGAGGCAGGAGTGCAGGCACCACCACCACGCAGCACTTGCGATTTGCAATGCTTTGCGCCAGCACGGCAAGAGGGACAGGATGGGGCCTGGCTTGCTGGTCGGACGGTACCTAGCTAAGGTATCTACACTGGGGAGGAAAGAGCATCTCAGGAGGAAGCAGGCAGTAGCTCCTTCTGCATTGGAGGTTGCGGCTGTTTCCCGGTTCAAAGTTCCCTACGGCGTGCTCTCAGTCAATAATGGAAACAGCGTACGGAAACTTCTCAGCATGTTCGCGACTTCCCTGCATATGGCGGGGTGAGAAACGGGCAGCACAGCAACTTCGCCGGCCAACAGCAACAGCCATGGATGGCACTACGAGACTTCAGACCGTCAAAGCCGTTCCGTCAGCCCGGACCAACTAGATTCATTCCAGTGTACTCCAACTCTCGACGGCAGAAAAAAAAAATAGCAGAGACCCGGCCTAATTTTCTAATCGTTGAGTTCACTGCGAGCCACCCCAAGGCACCGTTCTCCAAAACTGGAACCCGAAACCTCCAATTACGTTGACCGGATTGACCTCACCTACCTTGCCGCGCAGCAGTGAGGACCCATCAAACGACCTCCACACCCACGCCGCCCGCCACGAAGTACACCAAGTGCAGGTACATCGAAGCTTCGGCGGTGGTGTGTGCCAATCTCCTGCGAGGTAGGTATCCCAATCCCAATCCCAATCCAATCCCACAAACCCCAATCATCCCAGTCCCCATTGAAAGAGAGAGGGGAGGGGAGAGACCCGGGCAACTTGTCCCACGACCCAAGCAAGACCCAATATCCAGGACCCAGACCACGCTGCAAAACCAAAGGGATGCAGTGTGAGTTCAATTGCCTCGCCTACCCATCATAACCACCGCTACACACCCTCCCAACCTTCCCTTGATCTCTGAGCTCTCTCATCTTTAAGCTCCCTCTCCGCCACTCCCACTCTCTTCCTCCACATCAAACTTCACGTCAAGGACTCTTCGTGCTGGGCAGTCTTCTCGTTTTCTCTTTTCTTTCTTGTCCTTCATAGACTCTCTATTGCTCTCGGAGAATCGGAGAGACCAGCTCACAACGACCCGTCCCTATTAGACGTAGTACCGCTTCTACTATTACAACCCCACGACCACTCCCGCGCGCCCGCCGCCCACTCTTCCACACCGCCGTCCCGGAGCATCTCGCACTTGCCTCCTGCTCTTCGCTGAGTACACGGAGTCAGACACTGGTAAGCCACCGCCTTTTTTTGCTTCCCACGCTGCCAATTGAAAACCTTGCGGGGACGAGAGACAACGAGACACGGAGACATTTTGGCTAACACGTGGCGGGCGCAGCTCCATTCGTAACCCACGAAAAAAATCCTTCCCCCTCTTGATACCCCAAAAACCGCCATCACCATGTACGGCACCGGAACTGGCCCCCAGACGGGCGTTTCTACCCCTCGATCCAACGCTTCTCTCCGTCCTCTTACTCTCCGCCACGGCTCGCTCGAGACCTCATTCCTCGTTCCGACCGCTCTCCACTTCCACGCCCAGCAATTGAAGGACCGCTTCAATGCTACCCTTCCTCCCGCCACAGATGAGCTTGCTCAGGATGACGAGCCCTCATCCGTCGCAGAGCTGGTTGCGAGATACATGGGTTTCGTCGCCGACGAGGTCGAGAAGGGTGAGGACGACGAGTCTGGCTCTTATGAGGAGGTCCTGAAGCTCGTCCTTAACGAGTTCGAGCGTGGTTTCCTCCAGGGCAACGAGGTTCACGCCCTCGTAGCTACCCTCCCCGGCATTGACGCCAAGAAGTTGGTCGTCATCCGCAGCTACTACCAGGCCAGACAAACGACTGGTCGCACGATTAAGGCGTATGGCTCAGCGCTTTTCCGCGCCGCCGATGACGGCTCTGCCGACATCTACACCATTTTCGGTGGCCAGGGCAACATCGAGGAGTACTTCGACGAGCTGCGCGAGATTTACAAGACATACCAGCCCTTCGTTGGCGAGCTCATTCACAACGCCGCTGAGCTCCTCCAGAACCTCTCCAAGCACGCCAACGCCGAGAAGCTCTACCCCAAGGGCCTGGATATCTTGAGGTGGCTTGAGGACGAGGATGCTACTCCCGACGTTGACTACCTCATCTCAGCACCCGTCAGTTTCCCCTTGATTGGTCTCGTACAGCTTGCGCACTACGAGGTTACCTGCAAGGTCCTCGGTGTTCACCCTGGTCTGCTGCGCGAGCAGATCACCGGTACCACCGGTCACTCCCAGGGTATCGTCCTCGCCGCGGCCACTGCTGCCGCCGAGTCCTGGGAGTCATGGAAGGAGATTGCGCCGTCTGCGCTCACCATCCTGTTCTGGATCGGAGCTCGTAGCCAGCAAGTCTTCCCCCGCACGTCCTTGACTCCCACTATGATTCGGGAGTCTGTTGAGAACGGCGAGGGTACTCCCACTCCCATGCTTAGCATCAGAGACCTCTCGCTGGCTGAGGTCCAGAAGCACATTGATGCGACCAACCAGTACCTCCCCGCTGACCGTCACATCTCCGTTTCCCTCATCAACAGCCCTCGCAACCTCGTTGTGACTGGTCCTCCCATCTCCCTGTACGGTCTGAACGCTCAGCTGCGCAAGGTCAAGGCCCCCGTCGGTCTGGACCAGAACCGTATCCCCCACACGGACCGCAAGCTCCGCTTCGTCCACCGCTTCCTGCCAATCACTGCTCCTTTCCACAGCAAGTACCTGGCTGAGGCTACGGAGCTGATCGACGAGGACTTGAAGAACATCAAGATCGACGCCAAGTCTCTTGGTACTGCTGTCTTCGACACCAACACTGGCAAGGACATCCGTGAGGAGGTCAGCGGCAACATCATTCCCACCCTCATCCGTCTTATCACCAGAGATCCTGTCAACTGGGAGAAGGCCACCGTCTTCCCTAAGGCTACTCACGTCCTTGACTTCGGTCCTGGTGGCATCTCCGGCCTCGGTGTTTTGACCAGCCGCAACAAGGAGGGCACTGGTGTCCACGTCATCCTCGCTGGTACCGTCTCCGGCAGCATCACCGAGGTTGGCTACAAGCCTGAGCTCTTCGACCGCGATGAGGAGCACGCCGTCAAGTACGCCATTGACTGGGTCAAGGAGTTCGGCCCTCGCCTGGTCACCACTTCCAACGGCGACACCTATGTTGATACCAAGATGTCTCGCCTCTTGGGTCTCCCTCCCATCGTTGTTGCCGGTATGACTCCCTGCACGGTTCCTTGGGACTTCGTCGCCGCCACCATGAACGCTGGCTACCACATTGAGTTGGCCGGTGGTGGTTACTTCGACCCCGGCATGATGACTGCCGCCCTTCGCAAGATTGAGGGTGCCATCCCTTCCGGACGTGGTATTGGCGTCAACTTGATCTACGTCAACCCCCGCGCTATGCAGTGGCAGATTCCCATGCTCGGCAAGCTTCGTGCTGAGGGTGTTCCCATCGAGGGTCTCACCATCGGTGCCGGTGTCCCCTCCGTTGAGGTCGCCCAGGAGTACATTGACACCCTTGGACTGAAGCACATCAGCTTCAAGCCCGGTTCCGTCGATGCCATCCAGTCCGTCATCAACATTGCCAAGGCGAACCCCACCTTCCCCGTCCTTCTCCAGTGGACTGGTGGTCGTGGCGGTGGTCACCACTCTTACGAGGATTTCCACCAGCCTATCTTGACGATGTACAGCCGTATTCGTCGCCAGGACAACATCATCCTCGTTGCCGGCAGTGGTTTCGGTGGTGCCGAGGACACTTACCCTTACCTTACCGGTGAGTGGTCCAAGAACTACGGCTACCCCCCGATGCCTTTTGACGGTACCCTGTTCGGCTCCCGCATGATGGTTGCCAAGGAGGCGAAGACCAGCCCTGCCGCCAAGCAGGCCATCATCGACGCTCCCGGTGTCGAGGACAGCGAGTGGGAGAAGTCCTACAAGGGCCCCATCGGAGGTGTTATTACCGTCCTCTCTGAGATGGGAGAGCCCATCCACAAGCTTGCTACCCGTGGTGTCCTGTTCTGGGCCGAGATGGACCGCAAGATCTTCGCGCTCCCCAAGGAGAAGCGTGTCCCTGAGCTGAAGAAGAACCGCGATTACATCATCAAGAAGCTCAACGACGACTTCCAGAAGCCGTGGTTCGGACGCAACCGTGCCGGCCAGGCCGTCGACCTTGAGGACATGACTTACGGCGAGGTCGTCCGCCGCATGGTTGACATCATGTACATCCGCCACCAGAAGCGCTGGATTGACCCTACCCTCCGTTCCTTCACCGGCAAGTTCATCAGCCGTGTCGAGGAGCGTTTCACCTCCACCACCGGCCACGCCGCTCAGCTCCAGGACTTCAAGGATTTGGACACTCCTTACGAGACTGTCGAGCGTATCCTGTCTCACTACCCCGAGGCCGACACCCAGCTCATCAACGCCCAGGATGTTCAGCACTTCCTGATGCTTTGCATGTTCCCCTTCCAGAAGCCCGTTCCCTTCATCCCTTGCTTCGATGAGAACTTCGACTTCTACTTCAAGAAGGACTCTCTGTGGCAGTCTGAGGACCTTGATGCCGTTCCCGGCCAGGATGTTGGACGTGTCTGTATTCTCCAAGGCCCTACTGCCGTCAAGTACTCCAAGGTCATGGATGAGCCCATCAAGGACATTCTGGACGGCATCCACAAGACTCACGTTCAGTACCTGACCCGTGACCGCTACAACGGTGATGCCAAGAGCATTCCCACCATCGAGTACTTCGGTGGCAAGCTCATCGACACCGAGGTTCCCGTTGAGGATGTTGACGGCCTCACCGTCTCCTACGACGACGCGCACAAGAACACCTACCGTCTGTCGACTGCTCCCAATGCCACTCTGCCCAGCCTCGACTCTTGGTTGGCCCTGCTCGCTGGTCCCGACCGCAGCTGGCGCCACGCCCTCCTCACTTCCGAGGTCGTCGTTCAGGGACAGAAGTTCCAGACCAACCCCATCAAGCGCATCTTCGCTCCTTCTCGTGGACTCTTCGTTGAGATCCAGTACCCCAAGGACCCGAAGAAGACGAAGATCATTGTCAAGGAGCAGCCTCGCCACAACCACTACGTCGAAGTTATCGAGGTCAAGCTTGAGAACAACAACGAGGTTGTCGTCAACATGATCAAGGACACCACTGCCCTTGGCAAGCCTGTCGCTCTCCCACTCAAGTTCACCTACCACCCTGAGGCCGGCTACGCCCCTCTCCGTGAGGTGATGGAGGGCCGTAACGACCGCATCAAGGAGTTCTACTGGCGTGCGTGGTTCGGTGACGAGACTCTCGACCTGGATGCCGATGTCGCCAGTAAATTCGACGGTGGCAAGGCCACCATCACTGGTGAGGACATCAACGACTTTGTCCACGCCGTCGGCAATACTGGCGAGGCATTCGTTGAGCGTCCTGGCAAGACTGTCTACGCTCCCATGGACTTTGCCATCGTCGTTGGCTGGAAGGCTATCACCAAGCCCATCTTCCCCCGCACCATTGACGGTGACCTGCTGAAGCTCGTCCACCTGTCCAACGAGTTCCGCATGAAGCCTGGTGCCCAGCCTCTCCAGAAGGGCGATGAGGTCTCTACCACCGCTCAGATCAACGCTGTCATCAACCAGGAGTCTGGCAAGATGGTTGAGGTCTGCGGTACCATCTACCGCGATGGCGAGGCCGTCATGGATGTCACCTCCCAGTTCTTGTACCGCGGTGCCTACACCGACTACGAGAACACCTTCCAGCGCAAGAACGAGACCCCCATTCAGCTGCACCTCGCCACCAGCAAGGATGTTGCTGTTCTCAAGTCCAAGCAGTGGTTCAACACTGACGATATGCCTCGTGACCTGGATCTCCTTGGCCAGACTCTCACCTTCCGTCTGCAGAGCTTCCTCCGTTACAAGACCAAGACCGTCTACAGCAGCGTCGCTACCCAGGGTCAGGTCCTCCTGGAGCTTCCCACCAAGGAGGTCATCCAGATCGCCAGTGTCGACTACGAGGCCGGCCAGTCCAACGGCAACCCTGTTGTTGACTACCTCGAGCGCAATGGTACCCCTCTTGACCAGCCCCTCCACTTCGAGAACCCTATTCCTCTCAGTGGCCGTACCCCTCTTCAGCTCCGTGCCCCTGCCACCAACGAGAACTACGCTCGTGTCTCTGGCGACTACAACCCTATCCACGTCTCCCGCGTCTTCGCCAACTACGCCAACCTGCCCGGCACCATCACTCACGGCATGTACTCTAGTGCCGCCGTCCGCAGCTTGGTTGAGACTTGGGCGGCCGAGAACAACATTGGTCGCGTTCGCAGCTTCCATGCTTCTCTCGTTGGCATGGTCCTGCCTAATGATGACCTTGACGTCAAGCTTCAGCACGTTGGCATGGTTGGAGGTCGCAAGATCATCAAGGTTGAGGCCAGCAACAAGGAGACTGAGGAGAAGGTTCTCCTTGGTGAGGCCGAGGTTGAGCAGCCTGTGACTGCCTACGTCTTCACTGGCCAGGGCTCTCAGGAGCAGGGCATGGGTATGGAGCTTTACGCCTCCAGCCCTGTCGCCAAGGAGGTCTGGGACCGTGCTGACAAGTACCTACTGGACAACTATGGTAAGTTATCTCCATCAGTAATTTGTTGAACTTGAACTAATGGCATCTAGGCTTCTCGATCACCAACATCGTCAAGAACAACCCCAAGGAGCTGACGGTTCACTTTGGTGGTCCCCGTGGCAAGGCTATCCGCCAGAACTACATGTCCATGACCTTCGAGACTGTTGCTGCCGACGGTTCTATCAAGTCTGAGCGCATTTTCAAGGAGATTGACGAGAAGACCACTTCCTACACCTACCGCTCCCCCACTGGCCTGCTGTCGGCTACTCAGTTCACCCAGCCCGCCCTGACCCTCATGGAGAAGGCCAGCTTCGAGGACATGAGGTCGCGTGGCCTTGTTCCCAGAGACTGCACCTTCGCTGGTCACTCTCTGGGTGAGTATTCCGCCCTCGCTGCCTTGGCTGAGGTCATGCCCATTGAGAGCTTGGTGTCTGTCGTCTTCTACCGTGGTCTTACCATGCAGGTTGCCGTCGAGCGCGACGCTGCCGGACGCTCCAACTACTCCATGTGCGCCATCAACCCCAGCAGAATCTCCAAGACGTTCAACGAGGAGGCTCTCCAGTTCGTTGTCAACAGCATTGCCGAGGAGACTGGCTGGCTTCTTGAGATTGTCAACTACAACATCGCCAACATGCAGTACGTCGCTGCTGGTGACCTGCGTGCTCTCGACACCCTTACTGGAGTCACCAACTTCCTCAAGCAGCAGAAGATCGACATCGAGGAGATGCGCTCCAACATCGAAGAGGCCAAGGATGCCCTCAAGGAGATCATCAAGGGCTGCGCCGAGGCTACCCTCAAGAAGCCCACGCCTCTTGAGCTCCAGCGTGGTTTTGCCACCATTCCCCTGCGCGGAATTGACGTGCCTTTCCACTCGACCTTCCTGCGTTCTGGTGTCAAGCCCTTCCGTTCGTTCCTCCTCAAGAAGATCAACAAGACGACGATCGACCCTGCCAAGCTTGTTGGCAAGTACATTCCCAACGTGACGGCCAAGCCCTTCGCCCTCACCAAGGAGTACTTTGAGGATGTGTATAAGCTCACCAACTCGCCCAAGATCGCCTCGATCCTGGCGAACTGGGAGCAGTACACTCAGGACGGCCCTGCTCCTAACGGAGTGAACGGCGTCACCGCGGACCACGAGGGTCCCGGTGCTGCTGCGTAATGTGTGGGCGTTTGACGGTACACAATGATGAAAACAATGGCGAGGATACTAGATGACGAATGGCGGACACTCATGACTCTAGACGGCGGCGTAATTGTTGTACAAACTACTAGGGATGTTTTTTCTGATGATTGTTTTATCACGCGGTAGAAAGTTTTTGTGTTTTATGGGCGGCGTCAATTGTTAAGGGTCGTACAAGGACAAGAAAGAATAGAGAGCAATACTTCATAAACCCTATCACCGGTGACTCGAAGTGAATGAAAACAAGGTCAAGGGATGACGGCTTGTGTCGCCGACAATCACGAGAAAAATGTCCGAGCCGAAAGTCTTGTCCAACACTGAAAGGGAGGGGCGGACAGTGGTGATACATACGAGTGAGGTGTTGGGAGCCAACAAGCACCGCAGTTCTGACAGCGGGGGATCGACGGAAAGGCAATGCAAGGACCCGGCATCGCAGATGGTTCTTCCGAAGGTGCAGCAGCGTCAGCACCAGCGTCCCGAGGTGCAGTTGCAGTGATCAACGGACTCACCCGCGCCAGGCCGGACAGGACAGACCAGACCGGGGAGGGTAAGTCGACCTGCCTATCAGGGGTAATAGCTCTTATCGGACTTTCGACTATCGATATGGTTATGTGGGATACTATTCTCAGGTGGCAGCCAAGGCTTGGAGCGTTCGCGTGGGAGGACAAAGAGGCTTATCGGATTATCGGACTGTGGCTGAAGGAGGGGAGCTGGAGCTGGGAGCTGGAGCCCCTTGGGGGAGGGGAGGGGAAGAAGAGGGGAAGACCCCGAGGGGGGTCGATGCGTTCGGCTTGCGGCGAGCGCCGTGCGACGTTTTACGGTGAGAAGCGCCCCCCCTTTGCCCTCCTCCGCCCGCCTGCGGGTGGGAGGGGGGGGGGGGTTTGGCAGGTCGTTTCCGGGGGTCCGATTGCCTGGAACACAGCACGCTCCAGGCTTATGGTTGTCGAGTGTCTCGCGGGCAGCATCTGAACTCGTTGTTTATTTTTCTGGCCGGCTTTGTGTCTTATGATTGTTTTATTTTATCGTGCCCAAGTTAGTAGTAGAGTGACACGGAGAGTCAAAATATGTTTGCTGTAGTACATGAGGTTTCCGGATCGAGTTAAGAAGGTCAAGCTGGTTTCTGCAGACACGTGGTTTCTCCCGGTGCCGCCTCAGGGAATATTATCTTCAGTGAAGGAGGCTTGATGTGGAAGTTGCGAGGCGTGCCGCCGGCGAACCCCTACCGCAGCGCCGCTAGCAGCTAACAGCTAGGTAAGGTACGGGCGCCCGCCCGCAGCTCCCCTTTTTCCCCCTCCTCGCGCTTCTTCGTCTTATCTTTCCGACGCCGCGGCCGGGTTTGGTTGGGGTGCGTGGGTTTGGGTGTTCATTCAGGATGCGCGTCATCTGTTGCACTGCATATATCTACCCGCCTTCCCTTTCCTTCTTTACGACTTCGGTTCTTGCTTTTTGTCTGTTTTTTTCTGAGTTTTGACGAGCGAGTTGGGACTTGGCATTAGCTCGTGATCACGCACATACACACCATACCACCCCCCTGTCTCGCTCTTTTGGTGGTCTTCTAGAACGGAGGACAGGAAGGATTCCCTGGGCGGCCTGTGACAGTGATTGACGAGAGCTCAACTTGGACAACGACTCTTGGAACGACGTCAGCTGCGCCGAAGTTGCCGACGACAGCCGAGTGAGGTTTCCCAAAACGGTGAACGGATAATTGGCGAGGGGATTCCAAGCCGCACTCGGACGACGTTGTGTTTACTTTCTTTGCCATCTTTGACCACGTTATCTCAACCCGAGTCTGGAACGTCTTTTTGAGGTCGTGATACGCAAAGATGGGCGACATGATTAGAGACCCCTCCCCCGCATCAACCGAAGCAACGGCAGCCCCGCAAGGAGGAGCACCGGCGGCACCGAAACAAAAGCAAAACCAGCTATTCCTCGGCACGTTTATACACTCCAAGACCCGCGAGGAGCTGGATTACCTGCACGACACGGCCATCTGTGTCGATGTCACGGGTACCATCGTTGCCGTTGAGAAATGCGGCAGCCGGGCGGAAGCGGAGGAGGTGCTGTTCCCCAGGCTCGGGTGGGAGAAGGCGGATGTGAAGGTGCATGTCGGAAAGGAGGGGCAATTCTTCTTCCCCGGGTTCATTGGTATGCCGTTTTTTGTCTTCCTGCTGGTTGATGACCTTTTGCTAACTTGGAATACCATAGACACCCACGTCCACGCGTCGCAGTATCCCAACGTCGGCATCTTCGGCAAGTCCACACTCCTAGACTGGCTCAACACCTACACCTTCCCCCTGGAATCCAGCCTCGCGGACCTCAAGAAGGCGAAGCGCGTCTACACAGCCTGCGTAAAGCGCACCCTCGCCCACGGCACGACGACTAGCGCCTACTACGCCACCATCGACGTCGCCGCCACGAACCTCCTCGCCGACATCTGCCTCGCCCTCGGCCAGCGCGCCTTCGTCGGCCGCGTGTGCATGGATCGCCCCGACCTGTGCCCGGAGTACTACAAGGACGCGGACGCCGCCGACTCGCTCCGCAAGACGCGCGAGACCATCGCCCACCTCCGGCGCATCGACCCGGGCTTCGAGCTCGTCGCGCCGGTGCTCACGCCGCGCTTCGCGCCGTCGTGCTCGGAGGAGGCGATGCGCGGGCTGAGCGCGCTGCAGCGGGAGCTCGACGTGCTGGTGCAGACGCACATCTCGGAGAATCAGAGCGAGATCGAGCTGGTGGCGGAGCTGTTCCCGCAGAGCGAGAGCTACACGGACGTCTACGACGGCGTGGGCCTGCTCGGGGAGAAGACGGTGCTGGCGCACGCGATCCACCTGTCCGAGGCGGAGGCGACGACGATCGCGGCGCGCGGGGCCAAGGTCAGCCACTGCCCGTGCAGCAACTCGAGCATCACGAGCGGGGCGGCGCGGGTACGGTGGTTGTGGGATAAGGGGATCGAGGTCGGGCTCGGGACGGACATGAGCGGGGGGTACAGCCCGAGCGTGCTGGAGGCGGCGAGGCAGGCGGCGCTGGTGTCGCGGCACGTCGCGATGGGGCTCGAGGGCGCGGAGAAGGAGAGGGCCAAGCTGACGGTGGAGGAGGTGCTGTATCTGGGCACGAGGGGCGGTGCGAAGGTCGTCGGGCTCGGAGAGAGGATTGGCGGGTTCGAGGTGGGCATGCAGTGGGATGCGCAGCTGGTTGAGCTGGGTGTTGTTGATGAGGAAGGGGAGATTGAGGGGGGTATGGATTCGAACGTGGATGTGTTTGGGTGGGAGAACTGGGAGGAGAGGGTTGCGAAGTGGGTGTTCAACGGGGATGACCGGAATACGGTTGGGGTTTGGGTCAAGGGGAGGTTAGTTCACTCGAGGAAGTGAGGAGTGGTGGTGATTAAGGAAAGCATTGCGGGCGGCGTTGGTCTTGCTCTTTTCTAGGTATTAATAGAAGGCTAGTTGGAAAGACAATACAAGAGGACTCAATCTTCTTCAACTTTATTCCACCTGAGTTGTTGTTTCATTATCACTGTTACCGTCTTCGCCGTTGTCGCCGTCGTCGTTGTTATTGTTATTATCTTCGTTGTCGTTATTGTTATCGTCCTCGTCCTCGTCCTCGTCGTTATTGCCCCTACTGTTACTTTTATCTTTACCTTTCTTTCAATATTCTAAACATCGAGTTCATCTCAGCACGCAGAAAGCCATGAATGACCCATAGAGACTGGCTGTTGATGGCTATTGAGAAAAATTTCATGAGGCTTCATGTCGCACCTGCTTCCATGGTGTTGGTTTGGATTGAAGATAAGCTCCCAGTCTGCCGGGCTGTCAGCATTTGCGGCACAAGTGCTTCACCGGGAGTAGTTGCACCTTCCTGTTGGTTCGCCATGCAGGTCAACGGGGGCGTGACCTGCTGATAGACGCTCTCCCTCCAACCTCATTGGCAAGAAGCCGCTTGCTTCGCGCCAGGCAGCCTTACCATCCTTTTCCCCAGCTGTGACCCGATGCTACTCCTGCTCCCTCGCCATTTCCACCGCCTCTCATCACATCCTCACGAACTTCAACCCCGACGAGCTTCTCATTCGACTTGAGTATGCGATACGAACTCTCATGCCGTCTAAATCACATGAACAAGTTTCCATTGTTGGCTACGCTTCTGCGAGACTGTCTGTTATTCGCCCGCCATGTCCGGCCTCGAAGGACTGAGCCTCGCCTGCAATGTCATGCAGCTTATCGACTTCAGCCAGCAGACCGTCTCCATGTGCCGCAGCATATACGAGAGCGGTAAATTCGAACCTGGACTCGAAGCACAGGCGAGCTCTTTGCAAGATGCCTCGTCGGAGGTAGTGACCCTGCTTCGGAGCAAAAAGGTCGCTACGGCAAATACCACGGGTGCGGAACGGCGTCTGTTGGATCTCGCACCCAAATGCATTCAACATGCAAAAGATCTTCAGGAAGAAATTGCCTACCTCACGCCTCGTCAGCCGGGTAAAATTCAAGCTTTGGTTGCAACCTCAAAGGCCGTCTGGAGAAAGCGCCGTCTGGAACGGCTCAAGGCCAACCTCGCCGACGGCCAGAAGCTCATGGAGACATTGATCCTGGTCAGAATATTTGCGAGAGTGGAAAAGGTGTGCGAGGACGATCCGGCCTTCTTGGGGCGTATGGATCATCGCCTTACAGCTTTCATTTCGAGATACTCCGAGGACCATGCTGCCCTTCGGAGGATCGTGCGGGACGAATCTGAGGATATTCGAGGTCGCGTCACCTTAGAAGCCTCCAAAACCCGGGATTCTGTTTCACTACACGTCACAGCCAGGCTCAGTGCCTCGGAAAGATCGATCAAGCAAATGGTATCAACATCAACCGCCACCATCCAGAATAATGTGGTTCGGCAACTGGAGACGATCAATATAGCCGCACGCAGCGAACAAGATCACCATCGCCTACTTCAGAGTTTGAAGTATACCGATATGAATGAACGGAAGAACAGCGTTAGGACAGCACATTCGAAAACATTCGAGTGGATATTGAAAGACAATCCTCGGCGAATAGACAAGTATTCAATTGCGGGAAGCCAATCAAATGTGGTCGAGATCGCAGACGTCGACCAGAACATCAGAGATAACGTCGAGTATAATGGCAGTGATGAAGCCATCATCGTGGGTTCTGAGAATGGCTCCCAATCGGACGTCGAGGGGAAAGATAGGGGCAGTGAAACCTCTTTTCATGACTGCACCCAGGTCCCTCTGTGGGATAACTTCGTTGAATGGCTTCGAGGAAATGACCGCAACTTGTACTGGGTCAGTGGTAAGCCCGGTTCCGGCAAAAGCACCTTGATGAAGTTCATCGAAACGAGCGAAGACACTCTTAAAATCATGGCAGAAGAGCATTCAAACCCCCGGGTTCTATCCCACTTCGTATGGAAGCCAGGAAGACCTATGCAAAGGAGTCTCAAGGGTGTTGTGTGCTCTCTCCTTTATCAAGCCTTGGAAGCGGACAGACAATCCTGCATCACCTTGCTAGCCAGATTCCCACGGCTCCGCTACAAAGGCTCCGACACCGATTGGACGTACGAGGAGTTGAAGTTAGTCCTGCTGAGCCTCCTCCGGAATTGCTCGCAGAGATATCTGATTCTATTCGATGGCCTCGACGAGATGGCCTTTTCTGTTGATGGCGAAGCCCCTTTATTGTGCCTTTTGGATGACCTAATCACGAATCAATACGTCAAGCTCTGCGTATCAAGTCGACCCGAGCCTGTGTTTCAGAGGTATCTGAGCAAACACCCCATGCTCATGATGCAAGATCTAAACATACTTGATATTCGAAAGTACGCGGAAGATAGCTTGCATGTGTTGAAAGTCAAATCAAGCGAGTTGCTCGATCAGCTTTCTCGGGAAGTTGTCTTGCGCTCAGAAAGTGTCTTTCTTTGGGTCGTCCTTGTGCTACAGAGCGTCAAAAGGGGACTCGGCAATGGCGATACTTTGGACATTATCTACAGTCGCATAAGATCTCTCCCGAGAGATCTCAAGTTGCTGTACTTGGACATGTGGTCTCGGTCCAATGGGGACAGCATCTACTACAAGCAGGAGGCAACACTGTACTTTCAGCTTGTCATTGAGAGTACGAGTTACTCCAAGCCATCCATTTGCAGCCTTCTTCAACTGGCAACATCATCGAACACAGCTTGGCTGGACAATTTCGAAGCGCAATCCAGTCTTCCAAGCATCCAGGAAGTCATGGCTCGCTGTAGAATTGTTTTTCAAACATTGTCCACGAGATGTCTGGGCCTACTGCAAGTCCAAACCATGGATCTCACAGAGCTTATGGATGTTCGAGACGCTGATCTAGGCTTTTGGTCAAACACCAATGTTGGATTTACCCACCGTACAGCTATTGATTTCCTTATTGATGACGAGGAAGGGAGAAAGATCCTTTAAGGTCACGCAATTAAGCCAGACGAGCTCTTCTCAAAGCATGTCAAAACCATCTTATTGACAGCGTGCTTATTTAAGCCAAAGTATTGGATGGCAACGGGAAGGGTTAACATGCCACACGCTGAATTCTTTACAGGCCAGATGTTCACAAGACTATTGCTTCACGAGAAGGATAGTATTTCGGTTGTAACACTGCACAGCCTCTTGTCATTGGTACACAAGCACGCCGATGCCATTATACTACATCGGCAAAAGCATTTCAAGAATTCTCAGCAGCAATTTCTGGCGATCACCACCTGCTTCGGCTTTTCCGACTGGGTCACGGAGCTTCTCGACTCAGTCGAAGAATTCGGTAGAGAAATGCAACTTTTCGTGTTGAGAGCAGCCTGTGCGCCTTTCAGTATAGACTTTTCGTATGGCGATTGCTTCGATTTCGACGAAAGAACCCACCTGCCGAGACGACTTGGAAGATACCATTCCCACCTTTTAGAAGTGGCAACTCAACAGGACTTGAAACGGGAGACGTTGATACAGGAGATCCTGCTACGATGTTCCCGGCCAACTAGCCAAGCAGATGCGCAGTCTTTCCAAAACTGTGGCCCTGAACCTGCTGCTTCGTTGGGTAACATCTTGAACGCATGGCGCTGCTTTTTGGTCCATAACCTTCAGGGAATTGCCGATGATCATTTCCTCCACATACCTGATACTATGTGGGCGGAGAAAATGAAAACAGTGCGAAGCTTTCTCTCGGCAGGAATCGCATCCAACTTTCGGCGCCAAACGTACACTATTTGCGTTCTTTTCAGCATTGCTCCAACCCTGCAGCGTCGCGCAGCTGTATCCCTCCACCACCCCTGGATGATTCCCCAGGCGGAATGTCACGTATATCTCGAAGTCAATGATGATTTTGTTCTGAGCTCCATCCTGGACAACATATCGAAACGCGGGGTAGTAGAGCTTCCACTAGCTAGCACAGACTTACAGCCATCCGTCAGAGTCGTCATGTTTCGAACACGGACGCACTCCACCCCTAGCGCCCCGTCGCGCACAACCGACAGCCCGTGTTTCTTCAAAAAGGCTTTGAACGTTGTCCCCGGCGACAGTGAAGAGCTCTTCAAGGAGATTGTGTTCCAGGTACCTGGGCAGGACTTTTCAATTTATAGGCGGCTCGTGGCCCAAGCTGAGTTTGTTCTAGACGGCGCCGAGGATCATGTAGATGGATTGAAAGCTGCTGGCTACGAGCTCAGTGAGGTGAACACTTCCTACGAGTGCTTCCACGAGGAATTTATCTAGAAAGACGATTCGTAAAGATGGCAAGAGTTGCTGTGGGTTACATTAACATATTTGTTTTTGAGTTATCACATAAAGTCTGATAAATCAAAAACAATTAGTCAAGTGTCATGTGATGTGCCCCTGATACTTTTACTTCTTACAGTCCCTACCGCTCCCAATACTCATGTTATTTCTGTTCATGTCGTTGGTATGCGAACAAATAGCCAAAAACTACCGCGCGAATAACAAACCCCTGATTCTTTCTCTTTTAAGTCCTGTATTTGAACTCGAAAAGGACGATAGCTTTGGAATGCTTTATGAGAATGCAAGAAGAAACTTCAAGATTTCTACGGGGAATTGAAGTAACCCCGTTTATATGTTTGACTCCTTTCTTTGTTTACTCCACGACCTTTCAAAAGCTGGTTCTATCTGACAGTACCCTTTTGGTTGGTGTACTCACGAAAGTGAACTTCGCTTCTGAGCATTGTTGTAACCCGGACCTACATGTGGAATGGTAAGCATGTCGAGGGCAAAGTTTGGCAAATTATAGAATTTGAGCCATACCTTGATGGGCGTTTTTGTTCTTCATGGGAAACAAACCCCACTCACTGTCAGTCCTCCGGGTATTGAACTTTCATTGATGACCGCACGCGTAGTTTTTTGCGCAGTTATTCATTCAACAGGCATCCCAAGGAGAACAAAAGATTGATCACGAGGGAAAGTGAGTGCAACGTGATATGTTCAATTGGAAGAGACCACTGCCAAACTAAACTTCTCCATGTTCTGACTCTGAATCAATGCTCGGGTCATCCATCACGTTTTGAACAATCTCGGCCAGAGAAGCTGCCACACCTTCACGTTCAAGTTCGCAATTACGGCCAATAGGATGATAACTGACATGGCCGACGTCGCTCTGCAAAGCCAACCAGGCTGCCAGTAGCGCACCTTCCACAAGCCATGCCTGCCGCTCCTCTAAGTCAGGGAAGAGAACACCGAAGGAGCTGAGATGGCATTCTCCCTTTGTGAAAGAGTCGTTGAACTGCTGTATCCAGCGTGCAAAGGCCTGGAGCCAAGCAGCGGGGTATCGGTCTTCGAGATCTTCAAGGTCGATGTGAAAGTCGATTTCGGGGTCGTTGCCGGGCCAATTTGAATCATACCACAAGCCTGAAGTCTCCCAGTCCGTGAAGATGGCGTACCCGTATCCCGTGTTGGTAGACTGGCGATCTGAGGCGGTGTCTACTCTAGGGGTGGACTCTGGGTGAGATTCAGGTGAGCCTGTTGGCTGCGTGCCAGGCTGGATTTTGGACGCAGAGTCCGGCGCATACTGTGATTTGGTGGCCGAGGGATTGTCTTTGAGACGTACGCTGAGCTTTTCGCCTGTTTTTAGCTCAATTATTAAGCCGTAGGGTGTCTCTAGAGTGAAATGAGTAGTGATATTTGAAGACTGAGGTAGCAGGAGGAACGCTCTGATGGCGGTGAGGTCGGTCATATTCGCGATTGAAATCGATATTTGTTGGGAGAAACAGCCACAACTTCTTCTGGAATAGGGGTGCGGCATCTGTTGCTATTTAAAGTACCGACTCTGAGTCATGTCTTGCGCATGATGATGCTATGTGTATCTCCGTTGCCCATCAAGGTGCATGCTAAGCTTTAAGGCTATCTCAAGAGCCGGCGAGCATGGTGGTAGATATCATTGTGGGAGGAATATGAACGGAGACGTAGAGGACGATAAAGGTCGCGATAACAAAGACGATTATAACAGAATAGTAGTAATAGAGATGGCAACGATAATAACGAAGACGACGGCGGCGGCGGCGATGACGACAAATACGACAAATATGATGTCGACGAAGAGACAATGGTGACAGAGAAGGCAACAAAACAACAAGAAGTCTGGCCTTGTTTTGCAGATGTTCCCGCGACGACTCGTTTCACTCGCTTCCGTGCAAGGATACTACTACCCCCTGAGGGGTCGAGCGATACATAGGATCGTCTACAACATGCCCGATAATGACCCCGACTGGACATTCAAGACACTCTGAGACCAAGAATTAAACAAAACCAAATCCACTATGTCCCTTTAAAAGCTTTTCAGGTGATAGCTCCTGCTTACTTGTCTTTATTTCACTATCACTTAACTACACTGCACTGCCTGGATCATACCAAAGCCTATCTTGCCGTCATCTCTCCTTGCCTCAGACTTTAGCGACGGCCCTGACGCTCTCTCTCCGCGCGCTCACGGGCCTGGCGCTCCTCTTCCCGCTGTCTAGTTTGCTCTTCAAGGCGCGCGAGGTCATCGTTGACTCTCTACAAATCCATCAATCATTCGTTAGTACAATTTCTGTCAAACAGTTGACTAAAGTCTATGTGTAAAAGGACCGTATACTGCTGTCAATACAGCGATACTGCAGTTGGATAGTCTTACCTGTTGCCAGTCCCTGGCGTCTTGGCGGTCTTGCTCACGCTCCTCGTTTCTGCGGCGCTGCTCTCTCTCGCGCGCAGGATCCTGTCTACCGAGCATGTTTGCGGCTAGAAGATGTTAGTGTTTGTCTAAAAAGCAGCTGCCATGTCGACAGCTGCAAGCTGAAAACTCACAGTGGTTTTGATTGGTGTGCGATGTTGGTGTTGATAGATATCTTGAGATGCTGAGTTTTGCTCGATTTGTGTCGTACAGATTTGATTTTACGGGCGTCAAGCTGAACCTTTTATATGTTATTTCCTTTTTCTTAGGAAACCGAGGAATCATTGAACTTTCGCAGCACAAATTCAATCACTGCTCTTGCTCGCGCACACTATTAGGGAGCAATTCTAGGAGTGGAGCGGTGAAGGAGTTCTTCAATCAGAGTAAAATACAGTGAGCAAGCAGAAAACTTCAGACCTATCATATGAACCATATCAGTGAACTGCCTTGCAATGATTTAAAATCTGTTTATTACACATTATTTTGAGAGTCAGGTTGAACTAAACTATCGCGCAATGCTGTGGTGATGTTGTGCATGGAGGACTAGCGATACAATATAGTTTAGAGAACGGAGGATCAATAGTAATGTCTGTCGAATGTCGGCAATATCCTATCAAGCCTCTCGATTTGCATGTGCGGATACAAACGGGACTGTTACCTTAGCGGTAACAAAGCTCATGAAGCATTCACTAGATACTAACCCATGCTGATTTATCATTATCTTTCTGAGGTGAATAAGTTGCATTGGCAATGCGTCAATATTGAGACATTGAAGCTTTTTATATTCTTGAAGATTTCCCTTCGGGTCCTCAAACAAAATTAAAGTATACGCAGCTTGTAAGGCATCGTAGAAGAGCAATATGCTGTAAGCTGAACCTGGACTGTCTTTTGACTTTTTGGAATTTAACGCATCAATGACCGCAGGTAGCGAAAAATGCGACACAGTGAATGGATTGTGTCCTGCCCAAATTGTTATGTACCACAGCATGACCGGGTAACACGCACTATTAGGCGGTCGATAGCGGTTTGCAAAGGCCACCTGCATCAACGGAGCTTCAAATTCCCATCAGACTGGCTAGTGACAGACTGCGCTACTCAGACTCTTGCCACACGTTGACCTGGCTCGCCTGAATACGCAATTTGTCATTCTTTAGCAAAGGTTGTTGATATTCTTGGGCAGGATGCAAATACATACAATCACCGCACGTGTCTTATCTTAGTCCACCAAGAGGCAGTGTAACATCAGAGGCCTCGAAATCAATGATGAGTATACAGTAATTGCAGACATTATTTCAGTGTCTCAAAGTCTAAAGTTAACTAGAACCAAGATGATGTCGTACGTTCATAGAAGAAAGGATAGCGGAGAAGCAAAGTACAGCTGGAAGGGGTTTTATCCTGGTGTCAATAGATAGGCCAAAAGTGAAACCATGAAACCGGAACCGAGAGCCTGAAATTGGATTTTTTCAACTGTACTAAGGTACTTAATGACTGCGATGTTTCTCACTGCTGCTATTGCTATGGATGTGATCATAGTGGGTTATCTGCGGTTCTGACGCTGGGCGCGCTCCTGGGCTCGCCGACGCTCCTCTTGAATGGTGGCATTCCTGGTGTCGACGACTAGCTAAAGAAGTGATGTTAGAATAGAGGTACTCATTTGGGGCATGTAATTCATATTTCTTACCTGTGCAAGGTGATCCATCTGTCTGTTTTGAGCCTCCTGTCTTTCCTTCTCCTGGCGCTTCTGGAGCTCACGGGATTGATCTTGCTTGCCGAGCATGGTTGCGGCTATAAACTATTAGCTTTTGTCTTTGGATTTTGAGTCTGAGCAGAGGCATACCGGATTGGGTGTGTTAACGCTTGTTGTAGATGTGGTTAGAGTGGTTGTTTGGGAAGAGAGTACCGCGCAGATGTTGTGCCTTCTGGATATTGCTGTGATCTGTTGATTGATACTACGATGGCAATCTAGAAGTCAACTCATATATAGCCTGGCTTGATACGGAAAATAATTCACATTCGAATGGAGGAGTCGTTGTGCGTGAATAACTGTCGGTCTGTGAAGTAGCACTGTGGCGGAAGATTTTTGGTTCGAGGAAAGGCGTACCGAAAGAAGACTTGGTTCTTTATTGTTTATCACTTCCATAGCACAATGATCTGTGTCTAAGTGACTGACTGGTTAAGAGGTTTTCATCGTATGCTGTCGACCATGGAATCACGCTACGCGTGCAGACTCTCGGGCTGAGCAGCACAACACAAACTATTAGAACAAACTTCAATCCACGTTTATGAAGTGACTTGAATTCGATGTGGGCATCTAGCCTTTTCTTTCTTCTCTATTTTGCGTATTGCAAGGGTGAGTGTGTACGACTTGAATACATGCACTGGGCGTGATATTGCTCAGAGACATTTAGCCTGCTCATGTAAGTCTGAACTGTACTTTGAGCTGGAACATTCTTTTAAAAGCCTGTTTGTTTAGAATGAGCTTTGGTAGCTGGGTAGTGTCAGTCGGCTATCCGGGCAGTCCGCAGCGTACTTAACATTTCTGTAAGAACACTAGTAGTAGACAAAACGATACGAATGGCGATAATAATAACGACGATGGTGATAATGACGGCGGCGACGATAACGATGGCGACGACGAAAGCGACTACGCAGGCTAGGTAGGATACACGGATTAGACAAGTGTATAGACACTGCCCGGCTATTAGAACTTTTTAGAATTTATGAGTCTTTAGTCCTAAACCATATCTAAAGTCTTAGGACGCCCGCGTAAAGCATTGTACAGAACCACGTGAACATCATGACATAACAGACTAGAAGAGTTTTCTCAAGTATCCGGCCCACTCCCGCGATCTTGCAAACCGGTTCCACGAGCATGGTCAAGACTATGATAAACAAGAGTCTGCAAGCTCCAGCATTTGGTCAGCTATCATAGTCATGCGGCATGCCTACGGCCTCCTCGGACTTTCATATCGGGAACTCACGGTAAACGACTCCGGCCGATGCGCTCAATCATCTTCCCTACTCCACTGACCCAAGCACTGCCTGGGATGCTCGTAGGTGGGATAGGGTCACCGATACTGGCGACATGTACATCCTTCGAGCCCATGTCGTTCCTTGATGAAGAAAGTTCCGGTGGTTTGGAGATTGATTGCCGCCTGAGCTGCGCCATACTGACGATCACAGCGTATTTATTCTACGGGCTGCAGACCGCGGCGAAGAAATTGAGAGTGATGGGTAAGAATAGTCGTTGTAAAAGAGGAAAGTCAAGCAGTCAAATGCTTGACCAGAGCGACCGACTTCACAGAGTAACTAGCTTTATCAATAAGATACAGATTTGACAGGGTCTAATACAGAGCGGCCGCCTTGCGAGCGGCCGCCTCGACATAAGTCCCAACAAGCGGGTACGGGTAGAAGCCGATTCCCGCCTTGGCTTTTCCTAGGCTGCAGCGATCCGCCCCACAGATAGAGACTCAATGAGAGCTAAGAGCACAATCGAATGGTCAGAGCCGGTTCCCGGTTCCGAGAGAATGCCCCATCATATCACAAAAGCTTTTTTTCCAACCTAAGTTTCATCAAGATTTCCAATTAAGCCGAAAAGGAGATGGGTTCCACGATGCTGTGGAGATCAGTTTGTGATCTGTCACTTCAAAACAGGCAGCAGAGAGCCGCAGCGCAAAAAAAACATCCACTTCGTTGATGTAACAATCTGGAAGAACTGGTGGAGAAGACGTTTCTTTAGTGCTTTTCACAAACAATATTAATTGCCTTTGACATTGGGTCAAGAACACCGCCAGTATGTGGTTGAAATGCGTTTTCCTCCATGCGAGGTCGTTGCCGTTGCCGAAAAGTCGCCTTTCCCACCTCTTCTAGATTCTGTGATCCTAACTGCTAGACAGAATACCGAGATACCTTCTTCGAGGTATCAAAAGCATCGGAATCCTCACTAGTAGGTCTAGAACAGACAGAATTCTCAGAGCCTACGCACATCTACCCCTTGAAGCTGAGGTGCATCCGGAAGTACGGCCCAACTGTTTATGAAAAGGCCCTTCTGATTTGAGAATCTGCGGGTGCTGCGGAGTGTGTCCCAGGAATTATCATCACATGGCGGCTCGCCAGGGTTTGGAATGGGGAGTAGCTCGAGAGGTCTCTCGATACGAGGGACTTTGGTACACTATCTCGAAGAAGAAGGTGTTGAGGGTCCTGGACCGCATCGTCGAGCCGCTGAGTGGAGATGTTCGCAAGGAGATATGACTTTTCAACTAGTGGTCAGGTGAAGGTGGCAATGGCTCAATACCTAAGTTTCCACAGGATTTGTATATAAAGTGAAAATTTCCTTCCAAGTTTGCAGTTGATTCTACATCAGTTTCAGTCACAGTATCACTCTATTCTCTCGATTCTCAAGCCATTCAATCCTCCGGCCACAACAATGAAGTTCCTCCAGACTGCCGCGTACGCCTTGATGGCCAGCCAACTTACTGCGGCTGCGCCTTTGACGGAAACAGATTCGACGAAGAGTATCATTGAATTTCGCACTCCCAACGATGCCTATGCCGTGAAGGCCGCGTTGGAGCAACGAACCAACGTCTGCAGAAGGATCGGCACAACTCTCCGTAGCATTGGCACCAGTAATGCAGTGTAAGTTGTCGTTCCGTTCTATACCAATACCATCAGCGTATTCAGATTTGACTGAAAATTGATTTAGCGTCATTTTCATGACCGTTGGGTCTGACCTGGTTGCGACTGTTTGTCGCCTCGCAGGCGGTACTAACTGCGAGGATTGGGCGAGGGCAATCCGTCTTGGGTTCCTCCTGATCTACGGGATCGCCTCCGGCACCAGCGGTGCTGTGCCCGAGACCAACATGAAGATGAAGCGCGAAGAGATTGGCGAATACAGCGACGCCATGCGATCATACTGGGAGAACACTCTTATCGACACCGGCCTTGCATTTGACTCAGTCAGCGTCCTGCCGTTCGACGAAGAGGTGGCAGCCCTCGAGAAGCGTGACGACGCTGACCCCAAGCTTCTCGCTCGCATTCATTTCAGCGGTCTTGTCGACAGCGAGACGGGAAAGAAGCACGAGATCATTGCTAACCACTTTGAGGGCAACAATACCGTGTTGCACCTTCCCGGGCTGAATCAGGAGGAACTGGCATCTCGCGACCTGAGCAAGCGAGCTAGCGCAGCAGGCTTCAAGATCTCGTACACCACACGCAAGCTGTCTCTACTCACCCGCAGCCATCAGTCGGAGATGTCAGGTTTCATTTCGGCTGCCTGGGCTCTTGCGTCGGCAAACAACCAGTTGGAAGACTACATTGGCTTTGCCAGTACGGACCACAGTGCAAACTTCTACTACCGCATTATCCCTGAGCTCTACTCGTTTGGACTCAACTACGAATCCGTTGATATCTGTGGTGGCATGGCTAGCTTCTTGTAAGCTGTAACCTTTCTGGTGCAGTCAAAAAACGGAGCTGCGAAACGGTCTTGCTGGATACAGAAGCTCCAGAAATGAGACAATTAGTTTGGTATTTAAGAGGACGGGATGGCGATGAAGGAATGGTAGCGAAGGTAGTTTGTAAATAATCAAATAATCACTACTTTACATCATCAAATCCGCTCTGCATGCTTCCCACTTGTTGCTTAGTGAACCAAAGGGGGTTGTCAATCATTCACAAACTTTACCATGTGGGTGAATACTTCTCGCTGCTCATGTGGGCGGGGAATTGCTATTCATACTAACGATGACAAATGCCGACGGCCATTGAGGCAACAATAAGAAAAATGAAAATGGCAGCGACGATGACGACGATAGCGATATCGACCAAAGAGACGAAAGGGTGGATACTGAAGAAGAAAATGGTAAAAACAATGGAGTTACTCAAGTAGCTAATGAAAGTAGTGTTGACTTGATGAGAGCCCGACAGCGAACTCTTATCCACTCGTGTCGTGGAATGTAGCCTCAACGCGATCTCTCAGTCTTTGATCATGTTGTAATCAATTAACATATCGAGTAATTTGTGTGATGTGGTGAAAGAACTCACCTGTTCAACTCAACCAAATTTCCCCAGCCAGCCTACTTTGAACAAGAATGGTAAAGGGATGACGGGAGTTTACGCAGTTAGAGACGTAGGTGACAGTTTTAGGAGGTGCATCTAGATGGATATAGCGACAGGAAACACGCAGTGTGGCAGTCTACGCAAAGTTTTCAGCTGGACAAGGTACATTAGGCTCAATAAATAGTCTATGCAAGGAGTTATCATTAAAATTAGGATCTACAATCTTCAACATCGTGAACAGCCAATCCAACCCTAGGCTCAAGCATAAACATGCTCTTGGATGTAGGCGATCTCAGTTGCCCTGTAGTCATCCCTCTCAATGTAACCAAGCTTGGAGTAGTTGGCGTTGAAGACCAGGTTGAGCGGCTGATCAGGTGTGTATTGGGGCCAGACAAGACCCTTGGTCCAAGGCCAAGGCCAGCCGTTGCACTGATTGGGGTCGGTGTCGTGAATGAAGGCCACCCACATCTTGCTCATCTTGTCTGCCAGCTGAACGTACGACTGCGGCTTGCCCTCAAAGGGGTTGGTCGCATATCCGAGACCATTGACGTTGTTGAAGACGAACGCAACCTCCTGGAAATGAGTGGCGCCGTATATGGGTCCGAGGCCGTTGACGTACACGTTCCAGCGGTAAGAGTAGACGGGGATGCCGGCGTCAGAATACGAGCTGGCGAGAAGGCGTCTACCGCTGTGCTGTTGATAGTCTCCTGCGACGGCCGCGACACGCTTCCATTGCGAACCGAACGCAGTGCCAGTGGGTCGATCGGGATACGACGCTGGGATACCGACGGCGGGGTCATCAGGGTACAACTCCTTGAGAGTGGCGATCTGTGTGGAGTCGACCAGCAGACTGCTAGCGAGCCACGACTCGAACTGCTCCGTGGTGTTGATGCCCTGTTTGGCGTAGCCCGTGCCCTCGTCAAAGTTGTTGCCGAGAAGGAGCGGAACGGGAGCGAATTTGCCCTCGGCAAGAAGCGTCGTGGCCTTGTCGCTGATGAAGTCGCCGTCAATTACAGCGCTGATCGTAGGTGCGGTGACGCTCAAAGGGTTGGTGCCGTTGAAGATGGCGTTGAGAGTCTGCCATGGGAGCGCGCGAACGCAAGCCAGACGGTCGCTAGCATCCGCGCATCCAGTCTTGGCCAAGAGTGCCTCGAAGTACGGCTGCCAGGCATCAGCACCGACGAACTTGGCGACAGAGCTACCGCTCTCGAGGATGGCGCTGCGGAACAGGTTGTCGTGTTGTCCATCATAGGCAATGAGCTGCATACCCAATGACCGTGCGCCAGCTGACTCGCCCCAGATGGTGACCTTGTCAGGGCTGCCGCCGAAGGGGGAGATGTTCTCTTGAAGCCATCGCAAAGCCAAGCGCTGGTCCCTGAAGCCGATGTTGCCCGCGCCGACGTCCTGAAGTTCCTGGCTGAAGAGGAAGCCCCAGTAGGAGAGACGGTAGTTGATGCTGGCAGCGATGATGGGCTTGTTCTCTTTGACGGACTGCTCGACGATGTAGCTAAGATTGTATCTCGGGTCGCGAGAGCCGCCGTTGACATAACTCTGCCGAGGTGAGAGTCAGTGATGGCCGTCGTCTCAAGTTGGGAAGAAGTTTACTTACGCCTCCGTGAACCCAGATACCTACGGGGAGGTCATCTCCAGGCTTCGTTCCGGCCGGACGGACGATGTTGATCGTCAGGCAGTCCTCTGAGACTGGGTTGCCCAGGTTGGCAGTATCTGAACCATACCCAATGCACATCCATCCATATTCGGTAGCGTTCCTCGTCTCCTCAAACGAAGAGTTCAGCGGCTGAGGTGCTGCATAGCGAAGGGAGCCAATGGGGGGCTGCGCATATGGGATGCCCAAGAAGAAGTCCTGAGCGTACTCCTCGTTCCGGACACCAACATACGTTCCATTGGACAGACGCACGGAAGGAGGCGAAACGTCATGGTGACCCGGGAAGCACTCGGACAGGTCAAAGCCCGACAGGAGCACCAGAAGAAGGTTAATTGCGTTTGGACGCATTCTGGGCAGTTTCAACGTCGTCGAAGGGCTCGAAGGAAGGCTTCTAGAAGTCAAAAAGATGAGGAGGGTGGCAGGTGGCTGAAAACGGCGCGTCTCATGTCAATCGCAGAAGAACTGATTTTGAACCTGCAGAGCTGCACGTTGTCGAGCTAGCCGGGAGGCAAGGAGTCGGCAGCCAGTCGTGGCATTTTGTCAACTAATTGCCTCATCGCCATCCAACGGTCAACGACTTCTCCCGACATTGCCTAGAGACTAACGGTTGCGACGGCGTCGCTACTAGGTGCTAATTGGGATAGTAATCACCGATCGGTCGTGGGACTATCGATGAACCCTAGATCGAATATACTCCCATGACACCATCTAGCCCCTTCTTCTGCCCCTCGGGGTGTCCTTTGGGGTCCGGGGATCGGGGAGGACCACGAACCTTTGCAGGCCGTGTGCATGATTTTCCCTACCCAGATTGCGAAGAGCTCGCATGGCCCCCATGAGGGTTCGTCGTTGCTGCCAGCTTGCATTCGTGGCCCTTAATCTCATCTCGTAATTGCATGCTGTTGGTGTCTAGCGTCATTCCAACTTCTTGCGGACCATCGGCCAAGCGTTGCTGGTTTCGGCTTAGCATAGCAAAATGGTGAGACTACGCTACCGTCTAGCCACCTTCGCCCGTTGGTCAACGGCTAATGACTTCCAACTTGATGACCTCGGTTAACCGAGTCTAGAAGCCCCGGTTCATGTATAACCGGGGGAATCCCACAGTCGCACGAATGGGATCTCGCCCCGTTTGATCCACATCATTTGAGTTCGACGCTAGAAGGTTTACCCCAGCTAGCATGTAAGGCTGGGATCTCTTGGCCTGGCGTGATCTTTGGAGAAGAAAAGGGCGGAGTCTTCAGCTGGGTTGCGTTGGCGTGGAAATTGTTGCCTGATGCAGGTGGGAATCTCGTGTTGCAGAACAAAGGAATAAGGAAATATCGCATGCAGACTGCTGGAGAACATTGTTGGTTGCAAGAAATTTTCCGGGTGAACGGGAAGACATCTCGATGACTGATGAGAAAGAGAGAAGAAAAAAGCAAGAATTACTCGTTGGTAAGATCAACCGAGTAGCGAGCCGAAGCCGACGCGTTTGCCGAATCTCCGTCTCCGTACAATCCGGCTTTTGCAACGCCACATTACTTGATTTGGTGGCCCAACATGCCGGTAGTCTACTGAAGTGGTGTGAAGAAGCCATGAAAGGATGCAAATGCATGTTGGGAGTTTCGTGTGCGACTGCCAATCTCCCATCTGCCCACCGTCACCCTTGAGGTTGCACCCCCCTTCAGCCTGCAGGGCGACGTTCAAGCAGATGGCCAGTCGGCCGACAAATCGGGGCAGGAAAGCGGGAGACTGAACGCCCATCCGAACTCCGTATCTCTAACTGGGACGACTCGGCTCGCCCTAGCGCACACACATGATTGTAACTTTCGCCCTGGTTTCGAGGGGGGCACATAGCGCGAAAAGAGTCGGGGACGTCTTCCCAAAAACCACTAAACCAGCTGTTCTTCTCGGGGAGGGAACCTTTGTTGTGCCTGGGATATACCCTTGCAAGGAGCGCTGATCAGAAAAACTTACGAATATGCTGGTTTCCATATTATGAGGGTGCGGTGCACCTCAGCTGTTGGGGGCTGTTGGTCGAACTCTTGCGAGATCTGACGATTTTCAACCCAAGCTTTTGTCCACAGAAAACTGTGGCCCTGGGGCTTGTGCCGCAAAGCCGACGATGGTCGACGATAGAGGCGGCCGGCTGCTTGCCGCAACTTGGTCGTTGGTAGGCGCAAGCGCCATACTATTATTCCTCAGAATATACTGCAAGATATGGCGTGGTAGGGGACTTTGGTGGGACGATCACTTGCTCATTGGCTCTTGGGTATGTGTGCCGCTCTTCTCGTATCTCATCATCACGAACGACCAACCTAATTGTGCTATGTGCAAAGGCTGCGTTGGCGATATCCGTTTCCATCAACTCTTACATCGTGTCACTGGGATTTGGTCGCCATATATGGACCATCAGCGACGAAAACCGAAAGGAGATCAACCTCTTCACGATCCTTGTCGCAACCTTCGGAATCATCGCGACGACAACGAGCAAATCGTCCTTCGCCCTCACGCTATACCGAATCGTAACCAACAACTGGACAAAGTACTTTTTGATTTTCGTCATCGTGTCGATCAACATCTCGATGAACCTAATCTGGATATTTGGGTTCGCCAAATGCACACCCCTGGAGAAGGTCTGGGATGGCAGTGTCCCCGGAACATGCTGGGATAAGACCAAGTTGGTTCGATACCAGCTCTTTGCAGCATGTAAGTTGATGACTATGATCACGAGACAAATTCATCGTGGCGTAGCAAAACTGACAAGAATCCATTCAGATTATTCAGCCGTCCTCGACTTTGTGCTGGCCTTTCTGCCCTGGCCGATCCTGATGAGGGCAACCATGAGACGTCGTGAGAGACTCGGTGTTGCCATCGCCATGAGCTTGGGTGCTATGTAAGATCTCTGATCCGGATCTCGCGGATAAAAAAACTGACGGGTTTCAGCGCCGGAGCTTGCGGAATCGTAAAAGCTGTTCTAGTGGTCTCAATGACTAGCACGGATATCACATACGATCGTGTCGACCTCACTATCTGGACCTTGACTGAACCTGCCGCCTCCATCATGGCTGTCTCAATTCCTGTCCTGTGAGTATACAACGCACCGTTTTACTGCATCATATACTAATGTCTACATAGGAGAATGCTGTACCGCGAGCTGAAGTCCGCCTCGAGAAGTTACGGACGGAGTAGGTCGCAGACGAATGCACTCGAAACGGCAAAGACGGCGAGGACGAAGCGATACGGACAGGGAACCCATTACGGACGGAACTCGGTCGTTGTCATGTCGACGACAGGATGGCAAGAATCACAAGAAGCCTTGCAAGATGTGGAAAGCGGACAGACTACGCCGCGAGGCATTATGAAAACTGAAGAAGTCAGGGTACGGCACGAGAGAATGCCACCTGCAGGCGACAGCAAGAGCTCCATAGAGCTTGATACATTTCGGTAGAGCGGACTTTTGGAACCGTTGGGAGCATGGGAAGCGCGAATGATACCTGGGCAGTATGCACCTACTTTTCGTTTTGGTAATGAGACAATGAAGACTTCAATTTGTTTTCAGACAGAGTAATTTGTAAGGGATGTGTCATCGACAAATCAGTGAGACTTCAATGGGTGCCTTCCGACATTTGACTAAAGTATCTTCAATGATACTTGGCAGACTCAATTCTAGGTGCTGGTGGCCTCGCATAAACTCTGAATATAATGTGATTTGGGTGTTGCTTCAGCAGGGTGCTGATGGTTGGGCGGTCTAGAACGCCAACATCTTTTTGCAACAATAAGCTTTGTTGGTAATCAATCAGACAACGTCTCACGTGCAAAGAAGAGAAACAAGGGACTTAGTTACACTCGTTCTCGTGAACATTTCGATGCGACCCTACGGCTACGATTAGAAACAAAACGCAAGTGGCACCCTGCCGAGCGCCCGAGAATACACCGAGTCGGCACGGGGTGGGGCGCGGCCCAGGCTCATAAGATTTCCGGCGGGCCGGACCGGGAGCCAGGGCCGGGCACCGGAAAATTCACAGGCATGTCATCAGCTTGCTCGAGTCAAGCGACAGCGACAATAACCGCGGTCTCAGACACTGAAGTGAAATATGCAACATGATGAAGTCAAAGTCAAGCCTCTGTTATCGCAAGTCTAAAATTTCGCATTCTATCCGTAAAATAATTCTGCGCTCCTTGACGGCGTACTATCGCGTCTCCCTGAGCTATGTCTCAAGTCTATAACCAATTACCCATATAACCAACAACGCTAAACTTTTGATGTCCATCTATCCTTCGTATCAAGTCATTTCAATCATGAATTAGTGCGCCATCACAGGACCGTTGACGACTCTGCCAACGTCCTTAACCCCGAAGATACTCGCGACAACACCAACACCGGCAAAACCAACGCAGCACCATAGACCTGTTCCGTATTGTTGCAAGATACCGTGTCCGTTCTTTGTATCGACCGCCTGCACAACTGCGCTGGCAACCGCAAGCCCAAAGCCGCTGCCGATTTGGAATGCGGTGTTGATCATACCGCCGCAAAGACTCTTGACGTTCACGGGTACTGAGGCCAGGAGTACGACGGTGATAGTGCAGTACACGATTGTCGTCCCAGCGACACCAATGACAGTTGTAGGGAAGATATGCTTCCAGAAGTTGAGGTCATCGTCCCTCATAAGCGCGGCAGGCACTGGCGCGATAGCGCAAATGGCCATGCCTACGGCGAGAAGCCACTTGGGGTTGAAGATCTCAAGCATGCGAGACATGGAGAGGCTGAAGATGAAGCCTGTAGCACCCATGGGGAGAAAACGAAGTGCAGTCTCACCGGCGCTAAGCTTGTTTACTTCCTGTGCAATGAGGGTCGTGTAGTAGATGGTCGTCTGGTATCCGCCGTACATGACTGTCCAGGTGTTAGCATATGTCTCTGAATCGATAGTTCGCATGCTGGAGATGCAAGACTTACCAAATCCGCCGATCCATAGAGCAGCAAAGTTCTCAAGTTTCCACAGCGAAAGTGGCATGATGGGGTTGGCAACCTTCTTCTCAACGTAGGTGAAGGCAACAATCATGGCGATGCTAACAATGAGTAGAGCAATGATGAAAGCTTTGCCCCAACCATATTCTCCACCGCTGGAAAGCACAAAGCTGAGCAAGATGAGTCCTGCAGTTGAGAGACCGGCACCGACAAAGTCTAGCTTCGGGCGCGAGGTGCCCTCCATGCGGTCCTTGGGGAGGAAGAACCATCCAATCGTACCGAGGGTGCCAGTGACCGCGACTGGGATGTAGAAGATGTACCTCCATCCCAGTGACGATGTCAAGAACCCTCCGAAGATTAAGCCTAGGCAGAATCCAACAGCTCCAGCGGCACCAAAGATCGTCAGAGCAAGAGTTCGGTCCTTGGCGACGAAGTAGTTGCTGATGATGCCGACCGCCGACGGTACTGTCATGGCGGCGCCGATGCCCTGTAGGGCTCGGAAGATTGAGAGCTGGATGAATGAGGTCGCGAAACCGTTGGCAATGGTCCAAATGCTCAAAGTCGCCATGCCAGAGCAGAAAATCAATTTTCTTCCGAAGCGATCGGCCAGAACTCCGGACAACAGCAGGAAGCCGCCGAAAGTCAAGGTGTAAGCCGAGATAAGCCACTGCAGCTCCCCGCTCTTGACGTCAAAGTCTTTCTGGATAGCTGGAAGAGCGATGTTCACGCCTGTCCTGTTGAATTGTTAGTATCTTCTCTGATGTGGCCTTTTCTGCCAAAACTTACATGAAAACGTTGTCCATCAGTTGTGCACCGCAGGTGCAGAGGAGTACAATCGCTCCACGGAAGGAGGCGACAGTGCCGACGTCTGGGTAAGCTTGCCCCGCGCCGATTTCGTATTCGGCCGGTGTCTGGGTACCGGACCTCTCTCCTGGGGATGGCGGTCCTGAGGCGAAGCCGGAGACTGGAGATGGCGGCCGCGTCGACTGCGGTGTCGTAAACTCGGAGGGAACTTCTCGAATAGTGCTGACGGGACCAGGCTTGGCCGCGCGAGGGAATGCAGGAAGCTCGAAGACGTGGTCTTGAGACTCACGCCTGTCTCGTGATCGGTGGCGGCTCAGGGCGGAAGCACTCAGAACGAGTTCCTCCATATCATCCGGGCGCTCATGCTCAAAGGTGACTCGCGAGGTCTGCGAAACGGTGCTCCTGCGTCGAGTAATAGGAAGACCTGGGAAACCGGGCGGCGGGACGAAGGTAGGGACCTCTTCGAGTGCTGAGGTACGGCGACCGAGAGACTCGCCGTCCGTGTCAACAGAGACACGGCGGGTGTCGAGGGAGTGCTTCTCGTGCGTCATCTTGAGTTGTTGTCTCCGAGCAAAAAGCTGGAATTTCCGAGACAAAAAGACAGGATCAACGTCAACGGCGAAAACTGACGATGCTGTAAAGGGTCATGGGCAGTCGTCGTTCAAATACGCTCAAATGCGGTGTGTGAAACAGTGCGGCCATCTTCCGAGGGCTTGCACAAAGGTTGCAGTGATGTCAAATAAATCCTTATCAGTCGGGCGCTGTTCGCCACATGGCAGACTCTGCTCCCGACCTCAGGCGATTCACAGGTCGTGATGCTCCACAGAGTTTCCACAGCTTTTGCGCGCCAATCCTACTCAAAGTTTCCCCAGTCGTGGAGTTGTGGGAAACTCGAGATTATCTAATCTTGTAGAACAGTCTGGACATGGGGTCTGACGAGTTACTCGAACAGCCCTCGTTGACAGAAAAGCTTTCAGATAGCTTGGCATGGGGGTTCACAGACCATTTCAGGCTGCGATATCGCCAATTTCAAATTTTCATAGGGCTGAATGAGGTTCAAAAATGCTGAAAACCGACTCATGAATATGAATGTCCGGCACAGGTTCCGCTCTCACAGCCGTCATCGGGGTCCACTTGCAAGACTTTCACAAGGATCCAGACGCTTGCGCCACATGCCGCTGACGCTTGGTATTTCCTATCCTGCTCAGACAGGCAAGTTTTCGGCGCGAACCCCCAAGCTCCTCCTGTCTCTCTGGACGGTATCCCACCTTATCTTGCTTCCAGGTGCCCGCTGCCCTGATTTTAGCACCCAAAGCCCCTCTGGTTCCCTGTCGATCAGAACCCTTTTGCGCGCCGCCACGTCTTGGGCGACTGTCACCCTGCGATGCACCACGATGAACTTGCATCGCATCACATATTTTTGAAAGGCCACCGCTATTTCCAAAACCAATCGGAACATTCTTCAGCAATTGCAGGTTTCTCTGAGCTAAAACATCCCGCGATACCCTTGCCACGTGGTTCTCCTGGAAGAATGGTTCGCTATCACATGTCTCGTTGAGCTGTTGAGAAAGAATTTGCAGCGTTTGTGAAAATATTGCAGCGGCCAATTAAGTGTGACGCTCGGAATTGTGCTCCGAGAGCTGCAAAATATTCATCCAAATCGCCTGATGCCCCCCACGCTCGCACCCTGTTGAAGATCACGATATTTCATCAGAGCCCAACGCGATAATATTGAAATTTGCGGTTTGCCATTTGTGATGTCGGGCACGAACGAGCTCGCGGCCCGAAGACACCAGGATAATTGGTTGACGAGACATTATCCCTCGATTGCATCTTAACATCCTGTCAGTCTCACCTCATTTCTCGCTGAATTCAAATAGCCCTTCCAAATTATTAAGCCGTACGAGTTGGGCCTGTCTCTCAATTCCAACACTGTCTTCCCCTCCTCCGCTGATGCGGGACATTGTGGATCATGATCGGTGCTCCATCGCCTTCTCCACCACGAATGTTCTGATGAGTCCCGGGGCGTCGGGACTGGGGATTCCCGTTCCAGTGTCGGAGTGCAAATCTTTCAGCAGGTTCAAGCTCAAAATATAGGCTATAGCAAGTATGTATGAAAGCCAGGTCCATAGAGATGGACTTTTGTTGACATAAGCAGATCAACCTTGTGAGTGACAGTTGAGTTGAGATGGGATCCGCTGCATATTTGAATCTAGAGTGCATCAAATTCACATCCAGGTTATTCAATACGACGAGTCATAAGAAAGAAATTTGCAGATGTAATGATTCCTCTCATGATTATCGTTACTTTCTTTGGTGTTATCATCCCCATTGTTGTCTCATTCGTTGTTTATTATGATCATTTGTCGTCTTATGATCGTCCATTATAGTCTGTTGTCATCATCTACCATCATCATCTGTCGTTTTCAAATAGCAAAAGTCAAATGTATAGGTTAATTGTAACGCAGACACGAGATTCTCAAGATGGTGGAGCATAACTCGACTTTGAAATTCGGGATGTCTTGGTGACAGTGAGCTCACAGAATTCACCAATTGCCAAGTTGTATCAGAAGTCTTCAATTAGAGCAGTATAGACTGCAACAGTAGTTGACTAAGTACAGTATAGTTTGGTTCTCTGGTAGGTAGTCTCGCAGCGACAAAACACCCCATCAACTCATCCATCCCATAACACGACTCATATGAGAATGAAGGGGAAACCTGAGCATCGTCATA
Source organism: Colletotrichum endophyticum (assembly GCA_027406105.1). Taxonomy (NCBI): domain Eukaryota; kingdom Fungi; phylum Ascomycota; class Sordariomycetes; order Glomerellales; family Glomerellaceae; genus Colletotrichum; species Colletotrichum endophyticum. The sequence continues at coordinate 2,191,329 of JANVYF010000005.1, forward strand.
GCTGTTAGTCTTTTTCCGTTATCTGTTGATGTCACTTTCATTCACTTACGAATTTCGAGAAATGGCAACATATCGCTCTTTAAATCAAACAACGCAGCACCAGGCGTTGTCGCTGCTCTGGATTTCTTTGCACTCGCCCTTGTTGATACAAGCGCCGGCGCAGGTGAATCGGCCGTTCCAGCATCCGAGAATGGTCTCAGCGGAAGCAGTGGCGCTCAAGAGGCCGAGGGTGAGGAGAATAGCGTTGAACTGCATCTTGTGGTCGAAGGTATGGATTCTGGAAGACGACGTAGAGATGAACGAAATGAAGACAGTGGTGTTGAGAATGGAAACTAAACTGGAGCTGGGAATTGCCTGTGGTTAAATAATGTTGAGAGACTCAAAGTAGCATGTCGGGCGTCAAAAGTGTAGCACCAGTCTCTCGAAATGATCGGTATGAATTTAAATTATTCGTGCGAGGGTTGGGATAAGAAGATCAAGTTTCAATGATGCCATGATTAATTAATTTTCGAGGCCCCAGTCAACATCGTTGGCTTGAGCATGATTCAGTCGAGTCGACTTGAGCTTTACCGCACTTTTCTCGGCGATGGACTACCGCCAACCGGATGGCATCTATTTTCAGTTCTTTGCCGTATCCCTGAGGGTATTGAATTGTACTGATTGTCGAGCTACATAGTCAAGATTACATTGACGTCGTTCCCTGTTCGAGGTGTTCAATCTCCTCAGTCTATTATTGTTGTCGTGGGCGGTACATACTATCAGACTGACGGCGAAGAAAACTCTACTTGGGATATGAATGCCACCGTAGTCCAGGTAGATGGCCTTTTCAGAATCTCGAGCGCAATACTGAACAAAGTTTATTTTCTGGGTATCAGTCTCCTCGAAGACGAGTGGCACTAAAGTTCAGTCAAAGACTGCGGCAATGAATCACAGCTTCCCTACCTAGTCATCCCATCGGGTGCCAGTGGGCTGCAGTTTAAGGAACCTCCAATTTTCTCTAATTTCTCTTAACTACACGGTTTTCGATTAGCTCCAAGAGAAGTTTTCTATTTACTCTGATGAGTTGGAGCTCCGCACGCGGTGGACTGTAATTCAGCGACACCCGGTGGGATAACGTATCATGCAATCTCGACTGAAACTGCGGGGGCCGTGGGCATCCTCGGGTTGCGAGTGGCATCTCGAGTCGGTGAAAGAAAGTAGTAAAGCCCGTATTAACTAGAATCCCAATTACGCCACAAAGTATGATATAAAGCCTCTCGTAAATTGGCTGCCTTCAAAGTTGCGGTATGACTTGCGTCGTTCCTAATACAGCTAAACAGTGGCGGTATATGAGGACCATTCCATTTTGGATGCCACGGATAAATCTCAAGTGAGCCTTAGTTGAGCCTGGCTGTATCTTACATGAAAAAATGGCTTCAAGAGGAAGTCAGTATGTGTTCCTGTCGCCCACAGTCAAAAGCCTGGCTGCAGCCATTTCCCCCAGTGCAAAAATACTCTCCGCACTCCGCAACTCCACGACTGTTAAAGAAACACCCATCTTCTGCCGGATCCAGTTGCGGAGCTCCACCGTCACCAAAGAGTCCGTCTGCAAGGGTCGTGACAGATCAACCTCTTCATCCTCTCTCATGCCGAAACCCTGTAACGCCCCACCAATCTCTTTAGCCAGAAATGCCCTTGCATTGTCTAATTCAAGATGCGACGGATCCAGGTGACTATTTCTCAAGAAATCCTTCAAAGTGATTCCCTCTTTCTCTTTTTTCTCAGTTCCTCCCGCCAGTCCTGTATTCGACAGGAATCCTGAGCGTGGGTCTTTCTGCCATCCGTTTCGGTTGCTGGAGATGGCTGATGACCTCATGCCGACGGCAACTTGACCGCGACTTGAGAAGCCATTGACGTTCTGAATGGCGTGAGTCTCTTCTTCGGACAGTGGCTGAGACCGTCTGATCATCAACTCCAAAGCATCAAGAAGGTCCTGTTCGTGCAGGCAATGTTGCTTCGTCGCCCGCAGGGCTTCAAGACGATTCTGCTCCCTCGCTAAGACACCAATATCCTCCATTATGCCAATGTCAAGAACCGAGCAAGCCAGTCCCTTGGAGTGGCGATACTGCACGAAGGCGTCAAGAAAGGCGTTACCTGCTGCATAGTTTGCCTGGCCAATCTGGCCTCCAAGACCCGAGAGCGAGCTGAAAAGAAAGAAGAAGTCAAGGGGATCGCTTTGATGCTGCTGCAAAGCATTGTGGAGATTCCAAGTCCCCTGCACCTTCGGGTCAACTGTTGTTTGCCACTGTTCAAAGGTCATGTCGGTGATGTTGGTATCCTGTAGTGTAGGTTGTGAGTTTCGATCGCTGTTGGCGGCATTGAAAATACGAAGGGTAAGCATACCTGGAGAACCATAGCTGCTTGTAGCAACCCAGCGATTGGACGATTTGCTGAGTGAACCATTTTCGCGACATCGTCTATGGCATTGACACTCCCAGAGATCGCTTGGACAATACATCCGAGAGCCCTCAACTCTTCAAAGTACTCAGGATGACCCTTAGCTGACTGCTCAGCTGACCTCGAAAAGAAAATGAGCTCTCTGGCTCCTCGCTCGACAAGAAATCTTGCCGTGGCCTGGCCGAGTCCGCCGAGCCCACCGACAAAAACATAGGTTCGATCCGAGCGGCAGGTCATGGACGGTGTCAACGAGCTGGCGGTGAAATAGCAGTTGTCTAAGATATCGATCTCAGACACTCGTGAAAGCCCTTTGTGACCCCGAGTCTCTTCGCTGGAGGCTTCACTCGACTCCTTCAAGAGATTCGAGACTTCAACTGAATGGAAGCGACTGACGTGAAGCAAGCTTTGTGAAAACACGTACTCCGACTCTGGATCCACGTCACCTCCAGTGATGCGCTGTCCAAAGCTATTGAGGATTGTATGCATAGCTTTCCAGCCATTGGCGTCAAATGACTCAAGCTCCAAGGTAACAAAATCCATCGAAAGTTCCCTGCGAAGAGTTCGGGCGAGGCCCAATACCAGGGAATAATTCGGATTCTTGCATTCGATTTGGCAAGCCCCGGTCACCCACAGCACCTTCTCATCTTGTGCCGAAAGAATGGTCTTCTTGACATCTTCCCATCCCTGCTGTGACATTCCATGGATGAAAGGGCCTTCAAGATCCAACAGGCTCACGACTGGCTGTCCCCATGGCACTTCCTCGCCCAGGACGATGAAGTCGAGATCTATACCGAGCCCACAAAGAGATTCCGTTGCGTCTTTGACCAAATGATGGGTTGGATCCTCGCAGATGATGCTGATTCGGTCGGTCTTCCAGTGGTCCGAGAAAGGGCGGGCGATGGTCAGGCGTGAACAGTCGCCCAAGAGCATAGCGGCCGAACTACCATCGAAGCCAGCATGCTGTAGCTGATCTCGAAGGTAATGTTCTTGTTCTAGATTCTCCGATAACGAATTCGACTGTAGTAGAAGGCCCGTGACATATTGTATAGTTCTTGATGCTGAATTTGTCTGCCCGAGTATTATACGCCCCGTAGACTTCAGAAATTTGCGCATCTTCTTCAAATTGGTTCTCGAAGATGATGCTCCATCAAAAACAAGTATAATATCAAACGACTCGCTTGTGAATCCCTGAGATTCAAAGTCAGCATCAGTATTGAGATTACTGCACTTGGCAGCAGGGAAATTTCGTAAACAGTCCTGCACCCGAGTGGAAGGTCCTGATGATGTGCAGGCATAGACGTAGTTTCCATAGAGACGGTCGCCAAAGGTATCAGCTGAAAGAGCTGACAATATCTTGTTGGTGGTAGCGGCAGTGTCGTTGGGACCACCGATTTGAAGAATGTTCATGTTCGGCCTCTTGTGGCCCGAAAGTTGAAGGAAAGATGCGAGATCGATGTCGCTGAGAGTTTCCACATCTTCAGCCATTGAAATGGCAGAATCTATGGCCTTGATAGCGTCTGGCCTGCCAGTGAAGCACGCCGCAGCATTCGTGTACACACGATGGACGGCCAGCGCAAGGCTTTCCGTGGATGTGCCCTTGCAAGCTTCTAGCATGTCTGCGATGAGCGCCTGTCTCAACTGAGGAGTGGTGTTTGCGATATCAAATGCACTGGCAAGATCTTGGTGTTCTCCAGCCACAGACTGTCGGTATGTTGCATCCAGCCAGCTCTTGAAGTCGACAAAATGTGGTTGCGTTGCCGGGAGGAACTGCAATTGCGCTCTAGACTCCACAATACATGCCAACACCAGCCTTTCCAGGCTTCTGGTGCAAGAACCGAGGTCTTGGACACGAACAATATGAGTAGGGTCTAGGAAGTCAATGTCGGGTTTCCATTCCACAATAGCGCCTGCATGGGGATCCTCGGCTTGGATGGCAGAGCTACCAGCAACAGGCTCCACCTCAAGGCCTCTGATGTCAATGACAATTTCACCATCAGATACTCCGGTGATGTAGCTTGACAATTTCATCGAAGAGTTCTCAGTCGCTGTCGCTTCGAGGTGTATCTTTCCTGGTGGTCTGCTAACATACAATTCCTCGATGTATGTAGGAATCGCCATCTGCTTGAAGTTTTTGGTAAGACCACGACATGATGCGATCATCGCAAAATGCATGCTCGAATCAAGAAGTGTGGGGTGAATAGCGTATGATGCCATTTCGTAGTCTGATAAATCCGTTTGCAGAGATGCAATGGCCGTCGGTTCGGTAACATGGGAGCTAGCATCCGCAAGGTTGCGGAACCTTGCACCGTATTCCAGTCCAAACCTCTTCCAGGTACTGTAGAAGGAATCCAAGGAGACCTTTCGGGGAAGCTTCACAACTTCTGGGGCCTTGTGGCCTAAATCAGAGCCAGCTTTGCACTCGCCCATGACATGTCTGACCCAAGTGTCACTGCCTTCACTCAGCGAGGAGATCGAGAACTCGTACCATTCCGAATCCAGATACGGCGTGGATGGCGGAGGATTGAGAACAGTGACGAGCTCGATCGGACGGTCGTTCAGCACCAAAGCTGAATCAAACGTGACATGCCCGAGGGTGTAGTTGACGGACCCTTTCAGTTGCTTCAACGCTTCCCCGACCATGGACACAAATCCTGCTGCAGGAAATACGTTCTCTCCGAGAATCATATGATCTCGGATCCACGGAACATCCTCGACTCTGAGATTGCATCTCCAGGCAGGACAAGCATCGGAGATCTCCTCAATCCGAGTGCCCAACAGCTCGTGATGGTCAAACTTGCGCAGACGCCAGGATCTAGAAAGTCTACTCTCGACCCAATACTCTTTGTCATAGTGCCAAGGATATGTTGGTAGATCTGTCAGAAAGTTCCCGGCTAGTGTAACTGTGGCGAGCTCAATACTAGCGCCAACTGACCACAGCTCTCCTGCGGTCTTCAAAACACAGGATACCGCATCCTCACCGCGGACTAAGGTCGGGACATACTGAGCGACCCGACCCTTGCTATGCAAGATCTGCCGTATAGGGCCAGCGAGGGCGGAATGTGGACCTATCTCGACGAAAGCTGCTGACTTGGAATCGTCGAGAACAGACTCAACTGCTGTGCTGAATAGAACTGGAGAGACCACGTTTCGCACCCAGTATGAGTGAGACATATCGTTGTTCAGTGTGCCTGTGACCGACGAATAAAATGGGATGTTCGGTTTAATTGGCTGCAACCACCCCTCCAATCGTCGTGTAAAGTCCATCTCTGCAGTTTTCATATGCTCTGCCGGGGACATCTGTCAGTGTGGCTGGAAAGAAGTAAGGAGCATTCAACTCACGCGAATGGTACCCGCACTCAACATGAAGGCTCCGTGCCAGCACTCCAGGGTGTTCGGCCATGATGTTTTTCATCACGTCCTCGAGCACATCTGCCTCACCAGACAACGTCACGCTGGCGGGTGAGTTCTCACAGCCGATCATAACACCTGGGCGGAGAAATTTCTGAACATGACTTCGACCAAGTCCGACTGCGGCCATGGAGCCTTTGTGGGCGGCTTTGATAAGCAGGGTAATCTGACCTCGGTGGTATGCAATGCGGATGGCATCTTCAGCTGTGATTGCTCCACTTGCATAAGCGGCCGCAGTTTCTCCTGAAGAGTGTCCGACGACGGCATCGGGTGTGACATCCCATGATCTGAGCAAATCCACAAGAGCGACCTGGATGGCAACAAGACATGGCTGCGAGAATTCGGCCTCGGCAAGTCTGCTCCGCTCTTTGGGTGCCAGAAGTAGATCTGATTTGATCAGTATTGGAGCGTGTTCAATTTCAAGGGGAAAACTTACCTTTCAATTTCCATTGCGGGGGATCAGACAGGCTTGCCAGCACGCTGTCCAGGCGACTGATAGTCTGTCGAACTAGAACATTCTGCTGAAGTAGCTCTTTCCCCATTTGAGCCCACTGAGCTCCCTGGCCTGTGAACACCCAAATCAGGCTTGGCGGGTTATTATTTCGCTTGGTTATCGAGGACATCTGGAAAGGGCCATTGGCGTCTGTTACACAGAATGCGCGATGTGCGTGGGCCTCTCGTCTAGTGTTCAGAGACCAGGCCACATCACCCAGGAGTTGGGGCTTTCGATCCAGATATCGTTCGACATCTGATGCTAAACGGCTGACCGACTCTGCATGGCGCGCAGAGAAGGTGAGAAGGCGATGGTTGGAAGTTCTGAGGTTCCGGTCGCGAACACGGCGAGAGGACTGCACACCAAAACAGGCAGCTGACTCGAGTAAAACCTAGATTCACGGTCAGAATCTCACCAAAGAACTTGGCATAGAACTACTGACGTGCGCATTAGAACCGCCTATCCCAAAACTATTGACAGAGGCTCGTTCAAGTCTATCTGATGGCCAGGGCAAAGGCGTTGTTGGCACCTTCAGTTTAGCACGTTCCCAAGGAACTAGACCCACACATCAGCATTCGCCACATCTTGATTATTGCATAGAGTAAGCTTACTTGCTGTATTAGGCGTCTTGAAGTTGATATTGGGTGGGATTGTCGAGTTTTCCAATGCTAATACCATTTTGATAATGCTGGATAACCCCGATGCACCTTCGCCATGACCAATATTCGGTTTGACCTGGACGGATATGAGTATTGGACATTACTGCGCGACAACGTTTGGCTTACCGATCCGATGTAGATTCCGTGATCTCCCCAGATATTGGCAACCGCGCCGACCTCAATAGGGTCGCCCACCTATACGTAACATAAGATCGTCAGCTCCACATATCCATCATCAGAATGGTAGAGTAGTGTGACCTACAGAAGTCCCAGTTCCATGGCACTCAACCATCGCAGTCTTTGACAAGTCCGTGATACCAGCTATGTGATGCCCTCGCCTCATCAGTCTCTCATGACTTTGGGGACTTGGTGTGGTAAGACCCGGGGTTCTCCCATTGCCAGACAGACATGTAGACCGAATGACCGTTCGAATGGGATCGCCATCCCGTACGGCATCCGAAAGCTTCTTAATGTAGACTGCAGAAACGCCTTCTCCTCTTGCAAAACCATCAGCCTCGGCATCAAAGCTTTTACAGGAACCCATCGGAGACAGTACACCCTGTTGATGCATGACTGTCGTATCTTTTGGAGTAAGAATGAGGTTGACGCCACCGACTATGGCAGAAGTGCAATCGCCTCCGTGCAGGTCCCTGCATGCCATATGCAGTGCAACAAGAGAGGCAGAACAAGCGGTGCGGACCACAACACTGAGCTTGAGTGTTAGCTCAAATAGTTCACAAAGGCTCACGGTATTGGACTTACCTCGGTCCGGTCAAGTCGAACTCATACGAGGCTCTGTTTGCAAGGATATAATCTCCATATACATCAGGTCGAACTTGCTCGAGGCTCTGCTCGTCGCGAGACTCAAGCTGACTCCAGTCGTCGCCCATGGTGCCAACATAGACGCCAACATCGGTACCCCTGAACTTTGTGGTTCCGGAACTCTGAAGAGCCTCGTAAGCAACTTCAAGAAATAGTCGCTGTCGAGGATCCATGCGCTCAGCTTCCTGTTTTGTGAAAGACCAGAAGCTAGGATCCACATGTGCTAGATTCAGTTCCTCGAGGAAGTAGCCAAACTCCGTTGGGACATGATTGGGTCTGCCCGGACCATACCAGGCTTCGACATTGTATCGACTCTTGGGAACGCGGCACCGTCCACTTCTGCCATTGAATAGAAGGTCCCAGTAGTCTGCTGGGGTATGAACATGTCCGGGGAGCCGCACTCCCATGCCGATAATAGCGATTGGCTCATAGAGTCCTGTTGCTGTACCTTGATCATCAGCGGGTACAGGCCTTGAAGAATCAGATTTCGTCTCCATGCCGTTCAATTTGTACAGAAGTCCCGAAACTTCTGCAATGGCGATTGATGACAGAACTCAGGCGTAATGGGTCCAGTATTGGGTGCAAAAGTCTGCGAGTAATGTGTTTGGGACTTTGGAAGTGCCGAAGGATCACACGACATCACCCCCGAAGACCTCTTGCACACTTTATCTTATTATGCCAGAGCCTCAAAACGGATCGGACTTCGTCAGAACCGAGCAGACCAATGGAAGAAAATTCTTACCTGGGGGTTTGCGGTTAGCGGCAACGATGGAGACATCGCGATACACCGAAGTTCCGCCCATGTCTCTCCTAGTCACTGCACTTCTTCACCAGGTGCGGATAATCAACTTCGAATCACTGCATGCAATCCCAGGCACCCATCCATCTCCAAGAGGAAGTTCAGCTGCAGCGGCGCAGCAGGCACATGTGCCTTAACCAATCGTTTGGATGACATAGCAACCAGAACCTGTGGCTCTCTCCATTCTTAGGTCAGATCATGTCACGCATTCTTATGACGATTCCGGGAAGTCAGCCCTTTGGCTGGAGTTTTTGCAAATCTTGGCTGCCGAGGCGTAATGTGCTGGGCATGTTAGTAAGTCTGCAGAGAGTGTCACTCTCACGATCTATTGGGCCCCCGAGCAGATTGCCCAAAATAAAAGCGTACATATCTGATCTAGCGTGAATGCAAGACACAGGTCAGTAGGATTTTGAAGGATTGCGACTTTTAACGGCGCAGCAAAATTGAGGTACGCTGTCTGTGTTCTCCACACACACCACACCTCCAACGTGCATGTTGGCAGCACGAAGCTGGCTCCCCGGGGCTCCGCATTCCGGAAGGGCTGCACGATGTTGGCTATTCATTTCTTCGCATTCGTCAAATTCTTCATCGGCTGCAAGGCAAGGAACGAAGAAAATGGCAACAACTCCGAAGACTCGGCGACGTTCAGAAACACTTGTCTGCCTTGCCGCCAGCTGATGAGGTATATTTGGGCCGTTGGCTCAGGGCTTACTCTTCTTCATTCTCAGTCATCTCTACATCCTTCTGACTATCATTGGAACGCACCTGTTCATACCATCTTTCAGCCGAGGCGTTATCAAGATTCGGTAGATTCGGGTGATCGACCCAAAATACCCGCCCTCGCCCGGCCTTTGATTCTTCAGCAAACGCTCACCGAAGCGGATCCTCCCTTTGACAAAGCGCGCCCGAACCAACACACCGGACTCTCCTGCTTTGCCGATTCCCGCAAAGAAAATGGCTGGTATCTTTACGCCAGACCCTGTCCTGCTGCATGCACGTTTACGGCCGGCCAGCCTGGCCTGCATCGATCTCGCAAGCAACCGAAGATGGACGTATGCGGAACTCAACTCCGACATACAGCGCGCAACCGCGGTCTTGTCCGCATACGCCGTCAAGGCCGGTGACAGGGTTGCCACTGTGTGCATCAACAGCGTTCATCAGATCATACTTCAACAGGCCTTGATGAGGCTTGGAGCCATCTTCGTTCCCCTCAATTGGCGCCTGGCCCAGCCCGAGCTTTCTAAGCTGTTGGATGACTGCACGCCAACAATCATTTTTACAGATCGAGACCCACCCGAGCTACCTCTTGGCTGCCGCCACATTGAATTTTCTAGATTCTGTGAGGAGGTCGATAATGCAGACCCCGGACGCCGACTCCAATCAAGGTCGTCACAGGAGACGAGCATTATTCTTTACACTTCTGGAACGTCGGGCACGCCGAAGGGTGTGATTTTGACTGCGCAGTCCATACTGGCTACCACTGTCGACTTCAGCGTTTTAACAGAAGCCGACACGGGATGCGTCTTCCTCTGCGACGGGCCGATGTTCCATTTCATGGGTCTCATTGCGCAGATCTGGCCACCTCTTATGCGAGGCGGCACGCTGCTCGTGTCCCCGAGATTCAACCCTGAAGCCACCAATCACCGTCTGAGTGATCCTCAGCTTGGAATCACACATTACTTTTGTGTCCCTCAGATGGCGGAGGCGCTAAGTAGAGCAGTTAACTTTGACCCGTCAGCATGGCTCACCCTCAAAGCCCTCTTCACCGGAGGTGCTCCCAACCCCCCAGCGCGCATCAAGTGGTGGCTTGACCAAGGCATTTGTATGGTTGATGGGTATGGTTCAACAGAAATGGGAACGATATCTGGTATGCCGCTTTCTCCCGAGATAATCATCAAGAAAGCTGGCTCTGTGGGTCATCCAGGTCCGTTGACTTCCATTCGCGTTGTTGATGACCAGGGTCAGCCACTGCTACCAGGGGCCATAGGAGAGGTTCTTGTATCTAGGGATGTCTCAACTCCGATTTACTGGAATAACGTGGAAGAAGACATCGCGTGTTTGACGCCAGATGGATCGTTTCGGACAGGTGACATTGGATGGGCGGACGAGGACGGCTTCATTTTTCTTGTCGATAGGAGGAAACACATGTTCATCTCTGGAGGTGAGAATGTCTACCCAGCGGAGGTTGAGACGATTCTGATCGAGCATCCCGATATCTTGGAGGCCGCGGTGGTTGGAGTTCCTGATGAGACTTGGGGTGAAGCTGGGCGGGCGTATGTTGTTACCTCGTCTGGATCTCGAATCCCCCAAACGGACATGGTCATGCATTGCCAATCTCGCATCGCGCGATTCAAAATACCGAAGGAGTTCGTTTTCGTGAACGGACTGCCGAGGACAGGGTCTGGGAAGGTTATGAAGCACCTTCTTAGCGAAGATACTGTATCTAGACTCTAAGTGAGATAGATATTTGAAAAAGAATTTGGAGTTATACACGATCTGTACAGGGTGAAAATGACGTTAAAAGTGGTTTAAACTCGAGCGCCCAGATGAATAAAGTCATGCAGAAACTCAGGTACGTGCTTGTTTCAAGGGCAAAAGGTTCTCCCACCACGATAACACAAATCAGTTCAATTCAAATGAGCCCTGAAGCAAAAGATTGCGCCGAGGGGGAATCGAACCCCCGGCTCCCCGACGCTGCTTGATGGCAACGGAGAATTTTACCACTAAACCATCGGCGCTGCACGTTGATTGTCGCTGTGGATCTGTCCATTCATGCCGACCTGACGCCTAGGTTGTGTGACATCAATGCTGCAGCTTCAGCCGGCCTAGTGAATCTCCTGGAAACCCACGATTTTGACGAGCATGGAAGTCCTAGAGGTTGCCAATCTTTGATTGCCTATGGTAAGTTCTTACATCATCCGTCCACCGATCGGCGAGTGTCAGATTGTGGGGAAGGGTTGCGCTCGATGTCTGGTTCGGTACAGCGGTTTGGGATGCACCCTGAGAGGATTCCCGAAGGATGGATTGAGATGTCTGACTGTGCCCCAAGGCACCATGCGCAATTCCGGCGCAGAAAGCGTTTACTACTTTTGGTCAGCTTTCTAAATCCAGCGACCCGTTCCGCCTGACAAGAGGGTGGTAAGACAAAAGAAAGCCAATGAGCACGACGACGTTCAGCCAACGCTTGTCACTCAGAGACAAGTGCTTACCGGCCGACAGCTGAGCAGCATCGCCATGTAACCCACCGCAAAACGCTTATCAACGACTTCAACGGCCAGCTACGGCCGTAATGCACCAAGAAGTCATCGTCACCGAAGCTCCGACACCGGCTTGCTCTTCTGACCATGAACTCGTCTACTTCGCCCGAAGCTGTGCATCCAGAATGACAGCCCCCGGCTTCATCATTCTACATTTGGTCATCATCCGCTAACCCCCAAAGTCCTGCCTGAAGCGCCCGTATGTCCGTCAATCACAGCGCTTTTGGGCTCCACCAACCGACAGCATGGGCGGCCGCCCCCAACGAGAACCAACACGAGCTGATGCATTTAAACGGCCTGTACATGCCGGTCTGGACTTCTTTGCATTGCCATCCTATTCTGGCCCCAACGCCCAGCAATTCGGGCGCCGAAGGGCATGGCGTCACTGGAGCCTACGGGGCACGCTGCGCCATCCAAAGCCTCGGCGACGAGTCAGTCAGCTGGTTCTTACAGGTACACACATGTATCGATCTCGGTTCGACAATCGTGCAGCATGCTCCCGCCGATTTTCCCGCCGGGAAGATCCACTTGGCCGCCGTCATCCGAACTTCTGCGGTCCGCCGGTCTCGACAAAGTTCCCGCCCCTTAGAGCTGGTGCGATCTTCACACCGACGCTTCGACGACATCGACAAACAGATCTACTGTATTCGGGAGCAACTGTTTGAAAATGGCTGATACCAACAAGCTACAGACAGGGTTTAGCTCTCCGTGTTGACTATCCACCTGATGTTAAATTCTAGATCAGCAGCGCCTACCTCTGTGTTGACAACCATGGAGTAATTTGGCTTGGCTGTATTTTGAGCTCGTAAATCGGCCTAGCTAGTAACCATTACGCGAGTGTGCAGTTAGTTGCAGCATGACTTGCATGTGGCATCGAGGTACCATCAATGCAAAAGGCATGAAGTTCGCATAGGCTGCCAGCTGATTCGAGAGAGTACTTTTTCATTCAGGTTGAAGTTTCCGAACTACGTTACTAAGGTTGGGGCCGTAAATATAATTGAAAGAACACTGGGAACGACGACGATAGGAGTGATACAGGAAGACGACAGTTGAGACAATAGGTAGGATGATTAGAATGAGACTGCCTATTTTTCCTAAGGTTATATACACTTTACTCTACTTTAGTATTATCGTCGTAATTACTCCTCTACTATCGTTACTAGCTTCGTTGTGTTTGCTGTCGTCGTCGTCGTCATTTTTATTGTTGTTATCGTCACTATCGTCTGTAACACAAGTAGTCGAGTGTACAGGAAACAAAGCTGTGAAGACGCATGAAAATGAGGCAGTCGCATTAGAATGATACTCAGTATTACTTATACTCTGCCTGGCTAGCTAGATGTACCGTGTATTGCTCGGACAGCAAAGCGCATTCAAAGACCAAGGGTTCCCAATGTTGGTATACGTATTGAACAACATTAACGGAGGCTCCTGGTTACCGAAAGAACATACTAAAGAACAATCGGTCAAATCGTGCATTGTCGTCGAAGCGATGTGGTATTCTTATTATTGTAGTTAGAAAGGAGAAAGGTCGGCGCAATCGATTGGCCATAGTAACGACGAACGTCGGGAATGTGTGGTCCGGGTGAAATACGCTGGCAAAGTTCTCAAATACCTTGTTGGTTCAAAAGTTTGCTACTATGACCGCCCGAAAATCCTTGCAAAACATCTCAACACTAATGCCGAAGTCACGTAAGTCATCGAATAAAGCAGTCGTCGATCCTTCTCTCCTCATCAGCAACCATCCACTGAGGCCAGAATGAGACAACAACACCTGCGATCTCGCCGGTAATAGCTATGGAAAGTAAGTCTCAATTTTCACGTCGGTTTCGGCCGAAATTCCTTCAGGTAATTGATTCAGTCCAAGCCCCCGCAAAGCCTCCAAACATCAGAAACCTCCAGTCTCTGTCCACGGATCTGCATCTTTGCGTAGTTAACTACTTAGCCTCCTTCGAGCGAGCGGCATTGGCCCTCACTTGCAAATCAATGCTATTGAGCCTCGGCTCACGGAGCTTGGAACTGCACAAGCGTTCCGACTGTCGGCGCGAGCTCCTCCTTCTGCTAGAACGAGACCTCCGCGACCTCTCACTCTTTTTCTGCCCGCGATGTGTGGCGTTACATCCGCCAGAGCTTTCTTGGACTATTGCGAGGGACGAAGAGTACCAGCGGATCTTTGGCGAATCTCGTCCCTGTGTCCGGAAGTATCAGAGATCGCGGCCAGACTGGGATCCATCGCCATGGCTTCCAAGCGGTCTCGACTACGAAACGATCAGGGTCGCCATGACACGGTATCGACTGGGGGGCTTGTGCCGCCCCAAAGATCTGCTGCCGATAAGTCAACGCTGGTATGGTAAGCCTGACAAGAACGGCTACAGTCGCCCTCATGTCCACCACGACACAGAGTTTCTGGTATCGAGAGGTCGAATGATCCTCTGTACCAAGATAAAGCTGCAAACCTCCAAATATGTATCTTCCGGGGCGTCATCGATTAATATTGACAAGTCGCTTTACCTGGATATTTTGAGCAAGAGTGCAGACCGGTCACACTGTTGTGCGCACATGACTTGGCAGCGGAAATACCCCTTCATCTTCAACCCAAGTACGATCGAAACCCACGAGTCAGCCGACTTCCAGGCAAACGTTCGTCTGTCAAAGCGCCAGAAAAAGGTTTTTGGGGGGATTGAGACCTGCGATTTTTGTCACACAAGCTGTACCTACTGTATTCGCGATGGCGGCGGAAAGATTGACCTCATCTCTTATAAAGATCTTGGCGAAGGAGAGACTACGACGGACCCGAGGTGGAGGTCTCACCAATGGCACGGGGCGGAAATTCCATTACAAAATATTAATCGACACCGGTTGGCCATTTGGAGTCGCTGGGTTTGGATTCGAATGCGACTTGGTCTGGAGGTAGAGTTGAGAAAGGCTAAGAAGAAGTGGAACAAACGAATTTTCGGCTAGGGTATGCTGGGTGCCGTCTACGGGGATTCTCGGTTTACCTTATGTCAAACAACGATATTCACAGTAGACCTTGGCGTAAAGGCTCTAGATTACAAATTGCCCACATTCTATCCGTCAGTTCTGGCAGGATACCGCTACGTAGTACGCATAAAGACGACGTATACCCGAACTGGTTCTCTCGGTATGCCCGCGTCAGCCTCAATCATAGGCAAATCCCACAGTCAGGGGGGAACATTCCGCTCCTTGTCTTACATACCTTCCAGAATCGGTGTAGACGTTACGCCCAGCCTGGTGATCGTCTTGGATGTCTACAAATTTGGTTGACGGGCAAGCTTGTTCGCGCCCGCATTCCGGACCAGGGTGGTAACAGATGCGGATCTGACAATGGCATCTAGCCTTGGGAAGAAATCGCCTATCCACCTCCATGACAACACCAAGATCAACACGTAGTCGGCACTACCGCGCCTCCTGCCGCGAGGCCCCCATCATCCATGGCATATGCAAGGCCGACGGGATAGCATTTGACTCGCCTTGACGTAGCGGCGAAGCGGGAGCGCCCCTGAACTTACGCGGCCAGGATTCTTGGCGGCCCGCACGGGTGGAGCGCGGATGCGGTCTTGGAGCCCCGAACCCCGGCGCCCAACGGTAATACCTCCGTTTTCATTGGTTGCCTGTTTCTTGGAGGGCCGGGCAAGGCAATTGATCTGGTCGTGGTTCTTCGGGATGTGGGAGCGACATTTTTCGTTCACCCGACGTCAGTGGAGATCGTGGAACATCTGGCTCGCGAAATGGTTGGCGGTTTGAGAATCTGAGCGCTGATGAGAAGGGGGATGACAAAAGCAAAGTCGCGATGAGATGAACATCTCTGGGGACTGCTCAGGGGTGCCTTTGGGGCGATGCAACGAAAGGCTTTTGATCTATTTGGGGAAGGTGAAAAGCATACGCGGAACCGTCGAAAGACTTATAAAGAGTGATCGTCTTCGCCGTTTGATCAGCGAACAGAACATCAGCTGAAATCTGTAGCCTGCATTTCCAGACACTCTCATTCGTCCGTCTTTACACATTCTTTAGCCCCCGGTAACATTCTTTACAATGCAGTTCCAACTCCTCGCATTCGCTACTGCGCTCCTTACGGGTGTGGCTGTCGCCCACCCCGGCCACGAGCACGGCCTGAGCCACACTGAAATGGTCCGCCGCGGAAACCTTTCCAAGCGTTGCGCCGTCCAGGCCGGTCAGTTCAGCGAGGTCCGTAAGAGGCGTCACGCTGAGAAGCGCTCGCTTGCTAGCCGCCACCTCGCTGCCCGCGACTCCAACGTCACCATTCACACCGAGGGCCCCCACTACAACACTCTGCAGAATGACACCTGCGTCCTGACTCCTGAGGTCACCAAGGGACCTTACGTCTGGCCCCAATCGCAGACTCTCCGTCAGGACATGAGCGAGGACCAGGCCGGTGTTCCTCTCTACCTGGATATCGGTGTTCTCAACATCAACACTTGCGAAGTCATGGAGGATGTCTTGGTCGATTTGTGGCATTGCAATGCCGTAAGTGAACCCTTAATGAATCCTCAAGACATCAAGGAAGTAAACTAACAATATTTGCTCCAGACCGGCTCTTACAGCTCTTTCACCGGACGCGACCCGAACACTCCCTTCGAGGAGCTCCTCGAGCAGCTGAACATGACCATCGGCCCCGACCTGGACCTGCACACCGACGACACCACCTGGCTCCGCGGCATGTGGCCCACCGATAGCAACGGCATCATGGAGATGAAGACCGTCTTCCCCGGTTTCTACGTCGAGCGCACCATCCACATCCACGCCCAGGTCCACACCGACTGGTCCGTCCGCAGCAACGGCACCATCGTCGGCTCCAACATTGCCAACACCGGCCAGATCTTCTTCGACGAGGAGCTTAGCGCCCAGATCATGGCTCTGGAGCCCTACGTCAGCCACACCGAGATTAACCGCACCACCAACGACATCGATTCCATCTTCGCTGCTGAGGTTGTTGGCGGCTGGAACCCGAACATGATCGTTGAGCCTCTTGACGGCGAGGACGTCACCAAGGGCATGCTCGCTTACATCACCCTCGGCGTTGAGGCATAGATGTCGTGAATGAGTTGGGCGGAGTCGGTGATTTTGAGTACATAGATTTAGAGGAAAAATGAAGCAATGATTTTGGCCTAAGCTTTGAAAACTTTCATTTCTTTAAACATGAAGTTGGTCTACAACAATCGATTTATTGTATGTGAGCAGAGAGATAACCTTGACATGTCGTCAGTAGAGTTTGACCATGTGGGCACTGCGGCAGAAATTCCTCTACGCCCAAGCTTTATCCCACCGGATGCGGCTGCGTTGCGATCCAGCATTGTTCATCTTATGAACCCCCTTGAAACTTTTGCGGCTCGGAGAATTTGCGCAATGTTGAAAGTTACGGGTAAGGCGATCAATTAATTACAGCAATCCACTCAACGCCGGCGGGATGCGCAACATTTCCGCTCTGTGAATCAGGCCATGTCAAATGGATGGAGCGCACATCCGCAGGAGACCAAATGTCGACAAATGCACAATGACGAGGCAATCAATCAAGAAAAAAACAAGAAGTAAAAAAAGGAAAAAGAAGAAGAAAAAAATTCGCGGTACGGATGTCCCATTAGCAAGAATCATCTCATCTTCTTGTTTTTCCCCAGTTTCTCAGACCCCCTCAAGGTCCAGTGTAAAACCGGTGGAAAGATCACGTCTGCAACTACTTGGATTAAGCCTAACGGCACTTCCAGTAGTTCGCCCAAGGCGTAAGACTCTCTCAAACTGCAATGCAAATGACATCAATAATGCTAGGGGAGATCAGTCTCCAACTACGGTAGCGGCAGTATCGGGGCCTGCCACCCGGTCGGCTTGTCGCCCCACAAATCGAGGAGCCGAAATGTCTCCACAACGGCATCAGCGCAATCGGCTCCTCAATTTAGCGTCGGCGATTCGTCTCGTCGGCTCCTCAAATGACTGGCCCATTGTGTCATAAGCCGTACTGATGGAATGGGTTCTGACTAAAAGAAGACACCTTTATTTTGTATAAAACCCGTTGAAGAGGAAGCTTCAGGTATCAACTTCCTACTAACCAATCTCTTTAACATCAGATTTCAACGCCTAGAACAGCCATGTCTTCCAATAATTTTACCACATGGCAGCCGCATTTCAATGATCAGGCCTTCTCGACTCGAATGGCCTTCAGCGTGCCTGCGGCTGTTCTTGTCTTCGTTTTTCTTACCTACCTTCGAGGGCTTTACCGCGTTTACCTGCATCCCCTAAGCAACTTCCCTGGACCGAGAGAAGCGGCCAAATCGCATAGTTGGCTGTACCAACAAACTCAGAAGGATTACCCTGAAGATGTTTATGAACAAATCCATCATAAATATGGTGAGACTGCCCTTCTGATCCCTGTGATACCGATTGGATGTTACAGCTGACAACGAGGGCAGACGCCAAAGCCATTAGAATCGCGCCAAATGAGCTTCACATTACCGATACGAATCTTTACAAGGTTATTTACAGGCAATCTAACCCTTTCCCCAAGAATGAGCCTTTCTACCTGGCATTCAATGCGCCGTCTCCCACGGTCTTCACCGAGATGGACGAGGCTAAACACAAGGAACGGCGACGCATGTTGAACCCCATGTTTTCACGCGCAGGTGTTCTCAAGCTGGAGAATCTCATTCGCGAGCGATTGACACTGTTGGAGAGCAAGATTGAAAGGCTTCATGAAAAGCAGAACATCGACTTCTATGATGCGTTTCGGTATGTCACAGTTATCCTCTTATGAACCCTGATCCATTCAGCTTGGTCCGTGGATTGACGTCTCGGCAGACTCTTGACTACCAACATCATTATGGAGTTTTGTTTCGCCGATAGTCGCGATATGCTGGAAGAGCAGCCCAACAGTTTCAAATCGCATTTCCTCACAGCTTTCAGCGTTGGTGCCCAGGCTGTGAAGACCCTGCAGCAGTATCCCTTGTTGCGCATAATCAGCAACGCGATTCCAGTGGGATTATTGAAAATCATCTCTCCTGAACTGGGCAGTCTCTTTCAGCTGACTGATGTAAGTAGCCCCTTGTCAAAAGACTTTTTCAAGCCCGTAGTCAAAGCATCATCTGACCCTAAATGCTCGGAGCTTAGTACGCGGAGCAGTGTGTGAACCGCTGGCGCAAGTCTGATGGATCAAAAGCGGCTGTCAATCATCCCATTGTTCTCGAAAATCTAACATCGCTGTCGGATGTTGCATTGGTTGGCGAATCTCTTGATCTTTTGGTGGCCGGTTCTGACACGAGCGCCACGTCTGTGACCACCGCTCTCTTCGAGATTCTGCGTAATCCCGCCATAGAGAAGAGACTGGTCGAAGAACTTGACGCTGCTATTCCGGACAAGAATGATATGCCCCCGCTTCAGACTTTGGAAAAGATCGAGTACTTGGTGAGTGCCTCAGACAGCGTCATTTTACTTCCAGACTGACTAAGAGTACTTGTAGACCGCTTGCGTCAAAGAAGGTATTCGTCTGGCTTCAGCAGTGCCTTCTAGGCTTCCGCGCATCGTACCTCATAACTTGTCGGAGCCTCTCGTTGTAGACGGAAAGATTGTTCCTCCTGGTGTAAGTAGAGCCCTGCTGGGTTTGGTGTGAAAAACCACTGACTATGACAGACCATTGTGTCTATGTCAGCTCATACGATGCATTCGAGTGTTGATCTTTGGGGCCCTGATGCTCGATTATTCAACCCTAATCGCTGGTTGAGCTCCGAAGCGAAGGGCCTGGATCAGTATCAGGTCGCTTTCAGCAAAGGCGCAAGAATGTGCATTGGCCAAAAGTAAGCTGAAAGCAATTTCGTTCGTGTTGATACTTCATTTGCTGACTGCAGCCCCAACCTCTAGCCTGGTGCCCGTTGAGTTGACACTTATTCTCGCTTCCATCCTTCGAAAGTACAAGATCACCTTTCCTTCTGGATTCTTGCCTCCCAGACGAGTCGACAACTTCACTGTAGAGTTGGAGGGAGGTCTTCCTCTTCAGGTGTCACCGCGAGCCTGAGTTTGAAAGAAGGGTGCCAGGTGAGGCGCAAGCTTCAAAGCTTCCAGGTCAGCGCATGATAGTGTTCGAATTTGCAGAACGTGTACTTCTTGCACTAGTTCATAGTGTCTCTATCAAATAACACAATCAAGTCTTTCAAAGTGACAGAGAACAACTGCCCAATTTGCCATTCCTTCAGCGACGACAGAATGTTGATGGCTTGATTCACGGCCTTGGAGTGACCTCCGGGCATGTGGATATCACCAATGCCAGCAACGAATGGACGCGCTTTCCCACCCGTCTGTATCCAATCCCATGCCTCTTCATGGTCACTATCTTCGTCGAGTCTGAGTATGGGGGATTGATTTTGCTCACGATAGCTCTTCCTGCATGCCACCAATTGGGTCGTCAACGAGCTGTTGTACATCCAGAGAGTAAGGCTTGCGATGAGCATTGCGCAAGGTTCCTGGTAGCCGCAGGAGGAGCGGTTTCGACACTGGCGAAATATCCTTCCAGCATGAAGTGCCGCAGACCTCGCCCTATCTCCGTGCTCTGAAACCCATGCCATCAATCTTCGTCTAGTCTCGCGCTGCTTGAATCGGGTGACTCTCCAGCCTGCAAACGCATACAGCTCCTTCAGGGGTAATTCTATAATAAGACCAATGATATGATAGTACTGAATTGCGACGGTTCTGATGCGCGTGGAATTTGATCGCTTGGTCGGATTCAAGAGCTGCCAAGTCTTTGACCAGCGACTCATACTAGAAGTAACTCGCTCCTCGTCATTATTCACTGCTGAGAGGCCTTGGTTTTCGACCTGTTTCAAGAAAAGGTGGTCTCGGAAAAAGCAGAAGAGCAGGAGTAAGAGTGCAAAGCCCCCCACGTTTTCTGACAATGGATTCTGTCTGTATAGTGACTGCATTTCTTCCCGCAATGTAGACAGATCGTTGTTTTCTAAAATGTTAGCACTCGGAGCAAGCAGAAGTTTCATCAAGAGGTAATTTTGAGCCTACCTTCGCATGCCTTTTCCCATGCCGAGGCAGATGAGTTTTCCCAAAGTCGTTCATGACAAGGAAGTGGCATTTTCAGGGCGAGAGCCTCTGTAGGAACGACTGGCGTGAGATCGAAGAGCAGGCAGCACTGGCTATCCAGAAGCTACGATAACGTTAGACCCAAGAGTAAGAAGTGTGAAGCGTGGTAATATCTCACCCATAGACCAAATGCCGTGCGTCGCAATACTTCGCACTCAATCCAGGCTTCCCACTGCGTTTGGATGTTTGACCGCTCTGTATTTATGTAATTGTTCATGGCGGCTGCCTCCAACAGAGGTTCAAGTTTTCCCAAAGTAACGGCCATAATGCCTCTTGTTACCTTACTCCTTTCCACGTTTTGTTTGTCGTTGGAGAAGGCCATGGACACTTGGCTGAGAAGCACTGTTTGTGCTAGCCAAGCCGGAATGGTGTCGTTTGGTGCCAGATTTCCGACCTATGTTCTGTATCAGACGCTAGAAACAACCTGATAAGAAAAGAGACATTACATACGTGGTGCTGTGCAGCATGGTAGACAAGTTGGTCAAGTTCAGTCGCAGAGCATGTTTCTCCTGCCAACTTTGAGAAGCGACGCCCAACATTACCAACGGCCAATACCAGCAAATACGGGGCGCAGTTGGGATCGAACGTTGGTTGATGAATTATGGGTAATATGTCGTGGAACTCTTCGAAATAGAGCTGTATGAAAGCGTTCAAGGTGTTGAGAGATAGACTTGAGAATGAATCGATGGGTCTTGTCATATGACTCATCGTGCAAACCCATGCACTCAGATCCTCAAATGTCTCTGAGGTGAGCTCAGGTACGTGACCTAAGTTCTCCAGATCGGCTTCTAAGCTCGGAAATGATGAAATGAGCGTTTGGCCGTGCTGTCGCTGGGTTGTAGGTTGAAGTAACAGAGGAGTGGATAGGGGATCGATAGTGAAGGTTTCACCAGTCGTTCCCAGCGCTGGCCAATATCCAGACGGAAGATTTGGAAAGGCCATAGGACTTGCGAAGTTCAGCATTTGTAATGTAGCATTGTTAACATGTAATTGTGCTTCGTCCCAAGTCGTGGAGAGGATCTCATCCCATGCAGTGGGAGAGGCGTCAGAGGTGACGAGTGCCATATCTGCCTCACCAACTGCATTCATTGTGTCAAACTCAGACAGAATGGGGGTTTCCAGTGAGCCTGATAAATGTGAGGGCAAAGTTTCTACTGATGCCCTCTCCGACTCAGTGGCGGGTCTTGTGCTCGTTGATCTACACTCTCGTCTGACGTCAGACTTCAACCTCGAAGACTGAGAAGGAGCCATCAGTCATTAATGCTAGTAGATCGCTTTGGGGGGTCGAGTATTCTGTGCTGCCTTACCTGTCGAGCGCGACGAGGTAAATATTGACATTGTCTCTCCCTTTGCGCACATCTAGTACAAGGTTGCAATCCGTCACCATCGCACTTCTGTTTGGAGGTGCGACAAGGGACGCAAGCTTTGGCTCCCCGGGTTTTGTCGGCCACCTTCAAATGTTGCTTAATCGAGGATTCATGGACCAGTTCGTGTCGCTCAAGGGTATCTCTGTCAGGGATCTCGCCTTCAGCATTTGTTCTAGATATACGGGAATACTTCTTTTCCTCTGAAGTCAAACACACCGTCTAGAGAAATGACGCCTGCATTTGGAACAAGCGAAAGGCTTGTAATTCTCATGGAGAAAAACGTGCCTTTTTAAATGGTCCTGGCGCTGGAATTCCATGCCACATACCGCGCAGGAGAAACCCGACGTTGGTTTGTCCTCAAGTGACGCCATTCCGACGCGATGACCGATGAAAAAGTAGAGAACGGAGGAATTAACCAGATCAAGTCCAGTCGCGGGGAAGGAAGTGCACCAAGTTTACGATGAGGGCCGGCCCGCTTTGCATTGCCGGTGTCCGTCACAGCAGGAGTTAGTGGCGTACTTGGCTTGGGAGCTCATGTACAGCAAATGCCAGGTACCTCCTTAACAAGCGGAATCAATTGACAAGGGACACTCGGCGCGGGGGTGATTTAGCCCCCGAACGGTGGATCGTCGTTGAATCATCCCCCTCACAATTGGTCAGTTTCGACTCCGTGTTCGCCAATTCAATTGTTTTCAGTCTATTTCTAATTTCAACCTGCATACATTGTCCTATTAAGCCAGCGCGAAATAACTGAGTCCGAGGTCGTCGTACTCGAGAACAAGCTTCTTTGGTGCAGTGTGCAGCGGGCTTCACACCCCACAACTTCTGGGTTGAAATGTCGACTCAAGGTCAGTATTTCGTACGGACTGCCTCTAGAACACGTTATACGCCCAAGTATTTTGCTTCGTTGCAAGCTTCGCATCGCCAAAAACAAGGTTGCTGGCTCTATACAGCCACCGGCCGAGGGGTCAAGTGAACCATGAGAGGGTGCTTAGCCCACACACTGAACGAGCGACCCTTCTGCAACCAGTCCATGCTCTCTGCCGCAAGTTCGATATCGAAGTTCCAGATCGCACGAGCAAGGAACATGCGCATCTCAACATACGCCAAGCTAGACTTCATCAGCAAAAGAATCGGTTTAATGCAGTACTTTCCGAATCTTACTTCTTTCCGATGCAATTGCGCGGACCAAAGGAGAACACATTCATACACTCTTTTCGGTCACTGGCGAAATGTGGGTCATCAAGCCACCGGTTGGGGATGAACTCGTCAGGTCGACTAAAGTTGCTGGAAGTGTGATACATGGCCCAATGCGGAATTGACAATACAGTCTGTAGGTTGTCAGAAAGAATACAAGCCAGCAAAATTAACGAACTTTGCACTCACATTTCCTGGAACTCTCTTCCCCAGAACAAGATTGCCTTCCGGTGGGGTAATTCGAGGCAAAGCGTTGGGTGCCGGAGGAAAGAAACGCAGGGTTTCCTCGAGAACAGCTTGGAGATATGGAAGCTGCGCGGTGTTGATAGAATTCATCTCTGACTCGGACGCGAATGAAGAGCGGATCTCATCAGCCAACGTCTTGAGAATCGCAGGGTGTGTCGTCAGCATGTAGATGGCCCCTGAAAGTGCGGTCGCTGTTGTCTCTGAGCCTGCAATGATGAGTGCTTCTGAGTTCTCGTTCAATTCCTCACGAGAGACGGTCTTGGGACCATGTTAGTCTCAGGTTTTGAGTCGTGAAGTTGCAAAACATCACACTTACCAGGCCACCTTTTCCAACAGTCATGCCATGCACCAGGTCAGGTCTCGCATCTGTCAGTGTCAAGCGCTTAGACACTTTCTCTCGTGTAAGTTCCTTGTGCTCAGCTGCCTTCTTGACAAGTTGAGGAGTGACGAAAAATGGGAGAAGATGGTTCGCCACTGGAAACCGCGCAAGTGCAGACCGCATAGCTGTAGTCTTGACATTTGCGAAAACCAACTCGACCCACGGGTGCATCGCTGATTGTTGCAGACAGCCGAACGGCTCTCCAAAGGTCAAGTCCCCAATGATATCGAAAGTCGTGTAGTTGAACCACGCACAAATGTCAACAGCCTTGCGGCCTTGTTGACTGTTCTCATGGAGACGCTGGATCAACAAGTCGATGTAGCCCCTGATCATCGGCTCCTGATCTCGCAGCGCCGCTGACGAAAACCCGTGAGACATAAGTCGCCGGACGCGTGAGTGGTCAGTTCGGTTGAGGCCCGTGATGATTGGCGGGACAGCATAGAAAGGCGCCTTGCCGTTTTCCGCTTCACCCGACTTACGGTGGCCCATGACCGCTTGCCATGCCTCTGGCGAGGTGAAGGACAGTTCATTGGGACCGACCCGAATAACGGGACCGTACTTTTCGTGCATGTCGCGAAGCTTGACGTGGTAAAGCCCTCCCGTGTAAGAGCGAAGCCACGGGATTTGGGAAGCCGCCCATAGCTTTGGGCCAGGATATTTCCGGAGGGGGTGTAGTAGTATGTTGTATAATGGAAGGAGGACGATGAAGTATACGATGGCCTGTTCAGGGCTTCTAGTCAGCACACACGACAGAAATCATTGAAATTTAAGAACCAACCAGACTGATTGCAGCAGAAACCGCCGCTACCACTGGGTAGGAGTCTGCAAGACCCGTGAGTCGCGTTGTAGGCAAAGCCACGTCCATATTTGCGATGAGAAAATGAGTGAAGAGTCGCCTGTTGAATGTGTTTTGCCATGAGGTGATCGTCGAAACTTATATATCCCTTCTTCTCAGGTTCCATCTCCATCTCCATCTCGACCAAGCCCCTGTGGTGTACGGATAGCTCCAGCCTCCGAGTCAATATGCTTGCTTCTTCTCCACGACGTGAACTCTCGCTTCCACGTCATAAACAAACCAATTGGTTCTACAATACGTTTGGCGAAGGCGGTATGTTGTGGTGCATTGCAGTACTATATGCGCCGAGGGTTTCAGTTACCACATAATTCCCCGTATCATATCGCGGCACTTGGAGCTGCGACGATCGCGGGATGGGAGGTGGGTGACATGCGGGAAGCATGCGGGCGTCATACGGCATCCGGCTGCAACGTGCGCACGGGTTTTCGGGCGGTTCGAGGTGCGTGGTCCACTGTAAAATTACTGGAGTGTCAGCTACCGCCACATTTTGAGCAGAAGTCGAGACTTCGGAGCTCCTCTTTCTAAGACGAACCAAGTCATGGGTGGTGAGCTTAAACGAACGGGGCATCATCGGGATAAAGCCAACCGGCAGTTGAATGATAGGCGAAAAATGTGAGCCTGTGCTTACATGTTAGTAGATCATTCATGAACACGGTTCATATCTCATATCAATGTAAGCATTAGAACAGACGTCATTGTCGATCATGACTTCTTGCAGACAATCTTCATCTCGACCAGCGAAATGTTGTCGCAAGATTAAGGTCCAACAGACAAATGGTCAGCATTGTTCTCAATGGTCAGCGTGACTATGTCGAGAACATGTAAGCTATCCATGGATCTCAGAGTGGAAGCATCAGCATTCACAATCCTAACCTTGCATCTATTCAATGCTTTTACCATTCACAGAACACTATTCAGAGTGACAGTCCACAGAGTAGTGCATCTTTTGCACGTGATTAAAGGCGTGGCTCATCAACTCCATGACGATAATCAAACAAGATGTACTCTTACTCGGGCCAATCAAGTGGTCTGGAATTAGCAAAATGCTTACTTTTCCGCCGCTCCGAATCCTGTCGGAAGCCTCGACCAGACCAGCTGTCGAGTGGTAGTGGGAGTCTCCGTGGTGGGGGCGGCTGTAAGCCACTGTTCCTCCCTCTAGTTTCAGGTCCGCACAGCCACCTAACATTCTATCCGAAGGTGTTCGGAACTTACAGTTCGCCGGAACGTTAATGCACATCTAGATCAACCCGCGCGGAACTTGGTTGAGATAAAAGCGAAGATGTGCCCAATTTTCCAACTGCTTCTTCACTTTCAAACTATATTGCTAGATGGCTGGTTTTGACATGATAATCTCTACCTTAATCCAATCATCTTCATCAACCATGGCGACTCTGTTAGCACCTTGCCACATCATCTCATACGCAACTCTACTGGGCACAACCCTTTTCCAGACCTTCGTCAACACCAAAGTTTGTTACAACGAGCTTCCGAAGACTGCTTTCACAACCCTACAAAAACGACTTTTCCCCATCTACTTTCGATGTCAATCTATCTTGCTGGTTGTAACGGCACTCACATTCCCGCCTAGTGGGGCAGCATCTCTACTAAAAGACAAGCGGGATTGGATTCCATTTGCCATTGCCGGCGTCACCGCAATCCTGAACCTGTTCATCTATGGCCCCAGAACGAAACAAGCAATGATTGACCGTATTCATCAGGGTAATATAGAGTTGCATACATTCCATCATTACATTGTTGCTAACACTCGAAAACAGAAACTCGCGACGCAAAACAGCCGGACGCCGTTGATGAGATTAGCCCAGACATGCAAGCCTGCCGGAGGCGGTTTTCTCGAAACCATGCCATGAGCATTCATCTCAATTTGATCTCAATCTTTGCCATGGTATGGTACGGCGTCAGACTTGCGTCCCGGCTGAAAATCGAGGTGGATTGAGCGGCTTGTTGCTCCGACAAACCCGAGACGCACTGAGGCTTCTCTAGTTTCTTCTGGCTGATGGACTGCGTGAATACAGCTTCTGTATCTAGCATTGAGTTGATTGACTCAGACTTGTTAGAAAGAACTTTGTCCAACATCCTGTAGCCCACAACATCGTTGGTGGCTCTGAGTTGGCTCGCAATTGATTCAACAGAGGCTCAAAGAAATGTTCCTGTCCAGTAAGCCGCCCAGACACGAACGCATGACAGGGTTTGACCAAAATCATGGTGCGACAATGTTCAAGTCATCTTGAATGGTGATTACGATTTCGTGGCAAAGTCTTGCAAGATTTCAGGGCATCAAATCGTTCTATTACTTCTGTCATATCCAATGTGTAACGCTGGAAGCCTTTACAGCTCCTCGACTTCTGGCAGCTGCCACGGGCTTCCAACAGCAGTAGATTTTCTATATACCATTCATTATTCATGCTTTGTTATTGAACTTCAGGCACACGTGACTCACGGGTCGTAGTGCAAGAGCTCCTGTGGTCCCTCGGATCCGATGTCGTAAAAGTCCTTGCAGTCCGAGAATGAAATCTTTGGCTGTCCAGCGTAGAAGTCATCATATTTGGCGTCAAGAGCATCGCGAAGGTTGTTGACGGTTCCATCGGGATGGATCTGACTCCAAGGGAGTCTGCAACTCTCCGCCTTGCAGCTTTTCAGGACTAAGAGAAGGGCATCCAGGCGGTCTTGCACAGACGACAGTGGCCTATCCAGGAGTTGGCCAGTTGCGCTACCAGCCAGGTTGTCCATCTGGCCCGGGTCCTTCTGCTCTGGGCGTCAGCAATCATTCTATTCGCAGCTTCGGAGTTTGGCATGTCAACTTACCTTCATGTCGTAGAACTCGCGTTCATTGCTGCACCATACGGAGTAGAACAAGCTGTATCCATCACCAAGAACACGCATGGCTTTGTAAGTGTTGTTGGCCGAGACTGCAGAATTCAGTCAGTGAAAGATCCTTTTCGATTCCACGGTTCTTCTTACCTCCTCCAAAAACATCATAACCACGTTGCGTGCCCCAGAACTCGACGTTGACGTGATCGTGCTTGGGATCATTCTGCGCCTTCGCGATCCCGTCTTCCAAGAAAGGGATAGGTGACCCATCGAAGTCATCGCGGAGGGTGATGTTGGCAATTGAAAAGATGGTGGGCGCGATATCAGTGTGGGTAGTGACAAAGTCCACCGTCTTTCCCTTGGGAACACCGGGTCCACGGATGAGGAACGGAACGTTGATGTCCTCCTCGATAGCGCAGGTCTTTCCGGGCTTGAGACGGTGCTGGCCAATGTGAAAACCGTTGTCGGAAGTGAAAATGACGTAGGTGTTGTCGAGAACGCCCGCATCTTCGAGACGCTTGAAAACAGCATCGACCATCTCATCGACAGATTGCAGCGTCTGGAGGCGGCGACGGTAGTAGTTGTCACCGTAAGCGATTTCAGAGGAGTTGAGCTTGGGGATAATCAAGCCCCAGTTGGCCATGCTAGGCTGTGGTTTGGTCGTGTTAATCATAATTTCCTGACAAATACTTCAAAAAAAGAGGGTCGAGACTTACCTTATCCGGGTTGAAATTGTAAGTCCGGGGAACTGTGATGTTGGGGAAAAGGTTCTCATGTCTCTTGGCGGGGATCGGCGGCGTAGCTCCGGCGCTTGTCTCACCACCGAGGCCGTTGTTGTGAGGCCCAATGGGCGCAATACCGACGAAGAAAGGCTTGCTGCCGTTAAATTTGAGGGCGTCATCCAAGAAACCAAGTGCCCTCTCAGCGACCAGATCATTGCTGTACTCCCCGGGGTACGTCTGAGGCGGGCTGTCGTTTCTTTGGAATGTCGCGTTCAAGTAAAGGTAGGTGTTGGGATCAAGCAGGACTAGGCAGTAAAGTTAATTGGATTCCGATCATACTTCAGCTTCCCGATCACTTACAATCACTTCCGGTCCAACCCTTAGGGTGGGGGTTGTTCCAGTTGTCGGTGCTATGGGCGTTGAAGAGCTTGCCCGTGTAGTAGGTGTTGTAGCCAGCATCCTGCAGCCAGACAGGCAAGTACTTCTCATTGTATCCCTGAGAGACGAACTTGGGATATCCACCTGAGTAGGATTCTGGTTAGAAAGTCTCGCGATGGAACGTGACAGGCTTTGCTCACCATGAGGCGGAGTAACGTAGGTGACATTAGTGTTGTGAGCAGCTTGACCTGTCAACAAGCTGACTCGCGACGGGCAGCAGATTGAAATAGTGCAGAAGTGCTTGCGGTAATATGTTCCCTCGTTCACGAAGTGCTTCTGTACGAACGGCATGTAGTCGAGTGAGCCGAGCTGTTCATCCTGGTCGTCGGTGAGAATGAATACGATGTTGGGTTGGCGCTGTTGAACGTTCTGCGCTACCACAGCGCTGACGCTGAGCGCCGTGGTCAACAGCTTTGGCAGACTGAGAAATGACATTGCAACGATTGACCTCCAACTTCCGAAAGTGTCCAACAGCAGCAAAGATTCACAAGCAAAGCGCGGAAGAAGAAGAACCAAGCCCTCCCCCTTCAAGCTCGCCGTCGAGGCTACACCGACTACATATCAAGAATTTCACTACCATGCGCTAATTAGCAATGACGGACAAGTGCATCATTTCTCCGACCTCACAGTCCCATCGGCTTCTACGCAGTACCTTTCAAATGTCACTCCAAAAGGGGGCCGGGCCCCGACTCAAAGGTGAACTAGACGGCGGTCCGGGGGGCCCCGTGGTAACGGGTGTGGATACTCGGCCGCCCATGCCCCTTCCGTTGACCAACCGGGTTGACTCCATAGTTGACCAAATGGATACCAGAGCCATATCAACGGCTGTCGCCATCGGGTCTTTCGATTTCGTCATCCTGTCAGCTAGCCTAAAATCACTACGATCACCACTTTTTTAAATGGAAATTGGGAGATATTCTCGGACTTTGGCCCTGTTGTAGAAGAAAAGGCTCATGTTGTCAAAATGGGGCCCCGCGGGAAACGTTCCTACATATAGGTATCTCTTCGTACCTATTGACGTATGTCTCGTCAAAAGTCCGAACTCCGAGTAGCAATTGGGCTACGAGTGAAATTTGGTGTCTTTTCAAGGTCAGTCGGAGCTGTCCGCCTCTCGCTTCTCGTGCCGGAGGAGGTGCGGTTTGGTGCTATTCGTAGTTGACTCGTGTCGCCTACCCTCCCGTTTTACACTAGAGGCTCAGCTGAGAGTGCTCATAGAGTATGAATTGGCACTATGGCTGAAGTTGCAATAGAACGTACGGATATCCCAGATCAATCGATTATGGTCCAGAATTCCAGCTTGCGTGACAGCTACGATGATTGTATCACGACAATTAGCATCTCATTAGGTTGACGGGATTTTAATCGCAAACAACTACAAGCACGAATTGGACGAGGTATGTTGTTGGCATGAATGCATTCGACATCACCGTTCAAATGGGAATTGAGAGACTTCTGTGAAAGATTTCTGTTCGTCGTAGCATACAGCTTTGTGATTGAGGAGGTATGCCGAAACATGGTGTAGCTAGTATTGATTCAGTGATAATTGTTTCTCGATCCAAATGCAAACTTGAATAACCAGTGTGTGTTCCTGTTCTCGGCGTCAATATTCGCGCTGGAGCTGTTGATGAAAAGATTCCAAGCTACGCGTTACAATACGTATGAGGGTTTTGCTAGTTAGCATAGAGCATTCGACTCAGCACCAGATCCAGGGTTTGAGAGTTCGATGTAAGTGCGCAAGGTATGATTCAATAATTGTTCAGTGAATTGACATGAACTCTAAGCATTATGTATATCATTAAGACTCGCAATTCCCTATGATTCCCCCAGCCTAGGTATACCATCAAACAGAGCCAGCCAGCTCAAAAGACTCCACGCAATGCTGTGCCAATTTTCATCAAACGTAGACTCTTCCTAGGTTTGCTCATCCAGAGATAGCAAAGGTACTTCTGGCCCTCAACCTCGCTCCGTAGAAGTAAAGCAGCCAGATTCCAATGATTCCAATCGTGCTCAGTCCACCGAGCAGACTCGTGCCCCTTGCGACACCAAGGTTGCCATACAACGGTCTCGCGAAGAGGATGCTCGCGAACGCCAGCGCCGATCGGAAGAAGTCGTTGCCGGCAAACAAGCTGGCTGCGTATTGCGGGTAGCTCAGCGGGACGTACACGAAGATGCACTGCATCACCACAAACACCGTGGCGCCGTAGACCGTGATTCCGATCGTCGGCGCAATCCAATGGATTGCAGGCGATGCAGTCCACGCGAAGATGAAGAGACCGATTGTGGGGCCGAAGGCTGCAGGCAGAGCAGGAACGAGGCGGCTCTCCTGCACGGGGAAGCCGAACTTGCGGATGCGGGGGATCATGTAGAAGGCGAGGTAGGACATGTACATGGCGACGCCAATCAGGCAGGCGACCAGGATACACAGGAATACGAGACCGATCTGGCCGAGCGACATGTGATAGTATACCGGGTAGACGAGCGGGAAGACCTCAAAAAAGCTGTAGTAGATGCCGTAGATGATGGCGGTGTAGATTTGGACGAAGAGGATGGCCGGGTCCTTGAGTGTGATCTCGAGGGGCTTAATAAGGGCGTCGATAACCACGGCTGAGGTCTTGAGGTTCCGCTGCTCGATTTCAGATTGAGACATGAAGCGCGAGTTGCCGGTGAGCTTGCGGAGTCGTTTGGCGCGGCGGAGGAGGATGTTGGGGGCGGAGGTCTCGGGGAGGAAGATAAACATCACGATGAAGACGGGAGCGGCGGCCCAGAGGATCTCCCAGAGTGACCAGCGCCAACCCTTGGCTGTGACGGCGTAGCCTGAAAGGAGGGGACCAAGAGCGGGACCTAGTTGAGGATTAGAACGATGTTGATAAGCAGTACGATCGGGAGTTGCTTACCGCAGTATGCAGAGCTAGTCCACATGATGAGTGCAAAGGGATAGGAGAGGTTCATCATGGAGTAGATGTCACCCAGTGAGGCGGCTCCCGAGGCAAGGCATGGAGAGCCGAAGAGACCCTGCAGGAAACGGAGGACCATCAGGCCGGCGTAGTTGTCGACCAACGGCGCAGGAATAGAGACGATAACAAAGAGAAGCATCGTGACAATGTAGATCGGGTTGCGCCCTATTCTGGGGATCTCGGACAGGGGGGAGAACACCAGTGGGCCGATGCCGTAGCCCAGAACGAAGAGGGCTAGGCCCAGTGAAGCTTCAGTGAGATTGACGCCGAACTCGTTTACGACGCCTTCGATTGAGCTCGTGTAGATTGCTGATGAAGTATACACCACAAATGTGTAGATGCAGATAATGGCAGTGATGAGGAGGCGCTTGTTGTTAGACCAATTCAGGGGATTGCTCAGGTCGTCGGAGAAGTACCAATCCACCAAAATAGCACCATCTTTGGTCTTCTTCGGTGCGATAGGTATACTCTTGGTCCTTTCAATCTCGTGAGCCTCGTCGACTTCCAAGCGTTCCTGTGAGTACGGAGCCGTCTCCTCTCTGCTCCGCGTCCGGGTGGCCCCGACACCGTACGGTCCGGCGTCAGCTGTCTTCTCCTTGGAGATTGTGTTCTCCTCGTCGCTGTGGCTGGAAGCGGAGGAGCTGGCCGGCGCCGGTGATGTTACGGCCGGGGTGGCTTCGGCGGTGTCGTCCTTCTCATCGGAAGAATTCATAACGTCAAGCCATTGTTGCGGAAGTTGGAAGTCGGGCTCTTCTTCCGGGTAGCGGAGGAACTTCGTCCCTGTTAGGAGACGGATGAGCTGGCCCACCGGGGCGTCTATGATTAGGTTCGCCATTGAGACGTTGTGTGATGATGTGGCTTGGGCGCTGGTATCTATGATGCCAATCCTGCGATGGAGCGATGTTGGGTTGGTTGGTTTGCTGTCGCAGGCTCTAGACTTCTGTGTCTATGCCTTCAGGTGAAGTGTGCTTGATGTTGAAGCCGATGGAGTGGTGAGAAAAGAGATTCTAGACATGAGATATTCATGGCATCTATATACTCATCATCATCTCGGACGAACAATGGAACAAGCCTCTAACATCGACACCAAAGGGACTAACATCGCGCCTAGCACGTCAATGATGACCGAGCAGGTGTCAAC
Source organism: Colletotrichum endophyticum (assembly GCA_027406105.1). Lineage (NCBI taxonomy): Eukaryota > Fungi > Ascomycota > Sordariomycetes > Glomerellales > Glomerellaceae > Colletotrichum > Colletotrichum endophyticum. The sequence continues at coordinate 2,224,434 of JANVYF010000005.1, forward strand.
GCTTCGTCCGTCCGTGGCAGCCCGGGCTTACGAGCACCATTAAACGCGACGCGGAAGAAATCAAGTCCCCTTTCTAGCGCGTGTTGATATCAATTATGAATCACACCGGATCGAAGCTTTCGAAGCTACCGGAAAGGGAGATGGAGCGCATGCATGTTACCGTCTGTCTGGGCTGCTGTCGTGCTCCAGCGGCGCAGGGACTGGGGCACTCGGTTTCCCCAACGGGCAAATCTGATTACTACGTCTCAAATCTGCTGCGGTAAGATCTAACCGTGTCACCGGGCCATTGGACCCCCGTTTCGCGTCTGGACTTTGCGATTCATTCCGAGTCGTCTGGGGCAAGAGACAACATCATCTAGGGCTGACGTGACGCCGTGGGGAGGGAGATGGCTTGCGGGCGGGCGCTGGAGTTTAGCACGCTAGACCCGTGTGGAGAGTTGGCGTTCCCTGAAGGTGTAGCGAGTGATAGTGCTGATGGTCAGACATTGGTGCTTCCGTGTAAGATTAAGATAACGGGCGGTACATGACAGAATCACTAATCCGCCCCACGGATTTTGGTGTATTTATCAGCGAGATCCGGCATCCCTCGTAAATCTGTTTGGAAGGCTGTCTGTGATTGGCTTGTCCGTAAGAAAGAAAGCTAATGTGCGGTTGGGGTCAAAAGCTTAAGCCCAGTCGTCATCCCGCGCCGACTCACAGGTTACACCATTCTCGAATGGGAAAATGTTTTCCTCCGACTCTTATAAATCCGTATGCCGCCAAGCAATTAGAGTGCCTTTTCTATTTCTATGTTGAAGCTTAGAGCCTGAGAGAAAGCCGTCGAGGTGCGCTGGTGTGTGGCTTACGTCGGCAGATGGCATGTCAGGGACGTTTGCAGCATACCGTAAGCACCACTGGACAAAAAGCCCCTGGCCGTTTGGAAACTTCTTCACGAGACGTGAGGTTGTTTAACTAGCTCGAGATGATAATTCCAGGTGTTCACGTCGTCTCATGTGCTGAAGCTTGGATGCCCCTGTGGCTGCTAAGGCAGACCCTCTCAAGCACAATGGTCGAATTATTCAGCTGAGAGGAGTCTGTCAGCAGAGCCCAAATTCATATCGTTAGTGCCTGAGCTACGTCTCATGTCTGCATCCCGGCAACAACGGTTTAGATAAGGTCAATTGACGGCAGATGAGTCACGCTGGACCGCCCTCTCGGGTTTCCGGTTGAGGTCGGGGCAAACGAGCGTTCGGATGTTGCACATGGCTCTCTGGTGGTGAGCGGAAATAGTGCTAGGCTCCGTGTTTGCTAAGTCCGACGCGATTTACAGCTCTGGAATCATCTGCAAGGAAGGGATCTTCAGGAACAACTATCAAGCTTGATTCATCATCTCTCCAGCTATCAAGTATGACCAAACTGTGGTTTACCCTACTAACATATACCCATAGCCAATACCCGAAAGGCTTTTCTAATAAATTATACTCTTCTAAGATGTACCCTTCTGCTTGGGTATTGCAAGGTTTCGTCTACTTCATGCAGAAATGACAGAGCTCATGTCTTTTATTCTACCCCCCTGCTACTTCATTGACTTCCTGGGCAACCTAACTTCTGACCGGTCACATATGCTCAACATATCGGTATCCATCACATTCTTCGGGATACCTCACCTTCTATCTAGCTGCCGGGCTTCAGATTAGCGACCTGTCGTCAAATCTTCTTGTCGCATAGCCTTCTTTGAGGTGGAGTCTAGCTGTCCGGGCGGATAACTATTATGTTAGTTTTAACAGTTTATTCTATATTAATGATTCTATTACCCGTATTGTCCCTATCGTCCTTGTCGTCACTATCGTCCCTGTTGTGGTTGTCGCTCCTGTAGTCCCTATCGCCAACATCGTCTCTATTGTCGTGATTATCGTCACTATTATCGTTGATGTCTACTATCCGCCCAGATAGCAGAACTCTTGAGGTTATGCTGCTTATAACAAGGCTAAGTTCCTCGAGAGATTCGGCCGCGATAATTTGATAGATCTTTGTGCTTTTCTTGTATTTCAATGAGAGTCTCAAAGCTACAATCTGAAACTTGTCAAGAACAAGTCCGGCCTTCCAATTACACGTCCATTGTGTGTATGGTCTGAGGAGTTTAGTGGTCTCCTCCAACGATGTCGCACTGGGTCCTCTTGAAACTAGCCTCAAACCAATCGCCGTTGGATCTTACGCGTGTTCAAGATGTGAGCCTTATAAGATGCCCATCGTCCACGGCTCTCAGTACACCACAACTGCACAATACCACCATTCAACACCGTCGTTGCATTTGCATGATTGTCACTTGCGCCCCATCAACAACACTGCAAAAACGCCCATCACCTAGAGAGTAACATCAGCCAGATTATCGTCTTGAACTATCATTGCCCATCCGAGACAATGGCCTCGAGCAGCAACCCGGATCACCTCAACGACGAGGACGCCATGTGCGTGGACAGCCCCGTGGAGCAACAGTCGCCTTCAGTAAGTCGAAACTTGGACCTGGATCTTGACGTTTCACAGGGCATGGCCAACCTCATGATCGAAGATGATTTGAACGCTGGCGAGCCGATGTGTATTGACGAACCAGAGACTTAGCGTACTCGGGTGCGAAAAGACAATGAACTGTAACCGACTGCGTCGTCTGCAACACACTCGCTATCAGCGGCATTACTAGTTAGATCCCCCAGTACCATATGATATGCATAGCTCTGCTTTCAATTTTTTGGAACCTAGTTCGATAGACAATGACGAATTCGAAGCTCATGATGAGGAGCCTCAGTAGGTATGGTGGGTTCGCAAAGATGTTCTGAGCAGCTTGCGATTGGCTTTCACACACTTGATGTCGTGATCTTATCATTTTTCTTTCCTCGAGATACGTTCCAAGTTTATCGAGTTCATATGGCCGTGCAAGTTCGAACCGACCTGCACCTCTTTTAATAGATAGTCACCAACATCTATCAAGCTTGATTCAACAGCCGGTCAGCACTATGACAGCAATCACGACGTCCAAGGATGCCTCTCGTCAGAATCGTCCTCCAACCCACCCGTCTCCTCTCCCAGCCCCGTAGTCCTCTTCACCTGCTCCGCAAACGACGCCATCAGCTTCGCAATGCCAGTCTGGACGTCCATGTTCCTCTTCTCCGCCTGCTCCACCAACCACCAGACACGCTCATCCTGCGCATCCAGAGACTTCCTCACAAGCACCAGCAACGTCTGCTGGCTGATCCACGCCTCGGGCTTGGCGCCAGTCTCCGGGTCGGGAGCGTCGCCCAGCATCTCCACGCACTTGTACGCCATGTCGAAGTCGCCCGCCATGACGTGCTCGAAGACGACGTCCGCAAAGACCTGCCGGTCGCCCTTGAGCGCCAGCTCCGGGTCCTCGGCCACCAGCACCCGCCGCGCTTCTGCATCCTCGCACGCTTGCAGGAGATACCGCACCGTAACGTGGTTCGGGGGAGCCTCCGTGTAATTGGGGGCGTTCTTGTATATATCCAGCGCCTTGACATACCCATGCGTCTCCACCGCAGCCTCGACGAGCACGTTCAGCGCCGCTATCGGGATCTTGTACTCCTTCTTCAACGCAGCCAGCGCCTCGAGGGCTGAATCCAGGCTCTCCGGTTCCTTCTTGACCCACTCATAAATCGAGCGCGCGCTGGCGTACGGCGCGACGGAGATGGCGCTGAACATGATACACAACACCCTCAGCGCGCCCTCCAGATCGCCAACCCCGCCGTAGCAATCAATCAGCGGCTCGTAGTGATGCGCCTGCAACTTCCCGCCCCGCTGCGCAATCAGCTTATTCGCGTTCGTAACCAGCTCGAAGTCGTGGTGCCGCGCCGCCGTGTTGATGATATTCAGCAGTACGCCCTCGGGCAGGGCATACCTGTCCGCCTCGTACAGCCGGCCCCAGACGTACCGCGTGCCCTCGTAATGGTACGCCTGGCTGCAGACGTCCAGGAGCATGTGCCACATGGACAGCGGGCTCTCGGCGTCGTCGTCGGCGGCGGTGGTGTGCGCCTTGCTGTGCGCCAGCCGGACGGCCTCCTCGACGAATCCGCGCTGCGCGAACATGAAGATGAAAATGTCGTAGACCCACGGCTGCACGGGGACGTGGTTGTCGATCATGCTCTCCAGCTTGTCGAGGGCGAGCTCGAACTGCCCGTCGCGTAGGAGGCCGAGGGCGACATGGCCGTCTGCTTCCGGATTGATTTCCGTCCAGGACTGTTTCATGGCTGCGAGGACCTCGTTTCGGACGATGTAATCGGGGTGAACCGCAAGAGCCTGTGTCGCCACGAGTCAGCTTATGAGATCCGGAACCTTTGCTTCTGATATCGTACCGCGAGTGCTGCATGGTGAATGGCCGGCGAGGGCGCCAAGTGCAACTCCCTCATCTCCGCAAACAGCTGTGCCAGCATTGCTGCGGAACCATGAACATCTGCCATGGCGACCACCAAATGCTCATACAGCGCGGGGCTCAACTCGGCGTCGCGGTCAGTGACCAAGTGTGTTATGATCGTCGCCACCTTCTCGAAGCTCTTCGGCTGCCCGCGCAAGACTTCCAGTGCTTCGTACACAGCAGCCTCCGGCGCAGCTCGCAGCGCTTCTATTGGGTCTGGCTTAGAGGGATCCCGCGGTCGTTGTCTCGCCGGCGGCTCGTCTTTTACGGGCACAAGTCGGCTTCTCGCATCTTCAAGCTCCTTCTGCGTGGCAGCTTCGTGGTATGCGCTGCCACCGTACCGTCGACATTGTGTTCGGACTGCGCGGGGTCGAGTGGTGAGGGTGGAGGGGAATCGAGGTCTCGTTGCTGGCGACGGGCGGGCGATGGCTGGAGAGCTCAGTAATTTTGCTGCGGCATGTGCGTCGACGGAAGGGCAAAGGCAGCGCCATAGGCCGTCGAGAACTATTCGGGATCCCGACATGGGAGTTCGCAATATTCGGGGTTCGCGTTTCTGCCAAAATTCTTGGAGCTGTACCTGGCAGAATTCGGAGCTTTCATCACCGAACATCCTGGCCGGCGCGGGGTCACGTGACATTTAATGACTGTTCCTGGATAGCTTTCGAAGTGCAGCAATTTGAACACAGGCAAAGCACTTGAACAGGATCTTCATCTCATGGATATCTCTTGTTTGGTTGTAGCGTACTTAAAATGATTCATTCGGCGTGCACGCGTTTCCAGGCCCAGGTAGCTGCTGGTTATGATGCCTGAGGAAGTCTCCATCCGTCAGCCCAACAGCAGCACGCCCTGTCCCTCCTTCGCGAGACGCTCTTTGCTGGGTTCCATGGGCAGATGCTTCTCTGCTTTGGTATTATTCGGGATTCTGGACCTCTGCGTGGCCCGTTGCGCCATAGCTCATTCTCGCATTCCTCGCAGTCATGGAAATCTCCCGCCTCATGATGATGGGCCGCGGCCCCTTCCACGGCCGCCTCTCTGTCCTCTGCCGCGTCCCCTGTCTCCGCCGCGGCCGCCGTGGTCGCCTCTCGATTGTCCGCCCCTGCCTCCGCGGAAACCTCCCTGGTTGTTCTGCTGGTTCTCCTTGACCAGATCGATAATATCGTCGGGAACTCGGAGGTATTTAATCTGTTGCAGCGCGTCAGCATTCCGTGTCACTGGGTCTAAAATGGGTCGCGGGCCATTGTTCATACGTTGTTTCCCTTCACGTAAACCTCGGGTATCTTAACAAACTTGTCACCTTCCTGTATCCACGTCAGTCGAGAGCGTCCAACCGATGTCGGGGGGGGAGCCGTCGCGTACCGGACTCGTCTGCACGACCTCCTTCAACGTCAAATTCATCCAAGTGTCGCACATGACGAGGTGGCCGTTCAGCGTTTCGCCGTTCTTGAGCTCTACGAGCATGGGGTGCCCTTGGGCAGCGTTCAAAAGACCGAGGGGTAACTGCGAGAGCGGGCCAGAATTAGCCAAACATGCGGTGGCAAAAGCGAATAAAACATCAGAATCGCAGTCGCCTCTGCATGCTCTGAGCATGAGATGCGGCGCGGGCATACGTACCATCTTGCAATCTGGGCTGCGTGAGCTTGCCTTGGGAGAGGGAAGCTGGGAGCTCGACGCGGCGGTTTGCGGTTATGCGACCATCAGGAATTTAGTGGGGCACTTTGGTTTCGGTGAGCTTCAGGTGTGCAACAAGCGAAGACCAGCGGCGGCGGACCCTTCGTTCTCACCTTTGGCCACTGTGGAACAGTGAATGACGTAGCTGATTCGTGGAAGCAAAGAACCATTAGAGCTTCAATTACACCATCTACAAAATCATATTCCGAAGTACACAGGACACCTTCATACAAACTGCAGCTTCTTTCTCTTCCCAGAGCATCGTACTAGCAAAACTCACAGACTAGCAAGTCACGCAGACGAAAATCGATGGGAACATCACACCAAAATGCAAAAAATTGACCAACGCGGGGCTCGAACCCGCAGCCTTCAGATTACTACACCACTCGAGAGCGGATAGAAGTCTGACGCGCTACCATTGCGCCAGCCGGCCAGGTTCGGGATCTCCAATTGTTGATTGGAGGCGTTAGAGGTCGGGGCAAGTTTGTGGGTTAAGTAGCGCAGATGTGGAGAATCCGTGTTCGCTCGACCCACACTTGAAGATGTAAACTCAGTGTACTCGAGTTGACGACTTTGTTTCAATCAGTCGTAATGCTGATCTTTCTTTTGCTCAACCTATATTCTCTTAGTTTCAGAAATCTTCCTTACTTCAGCCTCGGTCGCTCGCGGTCGCCTCTCAGACTTCATCACCCCAATCAGTCGTTTGTCACGAGTGCTACTTCACATTTTAGCAAACGCCATTTCAACTTACACAGGGTGTGAACGAGAAAATTGCTTCCGGCACCGCGTCTAAATATTATCCGCCAATCTTGGAGCCAATCAACTTTTGATACCACGCCAATGTCAGACATCGATTTTTGCGAACACTGGAAGCGGTAGACGCTTTCTATTTCCCCTCTAACCTTGCCGTCGATGCCTGCCATGTTTCCTTCAGAAACCATAATGAGACCATACCCCTGAGAGGCCTATCCGCCGGCGTTATACAGACAAGCAGCTGATTAGACCAGAAGAGGCTATGCAGATTGAAATGAATGGCACAGAGAAAGCGCTAGGTCGGCGCCTGGCCGGTTTATCCACCCATCTCGAAGATATATCACAAAACGGTGCAATACAACGTAAACGCCTCACTCTAGATAGGCACTCCAGCTTATTGGAAGCAAAGTTCAACATCCATAGAATCAGCTATGACTAGCCTTATCATCTGTTAACTTATCTGCTACACTAAACTGCTTCTCACTGCCGAGGTTCTCTTCCCGAGCCGTCGTTCGCTCCCCGTCCGGCGACCCACACACTCCGACCCCGGCCCGCTTCAAAACCATCACCACATCCACCTCCGCCCACCGCCCCATACAGTAAGGGCTAGGGCATCCTTCTTCAACAACAGTTGGTCGGTTAGCTCAGTTGGTTAGAGCGTGGTACTAATACATCATCAGATGTGTTGAGTAATGCCAAGGCCGGGAGTTCAAGCCTCCCACTGATCATGGTCACAGTCGTCCGCGACTTACGACATCTTTTTTGGACCGTTGGCTGAAGTTGCTGCGTGAGCAGCCTCATGATGACATTACTCATGTACTGTCTAGCTGGACATATAATACATACACATAATCATAAGAGCAATTCACTTGCGTTTTTCCCAGTCATAATACATAAAGGCCTGCCCAAACGCCCGCTTTCCCTTTCAAACGCTTTCCTAAAAGAAAGAAATCATGCTCTCGAATCTCGGCGCAAAAGGTTTCCGGCATCGTGCAGCTTCACGTTCTCCATGGGCTGCGCGCCGCGATCGATTCTGCCCCACCCAGCGCCCCAAGTTGGGACCTGTTCGGGTGGTATTTCGTCTGCGTTGGCCGTGGAGGGACCGTAGGAAGAAGATACGCCGCTATTTCGGAAAGTCATGGCGTACTCGTCCGAGCTACCGGTGCTATTGTTTGCACCCCTGTCCTTCCTCCTCTTCCGCCAAAACCGGGTTTGATTTCTCCTTCTGCGTTCTTCTTCAGCTAGAAGGTCCGGAGACGTCATGATGCCGACGCGGGGAGCCCGAATGTTGCTCATGCGGGGGTAATGGAAACCAGCGGGGTGACCGCCAGCGAAGGGGTTCCATCTGCCGCTGTAGCGCGGGTAGTGTGATATACTGCCGTTGCGACCGCGATCGTAAGAGGTTGGGGTCTCGCCGGCCAATTCTTCGAGCGTCATTCCTTTCGTCTCGGGAATCAGGAGGGTGGCGAGCATGCCCAAGAACATGAACAAAGCGAACAGCTCGAGAAGACGGTCAAGCCATGGCGAGCAGGCATTGCCGTGACAGTCGGCAGGCGTATCCTTCGACAACAATGGGATACTAATGATTTGTGCAAGAATGGCACCGACTTTGCCCATCGCTGCCGAGATACCGTGGCCCGTAGATCGATAGCGTGTCGGGAAGCACTCTCCCGGAACGATGAAGGTTGTTGTGTTCGGGCCTGTCCATGTTAGTTGTCCATGTTAGTTTGGTCAGCGAAGACGGCACGTTCCAAGCACTAACCGAAGTTGAAGAAGAATTGTCCAATAATGTAAAGCGTGAGGAAGATTGGGTGCGGAAGCTGATGAAGCATGAAGCCCAAGATGCAAAATAAGACGGTCAGGACGAAGAAACCCAACATCTGCAGGGGCTTGCGACCCATAGTGTCGATGGCGAATACACTAGCCCAGTACCCTAAGATGAAAATGTCAGCGGAAAAAGTTGCGAGCCATATTTGCAAGAAAACTCATACCAGGGATAGCTCCAGCAGACGACAAAATAATCATGCCGACTGCTTGATTGTGTAGCTTCTCGTAGAAATTGGCTCCATCGCCATAGCCAATAGCTTGAAGCACAGAGGTGTTGTTCAATCCTAGGCCATAGAATGCCAGATCCTGCCTCACATGTCAGCGAATCAAATGTAGTCGAGGAGCAGGGTGACCTACGAGGAAGAACCAGGACAAGGCAGTGCCCGTCAAGGTCTTGAAGTTCTTCCACTGAGCGAAGAACGCAAACGTATCGCGCCATGAGGCACTCGGGGTGTTGTATGCGGGTCCAGCCTGTTTCTTCATCCTGAATTGTAGTTCTGGATCGACTTCACCTTTCGACTTGCTGGCCATATACGCCTTGATGTCGGCGTCAGCCTTCTCGACATCCTGCTCCACGTCGAAGGTATACCGGGGCGTCTCGGGAATGGTGACGCGGTAGTACAAGGCAAGACAGGCTGGGAGAGCGCCGACTCCGACAATGATGCGCCATGAACGGTCAGCAGCAAGTTGACAACGTTCATGACAGCTGGCAATCGTGGTGACGTCGAGATAAGATTCTTTGAATGCTTCCGCCGTAATGAGGGCGACAACTGAAGCACCAAGTTGGCCCAAACCTTGCATGCTGAAAACTGCAGCAATCATGGCTCCTCTCCAGCGGGTTGGCGCAAATCTGCCGTGAGTGTAAGCTCGAGCATTCCCCGGTAAAGGTGAAAACAGGAGAGGTAACGTACTCTGAGGTGATGACCGAGCTGAGCGGATAGTCGCCGCCAATTCCAATGCCCTGCTGGTTGTTAGTCATGCGGGCGTAGAGGAAACCCATCATGTCCCTACCATGATAATTCTCCAAAAGATCATTAGCCCTGTAAACCCAACGGACTGACTTGGCGAGACAAGTGCAGCGCTCAGCGTCGCCAAGATAATAATGCCTAGTTCCACTCCGTACATCCTCCTCCTGCCGAAGACATCCGCAAGCCAACCAAATACAAGCTGACCGATGATTATCCCAGCACTAGTCGAAGCCTTGAGAGCGGAGTTGACGGAGCCGGGTAACTCTCCGTGGTTACCGCCGTAGCCATGCTGAATTTGATCCGGAGGCCCTTGCCAGAAAACAACACCCAGGAGGGTGATAATAAGGTTGATTGCGAAAATATCGTACGAATCGAGGAAGAATCCGACACCTGCTACCAAAATCGCTCTCACATCTGTTCCATCGTGTTAGTGAACACGCGTCGGCGAATGGGCAATCATCAACTAACGGTATAAGCCAAAAGGAACTTTGTCAATCTCGCTCAAAGCCAGCCGCCTCCGTAGGGCGGGGTCTGATATGTGCGAATAGTCGTTGTAAAAGTTGTGAAAAGCATTGTTGCCTCCGTTGGTCCGCCGGTAACCCCCTCGCTCGGAGGGGGTCATCGGCGGCGGTAACATGTCGTCCATATTCAAAAGTCTAGCGGTTGAATGCTCGAGCGGTGAGGGCGATTATTTACGACGGCGTTGTGGCCCGATCTATAACTCGATGGTTCGCCCGGCAGCCATGATGAAATCGGAAGTCGTTCGTATGCCAAGATGCGTCGTCCTCCTCCGGTGATCCTCCCCTCCAGCGTCAGTCCAAGAATGTCGTCGTCACAAACGGTATTGGTCGACTCGATGGGGTTCTCCGGGTTATTAGAGACTGGGACTCGAGATACAAGTGATTGCGGCGAGATCTCTGGGCGTTGAAGATCAGGGGACTAAGTTCAAGCGGCTCGGATGTAGGTGCGCGGGACGAAGGGGTGTGGGAGAGTTTAAAGGGAATGTGCTGCAAGACCGTCTGGGCCGCAGAGGCGCATGCCACCTACGTCCCGCAGGATCCGTTCTGCAGGACGTTCGTAATGGCACACCTGATGGGGCGAGCGAGGAGCTGAACGTGGGCGACAGGGTACGACAAGGCAAGCCTGTCGCAAGGGGATGCCTGAACCAGGGATGAAGGGGGTGTCGGCCGCGAAGTGACCGATTGGATAGGCGGAATGGGACGGGGAACGTTATGTCCGTGTTGACTGTCGGCCTTGTCTTTGCCTGTAGCATCAGCAAAGACGTGGACTGTGCTTGATGTGAGGTTAAGTGACGCAGGAAACGACAATGATGTAGGACGATTAACAGATGCGGAAATGGACTCGTTGGACGAGGTTTAAGTTGAAAGGGGCCTTATCGTGGTGGTGGTTCGCATGCCTCCAAGGTTAGGGGGGTTGTTTATTGACTCCCGGTGGGAGGTTGGGGGCCACACAGTCCAGGAACGGCGAGCCCCAAAGTCAAAAATATGAGTGTGTCGGGATGGAGAAAGTATGCAGTCATTTTAGGAAGCTCAGTGTCTGATCCCAAAGGGAGAGATGTCTCAAGTTGTTAATGTGTAGCGCTAATTGGAGAAAACTTGGAATGAGACTGGAGATTGAGTTTTCTCGCACTCTGCCAGAATTAGCTGAAGAGACGAACAAGAAACGTACTTTAAAAGAGTAAACGGCAGCGGGCGACTGTGAGTGTAAGAGGATGGATGCAATGAGTGGTACGACGTGGGCCCAGACGGCGCAGGTGAGATTAATCCCGGGCCACGTGTTGGCGATACCGCCGGATGTTCACTCTTCTGCCAGGGGCGGGGCTTTCTGCACCGGTCGAAAGGCTGGGCCGACAACCTAAGGAACGTTGACATGGCGCTAATGCAGATATGAACAGAAATGCAGCAGAGACACCGAACGCTGAAAAAGAATTCGTCCTCGTTGTCGTAAGATGGCCCCGGCTCTCAGCGGACAAGCTTTGGTTGGCCATACGTACGCTTTGTGGAGGGGGATGGGATCGGACAGATGTGAGGGCCAACTGTTGGCCATTTGAGACGAGGAACAGCAGCAGTGCGCGGCCAGCCAGGACGGAAATGGGGGAGAGGGACAGGCCAGAAAGAAAGGACGGGCAGTTGCCAAACTGTCACGGAAGCCGGACCTGGCTGGACTCTGGGTCTGAACGCACCTGCTGCAACTTGCGACTTGCGACTTCCGACTGGCGACTGCAGGATAGATACCGAAGCAAGGTAGGTACGGTGGAGGTATCCGTACTCAGGTGAGGTAGTGTGCTAAGACAAGGTACAGTACCTTGGATACGAATAACCTGGGAATAAACTTGAGGAGGCCAGACGCCAGCCCGTGGATCTCAGACATCAGGGTGCATTCGCATCCGGAAGCTGGAAATGGGCACAGGCAGGCAAGGCAGGCAGGCACAGGCTCACAGCTGAGGAAGGCAGGCAGGCAGGCAGGCAGGCATGGACGGGAGACAGGGCAACACAGGGCAGGTGCCAGGTGCAACCCCACGTTGCCTCAGTCATGGAAGCCCCCACCTCGCTTGCTTCTTGCCTGTTGGATCGTTAGTCGACCCTGCCCTGTCTTCACGCCTTAAGGGCGTGAAACTCCTCGTAGATTAATCAACTTTTTGGGTTAAACGGGTGACTTGGGCTACCCCAAGTGGGTGGATCTGTAGTATGGGTCAGCGTCGAAGTACCGCATATACGCGAAATGAGGTATTTACCAGGGTGGCGGTGGCTGACGGAGCTTGCCGAGACTGTATTACCCCTCACAGAGGCTGCCAGCATTGATTTTGCCTTCCTGCCAGCCTTTTTTTTAGGTGGTGCCAATGCTTCGATCCTGATGGAGGGGTCGGCGAGCCAACGGATGGCTGTGAGCAGCCTACTCGCAGATACCGAATTGAGCGACTTGAGGTCCAATCCGATGACGACGATGCTGTAGAGGGCCAGGCAGGCGATCCTGGCCCTAGTGCGCAGCCAAGCGATACGCAACTTGACGAAACCCAGCCTGACGACCCCTTCGAGGATACCCAGCCTGAAAGCCAAGTCGTCGACGACGTTGACGATACCAGGCTGACGAGGGTACCGAAGAGGCTAGCAGTACTCAAACTAGCAGGTCGAAGCCTAAGAAGTTGACCTGGCGCCCTCACCACGTCAAGAAGTTCTTCGAGATCTGCTTGACGCTTCAGCGGCGAGGCAGGCTCTTTGCCACAAGTAACAAAAAGACAGCACGCAAGTCAGCCCTCGTTGAGGCAGTCGAACTGATGAACTCGGCCTTCCCTGCTGCGATTGGTCAGTTTACCGGTCGCCAACCTCACTACCAAGTTCACCAATACGTACCAGAAGTATCGACGGGTCCTCCAGCTAGTCAACAAGTCGGGGGCTGGCTACGACGACGATACGGGCAGGATCGAAGTTACCGACTCTGTGTGGGACGACTGGGTCAGAAAAAATCCAAAGTATAACAGTATACGTCATACTGGCATGCCATACATACGTACTTTATACGATAACTTGTGGGTTGGCACCAAGCCGACTGGCGACGATATCGTTGAAGTAAGCGAGCGGCGGCGTCGTCGAGAGGACGACGACGACGTGGAGGAGGTAGCGGCCGTCAATTTGACGCCAGCCAGGCCTGCGCGGAGACGACGCGCTGCCGATTGGGATCCTGACAATACCAACTCAAGCCCTGGCCCGGCCAATGAGATCCTCACAGTCCATCGAAGTAGCCCGATCGTCAACAAGAAGGCGGCGGCGGCGCAGGCGCGGCAGGGCGTTAGAAACGAGGCGGCGCAGACGATACGCGGCGGCTTGGATAATCTGGCGGCGCCTAAGGGCGAGGCAACGATTACTCGTGGTATCGAGACTTGTAGCACTGTTTTTCAGCGTCAGCTTGGATTCGACGGTATTCTGAACGTTGGCCTACACTTCAAAGATGACCCTCTTCGCGCCTCTGTATTCAACGCGCTGCCAGAGGCGTCAAAGTTGTTGTTCTTGGAGAGATTCGACCTGCTAGGTAGTAACGCGAGGGCTGGCGAAGTTGACGAAGTGGAGGAGGGCGGAGGTAGTGGCGGCGACGAGGTGGGTCGGAGGCGGCAGCGAAATCGACGAATTTTCGGAGGGCCGGCGCGGAGGGCAGCTAGGAGGGCGGTCGGCGGGATTTCGAACTAAAAAACCTTAAACTTTTTTAGGCCAATGAGAAGACGTAGATTTGAGATCCGCCCCACAAAACTGCTCTTAGCGTCTAAAAGATCCACTGATAACACCGATAAGAGCGATAAGAAGCTCTTATCGGTAAAAGTTGGTGGGGTAGAGGGGTCAAAAAAGAGCTGAATATCGCGTCGAATATCGCGTCGAAAAAAGCAGCCAGATATCGCTGCCTTTTGCCAACTACGTCAACTTCTAACTTGCCAACTACGCCTCCTACTACCTCTACTTGCGTCGCCTGCCACTGATCCCAATGCCAAATTGACGACTGCCAGCGAATCTCCAGCCCTTTTTTGCTACCTACAAGCTCATCTGCCCTCGCCGCCGCTGTGGCCAGAATTTCTGCCTTTTCAGGCGCACAGGTTGGTCCTCTGCCTCTTGCGATCCCTCTCCTTGATTTTAACGAAGTTATACAGGCCTGTTACCGCATATACGACTTTGACCTGCGTTTGGAAGTCGTACTCTGGAGGACCCCCTCTCAGAATCGCAAAGACCCTCTTCAAGACTCCGAATACCTTCTCGACCTTCGTCCGCAGGCGTGCGTGCCGCAAATTATAAAGCTCCTTCCGGGTTGTCGGTCTATACCCATCGCCGAAGTCTTTCAAGTGGTATCTCTCGCCATCAAACGGCACTACAATACCCCTGTGATCTTGGGCGAATCCCGAGTCAGCGAGGTAGTACCTGCCGTCGGGTATCGAAAAAGACCGCGCCAGTGCTGGTCAAGTAGGGTAGCGTCGTTCATCGATCCCTCGGCGCCAGCAAGTACGTATACGAAGGTGTAGTCAAACTTCACCACCGCAAGTACGTTTTGGGCTAACTGACCCTTCCTGTTGTAGAACCTCTTCTGGTCGTCGGCAGCAACCCACACCGGGATATACGTGCCGTCGATGGCTCCGATACAGCATTGAACTGCGCCGTATCCTCGTCAAGTTCAACCTCCTCGGAGACGTACGCTTGGTCGGGTAGCTTGACGAAGTGCTCGTGAACAACACACATGGCCTCGAGTACGGCAGCAAAGACCCTCGATACGGAGATCTGCGATACGCCGAACGCCGACGCTGTATTGCGCTGGGTTGCCGACTGCCCAACGATATACAGAAAGATCAGGACTTTTTGCTCTACCGTCTGGTATCTGGTATCGCAGAGAAGGTCTCTCTCTCGTAGCCAGTCTAACAAGAGAGGTAAACTCCACCTTGGTTAGGCGGAAGATCTCTCTGAACTCGACGTCGCCGCGGCTGAGGTACTCTCTGGCCTTGGCAGCAGCCTTTTTAGGGTCGTATCGACGCCATCGCCGCTGCGCCGTTCTGGGCAAGGTACGTCTGTCAACCCTCTCGTCGTCGGCGTAGAAGTTATCGTCGATCGTACTGACTACGGCAGCGGCTACGAGTAAGAAAGTGCTTTCCTCCAGCGGCACTCCTTCCCTTCGTCCTTTTCCATGTTGCACTGTTACACTCAGAAAAAGGCGCGTCTGTGCCGTCCGCAACGTCCGCAGGACACTCGTGGAGCGGCAGGGAAAGTACCCTTTATGCGGTGGCTCCTCCCCACTGATACCAGGCAGGGGTGCTCCTTCTAGAAGGGCGCTGGAACACCGTCCACACGGAACCCTCTTGACGCAGACCGGCAGCAGATCTGTCCCGATTGGGCCACTGTCAACCTGAACCCAAAGCCTTTCTTCTCGCCCACGAGGGGTGGTGGCTTGATGGCGGATAAAACACGTTGAAAACGCACTCCTCTTTGTCTTGTCTGCTGTCCAACCATACGCTGCCGTCTTGACCTCTCTCTCGCCCAGCCACGGCGACACAAGACGCCTCTGCACGCCGCATCAGGTTTACCTAACCAATTGCCAGCACAATAGCCGTGTCTAGGTATTCCCGTCCGCCTTGCTGATGACAGGACCACCTCGAACCCCCCACAGTCTCCAGATCTGCCAATGCACTCGCCTGCCTCTTCACCGAGACGGACAAGGGTTCCCCGAGCCAATGGCAAGGATACCCTCTGACACGTGGACCTCGTGGGCCTCGAGACCGAGCCTTCTCCGGCTGCTGACGATGTGCGGTAGGGGGGTCGCATTTCTACACTTCCATCGTCGATGCTTGGCCAGGCTATTGCTGGTTTTTTTTTTTCCCTTTGTGCCTGACTGAGAGCGGCGAAAAAACGACTGCACTCGCTTCCGCTCAAGCATTACGCTGGTGGCAGGCAAATGATATGTCGAGTCGTGCCAATAGCCGGCTGACGTAAAACGTCTCAATGCGCCCTATTCCCGCCAACCACCAAGCAAGCTCGTGGTCTTTGCTGGAGCGCGATTAACTTTCGTTTCACTTCTCTGTGGAATGATTGGCGAGTCATCTTCTGACCTCATTCTAGCTTCTTGCCCCCGCGGAAAACCTCCGCTGGCGCTGCTCACGCTGTCTTTGCGGCGGAAGCTGGCAGATATGAGTTCAGGAATTTCCGAACGGTTCTTCATCTCCAGTCCATCTCACTCCGCGTGGCAACTTGCCGCAGGATCCTTATTCATGTCAACAATTGCGGGCGTTCGACGACGGGCTCGACTCGACAACGGCGGACCATTCCGCCGGCGTTCATAACTATCACATTTACACAACAAAGTTGACCAAACAAAGTTGCAGTCTCACGCAAGAGATAGCTTGAAGTTGACACACGTTTGCGGCATCGTTCGTCCCTCGTACGGACGGTGCCAGATACGTCGGCCATACGGTGCCCCCCTCCGTTCTGCCCTGCGCGCTGAGATAACCTCCGCACCCAGATTTGACGTCCGGTGCCATGTCACATACCACAATATGGGCCGGCGGGGATCTGAATTTCCGGGCGTCAAGTGGAAACTCTCGCGCCTGGCTCTGCCTATGGCAAGCCGGGAGTTGAAGTCTGGAGATTGCACACGGGTACTGGATCCGCTTCATTGAAGCTCTGGACTGACACGTCACGTTCGAATCATCCGCTTGAGCAAAGGCATCCTGACTTAACGCAGCATGAACAGTTCCTTTTTTTGCACCGTCTATTTCCGTAATCGCTGACTTGTTGAAAGAAACCAGGCCTGTTGAAACAAAACAAACACACAAAACTCCACCGGACACGACCGTCGATTCTTTTTCTACCAGGCGGTAATGTCGTCTACTTCGGCCTCTCCAAAGGTGCTGCTCTTGGTCAGCTGACCCACACCGACTTCTTCGACTTCCTCGCCCTGCTTGCTCATGATATCAGGCAACGTCTCTTTCAAGAAGCCCAACACGTAGTGATTGACTTGCTCGAACTGCAGCAAGAAGGCGTCGTGGCCCTCAGGACTGTCAATACGCTCGAGCCTGGCGTTCTTGATGTGCTCGGCGATCTCCTCCTGCTCAGCGAAGGTAAACAGGCCGTCGCTCTCGATACCGAGAACCAATGTGGGTTGCTCGATAAGGGCCAAAGCCTCAGCAATCGTCGGCGCGCGGTCACGAGAGACATCGTGAGTATCGAGCTTCCTCGTCATGGCAATATAGCAGTTGCTGTCGAAACGCTTCACAAACTTCTGTCCCTGATAGCGCAGGTACGACTGCGCGGAGAAGTATGTCGAAGTAGGGAGCTTGTCGCCGCCCGCAAGGCTGTCAGTCTGGGGACCGTGGAATTGGGGGTCAGGAGTGTCGGCAACTGCGTCTGCAGTCGCGCCGTTAACAGACGTTTCGCTGATGCCTCCCTGGCTGTTCTGCCGCGAGATGGTAGCCCGCTTGACATTGTGACCGTCGTTGTGAATGTGGAAGTGGGCCTCTGACGGCGTGCTGGGCCGGGGCTTCTCGCGGATAGTCTGCCGCCTTGAGGGGTCCGGGATGTTCCGTCCGAAACGGGACTCGAAGGAGTTTCGGCTGCGGTAGGTCAGGAGAGCAGACATGCGAGCGGCGCCGAGACCGGTGGACGGCGGGTCGTCGAATGGGTAGTAGCCGTCGTCGTACTTGGGGTCGGCATAGATGCTCTGTCTCTGTGCCTCGCCCCAGCTGATGCCCCATGCGCTGTGTCTGCTGGAGGTCGCAATAGGTACAATGCAGCGGATGTATTCCTTGCCCAGATACGCCCACTCCAACACAAACATGCCGCCGAGAGATCCACCGATGACTGCGGCGATTTGCTTCACTCCAAGCTCATCCAACAGCAGCTTGTGCAGGCTTGGTTTACAAGTTAGTTGATGTAGCCATTCACCGGGACAAGCGTACTCACTTGACATCATCACGGATCGTCGTGAGAGGGAATTCGGGCCCGTATCTCCCCTTGGACGGATCGCCATCCTTGGCAGTGACTGGGCTTGCGGTGCCATAAGGGCTTCCGAGAGCGTTCATGCACACAATGAAGAATCTCGAAGTGTCGAATGCTCTTCCGGGTCCGCCGAGGAGGGGACCCCACCAGTCGCTAACGTCTGCGCTGCCAGTCAAGGCATGGCAGATGACCATGGCATTGTCGCCGTTGGCGTTGAGCTTGCCCCGCGTGGTGTAGGCGACGGGCACATTCTGAAGGGTGACTCCCGACTCGAGGGTGAAGGAGGGGATGGTGGCGATTTGTTGCTCCGGAATCAGGGTAGCAAACGGGTTCTCAGGCTGCGTCTGGGTTCTTTCTTACAGGTATTCAGTCACCGGTCTTCTCATCTCATGTTCGAGCGCGCGTGTGTTTACAGTGGGGAGGGACAGAAGGGTTATTCAGGATATTGAATGATAGATTGGTGTAGACGAGCATGGTGAGCCACTTGACTCATAATTCAAAAAGGATTACACTGAGACGGGGTCGCGTTGGACGCGCCGGGGCAGAGGTTATACTGACCGTATCTCGGCTGAGAGCCGTTTTGTAAATTTTGTTCCGTCATCCCGACTTCGGAACCAACGAGGGGCAGCGCAAGTCTGGCAGAATGAGGTAAAAATGCTCTCAATTGGCGATGCAACGAAGAGTCGTAAACAAAATGGGACAAGGGCAAGGTTCCTGGGGACTTGAGGGTCCTCTGCGATGGCGAGATATGCGAGATATATGAAGAATCTGGGGTTGGGACTTGCTGAGAATGACTCTTCACTGGCCGGCGTTCAGCGAGAAGAAGCCAGAGACCAGTCCCGAAAATGGCGTAATCGCTCCGGGGGGTTTCTTGGGTAGGTAGGCCGGTACGTACTTCCCGACAGTTTTTTTTTGCGTTGTGATTCATTGGCTCCGCGGGGTCGATGACTCAGCCAGCAGCTACAAGTCCTCGCAACGGCGGATTTTAGGGGCACCCCTGCAGATTTGCATGTAACCGATACATGCCGCCAGCCGGTACAGAATTCGCGTCTGGCCCGCCCCACTTCCAGCAGAGCCGCCCCAGACGGGAGTCGTGGTCAGAGCCGACGGACGCTACCTGCGCTGACAGCCTTGTCTTTTCGTGAGGCTGCTACCTACCACCCGTTTGCAGTGAGCCAAGTGGATCTGAAGCTCTGTGTCTCTGGTGGATCACATTGCTGCAACTGCCTCTTCACGCGAGAAATCGTCCATCCTCACCATCCCCGTCGCCAAACCCGAAAAGTCACCCAAGTCCAGCCAAACGGCGACGACATTTCTCTAATCATTGCATCGTTTGTTTCGGGTCTCCGAACTGTTCCTTCGGCAAGACACGATTGCGCCTACTTTTATTTCCTTTGTGCACGTCATTCCTTGATCTAGCTATCGACACGCGACGAGAGCTCCTTCCCTCCGCCTGGTACCTCACCTCCTCCTCCTTCCACCAGCTGCGCGCGCGCAATCGAACGACATTCAACTGACCAGACATGCCGACAGGAGAGAAATACAGAATCGACGCGCGTCTCCAATGATACCCTGAACGAAACCGCGATCCGAGAGCAACATGCCTCCGAAGCGCAAGGCTCGCGGCGGCCTCGCCAACGAGGGAAGCAGGCCCTCTCCTCATCGGCCCGGCGACACAACCATGGGCCAGCGCGACAGAGACTTCTCCGAGGGAGGCGGAAGAGGCGGCCGCAGTGGTAGGAACACTAGAAGAAACGACCGCCGAGATTCAGCACAGGGACAGCAGCAATCACAACAGCCGCCCGCGACGAGCTCATCGAACCCCTCCCGCGTCACATCCCCAACTGTCCCCAGACCTCCTTCGGCACCATCCCAGTCGCAGCAGCCGGCGCCGGCACCAGTCACAACCGATCAAGCGGCGGCCACCGCTGCTGCCTCGATATCCCACCCGCCCTCGCCGGTGCCGACAAACTACTGCTACGAACATATCACCGACGATGCGATCGCTTCGTGGACGGCCAAGAGCCGACAAGAACTGATCGAGCATGCGAAGCAGTCCAAGGTTGATGTTGACATTGAAGAGCTGACCAGCATCTACCAAGAATTCATCCATGCTGTCTTGGAGGGCCGCCTGTCGCCCGCCGACGCTGGCGCGTGCATGAAAGAGATACTCGGTTCGGAATCGCAAGAAATGATTAAGGAGTCATTTTCGTTCGAGCCGCACACTCTCTTCCTCGACACGCTGTCGATCATCTTCGACAATGATCGCGGGCTTTTCAAGCCCCAGCTCCGTGACTTTATCCAGAGCAGCGGTATCTCCCCTGTCCTCCTCCGTCAGGTCCTCGATGCCCAGCTCTTGCAGGATCTCGGCCTCATCCGCACCACCTTCGTGAAGCTCGGAATTCGCCACGCCACCAACCTTCTTTACCGACAAGCCAACTACAACCTGCTGCGCGAGGAGACCGAGGGTTACTCGAAGCTGATGACCGAGCTTTTCACGACCAGCAGCTCGGAACCCCCCACAGCCGAGGCAGCCCACGCAGCGTTCGAGCGTCTCAAAGGCCTCATCGGAACTTTTGATCTTGACGTCGGGCGTGTTCTCGACGTTACGCTTGATGTTTTCGCCGCCGTGCTTATCAAGCAGTTCCGGTTCTTCATCAAGCTGCTTCGCGTCAGCTCTTGGTGGCCTCGCAACCAAAATCCGCCCTCATCCATCTACGTGGGCGGTCTACCCAGCTGGGCTCTACCTGAAAACTCACACTGGCAGTCGAGTGATGAGTCCGAAGCAGAGGCGGTTGAGTTGAGACGTCAGCGTGATGTCGAGTTCTGGAACAGGGCTCGCGAGATCCATCTCGACGCCTTCTTTCAGCTTGGGGGAAGGGAGGTCACAGAAGAGAACCTCAAACAGTTGGAGGCATCCGAGTCAACATCCGAAGCCGAAGTCAACGCCGCCTCGGCGTGGATGAAGGCCACAAAGACGCTCCCGCCTCAGGGCAACCGCACTGCTGCCCAGCTCCTGGGCTTCAAGTTGCGATTCTACTCTTCCGACGCCCGAGATGCCGCCGACGTGCTGCCGGCCAACCTTCTCTACCTAGTTGCGCTTCTCATCAAGGTCGGATTTATGTCAATCACTGACATTTACCCTCATCTCTGGCCCCTGGACGATGACATGGAGACTTTGAGGGAGAAGCGCATGAAGGAACTCGAGGAGAAGGAGAGACAGAGTCGACCTGGTGCCGCACAGAATGCGCTCCTTATGGCGGGTGCTCTTCCTGATGACACAGCACCTGTGCCGACCACTCGCACACGGGATGCCTCCGGAAAGGTCGATGCGGACGCGAAGACCGATGCCGGCGCGGATGAGAAGGAGAAGCTACCGGAACCTATGGAGCAGAAGGCGGCATTGCTCATCTGTCTGTTGACGATTGGCGCCATTCCGGAGTCTTTGTTCATTCTTGGCCGGTTCCCCTGGCTCCCCGAGGCTTTCCCTGAAATCCTTGACCGCGTACACCGCATCCTCAACCACAGCATTGAAAAGGTCTATCAGGAAAGCCGACCCACACCCATCTGCTCCGCTGAGTGTCCTGCCAAGTCGATTGCCGATCTCGACCAGAGCGGCGTTCCTAAGGGCACTGTCAAGCTCACTACTACACCGACCAAGAAGTCCATGAAGTGGCCTTTCCCCGACGGCTTCGACCCAAGAGACCAGCATTACCGGTTCTACTGGGACGAGTGGGCCGACAATGTCCCTGTTTGCCAGACCGTCGAGGATGTCTTCACCCTGTGCGATACCTTCCTGAACATTTCCGGCGTCAACATCGGCAAAGACCCTGCTCTACTGGCAAAGTTTGTTAGTATCGGAGCTAAGAGTCTTGGACAAGATCGGTCCCAGGAAAACCTCGATCGCTGGCAGGAACTTCTCCGACGTATTTTGGTTCCTGCCCTCAGCATGACTACAGCCAACGCGGCAGTCGTGAACTCTGTCTGGGACCTTCTCAAGCTCTACCCCGTCACCACCCGCTACTCAATCTACGCAGAGTGGTTCGAAGGCCAAATATCCAGACTTCCAGCCATGAAAGCAGCCTTTGCCCGCACTCGCATCGAGACCAGAGGTGTGATGAAGCGCATTTCGTTGACGAATCTTAGTGAGATGGCGAAGTCTTTGGCAAAGACCAGCTACTCATCCCCAGGCATTGTCTTCAAGGAAGCCTTGAGCCAGATCGAATCCTACGCCAATCTTATCGAAGCTTTCGTTGAGTGCGCAAAGTACTTCACTGACTTGGCGTACGACGTCCTGGTGTGGTCATTGATGAGCTCCCTCGGCGGCAAACAAAGAAGCCGCACCCAAGAATCTTCGATCCTTCTGACCAGCAAATGGCTTCAAGCTTTGTCCAAGTTTGCCGGCAAAGTTTTTAAGCGATACTCGATTTTGGACCCGAGCCCCATCCTTCGATACGTCGATGATCAGCTATTCAAAGGCAACTCTACGGATCTGATCATTCTCAAGGAGCTCGTAGCCTCCATGGGAGGCGTTGTTCAAGTCCTTGACTTTACCGACGAACAGATTCTGGCCATGTCAGGAGGAGAGGTGTTGCGTCGACAGACCCTGCTTGGTCTTCAGGACAAACGTTTCGAGTCGGGGCGTAGTGCCAAACGTCTCATGCAATCATTGACCGAATCGAAGCTTGCTGGACGTATTCTTATCAACATTGCTCAATACCGCCAGTCAGCCATCTTCAAGCTCCCTGATGACGAGGCTCATATCAAGTACATCGGTTCCGTTATCGACGACAGCCACCAGATCTTAGTTCAGTATCTCGACCTCCTGCGAACGAACTTGGAACCACAGGAGTTTGATGCCCTTGTCCCTGCCATTGCGCGTTTGATGGATGACTTTGGTCTTGATGCCAGTCTCGCTTTTCTCATCGGCAGAGAAGGCGTCTCTCACGCCATGTTTGCGAAGAAGCCGGATGCTCCAGCTATCGCGGATACCGACGGAGACGTGTCTATGGTGCCGACTGGCGAAGAGACGACGGAGGCTGAAGAAAAGACGCTCACGCCACAAGAAATCCGGGAGAAGGCGAAGAAGGACGCCATGCGCCAGATTCACGAAGCTCTTGAGCCCCTCATCGCCTCCATTCAGTCCATCACGCCTGAGGCTTCTTGGAGCAAGCTCAGTTCTGAGTTCTACGTTCTCTTTTGGGCACTTCAACTTGGCGACATCGAAGTACCTGCCGCAAGCTACAACAGTGCCCATAAGAGAATTGCCAACTTGGCCAAAGATCTCAACAGAGACCGTTCGGACATGAGCCGCAGCGGCGTCAACAAGAAGAAGACCAAAGAGGCCGAGCTACAAAAGATTGGCAACGAACTTCCCAAGGAGGCTGATCTGCAGATGAAGAGGGCACGCGTCGTCAGGGACTACATGTCTGATCGCATGGCCACATGGTTCACAGGTTCGGTTACCAAGCTGAACGGTATTTCGGACGCAATTCTGGAGCAATGTTTGCTTCCCCGACTCGTGCTTTCCGCCAGCGACGCCGAGTACTGCTACGCCCTCATCAGAAAGATCCACAGCTTTGGTGCACCCAACTTCCGCTTGAAGGCTCTGTACGATCGAATCTTCAACGTCAACCGACTTCGGTCCATGATCTTCACTTGCACTGTTCGTGAAGCCGAGCATTTCGGAAGGTTCCTGAACTGCATCTTGAAGGACCTCGCCAAATGGCACCGAGACTCCAATGTCTTTGAGAGGGAAGCCGTCGGCAAGCGTAGCAATTTGCTTGGCTTTGCATTGGAATTTGATGCCGAGGGACAACCAACGGCGTACTACGACCACGCGCAATTCCGAGACATTCTGTACGGCTGGCACAACAAGCTAAACCTGGCTTTGAAGTCCTGTCTCGGCGGCATGGAGTGGATGCACATTCGCAATGCCATGACGGTTCTCAAGGCTGTTCTTGAATTCTTCCCAGCCGTTACCTTCATGGGCAATCAGTTCATTGAGCAGCTCAAGACCATCACCGAGCGTGAGGCAGCCTCCAAGACTGCGACAGCCGGAGAGGAAGGACACCGCGTTGATCTTTCAGTTGCTGCTCAGGGTGCATTGTCCGAGCTGCAGAGAAGGAAGGCGAAGTGGGTATTGCCAGCAGGCTTCCGCCCAAATATGGTGGGTCGATCAATCACAACCCAGACAACAAGTATGCTGACCACCACCCAGAACGGACAAGCCCAAGGAAAGACGAAAGATGGCGATGCGGCAGGTCTGCGCCCGACCGCTGCCGAATTCAAGCCTGGCTCTGCCAAGAGTGCAGCAGAGCAGGAGGATGGAGAAGTCAAAGACGGCAAGGATGCCGAAAACCGACCGTCCGGTCCGTCGGCGCCCGCCAATATCGGTCAGAAGGATGCCAATCTTCCCCCCAAGCCCTCTGGTGCGCAGAGAGACTCAGCAAAACCCGGTGCTACCCCCTCAGCCAACTCTGCCGCCTCGAGCAAACCATCAACGCCGAAGCCCCATGTCGGTACCCCGTCAAATAACGCACACCAGAGGGACGGCCCCAAACCTATTCCTACGAGCGCGCCTTCAGGCCTGCCTAAGAGGCCCGACGTGCCTATTCCAGGCCACTACCGCAACCACTTTCCCCCTGAAGGCCTGCCCGAACGCCGCGACCAGAGAGACAGCCGCGAGCCACGTGGCCCCAGAGATTCTCGAGAACCCCGTGACTCCAGGGATCATAGGGAATCACGGGACTCTAGAGACCCTCGGTTTGTTGAGCCCACTCGCCCTGACCGCAGCCGCGAATTCGCCAATCAGGAACGCCGTGGACCGGACGGCCCCAGAGAAGTCGGTCGCTTGTCAGAGAAGGACTGGCCCGGCAGACAAGAACCTCAGCGCCGCGAGCACGGTACTCATGATCGTGACAACCGCCAGTCACGGGACAGACAGCCTCAGGCTAATGGCCGAGCTTCTGAGCCTGGTCGACTTTCGAGAGACACAGTCATGTCCACGCCACCCCCTCAAGCAGCACAGCCGCCACCTGAAGAGCCGCCCATCAACTCTGCCCGTCTTGCTCTCATCCAGGGTGACCAGCCAGACAGGCCCAGCCGTTCAGAAAGGCCACCGCGGTCATCCGAGCCCGATCGTCGCAGTGGCAGAGGACCTCGAGGAGGCGACTCGGACCGCTCTGACATCATCAACCCGGAGCGTGCCGCCTTGATCGGAGAGACTCGCCCGGAGCCGCCATCGCGTCCAGCACGGGATGAGCCCAGAGAAAGAGGCACGCCTCGCGGCCACTCTCCCAGACGCAGTGGACGCTTCAACCCAGATACCCCTGACGCCGGGAGAGATGACAGACATGGTCGCTCTCATCACTCAGACCATCGGTCGTCGAATCGGGATGCACACAATGAGTCCCCAGCTACGCATCCACGAGCCGATCGAGCTGGCGACCGTGACAGTAGCCGGCCTGGACAGGATAAGGGCCGGGAGGCATTCCTTGGCCCCAGTCGAGGCTCTGATCCCGATCACACCCGCCAAGACCACAACTATGGTCGCTTGAATCCTATCCAGTCTGTCGTTACGAACGAACCGCCCTCCGGACCTCGTGGTCGTGGCCGAACATCCGCTCGAGGTGGCGGTGCCACGAACACTCCCAATTCACGATCCGATGGACGTTTTCCCGGCACCGATAGCCCGGCGGCGCCTGACGAGAGGCATCCACCAACCGGACCGGCCTCTGGCAGGGGGCGCAGGAATCAATACGACCCGAATCAGAATCAGTCCGTGAGCTCGCCCACGACAGCGACGCCCACTCCCAGCACACACCCCGACCGCGCTCGTGTCATTAACTCTGGACCGCCTGGCCCACCAACTCCGGGTGCCGGAGGCCCAGCCACTGGAGTTCACCCTGACCGCTTGGCCCAGATTGCGCCGCCTCCTCCACCACCACCTCCGGGACAGCCGCCCAACCATGGCCATTCCCGACCATCGCTGCCTCCTCTCAACACCCCTGACCGGCCTTCTGGAGGCGGCAACAGGAACGTCCAGACGCCCACCGGCAACTTCCCTGGTCCGACCGATGGCGCACCTTCTGGACCGGCGTCAACTGACAGAGGTCGCGGTGGCAGTCGAAGGCAACTTGCGGGTATCAACAATACTTTGCAACAAGCCCAAGCTAACATGCCGGACACTAGCCGCGGCACTACCATCCGGGGACGTGGAGCAGCTCGCGGTAGCATCGCTGGTTCTGACGCTCAGGTGTTGACCGGCGCGTCTCCCATCTCGACTCCGACCCAAGAACGCCCGGATCCAATCCGGCAAGATCGCGGCCAGGCTAATGGAGAGGATCACTTACGCAACGAGCATGATCGCAGCAGAAAAGAACACCGCTCGGACCGCGGCCGACAGTCAAGACGAAGCAGCCGGGAACGAGAGCAGCGCAGTCAAGAACGCGAGAGGGAGCCCAAGGAGCCACGTGAGTACAGAGACCGAAGGTCCGGGGCCCAAGGCCATTCTTCGAGCAACCGAGAGGAACGCGAGCCGAGACGGTCAGGACGGGATCCTTCCGGTAGCACCAGAGACTCTCACTCCAATGCCGCCCATGGCAACAGCCGCGAGAACATTGGTGGAGGTGGACGTGAGCCACGTCACCGTGGCGATCGTGGCGACGGCGTGCGTGCGGATGGAGCACGAGGAGAAGCAGGTTCAGGAGGACGTAATGAAGAATGGGGTGGAAACACGCGAGGTGCGCCTAGAGGAGGACAACGCGATGGCGGATCGAGGCAGAACGACGACCGACGCGAGCCGCGAGAGGAGCGCGGTCGCAAGAGGAGAAGCGAAGACGCCACCGGTCTCGGGAACGATCGCGAGAAGAGGCAGAGACGTTAGGAGAAATCTCAACCTTGGAGCAATGGCGGGGGATGTTTCTGATGATAATCGACAAGAGGGAGAGAGAGAGAAGGCCATGTTTGCGAAAGAGGAAAGAAAAGATTATTTGAGTCGATACGACGACATGCGGCACAGAATGGGCAAAGAGGACCACACACATTCCGCGACGAGCATTCATTACACTGCTACTATTATTTTACTTTGCGAGTTTTGCACGACTGGTCAAAAAGGATGGCCGAAATTCCAAGTTCAGATACAAAGACAATCCACTCCGTGTCAAACCCCACAAAACACATCATACACATACATCGTCCTCGTCGCTCGGACACTATCAGCGGCCGGCGCAGCGCAGCTGGGAAGAGGGGACAGATACATCTCGGTACCCTCTCTTGCCTGTTGTTGCGGATGACAGCCCTGCGATTGCACGCACCCATGCGACCTTTTTAGACTTGCATCCGCCCACGCACTACTTAATGATTCATGTTCACTTCGTCGACAACGTTTTATGATACCCGATACTTTTTTTAAACGAAAGCTTTTGCGCGTAGAAATCAGGGCAAGGCTGGTTGATGCTTTTCAGGTTGGAGGGGGTGTAGAGGCATTGTAAAACAGCTTGGGGAGCCTTCGTACAGATGGAGGGCTTGCGAGTGTTCATTAGGCATTGGTTCAAGGGGGTTCAGGTATAAGGGGTTGTTTGTATTACTGTGAGAATGGTAGGAAAGAAATTCAGATTCACTGGTTTTGCTTTATGGTTGAAATATGGCTGTCCGCTTTTTTGTGAGAGGGCGGCTTGGGGTGGGATGGAAATGAATTGGTCTAATGTTGTGTAGATGATAATACTGTGTGACTCGATGTCTTTGTAATTCTTAGATGGGCTTTCACATCTCCCATTGATCTAGTCAATCAGAGGCTCTTCCAAATGCACATCTCGCCACATCTGAGCCTAATTTTCCCCTCAAGCGGAGAGCCAGTTGCAGCGGGAGCTGATATTGGCGCCGCCCAAGGAGCTCGCGAAGATCGGGTGGTAATATCTTCCCGATATGTTGCCCTTGAGGGGCGTTGGGGCTTCGCATGTCTGCGTGTTGTCACGCCAAGTGCCTGGCTTTCCACCGTATTCGCCCGTTCCGCAGTTCCGCTTTGCGTAGGCTTGGAAGCTTGCTTGGTACGCGGCTGGGACTGCTGGCTCGCAGCTGAGTTTGTACTGTGGGTTGCCGGCCAGACCGAGGCTGACGAGATCGAAGAGAATGATGGCGGTTGGGGAATGCACTGTGACTCTGTGAGCTTTCGTTCTGATAAGCAATTCAGTTTGAAAAGAAGAGACAAGATGAGGCAACGAAAGAGAGTAGAAATTATAATGATGACTTACTGATTCGTGTAAGGGGACTGGGCACTTCGTCCGTGTGGAGAGCAAGTGTGTGTTGGGAGCTGCCAAGAGAATGTGGGGATGAGAAAGGGCAAGTTGCAGCTCACAGAAAATATACTTGCCTACTACAAGGCAACATCAGTAAAAAAAAAGGAGTACTCCGGCGAAAGACTGTCCTGCATCTCAGTCGGCGACTGCTTGTCTCTACAGAGCGTACAAGCTTTTGTCAAATCAAGACATGATATATCAACACGAGCCCCTGAAGTGTACGCCATTCAAATGATACAACGGTTCTTTTTATTAAAGCAGGGGTTGTCAACAACAGAATAATTAGGCTGGTCATAGCCCTTGAACCTAAACCAACGCCGATATCCGGACTCGAAAACGTTAATGGCAGAAATGCTACATTTCAAAAGGAGGCAGAGCCTCATAACACAGCACACCCTATCGATTGATTGATTTCCAGTCTACGATTCTCTGCTAAGCTACACTTGACTCTCATGTATGCTTTATTTAGGCCAATTGTCCCCAGACCACAACATACCACTCAATCTGGCGCCATCATCGATGGTAATGCTCACCTACTTATGCAAGAATTCCCAGAGCAACGAGCAACGTTCTGTTTTGATTGTTCATAGATCACAATGGCAAAGGATCGAAGCATCTTCAGGACTGCCGGTAGTCTGGAATGCTGCATGGTTGCGGATCACTGTGTAAGCCTCAAGCCTAAGACTTGGCACCGCAATGAGCAATAAGCGGCTTATATACATCCCAACAAGTCCCGTGTAGCTCAGGTGCTAGCGGGTGTACCCGAAGTGTGGAACAGGGGTAATAATTAAGAATCTACGATGCCTGGAGGTCCCCCTATGTGACGTAGCTAGATTCACTGAGATGCTCGCAGCAGATATGAGGCCACTGTTGACCAAGAGGTGACAGTCGCGGTTCATTAAGGGCTTTCCCTCATATCGATCGAAGTGGGGGTCCGTGTTGCCTTGTCCTTCACCGCCATCACCGGTCCTTGCACCTCGTCAATTGCAAGTGGACTACACCACGCGCGATCCGCGGATAGCTCCGTATTTCCGCAAGTTCGCTCAGTTACAAGATTCCCTATTCGCTAGAGCAACAAGTCGGTCAGTTGATGGAACGTCTATCTAGATACAACCCCGCTGCGCATATAATGGCACCCGTAAGCGATGGGACATTGTTGAACTTTATGTATTCGGCATTCTTCTGTCGAGACATAAGCACCAATCAGCAACAGGGAATTGAAATACTCAGTGCATTTAGCTGTACATTCAATGGGCATATACGAATGATCAGCACTGATATCCGATTAAGGTACGCTCGGCTATTTATAATTTTGACGTGCAATGAATGTATGGGATGAATGCCGCTTAAGCGAGGATATCCTAGCTCTGGCGACGGTTCTGAAGCTTTGCCAACCGGAGCAAAATATCGCTCTCGGTCTCGCAATCGCTGAAAGGAGATATTGCAATGTGAAATGTGCGGCATTCTATATTTAATAATGGCTTCATCGTGCCTAATACTCAAACCTGTGCGTTCGCCCAGAACAACAGATTTAGTGACCTTTTCTAACAAAGCTTGATCAAATGGCTGCCTCAACTCTTCCCGTGGCGGGTCCTCCGTTGACTCCAGGAATGGACTTCGGAACCCTTTCATACAGCGACCCCAATGCACAAGAATTCGACTCACTTGCCCTGGATGTACTTGAGACCATCAAAGGCAAACTTTCGGTAAGCCTACCTCACCACCAACTTGAAGTGCCATCCCAACTGAACATATGTCAGGCTTTGGACGAGGCCGATACACTGGCCGAACTCGTCGTGACTGACAAGATGCCCCGTGGCGAGCTCACGAAGACCATCTACCTTGATGCTCGGCCAACCGGTACTCGCCTGCTCGAGTCCCCCCCTCCGGGGAAGAGCGTAGACGTGACCATTTCTCTGCGTCCGGATATGTTTTTCGGCTTGGCGAATGGCAACTTGGATGTAAACATGGTTGCCCGTATCGGCTTCAACGCGCAGGGCGCCAACCCTCCGAAGTCACACGATCTCTTGGATCGCATGTCTCCTCGGCCGTCCAAAGTCATGAACCCCAAGGACTACACCTTCTCCGAGGACGCGCTCCCGAAACCGACAACTGACCTCGCGGAGATCAAACGCAACATCAAGAAATTCGGATATGGGTATGAATATTGTTTACCGCGATTACTACTTCGAAAGACAGAAGCAGTGACCAACGAGTTTTCAGATTAGTCAAAGATGCCTTGGCGCCGGAACAAGTTCAAATTTTGAGACGAGCCATTCTCGAACAAGCTGCCGGCGAGCGGAAGGCTGGCGTAGCTGACATCGAGGGCGGAACCAATCAACGGTTGTGGTACGTAAACGCTCCCATATCAATCCTTATGCTGCGCACGCTAACGACAATTACGAATGAAGGAACGTTATAAACAAGGGAGATGAGTTCTTAGACCTTTTGAATCACCCACTGTTTGACGAACTGCTTGCCTGGTTTTTGGGGGATTACTCGTACCTGTCTCAGGCCTCAGTCAATATTTTGGGGCCCAACAACATGCCTATGCCTTTTCACCGCGACCAAATACCCATGAATCCTTTCACAGACGATCCAATTGGTCTCAGTTTCATGTTCTACATGGAGGATTCCAGCAAAACGAATGGGGCCACGCATGTGATTCCGGCTTCTCACATTGGCCATGTGCGCCCATGGGATCCAAACAGCTTTGTAAGTTCCCTCGCAAGCTGATACGAGACAAGACAGCGAATGGACTGTCGTTGTTTTCAAACATGACTAACACCTGGTGTCGCAAAGGATGGATCCATCCCAGCATCGGCCCCGGCCGGCACTTGCCTGGTGTTTAATACTACAATTTGGCACTCCACTGGTGTCAACACCACCAACGCCGAAAGACCCGCTCTCATCTACGCTTTCAACCGTTACTTCATGGGATCAACCGTGAACCCGTATCTGAGCTTGAGGCAAGATGTCTTGGACAAGCTGACTTTGCGGCAAAAGCAGCTACTTGGTTTTGTTGTGCGCCCGGCATTTAACTGGGTTGGCAAGACAAGATCGGCTGGCGAACCTGTTGAGCGGACTGAGGATGTTGGTAAGACGAGGGCAGAGTATGTGCCGATTGGTGGTAAGGCTACTGGCATAGCCAGTATCTCAGAGAGATATACTAGGTAGCCTATCTAAGTGACTTGGGCGTGGGGCATGTAGGCGGGAATCAAACCGATGCGATAGAGAAAACTTACTTAGTTGGCTGTCTATCGCTCGTTTTCAGAATGAAAAGTTGGAGATCGAATCTACGCCTGTTCCAAATGCTACAGAAGACTGGACCTGGATGAAACGCTCTTTTTACAAAGAGTTTTGGCGCCTATCTCTTGAAAGTTGGTGCAAAGTCGAGGATTGCATGGTCACTCGATGTTGAGATTCCTCCTATTCATGTAATCCTCAAATTATCTCATGCGTCCTAAGTAAGATCTCGCTTTTGTAGCCGTTTAAAGCCAGGTGGGACACGTGATTGATACCCTTGCGCATGGGGTATGAACATTTTTATATATCCGCAAGAACTCAGCCAGCTAACATTTGCACAGATATATCATCCATGTGGTCTTTGATCGAATAAAACGAGAAATGCAATTTGCTTGCTACGCAGCCGTCGCTAAGTTAAAAGCATACATTCCCGATGAATCCCTTTTTAGAGCAGCACGACAAGAACTGGCTGTTTTTGTCGGTTACGCATTCTAGATTCAGTCCACCTCCCATCGTTCCAAGCCCTTTGCAGCAGTCTCTGGTCGCTGCAGTGCTATCACATTGGCATTGTTGTGCCCGTTTTGTACTGAATCATACGTGATTAGGGATGTATCAATATTTGATGGAAGTGACTGGAGATGATCCCTTCTTGCGGAAGTTGACTTACAGAAGTTGAGAAGCAGTCTCTGATTCCCCGTTGCTAGGCACAGCAATTGCCGTCGCAATGCCGAGGTAGGAAAGGCAGATGCATAGTGATACTGAAACTCTCATCTTGATGGCTGATGATTTTATGGGCGATAGATGGAAGGAAATTCGTCTTCAAAACCGAAATAGGACAAGAAGGTACTCTCAGCGCGACATCTAGCAATGATCGCAAGGAAACTGATTGTCTTTATATGCAAACGGTCAGTCATCTTAGCCACTGAACTCTAGTACCTAGTGACGAGTCAGACGAGAAATTACCCAAGGATCATTAAGTTTTCGTAGTGTATAAGGCGCTGGAAACATGCGCATTTCTCGGGTCTGTTGGGCCGCTACTTGTGTCACATTCCGCGTAATCGCTTTTTTGTGCGGGTTAGTAGGTGGGATTCCTCTATGAATATTGTACGAACGTCCCGGCTGAAGACAAGCTTTGAGAGCTACTCAACATGCGACGAACCGAATGACTCGCAAAACCTAAAGAAGGGCCGTAGGAAGTGTCTCAAGGCCTATTCGGGTTTTGGCCTGACGCTTTGAGCAAATGCGACACCAAGCAAGAAGAGGTGTAACTGGTTCGTAGATCGTTTGGGGGTCTCAAAAGTGTCCGGCTTTCAGGGATATCACTTCGGCAGCCCCGGTCGGCGTTGAAGTCCTTTGACCACATCGGGCCCATACTCCGACACAGACTTTGAGGATCCAAAAGACGTGTAATTATCGCTAGGCACAGCTTTGAAGGAAAGTAGTTGGGAAAATGGAGGATTGCCTTTACGCGGCCAGCATCTGTAACGCGCAGACCCCGAAGTACCCTCGTCTTGTCGAACGCCTGGTATTGGCTTCTTGTCTGTAACCAGTCAAGTTTAAGGGCAACAGTTGATGCAGCCGGCGATTTTGCAGGCCATGATTGTGGCTGGAGACCCAGAAGAACGAGTGAAAGCAGAGGTAGAGAAAGAATTCAGGACTGTTTAGTTGGTGATGTCGGCGCTCCTCATGCAACTGACTGTGCAAATTTATGTAGTCTGAATCGAGGAGGTTTCTCAAAAGGAGCTTTTTGATTGAGATGGCCTAATTAAGCCACATACCCATGGAACACCACCTTATGGTCTTATGATAACCTAGGTGTTGGTTGACCACACACAGCAACGCAAACTTAAGAATACCTACCATAATGATATCTTCCAGTTCATCTCTCCCCATTATGAATTATTCAAAAGGGACAAGCCAACGTTGTCCGCTTCCCCTTCCATGAAAAATTCTGCTTTCCTTCCTGGCTTGTTGAGGTCTCGTCTTCTTTCTCTTCAGCATCTCTAGGCTTAAAAGATTTCGAGGGCCAATAACGGAACTGCTTTACGGGGAACTGAACCTCGCCTGCCAGTCTTCCATCAAAGAGCGACCCGACAAGAACGAATGGCACGGGTTTGCTAAGCTTTTCGCAGAGGAACTTTGTTGGTTTGAAACTGAAGTACCTGAATGGTCTCAGCGTTCTGACACCTTGTACCAGCAGGTTTTTATGCTGTACGGGCGTATAAGAACAAATTCTTCATTCAACTGGAGTTCAATAAAGCTACATACGTGATTCGTTCAAGGCTAGGTTGGCGGAACTCCCACGGACAATCCAGGCCAAGAAGATTAGAGGAGCCAGGACTGATGGTTGCCTCCGCTTCTAAGAGACAGGACCCATGACTACTGCAGTTCGATGGCAGTCGTTCGGTATAATGGTGAAGAGTAAGTTCTGGGGGCAACTAACAAGGCGATAGAGACAGGAACAACGACCAAGACGACCACTCAAGACGAAGATCGGAAAGACAAAGATCGGAGACAACGACCGTAGACGCCAGCCAGAGACGGCAATCATGGCGATGTAATGGATGTCGAAGAAAGACTGACGAATGATAGAAAGAATGAAGAAGCTTAAATCAAATAAAATCTTGAGAGCGCAAGAACATTGATTGCATGAGAAGCATAAGAGACTAAGTACCACGGCTTTACGAATTCGTCAGACAGGCCGTCTGGATGCTGGCGCCGCTCAAGAATCCACGTCTTCGCCAGCTCGAAAGCTGAGCTGAAGGGTGCGATAAGGGGACCATTAGTAGTGAAATTCACAAGTATTTCTGAGCACACATCGTCTACTTCAGGCAGGTATTTGACAACTCGTCATCGTGGTGACTGAGAATCTAACCGTATGCGCATTGCTCATTGGAATCCATGATTATGAAGGAGGGTCTGGATTTTGTAACTTTGAAGGCTGTGTCTGAGGTGTCATGAAGATTCAGAACGTGCTTCAATATAACCTTGGTATCTTAAGCACGAAAGCTGTTACGCTTTCTCGCCAAAGCAAAGAAGCCAAGATTACCTAAGGAGGACAGGATCATACTGACCATTATTACAGATGTAGCGTCCTTCAGTCATTTCAACCTGGACGAACAGAATTATGCGATATTCTCTGAGAGGTGCGTAGAGTAACATAATGATAGATCGTCGGCAAACAACTGTTTCCCATGTCAAGGTCATAGTTATGGTAACATCATCGGAACATTGAAGGATGGCCTGAGAGAAACACTACTTCGGACTTTTGGTCTTGTCTCGCAGTTGATCTGATACTAAACTTAACCTCACTCAGGGCACAGGTCTTAATTTGATCATCTGGTTTTCGTACAGATCG
Organism: Colletotrichum endophyticum; assembly: GCA_027406105.1. Lineage (NCBI taxonomy): Eukaryota > Fungi > Ascomycota > Sordariomycetes > Glomerellales > Glomerellaceae > Colletotrichum > Colletotrichum endophyticum. Next base: position 2,259,428 of record JANVYF010000005.1, read on the forward strand.
CACATTCATAGATAGGCTATGCAGTTTCTTTGAACAGAAGCAGGTCGCTGATAAAGTTGATACGGCATCTACCCGAGAATAATGCTTCTGTTCTCATGTTTGAGTTGCCAAGCTACGTGTTGATCTTATATCCGAGCAACCACCTGGCCGGCCGTGGCAGTCAGATGATAACATTAGCAGATGGTGCCCACCAGGCAGTAGAAGAAGCTTCGGTCTGGAGATATAAGAATACGGACAACCAATCGTTTCAACGAGTGTCATTCAATTAGCAGGACTCTATCCGTCCCGAAACAAGTAACGCCACGGAACTCCGAGCCATAAAGACACCATACCACCCGAGACCTAATACCTTGACTCTATGTGTACAACCCCAATTATGTGTATCCCAAAACCCAAGTTGAGCCGCCGCCCAACCCTCTGTTCAGTAAACCCTCAAAGTCACTGGCGTCAACGCCAGCAACGGGTCTCTCTTTGTGCGTGTGTAATGCCATGTACGTTGATCCACCTCTTTAACCAACTCTTCTCTTCTGCCCTCTTCCCCTTACATCATTACCAACAAGTTCCCAAAGATATTCCATCGCCGTGCGACCGGGGTTGTCGCACAAGGCAACCAGACCCAGACAGCACAACCCCAAAGCCTCTGCCAAAGGGTGAGATAGTCTTCAGCTGGATAGCTCCCAAACCCCTCAGCCGCCAGCCCTGTTTCTCCGCCACCCCGGGAAAAGACCCAGTAACCCAGGAAACCCAAATTACTCGCGTGCCTGCCCTTCCCGCTTCGCCTCGAAACGAACGGCTAATGAAGATCCCCTTTTTTTTTTCAGCTCCATAAAAGTTTCCGATGCACCCGTCCCGGTACCTGACGATCAAATTTTCCCTCATCGCCCATCCCCCAAAAACATGCAGTTTTGGCGAGATGGGCAAGTGAAGCTGAAACCGCCACTTGCGTAGTTGGCGGCGGCAAGGGAGGGAAGGATTGGTGGGCGGGTGGGGGGCGTGTGTTGAAAGAAGCTAAGAGAGATTGATTGAGAAACTGTGTGGGGGCACAAACGCGAGGGGAAAGTGAGAGCAGGCAATGAGAAGCGACCACATCCGCCGTCGACAAGACCTTTTTGGTGTGACACTGTGACTAGTAATGTCGCGTGCGTCTATGATCGAGATCGCTTCCAAGAAACCAAACGAGATCCGATGAATCCTCCCGGATCCCAAACTAAAACAACGTTTTGAAAGCACACAAACGGAGAATTCACACGTTTCCCTCGCCTCAACGGCCCGATTTCTAGAACGAATAGCGATTGGGTATCGACAGAGAAAAAGCCGCCAGAGGAAAAAAAACACAAACAGCCGCCCGGATCTAGTGTCGTCGGCTAGGGAGCTCACGGAGAAGTGTCGTCCAACGAACGAGCGGCTGTGAACACACCAACGGGATGAAAAAGAGGAGCACCAAATCGAAGGTAGAAAAAAAAAAAAAAAAAAAAAAGAACGCTGCGCCGGCGCCGGCGTGTTTCGGGCTAGAGGCGGATCGGCGGGCATCCGACGCTAAGGTGGCCGCCCCTCCCAGCCCGGCCGAAGATCCTCATCTCGGCGACGCGTGCGCGCGGTCGGGGGACGGACCCGCAGGCCGCGAATCAAGGAGGAGGGGGGGAAAAAGACCGCAGCAAACCGACCAACACAGTCCGTTTTTCCGTGCCTCCGAAAACGACATTGGCCGGTGGGGCTTTGATGGTTGTAAGAGTGCAACAGTCGCAGCGTCTCTTTTTCTAGCGCGTGCAGTGAACGAAGCGTGGTGGACCCAAGGGGGGTGTAGATGGATGACGACAACGACAGTGTGATGATGACGACGGGACCGATTAATGATGAAGCACACGGATTTGCGACTGGGATTTTGTTCTTTTTTTGCTTTGCTTGTTTTTGGTGTGTGTGTGTTTACTGCCAAACGCCGCCACTCACAACTCGGCGCTACGGTCCGCCAGCGCCGTATTCCGCGCCAGGACCTCGTCCACCAGCGCCCGGCCGGGGAAGTCCATGATGACGATGCCCGTCTTGCCCGCGTCCGCGCCGCCCGCCGTCTCGGCGAGCCAGTCGCCGGTGCGGTCGTTCATGCCGGCGACCGTGTGGTTGAGGTTGCCCGCCGCGGCCTCGATGGGCAGCACACCCACAGAAGCGCTCAGGTGCGCGAGGTAGAGCACGCGGTTGTTGGGCTTGGCGGTGGCGGCGCGCTTGAGCGCGTTCTCGATGGCCTCCCACTTCATGTAGAGGTGCTCCATGCTGGGGATGATCCAGAGGTCCTCGAGGACCATGTCGGAGGACTCCCAGATGACGCCGTAGGGGGACTTGGGTCCCTTGGAGGGGAAGTTCTGCAGGAGGAAGATCTTGGAGCGCAGCGCGCCGAGGGCGGGGAAGGGCTTGCGCGGGTTGTGCTTGTGGAAGTGGGCCTGGGCGCCGGCGGAGGTGAGGGTGTCGTTGTGGAGGTAGATGTTGAAGGCGTCCTCGAAGGTCATTGTGTTGTTGCCGAGGGGGCGGCCTTCCTCCTTGAGACGCATGACGACGGTCTCGGAGGGGTGGGCCTCGAGGAAGTCGAAGAGGGTGAGCAGGACGTTTGTGTAGGAGTAGCCGGTAGCCATGGAGGCGTGGTAGATCTGGATGGAGTCGTTGACGAGGCGGCCGCGGATGTCGAGGTAGCGCATGCCGGCGTTGAGCTGGGCGGAGAGGTTGTGGTTCTGGCATTGGAAGACCTGGTTGCGGAGGGAGTAGGTCATTGTGTCGTGGGTGCCCGGGATGGAGAGGGAGGTGAGATTGGCGTCGTCCGGGATGGACTTCATCCACTCGGCGTGGAGGGCCTTGTCGACGTCGAAGGAGTGGTGGGATTCATAGCCGCGGTAGCAGTGGTTCTTGGACTTGACGAAGCAGGGAGCCAGCGAGAGGAGGACTGAGAAGAGGGCTGACGCGAGCAGGAAGAAGGAGATGACGTAGAGAAGGGGCATGCAGTGGAAGCGCATCTTGGGCGGTTGTGATGAGATGAGCCTGGGTGTGTGGCCCAGTCCGTAAGAGTGAGTGAAGGATGAGGTAGTGTGAAGTTAGATCCGGGATGTCCGCGATGAGCACGGCGCGGCAGTGAGGTCTTCGGTGTAACGGCGGAGTTTCGCGGGCGTGGTCTCCGGCACGGAGTGGGAGCGAGACTTTCCCCCCGACGGGCGAAATGGAACGACAACAGTCTAGGACGAACCAGCAAACGCAGCCCTCCCCCTTTCTATCTAAGCAGACGAGAAAAGGAAAATTAGAGTAAGAATGATTGCACTCGCAGTCGGAACATTTACAAACAACACAACGCTCTCAGAGGGGGAAAAGGGCGGATATGTTGAGAGAGGTCAGAATGAGATGTCGCGATGAGATCCCTTGGCTTGAGCACGTGGGCATTGACGGCGTCGCGACATGACGGTTGAAGCACCGCACCGACGTTGATCCGGAATTAAAAATGCTGTTCCAGGTCCCGGGCCGGGCTTGTTCAGGACGCGGGACGTTCATAGCGTCCCCTTTTTTTGCCCCTGAATCTGCTGTGTGGAAGTTGAGGCATCCTTGCATCATCTCTATCCAGCATGGCCTTTGTGGAGAGGTAAGGGAGAACGACTTCGTTCTTTCATCGCGAGAGTCTGTTTGCGAGCTACGCAGATTGAAGGCCGCGATGTTTGCCCAAGGGTCGCATTGAAGTTTGACGTGGGACGTGTTGGTTAAGGAAAAGGGCGAAAGAAGGGCATGGCGGGCGATCTGATAGCGCCCGGTCCTTTGCGGGGGGGTTCAAGCGCCGTGAGCAGAGCCCATACCCCGCGCTGGCGGCTTCGGCGGGACAGCACCCGTGGCCGATCTGCCCTCTCTCCAACCCGACGACAATCGTGGGAAGCCTTGGAGAGTATTAGAGATAATTGAGCGTTTTCCAGACCGCGATTGCCTCGACTCCTGAAGCCTGCAAACCTATGCAACGTTCTTTGATCGTCGTGTATCAGGGATCCTCTCGCGGTAGCACAGCATGCAAAAGCAAAACAGCGGTTGACCACAGGACATGCGGTGTGCAACAATTACACAGAAACCCATATCTCTACCGACAAAGAAAACCGGTTCATGGAAGTTTCGGCAAGGATGGATGTCTTGGACAGGTGCTTCCCCCACGTTTTGGATAAGGCATAAGGTAGGTGGTTGGTTTTGTTGGTGATACGTCGGCAACGCCTGACCTGGTCGCGCATTGTCAGGATGACCATACACTTGCGTCTGCGCTGTCAGATCTTTCGGCCGATAGATTGTTGCTCGATAGGGCGCTATATCTGGCGCTCACCGAGAGTTTCCAGATGGCACGCGGTGAGCATGTGCGCCACTCAAGGCGTCCATGGTTGACTATCATGCGGGTTGAAGAGTTCTCACTGCTGGATACAGCTTCAGACTTTGAGACAGCCACTTTTGCTTCACGTCGAGCGAATCCAACCGCCATCCCACGCTGCAGCAGGCTGTCACCCATCACAGACATCACAAGGCCGGTTCCCCACCCGCCAATCCTCGCAGGCAGCGCGTGAACCTTGTGCTGCAGTAGGATTCCTACAGGCGCCTTTTGCCCCCGCCTTCGAACCACTGTCGTGAAGCCTCGCCTGCGCTGCAAGACAATCCGCAGAGGTCACCCCCGGGGACTTCTTAGTCGTGTGTGGTGGAACATCAGCCAAATAAATCCTTGGGAACACTCTTTTTTGGGGAAAGCCTACGGCGGTGGCAGCGGGGTAACAAAGTGGCAGACACGTCCGGGGATCGCTGCTGTGCCCCTCAACTCTCTTATATCGATGCAGAAGTGGCGCGAGGGGAGGTTGGGAATCGACGTGTAAGTGTGGAAAGCGGGGGTGAGATTTGACACCGCCGATGCCAGCACGGTGATGCAAGGCATGGAATACTGGTCGGCGATCGAGGTCGGCGTTGTGAAGAGATGGAAGCTTTGGGGGCGATACGTCGTGAGGCGATGTTTGATGGCGATATGTCCCAGGTATTATTGCTTGAGCAGAGATTCGCCCGGTTGGTTGTTTGGTTCAGCTGGGATTTTAGAGTTATGCCTACCGAGCGGGCGGATCTAAGCCGGTGACGAACGACACGAAGGCGATGGAACTGCTTGCTGTAATTTTTAGCAGGTTGTATGCTGCTGTTGCATCGATATGCTTCTCTAGAGGCGTGGATACGAGCCTGAGTAATTGAGGTGCTGTAATTGTGCCTCTGCTGGCTAGACAGATGGGATCCAGACGTGTGTTAGTATCTACACCGTGACAAGAGCTCTCACCGAACCTCACCGAGAGGCAAAGCCATTAGATGAGGCCTCTGCCAGGCATCACCGGCAATACGGCCATGGCCACCGCCCGCTATTAACAGGTCACATCGCCATCTGCGACCCGCCACGGTTGAACGTGCCGTCTGGAGGCCCCCCTCCGCAGAAATCCCAAGTCGAGGACGTCAGCGGGTGGTTCGTCCCCCAAGGTCCCCAAAAAATCAGCTCACATCGCGTATCTGGGTCCGTGTTGCGGGTGCATCACTAGCCTCCGCGATGGCGACTTTTGGAGTTTTCTGTTTAGTGTATCCGTAGCGCGGTGCACGAGCCGATGAAGAGGCTCCATAGATATTGATGGGCCACGGGTAAGAACATGTTATCACCTCGCGCGGTTGGTCTTCTGTCATAATGAAGCTCCTTACGAACCTCGTCACGGGCATCACCATCAATGGATTAACTTATCCGCCGCAACAACGTGACCCGACTGACAAGACCGCCTCGTAACCGCATACCAGCGAGGGGGGGAGTTCCGCCCAGCGGCTTCATGTGACGGCCCTGCGGCCTCGTATCCTCTCTGATCCCAATCCAACCCATCCCATCCCTTTCGTATGCATGCATGCATTACCACCCACCCTCTCGCAGCTTTGCCCCTCCCCTCTGCTCTGCTCCCCCCTTCTACCCTCTACCGAGGGACCGCGCATCGTCACCCTCATTAACCCATTCGCCAATCGCGCGACAGTCCCTGGATGTGGTCAACAACAAAGAGCCTCCACGTCGATCGTCGTCGTCCGGGTGGGCGTCTCGCTCGGCGGGGCGGGCACGGCCAAGACTTCACCAGCGGCCGGCACGATGGCATTCCGAGGTGAGGTGTGCCCTAGTGCCGTCGCCGTGCGGAACCTCATTTGCCTCACTCTCGTCTTCGATCGTCGCTTTTTGCAGATGTATTGACAGGATAGTAGCAGGTTGGGGGGCAGAGTGACTGAAGATAAAACTTCGTCTATCAGATGCGGGTAAAACTAAACACTGCTGCGACCTTGCCTGTCCCCTGCTGCCGATGGAGGAGACCACCCCCCCCAGGGGAATCGCTTACCTATCGGGCCTATGGACGCCAAATCTTGTTTTTGGCCGTCAACCTGCGGTATGCTTGCTATCGCCTCTGCTGCCACCAACCTCTTGGTCTGGCTGCTGCTCCGCCTGGAGTTGGCTTGCAGATGGGCGAATTGACTTTTTCCAGCAACACCCTAATCACTAAGTACATTTTTTGTTTTTGCTTGTTTTTGCGGGAGCGATTCGGCGTGCATGCGATGACAGAGAACGAAACCCAGCTGACCGCGCGGCGGGTGGTCAGAACAAACGCAGCCAAGCCGGCATGCATCCTGATATTGAAGTTATTCTATCTGTAAGTGACGAATCTCACATCTGAGCAAGAGTCAGCCGGAGTCGCCTCCCGCAACCTTCTGCAAGGCGTCGCCCGGTGCAGCATCGCGCATGCGCACTGCGGCATGAGACGTGAGAGTTTGCATAACCTTCTCCGGATTGGCCCTTTTTACGGGTAATGCAAGAGAAGCTGCGTGATGATTACGAACGTTCGGCGTCTTGTCAGGTGGTGTCTGGTGACGGTGCTTCACGATGGTGCGCCGAGCTTAAGTCACGGAACTGGGGAGGACTAAGACGGCGCCGGAGAGGATCCAGCATCTCCTCCGACCGGAACATGTCAATTGGACGGCGCACGACGGGGAGTGGCCAACAACCGCGCTGGTCGCGAACTCTGACGGACCTTCCCCAGAGTTTAATCAACCTAAGGCACAGCAGCTGGGTATCAGATGCTTGCTTGCCGAGGGAGAAGAATACTCATGAATGGTCTACTATTGTAAACTCTACCCTCTCCCGCGCTGGACTTTGTGTGTGTTTTCGGAAGCCCGGGGTCAGGCAACGGGGAATATCGCGGCACGGCAGAGACGCTTTCGCTCTACCATCATTGACCAGGTGAAGCGAGTGATTATTTCTCCGGAGAACTGCTGAAGCCAGTAAAGCGTCCGCGGCGTAAGAGGATTTGTCTGTGTGAGTGTGCCTCGGCAGATTGTCTGCTTTGGAAATAGCCAACACGCTGGAATGCATATCAAGATTAGGCTGCACCCCCCGCGGCTCCGGTGTTGGACGAATGCAACCATTGCCACGAGCACGCCTCCCGCCCACGCCAAAGAAAGGGGTCAAGACCGTCATCGAGATATGTACATGCTGCTGCGTCCGAGCGGGCGAGCATTTCGTCCGGTCTTGAAGTGGCTGCGGGCTTTTTGGGTTCGTTTTAGTGAGCACGGCAGCGCAAGGATGACGGGAGCAAAAGAAGAGACGACGATGGACTCGATGGCAGCGGCACGCAGGCACACAGACCGGACTAAGAGCTTAGAGCCCCAAAGACCAGGGCCAAGTGCGGTATGGTCTGCCGCGTGTTTGGCGCCGGCGCCGTCGACCGCAACCCCCTGGCCGAGGACGCCTAAAAATCAATGGTTCCAACGGGCAAAGGGCAAAGGGGGCGATTGGGGTTGGTTTTTGGCAGCGGAAAGGTACTTGTAGGTTTGGCGGGTGATATTGAGGTGAGGGAGGACGTTGAGGGTGTAACCTGATGCGGCGCCTCCAACTTGGGACGGGCGGGGGGGCTTGCTAGGACACGGGGAGGCGGCGCGCGCATCTTGAGCCAAGTTTCGATGGTCGGTCGCAACCAAGACGCCAAATTGGCAGCGATGCTAGGCTGCTATCGGCGAGCGCGAATAGGTTAGGTAGGGGGGACTGCAGCAGCGCAGTCGATGTTGTTGATGTGAGTGAGTGTGTGTGTGGGACGTGTGGAACGGAACGAGAAACAGTTGCTTGACCAGAAAGAGGGATGAGACTGCAGAGGATTCAGGTCCGGGGCCTCGCCTTTGACGGGCTCGAGACGGCCGGGGCGGGTCGGTGATTCATTGAGTGAAGCCGAGAGAACCGGTAGAAATGGAGTTTGATGGAACGGAAATGACTCGACGTGCCAGAGAAGGAGCGGTGTTTTAGTGATGATTCCCGCCCGGGGCAACGATAGGAATGATCGCGAATGTGCCCCGTTGCCAGCAGCCTGCTTTTGGTGAGACCCGGGCTTCAGGTCAATCCGACGGCCAAAGAGAGGTGGGAAGGGCAATAAGCAGTGAAAGTATCAGATAGTAGGGTCCTCGTGCGATTTGTCTGCTTTCGCTGACCGAGACGACCGGCGGTCCCGGCCATGGCTCGTATTGACGCCGCGAACAATGGGAGGCAGAAGCGCTCGAGGGATCCCCTCGTACAACTCTTGTCATAAGGCAAAGTCCGGATGGGGCCAAGAAACTGCGTTTGACTGGATTAGCAGCGGGAAGGACGCAGGGGACCTTCATAAACCGCAATTATTCCAATAAAGCGAAGGAGCACCACCACCCATGCCAATGGATGCCCTTCATAAGCTGAACAACACGACAACCCGGGCGGCGGGGAGTCGGGACAGAAAACGGGCAATTGCAATAGGTCACTGTTGTGTGTTTGAGAGTAGGCGAGATAGCAAACAAAACGTGGACGCCCTGCACACACAGGAACAAGCAAAACGAAGGCAATAAAGAAGTTGGGTTGGGGGATGAGTGGTGGATGCATCACGACTCAGACACGTCTTGGACACAATCAGCAGAGTGGGCAGAATTAAAATAAGCAAAGAGATGAAAGGGGCAGATTTCAGAGGTGAAGATCCAGCCAGCCAACAACGTGATTGCCGCCTCGCCGCCTCGCCGCCTTGGAATTTTCGACATGTCTGTCGTTGCAGTGGCATCTGTCGGAGTTGTGGGATTGCCGCATTCTGGATGATGTGACGATGGAATTGTAAGGTACGGAGGGCGAAGTCAAGGTTGGGTGAGGTGGTAGGCGTCGTGTCGTTCGTTGCAACGCCTCTAGTGTAGTGTAGTGTAGTGTAGTGTAGCGCTGGCAACTGGATGTGCTGGATTGGACGCTGAGAGGCTGCGGCGGAATTCTTCCAAAATTGGGAGGGGGTGGCCCCCCTGGTTGCCTGTGCAGCGAGATCACCGCTGTGGGGTCGAACTCTGTCGTGTTTTTCAGCGCTTCACTTTTTTTTTAAGCGGTGCCATTGGGGAAGAGTTGGAGCAGCGGACGAAGGATTTGGAGACCTGAGTCTTGGGGATGGTCTCGCTTGTTACCGCCGCGCAGCTAAGGTTCGCAGCCGGGCTACGGCAAGGAATGCGGGCATCATGCCTGCTGAATAAACATCGGCCAGGTACCTAGATACACGTACCCGTGCCCGACCTCGACTTTCTCAGATCCGCCTATCAGGCTCGCTCAGCTGTCATGGTGGCATGGTCTGTGCATGTCCGCTTGGCGATGGGGGAGTGACGACATTCGACATGGTGTCAGGGGAACAGGGGGGTAAAGAGGCAGGATGCTGCAGCAGGGGGTACTGTGTCCATGGTGGTCTTCTCGCGCCGCCGCCGGTCTCGCGCAGTGACAGCCCTGAACAATGACAGTGCTCTCTCGTCAGATCATAGTGGCCGATGGATGGTATGGTGTCATGAAGTGTGTGTGCGTGAGGTGTGCTGTAAGGGAAAGGGGGAAACGGACAATAGCGGGAATAGGGAGTGAGGTAAGGTAGGTAGGTAATAAAGGCGGCTCAATCGACAGAGGTGAAGGAAGAGACGGCGTCTGTCTATCCACTCATGGCTCGCCATTTCAGCGACAGCCAGCGCCAGCGCACTCGGACCTGTCTTCTCGGACCGTCCGCACTCTGCGTTTGATTTCGATGTTCATCGAGACCCTGCACGCCTGACAAGTGCTAAACCGCTTCAGGGCAGCTCGGGATGGATGCGCCGGCCGCGCGGGCGGACTCTTGAGTGGCTGCGCCCGGGATGTCGTGTCGACGTTGGCCGCCCATCTATCTGGCGTCGCCGCGTATTGCTCAATTCCCTGCCCATGGGCCGTAGGGCAGTGAGATGAAGAAAGGGAGTCCAGGTTGCCCGGGCGTGGGGATTTGGAGAAGGTGATATGGATAAGGCCAGATAAGGTATGCCGAGTCTTATGTGCTGTTTTATGAAGAGAAAAAAAAAAAGATTTCACAGAAGCGGGCAGAAAAGATCCATCGCAAAGAGGCAGGAGACGAGGGCGAGGACCAAATGCTCCCGATAGCAGGGCTCCTGCTCAATGGACGTGGAACCCGATTGGGTGGTGGATGCAACGGTGAACAGCGACAGCAGCATCAAACGCTGTGGTAGGACTGGTTTGGTTTGGTTCAATGGTGTTTCTTCTTGACGCCTGCTGTGCCATGTCTCGAGAGAGGTCCTGGAGTGGTTATCGTGGCTGCCACCGCCAGTCTTCTGTCGGCTTTTGACGAGTGAGAAAGCAGACTACAACAACTGCATACTTAGTCATCGTGGCTGCATAGCACAACACAGCACAGCAACATAGCACAATGCCACCGCGATGCCTCAGTGTTGGATTGGATTCTGAAGACATGAGACCCATAGAATTGCCCGAACCCGAAGGCAGACGCAGAGAGCTGGGCAGGCGCCAATCCCTCGAGCAATTGGCTACCCGTTAGCCTGGAGGACTCAGGAAAGAAAAGCCAATGGTGGTCGGGTCGTGTTCCTCTCTCAGTCCTGGTCCTGGTCCTGGTCTTGGGTCTTGGCTTGTTCGTGACCCTGGCCCTGGCCCTGGTCCTGGACAGTCTTGGAAGCACCCCGGTCACGTCAAACCCACTCTTTTCTGCAAGCCTGCAAGCTCCAACCACCCAATGGCAGCGGCGGTGGTGACTGTGACTGCCCCATTATTCTCCCGGGCGTCCATCCACTGCTTCCACGTCCTTGCCGTTTTGCGCTTGTGTTGCTTCCCAGTCCACGTCCACGTCCCAATCTCCAGTCGCGGTGAATCAGCGAGGTGTTCGGTCGTTTCCTTTCCCATGCTGCTAGCGTCGACTTTCGCACCAGCCGTCATTTCCATCCACAGCATCCGTCTGCCCTGCTTCTGCTTGCCTGCCTTGCTTAGCTGCTAACCTGGAATCGACTCGTTGACTGAGGTGAGGTGAGGTGCAGCTGCGACCCGACGCCTGCCTTTTTACCTGTAACTTCCCTCCGCCGCTCCACCTCTGCTGCTCTGCTCTGCTCTTTCGATTCTGGAAACGTTTTCTTCCTCCCGTCTCTCGTTCCCTTCTCCCCTGCCTTCTTCCGCATTTCAGCCAAGCTCCATTCGTTTCTTCGGCTTTTTTCTTCCATTCCTGCCCCCCGAGCACCTCTAAATTTTTACCTTTCCACCTTGGCTAGGTAGTCTGTCCAGCACCCCCCGGTCACCGTAGAGGAAAAAAACACAGAGAACACAGAGAGGAAGGAGGGAAATACCCAACACCACCACACAATCGCTTTGCTGCAGCAGCCAGCATTCGTCTCTCGCTTCCCTGTCCTTGCCTGCCTGCTTGCTTGCTCGGGGTCTCACTCTGCTGCTGCTGCTTCCACAATCTACATTGCCTACAGCCGCTGCCGGCGCCGCTCTTCTGCTACCTTTCCTGTGGCTGCAGTCTGCAGATACTATCCGCAGTAGCTAGGTAGATATACCTTCCAGGTTACTCCACGGATACCGGATCTCAGTTGCGTTGCTGCTGCTGCTCGGCACCAACCACTTCGCTCGCTTGCCTTCCTTGCCTGCCTCTTTCGCTTCGCTCCTCTTGGCTCCTGCTTCTTTTCTTCCCAGGACTGCCTGACCATCGACACCTCTAACCTTTCTTCACCTCACCTCACTCCTCGCCTCCTCTTCCTCCTCCTCACCACCTAACCGAACCGGCACCTGATCCCAAGGACGCCTGGTAACCCACGACGGCATCATCCTGCCCAGCCTGTCCGACCTTGTGTGTCCTTCCTCCACCCCCAGGCGCCAGGTTACTCCCTCGACGACACGCACACCCGGCACTTTCACCCAAGAAGGAGCGCCATAATATACCTCGACCACGCTTCGTCTGCTTGCGCACCCGGCGGTCTTGCCTTGTCTCAAAGGTCCCCAATTCTTATTCCCAATCCACGCGCTAGCTGTCTCTAGGGGCAATCATCCAGTCGCTTGGTCGGTGCTTGGCTTGCTTCTGCTAGTATCATTCCGCGCCTTCACCTTGATTTCGCCCACTTTCATCATTTCTGCCCTCCGTCCACACTTGGCGCCAACAAATCTTGTACGAACGCCACGGCCCGGTCGACTTCCCTTCCTGCCCTTTTTCCAGAACCCTCCGCTCAACCGGCCACATCCTCGCTCGAGCAGGTACGCACTCGAGGCTCTTCTCGCTTCCTCGTAAAGAAGACCATCTTCCCTTCGACATCCTCGCCAGTTCGACCAGTCGAGACGTCTTCGTTGCCGTCTTCGCCACAGCGTCGACTCCCGTGCGGTTTCCCGACTGCCCTGCGTGGTCGTGTAGGACAAGCAACGGATCACACCTTGGAAGTGGGATTTTAACCTTTCCTCCCGCTGCCCACCGACCGATCCAGACGTCAGATGTCAGCTTTGTGAGGCCTTGACTCCGGGAATTGTGAGTCCTAGATCTCCCCCAGTCATGGGTTCCGAGCCTATGCCGGAACCTAAATCATTCTTTCCCCTCAGTTTCGAACCCCGACGCTGACTGCTACTTTCTTTTCAGACTTGCCCATCGCAAAACAGAAAAAATGGCATTCACCGATCGATTCACGAGATGCTGGGCCATCTTTGCCCTCGTCATTCTATCATGGGCTGCGCTGGCCCACGCCACGCCCGACCCCAGAATGCTCGATTCCAGGATGTTGGAACCAAGACAGCTGAAGCAGACGCTCTGCTCAAGCTCAAACACGGCATCAATGAGCGCAAGTACGTCTACAAGTTCCCTGAAGGCAAAACGGCGGTTCAATGGATCGACATCGACGTCGTACTCCCTGCCAGCCGATACGAGCCTTCGTATGAATTATGTTTGAAAACCCAATACTAACATCGGGCCACAGATCTCAGTATATGGCAGACTAACGGTCTCTGTTCCGACTTTTGCAGAGGCAAGAACTTTGCCTTAGCCATTGTCCAGTACCAGTCTTGCTGGTGCTCCGACGTCGCCCCGGCCGCGTCCTCCGAAGCCGATGTCGAAGACAAGTGCAACGATATTTGCCCCGGCTACGACACCGAGAAGTGCGGTTCACGACCGAACTGGTACGGGTACATTCAGTTGTCAAAGACCCCTACTAGCACCGCAGGCGGCGATGCCGCCACTACCTCTGCTGCTGCGGCATCAACTACACAAGTTAGTCTCCCCCATTCCTGACGTTTCGTGAAGCGTATGCATGATTTCTTGTGTGATTTTCTTGGCCGATGAATTTCGTCACCTCACCAACCCATGTGATGCCCTGGCTTAATCGTCTGGAACCAGGCCCCTCCGGCCCCTGTCCCAACAACCGTTCAAGTCACAGTAACTGAGACTGAGACACCTCAGAAAACGACAACCTCCGACCCAACAACGTCGACGACGCTGTCAACCACTTCAGTACGCCTCAGCAACCCCCATCAACACGCCGTAAATCGATTGTCAATTTCGTAGATGGCAATGTGCGTTTCTCGAGAGTTGATGCTGACTTGTGTGCTAGACAACGACGACATCGAGAAAACCGCAGACGTCTGTCCAGACCGTCACCGCCGATGGAACCGTTAGGACTGTTACTGTCACTCCTACGGCTACGGGAACCGATGGCGCGACAGGGGCCTCAGAGCTGTCCCCCTCGAGTTCGGCATCGTCATCGAATGGACTGAGCACCGGTGCAGTCGTTGGAGTGGTAGTGGGAGTTATTGCCGCCGTGGTAGCATTCGCTGGACTAGGCCTCTTCCTGTTCTTCCGACGACGCAAGCAACACCAGGAGAACGAAAAGTACGACGAGCCCAGCCACCGTGGCAGCTCAGCCGGTATGACGGGCTCACCGCGTAACCCCGAAATGGTTGTGACAGTTGATGGTGGACGATGGGATGCCGACTCGACCAGCGACCATCGCCGCAGTCGCCTCATGGCACACGATCCTCGCATGGAACCCCTCGGAAGGGGCCTGTACCTGAACAACAAAAGCGCCGAGAGCATCAACACATTGCGCGACGACCAAGATTATTCCCGCAAGGTTCATAAACCAGTCTTGCGGGCGACCAACCCCGATCCTGAATGAGGGGATGGGGACATCGGGCGGATCCGGATGACAACACATCATCATTAACGACGCACACGATTTCGGCCCCATTACAAATTTTCGGTCTTTGCATTGCGCTTTTGAGATACCAGGGCGGCGTTTCATTTTCATTTCACAGAACAGAATAGGGAAGGGCATTGGATGAGGCGCCCTCGCTGCAACACCGGGCTCGGGAGGGCCCTCGGGGGAAAGTCAACGACACCTGCAGCAACACGGTATGGGCATCAGACCACTGAGTCACGGACACGAACGCACATCATCACATGGGCAATACGAGGGCCGCCGCTTGATGGTTGGCATAATTTAGATTCGTTTTCACCCCTTGGATTTGCGGTTTTCGACATCATGACGGGAGTGCAAGATAAAAGCAAGGAGACGAAGAATAGTACTATAATCTGCACTCAGTGGTCGCAGAAGATGGGACTTGCCATCGGTATGAGATTTGGCCATGGGTCCACTGGTATAATGATGGACGGCATCTGTACATACACGGGCGAAACGTGGACTGGACGCCAGTCAGCCACGAGCGGCTGGGTGGGAGAGATTGGTTACAGATGGTAACAATTGACACCATTACGCGTTCACAGGACACAGTTCATGGGTGACGGTGCTCAGAAGACACGTAGTAGGCCATTGGCAATGCGGGGAGGGTCGCACGACGGTTGTCGAGCTGAGCTGCCGTGGGCACAGGTCGTGTAGCCACGAGGGTCTCGGGCAAGGGCAACGTGCAAACGGCGTCCTCTCCACGATCGTCACGAGCACCGGCAAGCGCACGGGGAAAAGTTCTATTCACTACTAGTCGCGAGAATCATAATAACACAATAGACTCGTAAATGATGTTTCAAGAGAAGAGGTCCCCAATCTCGTGTGAAACAGATGTAATGTGATGTTCAGCTCTGTCCTAATGGCCGCCGTTGTCTCGGAATCATGGCCTCGATTCCTTCCTGGTTCGGGCCGGAGCCGTTTGAGGGTGTCAAGCCCGTTTGCCCCAGGAAGGGATGGAAGGATGAATGGGGGGGGACTTTGCGCCGCCGCCGCCCCTTGCGCCGGTGCGGTCCCGGGCGGCTCACGGACGCCGGTGTGCGTATTCGATACGGCGGACGGGATGATCCCCTTGCCGCGACGAAGTAACGGCTTTTTCTTTTTTTTGCGGCTTGTGAATGATCTGACGACATGGCTTACTCTGTACTTGACCCCACCGCAGTTCCATCCTTCGCGTAGGTGTGCACTGATTTTGATGTTCATAGAGGGTTGGGGCCGGGTGCGGATAGCGAGTTCCTGCCGATCGCTATTTGCAAAAGGTTTGCGTGCGCGTGCAAGTGTGAGTGTGAGTGAGTGAGTGCGAAAGCTGATGTCACTTTTCGTAATTTTTCATTTGAGTTGGGTTTGTTATGGACATGGATTATGGCCCATTTTGCGCAGCTGGGAAAAAAAAGCTTGGCTTATGTGATGAGTGTTTTGAAACGTTGAAACGGACGGGAAGGGAAAGGATGAGCTGTGTGATCTGATTGTGTTGGTGGACTGGGGATTGGGATACGGGTTGCGTGCGGGATGGGATTTTAGGGGTCTTTTGGGCGATTGCAATTGGTTCAAGGCTATGTTTTGACTGCCTTCGGATTGCGTTTGGAGTCTTAGTCACAATGTGATATCACTTGCGAAGAGGATGGGAAGATGTTGCCTGTCGGGTGATCGTTGTCAGCCGCATCGTCGAAGTGCGTTCAGGGGTTTTCACGAGGCAAGAGGTTGGAGATCGCGACGAGGCTTGGGGCTAAGGACCGATTCTGTCTCGATGACGCGACGCGGAAACGAGTTTAAATCCAGTAGTTTTGCAGATTTTTGCGGCTGGGAAATTTGGAGGCGTTTGTAGCTTCGTCGTTCCGTGGGGGAAAGGGGGATGCCGCGAGCTAACGGGACCTCCGTCTGTTAGGTTGTCGGCGTGCTACCGCCAAGGGGGTTCGGCACCGCACCTGTGTTTGGTTCTTTACGTTGAGGTCAAAGTCAAAGTCCTCTGGCCTACCGTCGTCAAGTCTGGGTATCTGATCTTCAGAGGACTAGCCATTTTGCCCTGGGGAGAAAAGGCTGAGGAAAAGCTAGAAGCGTCCAACGGCGGGCGATGTTTCGAGTACCGATTGATAACGGCCGAGATAAGAATAAGATTTGACGCGGAACACAGGAAGGGAGAGAGAGAGACACGGGAGCGAGGGCCAGAGGAAAGTCGCATGTTTCGAAACAGAGTTGGGGCTGTGGGAGATTTGATGCTTGGGGGCAGATATTTGGTAGGGTCCTGAGTGTAATTTCAGACGACGGTTGTACGGTGGATGTTGGGAATTAAAGATGTTTGGGGGCTGCTGAAAAGTATTCCAAGGGATGATGTCTCTTGTGAAAAAATGATGCACGTTTGGGGGAGATGGCGATGTTGGTTTGACTCGTAGTCCCGCATGTCTGGATCCACGCTCTCTCGTATTGTTTTACGGCGGCGGGTTGGGATTGTCGCTCACTGCCTTGGCCGAGAGGGGCGCTGCTTGTACGCAGTACGAATACGCCGCATGGTGGCTGCCTTTGGGTCGCCCACTGTGGCTGAGGGCTGGGAATAGCTTCAGCTAATGTTTTTTTAAGCTCAGCGCGGCGGAAAGTGGGCGGGTGTTGTGCTGCCGGGACTTGGGCGGGCGATGCTTGGCATCATATTTCGGATGCATTGAGTTTTTTTAGTCTGCGGTGTAAGTAACCCGTCCCCCAAGTCGCGATGGGACGTATGTGTTTGCCGCGGCTGGCTTCTGAATTGAAAAGGACGTGCTTTCTTTTTTACATTGCGATTACGTATGTGACGTCGTCGTCGTTGTCGTTGCTGTCGTCGGGCGTCGCTCGCCTGCCCAAATGTCAAACGTCCGCAGTGTTCGTCTCATCAAAAGTTTTCTCGCGTTTGATCACCCTCCTTCGTCCGAGTTTGCGAGGTGTCGTGCACCGACGGGGACTTCAGGAGGTCCCGGCTTCGGCGGCGGCGGTGGTGGTCGGCGGGAAGAGGAATGAGGAGACAAGTCCCTGCATAAGGCGAAGTCTGAGATTCGTCCGGGGAATTTTTCTTGGTACGGACAGTTGGTATGACTTGGTCACCGTTTGGATCTGTTTTGTCATTCGTTCTCTGTGTGAGATGTGTGTGTGTACGTCTGCTCAATGGATGTCTTCATTAAACCCGGGTGCTGGCCGCGACCGCCGCGCGGGAAGGTGAGGGAGGGAGCCACCTCATGTTTCCTTTCCCGTGGGCCCCTCCCCTTGCCCGCTGCCCCCCTCCCTGGTTCCGAATTCCCAGGGCCTTATTTGGAAATCAAATAAGATGCCCCGTAAGTGTACGCGTTCCCGTAAGTATGCGACGGACGATGTGGTGCGCGGTGCTGCTTGGTGCGATCGATGGCTGGCAGAGCCTCTCTCTGGCACTCCCTCTGTCTGTCCGTGACCTGCGCGGTTCGCGATGGTGTCTGTGAGGTGAGCGAGGTCAGCACTAAAGTGCGTCATACCAGATGCTAGGCCACTTGGTAGTTAATGCGATGGGTGAGAAGTTGGGACGGTTTGGAAGAAATAGGTGCGCGAGATGCAGCATGATGCAAAAGGCGAATGGCGTCTGGCCATTCACATGGAAGGAGAACCCCTGAAGGAGGGTGCTGTGCTGGCCCGGAGGCGGAAGGGAGGTCGCTGCTGAATGGACGGTGCCTTCGTCAGCGGCCCTGTAATCTTAGCGCGCCGCCTTAGCGACCCTTGGCACAGCCACTCGACAAACGGGGGGCTGCAGCGAGACGCAGCGCAACAGAAGGAGCAGCGCCGGGGCAGGAAAGCAGGAGGAGCTGGGCGGAATGGATGGATGGATGAGATGGGATTGGCATGGGACAGGCCACCAAGAGGCATCATCTCACACTGGACTGCACTGGACTGGACTGCCATTGCTGACCCCGGATCCTGCTCCTGGCTTCCCACCTTACCATTGCCTACCTTACCGCACATCCAATCCCGGTGGCTCATACCGTTGCTCATTCGTGTCTCGCCTCTCTCTCTCAAGTCTCCATTCCCCTCCGCTTTCGCATCCTTTCTCTTGTTTTTTTCTTTCCCTCCTCTTCCCAAATCATTCTTGGCTGTCAGCTTCACGACAGCAGCCTATGTTCTCGGGTGCGTCTTCTGTTTCATTCTTCGACCTCAGGGGGAACCGCCTTCGACCGCCCCCCTTTCTTCCAGTACTCTTTTATTTTGGTCTCTTGTTGCGGCACCGGGAACGAACACAGAACAAATGCGACGAGGGCAGCTGCTGCGGCACGGAAAAAGATAAGATACTCGAACGACGATTGTAATTGCGCACGCGCGACGGCCGGTAATTTTTTGTGGAATCTTGCAAGAGGAGGATCGACCTGGGACATTGTTGGGACCTGGCGACCTCACACGGCACACGACCACACACCACACTCCAACCGAGCTGCGACTCGCGACTCGAGAGCCGGAATCCTGGGCAAAGAGAGGGAGGGCGTTGCATTGCAGTGCGTCAGGCAATCAAAAGAGGAGGAATAACCTCACTGGACCCTTACTCTTTTCTTTTTGATCCTTTTCTACGTCGTCTCGTCCGGCCGTGCTCGCGAGAAGGAACACCCTCCTCCGCACCACCACCGCGCAGCCACGAGCGACAAGCTCCGCCAAGACCTGGGCATCCGCTCTGGTACCTGCAGCCGACGAGTCTTAGCGCTCACAAACCCAACCCACGCAACGTCACCGTCCACACCGAACCTCGACTTCCTCGATCCCGCGACACCTCTTTCCTGCTGTCTCGCACTTGGCCCAACCTTCTGCAGCTCCCAACGGCCACCCCTTCGTGGGCGCTGAACCGTCAATATGAATTTGACGTGTAATTCCACCCTCGAGGACATGAGGAGTACGTCATCCAGCTAACCCGCCAATCCTCCCTCCTGCCCCGGCTGCCCGAATGAAGCTAACAAATGTCTCTCCCGTGCTCCAGTCCTCCCCGGCTC
Organism: Colletotrichum endophyticum; assembly: GCA_027406105.1. Lineage (NCBI taxonomy): Eukaryota > Fungi > Ascomycota > Sordariomycetes > Glomerellales > Glomerellaceae > Colletotrichum > Colletotrichum endophyticum. The sequence continues at coordinate 2,278,927 of JANVYF010000005.1, forward strand.
CGAGATCCTCATCGCCGGCCCGTTGACCTTCCACGACCTCGCCCTCGTCATCGCCGGCTCCTGTACCATCATCGCCATCAGCCTGTCTCTCTACCTAGTGTTCATGCACGCGAACAACTACACGAAACCACGAGAGCAGCGCCAGATCATCCGTATCCTGTTCATGGTCCCCGTCTACGCCGCCTCATCCTTCCTCCAACTATACTACTACTGGCATGCCGTCTACTTCCAGGTCATGAGCGACTGCTATGAAGCCTTCGCCATTGCTTCCTTCTTCTCCCTCATGTGCCACTACCTGGCCCCGGATCTACACACTCAAAAAGAATACTTCCGCAACCTGCACCCCATCAAGCCCTGGGTCTGGCCCCTGAACTGGTTCGCCAAGTGCTGTGGTGGTGACAGAGGACCATGGCGCACGCCCAAGAGCGGTTTAACTTGGTTTAATATCAACTGGATCGGTATCTATCACTATGTCTTTATCCGTGTTGCCATGACCGTCACCGCGGTTGTCTCTCAATACTTCCACAGATACTGCGAGAGCTCCAACAACCCGGTCTTTGCTCACATTTGGGTATGTCTCCCTGCTTGCGCACATTGAGGGTCTCCACTGACAGCCATAGGTCATTTCAATCAACTGTGTGGCCGTGACCATCGCCATGTACTGCGTCATCCAGTTCTACGTCCAGATGCGCGAAGCTCTTGCACCACACTCGCCCTTCCTCAAGGTCCTGGCAATCAAGCTAGTCGTCTTCTTCTCCTTCTGGCAGGTCACCTGTATTTCCGTCGCCACATCTACTCTCGATCTCGTCCACCCGAACGAGGTCCTCGCCTATCCCGACATTAAGGTCGGCATCCCCGCCTTACTACTATGCTTCGAGATGGCACTCTTTGCCCTCCTGCATCTCTGGGCTTTCCCGTGGAGACCATACGCTCCCGGCGCGAAACCCACCTTCTATCCTACGCCCGACTCCCGAGACCCCAACGCTCACCCGCGCGAGAATGAGCATGGACCTCCATCCGGAGGCTGGCTTGGTTTTGGCGCCATTGGAAATGCGCTCAACCTTTGGGACTTTGTCAAGGCCTTCGGTCGTGGCATGCGCTGGCTCCTCTGCGGTGTCAAACGTCGCAAGGAGGACCCCAGCTACAAGACGGCCGCCAGCTTGGATATGGATGATCTCGACAAGGGCGACACCTCCTACGCCCGCCCCGGAGCGAAGAGTACCGACCATCTTCCCATCGCAACCGAATTCCGCCGCAGCACCTACCTGCAGCCTTCGAGGCCGCCGCCACGTCCCGCCCGCGCCGACAACGAAAGCGACAGCCTCATCGCACACGCTCAGCCTCACGCTTCCGAGATGTCGCCGCCGCAACGCCCAGCAAGACCTGTATCACCAATGTCCCCCATCTCGCCTTACCAAGATAAGAGTTACGAGGCGGCCGGCATGGTGCCCGCCTATCATCCACCACGCGAGGCATACCACCCGCAACGCGATGCCGTCGCCGAGTGGGAAAGAACAGCTTTAGCGCCGAGCCCCGGAATGCCACCAAATGCCGTGGCTCCAAGTCCCACTGCCACTGGTCCACGGGACCTGACGCAACAGCGAATTGGGGAGGCTCTGTGGGGAGCGCGTAGCCCTGTGCCTGAAAGCCCTGTCTTGCCGCACACAGATCAAATGCCGACTGTGCAGAGGAATGGGCAGCAGGGATATAACCAGGGATATAACCACAATGCTGGACCCGGGCAGGCTTTCTAAGCCGCGGTCGTGAATTATAACTCGTGGCGTGACCCATTCTTACATATGCTTGGGATTTATCGCCACGAGGGGTTCTTGTATCATAGAGACGGATGGGTTTGACCTTTTTGCATGCATGGGTTGGCGTTATTTTTACGAGATACCACATCATTTAGCTGATTGGGAACGATACTACAATTTCATGAAGTTTATCAACTTGGATTGCGTGTCCCAGTTACTGTTGACCTGATTATGAACGAGAATATCGCATCAACGCATGGCTTTCACACCCAGTTGTCATCAAAAAGCACCTTGAATCGCACAGCCAATAAGCAGTGGGATAGGGCCAACCCCCGCCAGACCGGTGCACATCCGCGTGGGTGTCCGATCCTCCGCCCGATTCCCGATACTGGACCCACTCTTTTCGCGGCTTGTGCGACTTCAATCGACTCACTTGACGGGCCCTTAATCAATTTTTTGCGGAAACGTTGAAAAATGGCATGAGCCAGCAACAATCTCCTCGCGCACACTATAGCGATCAACATTAGAGAGTCCTCAAATTTCAAGAGCCTTTTGAACAGTTTTGCAGCAGAAGAAAAAAGGACACAGATTATCAGTCAACTTGTGAATTTCTCACAAAAGCCCCACCCCCGCTCGAACGATTTTGCCCATCTTCAAAATCACACGACGAGACGGGAACGGATCAACCCTGCGGCCTTCTCTCACGCCAACCATTACCCTGCCGCAGGTTTGAGTAACGAAAGACTTTTCCCAGACGCGCACGCCAATGGAAGAACTCCCCATCGAGCCCCGCGGCCTCTTCTGGCAAGACGACTTCATCACGGCGGAGCACGAGGCGCGGCTCATCGACATCTTCCGGCACGAGCTCGAGTGGCCGACGGACCGTGGCGCGGGGCGGCTGTCGCTGCACTACGGGTACACGTTCGACTACAAGACGTTCGGCGTGGACCCGGCCGTGCCGTTCCGCACGTTCCCGGAGTGGCTGCGGCCGCTGATCCCGATACGCGAGGGGCGCGACCCGGACCAGGTGTGTCTGCAGCACTACCCGCCGGGCGCGGGGATCCCGCCGCATGTGGACACGCATAGCGCGTATGACCAGCTGTATGCGCTGAGTTTGGGGAGCGGGGTTGTGATGCAGTTTTCGAGGGTGAGGGCCAAGACTGCGAAGAGTGGTGGTGGTGAGAGTGAGGGTGCTGAGAATGGGGGCGAGGGAGAGGAAAAGGAGACTGTGGAGGTTGATTTGACGCCGCGGAGCATGTTGCAGATGTCCGGGGACTCGAGGCTGCATTGGACGCACGGCATTCGGAAGAGGAAGACGGATACGTTGAAGGATGGCACGGTGAGGAGGAGGGAGGACCGGTGGAGTATCACGTACCGCTGGGTGAGGGAGCCGGCTGTGTGCGAGTGCGGGGATGTGAGGTTGTGCGATACGGCGCAGAGGAGGGCGGGGATCGAGAGGGAGTATCGGTGGAAGAAGGGGGACGCGGACGGGGAGAAGAAGGGCGAGGAGGGGGTGAAGGAGGGGTGAGGTTATGGGGAGGGCCATGGACTGTATGGGAGATGGGGAGATCATGGTTGGATTGCAGTTATGAGATACCCGCTTGCGAGCGCTGGAAAAGAACAAGTTACAGTGTTATGCATGACACGAAGTGTTGCAGGAAGGGGCTTTCAGTGCGAAAAGACCCATCATCTGCTTTCAGAGACCTCTTCGACTCATTCGATACGGTACATGATAGATACACGAGGTTGCCCCTGAGTAAGAGCTCGCGTGTGCAAGGCTTTGACAACCTTTGGCACAACAAAACGATCTGCGACCTCGATATAGCCAATCATCCTACTATTTGCAGCTCACAGCGTAGCAAGCATCAACACACAAGCAACATTCCAACCATGTTCAATTTCAACCTCTGGAGCAATCCAAGCCCGGGGTTCATCTACCTGCCTCCATCTCCTCCCTCAAACTACCCGTTGATGTAGGATGATGTATCATCCGCCACCGTAAAAACGATTGTATAAACACAGAAGCGAGTGAATAGAACCAAGCCCCTTATTTCAAAAAAAAAAAAATCCAAAAAGCCGTCTCCCATCCATTTCCGAAGCATGTATCGCTTTCTTGTTAAAATACAAGCAAAATCCGCCGCCTTCCATTTGCAAATAACCCAGAATTCCCCAACGCGCGCCGTCGACTCATGATAAACCCATGTACACGTATCGTCTCGTCTCGTTCTCCGAACAGGAGAAATGTTGGAAACAGCACATCTCCCGGCGGAAGAAACACAAACGCCAGTGCAGAAATGTGGTGGAAGATACAAGGAACCGAACCGAGAGGGCCCGGCAAACGACATGGCCCATCAGTGGAGCGAAGGACTGCTCTCCCGGCTCTTCGTCTCGAAATTCTCCACCATCTCCAGCACCCTCGTCTTCGGCCTCGCAACGCTGACGACCTCCGCCGTCCTCAGCGTTAGGCTAGGCCTCGGCTCAGACTCTTCTCTGACCCTCAACCCGCCCCCGCCGTCGTCCTCTTTGGGCGGCGGTAAATGCACCAACCTCCTACCCCTCGTCGGCGACAATGATACGCCCCCGGGTGACTCTGGTCTGCTAAACGCCATTGTGATGTCTTCCTCCGCGACCTCCTTGCCCTTGCCCTTGTCTCTGTAGTCTACCACCAGGCCCGCCTTCTCTGGGTCGTGCACCAGCCTGTCCAGCTCGTCCAGCTCGTCTCTGTCCGGGTCTACGAGCACCGCCTCCTCCTCCTTCTCGACCTCCGCATTGACGACGCGTAATCTCTCCTTCGGCACCGTGAACATGACCTGAACAAGCCTCTGCTCGATGGCCTTCTCGATGTCCCACTCGTCCAGGGACTTCTGGTCAACATCCCAATCGTGCCTGCCCTGCTTCCTCCTCAGCAGCTCGGCGCCCCCGATGCCAGACAATCCCACCAGACGCGGCTCGTAGTCCGAGCTGACCTGGTCAAGCGACAGCCGCCTCGGCAGATCATCCTCCTTGCTCGAGTCCGACGACTCGTTCGGGTTCCCGCTAAACACCCGCCTCAAACTGCCCAGCCACCCCAGCGACCGCCGCGGCTTGTGCTTGCTCGGGCTGCTCGGGATGTGTATGTAGTCCTCCTCGTCGTCGTCGGGCGACTCGTGCAGCGGCTTCTGCCCGCTGTGCAGCAGCGAGGGCCCCTCCGCCTGCAGCGTGTTGAACGTCGTCTTGGCCGTGGAGTACGTGTGCCCGCTGCTGCTCGACGAGCTCGACGTGCCCACCCTGCCGTCCGTGATGATGGTCAGGTTCAGGTTGTTCGGGCCGGCGCTGTTGCGCTTGGCGGACGCGCTGCGCGTCGGCAGGCTGATGGCGCTGCGTGCCGACTCGGACACGTTGCTGGCGGTGCGCTCGTCGTCGGCCATGCTGGCCCGCGACCGCATCGACGCGCGCCGCGAGGGCGAGGAGCGCTTTCCTGTGTTGCGCCGCGCGGGTATCTGCGCGAGGAGCGCCTCGGCGGCGTCCACGTCTGACTGCCAGTCTTGTACTTCCGGGTCGCGCCGCATGAGCGCTTCGGGGCTGGGGGTCATGGAGTTGCGGTTCCCTGGGACGAGGACCGGCACGGAACCGGAACCCGTGGGTGTGGTGAAAGGGTCTGCGTAGGCCGGTGTCGTGGGCGTCACGGGCTCCTGGTTGCGTTGTCTGGCCTTGGTGTTGTCCGGGTCGTCTTCGTCTGCTTCGTAGATGGGGTGGATGTGGCCTGGCGTCGTCAGGGTGGCGGCGGGTTGGTATGCACCCCTGGCTGCTCGTGGGATGGGTTTGCGAGGGATGAGGAGGCCGGGTGGCTGCTGATAGGTGCCGTAGCTTCCCTGATTGGGGGTTCTCAGGGACTCGTAACCCATTGTTCTGGCGCCGTCATCGTAGGGATCGTGGCCTCCTGTGTACCAAGCGTGATTTGTCCAGGGGAAAGCAGACGGATCGTGCCGTTCCAACATGTCGTCTTCTGGGTGCAAGAAGTGAGAAGCATCCTGAGCGAGGGAGCGCACCGCCTCGTCTCTGGCCTGCTTCTTCTTCCTCAGATGCCTCTTGTAGCAGAAGTAGACCAAGAAAGCGCCGAGAACGGCCGCGAGACCCACGCCCAGGCCGACCCCGAGACCAATCTTCTTGATGTTATCATCAGAGGCGCCGCTGGAGCCTGAAGTTGCAGCGTGGTTCGGGTTCGAGTAGCTTGTCGTCCACGACATCGACGTCATGTTCAAAAACCGCAGCCCCGTCCCGCTCGATTGCCTCTTCGTCTTGGACCCCGAGCTCGAGATCTCGTATCCCCCGTACACCATCATCACGTTCCCGGGCAAGATCGCCGCGCCGTGCCCATAGATGCCCCCGCTGGGCTGTTGCGTCGGAATCTCCCACGTCCAATCTCCATACGTATCCCCCATCTGCAACACCGCCAGCTGCGGCGAGGCAGCCTGCGACACGCTCCCAACCCATCCTCCCATTATAATAAGCGCAGTGCCATCCTCGTTCAGCACAGCAGTGTGCCCAGACCGGCTCTCCACCTCCGCATTCCTCCTCACCACCCCCTTAACGGCAAGTTCGCTGCTCCCCGTCCTCACAGCCCCGACAGTCGCAAAGTTCCACGACTCCTCCGGCAGGTTCCAGATCGCGGCCGAGCTCATGTTGATGAACGCCTGCTGCGTATGGCCACCAAGCAGCACATACCGGTTCTGCTGCGTCACGACCCCGGACCGGTTCGAGATGGACGGGCTCAGCGCCGTAAACGAGAACCCAGCCTCCGGGAACGCGGGGCCCTTGCCGGTTATAAAGCTCGCCGCGTACGCCCCTGACGAGCTGCTGCTATCCGACGGCGCAACCCGCAGCATCGCCTTCGTGTACGTCCCGTTCTCCTGCCACGTTGACTCGTCCGTCGTTGGACTGAGACACATGCCGCCGAACGAGTACAGCACCGGCTGCGACATCGTCGGCGCCAGCGTCGCCGAGAAACTGATACCCGCGCCGAGGGCGTACGGGCCGGCATCCGAGTCGGCGGAGCTCGGCAGCGACGCGGCGGTCTTGGACCACGAGCCGCCGGTGTAGCTCCACACGTCGTAGCCGTCGTCCGCCGCGCAGTCCCCCGCCTGCACCACGATCGTCCCGTTGTCGGCCATCGCAGGCAGGAAGGCCGTAGTCTTGCTCGCGCCGTCGAGGAAGGGCAGGCTGCTCGATATCGTCTGCAGGCTGGAGGCCCCGTCGACTGTCGAGGAGACGTTTAACGACAAGAGCTCGACGCTACTGCTGCTGCTGCCTTGATGGAAGATGTATGCGAGGCCGTTGCTGCTGGCGTTGGCTGGTACGCCGGGCTGCGTGGGGGAGAGCAGGATTGTCGTCGGGACGTAGGGGAAAGTCTGCTGCGCCGTCACGGCGGAGGACAGCAGCAGCGCGGCGAGGGTGGTCCTCCGGGCGTCGAGGGCCCGTCGGCCATATGTCGTCGTCGTTGTCGATAGTACCATCGTGTGATGTGTTCGTCTTGTCGCGGGCGTGCACCGTGGTCCCGTTTGTGTGTTATTCGTATCCGCCGACCGCTATGCGGCAGCCACGTTCATGATCTTCCTCCCCCGATCCTTGCGCCAGTCGTCGATCGTATTTGCGAATCACAGGTATTTCGCATTCCCTCTTTCACTTTCTCTCCAATGGGTGAGGTCACAGATCTAGAACGCCGTTTCGTCGTTCAACGAGCAAGCATTCTTTTTTTTCTCTGGTCGTCTCCCGTTCACTCCCCCTTCGTCTAGGATCGGCTCCAGCTGGGCTGCGAAAATGGGCCTCGAAAAATGCTGCGTTGGACAAGAAGAGAAAGGATGGGAAAGAGAAGAAAGCACGGGGCACGCAGCAATGCGGGAAAGAGGAGGCCAGCAAAGCTATGGTGGGCAATCAAGTATGGAGAAAGAGGATCCTACACTGCAAGACCCCGGGCGAACGTTTTGCGTGTGGTCGATGGATTAATCTGGATGACGGGACGCTTGCTGGGATGCAAATCGAGGGGTTGGGGGTTGGGGCGGCGGTGGTGTCTGCGGCCTGCGGCTTTGCGGACAGGATGTGGGATGTCAACAAATCGAATGGTCTGGATGACAGGGGTGGCGGGCAAGCAACCACGCCGGTGTACGTACGCAGTAGCGCGTGAGGGAATAAGAAACCAACCAGACACCCGACAGGACTTGAAGAAGGGAGGAGGGAAAAAAGAAGTGCGGCGTAAGTCTGCCGAGCCACTACTCCGTTCCTCGCTGTCTGTCCAATCGAAAGGGCGGCGCGCACTTCTTCGACGCCGAGCAACTTCTGAACGGCCTAGAACGAAGCAGCAAGAATCGAACGTCCGCGCCGCAAGGTTGTCTGTCTACTTTGCTCTAGCGCATTCTTAGGCACCCCCAATCACCAATGACTGGCCGTCAAATGGCATCATGAGGGATTGCCATGCCGCGCCGCCGAAGCAGTTCCTCAGAAATCTGCAGGGTTTTGTTTTGGCGGGCGCCGGTGAACATCGTCGCCGGGGCAACGACACACACAGGCAGGTGGGGGATGAATCGGCTCGGGTGGGGTGCGGTGCTTCGGCTACCCGGACCCTTGCTGACCGATTCCGTGCCATGCCGAGATTGTACTAGCCCGCGACCGTCATCCCTGGTGCTGTTCCTTTGTTCCATGTTCCCAATCGTCAATCGTGGGTCGCGCGGCCTTGATTTTCGATCTTTGAGGGGTGGAGGGGAACCAATCTTTTTGGTGGAACTTTGAAGATGGCCGATAACACGGTCGCAACCGCCAACCAAGGGAGTCGCGGCTCATTGCTGCGCACTACCAAACTCTAGGAAATCACATGTTGCACTCTAAGGTAGGGAAGGGAGCCGAAGATTGGTGCCCCTGGTTTGACAACCGTTGCCTTCTCGAGGGTCATCTTCCGAGTCACTCGTTTGTTATTTGCTCTTTTGTACGCCACTGTCCAACATTGTCCGATCAACTGGTCCAATTGCCAAGCTACACCAACGTAGCTACGAAAGACACCATCTCTACTCGTCGTCGTGTATTCGTACAAATGATACGATGCCCGACTCGCGTGCCACCCAGACAACACCCTTTACGCCACCGCCAAAACACACTCAAGACACTTTCTCGGGCTGCCTCCATCACCGAAACCCTCGCACCAGACTTAGACATACCAAATCCTCAGTCGCTGACACCCGTGGCAGGCGCATCCCGAAACATGGCGGCACCCAGAGGCTCCGTCTGCCCCGGCAAAGGCGAGTACAGGAACCCTTTGTAGCTCTCCGGCAGGTGCGGCTTGAGCTTTTCCAGCTGCGTCTCCAGCTTCTCGAGCTGCTGCATCCGAGCCTTCTGCCCTGCGAGCTCCGCCTCGAGCGCCGCTGCCTTCCTCTCCAGCACCGCGGCGCCGTCCGCGGCCTCCGACGCCGTGTAGTAAGTCTCGAACTTCTCGTTCATGAGCCGGGCCTTCTGCAGCTCCGTCGCGAGCGTCTCGTTGTGCTCCCGCATCTTGAACGTCTCCGCTGTCATGTCATGGTGCTTGATCTCCCTCTCGTCCGCTTCCTCGAGCTTGGCGCGGTACTTCTTCTCCCACTCAGACACGCGCGCCGGCCAGGTCGGCGTCACGACCGAGACCACCGTCGGGGTGACCTCGATGCGGCGCGTCTGCTGCACCGCCGGATGCTCGCCGTGCGCGGGGAGCATGAAGATGGTGCTCTTTCCCTTGCCCTGTAGCCGGAAGAAGCGTGTCTTGACGTCGTAGAATACGAGCCCGCGGGCGTACAGGTCGCCGCCGCGCTGCTCGTTCCACAGGCGCTCGCCGTACGTGCCGTTTGCCTCGTAGATCTGCTGCTTGATCTTGATCTGTGCCTCCTGGCGGTCCAACGCGCGGTGCAGGTGGTCAAAGACGTCGTCGCCGGCGTTGGCCAGGATCCACTTGTCCTGCGGGTAGGCGACCTCCCTGCCCGAGGTGCCATCCGGGCCGACCTTGGAGAGCATCTGCATCGGCACGGCGGCCTCGCCGGCGGTCACATCGAGGGCGTTGGCGTAGCTGAGCTCGAGGTCGTGCATGCGGGCCACGAGGTGCTGGGCGAATAGGAGGAATTGGCCGAGCAGGCTGTTGCGGACCGCGACCATATCCTTGGCGTCGGCCGCGGAGTCAGTCGGGAGGAGGGACATGAGGCCGCCCGTGGCGCTGTACTCGTGATCGAGCATCTCGAGGCACTCGTTGGCGTGCATGGCGAGGGCACTGTGCGAGGCGTAGGGGCGCAGCTTTGTCATTCCTTCCTCCGGTGGGGAGAATTTCTGGAGGGGGCAGTGATGCTCGGTGGCCCTGGTATCCGACTGTCTCGCGACGATGTTCATTAGGTCCGTCAGGGGCTTGTTATGCCACTCGTCATCGTTCTCGTAGGGCATGCTCAGATCGTTGAGCCAGTCAAAGGCTTCGTTGTCGCGGAACGACTTGTAGATACGTCCGTCGGCGTTGTTCTTGTTGTCGACCTCGGCGTACTGGCTCGAGATTGTGATCTGAGAGATAAGGACCGCGAGCGACTGAGCATGCTGCTTGAGGGCGAGCAGGGTCGGCGGAACTCCATGCGTTGAGAGGTAACCGCAATTGACATGATCCAGGAGCTGGAGGTCGCAGGGGTTGTCGTATCCAGTGACATAGCCGCCTCTGTTGATGATCTCTTCCGTGTAGCGTGACTGGTATCCGTGAGCGTATGGTGTCTTCTCCACGTAGCCGGGATGGGGCTCGCGATGGGCATGTGCGTACGTCGACATCGTGAGGAAACCACTGACAGATGTAAGTGCTTCTACTAAAGGGGACGGTGTCAAACGAGAGAGTGATTCCAGTTGCGCCCAGAGAGATCTGAGGCTGGGAAGAGTCGCCATTTTGAAAAACCTCTCTTCATTGCCTTCTTTGCTTCTCAAGGGTTAAGACCATCTGGTCGGTGCTGCAAATCCCAGCAAACGGGACAAACAAGCCATTGCGATCTTTGAAGCCCAAAGCTATAGATCGGACGAACAATAGCAACACGTCTCTTTGACGTACTCCGTGGTCATGCCCATTTAGAACAATAGCAAGGGCTAACCTGGCCGTCGAGGCTGCGGAAGGATGAGACAATGGAACCTCATGTAAGCAAAGATTGCCTACAGCAGCTCTTTCAGCAACGCCCTGCAAGGGAGATGGTCATCTTTGTGCTTGTGAAAGAGCAATGTCCATGTAAATGCAGAATCATGTTCATCAATGCAAGTGGCTGCCTGGATTTGCAGTCATTTTCACTCTCAGCCTAGGTTGAGGCTACATCAGAGATCTCGAGCTGCTCAAAGATGATGGGATAAACTCATTAGGCAGCTTTTGTGACACATTCCCATGTCTTGGCAAAATGCATGTCATCTCAACGCTGGTCACATGAACGCCACTCGCGCAGGAATAGAACAACGATCGACCCGATCAGGATATCATCGAGAACCAGCGATCCGCCGACCCCAGATAGCCATCCTCGTGCTGCGCACGATCCCCGGAAATCTGGTCGTCGTCAACGGCTAAACAACGTGGCACCGACGAGAGCAACATGCCGCGATAGTCGATGATGGTTGGTCGGCGAATAGAGATATGGCAGGTGCCGGCGCTGGTTTATCCGGACTTCTCAAATGAGGCCTTCGAATAGAGTTTAGAACGGCCGCCAAGGTTTGCAACGGAGAGGTCCGCCATTGGGGCGAAGTTCGCCGGGATATTTGATGAAGGGGGTTCATAACAGCATGGGGCCTGGGCCGGTCGAAATGCGGTTTCTCAGCTGGGAAGGACACACAGAACGGCGCACGCGACGGTAAATCCGCAAGAGGTGCAGCGCATCCAGCTGGTCAAGCATGGCAGGAGATGCAGCAGAGTCTGCCGAGGATTGCAGATTACGCCAATAGGGCAGCTAGTGTTTCTGCCAGATGACACTGTTATGGCTGCTAGACTGGGCGAGTCCCGTTCCAAACTGCGCGCCCTCAGCCCGCCGACCGCACAAGGCACTGGAAACAAACGATGGCAAAGGCGAAAAGGTGTAACCGACCGGACGTCCACATCGCCAGGGCAGCGGGCGGCTACCGTCGCCCGTTGTCGCGCAAATAGTGGCAGTGACTCGCGGGCTGTCTGATTCTCAGGTGGGCTATCGGTTGTGGCTCTCAAGAGTTTGTTTCTCGTGGCTGTTTGCAGGCTGGTCCACCGTCTTTTCAGCGTCCAATTTCCTTTGGCAGCTGAACAGGGGTCTGAGGAGAAACTGTCTGTCGATAGTAGCAAGGGAACGGGTGCCAGAATGTGGAGGATTTGAGATTTTCTCCATGAGTAGCGCCGATGGAAGCGCAACCAGACTGCCGGAAGCGGTTTGGCACTTTGACCATGGCCGCTAGTTTTAGGACGCCGGTGGGCAAAATTCGAAGCGTTCCAGAGCGGGAAATTGGCCTTGTCGATGGAGCGAGGAGCGGTGTTGTAGATTGCACAGATCCCATTTCCCATCCATCGCCCCAATGCCAGACGAAGACCGGCGCAGCTGTCGCCGGTTATTAGTGCCGGCACGGTTGGAGTCCGGGTGATGGTAAACGACTATACGCAGAGAGAGCGCATCGATGTTGGCATTGGCATCTCGATGACGCTTGTACGTAGCTGCCCAGCCGGCTGGTGCTGAGGCCGTTAGTCTGGGGCCGCCGATTGTTTGTCAAATTTGCGATAGTGCAGCGACGTTTTCAACAGAGATGCGCAAGAGCCGCGTGGAAGTGCGTGGTGAGTGGTGCGTGTCGCGGTACGCATATCCAGGGCAGAAAAAAAAACCACGGGCAAGTTGCGTCAGTGGGTGGAATTGGTTTCTCATGCGTTGCTTCCCCCGGGGGAGGCCAAGACAAGTTGATGTCACTCGTCCGTCGTTACTGCCGTGTGGCTGCCGTCGGGTCGGTGCTGGCTTCCATTCGTCTCGGGTGAAAGACGGGCGGCAACGTCGAAACGCATTCAATGGTTATCGGCAGCGCGCGAAAGACAGGTCGTCTTAATTGGCGTGGCTCAGTAGCCAGCCTCTCGGCCACGGGCGACACATCCAGGGCCCTTGCTTAACTGCGACGAGCCCTGCAGCGAGAGGAGCCGATGTCCAGATTTTGGGTGGTAAAAAAACCTGGAAGTCTGGCCCTGCGCATTTCTGTATGCCGGGGTCCGGTGCAACTCTGCCGGCGGACGACAGCCGGTTCGGGTGGATCACGGTGTTTCCGGTGAGGATTTGGCGCGAATCAGGGCAGAAAAATGAAAGATGACTGTGGGATGTAGAGTGTGCACAAGTTGGCAACGGCGACAAACCAGACGAACACATCGGATGGTTGAGACGTCTGAATGTCGATATCGGCAGCAGGCGCTACCTTACGGACGGAGGCCGCCAAGAGGAAGTTACCTTGGACGGACACTGAGAAAAACTCTACGGCGGAAGGCAGGCAGTCCTGGCAGCAGCACCGCCCACAAACCGGCAGTGGTAGCTTCCCTCAGTGAAAGTGCTGCTTGCTGGCAAACTGCAGTCGCAAAGGTTAAGGGCGGTTTCCAATTGCAAATGTAGTGGCCAATCAGAGGGGCCGCATGCAGCGTTCAGCCGGCCCACAACACCTCGACTGGCCAGGATTCGTCGATGGTGGGCGCGGTCTCCACCAGATGGCCAGTGCATTGCCGTTCCCAGGCGCATCGACGCCAGGAAGTTGCCAGGGAGCACACCTAGTCTTGCTCTTGCAGCTGCAGCAGCTGGGTTCGACCACCTTCGCACCTCCCCAAAGGCTGCTGCCCCTGTCTGCTGGAACCCCCCTCTTCGAGTCTTGGTGCCATGCCGTAGCTGCACATTGGACGATTGTCGAGCCGAGTTGGCGCTGCAGAGATGCGTCATAGGCGGTTGCTGCCCTGCCATCAGCCATGGAAGCTCTCTCTCACTCACTCTCTGGCACCCTGCCTTTGCTGTCTCTACCAGCCCTGGACCTGGAACACACCATCCCGCGCCTCAGCTCTTGTCTCCCTCCCCTTTACGGATGCTGCATACCTACTGCTGCGACTCGACCAAGGTACGCTGTTCAGGCATGTTGGCATGTGGCATGTGGTGTGTGGATGTGTTCCTGTATTCCTCTCTCTGTGTTCACTTGGTGAAAAAAACAGGGGTCCCAGATTTGAGTATCCCATTCTCGTCCGGTTGGCCTCTTTTGGCCGGTGAAGGACCCTTCGAAATAAGAATAAGGGACAGGACCCCTCTTCAGCCCAAGAAATTCCGTCTCAAGAATAGACAGCCCGGCAGACAGGTCCCATACGGTCCCATAAGGTCCATTCCCCGTTGAGAAGTCGTCAGGCATCACGGGCCCTCCTGCCACCGACTTAATCAACACCGACACCCAGAATCGTCGATCCTCTCCACCGCCTCGCCGTGTCTCTTTTTTTTCTTCCCTCTATTTTCTGCGCTCTCATAACAACACGGCGCCGACATCCTCCCTTCCATCACCCGTCAGGACGGATATCTCCTTCGATAGCCTGACTGTTTCCCCCCAACCCTCGATCGTCAACCGCAGCGCACAGAAAAAAAGGAGGCTAACGCACCTCCTAGCGCACTTCCGTGGTTCTGTGGCGTCACCTCCTTTCAGCACGACGAAGGACTGAGACATTGGGAGACGCGCCCAATTTCCTTCCCTCACGTCACCGTTTCTTCTTTCCTGACTTGGGGAGTCCGGCCCAGGTCCAGCCCAGGCCAGCATCACATCCCATTATTGTGCACCGCTGCACCATTGCACCACCCAGCACTTGCACCGCACCACCAACCCACGCGCTCCACGCCACAAAGCTCTGGGCAGGTTGGCGAGCTCGTCGCTTGTGCAACTGATCGACATCGACCTATCTGCTCTAATCGGGCATCGTGCCATCTCTCATCTGGGGACTAGGGACCAACTCCCGGTTTTTGAACACCCACAGAAACGCACATATCATCCCGTTCTCTCCCCCCTCCAGCTATAGCCCCTGTTCCTTCTTGCTCTTCCAAGTCCCTTCCGCTGTCTCTCCACGACGCGCCTACTTCCCTGTTTAATACCCGACTTGGCCCCAGGGACCCCCACCATCATCTCTCCCGTCTTTCGACGTCTCTTTTTCCTCTTCAACCACAACTTCTGGAGCATCACTACACCTTCCCGTCGACCTCGAGGCGATTCAATTCGTCAACACCGTCGCCATGTCGTCCGCCGCGAATGCTACGACGGACAACCAGGGCGAGGCCCGGGGTGACACCTCCGGCAGCTCTCTGTCGGGCATGGTTTCGACCCTGGCTGTCTGCGCTCCTATCGCCGGTGTCTACTTGGTAATCTTTTTGATTCTGCGCCGCAGCCAGCGTAGATTCTATGCCCCAAGAACCTATCTGGGCAGTTTGCGTGAGAGGTAAAGCCCATCGCGTGGAACTCGTAACTTGACGGCAGTGGACTAACATCGTCACAGCGAACGAACGCCGAGCCTACCCAGTGGTATCCTAAACTGGTTCGCGAGCTTCTGGAAAATCCCCGATGTCTACGCCCTCAAGCACCAGTCTCTTGATTCCTACCTTTTCCTCCGATTTTTGCGCCTGTGCGCCTCCATTTGTCTCGTTGGTCTCGGCATGACATGGCCCATCCTCTTTCCCATCAACGCTACTGGTGGTAACAATGCAAGCCAACTTGATGTCCTTACGTACAGCAACATCGACATCAGCCAATCTTCAGGTCTGAATCGTCTATATGCGCACGCCCTGGTCGGCTGGCTCTTCTACGGCTTCGTCATGTACCTCATTATGCGCGAGTGCATCTTCTACATCAACCTGCGCCAGGCCTTCCTGCTCTCGCCCACCTACTCCAAGCGCATTTCGTCGCGAACTGTTCTCTTCACCTCCGTGCCCGAAGAATACCTCGACGAGCACCGACTCAAGAAGCTGTTCAGCGACTCAGTTAAGAGAATTTGGATCACTGGGGACACCGAGAAGCTGGACGAATTGGTGGAGGAGCGTGACAAGGTCGCCATGAAGTTGGAGAAGGCCCAGGTCAAGCTCATCAAGTTGGTCAACGCGGCCCGCCTCAAGGCTACCAAGAAGGGTGCCTCTCCCGAGAAGACTCCTGCTCAAGACGCCGAGACGGCCGATGCTGCTACCAAATGGATTCCCCAGAAGAAGCGTCCTACACACAGACTCGGCCCCCTGGGACTGATTGGAAAGAAGGTTGACACGATTGACTGGTGCCGATCCGAGTTGCAGCGTCTCATTCCCGCCGTCGAAGCCGCCCAAGCCGATTACCGTGCCGGAAAGGCCAAGAAGATTCCTGCCGTCTTTGTCGAGTTCTTCACCCAGTCCGACGCCCAGGCTGCGTACCAGGTCACTACCCACCACCAGGCTCTTCAGATGACCCCCAAGTTCATTGGCATCCAACCCACCGAGGTTATCTGGAAATCCCTCAGAGTTCCCTGGTGGCAGAGAGTCATTCGCCGCTACGCTGTTGTTGCCTTCGTCTCCGCGCTGATTATTTTTTGGGCCATTCCAGTCACTGCGGTTGGTTTCATCGCTCGTGTCGATCAGCTCGAGACATACGCCTTCCTCGCCTGGCTGAAGAAGATCCCCGACGTGATCATGGGTGTTGTCTCTGGTCTTTTGCCTAGTGTGGCACTGTCCATTCTGATGTCCTTGGTCCCCGTCATCATGCGCCTCTGCGCCCGTCTGGCTGGAGAACCTTCGAACTCCCGAGTCGAGCTGTTCACCCAGAATGCCTACTACTGGTTCCAGCTCATTCAGGTCTTCCTGATTACAACCATCTCTCAGTCGGCCTTGGCTGCTGTCATTCAAATCAGCCAGAACCCGACCTCCATCTTCTCAACCCTGTCCGAGGCTTTGCCCAAGTCGTCCAGCTTCTACATTAGCTACTTCATCGTCCAGGGTATCACGCTGGCGGTCGGTACGATGACTCAAGTAGTCGCGTTCGCCATCTTCGTGGTGCTTCTGAAGTTCCTCACCAACACTCCCAGAGCTCTCTACGTGAAGTGGTCCACACTGGCGGCGATCTCCTGGGGAAGTGTATTGCCAGTTTACACCATGATTGCTGTTATCAGTAAGTTTTTGATCATCCCTCCTATGGTAATACTATATACTAATCTCAACCACAGGCATCACCTATGCTATCATTGCACCTCTCATGCTCTTCTTCTCCACCATCGGTATGGGACTGTTCTACTTGGCTTACAGGTACAACATCCTGTTTGTTACCGACACCAAGATCGACACGAGAGGTCTCCTCTACCCTCGTGCTCTCAAGCAGCTCTTTGCAGGCGTCTACCTGGCCGAGGTCTGCTTGGTTGGTCTTTTCGCCGTCTCGAAAGCCATTGGACCCCTCATCCTCATGATCGTCTTCCTCATCTTCTCCGTTCTCTTCCACATTACTCTCAACAGCGTCCTGGACCCGTTGCTGTACACTTTGCCGCGTTCTCTCCAGGTTGAGGAGGAATCTTTGAACTCCAACGTTGAGGATATTGACCGCAAGGATTCTGGCAGAGGCGTTTCCGAGGAGGATGGCCAGAACGGCACCTCAAGCAACCCGTTTAAGAAGATTGCCAACGTTAAGAACTTCAGCCCGGGAGGAGAAGAGAACCAGGTGGAGATGGAGGGCGGCAACATCGTTACCCGCTTCCTCAAGCCTTGGGTCTTTGCCAACTACACGCACCTTCGCCAGCTTGTGCCTCGCGATGAGGCTAGTGTCGACGAGCTGTACCCTGGTAACATCCAGGACAACGCTTACTACCCGCCTTCCGTCTCCAGTCTTCCCCCACTCCTTTGGATTCCTGAGGATGGCGCTGGTGTGTCCAAACATGAGATTGCGCAGACGAGCAAGATCATCCCCATCACCGACGAGGGGTGCCAGTTGGATGAGAAGAACAAGTTGGTGTGGGATTCTGAGGGAGCCAGACCCCCCATCTGGGACGAGAAGATTTACTACTAAGCTACATGCTTATTCAACACTTGTAAACCACTTTTGATACCCGAGGGAGTTTGAGCTCTCATTAATCACTGATCCGGTTTGGATCGCCTCTTCTATGTAGTTGTGTAATGAGATTGATGAACCCCCTGCTCAGGATGAGATATCTGTGATCGTGCCTCGACCTTGAAGCGTATTTATTTGATTTGTTGTTGATCTCTTTGCCGTACTTGGCGTCTGTCTGGTGGCGCTCTAGACGGCTTAGATAGTCACTTGAATTCTCTCAAACACTACACGACTTTGGTTTGCCTCATCAAAACTACTCCGTAGCTGGGCAAACGAGTTGTCCCACGGCGTGATCCCAGGTCAGAGGCAAATCCGAAAGTTGTTTATTTGTGTTGTGATAACAATGAGAATGGTGCAAAGAAATATCCGAAGCTCGCACCAGACCTTGAAGCCGCGTTTTGGTGCTGAACACAACCCGTAGCCTCAGGATCAGTAGGAACTGAAATCGGGTTGGCGACTGAAAAGGAAGACCACACCGAGTATTGGTCACATTCTGAAGCGTCTTCTTTACTTCTTTTTCGGGAGATTCCAACTTTGTCCTTCTCATCCCCAGTCTCACCACATCGGCGGTGCCAGCAACAACCTAGTCAACCTTGCTACCCCATTCATTCTTCTCGCCACGACGAGCTGTTTCTATTTTGTGTGTTTTGCTCTACTTGCAAAGCTTCAGAGAAAGAACCACTACAGGAAAAGTCTTTTTATTGTCTTTTTTCTTTCTCCTTCTCATTTACCGGTGTCGCAACCTCGCTGGCAACTGCCCATTGAGGTCGCTCGGATGACAGTCGCAATCGCAGATCCTGGCAAAAGCCCAGGCCAGGAAGGAACTCTCGTGGCTATGGCCACCCCACCCCGCCCTCCACCTTCCTCTTTGTTCCACCCCTCTTCTCACGGACGCGGAACCGCGCTTTCGCGCCCCCAGCCGCTGCTATTGTACGAGCAAACGACTCCAACCAAAGCGTCAATCGCTGGTATATCCCACAACATCACGCGCACGCAGCAGTCGCCGTCAGCGAAATCGCGACTTTCCAGCCTCGCCGCGCTCATCAACCGAACCGAAAAGGATAGGCGACAAAATCCTGCGATGGCCGAGGCCCTTCTGGGCCTGGCGCCCTCGTCTTACGGCGACGCGCTGAGCGATAAGTTCTCGATCGCGAAACCCGAAGACCTCCCCGCACAGCTTCAACAAGACCTCGAGACGAAGAGAACACCCACGCGATGCGAGCACGTCTCCGTGACATTGGACGTCCCCTCGACTGTCGAGTTTGCGATCCGCGAGAGCGATGGCGACGCCCAGGAAAACATCGACCCGACCCTGAGCGGCTTCCGCTCCCAGACTGTCGAAGGTCAACAGGTCAAGGTCGTGCGCGCGTACGATGCAATTATCCAGCAGCCGCACGACAACCCAGCGATGCAGCGAGCAGTGGCCAAGCACATCGTCGCCTTGCTGTCGACGGTGGACGAGAGTAATTGGGTGGTCAGAGAGGTCTCGCGAGGTCCATATGGGTGGACATTCACGTACATGTGCAAGGATTCGATGGCCATGTGGAATCGCCAAAACGGAAAGACCGCGTCCAAGTCGCTCATAGGAGAGTACAGCCAACAGGAACTTGATCCCGTTATCTCAGGTACGGTCTTTCCCTAATGATTTAGGTTTATATGCTAACTTGTACAGGCCGCCCAGCTTTCGACTGCCGAGGCACACTGACCATCGCATTTTCCAAGAATTCGCGAACGATCAACGTCAAGTACGAGCATTCGCCGCTGCACAAGACCGTTGGGGAGATGATTGAGCATTTCCGACCACTACCCCCGGCACCGCCTCCTGTACCTTTGATCCCCGCAGGAGACAAGAAGAAGACACCCAGAAAACGGAAGGTCGAGTACAACGAAGATGGAACACCTAAGGAGCCAAAGAGAAGGCGGAAGTCGGCGGCCGTCAACGAGGACGGAACTCCTGCGCAGCCAAAGAAGAAGAGGAAGAAGAAGTCAGACGCAAACGCCGCCGAGGCGTCCGCGGACGGCGCGGGTGCAGCGGATGCTACTGTTATGACCAAGGCAGACGCTGCAGTGCAAAGCAACCTCCACTCCCAGGCAAATCTCAATGTGCCACCAGCTGAAGCGGCTAGGCGCCGTGAGGTGGCCATCAGAATGCTGAGTGACAACGGAGTTGACCCGGAGACTCTGTCCACGGAGCAATTTAGCATTTTCGCCAACCAGTCTCCAGACCTACAGAAGGAATCTCTATCTATGCTCGTCAAGTACGGCGCAGAGAGGTTACGGATTGTGCACCCGAATGACGCCGCTGCGTCTTCGTCAACGAGCGCATCATCAACCCCGCCGCAGCCAGCAGTTCTCGAGGAACCCGCAACCTCTTCAGAGTCCGAAACCCCGACCAAGGCGAAGAAGAAGGCGTCACGGAAATCGAAGTCGACCACTGAATTGGAAGAGGAGTTGGTCCCAGCCCCTGAAGGCACTCCAATGAAGATGATCTCCAGAGGCTCTTGCATTGGATGCAGAATCGGCAAGCTTAAGGTGAGTACCGTCGCCAGAGACACCCTTCACCAAACTAACAAGATGCAGTGTGATCGAACAAAGCCTACTTGCGATGTGTGCGAAGAGGAAGGGCGTGACTGCCAGTACCCGCTGGTCAAGAGTGCTGCCACGAAGAAGAAATCTACACTCACGGCCGTTCAAGTTGTTAGTGACGACGAAGACGACGCGGAGGCTGACGCAGAGCCCGAGCCAGAGCCTGTTCCAGAACCACAAGAAGAGCCAGAGCCTGACGACATCGAGACTATCGACTACACATCAAACATGCCCGTCGCTAATATGCTGACTCCCGCAGCCGACACGGCAACCCAGGACTACTTCAATTCGGGACCGAGCGATCTCACGTATGGCCAAGGCTCTTCAAACGACATGGGCCTGTCTCATGCCGTAAACACTTATCCGGAGCCATCAGCCACGGTCTCTTTTACGGATCAGCACACAGTCACTTCGTCTTATACGCAACCTACGCTGACACAAACTGCGAACTACACTCAGCCGACTATGGACACCACATCATATACCCAGCTAGCCGTCGCTGAGACCGTGAGTTACACGCAACCCGCGGCCAAGAGCCCAAAGGCTTCACGAACTTCTACAGCCACAAGGCGGAGTCTGCCGTCCGGAGCTAGAACCTCTACGACAGAGAGTGCTGTCCCGCTTCCCAGCTACGCGCAGAACTGGGCGACATCGCCGCCAAAGGCGCCAGCAAATACTGTGTCTCCAACGATGACTACCAGGCAACAGCCCCGCACAAGCTCAAGGAGGTCTACACAGACCCCAGTTCAAGCCGCTGCTCAGCAGTCCAACTTCAATACTACGCAGCAGACGGCGGCTCATGCTGCCATTCAGCAGCAGCAACAACAGCACCGCCCATCTCCAACTCCGCAAGTCGCGCAGTCTGTCACACCTGCTCAAGTGTCTCCTTTCCAGGCACCTGTCCAGACAGCTCGAGCTAAGAGCCGAGCGGGACAAAGAGCGTCAACGCGGACTCCCGTTAACACCGATCCGCGACCAACTCCGTCTCATCACACGGTGCAGCAGTCCACCACTGTCGATACTCAGCCTATGGGCAACGTGTCTGGCTACAGCAATTACAACACCAAATACTCGGCTACGAGCAATAACAATGCAGCCTCTGACACGAGGCTCGCATACGAGCCTTACACGGCGCAAACAACGCCGGCGACCACATCCACCTACCCTTCGTACGACAACACGTACGATCGAAGCAGTACAGCCCAAAATACGAACGTTGCGTATACGCCGACCAACAATTCTCGTTCTAGCCAGTACCAGACCCGCAGCTCCCAGTCTCACAACAATACAACTCCGGCTGCCTCCTCTTATTCGCAGACACCGACCACGACCCAGCAACAAACCGCGTCCTTGCAGTCGTTTAACATGCGTGCTTCAGCAACTGGTACTCATACTCGGTCGTCGTCAAATAAATACCAACAGCAGCAGCAGCAGCAGCAGCAGCAATCACAACAGCAACAGCCGCAGCAGACGCAATCTTACGGCTCTTACTCGTCGCAGACGCAACAACAGTCGGCTCAGCCGGACCAGCACAGTTGGTACGGCTTTGGTTCAAGCACGACGTCATCCACGCCGGCCAATGCAGCAGGAGGATACGGCACTAGAAGCAGCACTTCCAACAGCTACGGAAGCGGGACTGCTCATGCCAGTCAGGCATACCAGCAGCAGCAGCATTACGGAGGACTCAACATGTCGGGCCACAATTACACGGGAACCGACAACGAGATGTACGAGTTGCTTAAGCTGCACAACTCTGGTCGTTAGTGGCTTCCCGAGGATGGCGTTTGACGACTTATTACCCAGCAATGATTTCTGGTGCGCACTTACAACCTACATACCCCCATTGTCAGTTTTCGTGGCGGACTATATCTTGCTTTTGTATGGGATTACCAGGGGTTCAGGGAGGTGGTTGTGGTTCATGAGCAAAATTTCGGGTCTGAAGGGGATGGCCAGAGACGGCAATATTAGCGTACTTCGTGGAACGCTTGCCTTGCCAGTTTCTCTTCTTCATAATTGCTCTAGGTAGCAGATAGCATTTCGCAGACAGCGGGCTTATTCTACACGAATGAATGAATGCCTCTTTGCCCAATACTTGTGCTCCTTTCTCATGCTGATAATCACTGGTGACGACTTTCCTGCATCTTGATCATATGTTAACAACCTCAAGATGTGGAAGGGTATCGAAAGACGTGATTTACGCCTGTAGTACTGGACAGATAACTTTCAAGTCATCAGATGCCTTGGATTCTCATTCGGTTGCGAGGTCTAATGCCTGCATGCAACCCACCTCCCCGTCTCACCCCTGTAATGCTGATGCTCTCAGCCGCACAACTTCCAGGTTCGCAGCGACGTATCTAGAACCTCTTGATTACCAGTGCTCTGGTCTAGACCAAAGTGGGAGAGGCTTGGTGTCGTCGTCCAAGAGGTCGACTGCGACTGGCCGATGTTGACGTGGTAGTCTTGATATTTAGAGATGTGTCCGGCACGCTCTGGCTGGATGGAAGAATGACATGAGGTGGACTCTGGTTGGGTAGATGAAAGGTCTAAGGTGTACGTTCCTGGGCCTGATCCTCATCCGCATCCCTCTCCGCTTGAACATCGCCTTCTCCGAATCGCTCAGTATCCTATTCCAGGATTCAGTCGTTCACCCCCTGTATCTGAGCATCATGAAGGTCAATTAGAGTGTTTCCGTTGGCGTTGTACATGTGATTTGCTCCGTCACCTCGATGAAGACAAGTACCGGGGACTAGGCTCATAGGATCTTGTCCATCTCGCGGATGACGGCACTCTGGTTGTGGCGAGCCTCGTCTAAGGCATTCTCTGCCGCAGCGAGCATTTTGCGGACATTGGCTTGGTAATTGAGCGAGAGATTGGGTCTCTGAAGCACCTCGTTGTAGAGACGGACTGCCTGCTCGCCATGCTCAACGCAGTCGGTGGGCGATGCCGCGAGGAGCACGTGCATGCCAGCTTGATGAACCGAGATGAGATGCGGTTCCATCAACAGCTGCTCAGCCAAGGCCTCCGCATTCTCACGATCACCTCGGCCGTAAATATCGCATATGTCGTTGAATCTCCACTCGAGGGTGGCTGCGACACGGTTAGCGCATGAAACAAAACATAAGGAGAAGACTTTACTGCTGAGATTGTTCATTTCGACGGGAGGATTGGCGATTGTAATCGGAATGCTGAGGGTTCGTTGTCGCCCTCCTCGTGAGATGAAAGTTGACGTCTGTCTCCGGGTACGATGAAAAGTTGGCGTTTGCCTCGAAATCGTGAGATGGAAAGATTCAGCGGCACCAACACCGGCTTCCAGGTCGGTGCAAAAATATGTTTTTGGCCTGTGCTTGAGGACCTCTTAGCGGCTCGTGCCAGAGAGATGAAGGAAGTTAGGGTTGCTGCCGCGCAACTTCCTTAGCAAAAGGCATTGATCTAGCTCTGGTTGATGATCTAGCTCAGATCAACCAGAGCTAAGACAGGTATCTCCCTCTAAAACCCAGTTCATGGTGTCCAGCTTTTCTTCTTCTTTTATTTTTCTTTGTCTTTTTGCCACCCACTTGAAAGGTGACGAAGACGCACTACAAGCAATCATTGGCAGATTGTCGCAGGTAGGCACCTAGGTTGGGACTGGTGGACTTGACGGGAGTCCCAGGTACGTTACCTTATGAGTGAACGCAAACGACCTGGCTAGATGGCTAATAGCATTCCCACGAAATAGCCCATGCTCAACAAACGCCCTTCTCGTGTCGCTCCATATAGGCTGTATACGTGTTTATGTAAACGAAGGCGTGTCGACAAGCTCGAGAAAAGGTGAAATCTTATTTACGCAAAAGACATAGGTTGAACATGATAGCTTTAACAGCCTACGAGGCATATAGCCGGTGCAAATCAGCCCGATAAACTGAGCTTAGGTGAGATCTTATGAACAGTTGGTAGGAAAGACCTCCGTATTCTCATAATTGCCACAGTCACATTGGCGTATCAAACGGGGATGGTTCCCGTTTGGGCCTCCGGAACCAATACTTCCAAGGCCTCTTAAGTTGAAGAACTTGAGAGACGAGCCCCTCCTTCTGTAATGGCGAGGGCAGTTGCAATTGTGAAGTAATAATACGACTTTGCAAGTTGCCCGAGTCATGAATAGAGTTGCGGGAGGCAGGGAATCGTGGATCATGAGGTGATGTGATTGATTGCGAAGTTGCCAAGGTAAGTTAGCGCGAAAGTTTTCAATTTAATTCAATTTATCCTCGATGAACGCCTGGTCGTACCTTTCTTAATGTTGAATGCCGAAGCATCTACGGGCATCTTGGTGGGATGAATCGAGGGTTGTCTTGGACGCCATGATTTACAGGCATCGGAATGGGCATCAGACAGAGTGACTCTCACAAGCCCTTGCATAAGCATTCGGAAGCAGATTTAGTAGCAAAATATGTGCGCTTATGATAAATATGTACGCGGTTTCCCAATGTGTATGTACAAGAATGTCTAAAAGTCTCGAGGGTCGCCCAAGACACCGAATATGATCCAGCCCCCAAACACTTTGTCTGTGTCATTTCCGAAGCTCGGAAATTCCTCAGACAACTCTTCAACCTGTTCATGATGAAGATGTGCGAAAACCCGTCAAGCGGGTGTTGCGCCAGACGCTTGGCCGCAGCCGAAGATGCTTAGCCAGAGCAGGTGCCGGCCTTGGAGGGCTCGCAGCCACCGGCGCAGCCATTGTACATCTGGCACTTGGTCTTGGCGTCCGCACAGACATTCTTGAGAGTGGCGGTGTCCTTGTAGTTGGCGTTGATGCCGGCGAGCTCGCCACCGTTCTTCGCGGTAACACCCTGATGATAGTTAGCAACCTGACGATGAAGAACGGGATGAATAAACGAACTTCCATGTAAATATTGCGCTTACATTGTGTCTTGCACTGTTATTTCAAGTTGTCAGCAATCAAAATCGTGTTGTGGTGATGTTGGGTGGTGTTGACATACGTTGCCGCACGAGCGGTACAACTTGCCGTAGTCCTCAACGTAGTAGTTGATGACGTTGACAGTACCGCATCCATTGTGCTGGATAACCTTATCAGAAGCGTGGTAAGCACCACCGCCAATGATCCAGGACTCAGCTCCGGCCTTGTCGTTCTTGATCGAGATGGCATCCTCGCAGACGTCCTCGAACCAGACGAACTCGAGGGTGCAGTGACCGTTGCAGTGGACACCCTCAGCCTGGTTCTTGCCAATGATGGCGTTCTTCAGAGTACCGCCGGCCTGGATGTAAAAGACGGAGTCCTTGTAGTCTGTTGAGAAGCAAAAGGTCAGAAAGTCGGCATCGGTCTCCAGGGCGGCTGGACAACTTACCACCCTCGCTCTGGCCACCGCAGGCACCAGAGCCGCGGTCGAAGCGTTGCCACTTTCCGTCGTAAACCTGGCCAGCCTTGATCTCAATGTACGACTTGGAGGTCACGGTGCCGGTGGCCTTGGGGACACCTCCGGTGTAGCCGTTGCAGGCGAGGGCGGGGACAGCGGCCAACAAAGGCACCAGACCGAACTTGACAATCTGCATCTTGACGACTTGTTGTATCTACACACGTGTTTTATAAAAGAAGGAATGTAGTAGTTGGTTTAAGGTTGAGGGAGTGAGGGTGGTGGGCAGAACGAGTTTCCGAGAAGGTCGGATCAGACGCCGACTTATATACAAACCTTACAAAGACAGAGATCCCTTGTTGAAGAGGAGTAGGCCGTCGGCTTCATTCTCGACTGGTCCCACGATTCAGAGCAGGTGTCCAGGCAGGCTAACCAAGACTCGTTGTGGCGCTGGGGTCGACGAGCTAATTGGTCCGGGGTGGAGACCGAGGGATGGGGAGGGGGGTCTGCTTCGAGAAGGCAAACTCGGGCTATTGGTGGACATGAAATTGCGGGCTCGGGAGATGCCTGTATGGTTTCTTTTGCGCGATGCTAGGTTGGCGATGGAGACTGTCTAAGATTTGCTCCGCGTGCCGGCGTTGGCGTGAAAGTTTGGCACTTGTGGGATTCCGCGGTAGTGGTATCTCTGGGTCGTTCCACAAGTTACAACTGATATTCAGTAGCAATCAACACCGCATGCAAGGGCGAACACAGCGCGCATGATGAAACTCATGGATAACGCCAGAACGGAGAAACATGCGAGTGAGAGGCACGGATGATAACGAGCGAGCCGCCAGCCGAATGTCACCAAAGGCAAAGACGGACGTCGTAATGTACCCTGTCAATATTATTCCTGGGGACGTATACTCGGTAAGGTGACGCTGGGACGGTAAGTCAGAATTCGGTCTCCGGTATGAAGCGGCCCAATCGGAGAACAATACGAGACGTTCATGAAGAGATTAAGCTACGTGGTGGGATTGTCGATGGGAGCCCAGAGACCAGGTTGTCTCAGGGGCGAGGTTACATACCAAATGCTCACAGCGGGACGCATCCCATGATCCATCCTTCTGGACGCCAGACTGAGTGACAGAAAATGTCTGACAATCTGCACCAATGACACGTAGCGTAGAAGAGTATTCCGACGTCAGATGGTTGTCAAGACTGAACCGTGGTTGACACCCTCCTCTCCCTGCGGTCTGTTGTGGTGTGGTTTGGCAAGGCGGAGTTGCCAAGACTTTAAAGTGCTCTCCATGTGCGCAATGGGATGGATTGCCGCAGCTAACAACCTGGTCCGCTGCTGGATGTTGATTAACGCCAAGACCCAGCTCGCCTCAATTGCACTACCAAAGAAAATTGCCAGGAGGCATTGCCCCGCACCAACATGTTGGATTCTCTTCTTCCTTTTCAATGTTCACCATCGCCGGTTGTTGAAAGAAGAATCGACCGAGCCAATTGTTCGTCACGGACCTCATCGGAAGCGGTCTATCGGCCCCACCGCGACCGAGACCGACCGCCCTTGCTGTCGGTTGCCTCCTGGCCTTGCCTAACCTTATCCATCACCCCTGTTGTTGCGCCCGATGATCTGTTGCCTGTTTGACGGCTGTCATCTGAACTTCTGAACCAAATTTGTTCCTTCTTCCCCTTTCCCACCAGACTGCAGTCTGTTGGGTGCCGTAGCCGCTGTGTTGGACACATAACACAACTATTCGACCGTGCAAGATGTACTCCACGTGCCCAGCCTTTTGATAATGTCTTGGCCTTCCTTCTCATCTAAAGCAGCGTTTTGGATCATCTCCCGCTCTCCCGTCCCCGTTTCTGAGGCTATGCTGAATGTCAATCCGGCTTCTCTCCGAACGCACAGGTATCTCGGAGGTAAACCCCCATCGTCCCGCTTCGCCTTGTGGCACCTCGTCCACCTTGCCGGATTGTGGTATCCATTACACCTGAAGCCGTTGGAAATCACCGGCATTTCCGCTGCGATTTAGCACTCTTCGCTGGCAACTCCAGTTTTCGGCATGCTCAAAACATTGCCCGCCCTCATTATTGGCAGCGCTTATTCCCGATGAGGCTTCTACCTCCGCTGGCTGGCTGGCCAAAAGGGGTGAGCAAGGCGAGTTTTCCCCTGAAACCCCAGTCATCCAGTACCCTGTCTACACACCCCACGCGCGAATTCTCCATCTGCCCAACTCCCTGAGACCCATCGCTGGACAATGCAGCAAATATGTCTGTGTGAGGATGGAAGACTGGTATCTTTCACCATGAGTTCGAGTAAAGACGGTACCATTCCTCGCATTAAGATCACCCACATATTATGAAGTCATCAAATCAAGCTCATCTGGGCTGCCTCTTCAACATCCCCTAGCTTGATTACCAAGTCAGAAGCGACCTGCTTTCACCGACCGCCTAAACAACGGAATCCACTGCATCCACCGAAAATAGCCAACCTTAGATGTAAAGGCTCATTCTTTGGTTGTCGGAAATTCCCCACGCTTTCACAAATGACACTAGACACGAAAGTGTCAGCTACAGAGTCAAGTGACAAGTGACGCCGGCAGACAGGGCCCAGAAGCCCGGAAGACAAATGGAGGCGTCTAATGTTGTCACACTGCATTATCAGCCTCAGTAAACTGCCACGAGATGCGCCCGCACCGTGTCGACCTTCCGTGCCGAGCAAAGGAAACAGCCCACCGAGAGAGAAGCTCATCAAATAACATATCAACAACAACACCCGTGAGCTTGGCTCACTTTGGGGTGCATCTCGTCAATAATCCCACCACTGAGAACTTGAAACAACTCAAAATTCATAAGGGTGATCCTTGAATGCTCCCAGCCCCTTATGCGCGCAAGAGACTGCCAGAGAGGTGAAAAGAAGAA
The DNA here is from genome assembly GCA_027406105.1 of Colletotrichum endophyticum. Lineage (NCBI taxonomy): Eukaryota > Fungi > Ascomycota > Sordariomycetes > Glomerellales > Glomerellaceae > Colletotrichum > Colletotrichum endophyticum. The sequence goes on from JANVYF010000005.1 coordinate 2,307,560, forward strand.
GAAAGTTGCGCTCCTTCTTCGGTTTGCCTCCTCACTGTACCCTGCTGCCAAGCTTTCCACGATACTACGGTCATGGATACCAGCACTATCAGGTCTTGGCAATCTCCAATGCTCTAATACCACTTGGCGCTCACCGCACCAATGTCTTCGTGGTGCCAATCTCCGCGGTCTCCTGCGGAAAGTCACCTTAGCAGTCGAACAGACGGCTTGAGTCAAAAGAAAAGACTTTACTCGGGAAAAGGTGCCCGATATCCCGCTTCGATGGTAGCATCCAGCAAGTTCACATGACAAGCAGAATTAATACGTATGTACTGGACTTCCTCGATCCCGCCTCCCGGCCCTCCCCTGAAGACTCTCATATCACCATGGTGGACCCAGGCTATCCCTTCCACCGAGATCACCCTCCAGATCTCAACTTAATCGTATATCACAATTGTTTCCATTTACGCCCCTCTCGCGAGAGGTTCACCATGGCGCCGAAAATCATTTACATGCTTCACTGCTCACAGACAATCGGCCTGCTTGGCTCTACTTCAGGTGGAAAACCAGGGGGATGAAGAGGTACAGCCCTTCTTGGCTATCTCGTGTTGGGAGACCATCAGCTGTCGGTCATCGTGAATTTTCTAGAGGGCGGGCACTCTGAAGTGCCCGGCGTATCCCCTGAAGCCTTTGCACAATTTTGCGACAATCATGCCGCCCTAGCCGCTGCCGGAAAATCTTAGAACTCGAGGGATATAGTATAATGCCAAGACCGCGGTTGACTATTTCATACTTCGAAGGAAAAATTCTGCCCATCGCTACCAGCAAAAGCCGCGAAGAAGAAGTAGCACGACCCTGCAATTGCGCTCATTCCGCCACTTTCGGGCTTCCATACGGAACACCGACAAGGTCTTGGCCCTACGGGGCTCAACCGGGGGCGAGGACTGGCTACCCTTGGCGCTCTGTGGATCCTTCTAAACGGCGGGCCATCCGGCCCCATGCTGTGCCATTCCCGCCGCTGGTGACGGTGAGTCCTTTTCACCGAGGTATTATCGATAGAAACCTCACGGGCCAAGACGCGGCCCCCTATCCATCGTGAGTTATGGAGATCTGGGTGCCTCGGGAGCCCCTGCGTGCGGCTACTACCTCTAATGCCAAGCATATCCGAGATGGCCTTTTTCAACGACCCCAGTCTTGGCGCTAACTCAGAGCGGGCAGATAGAAAAGGGGTTAATCTGAATCGCACTTGCACGTGCGAAAACTGTGTTCTTCAGAATACGAAGTCATAACGGGTCGCAATGACTCGGATTTGAAGTCGTAAAATATTCGGTACCAAGACCTCAGCCAGCGGCATGCGTCAACGTCCCACTAGGTAAACGGTGAGCCACTCTGGGAAAACTCAAATGAAGACCTAGATCGCAAGAGGTCGTCTTGATGGAATGATCTTTTGATTGACAACTGCCAAACTGAGGTATGTCTCCGACGAATGAGGCCTGGTTGCTCCCGGAGCATCCGACTGGCGGAAGAGACTAGCACGTGGTGTCCATCGAGTAGATGCATGAAGGGCCAGAACAGAAACTGATGATGCTTTGTTCAGAACCGTCAACCACCAATGAGTTTCACGAAAGAGAGAGTTGCTGAATTAATAGAAAAACATGAAACTTGCCCTTGTTACGTATCGGATGATATTCTATCAAACGGTCCATCCTTAGTGTATGATCAACTTGAAAATCCCATGGCTGACCAGTTTTTCAAGACCTTCCGTTTTATGTCTTCTGGATACGAATTCTCAAAGTCGACATGTTTGAAGTTCCTGGGCTTGATGTATTCTGACCTGATCAGACAGTCCGAAACAAGCTTTCCACCCCGTCTAGATGCACCAGGAATCTGAGACATATAGGGAGTCAGAGGATGGCACCCAACGTCGTCAAACATATACTCATCATGGACTGGTCGGCAGCGAGTCGTAAAAGCCCACATGACTTTGTCCCAGTTGTACACGTCAATGTCGTCTCCCACTAGTAGAATACGGTTGATGAGCATGCAACTCTTGTTGTGGAAAGCGATGCTGCCGAGTTTCCGACAAAAGTCTTCTGGAGTTGTTTCCATTTCTCTCAATCTATTTGTATCAACCTGCAAGGCACACCATGTTGCTAGCGTCTCGACGGGAGCGAATGCTTCTTTGATGGGGAGGCCGTGTTCTTGGCATAACAGGAGAAGCTCAGGTGCTGCTAATTGAGCTGTGGTATGCTGTACAGAAACGAGGTGTTGTTAGACTTTTTCTCAATGATTTTCCATGTTGAGCAAAGGGTGCACTCACAGACTCGTCCACAATGTTTCCCGGGCAGGATATGGGAAGTATTGGGTTATCTCTGTAAGTGATTGCCTCAACTCGGAACAAGGGCCCCATCTTCTGTTCGTTATCAAAAACCAAGGCTAGGTAATCACCGAAAGGACCTTCCGGCCCTTTCTTTGTAAACGACATGGTGCCCTCGAGGACGACTTCGCTGTTCGCGGGAACCAGCAAGTCACTCAGCTCGCACTTGACCATATCGAGGGGTTTTCCAGTCACGGCTCCAATGTATTCACTCTCAGATACACCCTCTGGAACGGGCATTGACGCAACAATGCTGGCGATGGGAGGGACCCCCAAGGCAAGCGCCCAGGGCATCTCGTTGCTCCCATTCTCGATCCATTTGTCGCGGATGATGGAGTTGTGTTGTCCACTGCCGACGAGACAAACCAGATGCTTTTGATCATGAACCATGCCGCGGAAAATTGACCAGTTCGTCCATGACTTGTCCGGCGTTTGGAGAACGTGGATTCCATACGTCTGCAAATACTTGCCGCCGTCACCCTCGTGAAGGTACGGCGCCGGCAAATCTTCCAGGTTGATCTCATCGCCAAACATCTTGTTTTGCTTGCATGGCCCAGTCCGGAGGACGTTTGGCGGCAACGGGGCCGCCTTCTTCCAAGACATGAATCGGTCTGAGATTTCTTTCCAGCTCGACTTGGGTGGTAGACCCAGGTTTCTGGCAACACGTCCGAATCTCTCGACTTCATATTGCCGTAGACTAGCAGCGTTTCCAAACATGCGCCACAATCCGTTGCGGGCGCCCTTGACGTTGTTGAACAATGGTGCTTTATCGTTGACCTCACTGACTCTACGCACGATGGCGCCGACCTCTAAGTGCGGGTCAACTTCGTCATTGATCTCAGCAAGGTCGTTATCGTATCGAAGAATGTCTAGAAACTTTCTGAAGTCCAATTGAGCCTCGATGGCGTCAGGCTCGTGGGACTGTGTGTCGGGCGACCCCCGTGGCTTTGAGTGCGAGTAGTTGCACTTGAAATGTTGAGCTGCTGCGAAAGGCCACTGGTAGACCTTTCTCAGCCTACCGGCGGCCGTTGAAGAACGATATAGGGTCGTTTTGAAGGTCATGATTGTTGTGTTTGGGAGAAGGAAAAATCCGAGACACGTACTTCGAATTGGTTCAGGGGCCAGTTCAGTTCATTGGGTGTCATGTACGGGTGGCTTGGTGGGCTGTTACACAATGATCATCCATATGTCATCAGAAAGCCTATCAACTATGATAACCATGGCGATTGACGGGCACAAGCTGTTTCATGATCAGTTGTGTGCGTCGACGCGGCAGCTAATGCTAAGTTTTCCCGTGTCCTGCAGTGGCAAACAGGGAACACGGAACGTTCCTGCAGTGTTCCTAAGCCATTCCGCGGAATAGGAATGGTCGCCACCACCCCGTATAGCTGTGCGATAGCCTATCGCGCATGTCTTGCCGTGCTTCGTGCTTCGTGCTACAGGCTCAATCTCATGCTCTAATTGCTTGAATGCTTGAAAGTTGGGGAATAAGGTGGTTGGCATGGATACTTAGGTAGGCCAGAGCTGGAAATAGTGACGGTTTGTGGCGCACAATTTACTCAGTTCGTCCATGTTCAACAGTAAATTTATCGCTCATTTCTGATTTTCAGCCTAGCAGATATAACGGTCATAATGTCTCAACGATTTGCCCGGGTAGATTTGAGGACATTGAAGCTCTTTACGTCGTCACAAGTATCCAATTTGCCTCCACCTCCCCAAGGATCTTCACGATATTCTCTTTCAACGGCTTGTTGCCAGCTAAAAGTCAACCAAGGAAAGAAGAGGAAAGACTCCCGTTGTTTATCGTATTCCGCGTGCCTAACCCACCGCGATAATGGGTCCATCTCCCAACTCACACCAACCAACGAAGACCACATTCGATACGTACAACCGCGACCGAAACGACTGGTCGTTGGTATCACCGGCGCCACTGGTACGCCATTTGCAATCCGGCTGCTTCAAATACTGCGTGAGATTGGTGTCGAGACACACTTGATCATGAGCAAGTGGGCGCTCGCGACATTGAAATACGAGACGCCCCTCAGCGAGAATCAGATTCGTGGTCTAGCGTATACCAACTACACTGCGCGGGACATGTCGGCACCGATTGCGTCTGGATCGTTTCAACATGATGGCATGATCATCGTGCCATGCAGTATGAAAACCCTGGCAGCTATCCGAGCTGGGTTTGGAGACGACCTGATATCCCGCGCCGCGGATGTTACCCTCAAAGAAGGCCGGCGGCTGACGCTTGTTGTGCGAGAAACGCCACTGAACGATATCCATCTCGACAACATGTTGTTTCTTCGACGGGCCGGGGCTGTCATCTTCCCACCCGTACCTGCGTTTTATACGCGACCGAAGACTTTGGAGGATATCATTGACCAGAGTGTTGGTCGGATGCTGGACTCACTGGGCTTCCACATCAATAGTTTTGAAAGATGGGATGGATTTCGCAAAGACTAGGGCTGTTGTTTGGAAAAGAATTTAGACGCGCATATTCATTCCTCATACAAAAGCTCCCCCTCCGAGAAGAATGTCTGACTGTCCACAAGCGGCCAATCGCAGAAAATTGATCCAGTTCCTCCAAATACCGCCGCTGGACTGGCAATAGTTCCATCAAAGCCGGAGTTGGCTGCATCAACTGAACCGGGAAGAAACGGCAAATCTTGCATGAAGTCGTTTGAGAATGGTGTATAAAGGCTGCTTGCGTCGTTACCTTCGATATTGATGTCGTTATTCGGCATTCCGCCTTCTGCTACTTTCGGTTCTATCGTTGACAAGCAGAATGGGTCCTGCAGACGCTGTGCAGACTGCGTGACCACCCTAGTCTGCATGCTACCCAGCTTTGATGCCCAGGATGCACCGTTGAGAGTTTCAACTCTTTTTGGTACTCGCATAGGGCGCTCTTCGTCATCGCAAACAACTTTGAGCTGCATCAAGGGTTCACGTATGAGTAACAGTCTCTTCCACAACTTGCGAGATGCTCGTGATGCGCTCTTGTATGCCTTTGCTAACTTGAGAGCCTTCCTGAAACTCTTGCCCACGGTGTCAGAAAAGTTCTCAGGCAAATCAGGGGCTAGAGTGCTGTGGTTTTGAGCGACGTGGGCAACCACGAGGGACATGAGAGCGCATGCGCTAACAAGTAGGTGGACGTAAAAAGGCTGTTGTTTCCGGTAGACATCCGTGGCCTTGTCTAGCCTCGACAATATGTTAATCGATTCGCCTGAAAGCCTCAAGGCAGACTCAATGTTCTTCCTGCTGCCAGGTGTCGGCTTGTTGGTGAAGAAAAATGGGCGGAGAAGCATGCTGTGGGCTGCATTGGCTCTTAGGTTGAGAAGGACTGCCCAAGATGGTATGCGGCGGATTGGGGTCATGACGAATACCTCGTGCTGTCTGAGGTCAAAGTTTCCCACAGAATTCTTTCTCCACTGCTCAATCTGGAAATTCAGGATGTCGAAAGTCTCATCTTCATCGTATGGCTGACCGGTTGCGGCACTGCGAGCAACTGGTGACGTGAACTTGTCGCTGAGTGCCATGAATGCCACCATTGCTCGGAGATATGGAGATTCAACGGACGACTTCATGGCTTGGTGAAAATGCGACTCTTGAAAATGGGTTGGCAACCCTGTAGCCGCGCTCCACTGCCTGTCTAAGACGATCGTTGTGCAGATGACAGCAATAACCTGTACTCGCTCGCGTTCAGATCCTAGAATGTGCTCAGGAACATCGCGACTATGAAGTCCAAGCTCAAGGAGTATGTTGCCTGCTGTCCCACACATTCTCCACGCTGTTCGTGCGTCGTCTCGGAAAAATTGATAAGTTCCCTGTTGACAGGACATGTCAGCTAAAGCGCTTTACCAAGCTTAAGTCAAATAGAAGGGGCTCCTGGCTCTGGCTCACCACTAGAATCGCAATCACTGCATTGTTCACATGAGGTACAAAGGACATTAGTCGTGTTTCAATGTTTTGCCGACAATAGGAGTAAATCTCCCCGTGCACGTCAACACTTGGATGTTGAGTTGGCTCAGCACAAAGCGCAATGGAGAGTACGAGGTTGATGATCAGTACCGACGATTCGTCCATAACTTCGCTGAAACCCGAGTTCGGGGAAAGATCGGCTGCGTACGTGTGAACATTGAGTTGGTAGAGCCTGTCGAGCTGGCTGACGAGATTCTGGATGTCTAAGATGGGATGGAAATCGCCAAAAACCTCTTGATAGGTAGACATCAGCTGTGTAGCTTGTCGCTTTGTGAGATGTCGCGTAAACCCAATCAGCCTCTTTAGAGAGCGGCTAGAATCGTGGCCAGAAGGATCATCATGGAAATCATATCCCGAGCCATTCTCCGACTCTCCATCATCTGACTGAGAGTCCTCTATACTAGGGAGATATGGTCGGCTAGACTGATGGCTGAAGCTGCCTTGCTTCATGCGTATCTGGGCCACATTCAAACTATAGTCTGGCGATGTTGGCCCGCAGTAATGCCTGCGACTGATCGTTTGACGTGCGAGACGCTGCCTTGGGGAAGACTCCCCTTCTGAGGCTTGGATGTCTGAGCCATGTCTCGGGGATTTTGCTTTGTCGATCTGATGGGGTTGGTCTAAAATTGTGTTGAAGCTGTGGGTAGGGGTGTTGTGCTTCTCGACCGACTCCACGCGCGATGACAGGTTGCCAATCTGTTCTTGAAGCTTGCTAACGAGCTCGCCAAGAGAAGTGAGCATGCTGTAGGCCTGAATCAGCATAACATGTACGACAAGCTGCGAATGCATTTCAACTTTATTCACCTTGTTTCGGAGAAAGATCCATACTCCTGTTGTTGCCTGTCAAACGCATCTGATGGCTGTGGCTGCGTGCCTGGCCCTGCAGCTGACGAGCTGCTTGGTGCGTTCGACTCTCTTGAAGCTATTGAAGGTTCGGGAGTTACCAAACTTCGCCGTCTCGCCGGCACATTTACTTCGATATCCGAGTACGATAAGCCATCGCATTCGAGGGAACGAGAGATGCAATATGAGCAAGGAATATCTCCAGAGCATCGACCCTTTCGTCGCCTGCAGGCATCGCAAGCCCGAGTCGCGTATGGTGCTCTCTTCTTCATCGGTTCAGGCTTATCTTGAGGGCCGCGACGCTTGTTGCCGGCTGCATGATTGTCTGCGTTGGTGGAGCGAATGTCGTACATGATAATCAGCATATGCCGCCGAGTGTCGGGATTGCAGCACAAGACGCGTCTGTTGCGCAGAAAGCCCAAACGCTACTTATTTACAGCGTTGTACATCGAATCGAAGTAGAACTATTGTGGAGAATGGGAATATCTGAAGATAACAGACAGCATGGAGTGGGTGTCGAGCTTTGCGGGGGTGGCGCAACCAGCACCACGGGGCGGATAACATCCATGTTGGAGACTTGAATTCGGCCCAAGAGTCAAGCGAATGCTACAAACAGCAGCCAAGGGTGTGATACAGCAGAGACATACTTTCGATCACCTTCAAGAGAGTACAGTTGCCGCTTTTTGGGAATTGACACCGTGACACGTGTTTTCGTTTACTAAGAGAAAGCTTCACAAGCATGATGTCTTCTGCGTTGACCAGGGAACTTGATTTCTGTACCCCATCTGCCTTGCATTAAACACACGTAAAGCTGCGAGATGGCGACCATTGGAACATCCCGGACCACTGTTATCTGAACCCGGGCTTCCAGTCTGAAGATGGGGCCAGCCGATGCACTAGATGACGGGGTATCTGATACAACAGGTAGAGCGCAGTAAGGCCTGGACGCTATTTGCCTCTCGACGACATACCTATGTGATTCAATGCGCCTAAGTATTCTTAACGCCGATGGCAATTCTCCATTTTCATACCTCATTGGTCTGAAAAGGGGCTTTGATTGCAACCGCCCACTTTTAGACTGATGCAGCACATGGCCAAAGGGGTCCCGCAATGATGCGGCACACTTGATCAGTGAGGACACTTGCATATGAGCTAACGGCTTGGTGTTCGACTAATCTTATCGGTGGTAGTGAAAACCGGAATCGGAAACGGAACGTTCCTACGATCCCCTGCTCTTCATTTGCAGGCCAATCAGTAATGGACATGCAGAGTACTGACCAATTGTTTATCAGTGGAACGGACTGTGCCGCTTCCTTCCTCTTCGTCGTTGGTAACCTCGGTGTGATGTTTATGTGATGCTCAGCCACCGATAGGCCCATACCTTACGGTGGACAAAAAGACAGCAGGTCAAGGCTGCGGAAGTGCTTTTCCAGTTGAGACTTCGAGCGTGCTCGCTGAAGCTGTTAGCAAATGGGTTCATGTCCGTACCCCGCTTCCCGGGAGTGCTCCGGATCAGTGCCCCGAAATCGGCCGACAGTCCGGACGATGGCTGTAATATTACTGAGAAATGTGGTAGTGATAGAGACCGGACGCATTCTGGTGTGTATGAGTCCGCTGAAACGTTCAAATACGTGATTTGATCAACTAAAGCTCCTGCCAGTGGGCGGTGTTCTGCTCGGCGAAAGTGTTAATTGTCAGATGGGAAGTAAACTGCATGACAAGTCTTATGTTGATCAAAATCTACAATCATGAAAATCTCCCCACAAGTAAGGGCTGGAGGCGACTTGTAAATGAGAATTACTACCAGGATCCGTTCAAACGGACTTCCAAAATAGCTGATATCCCACTCTTTACAGCTCCAACTGCTGCGGGAATCATCTCTCCCAAGTCTTGAACACTACTCGCCACCCCAGCCCAAGCTTGGCCGCCTGATGCTGCCTTCGCAATACCAGAGTAGTCTGGTGTCGGTGAGAACGATATGTTCAAGTCCTCGTTCGACGAAGCAGCCCCGTAGCCAGAAGGGTGCACCAGCTGGAGCGAGTTGCGAGGGGCGTTCCAACCTGTCGTATATTTATCAGTTCATGTTTCATCACCGATGGCCTCGTCGTCGTCTTCGCGGATCAAACAAAAGAACGTCGAGAGTCTTGAAGCCGGACGAAGAATGAAGTTGTCATGACTTACCTTTGTTGCTCAACACGATCGTCAACGTAGGGAGATTGTACCTGCGGGCCACCCAATAAACTGTTCCTGGGCAGCCAAACAAATACGTGCCATCTCCAACAATTTCGCACACGAAATTCGTCCCTCCACGCTCCTTTTTAATGAAATCAAGAGCCAGTTTTACGCCGAGAGTCGCTCCACCAGACCAACCCAGTCCGCCACCGCCACAATTGATGAGATGGCCGGGTTTATCGACCCTAAGCTGATCGTAAATCTTCGGAGCGTTCGTGACGGCCTCGACGCACCATACGGTCTCCTCAGGACAAATCTTGCGCAGTTGGGAGACGAGATATGACGTTGTGGGATACTGCGATTCGTCTTCCGGTGGTTCTGCCAGAGCGTCAAGTTGCCTCATTCGAATGTTGTGGGCCTCCTCAAGCTCAGACTGTCGATCCTCATGTGAGGGAAGGTGCGAAAGCTGAGAGTAAGTTAAGTCTTGAGATACGTAGCTGTTCAATTGTCGTAGTGCTGTTTCAGAGTCTGCCTGGTAGCGCCGAAATGCTGGGATGTAGTGCAACGGCATGTTTTGCTTCAAGGGATCAACGTCGATGTGGATTACTTTGGCATCGTCTCGAACTTTGCATTGGGTCGGGATCCAAGGCACGTCGCAATCAACGACAAGTATAGCATCAGCTTCCTCAATGCTTGCGTCGCGACCTATGCGAACACCAAGCGAGGCCCGATGAGAGTAAGGGAAGCAAACATCGCTCCCCAAGGCGTCGAGAACGCGTATTCCTGGGATTCTTTCGGCCAGGCAGGTTAGTTCTCTCACTGTTGCGTGATTACGTCCCGTATACCCCACAATGATCAAAGGCCTTTTAGCCTGAACCAACGTCGATATGATCAAATCCAAAGCTTCCGTGGGTAAGGCTGCCGGTGCTATGGGCTCCCAAGCCGTCTGGTTGAGGCTGTAAGGAGGGATTTCCTCCTCCATGACTTCCCGAGCGCCTACTACGTAGACAGGTCCCTTCGGGTTGCTAGTTGCAAACTGCAGTGCTCGATTGAGAACTTGCTTGATGTTCCTGCCGGTTTTGAATTCACCCGTATACCGACAGTATTGTGAGACGATCTGTCGTTGATCGGGAGCATCTTGGAGCCAATGGATATACTCGGTCCGGGATCCGCGTAGCTCTCCTTCAAGTGTGAACGGAGATAGGCCTGCGAAAACGAAGACAGGGCAACGTGCAACCGACGCATTGTGAACCGCACACCCAAGCATCTGAGTTCCCACGTCTACGTGAACGAGAACGCATTGCGGCTTTCCAGTCACACGAGCGAACCCATCAGCCATTGACATCGCAACCATCTGAGAAGTACGTTAGCAGGATTGTAGAATGAGTAACTACGTTTACAATGAAGAACGTTGGTATGGATACCTCACCTCATGAGGACAAGTGATGACTCTGGGAAACTTAACCCCCTTCAGTTGTGCGCCATGTGCCAAAGCCTCCATGATAGCTGGGTGATCTGAGCCGAGGTTGACGAATACATGGGAAACGCCTGCCTAAGAGGAATCAGCCACTTTCTTTGAAGTTTTCTCTGCCTAAGTCGAGACCAAGATTTCCCGATCTCATCGTTGATCTACACTCTCCGTTGACAAATCAAGATTACCTTACCTCGTAGAGGCCCTCGAAGAAGGCGAACGAAGCAGAGTACGTTTCTCTAGAGAATCCATCAGCATATTTTGAAGAAGAGACTTTATTGACCAGATCATTGCTCAAGTATAATCGTTTTTCGATGCGGGAGCTTTGATGCTTCTCGTTGTGCTAGCCAGCCAGCCCATCCCTCTGATTTCAGGTGCACTCACATATCAGCCGTCATTATTTGACAAGTGTGGGCAATTTTCAGTTGCTAACTATCGGCGCCGAAAGCTTTCACTGTCAATTGAAGTTGAGAAACACCCGAGATGTAAGCTGTTGCTACGTGTGGTTTTAGCCTATGGTAAGGCCCCTTCATTTGGGGGTCAGCAAAACTGCGTCTTACTGACCTTGACTCTATTGCCACCAATCAGCAGTGCTTCAATACCAACACTACTGCGCATTCGTTACATCGTTAACGCATGACTGCGGAATACGCCATCAACGTTGACCGGGGCCGAGGAAAAGGCTAGGCGGAAAGCATGTTTGTCGGTTTGCCTCCGCCATTGATACATCAAGCGGAGTAAAAGGATTCCGACGTGGAAAATGCGGAACAATCAAGTCAGATACTTGCAAGCGGCTTTCAACAACAAACTACATGGAATACGTAGACAGAGAGACACAGCGACCAATCTCCTTCATCTAGATAGGTGCTTGTTTCCGTCATCTATTCGGGTCCTATCAGCGCGATTGAGGGATGCTGATAGGTCGCAGGGTGTTCAACAGGTCGTCAATGATCACGTAACTTGATGCCTGCTTCTGAGTGGCTGTAAGAAACTCTACGTCTCTCTTCTCACTCCGTTGGAAGTGTAGTGTGGTTGGTGTTGCATTCCGAAAGCTGAGATGCGGGGTTGGCCAAGACAATTGTTCCTATCACCAACCTTCCGAGATCCTATTCTGATAAGGAATCGGAAAAGATGCAAGGTGCATTAGCCGCTTGATAGCACCCACGTGAAGCATATGTGATCGCTTCCAAAACCGATCAGTTATCGGTATCTTTTGTTGCTTGAACCCGATCGCTTGCGGCTTGTGACATGCCACTACCACATTCGACGTTGTAGAACGCCGCATGAAAAATCAGAATCGACAAAGTCCTCCAAACCCTACCTCTGAATCGTCCGAGACGTGCCGGGCAGTTCTCAGGGGCTGGGGACTTGGGGTATTGACAGAAGTATTTCCCTTGAGGCCGTGCCACTGGAGAACATCACATATCCCCCATATCTCACCTCGCCCTGATCTGCAAGTGCATCCCTCAGAACCTTGGCGGTTTCTCAGCGAATGAAGATCCCGTGAACCTGGGAAACACACAGCGCCCCCTTTGCCCCCATCCAGTCACTATCAGCATGCAGCTGCTGTGTAACCGTTGTGAAAGCACATTGCACCGATAAGTCGGGCGTGGACGCGAAGTGATAGCCTATTGTTCCTCCTGCATGGCGATTGAAGCTGGCATCTTGTCTTCATGGTTGCTCCCGCAGCTTGGTATCCCTCAAGTAGGTGGCTTACCCCGCCCGAGCGGCTGATGAGACTTGGGTCGTATCGCCAGTACAGCCATACCTCCATTATCCGATTCTGTGCGGTGCGTTCCATTCCAACCGAGACACACATCTAATGGTGTAGCGGTAAAGCGGGTATTGCACTCGACCTGGCTTTTGATAAGCCCATTATGTACGAAGCATTGAAAAGCGGCTTCGATGACCACCATGCTATGACTCGCTCACGCAACGTACGACTATCATTTCATGTCCAACCACAATGTCGGAATCCAACATGAAGACCGACGCAGACATCGTCTCAATCACTACTCCTTCGGGCACACATGTCGACCCAGAGGCAGCTCACAACTATGTCATCGATCCTGCTGCTGAAGCAAAGCTCCTCCGCCGTGTGGACCTTCGCGTCCTGCCAATGATATTTGTCTTGTATTTCTTCACCTTCCTTGATCGAACGAACCTTGGCAATGCAAAAGTTGCAGGAATGGAAGCGGACCTTGGATTGAGCACATACGGTTTCAACATTGGTGCCTGTTTGTACTACGGCATCTACTTCTTTGCCGACATTCCCGCCTCACTAAGCGTCAAAAGATTCGGAAACATAGTGTTGCCTCTGAGCTGTATCGCCTTCGGTGTCGTGACTCTCGCAACTGCATTCATTCACAATGAAGCGAGCTTTTTTGCGATTCGACTTCTTCTCGGAATTACAGAAGCCTTTCAGTTCCCGGGGCTGTCATATGTCGTGTCACGATACTACCGGCGCAATGAGGTGACCACCCGAGTATCATTTTTCATGCTTGGAGCCGCTGGACTAGCGTCGGCCTTTGGTGGTCTCTTGGCATCCGGTTTGTTGTCTTTGGGACGAATCGGCTCATCCTACTCATGGAGGAATATTTTCCTGGTCGAAGGGTTTGTCCAATGAACTCACTTGTGTTGCGCCCTTGCTGACCCTATGGCTCCAGTATCATCACCATAGGTGTCGGCTTGTTATCGCTGTACCTCTTTCCAGCCGACCCGTCAAAGACGCGCATCTTCAACGAAGACGAGCGTGCTCTGGCGATGGCACGCATCTTCCACGACCAGCCCGCTATCCGGGAACACAAAGAGCGCATCAGCTGGAAGCTCATCAAGCGCGGCATCCTGAACGTCAATGTCCTCGTGTGTACATGGATGTATACCTGCAACCAGGTCACTGTTCAAGGTCTCTCAATTTTCACTGTCACAATCTTGAGACTCAACTACCCTGACCGTTCTACCGTGGGTATTCAATTACTGTCAGTCCCGCCACCTTTGGTAGGTATGGTCTTCGCGCTTTGCCTGGCATACATCACGATGAAGACGCGAAAGCACGGCTATGCAATTGTTGGATGCGCGACATTGAATGTCATTGGTTACTCCATTTGGCTGGCTTCGAAGAATGTGCAAGCTCGCTACGCTGCCATTTTCATCAACACGGCGGGGGGATACGGGTTTGGAGTCTTGGTGATCAGCTGGTCATTGGCCAACGCCGCTCCAGACACAGTGCGCAACGTCGCAAATGCAGCGGTTTCTGGGATATCAAACATTGGTGAGTGTCTCGGCCTGGCATGCTGCTACTTTCTGTCACCTAAGCTAACGATGCTTGCCTTACAGGTTCCATCGCGGCTACATGGAGCTACATTAACACGGATGCCAAGACGGGATACCGAACCGGTAACAGTCTGAACACGGCTACGGCGGCTTCAGTGATCGTTGCATCTCTGAGCCTGGTAGCTTACCAGACATGGGAGAACAAAAGGCGCGAACGAGGCGACCGTGATTATCGACTACGGTTGCCAGAGGACGAGGTCGCTATCCTGGGACATCTTCATCCTAACTTTAGGTATATTCACTAGGGCGGAGCGACGCTTTTGTGGTTGTAATTGCACGATGTAATTCGACTAAATACTCTGTAACGCTATGTCCATTCTTACCAGATGTCTTGGGTGAATGCAGATCCTTTTATGTTCAAACCCCTGAACCTCTTATTCATGTTTCAATCTCTGCTTTCTCACTTGCCGCCTTCGATATCTGACATGCCTGTTGCAACTGATGTTATAACCTGGCATGGATCATGGTGTCACTGAGTTTCCGCTGGGATGGCGGGCTCAGTATCCGTATTTGTCAATCAACCGTCTTCTGTCTGCAGAAGCACGACGATTTGATTGGCACATCTGCCACAGCCAGGGCCAGGTTCAACTGAGGCTTCAAAATCATGGCCTCATCCTTTCGACCCAGCTTCATGAGACACTCATAGAAGCCATGAAGCGCCCATACGTTGTTCGGGTGTCTTTGCGCACGCGGCAATGTCTCATCGATTCCAAGGTCAGCGCTGTAGACAGAGGCTGCCTCTTCAACGCGGCCTTGCTCCAGAAGCAAAGCCCCGAGCGCGTGGCGTGCTGGCTGCATCCAGCCCCAGGGCTCGTCGTATGGCAGAGCGTCGTCCCTCGCCACGGAGTTCCGCAGGTGCGCGAAGGCGGCGTCATAGTCTCCCTTGCGGTAAGCTAGCTCGCCGTCGAGCATTGCCTCCGCGATGGCGAGTGTCTCCTGGCAAGTGTTGTTGAAAACCGTCCGCGAGATCGGAACAAGCTTCAGAGCTTCCAGGAACAACAGACGCTCCTGCTCGGCTTCCCCAACCCGTCCCGTCGCAGCAAGGGCAACTCCTTTGGCGTAGTGAGTCATAGCAACTGTTGTGCAGTAGAGTTTAGGGTCGTTTGGAAGCTTGAGGCGAAGGATGTCATCCCATTTTCCAAAACGAATGAGTGCGTGCATCCGCATACCCAGGAAGCCTTCAAGCCAGTCGGCCATTGGTGGTGATCTAACTCGCAAAAGGTCCTCGGAAATCGTCGACTCAAGCTCTTCGATCGTCTGCAGCGCGACTCTCGATTGCCCACAAAGCATAGCGGCGTACAGCCTAAAGTGGTAATCGTGGGATCGATAGAGCGTATAGAAATTGAGTGGACCTTCTTTTGCGAGGTACTTGGAGTCAGCGCGAATAGCGTCCGAGTTTGAGGCGATAGCTCGCCGATATTGCCCGCAGAGAATGTCCAAGTGAGTGGGCATATGCTCCAAGTGTCCTGCGTCCGGTACGAGACCACGCAGGTTATCTGCAATTGTGAGCGCTGCTTCCGGGGTGGGTGACATCTCCATCAAGTGAATATACAGATGGAGAAGGCCGGGGTGTCGGAGGGAACCCTCAAGCTTGAAGGTACGATCCATCACGTCTTTGATCTCGAGAGTTCTGGCTCCAGGAGTGGGCTTTCCTGTCTTGTAGTCCCACAGCTTCCAAGGGGTAACATTCATCGTAGCATCCACCCAGAGAGCGACCACGTCCAGATCGTGAGGAAAAGCTTTGAGCACTTCATCCATCGCAAGAGCGTAGTCCTCGTTCCACTTCGAGCAGTCCTCTAAGGGCTTTTCTTGAGGGTATCGGCAGATCAGCGCATCGATGAGAGCGACTTCGACAGGCGATGCATTAGCAGAATGAGCCTTCGCCTGCATGATGGTATGATGAGCCCGCTTCGTCGTGATGGCCAGGTCCTCGCCGTCAAACACCTTCCATGGCTTGTTGTAGTTGGGGCCGAGGACGAAGGCAAGTCCCCAATACGCCATCGCGCAAAAGGGGTCATAGTTGATAGCCCGTTCGAAACATCGTGCAGATTCGTCGTGGTTGAATGCGTACGCCCACGTTAGGCCGCGACTAGCCCAGAGCTGGGCATCTTTGCTGGTACTGCTGACAACTCGACCGAAGGATCCAAGGTTGTAATAACCGTCGGTGAGAGAAATGACTGCTGAAGAAGTGCCCTTGCCTCTCATTTTGGAGATGTCTGGCGCTAACACGGATGAGAGTGATCTTCCAGTATGGTGGTGTTGGGCGATCCGGGGTGAGTGTTGGGGGGAAGGGATGACAGGGCGAGAGTCAATTGGCCGAGACGCCCGTAAGTCAATGATGTATTTTAGGCCAATTTAGTCGACATTGTACATCCGGACTATCGTTTGGCCGTTGTGCTCCCCCTCATTCTACTAGTTCCACATGGCTGAACCTAAATGGATTTGCCCCGGAAACATCGCTGAAACCTAGGGAAGTCAAAGCATGGATTTGTTGAGCGTTCTCGTCCGAACTACTGTGTTGATGCGTTGTCAAATGGACGAAGTGGCACGAGCGGCAATCACGAGGCCGTTGATACCCGTCACCTGGCTTCGTGCCGAGCCATTGCGCTTCCTTGCACGGCGTTCTTCGCTCATTCCAGAATAATAACGGACTGCCTACCGTCGGTGCTTTCCTCCGATGGGACCGGGGTAGTCGGGGACACGGTGGAGCCCGATTGCGGACTTCTGGGCCGACCCGAAGCGGAGGGTGGAGCCCGAACGATCCAATTTCCTCGGAGGTTCTCTGAAAGCACTGCAATTTCATGCTCACACCCTGGATATGCTATGTCGAGGTCTAAATGCCTCGATTTTCCCCTAGTCTTCCAGTTGAATCAAAGCAAAACATTCAAACGTGGCATACACATCTAAATTTGCAGTAACCTCAGCGAATTCTGGTGAACCGACAATGGCCCAGATCAACAAGACGTGAAGGATACCTCATGAATGGTATGGTTGAATAGCTGGAAGCTTTGAAAGGTTCAACTAAAAGTTCACGGAACACATCCTAGTGCTATCTGATGATGATCCTCCTCGTGTGTTCGAAATGTGTCAACAAGCAGTTCTTAGCAGACCCCGTACAAACTTCGCTGAATGTGACAGTTTACAATGCGTCTTCAACAACCTGACTGGAAGATTTACTTGATGTATGTATTTAATTATTGTGGTATGTTCACGACAGGGAGACAATGATGCTGATCATTTCGGAATCAATGAATTGAGATTGCGCAATGCAGCTGTAGCTAAGTGAGATGATCTGTCGTGGACTCTGAAGCATGGGTTCTCATGAACAGTTATTCCTCTAATGGGACTAATCCCAGTTGCTTGGTTATAACCAATTTTCTATGCTATGACACGTGAAGCCTTTCGGGATGTTTCGCGCTGGTAATCGCACCAGACATGCATTTCCAAGCAATGCAAGCATGGGCGAATGCAGTATTTAAACTCATTGAAGCAGGTCGTTCCATTCCTCAGATATTCTGGGCACTTGATAGAAGGGGCCAGGCGTTTATTCCACACTTTCTGTCCGTTGTGGCTGGCCTCTTATGGCTGCCGGCCGAAAGCCGATGCACCGGCTGTAAGCCGAGACCTGGTGTTAGGACGAAACACCCAGGGATCGACATGATCTTTGAACATGTGCTGCTATCCTCCATGTCAACAGCCATAATTATCACTTTCATTGGCTGTTCAGAAGAACAGACCCTTGTGGAGCTAGTTTCTGATAAGTGGTGCGAAGTGCTTTTGGCTCCATTACGGGTCGTCGTGATGGAATCTCGTCTGTGACTTTCGCAGGGTAGCCTGCAGCAAATGTCCGGCCCCAAGCTTGGGAGTCTCCACGTCCCCAGACTCAACAGAGGCTTTTGATGAATCGGGTAGAACAGCCGTGTCTCCCCCGCGAAAGTGATGAAGCTATTGATTAATCTCCGCCATCTTGGGGCAATCTAGGCTCTAGCTTCACGCGGGGAACCTCGGCTATAGGTCATTGACTATTCGCCATCTATCGCTGTTTCTTGATACCCATAGATCTGCCATTCTTGAGTTCTATGCCATATCATGGCTGCTCATGTAGAAAAGCAGCAGGCCAATGTAGAGGCTTTGCCTGATGTTGTCAAAGTTTGGTACAGCCTGATGCTACCATTAACATGAAAACGGTCCGTTTGTAAGAGTGTTTAGAAACAGATGAAACCTTGATGCCAATTATGGCTATCACTGTAACATTTACCGCGGGATGGTTCCACATCCAAGCTCGATCCTCTTACGGCATTATCCCGAGTACTACGAAAGCCTCCCATGCCTCGTCTCCAATGTGGTGCTTGCCACCCAAATTTATCCCATTGGATGGCATTTTGACATTCGTCTTAAGAGCTCTTGGCGAATCTGGGCTCATCCATATATAAAAAGCCCATATATAAAAAGCTTAGTTGTACTTGGCAAGAACCACTTCGAGCCTCAAGCCCTCGAGCCTCACTCTTCGCCGACAACCCAGCAGCTGGCCTGACATTAAGTGCGAACTTTGTCTTGCGTGTTGAAACTCTCTGACATATTTTCGCAGACAGGAGAAGTTGTCGTCGCAAATTGTCCTGCATAAGGTATTCTTCATCAACATGGCAGCATCCGGTAACCAAGACATCAAGTCTCCCGTGCCCGGCGAAACGTCGGCGTTCACTGGAGACGATGGAGACGCCGCTTCGATTCAGCTCAAGGAGACCCAAGAACCAAACCGCATGGCAGAGGCTCAGGCCATGAGCGAGGAGGAGATAGCCGAAGTTGAGAAGAAGCTGAAACGGAAGCTTGACTTTCGTCTTCTCACTGTCGTATGGATCATCTTCATCTTGAATTATCTCGATAGAGTATGTTGAGACTCCCGTAATTACGTCTGTCGGATATAGCGCCCGCTAACAGCTTCTCTTTCACAGAAAAACATTGCCGCAGCCAAAGTCGCTGGTATCAAAGATAGTCTGAGACTCGACGACACTCAGTACGAGACGGCGGTTTCGATCTTGTTCGTCGGTTATATCCTCATGCAAATCCCCTCGAACATCTACCTTACCCAGATTCGACCATCTCTTTTCATTCCCGCTTGTGTCGTTGTGTGGGGTGGCATGTCCGCAGCTACGGGTGCCGTCACCAATCTCTCAGGACTTTATGCCATTCGTTTCTTCTTGGGAATCGTCGAGGCAGCCTTTCTCCGTGAGTGGTCCTCAAGCAGTGTCACCGACCTCAGTAATCTCAGGACTGACTCTTTCCACAGCCGGTGCGCTATTCTTGATCTCATCATGGTACAAGAGAGATGAAATGGGCTTCCGTGGAGCTATCTTGTTCTCCGGCAGTCAACTGGGAAGTGCCTTCTCCGGCCTGATTGGTGCAGGAATTCAACATTCTCTCGACGGCGCCAAAGGTCTCGAATCATGGCGTTGGCTGTTCATCATTGAGGGTATGTGTCGTAGACTTGCCCAACAAGTTCTCCAAGTAATAATGCTGATTGGTACAGGGTGCATTACCATCTTCGTTGGAGTCTTCGCCATCTGGTTGCTCCCCGACTGGCCCTCGACTACATCCTGGCTGACTCCCAAGGAGCGAGCTGTCGCTGAATGGCGTCTGGTCAAGGACGCCGGACAGGTTGACGAAGACGATGAGCCATGGTCATATGGCTTCAAGCTTGCCCTGATGGACTGGAGAGTTTACCTATTTACCTTCCTTTTCATCTGCATCCAGGTAAAAGCACACCCCTTTGAAGTCCTGAATCATGTGTTCGAAGCATTGACTGGATATTTTAGGTCTGCTCCGCGGTCGGCAACTTCTTCCCCGATATCGTCGACACCCTTGGGTACGGGCGCGTTAAGACTCTTCTTCTAACTGCGCCGCCCTACCTCGTCTCTCTCTGCGTCTCTATCGCCAACAACTACTCGGCCGACCGAACTCACAACGCAAGCTTCCACATCATTTGGCCTATGTGCATTGCTATCATGGGATACATAATTGCCGCGACAACTTTGAGCACAGCGCCCAGATACTTTTCCATGTTCTGCATGACCATTGGCGCATATGGCACGAACGCGGTGTTGCTGGCTTGGGTACAGAAGACCATGATTAGACCACGCATCAAGCGCGCCTCTGCCGTAGCCATTGTCAATGCTCTCGCGAACACCAGTCAAGTTAGCTTAGAACCCCGGTTTCAGCGACCCAGACTGTATGCTAATGTGGTTTCTTTCAGGTTTGGACCTCTTATCTTTACCCAGACTCCGACGCGCCTCATCACGTACTGGCCATGAGTGTTAACGCTAGCGGCGCTTTCCTCGCTATATGCACAGCCCTTGTCTTGCGGTTCATTCTCCTTCGATACAACAAGCAGCTCGCAAGTGGCCAGAAGACAGTCGCCCAGGTCATGAAGGGAGAGGCAGTCAAGGCCATTGCAGGTGTGACATCGGAGGAGAATGAGAGAAGAAAGGAGGCGTTCCGATTCGATGCGTAAGTCTCGTCAGGGTTGGAGGTGGCACTTGGGTCATCGAGGGGAAAAAGAGATCCACAGAAAGTCGGTGAGGAGTTCGATGTATCAAGACACAGGATTGCGACGTTCTCTTCAGCATCTGCTTCGTTTCACAACAAAGGCAGCAACGTTTATCCTTTAGGTTATATGTCCAAAGTTTTGCCTTAGCTTCTTGATTACTGCCCTGCAGGCTACGAAACGACCTCAGCATTCTCCTCAAATATGCCTCAAGCAGGAGTACCCGCTTGTGCTTCTGTGACGACACCACCAGTCGTTGTTGGGCCTTGGTAGCCCTTCCTGGCACCCACAAGCCACCATAGGCCAACAAAGATCGTGAGACCACCCCAAATCAAACAGGCGTAGTTCATGGTTTGAGCATTGGTCGGAAGAGTGGAGGGGAAACTGTAGATGACAAACCATACCAGCATGTAAGTGCACGCAACACCATTGATGAAGAAGCCGACCCATCCGCGCATATGGAAGGGCCCGTAAGCCACCCGCTTTCTTCCTGCCAGGAGATTGGGAAGGATAGCTGCGAGATAGGAGCTGCTTGAGAGAAGAATGAAGCTGCCGACGAAGGCGTTGAAAGCAGTGGTGCTGCCGACGTAGATGGCACCGAGAACAGTGACCAGCAATGCCGAAGAGACTGTAGACCACATCGGCATTCCCAGCCGAGGGCTAACGTGGCCCATAAGGTCAGCTCGCGGACTCGCACCGTCACGGGCAAGTGCCCAGAGTGTGCGGCCGCAAGTGATGTAGAGTCCCATCAATGTAAGACCGATGCAGATGAGGACCAGCGCGAGCAATCCAGTAGCGCCGGCAGCAGATCCGGTTGCTTGCCGGTAGATTTCCGCGATAGGGTAAGGGGAGCTGAACAGTGCGTCGTAATCGTTGATTGCATACATGATGGCCACCAAATAACAGAGGCCGGTCGTGAAGCCGATACTCATCTGTAAGCCAAGGGCGATGGGGACGTTGCGCTGGGGGTTCGGGATCTCTTCCGCCAAATGGGTAGTAGCGTCAACGGCGCCAACACTGAAGGCGCCGTTGAGCATGCCGGCCAGAAACACGAAACCGTCCGGATATCCGATGTCGGCGGTCCACTCGGTCCAGACAAAGGAAGAGGATGCGTGCGGCGGACGCCCGTCCCGGCCGGGCATGACCGCTACGGTCACAATCGTGATAAAGAAGCCAGCAATGATTGCAAAAACGCCGAAGTCGTTGATCCGAGGCAATGCGCTGTTGGCAAGGCAGACCACTGCACACGCAAGCCACGTAGCGATTATGTAAACGATGAAGACGTGCCATGGCTTCGCCTCAAACCCATCGTGGTTGAGCGCGTACATCTGCACGACCGTGTTGCCGAAGATGGACGCCATACTCGCGGCGCCGAGAATCCAAGCGAGATAGTTCCACCAACCGGCGAAGAACCCGACGACGCGTCCCCATCTCGGGCCAGGAGTGACGGAAGCCCAATGATAGACACCGGCGGACGAAGGAATAGCGCTCGAGAGCTCGGCGATACTGGCGGCGACGGTCCAGTAGCAGACGGAAACGGCAATGAACTCGTAAAGGACACCGGGCGGGCCGCCGTTGAAGATTGCGACGAGGATGGAGCCCCCGATGGCGGGCCAGACGTTACCGACGACGAGGCCGACTCCGGCGAGTGAAAGGAGGCTGAAGTTTCGCTCTAGCTCCTGGACGTGTCCGGACGCGTTGATCGGCACATCCTGCTGGTCGACCGATCGCGAAGTGATTGCCTTGTCGATGGCGGCGTCGTCGCCTTGCGATTTCTTCTGGCGATCCATTGTCGGCTCTTGCTGGGAATCAGCTGTACGCCTAGAATTTGGTGATTCCAAAGGGGAGTTGCGGG
Organism: Colletotrichum endophyticum; assembly: GCA_027406105.1. Classification (NCBI taxonomy): domain Eukaryota; kingdom Fungi; phylum Ascomycota; class Sordariomycetes; order Glomerellales; family Glomerellaceae; genus Colletotrichum; species Colletotrichum endophyticum. The sequence continues at coordinate 2,330,112 of JANVYF010000005.1, forward strand.
AGAAATTGGCAGAAGCAACAACAGATGGACCTGCGTCGTTAGACATTCGGAACATATGCACCGGCCCGGTGCTGTCTTAGCTCAAGATAATGGCAACTTCGGATATAGTCTCTACGTAACGGATCATATCGGTAACCAGGCTTGTATGTCTGCCATATGTCGCCGTCGGCGCTGTTAGCTCAGGGAAAGTGAGGTGCCCGGCGGCGGCCAGCATGCCAATGGTGCGATGGTGCGACTATTTCGCGGGGGAGAGCTCCTTATTGATACCGGTATCGCCACTAGCTGGCCGAAACCCCTGAAGATACCGGCCCGGGGAAGGATAATTGGCCATTGCGTCGACGGGATGCTGCTTTCTTGGGCTCAGTAAGCGCATATCCCTCGATAAGGGTCAGCAGGTTGCATCAACATGTCTACATATGGTTAGAATCTTGGCCAAGCTTTTCGGGGGCCAAGCCGGCATTCGTGGTTGTTGCTGATAATGTTACGTACAAGAATATGCGAATCTCATCCCCCGCAAACTCGATGGAGACGGTTTTAGCGGGATGATAGATTTCCCATCAATCTGCGCTGGTTCGGCCCACTGATTGCATGGATAGAAGGAAAATCTTACGCGAGAGTTTGACCAAATTTTGCGGGGGAATTTCAACTCCACGTAGGCGCACGTTACGCTTAGTCACATGCAGTATGGGGTTAATCGTTGAAGAAACACTGGATGATCGCTACATTGAACCCCTCTTCAAGTGAATAAACGATGGAAATACTCTATCGAGACAAGTCCAGGGGTATGTTTGCTATTGAAATGAGCGAAGATGGGTTTACATACGGCGGAATAGAGTGCAGAGGGGAAAGACAAGTTGCGCGCTCTAATCTAATGGTGATTTCTACGCACTAAAGAGAAAGCTTTTTGGAGGAACTCGAAAGGAGTTGTTCAACTTTTTGAAGAACCCTTCGGGTATTATAAAAGAATCGAGTCGAGAAAAGACTCTTTTGGAAGCTTACGTACGTTTGGAAGTTCGGACATTCGGACAAACGGGTGTCCGCTCCATCACAACCACCCAAGCCCACACCGCTTCACGCGTCTATCATTGACTGGGGCGAGTCATCGTTCTCTGTTTACTGAAGGCTGTGCCAAGAGTTTTATCTTGGCAATCAGAATAGTTTCGTCCTCCTAGTCTCAGACAGCTACACGTGTACGTCAGCCACCTGAAGAGTTGCATCTAGAGCTTCTGGGCATCCGGGCCCCGCAAGCACCGAGCTCCGAAAACACATCGATCTTCTCCGTATCGTGGTCGGCCGGTGGGAGGCGGACACTCGGCGCCTTGGCACCTGCAAAGTCCCGAAACTCTAGATTAGATCGACTCTTCAACCGGGGAAGAAACACGGCCGGATATTAATGACCACGGCGTTGAGTGGGTAACAGACTTCCCGTGGCAGCGTCGATCACTTGAAGTTACATCCCGCAGACTTTAGTCATGAACCTGTCCAAACTTTGATGGACAAGAGGGCTCAAAATGAACGTCACATTATCCACGACACTTGTGGCTGAGTTGACCCAGCAAACATGGGAAGTCTTTCATTCTGGCCCCTTTGGCAGCCCGTTCTAGCCATCGTTGGGTCTTATTTGTAGCTATGTGGATGGCGTGTTGTTGCTTTTCGCGCGCTTCATTTCTTCATCCATGTACCCCTTGAAAAATGCCGAATCGATGTATTCACGTATGAAAGTCAATTTGGGCAGCCCTGCTCGGTCCTGATGCTTTTCCTGCTTGTGGAATTCAGTAAACTCGTCGACAGCAGCATCGTTGACGTCAACGAAGTCCATGAAGAAGACGAGATCGTTGACATATGGTTGATCATGGTGAGACCGGCCATTCGCTTTGGCCTGCAATATCACACGAGGGCCAGCGGCGTAGACCCAGTCAAAGATTTCTATCTGCTACCTGGTCAGCAACAACAACAAGAAAACTATCTCCCGCCTCTGGCAGAGGATGTTAGGATGAGGCTCCATAGGAGACGCAGAAAGGACACACATTGGCCTCTTTGATCAGGCCACGCATCAGTCCGATGAAAGCAACATGTTCGTCAGCGCTATTGATGCTGTCTTCCTTTCCCGGTGGAGTCATGCTTGAGGGTGCTAGTTCTACAACTGCTTGTTTGCTCATGCAGTCTCTGTTCCCATCAGAATTAAGCAACGAGCGATGGATAGTTGCGCGAGTCGCCCGGAGAAATCTTGGTGGGAGCTTTCGGACAAAAAAATGAGAAGAACTCACCGCACCCGCTCGAGTGAGGTCTGATTCAGCTGTGGAATTGCCTTGTTGATCGCATCAACGTAATTGAACGCTGAACGGACGTAGATGTTGTCTCGGTCCGCTTTGGTTGCTTCTGAAACACGTGGAGCCATTTTGCCTGAGACTTCGGTGATGGTGCTAGAATTCGAACTTGGAGACCAAGTTGCGGAATTTAGGGAAATGCCGAGAAGCTGGGCGGCAGGCCGTGGGGTGATATTGGTGACGTATTGTCTCCATTGGGCTTCGCCCCCAAACTGGATATTCAACGAATAGGCAACAGGGCGTACAATGTATGCGGTACTTTAGCACTGCTAGATCCACAAATACCACTGTTTCAATCGCAGTATGAGTGATCATATTCTGGCCATGCCTCCCCTGAAATGTACGCATAGAGGTCACTAGGAAGTTGCGCACATCTGTCGCGAGCCAGAAACAGCGAGTGCGAGGCGAGAGCTGTGAATTGTCTGTAGGGCATTGACCAGCGAATAGCAGCGGTGGTATCTCAATTCCGATGATATTCACTCAGCAGATCATTTGAAGGATAAAGAACTTAGCCGTGTTTATGTTCACAACTCGGAGCAGGGCCCGCTAGTTGACCCAAGGCCTACATTCTCCCACCGGCTCCCCTAATAAGTCCAGAAACATAACAAGCTGAGACACCGTGCATTCAGTCTACCTAGTCGCCAATGATAGGTCTTGTCTGGCAGTGGCTATGGCCACCGGTGCATGATATGGCAGCTGGCTTGGCCTGGAGGACTCGGTACTTGCCCAGAGTCCGGTCGCCATCGTCCGCTCCAAGATCCAGGTCTCCGAATAGTCATCCAAACTGGTGGTTTGTGGCGATGTGTTCATGCATCTTGGAAAGTTATATATGCAATCACGCCTTGGTGAACATATTTTTTTTAGGATTTGTAGTTCATCAGAAAAATCACCAAAGGCTCAAAGCTCAGACAACGTGAAGCCAGACGAACCCTACACTTCTGTCGTCATTTATCGACCAACGTTTACTTCCTTTGCATCCATATTGCGAGAACTTCGGATTCCTCATTTTTCAACCTGTACTTCAGCAGCATCATGGAGTCGCTACTTCCTACAACGATTCACCTCGACACGTCACTCCTTACTTGGGACCATCTCCTTTCGACAATCACTTGGCTCATCGTCGCATCATGTCTTCTTGGAATTTTGACGCAGCTCACCACGAGGAGATTAAAGGTTCCGATACCTTTGGCGGAGGAAATGTCTGATCCGATTGCAAGAAGACGTGCATACGCTCCTTTATCGAAACAGCTCCTTGACAAGTTTTACGAGCGGGTAAGATGGGATGAGCCTCGATGAAGAGTTGATGGCAGACTCAGATGCTGACAATCAATCAGTTCAAAAACAAGCCTTATGGGTTGGAAACTATGGATGGTAAGATTTTCAGGGTGAATGATCGTCCGGTGACGTTGCGTTGACTTTGATAGGAACCAAAATCGTGCTTCCGCTTCAATATCTCGATGAATTGAAAAGCCACCCAGCACTGAGCTTCAAGGCTTCAATTGACAATGTAAGTAATGCCTTGTATCAGAGCAGGAGACATAAACTCACAAACTTATCAGGACGCGCTCTTGCCTTACACCAGTGTCGGAGGAGTCGAGGCTTGGGGCGCCCACCAGATTCTGGCCAAAATGAACCCTACCCTTGGTAAATCTTATTCGTAACCTTCATGTTGAGACTGAGCTGACCAAATCTACAGGAGCCTACGTTCCCGTCTTCCATGGCTTAATTCAAGAACATCTTCCGAAACTTGTTGGTCTGCCCGCAGGTATGCCGTATTGAACCGCTTTGACCCTACTTGGTAGGAAACTCACTCACATGACGAGTAGAATGGACTCCCGTAAACCTCAGCGAAGCTCTGCTTGAGATGGTAGCAATCATGTCGGCGAGAATCATGCACAGCGAAGAAGCTGCTCGTAATCCGACATGGCTCAAGCTCTCAACATCATTCGTCCATACCGCCATAGAGTACGGGTCAGCCTTGAAGTCCTGGCCGCCTGTTCTCCGACCTGTCGTCGCCTACTTCCTGCCTCAGCGTCTGGAGAAGGAGCAGCAGCTGGCAGGGGGTCGCGAGATCATTGCCAAATCCCTGGCCAGGAAGAAGGCGCTAGGAGGTGCCCCTTTGGAGAACCCACCCACAATGCTAGATCACCTTACTAGCGGGGCACACGCCTCCAAGGCCGATGATCTCGAGCTTCAACTCATTCTTCAGATGACACTAGCGGTTGCCAGTATCCACACCACGTCATCGACCGTCACTCAAGTGCTGTACGACCTGGCTGTTCGGCCAGACCGGGCCGAGGAGCTTCGAATGGAAGTGGTGGAGGTACTTGAGAAGTCAGGCGGTATTTTCACAAAACAATCCCTGGCCGAGATGAAGAAGCTTGACAGCTGGATGAAGGAGAGTCTTCGCATGAGCGCACCAGACATGAGTAAGTCTCCTGGCTTCGATTTCGCTCATATGCAGTCATTATGTTTAAATGTACTGACGGAGTTTAGCCACATTTCAAAGAATGGCAACGAAGCCCTTGACTCTGAAAGACGGCACCTACATTCCTGCCGGGACAAAAATGGAGCTCCCCACCAGCGCCATCAACTACGACCCTGCGATCTATCCTAACCCCGAAAAGTTCGACGGAATGCGTTCATATCGTGAACGCCAGGAGGAAGGCTCGGAACACAGGCATTCTTTCGTCAGTGTCACTCGCACTGAGCTGGGCTGGGGCTTTGGAAGACACGCATGCCCTGGACGTTTCTTGTCCGACGTTGAGATCAAGCTGATGTTTGCCGAATTCCTCCTCAACTACGAGATCAAGAACCCAGAGGGCGAACCACGATTCAAGAACATCGAGTTTGCGACAAACGTCCTCCCAGACCCAACGAAAGAGGTACTGATCCGGGTGCGCCGGTGCTAGCCGATCAACTTCAAGGACTAGAGATTGACTTAACATCTCTCTTCTCTTCCGTGCTGTTTTAATTGTCGAATCATTCAGCCTGTCACTAAATTTTCTTCTAGAATTTGCATTCAACTTGTGCATTAGCTTTCATCTCATCGTGGATCCCTTAATAGAATAGTTCATTGTTAGATTCGTTTTATTTCAACTATATTCTAGAGTACGTCAATGATAGACTAGGAACAAAGCGGTGTTCCGCGTTGATATACGACAAGTAGCACTGCTACCTGTAGCAGCACTGCCTGCAGTGTGTTTGATACGAAGGGCTACTGGATGATATCTTATCGTTGGCCGCACTTTTGGCTTATGTGGGGCCGGTCTGCCGCGCCGGCCGACGCCGGCTCATGTTCCCGAGAAACGGCACTCTTCTCATATTTTGTACCTAGATATTAGGATTGCTGTATTGAAGTCAAAACATATTGGTACACAGCTTCACTTATTTTGTCCAATTTTCGCAAAGATGAGGCCGCTTCCGAGGGGTATCTACACGCCACTCCCTTGCTTTTTCAAGCAGAACGAGGATCTAGGTTCGCTTCCCCCAGAGCGGACATGTTGTAGTGGAACTCACGCGTAGACAGATCTCGAAAGCTTTGTGAACCACCTCAAATGTATAACCAAAATTTTGATTCTTGTACTTGCTAGCCCACATAGCTGACAGAAAGCAGACATAGCACAGGCGGGCACAATACCAGTCATCTCGGGCAGTGCAGGCGAGGCGGTGCATCTGGTTGGTCCCCGAGAGCGTTCAACTGAAACTTGTCGCTGAACTGACCTGACTATTTCTCAAGGATCGTGAAGAGAGAATCGAATTGATCAGGACTGCAAGAGAAACCCTTGATGACATCGCGTGTTCAGATGTTCCCATTGTTGCCGGCGTTGGGGGCGCCAGTACCCGGGAATCGATCAAGCTCGCTCGGGATGCCGCCGAAGCGGGCGCCGATTATGGCATGGTGATCCCGCCAGGATACTATGCCGGAGCTTTAATCGCCAACCGGGACTCTATTAAGAGCTTTTTCGTTGATATTGCAGAAGCATCGGAATTGCCAATGTGAGACACTGCTGATTTGCATTGGTGCAGAAAAGCGCTGATTTGTCTGGGCACCAGCATCATTTACAACTTTCCTGCTGTTTCAGGCGGGGTCGACATTGATAGCGACCTCGTTGTAGACATCATCAAAGGATCACCAAACATATGTGGCATCAAGCTTACCTGTGCAAACGTGGGGAAACTCACGCGCATTTTGGCAGAGGCGAGTAACCCGGATTTCAAAGCAAAGTATCCCAGGCGAACGAAAGACCTGGAGTTCACTGCCATAGACGGCTTCATCGACTTCCTTCTGCCCTCAGTAGCGGTGGGCGCTGGGGGCGCTATCAGCGGATTGCCCAATTTTGCTCCTGTGAGTCGACCGAATGACAAAATATTTCAACAACGAAACATCTCTTACATTTCACAGAGAGCATGCGTTAAGCTGTGGGACCTTTGCCAATCGCACGACACGGCGAAGGAAGCACTGGAGTTGCAGCAGCTGATCTCGCTGGCCGACCGCGTGCAGCTCAAGATGGGGGTGAGTCCGGGTCACTGGCGACCTCAAGCAGCACCTCAACCTCAGCAAGATACTGACAGTCTCTCAGATACATGGAATGAAGAAACTACTGAACAGGCAATTCGGTTACACGGATATCTCACGCCGTCCATTGCCCTCAATGTCCGATGAACTTGCCGACAGCATGTTTGCAGACCCCTACTTGCAGAAGCTGCTGCAATTGGAGGCGACGCTGTAGCAGAAGCCCAAGCGCCCATCTTTCTCCGTCATTTGCACTAACAAGAGCGGAACACTAGGCGTCATGATTCCGGCTGTAGGCTTGACGCATGAGTTCTTAGGGTGCTTCTGGCGAATGAGGGGCAACTCATTCAGGCGTTGTTTTGTCGCTAAGAAAAAAGAGCGGCCATGACTGGCCGAGCCTCTGTAGATAAGCTTATCAGGATGGAATCCTTCCTATCGAATTCCCACGGACTTTTATCATTGTTATCGTTCCTCAGAGACCAAACTATGGATGCTGCTTGAATTCCTATCCGTAATGCCCTTTCGGCCTTCAATGTTCGGTTTCCGGGCTCTTTCGTTCAAAGTGTTGGCCGCTCCTCTGATCTTCGGCATCTAGCCTGACCCGACAGGATGGAACAATCCCAACCATCAACCCCTGCGCGCCCGCCGCCAGTTGGCCGCTTCTACAAGTCACGAAAGTCACGACCATGTGACTGCTGCCGGAAGAGAAAGGTTGTCTGCGACATGCCGAAAGGCCCGCCATGTCATCGGTGCTCCACTCGTAGCTTATCGTGTACATTTGTTCAAGGCCCGGGAGAAAGGAAAAGGAAGAGAGCGTCGTCGCCTGTTGAGGCGGCGATATCGCCTTCAAAGTAAGCTTCAAGGTTGCACTCAGAACTAATTGACTAAACTGATGGACAGCTTCTGGGAACATGCCCACCAGGACTTTCCCATCCCGGACTTCTTTAACCTCACAGAGAATGATCTCCTGGGCGGCGATATTGAACAACTTCAAGATCCCCCATTTCTTGCGGGCAATCGTGTGGCCTCAGCTGGAACCGAGACGCCTTCTCAGAACTCCTCACGCGATAATGACTTTTCTCAAGCCTCTCCGCAGTCAAATCATGGCCTCGATCTGGCACGGGAATCACAAAAAGGGACATTAGATCACCCCGCTACATTGACCGAGAACCGACCTTTACATCGATCCCTTGAAGCAATACCCGGGGCTTTCAGCTTCTTCATAGGCCCCACCGGAGCAGCCGATATTCACCTCCTCAACCGCGAGCAATATGATAACCACGATGTTGCTCGCCCTAGATTGAGCGGTCTGCAATATAGACGCTTGAAACAGGATGCCTCACAGAAGAGTCCTGTCATATTTGGCATCACAGACCAGGAACTCTTAGCGAATGCCGAGCCCAAGGTCGAAAGTTCCGTCATTGATGGTGCTTGGGCAGAACTCTGGAGCATTGTTGATCCCCAGACAGCATGGCGCCTGGTACAGCTCTATGGCCGCTTTGTGGATCCATGTTTTCCCATCGTCGCCATTCAGCAACTTCCATCCGGTCCTGAAGAGCTCAGCAACATGTCTTTGGGACTGCTGGCGGCATTATGCGCATCAGCACTGCCATTCATCATGCATGATGAAAGCCTTTACGGCCTACTTCTGCATCCACCTTCAAGCCAACGGTTGTACCGTCTGTGCTGGCTGGATATCTCTCAGCAGTTTCATGCCCCTTCTCTAGGAACATTGCAGGCCTGCCTCTTATTTCAGCAGAGACTTCCCACCAACCCCTATCTCTCAGACACCGCTTTCTCTTGGTCTCTCATTTCTAGCGCGGTTGCTGTAGCACAAACCGTTGGACTACATCAGGACCCTACTTATTGGGAGTCTGTGCCACCTTGGGAAAGAAGGCTTCGAAAGCGATTGTGGTGGGCTACGTGGACGATGGAGAAGTGGGTTTCACTGACAAGAGGAATGCCTAGCCATATTCACCAAGACGATTTTGACGTCCCAGACCTTAGGCCGGAAGATGTGGACGACACCATGTCTTCGTCAGCACACATCAAAACACACCTTTGCGAACTATTGCAGATGACGTGCATCATGTCAGATATCCAACGGACGTATTACACAACTCGCGGTATCGGGAGAACAGCGCATGATCTGCCACTCTCTTTAGACTTGGCTCGTTCTTCTCGTGCAAGGTTGAAGGAATGGCGTGATAGTCTTTCCTCAGGATACCGAACACTCATAGGAAAACGTCATGTATCGGCAAGTCATGATGCTGGAACGCCAACTCAAGACGTCGAAGACGAGATGTACGGTATCGGTGCAGTTTACCTGTGCTATATTATTACCCACATGACACTTTTCCGCGCTTTACTCAGGCCTCTTGATCGCTGGCCTGCTATTGCGCTGCAATCTCCCAACGAGGCTGAGGGACTGTTTACCGCCGCAAAGGCAGTGATCAAAGGCTCCATTCTTTGCGTCAAAGAGTTTGTAGAGATGCTGGAAAACATGACTGGTTCTCAGTGGAACGGGTTCTGGCACAGCTGGAGTCGGCAAAACTTCGCCATCGGGGGTTCATTCATGGTGCACTTATTGCACATCACATCAGCATCTAATACCGTTCGTTTAAGCGTTGGCGATGATGGAGACCTTGGGTTTGATGATGAGGACAGAGAACTTCGAGCATGGATAACGAGGTGGCGAAGCGCGACTCGGGCATCCGCAACAGGAGCCGCCGGCGCGAAGGGGCTGGCTAATTTGGGGCTACTGAGGGTTGAGACAATGCTTGGAAGATTACTGGCCTCTGAGGCGAATGCTCTGTCGTAACAAGTTCATGAGATACCTGGTAGCACGGAAGTATGATTGGCTATTCGCATCCATTACCTCAACGAAGCCTACTTATTGATGTGAAATCTCAAATCCTGACGAGACTGACTTAAATACGTATACAAAGTATGTCAAGGACTTTTCGCCACTGTTCGGTGTGATTAACACAGGTTGAGCAGCATTCTTCCCTCATCCTTTTGGCACTCCCCATCATCCTCCTCAACCTTGCTCGGAATCGGCACATTGGCAAGAGGTGTGAGTCGGAAAGCATGTCTGCGGGACCCGGCTTGGTAATCCAGTGTCTGAGAGTGCTGGGTGACACGCTGGTCCCAAATGACAACAGTACCTGGCTCATACCGGACGCGACAGCAGAAGTCATGGCCACGGTTAATGTGGTCAAACAGAAATTTCAGAAGGTAGTCTGACTCCTCGTCATCCCAGCCTACAATGCGCTGGGTATAGGACGAGTTGACAAACAGGTTCTTCTGCCCGGTAACAGGGTGAACGGTCACAACCGGGTGTATCGACTTGGTGATAGGCCGACGGAGTACAGCAGCATCACCGTTGTCGCGAATCTCGCGCTCAATGGGTTTCGCAGTTGTATGGATAGCCTGGAGACCTTCAAGACGCTTGCGGAAGGACGGAGAGAGTCGGTTGAAAGCTTGAACGGTCTGTCTTAATTTTCAGCGTCTTAGTTCCGAGAGCTGTTAGTCATTTGGTCTTACGCTGGAAATGATGGTGTCGCCGCCGGCCCCTGGGGGAGATTCAAGCATGCAGAAAAAGGTGGCTCCTGGAGGCTGACTTTCGGGAGACTGGTCGACGTGGAACTGGACGGGACTCTTGCGAGACCACGACTTGCGGATGCGTAGGTCCTCCTTGCTATCGTAGACAATGACAAACTCTTCAGGTCCGTTCTTCGGATGCGGCATCCAACCGTGCTTGTGGAGTGGGCCAAAGTATGATGCGATCTCCTTCTGTCTCTCAAAGCCCAAGTTTGTGAAGTCCTGGTCCCGAAAGACAAGGCATCCCCTTTGTGCGCACAGCAGAGCGAGCTCGTCTAAACCGGCGTTGGACAACTCAGACTAACTTTTGGTAAGTGAGTGTGTAAGAAGTTTGGAAATGGCTACTCGCACAATTTGGACATTTCGCAGCTCAGTACCGCAATGGGGAGACAGTTCGATGGACTCGACACCTTCGCTGATCAGGTTGGGCATCTTTGGGTTGGCGCGGTGACCGGGGTCATCATGCTCGAAAGCCCCGACAGGCTCAACTTGCTCGAGAGGGTCATAGTGCGCTGAAAGGTAATGTTAGTGTGTTCTGTCGATAACCTTGAAGATGGAAATATATTACGGAGATAGTCAGGATAGAGGGGACCACCCTTCCTGCTGACTTGCACTTCCACAATAGGCTCCTCTTTGGCAATCATGATGGGGGTGAGAGACGGTTGATGTTACTACGATGATGAATGAGTAATGATTCTGTCTTTGGGATGGCTCAGGCTTCGGGTCGCTGTATTCGTCTTTTATTCTAGCCTAAATTTGACTACCTTACATATGGTCTGACGCTCAACAACTCTAGGGAACCATATCCTGTCGTTTCTCCACGGATCCACCGAGCACCTTGCGCGCGATCTTTGCATAGCGTGCAGCGGGTGTTGGCCGAGATGGAGTTGGCCGCGCGATCACCGCGGCTAACGATAAGATAGGCAGTCGTGGCTTATCGCGGCCAACCTCATTCTCCAGAGTAGCAGAGACTCTGATCAGAAGCCAAGACTCGATTAATTCGGTTGACTTGCCGGTTTCTGGTGCTTTTTTGGCTTATGCGCCTGTGTGAGACTCCACAAAGGCGAGGCAGTATCATTCGCCATTCATGTTATCAGGCCGGCGCTGGGTTCGACCACTTGTGGCTTGATAGTAAGGTCTGATAGCGCACTCGGTGTACTGTACTGTTGAACTTTTGAGATTCAGTAAATGATCTACAGCGCATAAAACACAACCACAACCTCTTTGTTGGGGTGAAAAGTTTGCAACGGTTCCGCTCTGGAGATCTCGCCTGGAATATCCTATCAAAACGTTCTGGATTTCTACCACCTGACGTTCAACGAATAAGCCAGTTATGGGCAATCCCAAAGATGAAAGCACCTCTGACAATGAGGTTCCTTCCAGTCTTAACGACCAAACTCCTGCAGTTAAGCCAGCGGTGAAGGCCCTAGAGAATGGCCAGGGCAAAGATGTCGATATCGCTGCCCAGATTCTTGCCGACTATGGCGAAGAGTTCGACAGAAGCTGGACTCCCGAAGAAGAGAAGCGTTTGATTCGGAAGGTTGACTGGATGATTGTTCCGATGGTGAGTTGCCTTTGCCTGTTACCACTTACCTTCACCCTACTGACCGAGGAAAGCTGTTTGTCTGCGCAACGCTTTCTGGCCTTGACAAGACCGCAATCTCAGCCGCCGCCATCTATGGCATCCGCCAAGATCTCAATCTGACAGGCGAGCAGTACTCGTGGGTCGGCTCGGCACCATTCTTTGGGGGCCTTCTATTCATGGCCCCGTCAGCCTACTTTATTCAGAGGTATGACTAGGCCACACACATAGCTGAGAGCGTACGTACTGACATGGTGTGTCCGGCTAGATTATCAGCCGTGGTCTACTTCTCATTTGCTGTTCTATGCTGGGGCGTTCTTGCCTGTTCAATGGCTGCTTGCCAAAGCTTCGGTGCCCTTTTTGCGTGTCGTTTTCTTTTAGGCGGCTTTGAGGCGTTGCTTATCCCTGCGGTCACTCTGATCACATCCATGTGGTACCGTCCAGAAGAGCAGCCCCGCCGCAATAGCATCATTCTCAACGTTGTGGCACCCATCATCAACGGCTTTGTGGCGTGGGTGATTGGCTACTACAACGGGTCCTATGCGAGGTGGAAGATTGTTTTTCTTCTCGTTGGCTGCGTCACCATTGCGTGGTCTGTCGTCATTTTCTTCTTTCTCCCCAGCAACCCGCTTGAGGCGAAGAAACTGAGTCCGCGGGAGAGGTACATAATCATCCAGCGAAAGGCGTCTGATAACACTGGTATCGAAAACAAGGTTTTCAAGCCTGCACAGGTCAAGGAGGCTTTTGCAGATGTCAAAACTTGGTTGATTTGGTTCGCCATTATTGCGCTTCAAGTTCCCAACGGCGGCTTGACTACGTTCAACACACTGATCATCTCAGGGCTGGGCTTCAACCCTCTTCAGACCTCCCTGCTAGCTATGCCTCCAGGTGCGATGAGTACGATTTCCGGTATAGTCCTGTCTTATATCGCGTCAACAACCCGCAAATATCGCACTCCGATCGTAGCAGGCTCAATCCTACTTCCTCTCTTTGGAGCCCTGTTGTGCTACAACCTCCCTCGCGACAACCTGGCCGGTCAGCTCATTGGTCTTTAGTAAGTTCAGTGCGCCCGACGATACTTGATACATGATGCTAATCTCCTTCAGCATCCTGTACACATATTGGGCGCCCTACGTCACATTGGTCTCTGTGTACCAGGCAAACATCGCCGGACACACAAAGAAAGTCACACTCTATGCTTGGTTCTATGTGGCTTGGGCAGCTGGCAACATTGTGGGACCTCAGACCTTCCGCCAAGAGCAAGCGCCAGCCTATACAGGTGGTACTATTGCCATGATTGTGTGCTACGTGGTGGCCATGATTTGTGTTCTTGCATATGGTGCTCTTTGTACCTTGAGTAATCGTCAAAGAGATGCGGAGGCAAATGAACAGGTCGCTGCCTCGCAGGATTGGCTAGACTTGACTGATAAAGAGTACAAGGGTTTTAAGTACACGACCTAAGGAAGCGGAAAGGACACAGTTTGATTCTCATGATTTGGATATAAGATGTTCTGCTGAATACAATAGACGGAGGTATTTCTGATTGAGTTTACCCCAGAAGATGTTGTCGGAGGAAGCGTTCCTGTCGTCTCAGGGCGAATTTCGCTCGCCCACCACAATGTTCACCGCCAGGGATGAACACGAATTCGTAATCTTTGTCCCCATCATTTAGAGCTTTGATTAGCTGCAAGGTCGAGGCAGGATCAACGTTATCATCGAGCTCTCCCACGATCAGCATCAAGGCACCCTGCAACTTCTCCACATGAACCACATTTGACGAGTCTTCGTAAGACTTATCAACAGGAAAGCCCATCCACTGCTCGTTCCACCATATCTTGTCCATGCGGTTATCGTGACATCCAGAATCAGCGATTGCAACTTTGTAGAAACCGCTGTGATGAATGAGCGCGGCAACGGCGCTTTGCCCTCCTGCTGAACCCCCTATGAGCGCAACCTTCGAGGTGTCCATCCACGGGCGCGTCTCCGCCGCAGCCTTGATCCATGCGATACGATCAGCAAACCCGGCATCCTTGAGATTCTTGTAGCAAACGTCATGGAACTTCTTCGATCGCCAATTTGTTCCCATGCCGTCTAGGAGAACCACCACATATCCCTGGTCGGCCCATTGCCGCTGCTTGGCTAGAACCGAGAATGCCTTGGGCGTATGAAAGTCATGAGGTCCAGCGTAGATATCTTCAAGAATTGGATAATTCTTTGAAGCGTCGAAGCTAGAAGGACGGATGATAATTCCGTATATCGCGGTCTCACCATCTCGTCCTGAAGCCATGAATCTTTCAGGGGCTACCCAGCCATCCGCAAGTAGCCTCTGAGTATCCTCAGTCTTTCCCTCAAGCGAAAGAATTTCTTCACCCGTTTCCAGACTTCTGAGGTCAGATTGCGGTGTGGAGTCCACGCGTGACCAGGTGTCAACGAAGAACTTGTTGTTCGGACAGAACGTCCACTCATGAGTACCGTCACCTTCAGTGAGCACCTGAAAGCCAGTTCCGTCAAGACGAATGCAAGCCAAGTGAGCGTGATACGGATCTTGATTCACAATCATCCCAAATCCTTTTAACCATACTTGACGGCTCGTTTCATCAATTTGAACGACAGACCGAACGTTCCAGTTCCCCTTTGTGACTTGGTTCTTCTGCTTTCCATCTTTCAAGTCAAACAGGTACAAATGATTGTAGCCGTCGCGCTCGCTCATCCAAAGCATCTCGTCTGTCCCCGCAATCAATCGGTGGTAGGACTTGCTCGAGTAGTCGATGAAGGTATTGCTCTCCTCCTCAATCAAGCGTCTGACCTCTCCCGTAGTGCGTATACCTAACAAACGAAGATTCTGGTGGCCGCGTTCGTTAAAAATGAAGCGGTACTCTGTGCCGTCATTGTTCCAACCAATATTTTCAATACTGTATGGATTCTGGAACAGATCATCACTGATTTTGACCTCTTTCTTGGACTCCAAACTGAACAGTCGAGGCCGGTCGACCCTGACTCGATCACCTGGCTTCAAGTACTGTACACTCCGCACCTTCGGCTCAAGTTGATCTGATGGAGTTGACTCCCGAAGATGGAGCACATGTTCTTCTTCCGGGGTATACTGCCAGACGACAGCAAAGTCCCCACCGGGCGATCGAATGATTCTTGCCTTGTCAAACGGGTTTTCTTCGGTGCCATTGAAGGACATCTGCAACTCCTTCCCGGAAGCATCGCGAAACCACACATTGTGGTCTCGAACAAAGACTTGACTTTTGCTTTGAGGTTCTTCTTTCTCATCCAGAGTTGCCGGTCCATTTGTGTCCGTCTCATCGTCGTCATTCGTGTCTTTTGGTTCATCGTTCTTGAACTTCATCTCTTCCATAGTGCTCTCTTCGATGACGACAACATCTTCAGATTCCTCAGGAGCAACGTAGATCGCTTTCAATTCTTTCGTCTCATCATTAATCAATTTCCAAACATGGCCCGAGAATGTCTGCTGCTCATGAGTCTGCCCTTGTCCAATTTTGTGATATAATTTGGGCTTGCCGTTGAAGTCGATCCAGTACGATGACAAAGGCCCTTCTGTGTGGTTGACAAAGTTGACGGTCACGATCTGCTTCGTAGACTTGGAAGGACGCTCCTTGGCAAGAAATTGGGTCCGGGGTTGATCAAAGGTGCCCTCCAGCTCTTCAAGTTCGCCATCGCCGCCAAAGGCCCATCTCTTCCCCTCAAGGAAGAAATGAATCGATGATCCGTCAGGTGTGACATCAATCCAAGTGAATGGTAATGAGCTATGGTCTATGTCTTGATCTGGGAGAAATTCTTTCTGCTTCAAAACAGCTGCGAGTTTCTCATGATTAAAAGCTGGTTGGCGCGTTTTCTTAACGCAATCCACGAGGACGAACTCGAATTTCCCCGAAGACAGATGCCGGCGATACCAAAAGGAGCTCTTATTGGAAAGCCAATGCGGCGAGATGGTGGCTTTCTTGATGCATTCTTGCTCCATTGTACAGAGACATCAGCTCAAGATGAGGATGATGCGTTAAGTTGTGCCTTTGCTTGTCGGAGTGCTTGTGCCGCAAAACCCCGCGTGTGAATCTTGGCGAAAAGATGATCGTTTTGAAGTTGGTGAGGAACGTGAGGCAGGTGAGATTAGGCAACAATGAAAGGAGCTAAAATGATTCGCGCAGTTGCAAAACCGACCCAAGCCGCCCGGGCTAGTAATACTGACCCCGCGGAAGCGCAGGCCAAATGCGCCACTGGAAGAGGTAGACGATAAGTCCGAAGGACCGAAGTTATGATAGCAAAGAATAAGACGGGCTTATTTTCGAATTTTCACGTAGTCAGAGGAGTCAAAACTGGTTTAGATTGTGGTTTAGATTGTGATAAGTCGTGCTTAGAGAATCTCCAACCACCACCATAACGAGTCAGCCGGGCCGGAAGCCGGGTGGAGACCGGACGATTGTGCGGAGAGCTTGATAGGGACACTGGGCCACGGCCCCGCATCAAGAAACTTTCTCATACATCACAGATCCCGGAGGAGCGGGCTACCTACCATATCATCAGCCAGCACGGTCAGCATGCATGTATCGGGATGTCAGAACGAGGAAGGCAGGACGTCCGAAAGGACCCAGGCGCACAGCTGAAATTTGACAAAGGTGAGCGCGTCATCATCACTTCCTAACGACCGTCAAGCATCAGAGACTGATTGCCCTTAGGCTGTGCGACATGTGAGCGACGTCGGATTCGTTGCGATCTTCAGAAGCCAACTTGCCATAAATGCTACAAGAAAGGCTTAGAATGCCCCGGCTACAACCGCCCGCTTCGATGGATCAACGGCGTTGCAGCGAGGGGCCATCTTCGAGGCCGACCGGTTCCAACCCGGGCTTCCCCTCCGGGGTCTCCACAAATGCCGGCAGCATCGGAGAACCATCCACAGGATGCTGAACTAGTAACTAATATCCCGAGTATTCAAGCGTTAGTACCTACATCGGGGTTGACAATATCCGAATTGGCCGCTTCGCCGAGCACGGAATCTTTCGCTACGGGCGCGAGGTTCATGGAGTACTACCGTCGAAACCTAGCTGGCTTCATGGTTTGGTTGGACTCTGAAGAGAACGACTACCGGAAACAAGTCATCCCTCTCGCCGAACACAAGCCTGCCATCGGCTTTGCTATCCTGGCATTCGTGGCTCAGCACGGTTCTATGAGCTGCTCCAACAAAGCCATCGCAGCGATGGCGGAGGATGCCAGGGACAAGTGCCTGCAACTGATCAAACTTCGGGCCCAGCAAATGACGGATAAGCTCATGAAAGGGTTGGAGCTAGACTATCATTCCGATGCTGTTGATGCTGAGTGGATGCTTGCGTCCATCCTCATCATGACCAACTATGACCGATGCTGTCCCGAGGTAGCCGACGAGCACAGAAAAGCTGCCCGCACCATCGTCAACCTATTCAACAGCTCAAGCGCTATTGAAGAACGACAACTCTTCTCCTTTCTGCGTAATCAGCTTGCCATCGACGATGTGACGACGGCAAGCACTTCATTTGATCGATCTTTGATTAACAACGCAATCAAGCCCGTACCGGGATCGGACTCTTTGCTCTTCTCGAGGTATCTCACATTCTTACACCGAGTTACACTCGCTTCGGTTGAGGTTGTCGAGACCGGTTCCTCCAGTGAATTCCCGCCGCATTCACGGACCACGAATATGATCCGTTCGGAGTTCGAGCAAGCTCGAGGGTCCACCTTGATGGCAGCCGGCCGGCTCGGCCTCAATGGGTCAAGGATGACCCGCGACTTCGTTCGTCTGGTAGAGGTTTACCACAACGCAGGACTCGTGTACTCGTTCCAATGTCTGGAATGTGTACATGAAGACGGCTCCGAGCGAACAACAGCATGCAACAATCTCTTTGATCAGCTCACAGGATTTGAGGATCAAACGGCATTCGTACAGAATCTTGCTTGGCCAACTTTCATTGCTGGAACAGCATGTCATGGAAACAAAGAACGACAGAAAACGATACTATCTTTGTTCACCGCGATCCATCAGGCTACTCGATTCAATCATTACAGAGATGCGGTCAACTTCCTGGAAGAATTCTGGGCTGGTTCAGATGCCGATTGGCGACCGCTTGCCCGGGCAAGAGAAGCGTCCGGAAAGAGGATCCTCGTCGTTTGAGCATCACTAGTTGTATTCGTCACTCATATTCTCCTCCTATCCTACATGTGAGACAGAGGCCACTACATACAATAAGAAGTTCAAAAGTCGACGGTCTCTTCATCCTCAACCCCAAACAACACTCTCATCGGATCCTGATACTTCATGAAGCCTACACCTGGCTCACACAACCCATATCCAAGAAGTCTCTGGGCCTGGGGCTTCATCTTCCTTACCTTCTCCAACGGTACCATGAGGAACTGGTTCTCGGCCGGACGCAACGTTGGCTGACATAGAAATATTCCCACCGTTTCTCGGTACTCATCCCTGCGAATGTCAGCGATGTAAATCTGAATGGCTTTCTTCAAGGAGATGGCCGACAAGAGAACGCACTTAGTAATGTTGCCACCGCCCGCATGATAAGTGTTCCCTAGAAAGATGCACGCATCACCGGGCTCAAGCTCCGCAGGAACAGTTTCATCATCAAACGGCCGCCGCTCAGGTCCCCAAAGATGAGACCCCGGAATGATCACCGTCGCACCATTCGCGGCCGTCGTCTTGGTCAACGCAGTCACGCAACCAATCATCACGGGCAACTTCTTATCGTGAGGATGATAGTCGCTGGATACTTGTGAGCTGGTCATCCCAACCTAATGATCCCCCTCATGAAACTTACTTATCGTCACGGTGCAAAACCTGACGCTTGCCACCCGGGTTGACTCGGAAGCCGACGGTCGAGGAGATGATAGGCTTCCCGCTCACGGTCTTCTGGTGGTCACCCCTCCAGAAAGTGTAAGAAGAAGAAACCATGAGATTTGCAACGTCAGTGTAAAGTTTGTTGCAGGCGAGTTCGATGCAATTATCCGAGATTGCTAGCAGTCCGGAGGCTCTCTGGGTTGTAGGTGGAAAGAAGCCATATTTATCAGGGATATCTTCATCGAAGTAAGGCTTCAGATCCTTTTTTATGGACTCCGCGAGTTCGCGGGTGATAAGCTTCTCGACAATGACCCCACCATCACGGTTGATGATCTCGACCAACTTCTCGGGTGTGGTTGAGGGGTCGGTGGCGTCGTAGCGCGCCAAAGGTGGTGTAATGTTGGGTATATCGGCTGACGGCATTACGGAGACAGTAAAAGATGAAGTCTTGGTTACGCAAAAGCTCTGGCCGTCTCACGAAGAGTCTTTATATCGCCCACCTGAATACATCTGAAGACGACCTTGATCATCCATGACACACATGTACCCTAGAATCTCAGGATATTGCCTTTTTTGAGTTTAGCTACGTGAAGGGTTGTCCAGCAGCCAGCTGCTTCAGATGGGGCTGCCCAACCAAAGATAAGTAACATGTGTGTCCATGTTGGGGAGATAAGATGGACCGGGGAAGAGGTCAACTACACCAGACCCCTGTTGCTTCAGTTTTCTCAAAACAATGCCCATATCGGGTTAGCGCCATTCTCGGCCAGCTCAGAGTTGGAGTTGCGGAAACTTGTTTGGAGTGGAGGTTGTGGAGATGGGACGATTTGCTTCACCTTCACACGAACCAAGTTCACGGCGCACCTTTCTTAGATCGCATTCCCCTGGCGAATTCTTTTCCGTACCTAAGCGAGAACAATTGCGTGAAATACGTCCCCAGTCATGCTTGCGCTTAATTTGATGGATGTGTATTAACTAGACTTGCTGGGTGATTAAACCCCCGAAACCTCTCTGTGAGGTGTTGCAAATTGCAATACAGCTGTCGCCCTCAACCTCGGATAGGGGTACAAATTCCCTGAAAACTTCATCATCGTTACTCCCATCAATATCTCCTTCTTTCCCGACGATCTTCCATTTTCTGCTCGTTGTATTCCGTCAACGCCTCGGCCATCATATGGAGAATTGCCATAGGACGAGCCATCTCCCTGAAGGCTTGCATGTCCTGCGGATCGGAGATATAGAATTGGAGCTCCTCATCGTCGCGACCGTGAGGATCTGCGTAAGGGTGCTTGAATCCATCTTGGCTCCACAACTGCAACCGGCGTCTCACGATGTACACGGCAAGATCCTCGTTGAAGGTCTTGAGGCGGTCCATCTCGTGTTGCTCAAATCTTGCGACGGCTCTGCCAAAGTAATTGGAGTTTTCACCAAGGAAGTGAATAGCGGACTGGGGGCCCTCTTGGCCGTGTCTGTCGCAAAAGGTGAATGTTGAGCCAAATATGTGGTCATCAGAGGTGCACATGTATTTGACGTAGGCGGCGCGCCACTTGCGACGTGCCTCAATGTCGGGCATGTCGTCCTATCCCGGAAGTTAGATCGATATCGTGAGAGGATAACAGAACGTACCGAAGCCTTAGGAAGGTCTGTCATCCACTTTCCAACATGGACGATCAACTTTGAATCATCACGAGGAGCAGGCTCGGGACGCTTGCCGGCGGAGTCGGCAGTCGTCCAGCCATCTTCGAAAACCAGGTCCCAGAGACCGTTGATGTCGACAGGCTCAAACTTGAATTGTGGTCCGAGGGTCTCTCCGAGTTTCTCCCATACATCGCGGCAGGCCGTAATCTCTCTGGTAGGAACATCATCAAACGACTTGTACATGGTTACTCTCTGGCATCCACGGTTGTCGCGAGGATTCGCCGTCGAACTTCTTCTGCCGATGCGAAGAAAACGGAATTCCTCGGGGAACTCTCCGCTCCAGGAAAGCCGGCGTCCCAAAGGCATTTCGCAGGTGTAAGGAGCAGGCTTTGGCTTAGGCTTACGCGCTTTTCGTTTGCGACAAATTACGTGTGGTGAGCGGTCGCTGTTGTTGTAGATATCCTGTCGCTATCTTTGGTGATATAAGAAGAGTGACGCAGAAAACTTTCAAGCAGGAAGTAAGAAGGCTTATATAGTCCCGACAATTGAATCAGCTTGTAGCATGCGCCAGTGAATGCCGCCGGGTGACTGGTTTTCATTCCGACTTATGGTGGTTTCGAGCCTGAAAGGTGTTTTGAAGCAGTGAATAGTAATTTCATCAACACAATCGAGTAAATATACTTGGATGTAATTTACGGGGGGGGGGGGGGGGGCTGTGTCTGGTCCAGTGTCACCAACTAAGGTCGCCCTGTTGCCACGATCATCTTCAGGTATGGCCTTCTCAGCACTGCTGTTCTCATCTGGACATCGGAAGGGTATGAGACTTTGAGCTCTTTCGGGAAGGACAAGTAGTCGGGTTCTCAGAAGCGTCCTGTGCTTGCGAGAGCGGGAAACATCCATGCATGGTGCGATATTTGGATGGTAACAATGCATCATTGACCATTCAACGTTTTAGAGTACCTTAGTAGAGGGAGTTAGTAGCCGGATATTTCACTAGTCATCATAGCTTTTCGCAAGAAGTGGTATTCGCGAGTCGATTAGGATACATCTGCCAAACGCCGCCGCCAAACCGAAGCCAAGCCAGAGCCAAACAGAAAAACAAGAAGAAACCAGTCCGTTCCGTCTAAGCGTCATCATCCTCATGCTCCTGCTCGCGGAGGTACTGCTCCACGAGGCGCACTTTCTGAATCTCCTCCAGATCTTCCTCCACGTCAGGAAGGGGCGCGGGCCGGACACCAATCACTCCCACGCCGGCATTGGTGCGGCGAGCGAGGACGGTGGTGCGATGACGAGCCCAGTGCACCACCTTGGCCCAGTTCCAGCCACCAACGCGATCCATCTCGTTCGTGTCGTAGTGAGATGCAACCATACTCTTGATGTCCTCATAGGACAGGTCTCCGTCCACGTCAACGGACTCAGCAGGAATCTTTTGGAATTGGGCATCCACCCAGAAGAATGCCAGCTTGTCGCCAAACTGGAAGGACGCCTTGAACATCACCGGGTGGCGGGCGCGGCGGTAGTCGGGGATGGCCCTGCCCTTGGATTTAATGGGCACATCTTCATTGAGGGTACCAATGTAAAGGGCGGTCTCCTCGCTTGTTCTCTTGCGGAGGAAACCTGGGCCCGGGTTGGGTGCCTCCGTCGTCCAGCCGTCGGCGAACACTTTCTGCCAGAGGACCTGACGGATGTTGTCGATAGTGGGGGCATCGATGGGGTAGCTCTTCTGGATGAGAGCAGCGAGAAGGTCGTCACATGACTTCTTCTGCGCAGCGGATAGCTCAGTAGGGCGCGAGAATACAGCCATGATTGCAGGGTCTGCTGTGTGAATGTTAGCTTTTAGCTCTGGTCTCCATTTCTGGAGATGTATTCTCATTGAACAAACCTGTGAATCTGGGCGACGATAGCGACGACAGCGACGACAATGGTGATATTGATAAGAAGAGATGGTAGGGATGTGTGATACCAAAGGCAAGTGCAACCAGAGGCAGAAACAGACAAAGAAAGCGGTGACGAGTGTCAGGCGAGATGAGGATAGAGAAGACGAGAGACAAGGACAGCCGAAAGCGACGATCCAAGGCAGGAATAGCAAGGATGAGGGACGGCGTGCAAGATTCTGAAGCTTCGTGGGGGAATTTCGCGCTTATAGAAGATTGAAAAAACACTTCGAGGGATGTTCTCACGTAGAATTTATAAGGCTGTGTGAACGCGCCCCTTCCTCATCTGAAGAGAGGAGGTTAGGTGAATGGAAAAGCTTTCAACCTGAAAGTGAACGACCTAAGGTTACAGACCTCTGTCCAAATTCACCTGGGACAGAAGAAGCGCGAATGCACAAGCAGATAAGATAAAGAAGCAGGGCAAGGTGAAATTACGGTACTTTCCCGACTAAACCAAGGTCCTCAGCCCTTGCAACCAACTATTCACTATATCAAGCAGTCCGGACTAGAAGTGTTCAGCCCCTCTTTGACTTTCCAGACATAGACCACAGGACTGGTCCCGTTCTGCACGACCTCGAAACAAGGGCCCAAGCTACCCTCAACAGGCTTCACAGGCGGCTGTCCTGAAGACACTTTGTTCCAATCATCGACGGCCTCTTGTCCCAAAGATGATTTAAGTAAGGGGAACCATTCCTCTGCTCCACAGTTGCCGCTTTTCTGGCAAGCATGCAAGAACGGGATCGCAAGATTGTCGAGCTTCTGAGTTCCGTTGTATTTGGCCCTCATCTGAGCATCGATATTGGCGAATTGAAGCATGCCCCGGCCGTATGGAATTCGTTGGGCGTCTCGAATCTCCCATGCGACCTCCTGGGCTTTCTCGTCGGTGTAATTTACTGTTGGGTTGGTGTAATACTCGACCGCTCTGGTATTCATCTCATTGAGATATTGGTCCGTAGTGAGTATGCCGGCGCGCCAAAGAAGCCTCAAGGACCAGAACTCCGCCCCTCCTTCGTTATACCGAGACTGTTCGGCATTGGTACCGCTAGACCACGGTGTCCAGTTGTGTGTCATCTCATGCGCTAACAGCGTGATGACTCTGTCCTGCGCCAGTCCGGCGTCCCGGTTGTATCCAAATAAGAAAGACCTCAGCAAAGCAGTACCGCCAGCGCCGGTCCCGACGGACCCAGCACGCTGTTCTTCGTTGATGCGAATGAAAACGCGGTATGGGTCCGTGGAGTTGTCTTGCCAGAATTTGGTCGAGTAAGACAACAAGTCTTGCAGGTACTGGCCAACCTGTTCGATATCGAAAGGCGTCTTCTCAAGCCAGTAGATCCCAAATTTGCCGTCAGGGCCAGTTGGCATACTCGGATAGCCCTTGACGTCGCCGACGATAAAATAAGTCTGGGTTAGTCGTGTTAAAGGCCCGACGAAGTTGTGACCGTGGGGTCCCACACCATCAGCCCAGGTGTATGCAGCGCCCTGTTCGGCCGAGATGTTCCAAGAAACGGTGATATTGTAGTTATCGCCCGACAGAGGGTTTGGGACCGGTACCAAAGCCCACATCGAGCCAGTAAGGCCACCGGTGGCGTTCCTAATATCGAAATGAGGCCCCGGAAGAGCACTGACGTTGACAGAAGCAGGCTTTGCCGTGAATTCGATTGATACTGGGCCTTCTGTGGCTCTTTTAGGTGTCCATTGTTGAGTTGGTAATCCGAAGGGACCTTGAGCTACCTCCTGAAAGTCGAGAGGCAGGGCTCCTTCCTTATCGGATGCTGTCAAGCCGTTGGCACCATATTGCGCAGATGCTACGCTCGCGATGGTCTTGGGCAACACTACCAGCGTCTCATTGCTACCGCATGCCCTGCTTAAAACAATTTTCCCACGAAGGCGATAGTCATCCTGACCCAGACTCGGCGTCAGCGTGAGGTGGAACTTGGGAACGGCAGTCGACTCGTTTAAGAAGGCATCTGCCTTCACGAGGCCAGTCAAGCCGAAGAGGACGGTGAGTTGTATTCGAGACCAAATCATAACGACGACAGTATCGAGGAACGCAACGATTGCTTTAGTTGATGGAAGAAGAGGGTGGCAGTCTCGGAGGTGATATATGAATATGTAGACTGGCTTCCCCTTTCAATATCCGGCCTCGCTAGGCGTAGTAGACCCTAGCGTTGGCCAAATCGGATGTCGAAGAGATTGTTTACTCATTTTCTCATTGCTGCCGTAGCATAGACCGTCGAAAGAGGGGTCGCAATCTGATAAGTCGGGGGTGCAAGCAGGGGCCATGGTGAAGATCAAGGAACCCTTCGCAGGTCCAGTCTTGGCATGCGCTAAACCGAAAGTAGTGCTCAAGAGCGCGTCTAACTTTACAGAAAAGGTAGTTGAGAACGCAACTTCGTGTCGACACCGCGCAATCTTTATTTCATCGCTCATCGTGCATCCGATATGCCGGCTACATCCTTGTCCAATGAAAAAAAATCTCGGAATTTGGATATCACAGAGGATCAAGGGACAACGATTCATCCTCCTATCGACGAAGACTTCTCCAACTTCATGTGGATCCAGGCTTGGCCGGCACAGGGCGATCGGCAGGCCCAACGGCTGGGCCCATGTCCGGCACCGAACCTGGCGGCAGACGCTGGCAATGAGAATAGCCTGCTCGATTCGAAGATATCATGAAGTTCTATGTCATGATGATACGAGAGGCTGAAAGTGCAACTGGCCATCCTCAATGATACTGCATGACGCACCCCGTCATGATGGTCTGCTATCCGGTCTTGCCAACGGTAGATGCATGGATCTGATGGGTTTTTATATACATCCCTCAGACCAAATGAAAAAGATTCTAGACGTAAGCTTGTGCCGGCAAGATGATTTTCAAAGAAAACAACGTCCACGTGTGTGGCACAACATTCTTATTGTACCACTAGTCAAGACAAACACAGCGACTGTCCTCCGCCTTCATCAAGCTTTCCCGGTACGACGCCAAAACACACAAGTTTCCAACACTCTGTCCTGATTCCAGCTTTGCATCTCGACTGCATGTATCTTGATCTAGAACATGCGTACTGTGGCTTGGCATCTAACAAAAGAAAAGCACAAACCCCGCCTGACACCTCGCCAATGACGACTTGTTGTTGGAAGTGCAACCTACGACGACGCAACGTCACTGGATCTGTGTCAATTTCTCAGTTGGACATGCGCATCAGCCCCTTGCTTCCACTCAGCCCCAATGTTAGTTCTACTGCAGCATGTACCCCAAAAGTCGGGCGATCGATCATGCAGTTGCTAGGAAGAATGCACATGTTTCTTGGTCTTGGCCTTTGGTTCTGCTCTTGAAATATGAAATGACGGCATCTATAAACTCTCATTTTGTCAGTGTTACCGGTATAAATATCAAAGCTTCTAGCCATGCCCGACTTGCGATCAAGTCGTGCGTTGGTCAAACGTCCTATTGATAAACATCGGAAATGGTAGCGGCTAGTCTTCAAGCAACCCTTTACGGGGCAATCATCACGTCAAAATGTGTTGTCTTGAAGGGAATCATCTGCTCATGTATATTCTTCTTCATCGGCCTTCTCCCTTTGCCAAGGACACCCGATACACAAGCTCAGGCCGCATCCGTCAAGTTCGACTGGGACCCGTCCGACCCTCCCTTATGGACCATCAGGCCAGAAGAGCGCGCGGGATTCCTTTCTAACAAGACTTCCTTCCTCGAAAAGCGTGCCTCAAATCCGTGCGAAGACAGGGATAAACCTGCTGATCTCTATCGGCAGTATGGGGACGCCGACTGCAAGCCCACGCTCAAGTTGCAATCCGACGGCTCGTGTCAAAGTTGGGATACGGTATACAACGGTAAAGGCACCCAGGTTAAATGTATGAGCTTCTGCCAAATTCGTAAGTTTTCCTTTCAACGACGGCTGTTGCAATGATTGAAACCATCCAGTAACAGAGGGTTCAATTTGCTAGGCACCTACTTCGAATGGAGTCGCGAGCAGCCTTTTGCCTACACGAAATGTCATTACCCCCTGGCCTGCAACCTCACCACGAACGATGCAGTGCCACTCGGCCGTTGGAAGAAGTCCGGATCCAACCTAGACCAGGCTCTAGAGGTCGGGATATCTGGGGGGTACGGTTCGAAGAGTGATCTGGAGTTTTATGCGCAAGGCCAAAACTGGTCTCTCGACATGAAAGAGGGCCAGTGCGGCTACTTCACGTTCATTCCCGTCAAGAAGATCACATGGTCAGTCTCTTGAGCGGACATCTGCAACATTTTTCTAGACTAAAACATGTCTTCTTCCAGCGGAACCTTATCTGAGTCCGTTTGGAAAACAGGAACGTCCTGCAGCACGTCCAAGAAAGACGGTGCCAACCACAAGATAAACTACTGCGTCGACCAGCTCTGGAACATCAAAGACAAAACCAGCGGCAAGGAGGTACCCGATGGCATCACCATCTTCGTCCACACGAACTGCAGCACGCGTGAGCCGCTGGCCATGGAGAAGCAGGACCCAGCGTATGCCGCACCCGGCGTGGCCCTTGACAAGGAAAGGATCCAGAAAGTCCAGCAGGATTGGGTCTGGAACTCGTGTAGCTTCACTTGGTTCCAAGATCAGAAGAAGCTCAAGGTGTTTATTCGCGGCGGTGGGTTCCGCGATGACAAGATTGCATCCGACGGAGACAAACTCGCCTCAGCGATTACCAAGTGTAGCGGCGACACCGGTATACTTGACTCGACGTTTCAGTGGTTTTACAACGATTACTACAGATTCAACACCAAATTCCCTGAGCCTAGGCCAAAGGAGGTGGGTGCGTCCTGGTTTTTTTCGGCGATAGTGCCGACGAAAACTAGCCCCAAATGCGTCGGGGACGCACTCGTGAGCATGGGAGGCTTCAAGGATCAGTGTGTTGAAGAGGAACATTCTGTCAATGGTAAGAAGGTCTCGGAGTTGTAACATAGCCATTGGTAGGCCACCTGAATTTTGATCGCAGCCGGTGGCAAATGTCATGACATGCTTTCCCCAGCTTGGGCGCGCCCAGACAGCGATGTAACTTATTAGACGAAGTTATTGAAGAATCAGTGGCAAG
This sequence comes from Colletotrichum endophyticum, assembly GCA_027406105.1. Classification (NCBI taxonomy): domain Eukaryota; kingdom Fungi; phylum Ascomycota; class Sordariomycetes; order Glomerellales; family Glomerellaceae; genus Colletotrichum; species Colletotrichum endophyticum. The sequence continues at coordinate 2,357,635 of JANVYF010000005.1, forward strand.
TAATCACTGGCATCGTGGAGCTCCTGAAATGAGAAGCCGGATCTGTTTTCAATTTGATATCTATTTCCCATACCGAAGTCAACGCCAACGCTAGGCTTGTGTCTCCTTTCCAACCTCCTCGATATGTACGCAGCAGACCGCTTTCCCTGTTCTGCAGACACGACTACATGAAAGATGGGCCGACAAGAGGCTGCTTCTCGTGCGCAAAGTACCCAGCCGAGAGATCCTGGTGAGCCGCAATAAAGTCCCCGCACAGGCGGATCTCTTGAAACTCCTTCATGCTCGACACCTCGCGCATCTTGCAAGCCTTGCAGCGTTTGTGGCCCTTTCGACTTCCGTCGCGACGGTTCAGCTTGAGATGGCTGAGGAGCTGTTCCCGGGCGTAGTAGACGGCGACGTCGATGTTAAGGCGGCCCGTCCTGTCGAGTTCCTTTTGGTCGCGTTTGATGATCGCCTCAACTTTAGCCTCGTGCAACGTTTTATCCGTAAGTGTGATTGCCTTCGCCCCTCCGACATTCTTGTTGTTGCTGTCTGTCCACTTATATTTGATCTGGTTCGCGACGAAGTTGGGAAGGGGCTGAAGCCACACAGTCGCACCTTGGCGACGCTCTTTTGGAATTGAGGATGCAGGTGGTGGCTCGTTCTCGGCGATGAGATGTTTCTTTGAGCCTTCTTGGGAAGGTACGTCGCGGCTAAGGGTCGCCACTGGAGTGCCATTATCTTGTTGAGGACGAGGGCGAGGGAGGTAGTTGTGTGCGGCAGGAGACGTTGTCCAGCGATGGAAGACGGCTTCCCAGAAGGCTGCGCGAATTGCATCGTCAAGGACCTTGCCTGTCCGGTTGATAGTAAGGATGTGGGTGATGATGGGGTCGCAACTGCGCTTTTCGTGATCGGTAAGGTCGTCGTAGGAGGCAAGTATCATGGGATCTTTGGGCTGCTCCGTGGCAGAGATGTCTGCTTGGAAGGCCATGGCTGTGATGAGACTTGTCAAAAAAGGTCGTTGGCAATGATGCGCTCTACTATCAGAGAAGGATCAACGGGAGGATGTTTCCAAGTTGGTGGCCAATTTTGATCTTGGATCTTAACCCTTCTTTAAAATCTGGAAGAGGCCGAATATAGCGACGAAGTAGGTACGGAGGGGTCAAGATGAAAGAATTAGAAACAAAAGAACGGTTGGAGAAAGAAGGAGCGAATCTTCGAGACTGGCAAGAGCAAAGGTGTCTGTCTGCCTGTTGGCTATGAACATCGCGTGCAAAGCACGTCTTTGACGAGTTGAGAAACGTCTCGGATTTCGAGCTAGCTAAGGAGCGGTCTCGTGTTAAAACAGTACTCCTCCCCACAGCAAGACACGCTCACATTTCACTCGATCGGGACAGAGAATAGCTTAAGAGCGATACTTTGACGAAGCAGCAAAGTATGTGCTAGTTTCAATCGAGAATTAGGATCATTAGAGCAGGCATTTCTAGTTCATACTACATACCACACTCTGCCTAGGTGGCGGACACTACTGTCAAAGCAGTGTCGAACGATTGTTCAACGACTTAGATAGGCCAGCTCCAACACACTCGAGACATCAGGGACCAAAGGAACACGTCAAATTTATAGTAGCAGCAAGGTGTTAATCGATCTAGCCATACTCAATGGCCACACGTGTGATTGGGTATCAACCTAAATAACAACAACGAATCATCCAACCAATATGGATTTTTTCCCTTTCCCCTTTCCTAACGTGGTATTTACACATACATTCTGCCCCTAGTACTGGGGGTTCTTCTTCCTCAAGAAGATGTGGAGGGCAACGTACGAAGCCACACCAGTAAAGCACAATCCGCTAATGACACCAAAGCCCATGAGGTACTTGGGAGCGTCGCTCGAGGGGAAGAGGTAAGCGCCGTAGATCTGGGCGAGGTTACCCATGGCGTTGACGAATGCAAGGGAGATGGCGCGGGTCTCGTTGGCCATGTCGCCGAAGCTGACGGAGGCGTACGACAGGGCCAGACCGTTAGAGGCCCACAGACCGGAAGCCATGATAACCAGAAGGGCGTAGCGGGCCGTGAAGTTGTAGACGACGCAGATGATGATGGAGCAGATCATGGCGACGGCCATCCAGGCGCCGAGGATCAGGCCGCGCCACTTGCTGTGCTGGTCGGCGAAGTATCCGGTGATGGCCGTGCAGACGAAGGCGACGCCGAAGATGGGGATCGTCATGTACTGGGCGGCGGTCGAGGTGTAGCCGAGACCGCTGACGAGGGTGGGGTAGAAGTAGGACAGGGTGGAGGAACCGACGATAGCCTGCGATGGGTGTTTGTGTCAGTTTGCCGGCGTTGATCAGTACCAAGAGTGAAGATGATTAGGGCTTACCATGTAACCAACGACAAAGAGCCAAGTCTTCCAGCTAACCATGGCAAGCTTGAAGGCAGCCCAGTGGCCGAGGACGGGCTCTTCCTCGCCGCGCAGGGCCTGCTCATCGCTCTGGAGTCTACGGATAGCCAGGGCGCGCTCCCTCTCGTTAAACTTGAGCTTGGAGGTGTTGGCCGGGAAGTCGGGGAGGACGAAGAAGGCGATGCCGGCGGCGCCGACGGTGGCGGCGCCCTCGACGACGAACAGCCAGCGCCATCCCGCGATGCCGTGGACCTCGTGCAGACCGCTTGTGATGGACCCGGCGAGGAGACCGCCGAACGCACCGGAAAGGATGGCGGCGGAGATGTAGACGGCGAAACGCTTGGACTGTTCCTCCTTCTTGTACCAGGAGGAAAGGAGAAGCAGGACACCGGGAGCAAAACCGGACTCAAGGCCTTTGTGGCGATGTGAGAAAAGGCAAAGATGCAAACATTTGATGCGACGGTTTTTACTTACAACCCATGACAACACGGAAACCAACGAGAGCCTCATAGGTTGGGCAGAAGGCCATTCCGATGGTGACCGAGCCCCACACCGCCATGATGCCGGGGAGGTAGAGACTGGGACGGGTACGGGTGAGGAGCATGTTGGAGGGTACTTCGAAGAGGACGTATCCGATGAAGAAGACGATGAGGGCGATCGAGTATTTGCCAGAGTCAAGGCCAAGGTCCTTATCCATGCCGGCGATCTTGGCGTTGCCGATGCTGAAGATTGGGAGAATAGGGGTTAGCCTTGAGGTGACATCACGGCAGGCAGAGTCACAGAGTTGGATGGCAACTTACTTGGTTCTGTCCATGTAGGAAAGAAGGTACATGAGCCACATCAAGGGCAGGAGATACTGCTTAGGGTCAGCATCGTGTAATCACCGAATGTCTTGATGCCGTCTTACCATGTCAATCTTCCTCACGAGCTTCTTCTCCTCGTCGCTGCCCGGGACATAATCGACGGCGGGCAGATCGACGTCCTTCCCGATGGCATGTTCATGTTGGTCGCTAGTCATATCGTTCTTGTCCATGATGGGCAAATTGCTTTTGGCGGAAGAAGAGACAGACAGCGATGTTGAGACCGGTAGATGAATCGCAGACTTGTTGCAATTGTCTGAGGAAGGAGAACCAACTTGCAAAACCCGACTGGAACAAGGAAAAATAAGAACAACCTGTCAACGAAGAACCAGGGGACTGGAAAGCAAGAGCCAATTGGGGCAACTCAAAGGTTCTTAAGTAGACGTGTTGCGGTGTGTGGTCTGGAGTTTGAGAGAGAGTTGCTCCTTGTGGCTCGGCCGAGGTGCCGTATTACGTACGGTGAGCGTGTGTGTGCGTGTGTAGGTAGTAGTGTGGGCGCGCGCGCGCCGTCGGATACAAGGAGCGGTCGTAACGACGAGGTTGCTGCCTTGGTCACAAACAAACGAGTCTCTGTCTCTCTGTACCTACGTCGTGTTCACTCATTCCCCAGCTAATGTGCGTGTGGCTTACTCTGCACATTGGTCACACATCCATTAATATGGAGTGCGGACAAGTGTTATGCCTGGGTTATGCGCGCTGATCGAACCACCACAACCCGAGTCGAGCATTTCCGGTGTGCAGAGGCGGCAGGCTTGGCGTAATTGGTAGAATTTCTCCCGTAAACTTCCCCCAGTCTGGGGGAAACTGGGGTTGAGATGAACTTCCGGAATCTTGCGGGGTCCGGGGAGGAGTCCCGGGTCATGGTGCTGTCGTAACGGCAGGTTTTTTGGGCAAAGTTTTGGGGATGGCACGAGGTGTGAATGCTTGCTTGACCGCGTGTCGAGGATGGTTGTGGAAAATTGGGTCGTGAAGCCGGCGTGGACAAGAGTCATTTTCCCCCTTTGCCTATCCCGGGTTGAGCTGAAGGGCTGAGCTGCGCTAGATCAAAAGGGCGTGGAGTTGGCGCAGAGCCGCGTCTCGTGGACGTTCAACACCGCGGCTAAGTGGTGATGCAGAAGTTGACCGCGGCTCGCGGGCTTCACTTCTGCATTGACATGGATCTTGCTTGGAGAGGCGGCTGTTACACAGAATCCAACGCCGCACCTCTCAGCTGACCACCACGACTTCAATGCAGGCGGTGCGTCATTGGGAAAGCGCATTGCAGCAACTAATGCGGAACGCTGGTGAAGTATCTCTTTTTCTCTCTCTTTTCCCCGCCGCCTTGAATCGCGCGTCGCGGGCCATCACGGCTTCGGGTCCTGCATCATGCACGGAGATGGGGGAGATGGGGCCCCCACGGGCGTAGCCGCCGACTGCGGATTACGGACGACCTCCAGGAACCCCCGACTGCATACTTAAGGACGCGGAAAAGTTTCCCGTGATGTTTGAAGCCACAGCTACAGTCTCAGATCCAGCTTGGTTTGTACACACATACAATCATTCCTTCTTTCAACGGACCATTACACCAGAGATACAAGTCCGATTTAACTTCGTTTGGACGTTCTTCTACACCACTTAGTCAAAGACAAATCCTTTAATTACATACACAATGGCTCAGAACGGCAACGGCGAGGCCCCTCAGTTCCTCAGCACCATCCCCCAGGAGGGCCATGACTTCAAGATTTCCCTGAAGGACAAGGTCATCGCTAGTGAGTTTACCGCTCTAAAGAGACGCATGCCCAAGAAGGAAACTAACAAGTCCGAAAAGTCTCTGGTGCCAACCAGGGTATCGGTCTGGGTATCGCCGAGGTCTGCCTCGTCAACGACGCCGCTGCCGTCTACAGCTTGGACATCTCCTCCCCCGGCGATGACTTCACCGCCCTGAGCAAGCGCTTCCCTGGCAAGCTCGACTTCCAGAAGGCCGATGTCACCGACTACAAGAGCGTCGAGAGCGCGATCAACGCCATCGTCGATGCCAAGGGCCGCTTCGACGGCATGGTCGCCAACGCCGGCGCCACCAAGCACCAGCCCGCTCTGGACTTCACCCCTGAGCAGTTTGACTTCCTCTTCAAGCTCAACGTCACCGGCTCCTGGAACTGCGCCACCGCCGCCGCGAGGACGTTCATCAGACTTGGCTGCAAGGGCAGCATTGTCTTCACTGCTTCCATGACTTCCTACAGACCCAACCGCGTGAGTACCATTCCACAGATTCCCTCAAAGTGACGAACAAGTAACTGACGGAGTATGAATAGGCCGCCCCCTCTGCGCCTTACGGTGCCACCAAGGGTGCTATCCGCAACATGACGCACACCCTGGCCATGGAGTGGGCTCAGCACGGCATCCGTGTCAACTCCATCTCCCCCGGCTTCGTCAAGACGGCTTTGACCTACTACGTCGAGACCTCTCCCGACTGGGACACCAAGATGAAGTACTACGGCGGTATGCCCCGCCTGGCTCTGCCCCAGGAGCTGGGAGGTGCCTACGTGTACCTGTTGAGCGAGACGGCTACTTACACCACTGGTATTGATATCCCTATCGCGGGTATTGTTGGCGCTTGGTAAAAGAAAAAGAAAAGTGGGAAACATGTGATACCAATTTCCTTGGGCGGGACGGCATAAAATTTCAACGTAGACATGAAGCAATAGACTCAATGATATTTTTCGTTAAATCACAACAACATCATAACCACTAGTGTGTTCTTGTCTGCTGCTTTGCAACTGTGCCACGAGTGGTGAACTGCGAGAGTGCCGTAAACTTTCAAAGACTTTGTGTTTACCCTCGGACGAGTCTACCTTCGTCGTGCATTTCAATTTCGAGGCACGTTCATTTCATGAGATCACCTCCCTAGCCAGACAGATTAGGTTCATAGAAGCTGTTGAATTCTAAGTCAGGTTTAACGGCGCGGCTAAGACTGTAATGAAGGGATTCATAGCAAATTGGTACTTCATGTCATGAAGACATAGTCCAGACTCCACGATGATCATATTTGATGCTAGCTTTAATTTGATGATACGCAAGAAAACTCACGCCATATTAACATTATGTTATCAAAACCATCAATATTGATCTCCATGAAGCAGGGGTCAAAGTCTTCACGTCCCATATCCATGGCCACGGCAAGCCGCGCATGCAGCTACGAACAAGCCGAGCAGCCGGATGCTACACTATCACTCTCGCTACCAGCTTCATTTCCGCGTGGTATCCCGGTATAGACGAGGAGCTGCATAAGATAGTCCGCCAGGAAGGCCCGGGGTAACTCGTAGCGCATCGAATGAGGAACGCGAGGACGTGTGGCTGGAGCAACCGGTCGTACGGAGGTCCAAAGTTGGCATAGTCTCTAGGCAACTTGACCAGGGCATGACCTCGGTTGTTCAAGTCATCTGCAAGGCACGGAACATCATATGCACCTTAGAAGTACACTAGGGGTGCTCGGAGATACCAGCTGTTGGTATCCCGTATGGATCAACAGCATGGCTTTACGTGCTTCGCCAGGATCTTGGCTAGGAAATTGTACGAAGAGTTCAGTAGTTTGATAATCTAACAGCAGTATCTTTATCACGAGACTTACCGACTCATCCTTGTGACTAAGAATTGAGACTGTTAATGGGCATTGTGATGAGGTTCGTCACTTACGGAGCGACCCCTATTACGTATAATCGAGGTGGAAAGCATTAAGCCCTTGGTATGGGTAAAACAACGAAAGGCGTGAAGTAAATCTGATCGTACCTCAAGGGTTGGACATGAAGACAAGTTGAACGAGCTGAGAGTATGAGGAAATTTGCCCATCTGCTCGTACCCCTTTTTTGTCTTACGCATTTCATTTTCATCTGTCGCCTAGATGCTCAACAAGAGAGTAAGGGCCTTGTCTTCACAAATTTCAAGAAGCAGTCAAGGTGATCCCTTGACATCTAGGGTAAGGCCTAGAACCAGAGGAATTGAAAGATTGAGCTTTGACAGTATTTGTTTCATTACTTCATTTCTAAAATTTTGTTGCAAAAGAACCTCTAAGCAGCAGCCGACACCTTGAATCCCTCCGACGTAGTCTTCGCGTCATAATCATCAATGACCTTGACCTTGGCCGCAGAAGCCGAGTTCTTTTCCTTTGTTAGAATCACATTTCATTGTATGCCAGAAAAAGGGAGGCAAACTCACAGGGTCAAACTCGTAACCAAGCCACTCGCTCACCAGCCTTCTCGCGAGCTCGATGCCAATCACACGCTGTCCCAGGCAGAGCACCTGCGCGTTGTTGCTCTTGATGGCCCTCTCGACGGAGAAGCTGTCGTGCGCCGTCACGGCGCGGACGCCGGGGACCTTGTTGGCCGAGATGGCGACGCCGAGGCCGGTGCCGCAGATGAGGATGGCGCGGTCGACCTCGCCGCTGGCGACCTTCTCGGCGGCCGTGATGGCGTACGTCGAGTAGGCCGTCTTGTCGGACTCGGAGCTCGGGCCGACGTCGACGACGGAGGCCACGCGCGGGTCCTTGTTCAGGTCGGCCGTGATGGTGGCCTTGTAGTTGAAGCCGGCTTCGTCGCCGCCGAGGGCAATGCGCAGACCGGGCATCTTGACCGGGGGTTTGTTAATGGGATAGAGTAGAAAGGGTGGTTGGGTTGGGTTTGCAGGCTGCTCTGTTCAGATTATTTTGTCAAGACTAGACTTTTTGGCTTTTTTTCACAGCCCTTCTCTACGCTCGCGCATCTTTATGGCGACATACGCGGTATACGCCCTCTTTGAGATGTACACCTCCAACATGCACGATGCTCGTCACGAAGCGCCATTGATGATGCCCCGGTGCAGAATGCTACCCACCTTGTCGGGACAGGGATTAGGAGTCCGCGCATCGCGGCCCGGTGGGGCGGATGCGGGTGCGGTGACCGCGTGTCGTGCCTCCCACCCCAATGCACCCCCGCGATTCAGCTTGAGGATTGCAAGCCACATCCATGGCCCATGACAAAGAGGGAGACGCGACGCGGGGAGGAAATCGTCGCGGGGTCAGATCGGATGGAGGGGTAGCTTGGAGCTCCAGATGGGAAAGGTCCGGTGGTTAAAGGTGCCCTTTATGGGAACTGCCAGTAATATGTCCAATATTAGAAAGCCGCTTTGATGCTTCTTCGATCGTGCTACGTGTGAATACCGTTTTCAACCGCCCTCGATCGTCTTGTCAATCGCTCTCCCTCACGCCACGGCTTACACAGTAACACATTCCTAATCACCAGCATATACAACCGCAACAATGGCGTGGGACCCGACCAAGAACAAGACCTACCAGATCCTCAAGGCGGCCGAGGAGGGCCAGTACGGCGTCGTCGCGCCCATCGCCTACAACATCGAGAACATCCTCTCCTTCATCCGCGCCGCCGAGGCGAAGCGCAGCCCGCTCATCATCCAGGTCTTCCCCTGGGCCATCACCTTCTCCGACGGCCTCCTTGTGCGCGCCGCCGCGCTCGCCGCCAAGGCCGCCTCCGTACCCGTCGCGATCCACCTCGACCACGCCCAGGACGAGGCCATGATCCGCCACGCCGCTGACAACCTGCCCTTCGACTCCATTATGGTCGACATGAGCCACTACGAGATGGAGGAGAACCTGGCCAAGACCAAGGAGCTCGTAGCATACTGCCACGCGCGCGGTATCGCCACGGAGGCGGAGCCGGGACGTATCGAGGGAGGCGAGGACGGTATTGCTGATACCGCGGATCTGGAGGGTGCTTTGACGACAGAGGAGCAGGTGGAGGACTTCGTGGCGACGGGGATCGACTTTTTGGCGCCTGCTTTTGGCAACGTCCACGGCGAGTACGGTGCCAGAGGTCCCGTTTTGGAGTTTGACAGGTGAGATTGGCTCTTCGCTGTCCTATTTCATTCCAGTTTTGGGGTTCCGGTGGCTAACAAAAGTCGAAATGCAGGCTAGAGAAGATTCGCGCCAAGGCGGCCGGAAGAGTGCGCATCGTGCTCCACGGAACGAATGACTTCCCCGAGGACCTGATGCAGCAGTGCATCCGCGGCGGCGTGTCAAAGGTCAACGTTAACAAGCTGGTTCTGGACGACTACCTCGTCCACCTCAAGAAGAACGCGTCCACGCTCAGCCTGACGACACTGATGGAGGAGGGTGTTAAGGAGGCGCAGAAGCTGACGGAGTGGCAGATGGATGTGTGCAAATCTGCAGGCAAGGCATAATCAGTCTGAACTTTTGTATTTGCTTTTGCGTTTGGAAACATGAAAAAAAGATAATAGAGAATCATGATACCAAATAGACATGGGTATATGTTGTTACACGGCATGATGCGTCGTCAATTCGTTAACGGGTAGCATCTGGGCTCTTTACGTCAGCGTCTACCCACGCCTGTCTGAGGTCGTCTCGCCAGGTTGCCATTGGCGTCCAGCCGACCCTCTCTTCGCTCTGCTCCATCAAGGACAGAATCTTTTCTCTCTTGACCGGTTCTTGAACGCAGAGTCCCGCCCCGTAAAGGCACTGCGCCGACAGAACCTGGCAGCCTTCGTCTTTCAGCTCCATAGCTATGCCGCAAATCATGTCGACGGCCTCGGAAAGGGACCTCTGCATTTTTAGAAATCCATTGAACCCAGATGGCATTGGGCTGTGGAGAAGGATGAGTATCCGCGCGAAGCAGTAGGCTTGCAAGGCCACGCCGAACTGAGGCGGGTGCACCCAGAGGGGAGCAAAGACGTCGCAATGGTCTGTTGACGTTGGAAGCGGTTTGAACTCGCTGCCCAGATATGCCCTCCACCGCTCCAAGTTCGCGAGCAGCTCGTTGCCAGCGCGAACTCTGCTTGCTGCTGCATCCGACAGAGGTGAGGTCTCGGCCATACGAGAGTCTGCACAGAAGTTCACAGCCTGCGACAGCAAGTAGATGGCCATGTGGGCCAGCTCGTGCTGGTCCAGTTCAGAATAGTCTTTATACGGCGCCCAGAAACTCAAACAGCGTCTTTTCTCGCGAAAGGCCGCCCAGATATCTTGCCGAAGCCAGGCCCACCAGACTGCCTGTCGCAGACCACCAGAGCAGCCGTTGACATCCTGAGACCGCTGGATCCAGAAGACGCCCTTGAGGTGTCTTTGCCAGTTGCCTCTGCCATCAGACTCGTCCAGCATCTCATACGCCGAGATGATGAGAGCCGTAGCGTTTAGTTCTTCCGAATTTGTGTAGCTGGTGTAAGCCAGGGCCTCTTGGACGTAGCGGAGGGTCTCGTAGTAGTATCGTATCCACTCCCCGCCGGAGTCGTGCGCAGGACTCGCGTCGGCCGGAGCCAACCCCGACAGCGCCCCCTCCAGCTTGGAGAGATGCTTGGCAGACAGAGCCAAGATGGCATTCATAAGACCTGCATTCCGCAGGGCTAAGCGCACCGCATAAGTGGAGAAGAGCTTGTGAGGATCCAAGAAATCGAGCCAACGCGACGATCGCTCCGTGAAATGCCGGAAGAGAACGGCCTCGTGGTTGGTCAGCGTGATGGCCCGATCAGCTTGCCAAGTCTTCCGCTCCGGGTCCGAGACCTCGCGCAGCCGAGACGAGAGTTTGCCCGCGTCAGGCGGGCCATGCACAGTCGCGGCGCGTCGCTGGTCCTCATCCTCCGGCGCAGGACTGGGAGCCAGAGAGAAGCTGCTGTCGGCCTGGGCGGCGTCCGTAGCGAGCAGACCGAGCCATCGGGTCGAGGCCAAGTCGGTGGTCCACAGCTCGGATGCGACCGTCTCGGGGGAATAGCTGTACACATTGACATCTCCGAGGGTGAGACCCGCCGAGGTGGGCGGCTGGGTGACGTACGGCGGCTGAGTCGGGTTGAAGTCGGATGCCGGCTGGGTGACCGGAGGGGCGGCGGAGGCGGCGGTGACGGTGACCTGCGTAACGAGTGACGCGGGTGTGGTCACCGACTCGGGCACCGTGGTTGAGTCGTTGCGGGTAGCCTCATCTACGCGAGACTGAGTTTGAGTCTCCACGACGCGGCGGTAACGCGTCCGTGGGGGCTCGGTGACGGAGACAGATGGGCTCGCCTGTCTGCCGGCGGCATCCTGAGAGAGCTGGGGGAAAACACAGTTCCGGGAGGAGATGCTGCATGGGCCGCATACCGGCTGTTTTTCGTCGCATTTCTTGTGCCGCTCGCGGCAGGTCAAGCTAAGGTTCCGATATCAACATGTTGGTCCCGGACCGAGGAGGGTCGGGGAGGTGGAAAGGGTGGGACTTGATGAGTTGAACTTACCAGCCCGTCTTGGTGCGCAAGCCGCGGCCGCGGGGCTTTCTGATGCGCTTCTTTGGAGGAGCGGCTGCATCCCGTCTTCCGTCCATGAGGTCATGGCAGGCCAGCAGGCAGACCGAAAGACACGCTCAGGTTTGTGGTGTCCCGGTAATGCAGGCAACCTAGGCACCGTGGAGAGCAGCAGAATGCAGGCGTGCAGAAACCCTCGCTAGTGTAAGGTAGTTAGCTGCAGGTGGCCGGCATAAAGACTGCGAGACGCGGCTCTCAGCGGGTGATGAGCTTGAGATTGACGAAACAAGACTTGGGGATCTACGGTTTCAGTCTCCGCGTCCAACGTTGTCAGGTCGCGGGTAAGGTACACGGCGCTGGGTGACTTTCTGAATTCTCGACGTGGAGTCTCCGGGTTCTGGGGCGGAGGAGCGGGGCCCCTCAACTCGTGACCTGGAGAGAACAAGAGACTGGAGGTGGTGGATGGCGGTTATTTCCGTGGGAGGGCGGCGGATCTTGACCGACGGTCTCTGTTCGTCCCCAAGTTTTCGAGATGGGCATGTCGGCACTTGTCCGGTTGCTGTCGTGGTCTCAATTCGGCTGTGGGGTCTGTCAAGGGTTGGAAAGGCTCTGATCGGGAATGCGCGCGGGGAAAACGAACCATCCCCAGAAAAGGCAGAAAACTTGGAAGTCTCGCGTGGTGCGGGGACAAGGGCCTTCCTCTTTTCTTCTTTTTGGGTGACCGCGGCTCGGGGGCACTTCTCTCCAGAACGATTCCTTCTTTCCTCCCACATTCACAGACCGCGTATCGCGACCACATCCTGACTCGGCTGTCATTACCCGCGGACTAAGCTATCCAAGTCGCAAACGCGACGTTCCAAAGACGAACAGTCATGGGAATTCGCAGAGAAATGGCATGGCTCGAGGCGCGTTGAAGCCTTCGATGGACTGCTTCCCCATGGATCGTGGGATGGCAATGCGAGACCTCGCAACGATGACACGCACTTCGATATCCGCGCACAGCACCACTCGCACGCGCGCGCTCCTTATATCCAGGAGTTGCAGCCATCTCCGGCGAAAGGCGTAGAGCTGATTGCTTTTTTGGCCAATTCCTCTCTTCCTCGCAAAAGATACCCCCTGTCGAAAAGATGGCGACCAAGCACTACTTCCCCGACACGGCGGCGAACACGCTCGTCCCGAGAGCGCTCCGTGCTCTCGTCTCGGCGAACCCTCACCTCGTCCTAAGCGAGGCCGAGCGCGTCGTTGCGAACGCCCAGAATGACCCTTCGGCGGTGAGCATCATCGGCGGAGGCGGCTCCGGTCACGAGCCAGCGTGGAGTGGGTTCGTCGGCGAGGGTCTTCTCTCGGCCGTCGCCTGCGGTGACATCTTTGCGTCGCCGAGCACGAAGCAGGTCCTCGAGGCCATGAGACTGGCGCCCTCGACCGCTGGTACGATTCTTCTCATCACAAACTACACCGGCGACCGCCTGCACTTTGGTCTTGCCGCCGAGAGGGCAAAGGCGGCTGGTCTTTCAGACAATGTCGTTGTTCTCCCCGCCACAGACGATGTTTCGATTGGAAGGAGTAGGAGCAGCAGGGTAGGCAGGAGAGGAATGCCGGGTCACATTTTCAGTAAGTTGCAAGAACTGAAGACGTCGAGAAAAAGACAGCATGTTGACCAAGTCACACAGCCATGAAAATCCTGTCTGCGGCAGCGGCCGAAAAGTACTCCTTCGAGCGCTGCGTAGAAATTGGCAGAGCAGTAAACGACCAGACCGTCTCAATAGGCTCCGCCCTGGACCACTGCCACGTCCCGGGCAGACAGTTCCAGTCCCTCGCAGCCGACGCCTGCGCGCTCGGCGCCGGCATCCACAACGAGCCCGCCCAGCAGCTGCTGACCCCCTTCCCGTCCGTTAAGGACCTCGTCGACAAGATGCTGAAGCTCGTCTGCGACCCCACAGACTCCGAGCGCGCGTTCGTAAAGTTCGAGACCGGCGAAGAGGTCACGCTGCTCATCAACAACTACGGCGGCCTGTCGGTCCTCGAGCTCGGCGCGCTGACGGACGAGGTCCAGACGCAGCTGGCGTCGACGTGGAACATCACGCCCTGCCGCACGCTCACCGGCGCGTTCGAGACATCGCTCAATGCCCCCGGATTCTCCATCTCGCTGGTTAACATCTCGGCCGCGGCTAGACAGTCGAGCACAGGAGCGGCGGAGTTGCTGGGCCTCCTCGACCGCAAGACCACGGCCGTCTCCTGGCCGAACATCATTATCCCCTCCGCCGACGAGCAGGCCAATAACGTTGCGGTAAACCAAACCGACGCGAACGCCTCCTCAGCCAAGTCCGATGTCCAGATCAACGTCGACCCCGCCCTGCTCGAGAAGTCCATCAGGTCAGGCTGCGAAAGCGCCATCGCCGCCGAGCCGAAGCTGACGGAGTGGGACATGGTTATGGGCGACGGCGACTGCGGCGAGGCCGTCAAGGGCCTCTGCGAGTCGCTTCTCCGCAACCTCGACAATGGCGTCGCCAAGAGCGGCTCCCTGCTCTCCTTCCTCGAGTCCACCATCGGCGCGGTTGACGACATGGGCGGCACCCTGGGCGCCATCCTCGGCATCCTCCTGTCCGCGTACTCTTCGTCTCTCAGGATAAACGCCGCAGCCGCCGGTGCCGCCCCATCAGCTGCGCTATACTCCAAGTCTCTGGCCACGGCCGTCGAGTCGCTCAAGTCCCACACCCCGGCGAGGGAAGGCGACCGCACCGTCATGGACGTCCTCATCCCGTTCACCGACAGCTTTGCTGCGACGGCCGACTTTGCCACTGCCGTCAAGGTCGCTGCTGAGAAGGCGGAGGCCACAAGGTATCTGAAGGCGAGGTTTGGACGTGCGACGTATGTTGGCGATGCGGCTGGCCAGGAGTTGCCTGACCCCGGTGCGTGGGCTCTGTACGAGATGCTACACGGGATGGCCAAGGGTCTGGGTATTTCGATTTAGAGAATATAGAAATGACAAAATAAGAAATAATTTCCAATGCACTGGTCCAGGAAAGATCGATTGCCTGAAGTAACACTCCTTCCGTGTTAAAAGCAGCACATTACATTTCGCAGCAACTGGCTGTCTCTGTCAAGCTAATCATCATTGTCCACGTACACTATTGACTCAGGGTGTCTTCTTCCATCTCGGTATCCCTTCACTTCCAGCCATACTCAAAGTTCGTCATCAGCAAATCCAGTTGTCCCTCGTCACCCTATTACCCATCTCTGTACATTGTGGTCAAAGTAACAGATCCTTTCCAGATGACAAAAAAACACGTATACCAGCAACCGCTCATGAGGAACCATTCCTCAACTCCTCCGCTGCCGTTCTCAAAACTTCAATGTTTTGGGCGAGGTTCTCGCGCGCTTCTCTGGTGCTGGAATCTTCTCCCGCAATGAGCCGCAGCTGGCTGTCTTCGAGGCCCATGATAAGATCAGGGCAAAAGATCTGAAGAGGACCATCTTTAGCGTCGAGGAGAAAGTGGAAGACAACCTGTTGGCAGATGACATCCATAAAGCGCTTGCGCGCAACCTTGTAGTAGCTGAACAGGATATCGTGAATGTCGACCCGGACCTGCTCGGCGTTCGAGCGATCTTGGGTCAGTTTGGAAAGCATCTCTTCCGTAACCCACCACCCCGACTCCTGGGTATCATCTAGGCTGGACTCTTTGCTGCCGATGACCTTCTGAAGTGTTTGCTTGAGCCTCGAGGCCTGGGCTGCTTGGAGGTTGCTGTTGAAGTAGTGGTTCAACGTGTAGGGCTGACCGTTCAACTCGACGTCAATGAGAAACTCGACATGGTTGATTGCACGTTGGTAAGCCGCTCTAAGCTTCTCTTTCAGAAGTCTGTTGAATATGTTGGCGCGGAAGGTGACGTCAGGAAACTTCAGAGCAAGCAGCCGAGTGATGAACATGTGAACAAGCACAATCGCTCGGCTTGTATGTTGAAGAACCAGAGGTGCCCAGCTTCTGGCTTGCTCTCTGAAGACCTCGCCGAGGACAGAGCCACCAAACTGTTCTTTGCGTCAGCACCAAAGTCACATAAGAAAGGGAATCTGTAGATAATACACAACGTCATATGGCGGTAGTTAGGGGGGCATTTGTAATAGAGAAACAGGTAAGAACCGCAAGAGAGTATTAAACTTACCGTTCCAAGCTCGGGTCCACGGGTTCTTCTGAAGGCGATCTCAATCTGTACCAGTAAAGAATCCTTACGAGGTTCGGGGCATCCGTAATCAAGCTCTCTCAAGATTCCATGCAAATCCTGCATGATGCCTTCCATCTCGCTTCCTTGACAGGACTCGAGTATTTGCAAGACAGGAGGGGTTCCAGAGATTCGCTGCCGCTGCGTTCCCTCAAAAAGTCTAGTATGGCCGCGTTTCTCAAAGGTGTCGTTGAAGGTCTCCTGAAGAGCGACGACATTGGTAATCAGTCGGAGCTGTTGGTTGTTGTCGAATATCTCCATCCCGCTGTAGTGACCATCCCGGGCTCGACGGACAACGTCCTGGAAGTCTGAGCTCAGCTGTCCCAAGTATCGCCGCTGACTCTCAGGCCTGTCTCTCGGCGGGCCCATTTCCTCCAATGCCTTGCTCGTGGTCCAGAGCTGACGCTCGACTTCAACCGCAACGTTCTTGAATTCCTTCTTTGAGACATCCCGCAGGAGATGGCGAAGGCGAAGACTCAAGCATTCGACGCCGACTCTCTTGGTGCATCGAAGTCTCGTCCAGGGCGATACAGAGAAGAACGCCTTTTCAGAGGAGTTTCTTTCTCCTAATGTTGACTTATTGTCGTCTGAGCCGCGATTCTTCACGACGCAATACCCGAGACGCAGTGGGAATCGCTTGCCTTCGACGAGCTCGCAGACAATTTGCTGCATTGCCCGCTCTGTTGCAAGGTCAGGCTTGGTGAGAACGCCCATCGTTCGGACTCCCTCAGGGTCGAACGCTTGCGCCATAGTGAGGATCTCTTGGGTAGCGATGTCGACGTTACAGGGAACCACAGCGAGGATAATGGTTCTCGGGCTTTTCATATAGCTTTGGACCATGTTCTTGACCAAGACGATGTCCTCGTCCGTGGTCCACCCAGAGGTCGCCGTTCTGAAAATGCCAGGCACATCGATTACGGTCAGATGGTTTTGCTGTATGGAGATTCAGTCTTGCTCGTGAGTTTCTAGAGATAAAAACACTCACAGTAGGTCCACTGATCTCGATTTTCAGAGTGTCTTCTGCGAAAGTTGCTGTTTCATCGCCAAAGCCGGAAACGGCTTTCTCTCGAATTCCCATAACCTTGTTTGCCTGTGTTCGAAAGTGTCAAGAAAATCCCACAACTGATGCTGTCGTGACACGTACCTCTCTGAAGGCATTGGCCAGGTTTACTTTGCTCTTGCCGGCCGAGCACCGAAAACCCAAGAGCTTCTCCTTTCGAGAGTTGCTAGAGTTTGCGGCAGGAATGATGCTGATGACCACATTCTCGAAGTCATCACGGCGGCAGGTGATCTGTGTCGCGTATCTTGTACAGAGCTCTGGCGCACGAGGGAAGGCGAAGCCCGTGACGCTCTCGAGGACGGAGCTCTTGCCAGAAGACTGGTCACCGACGACGACAAGCTGCGGCAGCGCCACATGGTCTGCCACGCCAATCTCGCGCAGTCGGTCGATGGTACGCGCGTACCCGTCATCACCGAGGGAGGTCATGGGTGCAGGCTGGTTACTGCCTGTCATGGTGGCAGCTCCCTGTCCCTTGGCTTAAGACGTATGTAACCGAATGAGTGGTGGACGCAGGGAAGTGTCCAATCGAAGGCGAGACTGCGTTGTCAAATGTTAAAAGAACGTAAATATTGGAGCAGGAAGCAGTTGATGAAATTGAAAAGAGGAGAAAGGGTAGATTTGGGAGGACAAGTCCAGGAGAGAAGGGTATTGTGTCTAGACAACCTGCCTTGCCTAGTACTGGGTTAATCAAGGACCGTTTCCCGTATGGTGGTTAGGTGTAAACCGCAAAATCTGCAGGTAGGTGGTGGCTTACACGAAAAGAGGAAGGCAGGGCTAAGGAGCCTAGCGCCCCGTATTAACCGTTGCTGCTTCCTCTCTAATGAGTCTGGATAACTTGAGGCAGGAGCAGACCGGCCGCGGAAGGCACTTTCAACCAACCCAGGGCGCATGAGGAAGAAACCTAAAGAAAGAAAGTTCGACTGACGTGGCTGCTGTCTGGCTGTGAGTTCACTCGAGCGCGGAAGGTCAGCCAGTGTTATAACAAGATAATTCAGATAATGAGTGATGAGACAAATTGAATTCGCAGCAGATGCTATCCCAGTCAAGCCCTGTTTGCTCGTTGGCGGCGCTAATGAATATGCTACAATAATAACAAAAAAGAATAACACGGTGTGTAGTGTCGGTACCTGACTTGCTGCACTTTTGCCTCCCGTTCCTGGGTATTTCCTCAGCCAACTGTGGTCTTCTTCTTGTCCATGACCCCCTTCAACACCTTCAACTTCTCCTCCGTGACTTTGATCGCTTCCTCAATCTCCCTCTCATCCATGCGATCTTCTCTTACCCTCTCCTCTACCGTGATGGGCTCCATCGCTCTCTTGCGTGTCGAGATGTTGGGGTCATGTAACCTCTCCAGTCCGACACGCTCCTCAAGCCACTCCCACAGTTCACTCTCCTCACGCCTCCACATCTCGTCGTACGCGGCGAGGCGGTCGGGATAACCGTACATGCGCATGTCGCTCGACGGTTGTCTGCCTGGCAGCCCAAAGCCGAACCAAGTAGCCGCCAAAAGTCCGACCAGGAGGCCGTACATCATGTTGCCTGTTATAAGCGGCTTGACGATATCGAGGATCGGCTCCAGGATGCCACGGACGGGCTCCAGCGGTCCCCAATCCTTCTTGGGGACATTCTTCGGACGGACTTGCTCGTCTTCGACATCTGTCGATGAGCCTGTAGCCTTGCCCTTCTTACCCCGCTTCTTGCCCTTGGCAGCACCACCTGCTGCACCTCCAGCGCGAGCCTTCGACGAAACGGCCGACTTCAGACTGGCAAAGAGATCTTTGCAGTAAGCGGTCTGACCTTCGTTCGCACCCTTCTCAATTGGGCCTGACGTTTGTTAGCTGAGCACTCGTAGTTTCAGACTTTCTCTTGAGACTTACCCTTCAACCAACTCTTGCCCGTCCATTCGATGGTGCAGTTGGTCTGGACTCGGGTGGAGTTGTTCTCAGCCCAAGACAGGCAATACTTCGTCTTGACACTGAAAATGTTGCCGCTGGGGACGTCGGGTGTTTGAGTAACAACGTTCAGGTTGATCGACTTTTCAAAATCCAGGCTCTCCAAGGTCTCAGTGACAAGACACTTGGTTTGCCTCGGACCAATAGCTCCGTTCAAAGGCTTGATGTAACTGAAGAAGCGTGACTTGTTCTCCAGCGTCAATCCCTTCTTGTCCTCCATCGTCAACTCAGTGCACTTGGCCTCAACGGTGAGCCACTTGGTCATCCAAGTGACCGATGCTGGACCGAAGAGCAGGTTGTACACCTTGCCGATGGGCGCGGGAATGACATCATCACCAACAACCTTCTCATAATGCGTGCCTGAGTCTCCGCAGTCCGTCGGTGCATGAGTGGCTGGGCCAGGGAAGTCATCGTTGGTGCTGGGTACACCCACGGCGTCCTTAACGACATCGGAAAGCGCGCCATTAGCACCGCCTGCACCCGACACCTTCCGTGAGACGGTCTTCTCTGTCTCGGGTTCGGGATTCATGTCTGTTGGCTGTGTTACTTCCTGGAGGTCTTCGTTGTCGTCGTCTTCATCGTAGACGTCGTCGTCGTCGCCTGACTCGCTGTCTTCCTCGCTTGCGTCGGACAGACTCGCGTCTTCTACTTCCGGGGCCACTACATCCGCGTCAACCTTCTCCGTTTTATCACCGCCAGTACCCTCCAGCTGCACTCCGTTCAAAGAGCTCTTCAGGGTCGGGTGACCAAGTTTCCAGATGTTGACAATTAGGTCATAGGTGGAGTCTCTACTTGTGAAACTAGCAAAGATGTGTTTCGCATGCAAGGTCGATATCATGAGTCCGTTCTTGAAAACTAGGGCCGTGCTCCGCTTCTCGACGCTTACGATCTCGTCAAAGCTCATGACGAGAGTGGTCGACCAACCGAGGATGTTGCTGCTGAAGCACAGGTGACCTTCGGATACGTATAGACGGCCGTGCGCCAAAATCTCGCGCTGCAAGGCACAGCTGTAATCTTCTATGAGGTAATCGTCATCGGGCACGCTTTTGAACAGTGCGTGGAAATCGCGGTTGCGCTTCTTGCTTGCGACGGCAAATCCAGTGAGTTTCGGGACGCTTGCGTTGGCTTGAGGATGAGCGAGAGACGCGTTAGCCGCAGCAATGGCAGCGCCAATTGTAGTTGCCGTACCTCCAGACACGGCGGAACTTCCCCGTTTACGATGGCGACCAATGGCGCTTCGAATGCTTCCACTCCGTTGGATTCCCGAATTCCTGTCTTCGTTGATGCTGCTCGATGGCGGCGTGCGGTCGCCGCCGCTTCCCGGATCGTGTAAGGATTGGGGTCTCGTAGAGGGCTGTCGGCCGTCGTCCGGTCCAAGGTCTCGGGTCGCAGCTACGTAAGCCGCATCGGTGGGCGCTGATTCGGATCTAGAGCGCGAATCGGTTGTGTCGGGGAACTTCGACGTGACGGGCGTACCGGCGACGCTTCCTGTATCTGTTATTCCTAGTTGGCTGAGGCTCAGCTCGCCAGACCCCATGGTCTTGACGGCGGGTTCCTTCTCCATGGCTGATCCTGTGAGGGATGGCAGGGGAGGTTCGACCTCGGGATGGTCTTCAATCTTGATATCGGGCGGTCTCTGGGTCGTCTTGTTCTTAGGAGGAGTTGGCCCGATGCCTGTGTTCTGTACTGCGCTGCTAAGTTGGGTCGCAGCGTTCTGCGCGGCTGAGAATACCGAGGAAAAAAAGCCGCCTCCTGGAGCGGGGGTCCCTGGATTGCTGGCCGAGTTTACGTCGGGGATGGGTGTCAAAGGAGCGTTTGTGATGTTGGAGAGCTTGCTAGGCCCAATACTACCAGAGTTTGATCTGCCCCTACGGTGAGCAATCATGTTACCCTGGGCGGAGCCACCATTCGTGTTGCCTGAGGCGGTCGCAGCTGCATCAACGGCGGGCTGCGGACCGGGCCCCGGTGAGGAGTGTGCGGAGGGAGCGCTGCGGTCGGTCGGGGTCGGCGGCGTGTTGACGATGACGGGAGTGCCCTTCTCAGGTTGGGGCGGGGTCGAGGGGACGTTGGTGTCGATCTTGACAGAGTTGTTCGTGGAGGCTCTGGAGCGGCGTCGCTCAGGAGAGTGAGATGTCGTCGTTACACGGGAGGATGCATTCGTCTTGTTTGCGGGAGTTGGTTGTGGCGCTTGTACTATCGGCAAAGGTGGGACAGGTGGCGCGTCGGTGAAGTCAAAGGACCTTGTAGTGGTGGTGAGGTCAGATGTTGAAGCTGCAGCTCGGCCTCGGTAGGCTACTCCGCGTCCAATGTCTCGGTCGGTGTCAGTGTCGTCACCGCCCGCACTCCTCTCGGGACTAGTGGTGGCACTCGGAGTCTTTTTTGACTTGAAAACTCCCCTAAGGCGGCCGACGGGTGAAGGTGACCGTGTTGTGTTTTTCTTGGGGGGCACAAGACTGGTAAAGCTGCGTTTGGAGCGCAGGGACGAATCTGCGGATTCGGCCGATTGCGTCCGCTTGGCTGAGTTGTTGGATGTGGATCGCGCCGAGGCGATCTCTGACAGTTGTTCGTCCAGTATCTGCGCTTGGGGTTCAGGCAAGTGAGTTGCCTGAACGATCGGGGAAGAAGTTGTCAAGTAACCTATTTGCGAAGGATGCGTCGAGATAGCATTTGGGCGGGAGGATCTAGCGAAGGGGGGGAAGAGAAGGTTAAGTTAGTTGGGTGCAATCATGGACGAGGAGCCTCGATCGAGGTGAGATGCGAGGTAAAGTAATAGATGGAGGCAGCAGTTAAGATGCGAAACGGAGGAGGCAGGAGAAACATGGACGGCCCTGTGTCCGCCCCTCGCTTGAAAAGGAAATGGAACACTCGTCAGGAACACAGCGATTTGCTGAGACTGGACTGGACTGGCCTGGCCTGGTACACACACCTCACTTGCTGGTGCTGGTGCTGGTGCACTCGGTGCTGTGTGCTGATGGGACCCCCAGGCAGCGTCATACGGCGATTGCCGCAGAGAGTGGATGAGGAGCTGAGACCAAGCTCCAGCCATGCTCCAGTCCAGCAATGGAAAAGGGCGCGGCGGCGGCGGCCAGCCCCAACCCCGGGCCAGTCAGACTGTCAAGGCCGGGATGCGCCCCCCAACCTGCCGACTGATCGCTCCCTGAATGCTCTCCCCTCATCACACTCCCACTCTCCTCCCCTGCCATTCCCCTAAAAGCTTAGGGGGGGACGTGGACTGGGGCAAGGAGTGAAAGCGAGGGAACGCGAGGAGAGGAGGCCAGGCCGCGCCGCGCCGTTAGTAGGTTCGTCCAGCAGAGCGGAACAGCGTAGCAATCCGCCTCGTCACTCGATGGAGCCTCCCACGACGACTTTTTTAGGATGCGCCACGCGAGAGACGTGGCCTTGCCAGGCAGATGAAATGCGGCATCAGTGCGTCCGGATGCAGATGCAAAAGGGTCCGGTGCAGAACAGCACATGAAGCTGCCGCAGCGCACGGAGTTGCATCAGACAGACAGGGAAGGGGGGGATTGGATATTAGGATTGGAGATTGGAGATTGGAGATTGGCATTGGGGGACTGAGAGAGGGAGAAAGAGGATAAGAACGACAAGGAGGAAGGGAATAAGCAATTGGATGCGCAGACAAGCAACGGCTGCCAAGAGTGAGACCCGAGATCTGGAGACTTGACACTCGTGAAGAAACTCGAAAAGAAGCAAGCAAGCAACGGGACAGAAACAGACACACTACTCACTTCTCCTCGGGTGTCTCGAGGGACACCATGCTGGCGTTGTCGCGGGCGTAGTTGGTGCTGGCACCACTGGGACTGGGTTCGTAGTCGCGATCGTAGCTGTGTCTGTAGTCGCGGTCTGGGTCGGGAATGCCTGTCGAGCCGTCTCTTGCGAGGCTGTCCGTGTCATGCCCGTGGTCGTGGACGTAGGAGCCGCTGTCGCGTCTATGGGACGACTGGCTGACGTCGTCGTCGTAATAGTCGTCTTTTAGTGGTGGTGCCGCGGACAGTGCTGAGAGCGAACTTGTGTCTGCTGGGGCCGTGACATCTTCTCCCTTAACTCCCAGCAGCAGTTGCGCAGTTGCTGCTGCGGCGTCTTCCTCTCGCGCTTCCTGCTTCCTGCGCCGGCGCTTGGCTGCGATGGATTTTGGCAGCAATTTCGACAGCGCCCCTCCACTCTCCCCAGTGCTGTCCATCGTGGTTGGCTGGCTGGTCCGGCAGGCTGGATATCTGGGTCCTGATCCTCACTGCTCCTCCTCAGCTCCGGGTTCGTAAATACCGTAATGTCGTACTCTTTACGAGGGTATGCGGGTTCGGTCCAGAGACTCCAGCACAGGCAGGCAGGTCCCGAAGTTGGCAGTTGACAGGCTGTCAGGAGCAATACGCGCACCGGACCCGACAAGTGGGCTCGAAGATCATGCTCTGAGGCGACAGGGAAATAAAAGTATTCCAACGAAATTAAGGTCGATGTGGTAGGGGTTCGGGTTGTCCTGTTTGGTGTTTGAAGTGTTTGATTCGAGGTTGTCGTTTCGATGTGATGTTGCAGTGCAAGGAAGGCGGCGATTAGTGCAAGGTACGGGTGAGGCAGAGCAGAGCTGTTCAGGTTTCCGGCCGAGAAGGTTCCTGATCCATGGATCAAATTCTGGATCTCGAGTTCCTAAAAAGAAGCAACGGGCGGCTTCATCTATGAATGACCTTGGAAGAGACCCGGGCAGGTTCGTTCAAATGCAAGGCAGTGGCCCAGACGACCGGTCCCACCTTGTATGCTCGCTTGCGACCTGCCCAGTCTAGACGTGGACGCTGCAGCAGACCACCTCGAGGTATTACGGTACGGCTACAATGGAAGCTTGGCCAACCCAAGCCGGAGCGCTCTCTCCTTGCGCGAGCGTCATCGTCACTGAAGGCGAAGGCAAATGCCTCGTACGGGCGGGCTGGGCCGGGGTAAACGGCCCCTACCTTACGGGAGAATCGCCTTGGCCCAAAGTGGGAGGAGCAGCATAAGTGGTCACCGTCCGGAGGCAGGTACAAGTTCCTGTTAGTGGGTCGCAGTTCCTACATCAAATAATGTCTACAGAGACGGACATCTGCGTGTTATTGTGCCACAATGCCGTTGCACCCGACGGAAGAGTGTCGATTGTTATTCGCCGTCCGATCTGGTGTTCTGGTGCATCTGGGTGCACTCCAACCTGCAGTGGTCCATTATTACGAGCGGCCTGGACTCCTGAAGAATTGGGAATCTGGGGCCGTCGACCGCCACTTCAATGTTGCGATGGGTCCCTCAGGTGGTAATAGTCCTTCCTCCACCCAGCCAGACCGAGTTGATGCTGCTATTTTTGTTTTTAATAGCTTCTTTTCGCTTGCTTGGGTCATCCAGAATGCGAGTGCGGCTGCGCAGATTCCACCATCTCGGTAGCATATCCCCCTCGCACTCGCTTGGCTAGATCCTCTCAAGTTGGATCTCTCCAAGAGTGCCGCTTTCTCACCCCCTTAACAAGATCATGTACCGCCTCCGTCTTGGCCTGGATCGCATCTCACCTCATTCGCGAACTCCATTCTATCCGAGTGCGCTCGCATCCCTCCTGCATGGTCTGCCGACTTACCCTAATTAGTGGACAGGCCGGAATGTTAGGTCGGGTATTCGTACAAGTAGGTGGCAGCACGCTGTCACACTGACATCTCGCGGAGCATCATCCTCGTCGTTCTAGGTTCCCATCAACAATTCAACGACGGCCATCCGCGGCTCACGGCAGCCTCGGGGCGATGCACCCAACGCTCATCCCACCTCGCCACGTTATCCCTCGTCCCTCCTCGCGATAATGGTCGATGTATGCATGTCTGGCAGATGAAAATCCCAAGAGGGTTTCGATGGCTGGCCCGATCGGGGCCTGCTGTGGCCGCTGGGTTGCCTGTTTGGATCACCTGCTGGCTACGGAACCCATAACTACGTCAGGGGCTCTGCAGGTTGCGAATGGTGTCTTGGGGAGGCCACTGCGACTCTTGTGATAGGCCAGATCCTCCTGTGACAAGACAGACAGGACGCCGCGCCCCCGGGCATTGGACAATGTTAGAATCCTTCCATCCTCCGTCGCCCGGCGAGGCGCATGGCATGTACCTGTCTCTGCCATGTCTCTGGCTAAACTCAGAGGCACGCGACTGCCGTCACTTCAGAGGCTCTTACGCTGGGCTGATTCAAAGTCAGCCACAATGATTTTTCCCGATGTTCAGCCCGTTGCGACAAGTGGTGGCACAGGCATACCTCAGGGTTTAACTTTGAATGCTTTGCTGGCCAAGAAGCAAGCAGAACGGTCGACAGATGTCAATTGAGAACATATTAAACCAAGGCAGTGGTACGCATAACGACGTCTTCGCTGTCAAACTACGAACCCCGGAAGCGCCGGCCTCGCGGTGGAAAATTGACGGCTTCTCTTAGCTTCAGCATGGCTTTTCGGCTAAAACTCATAATCTGATTCAAAACTGCATCATGAAAATGTCACCAGCAGAATTGACTCTGGACTTGCTGGTGAAGTGGGGAGGGTGAACCTTGCTGCTCGTCATAGGTTGGCAGCGACCTGCCCTGCCTACGTACTGTACCTGTTGCGCTCAGGTACTTTCCCTTGACCGACCGCTCCAGGCCCCCCATTGTGGCCACACGGCAATGACTTGCCGCTCCTGCACGCAGCACTCGCAGCACTGAGCAGGGCCACTTCCACCAGTCCATCCAGTGCAGTGCACCTATTGGGCTTGCCACCGCGAGAAAGAACAAGCGGGGAGGGAACAGGTGGAAGCCTCTTAGCGAAACTCTGGGGAAATCCTCCGTGACCGCAACCGCCAACCACCCAACATCCCAGCCCGCCGTCTGCTTGAACACCCACCGAGCAGTAGTGCTGTCCCGCCATCGGCACCTCCACCGAACGACCTCCCTGCCACCGTTTTAGATGCTCCGTGGCGGGCGCGTGACCTCCGGATCTTAGAGTCCCGTGTATGCGACGCTACGAGAAAAGTATTCACACAAGCCCGATCGAAACGTTTGCCCGTCATCCCAAGAACCGCAATCGGCAACCCACATCGTCGCGGCTCCAATCATGGACGAGTCACCGCTGGTCAAGGTAGCCTCATTCCCTACGCATCATAATGTCTCTCCATGAACTGTCCTAACATGATATATAGGCGCATGACCATGCCAAAGCCGCCTCCAACGCGACGCACCAGTCCGAGACTACGGTCGCAATCAACGAACATGCCCTCGCCGCGGGAGAATTCGCAAACGCCGCTCGTTCCACAGCCAGCCTCGAAGCGCTGCGCACCCTGAGGCTGCTGGAACAACACCACAAACATCTCTCTGAGCTCCTCAAGATCCCCCTCGACCGCCGCACGAGCCAGGCCTCCAATATCGACACCATCGACGAGAAGGCAGAGTCGCAGGCCTCGGAGACAACCAGCATCTCCGCCTCAGACGATGCGCCAACCAAGTCAGAGACCGCCGGCAGCCCGGCCGCGACGGCCAAGCACCCTCCGTCCCTGACGCAGCCTCGCCGCTATCCCAGTCGCGAGATGACCTCGTCCATCGCGAGCAACCTCGCTTCGGCGCGCGGTATCAGGGGCGGCAGGAACCGCAGCCAGCCTATTCCGCCCAGCGTTACGAACGACCAGGCGCCAGGCAACATGGAGGGGCAGGCGAGGCGCGAGGGTTCGAGGGCCAAGATGCAGAACGTCTTGGACCAGTCAGGAAAGCCAGCTTGGATACCGCCGACGCACGCCGAACCGCAGCGTCAAGAGCCCAAGAAGACGGAAGAGGTCGCTTCTCCAGCCAGCGACGACGGATATTCGCGCTTCTACAACACTTTTGGCAGCATCATCAACCGTCTCTCGGCTCCCCTGGCCTTCGCCGGCCTGCCCTTGATCTCCGAAGAGTCGCCCGCCCCTGAAACAGTCGAGGTCCCCGAGCCAGCGCCCGTCAAGCGCAACAGGCTCAAATCGCCTGCGACCACCGCCGAACCCGACCTCTCAAAGATCTACTCCCGTAACACCCTGCGCGCCCTCTCCGCAAACAACCCCAACGACTCTTTCTACGTTGTCCCTACGAGCGGCCACACGGTCTCCTACGCCAACATTCTCAACTTTGCCGACAAGGAAAAGCGTCGTATGGAGGCCTCCCTCCACGGCGTCGGCAGCCTTATCGAAGACGACGAGGACGATTTCGTCGACGCGCGCGAGACCCCTTCCGCCCCGGTCTCCCCCGGTGCGAAGCGCCGAGGCGGCAGGACCCGCTCCGAACGCGACCGGGCCGAGGAACATCGCCTCGAAAACGAGTGGCTCAAAGACACGCTCGACAAGCTCAGCAAGCGTCTTCACGCCTTCGAGGCCAGCGCTCAGAGCTCCAGTATGGCTCTGGCGGAGAGCATGCGCCTGCGTCCGCCCGCATCGCCATCGGGACTCGGCGGGGCAGGCAGCGGCGCAGGCGACGCGGTTTTGCGAGCCCGCAACAAGGATCTCGAAGAGCAGCTCGCGCTCGCGATAGAACGCATGGAAGCCCTGGAGAAGGAGAATAAGACAATGGCCCGCACGCTGGAGAAGTACCGCGACAAATGGGACAAGCTCAAGGCGGGCGCGAAGGCAAGGCGGCAGGCGCAGGGTTCGGCTGAAGTCGCTGCTCAAGAGGCAGAGGAGACGGGCGGTAGCTAAAGGCGCGGTGTCTTTCATGAACTTCTTGATTTTGAAGGTAGCGAAAAATAGGATCGACAGCGTTGTTGTATATAGCGTTTATGCTGGGGTATCTATCTCGACACTTTGAATTTCAATATCAAACAAATTCTCACCCTTCTGCCTCAACGTGATCCCCGTTCCACCAGAAACTCACACTGAAACTCACACTCAGACTCCTCACATAATGCCACCACCCCATCGGGATATACAACACGTCCCCCTTCTCGAGCACGCAGTCCCAGTACCGCAGCCCCCGGAACTCCTCCAGCTCAATCGCGTCCCTCCCCTCCGCGTCCTCGTCCCACCCCTCCACGGCGCCAACATCGAACCCGCTCGTATTCGACATGTCCACTTCGTCGTCTCCCCGCGGGCACAGCGCCTCGGAGTCGTGCGGCGCGTACAGCCGCAGGTACTTGGCCCCGACGACCTGGCAGAGCAGGTTATGGTACCCGTCCGTGTGCAGCGGCGTGATCGTCCCCGGCGGGCCGAACCACGCGTTCACCAGCGGCAGATCCAGCTCCGGCTTGTTCTTTGAGGGGTCGAGCGGGTGCGGCGGCGGGGCGGTGAAGCAGTGGTCCGGCGTGAGGATGTCGTTCTGCAGGTGCGGGAGCTGGGTGAAGAGCTCGTGCTGCGCGAGATACGTCGTCTTCCCCTTCTCGCCGGTGATCCGCCTCAGTAACTCCTTGAACGGGATCAGCTCCTGCGTCCACCCCTCGTCGACGTAGCTCCGTCCGACCTCCACGGGAACCAGCCGCCGCCCGCCGCACGTCCTGCTCATCAGGTACGCGGGGCTGTCCCACGGCCGGCTCGATAAGGCGGGCCACTCCGTCAGCAGCCCCTTCAGCACCAGCGGCTCCGGCCCGAGGTCCCCTGCCGAGTCGATGTAGCGCTGGAACCCCGCCATGGACATGCCCTCCACGACCTCGATCGGCCTCGTCACAGGCGGCGTGAAGACCCTCTCCTTCGGGAACGTCTCCGGCAACGACGCCGCGGCACCCTGCACCGGGGCATCGAGGTACGAAAGCAACCTCTCAATAACCCTCCTGCCCCGCCTCCTCCCCGCGCCGCCAGCGAGAATGAGAGCCTTATCCAGCACCCCGACCAGCTCATCCAGCAGCTCTTCCTCGCCCGCATCGTCGCTTGCTGCGCCCGTCGTGACCAGGACGACAAACTTCATCAGGCTCAGCTCCGTGTACAACACCCTCCAACAAAACGGCAGCTCCGCGTACACAAAATCGTAGAACCGCTTATACGTCCTCTCGAGCTCCTCCTCGAGCAGGCGGGTCATCTCCTCCGCTTCCTCGTCGACAGGCGAGCGGGTCAGGGCCAGCGTGCGGCGCGCAAGCTCACTGTACCGCTTGAAAAGATCTTCGGTGAGAGCGTGTACGCCGTCTGCCTTCAACGTCTCGTCGTCGCCTGCGGCAAAGTCCTCTGGGCGAGAGGACGCCATCCCGAGGGCTAGGTCTGTGCATTCTTGGCTGAGGGCGGGGTTGCTGAGGATGTTCATATTTCTGGGGCCGAAGAAGCCATTCGATGAACAGATGGAAGTCGCAATGCCTTTCTCGATGTGAAAAGTGAGTTTGTGGATGAGAAGCAGCGTATGCCATGAGTGTGTTGGTGGTGAGATGTGACAGTTTGAGTTGCGCCAAGCGGGTCCGTCTGAAGAAGGTGCTGGTGAGCTCGTGCCAGATGGGACGAACTGTCAGCCAACAGCATTACACCCCTCAGCCCATCGACCAAAACATCAAGGAGAATTGGTTATGCAAAAGTCAATTGAAATGCAATTCATGCGACTTTCGTTCTTAC
Organism: Colletotrichum endophyticum; assembly: GCA_027406105.1. Classification (NCBI taxonomy): domain Eukaryota; kingdom Fungi; phylum Ascomycota; class Sordariomycetes; order Glomerellales; family Glomerellaceae; genus Colletotrichum; species Colletotrichum endophyticum. The sequence continues at coordinate 2,386,859 of JANVYF010000005.1, forward strand.
ACACTATCGCAAGCTTCGTGAATGCCGTATCTCGTTGTATTGCGTTGATTCGCTCTGTACTGAAAGGGGTTCTGTATACTCTAACATGTCCATACTCCTACAATACCGTCTTGACGGCCCTCGACCAGGTACCCGTCCTTAACACGTACACGTTCTACAACGGCAGGCGTCTTGTTGTCGTCTGCTTCCGCGATGCCGGCGCCGCACTCCCACTGCCGGCCCTCTACCTTATCGTACACTTTCACGACGTCCTCGCCCGCCGCGCTGACGATCCTCCTCTCGTCAAACATCATGCTGGTGACTGCGTTATCGTATGCGTACGCATCGTAGATGGATCCTGTACGGAGATCCCATATCTGGTCTGGTCAGCCGGGTTCTCTCTTGCAATCATGGAAGAACTTACTCTAATGCTTCGGTCCATGCTACCGGTAACGAGATGAACGTCGTCGAATTGCAAGCATGTCACCGGGCCAGTGTGTCCCACCAAGCTTCGGTGAACCTGGCCGCTTCGCAGATCCCACAGACGAACCATGCCATCGGCGGTACCACAGGCCAGAGCTGTCTCAAACACTTGCAAAGCCCCAATAAAGTGGGCCGTCTGCGCGGGCGCTCTACTCGTCTGCCTCCAAGAGCTGTCGCTGCCGAAGTTGGCAGAGGCCTGAGCCGCTGCCCACATAACATCGAGTGTTTGCACGCAACGGCCGTTTTCAAGATCCCACTGCCGCAGAGTTTTGTCTGCTGAACCGGAGACAAGGATGTCGTTTCTGAAGTGAAGGGCCGTAATTTCGTCAACGTGTGATTGCAGGGTGTAAAGAGGACAGTCCCTCATGCTTCCCGCGGGAGGCTCAACCGGGCTGTCGTCGGGGTTCTCAAATGCGATTCCATCTTCATCATCGTCGAATTGGCTGCCATGAGGGTCGTAATGAGCCTTGCTTAGATCCCACAGACGAATTGTAGCGTCCATACCACCGGTCACTAAGAAGTTGTCTTCGACCTGTAGCGTTCTAACCGATGCAGTGTGACCTTCTAGCAAACCGATGCAGCGTCCCGCGTTGAGATCCCAAACCTTTATCGAGTCGTCCATAGCCGAGGTAACCATAGTTCCAAAGGGTGCGTCAAAGTCGAGAGCCGTGATAGTGTCCTGGTGGGCGCGAATTTCCCTGATGGCAGTGCCCGGTTCAAAATGCTCGTGCAATATCGGCATAGATTTTCGGCGAACAACCTTCTTCTTTTGTTTTGATGCCGGGGTGTTGGATGCGGACGGTAGCTTCTCGTAGACGGATTGCGACATGAAACCGGACTCATCCTGATCGCCGGCAAGGTCCTCCTCAGTCTTTGTAGGTGTGTTGATAGCAATTGATTCCGCTTCGTCGAAGAGCTCTTGCGCTTCCTCTAATCGAGCTTCGGTGTCCATAACTGTGACGGATTAGCTGAAGGCCATAAGCTGTCCGGGATTCCACCTACGGTCGTGTTCCAGCATTGTCTCTTCCTGCTCCAGATTCGCTAGCCTGTCCAGAATAATCCGTCGCATGCCGTGCAAGTTCGCAATCTTGTTGTCAATGTCACGAATCTCGCTGCTGGCCATGTTCTTACGAACACCCAGCATTTCGAGCTCGTGCATCATCGACGCCTTGTCCTTTTTCAGATTTTGCAGCTCCTGGGGTGTGCCGGGGGTATGTGCCGTCTCGTCCAGCAACTTCCTGCCCCTCGAAACCCGCCTCCGGTGCTTCCTGCCCTCTTCCGTCAATTCGGGGAAGCTAGCTTTGAAGCCCTGGAACAGAGAAAAGGAGTTGTCGCCCTCGGGAATGTTGGCCAGGAGCTCATCGGGAAGGTACGTCAAAGCGCGATGCTGGATCTCCGTCTTGGAGAGCTTTGAGCGCACCAGGTCGGTCGGGGTGGTCTTCGCCATCGAGAACATGCTGCGCTGAACATTTGGGCGGCGCAGCTGTTTGTGGACCTCGGCAAGGGCGCCATGGTAATGGCCGTGGCCATTGCCGCTCTGCTCGGAAAGAGGGCCGATCAAATGGCTCGCGGTGGTGGTGACCTTGCGCCCGAATGCTTCTATGCCACGGGTCTGAGGGGGATTATTATCAGCACTGGATCAGGCCACGATACCGGCCAAGTCGATGCCGCCGGGGGGTCACGCGAGTGGCAAGCGTGACTTACAGACAGGACCGACTGGTCGTCTCCGGCATCGTCGTTGAAGCCATACTGGTCGTTATCCTTATCCGAGGCGGCCATGCGTACGTATTCTCCGGGTCAATACGCGCGACAATGGTGGCACAAGGGGGATGAGGTCGAGGTCGGAGGGAGAGGAGAAATGGTGTAGGTTGCAGAGTTGTGGAAACAGCTCCGGGTCGGTGGTGGTTTTCGACAAGGTCAAGTTTTGTTGTCTCGGTCAAGAATCGACTACGTATCCACACACCAGACAAGATCCCGGCAATGACCCGGTTGGGGTCGGTTGTGACCGTCCCAGGCCCAGTTGTGTGTCCCAGTGTGTGTGCGCCCGCGAATGACGAAGGCGCTAAAACCCGAGGAGCTCCCTGCACGTAGCAGGTGCACCTCTCCCGTCTCTGGTGCGGCGTGCCCCCTCAGCTGGACCTGGGCCAGTTCCAAGGCCAGCCAGCAGGTCACCTCAAGGTCGGGTGGACACTCCGACTTCTGGGCAGTGGGCGGGCTTCCGACGTGGCTGCCTCCAATCCGCTAAGCTGCTTTTCCATTAGCGACCACAAGGCTCGAAAACACGCTCAAGACGCTGAAGGTAGCAGCGCCCGCACTTTTGGTTCTTGGAGCGGCGTGGATGGTCCGGGCTTTCTTCCAGCGACCGGACGGGACCTCCTGAGCAGTGCACAGCGAGTAGCTGCTGGAATTGACATGTCGCAGGGGGTCCTGATTGGTGCCCGCCGGAAGCGACCCCTGTGCCTGTGCTGCAGGTCCTTTTTCCCGTCAACGAGATTGGCACAGCCTTGTTCGCTCTGAAGGCAGTGCTGAGATGAGATCTTTTTTTTTTCTCAGTTGGCACCTTTCCCCTTTTGCGCCGGCGTCATCGGCCTTGGCTCCTCTCCAAGCAAATCTTACCCCAAGATTTTGTGACTCGACGATAACCAGCCCGGATGCGTTTCTCTCACCAGCCAGACCCCCAACCGCCAATTTTGCGCCAGAACAATCCTCACGGCCCGGTCTACAATATCTCTTCTGGTTTCCAGTCAATTGACGACGAGATGGACTCCCTTATCGACTTATCGGACCCCTCCAAGGCGCTGGACCTGTCCCGCATCCGATACCAGTTGATGTATGTCAACCCAAACTCCCCGACAAACAATGTCTACGGTGACAACTGACAATGTAACCCAGCCGTCTTGAGGACACAATCACCTTCCACCTCATCGAACGAGCCCAATTCGCCCTCAACAAGACCATCTACGTCCCCGGCGCATTGGATATCCCCAACAGCGAGCTCAGCTTCATGGACTGGTACCTGCGCGAGCAGGAGAAGCTGCAGTCCATCATCCGCCGCTACGAGTCCCCCGACGAGTACCCCTTCTTCCCGGAGGCCCTCCAGAAGCAGATCCTTAAGCCCCTGCACTACCCGCGCATCCTGCATCCCAACGACGTCAACGTCAACGACAAGATCAAGAAGTTCTATGTGGATACCTTCCTCCCCGCACTCTGCCCCGATTTCGGCCGAGAGGACCGCGGCGAGTCCCAGGAGAACTACGGCTCCTCGGCAACCTGCGATATTGCCTGCCTGCAGGCCCTGTCGCGCAGGATACACTTTGGAAAGTTTGTTGCCGAGAGCAAGTTCCAGTCGGACCCGGAAAAGTACACCGCGCTTATCAAGGCCGAGGACCGCGACGGCATCGGTGCCGCCATCACCAACGCCGCCGTCGAGAAGAAGGTCCTTGAGCGCCTGCGCCTCAAGTGCCTCACCTACGGCACCGACCCGTCCATCGGCGCGGGTCCTGAGAACCAGGCCAAGATTGACGCCGACTCCGTGGTCGCCCTGTACAAGGATTTCGTGATACCCCTGACCAAGGAAGTTGAGGTAGAGTACCTGATGCAAAGACTAGAGCCGGTAGAGTAGACTTTTAAAATGAAATGCTCGAAATGATTCATGACTTTTATTTTCATCCCCTCTATTGGCCGGGGTTCATGTACTTCTCTACCGCCTGGACCGCGCCCTCCCACTTGCTCGCCTCGATCAGGATCATGTAACCGTGCGACTTGACGCCCATCTCCTGGAATGCGCGCTTGCTATCCGCGACGGCCTGGTCGTCGTTGGTGTAAGAAAAGGAGCCGTGGGCCGTCGCGTGCTTCACGAAAACCTCGTCCTCGGGGTGGAAGTGCCACATGGCGGCGTCGGCCTTGGCCTTCTTGCCCTTCCTCTCCGTCTCGGTCAGTGTTGACTCAATCTCCTGGTACGTCTTGGAGAGGATCAGGTAGTGCGTGAACTCATACGGCTCCTTATCCTCGACGGCAGCCTCGATCTCATCGACGAGCATGCGGTACATCGGTGGGGCGATCTCAGAAGGCATGTTGATGAGCCTCTCGCCGAGAATCAGGCCGACCTGAGCGCCGCCGTTAATGAGGTTGGGGATAGGGGCCAGGGCCTCATTTGTCTGCGCCTTCTGAATAAGGTACTTGGCCAGGTCGGCCATCTCAGGCTTCTGGCTATGCTCCTTGATGTTGAGCGCCGTGATGAGAGCGTAGGCGTCGTTCTCCTTGCTGTCGACCTTGACGGTTGAGCCGATGGTGGGTTGCGACAGGATCAGGTCGGCGAGACCAGAGATGTTGAAGAGCGTCGCATCGACGTCGAGGAGTTGGCGCAGCAGTGTCTTGGTGCCGTGGAAGTCGACCTCGGGGTCGAAGTTAAACCACTCAAAATCGACGTTGACGACATCGAAGTCCTAATTTTGTGAGCTTTACTTTTAGGGAGAAACGATGAGATCTCTCACCTCATCGTCGGAGGAGTCCTCGTCCATCCTGTCGGCGACATCGTCGGCGGGCTTCTCCTCTCTTTCTCTCTTCTTGCCCATTCTGAAAGTCTGTGTTGAGATACTGAACGTCGGAGTAGTAGGCCTTGGTAAATTTGAGTCCGCGGTCTGAGACTTGTCGCAAATGTACTTGCAGCTGGATGAGTGTGAGAACGTCACTGGCACCCAGATGGCCAGACCTGGTCGGTGAAGATGAAATTTTTGGTGGGGGTGCCCCTCACTAAGCCGTTTTGGGACGGAAGCCACTCTTATCGATAACGGTCCCGTTTCCCCTATGCCCATACGGATACCTGATGTAGAGTTGCTGGTTCCAATTTACAATATTCTTGACGGCTCAAACAACATTCATGGACACCGCGTCGTGGCGTCGCGGACATGGCATAGCCATGTTTCATCGCAAAGTTGCGAATATGTAGGTTCTTGGAGTAACGTCATGCTGAGGACCGCGCTGATGTGTTGGAAACTGGTGCTCGCTCATTTTGCCTCGGACCCTTCTTCGAGATTTCCTATCCCCCGTCTCCCCCATCTCCCCCGTGGTAATATGTTTTGATAGGTTTCTGATTCCAAGTGGTCTGAACTTGGCCCTCTGCATCACTTTGCGTAAGTGTCTGGCTCTCAGTGGTTGCTCATCTGCATGCGACCTCTGAGAACCAAAAATGCTGGAAACTCGCAACAGAGGATAATCATGCAGTTAACATCGCCGCTGCTGGAGCGACTGCTGCGTCTGTTGTGACTGACAATACTGCGCCAGAAGGAGAGAACATACGAGGTTTGGATGTTGAAATGAGCAATGACTCGGTGCCGCCGATTTCTAGTGTACTGCAGCCTACGACCTACGAATTCAGGACTACGATACGACCTCTGATCTAAAGCGTCATCCCCAGCTTCTGTAACCAGACCCTCCTGTCGGACAGCTGACCGTAACACCGAGTGGTGTCCATTCTCTGTCTTACAGTTTGACTATGTGTGATCTATCTAATTTGGGCTGCGTGGCTCAGCAGGTATGCCTGGACTTGGGGATCTTGCATTGAGGCCTCTTCTGCCTTTGATGCCCGGCAGTATGAATCGCAACTGGTATTGTGATTTACATAGTATCCCCGACATCCTTTATATAGGCAAGGGGGCCTCCGACCTTAACAGCCACAGTCAGGCCCTTCTTGGCGTGTGTTCCAGCCGCAGTTAATAGTTAAGGCCACCACCGAGCGGGCGCGAATCGTTCGCGCTCATATTACCGCTTTATAGGCAAAACTGAGTCTAAACTCTAAGTAAGGTGCTTGAGGGCGGGCTCGTCCGTCGTCTGTTGACAGGAGCGGGTTGATCCGTCATTATTTAATATAAATAATTAGATCAAACGACGTGTCTGGCAGACCATGCTGGTACAGATATCGTACTCCCGTCGACTTTCATCGAAAAATGCAGTTCTTGACTTTCTTCTCCTGTGTCGCCGCCGCGACAGCGGCTGTAACAGCCCGTCGTGACGCCGGAGCGGTCGATTCCAACCTTCATAGCAGAGCTCTGTCCTGCAACGCTTGCGTGTAAGTTCACTGAGATCTTGGCGACAAACTCGATCGTAAACTTAACACCGGGGTAGAACCACTGTGAAGGGCTCGTCTACAACAATTTGGGGCCCTTTTCCATTCTCGTTCGATAACGGAGGACCGGTCACGGACACGATCTACGAGGGCTGTACTGTTACGATTGACCGCAAGAGCGCGACGGACTGTAGCAAGTGGACCGTGAGGGCGGGGGGTGCGTGTGGAGATATCACCAAGCAACAGATTTGCTGAGAGATGCCACGATACCTACATCGGATGCTTGAATAACAAATCTAGATCAACCAAGACAGGAAGGACGGTGTCCCCATAGAAGTTCGCCAGCATGCATAGCAAGAAACACACAATATTTCGGAACCCTCGCTGCCTTCTCATGACCGAACCCATGAGAATTGACTGTCTAAGTGAGATTGAAGACGTGAACCCTTTTTGCGAAAGGTGCAGTTTCAGTCACGGCCTAGGAACATTTCCCGAGCTAACTTGCACATTCCAAGCGCCCGCCAACAGTAGCCTGTTGGAAGGAACTTACATATGGTTGATCTGCCGCCACCTGCATGCCTTCGGCTCAAGAGCCAGCCAATCCCCATGCTGAGCCTACTTATGCCATTCAAAAGTTGCGCAACTGCGCACTCCTCAAGTACGCGGAGCGTCGAGTTCGAAAATCACATATACGTTAAACCGTGGGCCGGCTTGAAGTTCTGTCGTTCTTCACGTTCACATTTACCACGCTTCCGTCCAGTATATCTCATTCGCACATGTTTGAAAATGGCTAGGGGAACCGCGCCTCAACAGGATGAGCTTCCTTTCGACCCTGCGTATGACGGGTGCACTGATTGGAACGCGATCGTATGGGGTACCCCGCGATACCGCCCACGCGTCTCACGAGACTCAGGCATCCCCATAGCAAATGATTCCACTGCGCATAAACGCCGTGTCGCAAACCAATCTTCGAAGGTCGTAAACCCAGAACGGAGGAACCTTTTTACCACGAAGAGCGTGGGAAATGGTAGCACGTACAAGCCTTGCCAGCTTACTTCCCTCGAATCCAACGTAAGGGACAGGTCTCAGCGAAGAGTTCCCAGCTAATCTCGCAGCGCCTCCAAAGGGTGTTGGATAAGATATTCGGGCCACGCAGTAACAAGAGCAAGCCAGTGGACGCCAATGACGAAAAGAAGCTCATGCAACATATAGCGGTCCTGGAGCGTCTCGGAGCACGGTTCGATGTTGAGTGCAACATGGAGAGGTCACCGAATCAGGCGCATAAGAAAAGCAGCAGAGGCCTTTTTGAAGCAAATAATCCTCCCACGCATTCACCCACACGGGATCAGCCCTCAGACTCCTGTCATCGTCGGACAGAGTCCGGAACTCAACACGCGGATCTTAGCCTCCATTATCAGAGGGTTATTGAGTATCACGACCAAAGAATATTGGAGGGCCACGGCGATAATACACCTTCTAAGCATCAAGTCGTTTTGCCGGACGAGGCACCAACGATAGGCGATCATGATCATTCGGCTGGGACCCCATCGCCTCCTAGCACAACTACACCCCGACATTCTCTTTCGGAAATCAATGCAGCTCGCATCGCTAGTGATGAAGAGATGGACACTGCGTCAGAATGCGTCACGTCTTCGCAAAGCATACTGGAATCCAGTTGTTCTTCTTCGTCGTTCTCATCTCACGACAGTGACAGGCTCAGTGCAAGCGCTTGGAAGAGGATTTTGCTTGACCGTCTCATGGAGTACTTCTATTCCGTCATCTCTCCCAGCTTGGCATCCGAGGCAACAATACAGGCACAAGCTGGACAACGTGAAAGTACTCGAAAGGGAGCCATAGCCGGAAGGCTCATAAGTGGATCCTCCGCCACTCAGGGAGGCCACTCAAAGGAGAACTCGAAGAGGCGGTCCGAGGACCACGGAGCCGATCGCTCAGGTGATGGGGATGAACAAAAGAGGCCGCGTTTGACCTCTTCGTCTACGGAAGTTTCACGCCTCGCGTGTCCCTACTTTAAGAAGACCCCTCAACGGTATTGCACTTCAAAGTGGCGCTCATGTCCGGGGCCTGGCTGGGAGACAGTTCACAGGGTCAAGTATGTGTCTTTCCCACTGTGTCATGAAGCCTAAATGTTCTGACAGTAGGCCAGAGAGCATCTCTACAGGTGCCACATGCTACCGATCATATGCCCACGCTGTCAGATAACGTTTGAAACGGACGAGGAGCGTAATGAACACCTGCAGATGGACGATATATGTCCAAAGAAAAGCAAGGCTGACTTGTACGGCATTGATTCGAAGCAGGAAAAGCTTCTGCGCAGCCGCAAGAAGGGGGGTAAGAATATGAGCGAGGCAGATAAGTGGAGAGATGTTTATCTCATCCTGTTCCCCAATATCGGTCCAGAAGACATACCCAGTCCATGTATGAGCCTTAACCAAGACGCACGACAGATCGCCTCGACTGACTTTGACAGATCTGGACTTTGGCGGCAATGCCGATGCCGGGGAGGCAGAGTCGGCCTTTGCGCGGTACGAGCGGTACCTAAGACGAGAACTCCCAAGAAAAGTTCGACAAGAGCTCGAAACGCGTGTTGAACAAGCCCTTGAACCAATGGAAGAGACTCTTAAGAGTCAGATCGTCGACATCGTACGAGACGCGCAACTTTCACTCTTCCAGAGCTTTGTGTCTTCAAATCCAGATTCGGCAGAGCCCTACAACGGCGACTCAATGGCAGAGTGCGGGTCGATGGCAAGCAATTGTGCAGCATTTGATGGCCAGATAGAGGCACTCAGGCCGTTGCCCTACATTGAAGGCGGCTTCAACGGTATTTGCCTTCAGTTCCCGCCTGACCCAACCAACTATGCCTGTCTCAGCCTCGAGGAGGCTTCAACCTTCGGGCAACAACCATCCGCGGCTTCTCTGCAGCCACTCGGATACGACGATTTGGACTCGGGATATTTCTCAATTACACCGTCTACGTCCCTATTTGACGCTGACAGCACTAATGGGCTACCAAAAGGTAACCTCTAAATAATGTAGCTAATTCTCGAGTTGCGTCACGAGGTGTACTCATGATCTCGCAACCCGTTTAATATTATGGACAGTTGTCTCCGCTGTGATTTTTCCTTGTGGCTCGTTTTCTTCGTTGAGTGGCTGTGTTCATGAATCCTCGACCACCTTCTCCTCTGCCTTCTCCTGAGGAACCTCCCCACCGGCCTCCTCCAGAACACTCGTGCTCTTCGTGACCGTCAACACAGTCGGCAACGCAAGAATCAGAGATCCGATGCTCAAGCCCCAGTTCATAGCAAGCTGCGTCATGGCACTCGCATGCTGAGCATTGATCCTCCACGCCATCGCACCTCCAGCTGCTTGGAACGCCTTGTAAGCGCCAACAAGAACAGCGGCCCGGCCGGGGGAGTTGGATTGTGTTCCCATAAGCCAGTAGCAGTAGGATTGCCACAAAGAATCGTAAGCGCCATAGAAGATGTAAAGGAAGATCGGTCCGGTAGAGAGGGAGCCCTGCGTGTAGTCGATATCTTGGATAAGACCTTGAGCGTGACGAGCATCCTGCCACTTCTGGAAAGCGTATCCACCACCCCAGATCGCCATACCAGTGACGAACAACACAACCCATCCGAGTCTGGCACGTCCAGGGCGCTCCAGCATAGGCAGATCGAGAAGAACGCCAATGACAAGGCCGCCGACCATCTGCGCGAACCAGTACAAGGCTCCGTTCAGCGACCTCGTCCTAATATTGAACGTCATACCGTTCACATCGTTCTGCTGGTACGAGTAGAACACATTGGCGCAGAAGAACAGTGGCAGCATGCACAGAACCCTCCAATTACACAACGTCGCGACAGACATCTCCAACATGCCCTTCAGGCTTTGCTTCTCCGTCTCGGTAGCGGCATGCAGCTGCGCCAGGCGGATGCGCTTCGGCGAGCAGATGAAGAGCCCCAGGACCCAGCCGACGAGCATGATGGTCATCAGCGCAATGTACGTGGCGTCGTTGACGGTGCCGGTCGTGGAGTGGAAGTTAAGGCCGAAGGCGGCGAGCGAGCCGACGCCGCCGCCGAGGTTGAAGATGATCCAGAAGACGGCGATGGCGCGGCCCTTTTGGGACTCGTGGACGTAGGTCGTCATGATGGCGCCCTGAACGATCCAGATGAAGGAGGAGCCGATGCCGAGGACTGCGCCGGCGGCGATGACGAAGGCGCCGTTTGCGTTGTCTGAGATGGTTAGCGGGTCTTGAGGGGTTCGGGAAGTAGTTGGCTTACGGTTGAAGCTGAGAAGACTTCCGCTGTATAAAGCATAGGTCCAGCCGCCCATAAGGAAGCAGATCTTGGGACCGACGAAGGAGAAGATGGGGCCGACGATGAAGAGGGCGGCTACTGCGGTAGTTGAGAGGAGGGCGACGTTGGCGTTGGCGGCGACGGTCGAGTCGACTTGACCGGAGCCTCCCAGGCCTGAGAGTGCATTGAACATCTACACAATCAGCATGAATCCCCGTCAGACTAATGTAGAGACTTACGCCTGGCATGCAGAAGCAGATGAAGCTGATGAGGAGGATCCTGTGGCAAAAATTTAGGACCGGCTGAAGAGTACTCGAGTGCTGCCAACTCACTGTGTCCATGGATGGGAGTACAGTCTCATCATTGCTGATGACTCCTTGTGTCCGAGGTCCTCATTGCTCTCGACTTCATGTGGCGTGGCCACGGAAACTTGGTCTTCGCCGGCCATGTTGTTGACTCTCCTTCGCTGAAATTGACTGATCGAGGCTTTGTCAGGGAACGCAATCGCCGGCGCGTGACAGAAGGTAAATAAATTCTCAGAAAATCACAACGAAACTCCAACACTCATTCTCAAACAGGAACCTCAAGATAGATAGGCAGATGACACGAAACAGCAACGTTGAAGTCGGAATTGACGTTCCACGGTCCACCCCTATCTCTCTCGACAACAAGAGTTTCCCTCGGGAGAACACGCGACCACCACCAACCACTAAACACCCGGCCCCCTTTTTTCTTACACCATTCAGCACGGTCACAGCGGGGAAAATCTTTCTCAGCAGCCAGCAGAGATAAGCTGCGGGTGCGTTCGTGTTTTTCTCCGCACAATCCGATCTTCAACCAGGGATCTGTGCGGGTGAGCTGAGGTCCCAATTCGCCTTCATGATTCGTCGGGCACCCAGCCATTGATCCCGGGAAACTGGGTCTACCCCGTCGAGCGGTGCCACCCGCTGCAAGGGACGAGCGCGGTTTCCGGTGGGAATGGGCGCAAGAAAAAAGTGCCAAAGGAGGGAGGGTCCCTGAAGTTGAGGCTCCGCATGGTGCCCGGTGTTGCATGCCGCTTTCCTCACCGATGGAACGTGACATTGAGGCTTGGAAGTGGTGGTGGTAACGACATGACGTCCATCGTCCAGTGTGCCGGCGACGACTTCAAATGTGAGGTTGCTCTCGTTTGAGAGTCGTCGACTCGCCATGAAATGCCTTGCTTGAGTTGACAAGATGATTAGAATACCTTAGTCATCGACACTTCCAAGGTTTGCAACATGAGACGGTCCCATCGGTGGCGTTACCGGATCATTAATTGAGGCGCTCCGACTTTGACCTCACGGAGCAAGATGGGAACATACTGTCATTACAATGCCAACGCGGAAGACTCACGAAATATGCTCAATTGGAAGAATGTCACTCGCTTATGCAACTGCCAGTTTGCAAGGCAAAAAAAAAAAAAAAAAAAAAGCAGGCTCATTACATCAGCGCTGAGCGCTCTTGCCTTCCGGGTTACTTACACAAAAGTGGGGCACAGCAACAACTCTCACATCAACTACCAAAACATATCACGATATCTCACGACGCAGGCCTCGTTTTTGTCGACAGAGCCGCCACGCAATGAAAGCATATTTCAAAAATCGAAAAAAGAAGAAAAAGACTATTCAACGCTCATTGTGTTACTTGGTAACACAACCCGCGCCACCCGAGTTTGCCGACCACAGGATAATGAGGACTCGAACGGTGGTACTTGTGGTCCTCATATGCGGATAAGGGGAAGGGGGAAGTGTTCCGCTTTGACCAACTGAGCCAAGTGGCTCGCATCAATGCTGAACCTGTGGTGATGGAGAAGCTGTCCTTTTTCGAATAAGTAGCTCTGGGCTCTCACTTGGGAGGCCTGGGGCCGTGATGGGTGAAAAGATCCGTCAAGGTTGGTGGTGGTCTTAGGGAAGACAACAAAGGTGAATCCGAGTTGGGATGAAAGGTCCTCACCGAGGCGTGGAAGGTGCGGTTCGCGGTGGGTGGGTCCAGGCATCAGTTTTCCAGGCAGATTTTTCCATTGGGAAAGCGCGGGCCTTCCGGGTCGGGTGTCTGCGGTCTCCCATAGATAAGATGTCGAGAACGGGAAATCCAATGTCTGATGGCCGGAGAAGAGGAAGAGGATCGTTGCGATTTCGCGACGACTTCGGGGGAACGTGCCGCGTATTAAGGAGACATTTCATTTGAACGACTATGTTATGGGAACGTTACCTTGGCCCCGAATGATAGTGTGAGTGGACACATACTCAGGTCGATCGGGTTAAACCCTACAGCCATGACTCTGCTACCCCGTGGGGACAACAACGTCGCACTTAGAGCACTCCACTCCCGATACTTCCAAACCAAGCACTTGGTAATGTATCATGAACGAGATCGTGTCAAAGGAGACGTAGCCAACAGAGAGAAAGAAACATTACCCCAGAAATCGGCCGCGTTCCAGAAAGACACGGCGCGGATGACCGGCAGGAACACTTACTCCCGTCCCGTCCCGTCGGAGCCGACAATTACAGCCGACCATGAGCCGGATCCGGATGTTTAACGTTGCCAAAACGGTTACATGAATGACATTTGAATGGCATCGTCACATCTCAATACGGTCTGCAGAAAACGGCACTTCCAAGCGAGCAGACTCCTCACATATCACCACTCAAGAGATCATCGCCGCTACACCTGCATCGCCCGTCATCAGACCATCCAACAACCTGCACCAACGGCCGATCTCCATACGCTCACTCCCCGCCGTTCAAAACCGCAAGGACCAAAAAAGGTGAGTTCTGACTTCCGCCCCGGATGCATGCCGTCCGACACGCGGCTTGCCCATGCTACATTCCTCGCTCGCTACCAGACGGCGAGACAGCCCATACCTCGTACCTCGCGTCCAACGGCTTTCCGCACGTGGGATGCCCGCCAGGGGAAGAGAAATGACAACATCGGGTCCTCAAGGAGGGTGTGACAATCACCTTGCATTTTGCGACGAGCATCCCTGAAACCGTCGAGGCCAGCTTCATCAACCTGTTCTTACATGCTCTTTCAGCATTGCGGCCGCTGAGCTCAACATGTTTCCGCCGCTTCAGATGCGCCTGACGGCCCGGCGGCTCTCGAGCCGGAGCCGCTCTCTGTTCTGCTGATCCAACATCCTGATTGGTGGGCAAATTCGACAATATCCCTTCGGCAAGGCTTCCCATTCGTCGATAAGCAAGATCCTGTAAAGCATCCTATCTCCCCGTCATGATCGTCGGGAGAGCGATGTACGGACGGCTATACAAGAATCGAGACGACGTGGTTTCCCTTTTCCGAATTACTATCCGTAGCAGATGGAAGGTAGTCCTGAATCGAGATACAGTGGGAAGCATTGTCCAATGACCAGAATCAAGGAATGGAAGTCTCGACCGGAACACACTGGCTGTTGACGAACAATGCGGAAGAGTCTCATGAACAAAGAGGGTCGCTACAGGATTGACGTTTCAACTATGGAACATATCGATGAGACAAGAACAATGTCGCTAATACCGCCCAGAAACATCTTGAACGAGAACAGAAGAAAGGCAGGAAGCCACCCATAAATAGGCTCCGTCTCGTAATGCAGAAGAAACAGGATCGTAGGTACACAACCCTCTCAATCACGCACAAGGCAAAAAAAGGCCGCCCGGTAAGTATTCCATACTGCAAACGGACACAATGTGCGAGGGAACAGCAACCACAATGTCCTGCGGTCACACCCTCCGCTCTCGCCTCCGAGACTGCAGCAAGGGAGCCGATTGTAACGGCGAGCTCTGGAAGCCCGCCTTCATCGACGACAGCTGCGCCGCGTGTCATCGGCCCATGCACCTCCGCGACAACCGCGCCCTGCACGAGGCTGAACATGCCATTCTGATGGCTGACTATCGCCAGGCGAAGAACGATGGTAACGGCGAGGAAATGCTGCGTTTGCACCGCGCCATGATGGCACACACCCGTCTATCGCGGCTCCGGAACTTCACTGTAAGCTTGACGCGCGAAGAGCCGCTTGGCGATGTCAAGTGGCCCAAAGCAGAGGGAGGAACCGGCAATGATGGGCACGATGATGGCGCTGGTGGCTCTGAATCAAGTAGCAGAAGCTGAATGAATTGCGGACTGGGTATAGATACAAAAGTCACAAAACCGCCGAATGAAGAATCAGAAACGCCTTGCTTCCTTTTGATGCCATGTCTTGACGCTCCGTACTCACAGTATCCCCGTTACCAAGGTCCGGTGAACTGGTTGTTGAACATGCCTAGTCGTACGTCACTTGGCCCCATAAACTGCGCCATCTCCCACGCCGATGGCATGTAAGGACCCTGGCCCATGGCGTCCTGCTTTGACTGGTTCGCGCTGACCTGCGCCTGCGCGTCCTTCTTCGCCTGGTTGAACTCCTTGACGCGTGCCGTGCCCAGCTTACCGGCCCTCCTCTTGTCGGTATTGCATCGTAGCAGCGGGACCTGGATGACCGCTCCGAAGATGTCTCTGACTTTTTGCTCTGGCTGGTTGTGCCGTTTCGCCACCTCCTCGAAGGGGAACACGTTGAGACAAGTGTCGACGATGTCGACGATGATGTGTTTGGTGGTAAGCTGCGGTGGGTCCGTTGCCTTCGGGGCGGCAGATTTGCCTGTGTTTGCGGAACTGGGTGTTTGAAGGTAGGGATTCCTCTGGCTGGAAGAGTAGGTCGGAGCTACCGGCTGCGTTGACGTAGATGCCACGGGAAGCATGTGCCCGGCTGGCTGCAGGGCTGGCATGGCTTGAGGATATTGCTGTTGCGGGAGAGCGAAAGCGCTATTCGGGCCCGCCATCATTGATTGTTGCAGCAACGGGCCGTACATGGCGCCAGCCATCGGGTTGGCGTAGGGGTTGATGCCGAGCATGTGTGGCCAGTGTTGCTGGATTGTGGAAGACGGCATGGAAGTTTGCGCTGCTCCTGGAACATTGGCGGTCGAAGGTATCGCGGCTGCGGCAGTCAGGTTCGCTGCCTGGGCTGCCTGGCTCGCTGCTTGTTGCCGCAACCTCGCCTCCAAACATTGCCGACAAGGTCCCTTGGCTCCTGACGCGGGACGATCGCCACAGGATCCAGTCTGAGTCGTGCCATGGGCGGAAGCATGCGCTGGGGTATGAGCTGGAATTCGGGAAAGAGATGCGACCGGACTAGGGTGAGGAGTGTGATGGTGAGCGTGCGTGTGTATATGAGGCTGCCCTTGTGTTGTTGCGGTCGTGTTTGGTGTCTTTGCTGGGCTTTGGCCTCTCTGGAAATCCAACACGGGAACAGTTGATGCTGATTTGGGGTCAGCTTGAGCACAAGGTTGATTATGAGTGACTGTTGCCGTCACAATTCCCGTCGTGACCTGCTGCTGCTGTCCGTTCGTGGCATCCGTCATTGAAGCAGCATCGGGCTCAGGGATGAAGTCAACAGCGCCAGCCAGAATTGAATCGACGGTGCGTGTGTCCTTTGCAGTCTCAGTTGGCATTTGCATTTCCGAGTTTGGTTGGGTGGGCGTACCTTCCGCTCTTACTGTTGGCGGTTGAGAGCCCATACGGGCCGGGCTGTTAGTCGGGTGAGCCGATCCGGGAAAGCCAGCACTGTTCACCACCGCTCCACCACCACCACTCAGCCCATTCGTGGGCCCAGGCGCCGGACCGTGATGCTCGTCGAGCCGGAGCATAGACGGTTGAACATGCTCCGGTAGCGTCTTGGGTGATACCGGCGGAGAGCACTGTGGACCAGATGACGGCGCTGTCCAGAACGACTCAAGATACTGTGATCTCTCCGGAATCGGGACCGAGCAGCCTCGCGTCGGGTCTATGTCCATCGCGTGTGATGTTGACGACGAATCAACCGTGCCGGTGCTCCCTCTTCGCTCCGGTTGTGACTGTACCGCAGTGACTGCTGCATGCTTAGGAGGCTCGGGTGGCTGGTGGTTGGGGGCGGAAACCGGTTGATTATCCGCGGGGGGCGGTGAGTGTGTTATGGTTGGTATGGTTGGAGGTGGCATGATGGGTCGATGGGTGTCAAGCCTCCTCTTCTTGACCGGATTAGAAGACACAAACTGGACATCATCGTCTTCTCTCTTGGCTGGCACGACCGACTGAGTAGCAGGGGCGGGCGGTGGTGGCGGCGGCGGTGGAAAGACTTGAGGAAACATTGGAGGAAACATCACGCCCTGATGGTGGTAGTATGTGCCGTCCATCCTGAAGAGAAATGAGAGAATTGGTGTCTTCAGAATGCGGGTGCGGGAACGGATGCAACATTGATGAGACGGAGGGATGCGGGTAGTTTAGTTGATAAGAATGGCCAAGCATCCATATTTGAACCCTGTCCCGAACAGCTACAGCTCTTGCAGAGTGTGCTGAGTACGCATGTTGGAATGACGGGGCCCAGCACGGTTAGCATTAATTAGCAGGCCATGAACAGCAAAGAGAGAAGCCAAGAGAAGAGTGCTGGCATGTTGCACGGTTTGTCTTTCAACTTTTGTCTTTGGCGGACAGCCGGACGCTAGCCCGGTAATAAAAGGGAGTATTCACACCAGCTCTGCGTACTGTGACAAGCACCTTGAATCGATGCCACTTTTTTTTGGTGGCCCTCAGCATGCAGATTGCCACCTGGGCGGTGGGTAGGGAAGCAGCATCAGGTGGGTGAATGGGCCCCTAGCTGTGCAGCAATACTTTGCCAGCTCGCCTCGGATAAAAGGTGCCTTTTTAGCTGTTGTTGTTGCCGGCGCCGCTGCTGTTCTCTGATTGTCTGTAAAACTGCAAAGGTCGATGCTGAGAGCAATGAAAGTGGTGAATGCATCCTTGTGCAGCACCAGACACACCCCCATGTCGTTTTGGCTAACCGAAGACCCCGAGTTTGAAGGGGCTGACTGTGCACATTAAGGGCCACTGGAGCTGGACGGGGAAAGCGATGGAACATCGAGATGAATCCACTTGGTTCAGTTGAGAGAGATATTCAGGGAAGATGATGGCTGCAGACGGAAGTGCGACCGAGAGTCGATAACGTCGCCCAACACTGTCTATGTCCTGAGTGATGTGAGGGATGCAACATCCCTCCAGAGGCACAGCATTGAGCAATGAATGGAGCACTGGGTGTGAGGTTGGAAACGTGAGGCCCACAATAGCTTCCACAGCTGATGTAATTGGCCAGAATGCGCAGCCAATGACTGCGAAGGTGGCTTGACCGTTTGCCTCAGC
Organism: Colletotrichum endophyticum; assembly: GCA_027406105.1. Taxonomy (NCBI): domain Eukaryota; kingdom Fungi; phylum Ascomycota; class Sordariomycetes; order Glomerellales; family Glomerellaceae; genus Colletotrichum; species Colletotrichum endophyticum. The sequence goes on from JANVYF010000005.1 coordinate 2,404,910, forward strand.
CTCATGGTCAGCCTCAACTGTCTTTCAAGGTTGGGGCCGGTAGCTCCTGCCTACCTTGACTCCCCACATCGCGGGGCACCTTCCATCGACACCCGTGGACGTAGCTACCTGCAACCTTTCGAACTCAAACAGCGATTCCGGCAACCGAATCTTTAAATCACCCCTCGAGAACTATCGACGACACCTACCGCCGCATTTACAGACTTCGCATGGTCGCGACACCACAGTAGCAACACAACATCACGGCGACGGGCAGATCCCCGCCCAGCATGGCCTCTTCCACCGAGAACCCGCTCATGTCGAGCCAGAAGTCCTCGGAGCTTCAGGCAGTCCTCCACCCCCTCGTTCTCCTCACGATATCCGACTACATCACACGCCACACTCTGCGCTCGCAAGAAGGCCCCATCGTCGGCGCCCTCCTGGGTCAACAGAACGGCCGCGAGGTCACGATCGAGCATGCCTTCGAATGTCACCTGAAGCAAGTGCCAGAGGTCGACGGCGGCTACCTGCTAGATGCCGACCGTTTCGGCCGAAGATTAGAGCAGAGTACGTTTGGTTCGATATCCTGAGATTGCCACTGCTGACTCCCTCCTAGTGAAGCTTGTCCACAAAGACCGCGGCCTCGACCTTGTTGGCTGGTACACCCTCCTCCCCTCCACCGGCCCGACCCCGACCATCCTCCCCATTCACAACCAAGTGCTCGCCGATTTCAACGAGTCCGCCCTTATTCTTGGCTTCCACCCACAGGAGGCTCTCTCTACCACAGTTGGCGGCAAGCTGCCTATGACGATTCTGGAGTCAAACTACGAGGTCGACGACGCCTCGAAGGCTGCCAATGATGGCGAGGACAAGAAGATGGAGGACGGCGACTCCAACAAGCTCAAGCTCCGCTTCCGCGAGCTTCCATACACTGTCGAGACGGGCGAGGCCGAGATGATCTCCATGGACCACGTCGCCCGCGGCGCCGGCAACGCCACCGCCATCGAGGCCCCCAAGGAATCCAAGCCCAAGGTCCAGCTCGTCGAATCAGGAGGCAAGCGTCGTGTCGTAGTGCCCGAAAGTGCTGACCAGGACATTGATGGTGCGCTTTCTCCTGAGGAGGAAGAGATGATTGCCTCCCTCACCGCGAAGGCCAACGCTGTCAAGATGCTTCAGGGCCGTATTCGCCTTATCACATCTTACCTCGAGCGCCTACCCTCCGAATACCTTCCGGGCGTGGAGCAGCAAGAGCCAGCAGTTGAACACACGACGCCCTCACACACCATCCTGCGCCAGATCCAAGCTCTTGTCAACCGCCTGGAGCTCGTCGTCCCATCCGACGTTGAGAACTTTGAGAAGGAGGTTCTCTGCGAGGAGAACGACGTCGCCATCGTCTCGCGCCTCAACGACCTTATGCAGAGCATCAGCGGCATGCGTGATCTGGGCAAGAAGTTTGGCGTTCTGGAGGTAGCCAAGAACAGGGATCGCAGGGCTGCTGATTTCACCACAGCTTACTCCGTAGGCTCATCCGGGTACAATGTTTCTGGTGTGGGCGACGTCTTCATGTAGGCCGGGAAGAAATCGCAGGCAAAAGAAGCGGATGGACAGAAGCTTGCTCCGGCGGGACAGAAGGGTTAATTCATTGAGAGGCGTTCCGGGGGTAATGTAGACATGATGATACGCGCAGGGGTCCATATCAAGCCCCGACGAATAAACACCATACTTCTCATGCTTTTGCTTCCCGATTCGACTATTATTTTGGGAGCTGTCTCGCCCTGGCATTCCGATATCTCATTGCATGACATGCATCTGCCGGGTTCAAGTTGATTGGTGTGCAATGGTTCGAACACACTGCATTTTACTATGCTCATTTTACCCAGGATTATTTTCCATTTTGTGTCCCATCCAGCCTGAACCACTTGAGAAATCTATGACCAACGCTTATTTCCACTCCACTCACCCACGCCTCCAATCCACAATCTGACCTAGACCGAAACACGTCGTTTTGAAAAGCAAGAAAAGTAAGCAGAAATGTCTATCTTGGTATTAATCATTCATATTCATGGCCGTAAACTTGAAGCAAAGTCTGCATTCACAGCTGAGAAATATTTCTCCCCGGAGCAGCAGCTTCATCTTTCTCTTGCTGTACATTTTCAGGCCTCGATGACGACCTTCAAGACGAGGTTGCCTTCATCGTCGCACGTCCTGCTGGCCAGCTCAAACGCCTTGGAGGCATTCTCAAGGCCCTTGAACCTGTGCGTGACCATGTCGTCGAGACGGGGAAGGCCGCCGTTGCCCTTGGCGCACAGCAGCCGGACGCCTGTGGGATAGGTGTTGGCGTATCGGAAGATCCCAAGGATATCGATCTCCCTCAAGTGCGCGACGGACAGAGGGAGGGTCTGTACTGGAGTGCCCATGCCCACCATGACGACCTTGCCGCCGGGTCTCGTGGCGTAGAGACTGGTGTGCATGCAGACCTCCTTGCCGGTGCACTCAAACGTGACGTCAACGCCGTCGTCCTCTGCGTCCATCTCCAGCTCCTCGGGCACCTTGGTGAGAGCGAGGATGTCGGCGGCCAAGGCCTTCGCGCCGTCGAATTTGCCCTGGACGCTTTGGACCGAGAAGATGCTGGCAGGCGTCATGACGCCGGGGTCGGCGGGGGTCGAGGTTCCGGAGTTGTTGTTGTAAGAAGAGCCGGGTGCCGGGACGACGTAGCCGTGGGTAGCAAAGCCCTTGGAAATGGCGTAGTTGACGCGGCCGGCATCAACATCGGTAATGGTGACTTGAGCACAGCCAGCTTGACGGGCCATGGCTGCGGTCAAGAGACCAACTGTGCCAGCCCCAATGACGAGAGCTGTTGATCCAGGCTCAGGCGTGGCTCTGTTGACGGCGTGGATGGCGACGGAAAGGGGCTCGAGGAGGGCGGCCGCCTCGTAGGAGACGTGGTCGGGGATCTTGTGGCACCAAGCCGCCGGGTGGTTGATTCTCTCTTGCAACGTGCCTTGGTAGTGAGGAACACTCTTGGCGCTGGACCTGAACTTCATCTTCTTGCAGAGGTTGTATCGACCCTTGCGGCAGATGGTGCACTGTCCACAAGGGACTCCGACTTCGAGAGCAACACGATCGCCGAGCTTGAAGCCGGTGACGAGGGGCCCGATGGCGACGACCTCGCCAGAGGACTCATGGCCGAGAGAGAGCGGGTGGCAGGCGCAGAGGTCTCCATTGGCGAACTTCTTGTAGTAGCTGACGTCGGAGCCGCAGATGCCGGTTCTCTTGACAGAGATCTGCAGCTCGCCGGCGCCTGGCTCTTCAATGGTTCTCTTCTCCTAGACATGTCGTTAGATTTAACGTCTCAAGGCGGGGCGAAAGAAGACGACAGGCGTCGGGATGCGACGGGATCAACGTGGGGTCATGTGTAACATGCCCGCGTTCTCCACGTCACAATACCAAGGGAAGGAGTGAACATACCAATCGCAGATCTCGCGGACCATGCAAGACAGACGCAGTGACGGAGGAAGATTTGGACTTGTAGACGGGTAGTTGCATTGGTGCCGCCTCGCCTGTTGCGACTGGAGCCATCTTGAAGGTAGATGACGCTTGCGGCGTGGGGTGAAGCGTGGGATGTTGGTCTGATGATGGGTTAGGGTGGTGAAGGGGCTTGGCCCAACTGCCTATTAGGGAGGGCTAGTACAGTGGGATTGGCCCAGGTACCGGCTGAGGGGCGCCGTCAATGGAGATGCTGAGGATAGCGAGGCACGGCCCTGGGATTCTAGAGGGGACCGGCGTGGGATGTCTCAAGGACTGATAGGTTGACTTTTTGGGGGTCTCCGTGGCTGGGGGTAGCAGGACTAGAAAGACGCGGAGGATGTGGCAGGGTCTCCTCGTGGGTTGGGAAATGTGAGAACCAAATTAAAGAGACGAGACCATGTGGCAACGAAGGGTGGGTTAGATCTTTATCACTTTGTAAAACAAAGTGACAGCGGGAAGAAGGGTGCGAGTTTACGATAGAGAGCAGGAAAACTTTGGCCCGTAACCGCCCTCCCTTAAGTAGCTTTGCTGGTGAGCGCGGCTCCAGACGTCTTTGATGGTGAATAATGCTCATGGTGGTGTCAATCAGTGATTAGCAAGTTGTCAGGGGTTTCTGGGTAAAGGAGGAGACGGAAGAGACCTTGAGCCTTGGGCAGATCGAAACGGGGTCTTGACCAGCAGCGCAGCCAAGTCCACCCAACCAAACACCGCCCAGTTATCAGGGCCAAGCTAAGAGCTTCTTCGTACATGTAATTTCGGGAAATCATATGCAAGAGACAGCTGGCTACGGGCCCGCCTCAGCCCGTGCCAGGACAGCCCTTGGCTGGTATCGGCCTGGGATGCAACGAGAAGAGATGAAGGGGACGACAACGTGTGAGAAGCACACAGTATTGTGGACGGTACATGAGGCGAGTCGGCAGGGGACGGGAGGCGGGACGGCGTGAAGGTGGCCGCATTTGGGCAGCATTGTTGAAGCTGGGCAAGCAAGCAGGCGTGAGGGCATGGTTGGAGGTGATGGACTGACGGACATGCTTGAAGAGGAGGTCGGACGGAAGTAACTTTCTCGTCTCTTGCGGTGAATGGGGACGTCCCGCTGAACCATTCCGAAACTCTCCAGATATGGCATGGATGGACCGCCTGCGAAGCAGACTAGCGGCTGTTGATACCTAGGATGGTCTGGATGGCATCAGTGCGGTGACAGTTGTCGGCATGCATGGCATCCAACAACTCTGCGAGCCACATGCACGATACCCTGTTTGAAGCTTTCGCAGCCCGCGATGACGAGCTACGTCTCCCTTAGGGTCGCTAGTCGATGTATTGGGTGAAGGCCCAAGTAGCAAATTGCAGAAAAGTTCGTTTGTCATTGTCTCGAGGCGTGTTCAAGAAGCAAAGGCCGCATGCATGTGCTAGGGCTTGAGGGAGAGGTGGGCAGCTAAGGTATGGTCGGTGAGGTACCCGGGAGGGAGGGCCCCAAAGAATATGGAAGAGCCGGGATCATAAGGTGGTGGGAGGGGTAGCAAGGAGGGGAGTCACTGTAACGGGAGTGCGTGGTTCAAGAGGGAGAGAAAATGGCGAAGGTGTGAACAGGGTAGGTAGAAGCCGCAGGCGACCTATGATCTGCCAAGGGGTCTGGACATGACGGGACAATCGTGGGTGAAATGCGAGAGATGATGGCAAGCTGTTGCGGCGGATGTGCTGGAGCAGCAGGTGAAAGAAATTGAGAAGACGGTGAGGATGGCGAAGGTCGGCATCCAATGGACGAGGTGGCCCGGTTCCTAATGGCGGAAGAGAGACAGGCCTGTCCATGTTGTAGGTTCACGGGGAAATAAGGGCCGTATGCGCAGGACGGAAGAGCTGTGAACAGCGCCGTTGCCGACCTTGGTTGCCACAAATACGCGGTATCGACAGAGAGGATGCCGTTGCCCTCTACGGATAGCCTCCGTTGGCCATCGTCATGGATCAGGGACCGGGTATTCGAACTAAGCCGCCGGACGATGCAGGTTGTATGCGCTCTGATGGAGTTTCTCAGTTTGAGCGAGGCACCGTTGGATGGCGTAGAAGAGGGGAGGCATGAAGTTTGAATTCTCCCAGCAACTCATTGAGTCGTCCGCCTGCCGTTCTTCTGTCATTTCGTACTGTTGAAGAAACAATGTTCTTACCCATACCTGCCTTGCGACATTCAAGGTTTGCAACGATGATGGATGCTTTCCAGGTCGTTGAATTACATAAGCAATAACGAAGAGGGTGTTCATCCCGTGCAGGGAAGGAAACCCCTGCTAATCCTGGCCCGGTCAACTTTCTTTTTCCCCAGTCCTCGGTTCCAACGTCTGTCTTCACGGCAGCAGAGCAACAATTCTTCAATGCCTTGGGGACCCGATTCTATCAAACACGAAGAGTACATTATCACGACGAGCCCCAGGACCGCATCGCCCAGATTCTCGCTCGATGCGCATACGGGCTGTCTCCTCTGATAGGGACAGTCATCGAGCGCATCCTTTTTTTGCCGCCGGCTTCGCCTCTTTCTTGCGTGCCCTCTCAACCGCCAACCGGCGTTCTAGAATTGGGGATCCCGCCCTTGCACCATCACGCATACCGTCGTCACCTACTGCGTCTCGAAGGAAGTGGTACAGCATGGTTAGGCATTCTGCCCCGTATCAACCACTTGCAGCGCACAATGTCTCTACCTTACCTTCCGCGGAACGCTTGCATGCTTCCAGTACTTCAATGACATTCGTCCGTCTCTCCCAGGCTGCCACCCTTGTTATCAATATCGAACGATGTTCCCACTTAGTCGATCAGTCACAGAAGCACAACTGCGAGATCTTCGCTGCACCCACCAATATGCGAAGCCCTCCAGCTACGCTGTCCAACCCTGGCTGAAAGCTAGCTTTCGAGGTTTTCAATTGCATACACTTCGGGCATATCTGTTTTCAAGGACGTTTTACTTGGCTTGTTCCCATTTCATGCCTCCGAGGTGCCCAGAACTGCAGGCAGTACCCCACTGTGACGACGACGCAAGGTCCCTAGCCGTTGCAGCTTGCCCCTCCTGACCCTCGCAGCAGTGGGTTCGGATCCTGGCAAGCCATCCTTAGGACAGCTTTGGCGAGCATTTCAGGGTGCCTCGGCGGATAAAGACCTCAAAGAGAGCTTCGTCCAACTTCAAAGTTTCCCGCCCAGGCTCCGAACGGAGGCAGAGGCTCAGTGCTTTCGATGCTCCGTCGGAAACGTTGCCTTCTTCGCCGACATTCTCCAGATGCGTAAAACGCAGGTATATCAAGAAGGTTCCCAAACGCTGAGGACTGGAACTGCACGGTAGCCTTGGACGGCACTCAACGATAAGTTGCAAAACCCTGTCCTATCCTGTTCGAGACGAGTAGCGAGCCATTTGCGGATGCACCGCATCTGCAACTGTCATTTTACCGGCCCTATGGCGAGACATCTGCACATGGCTGGTGCAGGGAAGACCTCTCCCACCATTGACAGCTCCTCACTAAAGACGACAGTGGGGATTTTGTGCACCTTAACACGCACCTATTGCATGCCTACAAGGCGCTGATGGACCTAGACCGTATCTACAATCATGGCACAGACGACCTATCCGCTGCATCGCCGGCGAGCACCTCTCTAGATGAGGTGTTCTACTCCTTCATCCGGAGAGCTCAGGCCTCTGAAGCGAAAGCTGTGTCGGCGCAAGATCCGTTTCTTGGGCGTCACTCCGTTGCGACTTGACCAGACTTTGGCCTGTCCATTACGATGCGGCTAGGACTTGGGGAAATCGACCTTGTAACCGACCTCAACGGCACCTTGCAAGCATCATCCTCAAAGAAGTTGGAGAACAACCAATCTTGGAGAAGCCCCTGTCTGGTCTCACGCAATCGGATCACACAACAGCCACCGCAACCTGGGACCCTTGCAAGTCAGGTCTCTACAGAGGAGAGTGACATCTCTCCCAGGCCGATGTCAGTGAAGCCATATCTGAGATGTACGACTTGAGAATTGCCTCCGTGATACGCACCGAACCCTAGGCCAACCGATCACGTCGTCTACCATAGATTCAGAAGGATGGACTGGTCTGGACAGCTCAATTTTTCATCTTTGACTTATTCGTTATGTTGACTACAGAAAACAGCATGAAAGACGATCAAGGTAACCGAACAACCAACCAAAGAGGAACCATAGGAGTAGCATTTGGTGTGCGTCACAATTTGCCATTGTTCTTTTCCACACGACATTTGAGTCATACAAGGAAGATGCGCCATGCCTACACATCAGATGAAGGATTGCAGATGCCAGCCAACATACTCGACTGCCGAGAGTATGGCAATAAAAGAGGACAATATACTTTTAACCTGGCAACATGCAGGGCAAGCGTCAGAGCCGAAGCCGGCAATGTACTCAGCACGAAACGCACCTGTCGGCTGCCATACACACAGATGCCTTGCTCAAGGGCCAAGTCAAATCAAGCGGTGAAGGATTCATCGTCATCGTCGATTCCCGTTGTCTCGCTCGCTGTTATTGCGAACCTCGGCTGCATGTCTTTCAAAGTTGAGGAAACCCTACCATATCATCGAACCGACATTGAGATGCCGATGCTACTTGGGCAGACTAGCATCGCTCTGCAAACGATAACCTGTCTCAACCTAGAGGAAACTATGATGTTGAGGATCCAACTCACACATGCCCATGTTGTTTACACAGGCTTCATCTTGTTGGCCGGGGATCTTACTTACGGTTCGTTGTCAAAAGAGATCCCGAGACTACTAGCCGGCGATGTACACTTTCCGGTGAGGTGCCACACCAGCCACAAACCATTTCACATTCGAAAGCTGGCCTGCCACATTGCGTAGATAGCTGCCTCATGCTCACGCCAGCTCATCGCGAAACACAACACACCAATCCCGAGAAATCAAGTTATCAAATGGCTACCACATGCCAGAAGTCGATGCTGCATATCATGGCTTTTTTCATGACAAAATTCCCAACACCCTCAAGAAATCACGAAAAGTAGTGAAACAATACCTGCGTGCCATCATCTCACCCGCATCGCAGCCCTCATCAACAAATGTCTCGTTTTCTCCCTCCTCCTTCCCCCTCACACTAAAAAAAAAGCCACAAAACAAAACACATGTGAATATTGTCCCCTCGTCACAGCAAATCAATCAACATATTCATCACGTCAAATCCGTTCCCCCTTTGGTTTTGATCTCACCGCCAATCGATCAGGCAAGTACCCTTCGAATTGGAGGGGAGCACGACGGGATGCGCTGCAATGCAGTCAATAGACAGACAAGATATGGGAGACCGGAAACAAATAGCAGCGAGAGAGTGTGTGCACGTATGTGTGCCGCATCGGCAAGCAGCCCGTAGAGAGAGGCAAGTACACCCGTTCTTAGACGATGCAGTGCGCTGTGCGTCCCATTGCGCCCACCTTTTCCCCTCCAGCGTCACAATCATGGGCTGGCCTGGCCTGGTTGGAGGTGCCGCCTCCAACACCATCACCACCAACATTACCAACACCACTACCACCCGGCAAACGGACACCGAGTCGCCCAGTAGTTGAAGCCATCTCCATGTCGCCATATGCCGTGACTGCTATTTGCCGGGCTTCATCTTCCGCACATGTCGGTGTCATTATGAATGCCTGAGGACGAAAAAAATGAAGAGGACAAAAAGCAAGGCTCATACTTGGGAATCTATATGTATGGGAGCACACATAAGGCGGTTACAACATTACGAGGGGTTTTGTGTGAAGGGTAGCCTCAGTCCATGGCCGTGACGGTTTGGGGTTCGAGGACTTGCCGCCCCCTCCCCTCCTTCGGACACGTTTCCGTGACCTGTCCTTCGCAAATACCAGGTCGCCCAGTTCACTAGAATGTGCTCGTCGCCAATCGGCTCGCCGCGTTTCTCGCATCCACCCGGTCCTCGTCGTCTTCTTCCGCCACACCGGCCAGATTCGCCCGGCCAGCCGCTGCGCCAGCGCCACCCTTGTTCTGTCCTGCACCCTGCCCGTCGTCATTCTCTCCGTCCTCGGGGACGCCAGCCATAAGACTGCCAGACACGCTGCGGCTCAGGGCCTGGTCTGAACGTCGTGGAACACCGCTCCATGCGTCGCCCTTGGGACCCTGGCTGGCCGCCAGGCTGGCCCGCCGGACGGTTGGGTGAGCCTCGCGTCCGAGACGGCTCAGACCGCCGGATGCGTCAATGGATCGGATATCCGGTCTCACGCTCTCCAGAACGGCAAGCGCGCGACGTTCCGCCTCGATCTCGCGCAGGACGTACTCCCTGATGCTGAGCCGCAGATCCGCCGCGGTCCTCGCGAACCACTTTCGGCGCTCCTGCACGAGGTTCTGGGTGACGCGGGTCGTCTTTTGGTACAGGTAGGTCTCGTTCTGGCGCGCATCATCGAGCGCAGTAATAGCCTCATCGACCTTTTCGCGTCTGACATTGGAGCTCGCCTTGAGCCGGTCGGCGGCGTTGAGCTTGCTGCGTGTTTGCTCTTGCGCCTGGAGGAACTCGCGGATGAGGATTTGGCGGTTGGTCAAAGATTCCTTGACGACAAAGGCGTCCTGCGAATGGTACTGGAACGGGTCACCAATTGTCGTAGCTTCTGCAGTGGCTTGTGCGGCGTGGTAGTCGCCAACGGTCTGTACGATCTTGCCGAGCTTTCGGTAGGCGTTGGCGAGTCCCTGATGGGGCTCTTGGATGGTCATGGAGCCAAGCTTGACGCCAAAGTCGGACTCGGCCAATCCAAGTCCTGCGCTATGTCAGACCGGTGAAGGGGATGCGTTATCAGGTGGTTGACGTGGACTTACCGCGACGAGACTTGACCAGCTTGTCGACCTTGTGGCCAGCATCCATGGTTCCTAGGTAAAAGAGCTTGACAATTGGGCGAGCTTCTTGCAGCTCCGGGGTGTCATCGGGTGGAGGGGCAAACTGCTTGAGGATCTTTCTGCGGACGCCGGTCGCCGGCTGCTTCATCTTAACCATAGGGCTGTAACCAAAGTCGCTCTCAACAAATAGCACCATCTCGTCGTCCCTCATGAGAACCTCGTTGCTGCACACATAGTTGAACCATCGCTGAAGAAGGGCTTTCACCCGAGCTTCGTCTTCGTCCGTTCCTGCGCCGGCCGATGTCACCGCGGGAGGCACGGTAGGTACCAGACACTCGGGGTTCGCTGAGATCAGATGTTCGGCAAGCTTGACGAATTCGGAGTGGAATCGGCGGACATCGCGGTACTGCGTGGTGCGGAATCTCGGGAGGTTTGTCTGCGGCCGCGGGTTAGTCACTCGTCCAACCGCAACCAATGTACCACCGGGCATCTCCTACGTGAACATCGAATCGCAAGATGGGGTCCTTCTTTCCGGTCCTCTCGAGGCCCGTGATCTTGGCCTGGAGCCTGTACTGAGGCTGCTGAGGCTTGCGCTGCTGCTCCTGACGGGCCTGGCCGGCCGCGCTCTGCGCGGCTTCTCCTTGTTCTTGCGACTTCTGAGGCGTCTCGGGTCCCGCGTCGCCGCTTGTGCGGGCCTCTGAGCCGACCTCGGTCCTGGACTCTTGCGTTTCCACCTCGGTCGCGGACTCGGTGCTCGTCGCGGTGTCGGGCCTCCTGAACTCGCCGCCGAAGCCTTCCTGATCGCCGTTTCCGGGGTTGGGGCTGTAGCGGAAGGGGGAGCCGGGCTGCTCACCACCGAGGTCCCCGGCGATGGAGCCAAAGGTGGTTTGATTCGGGTTGGGCGAGGAGCCGGGAGAGTTGCCCCAGGGCGATGCGCCGCCCGGGTTGTCGTCGTGGGAGATTGCGCTGTAGTCCATTGTCGGTGGGCGATGGTCCTCTTGTCGTCGTCGTTTGTTTTGGGGAGGATGCGTTTGCGTAGTTTACGGGGTTATGCGTGGGAACGGAATCACGACTGGCCGACAAAGCCGATGCGGGGAATGCGGGAGTAGACGTCAGTTGGGGATTCCAGACGTCAGGCCATCCATTGACTGGACCGGCGACACGGATTCACTGAGATAACTGTTGTTTGAGAACAATTCCGGATAGACGATGGGTGTGTGTAAGCTTTCGCTCGACAGTATCCGTTCGGGGGTGGGCGGAGAGGGTCGAGGGAGCGTGTGATGTTGCCAGACCGGGGAGCTTTTCTCCACGCAGCTGCCTTGAATTGGCTCTTACGAAGCCGGCTGGCAGCAGAACCTCAGGTACCTGACCCTACGATTAGGCTGCGCAGTACCGTACCCAGCAGGTGCAGGTGGTGTAGCGCCGACCTCCGCGAAAGACAGGACCTGTCATTGATAAGTGGGGCCTAGCGATCGCTGAACCCAAGCTCGGGCCCGCTCAAGAAGGCCTGGAAAGTGACGACACACACGCCGTGTCGCCGTCGCGCCTAACTCATTCTGACAGCTTCAGCTCCGACCAATAGGGACCTTGCGTGGCACGACGAACACGACCAACTCTATCAGCCTTGCGCGCAGGACAATTCGTGGTGCGAACAGGAAGAGGGGGAGGGAACGAGCCGATTGACGCGCCGAAGAGAACGACGACTGCGAGCGCACATCCACACACAATGGCGCACATGACCAACCCGCTGGCCACCGCCGAGCAGCTCTACAAGCGCAACACCTTCAGCTCTCTGCCGGCCGACCTGCAGGATGTCATCTTCTACGCGACGCAGATCTTGACACAGGCGGCCGGCGTCCTGCTGGACCTCCCGCAGTCGACCACCGCGCAAGCCAATGTCCTGCTTGCGCGGTACTGGCTCGTCGAGTCGCCAATGGCGCAAGAATTCAGCGTAAGCCATTCACCACACTGGCTTTGCTACTTCTCGTCGCAGAGACGCTAACACACTGCCTTCGCCAGGACATCTCCGCCGCCGCAATCTACCTCGTCTCCAAAATAGGGCCCCTCCCACGCTCGACGCGCGACCTGTCGAACGTCTACGCCTACCTGCTATCCTCGGCATCACCCCTTTTCCGCAGCGAACAACCCCCAGATCTCAAGACCAACCGCCCGGACCCGACGACGTATTACCAGACAGACGGGGAGTACGCCGCCTTCCAGACGCGCATGCTGGCCGCCGAGGCGCGGCTGCTGTGGGCCCTAGGCTTCGACACAGCGGTCTCGCTGCCGCACTCGCTCGCCGTGACGTACCTCCAGGCGCTGGACTTCCTCGGCAAGCCCAAGGCCGAGGTTGCGGGGCGCGTGATTGCGCACCTGAACACGGCGCTGCTGAGCCCGCAGATGCTGTACCTCACGCACCAGCCCAATGCCCTCGCGACGGCGGCGGTGTACATCGCCGCGCGGGACGTCGGGGCTAAGATGCCCGAGGTGGCGTGGTGGGAGGTGTTCGATGTCGAGCGGGAGGAGCTCGGTTTCCTCGTTGTTGGCTTCCGGAGTCTGGAAGGCTGGGTGAGGAGTGTGAAGGAGACCGGTTTGCTGAGTGCTGGCATGATCACGAGGAGTGTGATCGAGAGGGAGGCCAGGCGTAGGGCCGGCGAGGGAGATGAGGAGGACGAGGTTATGAGGCTGATGGACCAGAAGACTGCATAGAGATTTGCATGGCGCTTTGAAACGATCTACTGTGAGAAAAATAGACTGATACCCATTCCCATTCAACGTTGATCGATATATGTGGCCTTCTCTAGGTATTCAGGGGTAGGCTTAAGTGGTTTTCGTCCAGCTGAGGTGAAGTTCTAAGATGGCTAATCAGAAAGGCTTTAACGACATGGCATGCTAGAGATAAAAGAAAATGAAGACCACAGGCAAAAGCAAAAGATTCGATTCGAACCCTTAAGCTCCGGCAAGTAGGGTGATTGTGATTACCAGGGCGCCAACACTGTTGTGGACCTGACCACTGGGCTACTTCGCCCTCTCGCTTTTGACAACGCTCACTTAAAATCTCACCAAGTATCCCCAGCTGGAGGTGCTAGAAATTCATCACCGCCTGTAGATGATTTCCCTAGTATTGGATCGGACGAGGAGGCAACCAAGTGGAAGAAAAGGATCACCAAAAGGGCTTGACTGGAAGAACCTGCGGCATATTAGAGCAGCCAAAAGCCTGCGAAAAAAATGCTGTTCGATAAATTCGTTGCCGTGATGAGGCATTGGCTATCCGACGTTCACCGATGAATCCCCTCCCATATCATTGACGCCGTATCCGAATAACTTTGCCCTGCTGGATATTGCCCAGCTGCTCCTAACCGAAATGTACCCATCCATGACTTCATCCAACTCCATTTGTCGCTTGTCTATAGCCGTCCGGCCATGACTTCCTTCTTGAAAATACGCACGTCCCAAACGTCATAAAAATGCACTCCCTCGACAGTCTCAAGCTTCGTGTTGGCAACGATGTCGGTATCCTCGTCATCGCTGTCGCTGTCCGTGTCCCAGCCCGGCATTGGCAAGGGTGGGAATTGCTCAGTGCCGAGTCCGCCAAATCCTCCTGGGACGGCACTGGCTTTGGCCTTGCCCTTCTTATTCTTCTTCTCTTCCTTCTTCGCAGCGGGGGTTTGGGGTGGAGGACGGATAATGCGCTCGACCCTGTCGTCATCGATGGAAATCCACTCCAGCTTCAGGTGCGGGTAGTGGCACAGGTTGTCAACGATGAATCTACGGGTCTCGCGCATAACCCAGACGCAAGTATCATCATTCCTGAACTGAGTGACATTCAGTGCTCGCAGATTGACCAGTCCTGAAATGTGCTGCATGAATGTATGCTTTTGAATGTTAGCTCACGCCTCAACCTGCGAGAGGATGACAAGGGATACTTACGATGGCGCGGATTCCAACAGCCGCCGCCAACTCCTCGAGTTTTCTTCCGCGATTGCAAATCAGCAGCATTGCTCTCTCATCCACATCCCAGCTTGATCCTGAGTCGTTCTTGATCATCAGCTTCGTCAGAGTCGGCATGTGCTTCTTGAGTACGAGCCTCCGGATTTGGTCCATAATGACATTTGTCTTGGGCGCAAAGCTCTCTGGTTTGTACTTGACCGATCTCTCCAACATGAATAGCTCTGTGATTTCCTCCAGTTGTGCAGCAAAGGTGAGAAACGTGCTTGAGACATTATCTGTGAAAATCTTGCGCAATGGGAGTCCTTGGATTTTGTTCTCCTTAGCCAGCATAGTCCAAATAGGATTTTGGTTGCCAACATTGAGCAATGTGAGCCTTTTGAGCACACGCACGTCAATGGCTGCTTTAAGAACTGATGCCTTGACCGGGATCAAGTGAACACTGAAAGAACGAAGGGCCAGTCCCCTGGTTGACCTGATATAGTCGCTGATGCGCTCATCTTCGCCGTGGGCCGTCGTAGCTATACCATGAACCTGCTTTTCCACATCGCGAATCTCAGCCTCGGTGGCATTCAGTTCGACTCTCACATTCTCAATATCCCGATAGAAGGAATGCAGCTGCTTCTCAGAAGCACGGATGTACTCCCGGTCATAACCATATGCTCCGTTTCTCAAGCTGTCGAGTTTCTCTGACAGGAGAGTGGCTTCGCTAATGAGGTGCTGCAGGCGGGCGACAAGTGTTTCAAAGTTTGCTCTTTGCTTTGCCAAGGTTGAAATTGCTCGAAGTTTGGCTGGTGATTCGCTAGTCTCGGGTTTTGATTCGATCTGCTTCAACACTGCCTCCGCGACAGCTGGAGAATCCTCCTTGACTTGATCGTTCTTGGGTTCTGCTGAAGGCTCCTCGACCTCTTCGGTCGCGATCGGCTCCTCGACGTTAATATCCTCGGGGTTCGCATCCGTGCCCGATTTCGCCTTCGACCTCGAAGTATCATCAGCTACATCGGCCGCGACAGCACCGGCAGTGGCAGCAGCAGCAGCGTCAGAACTTTCAGCAGGTGTGATTTGCGTTGTATCTGTGGAAGCAGCGCCTGGGGCCGCATAGGAACTCTCGCCCGATGATGCCTGGGTTGTCTTTGACGCCTCTTCGGCTGTTTTTGCGGTCTCGACCTCCTCAAGATACTTCCTGCTTGCTTTCTCAATGATTTCCAACACCTCTTGCTTGGATTCGTCGTCGGCGTGGAGGTTCATGGCCATCAGCTTCGAGGAAACTTCCCGCAAGCGGCTCATGTACGCTTCTCCGGCTGTCCCAGATTTGGCCATCACAGCGTCCGCTGACGCAACCTTCTCTTTACCCTTTAGACTCTTGCGTTGCTGGGGCTTTTTGTTCAAAAAAGGCTCAACGTCGAAGATCCTTCCGAGTACTGACTCTTGGCTCTTTCGCTCCTCCTGAGCGCGAAACGCCTTCGCAGGCCCACTTGCTTCGTCCCAGCCAGGCGCTGAAGGCATGGGCACTACTTGAAATTCGTCATCTTGGTCGGAGTCGTCAGGATCTGCATCAGGGGGCGGCTTGCGAGACTGCGCAGCAAGACATGTGGAGAATGACAGTTTCAACTTGGTAAGCGTTGAGGCTGAGTTACGAACGCATGACTTGATCTCAGTAACTACGTCCAAGTTGTCGATATCAAGCACGGCGAGTGTGTTTAGCTTTCGGAAGCCGGATAAAGTCGCAGGTTCATTTGCGGCGGAAGTCCTCTTCTTGTTCCTAGGTGCAGGCCTAAGAGCAGGTGGCAAGGGAGGTGGAGGACCAAGCACAGGATTGTACGGAGGAGGGACGGACAACGGCATGGTTGGAAACGGAGGAGGAATGGCAGAGAAAGCGGGCGGGAGAGGATCCCAGTGTCCTTGATTGGTGGTAGGCGGCAAGCTCGAGGTGTACGGGAGCGGAGGAGGTATCTCGAACAGCGAAGGGCCGGCTTGCATGCGAATGTGGAGGTTCTTGAGGGGCGCGATCTGGTGTAATGTCCTGTAGACGGGCCGGCTGAGTTCGACTCGAATGTTCCACCTGTGTTGCACAAAGTCAGCGTTGACCGTCAACGCAGCACGTACAAGACTGACCTGAACGTCTCGAGAGACTTGGCGTGCTGGAGGGTCATTTGCAGCAAAGTATTCATAAACTTGCCGCAACTTGCGCTGTACAAGTAGGGCTTGTAGGCAGCCTCGGCCTTGTCCCCAGCACTCAGGGTATCCAGGGATATGTCTCTCAGATGTTGAGCGTAGTCATAGTCGCTTGACACGAAGGTCTCGAGTCCACCGGCGAGACTATCGATGGGGGAGTCGAAGGACGGATCATCTTCGTCGGGGAAGACTATGTGGAAGTTCCGATAGAGCTGAGCGGCAGCAAGTTCGCGAAAGTGCTTGGAGACAAGGGCGAGGCAAATGAGGTCGCTTTGGCAGCACTACGAAGGAAGGTCAGCACATTGCTGTCGCATGACGCCGAGAGGATTTGGGAGGCGGGTTCGTACGTGGCTAAAGATGTCCTTCTGGGTTTCTAGAGGCAGCTCGAGGAAAGCAAGAGGTTTGCGCTGAGGGGCGACGATGGTGGCCTCGTCGCAGGGCTCGACAGAGGCCATGCTGGGCGAGGGCGATGGTTGGAGACGTGGAGGATGGAATGTGGCGGCGCAAAGAAGGAAAGCGGTTCGAAGGTAAGGGTCGTCGATGTATTCAGCAGGGCGTAGCGGGGTATTGCGCCGGCGTTTAAACAAGCCGAGTAAGGTGAGGTAGATGGGTATTATTGGAATACGGGACGATGTAGACAGGCAAGGCCAGAATACCTAGAGGCAGCAGAAAGATGTCGATTCCGTCTCGTCGAAATTCAAGGAAGAGTCTCTGCCTCGTGCCCGCCTCGTTGAGTGGAGGGTTGGCGATTGGGGAAGGCAAGACACATGGAAGACCAAGACAAATGCAGGAAGACGTGGACTAGTGCCGCTACCGCTACCGCTGCCGCTGGCTGGTGTCGGTGCCAGTGCCACAATACGTACCTGAGGTCCCTACCAGCCAAGCCAAGCCAGCCTGCACACTCGTCACCTCACTGATCGGTGCAGTCTCCCACCACACCTGAGAGTGCGAGTGGCAGACCAGGCCGCCCTCTGGACCAGAGAACGATGCGCCCGCCCTCGGCCCACCGCGTGCTCCAAGAATCCAAGGACATTCCCCGGCCACTCCCTGCTCATTGTCATTGTGGTCCGCCCCGGGCCCCCATCTCCTTGCGCACGGGCGACGGGACAGCAGGGCTAGAGCAGAGGCGCGGGTATTCGTACAGATGCAGGTGCAGCTGCAGCCAGTAGGTAGCCACCACCCACTGTGACTGAACAGTGGAAGATGAGCTTTGCTGTGGTCCATTCTCTGGGAGGCGAGGCGCTCTGGCGGGAGAAAAGAGTTTAGCGCCTCAGCATCTCTCGCAGCAGACGGGACACAGGCAATCTGATCCGGCTCCACCTGCCGTTCCATTGCACCTGGAGGCCTTTGGGGACCGTCTTCCCCCACTGTAATGATCATGGATGTGTGTATTTATACATTTGTTCCCAGTTTGTTCTTTGTCTTTACTCAGGGTAGTATTTGAAACGGGCTGGGTGAGAAACACGACCATGTGCTTTGAGTTGGACGCTGGTGGGTTGGGGTATTAAAGCAACTTGGTGCCTTAGTCAGATTCAACGGCGACAGCTCGTAACTACTGCAGGATTCGGCATCGACATCAAAACAGTAGCATGCGTAGATGTGTGTTTATGCGCGAACGACGCAAGGCTGCCAATGGCCTTGAAAAGACACATAATTGTAGAACGTGTTCCGTTGGCCTTAGTTTCCATTGGCTACCTACCTTTCCTAGGTAAGATGCTAACGACGGGATCCCCCTCACAGCCTGGGACATGCTACAAGTGCATGTCTTAGCAGTGGCTGAAGTCTGAAGTCGACATGGGTCGTCTAGTCTTGGCTCAGTCACGGCAGCTTACGTTTGTCGTGTTCTTAGCGTCGCCATAGGACTTCATTGCCTCGTAACACTGCGCAATGACGCCTCCGTGGAGAACGAAGTGGGCAGATGGGTTTCTGACTGTGTGTTTCGGGACGTTCATCGAGTGGGTTGCCAACACCCAAGTCTTGTGTCGGTTGCACAAGATGCAGTCCAAGCCCTGTACGTCTTCAACATGGCAAGGCTCCATCTGAAGACCTCAACCAGATTGCCATATCTCCAACGCAACTGTCAACCTCTCTGACATTATTCCATCATTACGAGGCATCCAAGAATACATAGCGGCGATCGCCCTTAGCGTGTTCGTCCAGGGGGAGATCCCCACAGCTCCCCCACTAGCAAGGCTGGGCTGTGCCGACTGATCCAGACCGAGACGGGACCAACACAAAGGGAACCAAGGGACGCGACCCCACCAACATGGCCCGGGGCCTCGATGGGAAAAAAATAAAATAAAACGAAATCAGACGGTCGTGTTCTGTGCTTCTCGTTCTCTTCTCTGCCGCTAGGTGTTCTTTTTCAAGCAGGGCAGGCAGCCAGAGACATCGCGCCCCGTCTTTGATCAATCCATCCCATCTCTCATCCTTCCGCCGTCCGACCCCTGTGCCGGCGATTTCATGCTTCTTCTGCCCTCGGCTGCCCTGGCTGTTGGTGTTTGCTCCCGTTGCTTGCTGCAGTTTGTCTCTTGGGCCTGCAACCCGGGGTCATTTGCAGCATCCATTGGACAGTGCGGTGCAACGCGAACCTTGACGTCCAGTTCTTGTCCCGTCTCGTTCCCGTTCCCTGTCACAGCTTAAGCCTTAAGCTTCAATCTTTCTCGCGCCCCGAGCCTGCCAGACCCCGACGCGACCAACCAGACCTGCCGCTGCTGCCTGCCACTCCCTTGCCCGTCCTCCGTCCTAGCTACCTAAGGTACCTACCACCCTATCCGTACCAGTTCCACTCATTCGAGGCGAGGTGCTTGCGGCAGCCACTTTACCTGATTGCAACGGCAATCCAACCCGCAGACACAGCGCAGCGCAGAGCACCTCTTACCACAGCAAAGCAGAGCAACAGAGGCTGAGAGCATCGCCACAATCCAACCAACCTCGTCTGGTCCTCACTCTCCCTCTCTCTGTGACACTACCAACTGCTATCCAGCTGTTGGTGCCCGTGGCCGTGCCATCGATCGATCATCCTTCGCTTGTCCAGCACTTGTTTCTGCTTCCGTCCGTCCAACAGCCACAAACACGGCACGGTGCTGTCTGTCCTTTTATTTCCATCTGTCACGTCTTTACGATCCATTAATACGATTATTAACTTCGGCATCCCCCCTCCCCCTCCTTCAACCTGCAAATCATCCCCCTTTTCAACTACTCGGCAACCGCACAACCAGTCAGTCTCTACGGATCACCTATTCGACCCCGCTGTGCCACAATCCCGACACTCGTGAAGGAGCCGTGACTCGAGCGCCGTCTCACTGCCTGCTGCCTATTGCTCAATTGGGTTGGCTCGCCGCGACCAGACAAGGCCTGGATTGGTGGGGAGGAATCCCATACCTGACACCAACAATACCCATCCGCTCAGATCGTCATATAACATCCCACCTGTTCGCGCTCCGACTCACGACGCCAAAATCCTCCCTCCTCTCAATCCAACACCGCAATCCCAATTGACCGAGTCTTCGCCATGGCCGATGTCGAGGAACCCAAGTTCAACACTCTCGCTGAGAGAATCGCCGCCTTGAATTCTCAGAAAAACTTCCAGGCCCCAGCAGAGACCAAGGCCAAGAGGCCGCCTCCTCCACCGCCGCCGAATCGCCCTGCAGCTCGAAGCCAGACATTGCCCGTTGTCCACACCAACGGACAGCCGACTCCTCAAAAGAGCCCTACGATTCCTCCCCGCCCGACCAAAGCAGCGGCTTCAAAGCCCGGCCCACCTCCTCTCCCGCGTCGAACCACCGATTCCCCCCAAGTCGAGCCGTCGACATCACCAGCTCCCAGGGACCGAATTGCGCCTCCCCCTCTCCCTACCCGCTCTAGCACCCAAAACATCTCACCCGCTCTGCCCCCTCGGAGGCCTTCAACCCAGCAGTTGGAAGTCCGTCGCAACTCCAACGCCTCTGAAATTTCTAACCTTTCGTCCTTGTCTCTGAACCAGACAATATCGTCAGCTACCAGTTTTACGTCTGATGGACCCGGACGAAAGCTGCCGCCTGCATTTGATCAAGCCAGTTTACCAGCATTGCCACCCACAAAACGCGAGCGGGAGGCTCAAGCAAGAGAAGCTGCCGCTCGGGACCCTCCTCAAGCCAAATACCCCCTTGTTTCCATAAAGTCAGCTCCAGTCGTCCGACAAATCGAGGCGCCGCAAAGACCTGCGTTGCCCCCGCGTCTGACGTCCAAGTCAACCAACCAGCAAGTTCAACCACAGGCTTTGGAGGAAGAGGCGCCAGCGAAACCGAGGCGACTACCACCTGCCCCGGCAGCATATGTCAAGCCGCAGCCACAGGCAAATGGCCATGTCCAGGAGCAACAAAGAAACATCCCACCTTTGCCCACTAGGCGACCAGGTGCTGCAGATGATGCACCTCCTCCGGTACCCGTCAGTTCGCGGCCCAGCGTAGCACAAATCGAAGCTGTAGAAGCCAAGATTGTGGCCCGCGCCAATGACTGCTTAGTATGCCGCGACTTCTCTGGTCCAGATGGTGTTGCAGCTCAGTACCCGAGACAATCTGTGCCGAGGAACGACCCAGTGGGTTACCTAGCCCAAGTACTTTGCGGCCCCTTCTCGTCCCACACCGACAAGGCTAGAGCCATCTTCACCTGGTTCCACCACAATATCGCCTACGACTGCGCCGCTTTCTTCGGCAACAACGTCAGAGCGCAGGGCGGGGCCGAGACCATTCTTAAGGGCAGGGCTGTTTGCGCCGGCTATGCGGATACGTACAAGGAGATTGCAAACCGCGCAGGTCTCGAATGTATTACGGTTGGAGGACATGGAAAAGGTTATGGGTACACGGCCTTGAAGAAGGGGGAGCGTCCCCCGCCTAAGAAGGCCGACGGCCATGCTTGGAACGCCGTGCGCATCGACGGCGGGGAGTGGAAGCTCCTCGATGCTTGTTGGGGCGCTGGCAATGTCTCTGATGTGACGAAGGAGTTTACTCCTGACTTCAAGCCGCACGAGTTCACGAGAAGGAACGACATCTTTGGTCTCAGCCACTACCCGTCAGACAACAGACATTTCTTCCGTCCCGACGGTAGAGTACCAAGTTGGGAGGAGTACTATATTGGCCCCGTTCATGGCGACACTCCCGTCGTCTACAACAATTGCCATGAGGAGGGTATCTGGGACAAGTCAATTCAGCCTGCGGAGCTCCAGATTCCAGTGTACAGCGGCAGGGTAGTTCGCTTCCAGTTTTCCAAGATTTGCGAGCATTGGACTTCAGAGAAGCACGGCTTGGGCAAGCCGCCATTGCTCCTGTTGAGCATCAATGGGCGTGATGGTCGCAAGCAGGATATGGTTCCCATCGAGACTGATGGATTCTGGCATTGGGCGGATGTCAATGCAATCGATCTCGGCGCACCGGGTGGCAGCATAAGTGTCGTCATGGTCACCACAATCGACGGGCGCGATGCCAGAGGTGTGACAGCGAAGGAGTACTTCTCGAAGAAGGGGAAGGTCGGCATGAGCTGGACCGGTATCATGAAGTGGGACCTCATCTGAAAGAGCACACAGGGAATGGTTATACACCACCGCTGACGAATGCAACGGCCGACATATAATGATAATATTTCTCCACGGATACCATTTCACGGGGATTTGGATGGCTTTTAAACCGGAATAGAACGAACTTCAATAAAACATCAACACCATCTCATCGAAACGGGCTTGTATGGTGAAACGGATATTGGAAATAAGCTAACAAACATTCTATGAGGGTATATGTATCACCTGCCTGATTGGCCGCCCGATCTATCATACTAAAGCACGACCAAGTTTTCTATAACACCAGCTTCTGCCACTTGCGCAGACGACCTCCGTAATGGTATACCAGAGTCGGCACCGGGATGAGCGCAATAGCAATGAAACCAAGCAAACTGTTTCCCCAGCCCAAACCTAGAGCGTCGTACATGGGAGGGCCCGCAATAGGCAGGAATGCCGCAACGATGCTGCGGAAAACCGTGAAAGCAGCCAGGCCACTCGCGGCGAAAGTTGGGTACGCGTCGATGATGTACAACTGTATGGGCTGCCAGATGCCCAGGATCGCGATGCCGAACGGCAACAGCCCTATGACTGGCGCCGCCCAGTGCGTGTGGTACTGGGTCGTCCAGCCGTACCAGAAGAAGGTCACCGGGAGAAGGCAGGCAAAGTATATGCAGTCCGGCAAGCGCATCTCGGGCTCGTAGACGCCGCCGTTGGCCTTGGTCATGCGCACGACGGTCCTGTCGGAGAGCATCGTGAAGGCGGCCATGCCCAGGATGTATCCGAGGCCGAGCGGGATGTACACCAGACCAGTGATGCCGATCTCGAAGCCGTAGTTGTTGTGGAAGACGAGCGGGATGGTGCTGAAGAGGAGGTACAGCGTGCCGTACGCGAACGCGATGTAGAGGCTCACACTGAATATGATGGGCGACAGGAAGAGCATCTTGATGGGCCTGATGAGGCCGCGCACGAGGACCTGGGAGTTGGATTTGGGCGCGGTCGGGGACGTGTCGAGGTACACGCTGCGCAGCTCGGGGCGGTTCAACTCGCGGCGCAGGCGGGCGACTTTGCGGTCGATGAGCACGCGCGGGTTGGTCTCCTGGTTGAAGACGGCGATGACGGCGGCCATGGGCGTCGCGGCGATGAAGGCAATCCAGTTGGACCAGCGCCAGCCGATGTCCTGGGCGATGAAGGCGCCCAGGATGGGCGCCAGCGTGGGACCGATCAGGGGCCCGACCATCCAGATTGTCAGCGCCTTGCCGCGCTCCTGCACCGGGATCATGTCCGCGATGACGCCGCCGCCGATCGCGAGACACCCGGAGCCGCCAACGCCCGCCAGGAAGCGGAACACGATAAGGGCGTTGAGAGACGGGGCGAGCGCGCAACCGATCAGCCATGCGCAGAAGAAAAAGTTGGCCGCCGAAAGCACGGGACGGCGGCCGTAGATCTCTGAGAGGGGAGCTAGGAACAAGGGGCCGACAGCTAACTCGGTGTCAGTAACACAGCTAACTCTGATAAGTCTTGCAAAACTCACCATAACCCAACAAGTAGATCGAAACCGGCAACGTGCCAAGCGTGAGGTCGTCGTTACCAAAATCGTCGTTAAAGTACTCGATCGCGGGCGCGAGGATCGAGGAGGCAAAGGGCGTCATGAAGGTAATGCCGGCGAGGAACCAGATGATGATCCACTTGCGCCGGCGGTCAAAGTTCATGGGTATGGCCGGGTCGTCCTGGGCGTCCCAGCCGACGATGCCATTGTCGAGGTCGGAGAGCGGGTGGACGGTGGGCGGGAGCTGGTCGCGGGGCTTGCTGCGGCGCGAGGAGACGCGGCTTGCGATGCGTGACAGGCGGCTGCGGGCGCTGGCGTGGGTGTGTGTTGTTTGTGTGCGCTCGATGATGTCCTGTTTTTGCGCAGAGTTTCAGTCATGATGTTTTTTTCCCCAAAAAACTCCCATACTAGACACAATTGAAGCTCCAGACTGAATGGAGTAACAAAAAAAAGGATTGTTGGTTGTATCGCACTTCATCATGAAGTCTTGGCGCACGGGGCCTCAGAATGACTGAGCGGGAAACTCACCTCTTGGTACGGCTCACTGTCAGCCGTCTCCTCAACGTCTTCGAAACTCTTTCGCTCCTCCGCCATCTTGGTCTTTTCTCCCTTCTCCAGTTCATCTGAAGAAGCAAAAGCCTGCTCGGCCTCCTTTTCCGCGAGAGTGCCCTGTTCGGATGAGGACCCCCCTCGGAGCCCGTGGGCGCCGCCGCCGGCGGCCGTGGTGGGATTCGTCTCCACGTCCTTTTCCATGACGGCTGTGGCAAAGTATTCAGGGGCAGAGATGTGGGTTCTGAGGACTTGGCAAGTTGAGGTTGAAAGAAAATTAAAGATAGGTTAGGCGTGAAAGAGGGAGAGAAAGAAAAATGCTAGGTGAGAGTAGGTAGAAAGGGAACGATGAGGACCCCGGACAGAGAAATGAGCAAAAGGGTGGTCGATGAGACCGTACACTACACCACCCCGGCCTCGGCAAGCATGCAAGGCAACGGGCAGCTTGCCATTTTATCCATTTCTAGCCAAAGGCACACATTACTCGGGAACAACGTCAACTGGGGAAATAAGAAAAAGGGTGCTTTAGTAATTCAAACCCCAGCTCCCAAGTGCAGTAGCTTCCCCTTCCCCCTCACCTTCCCACCCCAAAGCCGCATCTACCCTAGGTAGGCAAAGAGGGATGGATGATCATCGAAGAAGAGGGGATGGGCTGGCGGCACCTAGACGTAGAGGTATAACATGATTTGGCAGGCTTCTTCCTGTCTCTCCCCGAAGAGCTAGAAAAATTCCATCATCGCCCGGAGCGGGTGACCTGCAGCGGGTTAGCTTCCGCCTCCCGTTGGCTTGGCCTTAACTCCACGTCTTTATCTCCGCAAATGGTTCCGTTCGGAGACGCTTGTGGCAGGAGGAGGAGGAGGAGTAGTAAAGGCCCCCTGGGAGAAGAATCAACGGCAGCGGCCCCAGACAGACAGGGTGGGAAGAAAAACATTGGAGACGGGCTGCTTGGGGGAGGAATTGGGGGAAAGACGGGGAGTGTGGTTGGCTCGGAGGGGGGCCGTGGATCTTCCTCGGATCTGAATTCACCGATTTATAACGGAGGCGGTGACTCGAAAAATGCGGGATTCGCGGGGAGATGCTTAGTCGCGGAACGAGATGCGACGATCCTCAAATGGCACGCCCTTTCTTCGATTGGTGCTGACCACCAAGTCGACGGATAAACGGCACTTTTGTTTACGGCACAGGACGGGTAGACACCGCTGGCGTGGAATGCAGCTTAAATCCGTCTCGATTCCTGCGTCGTAGTGCATGCCTTGAGAAGACATGGAGGAATCAATTCCGCAGTTTGGGGCAGGATGACATATCAGGAAGCGTAACGGCTGTCATCTGATCATGAGGCTCTCGTCCTAGTGCTGATATGTAGTACAGCCCCTTCGTGTGATATCAGAAACGGCAACTAGAGACTTAGACTTTCAGTTGCAGAGTCCTGAATTGCGCAGAGACCCAGAGTTGAGAAAACACTAGAAACAAGTCTTTCCCATTCGCCCAGCATGGAACTCTGCCAAGGAACCCCCCTCGTCCAAAGAAAAAACCATCTGCACAGACCAGCCAGGAACAGTTCCCCGGCTCCACTTCGGCTGCCAAACTTAGGTGCAGCTGCCCACTCCTCACTGCCCCGCAGCTCCCGGCAGCCCACAAGTGACATGGAACACTCCGCCCACATGGGAGAGGAACAAGCCTCACGGCAACGCGGCCGGTGGGGAACCAACCCAGCCCAACTGCGGTGAAGCGAACAGGACCCTTTCTTTCTCCAATCTCGAAGAAACCTCCAGCTGCAACTGTGTCCCGTCGCAAAACCCACGTCGTCACCCACGTCGTGAAAGCCTCAACTCTCCAACCCCAACACCCGCGCACCACTCAATTAGCGCAGCGCACAATGAACTTCAGCCGATTGTAAGGACGCAAGCAAGAAAGAAGGAAAGAAAAGAAAAACGGGGGAGATAAGCAGCAACCTCAAAAAAAAAAGAAGTCGCGCTGCTGCCGCCCCCGAGCGCGCGCATCGCATCGCAACCCGACAAAATGGCGTCCCCAACCCTCACCCGAAACGAAACCCTCTCCCTCTCCGCCCTTTCCCTCGCGGCCGTCGCCGTCCTCCTCAACACCTTCTCCGGCGATGGCGAGCCCCTCATCGCCTCCCTCGCCCTCTCCGTCCTCGCCTTCGCCCTGGCCTACTCCATGGTCCGCTGGCTCGGCCCCGTCTTCGTCCGCGCCGGCTTCAAGGGCCGCGACCTCTCCAAGCACCACCGCCCCGAGCTGCCCGAGTGCATGGGCGCCGTCTGCGCCGCCGTCTACCTGCTCGTCGTCATCGTCTTCATCCCCTTCCCCTTCTACAAGGACATCGTCGCCGCTACCAGCGGAGGAGGCAACAGGGACGTCGTCTTCCACGTCGAGCATGTCCAGCAGGGTCGCTTCCTGCACCGCTTCCCTCACAGCAAGGTCGGTTGTCCTCCTTTCTGCTTCACAGCCCGCAACTATGTCGTATATACTGACACTTTCTGGTGCGACAACAGCTCGCTTCCTGGCTCTCCGCCATCATCTCCCTCCAGACGACCGCCCTCCTCGGCATCGGCGACGACCTCTTCGACATCCGATGGCGTCACAAGTGGTGGATCCCCGGCCTGGCCTCCATCCCGATTCTCGTAATCTACTTTGTCGACTTCGGCGTCACCTCCATCGTCATGCCCATCCCCCTCCAGCCCTACCTGGGCGAGCTCTTCGACCTCGGCATCCTCTACTACATCTACATGGCCTGCGTCGCCATGTTCTGCCCCCAGTCCATCAACATGCTCGCTGGCATCAACGGCATCGAGGTCTCCCAGTGCATCGTCGTCTCCCTCCTCCTCGTCCTCAACGACTGCCTCTACCTCTTCACCCCCTACCCCCATCCGGCCACCGACTCCCACCTCTTCTCCCTCTACCTCCTCCTCCCCTGGCTCGGCGTCTCCCTCGCCCTCGTCGCCCACAACTGGTACCCCGCAAAGGTCTTTGTCGGCGACACCTACTGCTACTTCTCCGGCATGGTCTTCGCCACCGTCGGCATCCTCGGCCACTTCTCAAAGACCCTCGGCCTCCTCCTCGTCCCCCAGCTCTTCAACTTCCTCTACTCCACCCCGCAGATCTTCGGCCTCGTCCCCTGTCCCCGCCACCGCCTGCCAAAGTTCAACGCCCGCTCCGGCCTCCTCGAACCCAGCGTCACCCCCTGGAGCCCCGAGCGCCAGCCGCACCCCCTCGTCGCCCAGGCCCTCCACCTCCTCGGCAAGCTGCGCCTGCTCAAGGTCACCACCGACGACAAGGGCCGCTTCGTCGAGACCAGCAACTTCACCCTCCTCAACCTCTGGCTCGTCTGGCGCGGGCCCCTGCGCGAGGACCGCCTCGCGTGGGAGGTCACCTTCCTCCAGGCCGGCGTCGGCCTGTTCGGCCTGTTTGTGCGGCACCGCCTTGCCCTGCTCATCTTTAAGGAGGACAACTGGGGCATGACGACCAAGCGATACTGATTTCCTTCCGCCCCGAGTTGGGGAGGGCCATTTGCGCCTCGAATTCTGTGTCTTTTCACGCATATTCGATGTGCTTTTTGCTATACGATGCATCGCACCTCGACCGGACTTGGCCTGTCTATCCGGCTATTCGTCTTTTCTTGATTCATGGGACGGCAGAGTGGATTTGGGCCGTTTGTATCATACGATGGAACACAAGAGATACCCTGTAAAAGTAAAAACAGACAAAAAAAAATGCCACTTCCGCAGATAGGGCATATAGACAAACAATTGAACACTTCAAAGAACGACACCCATCTAAGTTCGGATGACTCAACATATCACAAGTTAGAAGGGACAGAATTGAGCCGGGAAAGCAGCGCCATGGCTGCACAAGTTCATCCATTTGATCCTTTTCGTCGTCGTGGGAGCCCGGGGCGATGCCCGGTGCAAAGCCACTCTCACTGGCTCTGCTATCAAGCCTAGAAATACATAAAGAAAAAAGATTTTGCCACGAGGCAGGTGGAAAAAGTAGAATCCTCTTTTCAACCCCGTTTCCCAAATATCCCCTTTGAAAGCGCTTGTCTCCTTGCCTTGCGTTACGCCAGAGTTCCCACCAGGAACAGAAAAAAGAAAGAAAAAGAAAACGCTTCCCATCTGTTTCGACATGAATGGAGTCGTTCATCAAGGCGGGTGTATGTTTTCGTCCAACGTGCCATGCGTGGCGGTTTTTCCTCTTTCGTAGCATCTCCAAACAGAAATAAAACGCATACAACTGATATCTCCGAAAAGCGCTGACCAGACCGTTTCCCCTGTCCGTCGCCGCCGTAACGCCGAAATGGAACCAGACCGTCCGTCCTTGGGTTTGTGGTATTTAGAGGGGAATGATAAAATGTGGTCGTATCGTCCCGAAAGCATACGTTAACACCGGTCTATATATGTTACAAGGAATTGTTCGCTGCCGCCACTGCCGGAATCGAGTTGACCGCCTTGCCCTGGACAGGTGTCAGGGTCTCAGCGCTCTTCTCCGTCGCTGGCGAACCAACAATGGAGTCCAGGTTCGGCTTGGACTCTTCGGTCCCCGCTAGCGACGTCTTCAGTCCGCCAGCTGGCTTCTTGTTCATTCGACTCTTGGTGTAATCGCTCAGGCTCAGCTTCTTCTTGACTGGGCTCGGGTGTGCCGCGACGCCGTTGACGACTGAAGGTGCAAATGGGCTGGGAATGGTGCCCGTGGAGAAAGGCGACTGCACGGTTGTGCTGGCCGAAGAGGGCGTTGTCGCGCTCGGTGGTCCTGTTGTGGGTCCGTTGAACGCCGGAACTGGTGGCATTTGAACCCTGAGCTCAGGCGACTTGGTTTTCAGTGGGCTACTGGCCCCATTGACTTGCACATCGGCAGATGGCTCGGCGTGGACTGGTGACTTTGCTGCGGATGGCGAGCTTGTTGGCGCATCGGTCATGGCAACGTCACTGGCTGATGGGGCCAGAGGAGAACTGTTGGGCCCTTGCTCATTGGTATCCTTCGATGGTGTGGGTGAGCTGACTGATGGTGCTTTCTGATCCGCCGTAGAATCGATGTCCATTGGTGTCGTCGAGAGCTCTGGAACAGAGGGTGTCGGGAGTGATTTGCGTCTCTCGGCCTCATCGCACCGCAAACGATGCCTGTTGTTCAGCAACCGTTGAGAGAGAGAAATGATTCGGCGCCTAGGCTTCGGCGTCAGAGCTGGTTCACTGTACCACTCTCCTTCGACGGGATCGGTTTGAACGCCGGCATCGCAGTAGACTGGCCGAGGCGCCGAAGACTCACGTCCCGACTGCGTCGCGACGGACCCATTTCGGGATGCAGGTGCCTTGAAGGGATTTTGCCCCGGAGGAAAGGCCCCGTTGACAGGTGAATTTGACTTGCTGCGTGAAGTGCCGGCGTCCACGTAGTTGCCCGTGCCCGTCGAGGCATTGCTGGTCGTGGACTTCTGCTTCGACTTAGTCGATCCAGTTCCGTCAGAGGTACGCTTCTTCTTTCGGGGCGGTTGTTGCTCCAGTCGGCGGAATGAATCTTCCACCATCTGGACCTTCCTCTTGTCCCTGTCTGTGGGCTCGGTGAGTATGCCCGGTCGATCCAGTGAGCCCTGGCGTGCGGGCGTGCGGTCTCGGCTAGGAGGTTTGCTGCGTTCAGAGACCGACTTGCCATCAGCCTCGGCGTCGTCTTGATGACCTTCACTAGCCGCTCGGCTATTTGTAGCGTGACCAGTGCTTGTTGGGGAGATAGTATGTGTCTTGGCCTTCCTCTTCTTCTTCGGGGCAACAGGTCGAGACTGCATCTTTGCGTGGTAATGGCGGTGGAAACGGGCGAAAGCACAGTTGGCACCCAAGTCGCAAGCACATCCACCGTATTCCGAGAGGATTCGATAGACCCAACCGGAAATCCGCTGGTACTCAATGTCGTTCATATCAGGTTCGTCGCTCGCGCGGGTGTCGTCGTCGCCCAGTCCAAGGAGGTGGAGAATGCGTGCCTTTTCCTTCTTCGGAAGTCTGAAGTCCCACGGCAAGGTGATTTGCTCATTCGCTGCGATGTAGCGATCGCTCACGAGCCAAAAGTGGTATTCCGATTGACCGTTCAGGTACGTGTCCAAAACAGCGTTTGGCTTGCAGCTTCTGCGGACAAACCGGGCCTTCGATCCCTCTCGCCTGGTGTCGATGTAAAGCGGCAGCATTGGGTGGAAAAATACAAACGGCAGAGGGGAGGACAACTCCTCCCAAAGGTTGGCTGGCTCCGCGCAGTAGTCCTTCTGAAATCCTATTTGGCCGTTGAGCTCAATCAAAGGCACGTCTTTTTCGATAGCCGCGGGAGTCGCCAGGTATTGCCAAGGCAGAACCGTGTCGGGTCCAAGTGAAAGCTTCTTGCTCTCAACTTGGAGCGGACGTTTCCGTGACTCGATATCGGCAGGAAGTTTGGCGAAGACGTCGTTGAATTCTTCGCCAGTTTCTTGTCTCATTCGTTCGGGCTCGCGGAGCCAGATGGACATGGTGTTGGAGATATTGAGGCTGGCAAAGGAATTTGTTTCAACCTCTGGGGCGTCGACCTCCTTCTTGGTGAGGTTCAAAAACCCGTCGGAGTAGTTGTGTATTTGAAAATCACTCGGAAGATCTGGGGGCGTGGTAGCTGGACTGGGAGGATGGCCGTTGGGTTGGGCACGTCCGTTTCCGTATGAAGGGCTCCGCTTCGCACTCTGCGAACTTATCGAGTGTGAAGGTCGATGGGATGATTTCGTCTTTTTGGCTGGGGGAGGAGGATGGTCGCTCGGACTTCCGTGCTTTGCATTTTCTTGGCCCCCTGGATGGCCGTTCAATTGCAGTTCGTTGGGCTTCGGTTTTTTCTTGTGGCTTTTGGTAGCAAGTCGTTTGGTCTTCTTGTCTGGCGTTTCTCCCGAAGCACCGCCATTCTTCAGTCGACGGGTTCGCTCGATAGCCTTTTGTCGGTCCAAAGGACGTGGTTTGCAGTCAGCACACGAATGGGCAAAGTCCTCACGGAGAGCCTCCTCGCGGCTATTGGGGTAGAAGCACTCAATGTGCTGCCAGGTATCGCATGTCTCGCAGTAAATCGTGTTTCCGTCATCATCAGAGAAGTGGCAAATACACTTGATAGTGTAGGGCTCTTCTTCCTCTACTGTCTCGACCTTTCGTGGAACATCGTGGGTTGAGACTGGTACACTCGGGGGAGCGAAGAGGGTCTGACTAGGAGTCGCGAGCTGCGTCGACACTGGCTGGGGCTTTTCTGTCATAATCTAAGATTGCCTCGGAAGGGAGCTTGGAGTCGAGGTATGCGTGAGCTGATTACCGTAGCGGCTTGGGTAGCATGACGACGCCTGTACAGACGCGCAGGAACAAGTCGTCGAGGAAGCCGAAGGAACAGCGACGCCAGATGTTGTGGTCATTCGTCGGAGAACAGGCTGTCTCAGCGAAGTCGAGAGTCGTAGCGAGGGTCGAGGAAAGGACTCGAAGAGCGGACGAGGCGGGTTCAAAGGGTAAGCCGTCCAGGAAGCCGAAAATCGAGGAATCGAGTTGGTCTCCGAGTCTCCAGCAGTGCCTAGGGACCAAATATGCCTTGTCGACACGTCACGAGTTTATGTTGTGTGCGTCGGGTGGAAAAGTTTTCGAATGATCGCGAAGTGCGTGTGGCCACGGGGAGGCGTGGAAGGGCAGACGAAGTCGAGGTGAAGGGTTCAGCGGATGCGCCTCGTCGACGGTGAGGAATAGGACGGGTCGAAAAGGTGTATCGAGTCGAGGATAGGCAGGATGATGAGGAATCCGAGTGGTTTCGACCGAAAATGAGGGAGAGAATGGTGATTTTGGCGACGAGGGTGAAGAGGGAAAAGAGATTGAGAGAGAGGAAGAGAGGGGGCACGACACGAAGGACTGGAAAGGATGGATGGATGGATGGGTCCCCAAGGAGAGGTAGCAGCAGCAGCAGGACCAGCAGTACCAAGCAGTAGCAGTGCGGTGCAGTGCGAGAGTGTGTGTGCGAGTTGAGCGAGACAGGTACCGGTGCAGGTGCGTGCGGACCAGAGACCAGGCCAAGCCGAAAAGAGAGAGGGCGAACGGGTAGGGGAACAGTGACTGCACTGCTCCTGTTCTGCTGGTCGGAACTGACTTGGGGTGTTGGGGGGGACCAGGACTGGGACCGAACCAGGACTGGCTGGGCTGGGCTGGCTGGCACCTTGTGCTTTGGTGCGCCGCTGCGGACTCGATGGGGGGGATGAGGGAGGGGGGGGATAAGATGGGATTTTGGGGTGGAAGGAAAAGGAAGGGTGCCCGCGCAGACCCGTCGCTCACCTGTGACCTCAGCTTCACCCATTGCCCTGGGTTGGTGCAACAGGCGGTGCTGGAGCAGCGAGTGTGAGGTGTGCGGCCTATTGCTGAAGGAGGCTTGTCGCTGTTGGGGAGTGAGCACTGGCTCTACCACAGCGGCCAGCCAGCAAACCCTGGGCCAGCCTGGTGGGCAAGCCAGCCGGAGCACACGCTGCCTGAGGTGAGAAAAGAGAAGGCGAGCATGAGACAGAGGAAGACTTCTCTTCTCTGTGGCTCTCGACGGGCTTGGAGGGAGGAGACGACGGGGGACTCGAAAGCCAAAGCCCGTGGGTTCAGGAAAACAGGGTACGAAGGTACCAGTACTTACTTGGAGCTAGTCCCGAAAGGCGGTGGACACTTTGATATGAGTGGCTACGGCAGTCCAATCAGCCCTTTAGCGCAGAAATGCGGGTGCCTCAGGCAGACGCGGTTTCAGGCCGCAACCAGACAAGAGATGGCCCGTCTGATGAAGGACTGACGACTGCCTGTTAGCCCTCCGCACCAGAAGGTCAGCCAAAATATGAGCGGGGGGGGAAGAAGCAAAATCTTGGTTTGGCAGGAAGAGTCTCATCCAGGCCAACAACGTATGTCCTCGAGAAAATGTGTTTGACGAGAAGATGAGATGCTCTGATCATCTTGATGAGAAGCGGGCTTGCTGCCAATGTTGTAAACATAAGGGAACGGCCAGTCTCGTCGGCTGCGAGTGGAGGGACAAGAGACGGCATGCAAAGATTTAATGAGTAATAAAAGAGAAGAAATGGGCGGCAGAGAGTGTGATTGTTGGTGTGCGTTGGAGGTGACCCTCGCTGGGCCCTAGTAGGAACGGATGTGACGGGAACGGCGGGGGGAATGGAACGGGCGGAGGAAGAGACGACTGAGAGAGGACAGAGAGAAAGAGGCGGCCGGAAGAGAGGGGGTGAGAGACGGTGACCCGCGCGACGGTAACGGTATCCGTACACTGAGGAGGGCCAGACGGCGAGGCAAGGGACTGTGCGGACGCATTCTGTCCTTCAGGCTGCGAAAGGCTCAGCAGGCAAGAAACGGGATAGCAGCAGAGGCAAACGCAGCCAGCCAGGCGAGTAAGGGCGTACGTGCAGACGCCAGAAGCCCCTAAAGCAATAACAAAGTGTGCGTATATGTCTGGCCCGAATGTGTGCGAATGTTTGCGTGTGTGCGTGCGGGAAGGCGAATGAACGAACCCAAGACGGACGGCACAGGAGACTGAGAATGTCAGCGTGGTTTGGTCTCGTTGATCGGGCGGGTGTTGTAGAGTTCCAGAGACGGGGAGGCGAGGATTGAGCGGCTTGGAAAACCAGCAGAATCTGCGACCGAGAATCGGGGGTTTCCATGGCTTTCATCCCGTTAAGACGACGACATGAGGCCAGGCAGATTATGCGCAATTTTTTAAAAATAGGAGATGCCCGAGTGACATGGCAGCTTGGTGTTGGCTGCCTGCGGCCGCATGTACCTCTCGCCTCCGGGTGGCCGTCTCTGCCTGCACTCGCACCACTCCCGTGTGCTGCCTGAAGGCTACGAGTGGACATTCTTTTCTGATCGGGAGGCGATCCAGGTCACCATCCAGTCTCGGGCGCCAGGGGTACGGCCACACAGCGTGCGCGATGAGAGACAAGTCGGAGGACCCTCAAGGACTTGGAGCCTGGAGGAAGAAGGGACCAAGGGAGGATGGCCCAATGGGATCGGTGCAGGCCAACCGTGACGGCGCCCCTCGCCTCCACTCACGAGAGCGAGTCCAGCCGGGCCGCCCACAAGTCGCCTCCCAAGCAGCCAGTACCTTGAGCCGGCGCTCGACGGAGAGCTTCTGGCCTGCATTCTGCGGTGTCTTTGAAAGCCTGCCTGGGCAAAGGCAAGATCCAATGGGACAGAGTTCGGCGAGCCGGTAGAGTTAGAAGGGCGTCTAGAGTTTGTACCAGCGCACGCTACCGTGTTGGGTAAAGACTTGGAAAGGTTAGCACTACGGATACCTACCCTAAGGTACTAAGAGAGATGGATACGGGCAGGCATCCGCTGACGAGAAAAAGGCTGAGGACTCAGGACTCCAGGAGTGACTTTCGACTTCGATTGGAAATGTGCCACGGCGACAAGGGCAGCAGCCAGCAGCTCCCCGCTGCGCAGCGTCGCGTCGCTCTTGTCTCGAGTCTCAACTCAACCTCCCGCGCTCTCTTCTCATTGGCCACAACAGCCATCTGAGAATGACCGACGGGGTCTTACGGCAAGGGCCTAATATCATCGTGCATGGAGCTGTTCTGTTGTCGCTGCTGCTCCTCCTCCTCCTGCTTCTCCCTCCACTCCCTGCAGCTACACACACCTCACAGTCGGTCCGCCCAGTCATGGTCCACTGGCCTTGCTGCCTGCGACTTGCAGACCTGCATTTTGCATGCGACATGTCGTCGGAGTCGACAAACAATTCGGCGATTCAGATGGCAATCTTGTCGGGATTGGTGCCGTCGCCAGACTGAAAATGCCGTCTCGTCTGCAAGCCGACCACCGCTGTCACCCGCGAGATTGATGACTGCAGCAAACCAGACCTCCACGACCATCTGCCACCATCACCGCTCCGTCTGCATCATCATGCTTCCGTCATGCGTCGCTCTCCAACGGAAACGCCTACGGTTTGCACCAGGGCATGTCATCATCATCACCATCGCATCAAAACGTCGGCAATGAGTGCCCATGTTTGCCCCCTCCAGATCGCCCTCTCAAAAAGCGCTGCGACCTCAACAATCCCACGCCGCCCTTACTGAGTAGGTAGACTTCTTTCGCTGCGCCCATGGAGGTCAATGGCTTTGCTGGCTTTCGTCTTCTCCAAACCGGCTCACCCCTCATCTGGGAAAGCCAGGTCGGCCTCCAGCCTCCAAATGTTTGGTAAATGGCACGCTGCCTTAAACTTTACGCGACTTGGTGACAAGGGGTATTGCCTTTTGGGCTGCTTAGGTGTCATCAATCCGCCTCAGCAGTCGTAGTCATACAAGTACCGGTACTTGTATCAGTCGTATCTTGTCAATGCTTCCACCCAGCGCAACTGCGCACCTTGAAATGCGACTACGCGCGGCGCCTTTGCGCATCTTTCGCTTTTGCTCTCACCATCTGGCGCTGCTATTGGAGCTACACGCCTTGGGTCCTCGATCCAGCAACGCCCTGGCTGATCCAACTGCACCTGTACATCGTAAAGGAGACAGTGGTGCACGCAGCGAGCGGCCTGGCCTCGCCTCGCCTCGAGTAGCCGTCGTGTGTTTCTTTTCTTCCTACGCCCTGATCAGATCGACATGGGAAAGGGCGCTACTTGGCTTTTCGCCCCCGCCCGTCCTCCCTCCAACAACTGACAGTCAGCGAGCCCAGGCAAAACAGACAAACAAAACAAAGAGTCGCGACTTTCGAACGCCCATCCGCCTCCAGCTGGCGTCAGGACTCTCGACATGATTCGCGGCCAGTGTTTTGTTGGCTAGGATCTCCCTGTCCAGCTATTGCATGCTCGAGGCCTAACAAAAAGTTTGCGACACTGATAGCCCAGGCGACAGGCTGAAGTGTCCGGTACTTGAAATACCTACGGCAGGCCTACAGTCCGTACGGTGCCCCAATTTTCGTCCAAGAAGCAGGTTAGCCCATCCCTCGCACGTCTCTCACCATCGTCCACTGCAGTGGAAGCCCTTCCTGCGCGGGCTTCCCTGCACTCAACACCACTGTGATTGGGTCGTGGCCGGACGGACGACCATGCGACCCTAAAAAGAACAGCTTCCCATCGTGGGCAATGCATAAGGTGGGTGTGGCTCCTGCTGTTGTGGCTACCTTTTCCTAAGGTAATCATCCATGCAGCAGCACGCCTCTTGAATCGCGGGAATCTGGTTGTCCAATCACGAAACCTGCGCACTCGGGACTTGGAGATGGTTAGATCGGAAGCCGGGCCATGCTGCGCTGGCCCTGACATCGGAGAGCTTGAGGAGGACAGAGCTTGTGACGGAGAGAGAGGGAGAGACACCTGTGCAGAGAGAGAGGTAGGGGGAAAGCGTAGGCGGGCCACTTGGCTCTTTATGCTGATGTCGTTGACTGCCCTGCTTGGACCTGTCCACGGGACCAGGACTCCAGGGATCTTCCAGCGATACCTGCACAGTCGAAACGGCCCAGCTGCTTTTTGTGACATGGCTCCAGCTGTCGCAAGGGCGAGCGCCGGTGGAGGCGAAAGCTGGCTGCGTGGATGGTGATGAAGAGATTTCAATCGCGCCATCTCCGTCGCCCGATGCGGCTCTGACAGGTTGATAAGGATTCGTGCTTCAATTCGAACCATTCGCCGTGACAAAGTGCCATCCGCACAGAGGCTGCTGATCGTCTTGGAGATCAACTTTGAAGCTGCGCTGATAACGAATGCGATGTGGGATTTGAGGGGACATGCAAAAAGTGGAAATTCAAGATGGCTCGAGCGTCCCTGGCGTGCACCAACAAATCAAGGTACATGTTGGGGGACTGAAAGCCACTGTTTACAGTCTTTTCAACTGTCGGAAACTTGGAAAAGCGTCGATGTGAAGTGACTGTATGAGCTCTGCTGGTGTCTGGCAGCTTTCTGCCCATAATTATCATGATAATTACCACGTCTTTCGCCCAAAGAACTGCTCTGTCGCAATCTGGCACATGTATCTGCAGCACTCGTACCTTCATGTCGCCATGGTCGCTGTGGAGGGAAACGGCGCTTGTGCCAACCAAGGTCCACCCCGTGCGGCGAATCAGAGGCATC
This sequence comes from Colletotrichum endophyticum, assembly GCA_027406105.1. Lineage (NCBI taxonomy): Eukaryota > Fungi > Ascomycota > Sordariomycetes > Glomerellales > Glomerellaceae > Colletotrichum > Colletotrichum endophyticum. The sequence continues at coordinate 2,442,057 of JANVYF010000005.1, forward strand.
CTTGATTGCCCCCATGACGTTCTCCCCCGAACCCAGCCCCATTGCTCACCACCTGCCAACCACAGCCTCTTGCAGGAACTACTCCATCCATCTATCTACCCGCTACCTTGCTTGCCTCGCCAGCCATCTCTACAACGCTAAGCTTCGAGCCTCGGACATCGACGACTTCACGCCGAGCCATATCGCCAAACGTCGATTTCTCTGCCGTTCGAGCACTCGCAATCCTACTCCCTTAGCAATCACCCACCGAAATAACATAAAACCTCTATTCGCGATGAGGTTCGCTACCGCTGTCATCGCCTTCCTCTCCGCCGGCCTCGCACCGGTTGGTGCCAGCGTCCTCGTCCAGAGAGACCAGTCCGTCATCGTCAACGAGGCCTCCAAGGTCCCTGGCGAGTCTCCTCTGGAGTTCTGCGATAAGGACCACAGCAAGGACGTCGTCTCCATCGAGAGCGTCGACCTTTCCCCCAACCCTCCTCAGGCGTATGTCCCGTTTGCCCTGCGTACATCTTCCATCGATGATGGTGATGATGACGCACTACAACCACCCGCATCGTGAAACAAACGTTAGCTAACATAGCGTTTCAGTGGTAAGGAGCTCATCATCAAGGCTTCCGGTACCGTCAAGGAGACCATCGAGAAGGGCGCCTACGTCCTCCTGCAGGTTAAGTACGGCCTGATTCGCCTTATCAGCACGAAGGCGGACCTCTGCGAGCAGATCGAGAACGTCGACCTCGAGTGCCCCATCGAGAAGGGCGTTTTGAGCATCACCAAGTCTGTCGAGCTTCCTAACGAGATTCCCTCCGTGAGTTTGGCCCTGTTGTTTTCTTCTGTCGCCCCGTTGCTGAACGAATTTACAGGGCAAGTACACCGTCTTCGCAGATGTTTACACCGCCGACGACGAGCCCATCACTTGCTTGACCGCCTCTGTTGTCTTCTCCCGCAGCCAGAAGAAGAGCTTCTTCAGTCTCGAGCTTTAAAGTAATAATCACAAGCATCACGATGGTTTCACGATGACGGAGTATGAGCATGGGTTACAGTTGCACGTAGCGATACGCATCCAGATTGACGTTGAGGGGACTTCCATATCATAGCTCGGCCTTAGCATTAGCACCTTGGTACACACTGCCACTCAAACAGGGTGCTTCTTCTGCCTTTCAAATGGTTTTTCTGCGTAGGAGTGTCGGCATAATGAGGTACATAGGGTAGCGAGTGCTAGACTGATAGCTCTCGATTTATTTCATGACAGACCAGCCTGGTTCGTCCATAATCTGCACTCTCTACCCCCACAATAATGATTCTTCCAATCTTGATTGCTCTGAGATGACGCGAGCATACGTTTACTCGCCAAACAACCTGCGCACTCTGCGCAGAACACTGTCCTTCTCTGGGTCGTACGGGTGGTCCTTGGACGGAATCTCGAGGACGGTCGGGAATGCGGCGGTGTAGGTATCGATGCGGTGTCGTATGCGGTCGGCAACCTGTCCTCCTGTTAACGATGATCTTGCGAAGCCCTCCTGTTCTCGATGCAACTGACGTGCTGGTTGATCAGAACGATGCCGATGTCCTTCCTTGTGGTGAACGACTCGAACGCGGACTCGATCGCAGCAGTATCGGTCTTGCTATCCACGACCAAGAAGTTTTTCTCCTGGTCGGCTCCCGTGCTAACGTGCTGCACAATCCATCAGTAACCGTCGGCTCGAAGCTGTCGCTCATGCGAGGGGGCGTACTCCAATGCCTGCGAGGAGGAGGCCGGTAACCGAGTCCTGTCGAAGCCGTCAGCAAAGACAATCGCAGAGGTGTCATCGGTATCGGATCATCTGACCTCGTCGCCAATGACGGCGAGGAACTGCCGGTCCTTGTAGTCTGCTTGTGAAGCCATCCTGGCGGGTGACTTGATGCGGGTTGTAGGAGAGCTTGCGATGCCCAGGAGTCGGCGAGCGGATTGACGTACTGCCTTGATTACCTACTGCGGCGGCGGAACAGCCACAGACGGCACCTTGCGTGGAACTGTTAGCGCTTCGCCGCCAGGTACTGCCTGCTGTAGCACAGCGCTACTAACAGCCACTGAACATTCCAGCGAACCCCACTGAAGCAGATACGTACCTGCCTCCCGACGTGGACATCCAAAATTGGGGCCTGCCTAACAGAGGGTACCTTACCCCTGTCAGAAGCTCTTGCCTGGCGGGACAACATCCCCAAAAATCAATAGACCCAGACTTCTTTGTAAACAATTTCAACCAGCGACAACAACCACCTTCGGCCTCGTCGCCCCCTCCCTTCGACCCTTTCCAGACCAACAACTATCAGATCGACGGAAACGATTTTGCGCGCCGCAACCGCGAATCCGACGAGATGCCGCGCCTTGTGAGGAAGAAGCCGCTTTCCGAGCGCGTGAAAGCGTGGCTCAACCCGATGGATACTCTGCTTTGGTTGTCTGAGGAGCTGGAGACAAGAGACTGGGACTCAAAGGCACTGGGGACGCAGCTCGGGCTTGGATTCAACTTCGTCTTTCTTCTCGCCAGGGCTAATAGCCTTACCTCGGAAGTTGAGGACGATGTATTCAACGACGCGGGTTCCGGCAGCTTCATCACCTTCGTGGTAAGTCACAAGTATTACCGTCTGACTGCCGCATCGCACAGGCTAACATGTCTCCCAGATTCGCCCGCTCGTCTGGATTCTGGGCGTTCTTTCTTTTGCCAATGCCTTTTACGCGATGACCCGAACGAGGCAATACCGGCTGTTCCAAGTCAACGTCGATGACAAGCCGCATACTCCTTCCGCGCAACGAGTCAAGGCCAACCTGGATCCGTCCGCATCCTCCCCTCTCCGAAAACTTGGAAACCTATTGGTTCCCGAGACCGCTGAGTCGCGAGCTCATCCCGATCAAGTTCATGACGTGTGGGAACTGAGCGTTTGGGACCCCTTGCCGGTATCCTTGCAGCTCTTCTGCCTCTTCAGCCCCGGTCACGTCCTCGTCTACATGATGTTCCTGCCGCTGGTTCCCTTGGATCCTCGTCCTAGTGTGACTGTCTTTAACTGCATCGTATTGCAGCTCATTCTCTCTGCACAGCTCCTTTTCGTCCAGTCTCGGTACGCCCAGCAGATCAAGGACACGGCCATCATCCACAAGGAAGTTCTCCACGAGTACGATACGAAATTTGTTCGCCCGCGCCTCCACCCGGTCGTTCGCGATGTCGGTACGCAGTGCTCTCCAGAAGAATCGAAGGATGAGGAGTCCTTCGTCGAAGTCGGCACTCCTACTACCCTCATCAAGAAGGAATTCGTCACGACGCCCAACCCCCACGTTAAGCAGGACGAGCCCGTGTACACACCACCGACCAGCAGTTTCGCTTCTCGCCTGTTCACGCCCACGACGAGCCGCCGCTCTGAGGCCTTTACGCCAGTCCCCAGCACGAGATCGGTTCGACAGAGCCTGCCTACCGGGTACCAGTCTACTTCCACTTCCACGTCGAACATGGCCGCAAACACCGGCTCGACAAACTTTGGAGGTAACATGGGTGTGTTCACCCATGCGAACTCGCCTTTGAAGAAGGCAACCAGCCTGCACGATGTGAACCAGGCTTTCATGTCTCCTCGCAATTCGCGGGAAATGGCAGCGCTTGAGCAGCGCAGGGGAGGGAGCCCGGTGAAGGCTGGAAGTCCGCTTAAGCAGTCTGAGACAAGAAGGTCCACGGGCTCCGATGCTCTCGAGAACAACATGAACTCGGCTTCATACAACCCCTTTGCCAGCGCGAAGAGGAATAGAAGTTTGCAACAAGGAGAACGATACCCGTCAAGGTGGTCAGGGTTTCACTAAGGGAGACTGAGAGAAGGACATACACTGCATACATGGGAGCGAAATTGCTTCAGCGGACTTTGCTTTTGCTTGATGGCTCCGAGTGGTGTATACATTAGCAGCATATGGCGGCGTTGGGTTTGGGCGGCGGGCGGTCATTCCGGGCTGGCGTTTCTTCTTATTAAACCCATAATTCAGATTTCACATGATACATAGGCTTGCTTGATTTGTGTGTCGTGCCTCTGAACGTCAGTGATGAATCAAAGCCGCTGCGAAGTCACTTTGAACATGCCAGTTAGCTAAGTTCAATGTTCTCATCGTTGAACTGCGGAATCTCATGATGTGCAAATTGTAATTCAGTGCGGGCTCTGTCTGATGTAGCAAGTGCATTAATCCGTGACAGGTCCCCTTTCCATGATTCGTCCTCGTCGTCGTGAATAACAAGCGTTTGCTGCAAGATCTCGTGGCCCTCGCATCATTGCCCGTCGTCCATCCAATTCGTCATGTCGTCCTGACCTCGTTGCCAGTCGTCCATCCAATCCCCTCGTTCCGTCTTATCAAATTCCTAAACCAACACATGGTAATTTCATCCCATCATCCAAATTCATTTCTGGTTGTGTGAAGTACGATGACTTGGGATGCTATCTGGATGGCAAGCAATTAGCCTACGGCTCCGTGAAATAGGAAAAAAGACATGAAAAAAGAAAGAAGATACTTGCCCTGATGCAAAAGTCCAGTGTTTGTCTGGATATCCGAAAGTTGTAGCCATGCAGTTTGCTTGAGTAACCCTTCAAAGTAAATCGACCGATTGGTCGTAGACGTCGCGTATGGCTTCATCAAAATCCCAAGCGGAGTCATAAGTCGGTCCAGGCATAACCTGCAAAAAGTCGTCAGGGTTTGCCTCCAAGTCCTCGAATTCTTCGTCACAGTCTCCGGTCTCATTCTCTGGTTCTTGTAGGTGCCAATCTTCCTGACGCGGCGCCAGGAGTGCGTCAGCCGGCAGCTTTCTGTTGCAGCACTCCTCGGTCCAGTTGCCAGCCTCATACTCGACGAAGATCTTTGCATACAGCTTGAGACCAGTGAACTCCTTCAGAGCAGGGTCCCAAGCGTTTTCCTCGTACTCGTGAGGGCCGCGCGGGTATTCCTCTCGGAAGGATCTTCGTCCATGTATGTCGAGTTCTTTGCGGAATCTTTCCATATACCACTCCACGTGTTCAAGAAAATCATCACCCTCGCGCCATCCAGTGATTTCTCTCTGCCATGCAGGGGTGTGAATAAGATTGCGCAGCTTGCATCGGCGCTTAGGGGCCTCAAAGGCCTCTTTGGTCCAACCATTGAAGTCGTCTGTCGAAGAGCTCACAAAGACTTGCGTGATAGTCTCTAACTCACGAAGGACGTCGAAGATGGTGTCTGTGACTATGCCGGGGAACTCACGAGTCGCAACAGCCAAGTGACGGACTTCCCAGAACATTGAGTCCAGGCCAGGCTCATGGGCCAAGCAGTCGATGACAAGATTGCTGTCATGATTGTCCTGCAAGCTGGCTCGAGTGCAGAAAAGAGTATCAAAATCCGGCTGAAAAAAGCGGAATGGGACACGCGCAGTAGTGCCTTGGTGAGTGGTGAATCGAACACCACTCAACTTGAAGTTCTGGGCGAATGCTCGAGACTCCTGGCATATATGCATCACTACCGGGTAAGCTGTGTACACAATAAAGAGTTTGCGTGGGTACTGCCAGCCCTTCTTGAGCATGCCGGGATGCGCAATGCACACTTCAGGTTCATCCTCCGGAAGGGCGAACTTCCAGATAGTGTCACGCAGCTCCATGGGAAGCCTCTGAAAATACGTGAACATTTTGTTGTTCTTGTCGAGAGGCAGTTTCTTGTTGTTGCTCAGTCGTGAGAGTTCGTGGCCGGGTGAGGTGTTTTCAGTTTGGGTGGTGATGGTAGATATTAGTATGAGAGAAGGGGTATTGCGAATAGAGAAGGTGTAGAGTGAAGAGTGAAAACTTTGAAGGGTGAAGTAGAAGAAGGTGAGGGCAAAAAAGAACTGGTTGTTTGTTGTTGCAATTCGTGGCAGCCACAGAGCAGGAAGGCACAGTTTTAAGGGGAAGGAGAGAACGCTCCGTCCCTGAGCACCAGCCCCCAGTCCTAAGGCCAGTAGGACAATGACCAAGATAGTTGAAAATTAGCTGCCAGTTATTTGGCAGTTGCATTCCATTCATAGTTATTGCCATCAGCTTCGTTGTCTTCATACTCCTGCAGTTGAGGCTATCGTCGTCTGGGGTAGTTCCTGCCCCTTTGGGAAACCGGGATATCCTTCACTCAACCTGGTCCTTGCACACGGGTTGACAACGTCTCTGCAGGACATCCCCGGCAACATTTTCATGGTTCTGGGGGCACCTCAAAATTGTTTGTTTACTTTCTATCCTACAGCATTTCTATCCCGCAGCACCCCCGGCCAACGATGTCAGTCCACTCTGCCCCAGACTCTGACCAGCAAATCTCACCATCGTTTCGTGTCTTTCCTCGACAGCCTGGGAAGGAGCGGTCAGAGGACTCGGTTCACAAGCCGACTTTTAGCTCCCGTCTGAGGAGTCTTTTGCCCAGCTACCGGGCCGAGAAGGGCGGCACTCTTCGAGCCAAAGGATACTAGGAGACCAGCGAGACGCAAAAGACGAAGACTCGTCGCTCCCAACGCGGCTCGTCTCGAGTGGATCAGGGCTCCGACCACATATCCAACTTGAAAACCGCGGAGACAGTTTCTCATGAGAAAGGTCGCTCTGTCGAGTCTCGTCGTGAGGAGGGTAGTACTAAAGCAAATACCACGGCAACCAGGACGACCCGAGCCGAGAGAAGCATCGAGGAACGCCGTTTAGTCCATTCTCAGCGAAGACTCCTCAAGGAAAGCGGCGACTATCTTGGCGTCCAGGGATTCAACCCCGACACAGGGGAATTGGACATCATCACACCCTCCACGAGCAGCTCCGCAACCTGGGCACTCGACCCGAAATTAGCCGCGTTCCAAAAGACGCAAAGAAAACCCATCGATGGCCGCAGAGGAGCCACAGTTCTGACGGAAAAGGACACGAAAAGCGTCTTGGACCGGGAGAAGGAACGGTTTGCGCGCAAAGATCGAGAAAAGGAGGAGCTTCGCAGAGCTCAGGAGAGAATACATTGGAATCGGAACCGTCAGCAGTGGTCATCTGCACAAGAACCCAACCTCAGTCCTATAGCGCAGTCATCGACCGGCATGTCGAACCACGGTAAGCTACCCATGCCCGACTGTATTGAGCCGAGGGAGTAATAAAATCGCTCTTTTGCTAAATCAATGGCAGGTTCAGACAGGAAAGACGAACGGCCTATGCCGCAGCCACAGAGAGTCCAGGAGCTCCTCGAACCGGTTCGGAGAAGTCCTCCACGTCCTCCGGTACCTTCAGGCCCTCCCGGTCCGTCAGGTCTCAAGTCTCACCTGCCGAAGCATGTACTCATTGACGACGATGCCGGCTCTTCAGATACAGTACTACATGGCGAGGGGAGTAAATACCCTTCTCCTGGTGCCCGCCAGCTTAGAGGCAACGAGATATCCTTCGGCAAAGTCAACACTGAGAGACCTCTTCCCGCCCTCCCGAGAGAGGACCACCGCCAAAAGTCCGGAGTGCCCGAGTTGCATATCACACCTCCCTCAGCCTACCCACGGCCTCGAAGTTCTACCCAGACCATCAGACCGGGGGGTTTCAGCAATGTGCCAATTACGGATTCTTTTTTAGGCCAACGGCGCCCGGGGCCAGTCAAACCGGCAGACGAGCAAGTACCCCTGGGCGCTTTCAGCCAGACGGCGCCATCGAGCGTCGGAAAGAACGTTTCGCCAGGGCGCAATCCCTTGGGGTTCCTCTACCAGGAACATTCGAGACCAACGGTCCCAGCAATCGACACTCGGATAACCCCGGAATGCACACAGGCGGACAAAGTCAGCGTCAAGCCCCTGTCGACCAAGAACGGCGAGGCGCGACTCAATTACTTCCAGCCGTGGGAGCAACAAGACGACCTGAAGAAAGAATGGGATCCCCTGGAATCTTGCGAACTGGCGGATCTTCAAGGGGAAAAGACCCTGGGTTCACTACAGCAAGAGACAGGAGGACAGGCTCACATAACCGCAGTAAATCCGTCCGATTCGAAGATGAACAAAGTCCCGTCTCCCACCAACGAAGCTACAGCGACTTCGTCCCGGTTAAAGTTATGGTCGATATACCAAAGTCATCCGGCAAGCCCAAAGGCTATGAGCAGGGAAGAGAGGGTTGGAGCTTCGGTTCGGGATCTGCTGGACAACCATCTTGGCATGACAGAATTCAAGTCAGCTCAAGAGAACCAGTCTCTGACAACACAAGCAAGGCTACAAGGCGACTCGGCAACGGAAGTACATCCAGCCTGGGCCGCAAATCAGAAGAAGGCGGACGTGGTGGCCGACACTGCTCTCACATCCATCACCACCACTACTGGCTTCGACCAAAGTCCTGGTACGCCGAGCCAGTGCCGAAGGCCCAAAAACCTCGAGGAGACACCGGAGAGCGACAATTGGAGCGTAGTGGCACATCGACACTCAAGTCGACAATTCGACGATCAGATGTCAACGTCGACAGAAGACGTATCAACGACATCAATTCATTACAAATTCGACAGCCAAGCGCAGTTTCTTCGAAAGGACTTCCCAACCATGTCCCTTCGGTACCAGCACAAAAGCACGACGCCAGCGCCAAGAGAGAACTCAGCCCCTCAATGCCAGTTCGATGGCCCAGCGGAGAGCATGACAGAAGAGGCCCCGACAAGTTCGGCACGCCACCAAGACGCGAGCCAAATAATGGCAAGAGAGAAGGCAGTGGGACCAGTTCGTTACCGACCCAGCGAGCGCACCTACAAAATCAAGACAGACCGCCCATCACGACCGGACCGCCACCAATCCAGCCTCCCCGAAATGAAGTCGAGAAAGGACGGCCCAAGACTGCTGGGACGTTCCCGAGCCAGCAACCCAACGCCGTCGCCGAGAAAAGAAGGCCAGACGGCATCAGTTCGGTACCGCCTAGGTTTCCAGGGGCCCAGCCAGGACCTGGCTTCGACAGACCACGGCTTCAAGAAAACTCTACGAGGGCCTGCGACCCAACAGGCGGCCGCGAAATCGTCTGTGAGCAGTTCCCCTACCAGCGAGAGCCCTCAGGCAAACTCAACGGAGAGCTCTGTCACATTACTCACGTCCACGTCTATGTCACCCCCGAACGAGTTGAAGGAAGCCGCCCAAGACAACCTCAACCAAACCTTATGCCTGGAAGCGGCCAGAACCGCAATGGTCGAGTCGGGCAACAAGATGGTGGAAACTCTGAGAGACCATCGGTTGAACAAGGACAGCAACTCAAAGACTTCCGGCCTGAGGAACTTGCCTGTCGATGGCGTACTCAGGACGAGATTGAGAAATGGTCTCCACCTCGTCAGAGCAGCCAACAAGAGCAAGGCAATTTGGAAAGACATCATGTCAAATGGCGCGGTTTCGGACATGGTCAAAGATGCAAAGACACTCCGGCTAGAGACGCGAGGCGATTGCAACATGAGCGGGGCAGTGTTGAACAGCAACGATATGCGGGCCGCGAAAACGGAGACGGTGAAGAACAGGACCCTGCTCCAATCGGACGGGGCGAACGACGTCGAATATACATACCAATTGAAGACGGACCAGCACGAAGCCGACGTGATCAAGCAGAAGGAAGTGAACAACTCCAGTCAGAAGCAGCAACAAATTCTCATCGACCAGACGAGGCCCGCCATCGTCAATCCGAAAAAAGGGTGCGATTCCAACCAGACAGAGGCCTGCAATACTCCCAAAACGACACAGCTACGCAGTCCTGTCAATCAAGTCGATCCAGCCATGTTGAAGACTGGCTGCAGCATGTCGACAGCCCACGAGGTCGACAAGTCCGAAGACGGCGTCATCGAAGGTCGTTTGCGAAGGGAGGAGTGGCATAGACAGACACGGAAATACGCCACTCAAGGCAAGCAGCTCGCGATTAGCCTAGTTCAACTGTACTGGGAAGTCATATCGCCATGCTTCGTTCCGACATCGCCTCTCCGGCAGAGACTGGACAGCAGCAAATCCACATGGACGGACGTTGGAATACTTGTGCTGGCGTTGATCGGCGGTTTCATGTTATTGGCGGTAGCAATCCGGCTGTCACAGGGAATAGCATGGATGATGCGGATGATGCGAAGTATTCTGGGGATTTGAAAGGCAAGCTGGGGAGGTTTGATTGCGATTCTCGGTTCCTGGCAGCCGACCATGACGAAAAAGGGAGGCTGTGGAGAGAAGCTTGGCGTTCGAGCCCAACCAACCGCCGATCGGCGCAGTAGGGACCGGGTTGGGTGTGCGGCCCTGCCACGCCGTACATCGGCTGGGTTGGGGGAGAGGGATTTGGTGATAAGGCAAGGCCGAAAGCGCAGTGCTCAATGATACGAGACTGACGGCCGCTGTTTGAGCTCGTGTGGGGTAGCGGTGCGGGACAAGCATGCATCGGGATAGGGGAGTGGTACGGCTAACCAGTAGTGTTGAGGCAGATTGAGGATAAAAGTATTGATATGTGGCATGGCTAGTACTCATTAATCAGTGTTGTGCATCTGGCAGCGGGCGTCCGGGAGTGCGAGGTGCATGATCTATTCGGCACCTCGGGTGTAATCGTCAAGTTTTGTCGCGGTCTCCGGTTTAGCCTGGGACGGGGTGTTGGGATCACCGCAGGAGCCGCCGCCGATGCGGTGAGAACGTGATGCTGGGCAGCTGGCAACCTGCGAGTGGCTGCTGAGTGGCCGTCCGTCACCGTTTGGTCGGCCGGCGCCGATCTAGGCGTTCGGCGGTGGTTGTAATGCAGTTCTGCAGCGTCATCATCGAGTAAGCGATGGACGTCGGATGTTGCATCCATATGTGGGATGGGATTGTTAATCCGCGCGTACAGAGCTGTTTGCCAACATATCTACTGTCTAAGGACAAGACAGGAATACGTACCCTACTGCCACTGCCGGTGCCGCTGGGATTGTGACTGCGACTCCCGGCAAGTGTTGTTGGCAAGTAATATCCATAGGCGGTTGACAAGAACCGGGATTAAGATTGGGACCGTTTGGTTTTTGAGCCTCTCAACAACGATCACGCACATGAATCTTCAAATGAGACCAACGCAACAACGGCAAAGAGCGGACGGCAAACGACGGATGGAAACGGGGGCGCAGCTGGGTCGCTCCGACTCAGAGATACAACTTCGGACATATGAGAATTCAAGTAGTTGCTGTTTTCGGCGGAACTGAGCCCATGCGAGCCCATATTACTCGTCAGATTGCGGGCTCTTGCGGTCTCACGTGCGGGTTTGTAGTCAACCAGTGGCTCCCCTCCATGGATTCTAGGTAAGGTACCTAGCAGCAAGAGAGAAAAAAAAAACTGCACCCGAGTCCCAAGTGAAGACTCATCGTAGAGGGGCGGCGCGCGTTGATGGCAGCGTTTGGAAGGTTCTGAGCGGACCCCTCGGTGCAGGGCCTCTGAGGGCTTCCTAGGGGGCGACGGGCCAATCCGCGGGCGCCATTTGCAAATCAGGGCGCTGTACCCCGCGTTCCGGCGACCGGACCCGCAGCTGGCTGGAGCTGACGCCTCCGATGATCGGAACAGAATTCGTGCCAAAGCTTCACGGCTTTGGCCATTTTGTTTTGCTGGGAAGGGTCAGGTACCTGGCACGGCGGGCACTTTTGTGAGGGCGCGGGGCAATGGGCTCGTAGTGTCCATGCTTGCTGCTGCGGTATCGTTGTTGATTCAGCGCGCCAACTCTAAGAGACTGGACTGGACCTTGGACCGGAGGTCACAGGAGGCAAGGTACCTGACGCAGAAGCAAAAGTAGGTACCTGGCCATGTTCCTCCTCTTCCATGTCTACCTACTCACCTGCCTTACCTAGCATTCTGGCTCCCTTTATTCAAAAGCCAGATACGAAGGCCTCCCGGTCCGGCAGATACATATTGAGCTGCTCGTCCCCCACATCCTGCCACAACCTCCGACACAGGAATTTTCTACTCTTTCTTACACTCTTCCCTCTTCCCCTTTACGCCTCTTGTCTCGCGACAGCCTCTCCTGCTTTTGACTTCAGACTACTTCCTTCCCCCCCACCCTTGATTGAGAGCACCGGGCGAGAATCACACCAACCGGTCCCTTATCGTGAGGACGCTGCCTGCTTTTGGAATTCGCTTTCGCATTCGAGTCGTACACAATGCCTGTTGCCGAAGGAACCCCGCAGACTCTCTATGACAAGGTCCTCCAGGCCCATGTCGTCGACGAGAAGCTCGACGGCACAGTCCTGCTGTACATTGGTGAGTCTGCCTTGCCTTGAGCCCAGCTCTGCCTCGCCTGCCGTGGCCTCAGGGAGTAATTTGCTGACGTTGGTTGTGCGACAGACAGACATCTTGTTCACGAGGTTACCTCTCCTGTACGTGACGCTTTTTTTGCCCTGCATCTCGGATGACGTCGGTTGACCGACCCCACCATGACGGCTCGCTAACAAAGCCTGCAGCAAGCCTTCGAGGGTCTGAAGAATGCCGGTCGTAAAGTGCGCCGTCCGGACTGCACTTTGGCGACGACGGACCACGTAAGTAACCAATTGGACTCGCAAAGTACTCGGAAATACCCAATCGCTAACTCTGCTCCAACAGAATGTCCCCACCTCATCGCGGAAAGGCATGAAGGACATTGGTTCCTTCATCGCCGAGGACGACTCTCGCGTGCAGTGCGTGACTCTCGAGGAGAATGTCAAGGACTTCGGTCTCACCTACTTTGGCCTCGGCGACAAGCGCCAGGGTATTGTCCACGTCATTGGCCCCGAGCAGGGCTTCACCCTTCCCGGCACCACGGTTGTCTGCGGTGACAGTCACACCTCCACTCACGGCGCCTTCGGTGCCCTGGCTTTCGGTATCGGTACCAGTGAGGTCGAGCACGTCCTCGCCACCCAGTGCCTGATCACCAAGAGGAGCAAGAACATGAGGATACAAGTCGACGGCGAGCTGGCTCCCGGTGTCAGCTCCAAGGACGTTGTCCTTCACGCCATTGGCAAGATCGGAACTGCCGGCGGTACCGGTGCCGTCATTGAGTTCTGCGGTTCCGTTATCCGCAGCCTCAGCATTGAGGCGCGTATGTCCATCTGCAACATGTCTATCGAGGGTGGTGCGAGAGCCGGCATGGTCGCCCCCGACGAGGTGACCTTCGAGTACCTGAAGAACCGCCCTCTGGCTCCCAAGTACAACTCCGACGAGTGGCACCGCGCCACCAAGTACTGGAAGTCTCTCCAGTCCGACCCCGACGCCAAGTACGACATTGATGTCTTCATTGATGCTAAGGACATTATCCCCACCATCACCTGGGGTACCTCCCCGGAGGACGTCGTCCCCATCACCGGCACCGTTCCCGACCCCGAGACCTTCCCCACCGAGGCCAAGAAGGCTGCCGGCCGCAGAATGTTGGAGTACATGGGTCTCACAGCCGGAACTCCCCTTGAGGAGATTCCCATCGACAAGGTCTTCATCGGCTCCTGCACAAACTCCCGTATCGAGGATCTGCGTGCAGCTGCCCACGTCGTCAAGGGCAAGAAGATTGCTCCCAACGTCAAGCGCGCTATGGTCGTCCCTGGCTCCGGTCTCGTCAAGACCCAGGCTGAGTCCGAGGGTCTGGACAAGATCTTCACCGACGCCGGCTTCGAGTGGCGTGAGGCTGGTTGCAGTATGTGCCTCGGCATGAACCCCGATATCCTTGCCCCCAAGGAGAGATGCGCATCCACCAGCAACAGAAACTTCGAGGGTCGCCAGGGCGCCCTCAGCCGGACGCATCTCATGTCCCCGGTCATGGCCGCTGCCGCTGGTATCGTTGGCAAGCTCGCCGACGTCAGGAAACTGTCTCAGTACAAGGCCAGCCCTCACATCGAAGCAGCCATCACTCCCATTGAGCCCCACGTTGATGAGCGCGTTGAGGAGAGTTCTGAGGAGAAGGAAGCCATCGCCGATCAGCCCGAGGACAACCAGCCCCACACCAACACCTCCGCCTCCGCCTCTGGCAGCTCCACTGGTCTCCCCAAGTTCACCAACCTGAAGGGTATCGCCGCTCCTCTGGAAAAGTCTAACGTCGACACCGACGCCATCATTCCCAAGCAGTTCCTGAAGACCATCAAGCGCACTGGTCTCGGCAAGGCTCTTTTCTACGAGCTCCGCTTCAACTCGGATGGTTCCGAGAACCCCAACTTCGTCTTGAACAACGACCCCTACCGTGCGGCCAAGATCCTCGTCGTTACCGGCCCCAACTTCGGATGCGGTTCCTCCAGAGAGCACGCTCCCTGGGCTCTGAACGACTTCGGCATCAGATGCGTTCTCGCTCCCTCTTTCGCCGATATTTTCTTCAACAACACCTTCAAGAACGGCATGTTGCCCATTGTCATTCCCGATCAGGCTGTCCTGGAGAAGATTGCCGACGAGGCCCGCGCTGGCAAGGAGATTGAGATTGATCTGCCCAACCAGCTCATCAAGGACGCCTCCGGCAACACCCTTGCCAGCTTCGACGTTGAGGAGTTCCGCAAGCACTGCCTGATTAACGGCCTCGACGACATTGGTCTGACCATGCAAATGAACGACAAGATCACTGAATACGAGCGCCGCATGTCCCAGCTGACCCCCTGGCTTGACGGCACCTCCTACCTCAAGAGGGACCCGAAGACGGGCCAGCTCCTCGCCAAGGCGGTTCCTGTCCCCAAGACCAACCGGGGCGAGACCAAGACTGAGCCCCTCGAGTGGTAAAGCAAAAAAGAAAGAAAGCAAAACAAACAAAAAATGGATTGGTAATCTGGAGTTTTGACTTTGAAAGTTAACGTGTCTACGATACGATGGGTTCAACTGGCTTTTTGAGCATGTTCATATGCTGGCGGCGGCGATTGGGAAATCAAACTAAGGGATTTGGTCATGCGGCTTTCTGTATGAAGCCGAGAAAAAGTTTTTCTATATCGATGTAGGGTAGATGTGCAGCATAACACAGCTTTTCGCAAGACTGAGCTTTTGCGCTGTTCCAACACCAACCTCATCACTCAAAATATCGTGAAATGTTTCCAAGGCATCGTGTATTAAGGCTCAAACCTTGACTCTCGCAAGATACCCACGTGGACCACGAACCCAGACTCGATCCTCAACCCCTCGGGCAACAACTCGTCCGGGACCCTCCACATGCGGAACTGCTTATGAAAGCTCTTGGCCCATTCCTCAAACACGTCGGGGCTACGTAGCTGCTGGGCCACTATGCACACGCACGGCTCGGACCGCTCCGCCTCCTCCGCGTCGGTTTCCTCTTCCTCTTCCTGGACGCGCAGGCGGAGCCGAGCGAGGTCGGCGGTCGTGGAGACGAGGGGGTCGACCAGGGCCTCGTTGTAGATGCAGTCACAGCACACGACGACGTCGAAGGAGCGCGTCGAGGGTGAGCCTGTGAGAGAAGGCGTCGGCGTGTCGAGTTCCCAATCTAGGGACGTGAATTGTATGCTTCCCGGACTTGAGGATGCTGAGGGAGTGGTAGCGGTGGAAGTGGTCTTTTTACGACGGGAGGAGGTTTTGGAAGCGGTGGAGCATGGGAGGGGGTTCGCCTCGAGGTTCTGGTGGATCATGCGCGAGACGTATGGCTGGTCTGTGAGGATGTAGCGGGATATTCTGGGCGCGAGGAGGAGGGCTGTCAAGGGGGAGATGCCGCAGCCTAGTTCTAGGACTGTGGAGGTGGGTGTGAAGATGGAGTTGAAGGGGGATGTTGGGGAGGAGAGGTAGGTTGCGAAGAGGGGGGTGATTTTCCAGAGGACTGTTGGGGTATGTTAGTTCATTTGTCAGATTTGATGATTTATATGAGATGGTACTTCTCTAGATATTGAAAGACGGAAAAATAGGATGATGAATGAGATCAACTTACCAGCGCCGGTTGTGCCGCCTGCCCGGGTTGATGAGAGGACCGTCGGAGATTGGTGGATGGTGAAGTCCCGGTCCGCGAGGGTGAGCGATAGCGTCGTCGCTTTGGGGTCGATGAAACCTAGGTTTGAGGATGGAATATCATGAGAGAACAGGAAGAATGTTTCTAGGTGTGTTGGTAAGCTTGAAAACCTCAGGATACTTGTTGGCCGTCATGTTCGAGATGTACCTTCTTCAGGATCAAGGATTTCATCCTCCAGAGTGGAGATGAGGGCTTTAACAGCCATAGCCGCTAAAGATTGTGAAGATCGTGTGAGAAATCTAAGGAAGCTTGATAAAACCAGTCTCAGTTCGAACAAAATATGTCAGCATGTAGCCGTCTTATGTGAGACCTCAGTGGTGATGAGAGTGAGATGAAGGTGTGAGGTTGTGAGTTGGTGTGGTGGGTTTAGGTGGCATGCACTAACAATTTTCGTGCCCCTCGACTCAAATCGGACGACATGTCTTCGGATTGGAGATATGGGTCCCGAATATCAACATATCTGCGCCGCAAATTTGAAGAGCTTCATGAAATGGGATGAAATTCAACTAAATCATGACAATTTCTTACGGGTGCCTGGGTGGGACTTTTGCAAACGCAGCAGATCGCGTACCTAGGTAGGTAGCCCAAGCCGGTCCTCCGCGGGTCCTTCCATCACAGCACCGGTCACAGAGACGTGCCTGCCTTGGAAACCTCGACCCTCCCCGGGCTCCTTCCTGCTTCTCAACTGCAGTAGACTATTTGTTGAAGTTCTGCCTAGTCGTTGTCAACAGCGAGCGGGGCCAATTGGTCCAGTGGTCAGGTCAGCAGCAGTGCAAGCGCCTTGGATGATACACAATAACCCAGCTTGTTGGGGTTCGAATCGAACCTTTTGCACTTTTACAGCTTTTGCAGCTCTTCCCGCGCTTTGACTTTTTTTATTAGAAGGGAGGTTTCTTTTTGAGATCTATGTTCTTGGACGAACTGGGCTCCTTTCGGGCATTTTGCAACACTTTGCAGAACTATGGTCTGACAGCTGGTGCTCACCGTAGACATGAAGCCTACTTATCTCACTTCGAAAATTTCTGGATGTCCCAATTGTGGATGATATGGCTGTGTTTGATTCGTTTGCATATGTATCTTACTCAATACCCGCCACCAGCGACTTACCCGCGTTTGTCGTCGCCCCAGCAGGAAAGCGTTCGTCTCAGGTCCTGGCTACCAGCATGGCATAAACTGCAAAGAGAAGCAAATCAAAGATACTTCTCACTAGATCGCTTGATATTTCAAAGATCCGAAAGAAAGAAGAGAACTATTCAAAGGCGGAGTTACATAGGTCAGGGAAGAAGGCAGGAGAAGGGGCGCGGAATGAGTGAGCATTTTCTGCAGCCTTCTTTTGATACAGCGCATGCTTGTTGCCGTCGATGACCTTTTGATTTGTTCAAAGGCCAAGAAAGAGATCTTGTGGCCTGTGTCGGATGTGTTGCATGTGAGGGCTGCAGGCGTCCATCAGTACCTCAGGTATGGATCTTTCCGTCACGCTCTTCCATCCATTTAATCACAACGGTCTCCATCCCCTCCTCCTTCTGACCTCCTCTTCCACCCAACTTGAGCTTTCCCCTCTTCTTCGTATCCATAAATTGGAGAAAGCAGAGCATTATCATGGCACCTGTCCAATCTACAGCCCAAGATGGCCTGGGCAATCGTCATCTTCTGGACAAGATCGACAAGCTTCGAGAGTTGGGAATCTCCAAGCATGTCCCGCTTCCTCAGGTATAGCAAGAAGTGACCCAATCCAAACAAATTCGCGCTAATGTTCCCCTTCACCAGCTTGTGGTCGTCGGCGACCAATCTTCCGGCAAGTCGAGCGTTCTAGAGAGCTTGACCGGATACTACTTCCCGCGATCGGTTGGACTTTGCACCCGGCATGCGACTGAGATCGTTTGTCGTCGCGAGCTGGAAGCTAGCATTGTTGTCACCATCAACCCTTTCGACCCTTCATCCGAGAAGGCTGGCCTCGCCAAGTCGTTTCAGCATGTTCTCAAGAGTCTGAGGGGCGAGAAATTCGCGAAGGTGCTGAAGGAGGTGGGTAGCATATCGTTCTCCCCATGACATGCTCATACTAACACTCTTGAAAGGCCGCGGAAGTAATGGGACTGAAGTCCATCGCCGACAAGTATTCGGAAGGAGCAGCTTTCAGCAGAGACATTCTGCGCGTCGAGATCTGCGGTCCAGAGGAGGAACACTTGACCATCATTGACGTCCCTGGCAAGCTTCCTGCCACTCAGCTCTTGCAAACGACTTCTAACAATTTTGTTAGGCATCTTCGAAAACGCCCAAGAAGGTATGTTAACCGTCACGCCATCTTCAGAGAAGGTCTAACAACACACAGGTTTCTCAACTTCCAGAGATGTCTCACTTGTCAAGTCTATGGTCAAGGGCTATATCAAGGATTCTAGAACGGTGTAAGCAAGCCATTACTCCGCATTGTATTGGAGGAGACTGACATCACGCCGTAGTATCCTAGCCGTGATTCCCTGCAATGTTGACGTGGCGACTCAGACCATCCTCACGTATGCTGCTGAGGCAGACCCTGAAGGCAAGCGCACCTTGGGTGTTCTCACCAAACCGGATCTCGTCAGCGAGAAGGCCACTCGCGAGGCGGTGCTGGAGCTGGTCAAGGGCAAGCGTCGTGACATTCAGCTGGGTTACTACGTCGTCAAGAACCGCGGAGCCGATGACAAGTCTTCCAACAAGGAGGAACGCGATCGTCAGGAGAAGTTGTTCTTTGAACAGGACCCGTGGGTGCAGCTCGACAAGATGCGTCTTGGTATCCCGGCCTTGCGCAGTCGGTTGCGTGAGTTGCTCATGGAGCGTACCAAGAGCGAGTTCCCCAAGGTTAGGAACGAGATCAACGATCGCCTTGCTGAGTCCAAGGCGCAACTGAAGGCTCTGGGGCCGGCTCGGTGTGATGCAGATATGCAGAGAGCTTATCTGGGTGAGATCATCACTCGCTTTGGGAGCTTGAAGAACCTTGCTCTTAGCGCATACTACACCGGCGATCCTGTATTTGATAAGAACATTGAGCTCAAGCTGGTGACTCGTGTTCGGGAGATGAACACCGCCTTCTCGAAGATGTTCTTCGACAATGGCCACACGCGCGAGTTCGAAGACCCAGGTCGCAAAAGCTCCACCGCAACCAAGAAGACCGAGAAGCCTGACAAGACTGACGTTGAGGAGTGCACTGCAGTTGAGAATCCCACAAGAGACAGTCTGTATCAGCTCACGTTCTCTGTGCCTTCGGACAAGATGAACGAAATGGAGGGCATCTTGACTGAACCTTGCGTCTGCGATGCGCCGGAGAGCAAAACAATCATGGATCATCTGGAGAAGTTGTACCTCACCACGCGCGGCTACGAGCTCGGTACTGTAAGTCGCCTCCCCTTTCATCGTCCCTTCCTGTTCCGTTTCATTCCACGTCCATTCCAGATAAACTAACGCATGTCTAGATTGGTGGTCAAGTGTTGCCCACGGCTTTCAAGGAGCAGTCTCAGAAGTGGGAATCCGCGACTTTGGCCCATGTCAGTAACGTTATCCTCGTTGTCCACCATTTCATTCGTGGCCTTCTGGAGGAAGCATGCACAGACGCCTCAGTTCGTGAAGCCTTGTGGTCCTCCATCCTCGATGATCTCGTCAAGCGGTACCAAAGTGCCATGGACCATGCGAAGTTCTTGATCCACGTCGAACGATACGGCATCTCAATGACTTACAACCCGGTCTTCGACAGAACACTCAATGAGGCCAAGACCGCAAGACTTGCGAGCAACCTTGAGTCCCACAAGGTTACCATTAGACCTGACAACTACTCGGAGCAGAAAGACTATGTGGCATGGCAGCACTTGACGAACCCAGTCACGAAGGACAGTGGACTTTTGGACGCTCGGCAGGCTGTTCATGATGTGCTGAAGAGCTACTACAATGTGGCGACGGCTCGTTTCGTCGACATGGTCTGTACCCAGGCAGTGGACCACTTCCTGATTTGCGGCGAAGAGAGCCCGCTAAGTATTCTCTCCCCCAGCCGTATCTATGAAATGTCCGGCGAGCAGCTTGACATCATTGCTGGGGAGGATTCAGTCACCAAGAGTGCGCGTGAGACGTTGCTGGGTGATATAAAGGCCTTGGAGGAGGGAAGAAAGGTTCTCAGGACGTGATAGGGACTTGGGCTTCTTGCCTTGATCGGTTTTTGGATGTTAGGCTTTCCAGGGTGCTGCTTTTGCTCATGTATCGGGCAGTGTTATTTTGGTAGGGGGGAAATGTGTCCAGCTAGTGTAATAATTCGTTCATGTTGGATAAGTTTTGCCTCCGCTGCTCACTATGGAAGTGAACGCTCTTAGATCAGCTCCGCTCCGGACCGAGTGCGGATGAGAGTTTCGATAGTGTTGAAGGTCAATCCTCGAATCGCACGTGCTATCTGAATCGACAGCAAAAGATCCTGAGTCAAATTCCGGGATGGCGCGCGTCGAATCAGCCGTCCATCGTCCATCCGGGGCCGGTCGCAACCTATCAGCGGCACTTGGCACGGGTTGTTCGGCATGAAGAAGGGAAGAGCCGCTGTGAGGTATTTCGGAGGTGGAACCACAGGGGGCCTTAGGGGGGAGCTGCAGGGAAGGCGATCGCGAAGCTTGTTCCAATTCCAACGTCGCATCGACCCACGTGACTGCCCCAAAGACATGCCGTGCCTGTCCACGTTTGGGTCTAATGTCCGCCCGACCTCCCACCTTCCCCCGCCAGCCCCGAAGACGCCCCGACCGCCAACCGGTGGCATCCAGCTGTGCTTAAGTGCCCGTTGAAGGTTGAAACTCGACATCGCTAAGGAAACGTCGCACAGCCGCCGTCCTTCATCAGCAAACATACCCGTTTATTTTTCTGCATGGCATGAGAAAAAACCCAGGGGTTCTCCCGGACTATATCCCCTGAAAAGCACCGCGCAACTGCCGTTTGTTTCCAATTCACCTTCCGCACTTTGGGAAACCCCTTCAATCGGCGGAAAACCAGACACACGAGACGACTTCGCTTCTTAGCCCGTTAGCCTCTCTACCCACCTTGCATCACACCTCACTCGCATACGCCCAAAAAGAACCCCCGAACGAGGGGAGCAGGGATGCTGCAGCGGGCGGACCCTACGTCGTACGCAAGCTCACTGACCTGGGGAACCACCCAGGCACTCTAATTTCCATCTTTCTCCTCCTGGCACCTGCCTTCCATCTGCCGCGATGGGTCGACTCTCCGATGCCGCCACTTCGGCCTACAAGTCCGTGAGGGGTCTCTTCGTGGGCAAGACACATAAGTACAGCTCCATCCCGGAGGACGAAGACAGAGGAGGCACCGAGACGGAGTACGAGCCCTACCGGCGTCAACCGAAGCCTACACTTGCCTTGCTCATTCTGGGAGCCATGTCTTTCGCCGCTCTACTCACCTTGGTCGCTGGCTTCAGGTAAGTTCATACGATATACTTGATTTCTCATTAAAAAGTCGACGGGCATTCTAACGCGATAGCAGCCTTGTCAGCGGCCAGAAGCCGGACAATGCCACTGGTGAGGTCTCTCAGTTCTGGGGCCAGTACTCCCCCTTCTTCTCGGTGCCGTCCGAGATCAGCGCCGCCACCCCCGATGGATGTACCATCACCTTCGCGCAGGTGCTTCACCGACACGGCGCTCGGGACCCCACCTCCGGCAAGACGGCCACCTACAAGGCACTCGTCGACCGCATCCACCAAACCGCCACTCAGTACGGAAAGGGCTTTGAGTTCATCAAGGACTACCAGTACACTCTCGGTGCTGATGAGCTCACTCCGTTCGGCCAGCGCGAGCTTGTCGAGTCGGGAGAGGCCTTCTACAAACGCTACCAGTCTCTGGCCGCCAGCGCTGACCCGTTCATAAGATCATCGGGTCAGAACCGCGTCGTCGAGTCTGGTCTCAACTGGACTTCTGGCTTCTTTGGAGCCAAGATTCAAGATGGCCATAACGGACCTGATGGAGGAATCAACTCACAGATCATGGTCATACCTGAACAGGAGGGCTTCAACAACACGTTGGACCACAGCCTCTGCACGGCGTTCGAGTCAGGCAACTTCTCCAAGGTCGGAGATGACGCCCAGGTTGACTGGCGCAACACCTTCACAGGCCCCATTGTCAGCCGTCTGAACACGAACCTGCCTGGAGTCAACTTCACATCCGAGGACGCTGTCAGCTTCATGCAGCTGTGCCCATTCAACACTGTGGTTAACGGCACACAGTCTCAGTTCTGCGACCTCTTCACGTTGGACGAGTGGAAGGACCTCGAGTACTACGAGACTCTGGGCAAGTACTACGGCTTCAACGCGGGCAACCCTATGGGTCCGACGCAGGGTGTCGGCTTCACTAACGAGCTGCTCGCGCGATTGACGAAGCAGCCCGTCGTGGATCACACGTCGACCAACTCGACTCTCGACGCCGACCCCGTGTCGTTCCCGCTCGACAAGGTGCTCTACGCCGACTTCAGTCACGACAACGACATGATGAGCATCTACGGAGCGCTCGGGCTCTACAACTCGACGGCGCCGCTGGACAAGACGAAGCGGACCTCGGTGCAGGATGCAAAGGGCTTTACGGCCAGCTGGACGGTGCCTTTTGCAGCACGCATGTACGTTGAAAAGATGAAGTGCGGATCGGACGAGGAGCTGGTTCGGATCCTGGTCAACGACAGAGTGGTGCCGCTCAACGGTTGCGGCGCAGACGACCTAGGACGATGCAAGCTGGACGCTTTTGTCAATAGCCAGACGTTCGCGAAGAGCGGCGGACTCTGGGACCAATGTTTCGTGTGATACCCAAGAATAGGCTTCCTTGGTTGCATTTTGGGCACTCCTGTCTAGAGGAAAAGAGGATAGGTAGACTATTAATCAGCCGCAATAGAGAAGAGGATACGATCGCCAAGCCAAGTGCCGCAATAGAGGTGCCGAGTTGTCAGTGTCAAGTGTTTGATTGGGAGCGCTAGGTTTCAGTGACAGGGGCCTTAGAGTCCGATCTCTCTCTGCAGCAGCGGGTTGCGCAAGCTTGGGGGCAATTGTTTCCAGCAAAAAGTCAGAGAGTCAATGACTAGCGTGCGAAGCGTGAAGCCAAGGCCGTAGCTGACAGTTGTCACAATTACCCAACCCGCAGTCCAAAGCGCAGCAGCTAAAAATGCAGTATCATGATGTGCGTGAGAGTCCGTTCAGGGGGAGGAATTGGGGAAGTGGTTGAATAGTTGTCTCAACTGCAAGGGGGAGTCGCTATGAATAGGGACAAAGCCATGCTACGTGCCTCGTACACTTGGTAAAATGGAGCGATGGGCAGCGAGCAGGGGTTCAAAGCTGGTTTCGTTTCCCGGCTCGCCAAAACATTTTGGACGGGGGCAAGCGGACCAAGGTGCGGCGGGCACGGAAGCTCTCCAAGAACGAACGGGCGGGCGGGCCCAGGTAAGGTACGCACGTCATTGTGGGAGAGCAGGTACCTACATACTAGGTGAGGTATGTAGAGGTCCTCACCAACGCTGTGTGCGTCCCGGCCAGGCAGAACCGGTGTCCCGGGACATTGCTGCCGGACCTGGACCTGGACCTGGACCTCGTGGCCCTCGACAATGAATGCGCTCCGTCGGGGCCTTGGATGGAATGTGCGCCGTCTTAGCACCCGCCCGCGCGCGGTGCCGTTCGTTGTCAGTGACGGCCATGACATGATTGGGCACCAGGGCACTTCACCACCAAAGCGCACCAGCACCAGCCTGACGGGGAGGAAACACTGAACCCCAGAAAGATGGAGGGGAACGACCGAAGAAACGAACCACTTGCGGCCTTAGTAATCCACTGAAAAAGCAACAGGCTGTTGGCCAAGCTCTGTGGGAGTGGAGGTCGGGTGCGGCACGCCTGATTCGGGGGAGCCTAAGCCTAAATGCCCATGGCGTGGCCCCCAGAAGGCAGACAGACACACACACACACACACAGAGTGGAAGCTGAAGTGGACTCGAAGCAGCAGCGGCAGCAAGTCCGACTTCCATGCAGCAACGCTGACGGAGCGCGCGGAGCTAGAGAAACCGGGCATCGCTGTAATTGGCAGCTGCCTCGCACCCAAAAGGCACCCGACGACGCTATTTGCGCATCCTCCACCAACTTGCAGATGCAGCCTGCCCGAGCTTGCCTTGCTGCTGCTCCTCCTCCATCGTCTCGTCATCCTACCTATCCCGTCTGTCTTCGTACCACCACCACCACCACCACTATCGCCGTCTAGGTTGCCCTTTCACTCACCAACCAACTGGCTGGCAGCTGAGTTCCGTCAAGCAAGGAAACACCGACTCAAGCTTGGGTGCTGACCTGGCCTTGCGCACCGCCTCACCTGTCTGTCAAACAAGGTTTCGCCGGGCTTTGCGTTCTTTAACCAACTCATCTTACTTTTTTTCTGTTCCGCTTCTCTGCCTTGCCTTGCCTGCGCCGTACTCGTGCCTTTCCAGGTCCCTCGAGCCCTCGCGCGCGCTTTCCCTCCATTATCCGTCCCGTCGCTCTCCCGCACACACCACAGCCACAGCTTCGGCGACAATTGCGACTGCGACGAACACCATTGCCGCTGACCACCCACGACCACCTTGCCCCATGAGCCGGATTTCCATCGCACACCGGAGACTTCCAACCACACATCACTGAAGACTTCCTGCCGTTAACCCTACTCAAGACGACGACGTCCGTCGCATCTCAATTGCAGCCATGGTGAACGCCGCTGGAGGCATCGTCATCGCCATCCTGGTGCTACTGCTTGTCGCTGGAGTCGGCTGGGTCATCTTCACTCAGCTGCGCGCCCGCAGACTGGGCGTAAGTCAAGCCTCCCTCTTCGCATCGTCGTTCCTTGCTCTGAAGCAGAGGCAATGGCCGGACTGCTTTAATCTTTTCCTGCTAACCTCTCGTCTCAATAGCTCCCGCCGCCCTCGCTTTCCTCGTACATACCATTCCGAAAATCCGAACCACCAGCGTACGGACCCCCGCGCCCTGCGCCCAGCGGCATCGTCGGCTGGTTCAACGACAAGATCACCGGCTTCAAGAACCGCAACAACCGATCCGCCGCTGGCGCCTACGAGCAGCCCTCGGCCGGTGCGCCCCGTCGAGGTTTCGGACCCCTCGACCCCGATGAGGCTTGGGATACTCGCGTCGGCCACGAGGCGGAGACCTACGGACCCTACGGCAATTATGAAGAGCAGGAGCTCGGCTACCGGGGCGGCGCTGGCGGAGGCGACAGCTACAACATGAACATGGCCGCTACCCCCAACGTTCATGATGAGCCCGCGAGGGGTCGCAGCCTCAGCCGACCCGGTGACGACCTCACTGTACCCAAGGGAGGCAGGAATCCTTTCGACGACGACGCGGAGCCAAGCAACATCAGCCTCCGCGGCGTAAGCCCGCGGCCAATGGTTGATACTGCGCCGCAGCAACAGCCCAAGGAGAACGGCGAGAGCCCAACAGAACGGAGGTCCATTTTCAGAGAGAACGTATAAGAAGACTACGACCAACAAGATGCGTCGCCGCAAGTCAGGCGATGGATACAAGTAGATATTGCGGTCTCTAGAAGGGCCCGACAAAACAGAACGATTACAGCCGAGTCATAACGGAGGAGGATGATCGAGCAGAACGGACGGAGGCCGGCTTGCCTTTGGGCAACCCTATGGAGATATGATGTAAGGAAAGCGGGCCAGAAGGACGGGCAGGGCACCGGACATGTCACGAATGGGATGTGCAATATTGTTTCACGCGAATCCACGGCGTTGGGTCTTTTCGTTCTTTCTTTCATCCGACTTATTCTCTGCGAGAGCAATAAAATTTTACAATAAGCCGTGATCGACAAACCGGCCCGCCATTGATCTCCCTGTGTAGTGTCTCTCCGGAGGAATGCGAACGCCGGACATGCCGCTCCCGGCATCCCACCGGGCAACCCAACCTGTGGATACTGCCGCAACGTAACGGGATCCTCACTGAACTTGGGGGACAACCGCAGCTTTTCCTCTCCCGTCGCCTGATGTGAACGTCCGTCGCATGCTCCTTCCGCGGGCGGCGATTGGTTGACGTCTCTCCGGGCCCCTGCCCGCCCGCCTGATCTGAACCCGCCAAGACCCTCCCGAGAAGAGCCTGACCTGACAACCGTGCCGGGGTTGACACTGAAGGAAGGGTGAGAGCCGCCCGTTGGCAGTTCCCCACAGTCCCCCCAAGCTGTGACCTCATTCTCCAAACCCCGCCATCATTCCGATCCCCTCCCCCTCTGCCCCTCCAAAGCTCGTCTTGAACTCCAAAAAACCAGTGATCGACAGAGACAATTCTCCTCACCAAGAACACGCCCACGCCCACGAAGACGAAGACAAAGACGATCCGGCGCAATTGAGATCAATCGTGTTTAGGGACTACAGATATCAGCAGCAAAGATGGCAGACCTCAACCTCCAAGAGATACACGACACCCTGGTCGACATCGCTAGCGAGGCCGGCAAGATGATCATGGCCGCGAACCCGTCCTCAATCGACCAAGGGACCAAGCTCAACTGTGAGTTCACCTTTCACCCAGCGGCATTCCCACGCAAGCTGCGAACACCAGCTAACTGACCCCTCCCAGCCGTCGACATCGTCACCGAAACAGACCAAGCCGTCGAGAAGATGGTCTCGACCCGCCTCCAAACAACATACCCCAACATCTCTTTCATGGGCGAAGAAACCTACACAAAGGGCACCCGCCTCGGCCCCGAGCCCACCTTCGTCGTCGACCCCATCGACGGCACCACCAACTTCGTCCACTCCTTCCCGGACGCCTGCATCTCCCTCGGCCTCGCCGTCGCCCACGTCCCCGTCGTCGGCGTCATCTACAACCCCTTCCAGGACCTGTGGTACACCGCCGTCAAGGGCAAGGGCGCCTTCATGCGCCGCGCGGGCGGCGCTCAGCAGCGCCTGCCCCTCGCCAAGTCCCCGGTGCCCCTCCGCGGCCTCGACAGCGCGCTGCTCGCGTGCGAGTGGGGGTCCACGCGCGACGGACCCAACTTCGAGCTCAAGGCGGAGACGTTCAAGAAGCTCGCGGCCACGAAGGAGAGCGGCGGCGCGATGGTGCACTCCATGCGCGCGCTGGGGTCCGCGGCGCTGAACCTCGCGGCCGTCGCGGCGGGGCAGCTGGATGCGTACTGGGAGGGCGGATGCTGGGCGTGGGATGTTTGCGCCGGGTGGTGTATCCTGAACGAGGCGGGGGGTATCATGGCGGGTGGAAACCCGGGTGTGTGGGAGCCTGCTGTCGATGAGAGGGTCTACCTCGCCGTCAGGGGGGCGCCGAGCGGGCAGAGTGAGCTTGTTGAGGAGTTTTGGGGCGTTCTTGGGGACGGAAAGTTGGATTACTCTGTTTGAGGGTTCGGCTTGTCAGGAGGTTGATGATCGAAAAGGAGGCTGTCTCGATGTCCGCTTGGTCAATTTTTCGAGTGCTGATGTGAAGGGAGAAGGGAAACATGCACATTTTGCATTTCAGAACAATTTTATGAAAAAATTCATAGACGTGGACCTCTATAGACACGAGGTGGTCGCAGCGGGTGGACACTGGAATAGAGAGGCAACTGTTGATAGACGATCTAGATCGCGGTTATCTTGACCCAGATATGCTGTCAAACATCGTAGACCTAGCCCGATTGGGAGCGATGGGGAGCAATTTAAAAGCAATACCAAGCAAACATAACATCCCACTTCATATTCACGCTCTGCAGGTTGGAGACTGTTCATCCCATATGTCTGCAGGGTGAGCCTGAGCTTCAGATGAACACAAGATCTATGGCGAGAGTTGCATGAAGTCCCCCGCTTCAATCCTCATGCAGAGATCAGATGGCTTATGTGTTTCCATATCATATTCTACCTTCAGCAAACCTCGGCAGGACCTAAAATACAGTGGTAGGCGACTCAGTACCCGTAGGTCTCAAACTTCACTTTATTCAAGTACGATTATGAAGGGCAGACGAGGATGTTCGTGTTTTGCAGGGGAGATGGAAGAATATTTGGAAATAGCCTCATGGCCTGAATACTTGTCCATGTGATATGATGCACTAACGAAGAAGATGGCCACTTCCTACGATGTACCTCAAGGTTGTTATGGCCTAGGGCATCACCAAGGACATTCCCAGCCATAGCCCCCAGCAGATGAACCCTTGCGGCAACAGGGCGTAAAGTACCATCTTTGAGTGGCAAAGACAAAGCCCATCCTGCACTTTCCTTCATTTCGCTATTTGCTACGTAGGCAAATTGCAGCGTCGTCGGTCGTCGTCGCTATTGTCGAGATGTCCAACGCCAATACCTCCTGGGCTCGTCTTCCCCCCGAACTTCGGAATGAGGTGCTCAGCATTGTGTCGGGTCTCCACGGCGCTAAGTACAGCCAGCTTGCTACCATTTCGCGAGAATGGCATTCCTTCTTCGAAACGTTGATTTTTGCCGAGATCAGCCTGACGCCATCGCGCCTGTTCGATCCTAACTCTACTGCTATTCTGTTCCGCAAGAGAAGTCTCATCCGTTACGTATGGTTTCGCGTGGAACTGGAGAGTTACCATTGTTACAAGTGCCCACTAGATGTCGATGAAAATGGCAACGACGAGGACAAGGACGAGGACGTGGACGTTTTCGGCGAAAACCCAGCCGATGACAATCTGATCGTGTATGCTTTCCAGAGCTTGGCTGCGGCCCTCAGCACGTGGGAGCCGCGTAGCCACTTGGTTCTCGACATTAGTGTATACTCGCCAAGCGATGCGCTCCATTGCTTCAAGTATCTCAGCTTCCGCCCAGACACCCACGTTGGCGAGTGCTCGTCGCTGTTACAGCGCAGCAGCGGGGATGACCAGCAAGGGATCACGACCATCCACGACCCGCCTCACGGCTGGGTCGCTGGGCGGCAAACCGTCGCTCCACACGAGCGCTCTATCTACGACTCCTTCGAGATCATGAGTCAGGCATCATTTGAAGACGAGGGACAAGAGATGCGCTGGTGGCGGTCGCTGCCCCTCATTCCTGCGGTCACGGTCGTGCTCCTCCGCCAGCAAACCCGCCAACAATGGGCCCCAGTCACCCTTGCTAACATGCTCACGCGCTTCCCCAACATGAAGGAGCTTTGCTACGAGCCTTGGAGAGAATGGAGCCAACTACAGCAGCCACTTGATCAACGTAAGTACCGTGCTAACACGACGTGACTTTGACTCGCTGATCAAAACACCGCACTTGACTACAGTTACCGAGACACTCATTGACTCGCTTCACGAGACGAAACTATCGAAGCTGACAATTTTCGAAAACTTCAATGAGGTGTACCCAGAAAGCTTTCCCTCTTGTCCCGCTATCAGGTTGCCAAGTCCTGTTGTAAGCCATAAACTCGCGAGAGCCAGTGTGCAACTCACGGAGCTTTCAGCCTCATTCAAGGTCAACGCTAGCTGCTTCTTCTGGGCGAGCAAGAGATTTTCATTGGAG
This sequence comes from Colletotrichum endophyticum, assembly GCA_027406105.1. Classification (NCBI taxonomy): domain Eukaryota; kingdom Fungi; phylum Ascomycota; class Sordariomycetes; order Glomerellales; family Glomerellaceae; genus Colletotrichum; species Colletotrichum endophyticum. The sequence goes on from JANVYF010000005.1 coordinate 2,471,370, forward strand.
TGGAGAAACCACACACGTCTAGCGTTAACAGCGAGCGCACTCGCCGGAGATGCGGACTTCGAGGGCATCAGCAGCATGCTACGAAACGCCGCAGGTGCTGCGCTGAAGATGCCGAAGCTTGAGACGATGGAGCTTTGGAACGGCAGGCAAGGCGTGGCGATGCTGTTCCGCTACCAGAAAGCTCGGGACGGGCAATCGGCAGTCATCACTGTGCGGGGGACGTTCGAGCTTGCTCTGGGGTCTGCGGTTACCGAAGCTTGGGAAGCGGTCGCCCTCCGGCATCGTCACGGCAGGGTTGTTATACAGAGCTCATTGATCAATCCAGATGTTATCCGGTCCCATGGTGATGCGATACGCCAGCTGGGGCTCTCTGTGGAGGTCATCAGACCTGTCTCGCTGCAGCAGATCATTGAAGAGCATCAGATTCGGGAAGGGCTGACGACGATTTGATAAGGGGTAACTCAAAGGACTTGATTTATCTCGCAAAAGCCATAAATCCGTCAACATCAGATCATAGAAAATCATATTCCAAGACTTCAGGGCTCTGCACTCCTGCTCACAAGCTATTTGGGCAGGGTGTACTTGGCTTTTACGTGCATAGAAAAGTTAGAGTAAACATTTTAAATGCCCGTTCTGAATTGATCTGACGTTGAAGTAGCGTATTGGCTGAGTCTGTATTACCTTCCGTTCCTCGTAGGTTACTTACGCAGGGTACAACGTCAAATGCCCAGCTAACATCTCGAGCTAGGTCTACTTAGACTCGGCGTGTCTACCCTAATCACTGGCTAGAGAGAAAATAACAGGAAGTACACGACTAGATGAAGGTGCTGTGAACAATAATACAAAGCTTGCAGAGATCAGACCGCCTTATGCTCCTTTCCCCCACAACGAGTCGCTTCTGCGGTATGCCTTTTGGTAACAGCAAATGTACCCCTTACTCCTTCGTCAGCAACCCCGCTCGTGTTGGAACCACGTCATCCTCGCGGAAATTCCCAGGACCTTTAATAAATGGTTGGAGCTTTGATATCATCCCTGAACTGAATGGAGTAGCATGATAGACAGGCTTATGAACGCAAGTGTCATAGCTGGACAATCTGGCTGGGACCACAGACCAACACCGCTCTTGACGTAGGCCATCCGACACTCTTTGGCATCAGGCAATCTAGTCATCGTCTGACAAAACCGCTCGGGATGTGGGATGTGATAACGACCAATAAGGTCTGAAAGCCATAGCAGGCCGGTTAGCGATGTCATTTTATCGCCGTACGGATGCTTCGTGGCAGCATCACCCGAGGACCAGGCAAGCCAGCTGTGGAAAGCAACATCCCGAGGAGATACATCCACCGCCGATGGCCGCGGTCTTTTGACTGTACGGCGGAGCGCGCGGGGTACGTGAATGTGGCGGAAACCGCGAAGCAAGCCCCCCTGCCTAGTAACTTATCTCAAAATCCGGGGTAGCTGGTCATCACAACAAAACTGGCAGTTCTCCACGAGCTCCCTTACCTCGCTGTCTTAGGTACCGAAAACAGGTAGACTGCGGCCAAGGGATCCTTTATAAAAGAACTAATGAGACGTCTTGGGGTTGCTCTACGTTCATTGCGTCCGCCATCGATACTCATTCATCTGGAGTTTTGTTAGTGTGAATCTTTTGACAACATGACGAAGGACGTGAAGAGGTCGTCGGCCGACATCAACGGCAATCCTGAAGATTTGCGCGTGGGTGAAACGTTGACAGACAGAGAACATGACGCCGTCTTTGGAGACATGTCCAAGGACGGGCCAAATTACCGTGATGTAAACATTCTTTCTCCCCTTCCTCAGTATCTCAACCTACTGACACATTCATAGGTTGGATGGTTTGGAACTTCGTGCTTGATGATGAAAACTCAGATTGGTCTTGGTGTCTTGTCATTCCCGGCCGTCTTTGACACTTTGGGACTGATCCCCGGCGCGATTATCCTCTGCACCGTTGCTGGCATCACTACTTGGTCGAACTACATCGTGGGAGTGTTCAAAGTCAATCATCGCAGTGTTTATGGCGTCGATGACGCCGGGCAGCTGATGTTTGGTCGTATCGGAAAAGAACTGTTCGCGGTTGCGTTTATGGGCCGTGAGTATTTTCGTAGACGAGTCTCGATCGATATGCTGGGACTAACAGTGTTTAGAATACGTGATGACGGCTGGCTCAGCTATGTTGAGTCTTTCGATCAGTCTCAACGCCCTCTCCGACCACGGCGCCTGCACCGCCATCTTCGTCGCCGTCGCGTTTGTTTTGATCTTCATCTTAGCGAGCATTCGTACCCTTGGTCGCATCACCTGGCTCGCGATAGTTGGCGTCGTTTGCATTATTACGGCAGGTCAGTTCATTCTACGTTTGGCTGTCCATTTGCAAGATAGCTGACAGGCTTCAGTGTTAACCGTGACCATCGCCGTGAGCTTTCAAGATCAGCCCCCGAACGCTCCCAAAGATGTCCATTGGGAATCCGACTACAGGCTCTTTGGCAGCCCAAGCTTTTCCGAGGCTGTCTCGGCCGTGTCGACGCTCATTTTTGCGTATGCCGGAACAGGTGCATTTTTCCCCATCGTATCTGAGATGAGAGACCCTCATCTCTATCCCCGGGCACTGGCGCTTTGTCAAACAGTCGTTACCATCATATTCCTGACTGTTGGCATCGTCGTGTATTACTATTGTGGATCCTATGTTGCCTCGCCAGCTCTTGGATCTGCTGGTGTGACTATTAAGAAGGTTTCGTATGGCATTGCGTTCCCCGGACTGCTTGTCAGCGGTGTGCTTCTTGCCCATGTAAATCTTCCCCCTGCACTCTGACAGAGAATTTCCCGCTAACTGGGTTCAAAGGTCTCGAGCAAATATCTGTTCGTCCGATTTCTGCGCAATTCGAAGCACCTCGCATCCAACTCATTTGTGCATTGGGCCACATGGTTAGGCTGCAACTTTGGCGTCTGTCTCCTTGCCTACATCCTTGCGAGTGCAATCCCTGTCTTCAACGGCATCGTCTCTCTTTCTGGGGCGCTATTCGGCACGCTGCTATCATTTCAGCCTATGGGATGTATGTGGCTCTTCGACAACTGGGCTCGTAAGGAGAACCCTACTATGCGCTGGCGTCTCATGGTTGCTTGGAGTGTCTTTGTAATAGTGGCTGGCACCTTCATGATGATTGCTGGCACGTATGGCGCCGTTGTAGGCATCATCGATTCTTACAAAGCTGATGGAGGCTCGTCTGCTTGGTCGTGCGCGGACAATTCCAACTCTAGCTAGAAGTGAAGATCTTTCTAATTGCCAACTTTTGCTTTTCCTTAATCAAACCTCATCGCCTTGTTAAATGTTCATGAAGATACTAAAACCTCGCCTTATTATCGGATGTGTATGGACAAGTTTGCGACGCCTGAATACCGCGCTATCGTACGAAATTGTTTCTCAAGCAGGTGGGAAACTGCGTTTTTTTGCATTGATTCTTATCAAATCCTGCTGTTTAATTCACACAAGACTTGCTATTTCGACCGCCGGTGCCAGCTCTGCGGGCGACGCCTTCCACCACCTTCCCCCATCCGCTCCAAAGCGGTTAATCTCTTGACCTGTCTCGAGAATATCGAGAACGATGTAGCTAGGATTTAAGACTCACTCTTGTTCAGTTGGCCAGATTTTGAGTCCTTATTCCCCCGCGCAGAATGCAAGTGCTGTACCTAGCTCCAGAGTCGTATGAAGTGCTGCGAATCACGCTCAACACGCCCGATACGCTCAACTCACGTCACGCAGTAGAAAATCCGCAAATCCGCCATTTGCGGAGGCGGAGCTCCTCAACGAAGGGCGGTTGAGGAGCTCCGCACACCCCTGGCTGGAGTAGGTCAAGCAGGGGCATTGCATGCCACTCGATCCCCCGCATTATGCTAGCCTTCTACGGATACCAAACCAGGAAGGCCTCCGCGACAGCAGGCAACTGCCTTCCACGCCCTGTCATCTGGCCCCCTTGGCTGTCGATAAAGGGGATCCACTTGCCTGACTTGCTCGCGTGTTTGGCCGATTAAACGATAGGCCGTCACTGATGGGACAGGCTCTCCAGAATCAATGACTAAGAGTAGTTTTTGAACTAGAAATACAACTCTACGCGGGATGGCCATGGAATGCCATCACTCAAATCGATCGCGTATCAAAGTAGGGCTTTGGAGTGCGCCAAATTTCATATTGAATTCTCGTTGCCGCTGCCTATTACAATGTCCAATACTATAGTTGTCGTTGGGTAAGTCTTCAGATCGGCCTGCACAGAACCCCAAGGATATTGGTACTAACGAAGACTATCTTTCAGCGCTGGTGTGATTGGCCTCACCTCCGCGCTATTGCTGGCCAAGGAGGGCAACAGCGTAACCGTGGTCGGCAAGCATATGCCCGGCGACTATGATGCTGAGTATGCCTCGCCTTGGGCCGGGGCTAATGTCATACCGTGAGCAGACCCCTTTCTTATCGAAATGGTTCGCTTTCTGATGTGAGTGCGGTATCTGTGCAGGCTATCACCTGAGGAAGGGAGTCGCTGGGAACGACGAACCTGGGTGGCACTCAAGAAGTTAACTGAGGAGAACCCTGAGGCAGGTATTCATTTTCAGAGTAAGTTACTGGTCTTTACATATCCCGGCGCATTGTTCTGTTACTGATGACTCGGGTACAGCAACACACATCCTTCGCCGAGACATAGACATGGCGCGTGACGCATCTGGCTTCTCGAACCATTTCTACCAGCAGAACCCATGGTACAAGTCTATCTTCAACAACTTCCGAGATAACAATTCTTCTGAATTAGCGCCCGGCTATGACTCTGGATTTCAATATCAGGGGGTCTGTATAAACACAGCCATCTACCTTCCTTGGCTTCTTGGCCAATGTCTAAAGCATGGCGTCGTGGTTAAGCGCGGTAATCTCAAAAACATCAACGAGGCAAAGTTCCTCAGCCACAAAGGCAGGGTAGCCAACATCATTGTAAACGCAACCGGTCTTGGGTCTTTGAAGCTTGGGGGCGTCGAAGATTCGACCATGGCCCCGTCCCGCGGTCAAATTGTGGTTGTGCGGAACGAGACCCCAAAGAACTTCCCGCTGTTGATGTGTTCAAGCCCTTTGGATGGAAGCGGAGAGGAAGTTTACGCGATGCAGAGAGCAGCTGGCGGCGGGACTATCCTGGGCGGCACATACGACATTGGCAACTGGAACTCGCAGCCCGACCCGAACACGGCACTCCGTATCATGCAACGCATTGTGGACCTGTGCCCAGATATTGCCGGCGGAAAAGGTATCGCAGGCTTGGACGTTATTCGACATGGCGTTGGCTTCCGCCCGTGGAGAAAGGGGGGCTTGCGGCTTGAAGAAGAGAAATTGGATGACCAAACCTGGATTATTCACAATTATGGCCACTCAGGTTGGGGTTACATGGGATCATACGGTTGTGCAGAAGGTGTAGTAGAGCTTGTTGACAAGGTAAGTGAAAATACGCGAGCAAAGTTGTAAGGTATTTGCCTTGAGCTGAGCAAAGATCGAATTGCTACCCACGGGCCATTCTCCTGGTTATCAGACTCAAGTGCTTGGAAGATTCGATCTCAATAGAACGCAAATTGAATTTTATGGGCGTGGCATATATCTACATTAATTTTATTGAATGTTAGGTACTTACTGCAAGGGGTTTATATCCTATCAAATGCTAGTGGACTATGAGGGTGCGAGGTTTCGGCAATTAGACATTCGCGCGAGGATCGACATTCTTTTCTAGCTAATGGCGAATTTTGTGGTTGACCAGACATAGAGCAAATCGGGGGCATTTGCTGATCTTGAGTACTGTGATCCATCAGCAGTTGACAGGATACTATGATCGGTAGTTCTTCAGGTGAAATAGCAAGTTGCTAGAAAAAAGTCTTTCGTAGCTAGTTCGTACACTGACACTATTTTCACTCAACACACCGACGCATCAACATAACACTATGCATGAACTTCTATCGAGGTTGAGCTTTAGGGCTTGTAATGAGTTCTACCTAGTGTTCTGCTTTGTTACGCCGGAACACTTACTATTCTTCAGCTATGAGCAACGCTGATCGTGGGATACACAGACGTTTTTTTTTTTTTTTTTTTTATATATATAGTAGGCACAAGAATGTTACTAAGATAACGGGGTACCTAGACGAAAATAGTTGAAGAAACCAGAACCAAGCCAAATATTAAGAATTAACCAGCAGACCACACGCTAAGACGAGTGTTGTTTACTGTGACCGGGTCAATGACTCCTGTAGAGCGAAGGACTGTGTCGATCTGGTCTCTTCCGAGCTTCTTTCCCTCCTGACAAGCGAGTAACCCTGCAACCTGGATAACGTTCTTGATCTCCCGCCCGTTCATCGGCAATAGGGCAAGCTCTTTGAAGTCAAGATGTTCATGCCATATTTTCGCGGCAGTAATGCAAAGTTCTCGTCCACGACATGGGACGAAAGTATGATTTTGATAGAAACATCTGAAAGGCAATGCAGCAGAGATGTTTAAAAGAATGAACTCTGATCATGTGAACCAACAAGGAATACGGTGCTCCTTTTAGGACCTGGAGAAATTAAAAATTATCAGCGGTCAAAGCGTAGCTGCATCACACCAGAGTATAGACTTTTGGTAGGGATCGGTATCAATGGGAAACCTGGGAGCGAAGCAGCATTCCGATTGAGTTGACCGCTGCAGATGTTGTATCCTTGACCGCCCACTTCCCATTCTAAGCCGTGTTTCTGGCCGCATGATGGCAAATGCTTGCCGTCTCTTCGCACTATGCGGCGTAGGCTGAATGCAGGCAGGGAACCTCAAAGCAAATATCGACATGGCGCACTTCACAGTGTTGTAGGTAAAGCAAGGTGAAAGGCGGCTTTTTATTAATCCTCTATAATCCTTAGTGTCCTACCGGGATTGCCAAAACTCGTTTATAATTCAACGTCGCCTGGCTCGACAATGAATAATGCGCCCCGTGATAAGGGTGCCCGTTAGGATTAGTTACGAAAGATTGGATTATAGGCACATTCTCCCCCGGCGGTTGTCGAGAAGCAAGCACAAGTAATTAACGCTGGGAGCAACATCAGAACACCAGTACAGCTACAAAGCAACTACTCCTCAAACGTATCAACCACCCTGTTTCCCCAGTTAGCGCAAAACCCCGATGGACGCCAAGGAATCCATGAGCATAATCCGCTACCGCATGAGGTGAAAGTTGTTTTCGATAGCGTCTGATCAACGCACAAGAGGAGCTACTGAAGTATAAATGACGGGCGCCGCCAGAACTCTCGGAATAAGTCTATTGTCCCTTAACTTCAGATAGCAACCACCAGTTTCTCTCCTTTTACCTCCCCTCTCTGTAGCATGTTCAAGGCTTCTATTACACCCTCAAATCGACCACCCACTTCCCGGATAGGCTGCGTCGTCAGCTTTCCTGCGTCCACTACCGGCTGTAGTTCTCGAGCCCAAAGAGCAACAACCGCGTGAAGACCTGGATTGGCCTTACGCGAATAGATCGGATGATCCAGATCAACGTCACGGTCCTGTCCTTCAAAGCCCATAACGACCTTGAGCGCGACCGACCGCCGAGTGACCCAAGCATCCGGGATGGCCTCGAGACAAGCGTAGCGGCTGCCCGCGCGGGCCAAACATGCGAAGCAGACGGCAACAGACTCCGCATCTGTGATGCAGTCGAGAGCATGCTTGATAACCATGCCGCCTGCAATGCTTTTGACTTCCTGGGCACAGTTTGGCGACGTATAAGAGGCCGTCCCCACGGCCCCCAGCTTCATGATTAAAGGTGCCGACTTGCTGGAGCACACGGCAATCGGAGCGTAACCTGAGCTGTGCGCCGGCACCGGCGGATTTAGTCGCCGCTCGGAACGAACGTGGAGATGAAAAGCATCTGGGGGGGGGCGCAGATGACGTAACAAGTAGACTTACTGTTTTAACATCTGAATTGCCATAAGACCTGTGGCAGTGGCACCGCCGTAAACCAATACCGGCTGTGCCTTCTTGGCAGGCTTGGACGGCAATGCGGCCAGATTTAAAGCTTCTGGATCCGCGATAGCCAGAGCAGCCGTACCCCATCCAATCGCGCCAAGTCCAGCTGCTTGGAGGCTGGGCATAGAACCGGGAACTCTCAGCAGATGTCGCGAGTCGACGACGATGTATTCTGAAAAAGCGCCGTTGTTTGGATTATTAGGCCGATATGGAAATTCGGCGCCGGCCACCCGTGTGCCGACTTGGTGTGTTGCTTCAGGCTCTGCTTCGACAACAGTGCCGCAGAAGTCGCATCCAACAGCGTTGTCTTCCATGAAGAAGTGGGTAGTCATCTTGAAGTCGGTTGGATTAAGACCGACCGCCTCGACACGAACAAGTACATGATGAGGCGTTGGCAGGTCAGGCGGCATCGGCCTGGAGTGGGCGATGATCAGTGGGAGAGATGATTCGGCAAAGCCCTTCTTGGACTGCACGACGGCAGTCTGACTGTTCGCGGCTGGTTTCATGACTTTCCGATTCTTCTGCCGGGTTTTCTGTGGTTTGTTCTAAAGTTCTATAAGTATCGCATTTCTTGCGTTGAACTAAAGGCCTTCATATATTCCAACCCAGGGAACAGTCTGCGTCCCGAACAGTACGTGTACTGCCCGATTAGAAAGCTATTTTACCATAATCGGGGCCAACTCTGGCCAGGATATGCTAATTATCCTGTTCGATTGACTTTTTTCAAAACTCTATTTTCCACGAAGAGCAAAAGCTGCAAGAGACAGCCGCAAGAGACTAGGTTAACACGGAGGCCAGCCGGCGACTTGCTCTAATAGGAAACCGGACGGCGCCGAATCCCCAATGTCCGGCACACCGTCCCCCCATAAGGTCCGGCCCTGGCAATCTTGAATTGTTTCGAGAGTTGGCTTCCCGCTTTACCTTTCGTGCACAAGCTAGGGATGCACTCAGTCTGACCTCTACCCGAATGCCCGTTAGCCCACTGCAACTTGAACCGCCGAAGCGTTCCCTGACCTTCCGCGAGCTGTTCATTCCCGGCAGAGCTTGCCAGATACTGCAATGTGATATTCCTGCGATACTGCTTACTATCCTGCAGCATAACCTTGGTATATTGCGACCGGCCCCATTCCTCCTTGATCGTGGCGGCGTCTGGCCTGAATCCCAAAGAGCTTCAATATTCACCCTCTTATGTCTGGTAGTAAGACGGCAACTGGCCAGTCTGAACAATCTCAAAATTACCAATTCTCCGAGGACATCAGCGCAACAACGATTCGATGGCTTCAATATCAAGTTTGTCAACCGGCCTCACAGCAACAGTCATAGGCATCGTGGCACACCTGGTCTACTTCAACAAAGGGGAGCATCACAGACAAGGCACCAAGTACCTGCAAGCGGTTTTCGCTGGTGTTTTAATCGCGTCAACGACACACCACTATGCAACTTCAGCGACTTGGATTACATCCGTCGGCGCCTGCTTCTACACACTGTCGTATTTTTTTGCTGGCATTTATGGCAGCCTTCTGGTCTACAGACTGCTACTACACCCTCTCAACCAATTCCCCGGCCCCCTCACCGCACGTACCAGCGACATCCAGCTCTCTATGCGTCTCGCTCGCTATCATGATCTCCACAAGCAGACTGTCGACCTTTACAAGGCTTATGGACCGTTCGTACGCATCGGATCCTCGACGCTCATGCTGGCCCATCCCCTTGCCGTCCCTGCTATCCATGGGCCTGACAGTCTTTGCCATAGAGCTTCCATGTACGATTTTGAGCAGCCGAATTGCGGCATCGCCACAAGAGACAAGCAAGTTCATGCATCCCGCCGCCGCCTTTGGAGCCACGGATTTGGTGAGCGAGCACTGCGCGATTATGAAGACCGCATTGGCATCTATGTCCAAATATTTCTGGCACACCTTTCAAAAAGCAGAGGACAGCCGGTTGACATGGCACAGTGGACGGAACATTTTGCTTTTGACGTCCTGGGCGATTTAGCTCTCGGAAAAGACTTTGGCATGCTTCGAGACGGGGGCCACCCAGCCATCGAGCAGCTGGTCGCAGGAATGGAGATCATGGCCCTGCGGCTCCCTATGTGGCTTCTGCGGCTGATGGTTGACGTTGCGCAACCGCTGGTCCCTACCGAGGAAAGCACTGGGTTTCTGGCTTTCTGCCATGCGAACCTGGACAAGATGATGAATAACGAGAAACGATTCCGGCGTCCGAGTTTAATGGCGCCTCTACTCGCACACTACGAGAAGCTGCCTCCCTCCCAGCGAGATATTTCTGTTTTGCGGAATGACTGCCGCTTTGCAATAATTGCTGGAAGCGACACTGTGGCCGCCACTCTTGCTTTTATCTTCTTCTATATTGCAAGGCATCAGGAGCACGGAAGGAAAGTACGCGATGAGCTCCACTCCTTGAAGAGAGCTCACGGCAACCAAGAAGGTCCTTTGTTCGACCACCGGAGCATTATGAACGCCCATCATCTAAACGCCGTAATCAACGAAACCCTCCGCCTACACCCCCCCGCATCAACCAACATGCGCGTCACACCACCCGAAGGCTTGATGGTAGGCGACATGTTCATACCCGGCAATATGACAGTCTTTTCATCTCAGTATGTCATCGGCCGGTCTGAAGCTGTCTACGAGAACGCCGAAGATTTCGTGCCGGAGAGATGGTATTCGAAACCAGAAATGATTAGAGAACGCGCTGGTTACGCGCCGTTTTCGACTGGTACGTTGCTCCGTACTTCCTGCTTTGTGATATAACGCTCGACTGATCCACTTCATGCTTTTTTAATAGGGCACCATAGTTGTCTTGGCCGACCACTGGCTCTCATGGAGATGCGCCTGCTTGTTGCGGAGTGCCTTTCAAGGTACGACGTTTCATTTGCGACCGGATTTGACCAAGCTAGATTCTTAGATACTGTGGAGGACTGCATGTCATGGCGCTTGGGTCAGTTGAACCTATGCTTTACAGATATTGAGGGTGTGTTGTTGTGATGCAATCATCTTGGATCAATCAACGTTTCCGGGTAGCTTCTAAGTTCATTTTTCTCTCTGTCATGATAGACGTTGTCAATAAACGACTATATAGGTAAATTTGAATAAAATGGACGAGGATTTCACGACACGCCGTGGCCTAACCATATGCGAGCGAGTGATCTGAGTCGTGGTGCCATGACCTTGAAGATAATAAGGCAACTTTCAAAGGCGTCAAGTTTGATGTTTCTCAGCAATAGTTTCGCCACCCTACCATTTTAGCCTCGAGTTTTGCAAGTTATAAAAACTCCTTGACTTGCTCCTCACTCCAGTCCCAAAACTTGGCAGCGTGCCCATTACCACCTTTCTCTTCTGGCCTAGTCGCCTCAAGCAAGTCCTCACGTATCGGATACAAACGCCCCCAAGGAACAACTGTGGAAGAAATAAGTCAGCGACATTAGCAAGCGCAGGCTGGGACCCGAAACGGAATCGGCACGTACCCCAGCTTCCAGAATCCTCCATCGTCAAATCAGACGACACGGCCCCGAACAACTCGACGTAGGCCCCGTACACGGGTGGGTACAATGCCATGGCCTTTAGCGCAGCCCGGAAAATAAATCCGGCTTCACGGTACAGCTCCGAGGAGAGATGGCCTGGGTTCACCGGGACGCTCATGATGCCATCGGTCGCGTGACGCCGCGCGAACTCCACGCCGTGCAGCCAATTACCTGCCTTACTCAATCCATATCGTTCAAGCGGCGACATGAGGGGCCAGTAGTCGACGTAGTCAGGCGAGAGACCGCGCGACTTCTCCCCGATGGTTTCTGTGCCCATTGACGAAACCCAAACGACACGCACGGCGCCTTTACCAGTGCCAGGTTTGCTTGCGGTGGCTTTGAGGATCGGAGTCAGTAGTCTGGTAAAGAGGAAAGGTCCTAGAACGTTAACGCCCAAATGCATCTCATGGCCCTGAGCGGTTTTCGTCTCGCCTTTGGTGTCTTTGAGGGCCTGGATTGCTGCATTATTGATGAGCGCATCGAGGCGTTCCTCCTGCGCCAGGAAATGCTGCGCGGCGGTGCGCACGTTTCCCAGGTCAGACAAGTCCAGATGCAAGAATTCAAGGGATCCAGTAGACCCAGGCCAAGCTTCCCGAATGGCGGCGATGGCGTCGTTCGCTTTGGTCTCGGAGCGTGCAGCGACGTAGACTTTGGCATTCTTCGAGTACAGAAGCTGACCTGTTTCCTTGCCAACACCGGAATTGGCGCCCGTGACAATATAAACCTGAGAGGCTCACATGTTATATTGGGCTGATTCGAGTGTGCAAACGGTTATGGCATACCTTGCCACTCAAATCGGGAATGTTTTCCCTTGTGAAAGAGGGCTTGGGCGGATACATCTGCGTCAAAAAGCTGGACAAAGACTGTTTCCCAATCGGCGGCCTGCTTGCGATAGCCATTTTTGTTGCCTCTGCCCTCTACACGAAACCTTGCCGTTTGGTCGCTTGGGTCAGGTTTGGCGGAAGGATACGCAAAGGATTGAGGGAATGTAGCTTGTGTTCTGAATTGATTACGTGCAGAGATAAATGAGGATTTGGCTCGAGCAATCTTGGGTGTTCTTATCGAAGTCCGAAGAAGATCGGCAATGGCTGTTGATCGTTCTCGATAACTTTGTTCTGTTTTGCGTCCATCGCTAATCCTTGTTGTCGTCGCAAGCTTCCCAATATGTTAATTGGAGCCGAACAAACATCGGAATATTGTGCTTCGAGTTGGTGTCAACCAAAAAAGCAATGCCGTTCATAGTTCAACTTTATTCCGTTGTATGCCGACTCAAGCTGAATATGCTTCCGTTTCTATCAAGGCTTCCTCTTCACCCAACTTCGAGCTTTGCCCGTCGCTATGTGTGTTTCTTTCTTTGCTCGCATGTCACTATCATCATGAGCGTCATGAGGTCTTCAACGTCGGTCTGGGCGGCTGCCATCTGCTACTTATTATTTCCTCCTGCTTTTCAAGCTACCTTTATTCTTGCGCAGGAGCCAAAGAGCAGAGATTCGCGTTGCAAGGTTATACCGGGCGACATCGGTTGGCCAAGCACCGGCGCATGGAACCAGTTGAACCAGACTGTCGGTGGACGTTTGATATCAACAGTGCCTCAAGCGGCCGTCTGCTACCCCAAAGGATTCGCCGGTATTCAAGCCAACCAGGCGTCTTGCGCTGACCTGGCAAAAAATTGGGATTTTCCTCAAACCTTGTACGTCATCCCGTGCTTAACTTGAGGGATGCTACCCCAACCTGATCATCCCCGTTCTGTCCAACAAGACTTAAACTGCATAATTGACATTCTTCTTTGCTACTCTTCTAACTGACGCTCATCGTACGAAGTATCAACGATGCCTCCGCAATCGCCAACCCATGGTACCAAAACACGTCCTGTAGCCCGTTTTCTCTCACGTTTGAGCAATGCGACTTAGGCAACTACGTTAGCTACTCCATCGCTGTCGCCAGCCCTGACGACGTGGTTGCTGGCATTAGATTCTCCCGAGAGAACAGCCTGCGGCTGGTTATAAAGAATACCGGACATGAGTAATAACCTCTGCCTCCCCCCGCGGCATCGAGACCATCTAACTAATACACTTGATTCCGCAGCTACCTGGGTAAATCAACAGGGAAAGGAGGTTTGGCCCTTTGGATGAGAAACCTCCAGTCTATGGACATCATCGACAGTTATTCGAGTGCAGAATATACTGGCCCTGCGATCAAGATCGGCGCAGGGGTAACCGGCGGCGAAGTCTTGATGCGCGCATCCCAAGCTGGCTACCGCGTCGTCTCGGGTGACTGTCCCACAGTTGGAATTTCTGGTGGATTCTCGACTGGCGGTGGCCACGGCTTGCTAAATGGGGCTTACGGCCTCGGCTCTGACAACGTTCTTGAATGGGAAGTCATCACTGCGGACGGTCGTCATCTGACGGCTAGTCCAAGGGAGAACGCTGACCTGTACTGGGCCTTGACAGGCGGTGGTGGGGGCACATTCGCGGTCGTTCTCAGTATGACATCCCGTCTGCACCCCGAGAGCCGAATCGGAGCGGCCACTCTCACCTTCAATACGAGCAGCAGCCCTAATAACGAAACATACAGTTCTGCACTTGTGGCGTGGTGGCGCTTTCTCCCGACCATTGTTGACACTGGGGCCTGTCCAGCCTTCAACTTTGTTGACGGCGGTTTTAATGTTCACAATACCACAGCTGTCAATAAGACCGCTGACGATATGACGGAGCTTTACAAGCCCTACCTCAAGCAACTTGATGAACTTCATGTGAAGTATACCTTCGCGGCATTCACGGCACCATCCTACGTCGACCACTACAACTATACCAACGGACCGCTTCCGTTCGGGCCTTATCAGTCTTCAGAGCTCTTCAACAGTCGTGGTATACCACGGGGATTAGCAACCGACGAAGCTGCCGCCCGCAAACTGACATCTGCAACACAGTCACTTGTTGGGTTTGACAGGGCTGCAGGGTGGCAGATCGGCTGCATGGGTCTCAATGTGAATGCGACGAACATCCCACGGCACGCCGACAACGCCGTGGCGCCTTTCTGGCGTGATGCTATGGCGGTTTGCCTTGAATTTTCCTTCTACGACTGGAAGGTCCCCGAGTCTACCATGTTGAAGCGTCGACAGGACCTAGCCCGTCACATACATCCTGAAATCGAAGCCGCCACACCTGGTTCCGGGGCGTATCTAAACGAAGGCGACCCCTTGGTTTACCCACCGAGCGATGCACAGAAATGGCAGAAAGAATTTTACGGAGGCAACTATGCCCGCCTGACAGAGGTGAAGAACAAGTGGGATCCGGATTCTGTTTTTTACGCGTTCTCTGCTGTGGGGTCTGAGAACTTTGTGGAGGACGCTGGTGGAAGAATCTGTCACGTATGAAGATGACTATGATCATGAACATCGGGGCAGAAATGCAATATTCGATAAGAGATGTCGCTTGTGTACAGACAGATTATTCCTTCCAAATGTGCAGTAATACTTGCATGCACCGTATTCGATACATCGTATCATACCTGGACTATCTTAGAGTGATGCCTAGAGTGATATAGATAATCACATGGGCCCTAGGTAGCTTGGCCGGGGCGTAATAAACATTGTCCGTAACCTAGAGTGTGGGGCCAGATGTTTTCCTTGGTATGATGTCGATGTGCTTGTGAAGACCTGAATTCACCCTTTTACATGTATAATTGGTTCACAGAAGCCATCTTTCACAACACAAACATCCTACAAATTTTCTGCTTGGAAGGCTATCTGCTCATTCCGTTACGTCTTCACCGACTGGTATTAACATCAAGAACAAGCCCGGTTTATCCCACACAAGATACGCCTTCTGGTTGTCCATCCAGTCCCGGCTTTGGTCAGTCATCTCAACATCAAAGCGCCATAGGAATCGCGCCAAGATATAACGCATCTCGGCGTAGGCGAGACTGCTCAAAGAACATGAGTGACTAGCGCACACAGAAAAGAGGAACCGACAACTCACTTAATCGCAATACAAGCTCTTGGACCATACGAAAATGGATGGAAACCCTCTCGGCGATCTCCATCAAACTTTGCTGGGCGCTGTCCCTCAGGAAGCCAACGCTCTGGGTGGAATTCGTTGGCGTCCTTCCAATAGCGCTCGCTGCGATAGACAACACGATGCGGTATTCCCAGAATGGTCTGCGTCGTTTCGGTGCGTTTAGCCAGTTGTTTAAACAGGTATACAGGAGGTCAAATGTTAACTCACATTTCCAGGGATTGGGTCACCCAAAATGGTGTTCCCTTCGGGCGGCGTCGTGCGCCACATGGCGTTGGGACCTGGAGGGTAGTAACGGAGAGCCTCCTCAATGAAAGCGCCGGTATACATTAACTTCGCGACGCTTCGCATGTTGATGTCTTCTTCGGAAGGAAAAGTGGCGTGAAGCTCCTCGACGATCAAGCGCTTCACCTCAGGTCGAGTGGCGAGAATGTACGCCATGCCTGTGAGGGAGCTTGACGTTGTCTCCGCACCACCGCCAGTCAAAAGGATCGCGTTCTTGAAAACTTCCTCATTTGTCATGTACAAGCTCTTTCCCGGCGTCGATGTCATGACATCTATCAAGTCGTTCCTTTTGTGCTGACTAGCCAGGCGTCGCTCCACGACCTGTCTCAATACAATGACGTGTCTGGTGAAGTCCAGGAATAATTGAATAGTGGCCTTGATCGGCAAGAACAAATAGAAAAAAGGAATACGCTTGCAGAGCATCAGGATGTGGGTTACATAAATGTTTGCGAAGACCAACTGAAGCCACGGGTGCAACATCGAGTTCTCCAGACAACCGAAAGGTTCGCCAAAAGATAGATCGCCAATCATATCGAATGTGCAATACGTGAACCACTCCAGCATGTTGACAACTGCGCCATCTCTGCCACACATCTCCTTGAGTCTTTTCAGAAATAAGTCCACATGCTCTCGGATCAGAGGTTCCTGTTTGCACATGGCTCCGTAGGTGAAGCCTGGAGCCATAACTCGGCGCATGCGACCGTGATCGCCAAGGCTTGCACCAACCATGTCATGAGCATCTGGTGAGCAGTACCATGTGGGCTTAGAATTCTCTTTGCGTTTTGCGGGGATATAGCGGCCGTAAATGTCTTCCCAGGCTTCGGGAGAAGCATAGGATAGCTCGTCTGGGCCTATACGCACAATGGGGCCGTATCTACTGTGCAGTTTCTCGATCTTCCGGTGCCACTTCCCTGTTATATAACAAAAGCCATATGGAAGTGAAGATGCGGCGAAAAGTTTAGGGCCGGGGTATCTCGCGAGTGGATGGAAGAGCACATTGTAAAGAGGTCGGAGGATAAGAAAGTAGCTGGCTAGCTGTATTGTACAGGTCAGTTAGACCTTGGTCCAGGGTAGCGTACAATTGAAGCATACATACTAGCACAGTGCTGAGTAAAATCAGGTGGGTGATGTCGCTTGTTGCGGGAGCTGCTAATAGAAGGGACATCGTTCCTAACCGGTAGATTCAATGTCAACACGCTCATGAGTGAACCTCAGCCAGATTGGTATATAATGAGAAACTCGTCGTCGCAATGTTCGACCGTGGCACTGGTAGTCGTTAGGTTAGACTAGGACAAGAAAGGTTAGGAAATCCGTTATTGTACTGCAGTTTCAGGCCAAAGTTCTAGCCCCTATATAGGTTTCTGTAGCTCAAGCATACCAGGTGCGGCATGTCGATCGTAGGTGAAAGACCGGCTACTCAGCGGTTATTCCGAGCTTCCTGTGGGACTGTTAGTCTCCACGGTACGTGGCTTAAGGCTAATACTTACCCATGACACCATAGTAGAGGGTGTTGGATACAACAAGTCTTGAGCTTATGAATCAAAAGTTCGTGTTGAGTTCGGCGTGTTCTCGCAGGCATCACGGATGGGGATGCATTGACTTGGCGATTGAGGGGACTGGACGTTTGAAACGTAAATTTGAGTTCGCGAAGCGCCCGTCGGATTGAAACATCCATTATGGCACATCACAACCCTCCACTTTAGAGTCTAAGATTCCCGGTTCCGGTCTCTAATGTCAGCTTGAGCTTAATATGATCGGCTCTGCTCTCCGTAAAGCGGAAACGAAACCTACAGAACAAATGCCGGCCGCCGGCGCGGACCGGAGTTGCGAACTAGTGGAATTTTCGGCAAGTTCCAACGACATGGTAGACGAAGCCAATCTGAAATCTGTCACGATGCTGACTGCGGAATAATGCGGGGTTCTAAAAATTGATGTGCACACAGAGACTCAAATTTGAATTTAGATCTGCCTAAATCTCCCCCAGTTCGTCAAATGCATGATTTGTGAACGTTGAACGCACCGCCAAGCCTATTTCCAATCGGCTCCATAGTCCATTGGTGGCCATCTCAGAATAACGCGTCATTGCCAAACTATCTCGAGGGTGCAACTGATTAAGAACACCCGGAACACCCTTAGACTTCGACAAACAAAGAGGTCACAATGTCGCACGAACTTCTCGAACATCACCCCAATCCAACCATGCCTGTCAACGCAGACATGATCAGTGGCAACTCAGCTCCACAACTCATCGCCATTGTCGGCAGCGCTTGTCGTTTTGCTGGCAATGCCAACTCACCTTCGAAGCTATGGGAACTCCTCTGCAACCCACGAGACGTCAGAAGTGAGATTCCCGACAGTCGATTCAAGGCTAAGGGCTTTTATCATGCTAATCCCTCCTAGTATGGGCATATGAACGTTTTGAATTCTTACCTCTTGAATAACGACCCCTATGTCTTTGACGCTGAGTTCTTTGGTATTAAGTCTGCTGAGGCGCAAGCAATGGATCTGCAATAACGCCTACTCTTAGAAATCGTCTATGAGGCTATTGAATTAGCTGGTCTTAGTATTGAAAGCCTTCGTAGTAGTGATACTAGAGTTTACGCTGGTCTTATGTGTAGTGATTATGAGGCTATGCTTCTCTGCGACCTAGATGAAGTACTAACCTATTTCGCTATAGGGATATTGCGAGCTGTTCTATTAAACTGAATATCTCACTTCTTCGACTGGCGTGGCGCCTCGATCACTATTGATACTGCCTGCTCTTCTAGTCTCGTCGCCGTTCACTAAGCCGTCCAGTCGCTTCGTACTAGGGATTCACAGATAGTTGTTACTTGTAGCTCTAATCTTATCCTAGGGCCTGAGATGTATGTTATTGAGAGTAAGCTAAAAATGCTATCTCCGGACGGTCTTAGCAGAATGTGGGACGCTAATGCTAATAGCTATGCTCGTGGGGATAGCGTGGCTGCTATCGTGCTTAAGACGCTTAGCCAGGCGCTGTGGGATGGTGATAGGATCGAGGCGGTTATTCGGGAGATGGGCGTGAACCAAGATGGAGCCACGCCTGGATTAACGATGCCTAGTGCTAGCGCACAGCGAGCATTGATCCATAAAGTGTATAAGAAAGCTGGTCTTGATCCTGGGAATCCAGCTCATTGGCCTCAATACATTGAAGCACATGGCATGGGAACGCCTGCCGGTGGTATGTCTTTTCCTCCCTCTACTGAATACTTCAGAACGTTTATAGTTAACTGATATCATTACTACCTTTTAGATCCTGTTGAGGCTGAAGCTCTGAGTACTGCATTTCTTGGGCCTGGTAGTGCAGCCAAAAGCGGCACCATCTACACAGGCTCGATAAAGACGGTGTTAGGTCACACTGAGGGTACGGCAGGTGTTGCCGCCCTTTTGAAGGGCGTAAGGGTGATGAAAAACTCTATGGTGCCGCCAAACCTGCTCTTCAACCGGCTCAATCCTGCCATAGCCCTATTCTACGGTAACATCCAGATTCTAACATAAGCCCACCCGTGGCCGACTGTATGCGACGGCCAACCGAAGCGAGTGAGTGTAAACAACTTTGGCTTTGGCGGGACGAATGCCCATGCAATTCTAGAAAGCTACACGGAGTCCAGTATCAATGTCACTAATCCTGCTTCCGTATGCCTCACGCCGTTTGTATTCTCAGTGGGATCAGCAGAATCGCTTCGATCGAACCTTTCTGCGTACGCAGCTTACATTGATGATCACCCTGATACGAACGTGAGCGACCTGGCCTACACACTGCGGGAGCGTCGATTGGTTCTCCCGTATCGTGTCACCTTCTCAGCAACGTCACTGAGCGACCTCGACTCCAAGATCCAGACCCGCCTGACCAATGAGCCATCTAATTCTCTTGGGGTGCGAATATGGGCAGCAATGTCCAAGAAGAAGTCGCCTCCGCGGATAATAGGTGTGTTCACGGGACAGGGAGTTCAGTACGCTCGCATGTGTTCCGAGCTCATTAGGAGCTCACCATTCGCCCGACGTATTATCGAGAAGCTTGACGATGAACTCCAGAAACTTCCTAAGGAAGATCATCCCAACTGGTCCATCATGTCTGAATTGCTTGCTGAACCATCCAAATCACGGATTGCAGAGGCAGCTATTTCGCAGCCCCTTTGCACCGCGATTCAGATCATGCTGGTTGATATTCTGCGCGCCGCAGACGTCCATTTCCACGACGTCGTCGGCCACTCGAGTGGGGAAATCGCTGCCGCCTACGCTGCCGGGTTTCTTCGCGCGCGCGATGCCATCGTCATTGCGTATTACCGCGGATTGCACTGCACGAGAGCCTCAAGCCCCAAAGGACAAGGCGTGAAAGGCGCCATGCTGGCCGCCGGTACCTCACCAGAAGACGCCAAGGAGCTTTGTGAGGATGAAGAGTTCGCCGGCCGTATTAGCGTTGCCGCTATCAACTCATCATCGAGTGTCACAATTTCTGGAGACGAAGACGCTGTCGCCGAAGTCGAAGTCATCCTGGAAGACGAGAAGAAGTTCAACCGGCGTCTGCGGGTCGATGTAGCCTACCACTCGAAGCACATGACACCCTGCTATGATCCTTATGTGGCATCCCTGCGGCGCGCTGGTGTTAATGCCCTTCCCGGCGACGGTCAATGTTCTTGGTTCTCGAGTGTCTTTAATGGCAGACCGGTTAAGTCGGGTGACAAGCTGAGCGATACGTACTGGGCGGAAAACATGACGAAGCCAGTTCTGTTCTCACAAGCTATACAGGCCGCCGCCTCCGCCACAGTTGTTCGAGGGGACGATCAACCGGTCGTAGCGCTTGAGATTGGACCTCATCCCGCCCTTGCCGGTCCTGCTTTACAGAACATCGACGAGACATTGCAGAAGAAGATTCCATACCACGGAACACTCCAACGTGACGACAACGCCACTTGCGCCTTGTCCGATTGTCTTGGATTCCTGTGGATGCATCTCGGCAACGCCGCAGTGAACCTGGGCAATTGCGACGCTGTGCTCTCAGGATATGACCAGCAGGAGCAACGTCAGTTCGCTGTTCTCGGAGATCTGCCCACTTATCAGTGGAAACACGAAACAGCGTACTGGGCCGAGTCTAGAAGATCCCGGCGCATTCGGCTGCGTGACCAGACGTATCACCAGCTACTCGGGCATGCGTCTCCTGACAGCGCACCCCATTTACTGAGGTGGAAAAATGTCTTGAAACCGAGCGAGATACCATGGCTCGAGGGACACCAGGTCCAGGGCCAGATCGTGCTTCCAGCTGCGGCGTATGTGTCCACCGCAGTGGAAGCAGCTCGATACTTCGCCGAGGGACGCAAGATACATCTCATTGAGCTCAGTGACTTCAACATCCACAACGCCATTACCTTCGACGAGGAGGACGCTTCCGTTGAGATTCAGATTGAACTCTCTCAGGTATCTAAGATGCCAACACACACCGTGGCCATGTTTACATACTCGGCTGCGATGGGAGACGGCTGTGCAGACCTGGCACTTGCAGCCGACGGCAAGCTGAGAGTAACTCTCTCTGAGGATGAAGAGGACGACACACCAGCTTGCCAACCCGTTCCTGTACTGCCTGAGCGTCGCACTCAGCCTCCACATATGATCCCAGTCGACGCGGCTCGTCTTTATGGTTTCATGGCTGGTCTTGAGTACAATTTCTCCGGCGCCTTCAGATCTCTCACCAAGCTTGAGCGAAAGCTTGGTAGAGCGACATGCATTGCAAACAAGGCGAGGACTTCTGCCTCAGCTTCAGACTCTGATCATCTACTCATACATCCGGTCGACCTCGACGCAGCATTCCAGTCTGTCATGCTGGCATACAGCTATCCCGGTGATGACAGACTGCGGCTCCTGCATCTACCATCAAGCATCGACAAGGTTAGAGTCGATCCCGCCGCGCTCGCCTCCAAAGCACATGTTAACAGCGACATCACAATCCTCGACTCGATGTGCCCAAACTCTGGCGACTCTGAGACCACCGACAGGGACGGAGACGGCAGCGGGGGGTTCTCAGGCTGTGTCAGCGTCTACACTTCCGGTCTGTCGCGCGCGGTCGTCCAGGTTGATCAAGTCCGATTCAAGCCCGTTGGAGCCTCTGATGCTAGCAATGACCGGGACGTCTTCCACAAGATGCACTGGGTGCTAAGCCAGCCTGATGGCACTACCGCAGCTGCCGATGTTCCTGTGACGGATCACGACCGCGATCTTGTCTTTGTACTTAGTCGTATCGCGGCATTCTATTTGCGCCGATTTGACGAGATGGTTTCCCCGTATGATCCGGCAAGGTCTGAGAGCCCGCTGTGCTACTACCTTAACTACGCTCGGCACATGACCGGTCTGCTTAAGCGGAATGAGCACAAGTGGGCTTACAAGGTATGGTTGAATGACACCGAGCAAGATGTTCTTGACTATATCAATGCGAAGGGGTGAGTTATAATCTACTTTCGACTTTTCTGCGTTGCTGACTGTGGGGTCTTCCGCAGTGTCATGGACAACTCAGATGTTAGGATCATGCTTCTTGTCGGCCTCACAATGCCTCATGTCTTTAAGGGCGAAACGACTATGCTGGAGAATTTTCGTACTTCTGGTCTTTTGGACGAGTACTACTCCAACGGCTTCGGGACCAAGCAGTCGACTATGTGGGTTGGCAGCATCGTCAAGCAACTGACCGACCGCAACCCTCACTTGAACATTGTCGAAGTTGGTAAGTCAGCCGATAACCTCATTTAAAGCTCCCTCGAAATAATGACTGACCAATTTTCTAACACCATATCCTCCTTAGGTGCCGGCACTGGAGGTGCCACCAAGCGGATCTTGGACACCATCGGACAAGACTTTAACACGTACACCTTCACTGATATTTCCTCTAGTTTCTTCGAGAATGGAGCGGAAACTTTCTCTGACTGGGAAAGTCGCATGGTTTTCAAGGTTTTCAACGCAGAAAATGATCCCGTTCAACAAGGGTTCAAGCCAGGCAGCTACGACGTCGTCGTCGCTTTCATGGTTGTTCACGCTTGTGCGCGACTAGGGGAAGCGATAGCCAACTTGCGAAAGCTTCTCCGACCTGGTGGAATGCTCATCCTTGGCGAAGGGGCGGGTGACGGCGCTATGCAGGCCGGTGCCGGCTTTATCTTCGGGCCTCTGCCAGGCTGGTGGCGCGGTGTCGAAGAAGGCCGCACCCTGTCGCCGTTAGTGGACACGGCCGAATGGGATGTCATCCTACGGGATAATGGGTTCTCCGGGGTGGACACCATGTCACCGCCTAGACTGTTTGACGCCTTTGGCATTACCCTCTTCGTTTCCACGGCGATCGACGAACGCATTCAGTTTGCTCGGGATCCACTCGCCCTCACCGGTGGTATCGTGCACGATCGAGTTACCATTCTTGGTGGGCAGACACCGGAAATTGCTGCTTTGGCCGATGGCATTCACCGATTGCTGACTCCCATCACAAACGACGTTGTTTCAATCACGTCACTTGAGGAGCTCGACGACAACACACTCGACGCCAACGCGGTCGTCATCAGTCTCGTTGACTTGGAGAATCCTGTCTTCAAGGACATTACGCCAGAACGGTGGTCCAATTTCCGGAAACTGTTTGAAACGGGCAAGGATATTTTGTGGCTCACTTCTGGGCGTCTCCAAGACGAACCATATTGCAACATGACGGTGGGCTTTGGACGATCTGCCATGCATGAGGACGACACTCTGCGCGTTCAGTACGTCGACTTCCCATACGCCGGCAAGATAAGTCCTCAGAAGGCCGTCGAGTACCTGCTGCGTTTCATCTCCAAACAACTTGATGACAGCGATATCCTCTTTGTAAAGGAACCGGAGATGATTATAGATGACGAGGGCCGTGAGCTCGTACCGCGACTGTTCCCGATTCCGGATGCCAACGACCGTCTCAATTCCTGTTCGAGGTCTATTTTCCGCCAGATTGATGCCCAGAATTCTGTCTTTGAGGTACAACGGAAAAGAGGTGGCAAAGCCACCCTTCGGCAACTCTCACGTTACGAGACGACAGAGGGAGTCATTCCCGACGACGTTTCCAGGCATGTCCAACGACAAGATGGCCGCCTCTGTGTAAGGCGACCAGCAAAAGTTTTGACTGACACCCTCAGCGGCCAAACTATTTTGCTGAGTGTTACTCACGCCGTCGCATCCGCCCTTCGAAGTCAGGCAGGCTATCACTTCCTTATCCTCGGCGTAGACCAGACGGGCGATCGGCATCTCGCCCTCGTCAGTTCCCTCAGGTCCGTCCTGAAAGTACCCGTTGAATCAACTATGCCTTTCGACATCCCCGACGGCACGGAGAATATTCAGCTTCTCAGGGTGGCGGCCGAGCTAACTGCAATGACCATCATTGATCCACTCCTGGCGGGCCAACAGCTGGTAGCTCACAATGCTCCGGATGTTGTTGCTCAAGCACTTGTATCACAGGCTCTTTCCAAGGGGGCTGCTTTGACACTGACGACGGACCTGGAAACAATGTCAACAACTTCTGGGGTTTGCCACGTGACGCTGCCGAGCTATCTGGAGCGTTCCAAAATGGTCCAGCTTCTACCGACCGATATTGCCTGCTTTGCTGCCTACTCCACTCTCGACAATCCGTCGGAGACTGAGCAGACGATCTTGTCCGTGATTCCCCCTTACTGCCGGAGAGAGGACACAGCCACCTTGTTCTCTCCGTGCGGACTGGGAATCGGCTCTGCAGGGCCACTCTTGGGACAGATGTTGAGACGCGCCGTTCTTTGCAGCGGAGTCGCCGACAACAAAAGCTCAAGGTCATCATCCCCAGTCACCTCAGTCAACATAGAGGCCCTCGCCAATGGGAGTCAGCCACTCGACCCGCTAGCCATCATAAACTGGGCACCGTCATCTACCTCATTGCGCGCCCGTGTCAGTCGCTTCGAACTCAAGCAGCTGTTCAAATCAGACAAGACGTACTGGTTCGTCGGTCTTTCCGGGGCTTTGGGCATCTCCCTATTTGACTGGATGATTGAAAGAGGCGTGCGTCACGTCGTTATCACTAGCCGTAATCCCAAGATTGACCAGCGCTGGGTTGATGATCACTCGCACTGCGGCGTCAATATTCACATTATATCTTGGTATGTCTTTCCCTCTTTAACTCCATGATTCACTACTGACAATTCTATTGTAGTGACGTAACAGATGAGAAAGCTATTCGGGCCGTTCACCAGAAGATCGTTAGTACCCTGCCGCCGATTGTCGGCCTACTTAACGGCGCTATGGTTCTGAGAGATGTTTCCGTGCGAAATATGCAGTTTAACCAAGTGACGGACGTTATTAGACCTAAGGTTCTCGGCAGCATTCACCTCGACCGTATCTTTTATGATATTAACCTCGATTTCTTTGTTCTATTATCTTCTATTAACTGCGTTATCGGAAATATTGGTCAAGCTAACTATGCTGCTGCTAATATGGGTATGATTGGTATTGCTGGTAATCGCAGGAAGCGTGGGCTCCGCGCATCTGTTGTGAATATTGGTGCTATTATCGGGATTGGGTATATCACTCAGTCAGAACGCCAGCTTGACGTAACCGTGGCCAAAACAGCTATGATGCATCTTTCCGAGCAGGACTTTCACCAAATTTTTGCCGAGTGTATGGAAGTAGGCTATTTGGACAACCCTAACGGCCCCGAGATCTCGACTGGTCTTCTTCCTATTACACCCGATATGGCGAACATTCCACCATGGTACCGAGATCCCAAGTTCACACGCTTCCTCGTTCAACAGTCATCCAATAACGGGGGCGAGCAGGAGAGGGCGACTTCGACATCTGTGCAAGATCTCCTTCTGGAATGTTGCTCGCGAAAGAACCTGCTGCAGGTGGTTAAGGAAGCATACGGCGTCCAACTACGCAAGATGCTTCAGATTTCCATCGACGACGATGAGTTGATGATGATGCAAGGCGTCGATTTGGGATTCGACTCGCTGCTCTCAGTCGACGTGCGATCGTGGTTCCTGAAAAACTTCCAGGTCAGCATTCCTGTGCTCAAGATCATGGCCAACGACGTCCGCATGTCCACCCTGGTCGACCTGGTTGTTGAAGGCATCCCACCTGAGCTGGTGCCCCTACTTCAACAGGACGGTGGTCAGAGCCCAAATCTCAACAGCGTTGGCAGCAGTAGCGGCGGGGAAGATTGGAACAGCGTTCTTCCCACGTCCACCGCCAGTAATGTCACGTCGTCCGAAGAGACAACCCCTACAGAGTCGACAATTGAGACTGATCACAAGGTCACAAGCAGTATGCTTGTAGATTGGACGGCCGAAACCACTCCCCCTGATCCCGACATCTCGGTTCCCGACCTGGACAGCGCCCCGGCCCCCAAGGCGGACCCAGAGGTTGTACTGCTCACTGGTTGCAGTGGCTTACTTGGACATCATCTGCTCAATGCTTTAATCGCGCAGCCATTGATTCGCAAGATCATCTGCATCGCAGTTCGCCGCCTTCCAGAGCGCCTCGAGACTAAGAGGCTCCCCCCTTCAGGCGGGCGCGTTATTTATCACGAAGGTGACCTCTCACAGTCTGACTTCGGGCTCCGAGAGAAGGAGTGGGCCGACATATTCAGCGAAGTTGACGCCGTCATTCACAACGGCTCAGACACATCACATTTGAAGTTCTATTCCGCTCTACGACAAGCCAACGTCGAGTCCACACGGAAGCTGGTCGGTGCCTGCCTACGACGAGGCGTTCCCTTCCACTATGTCTCGTCAGCTGGTGTGGCATTGTTTGCCGGACTTGAAGCCTTCCTACCTGCTTCCTGCACTGGAGAGGGTAAAAAGCCACCGGCTGATGGGGCACATGGGTATATGTGCGGCAAGTGGACTTGCGAGAGGATGCTTGAGCGCCTGGTAGAGCGTTATCCCCAACAACGGGTTGTTGTCCAGCGTCCGTCGACGATTATCCGCGAAGGCGACGATGCTGAGACAGACGAGGCCGGGCTTGATTGGGTCAACTCGTTGCTATACTACTCCCACAAGACTCGTAGCGTGCCGCGAGTTGATTACAACGCCGGCGCCTTTGACCTTGTGTACGTGGAGACGTGTTGTAACGATATTGTCCGAGAATTACTTAGGAACGCCGCTCAGGACCCGCCTAAGACCGACAAGGGCATTACCTTTGTGAACAACGTCGGTGATGTCGTCATTCCAATGACGAACATGTCAGAGATCGGGTTGAAGACGGTGGGCAGGAAATACAGTGTGTTGCCGATGCCCCAGTGGACCAAGAATGTTTTGGCGGCCGGTATGCACCCGGCAGTCGCTGCTTTAATAGAGACATTTGATGAGCCGGGGGTTGACATGTATCCAAGGCTGCTTAGGGAATGAAGTAGAATGTATGTTTATTTTCGAGGTTACTCCTAAGCTTTATAACCTCCTAATCCTACCGAAGCAACTTGATGACGAGACTGCACTTTATTTTCTTTCACATCTCTAACGATCATGGTGACTTCCAATAAACCAGCAGAGGTTCAAGGCGATGTATACGAGCTGACCGAATGCCACGCTCAGATGGACACAGTTCCGGAGAGAGGAAGTTCCTCAAACACACAACCGGAGGAAGTGCCCGAACCGTTAGCCCAATCCTAGTGCGCAAATTCACCACAAGACACGATCAGCAAGAGCTCTGAAGCAGAGCCTCTACTTCCCCTGGAACCGAATCTCCAGATTTAAATGGGATCACTTAACATGTTCATCAATCGATATCCTTGGGAGATACTATGCCAAGTTCAAGAATGGTATCGTAAGCTACTGGGTCAGATGATACTGATTTTGTGGCTGACGTTTATGACAGCTGGGAATCTGTCCATAATTTCCAGGGCTTTTTCAAAGAAAATCAGCGCTGTTTCAAGCATTTTTGCGACGAAATCCAGCGTTTACTTGAGCAGACTAGCTCTTGCCCTACCCTTTACCGTTCAGATACACGTAAGAAGTTTTGTTGGGGTAATAACCATGTTTATGCGTTCTCACAAAACATGCAGAATGAAGGCATCAACCTAGAACCCGCGAGGGCATTGGTACCCAGGTGATATCAGCTATTGCTCAGAACTCTATTCGCAAGACTTAGTTCTAACTCTGATGACTGTAGTACCGACACTCACAACTCCGTTCTTGGCCTTGAAACTAAGAATGGAGTTTGGCCTGCGGTATAGGAACTTTGATGTATGAAAACCTTCGGATACACCCCTTTTTGGAGGGTTTCCATCAAAAAGAATGCCTATCAGAGTTTTTGGGAATAATGTCCCAGCATCAGTTGAAGAGAGGTTTGTGCTGGTTAATTTACCTTACCCCTCTGCAGAAGTCTCGGAATCCTTTGAAATATCCCTTTCAGACGACCTCTCGACAATCGAGCAGCTTGGCGAAAACCCAGACAAAACCTTCTGCCAGAGCCATGGTATCGGTTGGCATGTAGTACATGGGGCTCTTCTGCACAGCGCCGTAACCAAAGCGCCTTGCAGTGTCCATAGAATCCGACTGGCAGTCCTGGCGCACACATGGCAATTTGCGACCTCGGCATGAACAACTTCTTCTAGGGCTTGGTCCTTACAGCGCGTCATTCTTGAGATAAGCAGTTGCGTGGTGCTGGCGAAGCCATAAACAAGCTATAATAGAAGCAGTGTCGGCAGAGATCAAGAAGTATCGAGGAAGCGACACAGAAATGAAAGGGCAATGTCCTACAGGTATTCAATGAATTAAGTTGCATGTGAGCAGGCGGGGCTTCTAACGCAACAAGCCTAGCAATATGGGATGCTGGAAAGACGTATCGCACCAAGCCTCTACATTCAGTAAGGTATGAGGCATTAATAAGAGACACCTAACCATGCACTTCACACGACGGATGTGGAGTGCCCAACGTCGTCGACTACCGCCATATGACATAACTCATTAAACCTACGTTATACGGCCCAGCCCACGTCACACGCAATTTCAAATGCAGCTCCGTCAACCACACGACACCTGGGCGCTAAACATATGGTCCTAGGACCGGCGCAAGCCGAACCGACATGCTTCGGCGTGGGAAGAACAGCGATCGGCAACGTCCATGGCACCTTGCACCACGCTATCTACTATGTATTAGCACCAGAAATATCGTCTAGCATTCTACAACCTGTGTATCCCATCAGGCCGCGTGAGAGGGAAGAGCTAGTTGCTGTGCTTTGGTCGAAAACAGACGATGATCGTGCCCGTTTGGACTAGATTGGCAGTAGAACTCCCAGCAGTGGCAAATTGGACGAGGTGACATGCAACGGCGCTTGCGCGGAGTCGTGTTCCCGATCGACCCGACAACACACGACTAAGAAGCAGTGGCTCGTAAATCATGTTTCGAGTCAGGTGTCCGCTTGGCATAAAGATGCCTACAGACGCGACACCGAACACTGTGATTGCGAAGGAGGATGCAAATATCACATAGAATATCACAGAAACGCCAGAAACGACGCAAAGCACTTTAAATAAGAAACATGAGACGACGTTGAAAGCGGCTCTTTGCGACGACGTAAAGGCGTGGGGGTTCGCGAGAACGTCAGAGCCTTACAGGATGGCGTGCGCGGGGGTGGTGGAGCACAACTTCAGGTACCATGGCACACCCTTGTCTTTGGCCGTTGAAGGGCGTCTTAGTCCCGAATCAAAAACTGATCTCGAAATGCCAAATCCAACGGCAGCTTGCGGGATTTCTGATTCGGTCGGTATTTGATTGCGGATGGGTTGCGTGGAGGTGGCGACTATTTTGCATTGCCGCAACACACACCTTTTGGGTGACAACAAACCACTTGGTAGTTGGGGCGTCGACAAGATCGACGCCAACCGAGAGACGACGTTGGAGCGCAAGCTTGCCGCGCTCGTGTCGCTTAGAGTCAAAAATAAACATGTTTCGTGGCTTTCTTTGAGCAACCGCCAGCTTGAGTCTTTGTTGACTAGCTAGTTAGGCGGTGATCCAAAAGTGTTTTCTTCTACACGTGCGGGAGGAGCCAAGTCAAAGAGTGTCGTTGGCGGCTGAGTGCCACCCACCCCACTCGCCACGGGCTTCACACCCCCCAAGGATCCCAAACGGGAACTAGCGCAAGTTCCCATAAAGAACCCTGTCATGGGGGTCGGCCGGAACATGATGCCTGCAGATGGAGCTGCGGGGCGGCGAGAAACAGATTCAACGTCGACGAAAGGGGGGTGTTTTGACGACGTTCTTGTCTATGAAGATGGTTTTAATCTGGAGGAGAGAATGCGCAGTTGACGTGAGTCCGTCAGATGGGTGTGAGGGCGTTATGGTGGGAGGGAGGACAGGTTGGCCAAAAAGTCGGTGGAGTTGGATGGTCGGCCCAGCACTCGTGTTGGGAAAAGGATGGAGGAGGTTCGGCGAGCGTGTTCCCGAGGAAAGAAAAGAGGATAAGCCGTAGATGCAACTAAACGGTATTCTGGGACAGCTTTGCATGTGGGCGCTCCGTCTCCCGTCTCCACTCCGCTGCGGGCAGCGCTAAGAAGTGGTGCGTGAGTCGACCAGGAGGGAGGGCCAAAAGCATAATTTCATGCCGGTCGAACGAGATGGGTGAGATGTGAGATAAGGCCCGAGGCGGTGCTGCCGTGCGTGATGTTGATCAGCATTATCTAGCAGGCGACCAGGACGGAGAAGATATTCACGCAGCAGGCCCAAGTCCTGGTGATCTGATCTGTCGGCAGGCCACTCGTGAATGGAAATGAGGCGACTGCTTGCTTGCTCTTCTGGTTTCACTGCAGCATGGCCGGATGCAGGATGCACTGCAGCCGGTTGGCGTTGGAAGAAGCTGCAGTCCGGGAGATTTGATAGCGGCGCGTCGCATCCACCTCGCAGAGATTTGTGTGGTGGTGGCCGTACTCGGGAGAGATGCAGATAGAGAGAACGGAGAGGGCAGGACGAGGGGCAGAGCAGCAGGGAGTGCGAGCGTGCAGGCTGTCAACAAGGACAAGATGCGACGACCAGGACTGGGGCTGACCGACGTCGGCGCGGCGCTGGGGTCTGCAAAGTGGATGGATGGATGGACGGATGGGCTAGTCCGAAGTTCACAGTCCACCGTCCACGGTCTTTGCCCCGGCCTTGTCGACACTGCCGCTCGCCCACAGTTGCATTTGCTCTGCTCCCCGTCTTTTCGAACCATGCCCGGAGCCTAGCTGATATTGGATTCGAGATCTCCTACAGTTTGCACCGATCGCTTCAGCCCTCGTCCATCCGCTGCGGGTGACCTGAACCTTGGAACGGTTCCACAACATCGTCATGCGTTTGGCTCCCCTTCTCACCGCATCTTGTTGGTGATGATTCCAAGGAAAGGTGGCTGCTCGAGGCTGGCCGTCCTTGAAACGGGAAATTGGAGGTGTGCAGAGGGGTGATGCTCTTCGCCCTTGTTGCAACGGCAGGGCAAACGTGACAGCAGGCATTGGTTTCGCAGATTGTGACGAAAATTGGAATGGTCGCTGTCAGGCGACGTGAACAGTTCCCATCCTCCCGGTGGATTTGCGACAGCCGTCTGGTCTCGTCTGAAGTGTGCACATGGTGCGTCGCAGTAGCGCATTGAAAGACGAGCGTCGAAGGTGGGAGACGAATATTTTGGTGGTGGCGGAGAAGAGGTGACGGAGGTGAGGGATTGATTCGAGTCGGAGGAGTTGTGGGCGTTGCCCAATGAGATGGCTCAATGACTAACGAACTCGGATACAAGGATGCGGCGCACGCTAAGCAAAGCTGCAGGCGAGACTGACTGGAGCAGCAACACAGTGCGGTCGTTCAGGACTCAGGACGGGGTGATGTGGCCCAACAAGCCATCTGAAGTGGTCGGAGGCGCCAGCCAATAGCATCTGGGTCCATGGCAGAATTGGGCCATGAACTGGGGAAAACAGCAAGGAAACGTTTGGCAAGTGGGCAGCAGCGGCAGGGGCACGCAGCGTAAGCAATTTCGCAGCCAAACGAGCCGCCAGAGACTGGCGAGAAAGACCGTCTGGACCACTCTAAAACTGATGATCCGTGGAGCCTCGTCGTCTTTTCTCAGTCCATGTCGGCCGTGTCATGCAGCATCTTGGGTTTGAGCCCGTAATCCTTGCGGTGAGATCGTGACACCCGGGCACGACGAGGGGCAGGGCAGAACAGAGCAGACCAGGTCCGGCACTGGCGTGGAACAATCGGCATTCATCCGCTGTGGTGTTCTGTTCTTGCTCTGGTGACATTGGCGATCCCCGACGAGACAACTTGATGACTCGAAATGAGCAGGAAGTGCCTTGATCAGAGTTGGACAACATCGCCAATGGCAATGCATGTGCCAATGTCAAAAAGCACGCTCAGCACCGACGCCAACACCAGCACCAGCACCAGCACCAGCACCAGCACCAGCACCGGTGATTTCGGTGGGAATCAATTGCCCCTTGAGTGTCGCAGGAAAACAACTCATCGTCCAATGTTGGAGGGGCGGAAGATAATCACCAACCACGGGCAGCCGGCATTGGCGTGGTTAGACTGTTGACAGGCGCAAGTTGCCCGTTAGATTTTGGAAGATCCTTGGGCAGATGCGCGTGTGATGTGGTCAGCGGGCGGGAGGCAAGAAGGGGGCAGAAGGGAAGCAGGAAAAAAAGGTGAAGAGTAGCTTGAGCCGTGCCGTCGTCTAGTTCGCCCTGCTCCGTCCGAGGAACCGACAGCCGGCCGCACCATCCTTGACCTTGACCTTGACCTTGCCTTGCAGTTACTTGATGGCTGCAGCAATGACTGAGGAACCGAAGAGAAGGGAAGGGGAAGAAAAAGTCCACCACACACCACCATTTTTCACACACACGACCTCCTCCCTCAGTCACCCACCGTCGAGCTGCGCTACGCTACTGCATGAGGAACTAGCGCAGCTCGCAAGCGGGAATTCCTCCAGGGCCCGTGCGCTGGGAGAGAGACGCTAAGCTAGCGCAAGATCCCGGGCGCCACTTATGACAGTATCCCAGGCCGAATCCGCTGTGCCATCCCCCATATCTGCATACCCTAAGCCAGGGTGCATGAGCTGCTCCGTGCATTCACACTCTGCAGCGTGCAGACCCAGCAGAGCAGACAGCTTCGAGTTGCACTGGGGAGACCTTCCTGGCAGTGTTCCCTGCCTCAAGGTGTGGCCAGACCTGGTTGCCGCCGTGGTCCCTGCCTTCCACCTTACCTAGCCGTCGGTCTGGAAACCGCATTTTCCCATCTGCGCCCCACCTGTCCACCTACCCACCTGCCGTACCCTAGCTGCTCACACTGCACTGCACTGTGTGCGTCGCTGGTGCTGGTCGCTGGTCGCTGGTGCCGAGGGGCGGGACGGTGTAAGTCGGGCGGTCGTATCAGTCAGTGCAAGAGAGAAGGGGGAAAAAAAAAAAA
This sequence comes from Colletotrichum endophyticum, assembly GCA_027406105.1. NCBI lineage: Eukaryota > Fungi > Ascomycota > Sordariomycetes > Glomerellales > Glomerellaceae > Colletotrichum > Colletotrichum endophyticum. Next base: position 2,504,626 of record JANVYF010000005.1, read on the forward strand.
AAAAAAAACATCCATGAGCGAGTGTGCTGCCCTCCTCCTCCTCCTCGACGACTCCGCCGCCCGTCATCTGCATTCCTCCCACCAAGACAAGACATCCACTTGGTCGTGCTTCACCACGCACTCGCCGGGCCTTGCTTCCCGCTTTCATCCGCCATCCTTCTTTTCTTCTAGCTCCACCTCGCACCCCGGGCCTCTGCAAGCGCCTCTATCAAGCTCCCCCGAAACGCCGTTATCGTACACGGATCCACGTTGAGGAGTCAATATTTACCTCCCCTCCCTCCTGTTCCCGCTCGCTGCCGCATTCCTCTCTTCATTCCTCTCTTCCTCATCTCCATCGTCATCATCTGAGAACGGACGCCGCCTCTTCCTGTGTCTCTGTGTCGTATAAGACTCAACCGCCGCCGGACCAGGAGAACAGGAACGTGTAGCACAATACACGCATTTCGACTTTGCACTCTTCTAGTCCCTACGTTCCTGTAGATTCTTGTCGAGTGTTCTGTCGCATCGTAAGACTTGAATCAAGTCGAGAGACAATGGCCCTGACCAAGCAGAAAAGCCTTCGCAACCCAGACGACTTCCCTACCGCACAGTTTTTCCTCCTTGGTGAGTCTCACATTCCCCCTCTTCCCTCGCTGGAATTCTTCACCACGCCTTAAGACCTACACTCCCGCGTGCCAACCAGTTTCCATTACTAACACCACATTCTCAGCCATCGTCCGTCTTGCCGAGCCCATCGCCCTCACATCCATCTTTCCCTATGCCTGGGCACTCGTCAAGAGATTTGAGATTGGCAACGCTGAAGATGCATCATTCTACGCCGGCCTTCTCATCTCCTCCTTCTCCCTCGCGGAGGCCCTGATGGGCATGTACTGGGGCGGTCTGTCTGACCGCATCGGACGCAAGCCTGTTCTGCTCCTGGGATGCATCGGCACGATGTTCAGCATGGTCATGGTTGGCTTCGCCTCCAACATCTGGATCGCCTTGATCGGCAGAGCCCTCGGTGGCCTTCTCAACGGCAACATAGGTGTCATCCAGACCATGGTCGGAGAATTGGTTACCAAGCCAGAGCACGAGCGTAAGATACCGTCCCCTTCATCCTCACTTATACGTCCCACTAAACAAATATAGCCCGTGCCTTCTCTGTCATGCCCTTCGTGTGGTCCATTGGCACAATCATCGGTCCCTTTATTGGCGGAACCTTTGCCGATCCCCACGATGCCTTCCCCAACGTCTTCCCCGTCGACGGACTGTTCTACCGCTACCCCTACCTTCTTCCTAACCTGGTCTGCGCCGCACTCCTCTTCGTTAGCATCGTTCTTGGATACTTCCTCTTGGAGGAAACTCATCCCGACATGCAACCCCGTGTCTTCCTCCCGGATGACACCTTTGCGTCAGAGGAGACTCCCCTGCTTGAGACCATGGATGCCATGAAGAGACCTGCTGTCGACATGAGAGACGACAACTACGGAACCGTCCGCGGTCGTGACGCTCAGGCTGCCGCCAAGAAGGTCGACCAGCCATACAACATCTACACGAAGCCCATCATGTCGCTGATTGCTGCTCTTTGCATCTTCACCTACCACTCGATGACGTACGACCACCTTCTCCCCATCTTCTTTGAGGACGATCGCGCCACGGCCAACCCCATGTCCATCCTCGCCACCCCTTCGAGCCCGTTCTACTCGCCTGGTGGACTCGGTCTGTCCCTCCGCGCGGTGGGCATGATCATGGCTGTGAACGGTGTCATCGCGCTCTTCGTCCAAGCCGTCATCTTCCCCTTCGTTGCCGAGAAGCTTGGAATTTTCCGCCTCTTCATCATCGTCACCGTCCTCCACCCGATCGCCTACCTCATGGTTCCGAGCCTGCTCTTCGTCCCCGAATCGATGCTCTATGCTGGCATCTACTTCTGCCTGGCGATCCGCAACATCATGTCCATCATCCTCTACCCGGTACTCCTGATCCTGATCAAGGAGGCCACCCCGACCCCCAAGGCTCTCGGCAAGGTGAACGGTCTGGCCGCTAGCGCCGCCGCCGGCTTCCGCATGATTGCCCCGCCCGTCGCCGGATGGTTGTACACGACTGGAAGCAAGGTCGACTGCACGGCTCTTGCTTGGTACGGCAGCGCTGTCGTCGCCGTCATTGGTGCTATTCAGTGCTTCTCTGTGAAGCGCCAGCGCAAGGAGGAGATGTGCGAGGAGGACGCCCAGCCCATCCTGCGCAAGAAGGAGTCCCGAGTCACAGTCACGGAGGTGTTTTCGGATGACGAATGAGCACGTCATGAATGAATTGCCACGAAATACACGACAAATTTTGGATGAGAAAAGGGGTGCCGAAACGAGGTCGGTCGGGGTTTCAAAAGACTTTCACGATCCAGCAAAAATAGCGCGGTGGATAGAAGGGGAGTTTGCTTGAATTTTTGGAAAAAGAACACATGACGGCGTCAAAGGATACGGATTTACGGATGACGGAGTTTGAATGGTTTGATTTTATCGGATGCCTCGTATAGACCAGATATCCCTCGTTGGCCGAAGCGAGCATGGTTGGTTGGGTTGGAGTTAGGCTGCATTGGTTTAGGCGCAGAGGAAAGCCAGTTGACACAGCGTATGCGCTCTAATAGAACTGACTTGTTTCAACATTGCAACTAGCCACGGCGTGACTCAGATTTTCTGCAGACATTGTACGTTTCTACAAGTTGTGCGAATAAGAAGATTGAAAGTTTGACGATCGGATCGAGTTGAAGTTCGATCGAGTTCTAAACTTCTCCATCAACTCCAGAATTGGGGCGTCGCACCACCCAATGAAAATCGCCACCGCAAGACCACACAACCTTGGAAACTCACTCACCCCCAAAATTTTCACTCACACAAAGAGTCATACGGCGTCACACAACCCATCTCAAGTGAGATAGAGTATCCGCGGCAACGCCCAATCAAATCACAGCAAACTCATTCCTCCAAAATACCATTATTGCCAGAACCAAAAACACACCACAGAGCTGCGAAACACCCAAAAGCGCCGCAAAAATGGTGCAAATCGACGAAATCACAGACCAGATGGCCGACGCCTTCATCGCCGAGCAGGAGCGTAGGCAAGCCGCAGCCGCCGCCTCCGCCCCCGCCGGCGCCAACCGCGGCGCGGCCCTGCCCCCCGGCCACGCCCTGCTCTCCGGCAAGACGGCCGACGAGATCCTCAAGGACCTGAACAAGTCGCCGCTCTTCATGACGGAGCTCGAGGAGAACGACGACCTCGCCGCGCTCCAAGCCCTCGCCTACGAGGGTACCCCGCGGGAGAACGCCGAAGACTTCAAGGAGCGCGGCAACGAGCGCTTCCAGACGAAGCAGTTCTCCGACGCGAAAGAGTTCTACACCAAGGGCATCGACATCCTCGCGGCGCAGGAGCGCGCGCGCGCGCGCGGCGAGAAGACGTACCGCACGCAGAAGGTCACCGAGGCCGACAAGCCCGGCGACGCGGACGTCGTCGAGGAGAAGGAGACGGAGGTCGAGGACGACGAGGAGGAGATCGCGAAGCAGAAGGCCGTGCTGGAGAGCCTGTACGTCAACCGCGCCGCGTGCCAGCTGGAGCTGGGCAACTACCGCTCGTGCTGGATGGACTGCGGCTTCGCGCTGCGGCTGAACCCCAAGAACCTGAAAGCTTACTACCGCTCGTCGCGCGCGCTGCTCAAGGTCGAGCGCATCGCGGAGGCGGACGACGCGTGCGCGCGCGGGATGGCGATCGACCCGGAGAACAAGGCGCTGCAGGCCGTGGCGCGGGACATCCTCGCGGCGGCGGAGCGGTACGACGCCAAGGCGAACCGCGAAGCCGAGAGGTTGGCCAAGGAGAAGCGGCGGGCGATGCTGCTCAAGGCGGCGCTGGCGGCGCGGACGATCCGCACGCGGGAGACGGCGCAGCCGCCCGAGATGGAGGACGCGCGGATGCGGCTGGTGCCGGACGAGGACGACGCCGCGAGCAGCCTGAGCTTCCCGGCCGTGTTCCTGTACCCGGTGCACCTGGAGAGCGACTTCATCAAGGCGTTCAACGAGCAGGAGTGCGTCGCGGACCACCTGGCGTACATCCTGCCGGTGCCGTGGGACGAGGAGCGGGCGTACACGCCGGACGGCGTCGAGTGCTACATGGAGACGGTGAAGGGCGGGCTGGTCAAGGTCGGCAAGAAGGCGCCGCTGCTGAAGGTGCTGAGCGGGGGCAACGTCGAGGTCGTGGACGGTATTGTCAGGTTCTACATTGTGCCTGCGTCCAAGGCCAAGGGCTGGATTGAGGAGTTTAAGCTGAAGAAGGCGGCGGAGAAGAAGTAGACGGCTACAACCATTTGATGATGCAAGGTAGAGAGGGGAAAACGGGAAATCACGATTGGTATGACGGCAGAAAAATCATTGGCGTTGGCTTTGGTTATTAGATACTTTTTCATCAAAATCATCAACACTCCACAATCAACCTCACCCACCCCTGAGTACATTGGAAATCGTCGTGAGACCTGAGTCGTCCTAGTCTAAACCAATCCCCGGCCCCCAAGTCCACAAAGAAAAACATTACAATTGCGCGAGCGAAAGCAAGGAATCTACAGTACTTATTTTCTTTTCATATCATCAACCAGTCTCTCCTGTTCCCATGCTAGCTTACGCCGAAGTGGCTCTCCGCCGTTTGCTGCGGTGCGTATCCTGGCCGTCCACGTCGCTGAGGTACCCAGGCTCCTTCCGCGGGGCAGTCCGAAGCGTCATGAGTCCAAGGGCAGCGTTCTGCTCGGCAATCTCGGCGTCAGATTCGTCCTCGCGCCGCTGCTCCGACACGTAGCTCAGAGCCGGGCTGCTGCCGTGAGTGCTCTCGCCGCTGTCACGGCCTCCGTCGCTCTCGTCGTGGTCAATGGGCCGCTTGTGCCACAGCGAACGCGGTGCGGTGGTGTGTCTGTTCAGCGGGGTGAATCGAGGAACGGCGCTGAGGTAGGGGTGGGGTGAGCGGTAGCTCTCGTCGACCAGACGGTACGGCTCGGCAGGGCGATTGGCAGGCGTCCAGCCAGATGTGGGAGGGGGCGGATGGCGCAGTGGCGGCGGCGCCGGGTGAAATCCGTAGCTGTAGCTGACGCTGTCCGAGCCGTTGCTTGAGGCCGAGTCGGGACATGAGCGGGCGTCTCCGTCCGTATCGCTGTATGGGCTCATCAAACGAGTGTTGAGGCGGAGTCGTCTATCGTCTCGCAGAGGACGCATCGGCCGGTGATCGATGCTGGGCAGGTGGTTCAAGCCGACAGAAGGGAAACCGTGGTGTTGGACTTTCCGAGAGAGGTCGGCTTCTCTGATAGCATCCTCGACAATGCGGTGGTCGATGACCATGCGTCCGTAGTCCGGGGACCCGGGAGGGATGCATATGGACGGGAACGAGGGTCCAAATATCGGGATCAGGGCGCCCGCAATGTTGTAGCAAAAGGTGGCGCACACGGCCTTGGCACACTCATATGGCATCCAGTATCCTGTTCTCATTAGCACGAAACTGAACCGTGGGAGACCAAGTCATCTTACCCTGCGCAGCAATAGCACCGCCCGTGATGCTGTGGGTGATGTCTTTGAGGCCGGGGTTGAGGCTCAGCATCTTGGCTGGTACAGTCTGTCACCTGTTAGCTGCGTCCCTGCAATGAATATGAAGAAGCTCACCTTTGAATACTTGCAGCACTTGAAAAACGGAGTCATGCGAACGAGACCAACGTTGTAGTCCCACATGACGGTGAATTCGTTATCCTCTCCGGGGACCTTGAACTCGTACTTGAAAACTAAGGGGTTCCGTCAGTAAAAGGGCAAGTATTGAGTACGCAAGGCAACTCACCCTCAAAGCTTTCCCGGCCAGTCTTCTCGAAGAAGTCTTTCTTGCCGCTGTTGTAGGGGATGTGGGCGCAAGACTCTTGAATCCGGCCGAAAGGGGTGACGCGGAATCTCATCACCTCTCTTCGGCTTAGCTCGTCAACGCTTTCGAACGGGTAATACTTGATGACGCCTCTCGGCTTGTACTTGGACATCGGGACCGGGTCCTTGGACATCTTGAGCTTTGGGATGACTGGGCAGTCCAGGTAAGGCGGCGAGGGTCTGTCGGCGTAGCAGCTTCCCGGCGAGGACATTGCTGGACTTGGAAGGAACCGAGGAGCAGGAAGCGGCCCCGGGGACGATGGGTTAAGAAGAGAAGAGACGGAAAGCATCTTGCCGGCCTGTTTGTAAAGGGCGAAGGATGTCTTGGAAGCGGTGTATTGCTGCGATGCGGGAAAAGGGTTCCTTCCTGAAGAACAGGCGGCCAGGCGGAACTTGTTCCCTAAAAGGGGTGGGAAAGATGGGAGACTTAAGACAAGTCCTGCAGGAAGAAGCGAGACTTGTTGAGAAAGACGGGCAGACAACACCCTCAGGCTTTTCCTTTGGGCAATCGACAAACACTGAATGTCTTCGTTCCGGGGGTTGGGCGCCTCACCGTCCACGGACGTGCAGCACGCTGGCAAAAGTTTTCCAGGACAAGGGGCCCGAGATTGTCGTCTTTCTTGAAGGGACACGCATCCAGGTTCTGCAACGGAGCTTGCAGTCCAGTACGGGGGCTCTCGGAGGAAGAGGAGGATGGGGGCTTACTGCCTGAGTTTCGACGCTCTCGGTGCAGATTTCTTTGTCGTGGTGTCTTGGAATCGACCTCTCAGCATCCAAGGCTCCGTTTGTGCTCGGCCACCGCTTTTTCTTTTGCCGTATCGAGGTGAAGCCACGAAGTGAGAGATGATGGGTTTGATAGAGAAAGGAGGAGGCAACGTCGAGCGTCGACTGGCCGTGGCCTAATATGTTTCTTCCAAGTAACTGTCGACGAGTTCAGGTTTGATCAAGTGATGTTACGTCGAGAAGTTGTGAGATTGTGTGTGTTTTTGGCCGCAAAGTTACGGGATGTATCGTCTCGGTAGTGGAAGACCGGATGTGCCAAACGGCCCCGGGGAAGCTTCCATGCAGCGGTCCCCGCACCTCTGCCAAGAAGGCTGGAAATGGTTGAAGAAGCCGTGTCATTGGAGGATGGTCAGATGCGGGAGTGAGAGACTTCCGTCTTGCTGAGCTCACACCCCATGACCGCTGTAGGCCTGAGATCGAGACTAGGCGGGTTTCATCAGATGCCACCAAGTCAAGTGCTGGTCCGAAAGGGGCTTCACAGCAGACTTCGCTGCTCATTTTGCAGAGGCATCAGAGTCACTGGACAGTTTGCCAGTGCAAAACAGCGGCAGCGACCAAACAGGCAAGGGCATGTGTTTGGAGGCGCACGGGGGTGGATTCCTCAGAGTGGGCTCGCGGATAGCTGCATAGAGTGCCATCCGGCCATTGAACCTATATGGTTGTTCGAGATGGTGGAACAAAGCTGGTCCTCCTGCTACGTTGAAGATCTCAGGGCAACGTCAACTTGACTCGACACACGTGGATCATATTCTCTCCAGAATTTGACGGCCAAATGATGCTGTCGATGTTGGGTTGTGGATGCATTGGATCGTGATTTGCCATCTCATCCGGGCATCAAGAGCTCTGGCCCCTTTTCAACGAATACCATACAGCTCATTTTATGCAATGATGCTGGCTGGTCTTTCGTCAGACCGCTAGAGCCGGGGCCACTTCCTTTGTGGCCAGCCTATGTGCATATCCGTAGTCAAGCCAATGTCCTTCGTCAGATATTCCAAGGCCATTCGAGAAGTCTGGTATGATAGCACGTATGTATCGCTGCCATTAGGGAGGGGTGGTCGCAGCTGTCACCTTAGGGTCCTTGTCCCCCCACGAGCTTGCAGGCGTACAAGCACAAGAAAAATGTCCGATGGGAAGCACAAGAAGCCGCTCCATCTGGAAGTACAACCCACACTCTTGCGTGCGTAGACTTATCTTCAAGAGGTCATAGCGTTTGGGTTTCCCGAATGGATGTGTTCTTGGGTAAAGTGGGAGCAGATGGTTTCGAGTAATGAGCGGGTTGGGTCTGGACGACGTTCTGGAAGCCGGGACCAAAAGTTGGTAATTCTCCTGCTGGCCTTCGCGCTTCTCAGCCGAGTTGCTGCAGTGACGCTGGGAATAGCATCAACTCGGTAGGTTGAAGAATGGACAGCGGCATTGGTCATGGTCGAGTCAACGACCCCTTGCCTAGCGCTGCGTTAATACCTGGTTAGGCATTAAGTTGATGCGGCTTCCCGCGCACCGCTACTTTCAATAAAAGTCGACCCCATCGCGGTCGCGAATCCCTGGCCAAGCGTCGTTGCAAACGGAGATATGGCGAGCTGAATGGGGCCGCTTCTCAACGAAATAGCCAAGTCGCATAGCAGGGACAGGGGCAAGAGCACGACCACCAGTGATCGAATCCTTGGCATGGAAAGGCGAACTGGCACTTGGGCGTTTGACCAGATTTCCCCATCTTGATGGTTGATGGGAAATGGGTGAACCCCACCAGCTCCTCACGAACGCTGCCGCGTTTGGACGCCACGGCTAGGTCATCCGGCAGGGTTTTTTGAGGCTCCTGTAGTTGGGCAAGAATCCAAAACGAGCAGGCTACGGGTTGTGAAAGAATAACTGACAACTATGCCATTGCAGTTTCAGATGGAGCATAAGCTGTCTCGGTGACACCGCAGATAGTGACAGGAGAGAAGTGGCGAGGTCGCCATGCGCGGTGCGACGCAAAGAGTGATGCAGTGGCGGCTGTACGCATCGACTCCGGAAGAGTTTTTACTCTTTTGCCATGCAGACGACGGGAGCTGGTAGCACGCCGCGTGTGTGCAAAGCGTGGTTGTGTAGCTTGGGCGGGCGGGATAACAGCTTCACATTTTCTCGCAGCGCGGCCAAAGACGAAGCCAGCCGCTGCTCATGTGTCTGTCTGTGACGGGAAACGAGGCCGCGCGGGAGATGTCTCTCGTGTCCCGAAGCCGGACGAACGATGATCGGCAACGCTCTGTCAAGGAGGATGGACCTCTCGAATCCCAATGCTTTCGAGGCTAGCCAGCCGTCGGGGAGATGAGGTCTAATGTAAATCCTTGTCGCTGCGAAGAGATCAGATCAGGCGACCAGCCAACACCAGCAATTCGAAGGGTAAGGGTTGTCCCGCCACCTGAGTGAAGACAGCGAAGCTTAAGTGATGATATGCGGAGAGACGACGAATGGTCCGGTGGTACTGACCTGAGGAGGCGACAGCGTTGCCTCACTTGGTGCAACCACACATCCAACGGTTCTACGAATACCGCTCGCCCTCGATGCAAACTCGTCGTGGCCGCCGCTGCACCACTGCTCCGTGGCACTGCATCGGAAGGAGAAATAAGTGCGTGGAGAAGTGAGAGCGTTTCGTGTGATGTTGAGAATATCTCCGAGAGGTCATACGTGAGAGACGACGACGCCAAGAGACTCACGTCTTTAGGTGTGTGCTGGGCGAGGGGTTGTACGACAGAAGCTGTCATGTCACCGTCGAGGTCTTTGCGGCAGAAACTGAGGTGAGGCTTTTGGTGTGTTTGAAGGGAGGCCGGGAAGCATTAACGTTGCGTGGCAGCCCGTCATCCCTCATCACCCTCAGCCAACCTCGGCGGGAAGGAAGACCCTTAGATAATCACCGGGAATCACCTTCTCATCCCATTCAACCACTCACTTCCCAAAACGCTCACATTTCACGGGTCGCACATCCCTTCCTCCCGAACCATTTCATGAACTGATGGCCCCTCATCCTCTCCGTCGGCCCGAGTTTGATTGCGCTTTGGACTCCGGACGCCGTGCATCTTCTCTGAATAGGGCAAGACGTCGGGTAGGTGTAACTCGAGGACCTGGCAAAGAGCCTCTTCAACCGCATAGTCGATGCCTAAGCCACTGCTATTCAACTTATGATTGAGGATCTCAAGCTTTGGGCACTATGCAACTTTTCTGGTCGTTGCCGCGTAACTGCTCACGGCGGGGAGCACGTCGGGTGCACTCAACGCCAAACCTCTCTCTGCATGTGGGCAGGGAGGGGAGCGCATCGCGTGGTTCGAGGAATGCAGCGTGTCGCCAAGCGGCTCGACTCCTCCCCAAACCGCCACAAAGTTGATGAGGATAGAACTACCGTCTACGCATGCCTTGATAGAAATGTTTTGCGAAACAAAATCCTATTTCGGGGCCCATCGTGTTTCGATGCGTTATCAGGCTCGCGTCAGAACACACGAGCATTTGTGCGGTGGTGGTGTCTCACCCAGCTGAATTCCGCTGCCCATCCCTTTATCGAGGTGAACATTCCTCGCGATCCCCTCAAAAGGATGGCTATTTCTCATTTAGAAAAGACGGGAAAACTCTATCTGCTTCAAGTGGTGCTTCTTTCTCCATAATCCTGGGCCCAACTGGTATTGGGTCTGTGCAAAATCCCCATCCATCTCCAGTCATCATGATGCAGCCCATGTATGCCTACCACAACCACGCGAGGGCGTTACATGCGGCCACGTTCTTACTCGTTCTTCTGTTTATTCTGATTCAGTTGGTGCGAAGTCGTCAGGACGCCTACGAAATCATTGATTCGGACCCCTTGGTGCCGGTGCTCAAACCACAAAAGGCGAGTCCGACGACGAAGAAGACCGATACTGACACATACCTGAGAGTGCTCGCCGAGAGGCATGGCCTCACACGAAATGTTTCCCTGTTTTCTCGGAGAGTCCGGGCCGTGCCGGAAGCTTCAAGCCGGCGCTCCATGACAAACCTCCAAAAGGTATTTGCGGATGGCGACTTTGTGGACATCAACTGGGACGACAAGGACCTGCCCCTAGACAAAGACGGAGATACAAGTTTGCCCGTGGCAGCCAGCATCTTCCCCAACGATGTCGATGCGTCCGACTTGCTGTTTGGCGTCTCGACGACGTATAACCGGCTTTCGCATGCCAACGACTCTCTCATCAGGGACTGGCAGCGATGGCTTACAGACGGACACGGCAACTCAAACGGAGCCAGCGTTATTGTCGCGCTCTACAACACGTCCATCCGCGAGGCCTGGCAGACGCACGACAAGTTCAAAAACACCGGCATCGATGCGACGGTGTTGATGCTGGACGACGACTTGGACAAGGTCTCGAGGCACTTTGAAATCGTCGACATCCTCCTGGAGGTCAACAAAGCTCTGGTCAGCGACGGTCAGACAAGGAAGTATCTTGGACTGATTGAAGACGATATCTTCTTCCCGACTCTAGGACAGCTCATCTCCAAGCTTTCCCAGTTCAACGCCCGCGACCCTTTCTACATCGGGCTGCCAAGCGAACGCCCAGACTGGTCGGTTGAGGACGAGGAAGCAGTCACCCACGGTGGCGGGGCCGTGTTTTTCACACTGCCGGCTGCGAAAATCGTTTCTGAGCTTCCTTGCCTCTCGCCCGACAGACCGCCATTCGCAAACACCACCACCTGGGACGGCGCCCTCCACGAGTGCGTGACGAAGAACACCGATATGCCCCTCCACGTCCTCTCGAGCTTTTACTCCCCGCGAGATGCCCTGTATCACATGCAAGCGCCGACATACGACCTGGGCATCTCCCCCTTGAGTCTCCGACACTCTCAGTCCCGCCACCATTTCAGCCCCAGCAGAGGCCACCTCGTGACCTCGGTCTGCGGCGAGGCCTGCTTCCTGCAGCGATTCCGCTTCGCGGACGATTGGGTGCTAGTTAACGGATACTCGCTCACGCACTACTGTGCAGGTTTCGAGGTCGAGCCCATGTCAAGTGGTGCGGTTCTCCAGGGGGCCATGCAATATGGTCTGGAGGCGGAGCTGCCGCTCGGGGAAGGGCTTGTGCTCGATGAGAGAGATGAGCCCAAGGAAATCATCACGTGGAGGGGCACAAGAAACGTTTGGTCGTTTTTGGATGCCGTTGTCGGGGATGAGGGGGAGGTGTTGCAGATGTATGTGAAGAAAGGAGGTTTGCGTGAAGTGGATGACGAGGAGCATGAGGAAGATATTTTGGATTCTGTCATTGTTTTGGTATGGGAGTCTTAGGTTATTGCAGTCATAATGAGCACACTTCTGTGACGAAAACGGTTGTTTGTGTCACACTCGATGGTGCAATCGAGGTGCAGGCGTTTGCCTTCGTAGACTTCGTGAAGGTCCATGTTGGGGCTCTCGGTTTCCGCAACCCACTGCCAGGGAAGTTTTGAAGCTCTGAGTAGTCAGCTTGCATGCGGCATCGTTGTTTCTGAACAGTGTTGTTGGTTGTGGCTTTCGGCAGTTGGAAAGATGGAGATTGTCATAACACATAGCATATGGGATATGGGCCCGGAGGGGTCATCCGTGCTTCGGGGCTCCGCACGCGGCGGCCGGCCCCACTCCGACCAGCCACCGAAGGAAAGACCCAGCCACAACGCCGGACAACAACAAGCCTCCCGACTTTTTTCTTGCTCAAAGGATCCCAGGATCGTGGAGAGAAGAAAGAGACGTCACCACGTGGGAACATCGCAACGGCTTCGCCGCAAGCAGCGTCACCGCCGGGTAAACGCGCTTCGTCAAACCTGTCAAACTCAAAAGACACGCCGCAAAAGCGTGGCAAAGCCGGAACAGACAAGGACGCTAGCTAATAGGGGGACACACGAGGTGCAAACGGTCACCGCGGACGTCATGTGATGAGCGGTGTGGTTTGGGAAGTCGGGCGACGGGTGGCGGGCAGAGTTGGTGACTGGTGGATTGATGTTGGACAGCGCAGATTGCTGCGACATGCAACGGCCCGGTAGGAGAGGCGGGGGTCCTCCAAGCAGTGAGATTGAATTGGCATATGCGTGTCACGATAGGGAAACGTATATGCGCGTGATGGCGGGTAAAATGTACGGGCGATGACGAAAGTCGATCAGGATCGCGATTGAAGAGGGGGCAGACCGTGCTGTTGTTCGAATGTGGTTGGGTGGGCGAGCGTTCGGTCTGTTGGACCATGTTGTCGTGCGGTTGAGGGACAGCGGGGTGTCACCGCCGATTCGGGTCGGTGAGCAAGCGGCGGGGACGGTGAGGCCGGAGGAGAGAACGAGTGTGTGTGGGCAGGGATCATGGATGGAGAGGTCGGCATGAGGATGGCAGATTTGGCCAGCAGATTGAATACCCGCCGCAAGCGCATGCAATGGATGTGCTTATTGTGAATTGGCAGAACCGCCTTGGAAATTTACCAGATTGGATCCCGGGATAGGGTAGTGAGTGAGGCGCAATGTTTCCGCAGGATTGCTAAAAACTGACAGAGAGGCTGAAAAGCGTAGCATGACAGAACCTTGGCTGTTGGATTTCTTTCCGAGTTGGAATTAGGGTTCATGCGTGCAACCCACAGGTGCCAGATCGTGTTAGCGCAAGCATTGTCGTTGATGGCGTGGGACTTTTGGAGGTTGGCAAGTTGGTTTCGGTATCCCACTTGCGAGGCTGAGATAGCAAAACATAATGGGCGCGATTGAAGGCTGAAAGTGAGATGTGATGATGCGATAGCAAAGATAGCGTCTAGACAAAAGGGCGAAGAAGGAAGTCGGATCCCCAGGCCGGGTGTCGTTCTGGGGGTGGACGTTGCGGCACAGTCGGAGCGGAGAGGGATGCAGATGCGACGGTCTGCCGGTGAAGATTTGGCCAGCAGCTGCACTGAAGCGGCAAAAGCAACAGAAGCATCTTGGCAGGATCCCGGACCTTTGCGACAGCGTCCTGCTTGGATGTCAGACTGAGGTCGGGTGCTGCTGAGTTTGATCTGCCCACCCAATGGTTATCCAATAGGCAGCGCGGTCCGAAGCGAAAATGCAACGAGATTATCTAATCTGATCGGCAGGCAACTCGTGCTCGGGAAGTGTTGCACTTCTAAAAGTCTTTTCCAAACGGACGACGCCTCGGGTTTCCCTTTGTTTTGTTGCCGACATTTCCATTTCCGCCGTAGCCCGCAGCTTGTTCCTGGCAGCGCACGGCCGCGACTGGCCCCCCCTCTTGATATCGACGACAGCGACCTTGCAGGGCTGCTTCGGCACGATGGTTTGGAAGTGGACTAGTGGAAGCCTTTGGTGACATTACCAGTGGAAAGGGACTGGAGGCCTTCTTCGCTGGCGCTACCCGTACGAGCCGCCGCCAGTAGCTTCAATCTCGCGACCTCGATCTGGCTTGGCCGTCCGTGGCCTACAGCTTGCCTGTCTTGGTGACATGTTGACGAAGCCATATCCTGAGCTGTGCGTTTAGAGTCCCTGAGTACCCCTCATTATCAAGTTGAGAGAAGAATGGCACTTCAGCGTCTTCAGAATTGAAAAGCACGTCAGTGTAGGCAAGGCAGTTGGGTTGTATGCCGGCCTGGCCTGCTGCGGCCTACTCGCGTTGTCTAGCTGCATCAAAAGTGCACCCGTCAGATGCACACATCTGCCATCTGGCTGCGGGCTGCGAGTCAAACTCGCCTCCCGGCAAGCCAAGAAGCCTAGGGAGGTATTCTTAGGAGGCAAGGTACGATTGCAGCGTCCGAGCTACTGGGCTGCCTGCATGCTGCAAGCTGCAAGAGGGCTGCACGTTGCAGCCAGTGCCTTGGATCGCCGGCTGCCGAGTCCCTCATTAACGGGGGCAGCACACCCACTGGATCGCCCCGTCAGGTACAGAAGTGCATCGGTCTCGGGACGTCGGCCAGTAGTATTGTTTGCATTTGTAATGATGTACTGACCGCGACGGAGTCACTACTTGCAAGGCTTACCGCTACTCCGTAGTCGAGGGGGATGAATTGAGTAAGACATTCGGAGGAGCTGCAGTGGTGATGATGTTTACGAATACAGGCTCAGGTGGACCGAGTCAAGAATGTTGCCCCATCTTGTTTGGCACGGACGGTCAGTCAATTGGGTGCGCGCACACACAGAGCAGAAGAAGAGAGAGAAGTCAAGCCATCCTGGGTCCCTGAAAATAGCTGAAGGTAACAATTGACGAGCGTGCTGGATGGGTGGATGGATGGATGGATGCACCAACGCACCCGAGCACAGGGTTAAGGGAGGCAGGCCTAGGCTGACCATGTTCGATGTCATCGAGCCTTGCTGGGGTTTTTCTATGGAGGCCCGAGGGGGACCATCTCTCTCTGCCAATTGACCAGCAGAAAGAAAGGCTTTTCTGATTTCTCACTCGTTTTGCACGCCTCGTTACTGGCAGAGGGCTCTTCAAGGCCGTCATCGCCCACCCGTCCAACGCACAGCTGTGGCTCCCACCCCCTGGAAGTGTCCACACCAACCTTGGAAGTCCATTAGCGTCCTGCGCGGCCCCAGCCAGCCCAGCAGCTTTCCCGTCCCCAAGCGAGACAGCCGGCTGGCCAAACAAATGCTCCCAAAAAACGCGATTGGCAACTGCCAACTGCACACCATACACACCAAACACGCCCGAACTACCGACATCACACTACGGCCTGAGAACCACCACGTCGGACACATCGGCCAGACGACTTTACACCTAGCATCCGAACATTATATGCCAACTAAAAGCACACTTACGACAAGGTTCCGTCCCGTACCGACGACAAGGCAGGGCCGCACTACACTAGCAATCTAGCTCCCACCACGCCCCCTCCGACACGGAGAACACCTCGAGCAGCAACACCAGACACCAGAGCAGAGCCACCCCACCAAGTCCACTGTCCACAGTCCACAGTCCACTCACACCAAACTCGCCTCTTCCCTGTCGCCTGCTGCGCTGCTTCTTGGTCCTGTTTCTGGCTCCCGACCCAGTCGTTTTTCCTTCTTCCTGCCGCCTTGGGCTAACTGCCACCGGCATCGGTTGGCACCTTGACTGAACAGCCATGAGCCTGAGAAAGCCCTCTGGCCACAAAAGCAAGCCCGCGGCGCCTTTTCCTCCCGACCCTGATGCCGATACGGTTGCCTTGCCTCTAGCCACTCTGCCTCTTGCATCTGCATCTGCATCTGGTTCCACACACGACATCGACACCTCAAGGCCGTCCACACCCTCCTCATCGACCCCTCCAGTCGCAGTAGACGACCCATATAACACAACCCCCCGCTACCAACGGTCCAACCCGTCTACCCTCCGAAGCCGTCCCTCCGTCCTGTCGAGCGCCGCCGAACATGCTGACGATACGAACGACCCGGCCCAAGAATCTCCCTCCCCGAATCTAGACGACGGCCCCATGCCTTCGAAACCCTCCCTCCTGCGCTCCGCGCGCAACGACGCTCCGTCCTACGGCGCCGTCTCCAACGACCCGAGTCGCAATGTGTCACCCACCGGGAGTGACTCCCGGACGGGGAACTCACATCCCCTACGTTATGTCTCCGATACCACCAGGTCCGCCTCGTCAAGGTATTCCGCCGCCTCAAGACAAAGCTCCCGTCTGTCAGAGGACGTCGACGCTGCGGCTCTAGCCACTGGCCTGGACGGCCGCTTCGGAGTGACCCAGACCACCGTAACAACAAACATGCTCGAAGATGCAAAGTCAGATGCGGCCGGCGAGGAGGTGGACTATGACGACCTCTCTGGCAGCGAGCCCGACGATGATCCTGTGGATAACTCGCCGCACGAGGTCGTACGCGCATCTGTGCCCCCAACAGACAATATCACCTTGTCCATAAGCACCCCGAGGATGTGGACATTGTCTGTATTGTTTTCAGTACTCGGTTCTTCCACCAACTTGTTTTTCTCGTTACGATACCCTAGCGTTGCTATTACGCCCGT
Organism: Colletotrichum endophyticum; assembly: GCA_027406105.1. Lineage (NCBI taxonomy): Eukaryota > Fungi > Ascomycota > Sordariomycetes > Glomerellales > Glomerellaceae > Colletotrichum > Colletotrichum endophyticum. The sequence continues at coordinate 2,521,237 of JANVYF010000005.1, forward strand.
CATCGCCCTGCTGCTTGTTCACCCGCTAGCTCTCATGTGGGACTACTTTCTCAAGTTCCCAAGCGACCCCCCGGAAGAGTTTGTCGATGGGGTTCTTCAGCCTGACGCGGACGGCGGATCACCCCCGAAGAATCGACTGACGCGGCTGCGCAGGTGGCTGGCGCAAGGCCGGTGGAACGAGAAGGAGCACACCTGTGTCTATGTGAGCAGCAATGTGTCCTTCGGTTTTGCCTTTGCGACCGATGTCATTGTCGAGCAGTCCATGTTCTATAAGCAAGAAGCGACCATCCCCTACCAGCTGCTCCTCATTCTTTCAACCCAGATTCTCGGATATGCCTTTGCCGGCCTGACGCGCCGTTTTTTGGTGCGACCCAGCGGCATGATCTGGCCGGGTACTCTCATGTCGGCCGCCATGTTCGGAACTCTTCACAAGGAGGAGAACAAGATTGCAGACGGATGGAAAATTTCGAGGTGGAAGTTCTTCTTCATTGTGTGGTTTGGCGCCTTTGCCTTCTACTTCCTGCCCGGCCTGCTGATGCCATGCCTGAGCTACTTCAATGTCATCACCTGGATTGCGCCGAAGAACGTCGTGGTCGCCAACCTCTTTGGCGTTGTTTCCGGCCTGGGTCTCTTCCCGTTGACCTTTGACTGGGCGCAAATCACGTACATCGGCTCGCCGCTTCTAGTACCCTTTTGGGCCGCCATGAACGTTATTGGCGGACTGGTTATTGTCATGTGGCTCATCGCCCCCGTCGCTTACTACGCCAATCTGTTCTACTCGTCCTACATGCCCATCTTGTCATCTTCCGTATTCGACAACACGGGCAACGTCTACGATGTTAGCAAAATCTTGACGTCCGAATTTCTCTTCGACAGAGAGGCCTATAGCAAGTACAGCCGAGTATTCTTGCCCATTACGTATGTGCTCAGTTACGGTGTACAGTTCGCCGCTCTGGCGGCGCTGCTGACACACACCTTCTGCTGGCATGGCAAGGACATACTGAACACCTGGAAAACGGCTCTTCAGGAGGCCCGAGATGAGGGACAGGTCTACCAGCCCGTGTCCAGCGGCCCGCCCGAGAGCATAAGACCACAGAGATCATTCAACAGCAGCGGAGGCCTCTCGAGATCATCCTCCAGCCCGGATGGCTTCCTTTTCAAAGAGGATGTGCACTGTCGGTTGATGAACCGGTACAAGGACGCGCCCTTGTGGTGGTACATGGTGACTTTTGTATCCATGCTGGCGGTTGGCATGTTTGTGGTCGAATTGTGAGTGTCCTTTGGCGATGTGTAGAGCACCATCTAACCTTCATAGCTACCCCATCCATCTGCCGTGGTATGGTTTACTCCTGGCGCTGGGCATTTGCGCCGTCTTCTTCATCCCGAACGGCATCATCATGGCTGTCACCAACCAGCACAGTAGCATCTACCTCATCTGCCAGCTCGTGTGCGGTGTCGTATTTCCTGGACGTCCGATTGCAAACATGGTGTTTGTAACTTACGGGTACATTTCGTCTGCACAGGGCATCAAGTTTGCCTCTGATCTGAAGCTGGGCCATTACATGAAGATTCCCCCACGAATCATGTTCACCGTTCAGATGGTTGCGACCATCGTGTCGTCCCTGACACAGATCGGCGTGCTCAACTGGATGTTTGCCAAGGTGAAGGGCATCTGCACATCGGAAGCGGTCAATGGCTTCACGTGCCCCATCGCGAGGGTGCACTTCAACGGCTCCATCCTTTGGGGCGTGGTCGGCCCGGGCGAGTTCTTCGGGCCGAATGCAACCTACCGCGGGCTGGTCTGGTGCTTCGTCATCGGCGCCATCATGCCGATTCCTCTGTGGCTGTATAGTCGCAAGAAGAAGCACAGCATTGTGCGCAAGATCAACCTGCCAGTCGTCTTTGGCTCCATGGCATGGATTCCACCGGCGACTGGCCTCAACTTTTCTGTCTGGGCGGTGGTCTGCTATGTCTTCAACTACTTGATCAAGAGGAGGAAGAGTGCGTGGTGGGCCAAGTACACGATGACCATGAGCGCAGCATTAGACTCCGGCCTGGCTTTCGGCATTGTCGTCATCTTCTTTGGCTTCATCTACCCGGGACACATGAAGGGCTTCAAGTACTGGGGCACCGAGATCTACAAGAAAGGCTGCGACTGGCAGGCCTGCTCGTACAACACGGTGCCAGAAGGGTCTCACTTTGGCCCCGACAAGTGGTGATTATTGTTTTTTTGACGAGATGTAATGACACGACATGACACGACTTTACGGGTGTGCAAATATTGGATGTTGAACGATTCGCATTGCAAGCAAGCATGATTAGAAAGGCATGATTAATTCAAAACTTGGGAAGAGGTGGAGTTCTTGGTCGCCTGCCGGGGATCTAATTGGATTACCCCACGGGCTTTGCTTTCGCGCATATAGATAGAGCAAAAGTCGTAGATGGCCTTGCATTGGGTAATTGATATTGGGTCTGCTTGACTCAACCAATGTGGCGAGCTTTTTTTACTTGCATGCAAACTTGTGAGTCTTTTGTCTGAGTCAGAGCCAACGCGATGACTCTTAGGTTGCAGCTGAGACGCGGGAAATCGGCTTCAGCTTCGTGCTCCCCGCAACGAAAAGGCCTCATTCTCTGATTGACTGGAAAACGACTGTTGGCGGTCGCAGTTACCGACCTTCTCGAAATGGACAAGAGGAACGGGTCGGCATCAGAATCCTTCCATGTAAGATGCCCCGGGCCCTGTTGGTTTCTGGCAGGCAACACGATTAGACCTGAGTGAGTCAATTGGTTCCTGGACGGACAGGGCCGGCCCTGGCTGATGTCAGCTTGCTTTCCGACGGCCTTCACCTCCGTTGGGTTGAACTGACCTTTTACTGGTTTGGCCAGTGAGCTGGAGTGAGATTTGCTGAATCTGGCATTGGAGATCTTGCGCCCGCGCGGATGAGGTGCGATTGCGAGGTTTCATGGGTATGGGAGGATTCGAGATACCCAGGGGTCTGCCACCAGGGGAAATTATCCAACAGATATGATATTGGACGTATTAAAAAGGTGATTGCCTCGTAGCCCGATGAAAGTGAAGAAGTCACCCAGAGTTTCAGTCACACTTCATCCTTCCCGTCTCATCTCACAACGCCAATTAGCGCAAACCATCTCAACCTCCAACTCCGTAAACTCAATTGAACCGTCATCGCGAGCGACAGCAACTGGAGTTCATCTCAACACATCAACAATCTCATCAATCCCACAACCACAATCCAAACACCGCCAAAATGCCAACCCAAGCATCCCACCTCCACACGCTCCTCCGCTCCACAACCCACCCCCTCCTCCTCCGCACCCTCATCCCCTCCGACGCCGCCGCCATCTCCGCCGTCCTATCCAACCCCGAAAACACAAAATTCGACCCCCACGCCTCCGCCATCTCCCCCGAGGTTGCCGCCAAGGTCATCGACCGCATGCGCGAGAGCGCCGCCGTGCCCTCCGTGCTCGACCCGGTCACAGGCAAAGTCGCCAGCGGCCCGGGCCGCGTCAACCTCGCCATCGTCCACATTCCCAACGCGGGCGATGACGAGGGCGTGGTCATCGGCCTCGGCGGGTTCGGCGGCATCAACGAGTCCACCTCCGACGATGGAAGCAAGCGGAGGGTCGCTGACGTGGGCGCCATGCTCAACCCGGAGTACCGCGGCAAGGGCTTCGCGACAGAGGCGATCCGGCTGGCGGTCGAGTTTGCGTTCAGAGGGGTCGCGGAGGGCGGGCTGCAGGTGGACGCGGTGAGTGCTACGATGAGCGAGAGGAACCTGCCCATGGTCGGGCTCGTTGAGAAGAAGTTGGGCTGGGTCGGGGTGAGGAAGGCCGGCGAGAAGGAGGGCGACGACGGTGAGATTTACTTTGAGGTTACGAAGGATACTTGGAGGAAGTGAGTCTGACGTTTTCATGTTGGTGTTTCGTGATTTTGGAATGGGATGAGGGTTGGCATGGGCTGGCCAAAGGTGCCCCTCGTCGTTGATTTGCGTTACGAGTTAAATGACTAGTAAATACAGACCACTGTTAAATGTCTGTTTGCTTCCACGACCTCTCGACTGGTGGATGGGCTGTAAGACACCGTCCATGTTTATATACCTCTCGTGTAACTCACCCAAAGACTTCAATGACCATGGCAGCAGATCACTGGGTCAAACCTGCCAGCCTTTGAAGACAGCTGCATAGCCAACAGTGAGGCCACGACTTGAACTTGGTACACAGAAAAACATTCACGAGTACAGAACAGTCTTTTTGTGACTAGCAATTGCAGTCTTGTATTGGTGATTTAGTGCCCGAAGGCTGTTAGCCCTAGCCGTATACTTTGAGTAGCAGCCTCCAGGCAATCACGACTAAGTATAATCCACGTCGAGTGAGGTGCAGCAGACACGCTCTAGTAGACAGTACGACCTTGGTGGTGCGTCCAGTTTCAGAGGAGCCGCAAGTGAAGCAAACGTTGACGAATCGACCAGCAGAACCCACGCCCTTGATCAGGTGTTGAACCGCCCCATTTTACCCATCACAGCCGCCACCGACCGGCGATGACGAAAAAGAAAACTCTCCGCCTGAGCCCGCGAGTGTTGAACGTGCCAGCCAGGCTAGTGCACAAGTTCAACATCTCACATCTAGGCTTCAGCCCGAACCTTCCTTCTCATCATCGTCATGGCGGCTGCGATGACGGGCAACACACTGACAATCTCACCCAGTCCAGCGTAGGCAGGGGGGATGGTGACCTTGTAGCGCTCGAGTACACCGGCTGCCAAAAGGATGGCAAGAACATTGTACACGGCTGACCACACAAAGTTGAACATCATGCGTCTGAAGCTGGAGCGGCTGACATCGAGTAAGAAGGGAATACCCTCCAGACCTGCGAGCAGAACCACATCCGCGGCCCCACGAGTAACATCGCTTGCTGAGGCGGCGCTGCCAAGCTGCACACCAACATCGGCCTGCGTGACTGCCACGGCGTCGTTGGTTCCGTCACCGACAAACATGACCAGCCTGCCTTCGGACATGAGCGAAGCAACATAGTCTCGCTTTTGGGCGGGGGTTCGCTGAGCGGCGACGTTGACAATTCCAACTTGCGATGCAACCGACTCAACAGCGCGTGTTTGGTCACCAGAAACGAGGTGAACGTTGATGCCGCGTCGACTGAGCTGGTTGACAACGCTGACTGCTTCGTTTCGGAGACGGGTGCGCAAACCGAAGACTGCAATGAGATTAGAGTCTCGAGTGGCCACCAGAAGGGTCATCCCGTCATCCTGTAGACGCTTGACCGAGGGCAAAGAGTCAACTTTAGCCCACGTTGGATTTCCCGCGCAAACTTTGCTTTCATTGAAGCTGGCTTCAACACCAGCGCCAGGAATAACCTGAGGGTTGGTGAGCTGAATTTCAGGGGAAGCCCGCTGTGCGAGATGCTTGGCAATGGCGACGGATACGGGGTGTTTGTTGCCTGCGACGAGAGCCTTGGTGATGGCACGGGCTTCGTCGTGATCAGAGACGAAGAACTCTTCTTCCTGGACGTCCAAGTCACCCTCAGTGATGGTTCCGGTCTTGTCAAAGACGACGTCAGTCACTTTGCGCGCCCGTTCTGTGCATTCGGCCGATTTAATGACGACGCCACCCTTCGCGGCGATACCTCCTGCAATAACTAGCACCATGGGAACAGCAAGACCAAGCGCGCAAGGGCATGACACGGCCAGAACAGCGACGGCGTAGGTAACGGCGTCAGCTACCGCTTTGCCTGCTGACTTTTTCGAAACCTTCAAGCCAATGACCACCCAGACAATAGTCACGACGACGGCAATGCTGGCCACAACAGGTACAAACCAACTGGCAATACGGTCGGCAATATCCTGAATCTTTGGCTTCGAGTTTGCCGCTTCTTCGACGAGTTCGGCAATGTCGGTGACGGTGTTTTTCCCCGGGAGACGGGTGAGTTGTGCCGTTAGTGTGCCTGATCCGTTGATGGTACCGGCGATGACAGTGTCGTGCTGCTTTTTGAAGACAGGCACACTCTCTCCAGTCAGCATGGATTCATCAACCTCGCTAGAACCACTCATGACTAGGCCGTCCGTGGGTACCGTTGAATGCGGAAGAACCTTGAACTTGTCGCCGTACTGAAGAAGGCGTGCATCAATTTCGACATCTTTGCCGTCCTCCACAATGACGGCAGAAGAAGCCTGGAGGGAGCGAAGGGAAACAGCCGCGACAGCACGAATGCGAGTATAGGCGGCGACGAGGCGACCAAGCAAGACGAGGGTGATTAGCAGAGTGCTGGTTTCGAAAAACTCTTTGACATCTGCCTTTGGGTTCGCCTGGCGCAAACCGAAGCCGACAACGGAGTAGACGTAGGCAGCAGTGATGCTGATGACAACCAACATGTCCATCTCAATGGTCCGGCTATGGATGAGGGCTGAGATGGCGGGCTTGTAGAATTCTGGCACAGCAATAAGCTGCACGAGTGTCGCAAGCACAAGGGAAGTAATTGAACGCGCTTGTTTGCTTACTTGCTCTTTCAGTGACTCCTCGCCAAACGCGAAGACTGTGACAGGTATGGTGAGGATGGCAGCCGCAGCTGTCTTGATCAACTGATCGTACATTCTCTTTCTTCCGCTTGCGACAGATGGGTCATCGCGGGGAGGAGCCAGTCCGTTGGACAGAGGGCCAATCTTTTCAAAAAGAGTTCGCGCGCCGATCACCGCTGGGTCGTATGTGACTCTGACCATCTTCTTGTCAATGATATTGACGTCGCTAACCCCGAGGATTGCAAGGTCGGCGAGTGCCTTCGCAGCTCCACCTGACGCGAGAATATCGAGCGCCTGGTCATCGCTAGACATTCGGGTACAGTGGAAGCCCGTGGCTCGCTCTGCGCTGCGTATGACATCTTCTGCCTTGCCAAAAGAGCTATCGAAGCCGAACTCTGCATTCCCCATAACAAAGTTGACGCGGACGCCAGACACGCCAGGGGCGGCTTTGAGAGTACGTTCGAGCTTGTTGCCACATCCAGAACAGGTCATGCCGTCGACGATGAGAGCGACGTGCTCCAATCCAGCACCTTTCTCGACATCAGCGCCATCGAATTGATGAAGCTGCTCCTTGTTGGCGGAGGGGAGATGGACATCGTGTCCGCTGCAGCAGTCGGACTGGTCGTCGCGGACAGGCTTAATTTCCATGTCATGATCGTGCGCAAGCTTCTTGCCACGTCTCTTAATTCCGTGGTGGTGATGATGCTTGTGCTGGCCGTGAGCATGGGCGGTCGTGTGGGCTTCGGTCTTCTCGCGGCGCTTCTTGACGGAGGTGGCAGCCGAGACGGGAGCGGCAGCGGCAGCGACAGTTTGCTGCTCGCTGCAGCAAGTGGTCGGCAGACCGCGATCGAGAATGCTGCGGCAGATGCAACGAGCCGACTCGAGATAGGCGCTGTACTGCTCAAAGGCCTTGGAAAGATGAGTGCTGCAAGCCGAGCCCTGGTGATGGCCATCTTTGTCGTGAGCATGCTTATGGTCGGCAGCGGCTACATTGAGAACGACATGAGTCTTGAGACAAACACTAGTCATGAGGTGTAACACGTACCGTCGTGGGCAGCGTCGTCGTCACAGGCCTTCTCGCATTCGACGGCAGCAGCGGCAAGGATACACTTTTCTGTGCAACGGAGTTAGAAGAGGACATGTCGAACCGGCACAGAGTGTATACCGTCGCAATGCTCTTCCTTTGAAGTGCAGCATTCGAGTTTCACGGAACGACAAGTCGAGTCGTCCTCGGCTTCGCAGTAGGTTTCGGCGTCGCAATCCTCGTCGACGCAAGCCACTTCTATGGCACCACCACAGTCTGCGCCGTCGGAGCAGCAAGGATCGGTCTCCTGGCCGTGGGCATCCGCACGTCCATGGTCATGGCCGTGTTGGACCTCAGTCGAAGGACCGCTGCATCCTTGACCCTTGGCAGGGCCATCCGAGCAGCATCCGGTCCCCATCGTCGAAGAGTTTGTCGGATAAATGTATCAATATTTATGTCGGAAAGCTAGAAGGTTTGCGGAAGGGAAGTGTTGTTTGAGGGGAGAAGGCTTCTTCCCCAACGTTGCCCCGAGGCTGGAATATATGCTGTTGATATAAGGTGGATTGGTCTGGACGTTGAGGTGATGAAAGCGGAGGCGTCCAAGGTCCAATGGGGGTTTTACCAGGGTTGCATGCAAGAGGAAGGCGTAGGGGCACCTTCGGTTCTGGGGTTTCCGGATCGAATGACGATCCCCTGCCAGTGTCTGGCCAGAATCTACGACGCTGATTCGCCTGCGCCATCTCTACACAGGTTCGCTGCTCGGTGTTTGATGCGCCATGCCTTCCTTCCATTACTCAGGCCACTGCGTGTAAATCGCCGTTGCAAGCCACAAACCTTCGACCGTATCTTGTCTCGGTCTTCCCACGCCTTCTAGAACGCTGCCGCAAAAGTCACAATTCTGTTGATCTAGCATTTTTTTGGATGGCGCGCGTCACAATACGGAATGTCAAACTCTGAACGATGGGGAAGACCAAATTGCCGGGCTTTGACGAAGTTCAGATGAAGCTTCATTTAAGCGAGTGGAGAGCTGCCAAATGGCCTCTTTGTCATTGATAACTGCCGTCGGACCCACCCCGACCGAACATTCGAGACTCGGATCGGAAATGTTAGTCAGACGGTTGAGCAAGCGTTCATTGTTTGATCTTCTCTCCGAGATCTTTTTCCGTTTCAGTCGGAGCCTGGCTCGGCGAAAACAACCGTCACTTTCACCAAGACACGTCAGAGTCCGATGCAACATGACCGCGAAACACATGAACACCGAGACACAACAAACAAACAAGTTGACGTGGACACGTTTCTTCATTCACTCCCTTCTCAGTGTCCTTGGCCATCCCGGGCGCCACTATGATTAAGTATCCGGAAAAGACAATAGGTAACCGCCCCAGTCCTCTATCCCCATGGTATGATTTTACAATATGGATGGTATCATCGTCACCCTCTCCCAGAGCAAACAGTTGGTATCATGTGAGACAAAAAGATTACAGTAAAACCGCTCTCATCAAAACGCCACACCGACGCTGCCCCGTCGAGGGGCAATCGTGTCTTTTTCCTTTCCAAAGGTGGTTACGCGCTCCAGCGGCGGGTGCTCCTCCGCTCTGGTGGCGGGGGTGCTGCCGGGCGACCACGTTGTCGGGACCGTTTGGCCTCCGTCTTCCGACTCCCACGTCGACACAGTCGACGCCGTGTCAAAACTAGTGCGCCCGTCCCGCGGCGCATGGACACATTGGTAGAAGCCCTCGCGCCCCTTGACGGGGCGAGGAAGATTAGTGATGGAATCGTGACTGATGTTCCGATGGTGCTGCTCTGCGGCACCTCCAGGGAACAGCCAGCTGGACACACGCGAGAAGGATTTCTTCTTGCGCAGCGGCGGGCGAAGAACGAGCGGCAAGGGCGGCGGCGGCGGTCGGGCCTCTCTGCCGCGGCTCGGGGGTGGTGTGATGAAGGCCGCAGAGGCATCGGCGAAGGCCATGCCGCGGTGGGGAATATGCATCGGCGGCCGGGGCGGCGCCGTATGCGGGCGGTCGACCCCGGGGTTCAGGCGTTCTGCAAACGAGGGTGCGGCTGGTGGGAGCGCGGGGACCGTGGGTATGGGATCCATGTCTAATTTTGTCAGCGCCGTGAGACTTGCTAAATTTGGGCCATGGACCGGGCTTACCGTGCGTTGTCAGTGCCATCGAATGAGCTGTCGAAGGTCGACTGCTAACGTAAATGCTCTGACGCTCCATGACTAAGTCGATCTCCCGCTGAAGTTTGTCGACCTCCAGCATGGCACCCGCAATGCGCTCCTTCATCCGTTCCACACTGGATGACGTTTGCGACCGAGCTCTCGACTTGGGCGGGATTTTCGGCGGGGTATCGCCCGGAGACATCGTCAATGTCGATGGCGACATTGAGATCTTCCGCGGCAGGTGGAATGACATGGAGGAGTAGCTCGGCTCATGCGAAGGCCCAAAGACGTCGTCGTCGGGGTTTGGCTGAACACGGGCAGGTGGTGGCGGGGTGAGCATCTCGAAGTGAGGCAGGATGGGCGACAGCTCCCTTTTCGGCACGTAGATGCTCAACTCCAGCGGCCTGAAGGACGCCGGACGAGTCCGAGATAGACGTTTTGGCCGTGGCGGCATTGTGTGGCCAACAGATTGAAGAGTCGTGTATTGAGGAAACTGGAAAGACTCGGAGTGCAGATGGCGGAAGTCGGTAGGTCCTGATATTTGTAGCCGGCGCGGCGAAGAGGAGTCTGAGCGAAATCGCTTTCTCACAGAGAACCGCTCCCGGAGCGATGCAAAACCTCTCTTGACTCCCTTCGACTTCACCGGCTGAGAGCGAGGTCCGGCAGGCTTCTGCATCGTACCTGCGAAAGGCGGCGGCATGGGCACGGGCTGGTCGCGGGTCACGGTGGACGGCAGTTTCTCAGAAATGTCAAAGGTGTCTATGCGGGTTGGTTAGTGTCCGGTAGGTATATGTATGATGTTTTCCTGCGCCGGACTTCGCCGGGGCTGTGGACTCACTTTGACGCGGCTTTTCGTCCGGGCAGGTTGACAACGGTGTACAACAATGAGTGAGGGGCGACAGCCATGTCGTATAAACGTCTGCAAGCATGCCACTCAAACCCTTCATACCTGCTTCGCAAGATGCTTCATGCCGAAAACGCTGGGAACATTGGGTAAAAACACAAAATAACGAAAGACGGCCAGCGATTTGACAGAAACAGAAAAGGGAAGATGCAGAGAGGGCGGCAGGAAACAAAGATCCAAGTGATCCGATTGAGTTATAACAGAGAACGCAGCGGCGGGAGGCAAGACGGCAGGCAACCTGCAAGATGAGAAGAGAAGAGCCCACTCACACACGTACACACCACCACACACGACTTAGACATACCTGGCAAGCACTTGGGCCCGACCAAGCTCACCCGCGTTCGTTCCCTGGCAAATTTGTGTGTCCCAAATGCCCACCTCCAGCCAGAGGTTTTGCTCTTTTGCTTTGCTTCATAGGCCCAGCTGAGAGGAACATGGGAGGGACAAGGGCCTGGGCAATTGTCGGCGAGGTGTGCAGTTGAGATGCAGACGGGCCGCTCTGATAGGCCGGGGTTGCAGACGGGGCCAGACGCGGCCGGCCAACCGGCGCTTAGGAAGCTGGGGGTCTGTCGGATTCGGATGGCTGGCGCTACACCACCATCCTGCACCAGATTGCAGGACTCCACCACTCGTGTAAGATGAAGACGATGGCTCAGCGAGTCGATGTCTCACCTCTGCCTTGCTCTGGTTACCCGGAGGCAGCTTGACCAGCAGCAGCTTGCCACAAGTGCCCCTCCGAAGGAGGGTCTCGTGCCCATCAACGAACCGTCATCCAGCTTGATGCCAGTCACCGTCACCGCACCTTGTCATTCCCACCGATTCTGGGCTGGGCCCCACGAACCCTTCTCTGTCGAAAAATACTGACAAACAGGGCCACGGCTGAATGGTATTTCGAAACCGCGCAGCGAGCGTGTTGTTTCCAGTCGGGCGAAATGAAGCGGCCTAATCTGACGGGCCAATCACTGCGGCGCAGCCCATTTGGCCGCCCAAACGGCACGGCAATCCCAGTAATTCGGTGACATGTTCCAACGTGAGCGGACGGCAGACGAATAAAAAATTTCCATCAAAGCATGCAAGGCACCGCGGGTAGCACGGGGGAGGGAACGCGGGAAGCCTATCTGGCGGACTGGGGGGATGCGCTGTGCCATCACAACACCCATTGCAGACCAGCGCGTCTCCTATTGCAGGAGAGCATCGCCGTTGAAGGTTCGCACACACGGGGAGGGCGATGCCGACAGGCTGCCTTGGCCAGATTGAAGCTTATGATGGCGACAGGTCGCGATCGTTGTGGGGAGCAGAGGCTGGGCTGGCAGACTGCGGGCGGGTGGTGTGTTCTGCAGCGCTCCGCTCTGGCCTGCATTTGCCTCCGTCTCCTGTTTTTCCTTCCTCTTCCTTCCTTCTTTCCTTGGTTCTAATAATAATCCCCCTCACGGAATCGGAATGAGCGTCACTTGATTCCCGCGGCGATATTTCTGCCCGTAGAGGTTGCAACCGTCGGGTTGGTTGAAGAGAAACATGTCGCCGGGCTGGTGATGACTCGAGTCAAGCAGGATGAGTTGCCGGGAATCGTTGCTTAAAATCGTGGCGGAGTCCTTCGTCATCGTCTCTTGTGAAGAAAACCGGTGGACGAGAAGCTTCCGCAGGCCTTCTCGTGTTACTCTAGCGCAAACAAAATGTCTCGGGCAAACCGCCACCGTGTGGAGGGACATCAGCAGCTCCAGCAGCTCCAGCAGCAGCAGTAAGCAGGAGGGGCTTGGATCTGAGGAACTTCATCTTATGTAAGGCATCACTTGGAGAACCCCTCCATTCTCCACTTGTTCGTGATTATCTAAGGAAAGTACACTCGGCTTACCTAAGGCACTGATTGCACAGAGTACCACGTGAAGAAGCATCTGCCATCGTTGGTCGACGAGAACCTGAATTCGCTACCCGGCCAGAAACATTTAGCCACCTGGCGTACCAAATTAGAACAACAAGTCCAACAAGAGCGATACATGGTAATAACAAGGACAGCAAGGACAATAGCGGCGACAAGAAGGACGACGGACGACGGACGACGAAGAGCGACGATGGAGACGGGACGAAGGACGACGGAGACGGAGGCCGGAGACGAATGACGACAGCGACGACGGAGACGACGACAAGGACGATAAAGACGATAGGGCCGGTTTGAGTGTGGTCTGAGCACCCGCACCATCCATGTTGGCGCTCGCAGGGCTTATCGATAACGGTTCCCGGAGAAAGAGAGAGCCGAACCGTTATGGACGCGGGCGGACTGGAGTGTGGACCTTACCCCTGCACGGATTTTTTGGGCGAAGTGAACACCTGGCTTGCTTGCTGGGGCCGCTTTTGCTCGACACCCAAAAGCCCACGACCGCAGTCCACACCTCGACGGCTTCCAATTTCTACAACCAACACCTCTTGGGCTGTCGTTGTCGCCAGATTCTTTCAATCGGCCGCATCTCGTCCCAAGCGCGTGCTTGACCAAATTTACCGGCCGCATACGCACACCAGTCCATTGACTATCGCGTCAATCTAGTCGCGTCCAACTCGCCAACATGTCGCAACCCCAACAGCCACAGGGTGGCCCTCCGCCGGGCGCAATGCCAATGCCCATGATCATGGGCCCTGACGGTAGACCTATGCAGCCGTCTCCTGAGCAAATTGCTGCCATGCGGCGGCAGATCGCAATGGATGGTGAGCTCTCCGCTGGTCGCGATTGTACGAAAAAGTACTGACTCCCAGAACAGCCGAGAAGGCCGGCATGAGTGTCCCCGATTTCCTCAACAAGTTGCGCCAGGAGGCCATGCAACGCCAGATGGCAGCCCAGAGAGCCCAGGCAGAGGCCCAGGCCCAGGCTGGTGAGGGTGGAGAGGCTGGCGAGCACAACCATGACCATGAGCACCATGGTCATCAGCATGGCCCCGGACACCAGCATGGCCCTCCCCAACAGCAGCAGCAGCAGGGTGTTGCCAGACCGTGAGTCGCCCATGGTTCCAGACATTATCTCTCAATCGCTAACTGACATTTTTGCAGTATTCAGCCTGGACCCCCGAACCCCATGGCGCTCGCGCTTGCCGGCTACTTGAGAACTTGCGACCTCAAGCCCCGAACCTGCATCCTGAACGGCGAGCGTAAGGACATGTTCAGAGTCAAGCGTGCCCTCCGCGCGCTCCAGGCCCCCGGCTACGCGAAGCTTCGCCAGAAGCACCCCGAACTCCCCGAGATTACCGATCGCGCCTCCCTCGAGAACACCTTCAAGCTGCTGCCCATGTCCATGCTCGCTCTTCGAGTCGTCAAGTCTGACCCCCATGAGGGTCATGGCCACGGCCCCAAGAAGACAAAGCGTGTTAAGGGTCTGTGGACCGTTCGCATTGAGCCTCAGCAAGAGGCCGGAGACGACATGTACTACGTCTGGCTCTACGAGGGATCGCAGGTCAAGACCCGCCTTTATGCTCTCGCAGCTCTCGTCTTGATCTTCATCGTCGTCTGCTACCCCCTGTGGCCTCTCAAGCTCCGTCTCGGTGTTTACTACCTCAGCTGGGGATTCTTGGGCTTGCTAGGTAAGAGGACTGAGACTTTACCAGATGATTACAAAGCTAACTTGAATAGGACTGTTCTTCCTGATGGCGATCTTCCGCGTCATTCTCTTCTGCATTACCTACTTCGTCGCCTCTCCCGGTCTCTGGCTCTTCCCCAACCTGTGGGAGGATGTTTCGTTCGTTGACAGCTTCAAGCCCGTGTGGGCGTGGCACGACGTAAGTAGCGCGCGAAAACCTAGTTGATAATGCCCAGCCCGACTAACAATGAACAGCCCAACCCCAAGAAAGGAAAGAAGAAGAAGGCATCCTCCTCCTCCGGCGCTGCGAGCGCTGGCGGCACCTTCGCTGCGTCCACTGGACAACCTCTCCCTGCCTCTGCGACGACGACCGCGACCGAGACGCAGATTGCATCTGAGCCTACCCAGCGTGCCGGTTATGTCGCCCCGGCTGTCGAGGAGGAGGACGAGTAGATGAGATGCATCGTCCATGAAGTAATTTGCATCAGACAGGCGTTAGGGCATTTGGTTGTGAGCTGTACTTGTAGATATACCCAGCGTCCAGCATGCTGTCACCTGGGCTCGGGAGGGAAAAGCCATGCTGGTACATATCAATGGTTGCTTTGGCACTTTCCTAGAATACTCAATTGAATGGCAAAGACTGCGGTAGTTGACTTTGATTTGAGATTGCAAGTGTTGATCTTGACAGTTTGGACGAACACGGTTGTTGTAAGAATTACCGGTTTACAAGAATGCGATTATGTATTTCTACCTGTGTTTACGAGACACTTTTGAATTTCATTCATAAATCGTTTACTGCACCGATCCCTCGGAGCGCTCATAGTACCAGATTGCACCCTCAGCCTTGGCGCAGTTGGAAACGCTTCCGCCGTTACTGTCAGCGGCAACAGGGATTCCATCGCCGCGCTGGGGTCTGCCGTAGACGTGGAAGTAATACCAGGCCTCGCCAAGCTGTGTGAAGCCATTGTCGAGGGAGCCCTTGCCTGCCTCGGTGGTGTTGTAGCGGGGACCGCTGCATCCGAGGTAGGGGATGGCGCCGTGGCCCTCGGTCAAGGCGGCCTGGATGTCGGACAGCGAGTAGGCGGTGGTGTTGGACGGCTTGATTTCCTTCTCAGCCAGCCACTTCCAGGTCGGAGTCTCCTTGTAGTAGTGGACGACGGTCTCGAAGAAGTCGACGAGCTCCTCGTGTTCTTGGTACTTGGGGCCATAGCACTCGACGTCAAAGGTGCTGAAGCAGGTGGCGTGCTTGGAGAACTCGTGGGCCCAGAGGACCCAGTTGGGGGTTCCCAGAGCGATCCAGAACCTATTGTTGTTAGTCAACCGAAACCAAGGGCGTGTGACTCGAAGCAAGTGATGGATCAGTTGCGCCCAGAACGGAGGAGACTCACTTGTTCATGTACTCCAGAAGATCAAATCTCTCGAAAGGGGTGATGAACTTGTCGATGGAGGTACCGTTGTAAGCAGGGACAGGAGTACCGTCGGGCTTGCCATTGGTCGTGTTGGGCGAAGGAAGAGGGTCGTATTGGCGCTTGAGATCGCAGTACTGAGTGTACGAGCCATTGCAAAAGTCGGGCCAGAGGCCGTGGATGCCCCACGAGTCTTGAGGCAACTTTTGTCCCTCGCTCTCCAGGCCAGTGTAGGTGTTCCAGAACTGAGTGGCCATCTATCGCAAAGTCAGTCCTGTACGTACAAAGACGCAATGGTTGAGCAACATACAACAAGGCCACCGTAGGTCTCGACGCAGCAGGTGTCGACCTTGTCAGGAACTGCTCCACAAGAGCATGACAGAACAGGCTCAACTGAGAACATGGTCAATGAATCATTCCACTTGCGCGTCAAATAAGCTTCATACCGAGAGAGCAGCTGTGGTTGGCGGTGGTCAGGCCAGGGTAGAGACCGGCAGCGGCGGTGCCCACCAGGCCGGCGACCGCCAGGAAACCGAATGCTCGAGTCATCTTGAGGTGCGAATGTCTTCAAGTCTTTCACGGAATGCGCGGCGACGAGCGAGGGGCAAGGCGACTACCAAACAACAACAGAATCCCATCAAACGGTGCAGCGGCGCATCATGCTTTATAGAAGCTGGTCTCCATTCAGGGCAGCTGAAAATTTCCGCCTTATCCAATCTCCACACGGAACACCACGCAGACATGTTTTCCCAGGGCAAAAAACGGCTCTTTGCTCGATCAGGAAGCTGGTGAAAAGCACTGGGTCGGCTGTCTATGCCGTCAGGGAACAGAGATAGTGTGGGGTCCGCAGCCCACCTGCTCGAGATACGGGCTCTCAGAGGTCAATTGGCGCGGGGCGATAAAGGATGGCCGGGGGTTCAGCGAGGCCTCGGGTGCAGTAGCGTAATGCGCTTTGGAGCAACAAGGGCCGGTCAACGGTGAACAATTTGGGAACCTTTTCCGCTGAACTCCGGCGACCTCCGAGGATAAGGATCAATACCTGACTGACTGCGCATTCATCAAGGACAGGAGAGCTTGCACTCCATCGTTCCGGATTTCCATTTGGAAGGCATTCGCACGTGGGAAAAGTGACAGCATGTTTGGCTGGCAGTGTTGGTGCAAGAGAGGACTAGACATTGAAAACCTTAAAGCAGTATGTGGCGGTGCTTGCTCAAGTGTGGCGGAAGCTGCCAACCCGGAATGGCGGAACTGTGGACCCGAGGAAGCTCCTGCACGGTCCATCTCCAGAAGGCATGAAACGCCTGGTGTGGCTTACCTCGCTATCGCACCTTCATTCCCTGGAGTGAGCTTGACTGTGGTAAGATCGAGGGAGTAAAATCTCAATCATCGCGCCTTTCCCTCACCCGGCGACGATTATCGTCTGCTTAATCTCATCATCGACCGCCGTCTCTTGTCGTTTTACTTGTATTATACTCAGTCACTGCTTTCTATCCCTGACAATCGTAAGACCTGTCAGCTGTCACCTGTCATTGTGCAAGAGCTCCCTCAGCAAGCTCTGCGTCAAAACCTTCACATCTCATCTTCCAGCTATCAAGGTAAGTCGCGATTTCGCTCTCTTTCCTTCAGAGTTGCCTGATTTTCCTGCTTTGCATCGCTCTTGCAATATGGGGACCCGACGCGTCTGCCATCTGGCAAGACGCGTTCATCCATCCCTACTTGCCTTGCCATTCACCTCATGCCACTTGCCCTTGCGCTAGTCGTTCACCAGACTACATCCTTCACTCTCACTTCACCTCACTTCCCGCAATCTTTTCGGCTCAACCATTCCTCATCTATAACTCCACCAGTGACTTCTATCTTGATCTCTTCGTCGTAACATTGACTCGTAGTCGTCTTTCACCGTTAGCTGATCGCCTCCGCGCAGACTGCTCAAGCACACATTCACCATGTCTCAACAGACTCCAGTTCCCGCCACCAACGGCGTCAGCCCGGCTCCTGCTGCCGAAAAGTCGGAACCTGTCAAAGAGGTTGCCAAGGATGAGAGCAAATTCTCATGGACGTAAGTTTCACATCTCCTCTGCTCATTTATCTAACCCGTCTCACATTCATCAAGGCAACCTCACCCGACCTTTGTCATCATCCTCGTCGGATCCGACGAGACTCCCTTCGGCATCCAGAAGGACTTCCTCTGCGCTAGATCTACATTCTACCGCAACCACTTCAAGGAGAACGTCGCATCGGATACTATCGAACACATCGTAAAGCTGCCCGAGACCTCGCAAGAAGTCTTCGGCTTGACCCAGCAGTTCCTCTTCACCGGCCATGTCTCGAACGATGCCAACTCAACTCCCTCATACGAGGCCCTGATCGGTGTGTGGAAGCTGGGCTATGAGCTCGGAATCGATGGTCTCTGTGACAAAACTCTCGAAGCCATGAACGACTGTAGACGCATCACCCAGCACATCCCCGCAACTCCTCTGCTTGTTCAGGTCTGGAGAGACACGCCCGAGGGTTCCGCCATTCGTAAGCTACTCTTGTCGTGGGCGGCCGAATACATGCGCTCTTCGGAGTCCAGGGCCGAATTTGCCAAGTCGCTCCCGCAGGAGGTTCTCAGTGAACTTGTGGTAGCCATGAGCTCTCTCGACAGCCTGCCTGCGCCGTCTTCTGCGGAGTCACCACAGTCCGCTGAGCCGGCCCCACGGAAGAGCGTTCACTACTTGGAGGAGGACAGCGATGAAGATGACCACCTGACCAAGAAGAACCGACGTGCATCTGCGCCACTGCCCCTATCGCAAAACTCCAAAACTTACAACAATAGCCACCGGGCTCCGCCGCCTCCGGTCCGCAAAGCTGCAGCCGCGGCAGCCGTCGCATCTGCGCCGAAATCTAAGCCCGTCATCCAGAAGCGACGCAGTTTCGTTTCCACGCCCACTGGCGAGATAAGTACCGACAAGAAGCTGGACTTCTGCGCTGATCTCCTTGACAGGATGCTTTCGGGTCCTGGTATGTCCATACCTTTTGATGAAGATATGAATATCTTTGCTGACTTTTACAGGCTTCTGGACGCGTCTTGTCGGTCCCTTCAAGGAGCCCGTTGACCCAGTCGAGGACAACGTGCCTGATTACTTTGAGAAAGTGAAGAAACCCATGGATCTCAACACCATCAAGGCAAAGATGAGTCAGCAACAGTACACTACAGAGGACGAATTCGTCTCCGACGTGCGCCAGATTTTCGACAACTGCTACACGTACTGGAAGAAGGGCGATGCCATGTGGGTGGCATGCGAGAAGTTCCAGAAGACTTTCGAGGAGAAGTATGCACAAATGTCCAAAAACATTTCCAAGATGATGAGGGAACCCACCGATTGAATTCCTCATGAATCGACCTTTCTATCTCCCTGACCGATCGAGCAGTTCACCCTGCATGTATATTATATGGAGTCGTCGCTACTTTTTCCTAGTCCCCGCCGCGGCATAGCTTCTACGTAATGGTGGTAGGATGGAGGGAGATCTTTGATCAGAGGAGCAAATGAGTCGCGTTGCTTTCTTTCAGCGGGGGCAATATTGAGGAGGATAATACCCAGAATGGCTTGGGCAGCAGAACGAATGTACATATCTAACAGCGAGAAGAGATGGCGGAGCAAAATGGCTAAAGCGTTATATCCCAGAGACTCGGAACGCTCCCCGCGATCTCGACGCCCTGAACAGCGTCGACTTAATTGACCTATATTAGTCTCTTCAATGTCGGACCGATATTCATGATATCGGCGCCCTTGTCTCACGTGGGGAAGACGTTAGCGCCGGGGATGCCACACGTCACGGGTCTTTGTCTAGCCTCAACGACCCAGATCTCTGTTCTAGCCCTCCTCTGTCGCCACTCACCCACTTCACGGTTTGCTGCCCAGGCCCCAGGATCGTGCCAAGGAGAGAACATCGTGCAGAGAAAAGGACAAGCTCTTGCCAAGCAGGGGACTTGCGGGGATCGTCCCGTGGGGTTGGAGAGCTTGGCTTCAAAATCACTGCGACCGTTGCCTTGTCTTTGTCTGACTGCAACCGCGACGATTTGATGCTTCATTTTGAAAGAAGCTCGATCTCGAGGACCCTCACGTCTCGAGGGTCCATCCATATTGGCTAGCTGATAATATGTAACTCTGCGAACATGTTCCCTCTCACATCAACAACGATCGATATGGTTGCTTCGTCACGGGATAACAAGACAAGCGGAGGTTTCTGGCTTCGTCGTCATCGTCGCCGTCGTCCTCCTCCCCTCTCGTGCTTCTCCGCCTTCCACCTTCCCCCGCCCCCGGAAGTCTAGCACCTCTCCGAACAACACCAAGCTAGATCCGGACACAGCGAGCCAATCGCCCCAACCTCCCCCGCGCTCACCTCACTCACGTCGCTATCTTCGCTGAAATCTTCCCCCACAACTCCAAGAAGCGCCGAGGAAGATCCAAACGTCGGCCGTATGCGCGCTACCTAGCTTGGATATGGTTCAAATTCGGTGCATGCAAGCTTGACTGACAAGCTTCCTCCCATCCAAGTGCCGGCCCAGCTTTTGGAGGGTGGGATGGGATGGGGGGTTTCGCCTTGCCCGCTAGCTGATCATCACCCGCCCTCCGAAATGCAGCGCTCTCCCCGATGGGTGGTTTCTGCCGTCGAGGCTAGAATGCGCGCAAACGCAACGGAGGGCCGGCTAGCATTGCCATTCGTCGCCTGCGAGGTTGGAACGCTTCAATAGCGGCCTTCTGCCCGGTGAGCTATAGTTTTTTACAGGGAGAACATTTGTGTTTGTGCGAAATCTCTGCCGTGGTGCAGAATTTTGGGTGCGCGCTTAGCTGCGAATTCGAGACCTGGCTGGATCCGACATCACGGTTCTGGCGTGTGCGTGATGGGACTGAATAGTCGGGCGTGGGGAAGCTAATGTGAGCTTGTCAGTGGCGTTCTGGATGGGACGACAGGTGGTGATGGGTTTGCTCGTCGCATGGCATATATAAGGTTGAACGTTAACGACCTTGTTGGCATTTTGGGATCATCAGCCAGCCGGACACTGAGCATCATCATCACCTTCTCATCATCGACTTCATCTCTTCACTGACACCCACCCACTCCAACTCAGCAGAAATGTTTGGCAAGAAACAGGAGCCAGAGGTCGCCGAAGTCCTGGACCAGCGCCAGCCCAGCGCTGTCGAGGCGACCCAACATCAACATCGCATGTCCGTCTCCAACAGGGGGTTGACGGGCGCTTCCGCCCTGACAGTCAGGCAGTCCATCGTGCCCATCACCTTGGTTACTCTTCTCTTCTTCCTTTGGGGTTTCGCTGTAAGTCAAAGCCATCACATCACAGCCACCGGGGCTCATCTAACAATGCGCGCGCGCAGTACGGCCTGCTCGACGTCCTCAACTCCAAGTTCCAAATCGCCCTCAACATCACGGCCGCCAAGGCCGGCGGTCTCCAGGGCGCCTACTTCGGCGCCTACTTCATCGGGCCCCTGACGTACTCCGGCTGGATCGTGCGCAAGTTCGGCTACCGCTGGACCTTCATCACGGGCCTGTGCATCTACGGTGTCGGCGCGCTCATGTTCTGGCCGTCCGCCGTCTACCGCTCCTTCCCCGGCTTCTGCGGCTCCCTCTTCATCGTCGGCTCGGGCCTGTCGACCCTCGAGACCAGCGCAAACCCCTTCATCGCGACCTGCGGCCCGCCTCGCCTGTCCGAGTTCCGCCTCGAGCTGTCGCAGTCCTTCCAGGCCATCGGCTCCGTCATCGCGCCGCTGCTCGCCGCCCGCGTCTTCTTCTCGCACACGGAGCCCAACGATCTGTCCAAGGTGCAGTGGACCTACCTCGGCATCGCCGCGTTCGTCTTCCTCCTCGCCGTCGTCTTCTTCTTCGCGCCCATCCCCGAGGTCACGGACGCCGACATGGCGCTCCAGGCCGAGCAGAGCGCCGCCCTCACGGGCTACCAGGACAAGCCGATGCGGAAGCAGTACAAGCTCTTCTTCGGCGTCGCCGCGCAGTTCTGCTACGTCGGAGCGCAGGTCGGCGTCGCCAGCCAGTTCATCAACTACGCCGTCGAGAGCGCCGGCCTCACACACTCCGAGGCCAGCGACCGGTACGCCATCGGCCAGGGCCTCTTCGCGCTCGGCCGGTTCGCCGCCGCAGGGCTCATGATGGTGGTCAAGCCGCGCCTTGTGCTCATGGCCTTCATGACGGGCATCATGGTCTTCATCGCGCTCGCGATCGCGCTGTTTGGCGAGGCGGGCATCGCCATGCTCTCGCTCGTCCTCTTCTTCGAGTCGTGCATCTTCCCGACCATCTTCACGCTCTCGATCCGCGGCCTGGGACGCCACACGAAGCGCGGCAGCTCCTGGATCGTGGCAGCGGTGTCCGGCGGCGCCCTCTTCCCCAGTCTCACGGGTCTCCTCGCGGACCACAAGGACTACCACGTCGCCATGGTGGTCCCCCTCTGCGGCTTCGTCGTCAGCTTCGCGTACCCCATCTTCCTCAACACGGTGTGGAAGCGCGAGCTGGACGGCTTCAGCGCCAGCAAGATCGGCTACACCGACGAGAACGGCGTCATTGGCGACCCGTTGAGGGAGGAGGCAGACAAGACGACCTCTAAGCACCTGGAGGCATGAGAGAAGAAGCCCGGTAGAAGGGGTGGCTTTGGTGGTGAGGCTTGAAGGAATGGCGCCACACGGTGTCTCGGGTACATGCATGAATGTAATGACTTGTTTCCTTCTCTTTGCAAATCTAGAATTGGGTAGACATTGCGCGTGGAGTACAGAGTATAGCTAGCCACGATTAATGATTACGACGGCGGTTTAGAGCCAAGCAGAATGTTTCCCATTGAAACTCGATGTTTTGTTTAGCATTGTTTACAAGGCTCAATGCCGTTTCGATCTGCGGTAACGAACTGCCTGTCGTCGCTCGGCACGTTCCATGATACGTCGTCCGAAGTAATTGAGTTTGACCCGTCGCGCGGGACGCTTTTTTCGGGAATCGGAAGGGCAACTTTGCGCTTCTTGGGATTCAGGCGGGTGGCAGTGGCACACGCTGGGGAATCAGGTTGACCTTTTCCGTGACCATGCCGGCGCTAGCAGAGGGCGAGAAGAAAACGGATGGTTGCGATCTGCGGTGCTAAGATTGCATTGTTTTTCGGTTCTAGAAGGCGCCGGTGAAGCCTCGCGGAATGGAACACCATGAGACACGCAGATACAGCTCAATCCGATAAACCTGTCAAGACAATGTCCTAAGGGGAATGAGAGATGCCGGCAGTTGACCGGAACGGACGAGGTCGCGGCCGGCGGTCATCCGTCATCAAGGTCTATCTCAGTTGAAGTCCAAGTCATGGGCAAGTGTAATGGGATTGATTGGGTCTGATGATTATCGACAGCGCTTCGGGAGAAAAGGGAAATGGTCCGGGTCTGCAACGGGAAAGAGGTCGGGCCAAGAAGAGGAAATTCTGGGACCGGTCGTCATGTTCAATTTCCAGAGATGGTTGGGTCGGGGGATTTTTGGTATTATGCCATTTGCCCTTTTTGCCGCTAAAGGTGGCGGCTGCGAGTGTGAGGGTCACAATCACAGTGGTGAGGGTGAGTTGCAGTGAGTGGTCTGGGGTGCAGCGCGAAGTCGTGGGGACTGAGGCGAGGAAGGAATGGAAAGCGGCCGAGCGAATCAGAGACGAGGAACCCACCTGAAACGGCGTTCGATGGTTCGTCAGATGGCCGCGATGGGGTGGGGCCTCTCTCTGAACACCAAGCGATTGGCGGATGATGCACGTCTGGGTTGGGTTGGGTTGGGTTGGCGCTGCAAGGTACCCGTAGGCGGCCCCGACTTTTTTCTGCTCTTTGGGGGCTAGCCTATCTGGGCTGATCAGAGGCCCGCTTTTAGAGAATTCGCCCAGTCAGATCGCGGCTGTCGAGCACAATTGGGCGAACCCGGGCAAGTGGTGTCGCACGGCCAAAAAGGTCAGGGACTCTGGACTCAGGAGAGATGAGGCATTGGCTGGCGCCGGGCTGTCTCATTTCAGAGGTGCAGATTTCCGCCGTTTGTCTTTCCTCTTCGGTGCTTGTCCTCCCCCAGCTGCGGAATAGCATACCAACTGTCAACAAGCCTCCCTGCTTTGGGGGCGGTCACGTTTGCCCAAGGATTCTGGTAGCGACTGCTGTTGGCGGCAGGTGCATGGTGGCCTGGTCGCGCGGTGGAGAGACGAGCTGATGGGTCGCTGCAGGCCGTAGGTCAGTCTCTTTGCTGGGAGCAGTTGGGTGGGTGATGATGAGGGTCTTTTTGAGTCTTTTACACGTACAGCAACACGCAACTTACGGTCAGCGCGTTCCTGAGCTAAAGGGAGGCCGCATGCCGTATCTGCACCTGCCGTCGCCCGCTAAGAAAACATGCATAACGGCTCCCGTCGCGTGTCTGTCTATCCCTTTCCTTTTTGTTGGTCTCTCTCTCAAGTCTCTCGGCTCTCCTTCACTTGAGACACAGTGCCACCCTCTCCAAACGTGAGAACCCTCATCAGGAGTCGACGAAGCCTCGCAACGCTCTCCTCCGGGCCATTAACAACCCTGGGCGGTCTGTCCACCCATCCGGTGCGGACCATTCAGAGGCTCTGACGCAGACGGCCTCAAGCCGGGGTCATCGTGGCGGGCCCTGTCGGCCAAGCTCCTCCAACTGGTCGCTGTCCAGGCAAATAAAATTAAAAGGAGGATCCTTCCGAATCGGTACGCCATATCTCGCCCAGCCCGCACAAGACATCCTCGTCGCCCATTGAACCGTGCTGCCCTCGTCTAACCCTCGTCTTTTTCCCTCTGCCTCCCCCCCCGGTTTGCGACCAGCATTGCTCCTCCTGCCCCAGTTCTCGCGACTCGTCCTCTCACTCTTCCCACTTTCCTCTCTCCACTTCATCTCCATTCTTTTTGCGCCGTCCCTCGTTCGCTTTGCACTGCACTTTCTCCCGCATTCCCCTTCGCAACCACACCCGTCGCGTGCTTTTTAGGTGGTCTACGCCCCTCCAGTCACTCTTTGACCCTCCTTCACGATTACCTCACGCCAGAGTACTCGCCTTCCTCTCTCGCTCCGTCGATACTCTCGTCGTCGTCGTCGTCCGCCTGTCGATATCGCTCATTCATACCGACTTGCGCTCCGCCAACAAGACTTACTGTCGTTATTTTGCAATATTCGGGTGACTCTCTAACCCTAAACGTGTCCGAACAAACCGACCGATTCGATCCGATCGTCATCTACCGTCAACTTTGCACATTCCGCCGCAATGCATTTCCGTTCGCTCGCCTCCGTGGCCCTCGTGGCCTTCACTGCCCAGGCCTTCGCCCAAGACAAGGTCTTCAAGCGCAGCGTCATCACCCCCCTCTCAAGAGATTTCGGCATCATGCGCCGTGCCGACAGCGCCTACCAGCCCGCCGATGAGGTCTGCTCCAAGGGTGGAAACACTTGCGCCGAGGCTTGCGGTACCGGGTATGAGCAGTGCAAGTCCACCGACTCTGCCGTCCACTGCTACAACCCCGCCGCTGGCGAGACTTGCTGCTCTACCAACAGCGGAAGTGAGTCTACCGTCGCAACATCACGTTTTGCGCATCGTCACTAACACGAAAAACCCAGACTCTTGCCTGTCCTCCTTCTACTGCACGCACGACACCGGCGCCGAAACCTTCTGCTGCGCCAACGGCATGAACCTCGGTGACTGCGCTGCCAAGCACGGCGTCACTGGCGCCCTCACCTCCGACGTCCCCGTCCCCACCACCACTTCAACCTCCCAGGCCCCCACGACCAGCTCTGTGGCCCCGACCCCGACCACGACCTCCAAGCCTGCGCCCACCACCTCTTCCTCCGTCGTCGTCGCGACCACCCCGTCAACGACCTCTTCTCCCTCATCATCCGCCGCCCCCAGCACCACCGAGGTCGTCGCTCTCACAACGAGCGTCGCCCCCAGCGTTGGCTTCACCTCTGCCTTCACCGCCGCCAACTCCACCCTGGCCTCCACAACTCGCGGTGTGAGCACAAGGGTCAGCGCGACCCCATCCGCCTCCACCGGTGCGGCGCCTGACCAGAACGCCGGCGCTAGCAACGCCCCGGCTGGCATGGCCGTCCTCCTGGGTGCCGCCTTCGTTGCTGCCCTGCTGTAATAATCCACAACTGACCCAACTGGAAGCCCCCGGTCAAGCCATCGCCATCCCTGAAGTTTATCGTCAGGGGGTGCTGATGATGCCTGACCAGGCGTACACCATGAAGTCACGAGTATAATGATACCACAAAAAAAGCAGCGAGCGGCGGCGTTGGGAGACAACGGGACTACCACCGTGCTCTGTTGGAATGTTGATGTTATCCAGTCGCCTTTTTTCACGATTCCCCACTGAAGAGATGTCCGGAGCGGCTTGATGAACCCTTTTTGATTGCGATTTGTTTTTATTGGAACACACGAGAGAAGATTTTGGAAAAAGAGACGATGATGAAAAGAGACGGGCTTGGAGACCTCACTTGGATCAGCGACTTTATATCCACTGTAACTTTTGTACGTTTTTGCATTTTTGCCGTACCTACCTACTACGATTCCCCCTTTGGACCGAGACTGCGGAACTGTATACTCCCGGCTCGTCCACAACCAGTATCATAAACCTTAATTCCGTCTGGAAATCAAATAACATCACGACATTGCACGCAATCATTCTCTTTTGACTCATGAGTGACACCTCTGTAAAAGGTCGCGCCAAAGCAAAGCGAGCCTCATGCCCACCGACCGGAAAGTCGCAACCCTCCCGCACCGATCCATGTCTGTCGGCCAAATCTCCCAGCCCGATTCCACTCGGCGGTCTCGGCATTGGCTGGGCCCTGTGGAAGTTACGAAAGCCGTCCCCCGGCGCCCGAAAGGTAGGTCGCGGGGCGGGGTCACGGAACAAGCGGGGCCGAAAACCCAACCCTCCCCGGATCCAGAACACTGGACTGGACGCGTCTGTCTGCTTTGCACCAAAAACCGAACCGAACGGAACCACACCGCATCTGTCTCTCTGTCTCTGCCCTACCAGAGTGCCCACCGTGGCGCGGTGTTGGTTGCAACGTTCCGGGGCCCGCCCCCCTTCTGCTCCTCTCCACCGGGGCGTCGTGTGGCTTGCCGACTGCTCACTCCGCCGACGTCATGTCTCGCTCTCTCTCGTCCCCAGCTCGCCTCCCTTTTTGGATTCCCATATTTTAAGGTGTCTTACCGGCTGGCATTCCCGAAATCACGGCAGGGATGGAATGGAATGACCAACCAGCGTGCCAGCCAACCAACACATCTCACTCAACACTCCTAGGTAGTCTGTGTGTTTGCGCTCCTTCTCGGCGTAAGCCTCGTCATCTTTGGTTTCGGTCAGCAACTTCCGAGTCCGGGAGATTGGCCTGATTGTCGGCCCGCGTGCCATTTATGCCTTGAACAAGACGTTCGGACGAACACGTCAGGTCACCCGATTCGAGTGAGCGACAGGCACATTTTGGTTTGAGGGGTTTTCATCCAATCGTATCATCAAATAAGTCATTTCTTCTTTTATTAGCGCCTGCTTGTCCGGATGAAACAGATTACAGAAACCGGGTATCATGATGCTCTTCTCTCCCACAGCCCTTGTGCGAGATTCTAGGTTTTCCCTTCAGGTCACCTTTCCCATCTCTCTGGTGAAAATCCTCCTATGCAAAAACAGAGAAAAAACCGTCCATGTCGTCGCCAAGCTTACAGTCCCTCATTCCAAGGCCGCCAAAACTGGTTGCGGAACGTGGGCATGCACTTGACCATCTCGGGCGGTTGATCCTGCCAAGGGATCTTGACGGACTCGCCCATGTGCTCGATTGCAACCCACGAGTTGGCAAACCCTCGCTCCTCCTTGATCAACCTTCCGTCTTGGATGTTATATGCCAGACTGACGCTTGGCACAACGGCAATCTTGCCGTGGCCAAGATTCCACAAGTCTTTGCACAAGAGTGTTGGCTCGCCAGTGTGGCACTCGCCCGGGTACGACCTCCTGAAGTCGAGCTTTTTGGCGAGGAATGGTTCGCCAGTCATAGCAACGCCTCCGTTCCAGCAGGCAAAGACCTGCAGAGGCTTGCGGCTGAGGTAGCGGTCCTGAGAGTAGGGCTCGTTCCAGAACATATTGGCCACGTCGCTCCACTGCTCTCCCTTGGGCGTCCTGTCCGGAATAGGCAAAAACGTGTCACCGTTGATGCCTCGGGAAATCCAGGAGTCGTAAAAGGACGGCTCTCCATTGTGCGGCGCGAATCGCAAGAAGTGGTAGTCCATGGCGCACGTCATGTCGGCGCCTTGGGTCTGCTTCTGGTACGCAAGTTCCAAGATGTCCTCCGTGCAGGCAGCCACGTCGTTGAGGAAGACGATGGTTGCTTTCGGGTCGTAACGATCGGCTTCGGCCATCATGGGCTCGAGGGCTAGGTTTCGAAGCTTGGCCAGCTTGCCAATACGGTCCCCGCTATGGGAGTCGATGCTGCTGGTTTGCAGATAGTACGCGATTCCGACTTTGTCGAGGTGCGCCTTCAGACGGTAGAGGGTCTCGTAAGTGCCGTCGGTCGAAATACCCTCTACGATGGAGATTGCGCAGTTTTCGGGGCCTATGATGTCGACAGCTTCGAGAACAGCTCCAATGAGCTGCGGGAGTAGATCTACGACCTGGCGCAAGTCGAGAGCGAAGAAAAAGTGACGCTTGCTCGTGTTGTCGACCGGCTTCAGAACGCCGTAGCGCGTGATGTTCGGTGCGGGGCAGGCAACAATCGGGTAGCCGCCGTTCTTAGGGTCCATAATGGCCTTTACATATCGGCCAGCATCGTCTGCTTTATTCGGGTCCCCCTCACTGAGCGCTGGTTGCACCCATCCTGGTGATGAGGCATTCATCCAGCTGCCACCATATTCTACACACGAATTAGCACCTCGACCGCGGAACGAGGTTGGCAAACTCACGCTCTGCTGTCCACGGTGTGACAAAGTACGACACCAGTGGCTGATGGAAGAGAAGGAAGAAGCCCGTGATTAGGATGAAGACGACTACGGCGATGAAGGGTGTCTTCAGCCGTCGAGGCTGGTGAAAGTTGGCGAGCATGCCGAGGTCGTTACGCCAGTTGTCTGGTTCTATACAGGGTTGCAGAGAGGTCGTTTATATACTAGGTCGTCGAGTGCAGGTCGAGGAAGATGTAGGCGAGGCCGACTTCGGGAAGTCAGGATGTACAACAGGGTAGAAGGAAAAGAAGAAGAAGAAAGAGCGAGAGAAAACCGACGAGGCCGTCAGCTCAGGAAGTTCATGCAAGACGGCTCCGTCGTGCAGTGGAACGTAGGAGTGAAAGATGCTAAGAGTCGCCAGAAGGATCGTGGAAGGGGAGCTAGAAGCGGGGACTGGGAGCTCATATCACTTTCGGGTGGCACCGAGAGAGTATGGGTATGGGAAAGCTCAGGCCTCGATCTGTCCCTGCTGCTTGGTTTGAGGCGCGAAATCCCGAGATGCGCTGCAGGAAGAATGTGGCATAAGGTAGGACGAGACAAGGCAGGAGACGACGGAAAAAGGTTATGGTTCCACGAGGCGGGCAGGCGTCGGGGTCAGCCCAGGCGAGGCGAGGTGTAGAAGAAGTAACACAGTAGCCGGGCACGAGCGGCGGTAGGAACTGTGTGCCTGAATGACCAACCGGTGCTCTTCCCTCAGTAGGTGTTTCTGTGCAATTGGATGTTTGGGAGACGGGATGGAGCCCGAGCGATGTGAGGCGCAGCATCCAATTGGAAAGGGTAAGGGGAGGAGGAGAGGAGAGATGGATGAGGAGAGAGTTTATCTCAGAAAGGAGGCGGTGGACGGAGGACGTGTCCGCTGAGTCCACACCGCGATCGTAGGTAGGTATGGATAGGTAAGTTATGTAGACAAGGGCAGTGTAGGACAAAAGCTAGAGACGAAAAGGCAACACAGGGTAGTCAACCAGACAGTAAAGAAAGCCAAGGTCTTGAGGTCTCAGAGATGTTGACGCAGACGGGGTAGTGGGTGGGCTACGGATACATAACGAGGTAGGCGGGCCAGGCAGACAGCTTAGTTAGGTTCTTACCCACGCACAGAGAGTCGCGGCCGACGTAAGGACAACCCAGCAAGGAGTAGAAAGAAGCTGGGGAAAACAATTTGCATGTTTTGTTCTGGGTCAAACTTGGCAGGTTCCGCCATGCTATGGAAGGCATATAGCATGTAGCATTACCTTACCGTAAGGTAGGCAGGTAGGAAACGGGAAGCGGGATGGCCTGGGCTGGCCTTACCCGGGCCTGGTAGGGACTTGAGGACTTGTGTGCACATCGCACTATGCGACCCTCGCAGCAGCCTCCACCTCACGTCCACGTCCACATCCACGTCCACGTCCACGTCAACGTCCCCAGGGCGCGGCGGACCCAGTTCCGGGTGGCTGCAAATTTGATAATCACCTGTTGCGTGTCCACTGCGATTCCTTCGCCCACTTGCAGTTCCAGTTTTTATTGTAAAAGTTCCTCCTTGCTTGCTTGGCTGGCTAGCTCTGTTTCCGTGCAGAGTACGGAGTACAGATACAGAGTACAGTAGAAGGAATTCAATGTGCTGCTCATCACGCGGCATGCCTCAAATTACCCTCTTGTGTTACGGCTGAGGGGGGCCCGCTTTGTTCTGTCTGCTGTTACAATGCCTCGGGTGGAAACATGTGGGAGTAGAGCAGCAGGCAGAGGAGTTGAGATGAGAAGAGGCAAGGCGTGCAGTACACGGTTCTTTACACGGTGGCTAACATGTGCTGAGTTCCACGTTCTGTCAGGGCATGTTTCACCTTGTCCTTCACTTACTCGCAGCCGCCAAAACATGCCCCCTCCAGCCGTCACTGGCAGTCAGCCTTTTGAATCTTTTGCCGATAAAAATATACCAAGCAGGTGTCTGGCTACCTAGGTACCAGGCAACTCCGGAGAGCGAGTGCCGATCATCATGGCTCAGTGCCGCCGTTGCAACCTTGGGAAATAGCACACAACGTGGCTGACAGCATGTCGTTGCAACCTCTCAGCCTCCTACTATGGATACTGGCACACTCTGTAGTAAGTAAATACATGCTGCTTCCTCCCGCTGCCTTGCCTGCGCGCATCATCGAGGTCCAGGGAACAAGCACGGAAAGTGTTTCGTCCGTCTCGACAGGTCTCAGACATGCTGCTTGCTGCCCACCGTGAGTTCGAAATCGAAATAACAACAGAAAACCAAATCACAAAAGTCAACCCAATAAAAGATCGGATGGGCGCCTCCCACTCGGCCGGCCAAACGCAATTGTTTCTGTCTGTCCGTGCCTGCGGCGGTATCCGTACAGCGTGCTGCGGCACGACGACGCACTGAGGTTCTGAATGACACCCCCTGCAGCCCTCCAGCCTCTAATGAACCAATAGGCCATTTCACTGCCAGAGAACCGCCCCTTTAGCCGGCGCACGCTCGCCCGATTCTGCTCACAGGGTCGTCGTGAGTGGCTCGTCGACATCTACCTTAGATTGCCCGCCCGGTACACACAAGCTGGGCGTCTCCCGCAACCCTGGACGGTCTCGGCGATCCTCTTCTATGGTTCTTTGCTATTGAATTCAATGCAAATTTCGCCCGACTTCGTCTAACCCATTCAAGTACCTCACAGACAGCATCACCTCACCGCCGAGAGCCAAGGAAACTCTGTCCTTGTGTGTATTTGACTTTGGGAAAAACAAGTTCAGACCGCCCCAAAACATCCATCTCAGTAATAGCCCCCGCGCGATGAAGCAGACTTGCTGGCAGCAAAGAAAGGCTGAGGAGGTGCTGCTTGCGCAGCCGGTACTCGAGTACCGTAGACTCTCGTTCTACTCAGAATCCGCGCCCCCATAAAAGGCCTATTGCACTGGTATAATTGGCTATACAGTTTCTAGCAAAGAGCCGCTAAGCTAGAATTAGACGTGTGTAGGGGTCTGAAAGGAGCTAAGCCGGGGCAAAGTACACAGTATCCACGCCTATAGCCAATCACTGACCCCTGTGGCAGCGGATTCTGAGTAGAACGAGAGTCTACGGTATTCCCTGCCCTCAATGCTACCTGGCCCCACGCTTCCCTCCCGACCGGGCGTGCGGCAAGGTCCAGCCACAGGGCGTGACGACCACCTCCTCGTCCACGCCTTTTTCTTTTCTTATGACGAACTCACAGCGTGGGTTTCTCACCTCACCTCTTCACCGGCATGCTCCATGTCCACCACTCGGCTTGACTTGCTGCGCAGCCATGCCCCCTCATATCGGCGAACAATGTTCCAGGCTGTAAAACTTGACGGCTTGGCGTTCGATTGCTCTGGGCAGTCGGCTCGAAAGACAATCGTCCCTGCAACCTGGGCTTTCTTGCGCCGGGCGAAACGACGTGTTGAAGTGACGTCTGTCAGATGATCGGTGCCATTCCGTCCCGTGCGATAGGGTGCTCCCGGGCGGCAGTCGACCTGAATTAGTTCCCGAAAATAATGGTGCCGCCCCCATGCATACACGCCAAGCACTCGAACCATTGAAAGCTGGCCTCGAGTCTACCTAGGCCGGCGTGCCACCATTGCTTCCATCAGTCGTCGTGAAGCCATACGTAAGCTTCTCCAAGTCGAGGGCCACTCAGATGGAAGAAAGATTGCATAGGCACAGCCCACGGGCCTGAATCGTTGGCAGGAGGGCCAGCGGTTCCCCATCGCGGGAAACAGGACTGGAGCTCGACGCGCGGACACCGGCATCTCCACACCCAGCGACGAACGCCCCCTGACTCGCCGTCCCGATCAAGCAGAGCTCCCTAATCGGGCAACTTGGGGGAATTCGTCTGCCTGGAATACGGGATCCGCAACCAACTGTCTACTATGCAGTAGTTTCAAACTTTGAATCTCTTCGCTGCGAGGAACACAATCCTTCGAGCATGGGAACATGCATCTCCCATTGGCAACTCGCATGAAGAGCTTTACAACTGTTCAGGCATCGCTGTCTAATCTCTACGAACTCAGCAGTCTCGTCACCCTCTTTGCAACTCCGTCCTCAAACTGCGTCACCCCGCCGTCCAGGATCGTCAGGTTCCCGGCCTTCAACCTGTATACCGCTCGTCGCCTGGAGACAGCTTCATCCTCATCGTCTTCCTCGCTCTCCGAGTCTTCAATCAGCCCCTCAACTGCACCCCGCATGAACCACCGGTCATGGCTGACGAGAATGACCGCCCCCTCCCAGTCCCTCAGTGACTCACGCAAGGCCGTGACCGTCTCATAGTCGAGATGGGTAGTTACTTCGTCAAGAATAAGACAGTGCGGCCGTCGCCAGAGAATACGAGCAAGCTCGCAACGCACGAGCTGGCCGCCAGACAGCTTCCTGACTGGGATGTCGGACGCAACTCTACCGGGCAACCCAAGACTGCCAAGGATCCCACGGAGCTGTCCTTCATCCAGCTCTCCATCAACATCCTTTGTCAGTAACGAAAGAGCCGTCAGTGAAACGTCATCTCGGCCCATTTGTTGCAATCCTTCGACGGCATGTTGAGAGTAATACCCGAGCTTCAGCCGCGGATGGGTTATGATCATTCCGGACGAAGGTTTAATCTCATCAACGAGGAGCTTCACCAAGGTCGATTTGCCAGCCCCGTTGAGCCCGAGGATGCCCACTCGGTCACCTTTGTGAATGGATAGGTTGACATCCTGCAATACGGCAGGTGTCTGTATCTTTCCTCTCGCCTTGGCCGAGTAACGAAACGTCACGTTCTCCATCGATATCAGCGGGCCGGGAAACCGCAGATCTGGAGGCTCGGGCAGGTCAATGAATATCGGCCGCTCATCTTGCGGTATGTCGATTTCGGCTCGAGCAGTCAAGTGGTACCCCTCGAGGTCGCGATTGAGCTTGAATCTACCGCCCTTTGCGCTGACCTGGAGACCCCAGCGGTCGTCAAGCTTCTTTTGACGAGACTTGGCTTGGCGTAGCTTGTTCTGATCATCATTTGCCTTCCCTGCTTTGATGTTGTTCGTTATGCTCTGCTGTATATGAGCCTTCTGCTTGTCCTGGGCGTCCTTCATCTTGGTTAGCCACAGCTTACGCTCCGACTGCGATGCCTCATATGTGGGAAGATCGCCATGAAAATACGTCAACCCCTTATCCTTGAGAATGAGGAGATCGGTGCAAAGCGTGATGAAGTCTCGGTCATGAGACACGAGGATAAGAGTTGGAGCATCGTCGTCATCTTGCAGAGACTCAAGGTACTTCTGTAACCAGATGATTCCCAAAAGGTCAAGAAAGTTGGTAGGCTCGTCGAGTATCAGGATGTCGGTTTCCTGGAGCAATGAAACTGAGAGTGCTGTCCGCATCTTCCATCCACCGGATAGACTTGACACGGGCTTGGACATGTACGCCTCTGAGAAACCGAGACCCGTCAAGATTCGCTTGGCTTTCGATTCGGTTTCGGCAACTTTGGATGGCTCAACCTGCAATTGGAGGTCTGCAAGCATGTCCAGTGCTTCTTGCGTCTCACTCTTCAGAACCTCGACAGATATGTCGCTTTGCGGTTGATCCAGTCTAGGTCCATGTCAGCGTTCACGATTTTCAATAACCGAGGGGCCACCTACAAGATCTGCGACTCCGCAACAGTCTTTTCGAAGGCCTTTAGTTGTTTTCGAGCTGCCAGTCCTCTATCACCACTTCGCAACCTGGCATTCTTATCGAACTGGAAGAGGCGCTTCTGGTTGTTCTCATGCCGAAGGGTACGAACCGCTCGGACCGTCGCATAGGGATCGGTGCTGTTGATGCCGTCGGACAATGCTTCCGTCGTTTAGTTTGCTACCGTCACAAAAGAACTTGGCCATACATACCTCTTATGTCCTGTTCAACATCTGATCGAGCGGTTGCCTTCTCAATGACATGCTCCAAGACGCTGATGAGCTGCTCTGATCCAATCGAAGCATCGCTTGGCCGGATATCCGTGTCAGTATTGCTGGCATCTGTCTGTTGGAGAATGGATATTCGAGTTTCCTCGGGGATACCGGGAATCAGCTTCTCGGAAATGGCCTTGAGCAGCGCTAGGTGCGAGGGTCAGTGTTGATCGTGAGATGCAGACATGCTGGACTTACTCGACTTGCCAGACCCATTCCTGCCAATGAGTGCATATCTTTGCCCAGCCTTGATATGCAGCTTGGTATCAACGAGAATCTCGGTTCCCTCGCTCCTCGCCTTGGCCTTGCCTTTAGCGCCGGTTTTAGTACCCGGACCTGAAGTGACGGTGATGTGGAGACCGTCTACCTCCAACTGCAGGAGATTGATCAGCTGCGAAAGCTGTATTTCTTCACAAATGAGGGGATACCTCGCGATGGTCCGTGTTCTGTATATTGAACCGTGTTTGCTTGCTGGTGCAGAGGATCGTGGCCACTGATTCGGAGGCGATGGACGTCATTGCTGCAGTACAAGTCGAAAGAAGGATCTGGGCAATGGCGATCAATGGGCAAATCCAAAACAAAAACAAGCCAGTTGCAGACCATTCACGCAGAGAGAGAGCGAGAAAGATGAAGCCGTCCACAATGGAACCACGGCTGCGGATGGTGCAGGACTCTCTCCAGATTTTATTGATTATATCGTCGGCCGGGGTCGAGGCTGTTTTTCTTTCAGCCCCCCCCCTCCGTTGCCGACGGAAGTAAGTTGAGAACCGGAGGTGCTCGATCGCCCATCAGTGGCGTCGCACTTGTCGCTCCAGCACTAGCTAACGTCTAGACGGTACGTACTCTTGTGGCATGCCCGCAGATTGCAGTTGCGCTCCAGGGCTGCGCTCCGTGATGTGAGTCACGCCGAAGACAGCCGTCCCCGACGCTCTTTCCCGGGCGCCTATTCGGCGCTTTCCTCCCCGTCTCGGAGGTGTCGCAGCTGCCGGGGTGACTCAATTCATCTGAGTCACCGCTTGGCGAACCGTCGTCTCTGCTTCAGTTTGATGCCCATCGCAACGGGCGCATTAGTTCTGAAGCGCTGTGCTCAGAACAGGGGAAGTGAGTCTATGAAGGTCTTGGTGTCCTTGGCGTAGACCGACTCCGCGTCCGCAATCTCGTGGATCTTCAACTCCTTCTTCGCCCACTTCCTCGCCGCGCCGTACTTCCCTGCTCGTGACGCGGCATACGCAGCATATTTGTATGCCTTGCTGAGGTAGTCCACCAGGCCGACCTCCTCCACAAGCTTCACCAGCTTCTCCGCATAAGGCGACACGTCTCCTCCAAACGAGTCGCTCCCAAGCTCCCGCTCAATCAACCCCATCAACCTCTTCATCTCCACTCTCTTTAAATCGTCGGCAGCTCCTGCGCCCTCGTCCCTCGCCGAGCACGACTGGCAACTGCATTCGAATCCCCACTGCGCAAGCCTAGCCCTCCTCGCCTCCGTCGTCTCCGTAAGCGGCGCATACGTGACCGTCACCTCCTCGTCGGCCGCGATGTCTCTCCCGGCCCAGATGATCCTCCTCCCGTCGACGGACACGCTCGCAGAGTTCGGCGTGCACGCGTGGTTGAGCTTCGCGATGCGCGGAAAGATGCCGATGGTCCCGCCCGCCATGGTGAACCCGTTCGTCCGGAAAATGAGCGCCTCCCTGCTGAACGCCGCGTCGTCCATCTCGCGGTGCTCCGGGCACGACAGATACGCCGCCCGCGCCGTCGCGTTGAGCGTCTCAAAGGCCCTGTCGACGGCCGTCGCGATCGCATCGAAGGCAAACCCCTGCCCGCTCACCAGGCTCCCCGGGTCGACCGTGAAGAGCGGCGTCTCGTCGATGATGCGCGTGCCCTTGGGGATCTTGCGCCGTGCAAAGATGCCGAGGCCCTTACCTGGCGAGGGGCGAACCTCCCACAGCCCATCTTCTGATTTGAGATCTTTGTGTGAATTGTCAGCGGGGGTGCGTTCATCTCAAGTGAGTTTAGACAGCAATGCGCTCACTTGTTCCATATCGGACGCGAATCTCCTCGGAATCGCCCAGCCCATCCGGCACGGCCCCGTCGGCGAGGGGAAAGTCGCCGCCTGTGTCGATAACCCCCAAATGGCTCTGCTCGTGACATGAATCCGAGTCGCAGATACGATCGCGAACCTGCGCGTCACCATCGCTGCCGTCATAACCGAAAACCGGGTTTGGTTGCTGCGAGACCGCGAGCCATAGCCAAAGTAGTACACGGGACGATCTCATGTTTTCCGGGCCGTGTGTGTGTGTCTCTAAACTCCGCAGTTCAGACGAAAAATCGTGTGGTGTCTTAGGTTCTCATTGCTTCTTCCAGACTTTAGTGAACATTTCCGCGGGAAGAGGTTTTGGAAATATTCTAGCCATGTGGCTGCAATTCTGACAAACACAGCTACCTACTCGTACCTACCTACAAAGAGGCTGGCCCGGCTAGCCGGGGGCCGCTCGAAACGGATCTGCTGTCACAGGATCGTGTCAACGCGCCGTGGCGTTCCCCACGCGACAGGCATCTTTGGGGTTGTAGGTCGCCTGGATGCGAAACAATGCCAGACCGACGCTCCTATCGTAAAGTAAATTGGATGATAAGTCGGTGACTGCTCTCCAAATCTATCCAAATGCTACCCTCTGTCGTGAACTTCGGGTGGTGATCGGCGCTAATTGGGGTGGCATTCTACCGCCATTCCCGTAAAGGGGGCGCTGATTATTTGGGGGCTCAGGGGCGTTTCGTTTCGAATGACTTGGCCCTCGTCTGGTCGGCAGCTGGCCCGCGATCCAACATCACCAGGTATGGTGTCCATTCACATTTTCGTAGTGATCATGCCGGGTCGGGACGTCGCACTTTGAGGAATTGAAATGAGAATGCCTTTTAGGCGTCCATTCTGAGGTTGATGTCGCTGTTCTCAACTTGCTAAGCAGTGAATGAATGAGTGTGTTCGAGACATTTACCGTTACAATCAAACGATCCCGAGGCTTCTGAAATTAAAGATGTCGTTGTCAACAAGTCCCTTGTTACTATCAAAAGTCCTTCAGTCCCGGATTCATTCGCCGACTCCGCCAAAGGATCTCCACCGATCGGGTCTCGCGCCGGACTTGGGGTTCCGCCTTCAGCCCCGCAATCCGGATGACACCCGAGAGTATCCATCATATTCTGCTTGCACCTCCTCTTTTGTTCCGATCTCTGCACCGTCGTCTCGGGGCTTGGACTTTGCCGTCAGGCACCTTCTTGCTTTGCTTCCAAAACCAAAATGCTGTGCAATCGGCGCAAAGAACACAACGTCGCCAAGCCGTCCACAACGAACCCAGCATGGTAGATTCCCGGATTCTTCCGGCTCCTCTGAGAGTCCAAGGCCAGCAGCAATAGCAATTACGGAAATTATCATGGTAATCTCACATATGAAGACGTGATCAAAAGTGAGCTCGCCGCGAATAGTTCGCTAATGTTTGTATTACCGACGTTGCGGACCGGCAGGCCTCCAGACTATCTTTGACTTGGAGGTCAGTGAACGTGGATCATGGCCAGCTTAACTCGCCTATTGTAAGTACCGGAAAACCTTGTGCACATGTCATCTGTCAAGATGTTCAATTAAGATGACGATGTTGTGGGACTTCGGTGACAATTGAGGATTACATATGGACTCAAGATGCCTAAAAACATGTAGACATACATACAACTATGAACACTTCCGCATGAGGATGACTTGTGTCCCCCTTACTACTTTCCTGCAATGATTGGATAAAAAAGAAGAAACGCTTAGAAGTAAAATCAACAAAAAGAATTAAGGCATAAGATGGAGGCAAAAAGAAAAGAAAAGTTGTCTCCGGCCAGACTCGAACTGACGACCTTCAGCTACCTCATACTATTTAAGAGTACCATCTAAGAATACCATGAGACTGATGCTCTACCGACTAAGCTACAGAGACTTGTGTCATTGATTGTTGCTGGAAGACATGATCAGTCAGTATATGAAAGGTTGCAATGTGAGTCAAGCGAGGCCTTGATAGATAGACAGATCTCAGGGTAGCCTACTTCAAGGTTCACTTGATCTGTGGTTCGACCCGACGGGTGTGTGTTTGCCACTCACTTGGTAACGCGCATTATCCAGGTTACATCTAGTGACTTGATCGTATTAAATAATCTTTAACGACAAGGAATTCAATTCCAGATCATTTGTGTTGACCGCGTATTCAGGAGCCATTATCAGCCCAACTCCGTATCGAAGGAATGTGAATGATTTTGAAGCTCAAGGGCGGTAAGGCTTGAAATCTACAACACGTCGACGAACATGATGTTATCAAGGCGAATAACCAAGAGCAATGAGTTGACGGCTGATGAACAAGTCGGAAATCCGCAAGATACAAGGTGGGAGGCGGGCAAGTTTCGAATATTTCTTATCGGCTCGTCTTAGAAGTCGCTTTATCCAATTCATATCTTGTTATGCTTGCCTCTTCCGCATGATATTGGTCTTGAAGGGCCCAGATCTCTAGAATACTCTTTAAGATGTATCCCATTTGCCAAAAGGAACACGTTGATGATCATTGCAGAAACTTGAGGAGGTAATCGAGTGCTGATTACTGACTGAATCTCGCAGACAGCTGATATCCATGACCGCGAACTTGAACTTGGGCAGTGGCTTTTTCCTCGCCACATTGATCACCCGGTCCTGGGATGCCCTGTCTCTCCTGCAATGAAGTATAGCCTATTTTGGATGTACTCTTGCCAGAGAGGACGGACGTGTTGTTGCCGGTGATTTCCTGTCTGTTTACAACAAACGTGAAAGCTTAGCAAGCCCATCAATGACAGTTGAGATGAGCACGTTTCTATCGCCCCAAACTAGCTCTCGTATTCATACACAGTATTCCTGACTTGATCTCGTTCGAGCCCCTGGCTAATTGTTGATTTGATTACAGCCGCTCTCGTGACGCGAGGATCGGCTTGGGCTCTTATCAATACTGCCTCAAGATAGATTATCAGTTGACGTGCAAATTCGCAAAGCCCGGCATGTCGGCTTGTGGCAAGACATTTATCTGATAAGAATAGCAATTTGAGTGGTAAGTCTCAATGTTTCTAGGAGGTGCGCAGTTGGTGCAGAGCAAGATGGGTGATCCACATGGCCAAGTCTTGCGTCTGCATCGTTTTAAACCGACAGCAGGCCTAGAAGTCACCCCTCAAGTCGTTAGGCTCTAGATACAACACCATCTTCCGCACTTAGACTCAAGAGGCTCGGCGGGTTCGATATTAAGACTTCTATAATTAAACGAGGCCAACCGACAAACAAGCTTGTCTTGGCACTCTATCGCTCTTACACTCAATTCGCAACTCAGTCGTCATCCTCCACGAACCACTCGGCTCTTCTCCAGATCCCACACCGCCATCGCACCGCCGCATCTGCCATCTTTAAAAAAAAAGCACCAAAAAGAGAGTTGGTTGCATGAGCGAGTTCTTTTATTCTTTTGTGGAGTCCCGCACGCCATCTCAAGTTTCAAAGTTACCGCCCCCTTTACCCCTAAACCCTGAAACCCCCCCAACCCAACGACCGCGGCCGTCTGCCCTCTTTTATTTTTCTGCCTCTCTCTTTCTCGGAAACCTGAGACGTCGCCCTAGCCAACAGACAACACCCATCTGCCAAGTCCACGTCAGCCCGAACGTCATTCCCATGAAGCTGCACGAGCCACACGAGATCAAAATCTGGCATTGTTCGTCTGAGGTTGACCGTCGGGATGTGGGCGACACACAGGAACTCCCTGCCTTGCGTCGACTGGTACGGCCGGCGGCTCCGTGTTGCTGGTTATCGCGAGGGAGCCCTTCGAGGCAAGCAAGGCCGGCCCAGCGACTTTGAACTCCCCTCCCAAAAATGATGCCGTCGCTGGTCGCCGTCGCCATTGAGCTTACGCGGGCTGAGCAGACATGAGACGACCAGGGATGCTCTCTCACCCTCCTCCCCTCCTTTTGCAACGTTCGCAGCCCTTTTTCGGCCGGCAACAACGCCACTGCAGTGCTTTATTCGGGATGCTTGGATACCAGGAGGACCAGTGAGAGGAAGGCGGACGCGAGTCAAATCCACTTTAGACCACACGATGGGATGACAGGGCTGTCAAATTGAGCCGGTTGATCATGAACGTGCGGCCGGCTCGGCATTGCTTGTATAAAGATCTGCGGCTCTTCTCTGGCCAACACCATCTGCCCTTCACCAGCAGCTTTAAACTCTCTCTACAGCTCTATCCATCCACCTCTCCGACTTGTTCATATCAAAGATACCCAATCAGAGCTCCAAATATCACACCCGAAATCCATATTCAAAATGAAGTTCATCATCTCCTACATCGTGCTCGCTCTCTGGTAAGTTTAAGCCTTTCACCACAGTAATGTGAGCATGTATCTAACTAAATTTCCCAGCTTCGGCCTCGGCCTCGCACAACAAGGCACCATCCAATGCCAGTGCAAAGCAACTCTCAGCACGTCGGTCATCAGGACCGGCGGCCGCCAGCTCTGCAGCCAGCGCGGCGGCATTCTCAGCGAGGACAACGAGCTCTGCACCAAGCTGCCGGCGAGGTTCACCGACGGGGACTGCCAGACTCTGGGAGACTCTTTCTTTGCTAGCTGCGGGTCTGCGCGTTCCGAGCTGAAGAGGGGAATTTACAAGCGCGAGGTCGTGCCTCTCTCCTCGAGGCCGATTGTGAGGAGACTGTCCAACTTCTAAAAGTACAAAATGTTCATGACCGATACCACCACCACCACTTCTTGCTCTTTCTAGATTTTAAACCACTTCTCTAGCGCAACATTCAATTCATCAACATTAACCTCTGTACCTTCTTCCACTGCCCAAGCAATGAATCCGTCTGGCCGAATCAATAAAGCACGGATTCCGCGCCTGTCTTCCACATCTGCTCCGATGTAGTCGAGCCTCTTATCGTACTTCTCCGTGGCCAAACCCTTCAACGCCCCGTCGTCTTCAAAGTCGATGAGCATTCCAAGGCCCCGTTCCATCTTGGGTCCCAACCTCGTGCCGTCCTTGAACGTGAAGTCCGGGGCGCTTCGCCCTACGGCCGGATGCACGTCGCTGCCGAGATCATACCGCTGCGAAAGGCCCCAAACCCGGTCGATGAAATGATTGGCGCCGTCGTCGGTCGCGATGAGGTCGCGGACGAGCTTCTGAACGGCGTGCCCGGTCTCGTTCGGCTGCAGCGCCGCAACCTGCGACCGATTCCACTCGAGGACGAACTCTCCAATCGGATACCTCTCCTTCTCATACGTATCAATCAACTCAAAGTTGGTCTTGCCGTCAGGGCTTTGCTGCTCTTGTCGGACCGAGGCAGCCAGCTTCCAGCCCAGGTTCATAGCGTCGCCCAGCCCGCAGTTCATGCCCTGGCCCCCGAGAGGGGGGTGTATGTGCGCCGCATCCCCGGCGAGGAGCACTCTCCCCCTGCGGTACGTCGTCGTCTGCTTGCTCCGGTCCGTGAACGGCGTCGCGAGATGGATCTTGGTCATCCGCACGTCGTCCGGCTTGCCCGTAACGCGGTTCAGGATGTCTTGCAGCCGCTCCAGCGAGTGCTCCGCCTTCTGCCCCGCGCCGCCGTCAAAGTCCATCAGGTATACCATGTCGGGCTTCCTGAAGATGTACATGCCGTGCCGTGTGGGCACGAACCCCGGCACCAGCCTGTCGGGATGATCCAGGTCGCAGTGGACGACGTACCCGGTAAAAGTCGCTTCCGTCCCGGCGAACTCGAATCCTGCCACCTTGCGGATCGCGCTCCGGCCGCCGTCGCAGCCCACGAGCCACCGCCCGCGGAAGTTCTGCCCTTCTTCTCCTGCTTCCACCGTGATCCCGCTGTGCGTCTCCTCGACGATCTTGTTGAACCCATGACCCCTGAGGATCGTGACGCCCAGGCTCTCCGCCCGCTCGGCGAGGACAGCCTCAATGCGGTCGATCGTGATGGGGCCCGGCATCAACGATGGGCCCGGGAGGCGGTACTTCCAGCGATTCAGGTCGAGCTGGTTTAGGTTCAGAGGGATGCCTGCGAAATGGCCGCCGAACTGCATCCCGGGCCCTTTCGGGGGTGTGTGGGGCCGGTTGGTGAGGTCGTA
Organism: Colletotrichum endophyticum; assembly: GCA_027406105.1. Classification (NCBI taxonomy): domain Eukaryota; kingdom Fungi; phylum Ascomycota; class Sordariomycetes; order Glomerellales; family Glomerellaceae; genus Colletotrichum; species Colletotrichum endophyticum. The sequence goes on from JANVYF010000005.1 coordinate 2,563,852, forward strand.
GAGCTTGCCGAGGAGGCCGCGGCGGTAGAGCAGCTCGATGGAGGGGAGGTGGAGACCTCGGAAGCCGACGGGGTTGCTCTTCCACTCGGACTCGGGCTTGGTGTCCCGTTCGAGGACGAGGACGGATGCGCCTGCTAGGGCTACTTCGCATGCCAAGAGCAGGCCGACGGGGCCCGCGCCGGCGATAATGACATCGTAAAGCTGGGTCATTTCATCAATTGTGACCCGGCTGTTGTGAGAAAAGAGAGGCAATGTTAGCAATATTGAAGACGTTGAAATGAACCCAGCGTTTGGTGTTGTGGGTTAAAAGAGTATTTATACAAGAAATCACTGAATTTGAGTCTGGCATCTGAGGCATTGAAATCGGGCCCGAGCCTCCTTTGATGACAGGATCCTTGGATGAAAGCCACACATCTCGGTCCCGACATTGTGTCGCCGCGTGCACATATTCTTCGTGTCTGTCATTGGGCTGGGCTTCGTGGCGCACTAGCATGGAATGGTCTCACTCTACATTCGGGGCAATTCGGGCATTTCGTATCTCAGAAAAGTCCAACAAGTAAGAATCACTGGCAAGTTCGCCCGAAGTGTGGGAAAGGTTGGGTTGGTGACTGAAACATGCATCAACAGGCAGAAGCTTTCGCATCCTGCTGCGGCGTCCCGTCCTAGCCGCTCGCTCTTCCGACTATCCGTCCCGTTCGGGCGCCGAGTACGCCGTTGTGAGCTTGAACGGAGCCATCGCTCCACCGATCCGACTATGCTTTGAATATCATCGTCGGCACGTTTCGTTTTCTGGGATAGAAATTTGTTTTCATTATCCATGATAGGCGCGTTCAATCATTATTGCATGTTTCTAGCCCGTCTCTTCGCCGCCTGTATTTCTGTTGGCCACTATTCGCCTCACAATATGGATCGATCAGCGAGAATGCTGAACAGTGGATGCTTCACCTTGGTGACAGCCATCCAACCGCCCTCTGGTATCTCGACGATGGTCCCGTCAATGCAAACCTTGCGCCAACGAGGGTCGCTTTCCCCGATCGTCACCCTGATCTCCTCCGCATCCTCGTAGCCGACGTAGTCTTCCTGCCCCCCATTCTTCCACTTCATACCCACGTGCGAGCCCTGCTTGTAAGCAGCCATCATGATCTCCATCGTCTTCTCCGCTCCCACGGCGCCAAAGTGAACCAGCTTCAGCCGGCCTTGCAACGGCCCGCTGCCGGGCGAGATCGTGAACGTCTTCTCCAGATTTGACACCATCGCCGCCAGCGCATAGCTGTACTTTTCCCTCGGCAGCGGCTTCAGCGCGGCGCCGTCCGGGCTTCGAACCTCGACCTTGGCGTTGTACGCATGGCTCTCCTTGAGCAGCTCTTGCGCGACCATGCCGAAGCGCTTGTCTCCATGCTTGCGGTACTCGGGCGTGTCGCTCTCCCAGACCAGCTGGGCGTGAAAGCCGTAGCTGGCTACGAGGGCTCCAAAAAGGTGGTCAACACGATCATTGCGGAGGCTGACATCCTCAGGCTTCTCGGCGTCAGGTTCCGGAGTGTATGTCACCAACCGGGCGCCGGGAGAGAAAGAGGCACGGAAGCTGGGGAGCGGGGCGGCCGTGCCGAAGAAGAGCGTGCGCAGGCCGAGCACCATGTGTGACGGTCCGTTCTCGGTATAGAGAGGCTTGTGGGATGAGTGAAAGTTGGAGTTTCCGGTGCCGAGAGGCAGCACGGCGATGGTCGGAAGAGCAGTCGGCGTCTCCGTTTCTTCGCATCCGTTGAGCAAGTCGACAACGCCTCCATCACCACTCATCAGAACAATCAACTCGGTCTTGGTAGCAGAAGAACCCGGCTGATTTTGCGTCCTTGAAGACCAGTTGTCTTTTGCAAAGTTGCGAACGCTGTCGGCGTCTTTGGTGATAAGAACGTTGAACCTGTCAGACAAGCCATTGCTTTGCGATGACATGCCGCCTGGTGCTTTTTGATCCGCGAGAATGACAAGAGGCTGGACCACATTGTCCCAGAATTTCGGAGCATGGCCCAGGCCGGACTTTGTAGAAACGATGAAGTGAACGTCGTGGCGGCTTGGTTGAGGATTGAGGTGGTCGGGGAATTGCGAGAGGAGGAGGCCGTCAGTGAGCTCTGGGGGCAGGTCGCCGGCGACAAAGAAGATATCCAGCTGATACGGAAATTCCTTGGCTTCAGCGTCCTCTCTCAGTGCGCAGATGATGGGACCCGAGCTGAGGTGAGGATTCGCCGGGATTATGAAGACAATCTCCTCCGGGCGTACGGACTCACTGCCGCGCTGGGATGTGAAGCTCAGCTTGCCATCTACGAAAGTGGCATCGAGGGCTCGGCGGGGTACCAGCCCGTGGTCGCGGGGCTCGAAACCCAGAGGCTCTGCGACATCCATCGTGCTATGGAGAGGCGGTAGGTGACTCTTCCTGGCCCCTGCTGTCCAACAATATTCCTGTCTCTATTTCAGTTGATTGCAGTTGTGGATGGCAAGTTATCGCCGGCACGTTGAGAGTAGAGATTGGGACCTAGGCAGCTCCCAGGCAGCCACTCGAGAAAGCACAAAGACCGCCAGCCCGTTCAGGCAGGTGCCGGTATCTCTGGTATCCCTGGGACCCGGAGCAATGTCTCGGTGTGAGGTCGAGAAATAAGCCGGCTGCGCTGGAAGCCCTGGTGGTAAGGTAAGGTACCTCTTATGTCCAATTCCGAGCGAACGAACAGGAAGCCGCATCGAGAGTGGGAATTGTCAGCAAGCATGCAGCCCAAAGTTCCGGTTGCGCGGCATGTGCCTGTCCAAGTGTGTCATCCGCCCGCTGATTGCGTTATTTCTGGCAGACCCAGCCCTGGTGTTGTAGTGAGTCGCCCGCTGCAGCGGCTGCCCAGGTGGGGTAGATCTCGCAATCTTGCCCGTTATCTTGGGTCCCTAAGCCGCTGGAATCTGCCCGTCAGCGGCCAGCATCGCCGAACCAATCGCAGTCACGGCGCCCGACGCCCGCAGCGAGTCACAACAGGACGCAGCACCAGACAAGGCCCGCCAGAGCAAAAAAACCAGCCCGTCCACAACGCACCTTCACAAAACAGCACACAATTGCGTGCAACTCCAGAAAACATGGCGGATAGCGGCCACAATGAAAGATGAACACAATCGGCCATCGAAACAAAAGTATTAACGCGCCAAAATGATGGGAGCGGGGTTCGAACCCGCGCACTCTCTCGAGTAACAGAGCTTAAATCTGTCGCCTTAGACCACTCGGCCATCCCACCTCTTCAATCTGAATTGGGGTATTTTGGCGCTGGAATGTGGGCTATACGGCGCGCGCCATTTTTGGTTGCGCGGCTTACCCATGCGGGTCGCGAGGGGCGAGGGGAGGGGCGAAGCCGAAGCCGAAGCCAAAAGCCCACCTTCGCGCATCCTTGGTGGGGGACCGCCGCGAACCGTGGAGTCTCGCCAAGTCCTGAGAAAGGAAGTCTGTTGACTTTGTCCCTTGGCGCTGGCGCCTGCTTGGTTGAGGGGCGCCGAACGAGAACGGCATCTCGACGTCTGTCGAGCTCCTAGTCAGCATCTCCCATCTTCTCAAGTTTGGAAGCACCAGCAGTGACGGAGATGGCGGGGGGCCAGGGAAGGGCAGGGCAAGCGGGGGAGAGGTTTACCTCGCAATTCAAATTCTTCTGCAACTCTGGTATTCTGGTCTGCCTCCAAAGTATCGACTAAAACAACCCCAACTTCTTCTTTTCGCTTTCGGTCCATCACTGCCCCTTGGCTCGCGTCATCGGGCCCCAGTTCTCTCTCGGGTTCATCTGGTATCTGACCAACTTCTTTCCCTGTGTCCGCTTACCCAGCTGCGCGAGCTTCTCGTCAAACACGAGCGTCTTCCGCAGCTCCTCCTGCGAGGCCGCCTTCTCCTCGCCCTTCTCTGCCGCCTTCGCCGTTTCCTCCGTGGCGTCCTGCATCTCGACGTCCTTCTTGGCCCCTTCCTCAGTCACATCTGCCTTCTTAGTCTCAGTCGCGGTGGCTTCTTCAGCTTCCTTGATTTCGTCGGCCGACTTGGCATCACCGTTCTTCTCCGCCTTGTTCAGACCTAGCAGCGTGTATGCCGGCATCTGCGGGTTGATCTTGTCGGTGCGGACAGGAGCCTTCTGGCGAACCCACTCCCGCATGATGAACCAGATAGCCTCCCACGGCGCGTCCGTCTTGACGCTGCCAGGCCGGCAATGGCTGCGCGTAACACGGTAACCGAGGTGCCTCAGTGCGCCCCTGAAGACATCATCCGGAGGCTGCTGTGTGTTGAGCGTGCCAGCCAGCTTGCTGGGCATGACAAAGAAGGGGTAGTGGTCGATCCTCGCAAGCTCCTTGTCCTTGGGATCAACCGCTTCCGCGGGCTCCGGGCCAGGGATGTACTCCTCGAGAGCCGTCTGGAGCATGCCCTCTATTCTCGTGGTCGTCTGGTAAACACTCTTGTCGACCGTGGGAATGAGATCGAGAATGCGCTCAATGAATTCCGCATTGTGCAACGGGCCGCCGTACATCGGTCCGGCAATATGCTGTGCCGAGCCGCAGTGCTGGCAGTGTGAGTCCGTCGGAGGACCTTGAGACAGGCCATGCTTGTAAAAGTATCCGTCCTTCTTCTTTGGGTACGGGCGAGTCCGCACCATAGGCTGCGTCTCCCATGCCGAGCAGCCAGGGCAGTTGTACACAATCATCGTCTTGCCTCCCTGGTAGTTGACCGCGTCCTTGGACTTGCGGACCTTGACGAAGATGCGGCAGTAAAAATCGATGGATAGCGACAGCTGGGGCTCGATGGTCAGACCGTACTTGGCCGCGGCGGTCGTCAGCGCGTGAATGATGATGCGCAGACCAACTTCGTGAGAGTGAAGACCCTTGATGGGGACACCACCGTACAGCGAGAAGCTCTTCTCGGCGTAGCAGTGGCCGGCCCAGTGGCTGGCATCGGTGCAGGTGACGCAGAGCAGACCGCCGTCGTCCCTGACTGCCTGCACGGCAGCGTCGATGAACGGGGCAGCAGTTCCGTAAGGGTCGAGATCGATGACATCGTACTTGTTCTCCTTGCTGGGGTTGCCGAAGCGGTCGCGCTTGGAGAGGTCGTCCGCGATGCGCCTGTACATGTGGGCGATGGCATCGTCGTGGTTCGCCTGGATCTTGTCTTCCAGCCCGTTGTGCTTCGCATTCAGCTTGATCGACTCGACAGCGGACTTTGTCAAGTCGTTAGCCGTGACGGACGTCACGAACGGCAATTCATGCGAGTAGCGCAGCGCACGTAGTCCAGAGGCCGACAGGGCATCGAGGATGGTGAACTTGGGGGCCTTCTTCTCGGGAGCGGACTTGTCTTCAGTGTCCTGAGGCTCGGTAGCGGCAGCCGGGGGTGCGATCTCCTCCGTCTCGGCCTTAGCATCGTTAGCAGCGCCGCTTTCTGTTTGCGCACTCTGCGCCTCGCCGTTCGTTGTCTCCGCCGGCTTGCCGTCGTCCGTTACCTGAACCTTGGCCGGCCTGTCGCCGCCGTCGTCTCCCGCGGCGCGCCGCCTCTTCTTCTCCTTGCGCTTGGAAGCCGGCTGCGCCGCGCGACGTTCGACCACTTCCTCGCCATAAGCCCTGATGGCCAAAACTGAAAGGTCGCGGTTGAATTGCTGGATCGGGTTGTAGAAAACCTGCTGCTTCCCTTGCTTTCCCGCGGCCTCAGCAGGGACCAAGATGGTGGCTTTGCCCTCCTTCACGCCCTTGAACTCCTTGCCATCGTAAGTGATGACGGGGTCTTCCGCGCCCATCTTTTCAATTTTCGGGTCCTCGCCGGCTTGGGTGCTGCACCGTCTGGCTGAAGGAAAGCTGCCCCTCAAAATGAGACGAGTATGAGATGCGACAGAGCAATCCGTGCGACGCAATAGACCGGATGTCCTCAATGGGAGCTGTTGTTGTAGTAGCCGGCTCGCAGCGCGTGTGCCTTGGCGAATACCTCCTCGTATGTATGGAATCAACATGCAGACATGTAATGCGATTGAGCGTTCACAATTTTTGGGTCGGCTTTGCTTTGATCTGTCACTGAAGTCAAAGGTACTACAGGTCTGCGAGAGAAATTTCAGTGGGTCCAGGTATTCTGCCGAAGGCGGTGAGTCATTCGGTGACAAACTGCACCGAGGAACCTTGACAACAGCAACTAACTTCAACTCAACTCCAGCCATACCGTAGGCTCTCTCATTATCGTGACTCCTCTGCCACTATTACGAATTCCAACCCAGACGTTGGTTATCCTCTCACTAACATACATGGCCACTTTTTGTTGCCTCCAAAAACGCACAAACACTCATTGACATCCCCCGTTCCTTCCCGTGCATAACTGAAGCTCATCGATAATGCAAGTTTCTAACAGAATGCTCCCTCTCAAATGTAATTGCGATTTCTTCTCTACTTCTCCTTATTCTTGTCTCCGGCTCCAGCATTGGCTGCCGAGGCTGATGCAGAAACCCTGGAGGCAATCACTGAGCCGCGGCCGGTATTGCCTGGTGCCTGTCCCGGTGTGCCAGGCTGACCCTCTTTCTGGCCCTTCTCAGGAGCCCGCTGACCGCTTTGAAGAACTGAGCTCGGGGTATACACCGCTGGAATATTGGCTTGAATTGTTTGTTTGGCCTCCCAGTAGAGATCGAAGCACTGGACGAGGGCCTGATCAACTGTCATGTCTTCGGGGACAACACCAGTGTCGAGAACCTTCTTGATGTGGTCCTCAACTTCGCTGAACTCCGCCTGATCGGAGCGGTAGCGGTCGGGCAGGCCACTGTTGTGCAGAAGGGCGAGAATGCCAGCATTGATAGTGTTGCTCGCGGCAATGATGGTGATCGGTGTACCATTTTTGAAGGACATGGAGCCGATGGCAGTGAGGACAGCGCCCAAGATGATTTGCAGGATGTATCCGAACCAGCGGATGGTGCTCATGCCGTGATAGAAGTAGAAGTACTTGGTACGGTGCCAGATAACGTCTCGGTACAGACCGCTGGGAATGCCCTTGGGCGGGTAGTACCAGCAGGTGGGATGGAGGGCGACGTGGCCTTCAGTGTCTTTGACGCCACCGATGCCATGAGCGAAGATGGCCCACTCTGATGGAGTGAGAAAGCGGTACCTGATGCGGCGATGCTTAGGCTTCTTGGGCGGAGCGTTGGTCTGAGGCTGGAAGAACCCCGTGAGCGTGTCGAAAGCTCCCCTGTCCTCTTCCTCCTTGGCGGCCGACTTCTCAGCGTCGTTCTCGGCCTGAATCTCCATCTCCTCCTCTCGCTCGGACTCGATGCCGTCGAGTTGCAGAGGGGGAAGTTCTCTCATGGTTACTGTCTGGACAGCACGCTGTAAACGAGTGATGTGTTTGTTTGTAGGGAAAGTCGGTGTCTCTGATGAACGCTGTTAGTGACTTGATAGCTCTCGGCAATGTGTAGACTTACCCTTGTAGACCAAAAAGTGTCAGCGTAGGAGGCTAGTCGTTGAAGTATTGTCGATGATGGAGGGAAAAGACGACGAGGGAAATGATGGTCGAGGACGACGAAGGGGAACGACGTAAGCACATGTCTGGCAGGTGCGTCTGGGTATGATGCCTCAACGGAGGCGAGAACAGTCCATGATGTTGAGAGGCAAGAGCACTTGTATCGGCAAGAATCACTTTTACAGCAGGAGGGATCCAGCATTCTCTCCTCAAGGCAAGTAGCTTTCGCGCCATCACCTGAATTATGTGAGGCAGCAGCTACCTTTCGTTTTGAATCAACGAAGAATCACTTGCAATGAAGTGACGGGTGTAACTACACCATCCAGCATAAAGATACCCCAGTACGGGAAAGATCACGTCTCTCTCAGCAAGACTTTCAAGACCTCTCCTGCCGACTGGCGTAACTGCTCAAGGCCTCACGGTTTTGCTTCTTCTTGCCATTTTCGTCAAGAACGTGAAATACTGCCGGGTCTTGAACGACGCCCGTGGCTTGCGTAACCGACACCGTTGGTGACCACGCAACGCCGTTCGGTATGTCATTATAAGGATTGCCGGGCTTGTTCATCGTCTCTCAGTGTCTGACGTGTGCAATGAGACAGCTTTTCTTTCCATATCATCACCAGTGGCCCGACATAAGAGCTTGAGGTTTATTTTCGGCTGGACCGGTGCCATAGTGATGCTCCACGGCCGCAGAAACACATGGCATTACAAACTCAAGCATAATGGTGTTATGCTGTTTTATTCTTGTTTTTCAAGCGTAATGTTGCAAGGAGAAGACGCATCAGCCAGCACATCACTTCACATTATTGATTGTATCCACGTAGACAGAACCAATGTATTGGAAAGAGTAGTTAGAGAGCTCTGTAGACCTGGCCTTCGTATTCGACATCTCTCCTGACTGAAGGGCATCCCTGGGTAAGTCTGCTTCAAAGCGTGTTGCGTCGCTTACACGCTTGCCATCACCCGAGGACATATGCCCCAGATTTGTAGCGCAGCTCAGCGACATCAACAAGTCATCAAAGTTGGCCTAGAGAATGCCAAAAGCTCTTGGAGTATCGGATGCAGAAGCCGAATGACTTGCTCAAGGAGAACATCAGAAACGAGTCTCCCCGCCTTCGTTCGACGGAAGGCATTCCGATGCTAGAACGGGTCAAAGTGGCGAGTTCACGCAGGAATCAACTGAGCGCGCTCTCAGAGATTGGAGGGATTTCTCGATACGGTAAACTGAAGACCCTTGCCAATCCGTCCAGTTTGTACCGCAGATCCGGATTGCTGGTTTTGGACGAACTCCTATCATATATTGCTTCAACTTAGGATGCAACGCACACTCGGGAGGAGTCCAGATTGCTGGGACAGATTCAGAGCAGAACGCTATCCGACTCCGAGGCTCGTCGGCAAGTGCGTCAACCCACGCCGGGTCGGTGAGAAGATCCGGCAAGATAGTGAGTTGCGTTCATGCCTTCGATGCTACCCGACATGGAGATCAGCGTTCTTCCCCGGGCCGCAATTCCCTGAAACCTGCGCCGCATATTCGCAGAACACAATGCACCCCGCACAAGGGGCAACTCGCTGCGGGTTCCGGAATGGAGATACCGGAAGATCTTAGATCGCGGGGGCCTTCAATAGACCGGGCGACCGAAGCGGGAAAAGGTGTTCACCGACTTGCCAGCGAAAGCCGACATGGTGTTGCGAAGGAGCCGGTGAGGCAGTTGTGGTGTGCACACATGGCCGGGAGCGAGGGAGATTTATCGGATGAACCCCTATGGAAGGTGGTGTGATGCTATATGCTCAGCATTGCAGCTAGGCATATCGGGCATCTTGACTTCCCAGGGAAACAAACTACACGGCATGTCGGAATTCAATTCGGGAAGTGCAAGTCCTCAACTGGAACACTGTCACTCGCAGGGTCGCTTCAGATTGGTTATTCTTGGAGGATTGAAGCAATCAAACGGACCTGATGCCAAACAAATTAAGGAAGGGCGGGAAGAAGCAGCGGTCGAATGTTCGATTGGTTGGTCCTCGCATCGAGGCGATGTGCCCATGGAAGCTTGGCTCGTATCGATGCAGGTCCAGGACGACTGCGGCGTGGCGAAGATGGTGAGGGAGCGGGTACTAAAGCCACACCGTTGCGAGGATGTGTCTGGGGGGACACCGCTGGGGCTGGGGTTGGGAGAGGGCCGAATTGGACGATGGGCGGCGGATAGATGCGGGAGTGAGAACGAATAGTGTAAAGGAGACGACAGCGAGCGTGGAGAGCGAGCCGGATTTCCCTTCTGGTTGCCTATACGGGGAAGCCGGGACCCTCGGCGGCAACAGAGGGAGGAAATAAAGACACAATGGGGTGATCTGGGGCCATATTGCTACTAATTCGCTTCTTGGAACTGGCGAGGTTGCGACATGGTTGGCGGCGGAGGCTCCTTTGGGCGCATAGAATGTCGGGTTTTCCGCCACCATTTGGGGTCCGGGGGAAGATGGGTGCCATGGGGAAGAAACGAGGGCTCTGATTGAGGCGGCAAGGCAAGGATAACCAGGCACAGGCAATGGCCATTCAATAGTTATCGTGCTACCTTAGGTACCTATCAGAGGATGAGCGACGACGGGCTATGGTCCAGGTGTTCACCTAGGTAAGGTAGGTAAGGTACCTGAGGTGAGCAAGGTGTGAACAAACACGCCACTCGGTGATGGCGGCTGCAGTTGCAGGGCGTCAGGTCGTTCCCATTCATCGCTCATGCGCATGGCGGATCTTTTGTGCGCTGAATCCCAATCCCAAGCGGAGAAAAGCAAATTGCTAGAGACAAGAACGGCTGAGAGGGCTGTGAGAATCCAGTTCAGATTGGGAAAGAGGAAGCACCGAGACCATACCATGTCGCCATTTCCAAGACCCCTGTCCAGCTATCATGCCCTGATTTCTGGGGTTGGGGAGCTTGGGGACGTGGGCTCGGGGGCCTTGGGAGGGTCCATGTCTGTTTGGAGATGGAGTGGGAGAGCATGGAGGGGCCCCAGGGCAGGGCATATTGCGCCGAGAATGCCCTGCCAGCTCAAGTCAGGGACTTGCAGGGCTGGGCTGTCTGGCGGGCCTGGCCTCGGGAGATCAATCATGACTGTCAGAGACTCAACCAGAGTCAAGCCGACCACGGTCCACGGTCCACGGCCACGACGAGGAGGAGAGGAGGAGCGTGGAAGGAGAAGGAAGGGTCCACGTCCACGTCCACGTCCACGTCCACTCCGGAGCCGGTGCTCGGGCCAGGGCACCGAGACGTGGAAGGTACTTCCCGGAGGATCCCCTGTCTGGGGCACATCTTTCGATGTTTCCCCACAGATAAGGTAAAGTCTGCGACCCCGGCCCCCCAAGAAAACCTCTGACCTCAGTGACCTGGCGCCTTTCGGCAATGCTGATTGACGGAATTTGTCCTCCGTTTGCTCTTTCCAGCGTGCTTCCTTTCACTCTGGAGAGAAACGGTAGGTGCCTCGCCTATCTCTGGCGGGCGTCACCTGCCGTTGGGGCTGTCTGCCTCAAAGCCGCACTTTCGAACTTTGTCGCTATCTATCGTACCTACCTCACGTACGGATACTGTTAACGAATACCTATCTTTACCGAGCTCGGCATGCTGCGAGAGAACTTCACTCGTTGCCCAACGCGGCTCGCCCCAAACGGACGCCCTTTCCAGCCGACGCACCTCGATGTCGTCCCGCTTCTCCGGTCGCTACACATTTACCCGGCACTGCCCTTATGCTAACGTCAGGTAGCCAAGATAACCAGCAACTTGGAACATCTCGTTCAGCTTGAGCCTAACTCGTCGCGCTGTCTGGGCAGAGACTCACGCAACGGCTTGGAACGCGGGGTTGCCAGATTATCAGCTTCTTGAACGACCAATCAGGCTCTTGCTTGGCTCCTTCGAGAACATGGCTTCAGGGTCCAGAGGTTGACGCGGAGAGAAGGCCGGCCTGTGCGAACTCACAGCTTGGAGATACCGGAACACAAATCCGCTGTTTATTTGCAAACCTTCGCTCAGGGGCCGGACCCCGTCCCGGAGGGTGATACTCCACTGCATGTCCGAAAGCCAACTCGAGTCGACCACAATTCTACCATCGTATCGGCCTTCTGCCTGCAGCCTCCTTGACAAACGGGGATGCGCAGACGAATCCTTGGTGACACAATCGACAGTGCATACGAAAGAGAGGCGCTATTGCTTCCCCGTTTCAAGCCTTGGTGCAGCCGGAGCTTCGCTTCCCCGGACGCGAATTTTCACACGCAATGAATATCAAACTGGCGGTGGATGCACGACAAGCCTGCCTGTCCCCCACAAATGGACAATTTACAACCCTGTCGTTTAGGGGAATTGATAGGACCGATGATTCACCAACGCATGGGATCTGCCCGCCGTGCAGCATAGATGCGTCAAGACTATTGCGCAATGATATCTGCAGTCTGCATCACGCAGCCAGAGACGCTTGAAGCCTTGGGGCAAATGGCGCCCTGGTTGACGACGCAGAGAGAGTCCATCACGCTGATCCGTCGCACTATCGGCGTGCCCCTTTTATCGGCAGGCTGGCGAGGCGCAACGTCCAAAGGGCCTTCAACCGACATCGAGATGCACACAGGCGTCGGGGAAGCAAGCCAGAGTCTGAATCCCGACGACGGAAAAGCCACTACACATCCCGAGCGGGTTTGGCTCGGGACGGATAACGGGCCCGAGGATGTGAACTCCCTTCCTGGACTCTAGATTCTTAGCGTCGCGGACAACATTCCACCCCCATTGCCCCAAGGCGCTACGCGGTACGAGGATCACAGCCAGCGAGTCTCTGATACCCGCGGATTACACGGCACACCGGCATATTCGTACTCAGGCAGAGGATAGGTGTCGAATGGCCGGAAAGAACGGTTAGGATCCAGCTTCGCCTCAATCCAGGGATGGTCTAATTTTACATACAGCTTGCTGTCGTCATGCCGGGGCCCTTGCTTGCTGACAACCATTGGGACATTGTCACTAACGCCGACAAGCAGGCCTGTCGCCTTTCCAGTGAAGCTCCGATTTGCTCCGAAAGGCCAGCTATCCGGGGGGTTACCTGGACAATGGGAACTGCTTCTGTCTTTCGACCAGTCTTCCTGGAGACTACGCTGCGACCTGTCGATGTGTGCGCACCAAAATGCTTGAATGGTGAATACTGCGTCATCACAGGGATCGAGCAGTTGGTTGCTGATCTTATCGCCCGTTCTGGCTCAAGGCTCCGGGTGTTCTAACAAGGTTGCATGAAGGCTGCCTTCCCCCACAACCCCATAAAACGACGTCAAAACGCACTTGGGGTGCTGGGGTAAATTTCGTGGGGCAGGCCGTGGGGGCTCACACAACGTCGACACCTCCAACTTGTCCATTGATTGCCTGAAGAGGGTGTGCAGGATTTGGCTAAGCCGAGGACGGCCACCGGGAGCCAGCCACATGTCCTTCGGCGTTACGATGAGGCAGAGCCCATCGGCGTCAGATGCCCCTCGGCGACGGCTTTCCCACCTGCCCCTGGATCTCGACTCCGGAACCGATGGCGGATGGCGCCATGGCTTCATGCGTGCACTCTGCGTACCGCAAAAGATTCCACCATCGGGAGCGAGCGGGACGCTTTGCTTTGACGACCGGGACATCAGTAACAAGCGCGAGAACAGGACCGACGTACCACATCCGATCAGTGTACTCCTCGCTTAGGCGCCTCAACGTTCTTTACTCACCCTGAGGGACAAGCAGCCAAACCCCCACACTTCTTCCCGTCAATGCGAAATCAGGCGTTGGCTCCCTCGAATCGCGGCACAAAAACACCGCCAAAGGGAGAAGCAGGCCATGAGTGACGACTCAGCTGGTCTTGGGGTTTCTGACCCTGGCACATGCGCTTTGCTGAAGCGCATTTTAGCGCCATTGCACCATCTCCCCGTTTCCTGGTTTTGGATCAGGCGGAATGGTCAAGTGAAAGGGGTGACTTTCCTCGTGTTTAAGCGCCCGCAAATGTGTCTCAACCTGGGATCTCGTTTCGACGGGCTAATCGAACAAGAATCAGCGTCCACTCGCATGTGCAAAAGGCAACGCAACCATCAGTTGCCATGTCTGTAGCCATTCGGACTTTCTGAGTTATCAAACGAGACGGCGCATGCCCCAAAAGCAAACTGTTTGCTACCTAGGCTGCGGACATCACAAGCCGCCGGCCAGCCCAGGCATTTCCCAGGACTCTGGTTATGACCTATCGCCTGAGCCGTCTTAGCAACGAGATATCCGCGTCATGTCTCGTCTCGTCTCTCCCGCATCCGCATGTCTTCCGCGGTTCCCCGGGGGCATTGGCCGCCTCAGCGTACATGTCGAAAAAAACAATGCCCAAGCCTCTAATGCGGCCTCGCCCACCTTCTCCTGTCTCGAATAGCAACTCATCTCAACCTCTTCAAATCGGAACGCATTCCAACTATGCCACCGACGCCAGCGACGCCATGCCGCGCTCCCCAGACTCCCTGGGTACTCACGCCCCACCCCCTCACTCGGTGGCTTTCGCGATGGAATTGTAGAAGCATCACTCCCGTTTTTTTCAACAGTGTACGTACCGTCACCCATCCATCCTGGGTTTGAACATCTGCAACTACCACACCCTCTCGCGCGTCAAGGGTGCACCCAACTCGACACGTCGCGTCTGGCGGTGAAGGAGCTTCTACAAGCACGTAAGCAAGCAACCTCTACACGCGGTAGTGCTCAGTTCGTTGAGAGAAACATCCAAGCGATGGCTGCGCCTGTCTTTGCTGAGCTGAGGCAGCCATTTCGGAGACGCAACTAGATGCCGAAGCCATTGCCTGGATACTAGCGACTCTTCGCGCAGATGCTAGCAATGGACGGAAGAGATGCTCCCGCTATTGCCGCCGTCATCAGCACGTCTCTGGCTCGCATGTTGCTCGGTGTAAACTCTCGGGCAGTCGCCAAACAAGAGGATGCTTTACGGCGAGCGGACGCCAGCGTTGCACCGCGTCCGAAACCAGGCTTGTAGATCTTCCTAGACGGCATCAGCTGTGGTAAAACAGTTCCCTTTCCTCGCAAAAGCTGGTGGGCTGGTATGTCCGCACCCGATGAGCAAGCCACTACTGGCACTCTCACATGTGACGAGCCTTCGTAAATGCAGCCTCACAAGCGGTCCTGCCCAAGCCAAAGCATGCGACGTGGTTCGCGCGCGCCGTCGCCGCCGCCGCCAGGGCAAGAGAGAGGGAGACGGGGTATGCGTGACATGTGCCCTGATTCACTTGTGAATCCAACAAAAGGCTGCTGGCATTCAACGACTCAGCCCAAAACCTTGGAGCCGAAAAGTCCGGAGAAGTCGGGCGCGAGGGATGAGAGACGACAGAGACAACGCACGAATAATCATGATGGGGCCACCAGGTGGCTGGCTGGCCTCACTATCACGCCCAAATGGTAGGTACCGCTACGTGAGAGTGATAGTGAGAGTGAGTCGTCGAGAAGAGAGAAACCTTGGCGTCGCGTTCCTGAACCAACCCAACAGCAGCAAGCCACACAAATACCGAGCAAGCCCACCATCCTCTCCAGGTAAGCCAAAGGAGTAGCCCGATCCCCAGGAGATTTCCCCGCCAACAAAAGTACGGGGAAAAGCTTTTTCGGTGACAGCGGCCACTTTGAGTCATCATGGACGACTTACATGTCCCAAAACTGGGGAATCCAACCGTCATCACCTCCTTGGCCCCGGGCTGTGGAAGACAGCATACGTAGCCATCCGCAGGCTCCGGTAGCATGCTTCTCTTGGCCCCAGCTGGTGTAGCCGTAAAGATCCGATGGCAAAGAACCAAGGCAGAAGCTCAGGGGAACCCCTAAACAAGAAGTCCTAAGGCTGGGCTGGGCCGGTGGTCCCTTACGAAGATCCTATGGGTTTGTCAACAATTTTTTCTGTGATCCCTCTCTCGTCTCTTCCCCACGCGTAGGGGAGAAACGAAAAAAAGGTTGCAACAGGTGTCAGAAACCGCTGCTCATGCCAGGGACGGTGGGGCAGATTGTGATATCATCCCCCAGAGAAATACGTAATGCCGTCGTTCCAGACCTTTATTCTCTCGCAGGCCGGGGAAAAAGACAACAAGACAAGAGTTGACTGACTCGAGGCCTTTGCACATCACCACCCACACCCATTCCCTAATCATGCCATTGGCGAAAAAAACCAAGCTGTGTTCTGCCAGGTTTCTGGAGGTCGCAGATGGCACGATCGAGTGGCCCGTTTACGTAGCTCTGAGGGGCGGGAGAGGAACGGACGGGGAGGGGGAGGGGTGGGTGGTGGTTTAGAATTTCCGGGGTAAACGGTCAAGCTGCTTGACTAATGTTCCCGTACAACCGCGCAACCCAACCCACCGGCAGCGGCAGCGGCAGGCAAAACGATTGTCTTTATCGCAGGAGGGGCGGCGGCGGCGGCGGCGGCGGAGAGGACATGACGGCACGCAATATGAGGCAGACGATAACGCATCGTTTCCTGTGCAAGGGGTGCTGGAAGAAAGATTTCTACAGTATCTGCCTCCCGTATGTCAACTTTACCCCATAGATATCCATCCCATATACAACCACCCCATGCCCCCCCAGTGTCTATCCCCCAGCCCAAAAAAAGATAGGGCCAAGAGCGACCAAATGCAGAGATAGGGACCAAAAAAAGGGGGCCCGGCCAAGATGTGCGCGCAAACTCCAAGGAAATCATGACGAGATGGGAGAGCTGGAGCTGACTCTCTCTCTCTCTCTCTTTGAATGGAGCCAGGGGGGGGCAGCAGCCATAGCAGAACCACTGCTGTGCCCTGCTGCGTTGTCACCATGCCTGCCTTTGCGTCTCTGCCTGCCTCATGCGCGCCTGCGCCGCCATCTGACGAGTAATATGTCACTGCTGATGATCGTTTGAAGAAAACTTTTCTCAATTTGCGCATTCTTGTATTCTGCTGGCACAGGTTGCCTTGTGTGCGCTGCCTTCTAGTAGCCTTCTCTTATGTTGCGTGTGTATAATGAAGGGTCGTGGATATTTCGGTAGAATAACTCGGTAGAAAACCTAGAAAAAAAGGTTTCGAAAAATAGAGCGAGCGAGGGCGCGCGGGTGGTCTACCTACCTAGCTGAAGGAAAACAATTACACAATAGTGCGAAAAAGGCGTGCTACCTTACCTACCTCCCGCCGCCGCTCCGTGAACCGAGCCGCGGGCTAACACCGTTTCCCAACGACGGCACTCCGACCTCCTCAAACGGGAGGCTCACAGAAAGAATGAGAAAAAAAAAAAAAAAAAAAAAAAAAAGGCCCGGATGCAAACTGCGCAGATTACGTGCGGCTTCAGGTGTGTGTGGGGGTGGGAAAACCGCGCCCGTCCTTCCTCCATCTTTTTTCCCCCCTTCCTCTAGAGGTGCCTGGCTCCCCCAAAACAAACGGGCTGCCGCCGCCGCTGCCCACCTAGCCAAGCAAGGTCCGATCATCGGTCGAGTTGTGACTACCACCGTGTGGGAGAGTGTGAGTGAGTGGTGTGGGGTGGGTGAGTGGGTTGGGGTCTGTCACACCCACCCGACTTTGTGCACCTCAACTCACTCACACACTATGACCACGAGGGAGATTGAGATTGATAAAGAATAGGTCACGTTTACAGCCAAGCCGCGATGGAGGGTGTCATGGAAATACCAGTGAAGTGGATCATCGGGTTCTCTTGATTTCTCCCGAGTTTCGAGGAAACTTCTCTAACAGTTTCGGTTGATAAGAAATAACATACTTGGTCAGGCACGCCTCTATGCGGGCGGCGACTCTCTTCTGAGGAAAAAACACCCAACAGCGCTGATGCGCTGGCCCGCCCGTCCGTGGAAGCTCTTTTCTTGAGCCCATGTACACCGGTTCCCCGCCGTCTATAGGTTGATATCTCTTTGTAAAAATCCCATCGCGCGCCCTCACATACAAACAGACCGTGACACGTTTGAGTGGGCGGGTTCGCCGCCACTCATATACACACACATACAAGAGAACCCTACTCCTTCTCAGTCCAAAAGAGCCAGTAGAAGAACAAAAGACAGTGTAGACACATAATAAACTTTGCTTTTCGTTGTGATGGTTGGGGGGAGAGGAGTCGTGAATCCAATCTCTGGTTGCAAATCCGTCGAGCAGAGGAGTTCTATAAGTTTGGAATGCAGCCGCCGCCGTGAAAGGCGAGACCGTCGCTTCTTTGGTTGGAGAATGTGAGGTAGTTGATTTCGTGATTAAGTAGAGAAGTCGAGGTTGGCCACCTTTCCAGTTCGAAAATTCCCAAAACGCCGTAGTTCTATCCCTTCTATATCCCAGGTCGTCAAGTCATGCCACTTTGCTGAAAGCCGTTTCCGTTACATCCGATCCATGAGATCTCCACCAGCGACGCTGCCGGTGGTGGAACTCCTGCCGCTCTGGAATCCATCGTTGCCGTCGAGGAGTTGGTGAACACCGATCTTGGGAACAGGCAGTTTCCTCACAGCGTCGGGCCGGCTGATGATGTCCGCCAGAGAAGCGCCGGTGGGGCGAGGGGTGCCGGCGCTCGTAGGTGCAGGGGCAGGAGGCAGGTAAGGAGCCTCCAAGTGAGGCTCGAGGGGAGCCAGAGCCGGGGGAGCGGCGTGCTGGAGGGAGAGGTTGCGCAGAGAAGGCAACTCGTAGCCCATGGGCCGAAGCCTCGGAGAGTGAGCAGGAGTAGCGATGGGAGTGTGGTCCGGAGTGGGAGACAAGGAGTCGTGAGAGAAGGTAGGAGAGGAAGGAGCCGTGGAGTTGGGAGAGTTGGGACGAGATCGCTTTGCGTGACGAGAGCCAGAGTAGTGGTCGTCGTTGTGCTCATCGTTGGAGTGAGATCTCGACATGTGGTAAGCAGAGAGGGAAGGGAGGTGGCCTCGCGAGTTGTGGAGGCTGTGAGAGTAGTAGGGGTGGTGTCTGGCGGCAGGGCCGTGGAAAGGAGGCGCGGTGAGAGTCTCGCGCTCGACCTGGTTGGCGGCCTTGGCCAGGATGGAGATGTCCATGTTGTTGTTGCCCTGAGGTTGGCGGTTGAAGGGGCTGCCCAGGTGGGTAGGCAGGACATATTGAGTAGAGTAGGAATGAGGAGGAGAGACATTGGGCGAAGAGAGGCTCGAGGTGGGCGCAGATCTGATCGTCTTGGGAGCCGGGGGAGGAGCCATCATTCCATCCTGAGGCATGTGTGACTGAGGACCCGAGTTGTACTGGTTCTTGCCTCTCCTCGAGTTGGGGTTGCTGTGTATCCTTGAGTGACGAGTGAGTTCGTCAGAGCGGGAAAATTTCTTGCTGCAGCCAGGGTACTGGCAAGCATGAGGCTTCTCGCCAGTGTGAGTGCGAATGTGTCTCGTCTGATGCTCGAGGCGGTGGAAGGCCTTGTCGCACAAGGGGCACTTGTAGGGACGAGGCAGCTCGTTGGGGTTCTCTGCCGTCTGGCCGGGGAGAGGACCCTTGGGCTTCAGCTCGTTGAGCTGACCGAGACGAGTTGTTTCCATGGCGTCGCCCGAAATCATGTTGTCGTTCTTATCGGGATTGAGTAAATTTGAAAAGTTGAAAGGAGACGGTTGTGTCTGTTGCATGTGATCGCCCATTGGCCCAGATATGCAGTGCTGGGCTTGGGAACTATTCGACCCTTTTTTCTTTCTGTTCTTCCTTCCGATAATCGACTTTGGTTATGCAGAACCAAGTCGACGTTGCAAGGAGTCGTTTCCGAGTTGGTGAATGTTGAGTGGTTGTGTAGAGAGTGGGTTGCGCAGAAGGTCGAGTGCGTGTGGTGGGTGAGGTGGGCGATATATAACAGTCGGGGCGAGTCGGAGTTGGGTGCGGAGGGTGTGGTGTGGTGTGGTGTATGTACCTTATGGTTGACGGTGGGAGCTTTGGCGTTTGGGGACAGTATGGGGTTGTCCTGGGGGCAGTTTGTCGTCGGTGACGGTTGACAGGAGGCGTAATAATTTTTTCCAAAAGAAGAAACAGAGACAGAGGGAGGGAGGAAAGGACGGGGCGGTAGTTTTAAATGGAAGAGAATGTGAGGAAGAGTGTAGGTACAGACAGAATTGACAAGAGGTGGGATAAGGAAGAAAAAAAGAGGACGGGGGTGGGAGGGTGTGGATGTGTGGACGGTGTGGAAGGGGAAGAATGGTAAGGTACTTGCGGCAGGTACTGCGGTAGACAAGCAGCGGCAGGTGGTAGGGGGGGGGGGGGGGGGGGGCGGATGGGGATGGGAAGAGGGCAGGGAAGAGGAGGGAAGGGGAAAAGGAAGGGCCAGGGAAGGGGGGGTGGACGGTTTCTCCTTCTCTGGACGACTGGGTGCTGGGGTGCTGGGGTACTGGGTAGCCGGTACGGTAGGTAGGCAAGGAAGGCAGGAGGCAGGG